>JAGIQG010000007.1:45041959-47541959 GCA_024679065.1 Sphyrna mokarran
CGAATCAGTTTAACGCCCCCATCATAGCCTTAGCAAATTTTCCCCCCCAGATATTAGTCCCCCTCTGGTTCAGGTGTAGACCATCTCTCTTGAAGAGGTCCCACCTATCCCAGAATGAGTCCCAATTGTTAAGGAACCTGAACCCCTCCCTCCTGCACCATCCACGCAGCCATGAGTTCAAACTATCCCTTTCTCTGTTCATCTCTAAACTATCCCTTGGCACAGGCAAGAGTCCAGAGATAACCACTCTGCCTGTTATGGACCTAAGCTTCCACCCTAACTCCATAAATTTCTGTTTAATATCCCCTTCCCTTGTCCTACCTACATCATGTGTCCCCACATGAACAATGACTTGGGGCTGACTCCCCTCACCCTTAAGAATCCTAAAAACCCGATCTGCAACATCCTGGACCCCAGCCCCTGGGAGGCAACACACCAGCCCTGAGTCCTGTTTATTACTATTTACCCTCCTATCTGTCCCTCTAACTATGGAGTCTCCTATAACTAGGCCTAATCTCTTATTCCCCCCACCCACCTGAGCATTCTCAGCAGGCTCACCCCCAGAGACCTGCTCCCTTTGGTCAGCTCCAGTTGATTCTTCCTCAACTGTAGCCTCCAAGACAGAAAATTTATTTTGGAGGGGAACAGCCCCAGGGGATTGTCTCCCCGATTGCTTCTTACCCCTCCTCCTAATAGTTACCCAATTATCACTTATAGGAGTTACAATCTCTTTGTTACTCCTGCCTATATCCTCCTCAACCTCTCGAATTACTCTGAGCTCCTCTAATTCCAGCTCCAGCTCCTTAACACGATCCTCAAGGAGCTGCAAATGTGCACACTTCCTGCAGGTATAATCAGCAGGAACACTACTGGTGTCCCTCACCTCATACATACCGCAGGAGGTGCAATGTACTACCTGCACTGCCATCACTGTTACTGCACTGTGGCAAGGAGTTTCTCCCATGCACTGGTAAAATGCCAGCAGAAGCTGAGAAAGGCTCTTAATTAGCTATTTAAGTGCCTCAATCGGGCGAAGTGATGAGACCATTTTCCCATCAACCACTATTCTCTTCACTGGTGAGATGGCATATTGCTAAGAAGATAATGGGCATGCTCCCGCTACCTCCTCTCTTCCCCATCTGGCCAGCTTTTTTGCTCCAAAAGGCTGGTAAAATTCAACTTAAAGATGTTACATGAATCTTGGAGTGGGAATTCATATCCTGGGTAAAATCTGAAAATGTGAAAGTGGTAGTTTTGCATTCCCATTAGCTTCCAGCTTCTTTAACTAAGGTAGGAGGCCCGGGACAAAAGTTTATCAAATAGAACAGCAGAGCAGATGAGGTTCCCTTTTGACCTCATAAAGTTCTGTGATCTCAGAGGAGCCACAACCTGTCTCACAGATCTTTCATGAGAACTCAATGTTTGTTTCATTCTCATTGTCTACAGTCATTTTGACTTATCCAAGACAGCCATTAATATCTGCAAAAACAAGTGCCATTCTGCACTGACCCATCAAGAAGTGCCAAGGCTGTAAAAGTGTTAATTTCCATTAGCAGTACTAAAACACAGACAGGACTCAGACAACATTTACTGCCTGTGTGAAATATAGAGGTTGGCTTGTCTGGCTTTTTAAAGTAGAAAGCCCAAAGTTTGATTCTTGATCTTTGTTGAGTTAGTTTATCTCGATCAGGGTAGCAGTTAGGAATTGTAATAATCTTTAATGTCCCTTAGATAAAGGGAGAAACCAGACAATCTTCCCAGCCCTGATTGCTATCTAGTGACCCCCAAGTGTGCATAAATGGATATTAGTATGATGTTGTCAGAAGTCTACTAATTTTCACTAGTAATTGGTGATGAAGAACATATGTTCCAATCAACTGAAACAGCTCTTATCAAAGGCACAAATGATATCTATCATTGTGATAAAGGTAGATCCTTCTCAATCTACCTACTTTCCATCTCAATAACAGCACCCAACTTCACCCTGATCTCATCCCATTGGCTGCTGAAATCCATACTCATACCTGCGTCACTTCTAAGCTTGAATATTCCGATGCATTCTTGTCTGTTTTCCCATCATCCCCATCCTCTGTGAATTTTAGATGCCTTTTGCCCATACATTAATTCAACCAAGTTCTGTTCCCCTATCATCTCTGTGCTAGCTGACCCACATGGGCACCTGGTTAAGCAATGTCTTGATTTTAAAATTCTCAGTCTTATTTTTAAATCTTTCCATGACCTTGCCTCTCTATGAGTGGAATTTCACTGGCACAATCTTACCCAAAGCCAATGGAGAATGCCGTTCTCCGAGACTCGACAAGCCCCGGAATGAGGGTGGGTGTACCAGTAAAGTTCTAGCCTAAATCTCTGTAATCATCTCCAGCTCAGCAACTCTTCAAACTCTCTTTAATTCTGTCCTCTTGTGAATCTCTGATTTTAATAGAGATTACTGGAGTTGCACCTTCAGTTGCCTAGACTTCCCCAAACTCTGGAATATCCTCCTGTCATCCCTTGGCTCTCTACCTCACTTTTCTCTTCATTACATTAAAGAGAATGTTGAGTTGCTGGTGTCGGACTAGGGTAGGCACAGTAAGAATTCTCACAACACAGCATTGCTCCAAAAGCTCATGTTACCAAATAAACCTGTCAGACTTTAACCTTGTGTTGTGAGAATCTTTCCTCTTTCAGACACTTTTTAAAACCTATCACTTTGACCAAATTTTGGTCTTCTATTTATGTGGCTTTGTGTTATACTTTGCTTTAAAATGCTTCGATGAAGCACCTTAGAATATTTCATTACATTCAAGTCACTAGGATGGCACAGTAGCACAGTGGTTAGCACTGCAGCCTCACAGCACCAGGGACTCTGGTTCAATTCTTGGCTTGGGTCACAGAGTCTGCATATTCACTGCGTGTCTACATGGGTTTTCTCCGAAGTGTCCAGTTTCCTCCCACAGTCCAAAAGATGTTCTGGTTAGATGCAGTGGCCATGCAAATTTCTCCATCAGTGTACCTGAACAGGCATCATAGTGTGATGACTAGGGGATTTTCACAGTAAATTCATTGCAGTGTTAATGTAAGCCTACTTGTAATACTAATAAATAAACTTAATATAAATGTAAGTTGTTATTCCACATTTTTAATATATATCTATTGAATGAAGAGTACCAGCACAGTGGAATATCTGCCTGCCCAGGTCCAACAAGAAATCACAGAGTTAGCTCATTGTTAAGTTGTTAAGCTGGACACAGGTCTGAGTCCTGGCAGCAATTGGGAGGCCTGCAAAACACATGTAACCAATCTTGCTCCCTTCATCTAAGTTATGAATAAAGATTCTAAATATTAAAGGTGCCATGGAGTGATTCTACGATTGTAGGCCAAAAAGGAATAAATGATAAATGGCATAAAAACACCTTAAAATTCATTAACACAAGCTCAACAATTTAGTGATGAGCTAAATCTACGATTTCTTGTTGGAGTGGTCAGGCAGAATTCTACTCTACTGCATGAGTAGTGCTGGAACTCTTCATTCAATTATACATATAAAACATATTGAACAACAACTAACATTTATATTAAGTTTATTTATCAGCGTCACAAGTAGGCTTACATTAACACTGCAAAGAATTGCTACTGTGCGGAAGAAGGTCATTGGCTTATCGAGTCCGCACTGACTTTCTGACAGAGCATCTTATCTGCCCTTTCTCCATAACCCCACATATTTACCCTGCAAATCCCCCTAACTTACACATTTTGGGACACTAAGGGGCAATTTAACACGATCAATCTACCTAATCTGTTGCACATCTTTGGACTATGGGAAGAAACCAGAGCCCCAAGAGGAAAACCCCCATTGGCACAAAGAGAATGTACAAACCTTATACAACCACCTAAGGACTGGAAATTAACCTAGGTCCGTGGTGCTGTGAAGCAGCAGTGCGAACCACTGTGCCTCCATATCAAACAGCTCCAAGCTCAAGTTGGGAAATGTAAAGTTCTCTGGTTTCCCAACTGCTTAAGAAAAGAGTGGAATGTATTGAAAAAAAAAGTGCAAATTAGTAACTGAAACTACAGTGTAAAAACATGATCTTTCCCTGTCTATTATATTTTCTATGTAAGTAATTTAAATAATAAACAACTGGGAGGCAGTTAACTTTTCCCAGTGATAACAAGTTTGAACAAGGGGTTAAATATGGGATTAAATATTAGATTTGGGACAGGAAGCAGGAGAAAACCTTTACACAGTTTTGTGAGGCTGAGCATGGAAAATTAGAGTTAATGACTGAAACAGATATCATCATATCATCTTTTCAGAATTGTGTAGATAGGCCAAAGGAGAGATCAATAAAATGATAAGAGAATTGGTTAGTCACATGGGGTAAGGACAACTTGAGGATAAATAGCAGCATAGACCATTTGGGCCAAATTGCCTTTACCTGTGTATTAATACAAAAAGAAATCATTATTAGCAGAAGAATCATTCTTAAAATCTATTTTTGCAACCTTATAGCCAATGAAGCCCAATACGAAAGACTAACAACAGGAGTTATCTTTGATTTAATTCACTACAATGGCACTAATAAAACAACATGACCATCAACCAAGATTCTTTACCTCTGCTACAGCTATAAATGTCAACACACATTATTTATGCATGTTACAAATATTGCAGAGGTTATCAGAAGGGCACACTGCTATGGAAAACATCGACACATCCTCTGAAGCTATGTTTGTGGATACTTATATTGGTATATTACAGTATGTCAAGCTTTCATTTTAGATGATATAAAAAAAATCATGACATATGATACGCAAATCTGAATCATTGGAGCAATATTATTGTTATGAAAGAATACCTCAGAGACTCTGCATCCTTGCACCAAGGCCTTCAGGCCGTGTGTCAAATTGCATGACTCCTGTGGTACTTGGTCGCTGCAGTTGTTTGTAAGAACGCTCACAATATATTTAATGCACTAATTATTTTTCCATGTAAATTAGTGAACGGTATCTTTCAACCAAAAAAAATTAAAAGTCCCGCATGTGGTGCCACCTACTGTATTTTTTGAGCCATCTTACCAGAATGTCCCCTGTCACATTCATAGATCGGCTCAAAATATAATTTCAATAAATTCGAGGGACACAAACGGAAAATTTCAATTAATAAAACAACTAAAGCTTCCAGAAAGAACCAATCCCTGAATAACCTGTAAGTAAGACGTATGAATTAAAGAAATGTAAAAGGAGAAATCAATCAAATCCCTTTGCAAGTGGTCATAAGCAACACTGCAAGAGGACTGGCCAAGGTGGTGACAGGCAAATAAAAAACTAAAAAAGGAATGTGTTGTACTGAAAGATACTATAGATGAGGGCAGAGATAACCTCATTGAAGGCTGCATTTCTTGTAGCAGCCATATTGAGTTGTAAGTAATGATATGGATGGAGTGATATTGATAGAAATACAGATATTGCAGAGAAAGGTGAAAAAGTTTGGCTCTCAATGGAAAACCCTCAAAGTGCAATCTCTAGATTATTCTTATGTCACAAGAAGATAGTTTGTTTTACAAGGAGTAATTTATCAAAACAAGGGCAAATTGTGTCAGTCATAGAGCAAAGTAATATAATGTACTCATATTGGTTGTTGTATCATTATTAGAAAACTAATTAACAACAGCAGATTTATATAGCACCTTGAAGTTAACAAAACATCCCAAATTGCTTCATAGGAGCATTGTAGAATAAAATATAATCCTGAGCATCATAAAGCCATATTGGGAATGATTTTCCACTCAACCCACCTCGTGTTCTGCAATGACAAAGGTGACTGCTATTGCCTGGCAACAGGATATTCTGGTCCCACCATTGTCAAGAGGGTTTCCCATTGAATGCGCCTCTCACTGCAGTGAAATCTGTAGCAGGGGTGTGCTGTCAGTGGCATCAGCCAAAACATTCCAGCTATTATGTTAAATGACCAAAGGCTTGGTGATAAAAGGAAGTTTTAGGGAGTTGAATGAGGAAAGCAAACTAGAAAGATGGCAATACGTAAAGAGGGAATTCCAGAACTTTGGGCTAAGGCTGAGCAAGCTGATTAGTATCAGTGAAGTGCTTATATTCAGGGTGCTCTAAAGGCCAGAATTGCATATGACGGAGGACTGAGAAATAGTCATAGTCATAGAGGTTTACACCACAGAAAGAGGCATTTCATTCCTTCGTGTCCATGCTGGCTATCTAGCATCTATCTATTTTAATCCTCTTTTATACCGCTTGGCCTGTAGCCCTGTATCCTAACTTTCCATGATTCATGTACAGGGCTCCAGTTAATGCTCATATTTCCTAAATTTTCTCCCATCTTCAAACATAATGGTTGTCAGTGACAGGAGGTTACGGAACTAATGACGAGGATTTGTAAACAAGAATGAGAACTTTAAAACTCAGATGTTGCTTGACCAAGCACAAGAGATGATAGGTGAACGCCAATTCTGTGAGTTAGGACACGGGTTTAAAATTTTGATGATGTCAGGTTTACAGAGGGTAGAACATTAGATAATAGCCAGTAGTGTAAAATCACAAGGAAGAAGATAAATGATTGTTTGCCCAGTAATTTTCTCTCTCTAAACTAGTGTATTCATTCAAATTAGGAGGTGAGAAGTTAAAAATATTCAATCAGGATGAGTACAGCAGTACGTGAATTAGTAAGTGCAAAAGCACGAAACAGACCAAGAGGTATTCATTAAAATTAATAAATAAGGTACTAACTAGGATTTTTTTTTAATGCATCATGTATGAGCACCTGGGTAAAGTTGGTATAAGAGGATATGGACCAAACGCAGACAATTGGGACTAGTTTAGTAGTTAAAAAAGGGAGCGGCATGGACAAATTGGACCAAAGGGCCAGTTTCCATACTGTGAACCTATATCGCTTTCTCAAAGACCTGTTGTTTTCAATTCCTATTATATGTGAGAATTTTGGGAAACTTAATTTGCCTTGTGGGACTATGTGGATAGAATTCCCTCCAAAAATTTCTAAGTGTTGAATTTGCAGGAAAACTGAAATAATTCACATTGCTTTTTTTCAGTGGGAGGTCAGAGAAGAATTTCCCAAGAGCAGGTCACATGATATCATGATGATGTCATTGGGTTCTTTCAGAGGTCCTGCTTTTAGTTTCAGGGTGTACTCTGTACTGTGCAGAGAGCATCTCTTTAAGTCAACGTGTTCTATCTTAGTTTGAATCTATATATATAAACCATACATTTTTCTTTTTGTATAAAACCCACAACTTCTAACATAGTTAGAACATTGCAAAAAGGAAATTGGTAAGAATTCAGGGCTTTGTTACATTGAAAACATCAGGAAAAGGTCCTAACAAGAAGAGAAAACATTGTAGGATCCTCACATTTCGAATATTTGATAGTTGGGGAAACTCAACAACTGAATTAGTGATTAAATTGCCAGTAAGGCGAAGATCAAGTACCCAAGAATTAGGAAAAATCAAACCAGGCCAATTACTACCCCATCAGTCTATTCTCAATCATCAACAAAGTGGGCACATAAGAAGTCTCACAAAACCAGGTTGAAGTCTAACAGGTTTTTGTGGAATCATGGGCTGCTCCTTCCTCAGTAACCTGATGATTCCACATAAAACCTGTCGGACTTTACCCTAGTATTGTGAGACTTCTTACTGTGCCCACCCCAGTCCAACGCCAGGTCTCCACATCATTAATAAAATGATGGAAGGGCTGTCATCAATAATACTATCATATGGCACTTAATCAGCAATAACTTGCTCATGGATGTTCAGTTTGTATTCCACCAGGTCTCTTTGATCCTGACCTTGGTTTAAATGTGGACAAAAGAGCTGAATGACAGAGATGAAGTGAGAGTGACTGCCCTTGACCGAGTGTTCTATCAAAGAGCCCCTAGCAAAACTGGAGACAATGAGTTTCAGAGGGAAAACCCTCCACTAGTTGGAGTCATATCTGGCACAAAGTAAGATGGTTGTGGTTGAAGGGCAATCATCTCAACACAAGAACATTGCTGCAGGAGTTCCTCAGGGTAGCGTCCTGGACCCAACCGTCTTCAAATTCTTCATCAATGACCTTTCTTCCATTATAAAGTCAGAAATGGGGATGTTCATTGATGACTATGCAATGTTCAACACCATTTGCAACTCCTCAGACACTGAAACAATCCATGTCCAAATGCAACAAGACCCAGGCAATACTCGGGCTTGAGCTGATAAGTAGTGAGTAACAATCACACCACATAGATGCCAGACAATGTCCATTTCTAATAAGAAAGAATCAATCTAACTGTTGTCCCTTGACATTCAATGGTATCACCATTGCTGATTCCCCCACTATCAACACGCTGGGAGTTACCATTGACCAGAAACTGAACTGGACAAGCCATACATATACTGTAGCTATCACAGCAGGTCAAAGACTGGGAATCGTTCAGGGAATAACTCACGTCCTGACTCCCCAAAGTCCATCCACCATCTACAAAGCACGTCAGGAATGTAATGGAATGCTTGCCACTTACCTGAAAGAGTGCATCTCCAATAACATTCAAGAAGCTCAACACCATCCAGGACAAAGTAGACCCCTTGATTGCTTCCCCTTCCACAAACCTTCAATCCCTCTGCCATTGACAAATAGTGGGCGCTGTGTGTACCATCTACAAGTGCATTGCAAGAACTCACTAGATTCCTTAGATAGCAACTTCCAAACGCATGACTGTTACCATTGAGATGGACAAGAGCCTCAAATATCTGGGAATACCACCACTTGTACCTTCACCTCAAAATCACTCACCACCCTGATTTGGAAATATATCGCCATTCCTTCACTGTTGGTGGAGTCAAAATCCTGAAATTCCCTCCCTAACAGCTCAGATGTTGTACCTACATGTCAGAACTGCTGTGTTCAAGAAGGCAGCTCATCACCACCTTTTGAAGGACAATCAGAAATGAGCAATAAATATTGGCTTAGCCAGCGATGCCCATATCCTGTACATTAATTTTAAAAATTCAGTTACATTGTTAAAGCTATTGAACTCAATGTTGAGTTTAAAATGTTGTATCATGTCTAATCAAAAGATAGGATCTCTGGAATTTTATCGCCCCGAAAGATCTTCAGAATTTTATTGCCCCGTCCATTCCAGGAATTGGAGCAGACAAGTAGTGGAGCACTGAAATGTCCATTGACCTTAGGTGGCTTTTGGGATGAGTAAGGCCTTAAAGTCCCTCCCAGAGTGTTGAGCAAAAAAGAGTCAAGGTGAAAGAGAAAGGTCATAGCCGAAAGATGTTGAATTCAATATTAAATCCACTGAACGAAAGAAAGCCAAGGTGGAGGACAAAAGTTATAGCCGAAAGATGTTGAACTCAATGTTAAATCCAGAAGGCACCTCTTTCCTCACCCCCCACAATCACTTGTTCTTTAGTTTTGCTTTCCCTGATACTGACCTTTGTTTTATAATTAACACATTGTTCTATCCTATCTTCATGTGACTTTTTTCAGTCTTTAATATTACCATTAACTTTCCCTTTGGCTCTGTCTATGACATCATTGTCAATCTCTCCTTCGTTCTAACCTCTTCATTGCCTTCTATTCTGCTCCACCATCTCCATCTCCCATTGAAACTGTACAATTCATCAATTTCTATCCCTCTCCAGCTCTGAAGAAGTCATAAGAATTCAAAATGAAACCCTGTTCCTGGCTCCACAGAGGCTGTTAGACCTGCTGAGTATACTGAGGATTTTCAGTTTTTATCTCAGATTTCAGGCATCCACAGTAATTTACTTCAACTTTAGTTGCAGCTGAAGCTTGGATTTAGCTCATAAATCTTTACTAGGCCACTTAAACAACATTTCCCTTATTAGGCCACTGAGATAGTTTCTGGAACTAATCCTTTTTTTTACATTCTGTTACTTTTGAAAATGCAAAGATTCCTCCAGCACTTTAACAGCCAATCTTTGCAGTTAGCTGCAGCTTGGAGTTCTAATTTCCTGTTTCTTCTTCAAGTAGTTTTCACTAAGAAGTGAAAGTCAAACTTGAGGAGATACTAAACAGACAGTGGTGGATCAACTCATCTGTTACACAAACTGCCATGTTTTCAGACAGAGTGAATAACGGCATCATGGCATAGTGGTTAGCACTGCTGCCTCACAGTGCCAGGGACATGGGTTTGATTTTCAGCTTGGGTCACTGTCTGTGTGGAGTTTGCACGTTCTTTCTGTGTCTGCGTGGGTTTCCTCCATGTGGTCCAGTTTCCTCCCATAGTCTGAAAGACATGCTGGTTAGGTGAATTGACCTGAACAGGTGCCATAATGTGGCAACTAGGGGAATTTCACAGTAACTTCATTGCAGTATTAATATAAGCCTTACTTGTGACTAATAAATAAACTGTAAGGATGGCTGATCTGCTATACTGGGGTTGAATTTACACCCAGTATCATTCAATGCCTTTAAAAGTGGCATTGTTTGTTTTTCCATTATGACCAACAGAAACTGAACTGAGCAACAAACTTCCCAAGAGTAAATTGATCTTCTGTGGTAAAGAAGGCATTTGATATGTTTGGTTTGATTGGTCAGAACATTGAATACAGGAGTTGGAGTGGCTTGTTGAAGCTGTGCAACACCACACTTGGAATACTGTGTACAATTCTGGTCACCCTATTACAGAAAGGATATTATTAAACTAGAAAGTACACAGAAAAGATTTACTAGGATTTACTAGGGACTTGATGGTAAGAGTTATAGGGAGAGGCTGGATAGACTGGGATTTCTTTTTTTGAAGTGTAGGAATCTTAGTGGTAATCTTATAGAGGTCTATAAAATAATGAGTGGCACATATCAGCTAGATAGTCAACATCTTTTCCCAAAGATAGAGGAGTCTAAAACTAGAGTGCATAGGTTTAAGATGAGAGGGAGAGATACAAAAGGGTCCAGAGGGGCAATTTTTCTACACAGAGGGAGATGAGTGCCTGGAACAAGCTGCCAGAGGTAGTAGTAGAGGCAGGTACAATTTTGTCTTTTAAAAAATGTTTAGACAATTTAGGTATAGAGGGAAATGGGCCAAACACAAGCAATTGGGATTAAATTACTGGTTTTAAAAAAACAGAGCGGCAATGACAAGTTGGACCAAAGGGCCTATTTCCATGCTGTAAACTTCTATGATTCTATAACCCCATGACTCTAAAGCTGAAAGCTTGTTGGGATTAGGTTATCTTTGTTTTCGTTTTGAACCTTCCCTCAATCAGCTTCATCCCAATCATCCTTGGACGTTTAAATTATCCCCATTGTGTCAGCATTGCCCTCATAGGGATGCTTTAGTCTCTAGTATCGCAAAGCTAATGCCTCAAATAGATGAATTGTTCCAAGATTTAAGGCTTCATTAACATCATTGCACAGTGCCAGGATGGCAATTAAGTAAATGATAATGCAATTAAGTGGCAGGCTTTAACTGTCAACCATATTCATTTCAAGACTAATAAAGAATCGTGCGGCATCTGTAAAATGTACAAATAGAACACGTAACCATAAAATAACCATGGTTCCATTAAGGCCTATCTCTACTCACAGAGCTCTTACATTTCTGTAAGCTAAGCTCAGTCACGGAGAAAATTGCTTAATACATGTGATCCCAAGCTGGAAGTGCACTGAATGCATCTGGAAATGTTTATATGAACAGGATGAAAGGCTGCTCCATAATTCCCTTAAGCAGCACTTTACGAATTGTGGGAATGCAACTTGAAGTCCCCATGTTGTCACTGGAATAAGTATCTAAGCATATTTGCGTACATAATAATTTTAACTGCAAAAGAACAATTTTGTTTGCTTACATACCTGAAGGTTTATGTTATCTTTCAGAAAGCCATGTTTCTTTACATAAACATGGAATGAGGTCCAAATGTACAGAATGTTCAAACCTTTTCTTATGTTTCTCCTTGTAACAAAATGGCTAGACTGGAACAATCTTAATGGAACATAATGGGATTTTGATAAATAGCATACTGTAACTGGGAGGAGGATAACATTTGTTTTCCATGAAGATGTGGCTTCAATTATCGAATACATAAGTTTCTGGCATTCCCCTCCATCTTAGTTTCTGGGATAAGACATCTGTGTTTTCTAAATTGTGTTAAGCTAAATAATCCACGCACCCAAACCTTTTACTGTGGCCCACACGCAAAGTGAATCAGCTGCCAAAACGAACAACTTGTAAATAATGAAAATAGAACGAAACATTGCTTAGGCTGATATAACCAATTAGTCCATTGCCTAACCATTTTCTTTAAGTAAATAAAAAATACAAATTGTAAAAAAAAATTCTGTCAAGATTATATATCCAAGATTCTGGTCATCATCTTCTTCCTAATTATTCCTAACTGTGCCACAAACAATTAATTAAAAATGACAGATAATTGAAGTTTATCTGATGATTGCATTGATTGTGAAAGTAAGAATATTGTATCCATCATCATTTCTATTTTCCTACTGTTTGTACTTTGGCTTCAATAAGGAGAAGGATTTAATAGCTATACCTACACATCACTGAAGGAGCTTTCCCAGGAATGATCTTCAAACTAACAAACTCAGTCATCAATGCAGCTTGTCATAATTGTCAGTAACTACATGATTAGATGTTGGTTGGAAAGGAAATGAGAAAGTAGCTTAAGAGCCATATGCAAGATCTGAACTTGAAGTAGCTGAAACTAGAGATGGGAGATAACTACAGATGGTGAGGGGATTGGAGAGTAGCGCGGGAGGAAGAAGGGCATGGCCACAAACATGGGATGGAGAAGAAGAAGTTTCAAAGCTGAGACACCAACACACAAAAGATCAATCTTATAAATGAATAATCCATTAGCTGTTCAAAAGTAAGTGTTGGCAGGTTGGATAAAGATCATTCGCTTCTGATTAGGAAGGCAGAACACTGGAATTTTATTGCTCCGCCTATCATGGAAATTGGATTGGGTGAGAGTCAGATCATGGAATGGTCTGTTGACTTTGGGCGGGATTTTACAGTTTCAGGACAAGCGAGGTCGTAAGATCCCATCCAATTTTGACTTTGATTTTTAACAGGCTTCGCTCCACAACCGCTGATTCCTTTCCCCCACCCGGCCACAGTTTCAGGCTGAAACAGATTGTTTGTCTCATTTTACCCAAACTGAAGAGCCAGCTCTGTTTTCTTCATCATAATGAGTATCCACATCCGACTCGATAATCTCCATCTTTGCCTCACCTTTGCTGCTTAAAAAAATTATTCAAGCTTCATTGTTATTTCCTTTTTGACTATTACAACATTGTCTTGGCCTGTTTTCCATCTTTTATAACCTTCATAAACATGAGCTCCACCAAATCCCTGAAAGTCGCCATCCCAACTCACATCAAAACACGTTCACCCTTTGTCCCTGTGCATGTTAACCTACATTGGTTCCCATCCACCAACACAAAGACATTAAAGTTCTCATCCTGGTATTAACACCTTGTCCTCATGATGTCGTCCTTCCCCATCTGAATAACCTTCTTCAGTTTCACCAACCTCTGAGAATTCTGCGTCCATTATCGCTGGGCTTTTTCAAATCACCTTACTTCCTCCCCCCAGCCATCAAGATGTTAAGTTGTGGATTTCCCTCCTGTAACCTCATCTCTTAAAAAATGCCTTAAGAACTAACTCTTTGACTAAAAGTTTCATCAACTTCCCTAATGTTCTGGCTTTGGCTTAGTGTTAACTTTTATCTGATTGTGCTCCTTGAGGCACCTATAAATGCAGGTTACTGTTGTTGTACCATTGTTTCCTACATGGCTTTGTATGGACAGAGCTTCAGCCCGCCCTTACCGAACCATTGTGAAAAGGAATCTTGGGGCATGCGATGGTACAAGTCCAGGAATAGGGAAATTAAAATCCTGAGACCTTGAGTTCAGTTGTTGTACGATCTTACTGTATTGGCAGAGTGGTATGGCACATGCAAAAGGACATTTTTCTGACTTCAAGAAATGTGCACAAATCAGGCTGTTTTCTGCTTAAGTTACAGTGTGACAGGGAGAATGACCTGTGGCAACATGGAAGATGTCAGGCTTCAGTAAGGGGGGGGAGGAAGAGAGGGAGAAGTGCTCTCAGCAGGAGACTATATCCATCCAGGTGGCTCGTGAGCAATTTTCCGACCTGAACTTCAGCGAGGAACAGAGGGCTTGATTCTCAATTTAGAGCAGAGATCCTGACAACTGGATTATTTCCAGATCCTGACCCCACATCACATCTGTGTCACTCATATGATGTTGTCTTTAAAAGTAAATGCTCTAATTGGGCCAGAGGTGAGGTTAACATCCAATTAGTGAAGCTGAACATTGCCAGGAAGTGGACAATGCCTGCAGAACATGAGCAACAAAGGCAGATGGCAACTGTTGTAGGGGTAGCAGCCATGGCAGGGATGCCACTGATGCCTCTGTTGCTTTACAAAGGAGAGGGGGTTGCACCTTTAGGACCAGCAGCCTCATCAAGCAGAAAAGTGACCTAATGCCAAAGGAAAGGTAATCATGCAAGATTTGATGCAAGATCCTCCAGGTCCTAAAAAATTTCACCTTATTGAAAAACTTTTACATGACCTTACATTGAATCCAACAGCCATGCAGTAACATGCATCAGATTGTTTGGCATTCCGATATTGCTGATTGAAAATTGCCTCCTCCCCAGCCCAAAACAAGCTTCTTAAGGAAGCTCTATTTGGAGATAGCAGGTTGCCGACTTCACTATTCCTGCCCTCACTTGGAAACTTGGAGTGAGTCCTGGAGGCATTGAGATCCAGCGACACCTCCGAGAACGTGATTTTCAATCCTTGGCTGCGTCCATGCTAGTCCCCAAAGTGTTTTGAAAATCCAACACAGTATGCCAGATGTCTTGGCTTCACTAAGGATGTCTTCACTGAAATCTTCCATCTGTTGCAACCACATTATAACCTCAAAGCAGGTCAAGGACAGCATTGCCAGTGGCTGTTGAGGGGGCCGTGGTTATGAACATTGATCTGCCTGACAGTTTCCAGGCTGGAGCCTCACAGTTTTTCTTCCATTATTGTGCAGGGTGGTCACTGAGGCTCTGTATCCCAAGACAGCAGATATTTTTCACTCTTTCCTGTTGGAGAAAAGCAAGCAGAGTGAAATCAGAGCTTTGCAAGAATGAAGATTCGCCCATGTTGTGAGGTGTAATTATCACCATGCACACTGCTTTGTGGTAACTGCATATCAATTCTGAGATGTGCCATGATTGAAGGGACTTCTACTCCCTCAGCTCATGTGCAGCTATATACAACATATCATTCAAGTCACAGCCCAGTATCCTGTAATGATGTGTCCCTTCTATGGGAGCATGCTTTGCCATGACACTCCAGATATTGGAAGATACTGAGCCACAACTTGACAACATGCTCATTAGGGCTGTTCCCCTCAGAAAGGCAGAGAATGAGGGGAGATCTAATAGGTTCTGAAGGATATAGGTGAAGTGAATAAAAGGTATAAAGTAAGCTTTTTTCCTAGATTGGATACACTAAATACAAGGAGCCACGGGTTTAGGGTGAGGGGGGCGAGGTACAACTCGGATGTTAGAGGGAGGTTTTTCACACAGAGGGTAGTGGGAGTCTGGAATACACTGCTAAGTGGGGTGGTGAAGGCAGGCACGCTAGGGTTGTTTAAGGCTTACTTGGACAGGCACATGAGCACACTAGCGATGGAGGGATACAGGAGGCATTTCTAAATAAAGATTACAAGCCTTGGGATGTCATTGGTAATCAATTGATTCCTGTGGACCTTCCAACATATTTCATGGCTAACTTGCTTTATTTCTGCGCTTCTGGGGATTCCGTAAATGTCTACGTTTTGCAGTCTACTGATGTCTTTCCTTTACTTGGCAGGTGATTCGGTCTGCCTTGTTGACCAACAAGGGGCATGTACGCGGTGGGTCGTGCGAGGGCTGCTCTTGGATGTTGCTTTGAGAGGTGCCTAGTGCTTCATGTCGTTAGTGTGTGCTTAAACTGGACCAATTGATGGGTAACATTACAGCTCAGTAACTTGCATTGTTTGCTGTGCAGATACATGAATCTGGGCTGGTGTCTGTGAGAGTTTGTACATTCTTCCCGTGATTGTGCAGGTTTTCTCCGGGTGCTCCAGTTTCCTCCCACATCCCAAAAATGTGCTGTTAGGCTGATTGGTGTAACAAATTGTCCCTAAATTAGACTTCCCTCAATCTTCCCCGATAGGTGTAGACACAAAGGTCAGAGGTAGAGAAGGGCAGTCATACTGTTAAAATGGTGGCATGGGCTCTTTGGGCCAAAGGGCCTGTTTCCCGTGCTGTATTGTTCTTTACTACCCTAGTGTGCAACCCACACACACTTGGGTTATATGCATATAATGTAATCCATACTTCCTCGCAGAATCTGATCAAGCAGATCTCTGGGGTGCTTAGTCATGGACAGCAGTAGAGGGGGCCTTTGATACTTGGCAGAGCATATGTCAAGAGTCATGGTGGTCTGCCGCTTGATGCATAACTTTATCATTATGAGGGATACAGCAGGCAGCTGAGGAAGAGGAAAAGAACAAGGAATCAGATGGGTGGAGAAAATCATTCTCATCCGGGATACAGTGATTGACTTATGTGATTATGAATAAACAGAACCCCAATTCTATAATCACCAACAATTCCATATCTGAATTTGCTCAGTTACTGGTCAGCACCGTGCCTGCTTTTATTTATGCGATAATAAAAGTCATCATAACTTAGACATTCCAAAAAAAATCATATTCTCTGCAAGTTGAGTGAGTGGACAAATACATGGCAGATGCAGAATAACTTCAGACAGAAAAACAGAGCGATAGTTTTATTTAAATAGCTGAATAGTGATATATTGGGAAATATTGATGTACAAAGGGACCTGGGTGCCCGAATACACCAGTCACTGAAACCAGGCATACAGCTACAGCAAGCAGTTAAGGAAGTAAATAGTATATTTCCTTCGTTGCAAAAGGACGTCAGTGCAGGAGCAAGATGTCTTACTACACTGTAAGAAGTCTGACAATACCAGGTTTAAGTCCAATTGATTTATTTGATAGTAAACTCACAAACTTTCCAGGTTTCCCTCTTTGTCAGGCGAATGGAGAGTTCTGGCCTCAGACAGAGCATATAACAGCACAGATTACTGATTAGAATGCGAATCTTAACACTAACCTGGACACAGTTCTGCACACACGAGGACGGTCTCTACAGGGATCTTGGGTTCATGTCACACTATCTGTAACCCCCATGACTTGCCTGAGTTTGCAAAACCTCATTTACTGTACTGTCTGGAGACAATACACATCTCTTTAACATGGGCTGATTACTCCTTCCACTCATATTGTTAGCCACTTTAAGACTTAAATAGCAGGTTAGGTGTAAAGATTTGCATTCTAATCAGTAATCTGTAAACTGTCTGTGCTGTTATATGCTCTGTCTGAGGCCAGAACTCTCCATCTACCTGATGAGGAGGGAAACCTCGAAAGCTTGTGAATTTACTATCAAATAAATCGGTTGGACTTAAACCAGGTGTTGTCAGACTTCTTACTGTGTTTACTCCAGTCCAACACCAGCATCTCCACATCATGATTATTACAGTGTACAAGGCTTTGGTGAAACCACATCTAGAATAGTGTGTGCGGTTTTGATCTCCTTACCTAAGAAAAGATATACTTTCATAAAGGGAGTGCAACAAAGATTCACCAGACTGATTCCTGGGATGACAAATTTGTTGTATGAAGAGAGATTGGCTTGATAGACTTGTACTCACTGGAATTTAGATGAATGAAAGAGGATCTAATTGAAATCTATAACATTCTGATTGACTGGATATAGTCTTGACATTTCCTCTAGCCGGAGTATCTAGAACAGGAGTCAAGTTGGGGGAATTAGCTCAAATGGTAGACTGCTCGTTTTGCATGTGAGTGGCAGTGGCATTGATGCCTACATTCTCCAGTTTGATTTAGTGTGACACGACAGCACAGTGGTTAGCGCTGCTGCCTCACAGTGCCTGGGATCCGGGTTTAATTCCTGGTCACTGTCTGTGTGGAGTTTGCACATCCTTCCTGTGTCTGCATGGGTTTCCTCCAGATGCTCTGGTTTCCTCCCACAGTCCAAAGATGTGCAGGTTAGGGAGATTGGTCATGCTAAATTGCCCCTTAGTGTTGGGGGACTAGCTAGGGTAAATGCATGGGGTTATGGGGAAAAGGTCTGGGTGGGATTGTGGTCGACGCAGAACTGATGGGCCAAATGGCCTTCTTCGATACTTTAGGATTATATGATTCTAGGAGTTACAGTCACAGGGTACAGGATTGGCCATTTAGAACTGAGATCAGGAGAAACCTCTTCACTCAGAATGTGGTGAATCTTTAACTTCTCCATAGAAACCCATGAAGGCCAAAGAGTATGGGGGCAGTGTGGAAGGATGACATTCAGATAGAAGGTCAGGCATGATCGTATTGAATGATTGAGCATACTCAAAGGGCTGAGTGGCCTCCTCCTGTTCCTATTTACTATGTTTTTATGTTTGAACATTGATATCCTTGTGTACCTTAGGCAGTCCCTTGGGATTGAGGGTGATTTGCTTCTACTCCTATTCAATGAATGGTTGATCAGTCCAATGATTGATCGGAAGATTCTGCCACAAGTGGATGCTTGAAGGATTGGGCAGTGTCGATCGTGGGCCAGTCCCTATGTTCTCCCCCGCCCAACCCCCTCCCTCACCCGCCTCCCAACTCTCCGACCAGCCCAATCTCACTGATTCCCCCTGGACAGTCTGGAAGCCCCATGAATCCCAAATCTCACCCATTCCCCCAATGACCCTCCCCAGTATCACCCTGATAGCCCATTACTGTCCTCCCCCAATTAAAAAGCCAGCCCATATCACCCTCTTCCTTCCCTCTCCCAGTCATCCCAATGGAGAGTGGAAACTGATACACCCTCCTGCTACCCCAATAGATCCAACCCCCCAACAGTCCAGCCCCTCTGACCCCACCCTCTTTGTTCTGCCCAATATCCAGTGGGCAGTACCAAGCTGCACCTTGGTTTGTTCCAATTTGCCTCTTTGGCAATGCTAGGAGCCAGGGGAACTTCAAGGGGAAGATAGGACCTCAATGGCCTATCTTCTCTCCAGTGGAGCTGGACCAACTATTCTCCATTAGTGGAGGGAGGCGGGTGCAGTAGTAAACCCCGCTGGAATGAACTACTCTCAACAATGTTGGAGAGCAGACGCTAGCAGAATTCAGTCCCGGGCCTGCTAATCATATTCCATATTAAAATCAGCTCCATGCTAATTTCTGCTGAAAAACTTGGTCCCAAAGATATGCAGAGACCATGATGCCTAGAGGGAAGCCTGCAAAACACCTGCTGCTGATGTCTCCCAACCCACTGCACTGCTCGAATAATGCAATGGCCTGGGTGACTCGCCCTTAAGATTTTTCAAAATTCTTTCATGCGATATGTGTCTCTGGACAGGCTAGAATTCGTTGTTGATCCCTAATTGACTTTCTTGAATTATGATGACCTATCTGTTGGAGCTACATCTACAGGAAGTGAGCTTAAACTCCCTCTTTGATTGCTCCAATGATGGTATCCATTAACTCCACCATTAAGGCAAGTTCATAGTGCTGCACCTGTACACTGCTGTTGAGGTCATTGGGTCTCCGGTTATGTATCACCTGGTCCTATTAGAAAGAGGGTGGTCAATCATTGCAGTGTGTTTGGGTGATGTTGTTGGCAATGTGTGAAAACTGAGATGTGAGTGCGAGACCTGCAGCATTGTCTGCCAGTCAGATGAAATGTTGAATGTTAGGCATATTGACAGAGGCTGCTGTTAGGTGAGTGATTGGATATGGTACATCGAGCAGTGCGTAAAACGAATGGTGCAGCCATTTGAGGTGACATTCACTGACCTTGGCCACGAGTGCGAAGTTTTTCACCTGTTTGCATTCAGATCCCCAGGGCTGGTCCTCTGAATTTGAACAGGAAGGCTATGTAATCCCATTACTTTTGCAATGTTTATCTGGAGAGCTCCATATTACACCTCTCCTCTTCACCATCTTCCTCATTAAGACCTATGGTACAGCGGCTTAAAATCTCTCAGCTTGCTCTCTATCATGTTGTGCCAATATTGAGCTCTCCCTATGTCAAATTCACTTTTAGAATGACTTCCAGTATCTTTTCTGGCTGCAATATACCCTCCCCATAAGCAGTGTTGGGTAGCTTAACCTTGTGATCTTGCCCCTGTCTGAGACTTACGGCTGCTCAACTTCATGTTAAAATCATTAGCAGCCCACGCAAAGTTGGTGTGCTGCTTGCAATGTAAACAATCTGGGTGGGGAAACCCTGTATCATGCTCCCCTTGCTGAGAGGCCTTGTGATGCAATGATAGCATCCTTGACTTCGGGCTATGTCCTCTGGGTTCAGGGCGGAATATAGGAATTAAAAGCAGAAGTAGGCAAGTTCAGCTCTTTGAGTCTGATCCACATTCAGTCAGATCGTGGCTGATTTCTCCCTAATCTCAAATCCACCTCCCTGCCAGATCCCATGCCCAGGACTAGTTGGCCATAGAAGGAGTATTCATGATATGGTTCAATGGTGCAATAAATACTCTGGAAATCCATCCAACATCTCCCCACTATTCCCCAATGGGGGAAAAAGAGTGTGTGAAGGTATGCTGAAGATAAACACTTTGTTTTTGGGCCCTAGGGTGGCATGATAACACATAGAGCAGCATGGTGGCACACTGGCTAGCATTGCTGCCTCACACGCCAGGAATGCAGGTTCAATTCCTGGCTTGGGTCACTGTCTGTGTGGAGTTTGCAAATATTCCCCATATCTGCATGAGATTCCTCCGATTGCTCTTGTTTCCTCCCACAGCCCAAAGATGTGCAGTTTAGGTGAATTGACCATGTTAAATTCTCCCTCAGTGTACCTGAATATACGCCAGAGTATGGCAAGTAGAGGATTTTCACAGTAACTTCATTGCAATGTTAATGTAAGCCTACTTGTGATACTAATAAACTTTTTCCAATCTCACAGCAATTGTCTGTATGTTAGGGAAAATCATAAACTTATAAAGAAGTGTCTTAATAATATGGAATTTGTGTTTTGTAATTGCTGCTATGAAAATTTCAGATTGTATATAGAAATAATGAGACAGAACACAATTGGGACCAGGGCTGCATTATTCTTTAGTACTAAATGTTCTGAAAATGCAGACTTCAGAAGCTATAAGAAAATCTCTTCTTAATATTGACAGTCACAAGATCTCATTTCATGCCAGTATTCACAATATTACACAAGATCTATTAGGCTCACCATCTAATTAAATTAGAGACAGTGTTACATTATATACTCCAATTTTTAAAATCAGATTATGGATTCTATTTGTTCCGTCTTTCATGCCCCTTTACTTAAAGTAACAGCAACCAAATATTAATTAAACAGGCAGTGATTTAGCAGCTTCAGGTGATTTATGATATTAAAAGTACACAAATGCATTACTTTTGCTCAGCTCAGCCAAATCCAAAATGGTTTTCTTCAATCTCCATTTACAGGAATTTCACTTGAGCAGCGGCTGATATTTATGGCATTTTGCCTACAGTATTGGTGCTGTGGAGGTCTACTTGGAATTGGCATGAAATAGCCTCTCTTTTATTGATTTCTTAAACAAAGCTGTCAACTCCAAAGACATAGACAGAAAGCACACGTGGCAGTTCTGCTTTAGAGTTGTCCATCTGCACACAAAATACTTTGCCAACCCACATAGACAGTGTTTAAATACAGTGCATGCCCTCCAGGGAGTACAGCATTATCGCTTGATTACTCTGCAGTTTAATTCAGATAAAACTTCAAAGTGATTGTCCTTGAATACAATGCCTGATGATTGAAGGGCATCATTTGTTAAAGGTGACCTATAACTCCTTGCTGGCATTGTCCCCTGCAGAAATTTCAACACCCTTTCCAGCCAAAAATACTGAAAGAAAACACTGAGCTTTGAACACCATAGCCCCCCAAAACAAGTGGAGGAGTCAGGATGTGCACTTACCCTGTGCCCATCCATTGCAATGTGGGCAGCTTGCCAACTTTGTGTTTCGTACTCATTATAATGATTTCTGTACACAGCCAGCACTAACCATGCTGTGTTCACTGGCTGTATGCATCAGCAGAGAGCCAAATAAGGTTACTTCTGAGCACTAAAGCTATCTTGCGCTGCTTAAAGCTAACCTGCATTTTTTAAAGGGATTTACATTATTACTGTTGGAGGTGCTGAGATTATTTGTAATAGAGATCAACTCAACACTCAGTAATGATGACTCATGGAAGAGTAAGTTCAAAAAGGTATTTTTCCTGGAGGTCTTGGGAAAGAAATGGAAAAGAAGGGGGAAATCTTGTATATGCAGGAGTGGTTGGAGCTTCCAAACATGCAAAGAGAAAGGGATGGAATGGGTAGCTGCGGAAGTCAATGCCAAGAGTTTAGCGTTAAGCAGTCCTGCAAGAAATTTAATGACCTGACACAAACGAGCAAGTAATGCAAGTTAAAAGATCACACCCCACCAAATGCCTCTGTCACTGCTCGATCTATCACCCCACCACCACCCCCACATTGTCCACTTACCAATTATCATTATCAATCAGTATTCACTGCAACCACATTCATAAACTTCACTTCACCCGTAAACAAAGCCTCATACCCACACTCACAGCTTTATAAGAATCTTGGGAAATTCCTACTTTGGATTTTTCGGCACAATGTTGGAATTGTATAAACACTGGTGAGGCCACAACTGGAGTATTGTGTGCATCTCTAGTTGCCACATTACAGGAAGGATGTAATAGTTCTGGAGAGGAGGTTTACAAGCATGTTGCCAAAGCTAGAAAAATCTAGTTGTGAGGAGAGATAAGTGTGAACTGATCTTCCGTCGAGAAGACAATACAAAAGTCTGAGGTCGTGTATCAACTGACTCAAGAATAACTTCTTCCCTGCTGCCATCAGACCTTTGAATGGACCTACCTTATATTAAGTTGATCTTTTTCTACAATCTAGCATTGACTATGTTTAGACCACATTCTCTCCTTTCCTTCTCTATGAACAGTAGCTTTGTCTGTATAGCGCACAAGAAACAATACTTTTCATTGTATACTAATACATTTGTCAATAATAAAACAAATCAAATCAAAATTGAATTAATATAAATTGATATTTGATTGTTATGTTAGCCAAAGTGCCTATTTCTATGTTGTATGATTCTATGGCCGGAATTTTACCACCATGCTCACCATGAGAATTGAAGTGGGCCAGGGGTGTAACATGGGAAGGTCTGTTGACCTTCAGCAGGATTTTACAGTTTTGGGATGAGTGAGGCCATAAAATCCTGCCCTCTGACTCCATGACTCTAAGGCTGATATGTGTGTAGTACCAGATGCTTGGTGCATTTGGAAACCTACCAGAAAATCTGTGTTCAACATCAAGGGATGATCACTACATCAGCCGAAGAATTAAGTTCAAAATGCGGAAGCCGAACTAAATATTAAAGTCGATGAGTAAATACCTTCCCACTCATGTGTACTGACATTAGAATGTTGTACATCAAATTAATGTAAGCCCTTGGGAATTAAAGGGAAAGTAGCAATTTGAGTTTGAAATTTGTTTGCTGACAGAAGCAAATGATGATGAGAGTGGATATTTTTTGACTTGGAGATGGCTTGTAGTAGTGTTTCCCAAGTAGATCCATTTCTCCTCACAATTTTTCTAAACAGTCTTGGTTCGGGTCTAGCAGCAGCATTATGAAGTTTGCAGGTGACACAAAATTCAGTGAAAAAAGTTGATCATGGTGATGGTTCAAAAGAGACACATAGCGAAAGATAGAGTTCCATGTGAAGGTGTGTGAAGGGATGTATGTTCTGGGGACAAATATGAAACATCAGTATACTACAGATTACAAGGTGAAAAGAGAGAGACCTTTAATCAACACACACAAATTCTTAATGGAGGAAAGACAAGTTGACAAGATGGTTGAAACAGCACGCAAATTGCTTTGGTCAACAAAGTGAGTAGTAGAATATAAAAACTAAGAAATTAGGCTAGAATGTAATAAATCCAAGACATTAGAAAGGATACAGGCGAGGTTTACTAGGATGTTACCCGTTACCCAGGGATGAGGGACTTTGGTTATGAGGAGAGGACAAGTTAGGATTCTTCTCCTTGGAATAGATAAGATGAAGAGGGATATTTTCAAGATGATGCAAAGGTTTAATTGAGTAGATGGAAAATAACTGAAAATCATTGATTTAGTCATTGGTACAACATCTAAAGGAGAGATGAAGAGAATTATTTGCACTCAGAGAACTGACAGGATCTGGAATACTCTACCTGTAAAAAGTGTTGGGAAATGATTCCATAAATTATTTTAACAGGAGTTGGATGGATATGAAGATTTTTTTAAAGTTTATTTATTAGTGTCACAAGTAGGCTTACATTAACACCTTAATGAAGTTCCTGTGAAAATTCCCTAGTGTCACACTCCGGCGCCTGTTCGGATACACTGAGGAGGAATTTAGCATGGCTAATGCACCTAATCAGCACATCTTTTGGATTGTGGGAGGAAGTTAGAGATCCTGGAGAAAATGCATTCAGACACAAGGAGAACATACAGACTCCATATGGAGATTCAAGCTGGCACTTAAACCTGCACTGTGAGGCAGCAATGCCAATGACTTGCCACCATGCTACCCATAATGAAGGATTTAAAACATTATGAACTAAAAGCAGATGTGAGAGAAAGACAAGTGTTCTCTCAAAGATCTAACCCTGACATGACAGGCTGCATGATCTTCCTCTGTACTGTAAATTTCTATAATTCTGCCCTTATGTTGTCTATGGCATAACAATAATATCACACTTTCTAAGAAAGCTGTACCTCAGAATGCTACTTTTGTAAATACCTCAGATGATACTAATGATTTCATAATAAATCTTTTGTCTGAAGTTTTTCTTAAGTTCAAACCTGCACATTAATTTATTTTTAAAACTTTCCTTTCCTCTGCTTACAACTTGGCTTTGAAAGGATCTCGGAAGCAGGCTTCATGGTGACTCATGAGCAATTGGATTATAATTGAAAAGGAAAATTTTGCAACACTGTGAGGGATAAGTGGAGGAGTAGGACTGATTGGATATCTCTTTCAAAGGACAGCACATGGGCTGAATGGCTGTTGTTATACTATATAATTCTATGGTCCAGATTTTACACTTCCCTAATTGGTTTGAAGATGGAGGGATACATAAATTCCAGCAAGTGGCCTTTCTGCCATCCACCTGCCTGTCCCAACCTGTGTGAAATTTTTCAGAGGTGGGATGTGTTGGGCAACCTGTTATCCTTGGGCCTGATGAGACACTTAATTACTAGTTACAGGTCACTTAAAGGCCTTATCCTGCCTAAGCTAGTATTTTACTTGTAACAAGGGGAGGACAATGCCAAGCTGGAAACCTGCTGGCTTTAATTTCACTGCGGTGAGAGTGGAGAGGCACCTCCTTTGTGGATCTCGTAGGCTCATCAGAGGAATCCTGGCCCATTCTCACCCACATCATCCCATCATTTATCACTCCTCCTGGCGCCTTGAACCCGGTGTTCCAGTCCCTTCATTCCCCTTACTGAGATCTCCCAAACCCAGACATACCTGAGATCCTTCACATGGCAGGACTGCCTTTACTTCCAGAATTGGCCGCTGTTCCTAGCTGGCACGGCAGTGGGACTACCGAACTGTCAGCCGATCTGATTAGCCACAGCTCTCTATGGCAGGACTTCCTGCAAAGAAAGGAACATAAGTCTTGCCATAAAGCATTTGACGTTGGTTGGAGTGATAAATTGCTGCCAGGAACCAGCAAGACCATGGGTGGGCTCCCCACTGATCTTTTAGTCGGGGTGGGGAGATGAGATGAGGATGATTGGGAGTGAACTGAGCGTTCGTAAAACCCAAACTCATAAGTCTTTTCTAAAGGTGGTGACTCATGTCGGCATACAATTCCATGGACAGTGAACATATTTTAGTACCTTGCCATTCTGGTTATGTTGCATGTGTGAGCATGTGTTATAATGAGTATTAGCAGGACCTTTAATGATAGGGAAAACAGTTCTGATGTTGACGACCATGCACTCCTGATCAGTATCGAGGTTGATTTTCTTGCTTTAAGCCAAGCTATTAAGGCCAATTTTTAGTCCCCCAGCTGTTCTACATTAGGTTAGTTTTTCCACGTTGGAAAGCATTCAGATGAAACGCCAGCATTGCAGGCTCAATGCCTAATATTTAACTTCAGCAATCAAGATATTTAAAAGTGTCAGGACTTTCAAGTTACCTTGCACCATCTGGTAAAAGTAACGACCACAGAGCTGTGATCAGTTAATGTCTCAGGGAACAGTTTAAAAGATTTTACTTAGAGATAAGGTTATAATGAGTGTAATCTTTTTGGGAAGTGCAGGAAAATGTGAAATTTGTTGACTCTGAGTTTACTACTTCCATTGTACCTCTGGCCAATTGCTTTTAATGTATGGTGTATCCCATTCCTTTAATTACCTGCATCAATATGATATATTTAGCTTGCAATTGCAAAAATGCACCATTTAATTGCATGCCTCATTGGTTTCTTGTGGCTGCACAATTTTCGAAACAGTTGCAAAACATAAATCTATTAATTTACCCCGTAAAAAATAGCAGCACATCTTCCGATTAAAGAAATTGCAATTGGAATGTAAAGCACTGAATCTCCAAAAATAATATTTTTTAAGGGAATGGTGAGCCAGTGTTTAAATAATATTGTGTGTCACTGGCAGTTAAACGTAAGAGGTGACGAGAATTGAAAGTTGTCAGCCACTGTGAAGGATGATTCCAAAGAAATGTTGTGACTAAATACAGTTTCTATTTTTCTTATATGTGTGGCTTGCGACTTACAACAACACAAGAGATCTCGCTGGCAAAAAGCTTATACTCAGCAAAAGCAATCATACATTGAATTTTCTACTCCATTGTTTTCTTTATGTATCAGATAATTGGCTACAAATTCATGTGTACAGGAGATTTAATAAGGCGACTGGAGGAGTTTTTGAAATAGGAAAATGGAATAAAAATGGTTCAATCAGACAGATTACAAAAAGGCAGGGTAAATAAACCAACTCAGGATAGGATTTTCCAGCTGTTCCTGCTGGTGGGATCTTCCAGGTTCACCGAAGGGGTCTCCCCGGTGCGCTAGAGGTGGGGCAGACGAGCAAAGCAAAATGTTGTAGATGTTGGCGGGGCCAATAGCGAGCCATCTCCACTGCTGGCAAACATGCTACAGGGGGGCTGGAAAATCCTGTCCTTGTCTGAATGCTTAGTTCAGTTCAATATGTATTCAATAGATTTATGACACTTAGAAGCAGAACTGAACAATTTGGGTCTCCTCTTCCTTTATGAGAATAAGTGGATGGAGTACCCATTTACACAATGATACAATTACAGAAAATGGTTCATTGGTTAAATATTCTGGTCCAATGAAATTTATTTCTATCTATTGCTTCCGCTGCCCACACCATCCTCTTGTTTTCAATTTCATTGTTTCTCGTAGTGTTTTGATCTCTTTCTCTACATCAGTTTCTGTTCTGGCTTTTTCCATGTTTTTCATAGAATCATAAAATCCTACAGAGCAGAAGGAGGCTATTCAGCCCATCGAGTCTGTACCAGCCACAATCCCACACAGGCCCTATTCCCATAATCCCATACAATTTACCCTGCTAATCCCGCTGACACGAAGGGGCAATTTTAGCATGGCCAATTAACCTACCTTGCATATTTTGGACGGTGGGAGGAAACTGGAGCACCCAGAGGAAACCCACACAGACGTGGGGAGAATGTGCAAACTCTACACAGACAGCGGCCTAAGCCAGGAATCGAATCAAGGTCCCTGGCACTATGAGGCAGCAGTGCTAACCATTGTACCACCATGCCATTTTTCTTCACCAACCTCCTCCATTACGTTTGTCAATTATCAGAATATGATTTATATTCCCATGATGGTCCCTGAAACTGTAATGAAAATAAGAAGTGTAGAAATTGGTTTCATTTGGTGTTAAGTTTTAGGCTTGATGGAAGCGGAGATGGAAAGGGGATAAACTTGCAACACTTGCCACAGTACTGATTCCCCACTTCTATCCTACTTTGGGCCACTATTCTGAAAGCAGGATGGATGGTGCGGAAGGTCCCTCCCCCCACCCCCACTCCCTCCTCCCCCGACTACAAGTAATAGGTATATAGCTGACCTTGCTTAAAGACCTACTGTTGGAGTTCAGATAGAGCTTTCTAGATTTGCTGTAAATTAACACTAAAGTTATCTTCCTCTTTGGTCAGTAACTGCTTTCACAGAGTCTGGTATTCATTATCTTTCACTCTGCTCCAAAATCAATCTGTACACTGTCCAAATCTGGAAAATACTCACAAGCACACCAACGTGGGAATTCCATCAGCAATCCTTTTTTTTAAGAAGAAGCAAGTCTGTGGAAAGTCTGGCTCACGTTTACCATTTAAGTTTTATGGTGAAAATTCGACAACACAGATGGTTGAAAGAAACAACCATGTGAGCTCAGAGGAATAATTTTCTACAGGAAAAATAGAAAAAACACATTTCTGGACCTTGATCTCTTATTCCAGGAGAGTCAGGGCTTCTATTTCACAGTGTAACCATATGTGAGTTTTCTGCGTGTAAAACAGTGCTGCAATTCACTGACTGCTCCCTCAGTGCAATTTGAAGCCATAACCCAAGTAATGGTGATGAAGAACTCAGTGAATAATCAATCAATGCACGATCTACAAAGACAATTTGTCAAGTGTGGACCTTTCAGGCTTTTAATAATGGAATCTTTTTGCACAAGAAAAGCATTCACTGAAGTGTAAAGACACTGGAGCTCCCTCTCAGCAGTTCTATAGTACATCCTATTCATGGAGTTCAGGAAATTAATCAATGCAGTGTTGTAATTGTCACAGTTGAAGCGCCTTAGTAATCATTGAAGTTCTTCAATGAACAAAATATTGCAGATTCTGGAACTCTGAAATAATAAAGTGCCAGAAATGCCCAGCAGGACTAACAGCATCTTTGGAGAGAGAAACATAATTAATCTTTTGAGTCAAATATGATTATTCTTCGGAATCATAATTCTTGATCTTCATATGGATTTGTTTGGAGTTGGCAAAACGTTAGAACATTGTAAGATATTCCCTCAGTTGGGGTTGTGGGGATGTTGGCAGGGAATGGCAGCAGCAGAACAGATATCAGGACAATTACTGAATCTCAAAACCATTCCTATTTCGAAATAGCTACACACCCTGATTTTCACAAGAATGACCGTTTAATGGCCAGAAAACAGGATTGCAGAAATTAAGATTGTGTGGTGGTTGGGGGTGGGAGGGGATAGTTTGTTAGTGGGGGCGGATGATCTGGGAGAGGCGGGAGGCTGTGTTGGTGGAATGTGGGAGTTTTGGCTGTTCCTCAAAAAGGAAGTTTATGGATATTGGTTTTTGGAGTAAGCAAGGACTCAGTTGGGGTTTGGCTGGTCCACTCTAACTTTCTAATTTTAAGAAGGGAAACCGGCTGTAGGCATTTAAACTTGTCTATTATCTGCAGGACTTGGAGGCTGATTGGGAAGTCACAGTTGGCTTCCTTTATTTGGCTCCAGTAGGCTCATAATGAGGCACAACAGCTACCCGCTGCATGCAGCTTCCATCCTGCCTCCTCAAAAATGCTCCAGATGGAGCCAAGGAACCAGCATATTAGCCGCAAGGGCTATGTTTAGCTCCTGCCCACCTTCATTCCAAACATTGGTGGTAACTCAAAATCCTGTTTCAAAAATTTGTAAAATAATTTATGTCCACTTCACCAGCAGGTCCTGACTAGCAAGATGTGAGGAAAGGGGCAGCACAGTGGTGCAGTAACTAGCACTGCAGCCTCACAACACTAGGGACCCAGACTCAATTCCGGCCTCGGGTCACTCATTGTCTGTGTGGAGTTTACACATTCTCTCTGTGTCTGTGTGGCTTTCCTCTGGGTACTCTGAATTCCTCCCACAGTCCAAAGATGTACAAGTTAGGTTGTTTGATCATACTAAATTACTCCTCAGTATCAGGGGGTCTAGCAAGGGTTATGGGGATATGGCCTGGGTAGGATTGTAGTCAGTGCAAACTCAATGGGCCAAATGGCCTCCTTCTGCACTGTAGGGATTCTATTCTATGCTATGATCTGACACAGAAGAGGAAGCAGAGGCGGAGGAACATCTATATTTATTGCAATACAATGATGGAAATTATGATTACAGTGGTGCTCAGGATGAAAGGAAGATGGTGCTGACAATTTTTACACTTCTGATACTCCAGTTCATTCTCCATCTATTACATCAAGCACTGTAGATCAGTGGGCAGTACTGCTGCTTCACAGCACCAAGGACCTGGGTTAGATTCCTGGTGTGGGTCACTGTCTGTGTGGAGTTTGTACATTCTCCTCGTGTCTGCGTGGGTTTCTTCTGGGTGTTCCAACTTCCTCCCACAGTTCAAAGATGCGCAGGTTAGGTTGATTGCCATGCTAAAATTGCCCCTTAGTATCCTGAGATGCATAGATTAGATGGATTAAGCAGATAAATATACAGGGATACGGGGGTGGGGCCTGAGTGGGATTGTGGGATTCGATGGGCCAAATGGTCTCTTTCTGCACTGTAGGATTTTTGTGATTTCCATGATCACCTACATCATTCATCCCAGTTGCTTCACACACCAACTCAGGAATGTTTTTCTGGAGGAATTAGAACAGTAGAATGAGAACATTTCACTTGAGGGATCCCACGGAGAATGAGGCAACCAAAAGAATAAGAAATGGTTAGCGACTTGATTTCGAAGTTTGTTTTTCTCTATAAATCAGAGCACAATTATAAATATTGCTTCATATAGTTTAGTTAGTTAAATCACTTTATTTAACTGTAGACAATCGTTCAATGATGTTTTAAAATATAATTTATTCAATAAAACAGAGTAAAGAAGATAGCGCAGAGGATGAGTAGTAGCTATGGTACGTGAACATGGTGATGGATGTCTCTATGAATCAAAACAACCACATCTGTAGTGAATGTCTGCAACCCGAGGAACTTTGGCTCAGAGTTGGTGAGCTGGACTCTTGTCTTCATATGCTGTGATGCTTCAGGGAAGACAGAAGTTACCTGGACAATTTGTTCAGAATGCAGTCACAGGCTGAAATGTTATGAGTATTCACGCAAGTGGGATTTTCCTATTCCGCTGCAGTGGACAGAGATTTGGCTGGGCGCCAAGTTCACTGATCTCGCTGCAGCGGGACCGTGGCCTGAATGGTCGATAAGATGGCGCCCACAAACTTTAGGCTAGATACTTCAAATTTGGTCTGTGGTCAGCGCTAGGAGGGAGTGCTGTGAATAAATCAGGTGTGGGGACCTAGAAGTTGAGACTGGAAGGACTACATCCTTTTCCATTGTCCATCAGGTTAGAAGCTCTTGCAGGTTGTGTGGATGAGAGTAGGGACTACAAGACATCCAGGTAAACTGACAATGGTGCAGGGAGCCACCCTAAGTCGGGGGAGTTTAAATAGGATGATAGATAGAGTTCTCTGTAGCTGAGAATGTGAGTCGCAAAGGTTATGTTGCCTACCCAGTGCCATCTCAGAGCTGGAGAGGAACTTGGAGTGGGACAGGAAGGAACCAACAACATAAGTAAAACTAAAAATAAAAGTTCTGATAAGAGAATATGAGCAGCCAGGGGCTAAATTAAAAAGTAAAACCACAAAAGTGATAAACTCTGTATCACAAAAGTGATAAACTCTGTATTTATTATCTGATTCTCGGAGGCTTTTTCCCAGGGCTAAAATGGCTGTCATAAGAGGACACAGGTTTAAGGTGCTGGGGAGTAAGTACAAAGGAGATTTTAGTCGTAAGTCATGTATGTCAGAGAGTGGGGGGTGCGTGGAATTGGCTGCTGGCGGTGGTGGTGGAGGCAGATTCAATAGGGTCTTTTAAAAGACTTCTGGATGAGTACATGGGACTTAGTAAGATTGAAGGTTATAGGTAAGCCTAGTAGGTAGAGATATGTTCGATGCAATGTGTGGGCCGAAGGGCCTGTTTGTGCTGCAGTTTTTCTATCTTCTATGTTCTATGTTGATCAGCTGGCAAATTGGGATAGGATAAATAAGTTCCAGAGGTTGAATGCATAGCTCAAAGACTGATTTGGAGGTTTGGGTTTTAATTCATGGGGCCCTGATGTTATTCACTAATAAAGGACTTTAGAGACCAAAAATATTGCAGTTATATGTTAGTGAAGAGTTGGTGAATCTTTGGTGGCCATTGTATTTATAAGTCTAGTTGATTTTTGTGTTAGTCTTTGAAATCTTTGCCTGTGTTTGATATAAGCTTTTCAATATTTGAACAAATTTGGATGAATCATGGTTTAAAAAAGATGCTAACATTCAGTCAGAGAGTAAAATCTGTTTTGTTCCCCAAGCTATCATCCTGATAATCTGATACACTTTCTTGCCATATCTTTGTTGTTCTGTATCCTATTGTAGTAACATCAAAAGCTTCTGTGGCCAAATTCATAATTATGACATTACATATTGTAACCAAGACTCAGTTGTATCATGAAGGTTGATTTTAGGCCAAGGCAAGTTATACTTTCCAATTTTCTGCCAAGTCAACAGATGCGCTTTGTTTTTTGCATGGGGAAATATAGGTCATGCATTATAGGACAGAAACTTCAGAATAAATGAAAATCAAACTAAAGTAATTCATAAATCAATTCAGAGGGATTCCACATACATAATTCCAGAAATAATTGTATTCCAGGTTAACATGGAAATGAACATTAGAGGGTACGAGTCCAAAGGTTACCAAGTTAGAAAGTGAATGAGGATAGTATGATAGGCTGAAGTAATATTGCAAAGCTTTGAAGTTTTGATCTCTGCAAAACTGAGGACAAGGAATTGGCCCCTTACGCCATACATTTATTGAGTGCTAAAAGTGTCCTTGGAGCTCTAAAATAGCACCCACTGTGCAAACACAAAACTTGAGAGGCAAATTGTATAATAACACACAGTGAATATAACTGAAATATACAGACAATTCATGACATTAATCAGTATAATGCTGATTTAATCCAAATAGGTGTATTGGTATATTTGTTGTACTGGTGGAGAAATATTCAGCCAACACTTTCTATTAATTTCATATTTTGTGTAAATAACCACCAGTATTTGTTTTATTGATTTCATTTGTTCATTTTTATTCGGCTTACATTCACACTACAATGGAGACACTGGTTCCAGTATGGGGCAGAGTTGCCATGCTTTTCCTACAGAGTAATGTGAATGTTGTCGATGGCACTTTGCACCAATGAGAAGTCTGTAACTCTAGCAAAATCACATACTCACTCTATCTCCGTGACAACAGAGTATGAAATATAGTTAGCTAATTTTGAATAGAGAGCTTCAGTGACCTCCTTATGCAACAATGGATGGCAAACTGCAAGATGTGGACAATATTTGCTGGTGCAGCCTTGAAGCAGTCAAATGCTTAACAGTGTATCGCCACAGTTACTGGCAGTGTGATCTTATCCTGCCAGAAGGATGACGCTGTGGCTGCAGCAAGTGGCAGATTTCAATGAAGAGGTGTTTAACACATAGGGGGAAATTCTGCCGTCCCGCTGCACTGCTTTTGTAGATGAAGCCATTTTGTGGACTCCCCGCTGGGAGCCACAATCTCCACAATTCCCTGGCAGCCAGGTTTCCGGTGCTGTCAGCTCAGTGCCAGAAATCAGAGTGGAGCTGAATAATTCATAAAAATCCTTATTTAAATGCTATTAAATATCATTAGCAGGCCCGGGAATGAAATCTCTGTGCCTGCTAGCATCTCTCATCTCCCCGCCCCACCGCCAGATGTAGTCCAAACCAGCAAGGTTTAGTGTAACTCCCCACTTGCTGGGAACTGGCGACCTGACACTGCTGGATTGTAGGGGAAGCCACTGAGGCCCCCCGTAAGGTCGGGGCCAGGGGAATGTGCCCTGGGCATTGCCACTTTGGCATTGCCAGCCTTGGCCTCCAGCACTGATCAAGGGAAAACGTGTCAAGTCCAGGGGGAGCCTTGGCACTGCCCAATGCGCATCAAGCAGGGAATTTGTTTTGGGGGGTGGGGGTGAGGGCTATTCCCGCTGTCACTCTGCACTTGGGCTAACTGAGAGAAGGAGAGCAGTGACTGGGGCTGGCCATTGGAGTGGGGGAGGGGGTAAGCCTGCTTGCGTGGGGGAGGGGGGAGTCAGTCTGCAACCCACGCATTTTCAGGGGGCCAGTGATCAGACTGTAAGGGTGAGATGGCCAGTGATGCAGGGGTTGCGAGGCTGGCCAGCGATCGAAGTATTCAGTGATCAGGAGGTTAGCAGACAGAGGCCACAGGTTCTGAAGAACAGTGCACGTGCAATGGCCCGCTCAGCGCTATGTTCCCAGACTCTCCAATGGGATCAGCACCGTCACAGATTTTTGGACTGATTTATGCTAGTGCACTCTGCAGTGCTCAGTGTGTAAGAGATCCATTTTGAAACTCCCACTGAAAAAAAACAGCATGATTCACTCCAGTTTTTATGCAAATTCGATACTTCAGTACTTTTGTGGAAAATCGCCCACATAATTCTTCACTGAGGTGTAGGTAGGAGAATTTTTCCATAAACACCCTGGGTGGATGTGGTAACTTGCTGAGAACCTTTCTCTCCAACTTTGCCCTGCCTCTTCCAGAAGCTTATCCTGATATGCTTGACCTCTTTTCTTTATATCATGCTGCATCACCTATTAGTTTTCTGGCAGCAACTGATTTGTACAGAAACCATGACGTCCATAAAAATTTCTTCAGGACCAGCCACACCATTCCCTGTAGACTTTAATCACTTTAAATATGTATGGAAATCACAAAACATAGGTAGAAATTGTAATGACAGCTAATCATACAGAAACTAACCTGTAAGTCTTTGATGATCCTCTTAAGAACCATCGGTGGCATGGTGGCACAGTGTTTAGCACTGCTGCCTTACAGTGCCAGAAACCCAGCTAGTCTATGATTCCAGAAGCCAATCATGAGGTAAATTCAGCAGTTATGCCATATTGTCATTATAAAATCATACTGTCACATGAAATATAAGAAAGCAGCCTTATTGATGTGCTAAAACAATACTTCCAATGCCTGGCTGTATTGCAGCTCTCTTCTAGAGTGAGTGTCAAGCTTCATGACTATCTACTGCATGCTGTATAATCTCATCATCATGAGTGAACATCATGTCCTTGCCACCCAGTATACAGAGCAGCTGAGGAGCTTGAAGAGAAAGAAGAAGAGGAACGCAGGAAACAAATTAGACAGTTCCTTTCTGCTCAGGCTGCGTGTGAAAAGAATCACCCAGTGAGATACTCCAAATCCCATTTCACCAACATCCCAAACCCTCCTTTTCCTCCGACCAACACAACATCCACTTCACCACAATGCAAAAGTAAAAGCCACCATAAAACAAATAGTTCAAATGAAATTTATTAATTAAATTATGTCATCTTGCATACAAAAGTCACTCAATTACCATTTTGCACTACTTGTTTGCCTTTTCTCTGTGTGCTTTTACCTCTCCTGGTACTCTATGCAATGCTGTTCGAGTAGTCGCAACAGTGTTGATAGCACACTGCTGACTTCCAGCAGGTGAGACAGCAAATAGCCTTGGATAACAAACCTCAAGCAGCTTGGGGAATAGATGGCCTTGCTGTGGATTGTTAAATGTTAGCATGAGTAGCAGCAGCCTAAGCTGGCTGGCTGACAAGCAACATTAATAAAGTGACAAAGAGCAATCAGAGAGAAGAGAGTAGGTTTGTGCTCCATGGAGTCATTGTCATTCCCTAGGGTAGTGCCTCAGTATTCCCAGTAATCTATTGGAGCACAGATTGGATGAACAGATTGCCGAACTGCTGAGACATTCTGCAAGAACACAGTACTCTATGGTCATGATAACAGTTGTCTGTGTTTCAAGGCAGCAAGTTGACCTTGCATGACGAAGTTTGAACTTCTATTTATGTAAGTGCTCTTTGTGCTGAAATGGAAGTTGCAACATCAACGATCCTATACTGCATCTTGGGTGAGTCCATGGGTGTGCCGAGAGAGTTAGCTAATACTTCCAAGTTTGGAACGATAAGTTGCAGGTTCCACCCAAAGCCCTGTAACAAGTTGATGCTAGTCTCCTCCTGGGTCTATGACTCTGACTGCAGACATTCTGACAGCCTTCTGCAGTGCAAACCTACCATCATTCTTCCATAAACTGCCCCAAGTGTAAGAATCATGTGAAATTCACTAAGGCCTGAATTTTTCACCCATTGGGTGCACATGTTCAATGAGCTCAGAAGCAAGTGTGAAATGTGTTTCCAGCTGTGGTCAGTCGCAGAGCGCATGCTGGCTGGCCAATGAGTAGCTCTCCAGTGTGAAACATGTTCTGTGAAAGGCTGTCAGAGAGGTCAGAAAGAGGGCAGGCACCGAGAAAAGAGAGCATGCAGATTTGTACTTCTATTGTGCTCTCTCAGCAGCACAGCTATTGCTGATCTGTCTCAGGGAGCGTCAGACATGTGAAAAATAAATAACGATGCAAAAACTTTTGCACTGATGTGCTGGGTTCCACTATCGTTGAGGATGTGGATATTTGTAGAAACTTTTCTTCCAGTTAGTTGTTTCTTTGACCACCACCATTCACAACAGGAAGTGAAGAGCTGAGACCTGATCCGTTGCTTATAGAATTAGTCATGATCTCAAAAGGCAGAGCAGGCTGCCCTATACCAAGGCCTATTCCTAAGTCTTGTGTTCCTATATGACCACGTTCTCGTATCTCTGCTGTCCATGTGGTAAAAGTACTTCCATGTGCTGATGAAGAGGAACTTCCATGATTTCGACACAACAACAATGAAGGCAGGCAATATATTGTGTGTACGGCTCATCCAGTTACGTTTCTAGTTAATGGTAACTTCACAGGATGTTAATGTTGGGAGATCCAGTGTTGGTAATGCTGTTGAATATAAAGGGGAGGTAATTAGACTCTGTCTCGTTGGAGATGGTCATTACCTATCACTTGCATGGTACAAACATTACTATAGATTGTGGCATACAAGGCGATCCTGTGTGTATGACAATTCCATTTCTTTTGTTCCACAAATCATATTTTTCTATGTGCTCAGTATGTAATCAATCCCTTTTGTAGACTATGACACAGGCTATACTCAGATTTATAGTAAACCTCAACTTTTCATCCAGAAATCAATATTATCCTGTTATAACAAGAAATCAAACAGCAATACAGGCTGTGTTGCGAAATCCAGGGGCGTATATGACATGTCCATCCAGAGTAGGCCTTGCATGGTGAAGCACCCACACCTACACCACCAATTCATTTTACAGCTGGCGTATACGTTGCACCCATTTTTGGATTAATTTTTTGAGTGTTTAAATGTCAACTTATGTGCTGACGTTGATGATACTTGCTAATTGTCAGCGTAAGCCTGTCTAGGTAAAGCTGCATGCAGGAATGGGCTGCTCCAGTCTCTGAGAAATTGCAACAATGTGCAAACACAAGCAAATATTCCCATTCCTGATCTTAAAATGGAGGGTATATCATTGATGGAGCATTGAAGATGATTGGGTCCAGGGCACTGCCCAGGGGAACTCCTGGAGTGATATTGTGTGCTTGGAGGGAAGGAGGGGGGGGAGATGTGGTGAAATCAGCACTGTCTGTGCTGATGTGTGCTATTGCAGACCAGAACACTGCATTTGCCTGACAAAGTCACAGAGTGTCGAAAGCTCGCAAATTTACTATCAAATAAATCGGTTGGATTTAAAATTGGTGTTGCTAAATTCTTACTGAGATCTAGCTTTGTGCCAGTTACATGTCCAACCAGTGGAGCGTCCTGCACCCCCTGCCCCTGATTCCCATTGACTTCATCTTCAATTATTTTGATGTCAAAGGCAGTCATTTTGATGTCAAAAGCAGTCACTGTCAGCTTACCTCTAGAACTCTCTTTCATTCATCATTCATCTTTCACTCATTCAAAGCGGTACTGAGGTTTAAAGTTTAATGCCCCTGATTGAACCTAAATTGAACATCAATGAACAGGTTATTGCTGAGTAAGTGCCACTTGATAGCATTGTCAACAGCACCTTGCATCACTTTGCTGCCAATTGAGTAGACTGATGGGCTGGCAATTGCTTGGATTGAATTTTTCCTGCTTTTTTATGGAATGACTGGGCAGCTTTTCTCTTTATTAAGTAGATTCCAGTATTGTAGCTGTATAGAGGAACAGCTAGTCCTGGAGCATAAATCTTCATCATACATAGAATGTTGTCAGAGCCCATTGTCTTAACTATAGCCAATGTGTGCAGCAACTTCTTCCTTTAATATGGTGTGAAGGCACTGAAAATGAGTATTTGCAATAGTGGAACTTCAGTGGATGCAGCGATGGATCATTCCCTCTTCACTATTGGCCACAGATAGTTGCAAATACTTCAGCCTTGTCTTTTGAGCTCATATCTTAAGTTCTGCCATAATGGAGGATGGGGATATTCATTGCATCTCTCCCCCAATTAGTTGTTTAATTGTCTACTACCATGCATGACTGGATGTGACAGGACTGTTGAGCTTTGATCTGGTCTGTTGGTTGTGGGATCACTTTATTCTGTCTATAGAATATTCCCTCCACTGTTTAGCATTTACGTTATTCTGTGTTGTAGCTTCATCAGATTGACACCTAATTGTTAAATGTTGTCAGTACTGTTCCCAAATGGAATATCCATCACTTGAATCAATGGGGATGGATTCTCTGGCCTCTCTCTGCAGCTGGGATTCTCCAATCATGCTGCTGTGAGTGGCTGAATGCCACATTCTCCGTTCTCTCTGGCAGTAATGGCAGGACTGGAAAACCCTGGCCAACTCTTTACTCAAAGAGTGATTAGGGAGTGGAATGCCCTGCCTGCAGCTGTTGTGGATGCGCCAAGTTTGGTGGCGTTTAAGAGGTTAGTTGATAAGTATATGGATGAGAAGGGAATGGTTTAGTTAGGAGGGGCATTGCTTTTTATTTTGGTCGGCACAACATCGAGGGCCGAAGGGCCTGTTCTGTGCTGTATTGTTCTATGTTGTTCTAATGCCTTCTTTCAAAAATAACAATGAAAGCTCTTGGGGAATCAGCATGGAACAAGTATTTAAGATGATTTTATAATTTATCCCACAAAATGGCACATGCTTTCGTCACATTTTTATTTCTTTGGCCCAAAATTAATAAGATGATTTGGTTTTCTCGAAGTGACGTTGAAAGTGAACAGTCAGAAGTTGATTTAATTAGCTTAATACTGCTGAGGCTTGATAAGTTCCCTTTAGAGAAAGAATTGATGACTTTTTATCTTTCTGCAGAGGAATGTATAGGGTTAATTGGCAAAATTCTCGCACTAAGAAAATAATGATTCCTATGGGGTTGTTAAAAGGCTATTAAATAAGTCTACCAAGGAAGGCCGTGGGTGTTGAGATTTTCTTTTCACCCAGCAGTACAGATTTTCATGCTTATTGCAGGGCACATGTTTGTATTGGAGGTCTTTGAAAAGCAATAAAATGTGGGCTGTGAAAAATGCAAGTGAACTTTTTTCCTCCAGCTTTGACGTCACACATGCCCACACACTTCCAGAAGTATTACAGTTAGTTCGGTGGAAGCAATATCCTGGAATTTTTAGTTTGCAGAATGGTCCATGGGGAATCTGCTTTCCGGAGGCAGTGGACGCGATGTCAAAGGGACAGGAACATTTCACTGACGTGGTTGCTATGGCGTAAGTAAGATGATCATGAAGCCAATCGGATTTTCTGTGATCCTCAGAGTGAAGGAGCTGGGTCAAAGGATAAATGTTCAAACTAATTTTTAAGCAATAAGTGGATGTGTGGGAGTACAACCACTTAGAATGAACGATTGGTTGCATGATTGAAAGATGAGATCTAAGGTTATGTTTTTCAATTAAATTGCTGACAGCCATAACCTTTTTTTTTAACTGCAAGTCTATCGTTATGTTTCGATTGCACTGTTTTCTTGTTCAATTTTTATATTTAATTTTCCTAGCTGTTTGTAAAATGTGGTGGGTGCAGTAGCAATTCTGTGACATATCGTGTAAAGAAATAATTTCTATCAATGCTACCCATAAATCACGTTCTTAATGTATAATCTCTGAAGAAAGAGTACACAGGTACAAATAGCCTTAATAAAATAATCACATCTTCTTTTCAATTTCTTGTCCCAAGGTGCACCATACTACAACAAGAATTTATTTTACATCAAGTAATTCATCTTAAACTTGAGGATAATTCCATGACCAATCAGAAATCATAAATCAAATTCACTTTTAACCGAAGCACCAAATTGTTATCGCAGAATTCCTACAGTACAGGAAGAGGACATCTGGCCCAAGGAGTCTGTATCAACTCTCCTACAAAGTACCTTACATAATTTCATGAGAACATAAGAATTAGGAGCAGGAGTAGGCCAAATGTGAGGTGATGCATTTTGGCAGATTGAACCAGGGCAGGACTTACTCAGTAAATGCTAGAGCATTGGGGAGAATTGCAGAAGAAAGAGTTCTAGGGGTACATGCTCATAGCTTCTTGAAAGTGGAGTCACAGGTGGACAGAGTGGTGAAGAAGGCATTTGGCATGCTTGGTTTCATTGTCAGAACATTGAATACTGGAGCTGGAATGTCTTGTTGAAGTTGTACAAGACATTGGTAAGACCACATTTGGAATACTATGTGCAATTCTGGTCATCCTATTATTGAAAGGATATTATTAAACCAGGCAGAGTGCAGAAAAGATTTACTAGGATACTCCCGATATTTGATGGATTGAATTATAAGGAGGGGCTGCATAGACTAGGACTTTTTTCTCTGGGGCGTAGGAGACTGAGGGGTGATCTTATAGAGGTCTATAAAATAATAAGGGACACAGATCAACTAGATAGTCAATCTCAAAACTAGAGGGCATAGGTTTAAGATGAGGGGGAGAGATACAAAAGTGTCCAGAGAGACGATTTTTTCACACAGAAGCTGGTGAGTGTCTGGTACAAGCTGCCAGAAGTAGTCATAGAGGCGGTTACAATTTTGTCTTTTAAAAAACATTTAGATAGTTACATGGGTACAATGGGTATAGAGGGAAATAGCCAAATGCAGGCAATTGAGATTAGCTTAGGGGTTTTTAATAAAGGCAGTATGGAGAAGTTAGGTTGAAGGGCTTGTTTTCATGTTGTAAACCTTTATGACTCTATCTGTCCCCTCAAGCCAGCTCCACCATTCAATAAAGTCATGCCAGATCTTTCCATGGACTCAGAGAGCCTTATCTGAGGCCCTATCCCCATAACCTGACGTATTTATCCTGCTAATCACCATAATCTATCTTGGGACACCAAGAAACAATTTAGCCTGGCCAATCCTCCTACACTGCACTTCTTTGGACTGTGGAAGGAAACCGCAGCATTTGGAGAAAACCCAAGCAGACACGGCATAAACTCCACAAAAGCAGTCACCCAAAGCTGGAATTGATGGCAAAGTAGGAGACCATTTGACCCATTATGTCTGCAGCATCTCTCCAAACAAGCATCATGGTTTAGTACCATTTCCCAGCCTTTTCCCTATACTCCTGAACACTATTTCTATTCAAGTAATTATTTAATGCCATCTTGAATGCCTCAATTGAAACTGCCTCCACCACACTTTGAGGCAGTGCATTCCAGACCTGAATCATTCATTGTATGAAAAACTGAAGCTCATTTAATTCTTTTGTGCTTTTATCTACTTCACAAAGCTGAGGAACAGGTCATCAAATGTCAGCTTCCTTGTTCTCTTGTAGTTGGGAAACTGTTTGAACTGTATGGAGTCTCCAGTTAGGATACAGTCACACACGTACATGCTTTAATGTCCATTTTCAAATCTAAAAAACATAAGAAGCAGTAAAAGGCAGTGTTTTCTGAGAACATTTATAGAATAGAGTTTAAATATTCTTCAGGGATTTTATTAAAAAGAACTTGAGGAGACTTTTTTCCTTCTGTTCTTCAATGTTTAGCTCTTTGTGGCCTCTGATGTTCTGTTCTGACAGGTGTGAGAGTGGATGGATTGACTGCATGTTCACACAAAATCTCTGACATGTCTGTACCTCAGCTCACTGAAGACATGTTTTCTCTGAGGCCAAATAGATTATCAGTTTCTCACCAGCAGCTGGAGTGTTTCATCTGGCAGCTCATATTAAGATTAATCTATGGTAATACACATTGGCAAATGAGTTTGCATGTAAGGCCTATTCTGGGTCTCAGTCTATTGACCCACATTAATAGCATGTTCATTTCTCAATGAAAATCCTTAAAACAGCCAGCAATGGTGATATTTTACAATCAAGCCGTATTGTTGTTAGATGTCTTTGCTTCTAAGTGTACCAACGAAACACAACAGCTGGAATTTTCCCACCATTCATGCCAACGAGATTTTCCTATCCCGCTGTTGTGAATAGAGATTTGGCTTGACATCAGAGTTTCCGTCATTGCCGTGGGAAGTGTGGAGTGAGCGGGTGGTAAAATCATGCTCAACATTTCCATGATTGCGAATAAACACTTGATTTTTCCCTTGAATATCCGATAAAGTAAAAACACCATTAATTGAATCTGGTGTAAAACATTGCCTTAAAAATATCACAGACTAACTATTTTTGTACCTTGTCAAGTGCTTTACCAAAATAACAATCCAGGTTCAAATAAGTTGAGATTACAGATCTCACTTGACTACAGAAGTAAACATTAATATGTGTAAAATTGAAACATATCTAAAACAGTAATTACCTGCTGGCAGCCAGCATAGGGCAATCATTTAACTAAAGAATAATAGATGGCTGGCAGTGATTACAAAGCAGCAATCTCACCCAGGGGCTTGGAAGATGTCACAAACCACAAGAAAATACATGAAGACTAACAAGTGTCATTATGAATTGGAAAATGGATGAGAGCGATGTTTTTTGATAGTGGCACTTTCTTTGACTTTTAAGATGTGTGTGAGATTGCTAGTGAAGTGTGAAGAAAGGTGTAGCAAAAGCTAATGTGACTCATTTGATTCTTTTCCAAGAAAAACAAAGTCAGAAGTTTAAAAAGAAGCACAGTTTGCATTATTTTCTCATTCCAAAATGTCTTGTTTCCTGCATTACAACAGTGACTACTTCAAAAAGCTCAGTTAGTAGTCTCACCAGGTGATCAAGGAGCAATGCTCTGAAAACTCTTGCTACCAAATAAACCTGTTGGGCTTTAATATGGTATTGTGAGACTACTTACTGTGCCCACCTCAGTCTTACGCCGGCAACTCCTCATCAAAAAGCACCTCATTGGCCTTTAAGCACTTTAGAACTTCCAGTGGTTGTGAAAGTTGCCATATAAGTTTAAGTCTTTTTTCTTTTAACTTAAATGGCTGGTGATAATGGATAGGTCAGTGGTTACAGAAATCATCCACATCATTTCTATTTTTCTTAACCTGGATCCATCATTTTATTTACTCTCTGTATATGGATGATACTCAGTAAAGTTTCACAACACCAATTTTAAATCCAACCAATTTATTTGATAGTAAATTCGCAAGCTTTCGACGCTATGGCCTTTGTCAGGCAAATGCAGTGTTCTGGTCTGCAATAGCACTCATACCAACACAGACAGTCAGAGATTGCTGATTAGAATGCAAATCCTTACATCTAACCTGCTATTCAAGTGTTAAAGTGGCTAACAATGTATGTGAAGGGAATCCTGAGTATTGGTTAAAGAATTGTGTATTTTCTCCAGACAGCACAATAAGTGAGGTTTTTTGCTAACCCAGGCAAGTTACGGGGGTTACAGATAGTGTGTCATGAAGCCAAGATCCCTATTAAGACCGTCCTCATGTGTGCGGAACTTGGCTATCAGTCTCTGCTCAGCGACTCTGAGCTGTCGTGTGTCACAAAGGCCCCCTTGAAGAACATTTACCCGCAGGTCGGAGGCCGAATGCCCATGACTGCTGAAGTGTTCGCCCGCAGGAAGGGAACTGTTTTGCCTGGTGATTGTTGAGCGATGCTCATTCATCCGCTGTCGTAGTGTCTGCATGGTCTCCCCAAAGTACCATGCTTCGGGACATCCTTTCTTGCAACGTATTAGGTAGACAACGTTGGCCGAGTTGCAAGAGTATGCACCGTGTACCTGGTGAATGGTATCCTCATGTTTGATGATGTCGTCCATGTCTATGATCTGGCATGTCTTGCAGAGGTTGCTGTGGCAGGGTTATGTGGTATTGTGGTCACTGTTCTCCTGAAGGTTGGGTAGTTTGCTGTGAACAATGATCTGTTTGAGGTTGTGCGGTTGTCTGAAAGCAAGAAGTGGGGGGGTGGGGATGGCCCTAGCGAGATGTTCATTGTCATCAATGATATGTTGAAGACTCCGGAGAAGATGTCGTAACTTCTCTGCTCTGGGGAAGTACTGGACAACAAAGGGTACTCTGTCCACCGTGTCCCGTGTTCGTCTTCTGAGGAGGTCAGTGCGGTTTATCGCTGTGGCACGTCGGAACTGTGGCGCTCGACTCATCGATTGACACTTCTGACATGCCACAGCGATAAACCGCACTGACCTCCTCAGAAGACGAACATGGGACACGGTGGACAGAGTACCATTTGTTGTCCAGTACTTCCCCGGAGCGGAGAAGTTACGACATCTTCTCCGGAGTCTTCAACATATCATTGATGACGATGAACATCTCGCTAGGGCCATCCCCACCCCCCACTTCTTGCTTTCAGACAACCGCACAACCTCAAACAGATCATTGTTCGCAGCAAACTACCCAACCTTCAGGAGAACAGTGACCACAATACTACACAACCCTGCCACAGCAACCTCTGCAAGACATGCCAGATCATAGACATGGATGACATCATCAAACGTGAGGATACCATTCACCAGGTACATGGTACATACTCTTGCAACTCGGCCAATGTTGTCTATCTAATACGTTGCAAGAAAGGATGTCCCGAAGCATGGTACATTGCGGAGACCATGCAGACACTACGACAGCGGGTGAATGAGCATCGCTCAACAATCACCAGGCAAAACAGTTCCCTTCCCGTGGGCGAACACTTCAGCAGTCATGGGCATTCGGCCTCCGACCTGCGGGTAAATGTTCTTCAAGGGGGCCTTTGTGACACACGACAGCACAGAGTTGCTGAGCAGAGACTGATAGCCAAGTTCCGCACACATGAGGACGGTCTTAACAGGGATCTTGGCTTCATGTCACACTATCTGTAACCCCCGTAACTTGCCTGGATTAGCAAAAAAACTCACTTACTGTGCTGTCTGGAGAAAATACACAATTCTCTAACCAATGCTCAGGATTCCCTTCACACGCATTGTTAGCCACTTTAACACTTGAATAGCAAGTTAGATGTAAGGATTCGCATTCTAATCAGCAATCTCTGACTGTCTGTGTTGGTATGAGTGCTATTGCAGACCAGAACACTGCATTTCCCTGACGAAGGCCATTGCGTCGAAAGCTCACGAATTTACTATCAAATAAGTTGGTTGGATTTAAAATTGGTGTTGTGAAACTTTACTGAGTTTACCCCAGTCCAACGCCGGCATCTCTACATCATGGATGATACTGGCAAGGATGCAATTACTGACACTGCTAGTTTCGCTGATAAGATAGTGTGGCCTGTAGATATTCTGCCCGTAGTCTCTTCCCAACATTTACATTCCCCAAGTCATCCATTCGTTCTAATTGTTTAGTGCCTAGTCATTGATGTCCACTAAGGAACTAGTCATAGATTCCAGTGTTACATGGATGCACTCACACTAACAGTAAGCCTTTTTGAAAAGTGGAAAGAGTTAGACAAGCAGATATTTATGAAATTTGATTAAAATCAAGAAAAGACATTCATTTAGTTGAACTGGTAAAATTAGATTTTATTGGCACATTGGAGATTATTTTGATTTTTTTGCAGTAATACTACACGGATGATGATGACTCATAAATGACTGTTCTGTTACCCTGGTTCCACCAATTCCACTGCCCAGTGTTATCTCAGATAAGCTTGCTGATCTTTCATGTAGCCTCCTTCAACACACTCTGCCCCCCAGCGCACCCCCTTCAACTCCACCCCTTTCAGTCAATGGGAAACTGCCTGTGAGACTGGGAGGAATTTTCCCATTTTGCCCATTATGGGAATTATAGTGGGCAGGGCAGGACTACGCAAAGGTCTGTTGAACTGGGGCAGGATTTTCGTGTCTTGGGCGAGCACTGTCGGAAAGACCCACCTAATGAATCACTTTGGGGATGGCATTAAGATCTGAACAATCTTTCCGAACTAATTACCTTGTGGCCTGTCATGTTGCTGTCACCATTTCGGAGATATATTTCGGGTACCCTATACGCCACAATTTGGGCTTGTTCAATTTTCTACCCACTGTGTTAATCAATACTTTGGGCAGAGGGATTAGTCATTTATCTACTCCTAATTTTCTTGACATTTAGGTGAATTGTGGTGATTTATTTTCTCCCTTTCCTTCCTCTATGTGAACAGCATCTGCTTCCTGTAGAGTAACTATCCTGAGAGAATCACAAGATTGCACATCCATCACATTTGGAGCACTGAGTGAGAACCTCTAATGCACTAGTCCAAGGCACCATGAGAGTGAATGTATTGTGTCACCATATTGTCTGGATATGGTGGGTATGATAATGGGCAGTATTCAATATTTGACAGGGTCTTACCTGCTGGCTGGAAAGTAGGTGGAAATCCTGCCTCACAGAACAAACCAACTCTCCCCCCACATCTGAGAGTTGCCAGCCAATCAGAGGCCAGCAGTTGTCCATTGCAGGCAGCACCACTTCTTGACTGATAGTAGCTGGCATTAATGCACCCAGTAAGAATTTAGCAACACCAATTTTAAATCCAACTGATTTATTTGATAGTAAATCTGCGAGCTTTCAACACTCTGTGTCTTCGTCAGGCCTGACGAAGACACAGAGTGTTGAAAGCTCGCAGATTTACTATCAAATAAATCGGTTGGATTTAAAATTGGTGTTGCTAAATTCTTACTGAGTTCTTACCACCCCAGTCCAACGCATCTTTACATCATTAAGCCGGCATCTTTACATCATTAATGCACCCACCTAGAGGCCCAGGGTTGCCGAGGGTCTCAGGACACATTTGAGTGAGGTCAGGTTGGCGTGGTTAAAGGGTGTTGTAACGGAGGGAGTGGGGATCAGCAGCAGCGTCAAGGAAGAGGTTTAATTGGGCCTCTTCCCTTCCAGGTACTGGGTCCCTCCATCAGGCACCTAGTATCTTTTAATGGAGAACTCCACCCCTCCTCCCCATCTATTGTCGGGTTTCCAATGTGGCAATATTCAACATCAGCAATGGTGGGATCAAACCCTTAACTGGGCTTTGTCCTCCTAATTAGAGGCATCAATTGGCAGCATGGTAGGACAGGCATCTACAAGTTTTCCCGCCCCAGATCTTAATTGGAATTGAGGCGAGAAGATTGTGAGGACCCGACCACCTGACTAATTCACTTAAAGAATGGGCAATAAGTTATGAATTAATTGCCATTTATCTTCTGACCCACCTTCTTAACACCATCTATCTTAAAAGAGCAAGGTTTTACTCATTGAGCCAAAGTTTCTTGATGGATAATCAGCAAAATATTTCCCTTTAATTTGCAACATCAATACTTTCCAAAGGATCTATTTCTCTGTTGAAAGTAAAACACACAAGAATAGATTAAACATTTGTTTAATTCTGATGGAACATTTTTAAGTTGTGCTTATTAGTGTGAACAGATAAATGGCCAGCATGCTAATATAAATCTACTACTGTTGTTGTGATAGATGATGAAAAATAAAGAATATTGATTTTCCTTCAGAATGAAAAGGTGTGCGCTAAATCCATGTGAAATACACTGAGAGGAAATTTACAGACACTGACAATTAATGGCATTAGCAGCATCGTTCCTTCAGGATGTACTATTGAATGCAGTGTCACGTGTACTAAAGAAATCCCCAGGTTACAATCACAGATTGCACGGCACAGGAACAGCAGTGCCTCGCAAACAAAAGAGCAAAAACTCTTGGAGCTTTCCCAGGGTTTCAGTCAAGTGCACCAGCTTGTCAAATACATTTTAATTCAGTACAATTTCTGGGTGCACCCAAGGCACTTTTAGCACAATTTAGTTCTGCTGTTCCAGGATCAAAGTTAAAGTTTAGGAAATTTGAGTAAAACTTGACAAGAGCATTACTCAGACAATTTGATAAGCTTAATAAATTATGCCAGCAATTCAGCAATTGAAAATTAAAATGTTAATGCAGCCGATCTTAATCTTTTCATTTCAATCAGTCCAAAGCTCCCTCACAGATGGTTTGCAGTAGTCATGGGTGGTCACCTGAGGCTACTTTTGGGTATGAAAAGCAATGAGGAGGAACAAGATGACACAAGGAAACAGAACAGCTGCCAAAAAATGGAGAAGTGCATGTGAGTCAATACCCATGGTATTTACTGAGGGCAAACTACTCCTACATTGCATTTACTCAGGAGCAATGCTTTAGATGGCTTTGTTTGCCAAGGCATGTCACAAAGTTATACCACCTGCCACAGCCACATCTCAAGTCTTCATCCAAGATATGGATAACACTGCTCGTGGCCATCAGCACTGCCCTGGTCCTCAATTTCTCTGCTCTTTCTAAAGTGAAGGAGGTGACAATAGCATCATATTCCAATATGCAGTTCACTGATGTATCAAGTTTTATTGTCACTCTTAACTCCAAGATGGAGAATTGGCTCTCATTTCCTGTGGACAGGGCAAAACAGGATGAGATTAAACTAAGATTCTCTATATGGCAGGATTTCCCAGGGTGGAAGGTGCCGTACAGATATTTGTACATTCCCTGCAGCCAATCTGTCATCTTTATCACTCATGAAGGGTTCCGTTCCATCAACATCTAACTGGTTTGTGACCGCATATAGAACATAGAACATAGAACATTACAGCACAGAACAGGCCCTTCGGCCTTCGATGTTGCGCCGACCAATATAAAAAGCAATGCCCCTCCAAACTAAACCATTCCCTTCTCTTCCATATACTTATCAACTAACCTCTTAAACGCCACCAAACTTGGCGCATCTACAACTGCTGCAGGCAGGGCATTCCACTCCCGAACCACCCTTTGGGTAAAGAACCTACCTCTGATATCCGTCCTATAACTATCACCCCTTAATTTAAAGCTGTGTCCTCTCGTGCTAGCTTTTTCCATCCTAGGAAAAAGGCTATCACTGTCCACCCTATCTAAACCTCTAATCATCTTATATGTTTCGATAAGGTCCCCTCTTAGCCGCCTCCTTTCTAACGAAAACAACCTCAAATCCCTCAGCCTCTCTTCATAAGACCTGCCCTCCATACCAGGCAACATCCTGGTAAACCTCCTCTGTACCCTCTCCAATGCCTCCACATCTTTCTTATAATGTGGGGACCAGAACTGCACACAATACTCCAAGTGCGGCCGCACTAGAGTTTTGTACAGTTGCAACATGACGTTGCGGCTCCGAAATTCAATCCCCCTACCAATAAAAGCTAAGACTCCATATGCCTTCTTAACAACCTTCTCGACTTGACTGCCTACTTTCAGGGATCTATGCACATACACACCAAGATCCCTCTGTTCATCAAGACTACTAAGAATCCTACCATTAGCCCTATACTCTACACATTTATTATTCCTGCCATAGTGCATTACCTCACACTTTTCCACATTAAACTCCATTTGCCACCTCTCGGCCCAGCTCTGCAACTTGTCCAAGTCTCTCTGCAAACTATAACACCCCTCTTCACTATCTACCACTCCACCGACTTTAGTGTCATCTGCAAATTTACTAATCCATCCTTCAATACCCTCATCCAGATCATTTATAAAAATTACAAACAGCAGGGGCCCCAAAACAGACCCCTGAGGTACACCACTTGTCACCGAACTCCACGATGAATATCTCCCATCAACCACCACCCTCTGTCTTCTATCTGCTAGCCAATTCCTAACCCAATTAGCTAAATCACCCTCTATCCCATACATCTGCATTTTCTGCAGAAGTCTTCCATGGGCCACCTTATCAAACGCCTTACTAAAGTCCATATATACCACATCAACCGCCTTACCCCCATCCACCTCTTTGGTCACTTTTTCAAAAAACTCAATGAGGTTAGTAAGGCACGACCTACCCTTCACAAAACCATGCTGACTATCCCCAATCAATTCATTTCTCTCTAAATAACTATAAATCCTATCCCTAATAATTCTCTCCAATACTTTGCCCACAACAGAAGTAAGACTCACTGGCCTATAATTCCCTGGAAGGTCTTCCAGAAGCATATAGTTCTGTACTTGCAGTTCTGGCAGCAATTATGACTCCCATCCCTGTGCAGTGCTGTGGGTCACTGGCAATTCAACAGATTTCAATTTAAGATTGGCACTGCTGTCCATTTAGCCTCAATAGCCTTGAAAATAGGAGCTATCTTCAATTTTGTTGAATATTTCCAAAGGTTATTTTGATCTTAACGAAAATAACATGGCTAAATTAATTTGGGGTAAATTTAGACAGGTGTGCTACCAGTTTTCCATGATAACTTTGGTGGAGGAGCAATAGAAACCTCAGGAAAATGATGCAGTCTCACTTACACGCACGCCAATGACTTCTGTAGCTCTTGCAGCAAGGTTACAGGCAAGACCTCACAGAGGTTCACACCCCCACCCGATATTTTTGATGCATTGTAAGACTACCATAAGCAATAGAATTCCGATTTCATAGAGCTGGCAAATTCCTTTTTAAAATTCCTCACTCTTTGTTTACCGAAAATAGTTGTTTTCACTTTATATGACAGAAGGGATGTGTGTTCACTTTTTCTCAAAATTTGAATTACCTGTGCAAATAAATGTGATGATTTCTTTTACCTTATCTTACGATGGAAATAGTGAGCAAAGTTTAGAATCAGCCAAACCTCTTTGGACTGTGAGGGGAAACTGAGTACAGCAAGAAACCCACACAGACACAGAGAGAATGGTGCAAACTCCACATAGACAGTGACCTGAGACCGGAATTGAACCCGGGTCCCTGGCACTGTGAGGCAGGAATGTTAACTACTGTGCCATTGTGCTGCCCTAGTCGGCATCTTACTATTTTAAAATGAACTGCTCTGTAGAAATAATATGTTGGCAGTGTTAATATGGTGAGTGGGGGGGGGGGGGGGGGGGGTTCCAACTCTCAGGCACAGGGAATGCCTCCCTCATGATCTGCTGGCTGATCTGTTTGGCCGCTGAATAGTTTCAAAAGCGGTGGAGCACAATGTTGAGAATTGCTGAAGCTAAGACTTTGGGTGGAATTCTCCCACTCTGCTTGCAGGAGTGGAGAATCCAATGGGAGCTGAAAAGTGAAAAAGCTGCTGGTTTAAGAACATGTTCCAATTCTCCCCAGTGGTGGCTTAATGGCAGGTCAGTTCTCCCACTGCCTGGTGGCTAGAATAGACCAGTTCATGCTTTCCAGCTCCAAGCCAAGCTAAGTCTTTATGGGCAGCACTGTGCTGCTGAACTTATGGACTCTGCACTCCAATGAATCAAAGTTCAACTGGCGGTAGGGTGTAAGGTAAAGGTGGCTGACAAGGGCAAGGCAGGGGGAGCAATGTGGAAGGAGGGCAATGCAAGGGCAGGGACTGGAAGGGTGGGAGAGCATAATGACAGGCATCATGGTGCGAGGAGGTAAATGAGGACGAACAATAAAAGGCAGAGGGAAGACTGCGGGGAGAGAAGGTAGACTTCAAACGAGGTTCTATGAAAAGCTCATAAACAAGGGGTTAAAGCGATATCACATTGTTTACTGGAAGAAGATGCACGCAAACTTCAGATGGGATGGGTAGAGGTTCATATGAAGCTTGGCTGCTTCACAAGTGATAACCTTGGAGGGAAGATGGGACTGTCCACCACAACAATAATTGGATCCAGAATGTCTGCAGGGATGGTTACTGCAATATAAGAGCTACGTATATAAAAACTGGCTGGTAACTCTGGTGTGTTGTCCTCAGGCTCAAGGAGAGGTACAACAAAGCTTACACCTCCAAACACTCTCTCATAGAGCAGACTATAGAATTTCCAAAGAGATGCCTGGACCTCTTAGTTGGCTCTCTGCCATATCCACCTCAGAGGGTTTTCTGCAAGATCACAATTTGCTGAGCCCTTCACTACCTGGCATTGCAGAGAGGTGAACCTTTCCCAGAGGACAAGAAAAGTGTTTGTGAGAATCTGAGTATTGATATACATTCCTCATTCGTGGATACACGAAATCCATGAAGAGAGTTGTTGTTTGATGCCATGCTGAGAGTTTGATAGTGGGGAGAGCTGAGTGTTTGATAGTGGAGGGAGCTAAGAGTTTGATAGTGGGGAGAGCTGAGTGTTTGATAGTGGGGGGAGCTGAGAGTTTGATTGTGGGGGGAGCTGAGAGTTTGATAGTGGGTGGAGCTGAAAGAAGGTTTACCCTAGCAGAGAAGATGGGATCATTCATCCTGTTGCTGTACTGCATGGTACTTCTAGCCCAGTTGCTAGCCACACTGACCTCCTTGGCGGGAGGTGAGGTAATTGTGTTTCCTAGCACTTTCCCTTGGGTAGGGTACCTGCCTCTAGGCCCAGATTTCTTGAATCAAGGGTTTGAGGGTATAAGGTGGGTGAATCAAGGTACATTCTTTCTCTTGAAGTTGCTAGCCTTTTGCTTCTGTATTCCAGGCATCATGCATTATCTTGTGAAAACAATTGGGCTGGAAAGAGTGATATGAGTGTGCTGAATTAGCATTCGTATGAGATGTTTGGACCTTTAAACCCATTAGCAGACAGTAGCTGGATGAATCCATTCCCGACCCACCCAGTAACTTGGAAAGATGCTCGCTCAAACATTAAGTGGCTGCAAGAGTGGAACTGAGTTCACATCATTCCAGCCATTGGGAACCAGCAGAACTCCTTAAAAACAAAAATGGAAAACTCTGCTCTTTGTTGCCATATACCTTAGCATATTAGCCTGTTGTGATATGCCGCAGTGAGAATTACCAAAATGATAGTCATATGCTGTGCTTTCCACAAACTCACGCAGCAGAGGACAAAGTCTTTGCTGCAGAGAACTTGGGTGAGCCACACTCTTCATCTGACAAGGAACTTATGGAGGAGGGAGAGGGACCAGGCTCTAGAGTAGAGTGAGGAGCCTCTATCAATGGCAAGAGGCATGAAGAGATGTTTAAACTGATTAAACATTGCCTAACCTTGGTCTCTCATAGACCTTGTGGCAAGATGAAGCCAGTGTAATATGTTTCTTAATAAAGTTAGTATTTAACTCAGGCAACTCTCTAAACATTCTGTGTTAGCACAATGAGACCAAGAATATTACATGGTGGCAGTGAATGAGAGAACAATCATGTAAAAATCTCTGCCATTACTAAAAAGCTTCAACCAGATTACAGGCCCCGGTCAAGTAGAAACATGGCTGATTTGGCTCTGAAGGGTCTCTCTGCAAAGCAAGCAGTGAGCAGGTCACCATGCTGTTATACACAATGGGTTATTGTACAGATGACATCCTGCACAAGTAATTGACAACGAAAAAGCTACATATGCTGAAGTATTAAAAGCACATCATGCCTACTTCAATCTGTGAAAAAGTACTACTGCTGAGTGGACTAAATTTATCAAGTGTATCCATGGCAAAAATAAATTATTGATGCATTTATCAACAGTTTGTATTGATTTACTGAGAACTGTGAATATGGTAATTTAGAAGGTGAACTAATCAGGCTCAAAATTGTTGTTGGATTCTCTGATGAAGCAATGACTGATCACTTGCAGTTGAGAAGGTGATTTAACCCTAAAAAAAGCAATTCAACTAGGTAGACAAGCTGAGGTCAGGAAATAAAACTGATCAGTGATAGGGAGAACCATATTGCACAAATGGTAAACTCTGTAGAATATGTTAAATGTAAAAGCAGCGAGGTGACCAACAAGCAAGGAAGAGCACCCATTTACCACCCCAGCCAACTGTAATCAGTGTGGCACAAAAAATGTCCCATCAAAGAGGCCAAATGCCAGTTTTGTAGAAATTAAGGTCACTTCCCAGCTGTGTGTCTCAGCAAGAAGCCTACATAGAATAAACAAGAAGCCTTTGAAAATTGGCAGGATACATGAAATAGAAAATGTTAATGACATTGAGACCCAGGAACCAAATGGAAGCTGCTGGAGTGTTGATCCTAGTAGAGGGAAGCAAGACACTCAGAAAATAAGATAAACTTTAAGTTAGAGAGAGATGCAGCAGTTCTGGTTCTTCCTGATACTGAACCATAGTTGAGAAAAGATCTCTTCAGCCTTCATGCAAAAAATTACATGGGCTGAGGATATAAACTCAAAGTTACAGCACAACCTTTCAATATAGAGAAAATTCACTGGAATCTAATGTATGATCCTGAAACAGAATTATTTATTCTTAAGCAGGAAAGCCTCTAATAATTTACATCTGATTTGAAGAGCAAAGGAACTGGAAATCCGGGAAGATAAGCCTAAAAACGTTAGAGTTGAATTTACAGTGTTCTTCAAAGGGCAAAAAAAAATGACACAAGACTATATTCTGAAATGAAGCCAGTGCTCCTGTTTACGCTCAGAAATGCTCCTCTTCCAGTCTTGCCAAAAGTAAAGAAGGACATTTGCTCTATATTGAAGCAAGGAGTTATTTTGCCTGTGGCAGAACCGACAAGCTGGTGCTTAGAAGTGGTTTCAGTGCCAAAATTCGTTGGATCTAACAGAATTTGTGTAACTCTTATAGAGCCGAACAAAGCAGTTGGTCTTGAAGTTCATCCTATGATGTTCATGGACAAATGCTTAATAAAATTTGGAAAAAGTTCACTTTTCACGAATCTAGATGCAAATAGTGTTTTTTGACAACTCTTCTTCGATGAAGAGTACACTGTTTGGGAGGCTGTCATTCAACAGGGTACTCTTTAACATCACATCAGAACTGAAAATCTTCTAGATGACAATATCAAATATCCCTAGAATGACTAGATGGATTTGTATGTCACATGGATGATGTCCTGATTAATGAATCCATCAAACTAGGAAGGGGTCAGGGGAAGAGGCACGGAGAATACAACCGTCTGTAAAATTCACTGCATGGTTTAACTGTATTACAATGCCTCCAGGAAGCAGGACTTACACTGAACAATAAATGAGAATTCTCTCTTGGACGTAATGTGAATGTATCTGGTGTCAGAGTTGACCACAAAAGGAAAGAGCCATCAAATAGCTTTCAGCTTCTCACAGGCTGATATAGCTCCAGAGATTCTTGGGTATGGTAAACCAAGTTGGAACATCTTGCCGAACGTAACAATCATCAATGAGCCAATACATCAGCTATTATGACAGAATAATACAAGGTGTTAGGAGGAAGCATAATTGAGGTAGTTTGAGATAATCAAAGATTTTCTGACATTACCTGATATTTTAGTTCACAATAACCAGGACTATCCATTGTCATTGCTGCAGATGCATTTTCTACGGGTTTGGGAGCTGCACTCTTACAGTTATAGATTGATGGAAAGCTTAGACTGGTTTACTGCACATCCTGTTCATTGACAGAAACTGAACAGTGATATGCAGTGATAGAGATAGAAGCATTAGCTGCTATATGGGCTGATGAAAAGTTTGCAAATCATGGTCTTAGTATCTACTTCAATATTGAGAGATCACAAATCCTTAGTGACAGATCATAAATTCTAAGGAATTAGGAAAAATGCCTCCACAAGTACAATGATTCAGATTGAGGATGATGTGGTTTGATGCAAAGACAGAGCATGTTCCAGAAAAAAAGCAAAATACAACAGATGGCTTGTCCCATATCCCAGTTACAAGACCTGAATAAGGTGCTGTTGCCCTTGCTGAAGCAGAAATGTTTGCATCAACAACAACCACAACTTCACCATTAACAACTTAGCGACTAAATGAAATCAGAGATGCACAGTAATCAGTTGAAGGATATGTTCAGGTTAGAGAGGAATGCATCAAAGGAAGGATGCCACACAATTTCATTCTCAGACAGTACTATGAACAGAGAGGACATCTCAGTGCAATTGATGATTTACTTGTCTATGATGAGAGATGGGTCATTCTAAGAATTCTGAGATTTGATATAATACAATTCTTGCGCCTATGATATTTGGGCACCACAAAGTGTTAAACCAGAGCAGAGTTTGATGGTCAGAAGTCTCAAAATCATTGTAAGAGACAATATCAAACTGTATTACTTGTATAAGTCATCATCAGAGGACAACAGGACCTTTGGTGTCGTCCTCCCTTCCATAAAGACCATTAGATAGACCTTTTTAAGCACAAAGATAACATTTTCTTGATCACAGTAGCCTCCAAATAGATAGAAGTCAAACAGCAGTGGGGATCACACTTCTGAAGCTGTCCTTATATAATGAAAGGGTATTCGTAACCCATGGAATAGCAGATCTTGTAATCTCAGGCAATGTACTCCGATTTTCTCATCTATTCATGTAATGTGACCTATTCATCAAGCAAGTGGAGACCATCTTCCTCAGTTGTGTTCAGCGTATGGGTGGGTACAGCCACCCCTCTCACTCAAAGCGTTTGCCCTTTTGTCATGCAGGCAGAGAAGGAACATGAGTCTCCACATTATGATTAGTGACCTCTGAATCAGCTGGCATTCCTCTTATACTTGATGGAAGTTTCTGGATATCTGAATTATATATCTAATCTCACAGGAGTTGAAGAACTCAGACAGCAAGAGGCAGAGATGCCTGCTGCCTACATGTTGGCATTCCTCATGAGACTGCGGGGTATAAAGTTATTTCATTCATCTAATTGATCCTTTCCCGTGTTGACGCTCATTGCATATAAGTCACAGAGCTCTTAGCTTCCAATTATACTCACCTTGGTGGTGCAGGGGAGGTCGTTGACCTGCTTGTGTCACTGCATCCATGTGTGTTGCTGGATCCCGAGCCAGCTGACCTTGCTGCTATCTCTATCCTTAATCAGGCAGTGGACTTTTCCATATTGTCCAAATGGAACACACTTCCAGTTGTTCCCATGAAGCCTGGAGGAAAACACGCAGGGGGGTAATGCTGAACTGTGGGACAACACTGCAAAACGTGCCTTCTCATGCTTCTGGATACTTTTCAATGTCATTTTTATTAATTACTATTTTTAAATGATCATTTTTATTGCTTTGATATTAGTTTGTTTTTGGTCAGCAAGTTATTCAAGTTTCCTTGATATCTTAACTATTTTTCTGAAATTTAGGTTTAATGTTGTTGTAAATCAGATCTCAGATGATTGCTGGATTTCTTGCTGAAGGGGAATAAGAGATCACAAAAGAGCTGATTGTGTTTGGAAAGCTGGCAAAAGGTGTTATTTTTGCTCCAACAGAAATAGGAAATGTTGGAAATGCTCAGAATATCTGCTAGCATCTAATGCACAGACATCAGTGATCTTTCATCAGAACTAATGAAGATCGTGGATCTGATCTGCTTCTCTCGCCTCAGATGTTGCCTGGCCTGCTGAGTATGTTCGGCATTTTCTATTTATATTTCAGATTTCCAGCATCTGTTGTAATTTGCTCTGCTATTAAGCGCTCCATGCTGGACAGTTAGACGTGTACTTAGGTTCAATTTAACATGAGAAAATCAGCCAGTGGAGAGTATAATTTTTCTGTTAACAAAGCCCACTTGTGTGAATAGAAATAGCACAATGTTGTAAGTGAATTGGTTGGTGCTAATTCACTGGGTGCTTTTGCCATTTTAAACATGTTAGTGAAACTAGGAATTAGACGCTAACAATATGTCACTGTTGGCTCAAGATATTCTCATTTGTATATAGGATTGTTTTTTGCGATGCTAATGTGATTCAGGTCTAAGAATGTTGCTGTCCTGATATTGCATGGAGCCAGGTTGAAATAAACAAAGCTAGTTGCATATGCTGAGGTTACAATCATGAATCAAAATTGTGAATTAAAAGTTCAGAGGATGGGCCCTATTCCCACCAGAGGCTGGCAGTTCCTGCATGCACAGTGACCCTGATCTCTCAGTCTCCCTGTTTTCTGACCAGCTTGATCGCTGGCCTGCCTGGGACCCTTCCACTACCACCCTCCCAGAACCCTGCCACTGCCCAATTGCAGCACGATCATGGCCCCAGAAGCTACAAGCGTTCCTGGGCCAGCCCCGACCCCAGAGCGCTTTGATTTCTATATCTCCCCCCATGAGGCAGACCACCCCCTGCGGCCCATCCCAATCCCCCTCTGATCCCAAAGCAGAGTAGCAGCGGGATCCCACTGATCACCCCAGGCTCTGCCTGAAATAAGCTCCTTCCCTTAACACCACTCACAATAGGCTCTGTCCCATTGCCCTACCCCCAGGACTTCATCCCCTTGGCACTGCTCATTGCCTGATTCCTAGGCATGGGCACTTTACCCCTTGATCAGTGTCAGGGTTACAGGCCGGTACTGCCAGGGTACCCATGCCTTGGGAACACCACCCTGTCCCACTGCCCAATCCCTTGGGGGCCCCGATTGCTGCCCCTTCAATCCGACAGAGTCTCATGCTAATTTCCCGGAAGTGGGAACTAATCTAAACCCTGCTGGAGTGAAATACTCCTGGCGGGGCAGGAGATGCTGTTGGGCTTGGAAAATTCTGTATCGGGCCTGATAATCACGTTTAAAATACATTAAAAAAAGAATGAAGTTACTTACCTCTCTGGTTTGCAGCACATCCTGGCTGCACCTGTTTTCCAGCTGTGGGAGACACACACGTCGGGAACACATGCGCAAATCCAGCAAAATGACGAACACACAATTCTCCCATCCTGATATGCCAATAAACATGCATGTCAGGATGGGAGAATCAGGCCCAATGTATCCCAATACATATGACAATAATGAATCGAATCAAATCAAATCAATGGCTTCATGGGGCCCTATATGGAAAATCCCTGCTCCTATTTCCCATGATCTTATGTTCTTAATTTTAGTGATCTGAAATACTTAGAAGAACACACTTCAATAGGCAGGATCACCTTTTCTCATTCATGAGTTTTCTTATGTTGTTCCGTAACAGCTTGTGCTGAGTTTAACAGCTTCTGAACGTGGGATATTGTACCTAGTACTGCACTGTGTGATGGGTGAAATGTTTTGATTATCGTCAGTTGAAAATTTATCTCAGGGAAGCATGGTGAAGCAGTGGTTAGCGCTGCTACCTCACAGTACCAGGGACCCGGGTTCAATTCCCAGTTTGAGTTACTGTCTGTGCGGAGTCTGCCCATTCTCCCAGTGTCTGCGCAGGTTTTCTCCAGATGCTCTGGTTTCCTTCCACAGTAAAGGTGTACAGGTTAGGTGGATTGACCATGATAAATTGTCTCTTAGTATCAGAGGCATTAGTAGAGTAAAATGCATGGAGTTATGGGGATTTGTCCCATATGAGAATAGGGCACATTGGGATTGTAGTCAGTGCAGACTCAATGGGCCAAATGGCCTCCTTCTGCACTGTAGATTCTATGATAAGAAGGTTTGATATCAGTATTGAAATGTTGAACATTTAAAATTTGCATTTGTTTTCAGCAACAAGGGGATTATACTAAAATTAAGGGTGATTTATAAGGATTCCTTTCAGCCCTATAAAGGCAATTTTCAGCCGACATTGCTGCAGTGGAGACTACCAACTGGCATGTAAAACTGGATTCCTCAGGTTAAGCTGTTGTCTAATATAAGGAAAAATAAGTTAAGCAAATGTAGGTTGGAATTGCTGCTGAAATGTTGAAGTTATTGGAAAGGGTTGACACAGCTAGAATAGCCAAAACATTTCATGAAATTCCATGTGTGAAGTATCCATAAAAAATTAATGCACCTGGATTGATGTGAAAATAGAGAGTGAGATTGAAAATTGAAAGCAGCATCAATTAAATTTACTCTTTCTGAGATTGCTTCAGATTTCTTGCTTTCTACTCTGTTCATTCATAAGTGGCACTTAGATGCACACCAAGAAAGCAGTATTAGAAAATTTTGCTTAACCAAATTACATGGTCAGATGCTGAGTGAAAATAAATGATGCTGATGTATCACAAAAATATCCTGCTTAGAGCAGAGAAAGTAAAGTTTAATAATGTTAATATTATGAAGGGTGTTGGTATAGTTAATAAGGAGAAACCAAATCCAATGGTAGGAGAGTCAGTAACAAAGAACTCAGATTTAAGATAATTGGCAAGGACCAGAAACAAAATGAGGAAAAAATAATTTGCAGGATTTTTCAGATTGCCTGCTGACAGGATCAGTGTAGCCATAGTTAAGCCAATTTCTAGTTTGCTTTCCATATCCACCATAACAGAACCCACCAAACTGGGGCCATAAAACCCCAGCCCAAGATTTATGCAAAAGATTACTACAATTTGACATACACAGCCTGAAAAGGTAGCAAAAGCAGGTTCAATTTTTCAAAAAGGAATTGGAGGTTATTGATGGAAGGCAGGGGAATGGGCTGAAGAGCCAGCTCAACAGTAAAGGAAAGAAAAATTTGCATTTATAAAGTTGACCATCAGATATCTCAAGCCACTTCAAGGTCAAAGAAGTGCTTTGTGAAATGTATTCACTGTGATAATGTAGGGAATGTGACAGCCAGTTTGTACACTAAGTTCCTATAAACAGCTCCATGATAATGACCAGATAATGATTTTGTGACATTGATTGAGGGATAAATATTAATCTCAACATCAGTAATAACTCCCCTGCTCTTCTTTGAAATAGTCCTTAGGAGTTCTTACATCCAATTAACAGAACAGATGGGGCTTCTTTTGATATCTCAAGCAAAAGACAGCACTTCTCACAGTGCAGCATTCCCTTAGTACTGTGAATCAGCCTTGATTTTTGTCTTCACGTCCTGGATTGGGAATTGGTCCTGCCTCAGAGGTGAGATTGGTACCAGCTGAACCACAGATGACACCTAATGATGGGTTGAATGACCTCCTTCTATGCTGTATTATTCTGTGATTCAATGAATGCAGGAGTTTGTTTAGGATGCTGACAACATGATTCCTCAGTCTATCTTGGTGAAAGACTTGATCCACTTTGAGGACCATTTGATCAGCACAGCAAGAAAATTGTTCCTATTGTTGAATTGCTTTATTAATGCAATGGAACTTTATTTTAGCCCTGCAGTACCTAGAAGAGAAATTTGCAATGACATTCAACTCCAGAACACCGACACATCACGCTTGGATGTGGCAGCTACCTACTGGTTAATGCACAGAAGAAAATGTATAAAAGAAACCTTGTTTTGCAAAATAAATTTATTAGCATTGGACAATGAAATTTTTATTTGCACAACACTCTTTTTTAATAAATTAAACAAAACATCATTCACGAAAGTGGTAAATATATAATGATGTGTTAGTGTACCATGGTTTCAGAGTTAAACCTTTCATATTTCAGTATAAATTCCTTTTAATGAAAACCTCATTTTATTTCCCAATATAATGTGTATTGATCTATTTCACACAAGAAAGTACCTCAATTTCAAAAGGAATGAAGGAAAGCAAAAGATTTCACTATTGGTACAACATGCTTTGCAAAGTAAAGCAGAATTTACTAATGCACTTAGAATCCCACAGAACCAATAAATTCTGGGAACTACAGCTTCTGAATCACTGCCAACTTTACTTACAGCATAAACCTAATGAAAGGGAATAGATTCCATTAACTTTCCTCTCACTGTCCCATCTGGCAACCTTGCTGTCTACACACATAAAGTCCAATTGAGCCCAGCCCACCAGCAACTTAGTTTTTTAAAGATAAGGGTGTGTCTTAAATGGCTGCTCCTTTGCACCCCCTTTGTTATTTTCCTGCCACATAATTATTATGGACAGTATAAGGTCTCACAACATTAAGTTCAATAGTAATCACGGGCTTTCAAAGCATTGCTCCTTCATCAGATGAGTAACCTGATGAAGGAGCAGCGGTCTGAAAACTTATGATTTCAAATAAACCTGTTGGACTTTAATCTGATGTTGTGAGACCTTGTACTGTGCCCGCTCCAATCCAATGTCAGCATTTCCATATCAGAGTTATTATAGAATAAAGAACAAAGATCGATACAATACAGGAAACAGACCCTTCGGCCCTCCAAGCCTGCACTGCTGATTGGTACAAATAGACCATTCGTTTGTATCCTCCATTCCTAGTCTGTTCATGTGTTTATCCAGATAAGCCTTAAATGATCCCAGTGTTCCACCTCCACCACCCTGCTTGGCAGTGCATCCCAGGCCCCCACCATCCTCTGTGTAAAATACGTTCCTCTGATATCTGAGTTAAACCTCACCACCCCCCCACTTTGAACCTATGACCCCTCATGTTTGTCATCTCCAACCTGGGAAAAGCTTCTCACTGTTCACCCTGTCTATGCTCTTCATAATTTTATACACCTCTATTAGGTCTTCCCTTATTCTCCATCTTTCCATGGAGAACAACCTCAGTTTACCTAATCTCTCCTCATAACTAAAACCTTCCATACCAGGCAACATCCTGGTAAACCTTTTCTGTACTCTCTCCAAAGCTTCCACGTTCTTCTGATAGTGTGGAGACAAGAACTGGACGCAGTATTCCAAATGTGGCCTAACCAATGTTCTATACAGCCAAAACATCAGACGCCAATTTTTAAACTCTATGCCCATCCTATAAAGGCAAGCATGCCACATGCCTTCTTCACTACCTTATTCACCTGTGAAGCCACCTTCAAAGATCTGTGGACTTGCATATCCAGGTCCCTCTGTGTGTCTATATTCTCGATGGTTCTGCCATTTATTGTATAGCTTCCCCCTACATTTGTTCTAGTAAAATGCATCACTTAGTATTTATCTGGATTAAATTCCATCTGCCATTTCTCTGCCCAATTTTCCTGCTATATTCTCTGACAATGTTCGTCACTATCCACAAGTCCAGCCATCTTTGTGTTATCCGCAAACATACTGATCACACCAGTTACACCTTCTTCCAAATTATTCATATATATCACAAACAGCAGATGTCCCAGTACAGAGCCCTGTGGAACACCATGAGTCACAGACTTCCAGCCGGAAAAAGACCCTTCTACAACAACTCTCTGCCTTCTGTTCTCCAAGCCAGTTCTCCACCCATCTAGCCACCTCTTCTTTTATCCTATGAGATTTACCCTTTTGCACCAACCTGTCATGAGGCTGTCAAATGCTTTACTAAAATCCAGATAGACGACATCCACGGCCCTTCCCTCGTCAACTGTTTTTGTCACTCCCAAAAAACTCCACCAAATTTGTGAGGCATGATCTCCCTCTTATAAACCCATGCTGTCTATCACTAATGAGATTATTCTGTTGTAAATGTGCATACATTGTATCTCCAAGAATCCTCTTTTTCTGAACATTCTGTAGCTTGTTGGGTGAGGTGAGACCCTGTGACATAATTTATGACATGTTCCTCCCATACACCAATTGTTTCCTTTTTAATGAGGCCTTTTGAATTATCTTAAAATGTTTTCTCTGTCCTCCTTGAAATGCCATCTAGAAGTATTGAAAAGAGGATCTGCTTTGGAACGTGGATGCAGGGTATAGACAAGTGGAGCTGACATTTGCATGGTGATGGTTGCATTGTTGGAGGAGCTGATTTTGGTGAAGTTGCTGGAGCTTGTTTGCCTGTACTTCCATTTGACTTTGAGCATCCTGCAGGAGACACCATTCATAGAAATTCTCCAGTGTCTGGTGTTGCCTTTGGTAGCTGCCCAAGTATCAATGCCAGATAAAAGATTAGTTACAAAAACAGCTTCAGAGATTAACTTTCTTGCCCATTATGAAGATCTCTGTTGTTGAAGACCGAAAATAAAATATGTAACTGCACATATGATTTATGCAATGAATGCAGTGACTCACCAAAGTCACATCTCAACATATGATTGTTCTACTATAGATTTAGCAAGTGTGCATGCCCTGGCAATCCTTCATCACCAATGTTAGGATACCAGACCAGAACCCCAAGGTATATTATGAAGCCAGACTAGACACCAACAATTTTTTATTTTAGCATAAATCTGAAGAAAGGGTGCCTTGCCTCAGCAATAACTCCAATGAAGGATTTTTGTATCAAAGCAAGCCTTATTCATAACACAGTTTAAGTATAACACTAAGACAATTAAATTGTTTAATTTTTAACCATTGGGCAATCTTTAAACATGAAAACTCTTAACTTCTAACTTATCACTATGTCAGTTCCAATTAAGCAATATTCCTCTTTTAGGCTGAATCTCCACTTGAAAATGTTCAGAAAACACAGATATACTTGATATGATTTGGGGAACAACTTTGAAGCTTTCAAAAAGACAGAGAGAGAGAGAGAACCTCTTTTTTAACAGCTCTAGTCATGAATTGTTCTTTTCTAAAATGAAAATGAAACTATTCTTTCTATACAAGGCTAGCTCCTCCCATTAACCTAAAACAATGTGATTTTGTCCCCGTATATCTAACTTACCTTCCATTACTTTAACTAAAAAACATCCCATTAAACCTTCTGATAAATAAACACTTGAATGTGTAAAATCAGTAATTATCCTGTTGTGCTACATTTTTGCCAGACAAACTGGCATAGTAGAAAAACACTGAATCTTGAAGCTGCCCCTCATTTATAACAAATATCAATAGCACAGTATCATTTTACACTAGCAATAGAGACATCACTTGCCAAACAACCTTTAGATCCTACAGAAAAAAGAACAGTGACATATACATCTCTTAATAGCAAGTATTAATAAGGAATAGCAGTCCATCTTATTTTCCCCCTTCTGAGGGACACTTAGAACAACTATAAGGTCAGGCAGTCATGAATACACATTATACATTCAAACTAAGCATAAATACAGGCCAAATCACACAGAATAATGGCACAGGATATAATAATTACCAAAAGCTGCAGTGGCTATTACTGGAATATGTCCTGACAGCTCTTTTGATCAGAGAATGATTCAGCATATTGTGGAGAAATCAGTTGGCATTCATGGATGCTGATGTATCGCTGCAAGTGAACCTTTTATATGGAATGAGAACTGGGTCACGTTAAGAATGTTCCTGATGTGCATTGACAGAATTGATCTATCAAGACACAAGAAAAAGCCAATCATTTCCAGTACTGCAACGGTTGTAGTGAAGTTCATCTTTGTCCTCAACTATAATGTACAGTGAGATTAGAAGTGATGTCTACAGCTGAGCTGAACAATGGTACACTATTAGTTCCAACCAATTGTTCGATACATTTTATTTCTTTATTGGAATATGGACTTTGCTGACAAGGCCAATATTTATTGCCCATCATGTTGTTGCCAATTCAGAAGATGATATTAGGCCTTTTTTTGAGCCATTGGGAAATTTGGTAAAACTCAGTGGCTTGCAGAGGCCAGTTAAAGGTCAACCATATTGCCAAGGGCCTGAAGTCATATATAGGATGGACCCGATAACAGTGGGATGTTTCCTTTAGCAAAGGACATCAACGCATCAGTTGAGCTTTTATGATAATCCAACAACTCCTAATTAATTTTATTAATGTCCACTCTCATTGCCTGATTATTTTGCTAAAACATTTAAATTTTCAGTTGGCATGGTGGTATTTAGACTCCCATTCATTAAATTATTAGCCTCTGGATTGGACCTCTAGATTACTAGTCTATGAATATATTCCACACATGCAAATGCCAGAAGGTACCTCTTCAAAAACAGGTACATCTGTCTGAGAATAGAATAATGACCATCCAAATGTTGTTTAAATTTCTCCATGTCGTAATTATTCTCCAAGTGAACTTGCTATGACTGCACTTGGCACATGGATTGAAATGTTTATAAAAACAGTAGTATAACTATTTATGCTGCAATTATGGCTATGGCCTGTGTAGCTATGATCTTCACTCTAACTACTCTTGGCATGTACTCAATGACAGACTGCAGTCAGTAAGCATATGCTGTGTGCCAACTCTGTCACAAAAAATGTACTCATCTTTCTTTATTGCAGCAGCTACGATTTTTAAGGGCTTGGTTCAAAAATTTAGGCCACTTGATCATTGTACCATTCGCAACAATTTCTATTTAGTCCACGGCTGAATAACAAACATATTGACATTTATATTGATGAAGTGGTATATTGGTTACTTGAGAACTATTAAAGTATCTTTATTATAGATTCATTGAAATTGACTGCTCTGACAACTCTGACTGCTCATAACAAAATCACAATCACAATTTCCATCAGCTGATTAAAATGACAGAGGAAATTGATATTTTTCCCAATTCATTTTTAGAGGGAGGAAACTAAATGATATTATATCCAATTTTTACCAACATTAAAAGGCTTTAGGATTGGAATTGTTCCTTACAATTTTAACAAATTAGAAATAAAATCCATTCTTATACACATTTCAACTTTCTTCTTAATCTTTTTTTGTGGGGAGTCTCCATTTGTGAGTCTGGCCCAAAGAATACATCATACTTCCTTTGTAACCATGACAACAACATTTCCATACACACAATTCTGTGATCAGTCATATGACTAGAACACTCAAGAAGTTCATCTGCTCTTTACCGCAGAGAAGTAATTATTTAAATGAAATGCATGATTAAAGTTGTATCGACATGAAAACTATTGGCAAAGAAATCTGACTTTCTTCTTAAACCGGCATAAAATTGGCAGAGCAGCTGCTCCACCCCATATCAGTGTCGACGTGTGGAATAAAATAAATTCACGATCGGACATAATTTTGTCACACTGCAGCTTGCTCTTGCAATAAAATCAAAATGACTCTCAAACATGGAGGGACAAAAACAATTTCTAGGGATAATAGCTTCAAAAGACCCTAGAGTAGGCCTTTTTTTTTGTGGGCCTAAGATACATGGTTCTACTTTTGCTGAGCCCACAGAAATATGGTTGCAAGGCGAACAAAGTGGGAACGGGATAGTGAAAAGTATTTGACATTACAAAAGAAGAGGCAATAGGGTAAGTTCTATTAATAAAAGATAAGATCAGTTCAGTAATGTGAAATGATCTCAGCTGAAAAAAATCAGGATGCAGAATCAGTTTTTGATTTGATTTATCATTGTCACAAGTAATAAAATATAGTAAAAAGTATTGCTTTTTGTGCGCTATGGAGACAAAGCATACATTTCCTAGGATGGAGAAAGCTAGCACGAGGGGACACAGCTTTAAATTAAGGGGTATGAGTTATAGGACGGATATCAGAGGTAGGTTCTTTACTCAAAGAGTGATTAGGGAATGGAATGCCCTGCCTGCAGCTGTCGTAGATGCGCCAAGTTTGGTGGCGTTTAAGAGGTTAATTGATAAGTATATGGAAGAGAAGGGAATGGTTTAGTTTGGAGGGGCATTGCTTTTTATTTTGGTCGGCACAACATCGAAGGCCGAAGGGCCTGTTCTGTGCTGTAATGTTCTATGTTCTATGTTCTATGTTCTATGTATTTCACAGAGTACAAAAGGGAGAAAGAAAGGAGAGGGTGCAGAAAATAGTGTGACATTCATAGCTAAGTGTAGAGAAAGGTCAACTTAATATAAAGCAGATCCATTCAGTTTGGGTGGAGATAAGAAATAGCAAAGGAAATAACTCAGTAGCGCGTTAATTTATTGGCCTACCGGGGTATGTTGCACTGTAGGAAAAAATATCAATTAAGAAATAATGGGCACACAAAGCACATATTCAAATTATTTTGTGTCCGTTTAATAACTGTCGGTTACCTTGATCAATACCTGGTACAAGAAAACAGAACTTCCATTGTAAATGCTCTTTCCATTTGACCTGATTTTTACAACTGGCATAGGACAAACAGTTTAAATATTTAACCAGCCTTTTACTTGTATGAAGCAGATGGTATGCTTGCCCATTTGCAGGCCTGCATAAATATTACAGCAGGCAGGCCTTGGGCCCAGCTGGCTTGATAGTTAGTGTGTGGTTCAGAATAGTGCCAACAGCTCACATTCTGGCTGGGGTAGGCTTGGGACCTGCCTTCTCACCCTGATCCTGAAAGCAGAAGAGAAAGGCAAACTACCACTAACAAAATAATTCAGGATGAAATATCAGCAGACAATGGACCAAGTATTTGCTTTTGGGATGCATGCATTTGTGTCTTATACATTATGTACAACAAACATTCTTTTCTAATCTTTAATTGTTGGTTGTCCATTGTTCAGGCATGAACTGGAAAGCTGTGTTGAATTTCTCTCATTTCTATGTTATAATGATCACATGACAATATGGCTAAGTGCACTTTCTGATGTCCTCCATAACTTTTAATAGAACTAGCTTTCTGATAGCATATAGAAATAATAGATTTTGGATTGGAAAGATGGTAGTGTGGTGGTAATATCATTGGACTAGTAATCCAGAGCCTAGGCTAATGTCCTGGTGATATGTGTTCAAATCCATCCAATTCAATTAACAAAACCTAAATTGAAAGCTAGTCCCAGTCATTGTGACCATGGCAATTATAATCAATTGTCATAAATAGCTATCTGGTTCACTGTTGTCCTTTAGGGAAGAAAATTTGCCATCCTTACCTGATCTGGCTTACATGTGACTCCGAATCCACTGTTCTCCAAAATGGCATGTCAATCCATTCAGGTCAAGGGTGCTTATAGGGACGGGCAACAAATGCTGGCCTTGCCAATGACATCCACACCCTATGAAAGAAAAAAAGACATACTCTTCAGAGAAGATCATTCTTCAATTTTCTGAATAAAGTCATCTGTAGCATAATGTGAATTTTCATTTGGAGACAGACCAAAGTTGCAAGAAAGAATGTTGTCACGTTCAATCAAAGTTTATTATGTTAGATCGCTAGACTACCAACATTTTATTTCTTCTACAGGCATTATAGTGGAGAAGAATATTGATAGAATTCTAAATATAAAAGATCATTTTATTTCTGTACACATTTGCATTACAATATGGAATCTGACATTGCACATCTATAGAAGGACATCATGCCACATAGAAAAGATAGAGCTGAAGAGATACAAAGTATATTAAGTTGAGTGAAATCTGGGTTTCCAGCAATGAAAATGAAAAACATCCTATCTCCACTGTTCAGACTATCATTTCTTAAAGGGACTTGAACATTCTAATTAGTCACTTGAATCACACCAAGTTCAAATTTATTAATTTTTCCACCTCTTTGTCATCCATCTCTTGCAGATTGGTAATTTTTAATAGGATATTCTATTTTTTTTAGTGTGTGCAGTAATTGCTTCTATAGTGGCTAAATGGAGCTGTCTGTTCACACGGCGATCTATTGTCTGGATCTTAGCTTTTATTGGTAGGGAGATTGAATTTCGGAGCCGCAACGTCATGTTGCAACTGTACAAAACTCTAGTGCGGCTGCACTTGGAGTATTGTGTACAGTTCTGGTCCCCGCATTATAAGAAAGATGTGGAGGCATTGGAGAGGGTACAGAGGAGGTTTACCAGGATGTTGCCTGGTATGGAGGGCAGGTCTTATGAAGAGAGGCTGAGGGATTTGAGGTTGTTTTCGTTAGAAAGAAGGCGGCTAAGAGGAGACCTTATTGAAACATATAAGATGATTAGAGGTTTAGATAGGGTGGACAGTGATAGCCTTTTTCCTAGGATGGAGAAAGCTAGCACGAGGGGACATAGCTTTAAATTAAGGGGTGGTAGTTATAGGACGGATGTCAGAGGTAGGTTCTTTACCCAGAGGGTGGTAAGGGTATGGAATGCCCTGCCTGCTGCAGTTGTAGATGCGCCAAGTTTGGTGGCGTTTAAGAGGTTAGTAGATAAGTTTATGGACGAAAAGGGAATGGTTTAGGTTAGAGGGTCATTGCTTTTTCCTAATTGTTCGGCGCAACATCGAAGGCCGAAGGGCCTGTTCTGCACTGTAATGTTCTATGTTCTATGTTCTGTGGTCTCAACTGATGTGAGTCATTGGCTGGGGTGTACCACAGCTGCAGCCCAGATTCTCTGCAAAGCTATTGTGTCAATTTGTTACACAAAGACCTTAGCCAACGCAGAAATGGTTGAGGACCATTTGGCATGGCAGTTTGGAGTTGGGTGGATGAGCTATAGGATCTGTGATAAGGAAGTGGTTTTTAATGGTGATGTGTTGAGTCCATTCTTGCTGCCATAGGGCCTCTGCTGTTATTTTTGAGTAAAGTGAATTTAATCACACAGGTTGGTGTGGTGGCAGGTGAGCAGCAGGTGAACTGATATATTCTTTGTCTAGCAGCAGGGTTGATGTAAACCTTCTCTAGGATCTTTTCTGTTGCAATCTCTCGTCTTATGTAAAGGGACAGGAGGACTGGGAGCCAGGGTTCTTGAGTTGATCAGAGGGTACATAAGGGTACGCATTGTTGTGTTGAGCTGGGTATCTTCAAGAATTCTACTTCCTTGACCTTGTGTAACATCACAGCTAAAGCTGATAGTGCACTGACACCAGATCAATCAAGATGCATTTTCAATGTCAATCATAAATTCCATCCCCTTGGTACAGATGTGCTTCCTTTATCTGGCCTAAATAAAGCTATGTGATCTCCAACACTACTTTGCTCCTTTGAGTTTCCAACCGCGCTTCCCCTTAGTTTACTGGTTATCACCTCCATGACTTTCTCTACCGTATTTCCACAACCAAAATTGATTACCTCAATCTTCTCATCATAAGTTTTCATCATTCAAGCAGCACATCTGTTAAAAGTGTTTTATGTCATGAATGCTGCACGTCACAAACATCCATCACTGTTATCTTTACTAACTCATACTAGAGGCCATATTTTCGTGGTTGAGATGGGTATCTGGAGTTGGGAACTGTCTCAATCCCTCAATCTTGTCTCTATTCTGAAGAGGCCTATCAGCCCTATTTTTATGACAGGGAGATGGATATTGGGAACATGAGGATGGTAAAGTTGGATAAGTTAGAAGTCTTTATTGGAACATCATCTTAATTCTATTCATAGTTGTTAAGTCCTCTAGCCCTCACTGCCCACCCAACTGCCATTCTCAATTCCATGCTTTCATGATTCTTCATATCCCCATGCCCCTACATACTCCTTCATATCTCCCATGCCCCCTTCATGTCTATCCATACTTTCTCTGAACCCACTCAACAAGTATCCACCTTCTACAGAACTCATCAGTCATGTAAGACTGGCAAATCTTTAAAATGTTCATGAAATTTAAAAAAAAATCAGTTATTTCATTGTAAGGAATTGCCTTTTGCAATTTCATAAAACTGTCATCAAACACACAACCAGTCTAAATCCCATTAAATAAGCCTTTAATCATATTCAAATAAACACAGAGGAATTGAAAAAAGACTACAAAGGAAGAACAAAGATAGTAGTCCCCTTTGCAAATGTGTTAACAGTCCCATACAGAGCATTTGTCATTTGTCCAGTTCAGTCAAACATTCATAATGAGGCAATCCGGCAAAATAGATTCTGGCTAACTGCTCATCCTGCTTTCTCCAATCTCTTACAAGAGCAAGCATTTGTATTCATCGTCTAACTTCAAAGACTTTATGAGCACTTTAAGCTGTCATTCAAATTGTGAACTCATTACTACAGTAGATGGTATAGTTCAGAGGTTTAAAAAAGACTTGCGTTTAGATAGTGTTTTTAATAACCTTAAGACATCAGAAAGTATTTTGTCAGCAAGTAAGTAATTATCATTGAAATAGAGGCAACATCAACTCACAAGCACACAGTTAAATCCAATAAATAAAATGTCATTATGACCATACATTCAGTTTTGGAAAAATTGACTGAAGGTTAAATATTATCAATATTTGCCAAGGTATAGTACTCCATTGGTCTTTTTCAAAATATTGCCATTTCCATGCACCTGAGAGAGTAGACAGAGCTTAAATTTAACATCTCTTTTAAAAGGCAGCACTTCTGACATCACTCCCCCAAGACTATTTAGTAATGTGAGCCTAGATTTTGTACTCAGGTCCCTGGAAAAGATCTTGAACCCATAATCTTCTGAGTCTTTTGTAAAGCAAGGATACTTAAGACTTTGCTCCTCAATGAAATCCATAGAGAAGTGTTCCTTGAAAACATTACACAGGTAAAGTCTCATGCACAATTCTCTCCTCATTATTCATGATACAGCTGCTCATGTGCTGTTCTGTCTTCTTGATAGTCCTCTCTTATCCATATTAGCCATTAAAGGTCAATTGTAACTGCAGCAAAATTGCTTTGAAAGCAGCTAAAAGCAATGCAGACAAGCATAAACCCAGGTCTCAGAAGTCAGAAACATGTTATAGAAGTGAGAAAATGTCTAAAAGTTAATTAATAGCCCAAAAGAATAATCCAGCAACTAATCTGTGTGTGATATATGAAATTTATATTATATATTTGATGGAATCTCAATTGCTTATTAGTGCCACATGTTTCTGAACAAGTTTCTCACATGGAAATACAGAAGCTGAGGCAGCCCAACTTCATAAAAGGGTCCTAAAGCAAATCTAGAACACACTTCTGTTACTGTGAATTAGTGATGGAGGGGGTAAATGTTTGTGGATGGGGTGGTAATCAAGTCGGCTGTTTTTGGATAGTGTCATGCTTCTTGAGTGTATTTGGAGCTACATTCATCCAGGCAAAAGAGAGTATTCCATCCCACTCCTGACTTGTGTTTTGTAGATGTTGGGCAGACTTTGGGGAGTCAGGAGGTGAGTTATCCCCTCTAGGATTCCTAGTCTCTCACCTGCTCTTGTAACCACAGTATTTATATGGCTAGTCTAGTTCTGTTTCTGGTTAACGGTTATCCTCTGGATGTTGAGAATGGGAGACTCAGTGATGGTAATCAGAATCCAATCTTGAATGTCAGTATGCAGGTTATTGCTAAGTAAATGTCACTTGGTAGCACTTCTGATGAACCCTTCCATCACTTTACAGATGATTGAGAGTAGACTGATCCTTTCTTTTGTGCACGGGTCATTCCTTTGCAATTTTTCATATTGCCTGGTTGCCAATGTTGTAGCTGTATTGAAAGAGCTTGACTAAGGGTACGGTAAGTTCTGGAACACAAGTCTTTATTAATATCGCTGGAATATTGTCAAGGCCTATAGCCTTTGCAGTATTGAGTGCCTTCTGCTGTTTCATGATATCATGTAAAGTGAGTTGAATTGCCGAAGACTGGCACCTATGATACCTGGAGCCTCTGAAGAAGACCAAGCTGGATCATCCACTCGGCACTTTTAGCTGAAGCTTGTTGCAGATGCTTCAGCATTATCTTTTGCACTGATGTGCTGGACTTCTCCATTATGAAGAATGGGGATTCTTGTCAAGCTCCTCGTTCCAGGAGTGATTTATTTTCCACTACATTTCAGGACTGCAGAGTTTGGATTTGCTCTGTTGGTTGTGGAATTGTTTAGCTCTGCCTATTGCATGTAGCTTATGCTGTTTGGCCAACAAGTCATTATGCAAGCTGGTGAACCTTCGTTGCTTTGCTCGTGACAAATATATCCTTCCCTAGGTAAGGAAACTAAAACTCTACACAATATTCCAGTGCGGTCTCACCAACATTATACAATTTCAGCAAAACATCTTTTTTCCTGTATTCAAATCCACTTATAATAAACATGTGCCTTCCCAATTACTTGCTGCACCTGCCAATGATACGAAAATTGGTGGTGTTGTGGATAGTCTGGAGGGATGTCAGAAGTTGCAGCAAGACATAGATAGGATGCAAGAATGGGCGGAGAAGTGGCAGCTGGACTTCAACACGGATAAATGTGTAGTGGTCCATTTTGGCAGGAACAATGGGATGAAGGAGTACAATAGCAAGGTAGGACTCTTAACAGTGTTGACGAGCAGAAGGATCTTGGGGTCCGAGAGCATTGGACTCTTAAATCGGCCTCACAGTTGGAGGATGTGGTCAAGAAGGTGTATGGTGTACTGGCCTTCATTAATCGAGGGATTGAGTTTAGGAGTTGAGAGGTAATGCTGCAACTTTATAAGACTCTTGTCAGACCCCACTTGGAGTACTGTGTGCAGGTCTCGTCGCCTCACTAAAGGAAGGATGTGGAAGCTATTGAGAGGGTGCAGAGGAGATTTACAAGGATGTTGCCTGGGGGGTTCAGAGGCATGCCTTATGAAGACAGGTTGAGGGAGCTAGGTCTCTTCCTGGAGAGACGAAGGTTGAGAGGCGACCTGATAGAGGTTTATAAAATGTTGAGAGGAATAGATAGGGTGGATTCTTGGAGGCTATTTCCCAGAGCTGAAATTATCGCTACGAGAGGACACAGATTTAAGGTGCTGGGCAGCAAGTACAGAGGAGATGTTAGGGGTAAGTTTTTCACTCAGAGGGTGGTGAGTGAATGGAATCAGCTGTTATTGGTAGTGGTGGAGGCGAACTCGCTGGGGTCTTTTAAAAGACTTCTGGATGAGTATATGGGATTAAATGGGATTGGGAGTTACAGATAGTTCTATGGTTTATTACGTATGGTTATGATCAGCGCAACTTGTGGGCCAAAGGGCCTGTTTGTGCTGTAGTGAACTATGTTCTATTAGATTTTGGCAACTTGCGAACAAGGACACCCAACACTTTCCAACCTCTCACCATTTCAGAGATTCTTTGTGTTTCTGTTTTGCCATGTTCTTGCCCACTCACATATCTGTTGGAAGTTTCTGGCCATTCCTGCTAATGGAATCTTCTGGTCCTGCCTGTGGCAAACCACTACCTTGAGCTCCCCAATGGTAGGCAGAGTGCATGTAATGGAAAATCCTGTTGATAATGCTGCGACCAGAAAATCCTGCCATGAACAAATGGTGGGCTGCCTTCACAACTGAGAAACATACTACAGGGCATCATGGAAAACCTCACCATGACTAAAGCTCCTTGAAACCTCTATACATCCTCCTCACAACTCACATTCCCATAGTTTCATGCAAACGTGGGGTGCAGAAGTGGTAGGAAGCCTAAGTTGAAGGAATTGTAATTCACCAAGGAGAGCACATTAATGTTACACAAAATGTTATATAGTTAAATTTCCTTCTTTTTATACCATATATAATTAAATGATATGCACCACTGCCACTCCTTTCCTAACATTTTTTTCCTGAGGTTCAACTGACCCTTTCGCTTGTTGTATAGAAACAGGTGCTGGGATCCATTGGGTAGATGAGCAATGGGTGAACGAACATTACGTGCAAATTGATGACAGTTATTAGGGGAGTGGTTAGGTGCAGGTTCATGCTAGTGAAAAAGCGGTCCATTGGATTTCATATTTAAGTTTCACACTAGGTCATGTTCTGCAATATTAGGATATTCCTGGCATCCCAGCAGCAATACAAGTGGCTGTTTTGATAGTGAAGGCCTCATCTTCATCTCCATGCTCCTCCTACTTCTCTCCCCCTATATTCTCCTGATCTGAAGATGAGTGATGAGCCTTTGCACTGAAGAGTGTTGTCATGTAGTAGCGATTTTCTCGAACTATTAATGTGGAGATCTGGACTACTAATCAAGCCAAAAACAAGTAAGTTCAAATTTCAAAGGTGATAGCTTGTGAATTTGAATTTAGTCTATATGACTCTGGAAATCAAAACCTGGTATCTGTAAAAGTGACCAGAAGGCTGTTGGAATATTACAGGTGAGGAAACTTGCTTTCCTTTTCCAGCACAGCCTATTTGTAATTCCAGTTCCACACCACTGTGATTGATTCTTAATGCCGTCAGCAACACACTTGGCTGTGTCAAACCAATTCAACAAGGTGGCCCATCACCACCTCATCAAAGCAGCTACAGTTGAGCAAGAAAGTCATGCTTTTGCAACATACTGAGAAGTAAGGACCAAAATTTTCCAGCCGTGCCCACCAGCAGGATCTATCAGTGCTTACATCTCTTACACTAGGTTATTTGTTGGACATTTGTTAATTGCAGCAATTTAATAGTTATGGCCACCTTTGACGCCATGGGTGCTATACTTCTCTAACTGAACAGAAAATCATGTATTATGTCTGTGGTATGTAGGCTACAAAACAAAACAAATGTGAAGTTACTTATGTTTAATTAAACAGTAAATATTAACTTACAATGTCCAAAAAGAATTATTGTGGATTTAACAGCTAAATTTTGCTAGCAACTCATCTTTAGTTTAAAAAGTTAAATTCTGAATTTAATTCAAACACTTTATGGTCATTCATCTGAACCTCAATGATAAGAAATATAAGATGCACAGGATGTTGAATTGTTAATAGTCAAATAGGGTTTCTGGGTCTCGGGTTTGCATAAAACAGGGAACCCATTGAGAGCAGCAGGGCAGGAAGATCTTGTCACCAGCCAGTGATGCACTGCTTCCACCGAAACATGTGGTGGGAGGCACGGAAAATCCCATCCCCTAGTTTATAAACTGTCAGCAATCCAAGAGATTTCTCACTGGATTTGCAAAATCTAGCCATCAGGTTTCACATGGATCTGCCCTTTGGGTGAAATTTCTTTAGATTTTGCCTCACCATGAGGCCTCACATAAACCACCTTGCTTTTCACTAAATTATGGGCGCATTGTATTTTAAAAATTATTAGCTCTAGCCACTAACCACAACCTAACACAAGTGGCCAAATGTTTGCACTGCAACTTGCTAATTATTTTAATTGAATATATAGTTCCTCTGTGCTGACTGGAGCAAATGCGATTTATGTTTCTGTCAGCGCTCATGTTAAAGCATGACATAAAAGAGTGGCTGGCTCATGTTTTCTATACCTACACTTAATCTCTAATATTGTCCTTCAGAACTCTGTTTGATGATTCAAAATCTCATGAAGGTTTTAAGACAAATATCAAGAGATGTGTCAACAATCAAGATTTCTGTCTTTTGGCTGGGAATCATTTCTTCCTTTTGCTCATCTGCAGATTATTTTGGATTCAGTCCTGTTTTATTGTGCAGAAAGTGTATAATTTAGAAGTTATTCATTAGAAATATAATTGTATGTTATTGATCAGGTATTACTTATGAGAAAAATGCAATCATTTATCATAGCTTTGGCTGAAAATGACTTTGTACCATATTAAATTATTGCATATTAATACTACACAATAAATATACTGTGGTAGATAATGGGTTGTGCAAGATTAAAGTGAAAATCACAGATTATATATATTTCAGGAAATTAATGTTGAACTCTAGGTATATTGATATGATTTAGAATAATGTCAATAATATACAAATGATTGTAAACAGTTAAAACTGTTAAGTTAGCTTAAAAAATCATATTAAACTATTATTGTCAATAAAACAATACACATCAGACTACTATACAATATTAAAATACCAATATGTGACCATTATATGTGGCACAGTGCACTGATATTCCCAAATCTGATATGCTGCCTCGGATTTATATCACAATCGTGCTCTGAGATCCCAAATTCCTGTTCCCAGGCTAAAGTACAAAGCTGGCTCTGTCTTAATCAGATCCCGAAAATGATCTGCTGCAATGGTTCCTGAATTCTAATCAGAAAAGAAAAAAAGAAATAATTAACCAATAGTGAAAACAAAATGCCAGATGTTCGAATTAAAGATGGCAGAATGTTCATTACAAACACATACTCTATCCAGCGCTAATGCTAAACAGGGTGAGATGAGTCCCTGGAGGGGTCTCACATTGTTTGACTTTAGCACACTCTGGGGATCAAATTGCCCTTTTGTTATCTGCTCTGAGCACAACCAAATCAAATATAGCATGGGTTATTTACAAATTAAAACTTCTCCAACTTCTGTGCCAAGCCTTAAGCTTCACCTTTTTAAAACAAACTCTGATGGCACATGTCATGGGTGAGACATGAAAGATAAAAATTATATATATTTATCCGCTGAGCTTTTCTATAAAGTCGTTCTCTTTTTGTGCTGTTAAAAATGGAAAATTGTTAAACAAATAAATGTTTCAGCTGGTCAGCAGCAGTTTAAGGTAATGATGGCCACAGGGATGGAGAGCCTGATCCAGCTACCTCCAAACAAAGGTTTGCAGATCATAATCTCCCATGATGGTGCTAAAAACTGAAGCATTTGCAGTCCGAACGTAATGGTTTTGACAAAGACAGCCTCAGTTAGTTAACCCAACATCAATGCCTCCAAAGACAAAAAGAATCCTGACACCCATTCAACCTCAAGATTCCAGTCATCCTGTGTCCAACATTGAGGAGCTATGTCACATGACCTCCCCTGAGCTGCATTGCAATGTCATCTGTTGGAACCTAATTCTAGTTAGCTATGGTTTTATCTCTAAGTGTGAGCAGAACTCTAGGCAACAGCCTGTGCTGTGTACCATTAGGCAGTAGCAGCAGAAAGAACTCGGATCTTTACCAAACCTGCCAACTGTTGGAACCTAGGAGATTGTGCCTCCTGATTGACTCATTCTATATGTCTTTTCCTGTTGTGCACAGCTCACTCTGGGAAGGGTTGGGACATTCCACAATTAGCCACCCTCCCCTCACAAAAAAAACACACCAGTTGACTTCTGATTGTGGACTCTGGACATGTAAAACGGGTACTTGTATTTTTATCGTGGTCATGCCCCAAACACTATACCTTTTTTCTTACGCCCTATTTATTGTATTAAAATGAGGTGGACGTTGCAAAATCCCCCCCTCTCTCTCTCTTGTATGTGTGTGGGTGTAAAAACAAACCAGCCCTTTCATTTTCAACGTAGCTCAATTTGCGAGTATGTTATTAGCAGAGGATTGGACCATTTCTAAATTTAAGGGGAAATCAGAATAAAAAAAAAACACGAGATTCGCCAGCCTCCCAGCCAAGAGTTTCCCACTGGTAGAAAATCACATGTTATTTGCTAATGACAGGATTCTCTGATCCCACTGCTGTCAATGGGAATTCCCATTGATGTCAATCCACATTGGCAAAAAATCTACGGATAGGAGTGGCAGGACTGAAGGATCCCGTTGGCACGATCTGCTGGAGAATTTCAATCCTTTTCTGGTTACAGGTGAGTAGAGAGGGCGGGAAATCAGGACAGTTTTAATTGACTCCACCCCAACACCACACCTCCCCTTGTCACAAAATAACTGCCACTTAAATCATCTTTGCAGCCCAAGTGATTAAAATACTTGGGTGTTAATTAATTCAGGTGGCACAGTGGTTAGCACTGCTGCCTCACAGTGCCAGGGAGCGAGGTTCAATTCCTCTACTTGGTCACTGTCTGCGTGGAGTCTGCACATTCTTCCTGTGACTGTGTGGGTTTCTTCCAGGTGCTCTGATTTTTGCTCACAGTCTGAAAGACATGCTGATTGGGTGCATTGGCCATGCTAAATTCCCCGTGTGTTCTCAAACAGACGCTAGAGTGTGGTGACTTGGGGATTTTCATAGTAACTTCATGGTGGTGTTAATGTAAGCTCATTCGTGACTAATAAATAAATTTTAAATTCACAATTCATATTGCTCCTGTACTGTTGGTCTGCAGGCACTCCTGGATGAATCTACTCGAAATTATTTCAAGAAGCATCCGTCTGACAGGTAACAGAGACATGAGGCTTCCAACCCATCAATTAGATTATTGCTTACCCCTCACTTCCACAGGTGAGTGGGCAATGTACTTACCTGCTGCATCACTTGGCTCTATAATGATTTGCATCATAAATTACACTAATTATTTCACCTCATTTCCAAATTTGCTCCTCTTTGCAGTGTCGACAAGAGTATTGTGAAGCAGATTTCAGTGGTAATGCACAGGAAGGAAGGGATGAATCGGGATGTTGCAGCTGCAGTCTGCAGGGGCATGAGGCAGAATTTTACCGATCAGATCCAACATCCGCAGTGGATGTGTGTCACTGGTACACACACTGGAGCTGGTAGATCTTCTCCCTGAATTTTATGAGCTCCATCAAATTAAGTGGCTGCCAATCAGCCACTGAGAGCTGCTGGCACAATCAGAAGACCGTGAGCTTTGCAGCACAATAAGGAGGTAACCATAGAAAGGTTATAGCACAGGAGGAGGCTATTCGGCCCATCTTGTCTATGCCAGCCTGAGAACACCGAGGTGCCATTTGTAACCCCACTTTCTTGCACCTGACCATTAGCCCTGTAGGTTACAGCACTTAAGGTTCAGATCCAGATATCTTTTAAGAGAATTTAAGGTCTCTGCTTCCACCACCAACTTGGGCAGGGAATTCTAGACACTCACTACCCTCTGTATAAAAACATTCTTCTTTATGTCCCTTCTACATCTACGGCCACTCATCTATCTCGTTCCCTCATAATTTTGTACATCTCAATCAACTCACCACTTAGCTTTACTTGTTCAAAAGAAAATAATCCCAACCTATCCAATCTCTCCTCACAGGACATTCTTCTAAACTTGGCAACATTCTTGTAAACCTCCTCTGCACTCTCTCCAGAATAGTTATATCCTTCCTGTCATGTGGTGATCAGAACTGCTCATGTAGGCAAGGGACCTGTTGCCATGTGCAGATCAGGTAAGATATTTAAACTTTGATGGCCCAGTGCTGAAGGGTTGTCTTTCCCTGCTCCTCATCTTTCCTCATTTGCTGCTTCAGGGAGATGCCATCAATTGGCTGGTGGCTTCCTCACATGGTGGAGTGGGAGTGGATTTGCCTTCAGCATCATTAAGTTGTGAAATTCCCCAATGGTGTGACTAGGCACATTCCTGGAGGCTTCATCACAAGACTTGTCCCCACATTCCTATCATTGGTTGGCCAACATATCTATCCTTGTACCTTACAGCCTTCCTATGCCAGTTGGAAAGCAAAAGGACTCGGTACCACGGATATGGGAACTAGGAGCAGAAATAAATCATTTGGTCCATCCAGCCTGCTCCACTGTTCAAACAGATCATAGCTAATCATCTATCTTTTATGCCATCTTTCCCACTATTCCCATACCCCTTGATGTATCCAGAAATCCATTGATTTCTGCCTTGGACAAACTCAATGATTAGGCTTCCAAAACACTCTGGGGGTAGAGAATTCCAAAAATTGCCCAGCCTCTGAGTGAAGAAGTTTCTCTTCACCTCAGTCTTAACTGGCCTGCTCCTTGTTCTGAAACTATGTCCTCTGTGTTCCAGACTCACCAGTCAGGGGAAACATTTAATCTACATCTACTGTTACATCCTGTAAAAAGTTTGTAAATTTCAATGAGATCACATCTCATTCTTCAAAATTTTAGTGCATACATGTCCAGATTCCTCAATCTCTCAAAAGAACAGCAGATTTACTTCCCGAAAAGATGCTAATAAACCAGATGGATTTTTACAACAATCAATGATTGTCATGGTCAACATGACTGAGAGTGGTATTTGCTTTATATCTCAAGCTTAATAATTGAATTTAAATTCCAGCAGGGGCCATAGAGGGATTTGAGCCCTTTATTCTCTGGATTACTAGCCTGGTGACATTACTACTATGCTATTTCTTCCCATCCCATCCTGCTCTGAATGTTGTCAGTCAAAAACAGAGGCTGTGACGCACTGACATTGTCACTGGATTAGCAATCCAAAAACCCAGGGAATCCCTACAACAGATTCATGTCTGGGTTCACATCAAAGAGATTTGAAAATAAGGCTAGGAGGGAATATATAACAAGGGGGATCTGTTAATTATATTAAAATATCTTTAATTGAGTTTCTCATCCTTTGTGGGCGCAAACTTCGCTATGAGACCCAGGAAAAATCATGGAATGCAATCTCTCCGGAGCAAATCGTATTTCTCAATTCTCTCCAGATTTTCACTGTTCTCTTAAATGGAGAACACAGGCTGAAAATCACTCCCTACGTCTTCTCCAATTTAGTTGGGACAATCCATATCTGCGTGCAAAAAACAATGATGAATTCAATAACAACTCACTGAATATTTAAATTGCATAAGGCATGAGTTTGGGCCAAAAAGCATGGAACATAATCCAAGTGTGCCCCCCCCCCCCACCATCCCTTTTGAAAAAAAAGGCACATATATATACCTCAGTCAATATGTAATTGTTGAGCTTGGAGTTTGCTCTGTTCAGAATCCCAGGTGTATAATTATACCAGCTGACTGTGCTGGGGATGCACCCAGATTATTTTTCACATGGTGGATGGCATCAGATGTGCCTAGGGTGTGCACAGTGGCTGCAAGATTTGCTGAATTAGTAGCAGAAGGAGTTCCTACTCCAGATTATGGACTCAGTGGCAGTTGGTGAATGCTAGTTTGAGTACCTGTAACAAATGATGCCAGTTCCTGATATATAGAGCACTATCTGAGGTGACCAACAGAACTGCTTGGTTGGCAGACATGGTGGTAGACCACTGCCAGTTTGTCATAGCTGTGTGTCATCATAGAATCCCTACAGTGCAGAAGAAAGCCATTTGGCCCATCGAGTCTGCACCAACCACAATCCCACCCAGGCCCTATCTCTGTAACTCCATGTATTTACTCCATAATTTCCCTGACACCATTTACCATGGTCAATCCACCTAACCCACTCATCTTTGGAGTGTGGAGGAAACCAGAGCACCTCGTAGTAAACCCTTGCAGACACAAGCAGAATACGCAAACTCCACACAGACAGTCACCCAAGGCCAGGGGTTTGCATTCTGACTGTCTGGCCTGTCTCCTGAATGCAGCCTCTACTGGCGTTATGGTCACAATATCTCTTCTCTCTTAAATCCCCATTTCAGGAGGGCTTCCGACACATTTGTTTCCATTTTGGATTGCAACAGGACCATGGCAACAGGGATTTGGTTCTGATGCGTCTGAGGAACATTCTCTGTGCTGTTGAACGCCGACCCTATCTTGGCAGATTATACAGATCAAGTAGGGCGGTGTACAGGTCTGTCATGTCATGGAAGCATTTTTCAAGAACGTGCTTTGCTGAGCATACTTCACACTCCCCCAATCCATTACAGGCAGTCCCCTAAGCCTGCAATGGAATTTGTTCAAAGTCCTATGAATGTGCAAAGCCCTTGAACTTCCTGGAGACAAACAGCTGAGTGCTATCTGCCACTTTGTTATCATTAGCCAATGTGGAATGCCATGTGCAGCAAGGTGTTTCTTCAGCTTTCGAATTATTGTGGTGCTCTTTATATTGGGCAAATAATCAACTTCATACCATCCTAAGAATAAATCAACTCGGCCAGATGTTGTTTCCCATTCAACTCAAATAGATCTGTTGCGGTGAGTGATCATGGAAGATCTGGTTCTCATGGCAGTGCAGTGCTTTGGTTTGATTAGGCTTGAGCGTGTTGCACGATACACATTTGGACACAACTCCCTCTATGGCAGCCTGCATTGACGGCCAGCACATAGTTTTCTTTGCTCTGCACTTTGTTGCTTCCATCCTTGGTGGGTTGTTGGATGTAGTACTTCTGCAGTGATCTGTGGATGATGAACCACTGGCCATGCAGTGTCAGTCCATTTTCCATAATTAATCCTCTTTCATGAGGTAAAAAGTGAATTTGTGGGGAAGCTCCTTTGACATCCAAGGCCTGCCTACCTTTCAGGATAATGTCATAGAGCTGCCTACATGTGTAAGCTGCCTCTGTTTGTAGGGAAGCTTTGATTTCCTCAATTCTGTAGGATGGCAGCATTTGAATTGTTACAATAACAATGTCCTCCTCACAAATGCTGAGTGGTGGGTAAGTAAATCCTGGAGAGGGCACCAATGAGGTATAGCTCCTTTCTGTGCTTGTAGATCACATTGAGGTTGTAAGGTTGGAGCTGGAGTGCCATTCAATGCAGGCGTGGTGACATGCTATGGAGGATGGTGATGACCAGCTAGTGATCAGTTTTAACATTGGCAGAGTGGCCACTGATGAAATCCTGGAATTTTTAACATGCAGAAACTAGAGCAAGGATTTCCTTCTCGATCTGGGCATAGCGAGCTGTTATGTCAATGAGGGCCCTTGATGCAATAGCCACTGGTCTCTCACTGTAGATGTACACTGCTGTGTGTCCATGCTGAAAGGCATCTGCTGATAAGAGTACAGACCGCCGATGTTGAAGTACTGGAACACTGGAGAAATGGACAGCAAATCCTCGGAAATTGTTAAATCAGCATTGTGGTGCTCTGCCAACATCATTCTACATCTTGGTGGAATAATTGATGCAGGGATCCAATTATTCTCTGTGTAACAGGGAATGAACTTTGATTGATAATTCATCATGCTGAGGAAACACTGCAGCTCCATGCTTGTCCTCAGGAGTGGATATTTGTCTTTGAGTCATCGTCTTATCCAGTCTGGATTCACACCAGCGCTGTAAACAGATGGCCCTTGTAGGGGACCTGGCTGAAGTTGAATCTGGATTTAGTAGGATTGAGCGTCAACTGTATAGCCACGTGTTGAGGAACACGTGCAGAGTCATAGAATCCCTACAGCATAGAAGGCAGCCACTCTGCACTGAGCACAATCCCACCCAGGCCCTATTCCCATAACCCCAATATTTACCCAGCTAATCCCCCTGACATTAGGGGCAATTTAGCATGGCTAATCAACATAACCTGCACATCTTTGGAGTGTGCGAAGAAACTGGAGAACCCAGAGGAAACCCACACAGACACAGGGAGAATGTGCAAACTCCACACAAACAAACACTGGAGGGTGGAACCGCTGGAGTTGTGAGGCAGCAGTGTAACCACTGTACCATCGTGCTGTCATGTTCTTGCATTCTTCAAACCCAGATCAGGATTTCACAGAGTTGCCCTGCTTCGAGTCTTTTCATCGACCATTGAAAGACCTCACTATCAGTGGATATATTGTAGGGCATGCAGAAGAACCCACCCACTGGCAACATGAACATTGTGAGCTTCGACTTTTTTTCATCCAGCGAGATTTGTCAAAATCTGCATTTGCTGGTTCTTGAACCACTATAGTTCACGTAATGTAGGTTCACTCACTGTGCAGTTAGAGAGGGAGCTCCAGAGTTTTGATTCTGTGACAGTGAAGGAATGGTGATACATTCCTGAGTCAGGATGGTGAGTTGTTTGGAGCGGAAATCTACATTTTAATTTTGTTGAGAGCCTGTGGATGGACATTATGACATTATGATAAGCAGGGACGCTGATTCTTTCCCTCTATGTTGCAGCACAGCTGGTCGGGTGACCAGTATTTCTGACCTCCATCAGTGGCCACTCAAACACTTACTTGCTCTTTCAACATTTATTTACTAGTTATAACTGGTGCTATTTAAAACTATAGCTGGATGTGATCTATTGGAATGTTATCATTGCAATAGTTTTGACGTTATATATAATAACTGTACAAGCACACTATTATTTATTCACTCAGATTCAAATATATGTGCTCAATATCAATTTATAAAAAGACAAATTGCTGTACAACAGTTTTGCACAAAGCACAGACCAGCAAAACATTAGTGTTTAATCAGGGAAAGCTGCAGACTTGCTGCCTGGCAAATTTGTTAGTTAATCAATGAGTCTATTAATTTAGAAAGTTTTGGTAATTACATCTACCTCTTCCCTTCCATTGATTTCCATTAAAACTTCCAAGGAAAAGAAAGTACACTGAATCTTGTCATAAGCTAACCACTTACCATATACAACAAATACAGCTTTAATGACAGTGTACCTTGATAGGCATTTCTGTGCCAAATTAAATAGTTTAGTATTCATTAATTAATGATGGGATCTGTAGCTAGCTTATGGAATCTCAGAACATACATTTCACAAGTTAATTTCTGTATTAGTTCTGATAGCATGTGGCTTTGCATGGTGACATGCAAGCTAACCTGAATATGAGGTCTAAAATATTGCATTAATAATCAACGTGTTTTCCTTATGAATCAATTTAAACTTGCTTCCAGCTGACTGCTTGAATCACAGTACTTCTCCCCAATATTCTGTTTATCATTCAAGCATGAAGAATTTAATACATGACCTACTTTTAGGTTTTAGATGCAGCATGCATCATGTCATTTAATAAATTCTGGACATACTTCTGGAATCATAATCTAGAAGATGATGATCCTACTACAAGAAAGTAACATTTCTTCAATTTCCCATTCATAAGCACTTCAATTCATTGACTGTTATTTAATTGCTGCTACTTCTGTTGGTAATTGATTGTGATGAAATTCTGTAACTTAAATCATTATCGAGGACTTCAAAATTGCTTTAGTCTATTTAACTTGGCACCTTCTTTTTTTTACTTTAAACAGTGCAGATGCATTCCAGGCAAAGATTTTAGTTTCCTTTTGTACTTTTAGAAGAATTGTGTTTATGTTTTCAAAGTTTGAATTATATCTATTATACTCAACTAAATTTTTTTTATTCAATCATGGGACATGGACATTGCTAGCTTGTCAGCATTTATTGCTCATCCCTAATTGCCCTTGGGAAAGTGGAGATGAGCTGCCTTCTTGAAACACTGCAGTTCATGTGCTGTGGGTTGATCCACAATGCCATATTCAGAAATAAATAGTAAACATTAGCATTCCATGTAGATAATGAACATGAGAGCATGTTAGATGCCTCACAACTTGTAATATATGAAAATGCTGAAGCTGCTTTGCTTTAGCATTTTCAACCTAATTTTAGCTAGTCTGAAATGACCTATTACCATTCCCTCAGCACAGTTAATATAGATTAGTCCATTATGAATCCCACCAACTTTTACAGATGCAGATATCACAGCTTGGTGTGGCTTCTGCTTGACCAAGACTGCAAGAAGCTACAAAGGGTCATGAACGAAGCCCAATCCATCTCGCAAACCAACCTCCCATCCCTTGACTCTGTCTACATTTTCTGCCACCTCGGCAAAGCAGTCTGCATAATCAAGGACCTCACACACCCTGGACATTCTCTCTTTTATCTTCCATCAGGAAAAAGATACAAAAATCTGAGGTCTGTACAAGTGGACAAGCGATTCAAGAGCAGCTTCTTCCCTACTGCCATCAGACTTTTGAATGGACATATCTTACATTAAGTTGATCTTTATCTACAGCCTAGCTGTGGCTTCAACACTACATTCCGCAACCTCTCCTTTCCTTTACGTACAGTAGGCTTTGTCTGTATAGTGTGCAAAAATGATACTTTTCATTGTATGTTAATATATGCGACAATAATAAATCAAATCAAAAAGATTACAGTTCAACAAAATCTGCGCCTATTTTGGATAAGGGAATACAATTTCTACATGGATGTAATGTTATTCTAACACAATTTGGTTGAACCAGTGGAATAGAGGAATTTCAAGTGCTATCTATGCCTGGTACAATCAAGTTTTCATGATCTCTTATTTTAAAATTAAAAATTGCCATGGAAGCTCCACAAAAAACTGACCCATCCTCCCCAGACCAAATTAATCACCATGGTATCTTTCAACTCATTGTACTCACTTCTAGGTCTTTGAGAAAGCTTCTAACATTAAGCTATATTTTAGATCAAGAAATGCCTTTTAAAAGCTCTTAAATATTAACCATATTTAATTACTAGGCAACTGCCTACCATACATCAATAAACTAGAAAATTATTCTGAATTATTTTTTAAAATGTCATCTTCATTTATTTAAAAACAAGTATCTCTCAGATTTTGGACTAGTCGCTTATTAAAAATGATTTTTAGAACATAGAACATAGAACATAGAACATTACAGCACAGAACAGGCCCTTCGGCCTTCGATGTTGCGCCGACCAATATAAAAAGCAATGCCCCTCCAAACTAAACCATTCCCTTCTCTTCCATATACTTATCAACTAACCTCTTAAACGCCACCAAACTTGGCGCATCTACAACCGCTGCAGGCAGGGCATTCCACTCCCGAACCACCCTTTGGGTAAACCCTTTTGTGTGATAAACCCATTTTCAGCTGCTCTGGTAAAATGATACTAAGTTACTACTCTTAAATATACAAAGAATAATTTTAAGGTAAGAAAAATAATAAATTAGTCATAAAGCTATAATCAAAATACTCCATTGCTTTCTAGACATGTCTAAACTCATTGCTATTGTTCAGTGCATGGTGTTTAAAATTTGATTGTTGAAGAGAGATCTGCCTCCTACAGCATAACAGAAAGAAAGGAGGCTGTAAATATAAAAGCAGAAGAGATAAGAAAAGGCAGGCCTCAGCTCTACGCTCCCATTCTATAAGAACATGATAGATCTTCCACGCCCACTCCACTTTCCCACTCTGATTCCCTCGGTGTTCAAACATCCATCAATCTTAGTTTTACTACACCACATCAGTTGAGTATCCACAGGCCTATGAAGTAGAGATGCATACAATTACAATTAGGACCTATACCAGTACAGCAATTCATTTGCTTTTTGGTAGTGTACACGTATGCTAAATCAATGCTTTCACTTATCAGAGTTAAGTAGTATATTTCTGAGCTGCTTTAATGATTGATAATCCATTTTAAGTTTATGTTTATTTGTTAATGTCACAATTAACTTACATTAATACTGCAATGAAGCCACTGTGAAAATCCCCTAGTTGCCACACACCGGCACCTGTTCAGGTACACTGCGGGAGAATTTAGCATGGCCAATGCACCTAATCAGCACATCTTTTGGACGGTGGGAGGAAAGTGGAGCATGCACAAGAAGCCCACGCAGACACAGGGAGGACATGCAGACTCCAGACAAACAATGACCCAAGCTGGGAATCGAACCCAGGTTCCTGGCATTGTGAGGCAGTGCCAATTACTGTGCCACCATGTCACTTTTGACTTACTTAAATAGCTTATGATGTGTGTCCTGGGATAGACTTGACAATTTGGAACAGTTGAACAGAGTGCCAGATAATCTTGTGAATGGTACACGTCCAGCTGTGGGGACATCACCTTCCAGCCTGGATCTTTGCACGGCTGGGATCTGCAAATTTTCTTGAAGTCTAAAACTTTTCTACAAGCAGAAGATTCTGCCCACTATTTCTAAATATGAACCAAGGCTTAAAAAATGTTTTGGAAATAGCTACAACAAAACCCATATTGAAATGTGTTTCCAATTCCACTGTGCCTCAAACTGAATCAGTAATTAAAGCACATTTATGCAGCATGTTGTTTAATGGGCTGCGCCTGCTTAAGGAGACCAAGCACTGATTACAATCAAAGCCCAGACTTCCATAAGAAAGAAAATGCAGACTAACGTGAACAGAATTTAAAATGTTAGCAATGAATAATGAAATGATGACAATTTTCCTTCAGAGGGTGAATTGTCAGCCCATTAATTACAGCTACGGACTGAGGTGAGATGCTTAGCTAAGGAGAAGAAGAATTGGCAGTGGTTCCACATTGGATCATATGTAAAAAGACCAAACTGATTAATCGCGGAAGTGTTGTAGAGATTGTTGAAGCTTTACTCTGTGCACTCTAAAGTGAGGTGTGCAATTCAGAAATGGTAAGAATCAATATACAGAAAAGTAAAAAACTAAAATATAAAATATTCTACCAATGATTAGTGTTCAAATAATGTTATCCATCATGCATTTTGGTTCCCTTAAGTTAGAAATAATTGCTTTCTATGCGGCTAGTGGACTGACAGACTTTGTTACTCTGTACATGACTGCAATGCAGCAGTGAATGTGGCACTATGGAATATATATTCACAAAATAAATAGATCCTACCTCTTAAATAATATAACAATATTGTAGACTGACTGGTCATGTGAGAACATAATGAGCATAATGGGTTATTTATAGCTACTTCCAAAACAGTTTTTAAGCCCTGGTTCATATTTACAATACAATAGAGGTCACAAGATAGGTGTTACCCACAGGAGTGTGGTCAGACTACAAACATTGATATAGCTGCTAAGCTAGTGAATAAACTGCTCTTTATTGAAAGTCCTTGCTGCTGGTGGTTCATGAACCACTACTTTTACATGGATCAGAAGTTGGCAGTATGGCACAAGGGCTTCTCCGCAACAAATGCAGGAAATGGAATCACTTTGCTCAGTCATCAAAACCACAGTAGCGTTTCCCTGCCATCAGCAACATGACAGTTAGCTGGTTTTCCATGAGTAGCAGCATGAGTAAAGTGAACTAACTGGAGCTCAGCCAAAGCAACAAAGCTACAGAGCTTCAAATAACACTCTACTGTGAGAGTGTTCACAGGAAAAGGTGAGATCTTTACCACCCACAGCACAACTGGCAAATAGAAGACAGAGGGTGGTGGTTGATGGGAGATATTCATCGTGGAGTTCGGTGACAAGTGGTGTGCCTCAGGGGTCTGTTTTGGGGCCCCTGCTGTTTGTAATTTTTATAAATGATCTGGATGAGGGTATTGAGGGATGGATCAGTAAATTTGCAGATGATACTAAAGTTGGTGGTGTGGTAGATAGTGAAGAGGGGTGTTTTAGTTTACAGAGTGACTTGGACAAGTTGCAGAGCTGGGCCGAGAGGTGGCAAATGGAGTTTAATGTGGAAAAGTGTGAGGTAATGCACTTTGGCAGGAACAATAAATGTGTAGAGTATAGGGCTAATGGTAGGGCTCTTAATAGTGTTGAGGAACAGAAGGATCTTGGTGTATGTGTCAATAGATCCCTGAAAGTAGGCAGTCAAGTGGATAAAGTTGTTAAGAAGGCATATGGAGTCTTAGCTTTTATTGGTAGGGGGATTGAATTTAGGAGCCGCAGCATCATGTTGCAACTGTACAAAACTCTAGTGCGGCCGCACTTGGAGTATTGTGTGCAGTTCTGGTCCCCACATTATAAGAAAGATGTGGAGGCATTGGAGAGGGTACAGAGGAGGTTTACCAGGATGTTGCCTGGTATGGAGGGCAGGTCCTATGAAGAGAGGTTGAAGGATTTGAGGTTGTTTTCGTTAGAAAGGAGGCGGCTAAGAGGGGATCTTATTGAAGCATATAAGATGATTAGAGGTTTAGATAGGGTGGACAGTGATAGCCTTTTTCCTAGGATGGAGAAAGCTAGCACGAGGGGACACAGCTTTAAATTAAGGGGTATGAGTTATAGGACGGATATCAGAGGTAGGTTCTTTACTCAAAGAGTGATTAGGGAGTGGAATGCCCTGCCTGCAGCTGTTGTAGATGCGCCAAGTTTGGTGGCGTTTAAGAGGTTAATTGATAAGTATATGGAAGAGAAGGGAATGGTTTAGTTTGGAGGGGCATTGCTTTTTATTTTGGTCGGCACAACATCGAAGGCCGAAGGGCCTGTTCTGTGCTGTAATGTTCTATGTTCTATGTTCTATGGCAACAACGCAAGGCTGAAGGTAAAGATCGACACAGGGACAACGTGCAATGTATTATCCAATCAAATGTTACAGAAACTAGCCCCGTTTGCAGTACCTGACCCAGCACCAGGTGAACCATATGGCCAATGCCAGACAAGCCCAAGATTTGCTACCCTTCACTACACACAGGGCAATTTCAAGTTTTATATAGTTGACCAGAATGTAAGAAGTGTTTGGAACACCATTGCACTGGGCCTTATTCAACTTGGTCCAGAAGTGTATACCCCTACAACACCTAGCCTAACTTTTACAGAAGCACTATAGAAAACATTCTTTCTGGTTGCATCGCAGTTTGCTATGGCTTCTTCTCTGCCCAAGATCTCAAGAAACTACAAAAAGTCATGAATGTAGCCCAATCCATCATGCAAACCAGCCTCCCATTCATTGACTTTGTCTACAATTCCTGCTGCCTTAGAAAAGCAGCCAGCATAATTAAGGAGCTGGCGCAGCGCGGTCATTCTCTCTTTCACCTTCTTCCATTGGGAAAAAGATGCAAAAGTCTGAGATCACCTACCAAGCGACTCCATAGCAGCTTCTTCCCTGCTGCCGTCAGACTTTTGAATGGACTTATCTTCCATTAAGCTAATCTTTCTTTACACCCTATCTATGACTATAACACTACATTCTGCACTATCTTGTTTCTTTCTCTATGAATGGTATGGTTTATCTGCATAACGCACAAGAAACAATACTTCTCACTGTATACTAATGCATGTGACAATAATAAGTCAAAATTAAATCAGATAAGAAAGATGGCAGCTTCAACTGTGACATCAGTGGTAAGCTACCAGTTGTGTACCACATGAGACAAGATGATTTGATATCACTAACAGTCTGTACTCTGAGAAGAGTAACAGTATCCATGAAACAGAAGGTAGTCAATGATCTGTATCAGATGACAGCACTAGATATCATGACTTCTGTAGATAAGGCCACAGAATACGTTTCAGGAGTGGTGGCAGCAGTAAAGAAAGATGGCATGGTCAAGATATGCTTTAATTCAGTGCACTTGAGCAAGGCCTGTGAACATAGTTTCTTTTCTTAAATTTATTTATTCATGTCACAAGTAGGCTTACATTAACACTGCAATGAAGTTAATGTGAAAATCCCCTAGTCCCCACTCTCTAGTGCCTGTTCTGGTACACTAAGGAAGAATTTTGCATGGTCAATACAGCCAATGTCTTTCAAACTGTGGGAGGAAACCAGAGAACCTAGAAGAAACCCATGCAGCTACTTGGAGAATGTGCAGACTCCACACAGGCAGTGATCCAAGATTTGAATCAAAGAGAAGGCATTTGATAAGGTGTCACACTAAGGGTCAATACAAGGTAAGATTCCAAGCATTAGGGATAATTTATTAACTTGGATAAAAGATTAGCTAACCAACAGAAAGCACAGAATTGGGATAAATGGATCTTTTTCAAGATGTAACTAATAGGGTTCTACAGGGTTCAGTCTTCCAGCCCCAACTATTTACAATCAGTATTAATGATTTGGATATAGGGATAAAGGTATTGTAGCCAAATTTTCAAATTACACTAAAATAGGTAGTACAGTAAGGTGTGATACAGAAATAAGCAGCTTACAAATGATATGGATAGGCTAGGTGAATGGTCCAAAATTTGGCAGATGGAGTTTAACGTGGATAAGTGTGAGGTTATTCATTTTGGTCGAAAAAATGGAAAAGCAATTCATAATCTAAATGGAAGGATTCATCAGAGTGCTTCAGTGCAGGGGAATCTGGGTTTTCTCATGCAAGTTACAAAAAACTGGTACAGCAGGTAATAAGGAAGGTAAATGGAATTTTGAATAGAGTATAAAAGTAGGGAAATGTTTCTGCTACTGTACAAGGCATTAGTGACACCATTCCTGGATTACTGTGTACAGTTTTGTCCCTCTTATTTGATAAGGGATGTAGGCCAGAATCCTCTGATCTTGACTGCAGCTGGAATTCTCTCGTCCCATGGAGTCAATGAAGATTTGGCTGAGTGTCAAATGCCCCATTTTCGCTGGCTGTAGAAACTGGGCATGCGAGACTGGAGAATTCTGGCTGAGTTGCATCAGAGGCAATTCAGAGGAGGTTCACTAGATTGATTCCAGAGATGAAGGGTTTGTCTTATAAAGAGAGTTTGAGCAGTTTAGACCTTTACCCTCCAGACTTTAAAAAAATGAGGAGAAATAATTGAGATATATTCGCTGCTACAAGGGGATTGATAAAGTAGATTCAGAATGGACACTTCTTGTGGAGCAATCTGGAACAAGAGATCATGGTTTTAGGTTAAGGGATAGCAAATTCAAAACAGAGATGAGGAGAAATCTCTTCTTCCAAAGGATTGTGAAATTAGGGATTTCACTTCATCAAAGTGTAGTGGAAGCCAAGACATTGAGTAAATTTAAAGAGGAGACAGACAAATGTTTAATTAGTAATAAGTTGAATGTTTAGGGAGAATGGACGGGAAAGTGGAGTTGAGGCCATGACAAGATCAGCCATGATCATACTGAATGGTGGAGCAGGCTCAAGTGGCTGAGTTCCTACTCCCGCTCAGAGTTCTTATGTTCCTGTTACAGATCAAGCAGATTGTGAGGAAGTTGTAGACAATATGACAATAGAGGTGCTATCCTCTCATCAAATTCAAAATCTCAAAGATAATTTACAGTGGACATCACATGCAGACAATTGCATGATATCATTATGAAGGGCTGACCAGAGTCCTCAAGGTAGCTTCCCCATCATCTCCACACGTTCTTCTTCATCACGGATGAACTAACTGGACAATATGAACTAATACTGCATGACCAGTGCTTCATTATCCCTTCTGCTGTTTGAGCTACTGCACCCAGCAAGGACGTTTCCAGCTGGATACCGTGAAAAGCACTCAAGCCGCATCAAGCGAAAGAATCACTGAATTGACACAATATCCCAGACTTCCCATGGTCATACACAGCAACTGATAACTTCAAATGAATGGTAAATAACATTTAGACTTAGTTCATTCATATTCCAGGTGGCTTGAACTCAACTACTTACCAAATATGATGAGTAATACAATCATTATTAAATGCACATGACATCCCTCAGAGACTTTTTTATTCATTCATAGGACATGAGTGTCACTGGCTGGCCAACACTTATTGCCAATCAGTGTTAACGTTGGAGGGCAGTTGAGAGTCAATCACATTGCTGTAACTCCGGAGTCACACGTAGACAACACCAGGTAAGGTTGGCAGATTTCCTTCCCTGAAGGACTTTAGTGAATCAGATGGATTTTTCCAATAATTGACAATGATTTCATGGTCACTGGTAGGTTTTTAATTCCAGCTATCTTTTATTGAATTCAAATTCCACCATCTGCCGTGATGGGATCTCTAAAACATTAGTTGACTTTCTGGATTAATGATCTAGCAATGACACAACAAGGCCATCACTTCCTCATGACAGACAGCATTTGTTAATTTGTCTCCATGGATTATTTATCAGTGTCACAGGTAGGCTTACATTAACACTGCAATAAAGTTACTGGGAAAATTCCTAGTCGCCACATGCCGGCACTTCTTTGGGTACACCGGGGGAAGAATTTAGCATGACTGATGCACCAAACCAGCATGTTTTTCTGACTGTGCGAGGAATCTGGAGCACCCAGAGGAAACCTACGCAGATACAGGGAGAACATGCAGACACCTCACAGTTACCCAAGCTGGGAACCTGGATCCCTAGCATTGTGAGGCAGCAGTGCTAAACACTGTGCCACTGTGCACATGCACTCAGCTCACACATGGGACTTTAAGCATATCATGAGCAGCTCCATCGCCCTCCTGTCCTGTAATTCTATGGTGAAACAATCTGACGATTTGCTGCACCAAGCATCTTGTAGAGAAACGTGCGCAGGATCGCACAGGCTACCATGCTGCACTCTTCAGCCTGCACAATCTACCAGGACATGGCCTGACCTCAATAGCACAACACCTCTGTTCAGCCATACCTGGGCCATGATTCCTACTGCTAATGTTCTGCTGCAGCCCAAACTTGATACGAAAGTGAACAATGCCTTCCTGCAATGCAGTTTTAGAAGCAAAATGCACTACAATCAAACAGTGGAAGTAGAAACAGGAGAGGAGAGGTCACCCTGTTGGGAGTCTTTTACAGACCTCCTAATAGTTCTAGAGAGGTGGAGGAAAGGATTGCGAAGTCAATTCTGATTAGGAGTGAAAGTAGTAGGGTAGTTGTGATGGGGGACTTTAACTTTGCTAATATTGATTGGAATAGCTATAGCTCTAGCTCGTTAGAGGGGTCAGTTTTCGTACAGAGTGTGCAGGAAGGTTTTTTGACTCAGTATGTAGATAGGCCAACTAGAGGTGAGGCTACATTGGATTTGGTGCTGGGCAATGAGCCAGACCAGGTGTTAGGCTTGGAAGTTAGTGAACATTTTGGTGATAGTGACCACAATTCGGTTACGTTCACCTTAGTGATGGACAGGGATAGGCATGAAGCTGGGGGCTGTAGTTATAGCTGGGGGAAGGGTAATTATGAGGCCATCAGGAGAGAATTAGGGTGCATAGATTGGACTAGGGAACTACAGGGACTGGGAACATCTGGAATGTGGTGCTTATTCAAGGAGCAGCTGCTGCGAGTCCTTGATAAGTATGTCCCTGTCAGGCAGGGAGGAAATGGACGAGTAAGAGAGCCTTGGTGTACGGAAAAAGTTGATTTGCTGGTTAAGAAGAAAAAGGAGGCTTATGTCAGGATGAGGCTTGAAGGCTCAGATAGTGCAATGGATAGCTATAGATTAGCCAGGAAGGAGGTAAAAAGTGAATTGAGGAGAGCTAAGAGGGGACACGAGAAGATGTTGGCTGATAGGATTAAGGAGAATCCTAAAGCTTTCTTTCGATATGTTAAGAATAGAAGATTGGTTAGGGCAAGATTAGGGCCAGTCATAGACAGCAGTGGGAAGTTGTGCGTGGAGCCTGAAGAGATTGGTGAGGCACTGAATAAATATTTCTCTTCGGTATTCACGCAGAGTGCTGGAAATGTAGCTATGGAGAGCACTGAGGTACAGGGTTGCAAATTGGGGAGTATTGTAGTGGATAGGGAGGATGTGTTAGAAATTCTCGAGGGTTTGAAGTTGGATAAGTCCCCTGGGCCGGACGGGATTTACCCTAGGATTCTCTGGGAGGCAAGAGAGGAGATTGCAGAGCCTCTGGCTCTGATCTTCAGGTCCTCGTTGGTTACGGGTGTGGTTCCGGAGGACTGGAGGATAGCGAATGTGGTCCCATTGTTTAAGAAGGGGAAGAGAGACCTTCCAGGGAATTATAGGCCAGTGAGTCTTACTTCTGTTGTGGGCAAGGTATTGGAGAGAATTATTAGGGATAGGATTTATAGTTATTTAGAGAGAAATGAATTGATTGGGGATAGTCAGCATGGTTTCGTGAAGGGTAGGTCATGCCTTACTAACCTCATTGAGTTTTTTGAGAAAGTGACCAGAGAGGTGGATGGGGGTAAGGCGGTTGATGTAGTATATATGGACTTTAGTAAGGCGTTTGATAAGGTGGCCCATGGAAGACTTCTACAGAAAATGCAGATGTGTGGAATAGAGGGTGATTTAGCTAATTGGATTAGAAATTGGCTGGCAGATAGAAGACAGAGGGTGGTGGTTGATGGGAGATATTCATCGTGGAGTTCGGTGACGAGTGGTGTGCCTCAGGGGTCTGTTTTGGGGCCCCTGCTGTTTGTAATTTTTATAAATGATCTGGATGAGGGTATTGAGGGATGGATCAGTAAATTTGCAGATGATACTAAAGTTGGTGGTGTGGTAGATAGTGAAGAGGGGTGTTTTAGTTTACAGAGTGACTTGGACAAGTTGCAGAGCTGGGCCGAGAGGTGGCAAATGGAGTTTAATGTGGAAAAGTGTGAGGTAATGCACTTTGGCAGGAACAATAAATGTGTAGAGTATAGGGCTAATGGTAGGGCTCTTAATAGTGTTGAGGAACAGAAGGATCTTGGTGTATGTGTCAATAGATCCCTGAAAGTAGGCAGTCAAGTGGATAAAGTTGTTAAGAAGGCATATGGAGTCTTAGCTTTTATTGGTAGGGGGATTGAATTTAGGAGCCGCAGCATCATGTTGCAACTGTACAAAACTCTAGTGCGGCCGCACTTGGAGTATTGTGTGCAGTTCTGGTCGCCACATTATAAGAAAGATGTGGAGGCATTGGAGAGGGTACAGAGGAGGTTTACCAGGATGTTGCCTGGTATGGAGGGCAGGTCCTATGAAGAGAGGTTGAAGGATTTGAGGTTGTTTTCGTTAGAAAGGAGGCGGCTAAGAGGGGATCTTATTGAAGCATATAAGATGATTAGAGGTTTAGATAGGGTGGACAGTGATAGCCTTTTTCCTAGGATGGAGAAAGCTAGCACGAGGGGACACAGCTTTAAATTAAGGGGTATGAGTTATAGGACGGATATCAGAGGTAGGTTCTTTACTCAAAGAGTGATTAGGGAGTGGAATGCCCTGCCTGCAGCTGTTGTAGATGCGCCAAGTTTGGTGGCGTTTAAGAGGTTAATTGATAAGTATATGGAAGAGAAGGGAATGGTTTAGTTTGGAGGGGCATTGCTTTTTATTTTGGTCGGCACAACATCGAAGGCCGAAGGGCCTGTTCTGTGCTGTATTGTTCTATGTTCTATGTTCTATGTTCTATGTACAATCGAGTTGCCCGCAGACTCAGCCCTCTAATATGTGATCAAATGGCCACAAGCAGTTGACAGTAGTATATATTGTGTAGCTGTTTGGCACGACATGCCAAATAGTTACACAACCCAACAGTTACACAATCGGCAGCACCTTCTAAAGGTATTGGGATCAGTACCAACAGCTGACACAGCACTTAAATCATCTGATCTTTGGCATAAGCTCTACAACACTATAATTAAGAAAGCCCACTAACAGCTCTACTTTCTCAGAAGACCAAGGAAATTTGGCATGTCTGCTACAACCCTCACCAATGTTTACAGATGCACTGTAGAAAGCATTCTTTCTGATTGTATCACAGCTTGCTATGGTTCCTGCTCTGCCCAAGACCACAAGAAACTACAAAAGGTTGTGAATGAAGCCCAATCCATTACACAAATCAGCCTCCCATCCATTGACTTTGTCTACACTTCTTGCTGCCTCAGCAAAGCAATCAGCATTATTAAGGACCCCACGCAGCCCAGACATTCTTTTTTCCACTTTCTTTCAATGGGAAAAAGCCACAAAAGTTTGAGGTCATGTACCAATCGGCTCAAGAACAGCTTCTTCCCTGTTGCCATCAGACTTTTGAATGGACCTACCTTGCACTAAGTTGATCTTTCTCTATACCTTAGCTATAGTAACACTTATTCTGCACCCTCTTCTTTCCTTTTCTATGAATGATATGCTTTGTCTCTGAAGCATGCAGAAAACAATACTTTTCAATGTATACTAATACATGTGACAATAGTAAATCAAATCAAATCAAAGGCCCAAACCAGTCGACATTCGATTACTCCAAAGGCTAACCCAGTGAGCCCTGCACACACAGGATGTGATGATGGAAAGTTTCTGGTGATCCACATTAAGGACACTAACCAGGGAACACCATGAACCAGCATAACTATACGCCTAGAGCAAATCGAACGTGAGATTTCAGGACTTTATTACCATGGGGGCTTAGAACTGGCTTTCAGATTTCAGCTTTCATTGGCAAAAACCGGGGGTGGGGGGAAGTGTGGAAAGAAGCCTGCAAGCTCTTAGTTTGTGCCTCTCTATTTATGTAAATAGTTATGCATTGTTAGCCTGTTTAACTTGTATGTTTCACAATGGTCTGTACATAGATTCCTGTGGTTACGTCTCATGCCACCAGGGGTTCCAATTAACCCAGTAGATGCAGCACGAGTGGTCATGTGAGAACATAATCATGTGCTATAAAAGGAGATGTCAGGGGTAAGTTTTTCATTCAGAAGGTGGTGGGTGAGTGGAACTGGCTGCTGTCAGTGGTAGTGGACACGAACTCGTTGGGGTCTTTTAAAGGACTTCTGGATGAGTACATGGGATTTAATGAAATTGAGGGTTATAGATAGCCTAGTAGGTAGGGATATGATCAGCACAACTTGTGGGCCTGTTTGTGCTGTAGTTTTCTATGTTCTATATTCTAAAAGAGAACACATGGCAAAAGCACGGGAATTATCCTTAGGAGCGCAGACAGAGCTCAAGTGTTGAAGTAGCTGCCAAGCTGGTGAATCAACTATTTCTTGTTGAAAATCCTTGCTGTCAGTGATTCAGGAATGCACTACATTTACAGATACAACAATATAACATTCACCTTTCCCTGAAAAAACGCATAGCACTTCTATATCAATATAAGTTCTTCAATCTTAACTTTTCCTTCAAAAGAAAATTAACAGTCATATTTTAATGAATAAACTGAATACTTTAAGAGTGTTTTAAGAATGCTTGTTATCTTTTCTCCAAACAAGCATTATTCAGGCTATTGTGTAGACAGTAGGATGTTCTTCTTCCACTGTATAGATTTGGTAATCATTGCTGTCATTGATAGTAATCAGGCTGTACAAGCGATATTGTATATTTTGCTCCTGGTGTTGTAGGAGTCAGGTTTGATGTTGCTAATACTTGCTGGTGACGTTGTTGATTCTGCTATTGATGTTTATCTTACTGGTTAATGATGTTGCTGGTGTTGTTGGTGATCGTTGTTAATGGGGACAATCTTATTGCTTGTTCTGCTGGTCGATCAGCAAGGCGAATCGACAAGATTGGGGAAAAGGTGAAAAATCAGGATTGTCTCTCGTGATGCATACAGTGCAAAAGGAAGCCATTTGGTCCATCGAGTCTGCACGAACCGCAATCCCATCCAGGCCCTATCCCCATGCATAGTCCCCTTGACACTAGGGCAATCTTACTGGCACTGATTTGCTGGTGAAATCAGATTCGCCCAAAGAGGAGGCAGCATTTTGCTTGATAGTGTTGACTTATACTTTCTTCCACTCAACTGCTCTGCAAGCAATTTCATATCAACCTTCAGAGGTGTAGATCAGAGTGACAATAAGACAAGGTTTGAGTCTTCATTTGCCTCATGGCATTTTGGGTTCTCTTGACCATATGCTTACTTTTTATAAAATTGTATCCTCTCAGATAATGTGATGATTTGATGATGATGTTCAACTCATTGTGTTCAACGGATCCTTAAATTCTCTGGCGTTGAATTGGGTTCCATTGTCATATAGTATTCTTTGAGATGTGGTCAGGTTACATCTGTACCATATCTTCCTTGTTTCAATCCTGGGAATGCGAGACCAAATGTTTCAGTGAGGTTGAACATGCAGTTAACTGATTCTTTTCTATTTAAGTTGATCCTAGCTGGTGAATCTCAGTTTCCCCCACATGTTGTTAGCATGCTGTTTCTCAGGTTCAAAGCAACTTTGCTTTTACTTTCAAATTTTCAGGTAAGATATCCTGGTACAGCCTGAGCAAGGTGATGTTACTCTGTACTCTGGTATCAATTTTCAGCGTTAGATTTTTGATTGTGAGCTTATCTCCTTCCTGATCTGAAAGGTTCTGTGATTATTTTTTCATCACATCCAGCCATTATATACAGTTGGATGGTTCCTATACCTCGGGCAGATTTTCTGCCCCCTTTGCTGCATGTTTTGCAGATGGGAAGGTGACCCACATTAGCCAATGGCAGGATCATCCAGTCCCGCCGCTATCAACAGGCTCTCTATTCTTCCCATCCACCACCGCAGATTCCATGGCAGCGGAATTCTGTCTGTCAGCAGGAATGGAAGCTCTCAGTGGGAGGAACCACTGGAGAATTTTGGTCCTAATGTGTTCTCAAACCCATTGTTACTACAGAACCATAGAATCCCTACAGTGCAGAAGGCGGTCATTTGGCTCTTTAAGACTGCACCAACCACAATCCCACTCAGGCTCTATTTCCGTAACCCTTCATATTTACCCTGCTAATCCCCCTGACAATTGGGTTAATTTAGCATGGCCAATTACTTAACCTGTATATCTTTGAACAGTGGGATGAAACTGGAACACTCGGAGGAAATTTAAGCAGACATGGGGAGAATGTGCAAAGTCCACACAAACAGCGTGTCCCTGAGTAAGGAATTGAACCTGTGTCCCCAGCACTGTGAGGCAGCAGTACTAACCACTGTGCTATCATGCCATCCCTATGATTTGGGTGATTTTGTTTCTTTTACTTTTAATTCACCCTATTGCTCTGTTTCTGGTACCACATTTACCATCTTCTTTCTTCTGCCCAGTCTTTTCCAGAGATAGAGTTTTTCACAATCTCTGCAATTCTCCCCATATGCAAAATATTTCCTTCTGCTATCTCTCTGTGAGCTCAAGTTGTTGTGTATATTCTTGCCCATCTGTCTGGAATGCATTCATGTGCTGCTGTTTCACTGCATCAGCTCTGCTACCTTTCTCTTGACTTAATGGAAAGTTAGCCATTGGGATAGTCAGCATCTTCAATTAGCTACTCATGGTTTCATGTGCTTTGGCAATGTCTAGATCTAATATATTGTGGGCTTGTCTTTTCCAATTAAATGTTTTCATACTTCAGGGTGTGCAGAGCCCCAGATGGGCTAATCTTCTTCATTAATGTCCTTGAATTTACATTTTCTGGTTACATTTTTCAGTCTTATTCGGGGATTGTCAACACACTCACTTCATTCCTACCTCAGACTTTGAAATTCATATCGGTGGATCTGATGATTTGATTTTGGCTTAAGGTTTTGTCGAATTTTGCAAAGATTTTACTTTGGTTTCTGCTACTGTTTTCATTCAGCTGTCAGGTATTAAACAAATTGAATTCTTCCTATTCTGCCTACAAATGAATATTAGAACTGTTTCCTCTTTGCTGCTGCCTTTTAGAAAGTCATGTGACTATCAGGTCACACGTATGTTTAAACTTCTCAAATGCCACTACAACACCATCATAATTCGTCATGGACTGGAGCTGTCTATTCATCATTATTGCACTTTTTGTTTTTATGCTGGTCTTTCAGTTTTTCTCTCTGTCCCTCTGTCACTAATTCTGGTTTATTTTGAATCTATTTCAGCATCAAATTCATTAAAAATGTTTGGCATTTCTCTGATAGACATCCCGTTGCCAACATATGAGGTTATCTGGTCCCAAAGATTAGGCATATTCAACTTCAGACTCAAATATGCTGGAGCTTCACAGAATCCCTACAGTGCAGAAAGAGGACATTCGACCCAATGAGTCTGCACCGACCACAATCCCACGCAGGACTAATTCCCACAACCCCTCATATTTACCCTGCCAATCCCCCAGACACCAGTGTTAATTTAGCACGACCAATCAACCTAAACTGGAAATCTTTGGACTATGGGAGGAAACCGGAGCACTCGGAGGAAACCCAGACAGACACAGGAAGAATGTGCAATCTCCATACAGAGAGTGATCCGAAACTAGAATTGAATTTGGGTCCTTGGCACTGTAAGGCAGCAGTGCTAACCACTGTGCCACCGACTAATCATCAAATGCATTTCGTCAGTTCTCCACATGGACTGACAGATCGATACATTGTTACTTGATGAATGATTGAAGTGCAGCAGTGTATGTGGCATCATGGGACATCAGTCACACAATTAATTCCTAGCTCTTTATGAATAATATAATATCACACCACCACTGACCAGATGCAGCACCATTAAAAGCAGGAGAGTAATGTGCCTTCTCAGTGGTTACATGATGAGAAACAAAACATAAAATGTGCCAGAACAGCAGGCCCATAATATCTAGGAGGAACTGACTTTCTAACTAAAATTTTAAGGATCATTTCTGATTAACCATAAATGCAAATTCTTTTTGACACATTAGCTTCTGCTTTTGCAGCCTTTGAGGTAATTAGAAAGCTGCTTTGTCGTGCTTTCACCTTTCCGTTTATATAATCAAGAAGCTGCAATCTGCATCACAGTACCAACTTCCTTATATTGACTTAATCGTGATTTGCACGCTATTTACCCATTCCTATTGAGAAGCATTTTACTCGAAGAGTTGTGGCTGTGGAGAGCTACTTCATTATCATGCTTAGAAGTGTAGTATATTCAGACTGAAAGCATTGATTAAAGATTAAAGGCAATTAAATAAATGGAGCTATGGTTTACTATTCTTTCCAGTATTATCTTGGCAACTGCTGCTTTTGCAATACAATTATTCATTATCGGATCTCAAGGAGCGAGTCAATTTCAGGAATAAGAATCAAAGTTCCTGTTCCTGGTAAAAAGACAATAAAGCAAATCCTGTACATTCTTCACTTAGTCATTATTTTAGTTGTCCAATCCTCTATCAGTTCCTAGGATGACATGAGAAATATTCATTTCCGAACGTTTAAAAGGATGTCATTGTATTGTGGAGTAATGTAATTGTAACATGGCTTTCCGATCCTGGGGCACTGAAATCATTTCAGAATAAAAATGTTTTGCTTTTATTTCATCTGCCAGCTGAGTCCTGTGGCATAATATATGTTTCCAGCTTTTAAATTTAGTACAAGGATGGGTTGGCTGTGTTATATAATTATCATTGCTAACACTTTATGACTGAGATTTTAAGCAATCAACTATTCCCTTCTGTTTTTAAACTAAAGTTAAACTTTATTTATTAGTCACAAGTAGTGCATATTAATGCAATGAAGTTACTGTGAAAATCCCCCAGTCACCATTCTCCAGTGCCTGTTTGGGTGCACTGAGGGAGAATTTAGCATGGCCAGTACGCCTAATCAGCATCCAGAGGAAACCCACGCAGACACAAGGAGAATGTGCAAACGCAACACAGATAGTGACCCAAGCTGGGACTCGAACCTGGGTCACCGGCACTGTGAGGCAGTAGTGCTAATCACTGTGCCACCCCTGGTTTTTGTTTCTTACAAGAAAATATTTGAGCCTCTTCAGTTTTTTTTTCTCTAGGAATGCTCTGAGTTATGCTTGACTCAAATGGCTAATCCTCATGGAAGTCACGAAGCAGTAAGTTTTGACAAGTTGTTCTCTCATGGGGCATCATAGATGCAATACCATTCTTATACAAAATGCATGTAAACACACTTTGGATATTAAAATTCTTGCTGGAATTTAAGTCCTCCCTACAGGCTATTGAGACCAATTATAGTATCTTCATTGCTGAGATCAACTAATTCCCCCCTTAGCTTTGAACCTGGGCCATTCTGGTCTAAGGAGGAGTCTTGTGGTGCAATGAATAACATCCCTGCCAGTAAGAAGCACTGAATTCGAGTTCCACCCCATAAAGTGATGGCTGAGGAAGGTGTGTTCACAATATGGTCAAGCATTGTGTCAACCTACAAATCCTTCCAAACACAGCAATGGCTGGTAGTAAGAGTGAGAGAGATTCTTGGCATGCTATGCTCAATATGGAGTGACATCTTTCAATCTATAAGCCTTGATGATAAATTTGCAATGTATTTCGGAAACTAGCTATGAAAACATAAGGAAGTCTGCCTTAGTAACTGCTAGGTGCAGCAACAGATTTAGAATTGTGGTCTTTTGGCTCACATGTATCAATAGAAAATGGTGCATTGTCTATTTGAGTTTACGGCAGACTGTTTCTGTATTTCTATAAAACAGAAAATGCAGACCAACAGGAATACAATTAAAACATTAACAATAAAGAATGAACTGACAACAATTTTCCTTCAGAAGCTGAATTGTTAGCCCATCAATTACCACTACAGACTGAGGTGAGAATCTTTACTAAGGGGAAGAAGAGAAAATTGGTAGGTGTTCCACCCTATCCCTAGAAACACATGATAATTTTAGAACAGAGCTGCAATGATTGTTGAAACCGTTCACTTTGACCTCTCGTGAAAAATTAAGGATGCGCAATTCAAAAACATTGAAAAAAATCAAAATAGAACAAAATAAGGAATTGAAATCTATAATATTCTAATGGTGATTAGTGTTGGGGTAACATTATCAAGTGCACTAGCGTTGACTCAGTGCAGAATTATAAAAAAGAGCAGAGTATGGTTCCTTCTTAGGGGTTACGTAACGCAAAACAGAAGAAAATAGCCCAGAACAATGGGCACATTTGAGGGAAAATAGTTTTTAAATTGCCAGTTCACACTGGATTAAACAACAACCTTTTATCCTTACAAGTGGAATACAAAACAATAGGACAACAGTAAATGTAAATTGCAGTGGAGTTCTCCAGCAACTTGCTTCACCTTCCACAACAAGAGGGAGTTGTGCTCAAGTTTCCCTCCTATATCCCTTCACACCTTCTCTCAACTTGTCCAGATGCTGCTCCTTCAATCTTATTCCAACCAAACTGCTGACTAACCAACTTGTCTTCCTGGTCGCAAGTTAACAGAAATAAAATCAGAAAATTATGGAAATAATCAGTTAACATAGGAGCATAGAAAATAGGAGGAGGAAAAGGTTATTCAACTCTTTGAGCATGTTCCACCATTCATTATCCTCATATTTAATTTTGTATCTCAGTGCCACAGCCCTTCCCATATTCTTTTTAGCCTTTAGGATCCATAAATCTATCTAGTTAGTCTACTAGATAAAGTTCATTTATTAGTCACAAATAAGGTTTACTTTAACACTGTAATGAAGTTACTGTGAAATTCCCCTCATTGCCACACTGTGGCGCCTGTTTGGGTCAATGCAGCCAACCAGCACATCTTTCAAACTGGGAAGAAACTGGAGCACCCGGAGAAAACAGACACAAATTCCACACAGAGAGTGACGCAAGCTGGGATAGAACTCGGGTCCCTGGTGCTGTAAAGCAACAGACTAACCACTGTGCTGCCCACACATATGGAGAGAGACATCTTTTGGCGGAACCATGTTAGCTGATACTGTAAATGTTATAAGATAATGTAAACCTGCTGTCATCATTCATCTAATCAACAAACCAACTATTGATCCCATCTTAACTCCATGTCTTAACCCCAACATCCTTCTCCTCTCCAAAAGTCCTTCAACACATTGTTGGTTCCCAGATCAGTGCTTATTCTTTTTAACTCCATGATAGAATCCCTCCAATCAGATTTCCTCCTTGCTATCTCCTAAGTCACTGTGATAAAGATAAAGTCTCTCCTTCCCTTTATCAGCAACCTTTGATATGATTAACACACCATCCTCTTCCAGTATCATCTTCACCATCCTCCAGCTCCAGAGATGTATTCACAGGAATAAAGAGCCAGGAGAAGCGATGCAAAGTTTGAGAGCACAATGACCCAGAACCCCCAATTTGCAGATGGTCATATGCCCTTCATCCCAGAATAAGCTGAGGGATCCTTAGAAGTCATTATATCTTTTAGATGATGTGGGCATTACAAGTATTTGTTGCTCAACTCTAATTGGCCTTGAAGTGAGTGGCTTTCATACAACCATACCAATTATGAACAGGAGTGGACAATTTCAGAAGCTACTTAAGAGCCAACCATGTTGCTATGAGTCTAGAGTCATATGCAAGCCAGAACCAAATATTTCCTAAATTGGTGAACCAGTTGGGTTTTTACAACAATTGCTTTCATAGTCACCATTATTTAGGCTAGCTTTATAATTCCTGTTTTATTAATTAACTTTAAATTCCATCAGTTACCATGTAAGATTTGAACCCATGACACAGAAACATAGAAACTAAAACCAGGAGCAGACCATTCAGCCCTATGAGCTTGCTCCACCATTCATTTTGATCATGACTGATCATTGAATTCAATATCCTGATCTACCCTCCCCCTGTCCATATGCCTTCATCCCTTTGTTCTTGGGGCTATATCTAGTTTCTTCTTGAAATCAGACAAAGTTTATGAATTCCCCAAATTATGATCCCAGATTGTTACCCTGTGCCTCTGGATTACTAGCCCAGTGACAATGTCATGATGCCCCTGACTGCCTGACTGTACAAGAAAGTTTGAACTTCCAATGGGCAATTGCCCTGCTTCTGGGACATATCCAAGGGGCTCAAACTCTGAGTTTGAGAAAGAGACAGCTGATGGTTCCAGCTTAGTTACCTAAATAGTTACTCAGGAAGAGTTGGAAGGATTGCGACCTGTTTAATTCCTGGTTAGTTGCATTAATCCCCCCTACCACCCAACTACTTCTTGACCCTCAAATAATCCCTCAACTTCCTACTCTCCAGATCCCACAACATTCCAACCCACCCAACGCAGTCACTCATCAATACCCTTACTTACTTATCTGACACTTTACTCCTCACTCACTGCCATCCTACTCCCTCACTAACACACCTGTCCCTTCACCCACTTATCTGTCACCTTACCCTGTCATTCACTTCCTTGCCACTCTACCCCTTCATCCATGAACCTTCCATTCTACTACCACACCATTTACCTACTACCCTAACTGCTTACACTTGCCACTCTACCCTCTCTCCCATTTACCTGTTACTCCACCTTGCCTCATGCTTTTACGTTTTCTCTCTAGCTTCTCAAAGTGGCTTTGGGATATTTATGGGAATATGGCAGTTCATGCCATAAGAAGGGGCCTCAGTTTCTACAATAATTCTCTCTTCTGGTCCCTCTGATGATTGCTGCACTTTTGGAGTTTCAATCAAAAGGTAGGCCAGAAAAGTTGTCAGAAAATAAGTCGATAACTTTTTTGATCTGGCTTGGAAGTAAGGATTCTGACCCCAGGTTGGAAGTTCTGAGCTTTTAATAAGATCCAGTGGGAACAAGAAATGGACTTTGCCCAGAAGAGTGAATTTCTGGGAAGGAATTGGACCATGGCTGAAGCTGAAAAGTGAATAGGACCACAACTATAATCATAAATGCAACAATTATTAGCAGTAGTGGGCAATGAACTTCAGGAAAGACAAAAGTTGTTTTAAAACTTAAGCTAAATAATACATCAGAGATAGTGTGGGCCAGCGAAGAAGCTTGACCCAGAGAAATCCAGGATTTTAGGAGCCAAATTTGAGACCCAGGTAACTTTGATCGCAATTAACCTTGCAGCCACTATTTGAAAACTTAAAACAGCAGAAGAAAGAAGACTGGGGGAGGAATTTGTATGGCTTAAAGTTGCAAAGCAAACTTCTTCATATCCAGCCTAAACATGTGTTTTGAGAGTTGCATTGAAATGTGTCACATCATGTTGATAATTCTCTGGGAGTTCCACCAATTTCCTGACAGAGTTGTAGTGAGAGACCAGGGAAAGCACTGCAGAATTTCAGGACCTCCATAACCCTCGATCTCATTCCCAGCAGACATTTATTCAGGACTCTTTAAAAGAAATAATCAGCAATAACATTTATTTCTTTGTACTGGAGTTTATTATATATAACTACGATACAGTGCGAAAAGTACTTATTTAATCTTAGTTCTGGCTTAAGACTTGTTATAGAGACACAGGAGTTTATAGCATGGAAACAGGCCCTTCGACCCAACTTATTCATGCCACTTTTTTTTTTAAAAACCCCTTTGCTAATCCGAATTGCCCACATTTGGGCCATTTCCCTCTATACCCATCGTACCCATATAATTATCTAAATGCTTTTTAAAAAATAAAATTGTACTCACATCTGGCAGCTTGTTCCAGGCACTCATCACTCTCTGTGTGAAAAAATTGCCCCTCTGGATCCTTTTGCATCTTTCCCCTCCCACCTTAACTTATGCCTCTAGTTTTAAACTCCCGAACCTTTGGGAAAAGATATTGGCTTGTTAATTGTGTTCTTATATCCTTAACTTGCTGTGATCATTAATTTGAATAATTTAATTAGCTTTACTTTATGCTTACCCCTTCAGAATTTACAATCCTAGACTTTTTTTATATAGATATATTTCATTCTACAAATTCTTTTCTCTAGGTGTGTAGTCCTGAGCTCTAGAACAAATCTTCTCCATTTACTCATAACACTTCCAGTACACCATTCTTTTGGGAAACAGAATGACCAAAACTCTCCAAACAATTGCAAATGTGACAATGATTTACCTAAATTCCTAAGTTCGTACAGATTGGAGGGTAGCTAATATAAACCCGTTATTCAAAACGAGAAGCAGAGGGAAAACAGGAAACTATAGACCAATGAGTCTAACGTCATCGGTACTAGAGTCCATTGTCAAGTGTTTCATAACTCAGCATTTGGAAGGCAGTGATATAATCAGATAGTTAGCATGGATTTACAAAATCCAGGAAGCTTTAGTTTTGACTACCCTTCATGAGAATGAATCTGTTGGTATCTGGACCTTTTGTTCCTTGAGTGTCTCCCATGATTCAGTTACTGTTTTGCTTACCAGTATATGGGTTGAATATTATCAATGCTTTGCAGAGAGGCGGGGAGGTAGAAAGCTTGGAGAAATTACAGTGAAAGATGAAGGATTACATTCCCAAAGACTTCCTGCCACCATGCCATTTTGAAAGTGGCTGGAAAGGTGACAGACTGCTTCAGAACCAATATTCTGAAGAGTTATGCTTTGCTCCTCACCAAGCTGTTCCAGAACAGCCACAGCAATGATACCAGGCAGTGTAGAAAATTAATCTGTTATGTCTTATCCACGAAAAGCAGAACAAATTCAACCCAGCCAATTACTGCCCAATCAGTCTACTGTCAATCATTAGAAAAGTGATGGACAGTATTGTCAACAATTGGATCAGGAAGCACTTATACTGAAACAACCTGCTCACTAATATTCAGTTTAGTTCTGCCAGGGCCACTCAGCTCCTCACTGCATTACAGGCTTGATCCAAACATGGACAAAAAGGCTGAACTCCAGAGGTGAGGTGAAAGTCACTGTCCTTGACGTCGAGGCAGCCTTTGATCAAATGTGGCATCAAAGAGTCCTAGCAAAACAAGAGTTAATTAGAACTGGGGAAAATTCTTCATTGGTTGGAGTCATATCCAGCACAAAGAAAGTGGCTGTAGTTATTTGAATTGAATCACCTTATTCCCAGAACATCACTGCAGGAGTTCCTCAGGGTAGTGTCCTAGTCTCAGCCATCTTCAGCTACTTCATCAATGTTTCTTTCATCATAAGATTTGAAGTGGGGATGTTGACTGATGATTGCATAACGTTCAGCAGCATTCACTTTTCCTCAGCTCTTGAACCAGTCTGTTCCCTTATGCAACAAAGCCTAGATAACATTCGAGCTTTTGTTCGTAAGTGGCAAGTAAAATTCACACAAAACAAGTATTAGGCAAAGGCCATCACCAACAAAACAGAATCCACCCATCTCTCTGTAATAAAAAATGGCATTCCCATCACTAAATCCACTGTGACATCTATCACCAAGGATAAGGGCAGCAAGTACATGGGAAAAATATGGGTGGGATATTACAGCCTCATTCAACCAGAGACCAGAAAATCCCATCCGAGGTCGATGGAACTTCCCATTGTCCACCCCTCATTGCTCCAATTGCGGGAGGGGTGGTAGAATTTCAGCTCATGACTTGCAAATTCCTCTCCAAGTCATACGCTATCCTGACTTTGAAATATATTCTTTCAGCATTGCTGGATCCAAATCCTGGAATTCCCTTGTGACAGCACTGAGTGTGTACCTATACCACGAGGATTGTGGTGGTTCAAGAAGGCAGCTTATGGCAACCTAATCTAGGGCAATTATTGATGGGTTATAAGTGCTCGTCTAGCCAGCAACATATAACCATGAGTTAATAAAATAAAGCCTGAAAGCAGATGCCGTTCGCGAAAGTTCACCAAGGCAAATATTCAACCCAGTCACATGGCCAGTTTTATGGACAGGACTGACTTTTAGTGCTGTTTTAAACCATTGCATCAGAACCAGGAAATTCTTTTTACATTGGATGTAATTTGCACTTAAAATCTCTGATTTTCTTTGCATTTGTTTTGAGTTTTGAGCCAACTAAACTGAAAAAGCCCAGTGTAAACAAATGAAACTTCTGTCCAAGGTCTATAATTAGACTGGTAAAATGAATTTACAACAAATTGTTTGGGGTATAAGTTGACAAGCAGTGTCACTCTTGAGTAAGAATTGCAAAATCTTATATTGAAATCAGAATCTCTATCAAACAGAAGGCAGGATGCCCCTTCAAGCACGCGATGAAGGAATGTAACTGGCCAGCAAAATTAACATTGGGAAAAATGACTCTACCCAGTTCTGAGGCTGTAAGAATGTGTGAATTATGTTTCTGAGTAGAATCATCCCAAAATAGGATCAGGTGAAGACCATTCAATCCCTCGATTTTGGTTTCAGATTCAGTGAAATCATGGTTGGCTATATGTCAACTCCTTTGCCCAGCTTGATTCTATATCATTTACCAGCATATATCTAATCTTTCACATATTAAATAAATCATTTCAACAGTGGACAGAATTTTATGCGGTAGCAGGGATGGGTGCCCGACCTGAAAGATCGTAAGACCTGTCAAGATAATGGTGACACGTGTCCTAATGGTATTGCACACTCTGTGATACCATGGAGAGGGAGAAAATTCCCTCCCATTCCGTAACAGTGATGAAATGAAAGAATGTCACCCTGTGTTCACAGTGTCTTTAACTTACACTTTAAATGCTCCGTCTTGGTGCGCTGCTGGCAGTGGCATTGGAGGCGCATTGCTGACTCTGCTGTAGTGTCAGCCCTGATTGCTTTGGCAGTCGTCCTCTGGCCAGGGCTAAGGAGGCCCTGGCTGAAAGAGTGCAACCTGTGACAAGGCTGAACAGTCATCACGTTGTCAAATGATGCCTTGGTCACTGGCAGAGCAGTGAAAAAGCTGCTGCCGTAACCCAAAGTGCCACGTGAGAAGCCCACAGACAACAGTCTGCTTGTTTGTCAGCATGAGGCATGTCTGGACCTTCTGGTTCACCAGTGATGGATGGGCGTCGAACAGCAGATGTGTTGAATTGTGTTCCTGAAGCCGTCTCTTCATGACAGTCACCATTCGCTCCAAGGCAGTGGTTATGTGCTCAGTGTCAACACAGTGCTCACACTCCACAAGGGCTCAATGACAGATACCATGGCATACAGGATTGAAGGGATCTCTGCCAATCCCTCCGTGCATCACAACTGGATGTCCAGTATCTGCCACATTATGAACGACATCAGACACTCGTCATCTGCCTCGGTCTCTGCTTCTCCCTAGTCTCCAGCAGTCTCCAACAGTTGGTATGTTGGGCACTCTCTTTCTTCACCAACACTTTATCTGAGTGTGCCATGTCTTCGTATAGTTTTCAATCATCTGAGTCAATATGATAAAGCCTGCCAACGTACTTGTAACTGAGTTGTGTGCCTAGTAGCAAGAGAGGGTGTGATGTGGGCGAATCTGTGTATGACACATCTGGTGTCAATGGAGGGTCATCAAGGTCTGCCTCTGGAACTGGTGCATCTGAAGGAGGAGGACAATATATCGGGGTGAGTCTATGCACAACAGCATCATAGTGTCATCAACATTGCTAGATCACTGGAGATTCCTACTTTGAACTTATCATTTAAGATGAGATAACAAAACATTGTTTGCATCTCTGCCTCTCCCCAACTTGTCTCCTGGACTCTTAATTTCCTTTGAGATGTTGGGACGATTTTACTATCAAGTTGTGCCCCAAACACAAGGCGAATAGTGTGATCTGCGCCCACCTCCAAGCCTGTTCCCCCTTTTCTAAGCACCTAAAATGGCCGCGATTGGGACTGCACCTGAAAAGGGTGTGATGGCAATTTTAAATGCATATGCAAAAATATTTAAATTGACTTAGTGGACTGGATGCCCAAACTAACAGGCTTTTCACCTTTACCACTGCCTTCACCTGTCCAGATTTGGCACAAAACAGACATGGTCCGCAAAGATCCAATTTGGGCATTCCAGCTGCTGAGGAGGTAAGCTCAGAGCTTCTGCATGTGTAATTGAAGGTTCTGATTGAAGTAGTATATCGGGTGCAATAAGACGACCAACAAGCTTCTGTAACATGATTCAGAATCGCTGCTTTCTTTTCAAGCAGAGTGCGTTCGGGGGCACCAGAGAACGAGTCTAAAAGTCGGATCTGAAACACTCCCAGATACAGCACTTAGAATCAAAATGGTAAAATCAATTCCATTGTTTCTCTGCATTTGAACTTTCGGCTGTCTGTCTTACATTTGCTCAGGATGAGTAGGTTGGCCAAGCACCACTTGTTCTCATGCGCTCATCAGCATTATGGCTTCTCTTCTCCTGGACAGGCAAAGGTCCATGCATTAGTTCACCTTTTACTTGCAACGCCATATCAGGGCTGCGCACATCCCACAAATACACATAAGCCTCAGCACACACTCCCCCAACCCTGTCAGCCCCCTCCATCCCCTCAAGAAGCCAGATTGAACTTCCCATCATATCAGCACACCCGACATTTATATGCCTCCAGAGTTACTTGTCTGATCCCCCATCCTCAGAGCATTCAGGTATATGTTATATGTGTTGTCTGTTATTTTGAATCTCACACACCTAAGTGTCATGAGGGACAGCCACCCTGCAAAACTTCTCCACATAGTATGACAAATGCAAGGCACAGAAAATCATGCCCACTGAGCTGAGGTGATACTTCTGCCCAGGTCTTCTTTGTTTGGTGAAGTGTTCTTCTCTTGTCATCCTGCAGTATCAGGATAACCCAGCTGGCATTCACTGCCTCCATGAGAATATATGGACACTCATCCAAGAAGCAGGGGGAAGAATGCTCACTTCCATTGCCCTCCTGTTCAGCACGTCGAGAGGATCTTGATGTTAGAAAATATAGCTTATACTTGGACAGCTCCCTGTTCACCACTGATCTGATGTAGAGCAGCAGCGGGCCTCCCCTTCATCTCACTGATCAGAAATGTAGGACGACAGTGGGACTTCACTCCATCCCCGATTGGGCTGCCCCGGACTGGCACTGGCCCCTTCCATGCACTGATCCAAAAGCCCCACCCCCTTCAGGCCCAGCCCCTGTTACCCCTCCCTTTCAGAACCCACCCCCATACATCCCACCTTCAAGCCCTGCCCTCATGGGCCCGACCCCAGCATTGTGCAGTGGCAGTGCCAAGGTGCCAGGCTGGTACTGCCCAAGGGGCACCCCTTGCCATTGTTCTGCCTTGGGGGCCTCAATGGCCTCCAGTTCTACTGGCGAGGACAACATGAGTGTGTCTCATTCATGGGGACCAGGTGTTTTCCAAGACCATTAGGCAACTGCACACCAGACGTGCCAACAACATGTAATCAATATTTTAATAAATTTAAATAATCTATTCAGCCTGTCACAGAAATGCGCGAGTGACTGACTGCACTGGAACTCCAGCTCCAGGAACATCATGAGAGCTGAGAAATGAGGCACAACCCTGATTTCTCAATTTTTGCACAATTTTAGCGCTTGATCCACCTATCTATGGATGGGAAAATAGGCAAAATGCTGCCTCTGTGTTACTTCATCTTCTAGTTCCTTGCAGCTCAATGTTGGATTTACCTTTTCCATTCTTATTTCTTTTACCAACTGCAATAGAACTTTGTCTTGTTCTTCATTTTTGTTTCAATTGGTTGGCTGGGTCTATCTTGGGCAAAGTCTGAACCAGTTTTGGTTCAATAATTGTGCTTCGCATGGCTTAATTATTCACTCACAGCTTGGAAAGTTCTATTGCTTTTCTTTTCAATGTCTCCTCCTTTGCACACAGTTAGTGTTTCAGCTCTTCAGTCTCTTCTTTGTAGCTTTCGCCTTCCTCGCAATATAAAACATTACTGAGTCTTTGCCAACTGGTTCTTCATTGGTTCAGTGATGTTAAATTCATTTTGCTTCTCATCAAAACTTTCCAGAGGAATCAGCTTTATCCAGAGGGGATCTTTGTAGCATGTGGAGGTCTTTCAATAAGCTTTATTTTGCTTTTCAAGGTTCACTTGCTTCATCTTGAGCTTTCCTGTAATCCAACAGAATCTCCTTGAGTTTCTTCAGCTATTCATCCATACTTCTCTTAAAAACAGTCTTCGTGTTTTTCATACTGCTGAATAGGTAGGCATTCATTTTGCAATGGAAGGACAATCAATCAATTGTTCTTTCAATTGTTTATTTTCCTGTTGACATCTTGCCAACTCAGCCTGGGCTTCAGTGCATCGTTTCATTACTACTGATAGCTTCACCTCAGCTTTTTCTGGAGTAATAATCAGTAAATAATTTGGTATATTGCATTCGCTCCTCCCAATATGGTTTCCACTATATTGGAGAGACCAAGCATAGTCTGGGTGATCTCTTTGCTGAGCACCTTCAGTTTGTGTGTGCAATCAGGACCCTGACCTTCCGGTTGCTCACCATTGTAACACATGATCCTGCCCACATGTCTGTCCTTGGCCTGCTGCAGTGTTCCAGAGAAGCTCAACACAAACTGGAGGAACAACATTTCATCTTCCAGTTAGGCACTTTACAGCCTTTCAGTCTCAACATCAAATTCAACAACTTTAGGTGATTAATTTCACTCCACCTCGATCTCTTTGTTTTCATTATATTTTACTTAATTTTTTTAACATTCTCTATCTTTTATTTCTTTCTGGTCTTTCTTCATTTTTCTCTCCCTCCCCCACTCTTCCTTTCTCCTACTTCATCCCCTTATCCCTTACCCTTTTCTCCCTGCCTACCCTTTCTTACATTCTACCTCTGCCCTATTCCTCCTCCCTGCCATAACCACCCCCCCACCCCCCCCCCCCCCCCCCCCCCCCAACTCCACCAACACCAACATTTCCATCTGTCACAGCTTGGCCATTCGCACTCTTTATTCTCTCTATGGACAGCTATTAGCAGCCTTTTTCCCTGCTTTCTATGATTATTACTCACCTTTCATTCCCTCCCCTGCAGTACAAATATTTCACACTTCGTATGCCTTTTAGCTTTGGCAAAGGGTCATCTAAACTCGAAACATCAGCTCTTTTAGTAAATTTGCTGACGATACCAAAGTGGGGGGAGTTGTAGACAGCGAGGCTGGATGTTACAGTTTGCAGAGGGACATAGATAGGTTGCAGAGTTGGGCCGTGAGGTGGCAAATGGAATTCAATACGGATAAGTGTGAGGTGATTCACTTTGGTAGGAATAACAGGCATATGAAATATAGAGCTAATGGAAGGACCCTTAATAGTGTTGTTGAGCAGAGGGATCTTGGGGTACAAGTACATAGCTCTTTGAAAGTTGGCACCCAGGTTGATAAAGTTGTTAAGAAGGTGTACGGTGTGTTAGCTTTTATTGGTAGAGGGATTGAATTTAGGAGCCGTGAGGTTATGTTACAACTGTACAAAACTCTGGTGCGGCCGCACTTGGAGTATTGCGTACAGTTCTGGTCGCCGCATTATAAGAAAGATGTGGAAGCATTGGAAAGGGTGCAGAGGAGGTTTACCAGGATGTTGCCTGGTATGGTGGGAAGGCCTTATGAGGAAAGGCTGAGGGACCTGAGGTTATTTTCATTAGAGAGAAGAAGGTTACGCGGTGACCTAATTGAGGCGTATAAGATGATCAAGGGATTGGATAGGGTGGATAGTGAGAGCCTTTTTCCTCGGATGGTGATGACCAACACGAGGGGACATAACTTTAAATTAAGAGGTGGTAGTTATAGGACGGATGTCAGAGGCAGGTTCTTTACACAGAGGGTGGTGAGGGCGTGGAATGCCCTGCCTGCAGCAGTTGTGGACTCGCCTACTTTGGGGGCATTCAAATGTTCGGTGGATAGGCATATGGATGATATTGGAATAGTTTAGGTTAGAGGGTCCACTGGCCGACGCAACATCGAGGGCCGAAGGACCTGTACTGCGCTGTAATGTTCTATGTTCTATGTTCTATGTTCTTTCCTCTCCTTACAGATGCTGTCAGACCTGTTGTGATTTACCAGTGTTTTCTCTTTTGGTTTCAGAATCCAGCATTTGCAGCAATTTTTATTACAACTCCTGCAATTCACTGCACTGACATAGTCGGCAACCATCTTGTGGTTTACTTTAATAACGTCTCTCTCTCATTCTGGGGTTTTCAGTCTCCCTCACTCTGGAGTTTTTAGTGCCTTTTTGCTGCTGCTCCCCTCTCTCTGGGATCTTTTGTTTCCCGTGGTGTTCTGTTGAGCATGGGCTAGATCTACTTCTAGGCTCTGTGCTCTCCATAATATAGAGTTTAAAATATTTGTCAAAGTCCTTTGATATCTTGCCAAATGCTGATCGAAATGTTGGTTGTTGAGTACTTCACCCATAAATGAACCAAAATGAATACAACTTGTACTTTTATTTAATCCTGTAATTCTGCCATAACCTAAAAATTATCTTTTCCTCCCCTTGGTTTAGTTACTTTTTTATCAAATTGGGTCTGCTTCTTCTAATTTTCTGTCCATGGCTATTTCTGTCCATGGTGTTGCCCTTCTCAGCTATTTGTGCAGTAATCATTTGTATCACTTCAGGACGGTCCTGCCCTATGTGGGTGCTGCTCCCAATCAGGTTCCTTCTAAACTGTTCTGAGACTATTACCAGGTGACTCTGTAGCTCATACTGTGACTGATGCTATTCTTCAGTCCCATGTTAACTCTTGCTCTGCCGAATAACTTTACATTACCAAGGCATGCAGGCACATATAACAACTCCAGGAAATAAGGGCTAATGCCCCAGTTTTCTTTTCAATTTTTTTTGTCACTTTACTTAATCTATCAAAGTTTCTGCTGTCATTTACATTATTTATTGTGCCTTAAACTTATCATGAAATAATTTTTTTGTTGTTGTTTTAGACTTCCAGTGCCTGCAATGTACAGTTCCTTTACTGGCATTTTTTAAACATATTCCACCAGATGAATTCTTTACTTCCATGGTTATATTTTGCAAAACTCCATATTCTTTATGCACTGATTAAAAAATGAAGTTTAACCAAAGCTCTAACTTGGCAAAAGCAAAACGCATCTTTGAAGTGTGTCTGTTTCTTGGTTTCACAGTTTTATGACCTTTAGGCTTCTCACTAAAACTTCTATAGCTTGGAAGTGTATTTTCCATCACAGATCAGTGATCTCATCCGCCTGTGAAAAAAAAGCTTGTGGCTTTTGACAGGTCACTTTAGTTTGAAAACCTTTTGGTTTTCGCAATATATACTGGTAAGGTTAGGTCAGTTTCTGTACACCTGCTTGCAGCACTCTGTATTTCATTTAAATTATTGATGCTGCTGCATAGAATAGCTTCACAACCTTAACCACATGTTTCAATTAAAATAAAAACAGAAAATGCTGGAAAATCTGTGGTGACAGAATAGTGACAATGTTTGGAATCTGGATGATCTTTCATCACTCTTTCGTCATGACCTCTCTGACAAAGGGTCATCCAGACTCGAAATGTTGCCTCTGTTCTCTCTCCACGGATACTGTCAGACTGCTGAGATTTTCCAACATTTTCTGTTTTTGTTTCAGATTTCAACATCCACAGTATTTTGCTGTTATCAATTAAAATAATATCGCTGTCTCTTGTTTGATGCTTTTGTTGTCTCATCTGTTGTGGTGGGTGGTGTTGAAATGTTTGTTCCAAGTATTTCTGAAAGCATTCTGCCACTTTTTCCAAAATTCATTTTTACAGCATGTGGGGATCACTGGCTTGGCCGGTGTCTATTTCCCATCTTTAACTGCCCTCCATGACAGAGGACATAGTTACAAAAGCCCACAAATACCTCTAATTTCTCAGAAGGCGAAGGAAATTTGACATGTATGCTAAGACTCTCACCAACTTTTATAGATGCACCATAGAAAGCATACTTTCCGTATCGCAGCTTGGAATGGCTCCTGCTCTGACCAAGACCACAAGCAACTCCAAAAGGTTGTGACATAGCCCAGTCCATCATGCAAACCTGCCTCCCATCCATTGATTCTGTCTACACTTCCCAATTCCTCAGAAAAGCAACCTGCTTAATCAAAGCCGCACTCATATCTGTTTCACCTTTGTAAAAGATACAAAAATCTGAAAACACATATCAACCATCTCAAGAGCAGCTTCTTCCCTGCTAGCATTTGACTTTTGAATGGCTCTATCACATATTAAGCTGATCTTTCTCTTCACCTTATCAATAACTGCAGCATTATATTTTGCACCCTATCTTTTCCTTCTCTATGTACTCTATGTATGGTATGTTTTGTCTGTATATCTTGTAAGAAACAATACGTTTCACTATATCTCAATACATGTAGCAATAATCAATCAATTCACTTGAGAATCAATCACATAGTTGTGACTCTGAAGTCACATGTAGACTAGAACAGGTAAGGATAGCAGAATTATTGTCCCTAAAGGATATTAGTGAACCCAATGGTTTTGATGACATTTGGCAATGGTTTCATTAAACTTTTAATTCCAGATTTTTATTGAATTCAAATTTCACTATCTAATGTTGTGGGATTTAAACCCAGATCTCCAGATCTTGCCTTGGGTCTCTGGATTGCTTGTTCAGCGATAGCGCTACTGTAACACTGCTCCTCCTTGTTCTTTGCGTAACATAATGGAATCTATCAAACAGTAAGAATCCAACTGTAAATGTCATCAGATAGCTCTCCCTAATGAATAGATGAAGACTGCAGTTTGCACACCGACACCACTGAATCCCGCCATAGAGTCTTAGATGAATCTCACAGATGCCTCTCATTATGCAAAATTTCTGATCCAGCGTGTTAACATATAAAATTGATATTGCCGTTGTTAGGTGGCTTAACAATCAATATTTTTTCAAGCCTTTTCTGAGATAAGACTGATTCGTTGAATTTGTTCTTGCAGCTCTTTAATCCCATAAAACTATTTGCGCATGGAGCATATCAAAGTCACTTTGAATAGCAGACTGCTTGTTGCAGACAGTTTTCTTGGCAAAAAACCAGCATACATGCAGAAATGTCTGATAATCTGTGCTCTAAGCACCAAATTCCTAGGGCAGGCTCCCCACCTAATTTGAGAAACAAAACTGGAATGCCTCTAGGGTGACGAGAACCAACAGATGGACAGTCACACTGAGAACAGATTGCACAGAAGGTATGTGGTGCAATACAATGTCACATCACACAGAACAGGAACTCTTGTACCAGGGCATTGGAGAGAAGCTTTTTTTTCATCTTTGTGTTTCTCATGCACAATGCTTTCTCCTATTTATTCAGTATCTTTCATCCTTGGCACGGAACTTCTTTTAAATCTCTTAATTTTGGCAGTTAAAATGCAAACCAGATAGGTGATTTCTTTTTAGCTTTCTACTGTGATGAGGAAAAACAGTCATTTTGAAATATAATGGCCTATTTTGTTACGGCCCTTATAGCAAATCAGGGTCTCGCTGATGGCAGGTGGAATCCAAAGGAATCATGCACGATTCACTACCTGTCACATTTTCTGCCGCCTGAATTGCGGTAAATTAATGAGACCATATGGCCTTCATTTACATCGATTAAAAATCAGTCCCACATCAATTCTCACATCTTCAGCCAAGATTTTTCCCACAGTGTGCACCTCTCTCATTACAAAAGAGTCTTGAGAGTTTTTAACAAATCCACTGCTTTTTTACTTATCTCATCATGGGACAAAGAATATCATGCACTCGCTTCTCTTTTCATCTCCATCAAAGTAGTTGTCCAAGGACCTTAGTCACTGTCTATTTCTCATCTAAAGCGGCAACACCACCACAAGCCATGACATTTGATGCTATATTTTCTCTGGTGACACCCGACTTAACCGCACCACCATCTTTTTTGACCCTCCATTGTCACTCCAATGCCCTGTTTGCATAAGCTGCAATTTTATTTTAAATATTAGCAAACCATTTTCTTTGGTCCCCATTGCAAATCTTCTCATCCTTCCTGTCCACTGTTCAGGTTAGCTGGACCATGCTCTCAGCCTTGGTATTCAATTTGATTTTCAACTCACTTTCTGATCCTCTACCATCTTTATCACAAAAAATTCTCTTTTTTCAACCTTATAGCATATTGCCACAGCTTTAAATTAAGGGGTGATAGTTATAGGTGATAGTTATAGATAGAGATAGAGATAGCTACCTCTGATAGATATCAGAGGTAGGTTCTTTACCCAAAGGGTGGTTCAGGAGTGGAATGCCCTGCCTGCAGCAGTTGTAGATGCGCCAAGTTTGGTGGCGTTTAAGAGGTTAGTTGATAAGTATATGGAAGAGAAGGGAATGGTTTAGTTTGGAGGGGCATTGCTTTTTATTTTGGTCGGCGCAACATCGAAGGCCGAAGGGCCTGTTCTGTGCTGTAATTTTCTATGTTCTATGTTCTATGCCCAACCTCATTCCTGGCTCAGCTGCTATAGCTTTTATCCATGCTTTCGTTACCTTTAGTCTTGGATTTTCTATTGCTCTCTTGGCTGGTCCTCCGGCTTTCACTCTCCCTAAACTTGAGATTATTCAAAATCTTGCTACTTTAACTGCACCAAATTCCTTGATCACTCATCCACATCAGCTGCTGGTCTGCCAAAAGCTAAATTTTAAAATCAATGTTGGCATGTTCAGTCCTTTCTCCCTATCTCCTTCACTTCTTCCCAGCCCTAAGAAATGCTCTTTTCTCCAAATCTGATCTTTTGTGCATCTTAGACTTTCTTTAACCCACCATTGGCAGCATAACTTTAGCTGTCAAGGTCCTCAGCTATATTTAAAGTTTATTTATAAGTAGGCTTATGTTAACGCTGCATTTAAGTCACACTGTAGAGATACACTGAGGGAAAATTTAGCGTGGCCAATGCACCTAACCAGCATGTCTTTCAGTCCAGAGGAAACCCACGCAGCCACGAGGAGAACGTGCAGTCGCCACATAGACAATGACCCAAACTGGGAATTGAACCTGGGTCTCTGCACTGTGATGAAGTAGTGCTAATCACTGTGCCACTCCTGTGGAATTCTCTTCCTAAACCTCTCCACCTCTCCCCTCATTTAATGCCTTCATTGAAAGACACCTCTTTGACCAAGTTTTAGGTCACATACTCTGAAATCCTTGTTCAGCTTGGTATCCGTTTTTGTCTGATTAAGTTTCTGTACAGAACTCTGGATCATTTTCCCATGTTAACAATGCAATATTTCTGCAAATTGTTGCTGTTGATCTAAAGGGTGATGATACTTTGAATCAGTTACAGTTAGTTGATTGAGTTTTGCTGGATGAATATCATTTTTGCATTTCTGGAAGTTTTCCCTGTTATTACTTTTTCTCTTGGATCCTTGGTTCTTGCTGCTATTTAAAATACCAACTGCTAGTTGGCGAGAATAAGAAATCCTTTGGAAGGTCTAAAACATGCTGCAGAATGTAGAAATGGAAAAAGATTTCAACTGCAATTGTAACAATAATGGAAACACCTTATCCATTTTCACTTTTATGGACAACTTCCACAAGCAAAGGGACATGTTAAAGGATGTATGGGTTTATCATTTCCACTTTTTCAGACAGACTTGCCACCGACTTATACCATCTGTTGGAAGGTAAGTTACAGACCACCTCTGCAACAGTGATGGCACTCCCCACAGAAGTGAAGGTTAATGTGGCATAAAGCTTTTACACAGCCAGATCGTTCCAAGCCACCTAGAAGACATCTGGCGTATCAGGCAGTCCACAGAGCAATTTGTTTCAGCTAAGTGACAAATGCTATTTTAGCCAGGGGGACTACCTTGAACAAGCATCATTAAACACATCAATAGCCATTATCCAGAATACATCCATATCATGCAGCAGTGTACACCACCTGCCATTTTGGAAAGAATAGAAACATTTAACAATCCTTCATAGGAGATCAAGGTTATTCCCTGCACCCTGGTGAAAGCAGAGGAATATCATGGAGCGGAAGATACTGCATCTGTCGCTATTACACCTTTGCCACCATCACTAGCAAAGAGACGACTCTGTCCGGTTAGGTATAAGGAAGGAATGGCTGGAATTTAATGCAGTGGCATGGGCCCAACCTACAGAAAAAGTCTTGGGAACCATGATCAAATTTTACCATAATCAGGTAATGAATTGGCTTCTCTTTCTCTAAGGGAACATGATCAGCCTCCAAGAGCTCCTGGCCAATCAGAAGACTGGCAGATCTTCGAGGACAGGACTGCCATGATTGAAGAGGTTCAGAGTGCAGGTAAGTGGTGTTGAGTTTTCATGGGACATCAGGTAGGTCCAGATTTTGTGGGTGGGGTGTAGGGGGTGGGGAGACGGTGCGGATGGGGGTGGAGGGCTGGCAATGTTTAATCAGGAGGGCACTAGCTGCAAGGACGAGTGGGGCACTCTGTGGACACAGACTACCTGATGAGTAGAGACCCTCATTTCCCTCCTTTTTCTGAAATTGAAAGGTGGCACTAGGTTTGCTGGACAGACTCCGCAGGTAACAAAGTGCACTTTGACCACTGCTAAAATACCAGCACTGGCAAGAAGAGGCCCTTATGTGACCATGAATTGGCCACTAAAGGGGTTTAATTAACCTGGAGGGCAGGGAAAGGGGGTGCTTAAATTCCTGTAGTGTAACATGAGAAGTAACACTATTGTGAAGCACGAGAAGTAGTCTCTCCTAGCTGTGTAGTAGTTTGCAATTTAACACTGCAGCTGCTTGCACTCACAATAAATGTATGCAAAAAGGAAGGATTGTAATTTTCCTTTTCTTGATCTTGGGAAACCTCCTGCTCAGTTACAAGCAGGTTTGGGAAACCTGGGTGACGGCATTGACTCAGTCAGCAACCTCACCTTCATGCAGCTAGCATCTGTGCTTTCACTGCAAGATGACCTTCAGCCTCAAAAATAGACATGTTCACTTCTTGCAGAATCTCCAACTTTGCAGCATCAAAGGGGGCTGTGCCATCCACATGTCTTCGCTGTGTTATTATTCATGCACTTTACCATCAGCATTATAATTTCCCCTTTAGTGATGACTTAATCTTGTAAGAGATGTTGTCTTGTCAAACATTGTGTTTCCCGGCCAAGTTTGCTATAAATCTGGCCTTCTGTGCCAATTTTACATGTCCAGCACCAGCAACTTATTCAGGGTGGATAAATGGGGGAGAAGGAATGTTATTGGAGGCAAACATGTACTTGGTCCAGCTGAGCCCTATTTTTGGCAAAATTGTGGAGAGAAATTCAGATTGACTTCAATTTCCTGGGGTGAGCGGCAGGTGATGGTCGTGGGGAGTGGCAAGGTACAAACAGAGGATGGCGCACACAGTTTTCTTCAATGACATCAATTCCTGACCCAAAAGTGTTGTAGGGTAGCCCACACTGATCTTCATTTTCCTTGCTTTCGATTTATACAAGGATAATAGAATGCAAGTGGGAGAATGCATTGGGATCCCATTAGAGAGGAGCCAAACTCACTAAAGTTAGGGACATGGCAGTCTCCCCAATCTTAATGACAAGGATGCTTTTGAATAACAGTTTGCAGAGTTATCCAGCTTGATTGACCACCCGGGCCTCGATACTCACTCCCAAGGCGTGTTTGCATATCTGGAAAACTTTCCAGCTCATCTAATCCACGTTGGGAAAAAAAAATGCACTGAATAATGAGGGAGTGTCCCCGGTAACAGTTTGGAGGCAGCCAGAGGGGCTGTAGAGTACTGAAGTGAGCTGGTTAAAAGACTTGCCTTGATGCTTTGGGACTTCATCCTAATTGTGTGATTGAATATTAGGCCAAATAACCCCCGCTCTTCACATCCACTCACCCCCTCCAATCCATTTCTTATACCCCATCTCTTTCCAACCATGCTCCCAGCCACCCCCAATTGCACCTCATACCCTCCATGTCACCTTATGACTTCCTATTCTACCCATGGCCTCTTATGCCCCCATGCTAACTCATGGCAACACATGATCACCTCTAATTCCCAAAGCCCCTTGAAACTGCAAGATGAGCACAAAAATAAATTAGGAGAGAATAAGCAATTTGCATCCTCGAGCCTGCTCAGTAAGATTATGGCTGAACCGATTTATTGCCTCCATTTTCCTATCTGTCAGTATAATCCTTGATTCACTTGCTGATCGAAAATCTAGCTTCAAGGTATTTCATGTGTCAACTTAGTTCTAACTCATGCCAACGTATGCCCCCACCAATCACCAATCTTCATGTCAATATCTCCAATAACCAGCATGGGGAGGCCTTGGGAGCCATGAAATAAAATAGAGTTATCAGTATCTATGAAGGCTTCACTGTATAAAATAATAATCTCATTGAGAGTACAGTACCATTGTTGCCTCACAGCATCAAAAATTCAGGTTCAATTCCAGCTTTGGATCACCGTCTGTGTGAAGTTTGCATATTCTCTCCATGTCTATATGGAATTCCTTCAGGGGCTTTGGTTTCTTCCCACAATCCAAAGATGCGTGGATTAGGCAGATTGGCTGTGCTAAATTGTCCTTTAGTGTCAGGAGGAATGGTAAGGTAAGTATATGGGATTACCTAGGTAGGATAGGATTATTGTCGGTGCAGACCTGATAAACCAGTTGGGCTCCTTCTGCATTGTGGGACTCAGTGACTATGATAAAAAGGATGTTCAATTCATTTAAATTCCTTTCAATACTTAATCCTCTCTAAATTTATGATTTGCATTCATAGCCCCACATTAAAGACTCCTAATCTCTTTATAACCGCTTAGATCTATCAATCAAATTGCGAACTTGCCAATAATGATTGGTTATAGAAGCAGTCAAGCAGCATTAACTCTATAACAATAGTACTCAAACTTATGATCAAAACGTGCGTTAGTTTGTGAATTGACCATGCACTAATTTGTTGTCAACTGAGAAGCACAACCGGCTGTTCTTTATTTTAAAAATTAAAGGACAGGGATTTAACAGTTTAACAGAGTTTATCCATTTCTTTATACACATAAATACCTTCTAATCCCAAAGTGTTACGTTGACCTGTTCCAAAGGGTAACTCTACACTATGAAAGAGTATCTGAGCACTCCTAAGGGTATCTGAATTCCCCCAGAGGGTATCTGAATGGCAATGAATTCCAGTAGATTTAGACACTTTCCTCAAATCCTGTTCCACAAATCTGATTGACAAAAATAATTCCTAAGTGAAGGCAGCTACACGTTTGAATGTGCTGCTACCTGCATCCACTGTTGACGTGTGAGATACACTATTCCAATTTCCAGCCCTCCCCTACCACCTTCTCTGTGCAAATGGCGAGTGCCACTTTGTAGGATGAAGATTTTGGATTGGAGCTTCAGTGCCATTTTAGCTAAGGCATGAAGTCATTCCAATTCAGCAAAACTTCTGGCCAATGCATCGGATTATTAGCCAGTAACAAATGTAAAGCAAAACTATTTGAATGGCAGGGTTTTCCCACCCCTCCACCTTAAGATTCAATGGGGAATTCATCTTCTCTAATCACAGCGGCCCTGCAGCCATTTTGCAGGCAGGACTTCTGCCTCTCACTGTGGCATAAGGCCCACCTCGGAGAGCTGATGGAAATTTTTCTATTCATTCGTACGACATGGGCATCGCTGGTTGGCCAACATTTATTGCCTATCCGTAGTTGTCCGAGGGCAGTTGAGAGTCAACCACATTGTTGTGGCTCTGGAGTCACATGTAGGCCAGCTGAGGACAGCAGATTTCCTTACCTAAAAGGGCATGAGTGAACTGGATGGGTTTTCCCAACAATTGACAATGGTTTCATGGTCATCTGTAGATTGATTCTTAATTCCAGATATATTTTTCCTTTATTGAATTCATATTTCTCCATATGCCATGGTGGGATTCGAACCCAGGTCCCCAGAACATAAGCTGAATTTCTGGATTAATAGTGACTGTGACTGTGACTACAAACAGTACCCAGATTCTGTGTCCCAGAATCCGAAACCAGTTTTGCCTGGGATGTCTCATGGCCAAAAAGGAAGGTTATGCCCAAGGTGGAGTTAGGGCCTTGACGGAGAGATTGGGGAGAAGGAGTACCTGCTGGGGCAGATCATAGATGGGGTGAGGATACCCAAAATGGGGTACCCTACACATAGGGAAATAAATGCTTCCCTACCTTCCCATCTGAAGTCAAAGCAGGGTGACCTGCTTGGCTTCTTTCCAGCCTCTGACTCGTACCAACAGCTTCAAAATTGAGGCCAGTGGGAAGTAGCATTTTTTCTGCAAATAATTGGTGATTGAAGTGTTTTAATTGGCCCTAGGTCTCAAATAAAATTGAGGACAGGTTAAGGGCAGACCTCTGTGCTCATTGGGCACAGGGGTGAATTATTCACACTTTTAACACATGTTGATTTAATGGTTTAGGTTTCCTTTCTGTTTTGTTTTTGTTTTGGGCAGTTCTCTTCTTTTTGGGGGTCACCCCTCTTGCTTTGTCCCTCAAGTTGTTTGATTTAGTTCATTTGATTTAGCAAAAAGAAAGTTGAGGACAGATGGGAAGAAGGTAATGTGGAAAATTTTACAGTCACCTGCCTGCAAAGCCATTGGTGGGGAATAATAAAATTCTGCCCCAGAATAGTAATTCTGAACTGTATGAAATACAAGGACTGATGGCAATCAGGATACACTTGTATCATGGAATGAATTAGTGTCAGCTACTCCCAGTCCCCAATATTTGTTAAACATTTCCATATTGGCACTGAACTTCACATAGAGCTCAAATGTATTTTACTTTATCAAGCATAGAATGGAAGACCAAAGTAATCAATGTGCTTTCCATTTCTCCTTTAGTAGTTATTGTATGTTAGAGATTTTGGATAATTGCACACATTAATAATGCAGATAATAACTACAAATTGGCAATGAGGGAAATATATATGAAGAATGGCAGCACAATTAAGAAATCCAAAACTATACCAAGTGACTGCATTGTTTGTAATTTATATTTGGGGACCATTTATCTCAATTAGAATTGTATTTACTACTTTGGACTTGAACTAATTTGCATATTTCCTCAACAATGGTTAAGACGTCTGGAGGCTTTCTTAGATTAGCCCGGAACCTAAATGTTTCAAAATCAAAATCCTATGATAACGTAGTACGTTGGACTAGTAATTCAGAAAACTTGAGTTCAATAAAATTACATGATGGCAGTTTGAGAATTTGAATTCAATTAAAAATCTCAAAACTTTAGTCAAAAATTCATGAAGCTTTTGGATTGATTAAAAAAAACCCTAACAGATTCATTTGTGTCCTTTCATAGAATCCACACAATGCAGAAGGAGGCCATTCAGTCCATCGAACTCACTCCGACAATAATCCCATCCAGCCGTATCCCCGTAATCCCACATATTTAACCTGTTAGTCCTCCTGACATCAAAGGCAATTTAGCATGGTGAACCAACCTAACCTGCACACCTTTGGACTGTGGGAGGAACACACATGCACTCACAGGGGAGAATTTGAAAACTTTTCACAGACAGTGACCTAAAGCCAGAATTGAACCGGGGTTCCTTGAGCTTTTATGCAGAAGTGCCAATTACTATGCCACCATGATGCCCAGGAAGATAAACTGCTGTAGTTGCTCTGGTAGTCCTGCACCAATGTGGTTGACTCAGCCCTTTATAAATAGCTGGCCTGGACTACATTCATAACAAAATTAGACTTATGCATAGTACTTTTGCTGATTGGCCTATTAGCCTATTGAATGATGCAATCTGGTAGGGTATGTCTATTAATGGAATGTTTATAACTCTGTCCCAGGCAAGCTTGCAGACCCATGCATAGTGGCAATGGTTAATGTAGTGGAACAAGTAATGGCAGTTTATCAATTGTCTTTGTACCAGTGTAGTCACAGACATACTCTTATCCTAGGCTTTTGTCATTCTGTGTCTAAGCTTTCTGGCCTTGGATAATTATGTCTGACCGAAATGTAAGGTGTGGGCATTGCGGGGGTGGGGGCAGTGGCTACTTCATTTGAATCAAACAGCTTGTCGGAATACTGTGTCCAGTTCTGGTCGCCTTACTGTCAGAAGGACGTGGAGACTCTGGAGAGAGTGCAGAGGAGGTTTACCAGGATGCTGCCTGGTATGGAAGGTCTGAGTTATGAGGAGAGGTTAGGCAAACTGGGGCTATTTTCCTTAGAAAGATGTAGACTGAGAGGAGATTTAAGAGAGGAGTACAAGATTATGAGGGGTATAGATAGAATAAACAATGGTAAGCTTTTTCCTGGGTTGGAATCAAATATCACGAGGGATCATGGGCTTAGGGTGAGGGCGGTAAGGTATATTTGGATGTTAGAGGGAGTTTTTTCACACAGAAGGTTGTGGGGGTATGGAACGCACTGCCAAGTAAGGTGGTGGAGGCAGGCACTCTGGAGTTATTTAAGAGTTATTTAGATGGGCACGTGAACAGAATGGGAATGGAGAGATATATAAGACTGATTTTAAAATAGGGATCATGAGCTTTAGGAGATTCCTGGGAAGTGTGTAAATTGACAATGATATTGATGTATTTCTGTTTTATCCTATAGGTACTTCAGTCCACATTGTTGTCTGACAAGGGGCATACACGCAATGGGTTGTGAGAGGGCTGCTCTTGGATTTTTCGAGAGTATCCTAGTGCTTCACGTCATTAGTGTACGCTTGAACTGGACCAGTTGATGGGCAATACGACAGCTCAGTGACTATCACAATGCTGTGCAGATCCATGGATTTGGGCCTGTGTCAGTGGGAGTTTGCACATTCTCCCCGTGCTCGCATGGGTTTTCTCTGGGCGCTCTGATTTCCTCCCACACACCAAAGATGTGCTCTTAGGTTGATTGGCAAAACAAATTCTCCCTAAATTGTCTCGCAAATTTGGTTCCAATGCATAGATTTATAAGCATAGACATGGGTAGAAGTGGGAACATCGAGGTGGCGGCGCGGGCTTGTTGGACTGAAGGGCCTGTTCCCCGTGTTGTTTTGTTCTTTGTTCTTTGTTTTTTGTCATTGAAGAAAGCCCATTGCTACCATTTCAGACAACTAGAGATTTCCAAGACTGTTTGCCTTTTCTGTGAAATCCACAAACTGAAAATGAATAAAAAATATTCACTTTGCAGAAATTTTGTCTGTTAAAGAGCACGCACTGACTAGCATCCTTCACAACAAGCCACTGCCCCCACCCTTTCAATCCCTTAGGTTTAGGTCAGATATAATTGTCCAAGGCCAGAAAGCTTAAAGGCAAAAGCCTAGGGTAAGGGTATGTCTGTGAGTACACCGATACACAGACCATTGGTAAACTTCCATTGCTTGCCCCACTAGATTCATCATTGTCACTATACATGGGTCTACAAGCTTATCTGAGACAGAGTCATAAACATTCCATTAATAGAGGTACCCTACCAAATTGCATCATTGAAATAGGCTAGTGGGTCAAACACCAAAAGTATGGTTAACTTTGTTACGACATAGTCCAGGCTAGCTATTTATAAAGGTTTTTAAAAATATTTCCCGGGAATGGATGCTATAGAAACATGGAGGGGTTTTCGTTTTCCTTTATCTACGTAGTTATCATTGAATTGCAAATACATTGACATCAGTGTATCACCAAAGACTGCTAAGTGCAGCAACTCTTTGCTTCCAGGGAATTAATGCATCTGAACAAGCTGAGATTGCCAAAGTAAAAGAGGATCATAGAGTGAGGAGAGAATGTCAGTCTGCTGTGACTACATTATCAACTGGATTTGCTTTTCATATGCCAGTTTTGCATAACATATATCTCCCTCAGATTGGTTCAAAAAACCATCCAAACGCTCATCATGGTAAAATGAAACCTTTTCCTTTTTTCTGTTTCTCATGAGGAACAATCATTCTTGATTATGAAAGGTTTCCTAAATAAAATGATGGATGTTTCCCTAGTTCTTGCATCAGCTGTGTGCTGCTGTGGCTCAATTGGTTGCCTTCAGTCATAAGGTTGTGTGTTCAATTCCCACTCCATGACTTGACATTTGCCTGCAGTTGCTGATGGAGTGCTATGTTATTAGAGGTGCTGTGTTTTTTAAATGAGAATTAAACTGAGACCCTAGCTACTCTCTTAGGTGAATATAAAAGAGTTTGTGGTATTTGGTTATCCACACATGCAACACCTCAACCTTCATTGGCCTATTCCTCCTTCACCTCTCCTTTTGATATCCTTATTCATGCAATTGCTCCTCCTCCCACTTGTTGGTGTCCAGACCAATATTTAACCTTCAATCAACATTACAAAATCTGCTCACCAGCACATTGCTGTTGTGGGAGTTTCCTGTTTGAGTTGGCTGCCACGTTTCCTACATTACAACAGACAGTACACATCAAAAATACTTAATTGCTGTAAAGTGCTTTGCGATTCATGGTGAAATTCTTCATAAAATAGGCTTTTGTTTTTTCATGTAAGCACTTCTCTGCCACAACTTGGGGTCTGTTTTGGGGCCCCTGCTGTTTGTAATTTTTATAAATGATCTGGATGAGGGTATTGAAGGATGGATTAGTAAATTTGCAGATGACACTAAAGTCGGTGGAGTGGTAGATAGTGAAGAGGTGTGTTATAGTTTGCAGAGGGACTTGGACAAGTTGCAGAGCTGGGCCGAGAGGTGGCAAATGGAGTTTAATGTGGAAAAGTGTGAGGTAATGCACTATGGCAGAAATAATAAATGTGTAGAGTATAGGGCTAATGGTAGGATTCTTAGTAGTCTTGATGAACAGAGGGATCTTGGTGTGTATGTGCATAGATCCCTGAAAGTAGGCAGTCAAGTCGAGAAGGTTGTTAAGAAGGCATATGGAGTCTTAGCTTTTATTGGTAGGGGGATTGAATTTCGGAGCCGCAACGTCATGTTGCAACTGTACAAAACTCTAGTGCGGCCGCACTTGGAGTATTGTGTGCAGTTCTGGTCCCCACATTATAAGAAAGATGTGGAGGCATTGGAGAGGGTACAGAGGAGGTTTACCAGGATGTTGCCTGGTATGGAGGGCAGGTCTTATGAAGAGAGGCTGAGGGATTTGAGGTTGTTTTCGTTAGAAAGGAGGCGGCTAAGAGGGGACCTAATCGAAACATATAAGATGATTAGAGGTTTAGATAGGGTGGACAGTGATAGCCTTTTTCCTAGGATGGAGAAAGCTAGCACGAGGGGACACAGCTTTAAATTAAGGGGTGATAGTTATAGGACGGATATCAGAGGTAGGTTCTTTACCCAAAGGGTGGTTCGGGAGTGGAATGCCCTGCCTGCAGTGGTTGTAGATGCGCCAAGTTTGGTGGCGTTTAAGAGGTTAGTTGATAAGTATATGGAAGAGAAGGGAATGGTTTAGTTTGGAGGGTCATTGCTTTTTATATTGGTCGGCGCAACATCGAAGGCCGAAGGGCCTGTTCTGTGCTGTAATGTTCTATGTTCTACAATGGTTTAATCAGAAATGAATGGTTTAATCAGATTTTTTTTTAATCTGGACATTTCTCATAAACTATTTTAACCTAGGTTAGACCATCTACTCAAATGTTTACAAAAGGGATTGAAAGTTTTCCTTTTCTTGTAGATTCAACCCATAAGCTATAGCATGATCTATTGATGTTCCTTCACTTAGGTCCAGTACAAATCTTGGCTGTTGGTAGGCGAATGGATAGCCACATGCATGTCCTGGTTATTTACCAGAATGTTTTATCAGTAACCACTCCTATCTGTTGTTCCTTCAAGTAATTATGTGTTCACTTTCGCCTTTCAAACAATGACACTTAGTTTAACTTGGACGTCATTACTTGTCTTTCTCAAGGTTCCTTTTGAATTGAATTCCGTGTTCATTTGATTCTCCTTCAATGTTATTTCTAAAAAGATTTTGTTCATTAGTTACCAAGGTCATGAATTATTGCCGTTCACCATTGGCTTTAGGTAAGGAAATAATATTCATCAAACATAAAGCACAACGATATGAAGTGATAAAGGAGCAGGGTACAGAACACACACAAAAAAACAAATTTATCAAAATACTCTTCAGTTCAGCCAGAATCTGTGAAGAAATAGAGTGTAAAGTCCAATCCATCCATTTTTCAGATACAGGGGCCATAAGTTGTGGCATTCCCCAACCCATTGGAAGTGAGGTTAGTAGGACAGAAAATTAGTGCACTGATTTCATTTCCATGATTGTGACAACAGGAAGAAGAAATTGGGATTCATTCCACCCTGTGATTCAGGAAGCTACTTGCCAATGCGTAACTAAAGAACATCCAAGAGTTAAAATTGGGCATGATAACCCACTCTGCTGCCTAGCAGAAAACACATCGCTTATCTTGCCTGCCACCACACTTCATCTCCAGAGCAGAAAATTTACCCCTTGTGTTTTCATGACCTTGGTTTAACCTGTTATTTGAAAGGTAGCACATTCAACAATAAAGCACAAAAATATGTGCTAAACTGCGAGGGAGCCTTGAACACTCAGATTATTGACAGAGAGGCAGGAGATCTACAACTGAGCCAAGAGAACATAAATAGTGTGGTTAGTTAAAGCGTCAAGTTTTTGTGCATTAGTCAGGCTAGTGTAGATCACCCAGACATTCTCACTGTAATGTAACAAGTCTGGGGGAAATTATAGGAATGCAATTTTACTGAACAACAATCCTTTCACCATAAATTGCAATGCTTTCAGGCAAAGTTGAAACGACAGCATAACACTGCTTCTTGATATGTTAGTCTCTTACATGTTTGTTTCTTTTAAGATTAGTTTTGAAGCTGATGCAGGTTTTCTCGTCGCTAAACATTCCAACATCGAGCATTACCAGCCAGCAGCACAAATCGGGAGGTCAGGAGGCTGATGGAAATAGCACAAAGCCATAACATTTACCAATGATTGCTTTCTATCAAGTCAGATTTAGGTGAAATAGCTTCAGGAGAGAATCAGCCTCCTTCGTACTGACAGTGTTGGCAAGAGAGGCATCAAAGGTGATTCACTTTTCAATATATAAAAAGGTATTTGTGCGTTGTAAATGTGTCATTGTTTTTGGAGACGTAGTAAAGAAAGGCCTGGAAATTTGAAGAAGAAACTGGTTCTGCAAGGTCTGAACTTCAGGCACTGCACAGAGATGTGCAATGGTGAAACATTGCACCAGATGCAATCTTGGTAAAAAGTTCACCTAATTATTGCTGGCAGCAGACCAGGACAGGCAGATTATAATATCAAATAGTGAGCAATCTTCGCTTGGTGCCAACACTGCTATTTTTGAATCTTATGCTCCCACCTATTTTGTTCTTCTTTCTCTTCCCATACCTGATGATGCATTGGTCCCATAGTGAGGCCTTTCCAGGAACAGATTGCTAGTTTGTTGCCAAAGGCTTGTGCTTTGAGGAGCGCCTCTCCACATAAAGCATGGCTGACTCAGGAACTCTCCAGCTCTTAGCACCAGCAATTGGCCACTGTGTTGGAAGAATTTTGCAGGTCGATTCTTAATGTATTTGGCCACATTCTCAACATACTGTCTTGGCCATTATATCCTGGGGTAGGACTCGAACCCAGAGCTTCTGGCTCAGAGACACATCACCTACTGCACCACAAGATCTTCTATGTTCCAGTCTATTCCCTGTCTTGATTTCAGAGAGTTAAATAGCATGAAGGGCCACCATAAGCCCATGCCTGTGTCTCAGAAAAGCAGCTGGCATAATGCAGACCCCTACCTTGCCGATTGTGTTTGCATCAGTCGAAAACACAACCGGATTAATGGGGCGTGCAGACGTTGAGGATTTAATGGGATGATAGATTGGTCCACATGGTGAAAGGTGCATGGCAGGTACATGGGAGGTAGAGAGGGGAAGTGCTGGAGCACAGGGAGGAAAGGTGAGAGCAGACAGCATGGATAGGGTGGGAAGTGACAGGATGTAACTGTGGAACTTTGCAATGGAGGAAGGTACTGGGGACCAGTTCATGCACCATGAAAGCAGGAGGCAGTGAAGGGGGAAACAGTGGACAGGGAGGAGGGAAAGTGAGGGTTAGCTGGGGGGAAAGCAGAGGGCAGTGAGGAGGAAGTGGGGGGATGAAGAGTGAAAGCAGTGGACAGTAAAGGGAAAAGCAGGAGACAATAAGGGGGAGAAATCAGGGAGGGATAGTAATGTGGAAAGTATGGAGGGGCAGTGAGGGTGAAAGTAGGATAATTAGAAGAGGCTTTACTATTAGTAGTGGATTTAAAGAACTCTCGGAAAATTGAGTGACGTGCCTGGAAATGGTCACTCAAAGTTACTATATGCTGAAGCAGGGATTTGAGTTGGGAGTATTGTCAGCTGTTTGCCAGTGGACTGTAATTCCATGGAGAGAGTAATATGTAGTAAGTAGAATATGAGAGTATTACTCCCTTAGTTTTAAGCACAAGCTGCCTTCAAAAATGAAATGCTGTTTAGTCAGTTGCACTTCTAGTTATTTGTTACAATGAAAATCTTGAAACTTGAAATCTTGTCATCTTATTTCTTCAGTTATCAAATGGAAGTTCAAACTTTTTTGGGGATCAGAACTGTCCTGTAAAGTGTTTCACAATTGGCTGCAATGTGACTGATGGAAGACTGATGACCTCTTATTAAGAAGATTGTGGATAGCCTTGAGGGATGACTTTGAGCAGCTGAGGATCTTGAAGTTCTGACAGCAGATTGTTTCTTCTCCCCATGGGTTGCAGAAGATTGGGCTGGATAGTAGACAAGCAACAGCAACATGGAGAATGATGAAGCAGCAAGGTTAGGAGCAGATGCACAGTCATGCTGAAAGAAGCCGCAGGATTATCCTTCATGGAATCACTGTCACTTGTGCAGAGCAGCACCTCAGCAAACCATTGATCGGTTGATAAATAAATTGAATAGATAACTCTGAAAATCCCATTGAACTGTGGTATCCAGAGCCATGATGACAGCAGTCAAACCTTCCACTGCAGCACTTACACTTTTGATGAAAGTTACTTGTGCTGCAATCAAAGCTGTGACATTCACCACTGCATCAAAGTCAGTTTAATAGGTGTGCTGATGGAGGTTCAGCGTTAAAATTAATTGGTTCCATATTCTGTACAAAGCCCTGTGTCACATTAGTACTAGACTCTGACATGCTCTTTCAAATTGAGATCAGGCATTCCAATATCTCAAACACTTGAATGTGTGCACCCATCAGCCTTCTTCTTGTAGGTTGCATCATCAAGAGGTCACATGATCCCTCCACAGTGTATTTGGCAGGCAAGCTTGCCCTCCAGCCAGCTGGCATCTGTGCGGCCCTTTCCCCCAGCACCTTGGTCATGTTCCATTAATTGACAAACCCTTCTTTAATTAATAGAAATTGTTGGCGGGTGACTGATGGAGGTATGAATTGAACAGTAGATGAAACTAATGCTGCATTTTCTAGAATATGCTATTTGGAAATGAACTTACTTCAACAGCACATGTGAGATTACTAAACTGCTCCCCGCAATGCTTCCTTGTTCTTGAAGTCATTGACTTCTGCTCCTATTTCTACAACTCCCCGAGCATGTATCAGCAAGGATACATTCTCCCTCTGCAGATACAGGATGTCTCTCCTTTTATTCATTTCTTCCACCAAGATCTCTCATGCATTGTCAGAAAAGCTTTAATTAGTTTAATTATTTATGATGTGGAGATGCTGGTGTTGGACTGGGTTGGCACAGTAAAATTATAGTAATTAGTTTAATTATTTTGCATGTTCACAATTGTTCAAAATATTAGTGCCGGATTACTGTTGCAAAATAACCCCAGCACTTCTTGCAGACACAACTCACCTCCATTTAAGACATGCCGATTACATTTAAATAGCACCTGCCACTTGCGATATTGAACCTTCTACTTAAGTGAGCAACCACTCAATGTTAAGGAATATTACAGAAATCATGTAGAAGAGCAGACAGCAAAAATGCAACACACTCCCTGTCACGAAATGAACGGATGTAGGTTAATTGCATATCACAATCCTCACATCAGTTTTCAGCAGCTTAGCCAATTTCTCCCCTTATGAAAGTGGAATTAATAGTCAGCAATATTGATCTCAATAAATAGATATGGAATATTAACTTTATTAAATGACATAACACTGTTTCTGCCTTTGCCAGTTTCTTTGGTGATTACAAATTTATTACTTTCTCATTTTGCTTTGGAATTTTTAACATAAATTTATTTTCATGCAACATTTCAGTAAACATGCTCCCATTTTATAGCTTAATCATTTCTCTGTTGCTTACGTCATGTGATATCAAAAACCAAGAGGGCAGCATATGGTCTGCTGTCAGTGCTGCCTTTAACTTGCTGCCGTAATACACTGGAGACTATTTTTAGTAAAGCCCTTGAGCCTATTATTTCCAGTCAGATATATCGCACCGTTTGTTGTGCTTGCTCTCTCAAAACACATATTCTCTTCTTTGTTTCCTTCCAGGAATACAAATACACACAGTTAACTATTTGAAATCCTTCAAAATATGCTCGCAACAATCTGCTTTCTTTGCTAAATTTCTGTCTATTCCTCTCTTCTTTCCTCTTGATTGAAAACCTCAGGATTCAGTGTCCAATTAAAAATTTTTCGTCAGTGAGCCGAGAGATTTTAACCCTTTTCAGCAAGAAAGAATAGTGCATTGTGTTATGAATGTGAGGTTCCATAAGATGATTAAACTTTGGAACAATCTTTTTAATTCAAGAAGGACATGCAATCACTTTGAACTCTGAATCATAGAATCTACAATGCAGAAGAAGGCCACTTAGCCCATCAAGCCTGCACCAACAATAATCCCAACCAGATACTGTCCTATCCCCATAACCTCACATAATTACCCTCCTGATCCCTCTGATACTCAGGGGCAATTTATCATGGCCAATCAACCTGACCCACACATCCTTGGACTGTGGGAGGAAACCGGAGCACCTGGAGGAAACAGACACAGGGAGAATGTGCAAACTCCACGCAGACAGTGACCCAAGACCTGAATTGAACTCAGGTCCCTGGCGTTGTGAGGCAGCAGTGCTAGCCAATGTGCTGCCTGCCTGACAACAAACTGGGAAGGCTTAGTTACCATGGGGACAGGGGGAACCCAGGCTGAGACTTACTGGAAGCAACGTGCAAAACGTTTGCCTTCAAAAACAAAAGCAGAAAAAGTTGGACTAATTGTAGACAGCCGTTTAGGGTGTAATTTTTCCATCCCATTTGCTATGGGAATCCTACTGGACAGGACCGGACCATGCAAAGGTCCATTGACAACCTGGGTCAGGACTTTCTGGTCTTGGGCGAGCTCAGCTGGAAAATCCTTTTCTTAGTCTCCAAACCTTTAGACAGAAAGAGAGTAAGGGAGACAGAAAAGGTCTCAGAGTGACAAAGGCTGCAGCTGGGGAAAGCAGGCTGCCAGTTCTCGCTAAGCTACTGCACAAAATACAGAGGGACCCTGATTGAAGTAATGCATCCTATGGCAATCTAAAGACTCTGGAAAAATTGTCCTGACAAGGCTGGGAAGAGAAACAATTAGAGTGGATCGGACTGTTGGTGGTTGGTTTGAAAATTCCCCAAAAACTCAGAACCTTTTAATAGTCACGTGACATTATCATTCAGCAAAATGAGGAATTTGATTGGAAACTGAGAGTGGGCTACAGTAGAAGACTGCTCCTACAAAGAATGTAATCTTGTGGGCAGCATGGCGTAACGTATATGTCTATAGTGTGGAGTCATCAATGCAGTTAGGCATTAAAAAGGATTAACTTCTCTGAAATTCAGGGTATTTGTTGCTTAGTTGGTAACAGTAGTCAATGCGGCGTTTTGTTGGTTGGTTACTGTAAAAGCCTTAAAGCTTAAAATGTTGTGGAAATTCAAATCTCTTTAGAGTTATCAGTCTAGTAACAGGGATAGAAACAATTGTAGGGATTAAAATTAGGATGAGCTGACTTACTGACTTGAAGTCACTGGGTGAGATTTTCCAGCCGCACTCGCCTGAAACTGGAAAACCCCGGCCAAAGTCAATGGACCTTTCCATGTCCTGCTCTTTGTCTGCTATAATTGCCATGACGGGTGGAACAGGAAAATTCACCCCAGTCAGTTCACAACTGATGCCCGTTAACCATGTTGACTTCCATGTTACAAATATGAGGTGCTCACTTCACATTCAACAGTAATGACCAGGTGATGTAATTGGTGCACAATGAAAATCTAACCAAAGTTAGGAGAAATCTGCATTGCCTGGTCCATGCCAAACCATGGTGAGACTCATCAGAAGAGGAGAAGGTAAATACTTTCGGCAGAATACCTTGCGGCTCCTTCCGTTGGTTGAGCCTCCAATTACAATGCAATTCATCCTCCACTTTTCCTCAATCCCAACCTTTTACTCACTGACTACCAGGTGTTGAATAGGACTCCAGGAACTTGCATGCCAATGATACCCTGCCTTTGGGATTGGATATGTGTGCATTGTCTCCAAGATGCTGGATGTACCTGCCACTTTGGGGATTGGTCAATTTTGTTTGTCACTCCCTTTTATAATTGAGGTGTAATAATGGCAAGCAGTTAGCTGCATGCTGGAGGATGCCTGTTTTCATTTGATATTTGTACCTCTGTACATTTAAACTGGGATTATTGGATAAAGATCAAGTAAGAGAAACCTAGCTAGTTCTCCTTCTCTGCTGCTGAGGGCATTGAGACTAATTGATTGCCAACTGCTGCGGTCAGTTAATTTAGCACCCAATCCTGGAAGAGTTGATGATTGCGAGAATTAGTGAAAAAGATAACTTGGCCAATTTCCTTTCCCTGCCTGCTCCAAATCCATTTGGAATCAGAGTGGAAATCCGTGCTGTATGGTCCATGTTGCATAGTATACGATCAACGTTTGATTTCTCTGGAACATTTGCCGCTAACCAGCCTCCCTGAGAAAGCACTCCAGATACTGAATGTGTGAGGAAAGACTTTCTGACATCAGTTCTAAATTTTACTTTTGTCAGTTTATATCCATGTCTGGATTAATCTGAAAGTTGTCCAGAAGTTTTCACCAACATCCTTCCCTCAGTCAATGCCACTTGAAGGGCTATTTATTGCTATGTGAACTTGAGGAGACTGTTGCATTTATCCAAATAAGAACGGTGGACTTTTCTTCAAAGATTATCTACTGATCATAAAGTGAATTGAAAGTTCTAAGGACAGGAAGAGTGGTATATATACAAGCCTCATTTTTTTCCTTTCAGAATAGTGTTCTGAATTATTCCTTTGCAGCTTTAATATGTTACATGGCTCAAAAAGACATTTCAGTATTTACTCCCTTAAAAAGCTGAAGGGGCAATCTGCCAAAAAAAATTCTAAGTACCAAACGAACAAGAAAATGGGAGAGTTTCAGATCTGTTTTTTAGCAAGAGAAAATCTCAAATCTTATGACACTTATAAGGCAAAGTGTGATTCTTGCCAATAGGGGGAGTGGACAGAGTCTATTTATGCTGGGAAGCCAACTACTAATGCTAAATGATGCTATTGCGCATGTGCTCTGATCTCCCAATGCACTGTGTCAAGAGTACATAATGCACTGAGAGATTGTCACTACCTCCAATTCCCCACATCACAGTGCATCTCCAACCTCCAACTGCTGATCCCACCCCTCACAATCGCCACCCCCAACTACCACCCTCCAATATCAAAGGCATTTTGATTGTTTGCTGGCCATGCTGCCGAGAAACCCACCTTAAGGAAAATTCATCTCTTAGTCTCAGGCACACCGCTGTGGAACCTCTTCTGGCCAGTGCAATACTGTGCCTTGTGGGGTTGGAGAGCTGTCTGCCAATCTGATTGGCCGCTGCTCTCCAAGGCAGGACTTCCACCAAGTGCAGAAGTCCCATCTGGTGCCAATCAATGCTCAATTGAGTGTAAAATGGGGGGTGGCTTGGCAGAGTATATGAGATCTTATGCACTCACCATCCTGAAAATTCAGGACCACTTTTTCCCATAGAGCCAAAATAGTTCATTTGTCTTTGATTTTCAAAACGGAAAGCAGCACTTAAGATATGGCTGGCCAGAGCATTGTAAGGATTTATTTTGGCAATTTCAGGCTTGTATTCTATTGATTTGACAGACTGCTGCAACTTTTCTCGATGAGCATTCACTTGACAAGTGCAGGCTTTTAAGTGTGTTATTCCTGTTGTTACAAAGAGCTAAGCTTTTTTTCCTGTGCAGGTCACATATCTGACCTGGGTGCCCTTCAATTTCAGGCCAGTACCTTGTTATGTTGTGTGGTTCCATAAGTTTGAAATAATCACACATTATACACAAAATGTTGGAGTTTCGTTAAATGTATTTCTTGTAACACTCTATGTGGACTGTTAGACTGTTGCTCACCCCATGATTCCAGTGCTACAGTGATTGTGACCCAGATATATATTAAACTAATATCTTTCTTGTTCTTTCTGAGTAATGTAACAATATAACAGCTTCTGTAGCTGTGCCTGACAGATACATATCAGGGTGGAAATTAGAGCAGCAGGCAGCAAGCTCTGAGGCTTTTAAACCTGTTTGAGGTGTTTAAAAACATTTTCAATGCCTCAAAAATCTCCAGTTTCCCCATGACCATCTCATCCCAGGGGCTACAACCTACAGGCATCCTGGGATCATGCCTTTCTTGACTCAATGCAGAGTGTATTAAGATCAGGAATGTCTTTTGCTGTCATGGGATCTCTGGGTTTAAGCTTAAGTATTAGTGTCATAAATAGACTTACATTAACACTGCAATGAAAATTCCAGCACCTGTTTGAGTACACAGAGGGAGAATTTAGCATGGCCAATGCACCTAACCAGCACATCTTTTGGACTGTGGGAGAAAACCAGAGCACCTGATAAAACCCATACAGATACAAGGAGAACATGCAAACTCCGCACAGGCACCAAGCTGTGAATCAAACCAGGGCTCCTGGCACTGTGAGGCAGTAGAGCTAATTACTATGCCACCGTGCCACCCCACAGAGAGTTTGCACCATCTGTAGGTCCAATTATATCAAAAAAGAAATGGGCAAGAAATCCTCATGGAACAAATGGGAACTTAGTTAGTCTTTGGCCTTTTATCTTCTTTTCTATATTAGGGAAAATGGAAACTTTTACCTCAGTATTCTTTTAACTTTATTGATTGCTGCTTTGCATTGACCAGACATGTTGAACATTCTATCACTTCCAGATTTCATTAAACCTATTTCATTTAATAACAGACCATCGAGTGAGCAGGTCTCCTGTCCTTTTTCCCATTGTCCAAATTGAATTACAACAGCCATACTTCTGCACATTTATAAATTTTGTGTAGATCCATTTAAAATTCTATAGCTGCCTTTTAACTTAATATCATTTATTATTCTGACCTAATTGAATTTTGTTTCTGAATCTAGATCATCTATGTGGATTAAAAACAATAGGGAGCCTAAAACTGATCTCTTGAGACACTCATTCAGGGCAATTTTAAATCAATGTAAAATAAAATAGGTGAGCTGTAAATGGGCTGCTGATTCACAAGCACCTATGTGTTGTCTGTTGATAAGATTTGAAATGACTTCCTGCTAATCTCTTCAGTCTGACATTACTCCTTACATCAGCCATTTTCCTCTCCTTAAACCAATCCTTCATGCAAATCACAATTAGACCTACTTTGACTTCTCAGAGACTTGAGTAATCTTTTCAATAGCTTACCCCATGACATATACATCATCTACCAACAAGAAATTATATCTAGCATTTCTACTCAGAACTATTTTAATGTGAATATTTACTCATTCCTTTTTAACAGCTTAATACTGACATTAAAATAATGCCATTTGGAAAAATTGGAGATTTGTTTCTGGCTTTTAATTTGGAATCTAATCCTTATGACCAAGTAATCCAAACTGGCCTGAATACAACTGAGTAAAATGTGATTCAACAACAACAACTCCTTTGTTTATATAGAAACCTAAATATAATAAAACCTTTTAAGAAGTTTCACAGGAGATTATAAAGTAATATTTAATACTGAGCTTTTGAGCAGATGACTCAAAGTGTCGTCAAAAGGGAATTTCTCAGAACATAAAAATATATGAACTAAGGGCAGGAGTTGGCCATCTGGCCCCTCGAGCTTGCTTTGCCATTCAATATGATCATATCTGACCTCTCCATGGACTCAGCTGTACTTATCCACCTTTTCATCATAACCTTTAATTCCTTTACTGTTCAAAAATTTATCTATCTTTGCTTTAAAAGCATTCAGCGAGGTAGCCTCAACTGCTTAACTGGGCAGGGAATTCCACAGATTCACAACCCTTTGGGTAAAGAAATTCCTCAACTCAATTCTAAATCTGCTCCCCTTATTTTGAGTCCACGCCCCCTAGTTCTAGTGTCACATGCTAGTGAAACAATCTCCCAGCTTCTATTCTGTCTATTCTCTTCATAATTTTATTTGTAAATTTTATAAGAACCCCTCATTCTTCTGAAAAATATCCCTCTAATGCCAGTATATTCATTCCCAAGAAAGGAGAACAAAACTGTAGAGTTCTCCAGATATTGCCTCACCAGCGCCTAGTATAGTTGCAACATAACCTCTCTGTTTTTAAACTCCATCCCTCTAATAATGAAGGACAAAATTCCATTTGCCTCCTTAATAACCTGCTGCACCTCCAAATCAAATTTTTGCAATTCATGCACAAAGACACCCAGGTCCCTTTGCACAGCAGCATGCTGCAATTTTTTTACATTTCAATAATAGTCCATTTGGCTGTTATTCCTACCAGAATGGATATCTCACGTTTACCAACATTGTACTCCATCTGCCAGATCCTTGCCCACTCACTAAAACTATCTATATCCCTCGGCAGAGTCCTCTGCCATTCATGTTAGTGTCATCTGTAAAAGTCACTGATTGACATAGTCTCTAGGCCGCCATTGAGTCATAGAGATTTACAAACAGGGTCTTCGGCCCAATTTGTCTATGTGAAAAAGATGTCCCACTGGACACTTTTGTATTTCTGCCCTCTCACCTCTGGAGCTAGTTTTTGTCTTGCCCATTGTCTTGTCTATTAGTGTCAAGAAAAGAGGTGACAATGAAACAAAAATCAAAACAAAATTTGCAACTTGCTGACGGTTCCAATTTCATTTCATTAACATTAAGATCCACCATAATGAAAATAATCAAATTATAATCAACTCAAGTTTCCAGTTCCTCCCCCACCCAACGCCCTACCCCACCATTTTCATGTCAATTGCCAGTGCTACATATCCTTAGTCCATCCACACTCGGGGGTGGCCAGTACAGAACTTTAAAAGAGATTCTTAGCTGAAGTTTACGAAAGCTAGTGCCTGGTTACCCATTTTTTAGTCTCATGAGAGATTGAGGCTAAAAGGCTTGTTGCTTTGTTGCTCTGAGTGCTTATAAATTTTCTCTGCTGTTACTTTGGCAAAGATGAGTAGACGATTTTCCACCTTCCTAAATGCCGAATTTCTCACAAGCAATGTGATTAATAATGGCAACAACTTCTCTTTAACATAACAGCTTGCCTGATGTATGTAATTAAGGCTTGATGAGCAAAATCATTCCCATTTCACATCATTGGCTGGTGGACCACCTATTGTGCTTCGTACCAAAGTCAATTTACATTTCCACATACGTGGAGTAAAACTGGTGTTCTTTCTGCAACTTTTAAACACCAAAATATCTTGACAGAGAATGTGGCTGGATTTTGACCTGCAGATGATTGTTGTGCAGGAGGAGGACTGCTGTGAAGCTGGCAGACTCTGAAAACTGACTTCCCCAAATATCTGCAGCATTATACTGCAAACTGTCTCAAGTAGGATTCCCATCCAAAGACAGATTGATGCTTGAAGCATCTGAAGTCTGCTTCAGAAGGTCAGAGTCTATGAGACCATGGGGAGTGGCAGAGATTGTAATGAAATGTCCAGATTATATGACACTGGGGAGTTTTTGATTTTAGAGATCGGGGGTGAGGGGAGGGGTAACTGATCACCGGATGGAGCCAGCCAGATTGCTGAGTAGTATGGGTGCAGTGGTGATTCTGGGGATTCCAATTTGGGGAGGGGTCTGATGGGGGGAGGGATGATCTGTTCTAATGGCGGATTGAGGAATGAGATTTCCTGGGTAGCTTTTTGGGCCTTCAGGAAACACCCTTGCTCTTCTTTACTCACATGGACTTTCAGCCCCTCCCTCCTCCATAAAGCTGTCCTGGTTCCTGAGGCCCAGGAAGCGTGATCACCTATAAATAGGAAAGACTGTTGAAATGAAGGCAGGCACCCTCACTGAAATATTTAAGCAATCAACCCAATTCCTGAAAGCGGGCTGGTCACTGTCCTTTTGTTCCACTTCCATTAAAAATAGAAGTCGGTAGTTTGAGATGGATTGGGTTCCTCTTTCAGTTTTCCTGCTATTCTAACACCTGCTACAACCCCATCCACCAAATTGAGGAGTCAAAATTCTACCCCCCCATGAGGTGGCAATAATGTTGTACCATGAAAATCAGATCAATTAATATGCAGAGACCCTTCGTGAGAGGACATAGGACTCTCATTCATGTTCTCCAGATAAGCTTTTACTTAACTATTTAAATATTGAAAACTATTATGATATGGAAAGATAATGTTGTGGCAGTTTTACAGTATTTAGTAAAATATACATAACAGTATATCTGTTATGCTGTTATTTTATTGCACATAACTCCATAATCAAATGGAGTTATGTCAAAATAGCAAACAGGCAGAATCATGCCTGTGTGCTTACGTGAAGCTATTTTCCCTACATCATTGCCCAGTGATTTGGAAATATTCAAATCTTCCTGAACACACACTGAATACTCCAAGAAATACTGCTAGCTGCAAAATGCCACTTGAATCCATTTTTCAACAAATACAGCAAAGTCGTCACTGATATGGTCAGAATATCTTTATTGTCTTGCATGCACTCAGAACAGAATTGCAAGAGGCATTTTCTATTATATTGAAGAAGGTGGGAAAATGCATTTTGAAGAGGAAGCAAAAGAATTGTCCCAACATAGTTTCACTAGCTGATAACAGTGAGTCTAATCTGTGGGGCTAAATGCCATTTATGGCTGAATGTAGTCGTTTGTATATGTAACCTGAGGCAGTCTGATAACATGAGAATGAAGCAGATGAGATTTATTTATTGAGTTATAAAAAGGTCACACATTGTCATTACATACATCCACTAAGACCAATTATTTCATATGGATGATGGCATGTAGTCTGGCAGACATACAGTCAGATTCCATCATTTGTCCTGAGTACAACGATTTGCTGTTTATGTTTAATGTGACAGTGAAGACTCATCATCATAATAATTGAAAAAATACTGCTGATACAGAAAATATGAAATAAAAACAGACAAACTCAGCAAGTCTGGCAGCATCTGTGGAGAGAAATAAGTTAATGTTTTGAGTCTAAATAATCCTTCTATCAAACTAAAGAAAGGTAGAAATGTAAAGAGTTATGTCATTGGAAAGGAGGTGGAGTAGGTGGGTAGAATAGATGATCAGGAATATGTGGGGCAAAAGAGATATTGACAAATTTGTCCTGGGCAAAAGAGAGTGTTAATGGTGCCATTAAGGAATGGAGAGTGCTAATAGTGGCACAAGGTGAGATTGTAGAATGTCTTAATGGGAGCAATTGGACAACAAGGCATAGGTGGTCAAGTGGGGGAAGGATGAGAAGTTGGGGCAGGCTAGGGAGCTGAAAAATAATGGTGGTGTGGTAATTAAGATGGAGGGAAAGATTTACTGTCTAAAATTGTAGAATTCAATGTTGAGTCCAGAAAGCTGTAACGGTCCTAATTGGGAAATGTGATGTTGTTCTTTCAGATTGCACTGAGCATCATTGAAGCATTGCAGCACTGCCTATGAGAACGTGTGGGCTAGGAGTCTCCCAAATAAAAACTAAGCACCAATAGTGGTGAAACAGGAGAATTTCCTACCCATTATTTGAGTGCAATTAGTGGAATGAATCTCCAGCACTCTGTGCTCCACAGAGTGCCTCAGGGAGCTTCCCACCAGTAAGGTAGAGGCAGGGTCTCATCCCACTCGAGAGACTGGAATCAGCATGCTGAATGGACCACTGCGCACATATTGATCTGACAGTGGGGAAATCAGCGCATGTGCACTGGCCACTCCTTCACTGGCCTCCCGATTGCTGGCTTTACAAACACGCACCCCCCCCCCCCCCCCCCAACCCAATCGCCATCCAATCTCTCCCATATCCTGCCCCCTCCAATCATCAGCTCTCCATGTACAGCCCCAATCCCCTCCATTACGTGCAATCCTGATCATCCTTCCCCATGTACAGCCCCGATCACCCCTCTCTCCCAACCTCATTACGGAGTGCACAGCGGGTCCCTCCATTAAGCATCACCGTTCTATCCCCAGTAGGCCCCACCTCCAGTAGCACCCCCCAACTGGCCCCACCCCTTGGCACTGCACAGTGCTGGGGTGGGCAGTGTCAGAGTGCCTGTTGCACAGTGCCAGATTGACACCCCTCTGCCCCCAACATTCCAAGGGGGTCTCAATGGCCTCTGTCCCCACTAACGCAATGAGAATGCCCAGTCCTCATTGATGGGGACCAGTTGTAATCCCCGCCTGGCAACTTCTCCCAGCTGGAGGGAGATATTAGTGAGTCCAGAGACTACCATCCTGGGCTTGCTGATATTGAAATTGGAATTTCAATATGGGTAATCAGCCTTGTGCCAATTTTCAGCGTAGAGCTGAGCACATCTAAAAACAAAGCCTGGAAGATTAACAATCAGCTAGACGCTGGTCACGAGTCCTGTTACAGGCTCCCACTGATATCTCCCAGTCTGCTGCACTGCTCAAGTAGCATAGCAGGAGAAAGAGCCATCTATCATATGCTATCAAAATAACTAGATGAGAATCCATAGGAAAGGATTAATGAAGAAGCGAAATCATGCGGATGCAGAAACCTGAAATAAAAACAGAAAATCTCTTTTTTCAATCTCACCATTGCCCCCCTATTTCTGTATTCTCTTCCAGCCCCGCAGTCTTCCAGATACTTGAAGTCTGATAAGCCTTGCTTCTCAAGTATCTTCGCTTTTAATCATTCCACTGTCCCTTCAGTCACTGCATCCCTAAGCTCTGTTCTCCATCTAAATTCCCTGCTTATTGCGATCTCTCTTAGTTTCTTTAAGATGATCTTTAAAATCCACCACTTTTGATCTTTATGTAACTTGGTGTCAAATTTTGTCTCCTCGTGGTCCTGCGCAGCACTTTGGGACGTGGTATTATATTACAGGTGCTATATAGCACCTGTAATGTGAGTTATTGCTGTTGAAATATTCAGCAGATCAGGCAGCCTCTGTGGAAAGAGAATTAATGTTTCAGTTCGGTGATCTTTCATCAGCATTATTTACATCTGCGTATTAAATGTCTCTGCTTTGTTCCATTGCAACATCTGGATGATCAGCAATAATAGTCACCTAGACAGCCATAAATGAACTTTGAGAAATGATACAAGCACATCATAAACATCCTTTGTGCTGTAATGTTACAATAAGTGTTGAGGAATGATAGAACTGAATAAGCTACTATTAGTCATAGTCGACCAAAGGTGCAGAAAGTGGGACGGAAGGCAGTACTGCTGAACAATTCATTTTGCACATGATTAATCTACCTTCAGCCCATGTTGCAGTGAATAAATCCTTTAGTGCTAACAGCGAAAGGAGGAGTGACTAGTCTATAATTGTCCCATATATTGTGAATTTTGTTACGAGCATCATGAATAACAGAAAGCCCTCCATAACTTCAGGAGGTCATGGATTAATGAATTCTTAGAAAATGAAAACCAGACAGTCAAAGGCAGACTATGAGAACAAAATGGTGATTAACATAAAAGGAAACCCAAAAATGTTTAACAAGCCTGTAGATAATAAGTGGTGATGTGGGGCCTATTAGGAACGTAGAAGGTGTTATGTACTTTGAGGTGCCAAGCAAAGTTAGAATGCTTAATGCTTAAATTGTATTAATGTTTACTAGGAAAGAGAATGTTGACAAAACATTTTCTAAAGCACAGATGACAGAGACAATTTATAGGGGGGGGAAAATTGATAGGAAGTATTGGAAAAGCTTCCCTAGATAGGGGAAGGGGGAGTCAGAAAATTGAGAAGTGGCAAATGTAACACTAAAGTTTAAGAGACGGAGTAAAGATATTCTTTGTGACTACAGGCCAGTTGGCTTAACATGAGTGCTGGGTAAGGTATTAGAAATAATAATCCAGCAAAAAAAAAATACAACAGATCTTTGGAGAAGTTTGAGTTAATTAAGTAGAGGCAGCACAGACTAACCTACTTCAAATTTTTTTTGATGAAGTATCAGAGGAGATTTATATACAATGAATGATGTCTATAAGAAAGCATTTGAGAAAGTACTTCATAAGAGGCTGTTTAACAAAATTGAAGCTCCTTAAAATACATACACTTATTTTTGAGAGTTTTCTCTACTTATTCCAATCATTGTAATCCTGTTCTCACTTTTTTTTGTGCTCCTGTGTGCTGGATCCATCGAATATGATGACATACGTATGACAGATGATCCCTTTTAAATCACATCAAATTGGTTGCAATTATTCTCTGGAAAATCCCTAGAGCTAGTCTGATTTCAAAAGATAGGCAATTAAAACAACACCTCCAGAAGGGGTAGTAAATGTGGTCAGTAAAAACATTTGCTCCACACGAGTGCCAGGTGATGACTATCTTCAAAAGGAGAGAATCTAACCATCACCCCATGATGTTCAATGGCATTACCATCTCTGAATCCCCCATTATCAATATTCTGGGCAGATGCTGCTTTCCATTTTAAACACATAATCCTACTCTTATATCCACATGTTCATCCCCAGCCTTTTGCAATGTTCCAGTGAAGCCCAACACAAACTGGAGGAACAGTATCTCATCTTTGGATTAGGAACTACAGTCTTCCAGACTTAAGGTTCAACAACTTCAGAGTATGAAATTTCTCCTCCATTTGTTTATTTAATTTATTTCACTTTATTTATTTTTTACTTTTAATTTCTTCCATTGCTTTATTTTTCCACTTTTCTAAAATCATGCTTTCTATCTTGTCCCCCCCTCCGCAACCCATCAAATAACCCCATGGTCTTCCCTCCACTCACCCCACTAGGGCCACATGTTGTATGTCTCAACTTGTTCTTTAACCTTCTGCTTACCTTTGTTCTGCCGTTTACGCATTGATCTCTTAATAGCCACTACCAGCACCCTTCTCAGCCATAATCACCATCATTTACATTACCTTTGTCTTGTTATCTATGATATATTTACCAATTTCCCCCCTCTAATAGTATAAATAGCACCCTATTTTCTATTGTCTTCAATTCTGTTGAAGAGACATCTAGACTCAAAATGTTGGCTTTATTCTCTCTCCACAGATGCTGTCAGACCCGCTGAGATTTTCCAGCATTTTCTGCTTTTGCCCACTTTTCACCATACTGTTTAACTGTGTGAGGTCAACCCAAATGCAATTTGGATAACTCGATTTTGGTGCAGGAATCATACCTGAACATGATAACTCTCTTATGTAGCATGGATTCAATTTCTTGTTTCACTTTCTGTAAAAATGGGTGCGAAACCATTCCAGGGGTGAACAAGCAGACAGGTTTGCATCTAGTCTCAATATATAATAGATTATTTTCAGCTTCCTTAGATTTCTGAATTGTTTTTGAATTCTGCCCTAAATTCTGTTGATTTTTTTTCTGAGTTCATCACCTTTATAGATGTGTTCTGTGCAAGTTTCAACTTATCAGAGAACATTCTTGATTGTAAATCACATACAAGGTTTCAGTGATTTCTCTTATGTTGATGTTTTGCAGTCAACTATCCCTTGATTTGCAGCTGAGTGCCTCCTGGACCATGGAAACTCTGCTTTTGACCACTTCTCTGCATCTGATGGAATTGGAATTGAAGAAACTCCTGCTCCAGTGTCTAATTTGAAGTTTGTTTTATGTTCATTGAGTGTAATATCTGCATTTGATCCTATGCTTTTTCCAAAGAGTGGTCCTTCTGGATCTTTTTCTTCAATTTCTTGAAATTCATCAGTTTTATGAATGGTGCATGTTCTTGGTTATTACTCCTTTCATGGTGTATTTAGAAGTTTTTTGCTGTGACAAACTGATTTAAAATGAGCTGTTTTCTTGTAGGAATGGCACTCTGTAATTTTTCTAGGAAATTCTTCACACAGATATTTTGCCACCACAGTGATGGCAGTCACTCTGCCTGCTTCTCTTTATCTCTGTTTGGGGATAGGTGCACTGGAATATTTTGGAGCTAGAAGCTGGTCTGTACCTATGAGTTTTCTCCTTGATACTTCCTTTTTGCCTCGAGTAAAGCACTTGTTCTTTTTTTCTCTCTTCTGCCTGCTTCATTCTCTGTACTGCTTTTGATAGTATCAAATCTTGCAGTGACTGCAAGAAAATCAGACTGTGGTTCTTTTGAGACTTCCACAACAATGCCATCTCTAATTTGTCTTCAGGACTTCAGATTTATAATGTCCTGCTTACAGATGTTAATAAAGGAATCTTTGCTTTTACAAAATCTTTGGGTGAGCCTATTAAAATTCATCCCCTCCATAACGGTGTTTTCCAAAAAATTAAAAGAAGTACTAAAGGCTTTAATAACTTTTTTATATGATGCCATGCCTTCACATCTGTCCTGTCTGACCATAATTCTGGCTTCACTGCTGCCTATGGCACATAATAAGGTAGTGTACGGCCCACTAATTCCTGAGAATAGACAAAGACAGCATTGATACATTGAATTTCATTTATTGAGCAGAATCTTAAATTAAAGCATGACAGAAAAATGAAAAAAAACTGGCAAGAGGGAGAGAGAGAGATATTGGCAAGAACCAGTCCTGTGTTGGTCAAAGAACTCAAAACATACTGTAGGCTGAACTAGCTAAACATAAAGCTGTGATTACAAAATAAGGTAATTCTTATCTGTGGTATTGAATTTCTCTGACAACCAAAGCAATCCTTGCAGCTCTGGCCATGAAAATGCTGCTGTTTATAAACATTTTGTTTTGGCTTATGAGAAAGGCCTGTTTCTGTTTGCATTGTAATTTGAAAGAGTACAGTCAATTTTTCAAGCTAATCCCAGCATGCCAGCTGAGTATAAAAACATGGCAAGTTAGCTTTTAAAACTTAGAATTTAAATGTAATCGCATAGGCAGAAATATCTTAAAATGAAGTATTTGTATAAATAAAGCAAACCAGAGTTAAGCATACATAGGATCCACAACAGTACTGACCTGCTGTTTATTAGTCTTCTCTGCTAGTCTCGATGCTGTTTTACAAGCAGTAGACCTTCAATGCCAGGTTTGATCCAGATCTTCTATGTGGCCAAAGCACTCTAGTAAATGTAAGATTTTTCCATCTCTTCCTTTTACAGCTGCTTCTTTTGGGGTATGGTTGTAGAGTTTCCCATGCTCTCATGGTCCTGCTCCTTTTGTCGTGTTTAATTTTTGCTAATATCTGTTGTTGTTTTTGGTCTTACATGCAGTAGTCATTTTCTTGGAAACTGTTTACAATATAGTCTCTACATGGAACAATCTCTCTCCAAACTCTGTTATTATAGAATCCTTACAGTACAGGAGCAGTCAATTCTATCCATGGAGTCAGCACTGAGTCTCCAATAGAGCATCCCACCCAGAACCAATAGTGCCAGACCACGTATTTACTCCACTAATACCTGGGATACTAGAAGGCAATTTAGCATGATCAATTACCTAACCTGCATATCTTTGAACTATGATGATGGCAATGATACATTTACATATTTAAAATTAACCTTTTATACTATAAATACAAAAGCATAGGAGTTATGCCAAATCTTTAAAAGCCATGACAAGAGGATTGAATCATTTTCTGGTCATAACTTAAGAAAAGAGCAGGTTCACAAGTCTGGTTCCAGTGATGAGGGAATCTAGTTACTAGATTGGATTGGAGGAGATAGGTTTGCTCACTTTGGAGCAAAGGAGATTGAGAAGATATTTCACAGAGTTGTACAAAATTATGACAAGTTTAGATAGATAGAGTAGACAAAGAAAAGTTGCTCCCATAGCACAAGACTACAAGACTAGGGGACAGTGATTTAAAATTTTTGCCGAAGGAATAGATGGGAAGAAAAGCCTTTTTGTTCAACATTTTTAGAACTGGAACTCCGTTGCCCATGAGGACGGTGGATATAGAAGAATGATTTCAAAATGAAAATGGAAAAATGAGTACGGAATTGAGGGAAACAGATGATAGTACAAGGCTATGGGAATAGAACAAGGGAAGGAGATGGCTAGATTATTTTACAGAAAGTTTGCATAGACTCATTGGCTGAATGGATCCTCCTGTGCTGTAATGAAACATTTAGGATTCTTAAGAGGCTTGACAGGGTAAATGCTGAGAGGCTAATTCCCCTCATAAGACCAGAGGGCATAGTCTCAGAATAAAGGGTTGCCAATTTAAGACTGAGATGAGGATTAGATTTAATTTGTCTTATTATTGCCACATGTATTGAAATACACTGAGAAGTATTGGTCGTGATACTCTCAGAAGTGCTGAATTGACAGGAGACCTGTTCTAAATCCCAATTGTTCTGCCAGTTCAGCTTCTTAACTGAATCTCCCCACTTTGTGCACTGAAGAGGTTCCAGTTGTGAATCTCATTAAAAACTCAGAGGGGAGTCCGGGCCTATTTGTGCCGGGGTCTGACAGTTCTGGAACTCTTGCAGCGGTCCCAGTCTGTCAGATTCTCTGTTTGCTGGTCAGCACAATCACTGGCGAGCCGGGGACCTCCACAGTGCTGCCCCTTCAGCCACCTCTCAAGCCTGATTGTGGTCACCTCAAAAATTCCCAGGCCAGTCCTGACCCCCCCATCCCAGAGCACCACAACGTATAGCCCAGCCCACACCCCACCCCCAGCAGTGGTGATCACCCACAGCCACATCCCAGAAGATTTCCCCCCTCCCCGCAACTGAGCCCACTTCCCCAGGAGTCAGAGCCTTCAGGAAGCAGCCCCCCAGCAAACCATAACTCCCCCCTGCCCCAGCATGCCTAAATCAGTGTCCGCCCTCCATCCCAGGCCAATGGCCATGCAGAGTGGCAGTGGGACCTCCCCCACCTCCACCAATTGTGCCTTGGCCTGACCCACAATAGGCCCCACCCCCTTGGCACTGCCTGATGCCTGATTGGCTGTGATGCCCCCGGCATGGGTACTTTGCCCTTTGGGCAGTGCCAGGGGCACAGGTTGGCACTGCCAGATTGCCCATGCCTAGGGGGCACCAACAACCCCCGTGGACCAACCCCATGCGGGAGACCCCTGATTGCCCCCCTTCATTCTGGCGGGGTCTCCTGCTAGTCCCCCAAACTTGAGGCGCTAGTCTGAATCCCTCCAGAATGAAGTACTTCTGGTAGGGTGGGAGATTCAATCAGGTCCTGATAATTAACAAATAAACATACTTAAAATACATGCAAAAAAGGTTTATATGACTGAGCTGCCTTCATGCTGGTTTCCAGTGTAATCTGACCAGCGCCTGTTTGCTAGTTCTGGAAGATGTGCATGTATTCCTGGCGCATGTGCAAATCCCTGTTCAAGGCCGGAGACGCATGCCTCCCACTGCCACCGACAGAAAAGTTGTAGGTCGCAATGGGAAAATCATGGCCATTTTTCTTCGTGTGCTATACAGACAAAAGATATCATTCATAGGGTACATAGGGGAGAAGGAAAGAAGAAGGTACAGAACAATGTTACAGTTATACCTGGGGTGTAGAGAAAGATCAGCTTAATATATGGTAGGTCTATTCAAAACTGACAGCAGCGCAATGCCGTTCTTGAGATGGTTGGTAAGTGATCTCAGACCTTTGTATCTTTTTCCCAATGGAATGAGATGGAAGAGAGCATGTCCAAGGAGTTTCTGATGATCTGGTTGCTTTTCCGAAGCAGTGAGAAGTCTAGACAGTCAGTGGATGGGAGGAATTCCTTCACTCAGAGGGTAGTGAGCCCTTGTATATTTAAGGAATCAAAGAATCATAGAATCCTACGTGCAGAAGGAGGCTATTCAGCCCATTGAATCTGCACCAACCACAATCAAACCCAGGCTTTATCCCCATAACCCATGTATTTAACATAGCTACACCCCTTAACACTAAGGGACAATTTAGCATGGCCAGTTCACCCAACCTGCACATCTTTGAACTGTGGAAGGAAACCGGTGCACCCGGATGAAAGCACACAGACACCACACTCCACATAGACAGTGACCCAAGCCAGGAATCAAATCCAGAGTCACTGGCGCATTGAGGCAGCAGTGCTAACCCAGCCTGCTGCCCCAACCACTGTACCACCATGTCAACCCAACCATTGTGCCACCGTGCTGCCCCACTGTGCCATCATGGGAACAGTTACGAGGGAAGGGCAGGAAAGTGGAGGTGAGGAATGTTAGATCTATTGAATGACAGAGCAGGCTTGATAGGCTAAATGGCCTATTCCTGTTCCTACTTCTTATGGTCTTATTGACATTATGGCCTGCATTTTATTGTGCGGAGTCAGAATCTGATATCCTGATCAAACGTTGGTCTACAGCCCATACTTGCTGGCAGTAGAATCACTTTGGCAATTTTATCACAGGTAGCTCCCTAATTGGCACTAGTCAACTAAGAATGGTTAGCAGGTTCCTGATACTGCCAGCTTAATGAGTTAGCTGATAGCTATGAAGACTCAGCAGTGCCATTGGGTGAGCTTCCAGACTTAGCCAATAACCTGATAATGTTTGGGAATGGCCCAAAGATAAAGAAATAAAAGAGTGCAAAGGAAAACAGCAGAAAAGAGGCAGTTTGAGATTAAATGTTGCCTTTATGTCTAATGCAGCAACTCACAGTGTGCCACCAGAATTCAGCTATTTTCCACGTTTGGGCCAAGGCAATAATGAAACTTGGTGCCGAGAGATTCCGGCAAAACCAAAACTGAATGTCAGTGAACAGATTGTTAGTAAGTTGGTTGCTGCCGGAAAGCATTGTTAATAAAACCTTCCATTCATTTGCTGATGATTCACAGTAGAGTGATGGGAAATTAGTTGGGGTAATTAGATGTGTTTCTTTTAAGGACAGAACATATCTGGGCAATGTTCCACTTAATCAGATTCTGCCTGTATTATAGCTGTATGGTAACAGCTTAGGTAGTGCTAGAGCACAAGTCTTCAGCACTTGTCTGAAATTTTGCTGAGTTCGCCAGGAAACTAGCTTTGTTAGTTTTGCCAGGAACACAAAACATAAGAACATAAGAAATAGGGGCAGGAGTAGGCCATCCAGTCCCTCAAGCCTGCCCCACCATTCAATAAGATCATGGCTGATCTGTTCAGTGCCATTTTCCTGCTTTCTCCCCATAACTCTTAATTCCCTTGTCAATCAAAAACCTATCCACTCTTGACTTAAATATATTCAGCGAGGAATCGTCCACCACTCCAACAGGCAGAGAATTCCAAAGATTCACCACCCTTTACGTGAAGAAATTCCTCCTCAACTCCGACCTGAACCGCCCCCTCCCTAATCTTAAGGCTGTGCCCTCTAGTCCTGCTATCTTTGTTAAGCGAGAACAGTCTCTCAACCTCTACCCTATCCATCCCCTTCATTATCTTATACATCTCTATAAGATCCCCTATCAGCTTTCTAAACTCCAACGAGTACAAACCTAGCCTACTTAGTCTCTCCTCATAATCCAACGCCCTCATCTCTGGTATCAGCCTAGTGAACCTTCTCTGCACCCCCTCCAAGGCCAACGTATCCTTTCTTGAATGCAGCGACCAAAACTGCACATAGTACTCCAGCTGCGGCCTCACCAGTACTCAATACAGCTGCAACAGTACCTCCCTACTTTTATATTCTATCCCCCTAGCTATAAAGGCCAACATTGCATTCTTGATCACCTGCAGACTGTGTTTTGCGATTTGTGCACAAGGACCTCCAGGTCCCTCTGCACCGTAGCATGCTGCAGCTTTTCACCATTTAAATAGTAATAAGGATGGTATCTCATTTTTAGGTAAGCCTGTTGCTGCGTCTAACACGTTGTCTACATTCTTCATTTAATCTGTGTGGTTCCCCAACCTTGATGATAGTTGCAAAGTGGGTGATCTGTTAGGCAATACCTCGTGGTTGAGTACAATTCTGTTTCTTCTAATTTCCCACAGTGCTTCATGGATGTCAGTTTTGAGTTGCTAGATCTGTTCTGAATCTATTCCATTTAGTATGGTGGCTGTGTTACACAACAGGATGGAAGGTACCATCAATATGAAAATTAGACATTGTTTCATAGAACGTAGAAAAACTACAGCACAAGCAGTCCCTTTGGCCCACAAGTTGCACCTATCTTATCCCTCACTACTGGGTTTACTTATAACTCTCAATCCTGTTAAGTCCCATGTACTCATCCAGAAGTCTCTTAAAAGACTTTATTGAATTTGCCTCCACTGACCTCAGACAATTACACACACCCACCACCCTCTGAGTGAAAAACTTGTCCCGATATCTCCTCTGTATCAACTCCCCAGCACCTTAAGCTGGTGTCCTTTTGTAGCAACCATTTCAACCCTGGGAAAAAGTCTCTGAAAATCCACCCAATCTAAACTTCTTAACATCTTATAAACCTTTATCAAGTCACCTCTCATCCTTTGTCTCTCTGAGGAGAAAAGACTGAGCTCCTCAACCTATCCTCATAAGGCATGCCACCCGATCCAGGCAACATTCTTGTAAATCTCCTCTGCACCCTTTTAATAGTTTCCACATCCCTCCTGTAATGAGGTGACCAGAACTGAGCACAGCCTCCATAAGGACCTATCAATACTCTCAAGGATTGATACATCTGTGATGATATGTTGGTGAGGATGAGGTCAAGTAGATTTCTCTCCCATATTGATGCTCTCAACACTTGCCATAGGTCCAGTTTCACAGGTAGTACTTAGCCGGCTTGGTTAGCACTGGTGCCACTGACCCACTCTTGGTGACGATGGTAGTCTCCTCCAAGCCACTCACCATCCCAATTTCAAAATATATACCCGTTCCTTCACTGTTCCTGGAACTTCTTCACTAACAGCACTGTGGGTGTACCTGTATCAGCGGATCACGAAGGGCAATTAGAGATGGTCATTCCTTTAGTGAGCAAACTAAAATCTGACCTAATATCTCTTGTGTGAATTTGGTGTTATATTTTGTTTTCTACTGCCTCTGTGAAGTGTCTTGGGATGTTTTATTACATTAAACTGCTATATGAATATTACTTGTTGTTTCGTAAGTATATGTTACAATTTTCTTCAGGGAAATTGGTACACCTGTTTCTTTCTTCCAATTATTCCTGTCTACTGTGGTGTAAATTATGAGTCAGTTATAGTTTTATGTTCCTCATTTTATATGATATTTCAGTATTATACATGTGCTGAGACCATTAATAATCCTCTTCGGCATGAGAATATTAAAGCAGACTCCCAGTTTAACAGAATTTCTCAATTGTTCTGTTAAGTAATCAGCTGAGATTGACATTTACAAGTCTATTCACAAATTATGTAAATGAGCATGAAGTAAATCTTTTGACTAGCACTGAAGTATCCAGTTTACCTTAAAGCTTGTGTCACTGCTTTGACTTCTGCTTCTCCATTCCCAGTTTTGAGTTTCTTCCAAATTTTCCTGCCTCGAAACCCACCTGTGAGCAATTGCAAAGAATGTCCAATCATATTTGCATTGCATGAAAAGTGTTCTATTCCCCCATTCTTTCAAGCTAAGCTAATTAAATATCCAAATAGTGAACCCTCACTTGACTATAATATCTGTCTTTCTTAATAATTAGTGACAGCTGGCCCAGTAGCACAAGCATTTCAGCACTTAACTCCTAACCAGGGGGAGGGGGTTACAAGTTTGAGTCCCATGATTGCATGCAATTCGAGCTCATTTATCTCTGCTCAGCCTCACTACTTATCAGCTATGCTGCAAAAAACACAGAAGTGAAATGGTCCAATTCTACTTCAAGGAAATTGACATATTCCAGGTTGATTTCTTACCTACCAATCACGGGATGGAATTGACTCTGATGACGGAGAAATCTGCAGCATATGTCATCCTGCCAGATCAACACAAGGAGAGGATGCCAGCTGCCAAGGCCCTAAATTTGCAATTTTCTTCCTAAATCTTTCTGTTACTCTTTCCTCCTTGAAGCTGCTCCTTAAAACTGCTATCTTTGACCAAAATTTTGCTTATTTGTTGTGATATCTCCTTTTGTGGTGTGATATCATCTTCGTTTTATAATGCCTCTCTGAAGCATCTTGGGGCATTTAGTTACATTAAATCCACTCTCTAAATACAAGTTGCTGTGATGCTGATAAGTGGCAGTGAAGAAATAGGAGAAAATGGGGGACAAATATGTAGTAATAACCAGACATATATTGCTCTTTATTCAACTCACTCATATCTCTTGCATATTTTTGCATTATTTCAGTAGAGTTCCAATAATCATAGTCGTAGAATCATTGGGATGCACTTCCACGTTAGAGAGTGAGTAGCTCAAGTGAAAAAATTTCCCGGCTTGTGTGTTTGCCTTGGAAAAAGTGCCGGAAGGCATAGGTCACTTGGGGGTAGGGAGGGGGGATGGGTTCATGCTGGCGTCAGGCTTGCCGCACACAAATAGTTTGAAACCAACCACGTAGTCTGTACCGTGCTGAGGTGTCTGATTAAAAGGCTCAACTTAATTCCTTGAGATATTATGCCAGTTGTTTTGCTTAGTATTAGACCCTGTAATCATCATCTCTCATATCTGCTCACTTCCCTCCGCCCACTCCCCATCCCTCACACATGCCAACACATGCCACCCATGCCTCCCTCCTCCAAGGCCTCTTCTAGCCCCATGCCAACTTAATGTCAACTCATGCTAAATCATGATGCCTTACTAACCCCATAGTACCTTATAGCTCTTCTGCCAACATGGTGCTAATTTATGCCAATTCTTGCTCTCACCCATATCTATTGGCCCCTCATACCCTCCATAACAACTCATGGCACATAGAATCATAGAATCCTGTAGTGCAGAAGGAGGCCATTCAGCCCATCAAGTCTGCATCTGTTACAATCCCACCCATCTCCATAATCCATGCATTTACCCTAGCTCATCCCCCGGCACTAAGGGGCAATTTAACATGGTGAATCTACCTAACCTGCACATCTTCTGACAACAGCTTACTTGTGTCTATCTAGTCTTAACCTATTACAGTCTTGTACACCTCTATCAAATCTCCCCTCAATTTCCTGTTCTCCAAAGAGAAAAATGACAGCTTCTCCAATTTAAATTCCTTCATGCATGGAATCATTTTGGTAAATCTCCTCTGCAATCTCACTAGGATATTCATATCTTTCTGAGAGTATCGTGATCAAAACTGGATGCAATTTTTTTTGTGAACCAACTGGAGTTTTATAAAGGTTCGACAGAACTCTCCTGCTTTTGTATTCAATACATTAATTATTAAGCCCAAGATTCTGTACTTTTTTATTAAGTACTCTTTCAATATGCCCTGTCACCTTCAAAGATCTATGCATATGCACCCCCAGGTCTCTGTGTTTCTGCACGCTCTTTAAACCTGTGCCATTAAGTCTTTGTTGCTTCTCCCCATCCTTTCAGCCAAATTGCATCAACTTATATTTCACTATATTTAATTCCACCTGTCACTTGCCTATCCATTTTACTAGCCTTCCTACACATTGCAGTTGATTGGAATTGTTGTCATGATTCATTGTATCCTCGGTTTTGTATCCTCAGTAAATTTTGAAATTTTACTTTTTGTTTCAATATTCATGTTACTTATATGTATCAAAAAAGCAGTGGTCCCAGCACTAATCCTTGGGCATTAGCATTGTCCACATGGCAAAACAAATATTTATCATAATTCTTTACGATAATTCTTTGGTTTCTGTTATTAAACCAATTTTTTAAACCCAAGTTGACACTGAGTGTCTTCAATGTGTTTAGCAGTCATTTATATGGTACTTTGTCAAACACTTCCTCTTGATCTATATAGATAACATCCACTGCATTCCGTTCATGAATATTTTCTGCTGCTCCATCAAAAACATTTAATTTGATGAATCAAAATCATGCTAGCTCTGTTTAATTTACTGAAACTATGCCAAGTGTCTGTTAAATATTTCATTGATTACTGTTTATCAAGCCTTACCCATCACTAATGTTAAACTAATCTGCCTGTAGTTACTAGGATTGAGCCACTTTCCAAATCTTTGACTCCTTCCACATTTCAGGAATTTCTCCTCCACTTTTCACTTTAATTTATCCCAATTGATATTTGAGTAGTTAAATTCCCCTAATATCATCACTCTATTGTTTTTGCTCATCTGAGATTTTCATTGAGTGTTGATGTTCTCTATCTCTTTTTCACTATTTGGAGACCTATAGAATATGTCCCAGGATTGTGGTCAAACCCTTTTTGCTTTTCAACTCTAACCAAATAGATTCTGCCTTTGCACTCTCAAAGACACCCTTTCTTTCCAATACTACAATTTCTTCCATAATCAGTCCTGCCATGCCACCCCCTTTTAACAAAACATAGAGAGGGCAATGACATAGCAAAGACAGAAGGTTGTGTCATGGTATACTCACTAGACTAGTAACCCAGAGCAAGGTTTTGTGACCCAAGTTCAAGTCCCATCATGACAAATGGCAAAATTTAAAGATTCAATTTAAAAAATCTGGATAATGACCATGAAAGATGACTAATACCATTTAGGGAAGGAATTACCTGGCCTTTGACTACAGATCCACAGTAATGTCATTGACTCTGAAACTGGCAAGCCTGTGAATGATATTTAAAAAATCTGTTTCCCAACTTTTCTCGACAGTTGCTATCTGGGAATATTAAGTACCCAGTTTTAATTATTGGTGCTGCATCATATTTTGACATAGAAATTTGTGCTTTTCAACCTTATTTACCACATGTTGTGCATTTAGACAAGCATATTCTTAACTCATCTTTGTATTTTTCAATTTTGCTTCTCATTTTGCTCCTTTATAATATGGTACTGCTTCCTTCTTTAGCACTATTGGACATGTTTGCTCCTTTATGCACTTTGCTTCTCTTTTATTCTTCTATATGTTGGTGTACAGTTTTTCTGCCAATTTAAATTAAACTCTTTCCACCACACTAGGAACCTCCTCATGAATAAGTAGGTCCATTTCTAAATGGCAGACATTGACTAGTGGTGTACTACAGAGATCAGCTATTCATTGATTTAGATGAGAAACTAAATGTAATATCTTCAAATTTGCAGATAACACAAAGCTGGATGCAGGAGTGAGCTATGAGGAGGTGCTTCAGTGTGATTTGGATATGCTGAATGAGTTGGCAAATGCAAGGTAGATGCAGTATAATGTGGATAAAGGTGAAGCTATCCACTTTGTAACAAAAATAGGAAGGCAAATTATTATCTAAATGGCTATTAATTAAGAAGGAGAAATGTGCAGTGCGACTTTGGTACACTCATATACCAGTCGCCGAAGATAAGCACACAGGTAAAGAAGGCAAATTGTATGTTGGCCTCGAAGTTCAGGGGTAAGGATTCTTGCTCCAATTATACAGGGCCTTAGTGAAGTCACACCTGGAATATTATGTGCAGTTTTAGAACATAGAACCCTACAGTGCAGAAACAGGCCCTTCGACCCTTTGAGTCTGCACCGACCACAATCCCACCCAGGCCCTATCCCTATATCCCTACACATTTACCCATTTGGTCTCCTTATCTGAGGAAGGCTGTTCTTGCTATAAAGGGAGTGCAGAGAAGCTTATTTTAGAATTCTCCCTAATCTTGTTCACATGTTTTTTTTTGCCCGTCCCCTTTTTGTTCTTCTAATTGCTTTCTTAAGTGTCCTCCTGCACTTCCTCCAGGCCTGCAATTGAACTGTTCCTTTTGCACTTACAAAAAAACCTTTCTCTACTTCCTTATTCAATCCTGAATTATACTAAATATCCAGGACTCCCTGAACTTATTGCTTCTATATTTCCCTCTATGGATCTGTACTCTCCCCACTTCTCCTGAATATTTTTCAAGTAACCCTCTAAACCTTTATAATATGACCATCCCAATTTATATTGAGGAAGTTGAAATCTCCTAGTATAATTACCCAATTATTCTTACATACCTCAGTAAATTGTGTACATATCTGCTCCCCTATTTCTAACTGATTCTTTGGAGGCCTATAATACACATACATTAATATGCTGCCCCTTTTATATTCCTAAATTCTATCCACACAGCCTTGTTTGAAGACCCCTATCTCTACTTATTGTAGAAATTGACTCCTTAAGTAATAGCATAACACCACTTCCTTTTTTACACCCTTCTCAGTCTCATCTACATTTCCTATACCCCAGAATGTTACATTGCCAGTCCTGCCCTTTCTTTAAACATATTTCTGTGACGGTAATAACTTTACACTTCCATGTGTCAATCCTTAATTCATCAGTCCTATTACACTCCTAGCATTAAAGTAAAGACCATCCAGCCTTGCCTTATTCTCTTGAAACTCAACATAGCTGACTTGTTTTCTTTACTATAACGTGCTGCGTGTCTATTTTACTAATGCTGAGTTCCCTGCCTCTGCCAAACTTGTTTAAACTCCTCCCAATAGCACTAGCAAATCCACCCGCGAGGATGATCACCGAGTGTGGTTCAGGTGCAGACTGTCCTGCTTGTACATATCCCACCTTCCCCAAAAATGGTCCAGGAATCTAAAACCCTCCTGCCTGCACCAACTCTTGAGCCGAGCATTCATCTGGCCTAATTTCCTATTTCTGTACTTGATAGCACTTGGCACCAGGAGTAATCCAGAGATTATAACTTTTAGAGGCCTGCTTTTTAATCTCTACTGTCTAACTTCCTGAATTCTTGATGCAAGACTTCAGCCACTCAGTGTTCAGGGTTTGGCCTGATGGAACATTTCAAATAAAGAGATGATAGAGCTTAAAAACTGCTCCCCTCACTACCGAATCACTGGGAGGTTTATATAGTAATGAGAACTAAGGTCTTAAGGGTGCCACGCGCTGCCATCAATTACCGCTGGCATTGTATCTTCTAATAAGATGGCATCAGGCTTACGGGTGACTCTGTGAAAGGACTATTGTGAAAATATTGAAGAGCATTGTCATATCATTATTGTAATGTCATGAATGTTAAAATCAATCCTTTGACTAATAAATGGTGCTGAAACTGTGTGGTTTCTCAGAATATATTGTCAGTGCTTGAACAAAGTTCATGAGAAATGTTAACTGTGACGAACAATGTTCTGCTGCCTGCAGCCAAGCCAGCTTCCAGTTCTGTACTTAATCTGGCAGCTGTTGAATCAGTTTAATCATATCTTTAGTCATTTGCCTATATGTCTTTCTAATGCAGTCCCTTTCCATTTTTCAGACCATCCTTTGCCACACTTGACTGAGAGGCAGTCATGCAATTCCTCATCAGTAAATTGCCTCTGGGAAGATTCACAAGGGAAGGCAAAGGGATTTGGAATAAAAGAACATAACAAAGCAGAATAGAAGGTAACCATAGCACGCAATTATTATTGGATGTGCAATTTTATATCAAGAATCTTCCCTCACGGTTGACTAAATAAATTTCAAAAGATTACCGGCCAGAATTTTACTGCCACACCCTCCTCGAATCCCCAAGCGGGATTTTACCAGCCTCACCCGAACAATCCCAGCCACTGTATTTCACTCTTGGTCTGAGCAAAAATAGGGCAAATTAACTGGAGCTCCCACCTCCAGCCTGTATTGACTTTGCAGTTCTCAATTTTGTCCTAATTTTCTTCCTTACCCTAACCCATAACTCATATTTTCCTCCAGTTTCTCTCCCTTCATTCTCTATCTTTTCCCCTGAGACCCTCTTCTTACCCGCTCAAACACGTTCCCACTAAATTACTGACCATCAATTCCTTTCCTAGCTCCCAGGATAACAAATATAATTTACTCTTCTCTGCCATCGACAACTCTACCATCTTCATTCCTGTCATCAAAATACTCTAGACTCTCCAACTTTGCATACTACCGGTCCATCTCCAATCTCCCCTTCCTCTCCAAAATCCTTGAATGTGTCGTCAGCTGCCAAATATTTTCCCATCTTTCCAAGCACTGCAATCAGATCACAATGCTGAAATGTTTTCAACCAAAGTCACAAATGACATCCTACGTGACTATGACAAAGATGAACTATCCATCCTCTCCCTGCAGCCTGTCAGTAGCCTCCTCTCCAGCTGGGACAGACTGCAAGTAAATGCTTCCAATCTCATCTGCCCAAATATAACAGAGAATCATCTACAATGATTTCTCTTCCTTTGTCCAAAATTTCTTCTGATTATCCCCCAAGGATCTATCCTTAATCCCCTCATATTTTTCATTTACATGCTATTCCTTGGCAATATCATTTGAGAACCCAGTGTCAGTGTACACTGAAGACACTCAGTTCTGCCTCTCAGCCCTCCCTCTCAACTCCTCCACTAAATTGTCATACGACGTGTCCAACATTTGTTGCTGGATAACAAGAAACTTTCTCCAATTGAATATTAAGATCAAAACTAACATTTTCAGTTCTGACTACTGTTCCCTACTGACTGACTTCATACTTCACCTAGCAACTATCTGAAGCTGAAGCAGACTGTATGAATGTGTCACTTGCCCCCCAGCCCCCAGTAATTTCCAACCGTATATCTGGACTATCACTATGATCACCTATTTCCACATCTGTAACATTCTGGCTCTGTCCCTGTTTCAGGTCATCTGCTGCTAAAACTTTCATCCATGCCATACTTGCTCTAAACTTGAATATTCCCGGTCAGGCTCTCATATTCTACCTCCCTATAAACTTGAGATCATCCAGAACTTTACTGCCTGCGCCCTAACTCACACCAAATCCTTTAAACCCAGATCTTCTGTACTCATTAACCTACAACGCTTTGATTTAAGCTTGCTCATTCCTGTTTTCAAATTCCTCCATGACCATACCCTTCCTCCAGCCCGCAACACAATGAGTTATCTGTGGTCCTTGAAACATAGAAACTTGACCATTCGATTCTGCTCTCCCATTCATTATTATGGCTGATCATCAACTTCAATATCATGATTTCCTTTTCCTCTCATATTCCTTGATCCCCTTGAGGCCACTATATCTAATCTTGTCTTGAAATCAGATTAAGCTCTGGCCTCAACTATTTTCTGCAATAGTGAATTCCACAGATTCAGCAGTCTGTGGATGAAAAATGTTCTCCTTATCTCTGTTTTAAAAGGTTTACCCCTTATCCTCAGGTTATGACCCCGAGTTCTGAACTTCCCCCACCATTGGAATCACTCTTTCTGAATCTGCCAGTTTAACCCTGTTAAAATTGTATAAGTTTCTATGAGATCCCCTCTCACTTTTTTAAACTCCAGTGAATATAATCTCACCTAGCTTCTCCTCATGTAACAGACCTGCCACCCCAGGAATCAGCCCGGAAAACCTTCACTGTACTCGTTCAATAGCAAGGACATCTTTCCTCAGATAAAGTCATCAAAACTGCACACAATACTCCAGGTGTGGCATCACCAATACCTGATACAATTGCAGTAAAACATCTCTATTCCTATACTCAAATCATCTTGCTATGAAGGTCAATATATATTTGCTTTCTTTACTGCCTGCTATATCTGTGCACTTATCTTCAGGCTTTTAGAACATCCCCAATTTTCATCACTCCATCAATGGTGGCATGCCTTCAACTGGAATTGGACCAAATCTTGGAATTCCCTCCCCAAACATTTCTATCTCTGTACCTCTCTATTCTTTCAATGAACTTCCTTAAAACTCTCTTTGACCAAACCTGTGGATATCTGCCCATATATCTCCTCATGTGACGCCAAGCCAAATCTTGCTTTTTAAGAATCCACCAAAGTGTCTTGAGATGTTTTATCAGGCTAAGTGCAGGATATAAATATATGTAATTATTCATTCAGGGCAGTGATAGAATTGTTACAATTGACATATATGTCCTGGGCAAAGAAAGGACAAATCGGCCAGAGTTTCTCCGCCAATTTCCACCCACCGACCAACCTTGGAAAGTATAGCTATATGGGAATTCAAACTAAATAAGATCAATAGATCTCCACTGCCAAATAAAATGGCTGGAATTTGCCAAAAGATGACTATATGGGTGATCTTACCAGCTTGTTCCACTGGTCAAACCGGACCAGAGGCAAAAAATCAGGATCATGCCCAAGTTTTCACCTATCACAATCTCTCTGGCTCAGTTTTGCCAATGAAATCAGCTTTGCACTCAGAAAGGGGGCAAAGCCAATTTCAATATTCATGACATGATTTCCATGTCATTAGTGCACCCCGGACATTATCATCCAGGTTCGCTTTACCTTATCTACTCGCTGGTTGAAATCCTGACTGGCAAGGATCACAAATGGTCTCCACCAACGGGCACAAGCTGTAATGTTCTCAATGGTGGAAATCCCTGGATGGTGAAGGCAGGGCTGGGCCAGGCAGTGTTCCTTGGGTACTGCCCTGCAACAACCCTAGTATTGACCTCTGATCTCACCGGTGAGGCCATCCCGTTTGGTCCCTGTTGGTGAGGACTATCTGTGACCCTCAGCAGTGAGGACCTTGACTGGTGAAGAGGCTAAGGTAAGTGATCCTGGATGATAGTGTCCGGGGCTCATTAATGACATGTTAATCGGTAGCTGGTAAAGTCACGCCCAGAGAGTGTCAGCCTACGGGAGAGAGATTGCAAGTAAGAATTAGTCTGCAGGAGTGATGATGGAAGAGAGTTGCTCTGTGAGAGGAATGGAGAGAGAGAGAGCAAGAAGGCCATCCTGTGGGAAAGATGGCGAGAGAGAGAGTGTCGGTACGCAGGAGTCACGACAAAAGAGAGTGCTGGCTTGTGAGAGAGAGATTATGAGAGAGAGAAGAGGATCATCCTGAGGGATCCTTTGATACTTTAACATAGTGGTTAGCACTGCTGTCTCACAGCATTAGGGACCAGGTTCAATTCTGACATTAGATCACTGTCTGTGTGGAGTTTACACATTCTCCCCATTTAACATAGAACATAGAACAATACAGCACAAACAGGCCCTTAGGCTCACGAGTTGCGCCGATCACATCTACCAATCCACAGACCTATCTATAACCCCCTATCCCATTCGTTTCCATATACTCATCCAGAAGACCCGAGTGAGTTTGCCTCAACAACCTCCGACGGCAGCCGATTCCATTCACTCACCACCCTCTGAGTGAAAAACTTACCCCTAATATCCCCTCTGTATTTGCTTCTCTGCACCTTAAATCTATGTCCTCTCGTAGTGACCATTTCAGCTCGGGGAAATAGTCTCTGAGAGTCTACCCTATCTATTCCTCTCAACATTTTTAAACCTTTATATAGTGGCAGATATATTTCTGGGTGGGTTTCCTCAAACTGCTCTGTTTTCCTCCCATAGTCCAAAATATGCGCTGGTATGGTGAATTGATCATGCTACATTGTCCTTAGTGTCAGGTATCTATCAGGATAAATGCATGGGGTTACTGGGTTTGGACCTGCGTGTGATTGCTGTTGGTGCGCCTTAATGGGCCAAACGGCCGTCTTCTGCACTGTAGGGATTCTATGAGAGGTAGTGAGAAAGAGAGTTAGCCTTGCAAAAGAGATGGTGAGTGAGTGATTCAGCCTATGAGACAGAGTGAGTGAGAATGAGAGAGAGAGAGAGAAAGAGAGAATCAGCCTATGAGAGAGAGTATGTGTGAGAGAGAGAGTGAGTATCAGCCTGTGGGACAGAAATGTTGAGACACAGAGAGAGAGAGAGAGAGAGAGAGAGAGTATTGGCCTATTGGACAGATTTATAGAGATTAAGCCTATGAGAGAGAGATTGTGTATGCGAGAGAGAGAGGGAGAGAGAGAATGTATCGGCCTGTGAGAGAAAGATGGAGAGAGAGAGTCAGCCTGTGGGAAAAAGATGGCGAAAGAGAGAGTCAGCCTATGAAAGAGAGAACGTGTGTGTGAGAGAGAGAGTATTAGCTTGTGGGAGAGAGATGAAGAGAAAGAGTCAGTCTGTGGGAGAGAGATGGTGTGTGTGAGAAAGAGAGAGTGTGTCCGCCTGTTGGAAAGAAGAGAGAGAGAGAAAGAGAGAGAGAGAGTCAGCCTGTCAGTGAGAGATGGGGAGAGAGAAAGAAAGAGGGAGAGAGTGTTGGTCGGTCAATGGGAGAGATGGTGAAAGGATGGTTAGTAGAGGAAGTTAGGATATTTTGGTGAAATGTCAGGGGTTGACTTTTACACAAGATCAACTATTACTCAAGTATATATGGTATGCACCTGCATTGCAATCTATGTATAATTTGATTTAATGCTAAGGTAAAGTCTGTATTTTGTCAGTTACAAAAATAAACCATTTCCTGTAATTTTTAAGACAGTCTCCAGTATTATGAGTCATTCCTAGTTCTCAGAAGTAAGGCAAATTAAATTAGATCAATGTTAATATATCTGAACAGTTCAGCTCAGAGACTGACAGCTGTTTTACAATTCATTACAATTTTATGATTTTGTTAAATGTCAAGGTATCCTCTGTAAACGTATTTATCAAAGAAATTGCAAGGTCTGTCAGAGAAATATTATTGTTGTGTAATTCAGTAACAAAGGGCAAATCATCTACTAAAACATTGGCATTTTTGACAAATGGAAAATATCATTGCAAGTTCTGGAATTTGATTACATAATCAAAATATTTTGGTACATGTCAGTAAACTGTGATATTACTCATCATTTTAAATATTCTTAATATAATATCAATGGAAACTAATATAATACAGTGCAATTCAAACAAAACAATAACTCAACAATTTTAACTGGTCATATAATTCTAAGGTTCCAGTCCCTCAACTGAAACAAAATTGGAGACACCTCCCTGGCAAATTTTCATAAAAGCAAAATGCTGCGGATGCTGGAATCTGAAACAAAAACAGAAAATGCTGGTAAATCTCAGCTGGTCTACCAGCATCTACGAGGAGAGAGCAGTGGCAATGTTTCGAGTCTAGATGCCTCTTTGTCTGAAGGATTGAAGGGTTCTCTCCCCACAGATGTTATTAGATTTGCCAAAATTTTCCAGCATTTTCTGTTCCTGGCAAATTTTCACCTTTGCTATCTTTAAATATCAATGTGCAAATTGGGTTAGTTGATTCTTTTCTGCAAATACAAACTTATTGATTTAAATGCTTCTGCACAGAAAGATTTAGGAGCACATTCTTAAAGTACAATAGATAAACTGGGATAATTTAAAAAAAACAATATGGTTATAGTATTACATTCACAAGCTGATTCAAGAGGGAGAATAAGAGGAATATGAAAAAGAGATATCACGGAGAAGATAATGAATCAAGAGCAACTTTTACCTTATTTTCTTTTCTATTGACTAGAGATTTTCACAGTAATTTCATTACAGTGTGAATGTCAGCCTATTTGTGACTAATAAATAAATTTTGCTTTACTTTCACTTTTCACTGCCAAAGACCAATTTTCCCTTCAGAGTTAAATCTTTGGCCATAAGTTTACATTCACTGAGTGGGCACATGGCGGACATGATCGATTGTGAAATGGGGCATGATGATGTCAGGAGAGTGTTCCAACACCATTGTGTGACCTTGTGAGATTTCAGTCTAGGTTAGAAACTTGCCCGCCAACAGTTGAACGTAGAAAAAGGAAACAGGAGTATATAGAATATAGAATATTACAGCACAGTACAGGCCCTTTGGTCCTCAATGTTGTACTGACCAATGGAACCAATTTTATGACCCTCTAACCTAAACTATTCCAATGCTATTCATATGCCTATCCACTGACCATTTGAACACTCTTAAACTTGGCGAGTCAGAGTAGCCATTCAACCCTTTGAGCCTGCTCTGCCATTCATTTTGGTCATGGCTGACCATCAAATTCAATATCCTTTGCCTATATCCCTTGGTTCCCCCTGGCACCAAGAGGTATATCTAATTTCTTGTTGAAATCACATAACGTTTTGGTTTCAACTACTTTTTATGGTAGTGAGTTCCACAGATTCTCCACTGCTGCCTCATAGTGAGTTCAATTCCAGCTTTGGGTTACTGTCTGCGTGGAGTTTACACAATCTCCCTGTGTCTGTGAGCGTTTCTCCAGGTGCTCCGGTTTCCTCCCACAGTCCAAAAGATACATGGGTTAGCTTGATTTAAAAAAAATGCCTCTTAGTGTCAGGGGAACCAGCAGGGTAAATACATGGGATTATGGAGATAGGGTGGGATTGATATTTGTACTGGCCCAATGGGCTGAATGATTTCTTTCTGCACTGTAGGTATTCTAAGAAATTTCTCCTCACCCCAGTTCTCAAATTATGACCCTCAGTTTTGGACTGCCTCACCTCTGGCAACATTCTTTCTGAATCTACCCTGTCTAATCATGTTAGAATTGAATACCTCATCCTTCTAAACTCCATTGAATATAATCAAAACTGATTTAGTTTCTCCTCATATGACAGAACTGTCATCCCAAGAATCATCCTGGTAAACTTTTGCTGTACTCCCTCTATAGCAAGAAGATCCTTCCTTAGATTAGGATATCAATAAAGGGTCAACTAAGATAACTTAAAGGACAATTGATTGATTTTTTGAGTGGCTTGTGTGATTTTATGCTTAGCACATGGACCACTTGGTGAGGTAGCCTTCACATTTTCATGCTTTCTACACTCAGAGCAGGACAAAAGATCTACAAGTAGTGCAAAGATGAGGAATAGTTAGGGGTTTATCTGAGAGTTGCTTGGTTTATAGATGCCATCTGGCACTTTTTTGTTGTTCTGGAGAATTCTCTGATTTCTTAGCTTTGTCAGGAGCTTTCTGTCAATAAACATCTTCAGTGTGGCTCCAACAACATCAGCATGGAAATTGTGTATGCCTGAGAACAGGAGGAGAGGGCTGGAAGGGAGAGAAGGCCAGTTGCCCACAGGCACCACCCCGTATTGAGACATGTCCAACAAGAGATGCAGCCTGAGGGGTGGAGGGCCAGCAGGAAATGTAGGGCTGAAAGATGCAGAAAAGGCATCAATACCCAGTAAGCAGACTTTGCAGGCAGTGATCATGCTACCTCAGCATATCTGAGGTTCAATGCTGAAGAAGATGGTATTGCATAGTGGTGACTATCACTTTCATATGTGTAAGCTGTGTCTGGCTGGGAGAGCCCAGTGCCACGGTTGGACACTTCTCCATAGTTAAGGACTCAGCAGATGGGATAGTCACTGGCAGAGGAAATACTGCCATCATCCAGAGCACCTTAAATGGAGCCTCCAGCTGTGAGCTGCAGTTTATCTGCCAACTTCATTAGCTCACAGAGTTACTGGGCACCTCATCTATTCTCTGGCATTAGCAGTGAACTGCTGAGGTCACTGCCAGAGTGTAAGTTTGCAACTCTGAACACAACCCCAAGAATGCGACTGAGTTATTGAAGCTGCCTCTCCCTCAGACGTGCCACTCTCACAGTGGAGGAGGCTGTGCATTTTGATCTCCAGGTCAATGCAGTGCTCACACTCAGCATGGACTCCTCCAACATGCAGACCCTCAGGGACCTCTACCAGTTCTCCTGTGCATCCCACTGGACCTTAGCATTTGCTGTCTGATGGACAACTCCAGGGGCTCGTTATCTGCCTCAAGCTTAGCATCATTCAGATCTCGAGCAATATTCCAACTGCCAGCACCCTCTGGACTATCTGCAATAAGAAGTCTGATGACACCAGGTTTAAGTCCAACCAATTTATTTGATAGTAAACTCACAAGCTTTTGGGGTTTGCCCCTTCATCAGTTAAGTGGAGAGTTCCAGTCTCAGACAGAGCATATAACAGCACAGACAGATTACGGATTAGAATTTGGGTCTTTACACCTAACCTGCTATTCAAGTCTTAGTACACATCTCTTTAACCTGTGCTCAGTGCTCTTTCCACTCACATTGTCGGCCTCTTTAAGACTTGAATAGCAGATTAGGTGTAAAGACTCGCATTCTAATCAGTAATCTGTAAACTGTCTGTGCTGTTATATGCTCTGTCTGAAGCCAGAACTCTCCATTTACCTGATGAAGAGGCAAACCCCGAAAGCTTGTGAGTTTACTATCAAATAAATCAGCTGGACTTAAACCTGATGTTGTCAGACCTCTTACTGTGTTTATCCCAGTCCAACGCCGATATCTCCACATCCTGTCTGCATCTGCCAGTACCTCAGGCAAGTATGACGTGCTTTCACCACTATGCAATACCATCTGTTCTGACGTCGTTATGCCTACTAACATGTCTGTATCTGCCCTGCTGCAAAGAAAGGATGTAATGTGGGTGCATCTGGCAACTGTTCATCCTCAGGGATCAAGGAGGGGCCCTCTGGGTCCTTTTGGGGTTATGATGATGAATTATCAGAGGGAGGAAGCAAAAATGTCAGCATGGTGTGTCATTATAAAGATGTGTGCAGTCTAGTTTCTACTCAGATAGATATCTGGCAGAGCAAATACTTCTGAACAGATAAGCAACAGGAATAACTATGTTTCACATGTCAGTCTTATAACCATAGCTGTACAGCCCTCATATCCTACACCAACTCTTCCCATAACCCATAGAGAAAATGCTGGAAAATCTCAGCAGGTCTGGCAGCACATATAAGGAGAGAAAAGAGCTGACATTTTGAGTCTAGGTGACTATTTGTCAAAGATAAAAGGCATAGAAACTGGGAGCTATTTAAACTGCAGGGTGAAGGAATGAAAGATAAGTCATAGTCACAGAAACCCAGGGAAAAGGCTGCTAATGGCAGTCCACCGTGAGAATAAAGGGTGTGAATGGCCAAATAGCAGAGAAGCTGTAAGTTGTGATAGATGGAGATATTATGGGAAGATGGGGGAAAGATGGGACAGAGGTGGAATGTAGAAAAGGGAAGAGGCAGGGGGGTGGGGTGAGGGGAAGGTAAAGGAAGGGGATAAAGTAGGGGGAAAAATGGGGGGGTGAAAAAAATGAAAAAAGACAATAAAAAATTTGAAGGTAGAGAACAGGTGAGAGGGCATGGGATCCATGGGGCTTTGGCCTTGTGGATCCAGAACTGGCTTGCCTGCAGAAGGCAGAGGGTGGTTGTGGATGGCTCTTTTTCTGCATGGAGGTCGGTCACCAGTGGAGTGCCCCAGGGATCTGTTCTAGGACCCTTGCTGTTTGTCATTTTCATAAATGACCTGGATGAGGAAGTGGAGGGATGGGTGAGTAAGTTCGCCGATGACACGAAGGTCGGTGGTGTTGTGGATGGTCTGGAGGGATGTCAGAAGTTGCAGCATGACATCGACAGGATGCAAGACTGGGCGGAGAAGTGGCAGATGGACTTCAACGCGGATAAATGTGTTGTGGTCCATTTTGGCAGATCCAACGGGATGAATGAGTACACTATCAAAGGTAGGAGTCTTAGCTGTGTGGAAGAGCAGAGGGATCTTGGGGTCCGGGTCCATAAGACTCTCAAATCGGCCTCCCAGGTGGAGGATGTGGTTAAGAAAGCTTACGGTGTACTGGCCTTCATTCATCGAGGGATTGAGTTCAGGAGTCAGGAGGTAATGCTGCAGCTTTATAGGACCCTTGTCAGACCACACTTGGAGTACTGTGCGCAGTTCTGGTCGCCTCACTATAGGAAGGACGTGGAAGCTATTGAAAGGGTGCAGAGGAGATTTACAAGGATGTTGCCTGGATTGGGAGGCATGCCTTATGAAGACAGGTTGAGGGAGCTGGGACTGTTCTCCCTGGAGAGACGAAGGTTGAGAGGCGACCTGATAGAGGTTTACAAGATGTTGAGAGGAATAGATAGGGTGGACTCTCAGAGACTATTTCCCAGGGCTGAAATGGTCGCGACGAGAGGGCACAGATTTAAGGTGCAGGGAAGCAAGTACAGAGGGGATGCTAGGGGAAAGTTTTTCACTCAGAGGGTGGTGAGTGAATGGAATCGGCTGCCGTCGGTGGTGGTCGAGGCGAACTCGCTGGGGTCTTTTAAAAGACTTCTGGATGAGTATATGGGATCCAATGGGATTGGGGGTTATAGATAGGTCTATGGCTGGGTAGGTTTTGATGTGTTCGGCACAACTTGTGGGCCGAAGGGCCTGTTTGTGCTGTAGTGTTCTATGTTCTATGTTCTATGTTAACAATAAAAAATTAAATAAAATAGAATGAAAACAAAGGGATCGAGGTGGGGTACAGCAAATCATCTGAAGGGGTACAGCAAATCATCTGAAGTTGTTGAGTTCAATATTGAGACCGGAAGGTGTAAAGCACCCAGACGGAAGATGAAATGCTGTTCCTCCAGTTTGTATTGAGCTTCACTAGAACATTGCAGCAGCGTACAAACATGTGGGCATGGGAGCGGGATCATGTATTAAAATGGCAAGCAACCGGAAGGTCAGGATTGCACATAGACCTAAGGTGCTCAGCAAAGTGATCACCCAGTCTTTGCTTGGTCTTTCCGATATAGAGGAGATCACATTGGGAGCAGTGAATGCAATACACCAAATTGAAAGAGGTGCAAGTGAAACGCTGCTTAATCGGAAATAAATGTTTTGAACCTTAAATGGTAAGCATAGAAGAGGTAAAGGAGCAGGTGTTGTGCCTTCTACAATTGCATAGGAAAATGCCATGAGTGACAGGAGAGGTGTTGGGTATAGTGGAGGAGTGGACTTGGTTATCCCAGAGGCAGCGGTTTCTGTGGAATGCTGACAGAGGGAATAAAGAGAAGATGTGTTTGGTGGTGGCATCATGCTGAGCATGGTGAAAATGGTGGATGATTATACTTTGCTGCGGAGGCTGGTGAGTGAGATCTGAGAACAACAGGGAGGGAAGGGAGGGAGTGAGGGTTGTGGTGCAGGAGATGGAGTGCATGCAGTTGAGGACCCTATCTACAACTGTAGATGTGAATCCGCAGTTGAGGAAAAAGGAGCACATATTAGAAGGACTATTTTGTAATGTGGCATCATTGGAACAAAAGCGACAAAGATGAAGGAGCTGAGAGAAAGGAATGGAGTCATTGATAGATAGACTAGTGCTGGGAATGGAGACAGAAAGGTCAAGGAAGGGAAGGGAAGTGTCTGAGATGGACCAGTGAAGGTGATGGAGCTGTGGCAACTGAAAGAGAAATTGATGAATTTTTTGAGGTCTGGACGAGAGCATGAAGCGGCACCAAAATAGTTATCAATGCATCGGTAAAGAGGTTATGAGATGGGACCTGGGTAGCCCTGAAACAAGGAATGTTCCACATCCTCAATAAAAAGACAGGTGTAGCCAGGACTCATGCAGATATCCATTGCTACTCCTTTGATTTGCGAAAAGTGGGATGAGTTAAAGGAGAAGTTGTTGAGAGATAGAATTAGTTCAGCCAGGCAGAAGAGAGTGGTGGTGGGTGGGAATTGTTCAGGCCATTGGACTCTTACTCTCAGCTAACATCCCTAGCCATTCCGCGGCCTATGGGCCTGGCTCCATGTTCACAAGCCATTTCCAGCACTACTCCTCTCTGACTTACTGAGGATAAGAAGGTTAGGAATCCCCCCACCCATTGTCTTCACTCTAGCACATTGTGACTCCTTTTCTCCTGTAAAGGATAAAGTGCTGTCATCAATCTCTGTCAACAAGCTGGAACATTGCAGCCTTCCCACCCTCCATGCTCCCCTCCCCCCCGCTTCAAGGATGCAGGTAGAGTTGCCTGTCACATTGTCTTGAATCACCCTGACATACATGCCAGCCATGGCTATCAAGGCACATGATTCTGTGCCACATTGCGCTCTGCATTACATACACCTGAGTGCCAGCATGTGCTGCCATCCACAAAGACACCTCCCCAAGGTTCCAGCCAGAATTAGTAGTTATTGTGCCAACACATGAGAGGTCATTGAACCTTTCCCAACAATGGATCCAGGTTCTGAGAACTGCATCAGAGCCACTAACCAGAACAGCTACTTCTATCCAGGGCTTCTTCATCACATGGGGTAGACCCCTTTTGCTGTATCTGGGGAGCACAATGGTCACTTACTGTCTGTCTAACACCCGAAGGCATTCATCTGAAAACCGGGTAGCAGACTGGATCTGGACATTGAGACTATCCCAGACACAGAGGGTGCACTCCAAATCAAAAATGGTGACCAAAATATTTTGAAATCCACACCAGCCTTCCTGAAGCTCTAACTGAATATTTCCAACCTTCAAGGTTGGAAGGATTTGTATTCAAATCCTTCGCCAACACTCTTTCTATTCCCAGCACCTGTCCTACCCTTCTCAGGGGCTACCAATGGCACTGAACATCTTTTAGTATGTGTTTCATGTTGGCCATCAGTTAATTAGCCAGCCACTGTGAAATTGATTTTACATAGAACATAGAAGCATAGAACAGTACAGCACAGTACAGGTCCTTCGGCTCTCAATGTTGTGCCAAGCTTTGTCCAAAACCAAGATCAAGCTATCCCACTCATTATCATTCTGGTATATTCTATGTGCCTATCCAATAACCACTTGAAAGTCCCTAAAGTGTCCGACTCCACTATCACAGCAGGCAATCCATGCTACACCTCACCCACTCTTTGAGTAAAGAACCTATCTCCCAACATCCCTCCTATATCTGCAACCATGAACCTTATAGTTATGCCCCCTAGTAATGCCTACATCCACCCGAGCAAATAGTCTCTGAACATCCATTCTATCTATCCCTCTCATCTTCTTATAAAGCTCGATTAAGTCACCTCTCATTGTCCTTCGCTCCAAAGAGAAAAGCCCTAGCTCCCTCAACCATTCATTGGCCAGTCACTCTCAGTGTGCTCACATGCCAGGCTAACAATTCAGACTTGTTTGTTCTGTCTTTTATTGAATCTACAACTATAAACCCAAGGTTTGGATGTCCTAACCTCTCAGACAACACATATTTCTTGCTGAGATTGTAGTTTTACAGAGGAAACCTCAAAGATATTGGCTGGAATTCTCCAGCCATTCACACCAGTAGGATTCTCCAGTCCTAATGGAAACGCACCTCCACTCGTGTGTTTCCCTCTGGCCTGGGGAAACATCAATGGTTTTTCCCATTGACAGCTGTGGGAATAGAGAATCCTGCCACGAGCAAACAACGAGTCACTTTCTTCAGCTGGGAGGCTGAAGAATCCTAGTTATTATGCCCTGCATTGTAGACAATTTTATTTAGCCTCAGTGTAAGAGTCCTATTTCTTTTTCCTAATTTTGAGAATCAATTCTTATCAAAGTGAGCACCTTTGGCAAGCTTACACTCTTAGCATTCATGTTCAGAAAATAAAACATTTCTTTCACAAAACAGACCAGTGGAGTTATTTAGCAGCGAAGTGAAGCTTATAAGAAGGAAATAGAGTGGGGGGCTTGGCCTGAATAGGATGTTCTATCAAAGAGCCGATGCAGACTTAATGAGACTTAATGCCACAATGCAGACTTAATGGGCCAAGAAGACTTCCTACAGTGTAGAAGGAGCCATGGTTCAGTCTATGAACAGATGATTTAGGATTGAGAAGAGGAGAACTGTCTTCACTCGGAGTGTGATGAGTCTATGCAATTGTCTACCACAGAATGCTGTTGAAGCCAGATCAGTGATATATCTTTTAAAAGGAGATAGAAGATTTCTAGACTCTAAAGGTGTCAAGGGATATGGAGAGAGTATGGTATTGAGATAGAAGATCAGTCATGATCATATTAAATGGCAAAGCATATTTGAGGAGGAGCATGGTAGCACAGTGGTTAGTACCACTGCTTCACAGCTCCAGGGATCCCGGTTCATTTCCCAGCTTGGGTTACTGGCTGTGTGGAGATTGCATGTTCTCTTTGTATCTGCGTGGGTTTCCTCTGGTTTCCTCCCACAGTCTGAAAGACATGCTTGTCAGGTGCATTGATCCAAACAGGTGCTGGACTGTGGCGACTGGGGAACTTCACAGCGACTTAATTGCAGTGTTAATGTAAGCCTTACTTCTGACTAATAAATAAACTTTAATCATTAGGAGCAAAATGACTTGCTCCGGCCCCTATTTCCTATATTTCTATGTTCATCCCAGGAATTAATCTAATGAACATTCTCTGTACTATCTCCAATCCAAATTTAATCTCCCCTTAAGCCAAAGACCAAAACTGCACAACACCCTAGGTGTGGTCTCATCAACCCCCTACACAGTTGCAACAAAACTGCCCTTCTGTAATGCTGTATCGCCTTGCAATAAAGGGTAGCATTGCATTTGCCTCCCTAACCCCTTGCTGCACCTGCATGTTGATGCTTTGTGACTTGTACAGGGACATGCTCTTTCTCCAATGCCCTGCTTTTCAATTCATCCTTCCAAAATTGTCAATTTCACATTTTCCTACATGATCGCCCATCAAAAGAATGTTTGCCCATTTAGTTATCCTATATATCTTGATAAATGTGAAAACCCTCTCACTTGAATACTGCCCAGAAATATTTTACATTAAGTTGAAGAAGAATATGGGGCCTTGGTTCAATACTTCATTCAAAAGATGATATTCTTAGCAATCTAGTACTCCGCCTGAAAGGAAATTAGATTAGCATCTGAAAATGAAGACTGTGCAGGGTTACAGAGTGAGGGTAGGGAAATAGCTTGAGGAGTGTTGTTCATTCAGTGAGCCAGTGCAGACACAATGAGCTGAATTCTGTTATTCTCTGAGTATTATGCTATTACCCTGCTAATATGCTTAAGCCTCTGTATTGGTGATTTAGAGCACTTAACCTTCCAGCTTGCAGGCAAAAATGCCACAGTGGGCAAAGGACAATACCATGCGCTGAATTTTATGATGGATCTGTTTCACATGGTGGTTGGGGGGGGGGGGAATAAAATGGCATGGATTTCCAACCAACCACCCGATCTATGCCGTTTAATAGAACATAGAACATTACAGCACAGAACAGGCCCTTCGGCCTTCGATGTTGCGCCAACCAATGTAAAAAGCAATGACCCTCCAAACTAAACCATTCCCTTCTCTTCCATATACTTATCAACTAACCTCTTAAACGCCACCAAACTTGGCGCATCTACAACTGCCGCAGGCAGGGCATTCCACTCCCGAACCACCCTTTGGGTAAAGAACCTACCTCTGATATCCGTCCTATAACTATCACCCCTTAATTTAAAGCTGTGTCCCCTCGTGCTAGCTTTCTCCATCCTAGGAAAAAGGCTATCACTGTCCACCCTATCTAAACCTCTAATCATCTTATATGTTTCGATAAGGTCCCCTCTTAGCCGCCTCCTTTCTAACGAAAACAACCTCAAATCCCTCAGCCTCTCTTCATAAGACCTGCCCTCCATACCAGGCAACATCCTGGTAAACCTCCTCTGTACCCTCTCCAATGCCTCCACATCTTTCTTATAATGCAGGGACCAGAACTGCACACAATACTCCAAGTGCGGCCGCACTAGAGTTTTGTACAGTTGCAACATGACGTTGCGGCTCCGAAATTCAATCCCCCTACCAATAAAAGCTAAGACTCCATATGCCTTCTTAACAACTTTATCCACTTGACTGGCTACTTTCAGGGATCTATTGACACATACACCAAGATCCTTCTGTTCCTCAACACTATTAAGAGCCCTACCATTAGCCCTATACTCTACACATTTATTGTTCCTGCCAAAGTGCATTACCTCACACTTTTCCACATTAAACTCCATTTGCCACCTCTCGGCCCAGCTCTGCAACTTGTCCAAGTCTCTCTGCAAACTATAACACCCCTCTTCACTATCTACCACTCCACCGACTTTTGTGTCATCTGCAAATTTACTAATCCATCCTTCAATACCCTCATCCAGATCATTTATAAAAATTACAAACAGCAGGGGCCCCAAAACAGACCCCTGAGGTACACCACTTGTCACCGAACTCCACGATGAATATCTCCATCAACCACCACCCTCTGTCTTCTATCTGCTAGCCAATTCCTAATCCAATTAGCTAAATCACCCTCTATCCCATACATCTGCATTTTCTGCAGAAGTCTTCCATGGGTCACCTTATCGAACGCCTTACTAAAGTCCATATATACCACATCAACTGCCTTACCCCCATCCACCTCTTTGGTCACTTTTTCAAAAAACTCAATAAGGTTAGTAAGGCACGACCTACCCTTCACAAAACCATGCTGACTATCCCCAATCGATTCATTTCTCTCTAAATAACTATAAATCCTATCCCTAATAATTCTCTCCAATACTTTGCCCACAACAGAAGTAAGACTCACTGGCCTATAATTCCCTGGAATGTCTCTCTTCCCCTTCTTGAACAATGGGACCACATTCGCTATCCTCCAGTCCTCCGGAACCACACCCGTAACCAACGACGACCTGAAGATCAGAGCCAGAGGCTCTGCAATCTCCTCTCTTGCCTCCCAGAGAATCCTAGGGTAAATCCCGTCCGGCCCAGGGGACTTATCCAACTTCAAACCCTCAAGAATATCTAGCACATCCTCCCTACCTACCTCAATACTTTCCAGTTTGCAACCCTGTACCTCAGTGTTCTCCATCTATCTCCATTGCAGCCTAGATAATACCGAGGGTGCAATTTAAATAAATAATTAAGCATCAACTAGGCTTGTTTGCAAACCAATTGGACAATACACTGCCATAAAATATTTGGGTGAGAAGCAGGAAAAAGGCAGGAAGCCCATTTTTTTAATGTGATGTTTAAAGGGCAGCAAGGCGAGTGGAGGTCACTTTCATGTGCTGCATTGGCCTATCATACGCCAGCACTGCCCCCACACCCCTCCCAGGTCAAATCTTGCCACTTCCTTCTCATCTGCTGCATTCCTTAACCAGCCCCCCCACCCCACCCCCCCCCACCCCTCTACCTAACCTACTAAACCGAAGTGAGACTCCAGATTTACCTGCCCCTCTGGCTCTATCCTCTTTTCCTTCTGCAGTGCTGGCAGCAGCCATTGATGCCTTATTGGTGCTGCCAAACTCAGGAATCTGACTACCAATTCAATTTACCAGAATATCCAGAGAACAGGACTTCTGCCCCCAATCAACCCCCGTTGTTCCAACACATGGTGCTTTATCTCAGAGAGTGGGTCACTATGAAATGTGTTGGCTCCATGTCTAAGGGCTTTGGCGGGCGGGGTTGTGGGCGTGCATGCCTCCCTCCATATGGGAGCGGTGGGCACATGCTTCCCTGTGTATTATTCTGCCCAATGATTTTTCATATCCAATTGAGTTTTCTCCCTGACCTTCCATTAAACCAGGAAAAGTTGTTTGCTTTCTTTCAGAGATCCCTATGAAATGTTATTGCTTGCTTTATCTTTCAGTGTAACTGCTCAGAATGGTCCTTTCTAATGATTAGCATGATTCTTTGCTTTTTTGGTTGGATATTTATGTCTGACATCTATTGAGAATTTCCCATGTCAATCTGAGGCTCTATCTCCCTCCAGGATTACTTGTTCATTTCTCACCATCTGGTTGATGTTTGCTCCAATGGCAACTATTTTTCATTATGTTATAGCTTCATTCTGTTTCACTGAAGTTATTGTTTCAACAAGAATTAATGGCGATTTTCTTCTCAGCCAGTCTGTTGTGCCATTGCCCAAATACAATGCAAATTTATCATACACCATCATGTTCAACCTGCTGATTTGTTTTTTCTTGCTTCCTTTGATTGAATTTAGCTCTTTCTCAAATCAAGTTTCTGCAGAGTGCAAAATATTTTCCAGATTAATTTTGTGAGGTATTATTAATAACTCCATCACAGTATCAAAGCTGAAAAGGATAGGAACAGAACAAAGGTCAGGAAAATCATCCCTAAAATATTGCGTATTTCTTCATCCATCAAGTTCATTGTGATGTTGGCATGATTTAGTACATCTTTTCTGTTTAAATCTGAAACAGATCTAAATCATTCAAATCACCAATTCATTATGATCATTTTGCTGACTGACTAAATTCTAGTGATCTGCTGTATTTTCTTCAAAAAAGGTATGCATTGGGACCTAACTTCCTTTGTGTTAAGAACTTCACAGCTGTTAACTGTGAGGATATCTCAAATCTCAGAAGGGTAACTTGGAATACCAGTTCTTAGCAGTGTATACTTTCAATTTGGTGTAATGTAAGAAAGGGTAGGCCAACCAGGGAGGAATATTCCAGTTGCTTGTGCTCAATTAAAAAAGAATATTTATTAACTTAAAAAAAATGACTAAAAAGAGTATAATATACTACAACAGTACACTTAACTACACTGATGGCTATACACACACATTATTATATATGAAGTTACTCCTTGGTTCCCAACCACCTTCCTGAACTTTGAGACACCTTTTTTCCCAAAACAATATCCAATATTATTTAATTCTACGAGCTAAATCCAATAGATAGTTACAATGTACAGGAAAACAGTCTTCAGTTTCAGTTAAGGCATTATTTTTTCTGTTTTCTGGGGAGATTTTAACAAACCCCTTTTTTTAGCAATAACTTTTTTTCCAGGGAGACTGTTTTCTGCAGCTGCGTTGGCTGTGATGGTAGATGCTTTACATGTATCTTTTTCTTCAGTTATTGTGCTATGGATATATATTACTCTTTCCCTTTGACATTACCTACCCTGTGGATCTGACTTTTAACATAAGAGTGCCAATTTCTTTATCCCTCTACTTTGAAGTCACCTCTTCATACCCATTGTTTGCCCTTAGTCACATTGATAAACACTTTTCTCTCTGGTGTACTAATTTGCCTATCAATACATCCCTTCAGACAGCTGCCCTTATCAATCCCCCTTTTTAATTTATTTGATTCCAATTTCATTTTTTAATCTTAATTTTCTTCAGCTATTATCACTATTAGTGTGTGAAAATGGATGCAATTTCAAGACACGTGGTTAGGGAATTATGAATCCCTTTTGCATAATTCAAGCAGTGTGACACAGACTTCTGCTGATTCCATGGTCACTTAGCTCTATGTTCAATACCTACATAATTTGGATGCTGCCCTTCAATGGTATAACAGGTCAGGCTGATAGCAGCCCATGACAGTTGCCTCTCTTGGAGAGAATTGATGGGAGTGTGCATAGTGCAGCATCAAACTCTGCGGCACAAACAAATTTATCTGAGTTTCGCAGGAAACTAAACTCTATACTGCTGGAATTTTACCAGCCATTTGGGTATGAACTGGAAGATGAGAAGGCTGGAAAAGGTCAGTAATGTTGGCAGGTCAGCTACCCACACGGAGCCCAGTTGAGTCACTCGTCACATGGGAGAAACCACCCAGTGAAATCTGATTTCATTCCAATAAGCTCTGGAGAAGGGGGCCCTCCTTCTTAGATACCCAAGGGCCCACATCTGCTGTGATGGCTGCGCTGGTTCTTGCCAACCTCACCCCCGCTAGGATCACTTGTGGAGATCACAGATCTGTCTGTCTAGAGCCAGCATTCCCCAAACCCACTGACCCCTTTTTGAGACTTATCCCTTTTTGAGGCTGTCTGGCTGCTTAGGCACATTCTCCCCATAACTAAGCCTCGGGAATGGCTAACACAAATGGTGGCACTTGTGAGGCTGCTGAGCTGCCAACCTTCTAGTTGAGCTAAAAATCCTGGGGTGTGTGCTGCTGTCCTTAATTGAGCCTGTCAACAGTATACCCCCCTGAATTTCTCTGGAAACATGATTTCCACCTCATCTACAAATTGCAATTCTCTGTACATCAGGCCTGGGTCTCTACTAAGTTATGACAATATCCTGCTCCATTTTGAGTCAGCAAGAATCTCCTGTGACCCAATACGCAACTCGTTTCTTCCACTACTATCTGTCAAGCTCAAGATATTTTACTCCATTGGAATCTTACTTTATATCTATCAGTTTGTGATTCTCCAGAGTTGATCTTTATATTTGCAAAGCTATAAGAAATATGTTATTATATTTGGTCTTGTCAAGGATAATGACAGAGTTAAACAAATTATCCAGGAATGAATGAAGAATTGGAACTCAGAGCATATCTCTTCTTCACTGAAACTTCAGCTTACTTCAAGTCATTACAGTAGCATGTTACAGGACTAGCAATCCAGAAAATATGCATTCAAATCCCACCATAGCAACATTGGAATTTGAATTTAGCTCTATGTATTTAAGTCAGGAAAATTGAACAAAAGCTGTCAAACTTTTGTAAAATTTCAACTGATTCACTAATGTCCCTCCAGAAAGGAATTCTACTACTCTGAACTAATTTACCATCTATGTGGCTCCAGTCACACACCAATGTGTTTGACCCTGTTGTCCTCTGTAGAAATGTTGCAAGCAACTAAGTTGTATCATACTCCAAGGGCATGTGTAGATGAGTAATCAATGTTAGTTTTGCCGTATCCTGTGAATAAATCAAAAGAAATTGCAATTTGCTATAATATAATTATTGAAAAATAATGAGAAAAGTATGTGAAGTTTTGAACATCTTAGGTTGTCAACATCTAAAGTACTTGCAACAACTTTTGAGGCAGCAATCTTTTCACCAATATTGTGATGAGCATGGAGGCTGGTCCAGTGATTATCCTGAGCCCTGTTCCATATGCTTAAATGGACTTTACTATTTCCACCAGATGTGTTACAATGGTGGATTTGCAATAGCTTCTTTCTGGAGGATTATTGACATTGCTTTGTTATCCACAGACATTCCTCTCCAGAACAAGAACTAGAGATCAGTATGTGTTAAAAGTTACATTGACCTGGATTTTGCTTTAAGCAGCTGTCTATGCAATTTGCTCTTGTCCAGAAATTTCCTATGGGTTTTATATAGTAAGCTCCTGTCAACCAATCATCCAAAATGTACAGTGCCCACTGCAGGACATCAGGGAGCTCATAAACAGAACAAGCACTGGTGGATCTATTTAATCTATCAGACTGAATAATCATTAGTAAGCAGAGCAAAGTCTGAACCAGGAAGAGTTAGCTGAACAGAGATTTCAATGTTAAATCACGTACAGAAAGCAAAGTTATGAAAAGGATTTCATTAAAAGAAAATGTTTGAGGCAGGTTCAAAAGCAACATTTAAAAAATATTTGGATAAATAAATGGATGGGAAAGGATTAGAGGGATATGGGCCAATCATGAGCAATTGAGACTAGCTAGGAGGGCACCAGGGTCGGTATGGACCGGTTGTGCCGAAGACTGTGTTTCTGTGCTGCATTGTTCTATGACTGTGGCTGGAATTTTACCACCCCATCCATCATAGAAATCAGAGCAGGCAAGGAACAAACAATGGAAAGGTCAATTGACCTCAGGTGAGATTTTAGTTATAAATCTAAGAGAGTGATTAAAAGAGGCAAAAAGAGAAAGTAAAAAATAAATCTAAACTTTAAAAAAAATCTTCAATAGTAACTAAAAGGTGAAGGTAATAAGAACATAGAACATAGAACAATACAGCACAAACAGACCTATCTATAACCCCCTATCCTATTCTTTTCCAAGTCTCACAATACCAGGTTAAAGTCTTAACAGGTTTTTTGGGAATCACGAGCTTTCGGAGCACTGCTCCTTCATCAGGTATGTGGAGACTGTCTCTGTTGATATGCGCAATCTTCTTGGAGATCTTCTGCACTTTGAGCCGACAGTTTGTGGTGCCAATGGTAGCCATGACGTGGAAATGCTGGCATTGGATTGGGGTGGGTGCAGTGAAAAATCTAACAATATCAGGTTAAAATCCAACAGGTTTATTTGGAATCACAAGTTTTTGGAGAGCTGCTTCTTCATCAGTTGGGTGGAAAATTTCACTCACCTGATGAAGAAGCAGTGCTCTGAACGCTTGTGATTCCAAATAAACCTGTTGGATTTTAACCTGGTGTTGTGAGACTTCATACTGTGCCCACTCCAATCCAATGCTGGCATTTCCACATTAAAAGCTGAAGAAATTAATTTCATACTTATAGAAGGTAATTTTCAGTGCCACAGAGTTGTTTTGCCTTAATTATAACTTAATAAGTCAGGAGCGAGATGTAATTTTTTCCTTCTGGGGAAGCTGGGCAACTCAGTAAGCAAATTACTGATTCCTACCTTTAACAGTGCATATATGGTCAATGGAATTGCTGTCCAGCTTGCATAGAAATAAAGGATAGTGCTGAGTGCCAAATGATTATTTTTACTGCAAAGTCTGGCCCAACATAAAATCATTTTCAAACATGGAAATGTGTATTGAATTCATTTTACTGCAAGAATTGCATTCTGAAAGCTGCCTGCAGCTACATCATATTGATGCTTTTAAAGTCAAAATTAAAACATTAAACAGTGCCGGGCTGAAGTTATTACAAAATGCTGACACATCAGCAGATGACCACTCGAAACATCTTCGTTCAGAAAAGCAGACCACAGTGCATTAATTGCTACACTAAATCTATGTTCAACCTATCTAAAATATACTTTGTGAATTAGTTTTGTTTTAATTTGCTGTATAAATTTTGTTCTTGTCAATGTGAAAAACGTTAGGAGCAGGCAGTATGAGGTTTTTAATGCCAGCATAGAAAATCCCAGGTCAGGTAAAGTACAGTTAGAAGCAGCATGATTTCTTTTTCGCTGAGGTTAAATTACAGATCCTTAACATGAACTGCATGAAAACGGCGTGACATTTTACCAGTTGCCCATCTTTCATCTGAAATACAGAGTGCTGGCAATTGAGATTCAGGGAAAAAAATCACAATCACCCGTGGCTCACTGATACAATTTTTAAGGGAAATGAGTGATGAATGTACCTATGATGGGAGGGGTTAGTCAATATTGGGGAGGAGATTGGAGGTCTAAGTGGTGTACAGTTGGAAACTGAAGGCTTTGAAGGTGATTATACCACTGCATTGTGCCCATTTTCAGGCGTGATGTGGTCATAAAGTGGGGCATAAAGCGATTAGCACGATTGGCACTGGTTTTCGTGACTGGGCATTATTGAATGAGCGCTGGATTTTCAGTACGGTCAGCTTCTCATCAGAAATGGGCAAGAGGCAAGTTACTGTGTTGAAATTTATTTAAAGAAGCATTTACATGTCACTAGCAAGCCCGCCACTCAAATATCCAGGCTTACGTTTCTTAGTGACCTTGCCAGGAAAGGTTCACGCTGACAAGGAATAGACATGGTCCCCATAAATGGAGAGCTTGGCTTCAACTTGGCTTCGCCAGTAGAACTGGATGCCACTGAGGCTAAGGGCAAGAGTGAGGGGATGCCTCTAGGGAAGGGCCAGGCTGGAACTTGGGCAATGCCCACCAGCAGTGCCGGAGGGGAGATTATTGTAGCTTGCTAGCCATCCAAACCACCCAGCACGTAGGAGTTAACTGGGGGCAAAGCTAATAGAGGGAGTCTAACTGGTGGGGGGGGGTTGGAAGGAAAGAGGGCCTGTTGCCACTCTGCAGTGATTGATGGGAAAGAGAGGGTGTCCGCTATTGGTCTGGGACTAGGGTGGGGGAGAGCAGTTCAGCAGGGGCTGTACCTTGAGCTGCGGGCCTCCTGAGTGGAGGGGCAATGGGGGAACTGCTTCAGCCTGCCTGCAGTAGCAGGGGCCTGACAACTCTTGTTGTCCAACAGACCTTTGCTACGGCTAATGCACATGTGCAGCTTCAGAAGCCTACACATGTGCTCTACCTCCCTCTGCAATCTTTCAGGCACATTAAGCCACGTCCACAGGCTCGCTCAGAATTTTGCAGGAAGAGTGTTTATGGGGAGGCCTAAAAACACATCCAAAAGACAGATCGTAACCTGTCCCAGTTTCAAAGCCACCCAGCACTTAGACAAAAAATGGTAAAACACTGCCCTTTGTGTGTGGGAGGAAGTATGCACACTCAGCACTAAGGGCCCAATTTTACCAAATATTCGTGCACGTTTTCAGTCACAAAATTCCAGCATTGAGTCTTTAATGTGATCTGCACCCAAATCCAAGCAGATCGCGGCTTTACCAACACCTAATTCCAATGTAGATCCGGTCTGCACCCAAAGCGGATGGCCCGACAATTTAAATACATCAGCACACATTTAAATCAATTTAATGAACCACTCGCCCAACTCTACTGCCAAATCCCACTTTACCTTCTTCTGGTCCGTTCTGGATCCATGCTTTTAGCGACCTGCAAAATAAAAATCCAAAGCCAATTTTTATTTTGCAGGAGAATGGCTCTATGACCCAGATCATCCTCTGAGGGAGTGGGGGGGAGAAGGCAGAACAGATGTATGTCTGGGGAGGAGTGGGGGGAAGGGCTGATTGTTGTCTGGTGGTGGAGGGGAGGTCCTATCGCTCACTGAATGGGGGGAAGTGCTGGATCTATTATGGGGGGCAGGAGTGTCCGCTGTCAGTCTGCGGGTGATCTGTTCTCCCCATTCTGGGAGGGAGTCTGACCCACCTCCTCCTCCTCCCCCTCTCCCTCCCAAACCCCCCATCCCATCCCGCCACCCCATCCCAGTGAATGATCTGTGTCAGAGATCTGCCCTCTCCGCTTTCTGTTTTTTTCCTTTCCTGCCCAGGCACGCTTTTTCAATTTTTTTTCAAACTGCGCATGCACAGTTCAGAGTGTGGATTGGACTGGAGCGGCAGGCAAAAAGCGTATGGGCACATTGCAAAGAGAATTCCATGCATGGTTCTGTATTACGCCCAGATCCAGCCCTTAGACTCCAAATGGTAAAATCGGGCTCTCAGATGGGATGGGAAAGAGCGTCCACAGTACTTTAACTTAGAGTTGACTTATTAGATTCAGATGTTTCTTCTCTGCTTTGAAGATCCAATGATTCCTCTTGGATTGGACATGAGAAGAAGATCAAGATGAAAAGCAACTATACAGCAGTAGCAACAGAAGTCTCCTGGCCACAGATTTGTAACTGGAGAAAGAGGAGCATCAGGAAGGTACAGTTTACAGGAGCCTCTAGCTATCCCAGGATGTATATAAAGTATGAGCTTCAAGTGCCAACATATCAGGAGGCTCATGTTCTATCAGTAGGTGGCAGACATCTGCAGCCTATGGGAATCAAGACTGGCTCTCAAGTAGTGATTACTGTTTTGCCCATAGCTGCCAAAGTCAGCCCTGCCTTCCCCAGCTGCATGTCAAAGGGACACAATTAAAGCAGAGTGCCTCCTTTGCGAGTTCTGGTTCCATAGTGAAGGTTCTTTCTTTGCTGCTTTCAAAGCTTCTGCAATTGCATCTTTGCATTGGTCTTTTGCAAACTGGAGTTGTAGTTGTATCCCCATCATGCCAGTTGCTTGGTGAACCTAAAGTAAAAAAATGGGGAGTGTTAAAATAACACACGTAGATGTCCCTGGATTTAGTTTCTACATTACATTGGAGGCACAATCAGTTTTAGGGACATAGAATTAATAAAAACACAAACTGATTAATATTGCAAACAAATTATTTTTCCGATATTTGAACTTTAAACTTTTGCAAATCCTTCACATCCTCCTCATCCCCTTATGGCTCCCAAACGAGTGACAATTTGACAAATGTTTCTGCATAAAAAATAGCACTTCAGTTGTTAACATAACATTTGAAATGTTAGCTAAAATATTCTTTGAAACAAATGTAGCATTGTCCTGCATCACTTCAGAGTCAATATAAAAACAGAAAACAGCCATCAAAGTCGGAAAGATATTTGTTGCTGTTACTATTAAAAGACTTGTGGCAGATTTGCTTCTAGAAGAATAATTATTGTGATAATCCTTCACAGTGAATCACAAGTTAAAAACAAGTCAGTATTTTGTGAATTTTCAAATAAACTGAATAACTTGAGAAGAAACAGTCTTTAAAATGCTCTAGACAGGTATTTATTTCTTGTGCTTCGTGTTTTCTGGAATTGTGATTCTGCATCAGCAATCATTAAATAAATGGTTTCAGATCAAAACACAAATGAGAATCATATTTTATTTAAGATTAACTGGTACAAAGTGCCCAATGTCCATAGCGATATTGACCAAAGTATTAAGTTAGCCTCCTACAATTCATAGTTGTTAATTGATATTCATGGATGATTATATTTATGAAATGCTTTATGTTTCTGAATGTATTCTCACAGAAGTTATCAACGACATAGTTCTGTTTTGATTTTAAATGTTAGCGAACTGAAAGGCTCCATTAATTGACATTACTATAGGTATCAATTCCCATAAATTACTTTGTAACTTAAGAAACACATTCGTCCCCAAACCGTCCATGTAAATTTTTGTGGAACTTCAGAAGCGATCCATAATCAACTTAGCTGGGAAATGGATATCTGTCTCAATGCTCTGGCACAAGATTTGTTTTCTTTTGTGTGTGCCAGGTTACATGGTGGGTCAAATTAAATATATTTGATTAATAGTGCAAGCTGGTGCAATCTGCTTGTTGGGGAAAAATGGCATTCTCTCAACCACAAATAAATGTATTCAATGAACTTCAAATGACTGTAAATTGGATTTCATGTAAACTTCAACTCATAACAGCAAAAAAGTTGCCAGCCAGTAAGTGTTAGTTTTCAAGTCTAACTAATGTTTTTATTTTAACTAGTATTCACATGTCTTATTCTTCCTACATATTACGCATTCACATATTCTCTAAGAGAAAGTGAATAGCTTGAGGTTTATTGGACTGATAGTTAATTGTAGCTTCTTGCTTTGTTCTAACCACAGGGAACCTGCAAAAAGAAGCACAAAAATAGGGAACAAGATACAACACTCACCATGTAAATAAGAAGGATATACACACTGATAGATTTCCACGTAAGTAAACATTTTTGATGCATTGAAATTGATGTATTTTATCTGTCTTGTTGCAATATTGCTGTGTTTTGAACTGTTGTGTGTTTGTTTATGGGCAAGATTTAGAAGTATTACAGCTTAAAGATCAAGCTTTCTATGTAGAAATATTCAGTGGAAAAGAGGCTGTGATACATGTCTGCCAGGCTGCTAAGCCTGACTCTTTGGAGTTCCCTGTTACTCTTTCAAATCCTCTATTGTTTGTGATATCAACTATTCTCCATGCATATCTTTGTACATGCTTTATGTCTCTTCTGCAGCTGATGCTGGATTCTATTGAAGGATCAGACCTCAGTTTTCTACAAGCCACCCTTTACACTTACCACTAGGTGGAGGGGAATGTATTTATTTATTCTTTCATGGAATGCGGGCTTCGCTGGCAAGACCATCATTTGTTACCCATCTTTAATGTCTCTTGAGTCCAGTGGCTTGCTCTGCCACTTCAGAGGGCAGTTAAGAGACCTACATTGTTGGGGGTCTGGATTCACATGTAGATTAGGCTGGGTAAGGATTTTATTTCCTAAAGGACATCTAATTGCTCTTAACTCCATCTTCTCTCCTTATGCAGAAGTTTTCACCATCATAGATGACCCTGAGATTTCAATGTCATGCTTGGATCCTTGTTGGATGGAGGCTCCAAGCCAATCTCTCCATCTATTCCGCTCCACCCTTGCCAGCTGAGCTGCCTATCCCCGGAATTCAGTGAGTTCTTTCAACAATGACTGACCCCTTACCCCACCTCCCCTTCTTTTATCTCTCTCTATGTTGGTGAAAACTTCTGTGCAAAGAGAAAAAATGGAGTTGAGAGCGATTACATTTAACAGTCAATTGATTCTAGTATTTTATATACCTTTCTCATGCTTCCAGTATTATAAATAACCCTCTGAATTGTGTGGCATGTGTTTAATGTATTGCTGGTTGTCCAAAAGAATTCTAGGCCTTCACCCTTCAGAGTAGAGGGCCCATGTAGATATAAGGATAAGGTCAAGAGAGGCAGATCACTTGTGATGCTTGCTGGTGAGCTCAACATCTAATCCCCTCTATTGCCCCCATGTCCCCTCTCCTGCCCCTCCCTACCTCTGTTTCTTGACAGCATAAACCATAAGAAATAGGAACTGGAATAAGCTGTATGGCTCCTCAAGCCTGCTCTGCCATTCAATAAGACCAAGACTGATCTGACTTTCTTCATGTTCACTTTCCTGCCCTTTCCATGTATCCCTTGATCTCCTTACTGATCAAAAACCTATCAATCTCAGTCTTAAGTAGACACATGGGACAGAATTTTATAACCTCATCAGGCCCGATTTGCAGTGACAAAATATTGTAAAATCGGGCATGATGCAACTAGTGGGAATGCTGCCCATTTTCGTTCCCATTCCCATTTTACCAAGAAAGAAAACCAACGTAATTGGGAGCCCGCCCAAACAATTTGCATTTTTTTGCATTCATCACAATGTAATTAGTGAGCTTCAGTCCCAATCGTCCCAGCTCACCTGTCTTAACCACGGAAGCTGGATTGGTGAGGAAAACACTGAGAATTGTAGAATCCCTACAATGCAGAAAGAGGTTATTTGGCCCATTGAATCTGCACCAATCACAATCCCATCCAGTCCCTATTCCCATAAACTCACATAGTTACCCTGCTAATTCCCTGATACAGGGATTAATTTACATGGCCAATCAACCTAAACTGCACATCTTTGGAGCAGCGTACTCCTCCCTCCCCCACACTGGCACTAGCCCTCACGCCTCACACATATCAGAGAAGTGTCCCACCCTCCCCACCCAATGGGCTCCTCTATAAAAGTCGGATTCAGGATTCAGGCATTTGATCAGTGGGGGTGAGCAAGGAGGTAAATCTTCATGTTCAAACTGCTCCGTGCAGCTGGGAGAGATTGCTTCATGGCGATCACGTTGCATTTCGGATCGGGGAGGGCCTGCAAGTGTGGGTGGGGGTGGTGGGTCACTGTTATTCACGAGGTCCAACTTCAACCTCTCAGGATAGACCAGAGCGTTGATCTTGGTTTTTAGGGATGCCTCAGGGTCCTAATGCAGGCAACAGCAAGCACTGTTGCTGGTGGGAGATGTGCTGGAAATTCTCTGATATGGCAATGCTACAGCCTCAGGCAGGATTCTCTGTGACCACTACTGCATGGGTTCAGGGTGTGTGTTTCTGAGTGGGGAAGTGGGGAATTGTGGGGAGGAGAAGGATGGCTGTGTTGCCATTCTGAGATCTATGGAGGAGTATGTGCAGTATGCTGGAGGTCTGTGGGGGGAGTATGGGGAATGTGTAATGCTGGGGATCTGTGGGGGTGAATGGAGAGTGTGTATATTTAGGGGTTGGTGGGGAGGGGTATGAAGAATATGTGTTGCTAGGTTGAGGGTGAGCAGAATTCTTTAGCCTCTCTATCTGTCTTTCTCCTTCCCCAAATTCCAAGCCCCAAAACCATCCCCTCTCAAATTGACGAGATGGCTTTCAAAAGCAACCCATTGATCTTGCTGTTGTTTGGTTGCTGCTGGAGTTGAGGAGGAGGAGCTGATGAGGATGAATTGTAATAAAGAAGACCCAGGCCTTACCACTCATAGGAATAAAGAGAGACAACCAGTGGGGGCAGGAGAACAAAGGAACGGAGACCCAGCAGTTCTGCATACAAGTCTCCTTCAAGCAACTATGGGACATTACGTGCCGCCGACAGCTATGGTTCTGAAAGGAGACAATGTGACACCTGAGCCATTTGTTGCAGGTAAAAGTCCAACAGGTTTATTTGGTATCACAAGCTTTCGGAGTGCTGCTCCTTCATTAGGTGGCTGGTGTTGTGAGACTTCTTACTTGTACCCAAGCCAGTCCAACACTGGCATCTCCACATCATTTGTTGCAGGACCTGGCACCGGAGGGCATGGGGAAGATATGGGTACCCAATTCCAGTGGCTGTGAAAGTGACAGCTTCTTTGAACTTTAATGCCACCAAGTCCTCCCAGACGTCCAGGGGAGACCTTTGTATATTTCCCAATCATCCATCCACAATATATCAAGGAGATCAAGGATGCCCTATATGCCCAGGCCGGCCAGTATATTATATTTGACTTGGACCAGGCCTAGCAGGAAGCACAGGCTGCAGGATTTGCAGCTATTGCGGGGATGCCAGATGAGAAGAGAGATATAAACTGCACCCATGTCACCCTCAAGGCCCCGGTGAAGAATCCAGGAAGACTTATGTACAGAAAGCACTTCCATTTAATAAATGTGCAGTTGGTGTGTGACCATCAACTGAATATCATGCATGTCTGCGCCAGACATCCTGGCAAAGTGCACAACAGCTTTATATTGAGGAGGTACGATGTCCCAGAAGTCATTGAGGAGGAGCCCAGGATTCAGGAATGTTTTGTGTGGTAAATGGGACTCCCACTTTGGATTTGGCTGGTGACATCTGTGTGGAAGCCTGAGGTTGATGTGGAGACCCGATATAAAGAGGCCCACACAGTCACCAGTTCAATAGTGGCACTGTGCACAGGGCTCCTCAAAATGCAGCCCGGATACCTGGGGCCCTAAAATACAGCCCTGCATTGTGGTGTTGTGCTATGCCCTACACAATCTGGCCCAGCAATGAGGAGACCTTTTAGAGGAGGAGGAGGAGGAGGAGGAGACTTGGAACCACATCAGCTGAGCATCACTAGGAAGGAGGCCACCCAGCAGGAGAAGCAGGAAGGTGAAGAGGAGGACGAAGAGGAGCAACAGCACGCTGGAGACTGGCAGAAGCAAGGATCGGGCATGCAAGGGCGGCAAGAGAGGCCCTGATCACCAAGCGCTTTGGCCACTATGGGCCTGCGTTGCCGCGTGTGGGTTCCATTCCCCGTGCTCCCACACCCCAGTACTCCCGCCCCCTCCCATCACCCCTAGCACCACCAACCTATGTTCTACAATCTTCTGCAACATTGTAACAGCAGAATGGTGGGCCTGGGTACAGTGTGTTTGCCAGTTTCTGTGGCAAACAGGAGGGTGATGACAACTCACTATGTGTCATTGTGATGATGCCCTGGTACAAATTTGTCTGACTACCAGCTCAGCTCTGCATGTATGCTGACACCTGGGCCAAATCTGGGTAGTGGCTTCCTCCATGCCTCAGCATGGGCTCAAGTCCTTCCTCCTCTCTTGGGGTTTCTGTGGGCCCCTGGGTCACTCCATTGGACAGCAAGCTTCTGCAATGAGCTTCAGAAGCTCTGCCATCACCTGACCCTGGCAGTCCTGAAGGACCACATAGTGGTTGAGCCTTCTGCGATGACCATCTGAGTTGGTGGTCATGGTCAATGGCAGCAGGATGCCCTCTGAGACTGGGCCATGCACTACAAGCCCTAAATCATGGCCCTCTATGACTGGCCCACATTCTCAAGGGCTGTAGCCAGAGCCTGTTATGTCTTAGCACTGTCTCGCTGGGTCTGCTGCAAGCTCTTGAGCCTCTCAGCCATTGGCTGCAGAATCTCAAGAAACCTATTGAGGCCCTCAGCTGTGATTCAGCCATTGCTTGGAACCTACCACTTACGGTGAGATCTCCTGCCTTAGGTTTTCCACCATGGGTGCCACCCTTGCCAGTGTTGAGCTGGGAACCGCTCAAAAACCACAATATCTGATCCGCCTGAAAGCTTTGGCACTCCTCCTAGCAGCCTTGCCATTAGTCCAGTGTTGCTGTCAGCCCCTCCTGCATTCCCCGGCTCCATTGCTCCATCTCCAGCAGCTGAGGAAGACGTGATCTCAGAGGCCCAACATGTAGCCTGGCACTAACTGAGTCCTTGCCTCCAGCAGGTCCCCACATGCTACAAGCCTCAGGCATCTCTCCTTAAGCAGATGTGTCGTGTGCACCCAAAAGTGACCCAGATGTCTCACCACCAGTTAGACCCAGCGATGTGAGAGTATGTGGGATGGTGAGTTGTGAGGTGGAAGCTGACGCAAAATGGTGCCGGCCTCAGAGGTCACTTCATCAGCTTCCTCCAAGGAATCTTTTGAGTCGTCAGGGGCATGATGGGCAGAGACAGCAGTGGGGGATTTGATGTCAGACGGCCCGGTCATATCAGTGACCCATCTTGCAACATAGAACATCAGGTTAAGAGAGGGAGAGCAATTTGGACTCCATGCAACTTACTTCAGATCCTTACTGGACAGTTTCCGAATTTTCCGGGTTTGGGCCCTGGCACTAATGTACGCTGCCACTACCTCCCAGGCTGCACTTCCATCCCTTCCTCTGGGACGGCATCCTGCTAGGGAGAAGAGCATGTCCTGCCTTGTCTTCACTATCTGCCTCTCTGTCCATCTTTGGCATTTTTAAGGAGCTGTCCCTTGTTAGGGCAGATCAGCGCAGGCAGTTTGGAGGAGTCATGTGCCTGTTATAGCATTCCAGTGAGATTAATGCAGTTTGACTGGTTATCATAAAGAAGACGCTAAATCAGCATTTGCAGGTGCACTGATGCGGGTAGGGTGATGGGGGACAGTGGGAAACTTCTGTGATAATTGGGGGCAGGGTAGGTAGAAAGTCATGCCAGTCAGCCATCGAGGTTGGGGGGGTGGTGATGAGGGGGCTATGTGGCTTGGGTCCTTGCGGGGATGAGGTGGAAGGGTAAGGGTAATATTGGGAGGGTCTTCAATGTTCATGGACGGATGGAGGAGGAAGGCTGTATCTGGTCCGCGGGGGTTCTGTCAACAAAAAAGCTTTTCCTGCGCGAACGCAGTTTGTGACTCCGATCTGAGTTGCTGGCTGTCTGGAAAATTAGGGCCTGCCCACTGCCTCTAGCAGCTGGAAATGGTCTAGCCCATATTTACAAAGACTAAAATTGGGATTGGAAACTTGTCCGAGAAATGGACCAACAACTCTCCCGATCTCATGCTAACTGAATGTTTGGAAAAAAATCTCGTAAAATTCCACCCATTATGTTCTGTCTCAACTGCAACAACTTCTGAGCCAAAATGAAATGAAACCCTTGGATTTTTCTGTGGAAAAAACTGCTCCCTTGGCATCATCAGACCTGTCAATCATTCCCAATTAAAGCCCCAATCAGGACTCCCAAGGGATCATTAAAACCTCAGGACACTTCCACAATGATCTGTGACTTTGGAGAGTTATGCTCTTCAAGGATATTTATCAAGTCATGGTAAGTATGATTCCTGGATAAACCAAGCTCTGGGGCAAATTGATGATTTTACTTTCCATTATAGTGAGAAATGCTGGTAAGGGCAACTGTTTATAATTTTATTCAATTGTACAAAGCACTGAAAATACTCTGGATTAGAACACATTTCCTTTATTGAAAGGACTCATGGCTCCTCATTCTTCCATCATTCCTTTTCTAGGCACTAGCGACTCAAGATGACTCAGAATATTTTTTTACTATCTCCCAGTACTCCTCTATTTATCTTGGAGACTGTAGATATGATTTTTTTTTCAAACAGCCCTAGACGTATAGCAAAGCATTCTTTCTTTTCAAATATGCTGGATACTCTGTGGGATCTCACCCTTCTCTCAGCAAAAAAAAACTCTTCTAAAATCACACAGAGAGCTTCCACCATTTTTCAACCATGTCATTGGCAGCCATTACGTGTGCATGAGGAATTTACCACATTTGTTTTCAGTAGACAAAGCGATTCTTTCTTTTTTCCTTGTGTTCTCTATCTTCACTGACACTTCAATCTTTAATCCCATTGATGATTTTCATGGCTTTCCGATATTAAAAGTGTGAGCACCCAGAATGTTTTTTTAAATACTTGTCATCAGTTATCTTTTCCTAATGTTCTAACTGTATAAGTGCATTTCAAGCAAAAATAGAAAGATGTGGTTTGCACACGTAGATTGAAAATAATAACAATAGATTTATTGAGGGAGCTGTTGCCTGTACAGAGCAGAAAATAAAACTAAGCAGAAGCCTGTGAGATACCCCAATGATATCAACATCAATCAGGTGACTGGCTCTTAAAGCAACTATGCAAACACTTAAATATATAACTCTTACCCACTTACTTCAATCATGCTACTTTCTTACCCGCTTACTTATTTACTTATACACATACACAAACAAACTGAAAAACTTTATAAATTCCTTAGGTTTTCAGTGTGTCATTGAACACTTGCCAGAATACAGCAGTTTACCAGAATACAGCCATAAAGACAATCCATGCCATACCTTTCCCCATGATTTTGAACTATGAGTAAGCAGTGGATTGGAGGCATACTCTGTGATCTTGAAGAAGTGTGGATCAGTATTCCTGTATAGAAATCAGATCAGGAAAATCCCATCCGAGGTCAACAGACCTTTGTATGGTCTGCCCCCCCCAGTCTGCTACAATTCCTGTGGCAGGCAAGACAGGAAAATTCCCCTTCAGAGTGCTGGTATGGCATGGAAAAGTAGGAATGGATCAAAAGTCCAACAACGATTGCCAGTCCTTGGAAGATTTGAGCCAATGTCTGAAAAACTATATATCCTCTTTCAAAGGTAATTGTGAGTATGATACCTCTTCCTCGGATGAAACTTTACTGCCTAATCATGCAACATAATTTTCTTTTCATTCTCACTTTCCTTTCCCAGGCAGTACAGATATAATGCCATCCCAGTTTTTGAATTGTAGCAGTGAAAGATTTGGATCCCTGTAAAACCTGTCAACAATTTTTTTTTGAAAAACAACAGATTTCACACTTTGATGCTGCTTCCAAATTGAAAAACGCCAACCTTCATGCCACTGACTAAACTTCTAGCTTCTGACAAAAGGTTATAAAATGTGAACTGTGAACTTTTATTCCTTCTTCATATAAATGGACTGCTACTAGCTCCAGTAATTTTCTGTTTGCAGACCAGTTACATGCCCGTTCCTATGCCTGGAAGATAAAAACCCGACCTCTAACCAACAAGTTTCCAAGAAAAAAGATGACATTTAACTACATCAGCATTCAGATCTCAAGACCATAGAATTTTAATAGCAATTCTCCCCTAAGTGCTGGCCATATATCATTTTTCTCAAGAAATATGGGCAGCACTACAGAAAGATTGAAATTACGCAGTGGATTAGCATCTATTTTTCCGACTTGTTGTGTCCCAGAACAGGAGGTAACCTCAGGAAAATCTAACCTAGAACTTCCATATAGTCTTGTCACACCTCTGCCTGCACCAGTAATAAGTATTCAATCATTTGTTAAGAAGAATCTCAAAGAATTGCACATTCACATCATTCTGACACTACTAAAAATATTTCAATCTTACATTATGCTTCATAAACATCACGGTCAGAAATCTCCAGCCATTCACACCGGCAGGATTCTCTGGTCCAACCAGCAGTGCAATCCTGCCCTTTGATAGCGGTGGGACCAAAACATCCCGCTGCTGGCAAATAATGAGCTACCTTCTGCCGCGGGGAAACATGTGGCAGGGAGGTGGAGAATTTTGTTCCCGATTCTCAAAGGTGACTGTGAATTAAGTTTCCTTATGATGTACACGACAGTTGACTCACATTTCTTGGTTCATGTCGCAATATCTTTAATCGCCATGACTTGCCGAGGCTTGCAAAATCTCGCTAACTGTCCTGGCTTGAGATAATTCACACCTCCTTAAACTGTGCCTAACCCTCTCTCCACTCACATTGTCTGCACCTGTAAAGATTTGATTACTGGTTAAGACTCACATTCCAACCATTATCTTGTAATTGAATCTGGGTCTATATATGCCCTAATTATGAAACAAATCCTGCACTCACCTGATGAAGGGGCAGTGCTCTGAAAGCTAATGCTACCAAATACACCTGTTGGACTTTAACCTGGTGTTGTGAGATTACTTACTGTGCTTGCCCCAGTCCAATGCGGGCAACTCCACATCAAGACTCACATACAGGCAGAAATTTAAATTTGGAATGAATAAGTACGTGTGCACTGAGCAATACTAATACGGGTGAATTCTATTTACATAAGACAGCAGTACCAGATAGATGACTGGCAGCAACGCTTGAAGCTGATAATTTGACCCATAGCCAGAAATGCTCTGAAGATTATTTTGGCAAAAAGGTGAAAACAGTTAACTAAATAGGTGTAGAATTGATAAGTCAAAGTCTGTTTATAAAAGTTTTATTTTAGCAGAAAAATTTGGTTCTAATTGCTGATTACTGCAATTTGAACTTACCTATAAATCTATGCTACCCAAACTCTTCCGTGCTTGATGGATACCGGGGGATTGGACCGTTTTATCAATCATCCTAATCACATTTTGACTTGATGCTTTAAGTTTCCTTTGTGATTTGATTTTGTTTGCCACAACATCTCTTTAAAGGTCCTTCAGTGTGTTTAATGCAATTTAATTGGTTGCGTTCGATAGCATATAGCACCCAAATTGATTAAACAGAATCTTCATGCGTTGGTATATATTCACAGATGATTGTGTGCTGCACAGCACCATTTAACACACTCTAGATACTGGCTAGAATTTTAACATCCTGCCCGCCATGGGAATCGGAGCAGGCGAGGGGCAGACCATGGAAAGTTCTGTTGACCTCAAGTGGGATGTTATGGTTTTGGGATGAGTGAGGCTGTAAAGTCCCACTCTGAAGCAGTCCATGTCCATATGCAGCAAGACCTAAACAATATTTAGGTTTGAGTTAATAAAGGACAAGCATCTAGCAGATGGAGCTTAATGTGGATAAGTGTGTCGTTATCCATTTTGACTGTAAAAATAAAAGGGCAAATTATTATTTCAATGGAAGCAGATTCAAACATTAACCATCTTAACCATCTCAAGAGTCCAGTACAGGAATACATATTTTTTATCCAAACAAAGGGGAAGAATTGGGAGTTATGTCAGATGACCCCTTCCCCCCACTCACCCCTGGTAAAACCTATAATATTGCTTGAGATGCTAAAAGAGGCAGTATAGCATCTTCTACTGACATGAGAGCAGCATGACTTGAGCTCTGTTCAGGTTTAACCTGACCCTCATCTAAACTTGAATATCTGAACTTCTGTAACAGTGCCTACTACAGGACTATTTCATTTCTATGTGCTTCTCTCATTGTGGAGATCATGAGAAAAGCAGATCATCCAGTATCAGCTTCAGCCCGCTAATCTCCCTGAGAGAATACACCATTGGATTTTTGATTCTAGACTGACGCAAAACAATCATTTTTATTTCATCTGTGGTCTTTCCCTGTACCTCCTCCTTTCCCTTATCCCTTTGTGATTGTGTGAACGTACCAGAGATTACTTGGTGACACCCCGTCCCTGCATTTGAGTGCATATAAAATCAACTAACACCATCTTGAATTTGCTGTGGGTTATTAATATAGGATTAGATCACTCCAAAACTGAGGGATTGGGAAAAATACACCCCCACTTATAAAGGGGGAAATCAAAACCAAAACACCGTTTTGTTTATGGATGGGTGCTAAGGGGAAAAAAATCAGGTCTGTTATAAATTAAACACCCTTCTATCCATAACATAGAATCCCTATAGTGCAGAAGGACGTTTACAACGAGAGTGTGCACCGATCACAAGTTACCCAGATCTTATTTCATAACCCTATATATTTACCCTGCTAATCTTCCGACATCAGGGTGAATTTAGCATGGCCAATCAACCTAACCCAGACACCTTTGGACTGTGGGAGGAAACCAGAGCAGCCAGCGGAAACCCACACTGACATGGGGAGAATGTGCAAACTCCGAACAGACAGTGACCTGAAGCCAGAATTGAACTTGGTGTTGTGAGGCAGCAGACTATCCATTGTGTCAACATGCTGCCTTTCTCCTATAAGGTGGGTTTAAGGTATATTAGCATATCATTTATTATTTTATGGTGAAGTGCTCAAAGATTTTCCAGTATAATTATGAATAGAATGTTGGTGATTCCTTGCCAAAGTAATTTACAACGTGGCTCAAATTTTCTCTTTAAATTCCAACAGAAAGTGAACAGCAAAAATCCATGAAACTTTAAAAAGAACACAAAACCTTCAGCAATGACTTGTTTCTTCCCAATCACTTGGTGCCGTTAGCTGTTAGTTTGATTGTTAGCAAAAAGAAAATGCCATGCAGATTTCTTAATGAGTGTCAGCAGGCAATCTAGATAGTAATCAGTGGTGCGACAAACTTCCAGATGACCATTCCTAAAGTAAGCATTAACTTCTTTACTAAAGTGGTGTTGCAAATTGAAGGCAGGTAACACCAACATTTCAGCTTTAGATCCTACCTTAGAGATTCTTCGATGTTTAAACATATCCGGGGAAAATATCCCCCAATAATTCATAAGGTTATTGGTGCCTTTTAATTCATTCATGAGACCCATCCTAGTTGTCCTTGAGAAGGTAGTAGTGAACTGCCTTCTTGAATCATTACAGTCCTTGTTCTGTGGATTGAGCTGTTATAGAGGGAATTTCAGGATTTTGATCTAGTGACTGCGAAGCAACAGTGATATATTTCCAAGTCAGGATGGTAAGTGGCTTTTTATTGAGAAATTTGTTTCAAATTCATTTCAATATTTTAATATATAGTATGTTTGCCAGGAAAGAAGTTTTTTGGTATTACAAAAGAAGGTTTAATTGCAAAACAACATTTGTTTATGTCTCTAAATAAAACTGATAACAGATGGTTTAATTCTGGTCTCATCTATCTCTTGCTGTGTTATTGTAGTGGCCTTTCCATGTAGCATTTCACATTAACTGAGCAGACTGTGACCTGTTTAATGTTACGTCATCCCTGCATGTGCTGTTTTTATATCGAGACTATCTGGAAATCAGATATTCAAATTAAAACCTAACAGTCAGAATTAGTTCGACTGCTGAACAGGAACAGGCTTTACACCTCAGCAAGGTGGTACTATCCATAAGTGTAGGTAATGAAGTGATCGGTGTCTCCCATTTATCTGGTGATAGATTTAGATATCACACTGACACTTGGAGCATAGCACTCACTCATGCTGAATTGTTGTCACCATTCACTGAACTATCATGAAATGTTGAATATAAACTCTTTCCCAATGTCAGCAATAGATCATATGTTTCATTTCCCACGTCCTTCAAGAATGACAGAGGAGTTGAAGGAGAAAGAAGCTGAGGAGTCCTTAAGAGGAAGCTAAGCACTCTCAATGTGTGCATCTTCTCTACCATCATTGTTGCGGGTTTTAGCTTGTGTTATCCTTGGTTAGGTTCTATAGAGATTGCTAGAGGCAAGATCACTGGTAAACATTACCTTTTATTAAATAATCTTCAATGTGAAAGATAAACAGTTGAGCACAGAGCTTCACACAGAACCATTTTTCAATATGAAGATACTTAAACTCAATCCATTTGGAGTAGTAATCAACAACTATGAAGAATGTCTTCCCTTTGACCACAAAAAAAAATCCATTCCAAGACATTCCCATTCTCTGAATGGATACAAAGATACCATCATTGGTTTTCTTTGCTCCTGGCAATGGATTCATAGAAGCCTTCCAGTGCAGGAGGAGGCCATTAAGCCCATTGAGTCTGTACAAAATCTCCTACAGAGCACCCTGCACAGGCTTTAACCACTTGCCAGCAGGACACACATTGTTTCACAAGTGATACAGTTGAAATCCTTTCCTCTAATGATTTTGAGATCTTTGACAGCTAGACGAAATTTTTTATTCTGACACAACATCCTGTGTATTCTCTGAAGGAACTCAAGCCTGAGGAGCTATAACCAAACCCTCGGTGTAAATCAGCACGCTTAAATGCCTGCATTCCTGTATGCTTCAGGCTGAGATTATTTGGAACATATTCTGGCCATCCTTTGCTGCAGTATTCCCAGATTTGTGTTGCACACTTTTGAACTTATTTAGCTTCTGCTATTGATGGTAGAAGCCTAATGGTCAATGAAGTGAAGAACTCCACGTTTTGGACAACATTTATGTCATCTTGTTCAGATTTTTTGACACAAATATGTGACCTGAGGTCCGACAGGTCTCTCTCTCTCTTTCAGATCTGTCAAGCCTCTGCTGATTCCCATTGTACACGTGCAAAGTGTCCTCTTCTGCTAGAGCAGATTTGCTGGTGATTTAAGCCCTAGCCACTTGCCCTACAGGCAAGGAATGGTTTAGCCTACTTTTTCTTGCACTGAGTGCATAAGATTCTGGATTTGAACTTACCCATTTTCCCACCCATCCCTATATATCCCCTGTAATTTGTTGTTTTCTCTGGGCATTTTCTTTTGTAACATCAAATCTGAAATTAAATTTCTGCACCCCGGCAACATTTTTGCTAAGTCTAATATTATTATTCCAATGCTAGTTAATATTTAGTAACATAATCAATAGTTTCTGGTCTAGTAAACTTCAGGTCTAAGACGTAGTCAGAATCATTAAGCCTAGTTGATAAACCTCACAAGCTCAAGTAGCTGCAATGCCTCCTTTTCACTTGTACTTTTATTCCATTTCTACCGATGATCAATGATCAGTTGACATTGTACACTGGTCCACATTTACCATCTGTCTGAGTTTGAAAGAGTACTGCTACATGCCCAGTTGATGATGTGTCAGTGTAAATTATTTTAGGTAATTCTGGATCACAGCGAGCCAACGTCTGAAGTAGATATGAAACTTTTATCTTTTTGATCAACATTTGTTGTTTCTTTTGTCAATACCATGCTTTGATCTTGTCTTTTTTTTTATTTGCCTACGTAAGTGACACAGTGGTTCATTTATATGTGACAGATTAGGGAAGAACTTCCCTGTTTCATTCAACAGTCCAATGTAACACTGAAGCTCCGTTATATTGTGAGGTGGTGGAGATTCTTTGATTGCCTTGGTATGTCCTGATACTAGATGCATAAACCCAGAAGTGTAATAGTTATAACAACTGATGTTTATTATTAAGTATTAGTCCTGCTTCTAGCAAGAATTGTAACATTGCTGTCACTCTAGCCTATGGATCAAGTTTCCATCCACACAATGAATGACCCCTCCTAATCTTCTAGAATGTTCATCACTGTCTTCTGAAGAATCTCTGATGTTGATGTAAATGCTAAAGGATAGCCAACCAAAGCAAAATCTCCCAGTGTGATGAGCATTGTCAGTAGTTGGATTCCTTTCGAAAGCAGTGGCCAAAAGCTGCTGTTTGCATCTAGTGTGGATAAAACTTTGTTTTTTGCTGGCTCTGCCAGACTTCCATCCACAGACATCACTGAGTGGATCTCCCTTTCCACAGCTTTGTTTAACTATCAAGTGAGCACAGACTTGCAGTGAGTCTGTTAGTTTCGGTACTACAACCATACCCGATGAGATAATTATCTCATCAGATACTGTGAGATAATTCCTTAATGCATTTTTGAGTCAAACTCTCAATAAGTTTTGAAATTCTGTCTTGAATTCTTCTGGTTTGCCTTGGCTTCCCAATTCATCTACTTCATAGTTCAGTTGCAAATCTGTGCAAGCTTTTTTGACCTAATAGTGAACATTCCTGGTGTTCGATCACAGTCAACATTTCAGTGACTTCTCCTTCCTTTGTATTGAAGTACAGCAATCAATTATTTCATGACATTGAGTTGATTGGCCCCTGACTTGGAGTTGGATGATCAATAGCTGAAGAAGGTCTTGTTTTAGCCAAAGTTCTATGCCTGAAAGAACTGAAATTATTGCTCCAGTGTCTAGTTTTGAAATTTATTTTATGTCTATTGACCATAATGCCTGTGCTCCACTAGTTCCCATTAAATCCTGTAATTTATCCCAAGAATTGCACTGCATTGTCTTTTGCATCTTCAATTTTTTGAATGCCATTTGCTTTAATTAGTTTCTTTTTAAATTTCCAAATTGGGAGCTTCTTGCTCTGGCATACAATATTAAAATATCCTCTCCTGTTGCAGAAATGGCACTCTGTATTTTTGGCAGAACACAGTCGAAGCAGCATTATCCTGCCAATCAAGAATACTGAGTAATGGTGACTCTTCATTCCTTCCTTGTTTTTGAGTAGGCGTACTGCTATTTCTGTGTCCTACAAATTGCACCATATCAGTCATTTTCTCTGTGAAATCTCAGTCACCCTCAAATAAATACATGACTTTGCTTTTCACTTCTGCCTGATTTGATATTTACACAACCTTTGATCATGTTCAATCCTCCCTCAACTGTAGAAAATCTGATAAAGTCTCTTATAAAACTGCTACAACTATGTGATCCCAAGTTAACTTGTCTTTTCAGCCCTGTATTCACAATTTTTAGCTAATTGATATAAATCATTAATGAAAGAGTCTATGCTCTTCAATAGCCTTTGAATGCACCAATAGAACTTCATTCTTTCAATGAATGTGTTCTTTCTAAGACCAAAATATGTCTCAAAATCTTTTTTAACATCTTCATTGCCCTGTCTGACCAATACTTCTTCTGCACTACCAGCTAAGGCATAGAGAGGGTACTTGTTCCTTGCAAGTCTGTTAGCCCCTAGATAGCTCTGTGCCTGGTAAACTTATAGTTCAAGTTCTGCCAATTCTGATCTTGGTCCAAGTCTTTCAGCTGTTCAAAACATCCCGGTAAGGTAAGATTTTCTCCATGGCTTTTCTTCACTCTAAATTATTGTGAGTTCTGTTGACATTTCTTCCCATGCTATCCTTTCCTTACAGTCATTTGGCTTACTGCTTTTTCAGCTGTTGTGCTTTTGTTCCCTTAGTCTTTGGTCTAGTTGGGATTTTACTGTTTTGCGCTCTTCTCCTCTGTTAGCATCTCTCATCATCATTGTGGATCTTAGCTTGGGCTTTCCTTTGAAAGAATAAATTGATAATACTGGAGGCAAGACAAACTTGTTTGTAAACTTTACCTTTTATTACGCATTCATCTATCTATATAAAGGACAAATCTTGATTTGAGGTTTTACACAGAACTATCACTCACTAAGCTGTTTTTATCTGATCTTACATCACTGATGATCGATTTACCATTAAGTCTTTACACTACAACATTCAGGAGTGCAGATATGCACACCTCAGTAGATACTGTATTAGAGATTGTTGGATAGTCACATGATGAGATGCACATCATAAGAGAGCAGGAACAGGGCCAGCAGTGAAGATTCCCAAGGGAGTGGGGCAGGATACTCCAAGCAATGCTTAGCTGGACATAGATGCTGAGCATTGGGGCAATATTCAAAAGGGCATTTCTGGAGCAACAAAGGGCTTTATGTGTGCTTTTCTCAACAGTTCCAGAAGCACTATGTGTCCGTGGAGAGAAGTCCATGGAGGAATTCATCTGATTTTAGGCATTCGTGCTGATGTCCATCTCTATGGAAAGAGAGGCCACCTACATTGGATATTAGATGCTACTGGCAACTAGGTGCATGCTGACCCTGACCGGTGGCCAACACACTCAGACTGTCATTATACACAGGTTGGAGGAAAGTGACGTTTGTTTGTTGTGATATGATGCCCATGTACATTGAAGAATTTGTATTTTAAACTGCAGTCAATCTGGACAGATGTGATGTGTAACTCCATGGCTCTGTATCATACTTGTATACATTGCCTCTTACTTAATATTGCCCTATTTTCCATGTAAAGAATCCATTTAGTATTGCTTTGACAATCCTTGTCATGTAATTGGAAAATTTATGTCAAATGGAAGAACATAACATTTTGGCAGTTTTTTTTACAATTTGGCAAACAAGTATTCAAGCCTCAACCCTTTTGCATGCAGCAGAATCATTGGTGTGCAATTAAATCAAACATCAAGTAATAACTCACTTTGTGTCAGTAATTCTGTAGCACTGTAGGAATCTTACACACTGTATCTTTGTTCTGGGACATCACACTTCATCCAACCTGCAAGCACTGATTCCTAGTGACAAAGAACAAAGAAAGAATAAAGAAAATTACAGCACAGGAACAAACCCTTCAGCCATCCAAGATTGCATCAACCATGCTGCTTGATTACACTAAAACCCCTTATCCTTCTGGGGACCATATTCCTCTATTCCTATTCTATTTATGTATTTGTCAAAATGCCCCTTAAAAGTCACTATCCTATCTGCTTCTACTACCTCCCCCTGCAACGAATTCCAGATACCCACCAACCTTTGTGTAAAAGACTTGCCTCATATATCTCCTTTAAATCTTGCCCCTCACACCTTAAACCTATGCCCACTAGTAATTGAATCTTCCACCCTGGGAAAGAAACTTCTGACTGTCAATGCCTCTAAAACAACATTGTTCAAATTTGGGAGAGCTTCCTTCCTATAAGTCTACCTGATATGTGCAGGAATGGAGATTAAATAATAGATAATACAGGGTCTAGCTTTACGGAGAAGTCCACAGGTAGAGAAATCCATGATTGTATCTTACTGTCACTATGGGGGGACGGGGGGATAGGGATAGCAGTCGGTTAAATTCTGGACACTGGGATAAGGAAGAAGAATCCATCCAGTCACAGCTTCAAACAACTCATAACAGCAAGAAGAAGGCTGCAAAATGTTTAATTGCTCTGTTTAATTTCAACTTTCGAAGCCTGCAATTCATTCTCACACCAATAATCATTGCTTTGTAGGTGGAACTTCAGTAAGCCTAGGAAAGCAGAAACTGCTCAGGAACATCACCTTTGAAGTTAGGGAACAACCTGTGACCAGCTATAGCTGTGGTCACTTAGGGGATTGCAATTCAGGGAGTGAAACTAAGGGTGGAATTTTCTAGCTCTTCCCACTGGCAAAATCTTCCGGTTGGAGATTCCAGAATCTCACCACTGCTCCCCCCACCCCGACCCTACAGGTTCCCTGGTGGCAGGTCAAGTAAACCACACAAACACCATATAGATCAGTGGGATTGGACAATTCCACCAGTATCCATTGGCTCACTGCCTTGGCGCTGGAAAATGCCACCCTAAATTCTGAAGAGCTATAAAAAAGCCTGATTATTTGTTGCGATTGTAGATAATCTGGGATAGAAATCAACTGAATTGGAAAGCAATAGATCTCCTACCTGAGTTTACCTTGATGCAGCAACTTGTGGAGTTCTATTTTATGGACCTCAATGTTTTTAAACCAGATAAACAAGCCATTAAAATTATAAATTGCTATCAGCAATGCAGACCTCCTTAGATAAACACATAAAAATCCAGATAAAATATAGCCAACACTCAAAGATAAATTATGAATGAAGGTCAACTTCCAAATATACCATATGGAAAACATGTCCTTTGGGCAACAACTGACAGAGACAATTGATTACTTTATAAATACTTGCAGAGATTGTGAGTTGACAGTTTTGGAGCTGGCTGGCAGAATAATCAAGCTCATGATAGCATGTACCGGAATAAAATGACTTTTTGGGCTAACTCAAAGGTTAAAGCATGGAAGCACTCCAGCAAGGTGGATACAAGTACGAAACCATACTTCTGGGTAGACACAGTCAGCAGGCCATGTGTAACTTACTCACCATTAGCACAATTGCCAATACAGGAAGTCTAGTAAGCAATGAATGTGATGCAGCCTTAGACATGCACTCTGAAATTGCCCAGCTTTTAATAACGTATACAAAATATACCAAATCAGTGAGGAACGGAAGCACTATTGCAGAAAGCAAAGACTGGAACAAATGATTCATCGTCAAAAGAGATATAATGAGTGGCCAGACAAGGTGCACATTCGGTAACCAAGAGTACACATCAAGCATTGTTTAAACAATATCCACAAAACATTGAGCCAAACTGTATGGTCAGATAACGAGGATGACCAGACCAAAGGCAAAGTGAGCAGATATTCTACATGGTGAGCAATGGTTCCAAAAGAAGCCTTTGCCACTATCCAGATTTTATGCTCACAAATTCAGGTGAAGCCCAATTTGTAAGTAAAATTGAATGCCAGTGTAGGTGCAGTCATCCGTCTATTTCCACACTGAAATGCATGTACCCCCAGATATGATAAGTGATTCAGTCAACCAACAAACAAACTCATTGGGCTGGATTTTCTGGCTGTGCTTGTCCCAAAACTGGAAAACCGCCCGGTGTCAATGGACCTTTGCACTGTCCACCCTCCCCTGCTCTCTACAATTCCCAAAGCGGATGAGATAAGAAAATTCTGGTCCCTGTGTACAATGGCTCAGAGATTCCATCCCTGGAATCTTCATGTGTCACTAAAACAACTTACCCTTGTCACTACAGACATTTTTATCGGAGTTCTACCGCCCAGCCCGCCACAGAATTGGAATGAGTGAGGGGCAGACAATGGAAATGTCCATTGTTCTTGAGTGAGGTTTTCCGATCTTGCTCAAGCGATACCATAAAATTCTACCCTTTATATTGGGGACATCATGGGTCCTGTGATTGCAGGCATCGTGTGTGCAAGGAACTGTTCTTGGTCATCATTCATGGTATTGTTAAAACAATGACAAGGGCCAAAGACTGTGATGAGCACCAGTGTTTACACCGAGAGAAGATTACCTAATCCTTTAACCTAGATTATCAGCTGACAGATTACAAGGCACAGTTAGATGAATATGTGTACCTATGTGAACTTGCAAACTTCATGGTACTGCGGAACCAATTCAATAGAGGAGTGTGACAAACCTTCCCAGTGATCAGCACTCCCATGGATACAAGGTACATTCGTCATGGAATTCAGCAATAATTGTCAACACATGCCCAGAACCTAAGTCATATCATAGTCCAAATAACAAACACATGATGGTGCAACAAAACAGATATCAAATCAGAACAATGCCACGATGCTAGTTGTTCAGCATGGTGATCAGTAAAATTGAGCAAAGGGCTAAAATTCAGGATTGCACCCAATATTTCATCTCTCACGGTGTTACCAGAACTGATTTGCCAGCAAAATCATCTTTGTGCCCAAAAACGGGTTGGCTTTTGCCACATTGTGATATACACAGATCTAAAGTCATAAGGGGGATTTTGTTTTTTTTTAATCTTGTGAAGATTTAACTTGCGTTCACTTGTTCTACCACATGTAATTTGACAAGTTAAATAAATGGAAGAAACTCAAAGAATTAACAGCATGGCAGAGCTAACAGGGTAAACATGGCTGGAAGAGAAAATGGAAACAAAGGTGTCAAAATGGGATAGAATTAGTCATCTGAAGGTGTTAAATTCTATGGTGAGACCCCCAGAAGGCTGTAATGTAAGACTGGACACAATGTAAGTATACACTGCAGCTTTGCAATAATGTTTATGAAGATCAGTTTTGAAAAAGCAGATTTGTTATTACATCAGTTGCAGGTAAGTGACTTGGCAGGCACTGTGCTGCCTGTAAATCAAGAGAAACTAGTCCTGGTGGGAAAGTAGAAAATAATGATTTGACTATTTATGGCCCAGTGCTAAAATCGAAACAACTGATCCTATCTCATATCAAGCTCTGTGAAGCAATGATCAGTAGCACTCGCTTTAGAATGCACATTCATCATTTTCATTCATGAAATTTCAAAAGTAACAGCAAGAATGATTATAGCTTTCCAAAGGTTATTGAATCACAGACGGCAATATCCTTGGCACTGAGGATGTGTTGGAATAAAAATAAAATGTTTATTTGCAATGATGGAACATACAATCTCATAATGAGCAATATATAGGATGCTGAACACAATGGTATTTTATGTAAATATTTGTGTGAAGGAAAAGCAATGATTTTCTGCATCGTTTTGAAGAAAATACAATTTTATGCATAAATGAAAGAACCAGAGGGGAAAATGCTTACAGTTTATTTGTAGATCAGGAGAGAAATGCTCACACCTAATGTGGCTGTTGTACAATGAGAGTGTGCAAAACTTCCTGTTTGGATCAAGGATTCAAAATGCTCAAATATGCTGATACATTTAGAAAATCATAATATAGTCAATAATATAATCAGGAAGAATTGACACGGTTTTGTGAAATGATGTTTAACAAATTGATTAGAATTCTTTGAATATGTAGCACATGGCGGGGGGGGAGAGTGCGAAATTTTCATAGCAGGCTGGGAGGCTGCCCATGGAAGAGTCTGTTGAGCTCAGTGGGGACTTCACAATTTTGAGGCGAGCGCAGAAAATCAGCATAGTAAACATGTGCTGAAAAATCCCACCCATAGGATGAATAAAGGGGAACGAGCATATATGGGCCTGAATATGGGGAGGCACATTTCCTTATATATTCATTCATTTCATTTATTTTTTTCCTCTGGTGGAAATAAATCATTCTGGATTGATCACATCCCTGATCAATGTGTTCAAGGATGTCCCATCTTCCAAATTTCCCGTTATTTCAGCCTCTCTGTTAAACATCAGGTAAATGTGATCATTTCCTTCCTCTCCTGTTAATAGTGCTGAACTTTCTTTAAGTATTCAGCTTTACCTCTGCAAGGCACTCCTTCTATTCCAACTGGCCATTTTTCTACATATTCTTTCTTTCTTCAGATATTTCTTTCTTCAGGCATTGAGTTTAAAAATTGGCAAGTCATGTTTCAGATTTATAAAACCTTAGTTAGGCCACACTTGGAATATAGTGTTCAATTCTGTTCGCCATACTATCAGAAGGATGTGGAGGCTTTGGAAAGGGTACAGAAAAGATTTACCAGGATGTTGCCTGGCATGAAGAGCATTAGCTATGAGGAGAAGTTGGAGAAACTTGGTTTGTTCTCACTGGAATGATAGAGATTGAGAGTGACCTGATAGAAGTCTACAAGATTATGAGGGGCATGGACAGAGTGAATAGCTAGAAGCTTTTTCCCAGGGTGGAAGAGTCAATTACTAGGAGACATAGGTTTAGCGTTCAAGGGGCAAGATTTAAAGGAGATGTACAAGGCAAGTGTTTTACACAGAAGGTGGGGGGTGCCTGGAACTCACTGCAGAGGAGGTAGTGAAAACAGATACAATGGCGAGTTTTAAGAGACATTTGGACAAATACATGAATAGGATGGGAATAGAGGGATATGATCCCTAAAAAGGTATGGGGTTTTAGTTCAGTTGGGTAGCATGGTTGGTGCACGCTTGAAGGGCTAAAGGGCCTGTTCCTGTGCTGTAATTTTCTTTCTTCTTTGTTCAAGTTGCTTGATTCCCATTGGCTCTGTAACTGATGAGGCAAACGCCTTGGCTTCTTTCTTCATTTAAAGTTCAGAATGTCTCTAAGGGAGGTGACGGCCCAGTGGTATTATTGCTGGACCATTAATCTAGAAACTCAGCTAATTTTTTTTTAGAGCAACACAGCATGGGAAACAGGCCCTTTGGCCCAACGAACCCACGCCGCCGTCATAACTATATAGTAACAATTCCATTATCCTATTCTAATTTTAGGTTATTCCTAATATGGAAGAGTCTCAATGTAGGGACAATTTGTTTCCCAATCAGCCTAAGAGCGAATTTTTGGGATGTGGGAGGAAACCGGAGCGCCTGGAGAAAACCCACGCAACCACGGGGAGAACGCGCAAACTCCCGCAGACACCGGCCCAATTCCAAGTGTCTGCACAGCTACAGCGATAGTCACTGAGCTGTCATGGTGCCCTTCAGATGGTCCAGATAAAGCACTCATTTACGACATGAAGCACCAGGCAACCCATGAATCAATATCCAAGAGCTGTCCTCGCACCACCTGCTGAATGCATGCTCCTTGGTGGTCAAGTTGGACCGAATTACCCGTGGAAAAAAAAGCCATAGTTAAACAGTCCTACTATATCCCTCTATCTGCATACCGCTCATGTGGCTGTCCAAGAGACCCTTAAACAGCCCTAGCGTGCCTGCTCCCACCACCTTACTCGGCAGTGCATTCCACACCCCCACTACCCTTTGTGTGAAAAACTGCCCTCTAATATTTGTCTTATACATAGCCCCCCTCACCCTAAGGCCATGACCCCTCGTCCTATCCATTTCTGAAGGTGGAAAAAGTTTACCTCCATTTACTCTATCTATACCCCTTATAATCTTATACACCTCTATGAGATCCCCTCTAAGCCGACGTCTTTCAAGGGAAAACAACCCCAGTCTATTCAATCGTTCCTCATAAGACAGTCCTTCCATACCAGGCAGCATCCTGGTAAACCTCCTCTGCACTCTCTCCAAGGACTCCACATCCTTCCGATAGTACGGTGACCAGAACTGGATGCAGTATTCCAAGTGAGGCCTAACCAACGTTCTATACAACTGCAACATCAAACTCCTACTCTTGTATTCTATACCCTTTTCTATGAAAGCTAACATACTATACGCTTTCTTTATCACCTTCTCCACCTGTGAGGACACCTTCAGAGACTTGTGAACCTGCACCCCCAAGTCTCTCTGCGTCTCTATACTCCGAATAGTTTTACCTTTTATCCTATAATTCTCTTCTACATTTTTCCAGCCAAAATGCATCACCTCGCATTTATCCGGATTAAATTCCATTTGCCATCTATCTGCCCAGTCTACCAACCTATCTATGTCCTGTTGTATTGCCTGACACTGCTCCTCTGTACCCACCAATCCAAGCATCTTGGTGTCATCAGCAAATTTGCTGATCTCACCACCTACCCCAACTTCCAAGTCGTTTATGTAGACCACAAATAGAATAGGACCTAGTACTGAGCCTTGTGGCACTCCACTAGTGACAGGCTTCCAGTCGGAAAAAGAGCCTTCCACTACTACCCTCTGTCTCCTCCTCCCGAGCCAGTTCTCGACCCATCTACATACCCGGCCCTGTATCCCATGCGCCTTCACCTTCTCTATCAGTCTACCATGAGGAACCTTGTCAAACGCCTTACTGAAATCCATGTAGATGACATCAACAGCATGTCCTTCATCAACTGTTTTTGTCACTTCTTCAAAAAATTCCACTAGATTTGTAAGACAAGACTTCCCCTTGACGAAGCCATGCTGCGTATCCCTGATCATATCGCAGCGCTCCAGATGCCCATACATCCTGTCCCTAAGGATCCTCTCCATTAGCTTACCTATAACTGAAGTCAAGCTCACCGGCCTATAGTTCCCTGGGTTATTCCTCTGACCTTTTTTAAACAACGGTACTACGTTTGCTATCCTCCAGTCCTCTGGGACCTCACCTGTGTCCAAGGAAGAGACAAAGATTTGTGTCAGAGGCCCAGCTAGGTCTTCCCTCAACTCCCTTAGCAGCCTGGGGTAAATGCCATCAGGCCCCAGAGCTTTATATGTCTTTAAGCTGCCTAACAGCCCCAACACCTCTTCCCTCGTAATCCTTATTTCCCTCAACTGATCCTCAACTTTGTCAACATCAGCAACAGACATCTGGCCAGTCTCCTGCGTGAATACCGACGCAAAGTATTCATTCAGGATCTCCCCCATTCCCTCAGGCTCTAAGCATAGACCCCCTCCTCTGTCTCTGAGAAGTCCAATCTTGCCTCTAACCATCCTTTTGCTCCTTACATAGGTGCAAAATGCCTTAGGATTTTCCTTAATCCTACCTGCCAGAGCCACTTCGTGGCCCCTTTTTGCCTTTCTAACACCCCATTTAAGATCCCGTCTACACTCTTTATAAGCTTCCAGCGCTGTCTCAGTCCCTAGTTGCCTAGATCTAATGTAAGCCTCTCGCTTCTTCCTGATCAAGTCCTCAATATCCCTGGTAAGCCACGGTTCTCTAATCCTACCTTTCCCATCCTTCCTCCTTGCCGGCACGTATCTTTCCTGCAGAGAGTTTAGTTTTCCCTTGAAAGACTCCCACATGTACCTCGTCGACCTGCCCTCGAAAAGCTTATCCCAGTCGTTATCTTTAAGATCTTGCCTAATCTGGCTGTATCTAGCCCTCCCCCAGTTAAATACCTTCCCTTTTGGGCAGGTCTCGTCCTTTTCCATTAATATCCTAAAGCAGACAGAGTTGTGATCACTATTTGACACATGCTCTCCTACCTCGACGTCAACCACCTGCCCTGGCTCATTCCCCAGAACCAAATCCAGTATAGCCCCCTCTCTAGTCGGGCCATCCACATACTGCTCCAAGGACCCTTCCAAAACACACTGTACAAATTCCTCCCCGTCCACTCCTACAGCTCTGGGCTCTCTCCAATCTACTCCAGGAAAATTGAAATCTCCCACTACTACTACCCTATTTTTCCTACACTTATCTAAAATGTCCCTGCATATCCCTTCTTCCACGGCCCGCGGGCTGTTGGGCGGTCTGTAGTAAACACCCAACAGAGTAACCACTCCCTTACTATTCCCCAACTCTATCCATAGAGACTCAATTCCTAAATCATCCATACCTCCCTCCCTCTGCACTGCTATGATGTTGTCCTTAACTAATAAAGCCACTCCCCCGCCTCTCCTCACACCAACTCTGTCATGCCTAAAACACTTACATCCTGGAATATTCAATTGCCAGTCTTGCCCCTCCTTCAACCACGTCTCGGTCACTGCCACCACTTCTAAACTCCTCGTGATGTTTCTTGGGATCTAGGGATGTTCTAGGGATCCAGGTTCGAATCTCACTATGGAAGATGGTGGATTTTGAATTCAATGAAAAATATCTGGAATCAAATATCTACGGATAACCATGAAACTTTGCCAATTGTTAGAAAAACCCATTAGGTTCATTAGTATCCCTTAAGAAGAAAATCTACCACCCTTACCTGATCTGGCCTACATGTGACTCCAGAGACATAACAATGTGATTGACTCTCAACTGTTCTCTAAGGGCAATAAATGCTGGCCAGCTAGTGACATCCATGTCCTATGAATGTAAAAAAAATTTTCTTCCATACAGTGGGCATGTAGGGTGGGCCTGGAAGTGGTGGCAAATAGTGCTTCTGGCTGCAGTCAGCCCCAGAATACAAATTTCATGCTGGTTGCCCAATAAATGGGTAGTGATTGTGAAAGATGCATTTGAAAAAGTGGAACCGTGCTGGAGAGATCAGGAGGTGAGCAGGCACTCAGGAAAAGAATGGTACAGGCTCCAAGATGTCCCTCAGGAAGGCAACCATTGTGGAGGAAAAATATATATAAGACAGAAAAACTATGCAGAGAGTGTCTATGCAGCAGATTAAAATGCAAACCTCAGTACCCAGGCCCTTATTAAAATTTTATTTCATCCCACTCTGAATAGTTGAACTAAAACATAAAAGCTGCTTCACCAATCAGCCCATCTGCCAACTGTAACAACAGACTGGCCAAGTAAAATTATATTCAACTGGCCCCTTAAGGGACTAAGCTGTCTGCTTGATTATTGGTGGGCATACTTCCAACTGTTGTGCATATCTGCTGAACAAAATGTTGCACAAATGCAACACATTGGGATATGCACCCAATATTTTTTCAAGCAATTTTCACGCCACTTCCTGATTGGGCATGTGCCTGTTCGAGCAACATTTGGATTTCAGAAAGGTATTTTATACAATGCTATATAAAATGTTACCACACAAGGTAAGAGTTATGGTGTTGTGGTGACAGGTTAGAATGGATAGAAAACTGATTAATTACCAGGAAGCAGAGAGCCACGATAAATGGATCTTTTCAGGATGACCAACAGGGATTAGTGGAGAGTGTCAGGAATCACTGCTGGGACCTCAATTATTTATGATCTATATGTATGACTTGAATGAAGGAATCAATTCTGCTTCAGCCAGATTTGATGATGATGCAAACATAGGCGGGAAAGCAAGTGGTGGGAGAATATGAAGAGTCTGCAAACAGACATAAGTAGATTAAATGAGTGGGCAAAGCATTGGCAACTGGAGTATAATGTGGGAATATGTGAGATTGGCCTTGGCAGGAAGATTAGGAAAACAGAATATAAGTTAAGTGGAAAGAGAATGCAAAATGCTGCAACACAGAAGGACCCGGATGACAAAAGGTCAGCAAGCAGGAACAAATAATTTGGAAGGCAAATAGACTGTTGGCTTTTATTGCATGTAAAAGTAGGGAAGTTTTGCTGCAACTGTACTGAGCATTTGTGGGACCACACTTAAGTACCGTTTTGGTCATTTCACTTGAGGGATATACTAGCACTGTAAGCAGTTTAGAAAGATTTACAGTGCTGAGATGAGGCTTTGTCTCATCAGGAGAAATTGAGCAATTTGGATCTATATTCATTGGACCTTAGAAGAATGAGAAATGATATTATTGAATGTTATGAAATTTTAAGGGGGGCTTGACAGTACAGAATCATAGAATCTCTACAGTGCAAAAGGAAGTTATTCGGTCTATTGGGTCTGCATTGACCACAATCTCACCCTATCCCCATAACTGCATGTATTTATGCTGCTAATTCCCCTTGACACTGGAGTCAATTTAGCATGGCCAATCAACCCAACCCACACATCTTTACAGTATGGAAGGAAACTGGAGCACCCAAAGGAAACCCATGCAGACATAGGGAGAACCTACAAACTCCACACAGACAGTGACCCGGGTTCGTGGCACTCTGAGGCAGCAATGCTCACCACTGTGCTACCGTACCACCCTCTAAAGATGTTGAAAGGATGTTTTTTTGCTTTCTGGGGGAACCTAGAACAGTTTCACAATTAAGGGTTTTCTATTTAAGAAGGAGATGAGGAAGAATTTCTTCTCTCAGAGGGTTGTCGTGTTTGAAATTCTCTCCCCAACACATTGGAGTGCATATATTCAAGGCTGACTGGACACATTTTTAGTTAACAAGAAAGTCAATGGTCATTCAGGAACAAAGAACAAAGAACAAAACAGCACGGGAAATAGGCCCTTTGACCCAACAAACCCACACCGCCACCCCCATGTTTCCACCTCTACCCACGATCCCTAACAATGTTTATAGATTTATGGATTAAAAACCAAATTTGAGACAGTTTAGGGAGAATTTGTTTTGCCAATTAGCCTAAGAGCACATCTTTGGGATGTGGGAGGAAACCGGAGCACCTGGAGAAAACCCACGCAAGCATGGGGAGAATGTGCAAACTCCCACAGACACAGGCCCAAATCCATGTATCTGCACAGCACAGTGATAGTCACTGAGCTGTCATGTTGCCCATCAAATGGTCCAGATCAAGCGTACACTAACAATGTGAAGCACTAGGATACTCTCGAAAAAAATCCAAGAGCAGCCCTCTCACGACCCATCGCGTGTATGCCCCTCGTTAGACAACAAGGTGGACCAAAGCACCTGTAGGATAAAAACAAGTACATCAATATCATCATCTATTTACACACTTCCCAGGGACTCCCAAGGCTCATGATTCCTATTTTAAATCAGTTTTCTATACCCCTCCATTCCCATTCTGTTCATGTGCCCATCTAAGTATTTCTTAAATGACTTCAGAGTGCCTGCTTCCACCACTTTACTTGGCAGCGCATTCCATACCCCCACCACCCTCTGTGTGAAAAAACTCCCTCTAGCATCCAAATTATACCTTACCCCCTCACCCCAAGCCTGTGACCCTTCGTGCTATTCGAGTCCATCCTAGGAAAAAGCTTAACCCTGTTGAAGGCCACAATCAGCTCAGCCATGATTTTATTGAATGGTGGAACAGGCTCAGTGGACCAAATGGTCTACTCCTACTCGTTTGTTTACAAAGAACAAAGAACAAAGAACAAAGAACAATACAGCACAGGAACAGATCCTTCAGCCCTCTAAGCCTGCACCATTCATGCGGCCAACTTGACCATTCAGTTGTACCCCTCAGATCTCAGTCTGTTCATGTGGTTATCTAGATAAGACTTAAACGATCTCAACGTGTCCGCCCAAACACCCTGCTTGGCAGTGCATTTCAGGCCCCCACCACCCTCTGTTAAAATATGTCCCCTTGATATCTATGTTGAACCTTGCCCCCCTTCATCTTGAACTTGTGACCTTCTTGTGTTTGTCATCTCTGATCTGAGAAAAAGCTTCCCACTGTTCACCCTACCTATGCCCTTCATAATTTTATACATCTCTATTAAGTCGTCCCTTATCCTCTGTCTTTCAGGGAGAACAACCCCAGTTTACCCAATCTCTCTCATGACTGAGATCCTCCACACCAGGCAACATCCTGGTAAACCTTTTCTGTACTGTCTCCAAAGTAACCAGAACTGGACGCAGTATTCCAAATGTGGCCTAACCAACATTCTATATAGCTGCAACATCAATGCCAACTTTTATATTCTATGCCCCGTCCAATAAATTCTTCATCACCCTCCCCACCTGTGCTGCCACCTTTAGGGATTTATGAACTTGCACCCCAGGTCCCTCTGTGTATCTATAATCCTGATGGTTTTCCCATTTATTGTATAGCTCCATTAGATCTACTGAAATGCATCACTTCACATTTACCTGAATTAAAGTCTATTTGCCATTTTCTGCCCAATTTTCCAGTCTATCTATATCCTGTTGTATTCTTTGACAATATTCATCGTTATCCGCAACTCCAGCAATCTTTGTGTCGTCCGCATACTTACTGATCACACCAGTTACACCTTCTTCCAAATCATTTATATATATCACAAACAGCAGAGGTCCCAGTACAGGGCCCTGCAGAACACCACTAGTCACAGACCTCCAACCGGAAAAAGACCCCTCAACTGTACATTTGTACAATTCCCTTCATTTCAGACAAGGAATGGAATTGCTATCAGGATATGGTTGCTTCTGTTGAACTTGGAACTTAAAAAGACAGGAAGTCAACAAGAACCAGAAAAAGTATGCTTGGGTAGAAATAAGTGCAAACTATTCCTGGTTAGCCATGTGCATGATGGAACCTCCTCTGTTGCAATCCATAGCTCCAGGCTGTAAAGTGTATGTAAAAGCCCATGCAGCCATATCAACTCAGACTCCTTAGCTAAGGAGTTGGGGGATGGGGAGTTGCACTGGAAGGCTCAGTTGTCTGGAAGTTGTGTGGATCATACTTGTGAAGAGAGCACAGGGTTTGATTCTCCTTTCAGCTGGGGTGGATTAGAAATCTGTCTCAATGATCTACCTGCATCACAAGTTGTGGGTCAGACCTGCCTTCAGGGAACTCAAGAAGATGATCAAGTTTACAAACTTTTTAAAAAGCATTTTTATTTAAGATTTATCTCATTTTTACAAATAATGCAACAAACACTCAAAAATTGATAACAATACAGCTTAATCATTTTCCACATATACTTACAGAAAAAGACAGGGAAAACGCCAACAGGGTTGGCTCAGATTATTCACTGTAGCCTGTGCCTCCCACCATCACAAAGAATGAAAGGATTTCAGAGAATGGGGGATATCAGAATAACAGAATTAAGTCATAGGTACATGGCACAATGGGACATACCCTCGCTTATAGGATAACAGAGACAGAGCTACATAACTGATGGAAAACCTTGTAGGACTAAGTCAGACAATGCAACAAATATTTGAGATATAGAAGCCCCATATCTTCCAAAATGTATCTAATTTGTCCGAGAGTATACACATCAAGAATTCCACTGGGATACATTCTATGATAGTTTTCTTCCAATTCTGAATTGAAGGAGACTTACTGCAAATGTATGAGCAAAGGATATTTGATATTTTTGTTGCAAATGTTAGGATGTTAGGATGTTAGGATCACAAACAATGATGAGACAGAATACAGGAAAAAGATAAAGAACTTGATGAATTGGGACAATGACAATAATCTCTCCCTCAATGTTACTGAAACGAAAGAGATTGTTATCGACTTCAGGAAGCGTAATGGAAGACACGCCCCATCTACACCAACAGGAATGAAGTGGAAATGGTCGAGAGCTTCATATTTCTAGGTGTCCAGATCACCAATAATCTGTCCGGATACCTCCATACTGACACTATAGTTAAGAAAGCCCATCAATGCTTCTACTTTCAACTTTCAGGAAATTCAACTGCCTGCTACAACTTTCAGCAACTTTTACTGTTGCACCATAAAAAAAATTCTTTCTGGGTGCATCAAAATTTTCTGATTAGCATCAACGATCTTTTTACTTTCTCATGCTCTTTAGGAATAATAAACCGATGGAAGAGGAGGCTTTGGTGTAGTGCTATTTTTGTTGGGCTAATAATTGAGGGACCCAGGGTCTCTGGAGATCCAGGTTTGAATCCCACTGTGGGAGAATGTGAAATTTAAATTCAATAAAAATCTGGAATGAAAAGTCTAAAGATAACCATTATCATGAAAAGAAATCCTCTGGTTTACTAATATCCTTTAGGGGAGAAAATCTGCCATCTGGTCTGGCCTACATGCAAGTCCAGATCCACAGCAAAGTGATTGCCTCTCAAAATATCCTCAGAGATGGGCAGTAAATGCTGATCCAACCAGCATTGCTGAATGACTGAATAAAAAAAGACTAGAAGAAATGCAGGGAGCCCCCGCTTTGCTTTGCATTTCTGTCATTATGAGCCAAGATCTGGCATAATGAATAAGATCAAATCTGTATTTTAAACTTGGGGTAATATGCAGCCAACACAATAATTTTGTCTCCCTTGTTCTATTACAAACACAGATTTTATTGGCACATTTCCGAATATTATCTTAAGTCTCATCATCAATATCCTCTGCCAGGTCTTTTTCCCAAGGCTGCAGAGTGTCCAATTTATTCTCACAGGATCTAGAGCATAAAATATCATAACATCTGCTGATTAATTGCTTAGTCTCCAAGTTGGGATGCAATGTCTTGTCAGCTTGGATCTGGTTTATCCCTCATGTGGGGACCATGCTTGGATTTAATTTGAATTGACTTTTGTGACCAGAAATTAAGTATTGAAAGATACCAATGAGAAAAAAGAAGAGTTGGCTTATGAACAATAAAGTCCCTGAGTTGTAGATATCTGTGAAAGGAGCATTTTAGGATATCAAACTGTTGATGTACCTTCTTAACAGTTGACAGAGAGACTCCACCAAACATGTCACCCAGCCTCCAGAGATCTCTTCTTTCCAGATATCAAAATGCTGACCCATGAGACCTGATGGGAAATCCAAAGTAAGCTATAATTATATAATCCAAAAATAAATAAACTTTTAAATGGTTTCATTATACTTATTGTCCTATACAATAACCTATGTCAGGGTGGCACGGAATTGATAACATTAAGCCATTTGGAAATTGCTTTAATGTTTCCCAATTACTGCTCAAAATAGCCTTAATTTAGTATGAATTGTGAAAGCAAAAAAAAATCAAAACTTTACAATTGGAAACATATACTTCTTGTTTCATTTTTCCCGTGTCATCCAATACTTATTTCCAAACATAATTCATATAAACTTGTTTTTATATCAAATGTATGTTTCTCTTCATTCTGCCTGTTCTTCATTCTGCATTCTACCTGAGATCCTTGGAATTGGAAACATTTCAGTGAAGGTTTACTTGTCTGATTGCTGGGATGAAAAATTTAGATTCAAAGGAAAGATTTAGCAAATTGGCCCACACTTATTCCAGCTTGAAAAAGAACAGAAAGTGATCTTATGGAAACATGAAAGCTGCAGAGGAATATTCCCTCTGTGGGGGAATCCACATCTAGGAGTTGCATATTAAAAATTATGGATCTCCCATTTAAGATGATAAGAAGATTTTTTTTTTCAGAGGATTGTCAGTTGGTGCCATTCTCTTCCCCAGAGAGCAATGTAGTCCAGATCACTGCATGTATATATACAATCCCTACATTATAGAAGGAGGCGATTTGGCCCATCAAGTCTGCACTGACCACAATCCCATCCAGGCTCTATTCCCATAACTCCACATATTTACCTGCTAATCCCCCTTGAAATAGGATCAATTTAACATGGCCAATCAACTTAACCCACACATCTTTGGAATGTGGGAGGAAAACGGAGCACTCGGAGGAAACTCACGCAGACATGGGGAGAATGTGCAAACTCTGCACAGACAATGACCAGAGCCTAGAATTGAGCCGGAATTGATTCAAGGTGGAGTTGAATTGACAAGGGATTCAAGAGTTATGGGGGTGCAGACAGGAAAGTGGAGTTGAGACCACAATCAGATCAGCCGTGCAGAAGAACACAAGAATTAGAAGCAGGTCATTCTGCCCTTTGAAACTGCCCTGCCATTCAATAAGATGATGGTTGATCTGACTGTGGCCCAAACTTCTCTCTCCTGCTCATCCACTTAATACTTGACTCCCTTCTGATCTAAAAAAATGATCTTATCAGAAGACATGTACACTACTCAAGGAACCCAATGACTGATTCCTCCTAATTCTTGTTTCCTTGTGTATTCCAAGGGTCATAATGGGATAGCAATTTTTGTGGAAGAAAATAAAGAGTGAATTAAATGATTAAGAAGTTGCAGCATTGATAGTACGTTATATTGGCATTATTTCAATAATGTCAAAAGCCTTTCTAACCCATGAGCAGTGGGACATTCATGACTTAATAATCTTTCATGTTTGTCAGTGTTACTATTATGACAATGCTGTCAATATTTTTTGAAGTGATGTGTGTTTCAGAATACAAATTTTCATTAGTCTTGGAAGAAAAATCTCCCCTAAATTTACAACTGTAAAATGTGTAAGATAATAGTGCTTTAATCTAACTACTTTAATCTTGAGATTGATCAAAGGCACTATTGAAGTTTACCACAGGTCTGCTTTCAAGAAGAACACCAGAATTAATAGTTTTATTATCTTGTTATTTCAGAATCATCATGGAGGATAAGGACAACTGTAGGTTTTTCTTTCCTACTCGAAGAAGGCTCCTCTAAGTCCTATGTATCAGCAGTTGATAGTACGCATGCCTCTACATCAGAAGACTGTGGGTCAAATCCAACTTCAGATGTTGAATGTACAAATCCCAGCTGACAATGTCTCCACTGAAGAAGTTTTGCATTATTGAAGGTGACATCTTTACCAAGGCCCCATCTGCCTTCTCAATGGATATGAAATATCCTATGTTAAACAAGAACAGGGGATACATCCCAGGTATCCTGGTCAATCGTTATTCTTCCATCAGCATTAAAAAAAGGTTATCTGTTCATTATCACATTGTTATTTGTAGGAGCATGATGTGCAAAAATTGGCTGTGATGTTTCCTACATTACAATAATGACTAAACTTCAAAAGTATGTAAAGTGCTTTGAAATATCTAGAAGTCATAAAAGACATGTTAAAGATATCTTTCTTCCTTCCCCTGCTCTGCCTCCTATGATATGAATCATAGAAATCTTCAACTCTAAAACTGACTCTATGCACTCAGCAACATCGACTTTCTTCAGCCAAAGAGAAACAAGTGCAAAAAGAAATATAAATATTGAGAAGATAGGTTGCTGAGGAGAGCAAAAAAAATAGAAGTATGACATAAAATGAAAGCCAAAGACAGACGTGGTCCCAGAAACACTGAAACTGACTGATAAAGTAGGTAGAATCTGAACCACTTTTTGGTGTGATGTAGATGCTGCATATAAGCTCTGAACTGTACCACAGTCGAAAGTGATTTTACTCCCTCAATGCCCGGCTAGTATGCAACAGTCATGAATTCACCAAAGATCCTTATTCAGCATTTCCAAACACACAACCACTTCCATCTAGAAGGATAAGGGCAGCACAAAAGATGGAAGACTACCACCTACAAGTTCCCCTCCATGCCATCCACTGTCCTAACATGGAAATATATCCCTGTACCTTCACAGTCACTGGGTCATAATCCTGGAATTCCATCCCTAAAGGTATTGTGGGTCAATCCACAGAATATGACTACAGCCATTCTAGAAGGCAGCTCACCATCTTCTCAAAAACAACTAGGGATGGGCAATAAATGCTGGCCAGCTAGTGGTGCACATATCCCATGAATGCACAAAAAATTAGTTTAAGCCACCATGACAAATCAAAGCTGTTCAACAAGGCTATTCATTAATAACATGACTCCAGTATGCAGCAGATAGACGTGTGCACCATTTATAAAATGCAAGCTATGTTGCCACACAAAACAATATGGGTGTACCAGGCTTGTGCTCCTGGTCAACTTTCTCTACCAGTTTTCTACACCTCCGGATGCTCTGGCTTCCTCCCACAGTCTGAAAGATATGCTAATTAAATCATCGACGATCATGGAACACTACAGTGCAGAAAGAGGCCCTTCGGCCCATCGAGTCTGCATTGAGCACAATCCCACCCAGGTCCTACCCCCGTATCCCTATACATTATGCCCGGTAATCTTTCTAATCTACGCTTACCTGGACACTAAGAGGCAATTTCTTAACATAGCCAATCAACCTAACCCACACATCTTTGGACTGTTAGGTGCATTGAACCCGAACAAGCATGGAATGTGGTGGATGGGGAATTTCACAGTAACTTCATTGCAGTGTTAATATAAGCCTTATTTGTGATTAATAAATAAACCTAAAAATTTAAAACCTTTTCTTTTCTTAAGATTTTTATTCCAACCTTTCTTACAAATCTTTAGACTAATGAAGAGGTTGTTCACTTCCCTTGTAGTTTCTTCATTGCTATGTTTGCTGATGTATGTTGAGAAGAGGCATGCCATTACCGTAAATTTTGAGGCCTACCTTGATTTATAATGACGATTGCCAAAGCTGATTTCAAGAAATGCTTATGTCTGATTCCTGGAGCTATTTCATTCTGATTTTCTTATCAACAGATCCATAAATCACCTCCCTGATCTATCATTGAATGAAAAAGCGTAGATAATAAGTTATGTTCATCATTGCTGACCCTAAAAGTTAAATTTCCTCCAATTCGAAGTTTTGAATTTGGTTTGATTTATTATTGTCACATGTATTAATATACAGCGAAAAGTATTGCTTTTTGCATGCTCTACAGAGCATGACAAAGCGTACTGTACCTGCAGAAGGAAAGGGGACAGTGCAGAATGCAGTGTTACAGTCATAGCTCAGGGGTAAAAAAATCGATTTAATATTAGACAAGTCAAAATTAAAGCATTGTTACAGATTTTAAAAGAGTTAGAAAACATTTTAAAAAGCATAGAATGAAGTAAATGATAGAATTAGAGGGTTTGTTGGGCACAGCTTGGAAAAAGTCTCCACGTTCAGGCACAATCTTAAAACGCTACTAATTGGAAAATGTCATATTCTGATGCATGGCTTACTGCCTTCAGATCTCTGATGATCAATATTTAAAAAATCAGTTCCTATGTTTCAATACAGTCCAAACCATTTATGCCTTAATCTTGTTAGCCACACTAAAATGTCATTTTATCAGGCCCCCAGTTGTATTAACCAGCCAGTTGATCAAGCAATTCTGATTCTCATTTTGATGAACAGTTCAGTTGCAGTAAACAGACCTGTCTCAGGATCACAACCTTGATGAAGTACACTGTCACTTTCGAGCTAAGATCAATGCAAAATTCAACCTGTGCATAGAAAAATATTAACCCTCTCCGCCTGACAAGTAACCCATTATTATACAGCGCTAATGAAATCCAAGACTAAAAAAAGATAATCTGCTTTATAACAGAATGCACTGTTACCTTTGATCCAACAGCCGTACTCTTATTTCTTCAGAGGTTCATCAGAACCAGATAGTAAATTCATTCAGGCTATTTCATGATGATATTTATTGAAAGCAAATTTTTATATTATTCTTTTCACACAAGTGGAGATTCCTTACATCCCGATTCCTAGTACAGCAATGAAAACATAGAGCTAAAACAAACTTTCAAATAAAGGTACTGCTTTTGTTTAACATTTAATATAATATATTCAGAAGAAATATTGTACAACAGCTGTTGGTGAATCACAAGGTAATTGTACTGAGGGCTTCGAAAACACAACTAAGTTCTGAAACCTAATGCAAAATTGCTGCTTTAAGGCTCACCATGCAACTGGTGCCTGTTACTTCTGTGTGATACATATGTGACTGTGATTAATTCATCTTCTTAATCAAAATATGCTGAAGAGTTCAGAATCTCTGTTCCTTTGATGTGACAAGCTGACATTAGATCGATAAGCATGTTGCAAATGTGACAAAGCATAAGGTTAGAGAGGTAACTGATGAGATTGGACCTGAAGAAAAGCATTCAACAGATACCAGCATTTAGACATATTGGGCAGGATTTTCCACACGACCCACCGCATGTTTCAACCAGCAGAGATGATCCACCATTGGCCAGACATAGGATCTTCCAGCTCCACCATCATCAACCAGATTTCCCATTACATGCACCCTGATTCCTGGGAAACCTGCAACTGGAGTGCGCTGTCGGCAAGACTGGAAGATCCCACTGGTATTGGTATTCTGGCATTGGCCAGAAATGTCCTGCTGTTCGTATTGGCCATTAGGGTTCATTGATAGCAGAATTTGAAATTGGAATTTCCCCAGAGCCAGGAGAAGGGAGCAGGTTTGCTTTTGAGTCAGGAGTCTAGCTCTGTCGGAAAACCGACTAAAATTCCAACTTTCACAAAAGTTAGCCTTTAATAGATATGGAAACAGCTTCCCTGTACAGTTAGAGTCAAAGGAATAGAGGTAGCTCAAATGATGTTTGAGATTAAATTCAATTCCTTCCAGCTGAGAAACACTGAAGTTGTCTTGAGGAAGAGACCTGCAGTTTGTGTCAAAGTGTTCTGTTGCACCACAGGGAAAGTGAGCTATAAGCAGGCAAGCCTGAGGCCTTCCACTTGAGCAGGGCTACCCCTTGGTTCATTGGTACAGACCTGAATCAAATGTTGAAAGCTTTGAGGGAGAGGAAGGAAGTTCTCTTCCCTGCTGACGACAACATTTGAAACCAAAAAGGCCTGGGTCCAGATTGCTGCCATTGAGATGAACAGAACAGATTCAATGTTTTAAAAGAATTAATTAGCTCATTCTTTCTGGCAAGGACAAATCAATCCGCAGGGTCATTTAGACTCGAAATGTTCGCTCTCTTCTCTCTCCACAGATGCTGTCAGACCTGCTGAGTTTCTCCAGCATTTTCTGTTTTTGATTTAACACAGTTAATTGTTTTTCAGTTACACCACCTGTTCAGATGCCTTTTGAAGCTTATTCTTGGTATACTAAGAATGTTACTACATGTACATAAGCTTTCTTTGCTCAGCCCATAGGCTTTCAGCTGATTGTTTCAGCTTACTACATCTATGTCAATGACGTACAACAGATAGTAGATAATAAGCAATTGCATTACAACAAATATATGAGAAATGGTTCGTATCCAAATATGGACGTCAGCATTACTGCCCTAGCCTTGTAACGTATCCCACCAACCCTTTGTTCAATGATCTTGATTTCTTGCAGTATCTCACGGTTTGCTTGCTGGAAGTGATAGCATACTTTCTTTGATGAATCAATTTCTTCTGACCGCCCAACTAGATGATTTAATATCATCTAGTTAATGGGAGAATATATAACCAAATCTTTCCACATACTACCACAACTCTCCTTGTCCGTGTTTAATTAGCTTTAATTGCAGTGATGTTATGACTGTAAATATTCACCAATTCTCTTTTGCCAAGACTCGTGGGTATCTCAGGAGTACATCAAAGTGAGGATGCATGTGTGTGAAGGTAAATACACATGAATATGAAAAGGAGAGAGAGATGTGAACATGTGTGAAAATGAGAGAGAGAGAAGTACCATATGTGTGATCGTGAGAGAGGTGTAAGTGTGCATGTCAATGTGAAACAGAGATGTAACTCTGAGGGAGAGACAGGAATGTGTGTGCATGCATGTGTATGTGTGTGTGTGCATGCAAGAGGTGTATGTGTCCAATATTAGAATTAGCTTTCTAACATAATTCTTCTCATTAAAAATGTCAAAGGGTAAGACTTATATATTTTTAATCAGAAAACTTTTAATTATTACCAGATTAATTTAATATATGCATAGATATAACTAGAAAAGATGCTTAAATTGATTTCTGTATTTGCAGCTATTCTGCAGCAAAGAAAAGGTCGCCGCAACATTGAAAATATTTGGTGTTCCCCAAGTCTCTTGGTCGATCATCAGGGATTCCAAGGTTCAAAACATTTAAGAAACCCTGACCTAAGAGGACATTGATAGCCTGGACTTCCATTACTTTGGTCTTGATAATGTGTGGCAAAGTACTGCAGGGTTTGCCATTGACTTCGGCAGTCTGACTGATCAGAAAATTTGTACACCACTACGATGAGACCGCCTGCCATCAGGCACAATGGAAGAGTGTGCAGTCTGATAGTAACCAGTTTGACCATTTGACCATCTTATTCCTTCATCCTCTGTATCATTATTGCTCTTGACTACTCTTTCTTGCTCTTGCCCATGAGTGAGGTGATCTGCACAACATTTTAACAGCTTTTTTTTTTATTTCTACTTCCTTGTTCCATAACCACAGGTGACTACTGATGATGAAAAGTACAGAATTTAAGCCAAATTCCACTATACTTCACTGTGCATGTGAATATGAATGTGACTCCTGAATATGATTGACTTAGATTGCATATGATTGATACTTTTTTTGATCTGACACCACCTCACCCGCACCCCCCCCCTTCCCAACTCTCATCATTTTCAGCCTCCTTGACTCTGTCATTAAGTCCTCTGTTCAATAGGGCCAAAGGAGGGAGGCTACATCCTGCAATGATACACGTGGAGCAGCCTCTGAAGATGAACCCTCAATCCTCCACAATAAAGCCAATGTTATATGCACCTCAATCACAAACAGCAGACTAAATTTTTATTGTCTATGATTTGGGGTGGACCATTTAGGACAGAGATGAGACATTTTTTTCACACACAGAGTGGTAAGCCTGTGGAATTCATTACTACACGAAGTAGTTGATGCCAAAACATTGAATGTATTCAAGAGGTGGTTGGATGTAGCGCGTACAGGGAGCAGGATCAAAGGCTATGGGGAGAAAGTAGGATTAGGCTACACCACTACGAATAACCTTGAGATGAAACATTTGGAGGTCTTATTCATCATGTCCAGGAACTTCAATCAGACCAAGCTCAGGAGCATATTACAAAGTTACCACCAACATGTCTCCTGCTTCACCAGAGGCCCAAATATCGTAGATTGCTGGTACACAAATATCAAACATGTCTACCGCTCTATCACTCACCCACACTTTGGCAAATCAGACCACAAAGTTGTGCTTCTGCTCCCAGCTTACAAGCAAAATCTGAAGCAAGAGAATCCATCAAAGAAAATCATGCAATGTTGATCTGAGGAAGCAGATGATCTCCTTTGGGGCTGCTTGGAGTCAGTGGACTGGTCAATATTTAAAAACTCTGCGACCAGCCTGAACAAGTACACCACTACAGTAACCGACTTCATTAGTAAGTCTGTAGAAGACTGTATGCCAAAGAAGCAAATCCATGTTTTCCCAACCAGAAACCATGCATGAACAGGGATATCCATGCTTGCTGAAGCCCAAGTCTGAGACGCTCAATCAGGCAACATTGACCGATATAAGAAAGCCAGATATGATCTAAGGAGATCCATCAAAGGTGCCAAAGGACAATACCAGGCTAAGCTAGAATCCCAGCCTAGCCACACTGACACCTGCTGACTATGGCAAGGTCTGCAAGACATTATAGGATACAATATGAAGTTATGTAAAATCGCCGACTCTAACGCACCCCTCCCTGATGAGTTCAATGCGTTCTATGTCGTTTTGAGCAAGAGATCAGGCAGAGTGTTCCCTTCACCCTGGAAGATCTGGATGATTCTGAATCTGGGGTCACCATTGATGATGTCAGAGCAACGCTCTTGAAGGTCAACCCACAGAAAGCGAATGGCCCAGATGGCCCATTCGTGCACTCAGATCCAACACTGATCAGCTGGTGGAGATATTCACAGACATCTTCAACTTCTCTTTATAACAATTTAATGGCCCCATATGTTTCAAGAAGACAACCATCATCCCGGTTCCTAAGAAAAGACAAGCAGTGTGCCTTAATGACTATCAGCTAGTGGCTCCATCATTATGAAGTGCTTCGAAAGTTAGTCATGGCACAAATCAGTTCCAGCTCCCCAGACTACCTGGGTCCACTGTAGTTTGCCTGTCATCGCAACAGGTCCATAGCAGATACCATTTCTCTGGCCTTGCACTCAATCCTGGAATACCTAGATAACAAGGGCATCTACATCAGTCTCCTATTTATTGACTACAACTCAGTCTTCAACACTATTATTCCCACGAAACTCATCTCCAAACTCTGTGGCTGTGCCTCAGCACCTCCCTCTGCAACTGACCCTGAACTTCCTAACTCACAGACCACAATCAATAGGATAGGCAACAACACCTCCTCAATGATCATACTCAACACCGGTGCCCCACAAGGCTGTGTTCTCTGTCCCCTACTATACACCTTATATAGCCATAACTGTGCAGTCAAATTCTCCTCCAATTTGATTTTCAAGTTTGTTGACGACACCACTGTAGTGGATCGGATCTCAAACAATAATGAGACAGAGTACAGGTAGGAGTTAGAGAATCTGGTGAACTGGTGCAGTGACAATAATCTCTCCCTCAATGTCAACAAAACAAAGGAGATTGTCATCGACTTCAGGAAGCGTAAAGGAGAACATGATCCTGTTTACATCAATGGGAATGAAGTAGAAAGGGTCGAGAGCTTCAAGATTTTAGGTATTCAAATCACCAGCAAACTGTCCTGGTCCCCCATGCTGACACTATAGTTAAGAAAACCCACCAACGTCTCTACTTTCTCAGAAGAGTAAGGAAATTTGGCATGTCAGCTATGATTCTCACCAGCTTTTACAGATGCACCATAGAAAGCATTCTTTCTGGTTGTATGACAGCTTGGTGTGGCTCCTGCTCTGCCCAAGACGGCAAGGAACTATGAAAGGTCTTGAATGTAGCCCAATCCATCATGCAAACCAGTCTCCCATCCATTGACTTTGTCTATACTTCCCACAACCTAGGCATAGCAGCCAGCATAATTAAGAATCCCACACACCCCAAACATTCTCTCTTCCTCCTTCTTCCTTTGGGAAAAAGATATAAAAGTCTGAGGTCACGTACCAACTGACTTAAGAACAGTTTCTTCCCTGCTGCTGTCAGACTGTTGAATGGACTTACATTACATCTTTCTCTACACCCTAGCTATGACTGTAACATTAGATTCTGCACTCACTAGTTTCCTTCTTTATGAACGTTATATTTTGTCTCTATGGCGTGTAAGAAACAATACTTCTCATGTATGTTAATATATGTGACAATAATAAACCAAATCAAATTGAGTTGGATGATCAGCCATAATCATGATGAATGGCAGAGCAGGCCCAAAGAGTCAAATGGCCTCTTCCTGCTCCTATCTTCGAGGTCTATGAATGTTTTAAACAGCCTGCATGTCCTCAGAGGCCACATAAGGAACATCGCAGAGAAATGCCTGAAGATTAACAAAGAGCTGCAAAATTACAAAGCGCCTAGACTGAATATTGTTATGTATTTTATTTAAGGGGAACTAGCTTAAAATAAATAAATAGATTGATTCTACCAAACCTTCCTGATAACCCACCTTCTGCCTTTCTCCAAAACAAAAATAAATGAATAGATAGAATTAGTCCCTCAGGTAAATGCCACCCTAATAACGGTAAATCTCTCATCAGAAGAAGCCATATCCAAAATGATTTATATGGTCTGTAAATATCAGCTATTTATCAGAATCCTTTTCTCTGCTCCAAAGTAACGGTACAATTTAAGTGCCTGACTCTGAAAAATTGATGCTTTAGTTTGTTCTCTTTTAATGTCTGTAATGGAAGTGAAACCCACAGCTGTTTTTACCATTCTTTTTTCTGAATTTATAAAGCAGGCTTTTGAAAACAAGTATGTCACATTTGTGTAAAGAAAAATCTGTTCCATTCAATATTGAAAAATTGCACGTTGACACTAAACGAGAAATGTGATAAGATATTTTGATGTCCAATAATATACGAGGAAAAATGGACAAAACTATTTCTTTACGCCTTTCAGCCTTTTTAAGCTTCTGGTGCAGAACAGAGTTTGACAATCACAGTGTTCATTTGTTGTTGCTGACCCTGTACCTCTAGCTATTGTGAGATTTGGACTTTATTGGCAGGACTCTGTTGAGTTTTGCACATTAAACCAATGTTTCTGTGGATCTTGGAAATTGGAAAGGGCAGAAAAATTGCCACATGCTACACAATGCTGACTGCTAATACAGCCTCGGAAGGTCTACCTGGGAGGAGAAGCCCAGGCTATTTTAGTTGTGCCACAAGGGACATAGATATGGGGAAGCCAGCGTCAGACTGGGATGGGTACAGTAAGAAATCTCACAACACCAAGTTAAAGCCCAATAGGCCTATTTGGAATCACAAGCTTTCAGGGCACTGATCCTTCATCGGGTCTCACTTGATGCAGGAGCAGTGCTCTGAAAGCTCATGATTCCCGATAAACCTGTTTAGCTTTAACTTGGTGCTTTGAAACTTCTTACTGTGCACAAGGAATACAGAATTGAATTTGGACCTGTTTTCAACTGCCTCAAGCAACTACCTTTAAGTGCAAGTGAGCAGAAGTGTTTTTAATTGCTTTGGCCACTGAGGTAGAGAGCAAGATAATGAGCCCATCCTATAACTCCAGGAGTCTGTGTTGGGTATCAATTCTAATCAATTGGTGCTAACCAGAAGAAAAGGTTTATTGCTGTTCAATTGATCAAACACTTCATAATGAACTACATTGCCGACTCTCATTGTTTCTAAAATGTATGCAGGTTTTCATTTCCACTACCTTAGCAAAAAGGGAGTTATTCAAAGTGTTAATCATGTTCTTGTGAAGTGCTCCCTGATGTCAGCCCCAAAATTACTTTTTTTCTCATTTGAGCTTGTTTCCTCTTGTCTTACACCTACAATTCAACTTAAGAAATAGTTCAGATTTATCTTTTCCATACCATTTTCTCTATGCTCTAAGAAGAGCTCTCAGATGTCACCTTCGGAGGCTGAAAAGTCCAGATTGCTTTAATCGATCCATTATAACTCAGCAGATAACCTTGTGCTGTCATCTTTGCATTGTCACTAATGCTTGAATGTCCTCCTTTTGTTTCACTGACCAGACGCCAAGTTGTATTGCACAGTATGATCATAAATTTTTCTGATTCATATTCAACTGCTTTGCCTATTAAATTTCACTTTCTCCCAGCTTTGCTCTGACGAATATATGTAGCATCAAGTTTAATAAGATTCGTAGATCTTCTGCAGCACAAATACAGTATATTGCATGTGCTAGAAACCTGAAATCAGAAATAAATACAACAATTAACAGGCCTAATTGCATCTGGGTGGCATAGTGGTTAATACTGTTGCCTCTCAGCTCCAGAAACGTGTGTTTGATTCCTGACTTGGATCACTGTGCGGATTTTACACATTCTTCCATGTGTCTGTGTGGGTTTCCTCCTACATTCCAAAGATGTGCGGGTTAGGTTGATTGGCCATGTTAAATTGTCCCTTAGTGTCCTGGGATGTGTAGGTTAGAGGGATTAGAGGGGTAAATGTGTTGGATTGTGGGGTTAGTGCCCGGGATGGAATTGTTGTCGGTACAGATTCGATAGGCCAAATGGCCTCCTTCTGCACTGTAGGATTTCTATGATTCTGTGATGGGAGAAGCCATTTCTCTCTCCACAGATGCTATCAGACCTGCTAAGATTTTCCAGCATTTTCTGTTTTTGTTTCAGATTCCCGCACCTGTAAGTATTTTGCTTTAATTTTATTTCCAGCAATTTCTGTTTCCCTTTTATTGTAGCTCTTTCCATTCAGTGTTTGCTGTCGTTTGTGATTTTTCTTCCAAAATGTATCACATAACATTTCTCCACAGTAAATTTCATGTATCACCTGTTTGTCCATTCTAATAACTGTTCTATGTTTTCCTAACGCATCTTAGAGTTGGCTCTTGCCCTGAATAGATTCTTATCAAATAGTGCGTGAAGCTAATGGCACTAAGCCAGATGGAACATATACCATAAAACTGTGAAATGTGTGCACATGTGGTGCTCCTGGATACGCTGAAGGTACATGATGGCCACTGTCCCACATTACATAAATCATCACAGTTTCTGGCATTTAATTCCTGTTCAACTGCCTCGCTTAAAAATGTGAGAAGAATGTGAATGTAAACTGTCGTTAGCACAAAACATACAAGACTCTATTTAATTTATGCAAGTGTTAATTATGGGGAGAAATATTGTACTTAATAATCTATGACCTGAAACTTCAGGCCAAAAGTCCTTCAATGTTGTTTTCTAACAAAGAGAAAATCCCCTCGTTTAAATCTTAAAAATCCCTACAGTGCAGAAGGAGGTCATTCAGCCCATCAAGAGGAAAAAGTTTAGAGAAGATGTGTAAGGCAAGTTCTTTTACACATGGTGAATGTCTGAACGGACAACTGATGAGATGGTGAGAGCAGGTATGATAGCATCATTTAAGGGGCATCTAGACAAATAAATGAATAGGATGGAGATGAAAGGATATAGACTCTGTAAGCGCAGATGGTTTTAGGTTAGGCAGACATAATGATTGATGCAGGCTTGGCAGGCTGAAGGGCTTGTTCCTGTGCTGTACTGTTCTTTGTTCTTTGCGTCTGCACCAACTATCTGAAAGAGCAGCTTACTCAGACCCACCAACTTTTTGATGGGGGAATTCCCACAAAATGAAGGAATCTGTATTTGACTTCCATTCGTTTTACTTGCTGGAAGTGGTTTCTACAGAACCTTGTTTTTATTTGTATGACTATAGTTTGATGACAAAGTAAACTATCCATTCAGTTCCAGAGAACAACGTCATCATATCCTCGACGTTATTAACATATAACAGTGTACTATGTATCTCCAGGTCTGACTTTATTAAAAAAATGGGAAAATCCTTAAGCTATTCAATAAGCGATTCCATAGCCAATGTATCAGCTCAAATCTCTGTGGTCCTGCCACACCCAATCAAACAACAAACTGGGAGAGGGGGCTCCATGTAAATTCCATCCTCAATGATGGTGGAGCCTTGTAAATGAGTACAAAAGAAAGGGCTGAATCATTTGTAGCCATCTTCAACCTGAACAGCTGAATTGACAATCTGTCTTGGCCTCCTCCTGAAATCCCCAGAATCAGAACTGCCTGTCTTCAGCCAATTTATTTCACTCTACATGATATGAAAAAGCAGCTCAGTACAATGAATACAGTTAAAAGTTGTGGGATCTAACAGCATTTTGGCTGTAGTGTTAAATCTAGTCTACTCCAGTACTATTACAAAACTGGCATTTATTTGACAATTTGGAAAATTGTCTGCATGCCCTGAAAACAAAAAGCTGGATGAATCCAATCTAGCCAATTGCTGTCCAGTCTCAATAATCAGCAAAAAGATGATGAAGCGGCTTATTATTCTAGCCCCTTTTTGGGACTATTTTGGATCAGGGGTACTCCTCAGATGATCACTCTCAAGTAAGGTTCAAGAACACAAACACTTAAGTGGATCCAAAGAACTGATCTAACTCTCCCTAAAGGAATGGAGCAACTAGAGAATATTATTGTTCTCCAGATAGTCATTTTAACAAGCTTCTCGTTAACAATGTATCTCTCAACTGCAGAGCATAAGGAGATGTGTTTTTGTGTTTGGGTACACAAGACTAAATGAGACAATCTATTTTCAAAATTATAAAAGAGTTTATCATAGAACTAAGCATGCAATTTAGTTTTGTTGATATCATAACATCATAACATCGCCAGTTCTAGGGCAAGTAAGTATAATCTTTCTAATAGAGAATCTGGGTCTTATTAATGTTGCAGAGATTTTTTTTTTACGATGTCCATCAATATTTAAAGTCATTTTTATCTTTGATCCCCAAGGAAAAAGCTGCTAAATCTAACAAGATATCTCTATCCCAATTAAAGAGAGGACTATCTACCTTACAGAAGTTACCTTTACCTAGTGAGAGGCTGGAATGAATCCAACAAATCTAAAAGTCAGATTATGTCATTCCAATATTTGTATTCTTAAAGAACTAAACCAGCAGGAAGCATGTTGTGCATCTATTTGGACAACATTATTTGTTTATCATTAACACTCTTCACTTAGTAGAGTAACAGTAAGTAACAGGGGCTGTTAGGCAGCTTAAAGACATATAAAGCTCCGGGGCCTGATGGCATTTACCCCAGGCTGCTAAGGGAGTTGAGGGAAGACCTAGCTGGGCCTCTGACGCAAATCTTTGTCTCTTCCTTGGACACAGGTGAGGTCCCAGAGGACTGGAGGATAGCAAACGTAGTACCGTTGTTTAAAAAAGGTCAGAGGGATAACCCAGGGAACTATAGGCCGGTGAGCTTGACTTCAGTTATAGGTAAGCTAATGGAGAGGATCCTCAGGGACAGGATGTATGAGCATCTGGAGCGCTGCGATCTGATCAGGGATACGCAGCATGGCTTCGTCAAGGGGAAGTCTTGTCTTACAAACCTGGTGGAATTTTTTGAAGAAGTGACAAAAACAGTTGATGAAGGACATGCTATTGATGTCGTCTACATGGATTTCAGTAAGGCGTTTGACAAGGTTCCTCATGTTAGACTGATAGAGAGGGTGAAGGCGCATGGAATACAGGGCCGGGTATGTAGATGGGTCGAGAACTGGCTCGGGAGGAGGAGACAGAGGATAGTAGTGGAAGGCTCTTTTTCCGACTGGAGGCCTGTCACTAGTGGAGTGCCGCAAGGCTCAGTACTAGGTCCTCTTCTATTTGTGGTTTACATAAACGACTTGGAAATTGGGGTAGGTGGTGAGATCAGCAAATTTGCTGATGACACTAAGATGTTTGGATTGGCGGGTACAGAGGAGCAGTGACATAGACAGGTTGGTAGACTGGGCAGATAGATGGCAAATGGAATTTAATCCGGATAAATGCGAGGTGATGCATTTTGGCCAGAAAAATGTAGAAGAGAGTTATAGGATAAAAGGTAAAACTATTTGGAGTATAGAGACGCAGAGAGACTTGGGGGTGCAGGTTCACAAGTCTCTGAAGGTGTCTTCACAGGTGGAGAAGGTGATAAAGAAAGCGTATAGTATGTTAGCTTTCATAGAAAAGGGTATAGAATACAAGAGTAGGAGTTTGATGTTGCAATTGTATAGAACGTTGGTTAGGCCTCACTTGGAATACTGCGTCCAGTTCTGGTTGCCGTACTATCGGAAGGATGTGGAGTCCTTGGAGAGAGTGCAGAGGAGGTTTACCAGGATGCTGCCTGGTATGGAAGGACTGTCTTATGAGGAACGATTAAATAGACTGGGGTTGTTTTCCCTTGAAAGACGTCGGCTTAGAGGGGATCTAATAGAGGTGTATAAGATTATAAGGGGTATAGATAGAGTAAATGGTGGTAAACTTTTTCCACCTTCAGAAATGGATAGGACGAGGGGTCATGGCCTTAGGGTGAGGGGGGCTATGTATAAGACGAATATTAGAGGGCAGTTTTTCACACAAAGGGTAGTGGGGGTGTGGAATGCACTGCCGAGTAAGGTGGTGGGAGCAGGCACGCTAGGGCTGTTTAAGGGTCTCTTGGACAGCCACATGAGCGGTATGCAGATAGAGGGATATAGTAGGACTGTTTAACTATGACTTTTTTTTCCCACAGGTAATTCGGTCCAACTTGACCAACAAGGAGCATGCATTCGGCAGGTGGTGCGAGGACAGCTCTTGGATGTTGATTCATGGGTTGCCTGGTGCTTCATGTCATAAATGAGTGCTTTATCTGGACCATCTGAAGGGCACCATGACAGCTCAGTGACTATCGCTGTAGCTGTGCAGACACTTGGAATTGGGCCGGTGTCTGCGGGAGTTTGCGCGTTCTCTCCGTGGTTGCGTGGGTTTTCTTCGGGTGCTCCGGTTTCCTCCCACATCCCAAAAATTCGCTCTTAGGCTGATTGGGAAACAAATTGTCCCCATATTGAGATTCTTCCATATTAGGAATAACCTAAAATTAGAATAGGAAAATGGAATTGTCACTATAAAGTTATGACGGCGGCGCGGGCTCGTTGGGCCGAAGGGCCTGTTTCCCGTGCTGTGTTGTTCTTTGCTCTTTGCTCTTAACTGAGATGCACAGATAGTGATCATGTCTTTGCAAAACCCAGCTTCCAAGATTCATTTAACAAGTTGTTTAAGAACATCCTTAAGTTTATCTATTGCTAGACTGCAGTAACTTAAGATTTAGCTTTGCTTCCTGTCTTTCAGAACTAAAAAATATTCAAGAATGTACCATATTCTATGCTACAAGATAATTTTGCCCTTGAGCACACAATTATGCTGAGACAAGTTTATAAACTTTTAAACCTTTGTCCAGCATATTAAATCTGCTTTGAATTTTTAATTCCCACTTCACAGGCTAATCACTGCTTTTAATCTGACAACTCCTTACAGCTAGATTAATCTTTTCACTTCAAATTTGTAGCAGCATTCTTTCACAATGGAACGTGTTGTCAATTGTGCAGTACTTATTTGCTAATGCTTAGTTTGGATGCTGCATTCAGCTCAAAACCTCATTGAAGTCCTGGTCAAAATGTGCAACAGAGGGGTATATTCCAGAGGTGAGGATGGCTGCCCTTGATGTCAATCCAATATTTGTCCCAGTTTGGCATGAAGCCTAGTTGAATGCAATTTTAACAACACACAAGAAATTTTGACAGCATTCAAGATGAAGTAGTTTTGTTGATTGGTACCACGCTCACCACCTGATACATTCCTTTGCTCCTCCACCGAGTCACGTATCATCCCCACTTGGAAGTATATAATCATCCCTTCTCTTTCATTTGGTCACAATCCTGGAACTTCTTCTTGCACATCATTGTAGGATACCTTCATCACATGGATTTCAGCAATTCAAGAAGCTGTCTTATGAATACCTTCTCAAGTGCAATTAAGAATGGGAATTAACAGTGATGCGCAAATGTCATGAACAAATCCTGACTGTGCTAATAGCTATGCTAACAACTAATTTCAGGGACTACTTGACCTCATAATGTGAGTCACTTAAGTTTGCTGGAAGTGACACTCATTCATATACTGTGACACATTCTCTGGAAACAAAATTTGTTCAGAGCTTTGCACTATTTTTTGAAGAACGCAGAAGTTTGGGGAGCCTATCTTATCTGTTGTTTAGTCTAGGCAACACCTTAGTCAATCAAAGTTTACTTGCCAACCAATCGACATCCCTTTCTCTGGCAGTATAAATTGTTGTGATTGTCTGAAATGTGGCATTCTTGTGTTTGTTTTGATGAGAGCAAAATGAAAAGCTTTGACAAATTTGTCCAGGTTCATAGGGCTCTCAGATCGATTTCGCAGGTAGAGGATGTGGTTAAGAATGCATATGGTGTACTGGCCTTCATCAGTTGAGGGATTGAATTTAGGAGTCAGGAGATAATACTGTAGTTTTATAAGATCCTGATCAGACCCCACTTGGAGTGCTGTGCTCAGTTCTAGTCACTTCATTACAGGAAGGATGTGGAAACCATTGAAAAGGGTACAGAGGAGATTTACAAGAATGTTACCTGGATTGGGTGGCATGTCTTATGAGGATAGGTTGAGAGAGCTTGATTTTTTCTCCTTGGAGAGACAAAAGATGAGAGCGGACCTGATAGAGGTGTATAAGATGTTGAGAAGTATAGATTGGGTGGATTCTCAGAGGCTTTTTCCAAGGGCTGAAATGGCTCCCACAAAAGAGGTTTAAGGTGCAGCAGAGTAGGTACAGAGGAGATGTCAGGGGTAAGTTTTTCATTCAGAGGTGGTAAGTGAGTAGAATTGGCTGCCAACAGTGGTGGTGGAGACGGATTTGATAGGGTCTTTTAAGATACTTTCGGATGAGTACATGGGATTTAATAGGATTGAGGGTTATAGATAAGCCTAGTAGCTAGAGGTATGACTGGCGCAACTTGTGGGCCGAAGGGCCTGTTTGTGCTGTAGTTTTTCTATGATTCTATAACTTGGCTGGAACTCTACCACCTCGCCTGTCATGGAATCGGCCTGGGCGAGAGTCCAAAATGGAAAATGGAAATCTCCATTGACCTCGGGTGGGAATTTCTGGTCTCGCCCAAGCAAGACTCTAAAGTCCTGCCCCATGTCTCTCCTTTTCAGCAACATTCAAAATAAAGAGCAGAGAGGTTCTTAAACTCAAGGGAAATCAGTTTATACAGTATAACTGGTGAAAAATAATCTAGGAATTAATTTTAATTGTTTACTAAATATGAACCTGCAGCATTGATTTTCTATCACTATTTATTTTATGTATTTAAACTGTAGCTTATACCTGAATTTGAATAGCCTGAGAGGGTATACATTTTTTTGCTACCTAACAATTACACAAACATGAGAAAGTCTGAGTCAATTCCTGTAAAAAAAAAGTTACAACATCAAAAATTTCCCTTTGACCCTTAAGCAATATCACATTACCACATTTTACTATGAATATAATTCAACACTGGTCCGTAAGGAATGAGAGCTCATGTATAGGAGAGGTTTTTGATGCTGAACATGTTTAGTAAAGCTAGAAAGAGATAATAGTAACCACTAAAGGTGATGAAAGCATAAAATCTGGAAAGTACTCAGAAAGTCAGGCAGTAGAGATGGAGAGAGAAATAGGGTTGGATTTTATGGCCTCGCTTGTCCCGAACTGTAAAGTCCTGCCCAAAATCAATGGACCTTCCCATTGTCCATCCCTTGCCTGCTCCAATTCCATGGTGGGCAGGATGGTAAATTTCCTACCATAAAATTAATATTTCAGGTCAATAGTCTTTCAACTGATTTCCAGCATCCACAGTGTTTTGCTTTTATCATTAAAGATAATTAGCACCAAATGAGACATCAATTGCCTCAACTGGTGCTAATATAATAAATATTTTTGAGATGCATTTGAATCTGCTTGGCAACAACCCAAAGTGGGTAGTATAACATCAATGAAGAAGGAAAATGAAGCCCTGTTTCGCGGATGGAAAAACAAGTAGTTGACCACGCTGATGGCAAAGTGGAGATACTGTTGTATGAGGGGTTCTGAGGAAAAATTCCCTGTTCAACGGGCTTGTTACCTTCCCTGACAGACAGTGAGACACATCTGGGCAAGTGGTGGCAATATTTTCCAACGCGACATGCATTACGCATAACTCCTGGGAACAAATAAAAGTCTCTCGTACATTCTAGCAAAGTTACCAAGATTAATTTGTGTAAAGGTTCCACTTATTAAGAAGAGTATTCATGCCATATCGTGCTACCAGACGATCTGTTACATATTTGCTGCTGATACATGCCACCACTCACAACTTACAAATCTATTATTGCCTTTTATTCATGCCCAGAAGGCAAACATTAAATGAAAATGAAAGTTGCAAGTACAGTCCTTTACACATTAATATTTTCAAAGCTCTTCACAAGCAAAAGTCAAGCACCACAGCCTGGATGCATCATGCCATAGCTTTGTTTGTCCCCCCCATACATCAAGATCTCTGGGCTAAAAGTTTTATTAGGTCTTATGCAGCATAGGGGCTATGATGCATGTGTGCCTGCAGCAGGTCAAGTTGTGGCAGGCCTCATACAAGCGTCATCTTACTCTCCTATTTCAATGATTGTGGAGTGCCATACTGCTCAGTGTGAAACAGACTGCTGAGTGATCATACACATGCATAGCTAACATGAAGGGTACCTAGCCTGTACTTCTTAAGGTCATCTCTGTTCTTAAAAGAGAAGTGCACTCATACCACAGCAGCTGCTGGAATTTTATTGGGAAGTGTCTGAATGAATTGCAAGTGGAGCAATAGGCCAGAGAGAGGGTTCCCACTTCCTTAGATATAGTGCTGGAGGCATTTATACAGGAGGTCAAGAAAAGGAGTTAGGAGGCCCTCAAGGCATAAGCCACTATTTTGGGATGTCGCTTGGGCGAGGCTCATAAAATCCCACTCAAGGCCGATAGAGAAATCTGTTCCGTGAGCCATTCCTGCCATGGAATTGGGACGGAAGTGGCAGTAAAATTTCAGCCATAATCTCTGAAAATAATAGGAGAAGGTGGCCATGGAGATCAATTCCAGGATGGTCCCAAGAATCTGGCAGAGGGGGCTGAAAATATTCAATGATCTCACACAGGTGTTCAAGGTCAATGAATGTAACTTCAAAGGGCGTATTCTGTCTACCACTCTATCAACTTCATCCCCATCGCTGACCAACCAGCAATAGAAATCCATGTCTGATATTTAAATACTCCACCTTACCTTCAAACATTTAAAGAACATTAGAAATAAGAACAGCAATATCATACAGGCTGACAAGCCTGCCCCTCAATCAATATGATCATGGCTGACCTTCTTGTTCCACTTTCCAGTCCATTCCTCACTCCCTTGATTCCCTGAGAGACCAAACTTTTGTCAATCTGAACCTTACGTTTGTTCCACGATGGAGCATCCACAACCTACTCAAATAAGGAAATCTAAAGATCCTCAACCATTTGGGTGAAGAAATTGATCCTCTTCACAACCAAGCTGAGCACTCATTGTTTTATATCAGTGTTTGTCGGTGCTAAATAAGTTGTCTGCTAGTGTCAGCTGTACTTTTGGTTAATTGATGATTGGTTAGAACTGATTCTCTAGCCAGTCGGGCATGACTCAGATCTCTGGAATTTCAGTTAATATGAACAGAAAGGTTTTACTATCACATGAAGGCAGTAGAAAGAGGATGTAGCATTTTATTGTAAGATAAATTTCTTCACTCATAGGCTTGTAAACCATTGGAATTCTCTACTCCACACGGCTGTGGAGGCTCCATTATTGAGCATCTACGAGACAAACATCAATAGATTTCTAGATAGTAAAGCTATCAAGGGGATATTGCTGGAAATGGTGTTGAGGTAAACAGAGTACTTAAATCAGGGACTACGGTAAGGGAGTTCTGATCTTTTATAGAAGGAAGAGTGGACTAAGAGAGGCATGAGGGAAAGAAACAAGAAGTGAGAGCTGAAATCCAGAGGCCTTAATTATATAAGGAGGTGGGTGATTGTTTGATTATGTTTGAGTGTTCTTTTTCCTCAAAACTAGGTAATAATTTAAACAAATGTCAGGGTGATACTCATTTCAATGATTGTGCTTGCTGTAATTTATTATAATAAATTTATAGCTGAATGAGTTAAACTGCTTGACTTAACTGCAAACAATGATTGAATGGTATCTCTAAATTTGAAATCCTAATTAGACAAATAAAATCCAGTCGATATGACAAGATAGGTGATGTGTTGCATCTTTAGCATGTGGGACTGGTGGACAGCAGCCCAGAAACCACAGCTGCAGTAAATGTCTGCACCTCAAGTCTCAGAGTTGATGAGCTTAAGTCCAAGCTTTGGATACTGCAGATGGAAAGCTAGATGGATACATTGTTTCAGAAGTAATCACATCTCTCAGGCTAGGTGGTTCAAATTTGTGTACGATGAGTTTTAAGTTTATTTATTAGTGTTACAATAAATGGTGGAAGTGTTTGTAGATATCTTTAACATCTCTTCATACCAATCTGAGGCTTCTACCTGCTTCATGAAGGCAGCCATCATCCCTGTGCAAACAAAGATCAGAAAATTGTGCCTTAATGACCATCACCTCGTAGCTTTGACATCCACTATTATAACAACAAAGAACAAAGAACAAAACAGCATGGGAAACAAGTCCTTCAGCCCAACGAGACTGCGTTGCCATTTTAACGTTCCCACTTCCACCCATGACCCTTGCCTATGTTTATGGAAATCTGCATTATGAAGTGCTTCCAAAGATTAATCATGGCACAAATCAATTCCAGACTCCCAAAATGCCTGGATCCACTACAGTTTGCCGATCGCTACCACAGATTCACAGCAGATGCCATCTCTCTGGCTCTTCACTCAACTCTGAAACTCCTAGATAATTTATGTCAGACTCCTATTTATTGACTACAGCTCCGCGCTCAAAACTATTATTCCAACAACCTCATCTCCAAACTCCATGGTCTACATCTGGGCTCTTCCTCCTTTGACTGGATCATATTCGTCTGAACCCACAGACTGCAATCAATAAACATAGGCAAAACACCTTCTCCATGATCATCCTCAACACTGGTGCCCCACATGGCTGCATCCCCAGCTCTTTGCCATACTCCTTTTACACCTATGACCATGGGGCCAAATCGCCCTCCAATTCGATTTTCGGGTTTATTGTTGATACCACCGTAGTGTCTCAAATCTTAAATAATGCTGAGACAGAGTACAGGAGAGAGATGGAAAATCTGGTGAACTGGTCAATAACAATAATCTCTCCCTCAATATCAACAAAATGAAGGAGATAGTCATCGACTTCAGGGACCATTGTGGAGGACATGCACTTGTCTACATCAACAGAGACAAAGTGAAAATCGTCAAGAGCTTCAAGTTTCTAGGTGTCCAGATCACCAACAACCTGTCCTCTCCCTCCAAGCTGACATTATAGTTAAGCAAGCCCACCAATGCCTCTACTTTCTCAGGAGGTCTAAGGCAATTCAGCATGTCCACTATGACTCTCACCAATACTTACAGATACACCACCGAAAGCATTCTTTCTGGTTGTACCACAGCTTGGTATGGTTCCTGTTCTGTCATGAACAAAGCCCAGTCTATCATGCAAACCAGCCTTCCATCCAATGACTCTGTCTGCACTTCTCACTGCCTTGGGAAAACATGCATCATCAAGCACCTCGCACAACCTGGATATACTCTCTTCCACCTTCTTCCGTCAGGAAAGAAGTACAAAAATCTGAGGTCATGCACCAACTGACTCAAGTACAGTTCCTTCCCTGCTGCCATCAGACTTTTGAGTTGATCTACATCATATTAAATAGATCTTTCTTTACACCATCGCTATGACTATAACACAACATTCTGAAACATCTATTTCCTTTTACTATGGTATGCTTTGTCTATACAGTGCACAAGAAACAGTACTTTTCACTGTATACTAATCTATGTGACAATAATAAATTAAATCAAATCACAAAGAGGCTTACATTAGCACTTCAATGAAGTTATTGTGAAAATCCCCTATCTGCCACGTTCCAGCACCTTGAAAGGGAATTTAGGATGGCCAATCCACCTAACCACCATATCTTTCAGACTGTGGGAGGAAACCGGAGCACCTGGAGGAAACCAATGCAAACACAAGGAGAACATGGATGCTCTGCACAGACAGTGACCAATGCCAAGAATCAAACTCGGGTCCCTGGCACTGTGAGACAACAGTGCTAACCACTGTGCCACTGTGTCACCCTGCCTGTGAGGGACAGGAGGGTGTGACTGTGATCCAGAAGGTAGCACTGGAGGAGCAATAGCCATGGTAAATATCCAACAGGTTCATAATTCTTGCAATTTGTATGGACAAGAGCTGAATTGCAGGGAGGATAAACAAATTGACCATGATGCATGGGGCCATGCATGTGTATGGAGTTCAGATAATGTAATTCAGTGGGGACAATATAGTTAATGAGCTAGACACTGATCACTGCACCCAAGAGCATGATTTATCAAAGCTGTTTTGCCTTTTTAGTGTGAAGGTGAAGGACATCTGCTTAGGGTTGGAGAAAAGATTGGAGTGAAAGGGGAAGGATCCAGTTGTCATTGTCCATGTGGATACCAATTATATAGCTCAGAGTAAGAAATATGTTCTTCTGAGGGAGAACAAGCAGTTAGGTTGCAAATCAAACAACAGAACCATAAAGATTGTAATCACTGGATTTTAGTTATGAGCAAATTGACATTGAGCACTCTGGTTTTCCCATTGGCACTTAAAGCCAATTTGGTGAATCACACTTACTGTGTATAGTTTAGTGGATCTTATGAGAGGTTTTGAGTCTTACATAGTTTAACAGAAGTGTTTAAGTATTTGCAACTGTATAAATATATACAATGTCTAACTATATGCTTGTATGAAATATAATGTCTAAGCTTGGAGTTGTTTCCATTCTTGCCTCAAAATATATCACCTTCCAGGACAAACCTGCTGTACAAAACTGCTATCCAGACTTGCATCATGTGTTCCTTTATGTCACAGAATGCATTGTACTGCATACAGTCCCTTGTTAACCCTTTTATGCTAGACCCTGCAGATATGAAGCATTAAAGGAACAGTTCCAAGATCACTCCCAGCTCCCCAGTGAGTTTATTTCTCATCTTCATGCCAAGCCAAAAATTTCAGAGTCCTTTGACAATTATTCCACTCTTTCTTCACCTCAGCTTCTCTCTGTTACTTATATCTTCAAGGGGCGCCTCTTCTCTTCCCTTCCTTTCCAACAGAAGCATCCTACTTGGTAGCGAACATAAAGCAGTTCTAATTGGTATGCTGTCAGACAGATCTTCAGATGTCCTTTGAGATATAGATCTGTAAAACTGACTTCTTTTCCTACCAGTTTCCATCCAGAAATGGGGAAAACAAAGCAAAATTTCTGCCTTCCCTCATAATCAATTGACATAACTGTATCTATCCCTTGGTCTAAATATAAAATAGCTTTTAAAGTTACAGAAAATAATCAGATGCTACTGCTCACATAAAAAGCCACAGAGCCCATCACATTAAATTCCCAAGATGAGGATTTCAGTGTAATTTCTTTAAAGCTCTAGAGGCAAGTATTTATTTAACCCACTCATTTTATTTTCAAAACATAGTAACGGGGATGCTCAATCCAGGCCAATTTGTGGCAGAAAATACTTAAGTAAAGTTAGTGAATGTATTTATACCAGGGAATATCCTCCCTCCCTGTGTCAGTTATGACTCAGTGGTAAGGCGCTGGATACTGAATCAAAGTAGATGTGGGTTCAAGAAGTGCAGCAGGAATTGAGTACAAATGTTGGCTGACACTTCATTGGAGAACTGAGCGAGTGTTAGAGATATCAGCTTTCTCACCCATGTGGTGCTGCATTCTTTAAAGCTGAGCAAAATAGCTTTTCCCAGCTAACATTTTATTCCTCAACCATTGCCACCAAAGCAGTTTGACTGATTGTTTGTTAATTTGATCGCTGTTTGTGGGGCACTGCTCTGAGCAAATTAGCAGCTGCGTCTGCATAATGAAGCTGAGCACACTCCAGAAATAAAACATTGGCTGAGAAATCTTTTAGCATATCCTGAAAAAGAGAAAGATTTACAAAGTATTGAAGAAATGGGAAGAGAATGATACAAATATTTCTTTGTGAGTGATCATCTCATTTTTAAGAAATCTCATTTTTAAGAAATATTTGTTTGTTGAAAATTATCAGAGTAATCTGGGAAATATTTATTTAGGTAATGCTGCATAAAAACTGTCCTTTAAATCCACAAACTAAAAGGTCACATTCCCAAGATCATTATGCCATTTACGAGATGAGGAAAATATTTTTTCTGATGGTTTTTAATCTGTGGAATTCTTTTTTCCAGAGAGCAGAAAGACTGGATCAAGTTAAAGTTTATTTATTCTTCACATTACATTAAATTAACACTGCAATGAAGTTACTGTGAAAACCCCCTAGTCGCCACACTCCAGCATCTGTTCAGGTCAATTCACCTGACCAGCATGTTTTTCTAACTGTGGGAGGAAACTAGAGCTTCTGGAGAAACTCATGCACATACAGGGAGAATGTGCAAACCCCATACAGGCAGTGACCCAAGCTGGGAATTGAATCTAGTTTCCTGGCACTGTGACTCCCATCCAAACTGACACCCTCCACTTATGACCACTCCACATTGACTACTTCTACTGACCCTCCCACAACTCCTGACCACTTTAGTCTGAACCAACCCTACCCACCAACTCCTATTCCATCACACTCTCTATAGGCTCCCAAATCATCTCCCAACCACCAACCCTACCCACTTGCATAGAAATTAGAAGCAGGAGTGGGCCATTGGACCCTTTGAGACTGTTCTGCCATTTATTATGATCACGACTGATCATCAAATTCCCTCCTCCCCCCCCCCAACATCCCTGATCCCTTCAGCCCCAAGAGCTAGATCTAACTTCTTCTTGGAATCATGCGATGTTTTGGGCTCAACTATTTTCTGTGTGTAGTGCTAAACACTGTGCCCCTATGCCACCCACATTGAATATTTTTGAAGGCTGAGTTAGTGTTGGATTCTTGATTAACAAGGGAATTAAAGGGTGTAGAGGGTGGACGGGAAAGTAGAGTTGAGACCAGAATCATGTCAGCCATGATCTTACTGAATGGCAGAGCAAACTCAGTAGACCGAGTGATGTACCTCTGCTCCTAATTTATATCTTCATCTCAATGCAAATAATTAATCCTCCATGTCTAAACTATGAAAGCAATATATGCTCTGGTATTGTTCTGTCATATTATTATCAGAAACTGATTAGTGGTGCACAGATTATAAGTAGACGTTGCATTTAAAAATCCCTTTTGATGGTTATTTCAGACTTAATTTTGAATCCAATTTGTGTGTTATCAAATAATCAGACTGCATTTCATTATTTTCATTTGATTGGTGCTTTGTTTTATTTTTAATCAATTAATGGAAATGTGTTGAGTCTCCATTTCCTTTCCACTTTGTGCTGAATGTTATCTTTTTGTTACAGGAAGATGTGCTGGCTTTGAAGGAATTTTGGAATATTAATCTTATTATTTATGCTTCGTAAATAGATAACTATAGGAACAAGAATAAAATGTTGAAGCCTTCTTTTACTGAACTATTTTTTGGATTTCTTGAGCTGCAAAAATGATAACGGCCAGAATTCTACCACCTCTGGGGCGAGCCAGCCTCATAGAATGGAATTCTCTGTTGGCCTCAGGCAGGGTTTTACAAGCCTCACCTGAGCAAGGTTGTTTTGGGGCTACTTGACCATGCCTAAGAAGGATAATGCTGATAAAAAAAAAGAGGATTAAATAAATATATTAACAAATGGGCAGAGAGAAATGACAATGTGAAGAAATAACCTGGCTCCAACAAAGATCGCCATTCAGTTGATAAGAATTGTTAAGTGCTGCCCAAGAACTTTATACATTGGTCAAGAGTTTCCAAATTGGTTGCATTCAAAGCTGTTTTACAAAGTGTTTTTTTTGCTTAGGTTCTCATTTAAACTTATTTGTATATTTCTGAACATAAAAGACTGTATTTCTAAATCAGAGCAGGATTGCCGTTATGCTCCGAATTACTTACTCTGAAACACATTCATACATTTCTCACCCAGCCTTACCACACGGGGCAAGTGAGAAAGGTACAGTGTGTTACTAAGCTTTGTGGCAAGAGCAGCCGGGTCAGACATAAGAAAGCCTTCCCCACTTTTTTATGACACCAGCTATCATAAAACAGTTCAGTTTACAACTCACTCCATGATGAGTAGCCAGGAAGATAGCACAACAATAAATTAAGACCAACTTGGTTAGAATTGTACTTATCTGAGTTTAGAAGAATGAGAGGGAATCTCATAGTAACTTATAAAATTCTAACAGGGTTAGACAAGGTAGATTCAGAAAGAATGTTCCCAATGGTGGAGGAGTCCAGAATTAGGAATCATAGCTTGAGAATAAGAAGTAAACCTTTTAGAACTGGGTTGAGAAGAAATTTCTTTACCCAGGGAATGGTTAATGTGTAGAATTCACTACCACAGAAAGTAGTTGAAGCCAAAACATTGCATGATTGCAAGAAAAAATTAAATCTAGCTCTTATGGCTAAAGGAATTAGGGATATGGGGGGGAAGAGGGGAATTTGATGATCAGCCATGGTCATAATAAATGGTGGAATGGGTCTCAAAGGGTTCAATGGCCCATTCCTACTTCTAGTTTCTATGTAGGTGGGCAGGATCGGTGAGCAGGAGGTGATTTGGGAGACTATAGAGAGTGTAACAGGACAAGGGCTGGTGGGTAGGGGGTGAGTCCAGGCTAGAATGGTCAGGAGCTGTGGGAGGGTCAGTAGGGAGTTGTCAGTGTGGAGTGGTCATGAGTGGAGGATGAGAGTTTGGACGGGAGTCAGGCAGTGGGACTCAGTGGGGGCTATGTGGCAATTAGAGGCTGCAGCTTAGTCGGAACTGGGAAAGTAGTGAGTGGGTTGGAAGTGTAGTCAGGAGATGGGGATTGGTAGTCAGGGATAATGTGCATAGTCAGAGTGCAGACCACTAATTGGGATGGTGTTGTTGAAGGTGTAGCTGGGGATGAGGTGTAGTCAGGGGCTGGTGGAAGGTAGTTGTGGGAAGTGGGTGTATTTAGGGTGCAGTTTGGCAACTGGAGGTTGTTGTTGGTGGTGTAACTCGGGGTGGGATGCAGTCAGGGGTGTAGAGGGTAGACGTGGGATGCAAGTGTAATCGGGCTGCAGAGTGGCAACTGGAGGTTGTTGTTGGAGATGTAGCTGGGGGTAGAGTGTAGTCAGGGGCTGGAGGATGGTGGTCAGGGCGTGAGGATGTAGTTGGAGGTCTGGAGAGGGTAGTGAGAAGTGAGGTGTAGTTGAGGGTAAGGAGGGCAGACAGGTGGGCAAATAGGATAGGCGGGGTGGGTTGGGTGGTTAGTCAGTGTGCCTACCCCTTTTATGGATTGGGGCATTAGTTAGGGATGGGTGAGTTAGTGGGGCATGCAGTTAGCCAGGAGTCCTATGGCAGATTGGGAGGTAGTCAGGGGAGAGGGGGAGTAGTGGAGGGTTGCGGGGAGCAGACAAAGGGGGGTGCAGGGAGATGGGGGAGTAAGAAAATGGTTGAACAAATTTTCCAGGTACGAATCTCTAGAGGGCCTGGAGTTTAAAGTTTGTGGAAGATTTTTCCAGTCATTAATTGTTCTTGGAAAATTGGAGTTAGAAAAGGTAACACATCAGGATATATACAGCTGAAACTGGGCAGCATGGTAGCACAGTGGTTAGCACTACTGCTTCACAACTCCAGGGACCTGGGTTCAATTCCCAGTTTGGGTCACTGTCTGTGTGGAGTTTGTACATTCTCTGCGTGTCTGTGTGGGTTTCCACCGGGTGCTCCGGTTTCCTCCTACACTCCAAAGATGTACAGGTTAGGTTGATTGGCTATGCTAAATTGACCATAGATGCTTAGATTAGAGGGTTAGTGGGTAAAATATGTATGAATAGAGGGTAGGGCCTGGGTGGGATTGTGTTTGGTGCAGATTCGAAGGACTGAATGGCCTCTTTCTGTACTGTAGGATTTCTATAATACTGTTGCTTCTGTGATACTGTGTACAGGATTCGGTTTCTCAGTAAATTTTTAAAAATTTAATCTTTAAAAACTTTTGAAGCATGCATGTTAGTGCCTTCCATCTTAAAAACACTTCAATTTTCTGATCCTGCTTGAAGACCCACTTGAAGTACTTAAGTGATGAAATCTAAATGAATATCAGTGCCTGTAGTGTAGGGATCGTGTGTCGATTTGTAATTTTAATATAGTTTTAATTTGGTATTTTTTTCATAGCCCATGGGTGGCACGATAGCACAGAGGTTAGCATTGCTACCTCAGTGTCAAGGACCTGAGTTTGATTCCCAGCTTGGATCACTGTCAGTATGAAGTTTGCACATTCTGTTTGTGTCTGCGTGGGTTTCCTCTAGGTGCTTCAATTTCCTCCCACTGTCCAAAGATGTGCAGCTTAGGTGGACTGGCCATGCTAAATTGCCCTTTAGTGTCAGGGGCACTAGTAGAGTAAATGCATGGGATCATTGGGATAGGGTGTGATAGGATTGTGGTTGGTGCAGATTTGATAGGCTGAATGGTCTCCTTCTGTACTTCAGGATTCTATGATTCATCCACTATCTCCCTGTTACTTGTCAAACTTGTTTGTATACTTTTATTACTAGATGACTATCACATGTTTCCATCAGATGGACTTAACCCTCCTATGTAGTGTTTGAAGACAAGGGCTTGTAAAGAGCACAACTTGGCATAGCAGCTATCTTCCTGTCCATCACTGTCCTGTCTCCCAGGAGACAGTGGAAGTGTTGGGTGGCCCACCTGCACTTGGACTTATTCAGGCCCAATTGCCTCATTCTGCCCCCAACCCCGCAAACAGCAGCAAGAGGCCGATACCAAGTGGGTAGCCTGGCAACTTTCATTGGGATTAGTAGGGGAGGCTGGGTAATTGGGGAGGGGGAATATCTTCCTTTGAGAGCCTTCTGTGATCCTTGGAAACCGTCTCTCAAAGTTATATTGCCCATTAACCTTCCGCTTCCTCCCAAACCCGACCTCTGGCCCACCCCTCTTCCTTCCCCTCCCATCTTCAACCTCCACACAGCTACCACTCATATCCCAGAGTTATCTTCAGTCTGGCCTCTATAATTTCCTCTTCTTTAGGTTCTGTTTGCAGTCCTAGCATTGGCCATCACTTGAGCCTGATTAGCCAGCAGCTCTCACAGGCAGGTCCAGTCCAGATGGAGGTAGACAAGTTCCCAGCACCTGATGGGATATACACCAGATACTGAGAGAGGAGAGGGAAGAAATTGCTGGGGCCTTGAGAGAAACCTTTGTATCCTCACTGACTATTGGGGAGGTCCCAGAGCATTGGGGAATAGCCAATGTTGTTCCTTTGTTTAAGAAGAGTAGCAAGAATAATCCAGATAATTGCAGACCGGTGAACCTTACATCAGTGGTAGGGAAATTATTGAAAAGGATTCTTCAAAACAGTATTTATTACTACTTGGAAATAAGTGCACTAGTAATGAGAGCCAACATGGTTTTGTGAAGGGGAGGTCGTCTTACTAACTTCATCGAGTTTTTCGAGGAAATGAAGAAGCTGATTGATGAGGGTAGGGCAGTGAGCTGGCAAGATGGATATAAAACTGACTCGCTCAAAGAAGATAGAAGGTAGCAGTGGAAGGGTATATTTCTGAATGGAGGGCTGTGACAAGTGATGTTCCTGAGGGATCAGCTCTGGGACCTTTTACTGTTTATAATATATATAAATGATTTGGAGGAAAACGTAACTGTTTGATTAGTAAGTTTGCAGATGACACAAAGTTTGGTAGATTTGCAGGTAGCGATGAGGACCATCAGAGGATACAGATCGGTTAGAGACTTGGAAGGGTGATGGCAGATGGGGTTTAATTCAGACAAATGTGAGATAATGCATTTTGGAAGGTCTAATACAGATAGGAAATGTGTAGTAAATGGCAGAGCCCTTGAGAGTATTGATCGGCAAAGGGATCTGGGTGTACAGGTACACAGGTCACTGAAAGTGGCAATGCAAGTAGAGAAGGTAGTCAAGAAGATATACGGCATGCTTGTCTTCATTTGCCAGGGCAGTGAATTTAAAAATTGACAAATCATGTTGTAACTTTATAGAACCTTAGTTAGGCCGCACTTGGAATATATTGTTCAATTTTGCTCGCCACTCTACCAGTAAGATGGAAGCTTTGGAGAGGGCACAGAAAAGATTTGTCGGGATGTTTGCCTGGTATGGAGAGTATTAGCTATGAGGAGAGGTTGGAGAAACTTGGTTTGTTCTCACTGGAATGACAAAGGTTGAGGGGTGACCTGATAGATGTCTATAAGATTATGAGAGGCATGGGCAGAGTTGATAGTCAGAAGCTTTTTCCCAGGGTGGAAGAGTCAATTATTAGGAGGCATAGTCTTAAGGTGTGAGGGGCAATGCTTAAAGGAGATGTACAAGATAGATGTTTGTTTACAGACATTGGTGGGTGTTTGGAACTCACTGCTGGGGTGTGAGTGGAAGCGGATACAGTAGCGGCTTTTAAAGGGCATCTTGCTAAATACAGGATGAGAACAGGATGAGAATAGAGAGATATGATCTCTGGACGGATTGGAGTTTTTAGTTCAGCAAGGCATCATGGTCAGTGCAGGCTTAGAGGGCTGAAGGGCCTATTTCTGTGCTGTAATTTTCTTTGATCTTTGAGGTAGAGGAGTTTCCTTGACCAACAAACACCCCACTGAGTATAAAGTGAGAAGCTGGTTTATTAATGGGCAAGCTCCCGACTGACTGTTTAATGGGTGGTGTGAGTGTTGGGGAACATGGCACCCTGTAAAACTCAGTTCTTTGCTTTTTTTTTAACTTGAATATTTGGTCAATGTGTGAATTTTTCATATTTTTAGTATAAGTTATTGTGCAATTGCGTCTTTAGGCTGTGAATATGTTTCTTGAATAAAACACCATTTTTATTATTTGCAGAAATTTACGATGGTGATTTATTTAGTTTTGGGACTGGCTTCTGGTGTGATGTTTTGAAAACAATGCAAGAGATGGCAATTGAACCTGTGCTGCATATAAATTGCTCTTAAAATTCCTGTATCTTTTATGATGGTTTGAACAATTTTGGACAAAGCAAGCAGAAACCCCAGGCCAAAGCATGTAGCTTACCTTCATTACATTGGTCTCCACGTGGTCATTGGAGCCTATGTATTTTGATGCCCTCTAGTGGATGATATTAAATGGATTCCTTTTGTCCGTGTTAGCTGAATGGTTGGATCTCAGTACAGTCCTGAGTTGCATTGCTGTCCCAACAGACCACAGGACTGGGTATTCTTAAACTTTTCTTCTGTGTCCTGTTGAAATCCACAGTCCATCTCCTTTGGACAATTTTACATGCCATTTTTTCAAAGCTAATATCTGAATCGTCTCACTCTTACACTTACACAATTTGCCCAGTTTAGAAGTGAAAATAGCCTACCTAAAATAAATGACAGCCTAATATCATCTAAGCTACATCTGAATTCACATGTTGCTACTGGTAATAACTGAATAGTGGATTGTTCTACGCTGTTACTCCAATTACTCAATACATTTTCATATGAGAATAGAATAACGTCTTATATTTATAATAAACCTTCAACATAATAAAACATCACAAAACCTTTCACAGATGTGACACCATGCCTCGTAAGGAGATATTTGATCAAATGTCCTAAATCTTAATGAAAGAGGTTGCTTTTGAGAAGCGTCGTGAAGAAGTGAACTTTGAATCCAGAGGCAGAGAGATGTAGGGAGAGAAATTCAGGGGCCTAGGCAAGTAAAGATGTGACTGCTAAAGTGGATGAATTGAAATTTAAAAACTGAAATTATAACTGCAATTTGAATGATTGCAATAAATTACATTTAAAATGTTACATCAGCACAGTTACAATTCAAAAGCAAATAATGATGAGTATTAGAGTTTACCTGTGCCCAGCAGAATTGAATCTGTCACATTGAAATTGAATTGGATAGGACTTTGGTTTTTAATACTTTCTTTTATGAGATACGGGTATCACTGGCAAGTCAGCATTTATTGCCCATCCCTAATTGATCTTGTACTGAATGGCTCACTAGGCTATTTCATTAAGAATCAAAAATATCAATCAATATAATCATTACCAAGACTAATTTCAACTTCTAGATTTCATTAATGGAATTTAAATTCCACCAGCTACTCTGATGGGATTTGAACCCAAGTCCCCGGGGAGTTAACCTGGGCCTGTGAATGACTAATCCAGTGACATTATCACTACACCACTCTGACTATTCTCTCCCAGGGGCAAATAATGGACATTATATTGCCCTTGCCATTAGATTACTTTGACTGATGGCTGACAATATGACCTCAGCTGTCAGCCATTCAATAAACCCACTGAGGAGCACTTTCACGTTCGTGTATTCATGTCCATATTCTAAATCTGATTTCCTAAATGTGAAGGAAACAAAATTTGGACAGATAAGTTTTTATACTGACATGGAACATAGCATACAAAGTAATACCAATAATCTCACAAAGTTAAATATTGCAGATGCTGGAAATCTGAAACAAAAACAGAAATCTCAGAGGACTGGTAGCATCTGTAAGGAGAGAAGTAATCTTTATTTCAGGTTGAATAATATCACTACCACGCTCACAAACAAGTATTAACTGCAATTACATCGAGATGCCTATTGTTTTTTAATCAATTTAGAGGGTTGACATTTTAATAAACAAGGTATAGGTGGAAGAACAGGCAATAGAGGAGTAGTTTTCAATGTTGGTATGGACAGATAGCAATGATAGCAGATTGATGATCATTATATGCTTCATTTTTAATAGTCAATCAGCAATACTGATAATATAAAATAAACTTAAAAGACTGGTCATTTTCATTTCTTTTGCACACTAATTGTCTCTCCTCCCTTCCTTCACTTCTGAAAACGTTCACTCCCAATAGTGTCAAGCATCTTCCAGTATCCCAATCAAGTAGCAATTCTTTAACAGGATGAAGCAGCAGTTTCAAACTCAATGTTGAGCACTCCTGACATCTACACAAGGCACTTCTAGTAAAGATCAATAGTGCTTAAAGGTCAAATGCTCTGAGTAGATTTTTGTCTTCCCAAACAAAGTTGCATTTATATAGTGTCTTTCACAACATCAGGATTTTCCAAACACTCTGCAGCCAATTACCTATTTTGTAAAAGTGTTGTCACTTCTATAATGTAGGAAACGTGACTGCAATTTTCACACAATAAGGTTACATAAAGAGCAATTTGACAACAACCTGATGATCTTTAGAAATATTGGTTGAATATTGGCTCGTGCACTGGGACAACTGCTCTGTTTTCCTTCAAAATTGTGACATGGGAGCTTTTCCATCCACCCAAAGGGTACTTGGGGCCCTTAGTTTGATGTCTGATCTGAAAGGTGGCACCTCCAGCAGTGCAAAATTTGCTTGGGGTTCATTGGAGTGAAAGCCCAGGTTTTACCTCTAGGGTAGGATTTTATTCTACAACCTTCTAACCAAGAAGTGAGAATACAACTTTGATTTTGATTTGATTTGATTTGATGTATTATTGCTACTTGTATTAACATACAGTGAAAAGTATTGTTTCTTGCACGCTAAACGGACAAAGCATACCGTTTGTAGAGAAGGAAATAAGACAATGTAGAATGTAATGTTGCAGTTGTAGTGCTGACGGAAGAAGACAGAAGAGAGAATGTGCATGGGGTTCTTGATTATGTTGGCTTCTTTGCCGAGGCAGTGGGAAATGTAGACAGAGTCAATGGATGGTAGGCTGGTTTAACTAACAATGAGCCAGAGCTTAGCAGCCCAGCAGAAATCTTACAACCACCACCACCATGTGCCTCTTGCCATTTAAATTTCCATTAGCTTAGCAGGACTGCAATATCCCATTGATAGGAGAGGCCATAAAATAGAGTCCTGAACTCAGGGCTTCTGACTAATGTTGGAAAAACAGAAATGAGGAGGAATTACTTCACTCAAAGGGTGGTGAAATGTGGATTTCTCTACCCAGAGTGCAGTGGATGCCACCATACAAAACAAATTTAAAGAGGGGATGGACTTTTAATTAGTAGCGGGATGAAGGGTAATGGGAACTGGGTGGGCAGATGGAGATAAGGCTGGGATGAAATCAGCCATAATGATATCTTAGATTGAATGGTGCAGCAGACTTGAGGGGCTGAATTACCTCCTGCTCCTGGTTCTTATGTTGAAACACAAGTATAAGATCTTCCAAGTCTTGTCAAAAATGATAAAGGTAAGAATGCGTCCGAAGACATCATTATGTAATTGTATCAATATGTCTTATGATTTTTGACATTCACATCGAACCATTGGTTCTTTTAAAGTGAGTATTCATTTAGAATATTGCGAGCCAATTGGTATAAAATTTAATCTCAAAATCATAGCAATTTCATATAATAATTTTGGAATCATTCTTAAATTGATCCTTTTCGTTATGAAATGTAATTCATAATATTTGGTTTAATAAATCAAAACTAATCAAAAATATAACTTTTCATGAAAAATATATATTGCACTATTCTTTAACTAACGTACTCTTATTTAAGCATTGATTATGAACTGTCTATCATCTGTTCATTATTCAATTGTCTGTATTTTATATCTTAACTAACAGTGATATCCAAGATGATTTTAAAAATCTTAGAATTTCTATAAGGATCTGGAAAGATTTGTGACAGGCAGATGTAATCAAAATTAATTTATGTATGCGTAATAGAAAAAATATGGATCGGTACTTTAGTGGTATACTGTTTGATAGTGCGCCTGAAATATTGTATTTTGGATCAAAATTATTTCCAGTTGATTCATGAGAGATATTTACAATCATTTAACTGCTCCTAATGGAAGAATATTCAGTTGTGTTTCCCTCACATTCCAACTAGATGAAGTTATAACAATATGAACCATGAATATCAGTACTATTCTGGGTCTTCCCCATCTGAGCTAGCTAATACCAATTGATATATTTAGGGTGCCAATAGGAACAATTGAATTGTCCTTTTTGGAAAGGGAAATATCCGTGCCAGAGTTTTTTTTTTATTTGATTTGATTTGATTCATTATTATCATATGTATTAATATTGTTTCTTGCACGCTATACAGACAAAACATACCATTCATAGAGAAGGAAAGAAGAGAGTGCAGAATATAGTGTTACTGTCATAGCTAGGGTTTAGAGAAAAATCAACTTAGTGCGAGGTAGGCCCATTCAAAAGTCTGATGGCAGCAAGGAAGAAGCTTTTCTTAAGTCAGTTGGTACGTGACCTCAGATTATTGTATCTTTTTCCCAATGGCAGAAGGTGGAAGATAGAATGTCTGGAATGCATGGATCCTTACTTATGCTGACTGCTTTGCTGAGGCAGCAGGAAGTGTGGACAAAGTCAGTTAGTACTCCTGATAAGGTATGTTATAAAATTTGCTGAATGTAAGTTTGCTGAATGTCCGTTAGCATTGTGTGAGAGCAGGATCGGGCTTACTTAAATTGTTCTTTGCAGTTAAACATTCTTTCAAGACTCAATATAGGAAAACTAAATCATTGAGTTAAGTGCCAGAGGTAACTGTTACTGTTAGACTGTACCATGTGGACCAGAGAGTGGAACTCCATATGTTGGCTCTATGCTGGAGCCTCAACCTTTTAAAATTTATCTCAATAACTTAGATGAGGGAAGTGAAGGCATAGTGGCTAAAGTTGCAGATGACATAAAAATAGGTAGGAAAGTATGTTGTGAAGAGAACATAAGGAGGTTTCATGCACCATAGATAATTGGAATGAATGGATAAAAATCTGGCAGATGGAGTATAATGTGGGGAAATGTGAAGTTGTTCACTTTGGTAGAAAGAGTAAAAAAAAAGCAGAGTATTATTTAAACAGAGAACAACTGCAGAATTCTGAGATGCAGAGAGATCTAGCTGTTCTGCTGCATGAGTCAAATAATGTTAGTCCACAAGTACAGCAAATTAGTAAGAGGGTTAATGGGATGTCATCTTTTATGACTAGACGAATTGAACATATAAGTCAAGATGTTATGCTTAATTTATACAGGGCATTGGTGAGACCACATCTTGAACATTGTGTGTTATTTTGGTCTCCTTATTTAAGTAAGGATATAAATATGCTGGAAGCTGTTTAGAAGAGGTTTACTAAATTTATAACTGGAATGAGTAGGTTGTCCTACGAGAGAAGGTTAGGCAAACTAGACCTGTTTCCACTAAAGTTTAGAAAAGTGAGGGGTAACATGATTGAAGTATAAAAGATCCTGAATGATCTCGACAAGGTGGGCTTGGAAAGAATGTTTTCCTTGCAGATGAATCCAGAACTAGGAAGCAACAGTTTTAAAATTGACATCACCCTATTAGAACAGTGATGAGGAAAAGATTCTTTTCTCTCAGAGGGTTGTGCAATTTTGGGAATTCCCTGTCTCAGAATGTGGTGGAAGCAGTGTCACTGAACATTTTAAGGTCAATGTAGATTCTTGTTAGGGAAGGGAACCAAAGTTTATTGGAAACATAGAACTTGAAACACAAACAGATCAGCCATTAAATGGCATAGCAGACTGAGGGGCTGAATGGTCTATTTTTGCTCCTATTTCATGTTCTCGAATATACATAATTGTATCATGATAAACCTTCACCCTGAAGAGGAATACCCTTGAAGAACTGTACCACTGCAAAGCTGTAACATTGTAGAACTGTACTGATGTAGAACCTCTGCATGGCTGTGTCATTGTAGAACTGTAATGATGTAGAATTGTACCTTCATAAAGCTGTATCATCACCAAACTGTACCTGTGTAAAGGTGCATCATCATGCAATTGTATTCTTGCAGAACTGTATCTATGTAAAGCTGTATCATTGCAATGTGTTGCTGTATTGCTGTAACATATTAGAGCTGTGCCCTTGCTGAACTTTATCTCTGTAAAGTTGTATCACTGTAGAATTGTACCTCTGTAAAACTGTATTATTGGAGAGCCATACCCATGCAGAACTATACCTCTGTAGAGCTGTATCGTTGTAGAATTGTTACACTGTAATGCTGTAACATTGTAGAATTGTAATTCTATTGCTATGGAGCTGTACCTCTGTAAAGCTGGGCAGTACTGCGGCACAGTGGTTGGCACTGCTGCTTCTCAGTACCAGGGACACAGGTTTGATTCCTGGCTTGGGTCACTGTGTGGAGTTTACACATTCTCCCCATATCTGTCTGGATTTTTGCCAGTTTCGTCCTGCGGTTCAAAAGATGTGTTGCTTGGTGCATTGGCCATGCTAAATTTTCCCTCAATTCCCAAATAGGTGCTGGTGTGTGCGACTAGGGGATTTCCACAGTAACTTAATTGCAGAGCAAACATAAACCTACTTGTGATACTGATAAATAAACTTTAAACTGTACCTTTGTAGAGCTGAATCACTGTAGGGTTGTTCATATGTGGAATTGTACCTCAGTAAAACACTATGCTTGTAAAACTGTATTTGCATTAAAAAAAACTTCAAATTTCATGGAGGAGCAAAAATTGAATGTAAAAACAGAGAAAAAGGTAACTGTAACAATGTGATAATTATTCCTCTAGACAATAGATTGGAAGGATATGAGAGCGGATAGTAACTGAAGAATAGTGGAGAAATTTTGCTATTAATCTTTTGGAAATCTGGTTGTGTGCCATTGATGTGCCTATATTGTTTGTCTGTGTAATGCTATTCCACAGATGTTAACAATCTTTCCATTTCTGCAACAAGTGTCAGCTGAGGCAATGGCTGCCAGCAGATAGTTTAATTAATGATGGGAACATACAGATGGAGCTGAGACTGTCCAGCAGCACCTACACTCACACACTTTCCTGGAACAATAACTGGATTAAGAACAAGAATATTTGAGTGGCCGTTCACTCTCCTTCACTTGAAGATTAACAATTGTATTCTTGACACTCTTTCAGTAAACGTCAGCTAACAGGATAGGCAATACGAATTTATCATTTTTCTTTTTGAATGATATTTCATCAAAGTCAATCATTTGAAGTATAAAGTGATCTGCCTTTTCATTATTGGTCATTTTGTCCCCTTTATTAGATGAACTCACACAGATGCGGTGGAACAGTGGTTAACATGGCTGCCTCACAGCGCCAGGGATCTGGGTTCAATTCCAGTATTGAGTGATTGTGTGGAGTTTGCATGTTCTCTCCATGTCTGCATGTGCTTTCTCTGGGTATTCCAGGTTTCCTCCCACACTCTGAAAGTGTGAAAGTCTGGTGCATTGGCTGTGCTAAATTGCCCCTTTGAGTCCCAAGATGTGTGTGTTAGAGGGATTAGTGGGGTAAATATGTGGGTGATGGATGATAAGCTATGGGTAAGATGCTCAGTCAGGAAATCAGTGCAGACTTGATGGGCTGAATGGCCTTCTTCTGCACTGAAGAGATTCTACGTGCAGAAATAATTAAGGTGAGCAGGAGACCTCTGCAGTAGCTTGCTTTTACTAATGCAGGCTAATAACCAAATATTAGACCTGATATAAGAGTGGAGAAACAATACAGAGGCAGACACCTAATTGATTAGGTATTAATAGCTTTGAGGAAAACCTTATAATCAGAATCATTTTTCTTTCTGAATAAAGTGTTGTAAATGTGATAATTTAATGCAAGTGTGATGGAAAGATAAGTATTAATGTGGTATTTATATAAAATCCTTTTTATTCCAAATAAGCCTATGGTTTTAGAGGTTTTTCTTGTATACAGTCTTTCTGGAGGTTCGCTTTTGCTAGGCTTTTTAGTTTATTAACTTTAATATTCAACATATGCAGCAATAGTCAAGTAGACTAAACACAGAGAAAAAAAATAAAATGACTGATGTTGGAAATTGTAGGAGTTTCTGAAGAGTATAACTAGAACCAACAACTTCAACGAAGTCCAGAAGTATTTGTAAGATTACAATGAGAAAGGAAAGTTAGCAACGCCATGCCCCTCTCCTGAGTCAATTTCATTGGAAGCAATTTCTGCAGCACTAAGGAACAGAGTGACTATATAGTTATCATGACTAAAATTACAATGGAGTAATACTAAAACAGAAGCACAATCTAATGATGGTAGAAAATTTGGCAGCATCCATGGAGATGACCTGTATGACTCTTTTTCATAGGTTTCTCTCTCCACAGTTGCTGCCAGATTTGCTGAATTTTTTCCAGCATTTCCTCTTTTTGTTTCAGATCTCCAGCATCTGCAGTATTTTGTTTTTTATTTATTTAATCTAATAATGATAGTGGCTCAACGTAGAAAATTGTGATTTTGGTTAGTGCGATGCAGAACTTCAAATGATGAGGATAGTTCCAATGATTGAAAGCGGGAAAACCATCAAAATGAAAATAGAAAATGTTGGAAATACTCAGCAGAGAGCTGAGGAGAAGAAATCAGAGTTAATGGCTGAAAATTTCCCATCCCGCCCACCACAGTAATCATAGTTTAAGTTGAAGTTTATTTAGCAGTGTCACAGCCACAGAAATAGCACCCAAGACTATGCCTATATATAACGTTTAAGTTAAAGCTTATTTCTTAGTGTAATAAATAGGCTCACATTAACACTGCAATGAAGTTACTGTGAAAATTCTCTAGTCACCATACTCTAGTCGTACAGACTCTGCACAGATAGTGACCCCAATTGGGATCGAACCCAGGTCCCTTGTGCTTTGAGGCAGCAGTGTTAACCATTATACCATCGTGCTGCCCAAAATGGTGGGCCAGAAAATTCGGTGGACTATTTAGAAATCCATTGACCTCAGGCAGGAATTTGTAGTCTTCAAGCGTGTGATGCTGGAACATCCTGTCCCATATTTCAGGTCAATGACCTTCTGTCAGATCTGGACAAAATTAGAGATGTTAAATGTTTTAAGCAAGTGCAGAGGCAAAGAGAAGGGAAAGGGGATGGAACAAAAGGGAAGGTCTGAGATAAGGTGCAAGGTAGGAGAGACTAGTGAAGAGAAATGATGCAAGGCAAAGGGAGATAGTCATGGAACAAATGACAAAACAAACATGGATCCAGAGGAGGTATAAATAGGAATAGCAGGATTGTCACCATTAGCTGCCTTCCAAAAGAAATAGTCAGGGTAGGGATTATGGTTTGGAATTGATTAATCCAGTGTTAAGTGAGGTAAGCTGTAAAATACCTTACCAAAAGATACAGTATGAATTTTCCAGCACACCATCTTCCCCCACCCCCCACTCACTCTGCAGTGTGTTTTCCAGTGGCAGAGGTGGCTCACCATTGGTCGCTGGCAGGATCTCCCATTTCTATCAAAATCTATGGTGGTTTGCATGGCTCACTCTTCCTGCTGCCAGAAAACACCATTGGGAGTCACTTTTGCTGGGACTGGAGGATTTTGCTGGGCCAGAAAATCCTATCCACAGTGTTGTTCTTTAAACTTACATTTAACTTCATTGGGACAGAGTAGGAGGCCAATGAAAACAGAACTACCAGAGTCGGAGTGATGATGTGGAGATGCCACTGTTGGACTGGGGTAAAACAGAAAGAAATCCCACAACACCAGTTTAAAGTCCAAACAGGTTTATTGGGACAGAATAGGAGTGGGCAAAGAAATGTTCACAAGTACTAACAAGTTTCTCTTCCAAACTAAACTGGAAAATGGAAATTTCTAATATTCAATAGCTTTTAGGAATATGATGCTAACAATTTGAAGACAATTCAAAGCAGAATCCAAAATCAAGCCACAAATGAATCATTGATAATCAACCATAAGAAGTTTTATTGTACATTCAAGTGTGATCAGTGAACTCAAGAGGAAAATGTTATTACATCTCCTTTGGAATTACAGTTCCTATTCATACAACTCCAAAAGTACCTGACTTTCTTCATGATCAGATCATAAATACTCTCAACTCCTGTGAGCCTTGTATTAACAATCAGACCAGATGAATGTTTCCTTTCAGGCACAAATAGTGAAAGCTGCATTTGCATCATGATAGATGATTGGCAGGTTATCTGTGAAACAATACCATGTCAGGGTTAGGTATCGAGTTGATCTGTTATTGACCCTGTTTACATTTTATTCTTTAGTAATATGTGTGAATGATTATTATAAATAATCAATTATAACACCTGTTGATTGAATTTTCTGAGGCATTGACAAAGACCCTCAGAGTGACCGTGAATTGAAGTTGAATCAGTGGCAATTGAGGGCAAAGTATTGGCCTGATTAGGAGCTGAGTTAAGCAGCAAGCGACAAAGGCCAGATTTTCCCAGATGCACCCCTGATGATGAGGCAAATTCCGAGCAATCATGAAATGATTAGCTGCCTGGACTCTGGAATCTAAATGTATTAGGCTAGTAATGAAAGCCTCTTGTTCCCAACATAGTTCAAAGGGACTTGAAGGCCTTGAATTACAAAAAAAACTCAAGCAGGTGGAGATCACAGGCATATAGCAATTCTTTCAAGAACTCTGATTGATCAAAGCTATTCTCAACATGCAATAATAAAAGAACCACTGAGTCAAAACAACATCATGAATGGATGGATGGGTGGGTGGATGAATGGATGGACAGATGGAGGGAGGGATGGACAAAGGGAGGGATGGACAGAGGGAGGCATGGACGGATGGGGGAGGGATGGACAGAGATAAGGACGGAAGAAGAGAAGGAGGGATGGAGAGAAGGAGAAGGGACAGATGGAGGGAGGAAAGGACAGACGGAGGGAGGGTGGGAAGGATGGAGAGAGGAAAGGAAGGAGGGAGGAACCGACAGATTGACAAACAGACAGATGGCTGAATAGAAGAAGGGACGAACAGAAGGAGGGAGTGAGGGATGGACGGATGGATGGATGGATGTACTGACAAAGCTTTTCCTCTGATTTGCAGTGGATCTTGGGTTGGCTGGAGTATAAATGTGCTTATGATACTGTCTACCGTATCTTTAACTTGGTACCATTTCTGGAGTGTTGGCTCAAAGAAGGCAGAATATACCAAATAATATGTGGGTAGATATGTTAGGTGTATTTTTTTTTATCAATTGTTCTATTTGAATACTGAATACAACATTATGTCTTTGGTCCCGGCATCCAATGTTCAATGCTTAGTGGAAGGAAGAATGCATTTCTCCTTGCAGTGAGGGCAAGTATTCAAAGAATGCTGTCTTGTGCAGGCCAGTGAAGGGACTCTGAGTTTTATTTTATAAAACAGTTTTATGTGCATTAACGTAGACTGAATTAACCTGCCTCTGCAGCAAAATTAGAAATGGTGGAACTGACCCCTCTGCGCAGCAGTGGCCTGGGAAGGACCAATAATCCTGAGGCTGGAAAGTCTGCTGAGGTAGGAAACTCGTGTGGGGTGAAGTCCCACTCGCTATAGAAAGTCTTCTACAAAGATAAACAAGGAAATCTTAAGCCAGACATTCTGGGAAAGATGCATGGTTAAAATGTAACTGTTCTGCATTAACATGTTTCCATAACCTCAAAAATGCCTCGCAAGACTACACCTAAATGTAAATTTTAAGTTTGAAGTTTATTTATTAATGCCACAAGTAGGTTTACATTAAAAATGCAATCAAGTTACTGAAAATCTCCTAGCCTCCTAGCACCTGTTGGTGTTACACTGAGGGAGAATTTAGCATGGCCAATGCATCTAACCGGCATAAAAGCAAATTACTGTGGATACTGGAATCTGAAACACAAAGAGAGAATGCTGGAAAATCTCAGCAGGTCTGGGAGCATCTGTAAGGAGAGAAAAAAGCTGGTGTTTCGAGCCCAGATGTCAGCTTTGACAAAGTCATCTGAACTTGAAACTTCAGCTCTTTTCTCTCCTTATAGATGCTGCCAGACCTGCTGAAATTTTCCAGCATTTTTTCATCTAACCAGCACATCTTTCAGATTGTGGGAAGAAACCGAAGCATCTGGAGAAAACCCACGCAGACACGGGAGAATGTGCATACTCCACACAGATAGTACCACGCCGGGAATTGAACCTGGGTACCTGGCGCTATGAGATAGAGTGCTAATCACTGTGCCACCATATCCTGTTTCTAATTTATTTCATATTTAATAAATATCCAGTTAATTCCTTCATTAGGATGAGACAATTTGAAAAGAAAATGATAGAAGGAGCCAGTCTGCAGGATTGAGATATGCATTCCATATTTTCAAACAGCAATGCTCAGATTTTCTGCCAAAAGAAATACTACTTCAGAACAAAAATGGTGCATTTGTTTTAATTTGAATCCATTTATCACATTCTACTTTGTAAAACCTATGGTTAGCTTTTGTTTGCACAGAGTTATGATAGCATTTGAATTACTTTGTCGATTTATTTCCTTGCGCTCAGTTCATGCCAAGAGGTTAAGAACAAGCAAATACTGTAAAAAATGAATAGATATAAATAGCATGAATGAGAAAAGAGGCAAGTGGGAAACAGTGAAACCAGTATTTGTTCTTTTCATGAGCTGCATCGCAAGTGTTTGTCTGTATGTGATCATTTATTTTTGGACGACATACTCCAGCACGTGACAAAACTGGTTAAAGACCCTGGCGATCCCATGCTCTGTTTACTGATTTGTCCTGGACATGGACAAATGCATTTGATTGTAATTACATAATGATCCATTTGTTTGGTCGCATACACATAGCCTCTGCCCAATGTAAATGAATTGTATGTACAGGAAACCAAACATTAATTGCACACTAAAGAAAGAAAAGTTGGATCTCCATTAAACAGAAGAAACAGATGAGGGCTGTACACAGGGCAGAATTCCTGAAGGAAAATGAAGGCAGTCTCTGTCAGGAAGAGATGATGACTACCTGAACTATGCCTCTTCCTCACTTTTCACAATTTCATTACCACTCATGAGGAGCAGCTGCATTCAGGGCGTTGAGGGGGGAAAGCATAAAATTGGCTGGCTTTTGAAAAACTCCAAACTATAAGGCAACTAGAATCAAGGAAACTGTCTGAAGGTCAGAAGCAGCCGTTCCCCCGTCACTTTGTGACAACTGCTGAGCGTAGGAAATGACAGCAGATTAGTGATTGGAGGAGCTGCTGCTCATTGATTGGCTGAGAAAGAAAGGGAGGTTAATAGATCCAACCACCTTGCAGCACGGTGGCACAGTAGCTAGTAGCTGCCTCACAGCGCCAGAGACCCCGGTTCAACACTGGCTTTAGGAGACTATCTGTTTGGAGTTTGCACATTCTCCCCATGTCTGCATGGATTTTCTCCAGTTTCTTCCCGCACTTCAAAGGTCAGGTGGATTGGCCATATTAAATTGCCCCTTAGTGTCCCAAGATGAGTTGATTAGGAAGATTAGTGGGGTAAATACTTGTGATGACAGGTCTGGGTGGGATTGCCCCTTAGTGTCAGGGGGATTACATAGGATTACAAGGATAGGGCCAGGGTGGGACTGTTGTCAGTGCAAACTCAATGGGCCAAATGGAGACCTTCTGCACTGTAAGGATCATATGAAAAGAGTCTGACTTTGTATGGTTTGATTCAGTTGAGCTTGTGTTTGACACTTGCTGGAAGGGTTGACAATCAGCCCAAAGTGACAGTGCTTAAAGATAGTATGTAGGCTCTTTTATTAGTTTTACAACCAATGTCATGCTTGTTCATGTCATTCTTTCTAGAATCATGAAGGTCACATTGTTGAAAACATAACAGTTTTTTACAGCACAGCCTAATATGTTTGTAGACAGGGGGGGTAGAAGTTGCTGGGAACCCCAATAAATTAATTCGTTCAAAGTAGCAAAGGTGCTCTAGGGACGCTTTCATATATAGAAAACAAGGGCATTGAATCTGAACATTATGAATTATGCAGTCATTTTGTATCACTCCAGGGAGCGTTCAGCAATTAAATGTTAGATGGCATGATTTCCACACGGTGCAGTCTTGAGAAGTGACAAACTTAAAACTGTGAACAGTTTACTCAATTTCTCAGCATCTTCTGCTTCACACATTATAAAGTTTAAATGATGACCAGGGAATTCGCTACATACACTGATTTCAAGCAGCCTTATCTAGGTCTGGACAATAAGTCTGGATACTGAATGCACAACATTGGTCAAATATGTTTGCTGCATGCTACAAATTGGGTGGCATGGTAGTAGTTAGCACTGCTACCTCACATTGTCAGGGACCTGGGTTCAATTCCTGGCTTGGGTCTCTGTCTAGTGTGGAGTTTGCATGTTCTCCTTGTGTCACTGTGGAATTCCTCCAGGTGCTCCGGTTTCCTCCTACAGTCCAAACATGTGCAGGTTAGGTGCATTGACCCCAACAAGCGCTGGAATTTGGTGACTAAGGGAATTTTGCAGTAACTTCATTGCAGCGTTAATGTAAGCCTTATTTGTGACCAATAAATAAACTTTCATATCATACACCATGGTCAAGATTCTCCCAAAAAAATTCATAGTGTCAAATTTGCTGGAAAACTGGTGTAAATCATGTTGTTTTTCAAGTGCAATATCAGACAAGAATCTCCCATGTTCTAGGCACTCAGAAATCACAATCAGGAATATCATTAAAACCTTGGGATGGGCAGAGTCTATTCGCACTGGAGGCTGGTAGTTTTGGGCCTCTGCACACATGCAGTGGCCCTTACCTACAGTTTGCTGGCCAGCCTGGGTTCCTCACAGTGCTACCCTCCATCCACACCCCCAGACAGACTCCCTTGGGATGCAGGACCCTCCCATGCAGACCAACTCCCCAGCAGACTCCCACACCCCGAGAGACACCTTCAGGTTGTCCACTCCCCCCAGCTCACCTCAATTGCCGGCCTCCCTTCAGCTCTGTCCAATACCCATGCAGAGGGGCAGCAGGACCCCCCCTCACCCCCAATCCTCGTGGATCACCGACTTGGCCCAGCTCCCAGCTGACCACACCCCCCTCAGCCCCACCCCCCTCGGCAGTGCTCCATGCCTACTGGGCAATACCAAAATGCCCATGGGGCATGGCCATTTTGCTCCTTGAGGAGTGTTAGGGGGCACAGTTTCATACTGTCAGGACCATGTCTAGAGAGGGCATTACAGCTGCTGCCCGACTCACTGGGGGGGGACCCAATTACCCAGCCCCTTCACTCCAACAATGTCAGTTCCCTGAAAGTAGGAAAGTCTGAACTCTGCTGGAGTGCATATTCCTGGCAGGGTGAAAGATGCTACTGGGCCTGAACAATTCAGTCCCGAGCCTGCTAATCACATTTAAATTGTTTTTTAAAAACTATTAAAATATTAGTCTGTCCCAGCCGGTTTCCAGCGCCGCGCAGATGTCCTCAAAATTGAGGGCCGTGAACACTGACAGCAATCCCACAAACTGGCCTGTACAGGTTGGGAGAATTTCCTCCCATATCTACCAGTGCTTATGTCACTTCATTCCTTTTATCAAAATAACTTAGGTTTTTTTTTTAATTTCATGTTTTACCCTGAAGAATAATAGAGCCATCTGGAATTATGAAGCTAAAATAATTTCTCAAGTTTGTGAGCGAAATATAAATTTAGTCCAACCAACTTGATGTTGGACATTTTACTTTTAATAGTTTAATCTCATTATTCCAGAATGACAATTACATCAACAACACTTCTGTCTTTGTTAAAATCACAATTACAAGTTGTTGAAATAAATATACATGCCGGACTGTGATTTCATATAGTATCAGAATATCAAAGTCCATTCTTTTCCCTCAGAATCATTCATTAATATCACATCTTAGTCTCTCCCATCCATCAATCTCAATTATTAAACAAAATCGTTTTGCAGTGATAGCTTTATTACAGCTGCATGGCCACCAAGGAAATTAAGTGTTGCCACAAGATAATTTTTTGGAGCAAACTTACTCATTATTTTATTAGAGGGTTTAATTTTAAAAACTCTGTCATAACAATGGGAAAATGTTGGGAATAAATTAATGTTCCATCATTTATGGAAATGATATTGCATTGAAAATCAGAAAACTCAATTAGATTAGAAAATTGTTATTATTATTTGTGCTAAATTTTACTCAAAATCTTATACTTGGAACATCAGCGAAAACAGAGTGATAAAATGTACCAAAAGCTTCAATGTAGAAATATACAACTGTTTGACAGTTTAATACTGAACCAGTCTTTTAAAAAGCTATTACAGCATGATGGATCTATTTAGTTTGTCTGCATTATTTTAAAATTAAAGTTAATTTATTAGTCACAAGTAGGTTTACGTTAGCACTCCAATGAAGTTACTGTGAGAGTCCACTAATCTCCACATTCCTGCACTTGTTTGGATACATAGAACATAGAACATAGAACATAGAACAATACAGCACAGAACAGGCCCTTCGGCCTTCGATGTTGTGCCGACCAAAATAAAAAGCAATGCCCCTCCTAACTAAACCATTCCCTTCTCATCCATATACTTATCAACTAACCTCTTAAACGCCACCAAACTTGGCGCATCTACAACAGCTGCAGGCAGGGCATTCCACTCCCTAATCACTCTTTGAGTAAAGAACCTACCTCTGATATCCGTCCTATAACTCATACCCCTTAATTTAAAGCTGTGTCCCCTCGTGCTAGCTTTCTCCATCCTAGGAAAAAGGCTATCACTGTCCACCCTATCTAAACCTCTAATCATCTTATATGCTTCAATAAGATCCCCTCTTAGCCGCCTCCTTTCTAACGAAAACAACCTCAAATCCTTCAACCTCTCTTCATAGGACCTGCCCTCCATACCAGGCAACATCCTGGTAAACCTCCTCTGTACCCTCTCCAATGCCTCCACATCTTTCTTATAATGTGGCGACCAGAACTGCACACAATACTCCAAGTGCAACTGGAGGGAATACACTGAGGGAAAATTTAGCAAGGCCAACACACCTAACAGCACGTCCTTCAGACTGAGGGAGGAAACTGAAGCACCCCGAAAAAATCCACGCAGACATGGGAAGAACATGCAGACTCTGCGCAGACAGTGATCCAAGCCAGGAATTGAAACTGGGTCCTAGGCAATGTGGGGAAACAGTGCTAACCATTGAGCCACCTTGCCACCCAAGTTTTCAGAAGACTGTAAAGCATTGAATCAATAACATTGAACATTCTGTGAAAGTTTACATCTAACAAAGCATTCTTACATTTATAAAAGAGGCAGATACTGTGTTGTATCTGTCAGAGTGGTGAAAGTAATGGAACTGTGTGGTGGTGTACCAGGCTGAAAGTTCACCTAGGATGGCAAAAAGCCTTGTGCTTGTCCCAGCTGTATTAACAGCTAGCCTTACCATTGTTGTGTTGGTCTAATATCACACTGTACAATTAGTAATAAAGTATTGATATGAAGTTATTTGATGCTACTTTATTGGAGACATTAAGTTGTTTAAAGGAATTCAGTTACCAACTTTATAGTGCCCAAAGAAGGATTACAATGCAAGATTTCATCCTGTTCAAATCTTTACTGTATTCCTAGTAATTACTTGCCCATTCTGGGCCTTATCTTTCTTCCCTAATATACTAGAACTCGTCGAAATTCCATGTACATCTTGCAAATGGAAAATTTACTTCCTGTAACACTTGCTATTTGCCTCATAATTTTTATTCATCACACTATTTCTGCAATGCTTATCTGCTTTTGATTAATTAACTAAAGTTACACTAAGTGGGTCCGATAAGTCTTTTCCTAAGAGATGTCATTAAGTGACGTTCTCTGTGTGATGGGAAATGCACTTTCCGATCTTTCCTATTCACCTCCTTCCTTTTCCTTCTGCTGGACCTCGTCAGCATTTCCCTTTGCACAAGCATCCACATTTCCAACACTGTGTTGGAGGTTCCTCTGGAAGGTCAAAAGCCATATTCTGTGTGGATTTCCTTAGCCACAGATGATTCAGAAGGATTCATATCGGATATGTGGACAATTTATAACAAGCTGCCAAGCAATGGTTAGGTATTCAGTTGTGAATATCCTTTCTGACTGTGGAAGTGGAATTCCTGGAAGGCTTTTCCCAATACTGAATTTGCATGCCTGGTTTAAGCTATTTAAATTTATTTAGTGCTTATATTAAATTTCTCTTCTATGGTTGTTTACTGCCATATCAGCAGACGAAGCATTTTATTTATCTTATAAATCTACCCACAGAAAATATTGTCATAAAACTTTTGGATGACAGAAATCTATTTAGGCTTGCAACCTTCATTTCTTTTGTTCCACTCCTCCTGAAAATATTGCCAGATATCAGCCTCCTTGACATTTTCATATCCCTTTTGATAGTTTGTCACTCTGCCCCCTACCCCCGCCCCCTATCTTTCTGGGAGTCAGCCATGACTCACTGATATCGCCCTTGATTCTGAGTCAGGAAGATATAGGTTTCAAACCCTTGCAGAGAATTGAGCGCCTCAATTAGGCTAACAGTTCAGTGATAAGGGACAGCCGTATAAACTTTCAGATGTGATATTAAAGTGAAGCCCTATCAGATAGACGGAAAAGATTAAATGGCATGAATGATAGAAGAGCAGGGCAATCTCTTAGCCAACATTCATCCCTCATCCAATACTACAAGAGTCAGATTATCTTGTTTACTCATCTCATATGAAACAAAAAATGCTGGAAAAACTCTGGCAGCAGCAGTGAAGAGAGAAAATGGAGCTGACTGCTGGAATTCTCTGGCTGTTTGAATCCTGTTGCCACTGCCAGCAAGGATGGGGAAAAATAGCACCCCTGTCTCTCTCATAAGGGAATCTGATCTTCACCTTTGAAAATCTAATCCAGAATTTTCTTCATAAGTTGCTCCAAATTGGACTGCATCAACAACAGCCAGCCTCACAGGGCTTCAATCTCACCTCCCAAGATTTTGTTCCCTTGGATTCTCTAGAATGCACTTAAACTGAACTCATAAGCATAAACTCACTCTGTGAAGTAAGCTTTTGAAATCTCTCTCTAAATGCTATTCTCACCTTGTATTTAGAAGGAGGTATATTCATTAACTGACTATGAGAGATGCAACTTAGTTGTTGATAATCATCCTAAATCAATGGCCTTAATAGATTTTTGTTTTTTACATAGATATAACAACACCACAAGAGACCCATTATTGTGAAATAAATGTTACACAGTATTGGCTCAGGTGCTTCCTGTCTTCACACAAGTCAGAAGGAAATAGGCTAGGGGAAAGTATTTTATTAATTTATACTCACAGTTCAGTGGGAAGCTGTGCTAAAAAATAACCACAGAGGCCAATACTCCCACAAGATTTTCCATCTATCAATTGGTCCCGGGAGCACAAATTCATCAAATTTAAGAATACAACCTTAAAGTGCCAAATACAAAAATAAACATAACAAAGATAAGTACAAGCTATTCAACTTAGGAAAACAATTGTACAGAGTGGAATCAAATACCGCAAAAAGAAAACCAAAACTGCTGGCATAGGGGAGACAGTGGCATGGTCACTGGAGTAGTAATCCAGCACTGGGGATCCCATTGAACATGTGTTCAAGTCTCACCAGAGCAGCTGTTGGAGTTTAAAATTAATTAATAAATCTGGAATAAAAATCTAACCTCATTGTCATACAAACCCATTCAGTTCATTAATGTCCTTTAAGGAAGGAAATCTGCCATCTTTACCTAGTCTGGCTGACATTTGACTCCAGATCCACATCAGTTGCACGACTGTTAACTGCCCCCTGAAATAGCCAAGCAAGTCCCTCATTTGATGGGCAACAAATGCTGGCCTTGCCGGGGTCATCCACATCCCATGAAAGATTGAAAGATTTGGGCACAGGCGGTTTATTGTATAGGCAGAATCCAGGGGTTTATTTGTTTGCATGAAACATCAGTAAGTTTTAATTGAATGTGGGCTGCCTGAAGCCCAGAGAGCCCGAAAGAGTTTAATTCACAAAGGAAAGAGCATCATCCTGCAAAAATGGTTAAGATGGTCAAAAGACATATTACAGCAATTCAATAAGACTACTAAATGGAACAAAATGACATAATGAACAAATGCAGAGATATTTGACTGAACAGGAATTAGGTTTCAAGATGAAAACAGGAGACCTGAACTAAAAACCGAAAAGCAATTTGCCCTATCATTATCTTCAAAGAGAATATGTGGATTAATGCTTTTCTATAAAACCCACATCAGAAATGAAAAGATAAGAATGCCTCTTGCAAGGATTTAAAATAGAAAACAGAAAACAACTAATAGTGCAACCAGAAAGGGAATTGATGGGTTAAATAGCCAGCAGACATTTCCTAATTTTATGGTCCCAGACTGATTCTTTTTCCAATGCCCCCTCACAAAACATGACTTTCAGTGACACTGTAGGAGATGCTCATGCTTGGCCCTCCATACGCTATCACAGCTGAGATTGTGATTGAAAGAAGGGCAGAACTGACAGCTCAACACAACTAGTTACAATGTCTTCAGATAGGATCAAGAGGGTAATAGAAAAAGGAAGGGGGTCATAATACTGGTTAAAGAAACAATCACAGCTGTGAGGAGGGATGATATTTGAGAAGGAACATCAAAAGAGGCCGTTTGGTTTGAATTGAGAAATAAGAAAGGGGCAATCACACAGCTCAAAGTACATTATTGTATAGACCTCCCAAACAGTCAGAAGGAGACAGAAGAATAAATATGTGGAACAAGTTGCTGAGAAGTGTAAGAACAATGGAGCAGTAATAATAAGGGATTTCAACTATCCCATATTAACTGAGATAGAAACATAGAAACTGGAAGCAGGAGTAGGCCCTTTGGCCCTTTGAGCCTGCAATTCATTTTAATCACGGCTGATCATCAAATTCAATATCCCAATCCCGCCTTCCCCCACATCCTTTGATCCCTTTTGCCCCAAAGACGGATTTCTTCTTGAAATTACACAACATTTTAGCCTTAACTACTTTCTGTGGTAGTGAATTCCAAACATTCACCACCATGGGTGAAGAAATTTCTCCTCACTTCAGTTCAGGAATGAAAGTTTTAAACTGGGGAAAGGCCAATTTCAATAAGTTCAGATGCATTTGGCAGAAGTGGGCTGGAAACAGCTATTTGGAAGTAAATCAATATCAGAGCAGTAGGAATCATGCAAGGAGGAGAACAAAGAACGTTCAGACCAAATATGATTCCACGAAGAAACAGGGCAATACTCCCAAATCTAGATCAAAAAGTGTACTGAGTAGGATTAGGTAAAAAAAAGAAGTTTTAAAAGTTCAATAAGGCAGAAAGCCTAGAATAGGAAAGATATAGAGATGCTGCATTGGACTGGGGTGGGCACAATAAGGAGTCTCACAATACCAAGTTAAAATCCAATGAGTTTATTTGGAATCATGAGCTTTTGGAGCACTTCTTCTTCATCAGGTGAGGAGAGAAATAAGATAAATATACTTCCACGTTCGAATCAGTAATTAACTTGCTATTGTGTCTTTGCCTTTATATGCTGTGTTTGTGAACCTACCTCTCCACTCATCTGATGAAGGAGCAGCACTTTGAAAGCTCGAGATTCCAAATAAACCTATTGGATTTAACCTGGTGTTATGAAACTTCTTGGAATAGGAAACACAGGGATGAAATTGAAAAAGAAATTCAAAAGTAATGAGGGACCATCAATAATAGCAATTAAAATCCAAAGATATTTTATAAATAAATAAAAGCAAGAGGAGTGGATGAATAAGGTCAGTTCGACATTAAAAAGAGAACTTGTGTATGGAGATAGAAGATATAGCTATGGTTCTTAATAAAAACATTTTATCTGTGGTGACAAAAAAGAGGAAGTAAAGCAGGATGGTAGTTAAGGAGGAGGAATGTGAAATATTGAATAGGATTGAACACAGTGAGAGAAGAAATATTAAGATATTTATCCTTTAATGTGGATTAATCACCAGGCCCAGATAGAATGCATCCCCAGGCTTGAACAGAGAAGCAAGCAAAGAAATAGCAGAGACTCCGACAATCAATTTCCAAACCTGCCTTGGCTACAGGCATGGTACTGCACAACTGTAAATGTGTACCATTGTTATAAAGAGTTGAGGATAGCTTAATCTTGATGGTGAGTAAATTATTGGAAAAAAATAAGATAGTATAAATTGCAATTTAGAAAGGTGCAAATAAATGATAGAAAATCAGCACAGATTTGTTAAGCGAAAGTTGTGTCGGACTAACTTGATTTAATTGTTTTGAGGTAACAGATCATGCCAATGAAGTTAGCATATCTAATGCATTCCATATGGACTTTAGAATGTTTTTAACAAGGTCCCATAAGGCAGACTAGAAAATTAAAAGTTCATGGAATCCAAGGGAAGATAGCAAGTTAGATCCAAAATTGGATCAATAACAGGAAGCAAAGACAAATTCTCCCAAAAGAATTCTAAGTGTCGAATTCATGTAAAAACTGGAGTAAATCCTGTTGTTTTTTTCACTGGGAGTTTCAAAATAAATCTCCCACACTCTGTGCACTGTAGAATGCACAAGTGAGGTACACACGGAAATTCTGTGGGTGGGCCTAATCCGACTGGAGAGGCCAGCAGCATAGCGCTGAGCAGGCCACTGTGCATACACCGATCTGTCAGTGCCGAAATTGGTGCAGTAGCCCCACACTGCCAGCCTCCCAATCACTGGCCGGTTAACCTTAGAAAGCATTTTTTCTGGTTGTATCACAGCTTAGCAGGCTTCTGCTATGTCCAAGACCACAAGTAACTACAAAGGATCATCAATGAAGCTTAGTCCATCACTCAAATTATACTCCCATCCACTGATACTGTCTATGCTTCCTGCTGTCTCAGAAAAGCAGCCAGTATAATTAACAGCACTCTGGATATACTCTCTTCCACCTTCTTCTGGAAAAATATACATAAGTCTGAGGACACGTATCAACCAACTCAAGAACAGCTTCTTTCCTGCTGCCATCAGACATTTGAATGGACCTACCTCACATTAAGTTGATCTTTCTCTACGCCATGGCTATGACTGTAACATTATATTCTGCATTCTCTTGTTTCCTTCTCTATGAACAGCATGCAAGCAAAAATATTTTTCATTATATACTAATTCATGTGACAATAATAAACCAAATCAAATCAAATCAGCTTGATCGCTAGCCAGTCCCTGTCACCCCCTTTGTTAACCGTGCGACTCCCCCCAATCATTAGCTCCCTGTGTCTGGGCTAGCTTCAACATCTCCCACCTCCAGCTTGCCTCATTCTCTCCCCCCCCAACCATCCCCTAGCAGTCCCAGTCTCCCTTTAGCAGCACCCCCCATCCCCATTCCCAACGGCAGCCTTGATCCAATCCCGACACACACTTCCACACAGTCTCACCTGCCCCCTCCAGCAAGTTAACCTCCCCTAACCCCAAGGACCAATCCTGATCACTGGCTTTCCTCTCTCCAGCACTGATCCCAGTGTAGAGTGGCAGCAGAACACCCTACCCCTAATGATCACCCTCCCAGAGGTCCTGCCCCCACCAGTAGGCCTTTGACCCCTTCTGGCCCACCCACTTGGCACTGCCTGATGCCCAGTGGGCAGTGCCATTTTGCCACTTGAGCAGTGCCAAGGGGCCAGGCTGGCACTGCCAAACTGGCATTGCCCAGGGGTCACCCTGTCATTCTGACCTGTTGGAGAGCCTCAATGGTCTCCCTTCATTCCAGCGAGGTCAGACTGCCAGTTCCCCACAGAGGGCGGCTATCATAAACCCTGTGTGGGGGAATAGGTTAGCGGACCCAGAAACTTCAGCCCAGAGCCCACTACTTAGATATAAAATATATTGAAATGGCTAGTTGAATGAATTATGCAGTTCTATATTATTTCTGGCATGGAGCTGATGGTGCTGGAAATCCGGCACCCAGGACACTCGCCATAGGCTGCGGCACCCAGCAAGGATCTCACAAAATGGCCTCCGTTTGAGTCCGCTGACCCACTAAAGCAGCACAGCCAGATGGGAGAATCACCCCCTAAAGGTCAATGGATGTTTTTGTAACTGGAAGATTGCTTCTAGTTATTTTCTGCAGGGCTTATTATTTTGTTCTCTGTTGTATGCATAGATGTTTTAAATTAGGGGATATGATTAAGAAAATGTCACAAAAACTGGTTAAGTGGTTGAGAATCCGGAAGAAGGAAATTGGAATCCAGATTTGGAAGAGTGGCAGGAAGCAGTAGTTGAGGGATACTTTTCTGACTGTAAGTCTACGTCCAGTGGAGTCCCGCAGGGATCTGTGATGGGGCCGTTGCTGTTTGTGGTTTGTTTAAATCATTTAGACTTAAATCTAGGACAATTGATCAGTAAGTTCACGGATGTTACAAAAATTGTGGTAAACAAGGCAAGGGAATAGCCAATAGTTGATAAGATGCTAAGAAATGCAGATAAACCAGGGTATCAAAGACAGCGGGAGGTGATTCTCCTCAAAAAAACTAAATATCCAATAGGTAGGAAAATGGGAATTTCCCTGACCATTTTTTGGGCGAGCTTAGCTTAATGAATCTTGGGATTATTTGCTTCACTGAAACCCTAACATGATTCACTTCTTGGCAGGGCTTACCAGCCAAACACTTGGCATCAGCATGCTGAGTGAGCCACTGCGCATGTGCCGATCTGTCAGTGGGGAGATCAGTACATACGCATTTGTCGTCCCCATTGCCGACCTCCCAAGTGCAGCTTTCTGATTGCTTCCTAACTACCCCCTTCCCACATCCCAATTGCCAGCTTCCCAACTCCCTCCTTGATTTCCAGCCTCTCCAATTGCCCCACTCACCGGGCCAGCTCCAATCACCAGCCCACCATTGCCAGCCCGTGCCACCTTCCCCATAGTCAGCATAATCTCCTCCCATGTGCTCAACTCAGTCCTCCTCCCCCTCAAATGTCCAGCCCCAATCACCCCCTCTCACCACGCCAGCCCCAATTACCCTCCTCCCTCCCAATCCCACTGATCCTAAATGCAATGTGTGCAGTGCTTTCTACCATCACAACCTATCAGCTCCAAACCTTTGCACTGCCCAGTGCCCAGTGGGTAGTACCAGGGTACCAGGCTGACACTTCCAGACCGGCAGTCGCTCGAATGCTCAATGGGCACTTCCAGGATGCCTGGCAGGCAAAGGGTATTCTCTATCCCCAATCTCATGGGGGGCACAAGTGGGATCATTACACCTGGCCCCTATTCATTGGAACCAATTTCAATCCCCGTTGGTAGCTACTCTCACAGTGGGATGGGAGACATTTGCAAGCCCGCAGAACACGGTTCTGGGCTCACTAATGATATAGAAATGTGAATTTTCATACTGTAATCAGCCTCATGCTGATTTCTGGTGCAAGGCTGATTACTTCAAAAAAGCATGGCCTAGGAAACTCATGATTGGCCAGATGCCAGTTGCAAGTCCCGCCACAGGCCCTCTCCCAGCCTGCTGTGCTACTTGGACAACAGAGCAGGCTGGGAGAATTGCCCCAGCATATTTACAGATTCCTGAAGATAGCAGGACAAGTAGATAAGATGGTCAAAAAGGCATACGCTATATTTCCTTTGTTGATTGAACCATAGAGTATAAAAACAGGGTGGGCTATACTGTAACTGTGTAGAACACTAGTTGGATTGTAGGTAGAGTACTATGTTCAGTTCTGGTCATACTGCAGGAAAAGTGTTATAGCACTAGATGATACAAAGGAGATTTGAGAGACTGTTGCCAAGAATAGAGAATTGTAGTTATGCTAAAAGGCTAGGATTTTTAACTTTGCGAACAAAAGGTGTTGAAAAATGATTTAATTGTATAAAATTATGAGGAAACTGGATAGGGGGAAAGCTTTCCCTTAGCAAAGAAGGGTGGCACTTTGTCACAATGGTTAGCACTGCTGCCTCACAGAGCTAAAGACCTGGGTTCAAATCCAGCTTCAGGTCACTGTCTGCGTGGAGTTTGCACATTCTCCCCATGTCTGCATGAGATTTTTCCAGGTGCTCTGGTTTCCTCCCACAGTCCAAAAATGTGCAAGTTAAGTTGATTGACCATGCTAAATTGACCATAGTGTCAGGGAGATTAGAAGGTAAATATGTGGGGTTACAGGAATGGGATCTGGGTGGGACTGTTATTGGTGTAGACTTGATGGGACAAATGGCCTCTTTGATTCTGTGAGAGGTCAATAACTGGAAGGCATTAATGTAAATTCATGAATGGATGGAAGTTGGTTTTCACTCAGAGGTGAATAGGGGTCTGGCACCTGCCTGAAAAATGGTAGAGGCAGAAACTCTCGCAACATTAAAAAAACATTGAATATGCATTTGAGCCGTCTCGCCAACAGAGCATTTGAACAAGAGGTGAAAAGTCACATTTGTGTGGATTGCACTTTTTCTACTGGCATGAATATGACGGGCCAAATGGCATTCTGTTCTGTTTCTATGGTGAGGGGGCAATGCAAAAAAAAATCTTTTGCCCTCGGAGAAAAGTCTTAGTGTACTTTAATCACAGTGGGAGATATAAGGGCTTTCAAAAAATGTTCTCCAAATAGTCACTGATATAGAAATAATATCAGCGTATAATGATAGCAGCATTTGTTTTACTAACACACAATTCTTGAGCCACCAGAGCACAAGGGAGAAGCATTTCGTTTAAACTAATTACACTTTGTCTATCTTCCCTGCCAAGAAGACAGATAAATACAACGTCTGCATAATGAAGGGAGAGAGTGCCTGTGTCAGCCTCGGCTTTTTCACCGTGATACAGCTCTGAGAGGGAGGACTGTGCCAGTTTGGAGAGGGTAGTTTGACAGGGAATGCGCAGACTCGCTGGAGGTTCCCTGGACTGTTACACTCGAGTTCAGTGGTTGGAGCCAGTGAAATTGTTGAGGAGCGCTCCGCAGCCCACAGCTCTGGCGGCTCTCTCTCTCTCTCTCCAGCTCCCTGCCTCCTCCTCCTCCTCCCCCCCCCCCCAACTCTGATTCACAGTCTGCCCGCTGTCTCCAGCCACACACAAGCGCCCTTTACCAAATGAGCGGCTCCTGCTCTGAAAGATGGCAAACGGGTTCACCAAGCCTTTAGCCACACTGTACAAAGGAAGACAACTTGCGTTTCTATCTCCCGGTGCGTTTTATTTGCAAACCTTGCTTTGGATTATTTGTTCCGTTTGCGGTGAGGAGCAACCCTTCAGCGTGGAGGTAAGTTTTGGAGACTTTTTTTTTCTGCTCTGGTTCCAGTATTAGATTTGAATTCGCTGACGCTCCCGTACACACACACACTGCTGGGATCTCCATAAATTACTAAAGTAACAACTAAACACGTTTCTCCAGCTTTACAAATCGTGTATACTTGCTTAGAAAAAAAATGTTATTCCTTTAAGGAAAAGAGGATCTCGTGTAGAATACTGTTCATTTGAGTACAACGATAGGCAGTTTATTGTAATTCTTAGAGGAAGGCAGTCTTATTGCATTGTGAAAAGAATTACTGAGAGATTTTTTTTAATCCCTTGACTTGGTGTACGCCGCTTTCTTGAGCAGTTTTGTGGAGAGGGGGTTTTGTTGTTGATTTATTCATTACCCAGAGAGGGGGGCCGGATACTTTGTATTTAAGGCAGAGTTGAGGCGGTAGCGTGCCCCAGTCTCACTTGCCCACTCCTCAGCCCCAGTGTCTTTGTGAGCCTTGCTCCTGGGCTTCTGACATTCCTCCAGTCGCTGTGAAGCAGCGCTCCTTCCCCAGCCGATTATTACGAGTTGATCTGCCTTGCCCGTGTTTCTGAAAGATTGCTTGCAGACATCAGAGGGAGACCAGTTGCCGTTAGCACATACGTAACGGTGATGATTTAACTGGGCAAACTTTATTGGCTCCCTCCGGAACCTCTCTTTATGTTCCTGACTGAGTTCGAGAGACAAATCCCCCAGTTTACCTCTGCCAGTGTTAGCAGCCCGGCCGTCCCCTTTCACCTTATCCCCATCTGTTTTAAAAAAATACACCCCAAGTTTGTTAAATGGCCAAGTGACGGGTCACTTGCAGTTCAGCCCCCTTTCTTCCAGTGAGTTTCTGGCTGCAGACACGGAGCTAGGATTTTGGATGGTTCCATCCAGATGCACCCTTTTAGGAGGTTCCGCCTTTCACTGCCTTTTCACTGTTGTTTTGAGCAATGTATCTCTTTATTTCTCACCCCAACCCCGGATCGGCTATTCAGACCATGAGGCTGGAGGTTGTATCCATCCTGCCCGGTGTGAAGCAGCGCTGCCGACTAGAGTTACTTCTAAGAAAGAGTGAGCAGCAACCCCAGTGTGACTTTACAGGGACAGGCAGCGTTTAGCAATGTTTCCCAACATCGCCTTTGTATTTGGCCGGTTTGACCATGCAGTTGTAATGGAGGGTGAATCAGAGCCTCCCCCCCCCCCCACCAACTCCGCCAAAGAAAAGTTAGACAGGATCTATTGAAGAATCTAGTCGAATTTATTGATATACTCCTCCTCCCTCCCAAAAAGTTTGGAGTTATCAAATGTTAATGTCAAGAGCTGAATTTGGAGAGTGGTAGTTTTGGAGTGGCACTGTGTTGCTGAATTTGTCTTCACACATTGAAATTGATGCCGTTTTCATGGTTTATCAGTGACCACGTGAAAGGAGGTTTCGATTGCTGGGTGTAGTAGGTTTGTATAACAGGCTTTTCCTCTCACTGTAATCGCAGTCAGTAAATATCTGCTAAGATTGCTTTTTTGAGCATGAGAATATGATAATTGGAGGCATTCTCAGACAATAAGTAGTTTGCATTTTCTGGGGGGTGGGTAGGTGGAGGGGGACAAACCAGTCTGCAAGCACAGAAATGGAGTGGTATCTGGAATGGCCGGAGAGTGCATTGTGTTTAAGGAACTATCTTTTCTAAGTGCGAGCGGAGGCAGGACAAAGTGAAGGCCCTTGGATACTTCAGTCCTGTCAAGCTAAGGGTTCAACATGTTGTCAATGCTGCTTCTGCACTTTATTACAATTACTTATGTTCACTGAAAATAAATCTTTACTGACATGATTTGCACCATGCCAGCAATCAATTGTTGGTTTGTTTGCTTTTTCAGAATACATGGTGTAAATCTATGTCAGAAAGAAAATCAAAAGTGAGTAGCTGCCTGGTATGTGATTAACCAATACTGGCACCACGTTATTGAGGCTGGCAGCTCAGCTTGGAGGCAATCCTGGAGGCTTGATCATGTGATGTGCTGATCACATGACATGACCGGATTGCTATGGCACAGAAGGAGGCCATTTACTCCATGGCACCTGCATTGGTTTTCTAAATGAACATGAAGACTTAAAACAATACACCTTCCTTTTTCCATACCCAAGCATATCGGCTTTGTGCAGCAACTGCTGTGCAAGAAGTTTCAATAACCAGGATCCCACCCATGAGCTGGCAAAGACTGAGTACAGAGAGAGAAAACTGAGGGTGGCAGGTCAGGGATTCAATATAGGAAGAGTGTAGGAGGGAAACAGAGAATGTGGGAAGGAAAAGGGTGAGTGTGGGGAGGGGAGGGGGTGAGTGTGGGGAGGGGAAGGGGATGAGGGGGAGGGGAGGGGGGAGGGGAGTGTGAGGTGGGGAAGGGGTGAGGGAGGGGAGGGGAGGGGGTGAGGGAGGGGAGGAGGGTGAGTTGTGGGGAAGGTGAGGGGGGGGGTGAGGGGGGGGAGGGGGGGGTGAGGGAGGTTCGGGGGAGGGGGTGAGTGGGTGAGGTTTTTGCGGGGGGGGAGGGGGGGAGGGGGGTGAGGGTAGGGGGGAGTCGGTGAGTGTGGGGAGCGGGACGGGGTGTGCTGTGTGGGGAGGGAGGGGGTGAAGGGAGGGGAAGGGGTGGTGGGGTGTGGGGAGGGGAAGTGGGGGGTGAGGGAGGGAGGGGAGGGGGTGGGGAGTGTGGGGAGGGAAGGGGGTGAGTGTGGGGAAGGAAGGGGTGAGTGTGGGGAGGGTAAGGGGGGTGAGGGAGGGGGAGGGGAGGGGGTGACTGGGGGGGGAGGGGGGTGAGGGAGGGGGTGAGGAGGGGAGGGGCGTGAGTGTCGGGGAGGGGAAGGGGTGAGTGTGGGGGGGGGGGGGTGAGTTGGGGGGGGAGAGGGGTGAGGGGGAGGGGAGGACGGGGGTGGGGAGGGGGTGATGTGGGAGGGGAGTGTGGTGGGGGGAGGGGGTGAGGGAGCGGGAGGGGAGCGGGGGAGTGTGGGGAGGGGAGGGGTGAGTGTGGGGAGGGGAAGGGGTGAGTGTGGGGAGGGGAAGGGTGAGTGTGGGGAGGGAGGGGGTGAGTTGTGGGGAGGGGAGGGGGATGAGTGTGGGGAGGGGAGGGGGTGAGGGACGGGGGGGGAGGGGGTGAGTTGGGGAGGGGAGGGGGTGAGTGAGGGGAGGGAGGGGGTGAAAGGGGGGGAGGGAGGGGGTGAGTGGGGGAGGGGAGGGGGTGAGGGTGGGGAGGGGGGGGGGAGTGTGGGGAGGGGAAAGGGGGTGAGTTGTGGGGAGGGGAGGGGGTGAGGGGGTGAGGGGGTGTGGGGAGGGGAGGGGGTGAGTGTGGGGGAGGGGGAGGGGTGTGAGTGTGGGGAGGGGAGGGGAGGGTGAGTGTGGGATGAGGGGAGGGGGGTGGTGTGGGGAGGGGAGGGGTGAGTTGGGGAGGAGGGGGTGAGGGTGGGGAGTTGGGGAGGGGGGAGGGGGGGGTGGGGAGGGGGTGAGATGTGGGGAGGGGAGGGGGGGTGAGTGTGGGGAGGGGGAGGGGAGGGGAGGGGGTGAAGGAGTGTGGGGAGGGGAGGGGGTGAGTGTGGGGAGGGGAGGGGGTGAAGGAGGGGAGGGGAGGGGGTGAGTGTGGGGAGGGGAGGGGGTGTGATGTCGTGTGGGGAGGGGAGGGGGAAGGAGGGGAGGCGGAGGGGGTTTTGGGGAGGGGAGGGGAGGGGAGGGGTGAGTGTGGGGAGGGGAGGGGGTGATTGTGGAGGAGGGAGAGGGGGAGTGAAATATGGAAAGAAGGGCGTGGGAGTGGGGGAGGGGGGTGAGTGTGGGGGGGGAGGGGGTGAGTGTGGGGAGGGGAGGGGGTGAGGGGTGGTGGTGTGGGTGTGGAGGGGAGGGGGGAGTGTGGGGAGGGAGGGGGTGAGTGGGGAGGGGAGGGGGTGAGTGTGGGGAGGGGGGAGGGGGGGAGTGTGGGGAGGGGAGGGGGTGAATATGGGAAAGAAGGGGGTGAGTGTGAGAGGGAAGAGGAGTGTGGGAAGGAAGAAGCAAGTGTGGACAAGGGACAGGGAGAGCGTGGACAAGTGGGGGAGAGAGTAGGTGGCAGAGAGGGAGAATGTGAGTGGGGGGAGGAAGGGAGGGTGTGGGTGGGAGAGAGGAGAGTGTGGGTGAGGGGGAGTGTGGTGGAAGTGGGGGAGAATGGGGAGTGGAAAAGGTGGGTGGAGAGAGTGGGAGTTGGGGGGTAGGGTTTGAGAATTGTGGGGGGGGAGAATGTGAACAGGAAAGTGAGAGTGTGTGTGGGGGAAGGAGGAGTGTGAGTAGGAATGAGGAAAATTTGGGGGAGGGGGAAGTGGGTGGAGAAGGAGGGTGGGGGAGGGCAGAGTGTGGGTGGAGAAGAGGAGAGACGGGAAGGGGAGTGTGGGGGGGAAGGGGGAGTGTGGGTGGGGAAGGGGAAGTATGGCAGGAAAGGGGGGTTGTGGGTGGGAAAGGGGAGAATGTGGTGGGGAAGGGGGAGTGTGTGCAGGGAAGGGGGAGAATGTGTGCATGGGAGGTGGTGGGATGGGAAAGGGTCTTGGTGGGGAAGGGAGACTGTGATTTGGAAAGGAAGTGTGGGCGAGGAAGGGGAGTAGGTGGGAGGCTTGTCTCTTTGCTCCTGTTTCTGTTACCCAGCCTCCGTGGCCGAAAGCAAACCCCCCTGCCTCCTCCCCACAAGCTACCGAGAGACCCGTAGCCTATTGCAACCCCTTCCTGACTGGACTGATCAATCGCTGCAATCGTTTCCCCCCCCCCCAATCAATTGCATGCAGAGTGCACAACTGTTTCCCCCCCCCCCCACATCTCCCATTGGCCCACCCCTGGTCCGGCCCTTTCCCCAGTAAGCACTACCCCATTAGGCTATGCCTCTTGGCACTACCTAATGCCTGGTGGGCAGTGCTAAGGTGCCTGGTGGGCAGTGCATTCTAGGCTGTCACTGCCAGGGTTCCAGGCTGGCAGTGCCCAAGTGGCACCATCCCTCTTGCCCCTGATGTCCCAGAGAGATCTCAATGCCTCTGGTTCTTTCAGCAAGGCCATCACATCTGTACCCATTGCTGGGAACTGTGATTCTCACAGAGAGAGCTCTTCCTGGCGAGACCACAGAGGCATGTGAACCAGACGATTGTGTCCTGGGCTCGCTAATCACATGTAAAATATATTAAAATGAGATTTACATAATTTATTCAGCCTCACGCTGGAAATGGGCATCAGACTGACCCCTGGATATCCAGAGCTGGTAAGATCATGAGAGGAGAGAAATCGGGCATGAACCTGATTTTTTGGCTGTCACTCGATATCACCGGCTAGCTCTGCCCACCAACTGGTGAGGTGTGATGACTAGATCTTTCCCCCCTGACCTCATCTCTCAGGATCTCAGTCTTTCTCTGTCAAGTCCCCATTTCTCACTTTTCATTCTCCATCTTCATCTTGTCCCTGATCTCCAAAGTACATCTTTGCTCCTGATCCTCGTCCCTTGATTCCCCATTCTCCTCTCTCTCACCCACTCACCAGCCACATCAGCACCCAACAACCCCTGCTCCTGATCGCAGAGACCCCTCTCAACTTCAGAGCTGTCAAGTTCCAAGACTCTCCTGTTGGACACTTGTCATTCTTCAGCTCCTGGTTGTCTGGCCAATTGCTCAATATGATTCTGGATGTCTGTGGTGATGGTTGAGAAGAATGGCTTACCTTGTAACACTGGGCCTTTACCTTACACTGACATCAGGCATTCAGGGAAATAGAAATACATTGCACATTTTCATAATTCTCCAGTAAGTCACTCCACAAGAGCTATAGAGATTCTGTAGCTACAGATTCATTTGGCTGCAGTACAACAGTTTGATGGGTTGAATGGCCTTTCTTGCTGCCCTAGTAGCTTGATGATTCTGTGACCCCATTGGATCAGCCATAAGTGCCTTGACATTCTAGATTTGATTTAGATGAGTAGAAGATGCCTTAATCTATAAATTGGTTTGGCATTGTTCTTCACTTGCCATCGTGCTCTCAGTTATCATTTTCCCACTTTTCTTCTCCTTTCTTATTTAATTTAAATGTTAGTTCATTATATGAATGCTCTGGATGGCAGTGCTAGTGAGCGGTCTAGCTGCAGGTGGCACCATGGGCAAGCTAGAAAAATATCACACCTGGCATCCAAACCTATGCACCATCTTAAAGAAATGAGGAGAGGGTCACTGCATAGCAGGAACACTAAGATCAACCTTAGATTTGAATCACCTTCTTTCATGGCTTCTATGGGAGATTATACACCATGAATGTGTTGACAGAACTTTATGGGGGAACATCTAACAATTCAATAATTTTGTTTCTGGCACAGAAAGCCTAATGGTTGTAATGTAAATAACAGTCATTAGATCATTGCAGGTTTCTCAGGGAGTGGTATTTCTATTTTCACCCCTACATAACCAAAAGTTGAAACTTCTGACAGTCTTCCAGTATAGATGGTGCATCAAAGGTTGGCTATATGGGTTGTTTGGAGGCTTGAGTACTCTCTCTGACACCTTGACTTTGCTTCTGCACCTTTTCAATCATATCTGTCTGTAATAACTTCAGCGAGGCCTGTGAGTTAACCTGCTGGAATATGAGCTCCTAATTGAGGCTTGTTAATGTTGTCCAGTCAGGGAACTCTGGAGACATAATGTGGAATACCCAGGTCACTGGCACTGAGTACTGCAAACAATTGTAAACAAATCAGTTTTGGTGAAGGGACACTGGCCTCTCAGAAGTTGTTTCACTCTTGATGTGTTTAGTGCCTTCCTGAATGGATCTTTTCCATTTTGGTGAGTCACAAGCCAGGGACTCCCATGAGTCAGTGGGCTCACAATCTCTTCAACACTGCCTTGAGAACATCTGCCTTGTTGCTCTTCTGGGACTGTCTAGCAGATGAGGGAAGGTGGAGGAGTAGTTGTATTGTCACTGAGCTAGCAATCCAGAAACCCAGGGTAATACTCTGGAGACCTTAATTTAATCCCAACATGGCAGATGATGAAGTTTCAATTTTATTAAAAAGCATGAAACCATTGTTGTAAAAACCCATCTGGTTCACTAATGCCCTTTAGGAAAGGAATTTTGTTATGTGTCTTCTGATCCACAGTAATTTTGTTGACTCTTAAAATAGGGCAGTGAGCCACTGGATCACGTAGAAACTAGAAGCAGGAGAAGGCTATTTGGCCCTTTGAGCCTGCTTTGCCACTCATTACGATCATGGCTGATCATCAAATTCAATATCCGGGTCACCACCCCTCCCTACCATCTCTTGATCCCTTCAGCTATGAGAACTGTATCTAATTTCTTCTTGAAATCTCACAATGCTTTGGTTTGAATTATTTTCTGTGGTAGAGAATTCCAATTATTCACCACCCTCTGAGTGAAGAAATTTCTCCTCACCTCAGTTCTGAAACGTTTATCCCTTAGCCTCAAACTATGACCCGTAGTTCTCAACTCCCCTAGTTCAAAGGCAACTAGGGATGGGCAATAAATGTTTTTTGTGAACAAGTCCAGGGGTATGGGGAAAAGGCAGGGGAATAGCACTAAATCATTTAGAAAGCCAGTGTAGGCGTGTTGGGCCAAATGACTTTTTTTGTCCCATATCAATTTAGTCATTCAGTTGCTTTTAGAGTCTGGTGTTAGGCAGATGAGTTTCATGTCTTGCCCAGGAGAACTGGTTTTGTGTGATTAGTACATCAATGCTGAGTAGGTTGGCTTGGGAAATGACCAGCTTTCTTGCCACTGCGTTTTGAAAAGATATTGCTGATGACTCTTCTCCAGTGTTGTGAAGCATCTGCTGTAGGCTGTCCAAGTCTGAGGTCTGAGATCCTGTTCCTCAAATACTCTTCTCCTCAGCCAGCTGAAGGCTGAGCTGGCACATTGGAATTGATGATGAATTTTGTTATCTGTGTCTGCTTTCGTTAAGAGGAAGTTCCCAACATACAGAAAATAATCCGCATTTTCCAGAATCTTGCCTTTGAACTTAATCAAGGTGTGTAATGAAAGGCCTGTTCACTCATATGCTTCAGAGAAGGAGTCGGCAATGACCTGGAGCTCAGTTTCTGAGTGAGTGTCACATGCTTCATCTGCATAATGGAGCTCAATGAGCGAAGCTGGAATGCCTTTGGTTTTGACTGAACAATTTCTAGTCTGTTTTGCAAATGAGCTCTATGCCTGTGGATAGTTTGCTGTAGATGAGGTGCAGTATTGCAGTGATGAAAATGGAGATAAGGGTTGGTATGATGAGACAGACTTGTTTAATCCCAGTCTTCATTAAGATGGGATCTATGCTGCTTCCATTGGCGAGTATTACAGCTTGTATATCATCATGGGGTAGCGAGAGGATGGTGACAAATTTATGAGAACAGCCAAATTAGAGGAAGATACTCCACAAACTTTGATGTTTGACAGAGTCAAATATTTTTTGTGAGGTCAAAATGCATGATTCTTTAGTTAAGGGAGATGTGTCTTCCTTCTTGAATATGTTCACAGTCTGGGTTCCCCTGAGATCTCCTAGCATCCCTCTCTCCAGATGAGGGATGTGAGGCTGTGCAGCTGTTTCATGTGCGTATTTGCCGTGATTCAGAATGTCAGAAGAGATTTAATCTATTCCAGAGGTTTTTGTTTGCTTTTCAGCTGTCAAATGGTTTTTTGACTTTGTTCCAGGCAAAGACTGAGTCAGAGGGAATTGAAGAGTGGAGTTAAAGGTGTTCAAATTGAAGACAGGTTCTCAGCTGAGTAGGTTTTCACATGTTGTGTCTAGAAAGTGCAGACTGCCTCCCTGCCTTTTATGAGATCCCCTCCATGTTTGGCTCTCGGTTGGTGAACCGTTGTAGCTTGGCCCATAGATCTCTTCGATAGTGCTGAAGAAACTGTGTACATTGTTTGTGTCTGAGTTTTTGGATCTCCATGCTATTTGTCCCTTACTATTTGTTGTTTATATTAAGAGTTTTATGCTGTGCTGCTGCCTTCAGCCACCTGTACGATTGTTGGTGCAGTGAAGTTTCCAGCATACACATGCCTTTTATTCCTTAGTCATTTCCATCAAACTATCATGATGGTTCGTGGTAGAGGAAGTAAGGATCTCTTCACAGGTCTCCGTTATGGTAACTTTTAAAGTCATCCAGACATTGTGGGACACTATAGCTCTTTGTGGTTGGCGATCAAGAGGTTGGAAGCAAGGTATCGGGTAAAAAGGGCTGTGTTAGTCAAACGTTTCAGGCCTTTGGTATTAAATTTTCTTTCTGCATTTCCTCTGTTGCCTCCTTTGTTTGTGGGCCAGGTTGATGGGAGATGGTAGATCAAATAAAGTGGCAATTGATTTAGCAATTTCCTTACCTGTTGTGGCATGGATAATGTGGACATCTCTACAGTCGCTTGCTTGGGCGATGGCACAAATGTCAGTGTTTGCAACATGGATGTTACATGAGGTTCTGTTTCCTAAGTCGAACAGGATGTGTGTTATGATAACATTGCGTTTGAAACATTAGGTCAGGAGGAAGCCTGCATTGGAGTTTGCTTTCCCTATTCCATCCTCGCCAATCACACCCTTCCAGAGATTTGCATCCTTTCCAATTCTGACATTGAAATCTCAGAGGAGGATCACTTATTGGGACTCAGGCTTGGGTTTGCTCAAGGCAGATGTAGAATACCTTCTGGTCCCCAGCTGTTACCTCAAGTGTAGGAATGTATGTGCTTTTGACAGTGGCTGATTCCTTGTTAGAAGGAGCCAGGCAATCTATGTTATAAGCCTGCAGAGGCAGGAGTCCCTTCACCAAAATCCCTTTACTTACAATTCTAACAGCAGTACATAAAGTGCCTTCCGTTAGCAGTCTATCTCCAGGGACCTGACACTCCTAATTAAGAATATGGCAAAGACTCCCTAATTGGTCCATCAATTGGATCCTTAATCAGGGAGATCTTTTTGTGATTTTTTTAAACATCTTTTTGTGGCTCCTTAATCAGTGAGTTCATGCTCCAATAGGCCAACCTCAATGGCCTGACTGATGTCATTGCAGTCCAGTTACAGGGCGGGGTCACTCAGGTGCCTATAGGGTATAGTACACCCTATAGTGTTGTATTTCCACTGGAAGGTCTTTCCATAAAAAAAGGTACATCTGCTGCATTGTTCCTTTGGTACACCTTCTTCTGCACATTGTTTCCCATTTAGGATGTCGGTGTCGATGTTGAGTCACCTTGCAAGGGAGAATGATCGTCCCAGTTAGGGTAGAGTCAGTAATCAGGGTAGGCAGTAAGGTTCAGCTGAGACATCACATGATGCAATTTTTCAAAGCCAACTTGGCCCTTTGGTTAAGATGAAGCATCAGATCAAACTCAAGATGTTGCAATGCCATCTTGGATCTTGTTTGTCTCTCTTGTGGCGTCAATGAATTGGATTCAATTTGAATTTGGTTTTCTGGATGGAATAAAAATTTGAAAAAGAAAGCATCTTTGCGTTTCTGAACTGTGGTGACAGTTACATCTGAGGTCTGCCACCCATTGGGGTCGGCCATAAGCGTCTTGACATTCCAGACTTGATTTAGATGAGTAGAAGATGCCTGCGCATTATTTTCTTTTCACATGGGGTGGTCATTGCACAACACCTACCACATAATGTGGAAATAGCATGGTCGTAGTCCAATTTCCAGAGGGTTCAAAGATGAATGGAGACCAGGTTCTGCTGCAAAACAATGGTCTGTGTAAGATCATGCAGATGTGCATCTTTTTGACCAGTCAAACAACGGTCAGATCATTAATAATGACATAAAACAGGAGATCAGGGTGTTTAATCAATAATTTGTAGAGGTTTTACCTTTTATTGATAAAACTAAAGATTGCATGTTTTTGTACAAAAAAAATTACAAATTTGACACAGAATATAAAACTGGAAAGCATATTGCTTATTCAGTATTTCTATTCATTATTAATATGGAAAACATGGAGGTTTCTTTATTGGCACTACTTTTGTCATTCTGGCAGAACATCATTAGTTGTATTCTAATAAATGTGCATGGAAACAATCAAATTAAATTATATTAATCAGGATGATAGCACTAAAAATATTGCCATATGGTGTGTTCTTTAGGGTCTGAAAAGTGGCACGTGAATTAATTCAAATATCGTTGGTTCTGACACCAGAAACATCAAGCATTGCAAAACCTTTTTGTTTACTTTCCTTTCTTCGATGGTTTATCTGATTTCTAATCTCATTAAAAATAAATGGTAAACAGATTGTCCCCTTGCAATTCAGGTACAATTCCTATCGTTATAAATTGGAGCAATATTTAGGTTATGACAAGGCGACTGGAATCTTATCAGCTCACCCGCTCCAATTCTGGACGTGGACGAGGCTTGGAGAATTCCTCATTGGTCTCAGGCAGGGGTTGTACAAATCTCGGGTAGACATGCCAATAAAATTCCACCTGGTGTCTCACATTTTACTGAACTGACTGGTAATATTAAAGCATTTAAAGTTATGTCACACCTTCGGGCTTAAATGTCAAACTTAACTGACCAGAAATGGACTTGGGTGAAATAAGCATTAAGTAGAAAAACCACTTTTGTGGGAAATTAGATAGAATATCACTCTTGGGATCGCTGAAGTGATTGATAGTTAATCTAGAAATCCATCCGGCTGTGTTGGTGCATTATTCCTCAATGGAAGAGGAACATGCTTCGTGGCAAAAGTAAGACATCAAAAGGTATATTTTTCAGCAAAATTGCTCATTCTGAGGAGCTATTCATGAACATATAAGTAACCTGGAGAGAAGGACAGCCCCTAGTCAATGTGTAGTGAAATTGTAAGTGCTTAAGTAAATGCTTTATGATGTTGCTGCTCAGAGACTGGAGCAATTTTTCTTCCTTGATTGTTATATTTAAAGATAGTGACGATGACTCTTTCACACTCATACTATTGAAGAAGTTCAATTATTTTGAATGGAAATTCACTCAGTTTCAATGGCTTTGAGTGAGAAACAGGCACCATAATGGGAGTTGTTCAAGTTATTTCTGCAAGTGAGAAATAGGATTGGATATATTTTAGTGTCATGAATCCTAAATTTACTTTAATGTCATTTTATTTTGACTATTTGTCGAAATTGTTAGTTAATGCGTTCGGTAGGTGGTGCAGAACATTAGTGTTGAGGAATGGGTTTTTCATCCTTCTCTGCATCCACCACATTGCCCCCATTCCCACTGCAAAATTTTTACAACATTTTGTTGTACCCAGTGTCAGATTTGGACATTCTCAGCTCAGGAATGGATGTACAGTAAAGCACCCTGATTCTTCTTCAACAGTATACTTCAATATTTTTATTCTTTTCCACATTTGCGTTTGCCTGAACATTCCTTTTTGACATCGTAGCCATAATCATTAGGTGGTATGGGGAGAATTTTCCAGAAAAACGGCAGAGTATTAGGTGCAGTCAGAAAATTGGCATGTTTCTCTTCAAGATTTTGTCACACTTAGTCATTTTCTTTGGAGGGGCATGTGTTTTGCACCAAAATTTAAGGGATGACGACATTGGCAAGCTGGGCTTCACAGAGATCGACCCAAACTCCACTTGAATTTAAAGACCCTGATTTCCGCCCATCTCTGCATGGACTTTAGGACCCCCTCTTTCCGCCCAACCCAAACATAGGAACCCACCATGGAATGCTGGCTTTGGGGCCCTCTTAATAAGTCTCTGTCCTCCTCATCAACCAAGTTGGCACTGCCATGATGCCAGTGGTTGTGCCAGCTGCTAAACTGCCATGCCCCTGACCACCTTGGTGGTCTCTGAGGCCCCCCAGCATTTTCATCATCTCTGGCCTCCGTTTGTAGAGATTAGCAGTGATTCCCGCCAATGTTTTGTCAGGCTGGAGGATCGGGACATTTGACATTTCCATCTATTCACTCTGACTACATTTCCTGCTGCCTTGGCAAAGCAGCCAGCATAATTAAGAATCCCACGCACCTTGGATACTCTCTTTTCCATCTTCTTCTGTTGGGAAAAAGATACAAAAATACGAGGTCATGTACCAACTGACTCAAAAACAGCTTCTTCCCTGGTGCTGTTAGACTTTTGAATGGACTTACCTTGCATTAAGTTGACCTTCCTCTACACCCTAGCTATGACTGTAACACGATATTCTGTGTTGCCTCACTTCCTTCTCTATGAATGGTATGCTTTGTACACCGTGCAAGAAACTTTTTACTGTATGTTAATACATGTCACAATCACATCAAATCAAAAGATTCAACATTAACTCAATTTTGAATATGTAAATATATCTAAGTGAATGGTAATTCTGTCAGTGATCTGTTAAAGTCGTAAGCCTGATTATGTCTGCTGGGAGGGCCCAGGGATATTGCAAACTGTTTTGTGCCTGGTGTGAATCCTGTTTCAGATCTATCCCAGGATAGTGTGATTGGCATCGGACACAACACAGCCAGAAAATTACCCCCTCGCTTTCGCAACTAGCCTGCCACTGTGGAGATGTGTGCAAAAGATTCATAGAGCCATCAGATTAGGGAGGATTCCATTTTAACAGTTTGAGTGAGACTCAAAGCAGATCCCAGAGAAAACCCTTTATTTTCAGAATCATTGATCGGAGGCTTTTTAATTGAGTGTTTCTGTTCTCATTAGAATCAGATGTTATATTATTTGAATTTCAAGTCATTTCTACTTGGATTTTGCAGATGTGCCACCTGAAGCAAATACTGCAAGTGTTAGTTTCATGGGCATTGAGATCTAAGTAGTCAGATACAATTACAGTTGCGGATTATTATTACTGTGAACAATCTTTTATCACCTGATTATTCACTAGTTTTGCTTTAGAGGCTAAGAGGTCTTTAAACTTTTGAAGTGTGCAAAGCTATCTTTCCAGACAAATCTTAGTCAAGATGATTTTTTTTAACGTTTATCATGATCCATACTGCTGAGAAGGATTTGAGAAATAGGTCAAGCTATAAGATATCCCTAATTCAGAGCTGTCATCGTTCAAGCTGATAAGTTTCACCAAAGTGCTACTGCCCATCTCAAAGAATTAAGGCAGTTCTTTGTTTTTAACAATGACATGCATCGTAAATTGAACCACACTTCCTTGTTGCGATGCTTTGCAGTGGCGCAGGTAGTTTTTCAGCCGAAGCCTGGATGATAGCATGATCCATTTAGAGGTGAGGACCCAGTAAATAGATTTTCAGAGGGAAATGCTGTCATTAAGGATGGAATTGAATTATCAATAGAGAAAAGAGAGCCAAAAAAGGTTTCCACGACGCCTGTGATCCCCTCAGAGATAAATCAAACCCAATATAAAGCATTTTATTGTTTAAAGATGTTGTAACTAATTTTAAAATGTTAACGTTGAAAATAAGTTGCCTTGTTTATTTCGACCCAAATGTGTAGGTAGTCACAGCCTGGAACTGGATTGTGACAGAATAATAGGCAGGTTGCTACAATCAATAACAGGCTACAGAGTATTGATGCTGCAGAGTTATGGGGCTGTTGTAAGTACAAAATGTTAATAGCTAATTTCATTGTTTAGCCCACATACTATTAGAATATTATATGTGTTGGGGGAGTTGCAATTTATGATTCCTGGGGGCTTGGTACTGAGAAAAATCCAAATCTAACACTGCAGCAGTCATATTAGTTTTAGTAATATTCAAGTAATAATGTGCACAACAAAATTGTCTTAACAATGGACTATTGTCACTATGATCATTTACCTCTGGATTAACTCCAGTTTCTGTCAGGCAAATGTTTGAGAGCCCACTAACCTTCTTGTTAATGCCATCTTTCAGTCTGTACATTTCTTATAGTGAAAATTAATTCATTTTAAGTGACCAAATTTTAAGCAGTCAGGATTCTACCCCCAGGATGTGTTAATATTCTCTAACCTAAATGTAATATAATCACACCTCACTTGAGCAGTGATAATTGCCTGAAGCACATGCTCAATTTCTGAAGGAGAATGGTGCAGCTTGATTAGAGATGTCATAAAATGCAAGCTGTCCTGATGTCATGTTAGACTCAACCATAGTTTGTGGGGGTGTTCTAGAATCATTATGCGGTTAACAGGTTAAAATGAATAATTAGGGTTGAGTTCCAAAAACTAAAACTAAAGTATCAGTAATGGACTGTGTGTGTGCTGCCCCTTCCAACCAAGAATAGCCTGAATGATAGACAGGCTAGACCTTTGGTCTTGTCCTTCAGTTGTTCGACCTGTGCTCAATTTGGCAGGCATACCCAGGCATGACCATTAGTGTTCAAATAATTGCTGGCAAACAAAATAAAGCACTGCTTCTGATGTGAGCCACAGAACTGAAATTAAAAACTATCATTCATGCCAGTGAAAAATCACTTAGAGGGTCAGTGCTCTTTTGCAAGATGCTCTTAAAACATATCTCCTTTGGGGAATACAGTGTTCCTGTTAATATTAACACCCCATCTCATTCACATGTAAGGCCATTTTGATCATGTATTCGAAAGAAAGGTCATTAAAGTCAAAACACTACCTGAAGATTCAAAATGCAGCAGTAACTTAATGTAGAATTAAATTATCTTTAGCACCATAAATATCTTCAGCTCTCTGAGACCTCCACATAGAGCTATAGAACGCTTACAGTGCAGAAAGAGGCCATTCAGCCTATCAGGTCTGCACTGACTCGCTGAGCATTCCAACAGGCCTGCCCCCCTATCCTACCCTGATAACCCTGCAAATTTACCATGGCTAATGCATCTAATTGACACATCTTTGGGCACTAATGGGCAATTTAGCATAATCAGTCCACCTAACCTGCACACCTTTGGATTGTGGGAGGAAACTAAGCACTCAGAGGAAACGCATGCAGACACAGGGAAAATGTGCAAACTCCACACAGACAGTGACCCAAGATCGGAATTGAACTCTGATCCCTGGCGCTAAGAGGCAGCTACCCACTGTGCTGCCAATCCTCCAATTCTGACATTTTGAGCATTGACAGTTTTATTTAATCCATGATTCCCAGCTCTATTTTCAGCTGCCTAGGACCCAATCTTTTGTAATTCTGTCCCTAAACCTCACTACCTCTTTTTTTTATCCTTTAAAGCACTCCTCAAACCTACATCTTTGATCAAGATTTTGCTACTTGGCCGACTATCTCCTGAGGTATCAGTATTACATTTTGTTAGATAATGCTCTGTGAAGTGCCTTGAGATAGTTTAACTACACATGTTAAAGGCACTATATAAATGCAAACAATTGTCGCTGAGATGGAGTTTCTACCAGGGTTACAGCTGCCAATTCTGTTTTTTTTGAAGGGGCTAACCTCAATATATTTTAAGTGAGCCAAGAGTAGGATTGAATGATAAGCCTCATCAAAAGAAAAGTGTAGATTTGAAGGCCTGAATGGTAGTTTTGAACTAACTGTTAGCCTGACTAAGATCACAAACTCAGCATGGACTATGAGCTGAATTTGGAAACTTTTGCTCTGTTCCACAAAATAGTAACTTTATCTGTTTAATTATCAGTAAAACTAATTGCTTCCTCTTTGATAAGCTGGCCAAGTACAGCAACTTTACTTTGTAGGTTCGTTGGTATAAGCTCTTCTGTATAATTGTGAGGCTGAACCTACAAACTCGTCTTGCAGGGGCATTTTGGAAACTTTAGTGTTTGGAAACTGAACATTGACAAACTAGAAAATCCAGAAATGTAGTTTTAATCTTGTGCTGTATTATAATAGAAATGGAATTCATTTTATTAATGTGTATTTTGTTGCCTATGTTTTGATATACAAAGCATTTTTCTTTACTGAGGTCACTAAATGTAATAAATATAAACACAATAGTCCCATCGACTGAATCCATGGAACTAAGCATTTAGGCCTGACCCAGTGCACCTCCATCAAACCCGTGGAAGTTCATGCCAATTTTCTTTATAGCTTGCTTTCTTTTTGTAACATTGCCTGTGTGTCAGTGCAGTATCTTTCCTCCACTGCTACCAAGATATTCACTTGGGAACTCACATGCGACTAGGCAGTGTCCAAGAGGCAAACTAAAAGTCAAAGCAAAACTTCGTAGACTTTTCTATTTCCCATGTGTATTTCAAAATGAAATAGAGAATTTGTGCAAAAACGAGAAAATTGCTTGAAGGTTCAGTTGATATACTCCAAGACCATATGGAGAGAGAAAGTGTTATTAGATACTTTCATCATAGCTTGATGGAAAACAAGGTCATGTCTTAACAATGTAACTCGACTTTTTGAGGAAGTTACTAGCTTTATGGATGTAACAGCAATCACTGAACTTCAAAGTAATTCCTTGTAGGGGAAGCGCCTTGGCATGTTTCAGAGTGACATGAAGCAGTGTTTCATATACAAGATTCTTTATTAGTGGGGCAAACTTGCTTAGACGTTTCTAAGTCAGACAAAACACATTATACAAATGGAAATATTTTCCTTCCATTTCTGTTGGCGCATTACTTTCATAGATGTGATATTGTTGCCAGTGTATTTTCCATGTGATTTTGCATTTTATGACAATATTAAGGAGTGTTTATAGTTTGACACTGAAGTCAAATCAAAATTAATTTAGTGAACAAAAATGCTAACTTTTAAAGGACAATACACACTGTTTTTGCATACATATACATTACGCTAAGTGTTCGCAGTCAAGACTGGGAAGAGAAATCCCACTACATTGTTAAGACATGACCACCTGTCCGCCAATCTGGACTCAGAAAAGATACCTTTGATATGCTGACCACTACCAGTTTTCCACTATTAATTTCACTGGCATTATCTTAATGGATAAAGTTTGAAAAGAAAAGTTATGCCTGTGTTTGAAGTGCGTATAGTGAAAATATTACCTCAGCAGAATTGAATGAAGTGTAATAGGCCCTGGGGATGGAAAGGGTGCATACAGGCAATTTTGATGGTAAGTATAATTCATGCTATCACTAAGCAGCAGTCACACTTAGCACTTCAGTATCTGAACTGAGGATTTTGTAGTGGAGAATGACATGTCTTTTATTATTCAGGATGACCTTGGCACTGGCCTGTTGCCTTCAGTTGGATCTGTATGCAATACTGAATTATTTAAACATATTGTGTGTGTGTGTGCGTGTGCGTATGTGTAGGGAGGGGCGGGGGGAGGGTGGAGGGACAGGAAACAAATCACACCAATGGTCCAATGAGTAATTGTAGAGAGTCCCAGGATGATGTCGTAATGACTTGACTGGAGTCAGGTTCCCAGCGATCTCATCTGTTTAGTCTGGATATTGTGGCTCCAATTTGAACATGCATGTTTTACACAATTATCAGCACAGCGCTGAGCAGAATGGTTGATGGGTTGCAATGTTTTCCAAAAAAAAAATTTCTTTCCTTGTGTTGTTGTAGACTTGTCACTTTAATAGTGTCATGGAAAGTTAAACCGTTTTGTAATTTAAATTTTTTTTGCTGAGAATCTGTGTAAGGTTTTGTACAAATATTAAGTCCATGACACTGTAGAGAAGACAGTCTATCAAGAAGGAGTATTACAGTCCCTAGAGGCTGAAAACAAAAGAAAAGGCAAATGTCACAGTATTTGTGCCAAGAACCATATTCAACAGAAACTGAAAAGTTCCTAGCTGATTTAACATAGATCTGTCTTTGTTACTCAGTTTAACTCTTTCAGGACTGCTATTGTTTGGTATCTTTTAACAGATCAAACAATTAGTCAGTGGGTGAATGGGATGATAATAAGGGAGGTGAAGGCACAATGTCATTAGATGTGTAATCCAGAGACCCAGGAAAATGCCCGGGGGGCCTGGGCTTGAATCCCACAAGGATAGATGGTAGAATTTGAATTCAATTAAAAAAGTGTCATATTTATTAATCTAATGATGATCATTAAACATTGTCAATTATCATAAAAATCTATCTAATTCACTAATGCCTTGTAGGAAAGGAAATCTCTCCTCCTTGCCTAGTCTGGCTTACATGTGACTCCAGACCAATAGCAATGTGATTTACTCTTTAGCAAGCCATTTAGTTGTGTCAAACCACTTTTTAATAATTTGTAAGCAAAGGAATAAAATTGGACAGACCATTTGACATTGACTGAGGTCAAACATGAATCAACTGCTGAATCAATACTCCTCCATGTTGAACACCCATTGAGCAACTGAGAGTAACAACAGTGTAGAATGTACGCAGGGTCTTCAGTGTTTATCACCAAGACTAGTAGTACCATCACAGACCAAGCCCTAAAGGACAGAGCTGCTAAAATGGGTCTGTGGCAGGTGGTGAGGCAACCAACAAGAGGAAAAAACATATATGAACTCACCCTTACTGACTTGCTTATCGCAGCTGTAACTGTATCGGGATAAGTAACCACTGTATGGTTTTTATGATGATGAAGTCCCATCTTCATGTTGAGGATATCCTCCACCATGCTGTGTGGCAGTACCACTGTACTGAATGGGATAGACTTCAAACAGATATAGCAACTGAAGACTGAGCATCCATGAGGCACAGCAGCAGATGAATTGTACTCCACCACAAACTATAACCTCATGGCCTGGCATTACCTCACTTTACTGTTGCCACCAAGCCAGAGGATCAAGCCTAGTCCAATGAAAAGTGTAGGAGGGCATGGCCAGGAGCAACATCAGGCATACCTAAAGTAAGTTGTCAACTTGGTGATGCTGCAAAACAGGACTGTGTGTGGCATAATGGTTAGCACTGCTGCTTCACAGCTTCAGGAATCTTGGTTCAATTTCAGCCTTGGGTGAATGTGTGGAGTTTGCACATTCTCCCCATGTTTGTGTGGGTTTTTTCTGGGTATTCTGTTTCCTCTTACAATCCAAAGATGTGCAGGTTAGGTGGATTGGCCATGCTAAATTGCTCCTTAAATAGATAGATTAGCCATGGGAAAGGTGGGATATGGGTAAGGCAGGGGAGAAGGACTGAGTAAAATACTCTGTCAGAAAGTCGGTGCAGATGCGATGTGCTGAATGGCCTCTTTTTCATCATAGGGATTCTACTTGCATGCCAAACAGCCTAAACATCAAGAGATAGATAGAGCTAAGTGATCCAACAGCCAACAGATCAGATTCCCTGACCTCATTATAGCCTTGGTTCAAACATGGATAAAACAACCAAATCCAGAGTGAGGAGAGCTAGTGACTGCCCTTTTCATCAAGGCAGCAGTTAATCTAAGGTCAAGTAGATCGTAGCAAAACTGGAGTCAGTGAGAATTAGTGGACAGCTCTCTGCTGGTTGGAGTCATACCTGGCACAAAGAAAGATGATTGTGCTTGTTGGTGGTCATTCATTTCAGCTCCAAGACATCACAGCAGGAGGTCTTTGGTGTGTCCTGGTCCAACCGTCGTCAACTACTCCATCAATGACCTTCTTTCCATCATGAAATCAGAAGTGGGGATGATTGCTTCTGACTACATAAATGTTCATCATCATCCATGACTCCTCAGATAGTGAAGCAGTCCATGTCTACATGCAGCAAAACCTGGACAATATCCAAGCTTGGGTTGACAAGTGACATTTGTGCCATTGCCAGGCAATGACCATCTCCAACAAGAGGAGATCTAACCATCATCCTTTAACATTCAATGATATTACCATTGCTGAATCCCCTACCATCAGAATCCTGGAGGGTTATCATTGACCAGAAACTGAACTGGCTAGCCATGTAAATACTGCTGCTACCAGAGCAGATAGAGGCTAGGAATCCTGTGCAAAGTAACTCCCCTCCTGACTCCACAAAACCTGTCCACCATCTACAAGACTGGAATGTGATGCAATATTTTCCACGCCTGGGTGAGTGAAGCTCCAACAACACTCAAGAAGCTTAACACCATCCAGGACAAAGCAGCCCACTTGATTGGCACTTCATCCACAAATATTCACTCTTTCCATCACTGATACACAGTGACAGCATTGTGTATTATCTACAAGACGTACTACAGGAACTCACCAAGCCTTCTCAGACACTATATTCCAAACGCATGACTGCTCCTTTCCAGAATGCTAAGGGGAGCAGACACATGGGAACACCAGCACATACAAGTTCCCCTCCAAGCCACTCACCACCTGACTTGGAAATATATCACTGTTCCTTCACTGTCACTGGATCAAAATCCTGGAATTCCCTCCCTAACAGGATTATTTACACCATAGGGATTGCAGTGGTTCAAGTAGGCAGCTCACCACCATCATCTCAAGGACAATTCGGGATGGGCAATAAATATTAACCTAGCCAATGACACCCACATTCCAGGAATTAACTTTGATAAAAATGAGCAAAGAGTAAATATCAAGAAAATCAAATGTGCGTGGCCCCTAATTTTCTGCAGCCTCCATTGTGTTGTTAGAGAACACAATTGGAAAATATAACCATCAATATAGTTCTTGCTGTTAATCTCATGTCAAAACTGTTTTATTGCATAGCTCTTTCGGTCTTGGTTTCACTATTGTCCTGGTTGGTAATAATGAAGGAACTGTAGTTTTGCCATCATTACTCCACAGAAGCCAATAACTTAGGTGTCAGCATCTGTACTGAATAATGTGGAAATCATGAAGTTATTGTCAGTAATTCTACATCCCAACAGAGGGTGCGCCCTTGAGATTCTCTTAAAATACAATCTGTCAGCATCGGTATACTGGCAAAAACGTCCATATTTCTAAGTGTCAGTTTGGCTCAGTTATTAGCACTTGAATCACATGGTTCTGGGTTTAAATAACATAGTAAGAAGTCTCATAGCACCAGGTTAAAGCCCAACAGGTTTATTTGATAGCACAAGCCACTAGCTTTTGAAGCGCTGCTCCTTCATCAGGTAAATGAGAGTTCTGTTCACAAACAGGGCAAATATTTATTGATCATTGGGAAGTCTTCAGGAGGGAGGGTCACCTATTCATGAGGGATAGGGAGCAGTTGACTGGGAGGGGAACACATATTTTAGCTGGGAGGTTAGCGGACGTCGGCTTAGAGGGGATCTCATAGAGGTGTATAAGATTATAAGGGGTATAGATAGAGTAAATGGAGGTAAACTTTTTCCACCTTTAGAAATGGATAGGACGAGAGGTCATGGCCATAGGGTGAGGGGGGCTATGTATAGGACGAATATTAGAGGGCAGTTTTTCACACAAAGGGTAGTGGGGGTGTGGAATGCACTGCCGAGTAAGGTGGTGGGAGCAGGCACGCTGGGGCTGTTTAAGGGTCTCTTGGACAGCCACATGAGCGGTATGCAGATAGAGGGATATATTAGGACTGTTTAACTACGGCTTTTTTCCACAGGTAATTCGGTCCATAATTTGAGCACGCATTCGGCAGGTGGTGCGGGTACAGCTCTTGGATGTTGATTCATGGGTTGCCTGGTACCTCATGTCGTATATGAGTGCTTTATGTGGACCACCTGAAGGGCACCATGACAGCTCAGAGACTATCGATGTGGCTGTGCAGACACTTGGAATTGGGCCGGTGTCTGCGGGAGTTTGCGCGTTCTCCCCGTGGTTGCGTGGGTTTTCTCCGGGCACTCCGGTTTCCTCCCACAACCCAAAAATTCGCTCTTAGGCTGATTGGGTAACAAATTGTCCCTATGGTGAAAATTTTCCAAATTAGGATTAATATATATACTATTATATAGGACTATTAAAATAGGATAATGATTTGGTATTACGGTGGCGCGGGCTCGTTGGGCCGAAGGGCCTGTTTCCCGTGCTGTGTTGCTTTAAAAAAAAAGACAGCAACTCAATTTGTAAAAAATAATGGTTGGAATGTGAGTCTTTACAGGTAATCAAGTCTTAAAAGTACTGACAATGTGAGTGAAATCTCACATTAAAGAGCGTACCTTTAAGACTTGGTTACCTGTAAAGAGTCACATTCCAGCAATTATTTTACAGATTGAGGTTGTGTCTTTATTTCCCCTGTTTGTGAACAGAATTCTCACTTACCTGATGAAGGAGCAGCGCTTCAAAAGCTAGTGCCTTGTATTACCAGATAAACCTGTTGGACTTTAACCTGGTGCTATGAGACTTCTTACTATGTTTACCATAGTCCAAACCTGACATCACCACATTTTAAATACTACTCCAGGACTTGAATACAAAAATCAAAGCTGACACTTCAGTGCAGTGCTTGCTGAGTGCTACAGTGTCAGAGGTGCTGTCTCTTGGATGAGGCATTTCTTCAGGTTCTGTGAAAGGTTCTATGATACTATTTTAAAGAAGAACAGGGTGACCAGGCCAAAGTTCACCCCTCAGTAAACATGACACAAACAGATTACCTGATCATTATCCTATTGCAGTTTGTGGGAGTTTGCTGTGTGCATATAGACTATCACATTCCCTAAGGTGGCACTGTGGCACAGTGGTTAGCACTGTTGTCTCACAGCATTACGGATCTGGCTGGAGTCGCTGTCTATGTGAAGTCTGCATGTTTTCCCCGAGTCTGTGTGAGTTTCCTCCATGTGCTCCAGTTCCCTCCCACAATCCAGGAGACGTGCTGGTTAGGTGCATTGGCCATGCTAAATTCTCCCTCAGCGTATCTGAACAGATCGGAGTGTGGCAACTAGGGAATTTTCACAGTAACTTCATGGCAGTGTTAAGATAAGCCTACTTGTGACACTAACAAATTAACTTTAATTTTACAACGGTGATTACACTTCAAAACATACTTCATTGACTGTGAAGTGCTTTGAGATGATCAGTGGTCTTGGGAAATGCTATGCGAATGCAAGTCCATCTTTGTTTTACACTGTTATTTTCATCGTCAAATCCCTTGAAAAGGTTATACTTTCTGGAATTAAGTGTAACTGGGTTTTAATGGTGTGCTATGTTCACAATTATTGGTAATCACTGGCCTGAAAAGCTAACTTTGTGCAATGTCAAATTCTTCATCATGATCAAAAATTACTCACACTTTTGAAAAAAAGACACAAATCTTTCCGTTTTGGAATCATTGGAAAACAGTTGCAAAATGGAAGATTGCTTCAGGACCCCACAGAAGCCCTGATGCATAAACCCACAGGGGAATTGCCCAGTAAAGTTTAAAGATCCAGTGGGCAACTCCCCCAATATATGAGACCTCCACAAATGAGCTAAGTAAGAAACTTGGGACAGATCCTGATTGATTACCTAGTTACCCAGGAAATATTAGACAGTTTAAAGCTGGATCTAACACTTGGATAACTCTGCAACCAACACCCTCATCCTTCTCCCATCCAATTACTCTATCATCTCCCTGACCATCTGATTTACCCCACTAATCCGACATAACTCCCTAGTCACCTGTCAATCCGTGCTTCCCTGACCTGACCTGACTAAACCCCCCAACCAACCTGATCCTACTGCCTTCCTTAACTGATTAGCCATCTCATTTTACCTGATTCCCCCACCCACTCAACCTGACCAACCCCCCTGCCCATTCCACTACTCCCACAACCGGATCTGATCATCCCCGGTCACTCAGAGGCGAGATGACCAGCCCTGCTACCCGACAACTCCCAGCCTGACCTGATTCCCCAGCTACAACTCCAATGTGAAAATCTGACTACCCTCTCCATTGGACCCAACCCAATTACTCCTTTCCTCGATGCAACAATCTGGCTACCGTTCCATGACCAAACACAACTATGCCTGGATTATTTGATTATTCCTCTGCACCCAGGCATTGCCTATATGTAACTTAATTCTGACCATAGTAATTTGTATCAGGGGATTGGTAGGGTAAATCCATGGTGTTATGGAGATAGGGTTTGGATTGGATTGCTATCATTGAAGACTAATGGGCTGAATGGCCTCTTTCTGCACAATAAGGATTCCATGTTTCTATTCTATTCTAATCTACAAGCTCCATACAGTCACCCAAGGCCAGAATTGAACCTGGGTCCCTGGCCCTGTGAGGCAGTAGTGCTAACCACTGTGTTACCCGCTTCATCAGTCCACCAATTTGGATTTTTCATAGTGCTCGAATTTAGATAGTCTATGTTGTTATTTAGATCCAGTACTCAGGCAGCTTTGATATTTTGATAAAGTGTAATATTGGCCTGGCCATTTGCCAGACCCCTCATTTGATTATTGTTCCGCTGGAGATGAAACTCTGTTTTTTTTACTACTGTATGGTGAAAACTGCCCTCTGTGGTCAACATCACTAAATCATAATTCTTTCTGATTTTGGTGCATAAAACATCAAGAAATGGTTAATTTTCAAAGCCACTGAAATTCTGAATGCCTCCCAGTGAAATGTGGTTTTCATTTCCACTCACGAGATTGACTACAATTCACTTGTGTGTTTTCACAGAATGCTTTCAGTATCCTCCGTAGACCATGTGCCTGGCTGCTGTAGACAGAAGGATGAAAAATTATACTCAAGGCTATTGAACGCTGTTTTGAAATTAAGCATTTTTTGCAGGGGAGTGAGACTGATTGAAACCTTTGATCCATTTATATTCCCCTGTTTTTTCCTTCCCAATAGTGTCCCTCATCATTTTATCCGGCAGCCCAAGGCTTGACTAATCCATTCACATCTCTCCAGCTACCATGAATTTAGCTCAGCAAAAATCAAATGGACTTGACTGTTTTAAATCAGACATTTAGCATTTTTATTCACTATTTGGGCCTCAATTGTCTAATTTCATTTTTCTTCATAACCTCAGCCTTAAATTTTCACTCGTTGGGTCCGTGCGTTTAATCAGCCCGGAAGTTCCAATGAATGGACTGCCAACATAAAAAACATGCTGTGAAAGACTGAGTGCTATCAGGTTGGGCAGCGTAGACACCATGAGAAATGATGGTGTAGGTGGGCGATTCCAATACATGCCCTGAAGGCTGATAGCTGCCAGAGGGACTACAGTATTGCTCCATTGACATTTGTTGCAATAAATACTACAAACTCCCTAATGTGCAGAATCAAGCAACGGGGGTGGCACAGTGGTTAGCAGTACTGTCTCACAACACCAAGAATCCAAGTATAATTCCCGGTTTGGGTCACCATCTGTGTGGAATCTGCACATTCTCCCTATGTCTGGATGGGTTTCCTCCAGATGCTGCAGTTTCCTCCCACAGTGTGAAAGACATGCTGGTTAGGTGCATTGGGCCATGCTAAATCCTTCCTCAATGGACCTAAACAGGTGCCAGAATGTGGCAACCAGAGGATTTTCACCGTAACTTCAATGCAGTGTTAATGTAAGCCTAATTGTGACACTGATATACTAAACTTTACTCATGTTACCACCTCAATCATCAAGCAGTTTTTAAAAATTCTATTTCATCCCAGATATTTTATCCCATTCTGGATCAAGAATATTGAAAAAAATGTGAACATTGCCTAACTGATTGGCCTGTGGGTTTTTACACTTGGTGCATGGACTCCATAATGTTAGGGCCAGTTGCATGCTGAATGTGTTCATTGTCCTTACAAGTGCAGGTGACTCTTGCATGTTATCACTGACCAAAATATCGTATGTGGTTGCCATGTTCTCGGAGCACGCACCCTGTGCAATTCCATGTGAGTTCTAGTCAGGCGCACTTGCTCAAACTCTGTAAAATTCTGCCATTATTCCTACCTCTGTAAAAACATATGTGTCACACTGAGGCTAAAATAAATCAATGGCAGTTCCAACAGGATGCAAAGGTCATTATAACTCTTTAAATTGGTTTCCTGCAAGTCCTTGATGATAGTAATCATGTTATTGTTCATTGAGGGTCACTTCATGGGCAGCACAATGGTTAGCATTGCTGCCTCACAGTGCCAAGGACCCAGGCTCGATTCCTGACTTGGGTCATTGCCTGTGTGGAATTTGCACATTCTCCTCATGTCTGTGTGGGTTTCTTCTGGCTGCTCCGGTTTCCTCCCACAGTCTGAAAGACGTGCTGGTTAGGTGCATTGACCCGAACAGGCGCCGGAGTGTGGTGACTAGGGGAATTTCACGGTAACTTCATTACAGTGTTAATGTAAACCTTTCTTGTGACTAATAAATAAATGTAAAAAATTTAAATGTATCAATGGCTCTGATATTACAAGAGGTTGAAAAGGAGAAGGAGTATCTGGAAATTTACAGCTGCCAGCAGCCAGGCTGAGTGAGGGACGATTCATATACAGGCTGAAGAGCCTGTGTTAGGAGCCAGGATGTGGAGATGCTGGATTTGGACTGGGGTAAACACAGTAAGGGGCTTGCAACACCAGGTTAAAGTCCAATAGGTTTATTTGGTAGCAAACACCACTAGCTTTTGGAGCACTGCTCCTTCATCAGGTAAGTGCAGTTTCAGTTCACAAACAGGGCATATAAAGACATAAACTCAAGTTACAAAATAATTATTGGAATGCAAGTCTTTACAGGTAATCAAGTCTTAAAAGTACGCTCTTTAATGTGAGACACCACTCACATTGTCTGTACCTTTAAAACTTGATTATCTGTAAAGACTCACATTCCAACAATTAATTCTTGTAAATTGAGTTTGTGTCTTTATATGCCCTGTTTGTGAACAGAATTCCCATTTACCTGATGAAGGAACATTGTTCTGAAAGCTGGTGGTGTTTGCTATCAAATAAACCTGTTGGACTTTAACCCAGTGTTGTAAGACTTCTTACTCAGGAGCCATGTCCAATGCCGACATCTCTACATCATTATTGGGAATGACCAGCAGCAACTAGGAAAGGATGGGGGTTGGTTTGCAGGAGTCAGCCAAACAATTCAGAAGAAAGAGAGGCTGGGAGAGATGATGAGAAAGAACGTATGGGTGTGTTGGAATGTCAGTTAGGGGAGAGAAATCATAGAGTGTAATGTGGAATGGGGTGGGGGGTGGAACGATATTAGACCTGATCAACAAAAAAGGAAGAAAGAGAGATCATGGGGGAGATGCCTAGGATTATGGCCTTGGAAGATTGGGGAAAATAAACTGATCAGGATAAAAGATTGTTTGGAGGGATGGAACTAGCTTTTTTATTGCTCCTCATAAGCAATACTGAACTAATCTTGTCTCCATTTAGCTACTGGACTGTCTGAGCAGGTATGTTCATAGCATAGTCAAACAGGTTCCTTTCAACTTCCTGTCAATGGCAGCTGATTAGAATGGGAGAGATTTCTGCTCTGCTCTGTAATGGACAGATAATTGGAGCCTCTACCGTCACTGGACTACTGTGCCTGTTGCCACAGCATCTTGGCCACCTTCTGATGCTGCTTGAGAAACAGTGTGAATCAGTTGGTGCCAATGGCGTTGGGTTCAATTCCTGTTCCAGAGGTGAATTCAGATCTGCCTTCCGCCTTGGGTGTCATAGTAACACAGTGGTTAGCACTGCAACTTCACAGCTCCAAAGACTTGGGTTCGATTCCTGGCTCGGGTCACTGTCTGTATCGAGTTTGCACATTCTCCTCATGTCTGTGTGGGTTTTCTCCGTGCTTCCATTTCCTTCCATAGTCCAAAGATGTGCGGGTTAGGTTGATTGGCCATGCTAAAAAATTGTCACTTAGTGTCCTGGGTTGCGTAGGTTCGAGGGATTAGTGGGTAAAATATACAGGGATATGGGGGTAGGGCCTGGGTGGGATTGTGGTCGGTGCAGACTCAGTGGGCCAAAGGGCCTCTTTCTGCACTACAGGGTTCTACAATTCTATGATTCATTGTCCTACCATGACGTGTGGGTCACGTGCTCGCGGCTGGAGAATGGAAGAAGGAGCTTCCTGAGCCTTGGGAAATCTGGCTGCCTGGCAACCACTAAATTTAAATGGAATTCCCGAGTGCACTGTGAGAGTCCTTGATTTAAATATTGTAATGAACTGTACCACCTCTCAAAAGATGACACATAACGCAACCTAGTGCTGTAAAAATGGTGGCAGGAATGTACACAGTGGTTGTGGTTATTTTGAGTGATGTGTTTGATTTTTAACCCCCGCCCCCACCAACTTTCTCCTACCTATTGTGATGTTGTAACTCCAATCGCATAGTTCTCGGTTTCTTCCTCCTTATGTATTTAGGCTACTTTCGAAACTGCATCACCATCATTCATAGTCAGATGGACTTTTCAAAGGAAATTTCATGTAAACAGTAATATCTTATGTATTTGTATAGCCAATTTAGATATTATTTAAAACAAAAGACTATCTTTATGAAAAACTCTTGAACAATCTTTCATCATTACAAATACCCAAGTGGCAATGTAAACAGATTAAAATATCCCAGCCATGGCAAAAATGATGCAAAATATTTTGCATCTTTTTCCTAAAAATGTTTCACCAAACGCTTTTAATAAAGTACATTTAAAAAAATATCTATTATTCTCTGAATTCTGGAGTATTATTATAGTACTTAGAGGAGTTGAGGCACAGTTTCAATTTTACTTTGAAACATAGTAGGAAACTATTACTCTTGTTTCCTTTAATACATAATGAGCAGCCTTTTGTTAAAACTCAGGCCAAATCATAGAATCCTTACACTGCAGAAGGAGGCCCTTTGGCCCATTGAGTCTGCACTGCACTGACAACAAACCCACACAGGCCCTATCCCGTAACCCCACATATGTAACCTGCTAAATCCCCTGACCCTAAGGGTCAATTTAGCATGACCAATCAATCCAGCTCACACACCTTTGGAGTGAATTATTTGAAATGAATTACTTGAGAAAAAGATGTAAGCTTACAAGAATTTGTAGAGTATCTTCGTGATGTCCCCGCTTAGTTAGACAGATTCAGTTTGCAACTATTTTTTGAATTAGACCAGATGAAGTAAATGGAATGAACTGAGGGACAAAATTACAGGGGTAGCCCCTTAAAGTAGAAACCATCCGAAACAAAATCAAATCACAAATGAGACTCAAAACATTAAACCAAGATATGGAAAGTTGTCAGTTTCCTTCAGCAAGTGGATCGATACAGAGACATAATAGATTCCTACTGAGATTGGGATTCAAACATGCATGTGGAAAGCACAGTTGATTAACAGCCCATCGCCGTAACCTCTCTGCCACCACAGCATGTATCCTTCAGCTTGCAAAGCTGCCTGTGGTGTGAGCTGATAACAACAGGGGAACAGTGACCTTGGTGAATGGCAGGATCAGTGGGATAGGTCCTTAACCATTGCTTGTGAAACAAATATAGGCAGGACTGAGGGCGGTGAATTAGAGTGGATGAATGCAATGACAAATGAGGAACAAAATGAGGAATAATGAAAGTAAAAGCAAAAGAGAAAATGCTGGAAAATCTCAGGAGGTCTGGCAGCATCTGTAAGGAGAGAAGAAAGATGACATTTCAAGTCCTGGTGATCCTTTGTCAAAGCTAAAAGGCATTGAAAGAGAACAAGAGATTGTTTAAAAAAAAAGAAATGACAAGAATATCTTTTTTCCCCCAAAAAATCTCCAACAACAATTCCCTACCTCCATTCTTTAAGTAGTTCATTTTTCTGGGATGAAGAGTTGATTGGCAGTCATCACTAATTACCACATTGTTCAAAGGTAATTACTCTGTTAATCACTAAACTTCACTTTCTGTAGTAACTTGAATTGGCAATTAATGTGCAAATGAAGCAACTTGATGAAACTGACGGGGAGATTAAATGCAAACTGCTGAAACCAAAAGCGAAGAAGTGCAAATTGGCTAACAACTTGACATGTTTGCTATTCGAAGAATATCTTTTCATTTCCACAAAATGCTGGCCAATTTTCACATTAATAATGATTAGTTAGCTCACACCCTGCTTCCTGTGAGGACAGCATTCCATTCTCTCAGTATCTATTGATGACACCTTCCATGCCAGCGCCTCTGAAAGTTTGGATGTATTGATTCTATGGTGGATGCCTCGTGCTGCTTGATGAAGCAGCAAGAGACTACACAGTCTCTGAGTGGAAGGATTATTGTGTCTTTTGCCCATCAGGCAATTAAATGAACAGCTGTCGGCCTTCCTCCAGACTGAGGACCCAGAGAACACCTGCCAAAAGCTGCTGCCAATCGGACACTGGCATTTTTTGCACTTGGCAGTGCCAGGGAGGAGACCATGGCTCTTTCTGGGATAACACTTACCGGAATCCTAGGATAGCTTGACGACTGAGGGAAAAGGTATGTGCTGTTGGGTTGAGGGTTGCAGGGGGATGGATGACATTGAAGGTTGGCAGCAAGGGCAGAGGGGTGGCTGTCAGTGGCCATTCCTGGGTCCCATGTCCTCAGCCACGCACAGATCAGTGTAGATTGGGGAAACTCCACTCCATCTCTGGCTGACATGCAACTCAACAATTTTATTAGTCATGAAGACTGCATATCGGCAAGCCCACCTGGACCTGAGAAGCTTGCAGTGGAGGTCCCTAATTGGTCACTTAAGGCATTCCAGTGAAGGCAGCAAGAAGATCAGCCATGGCCTTCCCAGTCAGTACTCAGTTCTGTTGAAGGTGGTAAGGTGTTAGGCATCAATCCAGGGGCCAACTCACCAGATTTTCAGGCCTGTTGAGGTCCTTCCTTGATTGATGCTGGGCAGAACATTCTGGCTGTTACTTGTTTCTCTCTACAGATTCCTGACCCGCTGAGTATTTCCAGAATGTTTTCGTTTTTAAAAGAACCAATGTCAGATGACTTGTGCAAACAATAATAGATCCTTTTGAAAGCAGCAGTAATGTGTCATGCACTGTGTGTGTGAGTGAGTGTTAAATGAGAATAGAATAAGACAAAGGTTATTATCGCAGGATTTGACATCCACTTACTGTTGTGCTTTTTCATCACATCCATTTCCTTTCCTCTTTTGGGTGAATTCTAACAACTGTTCCTTTTTTCTGAACATGTTTGTCTTTTATCGACTGCAACTTGACTTTTACATTACTTATCCCTTGCTGAGAAGTCAGCTTTCAATAGGAAAATACCTTATTTCATTTGTCGTTCAACTGGTATGCTGTCCAATTTCTCACTTGCGGTATTGCATCAGTTTAGAAAAATAAGAATTGCCATGTTGCAGGCCTTTTTTTTACGTTATTTCGGCATTTTTAATCAGTGTTTGCCCCTTTGTCATTTGACTAATGACCATTTGTAGCATTTATTTAACAAATGGAAAGTTTGTTCTGGTCCTGCTATATTGAGTGTGGATAGGCCTCCGCTGAATCAGTGAATTGGACACTCTTCCATGATGTGGTGCACAGTTTGCTGTCTCTCACAGGCACACATGGAACTGGCACTAATGCCGCATTTGTGGAGATTGGCTAAGCGAGGGCTGTGACCAGTCCTGAACCTGTTGAGAGTGGGATTACTCTTTCCTTGGAAGGTTGAAACCAGGTAGCTGTTGGGTTGAGTTTGAAACCAGGTACTTGTTTGTTACGTCCAGTGATTTTCTTTCCTTTGTCCAGGTGAAGTTTGTGTTGAAGTCCTGTGTGGGAAAGATTTTCCAGATAGGTCATATTGCTGGAGTTGTGTTGCAAAGTTGGTGTTTGTAAAATTGCCTGCTAAAATGGTGGTGTTTTTCTTTACCAAGGACATAGAGCCCAAAGTGAAGTACTGTACCAAAGGCCAGGCAGTAGTGTTGCCAAGATAACAGGCTATTTTTGAATTTTGCCCAATCACTTTAAACTAGGCACTTAGATACCAGCAACCTATTGGATTGAAATTTGATGTTTGGTAACCTGGAACAAATTCTATTGTGGGGATGCTAGTATGTCATCAGGGATGTAAGAGACACGGGGCAGTATCACAAACTGGAAAAAAAGCACTTGTCACAGCTCACAGCTTGAGAGAGAGAGACAGTTAGCTAGCAACTGTTTTCTGCCATAGTTCATTTATGTTTTAAAAGAAAGCTTCAACTCGATAGTGAAGATAGCAAAAGAAGACACAGATTCCAGACAGAAGAAAGAAGATTCTGGAAGATAAAAGCTAGTTATAATTTAGAGCAACTAAATATTCTTTTTTTTAATTGTATTTATCTGAACAACATTCCATTAGAATCGTGTTTTATTCAGTTTGTTAATAGTTTAGCTAACCTGTTCACTTAGATAAATAAAATGCTACTTGTTGATTTTATGGAGAGTCTCAGGTAGTTGTTTTGATTTAATCACTGAAAGTTGCTGAAGAGCAAATCATAATATTTCTTACATACTTTAACAGATTATGAGGCGAGGTACTCCTCTTTGAGTGTTAGTTCTCAGAGAGGGAATCAATCTCCCTTTTATGACACCATAAAGGGTGTGGTGGGACCTTAAGATACTTTGTAAAAGTATTTGCAATGCCTGTGAGCTGTAGCAAGAATACATTTAAAGATAAACATAAACAAACAAATGTTACATCATTCGGATTAAATTCCTTATACTGTAGCTGGATTCAAATCTGCCACCTTCAGGTTGAGCTGCTGTCTGGAAGCTCCAATGACAGGAGAAGGACAGGGAGAATACCCAAATAACAAGGAGCCCTGGAGCTGCAAGATGAGGCTCCAGGAGTCGCCTAGATCTCTGCCCAGGCAAAGATTTAAAATACAGGACAAATGCTGCACCTGGAAGAAAAGAAATACAGGACATGGAACAATCAGTGAAATTACAGACAGGATGGTTGGTCATCATGGTGGATAAGTGAAAAAAACTCCTTTTCCCTTGCTGTATGGATGCCAAATCCATCAACTCACCATAACACCTCCAAAAAGACTTCATAATACTAAAGTGTTTTCAGAACAGAATTACATCAAAGACACTTTGGGGCGATCCTCCCAAAAAAAGTCTAATGTCAAAATTGTGTAAAACTGGAGTAAATCCCGCTGATTTTTCCGCGGGATTTTCAAAATGAATCTCCCACACTCAGTGCACAGCAGAGTGTTCTTGTGCAAATCAGATCAAAATCTGTGGGCAGAGCCTAATTCCGCTGAAGAGGCTGGCAGCATAGCACTGAGGGGCCACTGTGCCTGCGCCAATCAGTCAGATTGTTGTATGTGCACTGGCCCCCTGTTTGCTAGCCTCCTGATTGGCCTCCTGATTCACCAGGCAAAACAGTTCCCTTCCTGTGGGTGAACACTTCAGCAGTCACGGGCATTCGGCCTCCGACCTTCGGGTAAATGTTCTTCAAAGGCGCCTTCATGACACACGACAGCGCAGTCACTGAGCAGAGACTGATAGCCAAGTTCTGCACACATGAGGACAGTCTTAACAGGGATCTTGGCTTCATGTCACACTACCTGTAACCGCCGTGACTTGCCTGGATTAGCAAAAAACCTCACTTACTGTGCTGTCTGGAGAAAATACACATTTCTCTAACCAATGCTCAGTGTTCCCTTCACACACATTGTTAGCCACTTTAACACTTGAATAGCAGGTTAGATGTAAGGATTCGTATTCTAGTCAGCAATCTGTGACTGTCTGTGCTGATATGTGTGCTATTGCAGACCAGAACACTGCATTTGCCTGACGAAGACGAAAAGGTCGAAAGCTCGCAAATTTACTATCAAATAAATCGGTTGGATTTAAAATTGGTGTTGCTAGATTCTTACTGAGTTCTTACTACCCCAGTCCAACGCCGGCATCTCTACATCATACCTCCTGATTGTTGGCCAGCTCAATTGCTGGCGAGCCCTGTGACACCCGCGTCGCCAGCCCTGTCACCTCCCCCTCACCCATAGCCCTGTCACTCGCCCTCCTGAACATGTCTGGCTCAGCCTCAATCATCCTCCTCACCTCTCCTCTTCCCACAGACTCGACCTCCACCATTTGGAGCCCTGACCTCCACCCTCCCTGAGCAGGCTGCCTATCCCATCCCGATGGCCGATCCCAAACACTGACCTCCCTTCCTCTGTCACTCAGCCCAAAATGAAGAGGGAACACCCACCCCCACAGATCACCCCACCCCATCAGGCCGCATCCCCATTAGGCCCCATGCACTGCCTGATGGGCAATGCCAAGCTATCCCTAGACATTGGCACTTTGACCCTTGGACAGTGCCACAGGACCCATGCTGGAACTACCAAGGTGGCAATGCCCAGGGGGCACTCCCCTGATGCCTGATATTCTGGCGACCCTCAGTTGCCCCCCCTTCACTCCAGAGGGATCGGGCTGCCAGCTCCCCACTATACTAAACCTCACTTTAGTGAAGCAGTCCTGGCGATGGGAGGAGAGGCTAGAGGGCCTGGAGATTTCAATCCCAGGCCTGCTAATTGCATTTAAATTACATTAAAACGAGGGCTTGCATACATTATGCAGCTCTGCGCTGATTTTCGACACAGAGTTGATGGCAATAGAAATCCAGCTGCTGGAACCATCGGGAGGCCCTGGCACTCAGTGGGGGGCCCAGAAAATGGCCCCTGCATTACAAAAGGAGCTCAGCAGGCTGGGAGAATCAGCCCTTTTATCTGTAAATTGGATGACTGAATCCAGAATCCAGTTTTCCAGGATGTGCATCAATGCAACTGATAAAAAAGGTCAAATTACCTGATCGTAGGCTGCTGTCCCCTTTGAGGTAGCGATTTAATCTGAGGATCACCACACCCAGGCAAGGGACAAGGTTGAAAAGATGGGGCCTTCACGAATAATCTCAGCCATTATGGTGCTCTGCATCACAGTGCAGCTGGAACAGCTGCTTGACATCACAATCTTTCCACTGTGAAAATTTCTGCTGCACGCGTGGCACACCCATGGTAGCACCAAGTAGAGCATGGAATGCCACTTGGATCACTTGGCAAGTGACCTGAAGTACTGCATGTATCTTTTTTTTACATCTGGGTAGCCACTGTGCTGGCACCAGCCCAATTTCATATCCCAGACAGCTTAATGATCCTGTGACAAGAAAGGCTGTACAACTACTTCTAAGTTAGATGGTGGTCCATTGTCTCCTATTACTTCATTTGTAATATCATAACATGCAAATGAGCCGTAAATTTTTCATCAGTCAGTGAGCTAGTTGGAAGGAATTCAGATTTATGGTCAAAACCTATGGGATGGTTGCATCCAGCTGCTTCGAACTGATTAAACTTTTCTTTCCTCCCAGGTTTTATTGGCATTGAATAGTTAATACAGGCGTCCCCGCTGCTGCTGCTTCTCAGTTTCATTTCTATTTCTCACTGACTTTGTTTATTAGATGGCATTAAAGTAATTCTCACGTTAATCAAAATCTGACCTGTCTTTAATGAGTCTTCATGCTCCTAACAGTACAACTGTTCTCCTTTACATCCATTCTTTGTGTTCAGCTCATGTCTCAACATTGAAGTGCAAAGAAGTCGGATGGCACCTGCATCAGCCTATCTTTTGCTCCTCAACAGTTTTTAATCTTCTTAGAGTCAGAGAGGTTTACATCTTAGAAAGGAGCCCTTCAGCCCAACTTGTCTATGCCACCCAGTTTTTAACAGTAAGTTAGTCCCAATTGCCCCCATTTGGTCCATATTCCTCTATACCCATCTTACCCATGTAACTGTTCTAAATGCTTTTTAAAAGACAAAAATTTACCTGCCTCTACGATTACCTCTGGCAGCTTGTTACAGGCACTCATCACCCTCTTTGTGAAAAAATTGCTCCTCTGGACCCTTTTATATCTCTTCCCTCTCACCTTAAACCTATGCCTCTAGCTTTAGACTCCCCTACCTTTGGGAAAAGAAGTTGACTATCTATGCCTCTCATTATTTCATAGACCTCTATAAGATCAGCCCTCAGCCTCCTATGCTCCGGGAAAAAAAGCCCCAGTCTATCCAGCCTCTCCTTATAACTTGCTCCCTTTCTCGCCACGATCCTGTTAATGCCAGTAGAAAGAGACTGGAAATCTTTTGGTAGCAAGAGTGGAACTGATTTTTAGATCTTCACGATATTTTCTGGGATTGGTGTGATCTTCAATAGGCACGGTGAGGTTGGAAGATCGCCCCCACACCTCTGTTGGTGACGTAACAGCATCCTTCAGATTGTCTCCTTTTTCTAAAGCTTTAAAATTTATTTATTAGTGTCACAAATAGGCTTACATTAACACTGCAATGAAGTTACTGCGAAAGTCCCTTTCTTGTCACACTCTGGCGCCTGTTCAAGGACACTGATGGAGAATTTAGTATGGCCAATGCACCTAATTAGCACATTGCTCAGGACTATGGGAGGAAACCGGAGCACATGGAGGAAACCCATGCAGATACAGGGCGAATGTGCAAACTCCTACAGACAATGACCCAAGCCGGGAATCAACTCAGGTCCTTGGTGCTGAGAGGCAGCAATGCTAACCACTGTGCCTCCATGCCACCCTGTGATACAAGGAATGGAAATAATAGAAATATAGAGTTTAAGAATGCTGTCTAATCCTGGAGGATCACAGTCAGTTGGCAAAAACTTGGCTATTCTTAATATCCTACTATTTCTCCAGGCCAAGGCAATCACCCACTTTTGCTGGCCCAACACACTGCTGTATAGAGATATTCCAACCCCTATTGAACAGCAATGGCTCCAACATAATGCCTCTGATCTACAAGGCCATATACTCACTGTAGGTTAATGAGATCATAGCATACAGCAAAGCAGTGGGATTCATTTCAAGAAGCGCAGAGAAGTTATTTTCAACTTGTGTAGAACTTTGGTTCAACCCCACTAGGAGTGAATGTGAACAGTCTCTTATAAAAAGGATGGAGAGGCACTGGTGAAAGTGCAATAAAGCTTTACTTCAGTTTTTGTCCCTGAACTACTTTTCTTTTGTTTAATTTGACATCTTTTTGTTAATACTGTTTTATTGGAGCTTCTAGTTTCTGATCATTACCTTGTTCCTCTGTAACATTGGCTAAACTGACATTGACTCCCTCCAGATTTTAAATGCCTAGTGAAGCTTTCCCTCAAATTCATTAGGGGCTAGAATGATAGCAAAAGTTACCCTCAACCTGGTGTACCAGACAACCCTGAAAAGATAGTCAACTGATTCAGTTCCTTAGCAAATACTGCTGACTAAAATCTATTCTCTCTATAACCAGAGCACAGATTTTTTTTTAACTTTTCAGATAGATAAGTATGCAGTGATTATGTTTGAGGGCATTTCTCAGCAGCTTTTTTTTTACCAATACACCATGTGGATTTTATTATTTTCTTTCATGACTAGCATCAGAGGATGGGTCTGGTTAGCCAGGATTGCTGACCGGTGAAAGAACATATGCATGAGTGAGTTTGCTAATATGCATTTTGACAAGGTCTTTCACAGCTGGAGGTAGTTTTCTGGCTGGCATCTGTGGAGTTTAGACTTTTGCAATTAATTTGAAGCTACAGGGTGCCTTCTCACCTCCTGCTCCTCTGAAGACTCCCTGGTACTTGGTCGATGCAACACGTTTCTCTGATTTGATAAATTTCCCATGATTGCAATGTTCTCGTGAGTCACTGGCACAAGACTGCTAGATGACTCTAGCACCAATAGCAGGACCATATCTATACAAAGGCATAGATACAGGTTTTGACAGCACCTGGAGGTGGAGTCAAATCATTTTATGAAAGTGGATATTATGACTATACTATAAAAAGTAGAAATATTTGATTTGATTTATTATTGTCATATGTATTAGTATACAATGCAAAGTATTATTTCTTGTATATACAGACAACGCATACTATTCATACAGAAGAAAAGGAGAGAGTGCAGAATGTAGTGTTATAGTCATAGCTAGGGTGTAGAGAAAGATCAACTTAAAGCAAGGTAGGTCCAATCAAAACTCTCACAACATCAGGTGCATGACGAAGAAGCAGCCCTCCGAAAGCTTGTGCTATCAAATAAACCTGTTGAACTTTAACCTGATGTTGTGAGACTTCTTACTGTGCCCAGTTTGTTAAATTGACAACCTTGAGTTCAATCCCTTCATGGTCTTGCTCCTTCTTTATTAGATTATACAGCTTTACTATCCTCTATGATGTATGCATTCCTCCAAGCCTTGTGTATCCTCCTTTCTTTCTCTCCACTCTTTGTAATTGTGGCTAGAATTTCCTGACTTCCCCTGCAGCTGGATTCTCCGGTCCCGCTGCAGTGACTAGAGATTTGGCTGAACACCACATTCTCCATTCTCGCTGACAGCGATAGTAGTGTGCATGAGATTGGAGAATTCTGGCTTGTGTCTTCAGCCATCTAGGCATTACAATCTAGAATTCTCATCCTTACCTTCTCCCATCTCCACATCACTCTTCTCCTTTGAGCCTGTCTTTAAAAACTACCTTTTTTGACCAAGGTTTTAGTCACTCTTTTTAACATTTCTCTCTCTGATTTAATGTTCAGTTTTGATTATCCTCATGTGAGGAGCCTTCTAACATTTTTCCACGTTAAAAGTGTTATGTAAATATATGGTGTTTGTTGTCAATAATTGATAATGACTGATGAGGAAGAAGCTCCATGCTGTAGATTTTTTTGTCTAGTTCTTAAGAATGACCCTTCTATTCCTGAGTGGCACCATTCCTATCTGATTGAATATAAATATGAACAGCTAATCCTGAAACTCTTTGCAGTTGGATCACAAATCAAATATTCATTCTTAGATAGAAGACTGCTAACATCAGTGCAGTCCAGCTGAACTTTAACTTGCTGTTTATGAACATATTACATCTTTTCTTTGTTTGGTATACTAGTCTTCCACTCTCCTGCTACATAAAAATAGTTTATCTTCATCAGAGTCACCATTAACCTCTGTTTGTATTTGATCTGATTTCTGCACTTTAGACATTTGGCTGAGAATTGGTTCAATTTTGTGCATGAATTCCCCAGAATAGGCTTCTTTCTTTCTGCCATGACATTTTCCACAGAATTCAAATACATTTCAGGATTCTTCTCTCATTTTTTCTTTTTTCTCACAAGCAATTGCATTCCATTTTTTTAAATCAATTCCTGGCATGTGAATATCACTGGCAAGGCCAGAATTTGTTACCAACTTTTCTTAAAAAGTGATGGTAGTAAGCCACCTGCTTGAACAGCTGCAGTCCATCTGGTCTAGGTACACCCATGGTGATGTTTGGAAGAGATTTCCACAGTTTTGACCCTACAGCAGTGAAGCATTGGTGATATAGTTCCACATTACGATGGTATGCAGCTTGGAGGGGAACTTAAAGATGATGGAGTTCCCATGCATCTGCTGCCCTTGTCATTCTAGATGGAAGGTTTAGAAGATTGAAGTTGCAGCAGGCAATCTTTGATCCACCTTTGATACTTATTTCTTTCAGCTGTTTTGCTGTTGATATATGTTGGGTGGAATTCCCCAGCTGCATTGGACTAAAAACCAGAAATTCTCACCCAACTGTCAATGGAGTTTCACATTCTCTGCAACCCCCACGCTAAAATTCCAGTGGCGGGCAGGATGGGAGAATTCCAGCCATTTTTACCTTTTATTCATTCACGAGATATAGGCATCTCTCATTGCCCATCACTAACTGCACTCAACTGAGTTGCTTACTAGACCATTCAAAGGGCATTTAAGAGTCAGCCGTATTACTATGAGCCTGAAGCCACATATAGCCAGACCAAGTAAGGGCAACAGAATTCCTTCCCTAGGAAGGACATATATTAATGAAAGATTTTTGATGTTCATTTTAATTCCTGTGAAAGCCTTTTGCCTGTATCATTGTTTTGTATGCTATTCTACAGAGTTCCTTGTTAGTAACCTCAAGTTATCTCTTTGCAATCTCATTTTTTTTCTGCTAAGACACAGAGAATAACTAGATATAAGTTCTGCTGCACTATGCTGCAAAGGTGCAAAAGTAGACTTTTTACTCATTAATTATTTTTATCTAGCTCTTATTACCAATTGGTAGAAATATATTTCTCACAGGTTCCATCATTGCTTTGAACAGAAAGTTGTTCCACAACAGTGAGGGCAGCATCAGTGTTCATTTCATTTGAGTCAAACTGAAGATTACTTTCAGCACCTTGCTGTTTATGTTGCCAATTAGTGCAGTTGTTCTGACATTTTTTGGTTGCTTGATGCAATCTCATGGTTTTAATATTTTATTCCTGACTGCTTGCCATTCTGTGATTTCTTCTTTTGCTGGGAATAATAGCCTGGCAGACTATTTTTCTGGAGATTAATGGGAAACATTTTGTTTTAACTGACAGATACAGCAGTAAGAATGCAATGGACTGCCAAAAGGCTGTTAATAGCACATATAAAAGGGTGATTTTAACCTTTTTTGCTTCCCCAGTAGTGGACAAGACATTAAAATCACGGAAGATTTTAATGATTTTAACACCCCATTCCTAATGGCTGTCTTTTTAACTGTGCGATTTTGAGAGTTGGTGGGTGCGCCTGGCAGAGGCAAGTGTTGTGAGGGGTGGAGAGTAACCATGCAAATCGGAGTTCTGAATATGCAATACCATTTTAATATAACGTTTTAGAAGTCCTACCCACTGGCCAATATGCCAGTAAAACTAGTTGGATTGGTCCATTAAATTCACATATAAAATGCACGGGTAAAGTTTAAAAACAAAAGGTTATTTATTAGTGTCACAAGTAGGTTTACTTACACTACAATGAAGTCACTGTGGAAATCCCATAGTAGGCATACTCTGGTGCCTGTTCAGGTACACTAAGGGAAAATTTAGCAAGGCCTGTGCAGATCTTTCAGATTGCGGGAGGAAACCAGGGCACCGGAACATACCCACGCAGATACAGGGAAAATGTGCAAAGAACAAAGAACAAAACAGCATGGGAAACAGGCCCTTCGGCCCAACGAGCTCGTGCCACCACCCCAATGTTCCCACTTCTACCCATGATCCCTGTCATCCCTGTCTATATTTATAGATCTATGCAAATTTGAGACAATTTAGAGAGAATTTGTTCTGCCGATCAGCCTAAGAGCACATCTCTGGAGCACCCGGAGAAAACCCACACAGGCACAGGGACAATGTGCAAACTCCCAAGACACAGGCCCAAATCCATGTATTTGCACAGCACAGCAATAGTCACTGAACTGTCATGTTGCCCATCAACTGGTCCAGGTCAAGCATACACTAACAACATGAAGCACTAGGCCACTCTTGAAAAATCCAAGAGCAGCCCTCTCATGACCCATCGCGTGTATGTCCCTTGTTAGACAAGGTGGACCGAAGTACCTGTAGGATAAAACAAATACATCAATATCATCAGCAATTTATACACTTCCCAGGGAACTCGCAAGGCTCATGATGCCTATTTTAAATCAGTTTTCTATATCCCTCCATTCCCATCCTATTCATGTGCCCATCTAAGTACTTCTTAAATAACTCCAGAGTGCCTACCTCCACCACTTTACTTGGCAGCGCGTTCCATACTCCCACTACCCTCTGTGTGAAAAAACTCCCTCTAGCATCCAAGTTATAACTTACTACCCTCACCCTAAGCCCGTGACCCCCTCGTGCTATTTGAGTCCATCCTAGGAAAAACCTTAACCCTGTTTACTCTGTCTATACCCCTCATAATCTTGTACACCACTATTAGATCTTCTCTAAGTCTACGTCTTTCTAAGGAAAACAGTCCCAATTTGCCTAATCTCTCCTCATAACTCAGACCTTCCATACCAGGCAGCATCCTGGTAAACCTCCTCTGCACTCTCTCCAGAGTCTCCGCGTCCTTTCAGTAGTAAGGCGACCAGAACTGGACGCAGTATTCCAAATGAGGTCTAACCAACGTTTTATACAACTGCAACATTAAAGGTCAGCTCTTGTACTCTATATCCCTTCCTATAAAGGCTATCATACCATATGCTTCCTTCACAACCTCCTCCACCTGCTCTGCCACCTTCAGAGACTATGCAGATTCCACCTAGACAGTGACCCAAGCTGGGAATCAAATCTAGGATCCTAGCGCTGTGAAGCAGCAATGCTAACCATTGTGCCTCCTGGACCAGAGGATGTATGCGCCATTGTGTTGTTTATATTGTGACGAGAGTTTAAAGTTTCAAGGCTGCTTCTGTCTGATATTTTGCATGCCTTACATACCCCCAATAAGATCAGTCTGATTAGCATGGGTCCTGTTAGTGCCAGTTTCATTTAGATAATGGAAGGTATAGGAAAAAGAGCAGCAACAAGCTTTAGAAAACTGGAGCAACTGGGCCAATTAAGAGCGCAGCAGGTTAGGTTGACTCTCATAGGAGGCCAAGCCCAGTGAGATAGGGTACCAGTTAAAAGGGGAACCTGGAAAGGATGTCTGGGTTTCCATGCGTCAGCTGCCCTTGATCTTCTAGGTAATAAAGAGGTTGTAGGTTGAAAGAAGAGCCTTAGTGAGTTGCAGCAGAAAATCTTGTAAATGGTATATTCTACTGGGAGACTGCTGGAGAATAAGGAATATTCTCTAAATATATGGCTCCTAATTTCCCATGACAACCACATCATTCATAGGTAGCACAATTGTAGTAATTGTCATTGGACCACAACATTACCATTGATCATACCATTGGACCGGTGACACAGAGGGACGAATTTTACTGTCCCACCTACCACAGGAATTGGAGGCGGCGCTGGGCGAACCATAGGAAGGTTCATTGACCTTGGGCAAGATTTTCCAGTTTGGGGATGTTCGAGACTGGAAAATCCCATCCAGAAGTTCAGGCATTTGGACAGTTCAGAGAGATCCCTAGACAAACGTATCTGCCAAATCCTATACAGTCTTGTTATACTAGGAGGCATGCATTGGATACAGAACAACAGTTGGAGGAGGAAGGAGTTCCTGGCAATTCCACCATCTGCATTATTAACAGGAGGTTAAGCTTTATCTGTGCAAAGCTGTTTGTCTGTTCTTGGCATTATCATAGTTGTGGTCTCGATAACATCCCACCTATCCTGCTGAAGGCATGTACATCCAAGGTAGTCACTTTCCTAGCCAATTTGGTCCAATACAACTGTGATACTGCCACGTTCCCAACAATCTGGGAGTTCCCTCAACTATGACCTATGCACAAAAGCAAAAGAACAAGCCATTAATTGCTCTATAAGCCTCCTCATTCATCAGGGAAATAATGGACGGAGTCATCGATAGTTCCATCAAGTGACACCAACTAAACTTCTCAGCTTAGAACTTGATTTTAACTGTTCACATTGGGCAAGCAGTGGTCAGCTGACCATTTAATTACATAGTAGAGTAATGTAAGCTACTGTTATACCCAGCACAATTTCAAAGAAAGTATTCTTCAGAATATGTGAAAGGCGAAAGAAGAATGCATGTGTAGAAAGCTCAGAGTGTAGTTTGTGGGATGGAAAGAGGTGACGGCTGGTAGGGATTGTCTGAGGGTCTGTTTCCATCCAGAAATGTTAATTTTTGACACTTTATATGGTATTTTATCCAGTATTTTGAAAGTATCTAAAAAGGGACTTCAGCTACATTTTATTGTGACGTCCAGTTTATTAAAATAATAGTGAAAAATTTCACTCTGCTACAAATAATCAGTGATTTAAAAAGGAAAGACATTAAAAAAATAACAAATAGAGATATCAATCCAGTTTTATTGACCGAGGATCATTCAGGCTGTAGAAGTTTACATATTTCTTCCAAATGTGACATCCTCCTCCATCACTTTTCCGTTCTTGTGCCAACTTGTGTTCCATTTCTAGGCAGATCCTCCAGGCATCTTTTCCTGGGAAAAGTTGGTGTTAAACACTGTAGGTTCTGAGAAATTTTGTGCTATTTTATAATTCACAATTAATGGATTTCTAATGAGAAAAGGAAGAAAAACAAAGTGGCAGCTTAGATTTTTGGCAGAATCATTCACTTACCCTCCCCCAGCTTTCAGAAGTAGTCTATCACCCTTGGACCTAACTCACAGAGAGAGGTACAGTGCCCGTTCATATCTTATCCTGCTTCTCCAAATCAAATTGATTCCTCCCATCTTGAAAGCACTGGTCACAGTTAAATACCACCGCCCCCCACCCCCACCATTCCCACCCCCTGCCACCACCAAACCATTGTTCACAATTTTTTCCCGGCAATGTGAAAGTTCCGCTTGACAACTTCCCCATCTCAAAAGACAGCTCCTGTTTACTACCCAGTTAGCCCTATTCACCACAACAACATTACCTCTAGTTCCTTTCATCCCATCCTTTAAGACAGAGATGAGAAGCAATTTCTTCTCTCAGAGAGAATTTGTAGAATTCTTTACTCAGAGAGCCATAGCAGCTGGGTTGTTAAGTATCTTCAAGGCTGAGATAGACAGACTTTTAATCAGTCAGGGAATCAAGGGTCATGGGGATAAGGTGAGAAAGTAGAGTTGAGGATTATATCAGATCAGCCATGATCTCATTGAATGACCTACTTCTGCTTCTACATCTTATGGTTTTATGGTCTTCTGGTCATCCTCATTGCATCTTTCCTGTCCCCTTTACCCATCCTCATTCGCCTGTTTCTTTCATCCTGCTCATTTCCATTCCCTCTTCCATTTCATTTTCCTTTCCCTCCCTACCTCTCCCACCCACCGCCATCTTATACTGCCATATTTGTTCACCTAGGTAGCACTCTTGTCTTCTGCCTCACACTGAAGTCTTCCCAAAGTCTGGAGTTACAACTACACAAAGAGAGTGATGGATTGCTGGAAATGGTGTCTTCAGGATGAAGTATTATTGTCGCAGTCCAAACTCCTGCTCAAAATAAATACTTTAGCATTATCAACTAAACCCCAACTCAGTTATAAGTTAAAACTGAATCCTGTAAGTGGCTGCCTTCCATCAAATTCTGGATTAATTGTGTCAATGGACATGTTCCGTTCAATTTTAAGCTGCAGTGTGTCACAGTAAAATGTTGTATCTGGGATTCGACTAAACATTAGCATTTACTCTTCTCTGTCCTTATTGCTAATAGCTGTCCATTTGAAATACCTGTATAACATTTATATGTTAATCTCATTATCCCACTGTTTACACAGCCTTCTCTGTTATCCTAAATGTCTGTTGTCTGAAAAACTTAAACAGCTAATCACTTATTAGAAATGTGAGTGAGATTATCATTTTAATGAGCTTATTTGGTTTAATCAGTCTCTGACAGCTTATCAGTAAATGTCTGAGCCTGTGAGTCATAGAAGTTTGCAACATGGATACAGGTTCTTTAGCTCAACTTGTCTATGCCGCCCAGTTTTTAACCAGAAAGTTAGTTCAAATTTGGCTCATGTCCCCTTATACCAATCTTATCCATATAACTGTCAAAATGCTTTTTAAAAATCAAAATTGTACCCGCCTTTCCTACTACTTCTGTCAGATTGTTCTAGATACTCACCACCCTCAGTGTGAAAAAATTACCCCTCTGGACCCTTTTGTATCTCTCTCTCTCATCTTAAACCTATGCCCTCTGTTTTTTGACTCTCCTACCTTTGGGAAAAGATGTTAACTACCTATCTTATCTATGCATCTCATTATTTTATAGACCTTGATAAGATCACCCCTAAGCCTTCAATACTCCAGGGAAAAAAGTCCCAGACTATTCAGCCTCTCCTTATAACTCAAATCATCAAGTCCCAGTAACATTGTCGTACACCTTTTCTGCACTCTGTCTAGTAATATCTATAATAGCATGACCAGAATTGTACACTGTATTCCAAGTGTCCCCTTACTAGTGTCTTGTACAACTTTAACAACACGTCCCAATTCCTGTATTCAGTGTTCTGACCAGTGAAACCAAGCATGCCAAATACGTTCTTCACCATCCTGTCCACCTGTGACTCCACTTACAAAGAGCTATGAATATATATATACATAGATCTCTTTATTCTATAACACTCCCCAATGTCGTACCATTAACTAAGTCCTGTATGGTTCACTCTACCAAAATGCTTCACATTCATCTAAATTAACTTCCAGCTGCTATTCATCAGCCGTCTGACCAAATTGATCAAGATCCCTTTGCAATCCTAGATAACCTTCTTCACTGTCCACTATGCCACTGATCTTGATGTCATCTACAGGTTTACTAACCATGCCTCCTAAATTCTCATCCAAATCATTGATATAAATGACAAATAACAGTGAACCCAATACTGATCCCTGAGGGACACCACTGGTCACAGGTCACCAATTCGATAAATTACTCTCATCAACAACCTTCTGTCTTCTTCGTCGAGCCAAGTGGCTACCTCACCCTTGATTCTGTGAGATTTAATCTTATGCAACAACCTACCATGAGGTACCTTGTCAAAGGCCTTGCTAAAGTCCATGTAGACAACATCAACTACTCTGCCCTCATCTATTTCTTAGTTATCCCTTTAAAAAACTCAATCAAATTCGTGAGACATGATTTTCCACTCACAAAGCCATGCTGACTGTTCCTAACCAGCCCTTGCCTCTCTAGCTTGTAAATCCTGTCTCTCAGAATACCTTCTAACAGCTTCAGATATTAAGCTCATCTGCCTAGTTCTCAGTTTTTCCCTGCAGCCCTTCTTAAACAAAGGCACAACATTTGCCACCATGTATTCTTCAGGCATCTCACTGTGGCTGTTGATGATTCAGATATATCTTCTAGGGGACCTGCAATTTCCTCCTTGGCCTCCCACAACTTGCTGGGAATCACTTCATCATGTCCTGGGGATTTACCTACCTTGATGCATTTTAAGATTTCCAGCACCTCCTGCTCTGTTATATGTATACTCCTCAAGACATCACTATTTATTTCCCCAAGTTCCCTAATATCCATGTCTATCGCAGCAGTAAATATTGATGAGAAATATTCATTTAGGATCTCACCCATCTCTTGTGGATCTGCACATAGATGAACTTGTTAATCCTTAAGAGGCCCTATTCTCTCCCCAGTTACTCTTTTGCCCTTTATGTATTTGTAGAAGCTTTGTCTTACCTGCCAAATCAATCTAATGTCCTCTTTTTGCCCTCCTCATATCTCTCTTAACTCGACTGTTACACCCTCTATTCTCTTCAAGGGCTCTACTTGATTTTTTGCCCTCCTGATATGTCTCTTACCTCTACTCATATACCCTCTATACTCTTCAAGGGCTCCACTTGATTCCAGCTGCCTATGCATATGTCTCCTTCTTCTTCTTGACCAAGGCCTCGGTATCCCAACTCATCCAAGGTTCCCTACTTCTACTAGCCTAGACCTTCACTCTAAAAAGAATGTGCTTACTCTGTTAACATACTTTTAAAAACCTCTCACCTACCAACAGTCCCTTTGCCTGCCAACAGACTCCCCAATCAACTTAATAATATCAGGTAAGTTCCTGTCCAATGCCATCAAAATTGGCTTTGCCCCAATTTAGAATTTTAACTTTTGCATGAGACCTAGTGTTCTCCAAAGCTGTCTTGAAAGTAATGGAATTATGGTCACTGGTCCCAAACTGATCGCGCACTAACACTTCTGCCACCTGCCCTTCCTTACATCCCAACTTGTAGTTTAGCTGAAAAAGGGTGGGATGACTTTTGAGACTTCCTGCATGTTGGAAACAGGATAGTAATACCCTAAAAATGATGGCAGATGATCCTATGCCTGTTGACAGCCTCAGCAATCTTCACCAATGCCTCCTATGTGGTGGTCAGAGTCAGGTGGTAGAAGCATTTCAAATGGCTATTCAGGCCCTACAGTTTCCATGGACTGAGATAAATGGAGCATGCAACATGCGTGCTGTGACCTGCATGCGGTGGCAATCTGCCAAAAGAATCCCTCAGCCGAGTTCTTGTTCATTTCTATGGGGCCTGGAGGAGCATAAGTGCCTGAGCATAAATGCCTGACTCAGTGGCTGTACTGCTGTATCTATCCTTCCACAGATGGGGGGGGTGCCATAGGACTTTACCTTCTACTGACCCAAGGGCTGCCTCTGAATTGTCGTTTGGGCTTGGGAAAAGTTGAACCCAGTGTTTCTATTATTTCTGTACCTTAACAAAGAATTATCTGGTAATCTGCTCTTCAATGATAATGACTTTTTGCTGTTCGTAAAGAACTCTGAGACTTTGTCCGTAATTTATACTCAATATTTTAGCTGAAAATTGCCGACTTGTGCATTCCCAATAATCCATATGAAGACAACTTCTTCTGAACTTAAAAAGCAGCACATTTTGAGAATCAGTGGAAAATTTAGACAATGCTGCTTTGATTTCCTCTATTTTCTGCTTGGCGCAAAACTATCAAGATATTACTAATTGCCCCAGAAAGGATGGGCAGGGGCAGAATAATTGCAGGAACATTTAAGCACTGGCATTTCTATATCTCTTTCTGAATGAAGAACTCTCCACCAGTGTCTCCATCAGTCACTATTGGAATTTGTGTTTGCTCAAAGGTGAATTGTATGTAGAAATGTCATTGACTATGATCTGCTTCAGATAAAATGAAGTGAGTCAACTTATTTATTTGTAAGTATTTATTTATTTGACTGAATTTAGCATTTCAGTTTTCAGCGCATACAATCAGGTGTCTCTATATTTATTCTCACAATGCGGATTGTGCAGTAGCAGGTGCAGAAACACAGCTGGTGTGTGAAATATTAGCGCCCGAGCTGGGTGACTGACGGAAGTTGACAATGATTCATACAGAGGGATTGATATAACAACACCAGACCTCAGCATGCCAGCTGTTAACACAAATATTGTTGCATTATCAAATGATGGTTTTAATTAAGCTTAGTGTGTGGGGATGCGTCAATGCATGCATGGCGGAGGCGATGGCCTCGTGGTATTATCGCTAGATTCTTAATCCAGAAACTCAGCTAATGTTCTGGGGACCCAGGTTCTAATCTCACCGTGGCAGATGGTGGAATTTGAATTCAATAAAAAAAAGTCTGGAATTAAATATCTACTGATGGCTATGAACCCATTGTCAATTGTCATGAACATCCATCTGGTTCATGAATGTCAGGTGATGAAATCTGCCATTCTTACCTGGTCTGGCCTACATGTGAAACCAGAGCCATAACAATGTGGTTGATTCACAACTGCCCTTCAAGAACACCTGAGGATGGGCAATAAATGCTGACCAGCCAGTGATGCCCACGAATGAATTCAAAAAAAATTTCACCTGAGGAGGTAACTTATTGTCCCACATCCAAAACTAGATGGAAGACAGAATGGGAGCAGAACACGATGTGGACTTGTGCGGGGTTGGGGGAAATCTCCCAGCTACAGCAGCATAGCAGGCTGTGAGATATAAGCAGAGGCTGTGTAACGGGCTTCATGCTAGGCACGATGGTTTCTGCATCTCTCCAATCACTGGATTGCTGGTATCATCAGCTCTGTGTCAGAAACCAGCACGGAGCTGATTAAAATATGCTAATCGGCAATTGAATCTTATTAGCGGACCCAGACTGACGTCTCTGGGCCAGCTAGCCTCCCCACCCCTGCCAGGAGTGTTTCACTCTTGTGGGGTTTACAGCACCTCTCCACGACTGGTGAGGTGGTGACCTGATGAGTGAAGAGAGGCATAGAGGCCCTCCAGAAGGGCAGGGATAAGGGTGAGCTGCTCCCGGGCATTGTTAGCTTGGCAGTGTCAGTCTAGTCCCCCCAGTACTGTCTAAGGAGCACCTTTGCACTATCCATCAGGCAGTGCCAAGTGGGTAAAGCCAGAGGAGGCGTAGCCTAATGTGGGCCAGAGCCTTTGGGATGGGTGTGGGAGATCAGTGATAGAAGTCGGTGATGGCAGGAGTTGCGGTGTCATTTGGTGACAGAAGGATGGAAGAGCTGATTGGGACTGGCGTCGGAGTTGGGAGGGTAGTGTCGGCTTGCTGGGGGGTTTGGGACTCCGAGGATTGCGGGAGTGGTCCAGATTGGGGAATGGGGTATGGGAGAGATTGAGATAGTGGGGTGCCGGTGCTGACCTAGACATGTCCAGGAGGCCAGTAATCAGGATGTGGGGGATCGGCAGAGCAGCCTTGCAGGGTTATGGGGTCATGGGGCTGGTCAGTGATCGGGCTGGCCAGCGATTGAGAGACCGGCAGTGCAGGGCTACTGCGCATGTCCCGCTCTCTGCTATAATGCTACAGTACAGAGGGGCCTGGGGGTCCTTGTACAAGATTCACAAAAAATTCAGCCTGCACGTACAGCAGGTGATCAAGAAGTTGAATGGAATGTTGGTCTTTATCGTGAGGGGGATAGAATATAAAAGCAGGGAGGTCTTGCAACTGTACAAGGCACTGGTGAGCTGTAACTGGAGTACTGTGTGCAATTTTGGTCCCCTTATTTGCAAAAGAATATATTGGCCTTGGAGGGAGTACAGAGAAGGTTCACCAGGTTGATACTGGAGAGGAGAGGGTTAGCTTATGAGGAGAGATTGAGTAGATTGGGCCTGTACTCACTGGAGTTTAGAAGGCTCCAATGAGTACAGGAGGATCTTATAGAGACATATAAGATAATGAAGGGGCTAGATAGATAGAAGTAGAGAGATTCTTTCCACTTAGAAAGGAAACCAGAACAAGAGGGCACAGACTTAAAATAAGGGGGGGGGGGGGGTTACAGTTTAGAACAAAGTTGAGGAGGAACTTCTTCTCTCAGAGGGTGATGAATCTCTGGAATTCTCTGCCCATTGAAGTGGTAGAGGCTACTTTGTTGAATATGTTTAAGTCACGGGAGATAGATTTCTGATTGATAAAGGAATTAAGGGTTATGGGGAGCAAGCAGTTAAGTGGAACTGATCCACTTCAGATCAGCCATGATCTTATTGAATGGTGGGGCAGGCTGAAAGGGCTAGATGACCTATTCTTGTTCCTATTTCTTATGTTCTTATGTAACAGATCAGTGCATGTGCAATAGCTCACTCAGCGTTGAGCTGTTGGCTTCCTGGCTTGGAATAGGCTCCACCCACTGATTTTCAGCCTGATTTATGCTAGCCACTCAATGATGCATAGAGTGTGGGAGATTCATTTTGAAAATTGCAGTGAAAAAAAAATTGGGATTTAGTCCACTTTTTAGGCAAATTAGCACTTAGAATTTTTGTGGGAGAATTCCAGCTGTGATGTGAGTCCTGATGTTTTCTCTGTACATGTTGAAATTAATTTAAGCTGTTTTTTAATCATTGCAGTTAATCTAGGGCATTTGTTTATTGAGGCTAGAGCGTGGGAACAAAATGGAATTGTTCATTTCCTGTCATATTTTTTGGGGCCAATTTCAATAAGAACATAAAACAGAAGAATTACGAGCAAAAGTTGATGTTTCAACCCTTCAAACCTGCTATACCACTCAATAAGATCATGGCTGATCTGATGTAGCTTTAAGTCTACCCTCTTGCCTGTCCCCCATAAATCTTGATTTTCTTGTCAATAAAAATTTGCCTGACTCAACCTTGAACATAATCGGTGACCCAATCTTCACTGCTCACTGGGAAAGAGAATTTCAAACACCAGAGAGTCATACATGGCAGAAGGAGGCTGTTCAGCCCATTGAGTCTACTCCAACTACAATCCCACCCAGGCCTACCCCTATAACACCATGCAATTTCCCATCTCATCCCCTTGACACAAAGGGGCAATTTAACATGGCCAATCCACCTATCCCGCACACCTTTGGACTGGGCATATCAGTGGGCTCATGAGAGAAGATGTTTCTCCTCATTGCAGTCTTAAACGGGAGACCCCTTATTTGAAAATGTGCCCCCATGAGGTGAAACGCCTTTTCAACATCTACCTTGTTAAGCCTCCTCAGAATATCTTCTCCATTTCAATAAAATCACCTTTCATTGTTCTAACACCAAGGATCATAACCTTTGCTGATAGGACAATCCCTTCATCCTAGGAATTAGCCATGTGAATCTTTGCTGGATGGATTCCAATTCAAGTATATCCCTCTTTAAGTAAGGTGACTAAAAAGCTGTACACAGTACTACAGTTGCAGAAAGATTTATTTTATACTCCACTCCTTATGTAATAAACACTAACATTCCAAATGCCATTTGAATTACTTGCAGTTCCTACAAACACATTAGGAGTAAGATTAAGGCATTCAGTCCCTCAAGCCTACCCTTCGGTCATAGTTGATTTGATTGCATGCTGATTATTTTTTTGGAATTCAAAATCATCCAGATCCCCCTGTTTTGCAGTGTTCCGCTGTCTCCCCCAATTTAAACAACACTCTGCTTTATTTTTCTTCCTGCCAAAGTGAACGACCTCACATTTTCAATCAGCATTATGCCACTCCTGAATAGAGTCATAGAGGTCTATAGCACGGAAAGAGGCCTTTTAACCCAACTTATCCATGCTGCTCAGTTTTTACCACTAAGCTAGTCCCAATTGCCCACATTTGGCCCATATCCCTCTATACTCATCTTACCCATGTAACTGTCCAAATGCTTTTTAAAAGACAAAATTTTATCTGCCTCTACAACTGCCTGTGACAGCTCGTTCCAGGCACTGACCAGCCTCTGAGTGAAAAAATTGCCCCTCTGGACTCTTTTGTGTCTCTCCCTTCTCACCTCAAACCTATGGACGTACATTTCTGATGGGCTGGGAGGACAAAATATTTAAATTAAATGCTGAGGTGATGCCTCCCAATAATTTTCCAATCAACCTGACACTGAGCCAGGCTTGCATCAGCCTCATAGGAGCAGCTGAGGAACAACTGCCAGTGAAAGTTTGTTCTAAATTCTTTTGTAGATGTATTCATTTTACGGCTAACAATCATTTGTGAATTGGTTTTCTTAATTTTCTTTTTATTTCTGCTGCTTTCTGGGTTTCCAGAGCCAATCCTAGTAATTACTCTGCTGTCTTTCCCCCTGTTATAGCTCCATTGATGCCACAAAAGAAATGCCTGCTTTTAGGTGGAATAAGAGTATCAGCAGCAGAGGATGTCACTCAGGTCAGGCTGCAGTGGGGTGTTCTCTATCCACCTCCTAGCAGCTGCTTACCCTTCTTTACAGTGAGAGGTGACATACTTGACTTCATCAGATAATTGGTGCATTCAGAAACTTCAACTCTCAGCATAGATTGTGACAGCAGGTGTGATGATACAGATATGTTTGTAAACCGAACTATTACATTGGACAGTTTTTCCAAAGTAACAGCACCATGTCATTAGTGGCAGTGTTGGTTAAGATATTAATTTCTTCTTTTGAGCTAGCTGGAAATACATCCATCAGAAACTGATGGCATCCGTCTTTAAATATGCAAAGATGCTCTCGTGATCAGAGCTGTGAGCTTTACTGTCTATTCTCAGGCATCCTAGTTCATTTTGACCTGAAAATTACAAAGGAGATCATTAATGAATCACTAAAAGCTCTTAAACTTGTCACAGACAGGATATATTTGCTTTCTTACAACCTGTAATCAGTATGTTTTGCATGGAAAGAGTTTTTTTTATCAATTTACAGGATGTCGCAGGTTGTCCTTGGAGAGGTGGTGATGAACTATCTTCTTGAATTACTGTAGTCCCTGAAGTGTAGGTATCCCATAGTACTGTTAGTGGGAGAATCCCAGGATTTTGACCCAGCAACAGTGAAGGAATGATGTTTGAACCAATGCTTTAATGAAGTCATAAGCTGATTGACCCTGGCAGAACCAAATTGAGTGTCTGTGAGCAGGTTGTTGCTGAGCAAGTGTTATTTGATAGCACTGTTGACCATTTTTGACCACTTTTCTGATGATTAGGAATAGACTGATGGGGTGGTAATTGGCTAGGTTGAATTTGCCTTGTTACTTGTGTGTAGGATGTATCTAGGCAATTTTCTTAGCCAGGGGCAAGGCAAATTCTGGAGCGCAAGTCTTCAGTACTGTTGCTGGAATAGGACCCATAACCTTTGCTATGTTCAGCACCTTCAGCCATTTCATAAGATCTTGTGGACTGAATTGAGTGAAGACTGACATCCATGATACTGGAGACCTTAACAGGAATTCGAGATGGAACATCCATCCAGCTGAAGATTGTTTTAAGTACCTCAGCCTTATATTTTGCGCTGATGTGCTGGGCTCCTCCATCGCTGAGGATGGGGTTGTTTATGGAATCTCCTCCCCCAGTGAGTTTAATTGTCCACCACCATTCACTACTGGATGTGGCAGGACTGCAGAATTTAGATTTGATCTGTTTTGTATGGGATCACTTAGCTCTGCCTATCGCATGCTGCTTTATGCTGTTAATTATGCAACTAGTCCTGTGTTATAGCTTCACTAGGTTGATGCCCCATTTTTAGATATGCTTGGTGTTTCTCCTGGTAGGCTCTTCAGAACAGTTTATTGATGTTTTTGCTTGTTCTTGGAATGTGCATTCTAATTAATTAACTAATTCAGCAACAAGTTTTTCTGAATTTAATATAAGGAAGGTACCCCAGTTTATCTAGTGTCATGCGCTTCTTCTCATGCTCACACACATACACGCACACATACACACGCACAAACACACAGAGTCATACGCACACAAAAATTGGATACAAAGTACAATGTTACAGGTTACAGATTCAGTATTTGCTTTACAATTTCTGAACTTACACCTGAAAGGCATCTGGTTTCTTTGAATAGATTTGATGGTTTGAAATTGAAGTTAAGACCTTGTAAAACAAAAGATTCACAACAGGTCATGAGGTTTCTTGTAGTTGAATATCCAGGACACTGGCTCACAGGTGAACTTTGAAACTGAAATAGCTTGTGTACTTTGGCTGCTTAATGAGTTGCAGCTAGTTTCACAGTCTCACGGCATGGTGGCACAGTGGTTAGCACTGCCGCCTCACGGTGCCAGAGACTTGGGTTCAATTCCTGGTTTGGGTCATTGTCTGTGCAAAGTGCACATGTTCTCCTTGTATCTGCATGGGTTTCCTCCAGGTGCTCCGGTTTCCTCCCACAGTCCAAAGATGTGCTGGTTAGGTGCATTGCCTGTGCTAAATTCTCTCTCAGTGTACCCAAACAGGTGCCTGAGTGTGGTGACTGGGGGATTTTCACAGTAGCTTTGTTGCAGTGTGAATATAACTCTACTTGTGACGCTAATAAATAAACTTTGCTTTACTTTACTTGTCAGTGCTCTACTGCGACCTGCCCATGTCTCCTCTGAATCTTGGTATAATAAAATACCTCAGTATTGGAAGCTAGTTTCAATCATATAGTCAATAACTGAATGCCTTAAGCTAAAGGCCATTGATATATACTAGGAGCTAGATGATGGTCTTTCACCCTTAAGTTGAATCAAAATCTAGCAGTCCATTGATTCTATGTTTTGAGAAAGCTTCGAGCAATGGCAACTGTGAATTCTGCAGATAACATTCATCTTGGACATTCTTTCCAAGGGGTGGTCCTGAATTATGGCTTTTCATTTTGAATCTTTCTGAAAACTTGGCCATACCCACTTGGCACTCATCTTAACAGTTCATCATGTGTATTTTAAACAAATAAAAGATAATTTCAGAAGCCTCTTTGTGAGCTCAGTCCATGTGTAAGGTTACAAATGTGAGGTCCTTTCTTCAACATGCCAAATTAAACCAGATTGTTTATTAAAGGAAAAAGATTGAAAAGAAAAGTTTAAAATTTTAAATCGCAGCACAATGCTTCCTTTAGTTTACCTGCCAATGCAGAGTACTCTATTAATAAAAAAACTCTAGCGATACAATGGCCAGATCTGTTCTAAGTACATGGCCATGTAATCATTCTAGCAGTGATCCTTTTGACTGCAGCTCTGTCCTTTGGATGATCAGTTGGTTTTTCTGTTTATTGACTGCAGCTCTTCCTTCACCATTGTTCAGGTTGCCATATTCTTGACTCCAGCACTCCTTTCTATCTGCAATCGCGGAGTTACCTCAATAGTTTCCTTTATATCTTTTCCTTTCGATGCTGGACAGGATGCTACATTGCCAAAGGCCTTGTTGGCCTGTCTACAATAGCTTTAAGTCATGACGACTGACATCTTGTTTTTGTTTAAAACTTAAAGTCTACATGATTTTACTCAAAATTCCTTTCACTACATTTCATTATGGGAAGACCACAGTAACAGTGGATAAACCATATAAATCTCAGCTAACAATGATTCCTGACAAGAATTATTTATTGAGGAGGCCTGTTGAGTACTGTGCAATCTTGTCAAGGTTTCATTGACATGGATATCTCCTTTTCTTGCTTCCTGATAGCACTGAGTTTTATGCTTTGCAACAACCCAGCAGGATTTGATTTTAAAATGAATATTCCCACCACTGCCCCCCAACCCCTCGACTTCAACACTATTCCCACCTTTCCAAAACATATTGGTTGAATGTCCATCTTGAAACAGTGAGTCAGAAAGGGCTTCTCTTCCATCCATAGCCTAACTGTAATTTTAGCTGTGAGCCTGAACAGGGAGAAGTTGTAACGTTTTGGGTAGCTCAGCTTATCAGCAGGAGAAGTAAGGCAAATTGAAGTACAAAGGGGTAAGTATCATTTTCATTGTGTTGCTTCCTGTTGGATTGTGAAGCTAAGGCACACAAGAGGCAAGAACATTCCGCTGGGCCCCACAAGGAAAAGTAAGCCTTTCCTGCCCCATGTTCTCATCCTCACTAATTATGAGGCTTCATCATAAACTTCTCTTCCTGACTAACCTGTGTGCTGGGGATCTCACTTTTTGGTGCAAGCAAGCTGCCAGCTGGTGATGCACTCCTCATGCTGGACAGCTTCAACTTTCCATCAGTTTCTGATGGGAAAATGACCAGGGACAATCAGAAGAAACCCATGAGTTAAGCCTCAGGTTGCCAATATATGATGGTAGGATGGTAGTGGGGCAGGGAAGGTGGGTTCGGTTTGAAGTTGCCACAAACACCCTTGCTATTCTAATTTGTAACCTGAGTTAAAATCAGGACTGTACTATCCAGTTTCATCTTGAAAATTTCTGGATCACCCTGATTCAATATTCAGAGTTAGATCAGAATTTAGCCCCAGAGAAAGAGAGAGAAAACTTGTATTTATTATACAGTCTGCAATTATTTAGCAAGCAAATCCATGTATTAAATATTATAATTAAGAGAGTCAGTTATAGTTAGGAATTGATGCACTACTATAACACAATTGAATTATTTAGCAAGGGAAAAACAGGTAGTGCGTGGATTGGTCTCTTACTTCAGGACCTGAGATCGAAGCCACTCGAGATTAATGGGATTCAAGTCATTTCTCTCTGATAGCCTTAAGGATTGAAATGTGTTTAGGCGTTCTCAGCTCATGATAAGCCTTCTGCATAAAATTAGATCAGAACTAATTGGCAAATCGGATGACACATCCGAGTGAAACAAAAACAGAAATTCTAGTGAGCAGACACCAGTCAATTATCTGGAAAGAGAAAAGTTAACATTTTGGAGGTAGCCCTTTGTCAGAACTAAGATGTGAAAGATAAGAAGACATCTCAATAGTGTCAGTAAAAAGGAAAGAAAGAAGAAAAACTAAGGCTGGAATTCTCCCTAAAAAATTATAAGTGTTGAACTTGCATTCTGTGCACTGCAGAGCCACCAGGGTGTACATCATTAGAAATGAGTGGGTGTGGCCTATTCCCGCTGAAGAACATAGCGCTGGGCCACTGCACATGTGCCAAACTGTCAGCGTAGAGGTCAGTGCATGCGCAGTGGCCTTGCACCATTGGCTTCCTGGTTGCTAGCCAACCACTGGCCCTGCATTGCTAACCTCCTGGCTGTTAGCCAATCCCACTATCCCCGTATTGCTGGCTCTGTCAACCGTTCCTGGGCTTGTCCTGAACTCCCTCCCGTCCCCGGCCTACCCAGATCTCCCAGCCCCCCCACCCACCCCCCACAACAGTAGGTATCCCCCGTGTCCCCTACTCAGTATCAAAAGCTCGTCCCCACTCCCTCCCCACAGACTGGCCCACCCTGATTATTGGCCTCCCTCCTTCCCCCACCTACCTTGTCTGCAGAGTGGCAGTAGGGCCTCAAACCCCTACGAGTTGTCCTGCCCCAATTGACCCTGTCCCCTTGACACTGCCCCATACCCGAAGAACAGTGCCGAGGTGCCCTCTGGGCATTGGCATTTTGCCCCTAATGAATTTAGTTCTGTGACAGTTGTTTACCTACCTGTGGAGGGTATTGTGTGCTTTTTATTGACAGTTTCATGAGCTCTGAGAGGATTATGTGTCTTTGAAGGGGGTTTTAGAAAGCCTGTTTATATACTAAATGCATATTTCATAGGATTAAGCCTTTTCACAATTTTCTGAACAATTCAAAGATTTGTCAGTATTATTATAGCATTCATGAGTTCTGCCCACTGAATTTTGGAAGAATGCTTCAAAGGTGCAACAAATCTTTGGATTTTAAATCAATGGGAGATGATACCACCAGAGGACAGGTTAAGATCAGATTCTAAATATTGTTGAATGCAGGGAATTATTTTATCCACTATATGAAGTGCTCTCATACATGCAAACAGTTACAGCATGCTTTCAATTTAATCATTGCTTACCTTTTAGGACAGAGTCTTATGATTAATCACTACAGTAAATTAATGTTCAACTTTTCAAACAGTACCTACTTAGTTGAAATTGCTTTCAAACTTACCTGTCAAATATTTTCAGCCTCTGCAACAGCTTTCCTCCAAGGTTCATGACTCATTTGAGCCATTGTATACCACACTTCCTAACAAAACAAGCCTGACTTCATGAAAATAGCAGGGCTGCTAAAATGCCTACCTTGCAATGGAGTAGCAAGGGTGGGAGTGCTGAATTTGGACTCACTACCTGCTCACCTACACTGGGCCATAAAAATCCCACAGGCAGCAATGGAAACAGGAAACCCAGAATTAAACCCTAGCTGCCATTTTTAATTCATGCCCATCTCCATTCCAATGTGGATGGTGGCATGGAAACCTAAACCCTAGTTGTCAGTCCTTTCCTGATGTGAATATCCACACATTTCTGGCATGTTAAAATTCTCTGCACCCTTTCTAGTACCTGTCTAACTTTTTTATCACGTGGCAACTAGAACTGCATGCTGTACTTTTGAGCTAACCAAGATTTGATATACGTTTAGCATAACTTCCCTTCTTTACAATTGTTTCCCTTTAGAATAAAGTTGAATCCATGGTTTGCTTTTAAATGACCTTGCTAACTTGTGTCCAACATTCAGTGATTTATGTATTTGCACTCTCAGATCCCTTTGTTCCTCCATCCCATCTTTCCTTAGTTTTACATATTGGGTTGGCAAGGAACTCTGTACGTATTGTACGAACACCATTCCCTTGTGCCTCTTACCTCCCTCTTCTGTCAAATCATATCAAGGTGGTTGAAATCCCAATAGGTTATCATCTTTTTTTTAACTCCGTTCCCTAAATTGTCTGCATATATCATGTTTCACCTCCCTTCCAGTATAGGTGGTCTGTAGATTACATCTGTTCGTTTGATTTATCCTTTACTTCTTTTATCTATTTCCACATGGATTCTGTTTTTGGCTTGCTGAAGGCTGTATCCCTTTTCTCTACTCCCACTAAATTATCCCAAATAAGTAAAACTACTCCAGTTTCCCCTTTTCTCTCTCTTTTCTAAATCAGTTACTCTCTACAATATTTAATTCCCAGTCCAGCCTTTTCTGTTACAATGTCTCGGTAATCACTGTTATGTCTGTTTCCTCACAAGGAATAATTGCCTCCAGCTCCCCAGTATTTTTACAGACACCATGTGCATTGCTGTACATAAATTTAACTAATTTTAATAAGAGTTCCTTTCATTTTCTATTAAGTAATCCTTTTAGATACTCAATTTATTCCCTTCCTATCAATGTCTTGTCTTACTTCATTCTCTCCTATAATCTCTTACATTGTTTTGTTTACATTTAGACTGCTTGCGTTTCTAGAAGACATCTTCCTCAATCTTACTAATTTAAAGCTTTTTTTGCCACTGCTCTATTTATACTCCATGGGTCATGGTTCTTATCCAATTCAAGTAGAGCCCATATCATTGGAAATGCTTTTCCCTGTTCCAGAATGTTAATGTCTCATGAAAAGGAATCATAGAATCCCTACAGTGCAGAAGGAGGCCATTTGACCCATCAAGTCTGCACTGATCACAATCCCCATCACCCCACTTATTTAGTGTCCTGCTAACCACTGACACTAAGGGGCAATTTGCCATGGCCAGTCAACCTAACCTGCACTCCTTCGGACTGTGGGAGGAGACCAGAGCACCTGGAGAAAACCCCACGCTGACACGAGGAGAATGTGCAAACTTCACATGGACAGTGACCCAAGCCAGGAATTGAACCCAGGTTCCTAGTGCTGTGAGGCTGCAGTGCTAACCATTATGCCCTCATGTTGCCTCCTTTCTACATTAACCTGTTAACCACATATTAATTCTTCTGATCTTTCTGTGTCCATGCCAAATTGCACATGCCAGAGATTATTACCCTCAGCATCCTGCTTTTTAAATTTAGAGCCCAACTCTTGATACTCTTTCATTGGGATCTCCTCCCTGTTCCTATCTAAGTTTGATCCAACAGGGATCATGACAAGTGGATTTAGCCTCTCCCTTTCCCAGTCTCCACCCCCCTCAGCTGCCATGAGTTATTGCTTACCCCTATCCCAGGTTGGCAACATACCCTTCAGGTTTCTCATTCTTGGCTGCAGAAGATTTATCTACCCCCCGCCCCCAACCTAATTATAATGTTCTCTGTTATTATTATTTGAATGGGTGTAAGTAGACAGAGGCTGATACTCAGCAAGGTTTTGGTGTCCTCATGTATCAGTTGCTGAAAGTAAGTGTGCAAGTCAGCAGGCAGTAAAAAAGGCAAATAATGGTATGTTCGCTTTCATATCAAGAGGACTTGAGTATAGAAATAGGGATGTTTCATTGCAATTGCATAGGACATTGATGAGGCCACACCGGGAGTGTTGTGTGCAGTTTTAGTGTCCTTATCTGAGGAAGGATGTCCTTGCTATAGAGGACATGTCCTCTATAGGACATGTATAAAGGGTCAATGTATTCTTGACCCTTAGGAATCTATGGGAAGCGCTTTGATTCCCAGAACCAGTATTTCTCAACATCATCAGTCATTTATATCTTCAGAGTTTGTTGCCATTCTTAAATGCTTAGGAAACATCAACTCCCTTAACCTTTTGAATAACCAATCTGAGGTGTACAATTTCAATTTTTAAAATTTTATTTATTCATGCCACAACTAGGTTTACATTAATGCTGCAGTGAATTACTGTGAAAATACCTCAGTCGCCACACTCTGGCATCTGTTCAGATACACTGAGGAAAAATTTAGCATGGCCGATGCACCTTTTTCGGACTGTGGAGGAAACCAGAGCACCCAGAGAAAACCCACACTGATATGGAGAGAAAATGCAGACTCTGCAAAGACAATGACCCATGCCAGGAATGGAACCTGGGTCCCTGGCATTGTGAGGCAGCAGTGCTATCCATGGTGCCACCATATACTCAACAGAGCATTTTTAGACACCACATCTGATCCACTAGGAAAAAAAACTTAATTCCATGCCTTTGCCATCTTCAGAATAGAAGCATTCACGAATATAATTTGTTACCATCCAAAATTATTACCCAAAACTCCGCTTGTCCTTCAACAAATCCCTTAGACTTGTATCTTCTCAAATGATACCTTCCCAACTGCAATATCTTCACCTTTAATAGGGAGGTGGTAACGTAGTGGTATTGTCACTGGATATGTAATCCAGAGACCCAGGGTAATATGTTGGGGACATAGGTTGGAATCACACCAGGACAGTTGAATTCAATAAAAATCTGGAATTACATTTCAAATGGAACATTGCCGATGGTTGTAAAAACCCATCTGGTTCACTAATGTTCTTTTAAAGAAGGAGATTTGCTGCCCCTACCTGGTTTGGTCTACATGTGACTCCAGATCCACAGCAATATGGTTGACTCTTAATGTCCTCTGAAATGGCCAAGCAAACCATTCAATTCAAAGTCAATTAGGCAATACTGCTAGCCCATTCAGTGACGCCCACATCCCCTGAATGAATAAGAATGATAGATTCAGAATTGGCTGAGTAGCAGGAAATAGAGAGTAGTGGTTAATAAATTTCTTTTGGACTAGAAGAAATTTTGTTATGGAGCTCTCCAGAGATCAGTGTTGGATTCTTGCTTTTCCTGATATCTATTAATGATCGAGTTCTTGGTGTACACGGTATAATTTCAACGTTTGTGGATGATACAAAACTAAGAAGCATTGTGAATTGTCCTTTGGACGGTAAAAACTTCAGAAAGAGATTGACAAGTTGCTGGAGTTGTCAGATGAAGATCAAGTAAGAATCTGGCAACACCAATTTTAAATCCAACCAATTTATTTGATAGTAAATCTGCGAGCTTTCGACCTTTGTAGCTTTTGTCAGGCGAATGAGGTGTTCTGGTCTCCAAAAGCACACATATCAGCACAGACAGTTTACAGATTGCTGATTAGAATGCAGATCCTTACACCTAACCTGTTATTCAAGTCTTAAAGTGGCTAACAGCAGAGGTTAGAGAGATGTGTATTGTCTCCAGACAGCACAGTAAATGAGGTTTTTTGCTAACCCAGGCAAGTTATGGGGGTTACAGATAGTGTGTCATGAAGCTAAGATCCCTGTTAAGACCGTCCTCATGTGTGCGGAACTTGGCTATCAAGTATCTTGGCTTCATGTCACACTATCTGTAACCCCCATGACTTGCCTGGGTTAGCAAAAAAACCTCACTTACTGTGCTGTCTGGAGACAATACACATCCCTCTAACCTGTGCTCAATATTCCTCCCACCCACATTGTTAGCCACTTTAAGACTTGAATAGCAGGTTAGGTGTAAGGATTCGCATTCTAATCAGCAATCTGTAAACTGTCTGTGCTGATATGTGTGCTTTTGGAGACCAGAACATCTCATTCACCTGACAAAGGCTACAAAGGCCGAACGCTCGCAGATTTACTATCAAATAAATCGGTTGGATTTAAAATTGGTGTTGCCAGACTCTTACTGAGTTTACCGCAGTCCAACGCCGGCATTTCTACAGATGAAGATCATTGCAGAGAAATGTGAAGCAATTAGTTTTGATAGAAAGAAGATGGAGAGACAGTGTAAATTAGAAGGAACACCCTCAAAAGTTGGTGCCAAAACAAAGAGACCTAGGTGTATATGTATATAAGTCATTGAAAGTGGCAAGACAGGTTGTGAGAATGGTTAATAAAGCATACAGCATGCTGGCTTTGTTGATAGGGGTGTAAAGTATAAGTTTATGTTGAACTTGTGTAAGTCAATCATTCAGCCTCAGCTGTAGCATTGCATCCAGTTCTGGACACCACTTTAGAAAGAAAGTGAAAATATCAGAGAGAGTACAGAAATGATTCACAAGAAAGGCCCTGGGAAGTAGAACTTCAATTATTAAGATGGACTGGAGAAGTTAGAACTATCTTCCCTGGAGAAGAAAAGGCTGAGGAGATTTGATAGAGGTATTCAAAAGTATGAGAGGTCTGGATAGAGTGAATAGGGAGAAGAAGTTCCCATTCATGACTAATCAGAACAAGAAGGGATAGATTTAAACGCCAAGATTTTCTGGCCTCCCTGCAGCACTTTTCTCAGTGGTGGGAGGCACCGCGCCATTGGCTGCCACCTCACACCACAGGGAAACACGTGGCGGGGTAGGTGTGTCATCGGCCTGACTAGAGGGTCCCGCTAATATGAAGACCTGCAAGATTATGCCCAATGTAATGAGTAAAAGAAGCAGTAGTGAAATGAGGAAAATGCTCTGCCTGAGAGTGTGGTGGAGGCAGGTTCAATTGAAGCATTCAAGGGGAATGAGTCTAGTTTCTGGAAAGAAAGAAAGTGCAGGGTTATGGGGAAAATGGATCTAGGTGAGTTGGTCCTTCAGAGATGGGCCAAATGGCCTCCTTCTGTGTCTAGCAGCTCTGTGAATCCATGATACTTTAATGGAGATCTCACTGTGGATTAAATGCAAAAACTTTTCTGTTGATAGTTCTGAACACTGTCATTATGGCTTAATCTTCATTTAAGTTTTCAGCACTACAAGAGGCTGTTCAATGCATTGGGGCTCCCTTTAACTTAGCCAAAAATTCTAAGCTGAACCTGCTTTTGATTTGGCAAGTTACCTCACAGCCATCTATCACTCAGAACATTGGTGATACTTAAATGTACAAAATAAGATCCCTGTCGGAGTTCCCTGGGAAGTGTGTAAATTGTCGATGATATTGATGTATTTGTTTTATCCTATAAGTACTTCGGTCTGCCTTGTTATCTAACAAGGGGCATACACGCAATGGGTTGTGAGAGAGCTGCTCTTGGATTTTTTTTTGAGAGCATCCTAGTGCTTCACGTCATTAGTGTATATTTGATGGGCAACACAACAGCTCAGTGACTATCGCTGTGCTGTGCAGATACATGGATTTGGGCCTGTGTCTGTGGGACTTTGCGCATTCTCCCCGTGCTTGCGTGGGTTTTCTCTGGGTGCTCCGGTTTCCTCCCACATCCCAAAGATGTGTTCTTAGGCTGACTGGCAGAACAAATTCTCCCTAAATTGTCTCAAATTTGGTTTCAATGCATAGATCTCTAAACATAGACAAGGATCACGGGTAGAAGTGGGAACATCTAGGTGATGGCGCGGGCTCGTTGGGCCGAAGGGCCTGTTTCCCATGCTGTTTTGTTCTTTGTTATTTGTTCTTCCTTGAAGAATGGAACAGCCCACTGTTGATTAATTGCACCTCAAAAAATTTATTTGTGGCACGTTAGCAAACTCCCAGGAATTATAGTGATCTGAAGTGGTAAATTCTCAGGCTAATTATTATTTCAGTTAATGGTCTATAATCCAGTCCTGTCTTTCTGGAAATCTGAATATAACTGTTTTTATTAGTGTGTGAGACTGATTCAACAACATTCGTCATAGCCTTTGATCAGATAATTTTGAGTTATCAGCAATAAACAAGCTAAACCATCAATAATAAATGGAAAAGTCAACATTTAGAAACAAATAGCGATCCAATCCAAATATTTTAAATAAAATAAAATGTCTAAAATACAGCCAACTTACCAACAGTACATATATTTTCATTGGGAAATCTTGTCTTCCGATCTACTGGATCCATACAACTGCCCCAAAGCCAGATTTCAGTAGAGTTGAGAAGAACTCCGTGGACATTAAAAAAAACTTGTATTTGGAAGTCTCTGTCTCATTTCTGACACACTCCCCTTTTGCTGGGACAGGTCATAAATCACAGGTGGGAAACCCAAACTCAGCAAAGCCAGATTTGGGCCAAGAGTCTTAATTTGAAATTTGAAGAGTATGGGTCATAAATTGATGATGGAAGAGCTCTTTGAAGAAAAAATAAAGGGCACAATTCCCCACCCCCCCCCCCCTCCAAAAAAGCTCTAAGTGTCAAATTTGTGTAAAACTTGGAATAAATCATGCCGTTTCTTTCAGCAGAAGTTTCAAAATGAGCCTCCCACAGTCTGTATATTGCAGAGTGCAATAGTATGAATCCAGATGAAAATCAGTGGGCATAGCTTATTCCTACTGGAGAGGCTAGCAGCACAGTGCAGAGCAGGCCACTGTGCACGCATTGATCTATAGCGCCAAAATCAGTGACCCTGCACTGCCTGTCTCCTGATTGCAGACCAGCCCCAAGACTGTTGCATTACTGGCCCTCCATCTTCCCATGGCCCGATCTCTGCCATCCCCAAACACGTCCAGGTCAGCCTCAATCCACCCTCTCAATACCCTCATCTTGCCTCGATGTAACCCACCACCCTGCAGTCCTGAACTCCTCCCCCCCTCCCACCCCACCAACAGCCCTGATCCAAACTGCCCCCTCCCCCCCCCCCAACCTTCAGTCCTGGCCTCCAACCACCCTCCCCACACCCTGATGGCCAGCCCCAAATGCTGGCCCCCTCCCACTCTCCCCCGCTGTTACTTGGTCCAAATGAAGTGTCGCAATGAGGCCTCCCAGTCAGGCACTGTCCCCTTGGCACTGCCTGATGTCTGGTGGGCAATGCCAAGATACTCCTTGAGCCTTGCGACTTGGCCCCTTGGACAGTGCCAGTGGCCCAGGCTGGCACTGCCAAGGTGGCAATGCCCAAATGATACCCCCCCACTCCCCCCCCCCTCCCCATGCCCAACCCTCTGGGAGGCCTTGATAGTTTCCCCTTTATTTCTGTGCGGTCGAGAAGCTCTGTTAAGCTTTTAAATCTTGAGTGTTCAATTCTAACAAAAACAAACTTATACTCAAGAGCTGACATCAAAGAAAGCAAATCCTTTGATAGCTTCTTTAAACTGTGAATCAAACTGCGAATTCAGAAACTCCTGCTGAGTTAAGTGTAGTTTTTGAAAGCCAGCCAGTTTAAATGACATAACAATAGTGTTTTGGAAATGTAACAAAGAAATGTATTGGAAATGCACGAACAGATAATTATTACTTTTATCACAACCAAATACCCCATTGGAATGGAGTACTACTGGTGGGAAAGCATGGAGCAGGGTTGGGGGGAGGGAGCTGCTATCGGGCCCTGAGATTTTAGTCCTGGGCCTGCTAATAATATTAAAAACTGATTCAAAGGCGAATTTAAATAAATTTGCAGGTCTACACTACAAATTGGCATGGAAATAACTGTGCTAGAAATCCGGCTGCAAGAGATGCGCAGAGTCCCCCGTGGCACCCAGCTGGGAGCCTGCAAAATGGCCTCCATTTCAGTCTCCCTGCCCACTGCACCATATAAGCTTCGCAGCAGGCCAGGAAAGTCTGTTTAATTGTCATGATTGTTTTTCTGCTTTGAAAATGTAAAAAAAATCCCACAGGCTCAGTTTTAAACTGTCAGTGAGAATTTAAAAAAAATCAGCTGGATAAAAGGCAAATTATTGCCGATGCTAGTATCTGAAAGCAAAAGCGAAAATGCTGGAAAATCTCTGTAGGTCTGGCAGCATCTGTAAGGAGAGAAAAGGGATGACAAGATAACATAAGAACTAAGAGCAGAAGTAGGCCACCTAGCCCCTCAAGTCTGCTCTGCCATTCAATAAGATCATGGCTGATCTTTTCATGGCCTCAGCTCCACTTACCTGTCCGCTCACCATAACTCTTAATTTATTGTTCAAAAATTTATCTATTCTTGCCCTAAAAACGTTTAATGAGGTAGCCTCAACTGCTTCACTGGGCAGGGATTCCACAGATTCACACCCCTCTGTGTGAAGAAATTCTTCCTCAACTCAGTCCTAAATCTGCTCCTCCTTATTTTGAAGCTATGCCTCCTAATTCTGGTTTCGCCCACCAGTGGAAACAAATTGCCTGCTTCTTTCTTATCTATTCCCTTCATAATCTTATATGTTTCTGTAAAATAACCCCTCACTCTTCTGAATTTTAATGAGTATAGCTTCAGCCTACTCAGTCCCTCCTTATAAACTAACCCTCTTAAATCCAGAATCAACCTAGTGAATCTCCTCTGTACCCCGTCCAATTCCAGTATATCCTTTCTCAAGTAAGGAGACAAAAACGATACACAGTACTCCAGGTGTGGCCTCACCAGCACCTTATATAGCTGCAACATAATTTGCTGTTTTTAAATTCCATCTGTCTAGAACAATTCACGACACACAACAGCGCAGAGTCGCTGAGCAGAGACTGATAGCCAAGTTCTGCACACATGAGGACGGTCTCAACAAGGGTCTTGGGTTCATGTCGCACTATCTGTAAGCCCCATGACTTGCCTGAACTTACTGTCACTTACTGTCCTGATGGAGACAATACACATCTCTTAGCCTGTGCCTGATGCTATCTCCGCTCACATTGTCTGCATCTTTACGACTTGAATAGCAGGTTAGTTATGAAGATTCATATTCTGATTGGTGTTCCGTAAACTGTATGTGAGTTATATATGCTCTGTTAGAGATCAGAACTCTCCATTCACCTGACGAAGGGGTAAACCCTGAAAGCTTGTGGGTTTGCTATCAGGTAAACTGATTGGACTTTAACCTGGTGTTGTGAGACTTTTTACTGGGGAAACACTTCAGCAGTCAAGGGCATTTAACTTCTAATCTTTGGGTGAGCATTCTCTAAGCTAGTCTTCAAGACACACGACAATGCAGAATCACCGAGCAGAAACTGATAGTCGAGTTCCAGGATCTTGGATTCATGTCTCACTCCCTATAACCCCCATGACTTGCCTGGGTTTGCAAAGTCTTACTAACTGTGCTGGCTTGAGACAATTCACACTTCTTTAACCTGTGCTTAACCCTCTTTCCAGTCATATTGTCCACACCTGTAAAGACTTGACTACCTATTAAAACTCACATTCCAACCATTATCTTGTAAATTGAGACTGCGCCTATATATGCCCTTTTTGTGAACCGAACTCCCCACTCACCTGATGAAAGTGTAGCTCTCCAAAAGCTTGTGCTACCAAATAAACCTGTTGGACTTTAACCTTATTGATGATAGATTTGAGCATTTTCCCTACCACAAAAGTGAAGCTAACTGGCCTATCATTATCCACCTTTTATCTACCTCCTTTTTTAAACAGTGGCGTCATATTTGCTGTTTTCCAATGTGTGGGAACCATGCCAGAGTCTAGTGAATTTTTGTAAATTAACACTCGTGCATTTGCTATTTTCCCATGCCATGTCCTTTAGTACTCCGGAATGCATTCCATCAGAGCCAGAAGACTTGTCTACCTTTAGCCCCATTAGAACATAGAACATAGAACATTACAGCACAGAACAGGCCCTTCGGCCTTCGATGTTGCGCCGACCAATATAAAAAGCAATGCCCCTCCAAACTAAACCATTCCCTTCTCTTCCATATACTTATCAACTAACATCTTAAACGCCACCAAACTTGGCGCATCTACAACTGCTGCAGGCAGGGCATTCCACTCCCGAACCACCCTTTGGGTAAAGAACCTACCTCTGATATCCGTCCTATAACTATCACCCCTTAATTTAAAGCTGTGTCCCCTCGTGCTAGCTTTCTCCATCCTAGGAAAAAGGCTATCACTGTCCACCCTATCTAAACCTCTAATCATCTTATATGTTTCGATCAGGTCCCTCTTAGCCGCCTCCTTTCTAACGAAAACAACCTCAAATCCCTCAGCCTCTCTTCATAAGACCTGCCCTCCATACCAGGCAACATCCTGGTAAACCTCCTCTGTACCCTCTCCAATGCCTCCACATCTTTCTTATAATGTGGGGACCAGAACTGCACACAATACTCCAAGTGCGGCCGCACTAGAGTTTTGTACAGTTGCAACATGACGTTGCGGCTCCGAAATTCAATCCCTCTACCATTAAAAGCCAAGACTCCATATGCCTTCCTAACGACCTTCTCGACCTGACTGCCTACTTTCAGGGATCTATGCACAGACACACCAAGATCCCTCTGTTCATCTAGACTACTAAGAATCCTACCATTAGCCCTATACTCTACACATTTATTATTTCTGCCATAGTGCATTACCTCACACTTTTCCACATTAAACTCCATTTGCCACCTCTCGGCCCAGCTCTGCAACTTGTCCAAGTCCCTCTGCAAACTATAACACCCCTCTTCACTATCTACCACTCCACCGACTTTAGTGTCATCTGCAAATTTACTAATCCAATTAGCTTGCCCAACACTACCTCTTTCGTGATAATAGTCCTCACCTACCATAGCCTCCATGTCATCAATTTTTGGTATGTTATTTGTGTCATCCGCTGTGAAGACTGACACATATTACTCGTTCAATTCCTCAGCTATTTCCTCATTTCCAGTTATTACATCCCTCTTCTCATCCTCTAAAGAACCAATGTTTACTTTAGCCACTCTTTTTCATTTTAGATATTTGTAGAAACTTTTGCTATCTATTTTTACATTCTAAGTTAGTTTACTCTCATACTCCATCTTACTTTCCTTCATTGCTTTTTTCATGACTTTCTGTTGACCTTTAAAGATTTCCCAATCCTCTGGTTTTCATACATTCTTTGCCACTTTGTATGCATATTTGAGATGACATTTCGAATCCAGATGACCCTTTGTCAAAGCTCAAATTGGAGTGTGTTTTGACAAAGGGTCATCTGGACTCAAAGCATCAGTTCTTTTCTCTCCTTACAGATGATGCCAGATCTGCTGAGATTTTCCAGCATTTTCTCTTTAAAAAAAAAATCAACTGATTGATAGGCTATCTGTGGTGGGTAAAAAAATAATTATCTGTTTGTGCATTTTCAATATATTTCTTTGTTAATGTTTCCAATGCTCTATTATTACGTCATTTAAACTGGCTGTCTTAAAATGAAGACATACATCTTACATTCATATAGAAAAGTTAAGGACCCTTGCTGCCCCCTTCCCCCATCAAGTGGTCCCTCTCCTTGCCACGCATATTCCTGCTTACTTACCAGTGGCCTGGATCCCTTGGCACCGGCACATCGCTACACCCTTCCCCGTTGACACTGCTGGCATTGCAGAGCTGCCGGCCTCTCCTTGAACGTTGACCCTCAGAAAAGCCAGCCGCAGAAAAGCCAGCCTCCTCTCTGGGAGGCAAGAGAGGAGATTGCAGAGCCTCTGGCTCTGATCTTCAGGTCCTCGTTGGTTACGGGTGTGGTTCCGGAGGACTGGAGGATAGCGAATGTGGTCCCCTTGTTTAAGAAGGGGAAGAGAGACCTTCCAGGGAATTATAGGCCAGTGAGTCTTACTTCTGTTGTGGGCAAGGTATTGGAGAGAATTATTAGGGATCGGATTTATAGTTATTTAGAGAGAAATGAATTGATTGGGGATAGTCAGCATGGTTTCGTGAAGGGTAGGTCATGCCTTACTAACCTCATTGAGTTTTTTGAGAAAGTGACCAGAGAGGTGGATGGGGGTAAGGCGGTTGATGTAGTATATATGGACTTTAGTAAGTCTTTTGATAAGGTGGCCCATGGAAGACTTCTACAGAAAATGCAGATGTGTGGAATAGAGGTTGATTTAGCTAATTGGATTAGGAATTGGCTGGCAGATAGAAGACAGAGGGTGGTGGTTGATGGGAGATATTCATCGTGGAGTTCGGTGACGAGTGGTGTGCCTCAGGGGTCTGTTTTGGGGCCCCTGCTGTTTGTAATTTTTATAAATGATCTGGATGAGGGTATTGAGGGATGGATCAGTACATTTGCAGATGATACTAAAGTTGGTGGTGTGGTAGATAGTGAAGAGGGGTGTTTTAGTTTACAGAGTGACTTGGACAAGTTGCAGAGCTGTGCCGAGAGGTGGCAAATGGAGTTTAATGTGGAAAAGTGTGAGGTAATGCACTTTGGCAGGAACAATAAATGTGTAGAGTATAGGGCTAATGGTAGGGCTCTTAATAGTGTTGAGGAACAGAAGGATCTTGGTGTATGTTTCAATAGATCCCTGAAAGTAGGCAGTCAAGTGGATAAAGTTGTTAAGAAGGCTTATGGAGTCGTAGCTTTTATTGGTAGGGGGATTGAATTTAGGAGCCGCAGCATCATGTTGCAGCTGTACAAAACTCTAGTGCGGCCGCACTTGGAGTAGTGTGTGCAGTTCTGGTCGCCACATTATAAGAAAGATGTGGAGGCATTGGAGAGGGTACAGAGGAGGTTTACTAGGATGTTGCCTGGTATGGAGGGCAGGTCCTATGAAGAGAGGTTGAAGGATTTGAGGTTGTTTTCGTTAGAAAGGAGGCGGCTAAGGGGGATCTTATTGAAGCATATAAGATGATTAGAGGTTTAGATAGGGTGGACAGTGATAGCCTTTTTCCTAGGATGGAGAAAGCTAGCATGAGGGGACACAGCTTTAAATTAAGGGGTATGAGTTATAGGCCGGATATCAGAGGTAGGTTCTTTACTCAAAGAGTGATTAGGGAGTGGAATGCCCTGCCTGCAGCTGTTGTAGATGCGCCAAGTTTGGTGGCGTTTAAGAGGTTAGTTGATAAGTATATGGATGAGAAGGGAATGGTTTAGTTAGGAGGGGCATTGCTTTTATTTTGGTCGGCACAACATCGAAGGCCGAAGGGCCTGTTCTGTGCTGTATTGTTCTATGTTCTATGTTCTATGGTCACTTACGTGGCCTATTTGGCACTTAATGTGGTGGATCTTCTCAAAAAGATGAGTGAGACTCTTATCTCTAGGAATAAATTCCCCTGTATGTGGTTGACTCAGTAAAGTGTTTCCCAGCACCTAAGGGACAGTGAATAATGTAACATTGCCAGAATTACTCACACTAGAATAAACAGCAAAAAGGAAATTTTGTTTGCAGAATATTTAATTAGTCAATTCGCCTGTGTCTGAGCATAAGTTAATGTGAATTAATCTGTATTTTTTTGTCCTGAATATTATCTTTGAATCCCAAATTTGTCCTCAGCCTGTGGCATCCCTCCAATTTCAGTTATTATTTTGGATAATGTGAAAAAAAATCAATAAATCTGCACTAAACATATGAACAAATTTGGTTCAGAAGATCATAGACACACTACTTCCCTTCGGTCTAGCCCTGAATCAGTTGCAAAAAATACAGTTTCTCTGAGTTCAGCAGAGAACAGTCTGTAGGGATGTCGGATAAACATCCAGCTCCACAGTGCCAGAGATGCAAGAAATGTATAGCCTCTAGAATGTGACTGCATCTGAGATTCTCCAAATTCTCCAAACTATGTCATTCAGTATTGTGAATAAACATAAGGGCAGAGTGACAAATATTTACGCCTGTGGTTATATGTGGTCCTAACCGATCCACACCTGTGCATCATTTCAATGCAGTTAGCCATAGCATTGTTCTCCATTCCCTCTGCTCTGTAATTCAACACTATGGCATCACTTTCCCTTCTATTTAAGATCTTGTGTGAATGGTGGCATCTTTAATAATTCAAGATTGTACCAAAGTATCGGTTTGGATTTAGTGCCCCATCCGAGCTGGAATCCGCAGCTTTCTGAAATTAGAGAATGCTATCAACTGCGCAAACTAGAACAGAATGCATCCTCTCTAAAGATTTCTCTTCCCGACCATGTATCTTTGTAGCACTTCAGTTCTCCAAACTCAATACTCTCCAGTCACCAGTGACCCTTGGCTTAATCATGCCAGCTTAATCGCTCATACATATGAGTTCTAACTCTGTGTCTCCACCGCAGCCACTGAGTTCCCATTATGGTTTTGTTATTTGTGTGATGCCAGGTCTTGGATGAGATCCAATGTCTTACAATTGGACATCAATAAAACAGAAACTATTTTGTTCACCTTGATGCTGAAGCACGCAGTGCTCTTCAGCCTGATATGCCAAGTGGATAATCCACCTTTGCTTCCCGAAAAGTCCTGATGATCATAGATGCCTGCCTTCAACCAATTCAGTTCACTTCACATGATATCAAGAAACAGCTGAGGGCATTGAATACTGAAAAGGCCATTGGCCCCAGCAATATTCCACTTTTATACTGAAGACTTGTGCCCAAAGCCAATTTGTTTCAATATAACTGCAATACTAGCATCTACCCAACAATCTGGAATATTTCCAAGATATGTCATGTCTGCAAAAGCAGGTCAAATCCATCCCAGCTGATTACCGCTCCATTGTCCTGATCATTAGGAAAATGATGGAAGGTGTTGTCAACAGGACTCCTTATGCGGTAACAAACTGCTCACTAATGCCAGTTTGTGTTCTACCGGGGCGACTCAGTTTCATGTCTCATTACAGCCTTGATTCAAATGCAGACCAATTTGCTGAACTCAAGGTGACAGTGACTGACCTTGATAGTAATGCAGGCAAGTGTGAAATCAAGGAGCCCTAGTAAAATGGAAACAAGGGAAGGCCCTTCGATTTTTCTGAAGTCATGTATAACACAAATGAAGATCGCCCCAGGATATGAGAGCAGGTTTGTGTCTTAGGCACTACCATCTTCAGCTATCCATAAATGATCTTTCCTCAATCGTAAGATCAGAAAGTGGGCTGTTCACTGATAATTGGTCTGTTTTCAGTTCCATTCATGACCTCTTAGATAATGAAGCATTTTGTACCCACAAGCAACAAGATCTTGACAACATTCAGGCCTGGGCAGCAAGTAACATTCCTGTTAGGAACACAGTTCCAGAATTGTATTCTCATGACAACGAAGGAACATGATTTAGTCCCAAATCAGGATGATATATAATTTAGGGTGGATTTGCGAGTGCTGAGCTTCCCATGCACATGATGCCTTGTCCTTCTTGGTGTTTGGAGTTTGGAAGTTGTTTTTGAAGGAGTTTTGGTGGGCTATGGCAGTATATCTTGTAGATGGTACACACTGCTGCAGAATTTCTAGTATTTGACCTGCACATGTAGTCATAGTGTCTATATGGTTGGTTGCAGTTCACTTTCTGCTCAGTGGTAACCCCAAGAATGTTAATGATGGGGTAGCCCCATTGAATGTCAGGGGAAGATGGCTAGATTCTATCTTATTGGAAATTATCATTGCCTGGTACTTGTGTGGTGCAAATGTTATTTGCCACTTATCCAAGCCTGGATATTGTCCGGGTCTTATTGCACAAAGGCATTATCTACGAAATTGTGTGTGGTGCTGAATATTGCGCTGTGATGAGGAAGAATTTCTTCAAACAGAGGAACTCAATGCCACAGTGAGACTGTAGAGGTCAGGTCATTAAGTGTCTTTAAGACAGAGTTAGATAGATTCTTGATTAATAAGGGGATCAAGGGTTACAGGAAGAAGGCAGGAGAATGGGGATGAGAATAATATCAGCCATGATGGAATGGTAAAACATGCTCAGCGGGTGGAATGGCCTCGTTCTGCTCCTATCTCTCCTACATCATACGGTCTTATGGTTCATCCTCCCTTCTGACTTTCTGTTGGAGGGAAGGTTATAGATGAAGCAATTGAAGATGCTTGGGCCTGGGATTTTGCACACAAGAACTGAGCAACGCCTGGATGCAAAGCAGAGATAAATCATGATTTTTTACTTTGTATCTGTGTTCACTGTTGAACACAGGTACAAAGAAAAAAATCAGGTTTACCTGGAATCGTGAGCTTTTGGAGCACTGCTGCTTCATCAGGTGAGTCACTCAGGTGAAAGCTTGTGATTCCAGATAAAACTGTTGGACTTTAACCTGGTGTTGTGACATTCTTACTGTGCCCACCCCAGTCCAACACCAGCATCTACACCTCATGTATTTTTTGAGACAAATCCTAATTGAAAAAGGAAATTGAGAAAGGAAACTGACCCTTCCAGTTACTAAGGAAACTAAGACTGAAATTGAGATTGGAAGTCAAAACATATGGGAGAGTGAAACAATTTGAATCTGTATAAATGCACTGAGTCGTTATAGCTTAGTTACTGATCTCAGAGGTGCAGTATATGCTGGCTGAAGAACACAGAAGTTAGATTTAGAAGCTGTATGTGCAATTGAAGTTTCATCTCAAATAATTTTGTATTATTTAGGGAACTCCTGCTGCCCCATTTTGGTATTTTATCTTTTAACCCCAGTCCTCTGACTAGTCTTTATATATTTACTTCTCAAGTAAGTCATTCCCTATTTAACAATGTAATTCATTCTCCTTCTGTGGCTTGAGAGAGAGCGAGTACTGCTGCTCACTGTGTGAAGAATTACTCTTTGGGTTTGTTCTTATTTCTAATTCTAAGATTATGCTGAAAACAGTTAGCAGATCAGGCATCAATGGAGGTAAAAGAGAAAACATCTGGGGGCAAATTTTCCTGTTCCATTCACTACAGGAATTGTAGCAGGTGAAGGGGCAGACCACAGAATGGTCCGTTGACTCCAGGCAAGATTTTCCGATTTCAGGTCAAGCACAGCCAGAAAATTCCACCCTTAGGGTATCAATCCTTCCTCAGAATTCAAGAGTCCATGGTTGAAATAGCTTGTCTGTTCTAACCATCCAAAAATATGTTGTGTTGGTGATTTGAAAAGCTATGCCACCATTACTTAGAAATGTATGTGTGTTTTGGAAACATTTATTTGGATGCTTTTTCAGTGGTTACAATGGACTGATCATTTGGCATCTCTTTTTTTCCAGATATGGTTACAGAAGTACGGCTATCTTCCAGCTAGTGAACCCAGAATGTCAGTATTGCGTTCTTCACAGTCCATGTACTCAGCTGTAGCTGCTATGCAGCAATTCTATGGAATTAAAGTTACGGGGACTTTGGATGAAAACACGATAGAGTAAGGAACATCTGCTTTCCTCTTTAACCAGCACCAGCTCACAAGTGCTGCATACGTCCACTCGATGAAGTTGATCCGACTTGTAATTCACGGAGCAAGGAAACAGTGCTGTCATTTTCAATAAGGGCAGCAAATCTAAGATTTCTTCATTGCCCCTTAAGGGAAGATGTCGCTTATTAATGTTGTGGTTATCCTCTTTGGAGGTTGCAGGAAATGTAAAATTATCATTTACATTCAGTACATATGTCCCAATCATACAGATCAAGTGCTTGCTTCTTTTCTGTTCCATGGTTGTGCATAGCCGTTACTTAGGCAGGCCTACGCCCTAGTAGAAAAAAACACCAGGAAGTTGCAGATGCACACAATTTAAAGATAATTGTCAACCTTTGAGGAAGATAATGTGAGGTTAATAACAAGTTAATGCTGCACAATGGATCAGCCAAACCTGAGAATCCAAAGTTATTGATGAAAGTTTATCTTGACTTTAACAATAAGGACAGTTTCCAATCTATTGGGTGGCACGGTGGTACAGTAGTTAGCATTGCTGCCTCATAGTGCCATGGATCCGGGTTCAATTCCAACCTCAGGTAACTGTCTGTGTGGAGTTTGCATTTTTTTCCCTAGTCTGCGTGGGTTTGTTCCCATACTCCAAAGATATGTGGGTTAGGTGGACTGGCTATGCTAAATTGCCCCTTAGTGTCAGGGATTTTAGCAGGATAAATACATGGGGCTATGGGTATAGGGCCTGGGTGGGATTGTTGTGGTTGCAGGCTCATAGGAAACTTACAGTGCAGAAGGAAGCCATTTGGCCCATCAAATCTGCATCAACAACAATCCCACCCAGATCCTGTCTCCATACCCCATGTATTTATCCACTAATTCCCCATTTACTTAGAAATCTGGTGACACTAAAGTACAATTTTAGCATGGCCAATCAACCTAACAAGCGCATCATTAGCTCAATAGACTGAATAGCCTCTTATATTAATCAAAAATTTTTGTAACTGCTGAAGATCAAGCATAAACAAACTGCCCAAAATGCCATTTTGAAAGCTCATGGTTGGACTGCTTTTCCTTTTGCTACTTTTAACATTCCAAGCTAGCCATCTCCTTTACATGTTGATCAGTGGGAAGTTTCTGGATGTGGAGTTGCCAGCATTGGACTGGGGTAAACACAGTAAGAAATCTCTCAACACCAGGTTAAAGTCCAACAGGTTTATTTGGTAGCACAAGTCACTAGCTTTCAGAGCGCTACCCCTTCATCAGGTGAGCAGGATCGCATTCCAGTCATTATTTTGTGAATTGAGTTTGTGTCTTTATATGCCCTGTTACATGAACAGAACTACCACTCCCTTATGAAGGGGCACACTCCGAAAGCAAGTGGTTGTGCTACCAAATAAACTTATTGGGCTTTAACCTAGTGTTGTGAGACTTCTTACTAGTTGCTGGACACCACAGTATCAGCCAGAAGATGATGGTGGATTAAATTATTTTCTGTTTTGTGGTCCACTTTCCACATGTCTTGGCCAAGCCATTCGGCTCTGTGCGTAGGATGGCAGTAACTTGACCGGGGGACAGCAAAAAGAAACTTGTATTTGACATGCCTTGTCTCAGTCAGAACAGCAGTCTAATACCTAAGGGGTTTTAGATTATCAAGGTTGCATTAGGAATAGCCGCATTCAACAGAAGAAAATTTGATTTTTTTATATAAGAAAGCCAATGTGTAAAAATTTTCAAAGGTTTTCAAAGCAAGAAATACACGAAAGCAGTTGTCGCTGAAACACAGTCAAGTACTCACCTCATTCAATGTTTTTAACTTCTGGAATTGAACCTGAATCTGTCTTGTCCAACCAGTTAGAAGTTAAAGCTGATGTTTGCTCGAGAAATACCATACCGTAAAAATACAGTTTAACAGTTGATTCAATAATCTCAGTTTAGGAGGTGTTAAAGATTGCAATAGACCAGATATACCCTAAAGACATTAATTACTCTCACTGCCCTGGAACTGATTCAATACCCTTATCGCTAATTGAACAAGGATAAAAAAAAAATTAACTGTGAGCCTGTGGGAAAGGTAAAAATTGGCAATATCCATTGTCATTTTTAAAAGTCAATAGTACAGCAAGGTGTTTCTCTTAACTGAATTTTAATAAAGCATTTCTTGGTGCCTGAAAGTTTACATTGGAAATGTTTAATTGACAAATGCAGTTGCAAGCTTAAAAGATTCCAAAACTGAATGGACATTTCTGACAGAGCTGCTTCAGAATATGAGAAGAGGCATCCATAATAATGTGTGACATTACGAGTACCACTAATAGAATCTTTAGTTGTGCTATTCGAAGCAAAAATGAACACATATTTTGACATATAGCTGACTGTCCAAAAAAAGGAAAAAAATGGGGAAAAAGCCAGCTGTATTAATTTTTATTTATTACAAAACAACAATAAATTATTTTCCTTGTGGGCATCAATTATATTGTGCACCTTATGCAGCCTTCCACATGGTGTATGGAGCATAAGTCATTGGAGTTGCACTGTGAAAACAAGATTTAGATGTATGCACTTGGCTTTTTGCCAAAACCACCATTAATATAATCTCTGAGTTTGAATTAGTGCTGCACTTTAATAAAGTTGATGCATCAAGTTGAACTCATTTTGATGCGCTAAGCAACAAGAACATACCTGCCTGATGCTGGAAGTGAAGTCAAGGGCAATGTCGTGATGCACTGCACTAAAGCCTAACTATTTGGTAACATGATTGACATTGGTCCATAATCACTCTACTTCACATCCAGTGACAACTTGACACATTCAAGAGGAACAAAGGCCATAGGGAACAATAAAAATCAGAGGCTTCAGTCACTGCAAATTAGCAACTTCCTGTTTTTACATCCATCTATACTTTATGACATGAGGAGAACAATGACAGGACATAGAATAATTTTGAAGAAGTTAGATCCATCCTACCAAAACAGTGATTTAAATAATCTCCTCTTGTACACTCAGATTCTCTGATTTTAAGCAGTTGAATTTTGCTTTTATATATTGCTTATGTGAGGTAAGCAAGTACAAATTTAAACATTTATGATTGTAGCATCAATAATGGTAGCCCCTGGCAGCTTTGTAACCACTCCAAGCTTTGGATTCTCTTTCAATATTCAACAGTGCTTAATTCTGACTTGCTGAAGTACAGGACTTCTTTGAGGGAACAAATAAAACAGCCCACAGTTCCTTGATTAGGAATTCTGATTGTTTCTGTAATTCCCATGAATAAAACTGTCTTCACATGATCACATTTTTCAAAGATAATGTGACACAACATAGTTAACAAGTTACTACTTTTGGATAACATAGGCATTCTTTATTTTTTTCAATAAAGGTGGAATTTTATAAGAGTATTGTAGCCTGCCTGTGAAGCATACAGACTTGGATTCTTTTCAGTAAATTAAATTGTGCTATCTTGAAAAAAGCCTGAATTGATTGAACAGAATGGCTTAACTGCTTCTGCAGAATGCATTTGAAAGACATACTTGAGTATTTTCCAGACAAAAACCCACTCCATAGAACTCAAAGAATTTTGGAGTAGGAGACCATTCAACCCATTATATTTGTGCTGACTCTACTAGAACTATCCAAAACGGATCCTACTGACCCACTATCTCCCCTTTGCTTCTTATCTCCCAACAGTTTTATGTCTGATGTCCACATTTACAGTTTCTGATTGGCATTTTGGCTCCTGGGCTTGACACCTCATGATTGGTGCCTGTACAATAGTTAGACCTCAGCTGGAAGTTTGTGTACCTCAGCTAGAAGGATGTGAATGTATTAGAGAGAGTGCAGAAGAGGGTTACAAGAATGGTAAAGAGCTGAGAAACTTTAGTTGATGAGGATAGAACATAGAACATAGAACATAGAACAATACAGCACAGAACAGGCCCTTCGGCCTTCGATGTTGTGCCGACCAAAATAAAAAGCAATGCCCCTCCAAACTAAACCATTCCCTTCTCTTCCATATACTTATCAATTAACCTCTTAAACGCCACCAAACTTGGCGCATCTACAACAGCTGCAGGCAGGGCATTCCACTCCCTAATCACTCTTTGAGTAAAGAACCTACCTCTGATATCCGTCCTATAACTCATACCCCTTAATTTAAAGCTGTGTCCCCTCGTGCTAGCTTTCTCCATCCTAGGAAAAAGGCTATCACTGTCCACCCTATCCAAACCTCTAATCATCTTATATGCTTCAATAAGATCCCCCCTTAGCCGCCTCCTTTCTAACGAAAACAACCTCAAATCCTTCAACCTCTCTTCATAGGACCTGCCCTCCATACCAGGCAACATCCTAGTAAACCTCCTCTGTACCCTCTCCAATGCCTCCACATCTTTCTTATAATGTGGCGACCAGAACTGCACACAATACTCCAAGTGCGGCCGCACTAGAGTTTTGTACAGTTGCAACATGATGCTGCGGCTCCTAAATTCAATCCCCCTACCAATAAAAGCTAAGACTCCATATGCCTTCTTAACAACTTTATCCACTTGACTGCCTACTTTCAGGGATCTATTGACACATACACCAAGATCCTTCTGTTCCTCAACACTATTAAGAGCCCTACCATTAGCCCTATACTCTACACATTTATTGTTCCTGCCAAAGTGCATTACCTCACACTTTTCCACATTAAACTCCATTTGCCACCTCTCGGCCCAGCTCTGCAACTTGTCCAAGTCACTCTGTAAACTAAAACACCCCTCTTCACTATCTACCACACCACCAACTTTAGTATCATCTGCAAATTTACTGATCCATCCCTCAATACCCTCATCCAGATCATTTATAAAAATTACAAACAGCAGGGGCCCCAAAACAGACCCCTGAGGCACACCACTCGTCACCGAACTCCACGATGAATATCTCCCATCAACCACCACCCTCTGTCTTCTATAGATAGATTGGAGACAGTTGAGAAGAGATTTGATAGAGATGTTCAAAATCATGAGGAGGCTGGACAGACTAAATAGGGATAAACTATTCCCCCTTGTAAAAGGATCAAGAATAAGAGGGCACAGATTTAAAGTAATTTGTAAATGAAGCAAGTATGATGTGGAGAAAAAACTTTGAGACTGGAATGCATGGCCAGGAATTATGGTAGAAGCAGGTATAATCAAGGCATTCAAGAGGGCATTAGATGATTATTTGAATAGGAACAATGTGCAGGGTTATGGGAAAAGGCAAAGGAATGGTAGTAAGCTACAGTGTTTGGAGATCTGCTGCAGAAACAATGGGCCAAATTGCTTCCTGCACTGTGGCAGTTCTGTGAAGGGCACAATATTGTGGGCCACAGTACATTTATTTTTTTCTCTTTTGAACGATTTATTGTAACACATATTTCTAAAACCTCGTATAAATAATTGAGAATGATAGCACTGATTTTGCTGCAGCAGTACATCAAACAGTCTCTGCCATTGGTTAGGCTTGATGTGGAGATGCCGGCGTTGGACTGAGGTAAACACAGTAAAGTCTCACAACACCAGGTTAAAGTTCAACAGGTTTATTTGGTAGCAAACGCCACGAGCTTTCAAAGTGCTGCTCCTTCGTCAGGTGGGTGGAAGTTCTGTTCACAAATAGGGTATATAAAGCCACAAGCTGTCGCTCCTTCTTCAGGTGAGTGAGGAATTATGTTCACAAATAGGGCATACACAGACTCAATTTTACAAAATAATGGTTGGAATGCATGTCTTTACAGGTAATCAAGTCTTAAAGGTACAGACGATGTGAGTGGAGAAAGGGTTAAGCACAGGTTAGAGAGGTGTGTATTGTCTCCAATCAGGGCAGTTAGTGAGATTTTGCAAGCCCAGGCAAGTTGTGGGGGTAACAGATAGTGTGACATGAACCCAAGATCCCGGATGAAGCCATTCTCACGTGTGGAACGTGGCTATCAGTCTCTGCTCTGCGATTCTGCATTATTGTGTGTCATGAAGGCCACCTTGGAGAACGCTTACCCAGAGATCAGAGGCCGAATGCCCGAGACTGCGGAAGTGTTCGCCAACAAGAAGAGAACAGTCTTGCCTGGTGATTGTCGAGCAGTGTTCATTCATCCGTTGTTGTAGCATGGTTTCCCCAATGTACCATGCTTCGGGACATTCTTCCCTGCAATGTATCAGGTAGACAACATTGGCTGAGTTGCAAGAGTATGCACCATGTACCTGTCGATGGTGTTCTCGCTTGAGGTGATGGCATCTGTGTCGATGATCTGGCATGTCTTGCAGACATTGCTGTGGCAGGGTTGTGTGGTATTGTGATCATTGTTCTCCTGAAAGCTGGCTAGTTTGCTGCGTAAGAAGTCTGACAACACCAGGTTTAAGTCCAACCGATTTATTTGATAGTAAACTCACAAGCTTTCAAAGCTGTGCTCTTCGTCAGGTGACTGAGGTGTTCTGCGGACAGTGGTCTGTTTGAGGTTGTGCAATTGTTTGAAGGCAAGAAGTGGGGATGGCCTTGGCAAGATTTTCATCTTCATCAATGACATGTTGAAGGCTCCGGAGAAGATTTCATAGCTTCTCCGCTCCAGGGAAGTACTGGACAATGAAGGCTACTCTGTCCGCTGTGTCCCGTGTTTATTTTCTGAGGAGGTCATACAGGAAAGGATGTCCCGAGGCATGGTACATTGGGGATACCATGCAGACACTACGACAATGGATGAATGAACACTGCTTGACAATCACTAGGCAGAAATGTTCTCTTCCTGTCAGGGAACACTTTAGCAATCACAGGCATTCAGCCTCTGATCTTTGGGTAGGCATTTTTCCAAGGCAGCGTTCACGACACACGACAGCACAGAATCGCTGAGCAGAGAGTTATAGTCAAGTACGAGGACGGTTCAACCGGGATCTTGGGTTCATGTCACACTATGTGTGACGCCCATGACCTTGCCTGGGCTTGAAAATCTCACAAATTGTCCTAGTTGGAGATAATACACATCTCTTTAACCTGTGCTTAACCCTCTCCACTCGTTGTCTGTACTTTTAAGACTTGGATTATCTGTAAAGACTTGCATTCCGACCATTATCTTGTAAAGTGAGTCTGTGTCTATGTATGCCCTGTTTGTGAACATAATTCCTCACTATCCTGAGCGACCCTCCGAAAGCTTGTGCTACCAAATGAACCTTTTGGATTTTAACCTGGTGTTGTGAAACATCAGGAATTAGCAGATAACGAAATACATTTTCATAAAACTAATGACAAAGTGCTGCAACTCTAACAAGAATTTTTGGACAGTAGCATTTCCCCACATTTTCTCATTGCCTGGATTTGCTGTATTACATATGCATAAATAATGATGAGTGTCAGTAGCCTCATGCTAATTTTAACATAAGCTGTGGCTCAGTGAATTGACCTGAAAACCTGTAACTACGATTGCCTTAAAGATGAAAACCCTTCAATTCTTAAAACAAAGCTAGTTTTCTGAAATGAATACCATTTAATCTTTCATTCCCGAAGCTTAAGCAATGTTTTTGACACATTTGCTTCATGTGGCAGTTACAGCCTCCTGTCAATCCTGCCATTGTCTTGTATAGTGTGCACTGCTATGAAGCAATTCACACATAATTAGAATCATAAATGCAAACTAATTTGCAAAAATCTGGTATACTGCACTGAGTGTAAGACCAGCTAAAGGAGGTGTTATCACACATTCTTGCCTTCTGATGTAGTGTGACTATTATCTCAAATGCACAAAACCATCTGATTAATTTCAGTGAAAATGATTGAAGTGGACTATCATGTTTATTTGATTGCCTTCACACAGAAAGATGGGGATGTCATGGTGTGCAAGTCTGCACAACTTTGCAAATGCCTGTTCTTGATTTTCATTTCCCAGGGAACCAAACATCCAAACTACCACATTGGGCATGTTAATATCTGTGTATAACATTGCTCTTACAGAGTAAAACAGTTTGATAAATATAGATGATCTAAAAATTAACCAGTGGACGTTTTTGATCACAGTTAGTCAGGTTTTGAAGAACATTTTCTTTAAACCACCCCCCCCCCCACCCCCCCGCAAATCTTTGGTCACTGGCACGTGCATTAGTGCATGTAGTGCATTAATCTTTTCCCAAAAAGCTGTTAGCATCCCCACCCCAAACCACATGCAAACTAACATCAGACAATGGATGGCTGGGATAGTCATTCAATGTTGTTGGAGTGGAGGAGGAGATTTGCAACTAGCAACATATGTCAAGGCCAGGAGAATCAAACAGCACACCAGAGAACAGAAGCCCATTACATGCAATCCTCACTACGAGTATAGGCTGTTTTGTCCAACAAGGATCTCGTCTTTGAAACGTGCATCTGATGGCTTCACCTGGGATGTTTTTCGACACTTCTGGTATATAAAAGTGACAAAAGCCCCTGATTTTTTTGCCACCACTTCGCTCCAAACTGCCACAGACTGTCTGTGTGAGTCACTGCAACTAAATTCTTTCAAATGGGCATCAGCCTCCGGCAGGAGATGCAGAGATTCAGAAACTTCTTTATCATCCACCCATCTGCATTGGTAGCTTCTCAGCTTCACCTCCTCCTACCTGCTCTATCAGCTGGCACCATAGCCAACACTTTGTCCTGACATGATTTTATCATCAAAGGATACACCATATAAGTGCTCCCTTTCCTGAAAATAACAACACTAGAAGGATTGAATACCAGAACACACCGATTTAAGGTAAATGACCAAAGAAGCAAGAGTTGGCAAGAGAAAAGAATGTTTGCACAGACTATAGTGACGATCTGGAATTCAATGATCATGAGTATCATGGAAGGAAATTCAAGCATATCTTTCAACATAGATTTGGTTAATTATCTGAACAAAAAATGCAGCATTAGGGGGAAAAGACGGAGAGATAGGATGAGGTAAGTTACTCTTATGGAGAGCTGGCATAGACATGATGGGCCAAATGGCCTTTGTGGTGTAATGGTTCTATCATTCTGTGATCAGCACTGTATGTTATGAACAAAATTTATTTTCATGAAAATAATTTATTGATTTCAAAATTATACAACTTGCTGATGTTTCTCAATGATAAGCTTCCCCTTTGCACCTAACAATTTTTTGTTAAGGGCTGCTGGAGACTTGGTGTGTAAAAACTGGCAGTATCAGTTACAAGGACTGGCACCACTGGTCATGGACCCTGGATCTGCAGCCCCACTGATTTAGTGCTGGCATGTAGACATTGACTTACCTACTGGCCCTCCCTGAATGACCCAAATCAGTGCTACCTCCACAGTAATGGCAAGGACATACATGAAGGATGGAGGTGGTGAGATCATTAATTTTTATTCTTCACTACTCTGCTGTGCTGGAAAGCACGGTGCCATTGCCATCTGATTTCAGGTACCATGAATAATTCTTTGTCAAGCTTGGAGGAATACTGTCCTAAGAAGCATCACTTATTTTTCTCAGTGTTGCTTAAAAGAACATCGGTGTTCTCCTCTTCGAAGAATATGGCTATGTGTCCCCACTGCTTCAGTCCACTTATATAGGGTGGGCACAGATTTGCATTGTCACTTTCCTGCCAGCTTAGAATAAAGATGTGGACTATTGGGGCAGCATGGTGGCACAATGGTTAACACTGCTGCCTCACAGTGCCAGGGACCCTAGGTTTGATTTCTGGCTTGGATCACTGCCTGTGTGGAGTTTGAACGTTCTCCCAGTGTATGTGGGATTCCTCTGGGTGCTCCAGTTTCCTCCCATAGTTCGAAAGACATGATGGTTAAATACATTGGCCATGCTAAATTCTCCCTCAATGTACTCTAACAGGTACCGGAGTATGACGACTCGGGGATTTGCATAGTAACTTCACTATAGTGTTAATGTAAGCCTATATGTGACTCCAATAAATAAATTTTAAAACTTTGTTGAAGTTCGGGAGATATTTGACCAGAACTGAAAGAAAAAGCTTCCCAGAGTTATGGTGAAGACTCTATCTGTGCCAAATTTTAGAATAGTTACACCATTAGTGAGGATCTTTAAAAGTTCAACTGCTTACTATTGTTTTACATGTGAACTGTGCTAATGACAGTTCCTGTACTAAATAACAGCTTTGTCCATTTAACTGAAAGCTTCCTCTGCTAATGAATTATATAACTTTCCACTGCAATGATGGCAACGATATGGAGAATGAGTAGGATTGCCAGAGGATACAGGAGGATATAAATAGGTTGGAGAGTTGGTTGGAGAAATGGCAGATGAAATTTAATCTGGACAAATAGGGTGGCACAGTGACACAGAGGTTAGCACTGCTGCCTAACAATGTCAGGGACCCGGGTTCAATTCCCAGCTTGAGTCACTATCTCTGTGGAGTTTGCACATTCTCCCTGTGTCTGCGTAGGTTTCCTCTGGGTGCTACAGTTTCCTCCCAGTGTCCAAAAATATCTGGGTTAGGTGGATTGGCCATACTAAATTGTCCTTTAATGCAGGGAAACCAGGTAGGGTAAATACATGGGGATAGGGCATGGGTGGAATTGTAGTTGGTGCAGACTTGATGGGCCAAGTGGCCTCCTTCTGCACTGTAGGATTCTATGAAAAGACTATGAGAAACATGACAGAATAGATAAAAAGCACATAAGGATTAAATTTCATCTACTATTTCTCCACCCAACTATCTGTACACTCCTATATTCTCTGGCAATTCTCCTCTCTCTCCGTATCATTACAGTGGAAAGTTACATCATTTGCTAGTTACTCTCCTTTGTTGAAGGGTCAGTTATGAGGAGACATAAGTTCAAGGTGAGAGGCAGGAGGTTTAGGAGCATGTGAGGAAAAATATTTTTACCCAGATGACGGTCTGGAATGCGCGAGCTGGGAGAGTGGTAGAGGCAGGTTGCCTCACATCCTTTAAAAAGTACCTGGTATAACATTCAAGCCACGTGCTGGCAAATGAGTTAAGGTGTTTCTAATGTGTTTGCGTGGACTCAACGGGCCAAAGGGCCTCTTCTGCACTATATGATTCTATGAGCTGATGCATTTTGGAAGTTCTAATGTTGGAGGAAAATATACATAAATGGCAGGAACTTTGGGAGCGTTAGCATACAGATGGATCTAGGCGTATAGATCTATCTTTCCCTGAAAATGGCAACACCAGTGAATAAAGCAGTCAGGAAGATGTATGGGATGCTTACTTTCATCGATCAGGGCATAGAGTATAAAAATTGGCAAATTATGTTGCAGCTGTATAGAACTTTAGTTCGGCACGTTTGGAATATTGCTCATAGTTCTAGTTGCCACATTATCCATGTATGGAGGCTTTTGAGAAGGTATAGTAAACGTTTGCCAGGGTGTTGCCTGTTTTCGAGGGCATTAGCTATGAGAAGAGATTGGACAAACTTGGTTTGTTTTCACTTGAATGTTGGAGGCTGAGGAGTGATCTGAGAGAAGTTTACAAAATTATGAGAGGCATGGATAGAATGGATAGAAGGAATCTTTTTTCCCAGGATAGAAATGTCAATTACTAGGGGACACAGGTTCAAGATAAAAAGAGAAAAGTTTAAAGGAGATGTGAGAGACAACTATTTTTACAGAGGGTGGTAAGTGCCTGAATATGTTGCTGGAGGAGATGGTAGAAACAAATACAACAGCAACATTTGTGGGCAGCACGGTAGCACATTGGTCAGCACTGCCACTTCATAGCTCCAGGTTCTTGGATTTGATTCCTGGCTTGGGTCACTGTCTGTGTGGAGTTTGCACATTCTCCTTGTATCTGTGTGGGTTTCCTCCAGGTGCTCCAGTTTCCTCCCACAGTCCAAAAATATTTGGGTTAGGTTGATTGGCCATGCTAAAATTACCCTTAGTGCCCTCAGGCGTATAGGTTAGAGGGATTAGTGAGTAAATATGTGGAGGTAGGACCTGGGTGGGATTGTGGTCAGTGCAAATTCGATGGGGCCAATGACCTCTTTCTGTACTATCAGTATTCTAAGATTTAAGAAGCATCTTAACATATACATGAATAGGCAGTGAGTAGAGGGACATGAACCACGTGGAGGCAAAAGATCTTTAGTTTAGAAAGACATCATGTGACAGCACAGGCATGGTGGGCTGAAAGACCTATTCCTGTTCTATACTGTTTTTTGTTCTTCTTTATTCATTGTATAGCAGATATTGAAGAATTTTTGGATATCGCATAAAACATTGAGAAAGGTGAACACAATATTTGGCAGTACTATCCTTCGTAAAGTCATCATGAAATCAATAGGAAGAGATGGAAGTATTCTAATAGGCTGAGAATTGGATTTCAGTAAACTGGCAATGAAATAAATACTTCTTATTTTTAATGGTATTACCAAAAGGATGATGTTCAGCCTGTTGTACCTCACTGAATTGGACTTTATTCACATTGGGGTCGTTGATATCAATAGATAATTTGGTTTGGTGCAGTGAGGGTGCGATGGGCTTGGGTCACTAAATAAAGCTCCCTAATCACTATGTGACCTTCCTGCTTAGTTTTCCTCTGCATACTTAGTTGTTTGTACCCATGTGCAATAACAGGAAGATTCATCTTAATGTGGCTTATCTGAATGAAATCAAAATTAATGTTAATGTTAAACTGATCACAGCAGAGGCTCTTTCAGCTTTCTTTGTTAGACATGTAAGTTACTGTTCCATAAAGCTTTATGTCAATGTGCAGAAGAATGATCTGTGATTGAGCTTACTTGTTTAAATCTGCTGGAAGTAATGTACCCGTGGTCAGATCAGTGCTTCACACTCGCTGCTATTTATACACTTGCTGATCAAGAAAGTTTCTCATTTCCTCCGCTACTTTTGTTTAAGCGGAAACTTAGCTGAGGCTCAGTTCTGTGACCTAGTGCCTGACAAAAGCGGCCATTCTTCATGTGATTGTTGGCAGGCTACTTGACTGCAATTGAGTTCAACTTCGCAAAAACCATTAGCTGACAATCAGATGTCGCTTTCCATGTTGAGGATGGCAGAAATCAACCAGGGCCTCTTCTCCACTCACTGTTCCTCCAGTAGAATTGAGCAAATTTGCTAATTTGAATCTGATTAGTATTGCACAATTTACTCACTCTGCTGACAATTTGCCATTTGACAAAACTTTGAGTGCTTAATACAAGTGTTAAATTGTCTGAGAGCTTCTCATAATTTAAATTGAACTACATTTGCATAATTATTAGTGAATTATTATACTTACATGCAATCCAACTGAACTCCAACCAATCTAATGTCATATTATGTTCTGATATTGGATTTGACATAATGATGGAACGAGTGCATGACTTTGACACTGTACGTGCTGCAGTGAAGAGAAACATGAAGTGAACGAGAAAATTCGCAGTTTTCGAAATGCAGGTCAGAATAATATGTCGATACCTCCCCCAATACTAAGGAAATGAATGGGTTGGAATTTTTGATCTACTGGTAAAAAAATGATTGTTTTGTCCATTTTTCTGAAAATAAATATGTGCCCTTAAAATTGGATTAATCAAGTCAAATTTTTAAGCTGTTTCCTTATCAAAATGGACAGGATAATTTGCCAAACAAAGGCAGATGTATCACAAGGTGCCTAAATATCAGGTATTGGCTTGATGTAATTTTGGTGCATATACAGTTTGCTTTAATTCGCTTTATTATGTGGATAATGACACCTTAATAGCTTCATTCTTTTTTGTTCTGTGCTTCATGTGATATAGTGATATCACCTTGAGGTGAGAATCTGTTTTGCTTGCCTTGTTTAAATATCTCCTCATTATCAAATGTGTTTCAGTTTTGCAGTGGTGTGAAATTAATTACTTTAAATTGTAATGACTGTCTATCGCACAATAAATGTGGCCCTCCAGATATTGTTGTGTATTTTGAAAATTATGTGTAATTAATAAGCATATTTCAGAACTGTATAGTGCTGCAAAATCAAACAAATATGTCATGGAATGAGGGTGAGAGTGCTAGATTAGGACAGCATGCCAGCATTTGTGATTTTTTTTTCATAAAACAGTTAAATGTACCAGTTAGCAGTTGTGAATCAGAAACTATACATCAGTAAGTGGTTAATGCACTCTGTCTAAGATCAGCAAGGATTTATCCTTAATTGATCATGCTGTTAACTGAAAACGTTCTACATTACATTGAGGATTGTTCCTGCCAAATTATTATTCAAAAGCTGATAATTGAAAATGGAACTTTTGACTTATTCTGTTCTACATTTCATTCATTAACACGACATTGGACCTATTAAGTATATCCACCTGCGGCTTACCGATTACACCAAAAGAATGTGCCACAGACATCAGAGCATTAAAAGAAAAAGGTCTTTGATTATTGGGTTTAATTTAGCGAAATGAAACAAAGCACTAAAACTGTCACCATCAACCATAGCATTAAACAGACAGTCATCAACTGATGGAGACTGGAGAATGAATTTATGAGTAGTGAATGGATCATGAAGTTCTAATCTACTGATTAAATGGCCAAATATAATCCATTGATAAATACAATTGAATTACTTTCAGGGCCATTACACCTATGTCATTTTCATTTTAAATCTGACTCTGGAGACTTCCTGAGATAAAAACTAAAACCTAATTTAAAAAGGGACTTAAAATCCAATCAGATTTATTGAAAAGGAATGACAGTTAGCAATGTGTTGGGAGTCGCGGGGGTTAATTGTAAGTGTCCCCACTGGCTGGGAAATGGGTAGTATAAAGGCCAGCTATCTGTTGATTTGAAAGGATGATTGGTTGATGTTTAAACTGTGCAGTCAGCCCACTACTGCCAGTTTCATGCTCGTGAGAACAGTTGAAATTGACCTCATACGGTCTGTTGAGGAGCCAGAAGGAATTACACCATGGGCTCTAGAGTGGAGATTTTTATTTGCAAAGCACACATTGCATTGAGAAGAAATGAAACAATATCATTCACTGTTAAATGCACATAGTTTAAAGTTATTCTTTTTTTCTTTCACAGCTGGATGAAGAAGCCCCGCTGTGGTGTGCCCGACCACTTTGGCAACAACGTTAGATTTAGTGTTAGAAGAAAGCGTTATGCATTAACTGGGCAGAAGTGGCATCATAAACATATCACTTACAGGTACCTATACTCACACATCGTCGAATAAGCAGTTTCATGTAATATTCATCGGGATTTGTAAAGGTGGAAAAGAAAAAAAAAATTGAGTACTGTGAATGTGAAATGTAGGCAGAAAATTCTGGAAATGTGTAACTTGTTTGCAAAGGAAAGAGAAAAGTCTCAGACAAAGATTATTCTTTTAGGCATTGACCACTCCTCACACCCCAAATTTTTCTTTTATATTCAGTGATCCGTGAAGTATTACTCCCTAGAAATCTAGCTGCAACTTATTTGTCACTGACCAGTAAAAATTGATTTTCTGTTAGCTATGTGCAAACCAGAATCTATGCTAGCAAGCTTTATTATATATTTACTATTACTATTTTAGGAGCAAAAACGCAGGATTAATTGTTTGGTGAAAATATATTCATTACTGCTGCCTGGTTTAGTAGTCTGTACTTACATTCAGTTGTTCGAGACTAAAATCCTTTGAACATAATTTTGACATGAAGGTATAATGAGTAACATCCCAAAGCTGGAAGCTGTGGCTAAATGCAAACATTTTCATTCGTAGGGTAATTTTCTCACTTTGCATTCCTGGGAGGAAGCCTAACCTGTTGTTGGTACATATCTGAAATTTGGATGGATGGCTTTGCATAATTTAGTTTGAAAGGGAAGCAATACTGAATGTATAGAGATGCTTAACTGTTGTATAATGTTATGCATCGACTATCAGTCCAACTGGCTAGGGAAGAGCCAAATTTCTTGTCAGGTGGGACACAATCCACTTGCATTCCTCAGATGTTAGAGTAAAAACAGTCTGACTGATTCAGTAACTTATTACAAAAAGGAACATAATAGTTTGTAAAGCAGCAGATGCATTTTTTATGGATTATGTACAAACTATAGACATGCCAGGCATATCTTTTTAACTCACCCAGCTCAAGATATTCCCAGTATCAGGGAATGATGAAAGCTCTTAAGCATTTGAGATCCTTCACTTCAGTAACTTCAGAGACAAAAGCAGATTAGTGAGGAATCGCTTATGGATAAGGATTGTTCTGTACAATAATGGCAACAAACATGACAATGTTCTCATGAAATTTCTCTATCTTCTGTTATAACAAAGATATTCATCTGGAAATGAATTAAAATAGAAGAGAAAAGCAACATCTAATAGACGACTTAAATAAACTTGCTACTAATATGGCAGATAGAAGACAGAGGGTGGTGGTTGATGGGAGATATTCATCGTGGAGTTCGGTGACGAGTGGTGTGCCTCAGGGGTCTGTTTTGGGGCCCCTGCTGTTTGTAATTTTTATAAAGGATCTGGATGAGGGTATTGAGGGATGGATCAGTAAATTTGCAGATGACACTAAAGTCGGTGGAGTGGTAGATAGTGAAGAGGGTGTTATAGTTTGCAGAGGGACTTGGACAAGTTGCAGAGCTGGGCCGAGAGGTGGCAAATGGAGTTTAATGTGGAAAAGTGTGAGGTAATGCACTTTGCAGGAACAATAAATGTGTAGAGTATAGGGCTAATGGTAGGGCTCTTAATAGTGTTGAGGAACAGAAGGATCTTGGTGTATGTGTCAATAGATCCCTGAAAGTAGCCAGTCAAGTGGATAAAGTTGTTAAGAAGGCTTATGGAGTCTTAGCTTTTATTGGTAGGGGGATTGAATTTAGGAGCCGCAGCATCATGTTGCAGCTGTACAAAACTCTAGTGGGGCCGCACTTGGAGGATTGTGTGCAGTTCTGGTCGCCACATTATAAGAAAGATGTGGAGGCATTGGAGAGGGTACAGAGGAGGTTTACCAGGATGTTGCCTGGTATGGAGGGCAGGTCATATGAAGAGAGGTTGAAGGATTTGAGGTTGTTTTCGTTAGAAAGGAGGCGGCTCAGGGGGGATCTTATTGAAGCATATAAGATAATTAGAGGTTTGGATAGGGTGGACAGTGATAGCCTTTTTCCTAGGATGGAGAAAGCTAGCACGAGGGGACACAACTTTAAATAAAGGGGTATGAGTTATAGGACGGATATCAGAGGTAGGTTCTTTACTCAAAGAGTGATTAGGGAGTGGAATGCCCTGCCGGCAGCTGTTGTAGATGCGCCAAGTTTGGTGGCGTTTAAGAGGTTAGTTGATAAGTATATAGATGAGAAGGGAATGGTTTAGTTAGGAGGGGCATTGCTTTTTATTTTGGTCGGCACAACATCGAAGGCCGAAGGGCCTGTTCTGTGCTGTATTGTTCTATGTTCTATGTTCTAATATCACAATGGAATTGCAAACAAATGAATTCACCATGGCTAATCTTATTAACTGATGCAATTTGAAAAGTGAAAGTTAGATAATGCTTTCTGCATTTTCTGATGTTGGCTGCTGTTTAGTTTAAAGATAATTCAATTTCAAAGATTGCCCAATAATGAGAAATTAATCCCTAGAATGTCCCTGATTGTTTCACAACTATCTAATTACTTTTGAAGTAAATTTACTGCTGTTAAGTGGACAAAAGTGGTAGTCAGTTTGCACACGAGGAGAAATTGAATAGCTTAATCTGTTTTTGGTGATAATGAGGGATACATGCTGCCAGAAATGGATTAAATATAGAAATTGAAGCTGTCTATGACTTCTCAGTGGATATTGTTTATTTTCCTCTTTTTCTCTTCAATGTGTAAAATCCTGCTGAGATACAGTTCCAGAGTCACTAGCTATCCTGCAGCATCTCATCCAAGGTTTCATACTCCATGTGTGAGCCTAGAAAGAGAATATGCCAGGAGCAATCACAGCCAAATCTACAAAAAGCCTCATTCAGTATGCACCAACATGCCTTCTCTAGGAAGGCTCATCGTATACTAATCATAACTGGGAACTGGTACTGATTTTACTCATACTTCAAGAACACTGAGGTTAAGAAACGCAGTCCTCCATTTGTCATGGTTAAGATCAATTAATCCAGATGGGACATAAATGGTCTATCTGGCTCAGTCCATGGTAAATAGACTTTTTCCACCTGAACAATGGTGATATTGCAGTTTCACAGAGTTGGGCAGGATCTGATTCTGAGATTCCCATGCCCATTTACAGCACCAATGTTTTTGCTGGCGTGGGATAAAAGTGTAGAAGCAAGCCCACACAATGCACTCATGACCTAGCCAGTTCCATTGTGAATGTAGGAATTTTCATATTATTGGAGTGGGGTTAGTTTCTTGAGGGTCTTGAGGTTCATAACTTCTCAGAAGAGTCCTAAACCATGATCTGGATTGAAGAACCTTTAAAACAGTATATTTAAAAAGTCTTAGCCATGTTCGTCCTAATGACCTCCATGCCATGCATTCATAATGAGGCTATCTGTGAACTATATCAACAAAAACAGATGGCAAGGCATCTCTTTCTCCAGATGGGCATATTATGAATGTTTGGCTGAACTCCAAAGCTCACTAATGTAATAGCTCAGCAAGCATTTGTTTTCACGGATTGAAGTGAAGTGTTTGCTTTGATTAATTGAGATCATTGGGATGTTATAAGTTATTCTTTCTTCGAAATGTTTCTTTCAATGATTATATGTTTATTTGGTCAAGATTAAAAGTGAAATAAGGTAAAGCTTCCATTATTGATATCATAATGGTTCTGTCTGATTGACATTTTTGTAGAGTTATAATAGCACAAGTTCTTCCAAAACAGCTTTAAAATGTATTTCAAGGCTTATTATATGACTATTTGTATGAGGCATATTGGGTGCGTGGGCATGGATGATGCAGGAAGCCATGGGGTCATGGAGTTGGCATAAGCATAGGAGGTGGCTTGGGAGCATGGAAAGCATGGAAAGAGAGTGCTGAGGAGATGAGAGGGTTGAACTCTAGAGGGCCTAACACTCTTAACACAACTAGAATGAAATTACAGAGAATGGAGGCTGCTTCTAACTAGCCTGCTTCAGCACTTGCCCAACTCAGTGGCCGCATTCAAACTACTTCTGGAGATGACGGACTTGACTTCATCCTACCCTACCTCTCCAGAGTGAAAAGAATGTGTGTGGCTGCCACGTACACAGAGAAGATCTGCCAACTTGAGTTTCCTGCCTCATTAGTAAAAATTTGGCCCTGTGTGCATGCTTTTAAACCAGACCTCATTTGCTAGCATCTTTACAACACAATTTCTCAGTGTAACAACATGGTGCATCACTTCTGCTGTTTTAATCATCCATCAAATGACAATTCATTTAATTGGCGAAAGTATAAAAATATGAGACATGCAGAAAATCTTCTGCTGCAACTTAAGAGTAACTGATCAGTTTTTCACCAGAAGATCAGAGTGATCCACCGAAGTATGCCGCATTGACCTCATACATTCTGTTCACATCATACTAAGGATATCTTTTTGTTTAATTTTGCAAAAACCACTTCAAACAGCAAGGATTTTTTAATAGCTATGTTTAGCTGAAGCAATAAAACCAGGAAATCCTGGAAACACGCAGGCTGCAGACAGAGAGAGAGAAACAGAATTAGCATTTGACTTTTTATGAGAAGTGGGAAAAGTTGGAAATAAAATCAGAAAATACTGGAAACACTCATCAAGGCCTGGCAGCATCTGTAAAAAGAAACAGAATTCACATTTTTGGTTGGTGATGAAGGGTCGCCATCAGCACAAAACATTTACCCAGTTTCTCTCCACAGATGCTACTTGACCTGTTGGGCATTTCCAGCACTTTCTATTTTTGTTCAGATTTGATGCATCTGTAATATTTTTACTTTTTACAGAGAAAAAGTCAGAAATGTAATACGTTTTAATAAATGAAATGGGAATGGCTGAGAAAAAGAAGAGAAAGGAAGATCTGTGATATTATGGAAGACAGGAGAGATTAATTGAAAAAGAGCCCAACTAAAGGATATGATGATGAGCCAAGAAAGAAACAATGTGTCTAGCGCACTTTTGGGTGGCAAAATAATGAATGCCAACCAAAAGCAGAAACAAGACAAAAATAAGGATAAGATCGAAACATGCAAAAATAAAAGAAATACAATATGGCGTTAGAGATTATGGGGGGGGGGGAGTTTTCCTATTACACCTATCATGGGAATTGTAGTAGGCGCGGGTGGATCATACAAAGGTCTGTTGACCTCAGCGAGATTTTATGGTTTTGGGGCAAACATGGCCTGAAGGTCCTGCCCTAGGTTCTGAAATGTTTAAACCCAGTGAGCTGTGAGGTAAGGGCCTAATCAAAAGCTAAGATGCTGCTCCTCAAGCTTGTGTTACGCTTCATAGTCACACTGCAATAGGCCAAGATCAGGAAGGTCAGCAAGGTGGACAATTAAAATGAATTGCAACCTGAAGCTCTGGATCATGGGGAAGGGTGGTCCCTTTAGAATGTGAGAAAGGAGGGCAGGGGAAGATATGCTTGCTGGTGGCATTATATTGGATGGTGTAGAAAGGCAGAGAATAATCTATTGCATGCAGAACCTAGTGGGTGGAAGGTGAGGATGTGGGGAACCCTATTGTAATTCTTGGAGGGAGAGGAAAGAGTTTGGGAAATGGAGTGGACATGTTCATTTCTTTCCGTGTCTGCATAGGTATCCTCCTTTCCTCTTTTTCAAACTGGAGGTCTGTGATGGCATTGTGCTTCAGGGTTCGGTGCCTGGTCCACTGTTATTTGTCATTTATATTAATGATTTGGATGTGAATATAAGAGGCATGGTAATTAAGTTTGCAGATGACATCAAGATTGATGGCATAGTGGATAGTGAAGAATGTTATTTCCAATTATGTTAAGAATAGAAGATTGGTTAGGGCAAGATTAGGGCCAGTCATAGATAGCAGTGGGAAGTTGTGCGTGGAGCCTGAAGAGATTGGCGAGGCACTGAATAAATATTTCTCTTCGGTATTCACGCAGAGTGCTGGAAATGTAGCTGTGGAGAGCAATGAGGTACAGGGTTGCAAATTGGGGAGTATTGTAGTAGATAGGGAGGATGTGTTAGAAATTCTCGAGGGTTTGAAGTTGGATAAGTCCCCTGGGCCGGACGGGATTTACCCTAGGATACTCTGGGAGGCAAGAGAGGAGATTGCAGAGCCTCTGGCTCTGATCTTCAGGTCCTCGTTGGTTACGGGTGTGGTTCCGGAGGACTGGAGGATAGCGAATGTGGTCCCATTGTTTAAGAAGGGGAAGAGAGACATTCCTGGGAATTATAGGCCAGTGAGTCTTACTTCTGTTGTGGGCAAGGTATTGGAGAGAATTATTAGGGATAGGATTTATAGCTATTTAGAGAGAAATGAATTGATTGGGGATAGTCAGCATGGTTTCGTGAAGGGTAGGTCATGCCTTACTAACCTCATTGAGTTTTTTGAGAAAGTGACCAGAGAGGTGGATGGGGGTAAGGCGGTTGATGTAGTATATATGACTTTAGTAAGGCTTTTGATAAGGTGGCCCATGGAAGACTTCTACAGAAAATGCAGATGTGTGGAATAGAGGGTGATTTAGCTAATTGGATTAGAAAATGGCTGGCAGATAGAAGACAGAGGGTGGTGGTTGATGGGAGATTTTCTTCGTGGAGTTCGGTGACGAGTGGTGTGCCTCAGGGGTCTGTTTTGGGGCCCCTGCTGTTTGTAATTTTTATAAATGATCTGGATGAGGGTATTGAGGGATGGATCAGTAAATTTGCCGATGATACTAAAGTTGGTGGTGTGGTAGATAGTGAAGAGGGGTGTTTTAGTTTACAGAGTGACTGGGACAAGTTGCAGAGCTGGGCCGAGAGGTGGCAAATGGAGTTTAATGTGGAAAAGTGTGAGGTAATGCACTTTGGCAGGAACAATAAATGTGTAGAGTATAGGGCTAATGGTAGGGCTCCTAATAGTGTTGAGGAACAGAAGGATCTTGGTGTATGTGTCAATAGATCCCTGAAAGTAGGCAGTCAAGTGGATAAAGTTGTTAAGAAGGCTTATGGAGTCTTAGCTCTTATTGGTAGGGGGATTGAATTTAGGAGCCGCAGCATCATGTTGCAGCTGTACAAAACTCTAGTGCGGCCGCACTTGGAGTATTGTGTGCAGTTCTGGTCGCCACATTATAAGAAAGATGTGGAGGCAGTGGAGAGGGTACAGAGGAGGTTTACTAGGATGTGGCCTGGTATGGAGGGCAGGTCCTATGAAGAGAGGTTGAAGGATTTGAGGTTGTTTTCGTTAGAAAGGAGGCGGCTAAGGGGGGGATCTTATTGAAACATATAAGATAATTAGAGGTTTGGATAGGGTGGACAGTGATAGCATTTTTCCTAGGATGGAAAAAGCTAGCACGAGGGGACACAACTTTAAATTAAGGGGTATGAGTTATAGGACGGATATCAGAGGTAGGTTCTTTACTCAAAGAGTGATTAGGGAGTGGAATGCCCTGCCTGCAGCTGTTGTAGATGCGCCAAGTTTGGTGGCGTTTAAGAGGTAGTTGATAAGTATATGGAAGAGAAGGGAATGGTTTAGTTAGGAGGGGCATTGCTTTTTATTTTGGTCGGCACAACATCGAGGGCCGAAGGGCCTGTTCTGTGCTGTATTTGTCTATGTTCTATGTTCTATGTTCTAATTGCAATGGGATCTTGATCAGTTGAGCCAGTGGATTGACGAATTGCAGATGGAGTTTAATTTAGACAAATGCAAGATGATGCATTTTGGTAGATTGAACAAGGACAGGACTTATTCAGTTAATGGTAGGATGCTAGGGAGAGTTACAGAACAAAGAGATATAGGTATACATGTTCATAACTCCTTGAAAGTGGAATCACAGGTGGACAGAGTGGTGAAGAAGGCATTTGGCATGCTTGGTTTCCTCGGTCAGAACATTGAATACAGGAGTTGGAATAAAGGCCACACTTGGGATACTATGTGCAATTCTGGTCACCCTATCATAGAAAGGATATTATTAAATTAGAAAGAATGCATAATAGGTTTATTACAATGCTACCAGGACTTGATGGATTGAGTTATAAGGAGAGGCTGAATAAACTGGGACTTTTTCCTCTGGAGTGTAGGAGGCTGAAGGGTGATCTTATAGAGGTCTATAAAATAATGAGGGGCACAGATCAGCTAGATAGTCAATATTTTTTTCCACAGAATGATCAGTCTAAAACTAGAAGGCATGAGTTTAAGGTGAGAGAGGACAGATACAGAAGTGTCCAGAGAGTTAATTTTCTCACACAGAGGATGGCGAGTGTCTGGAACAAGCTGCCAGAGGCAGTAACAAGAGGTGGGTACAATTTAGATAGTTACATGGGTACAATAGGTATAGAGGGATATGAGCCAAATGAGGGCAATTGAGATTAGCTTAGGCGTTTTTTTTTTAAAAAGTGTAGCATGGACAAGTTGGGCGAAAGGCCTGTTTCCATGCTGTAAATCTCTATGACTTTATGACTCTAATTATGTTCTTTCCTGCAATGGCATGTTCAGTTTGTATTTCACCCATGAGTTTACACTCTGTCCAGTCCTTGGTGCACACACCAGCCCTGTAGACCATATCCTCAGCACCTACAGGTACTTCGACCTGATGGTGGAGGAGACAAAGAGTTGCTCAGCCCAGTTTCAAAAGAACATGGACACAGTCTTTCTGCAATTCACTTGATCTCCCAACTCCAGTTCAAATGCATGCCATGTTTAGTAACATCAATTATTAGGAACTTCCTCCTAATAATTAGGTTCTTATCTGCAATATGAGGAAGCATCACTTTGGCAAGCTAACAGTGGGTTTGAGTGGTATTGGTGATGTTATTCATATACAGGAAGGTTCTGTCTTGAGTGCCTCTGCTGCCTGGGATTCTCACCCCATCCTCTGTCTCAATCCTTCCTGATGAACTCAGCACAAGGTTCAATATTGCAAATGAACAAGGCAAGGTGGAGGGGCAGCCCTACCTGCTTTTCTCCAGGTTTGATTGAAACTGTTTGATGTTTGTCTAGAACAGTTGAATCCAATTGCTGATTCTGTCCCCGGACCCCACTTTGGAGAGCAACATCATGTTTGTGTTTGTGATATACTGTCAAAAGTCCTCCCTTGATCCAAATAGCTACAAGGAAATTAGAAGCAGGAGTAGGTCATTCGGCCTCTCAAGCCTGCCTCGCCATTCATTATGATCATGGCTGATGATTGAATTCAATACCCTGATTTCCTTCACATCCTGTCATCCCATTAACCCCAAGAGATATGCCTAATTCCCCCTTGAAATCACATAACATTTTGGCCTCAGTTACTTTCTGCGGTAGTGAATTCCACACATTCACCACCCTCTGGGTGAATAAATCTCTTCACCTCAATCATAAAAGGTGTACCCCTTATCCTCAAACTGACTTCACTCCATTGTCCTGCACGTAGCTGATTGTGTCCCGGATCGTACAAGGTTAACAGAAATCTTCCTGCTGCATACAATGCAGGGCTGATCAAAGTGGATCACCAACTCCCAAGCAGTATTGACCTGATTGGCAATGACCTCAGACAGAATTTTGTAGGTTACATTAAGCAGTGAAATGGGACACCAAATTGGAACGGTCAGTGATTTGCCCAGCCTCCTCTGTGCTGTCATTTTAATACTTCCCTGATAGAGGATAAGAAGGATTGACAAGCTGTGCTATCAGTCAGCTTTACGTTATATAGTCTGGCACAAAAGAATTTGCTAAGTTTGGCTACGTTTTAGTAATCTCAACCATAATTCTACAAATTTGGAACTTCAAGAGTAACACAGCTGTTTGTTCTTTAATCTAGGCTGCCCTTTCAATGTGATGCTGAGAAGTGAGACATTTATATAGGTGTGGACGTTCAGAAGAAAGTTGAGCAAAGATTAAAAACAAACAAAAATGGTTCAAGTATCCTGCAGGTCAGGCAGCATCTGAGAGAAATAGTTAACAGACTGAATTTTACGGACACCTTGGAGATAGATTTGGGTGCAGAGTGAGGGGGCAAATCAGGAAAGAAGTGGGAAACCTCCTCAGGACAGCTCCATAATGCTGATGCACATTCCAGCAGCTTTCCCAGAAATGGGCGGTGAGGGGAGTTGACAGCCCACTCCAACGAGATAGCCAGTAAAGACCGTGCTCAATGGTCATTATTCCACAATGACTAATGTTCCTGGCTTTGAATGGGCTTCCCATCGAGTCAAAACCAGAAACTGCATAGAAGTGACCTCTAGGTGGCTGATCAGAGGATCTCCTGGGCCTTCTCTTCGATGCCTCATGGCAGAGCCACAAGGTTGAAAGAGTCATAGCTATCGTGCCATTATGCCAATTGTCATGGTCATGAACCTTCCTGCTGTGCACTGATTGAGCCTAACACCGTGAGGCTGCCTCTTTTAAACATGTTTTGCAAACATTTGAGAATGTCTTCATCTTGAGGTGCCCGCCTACTTTCCTACCTCCCTCTGCAATGTCCACTGCTCCCTGTGCTGCAAGCCTTGTCATTGGGCTTCAAACATTGTGTTTCTGGCCACCATCCTTTATTGGGTGGCAAATGTGGATGGAGGTGGCTAAGTTGGAGGCTGCCTCATGTAATGTTGCTATGGTGTGAGCATTGAGTAAGAAGTCTCACAACACCAGGTTAAAGTCCAACAGATTTATTTATAGCAAACGCCACTAGTTTTCAGAACTGGCTGCTCCTTCGTCAGATGGGTAGGAGCTACAAATCAATCTGTTGGACTTTAACCTGGTGTTATGAGATTTCTTACTGTGGTGACCCCAGTCCAATGCAGCTTCTCCACATCGTGAGCATTGAGGCCATGTGCAAGCTCAGTCCTATCCTGACACCAGAACCCTAATACCCTGGGGAAAACTAAGCTCAGCATTTCAAGTCAATGACCTTTCAATGAAAGGTTGAACAAAAACTAAGCAAATATACTTTGCAATTGAATTTAAAGATTCCTTGCCAATATTTGAAGAGTGAGGAGTTCTTGGATCTTCTGGCAGTGCTTTTCAGTGCAGTATTTTAACTGCATATTTTCTCATTGGTATTTGTGGGACAAAGCTGGTGTGTGCTATATATTGTATTTGCTACCTAAAGAATGGATACTGCAGTTTATAGAATGAAATGAATTGAGATGCCTTGATGTCATAAAGGTATGTTTTAATTTTATGGTAACTAATAGAGCAAGTCATTATATTTAATAAGAACATTCAAATCTTTTCATCAAATCTCTGTCTGAATTTTCATAGTTTTTTTTTAAAAATGAAGAAACTATAAGGGTTAGCACAGTGGCACAGTGGTTAGCACTGCTGTCTCACACTGCCAGGGACCTGGGTTTGATTCCTGCCTTGGGTCACCGACTGTGCAAAGTCATAGAATATGGCAACTAGGGGATTTTTCGCAGTAACTTCATTGCAGTGTTAATATAAGCCTACTTGTGACACTAATAAATAAACTTTAAAATCTATGAACTTAAGACACCTCAATCTTGCCAGAAAACTCAGAAGTCTCCATAGTAATTATGGCATTTCCTAACCTTCTGTGGAGCTAGACACAACTTTTCACCAAAAGTAAAATAAGCATATTTGCGAGGTTACATATATCCATTCATAGTTTTCAGTAATCCAGGCCAACTGTCGACTAGCTGAGAGGAATAAATAAAAAGTGCTGTTATGGTTTAACAGTACCACAGGCCTTTCATTAATATTGCCATTTTCTTTCTGATTTTGCCCACAGCATTAAGAACTTCACTCCTAAAGTAGGAAAATTAGAAACACACAGAGCGATACGGCGTGCCTTTGATGTGTGGCAGAATGTAACTCCTCTGACATTTGAAGAAATACCGTATGTGGAGTTAGAGAACAAGAAGAGGGACGTGGACATTACAATTATGTTTGCTTCTGGTTTCCATGGTGACAGCTCACCCTTTGATGGAGAGGGGGGCTTCCTTGCACATGCTTATTTCCCAGGACTTGGCATTGGGGGGGACACCCACTTCGATTCTGATGAGCCATGGACATTAGGAAACCCAAATCATGATGGTAAGCACTTATATTTACAAAACTAATGTGTAGCATGTTTGAAAGTTCCATGTACATGCAAAACTTATTGCAATGCATGGAACAATTATGACTCTTCTCATCTTGATTTGAAACTCCCTTGATGCTAATCGACATTACCTGGATTCAGGAAAAAAATCGCTTTTACCAACAGATAGTTTATTATAGGAGCTGATGCTATAAATACATTAGACACTGACATTATTGCTTTGACTCTTTAGAGACAACACTAAAATAAACAGTGAATCAAGGCCACAGCTGTTTCCTTTCAAAGGATACTGTAAATTAAAGCTGCATTACTCTGACATTTCCACCATGATTACATTCAGGATATATCAAATCCTATATTTTCCATACTTTGCCTAATAAATGACTAGCATTATAGAAAATTTATGGGGGAACTGTCTGGTTTGCAGACAGAGTAATTTTTCAGTGCTGTGGGAGATGCAATTGGCTCCTCTAATTTACAGTAAGTGGTTGGTAGCACATTCAGTCTTCAAGTTGTGGATATGTGTCCTGTACCAATGCCTGAGCACAAAAGTCAGGGGTTCCGTGTAGTACTGAAGGATTGTCAGAGGTGATATGTTTCAGATGTAATGTTGAATTGAAGCTCCGTATACCTGCTTGGATGGATATGAAAGGTTCCTTGACACTGTATTGATATTTCACTCTTGCCTTATCTTACTGCCTCGCCACACTGATAACTGGCATGGTGAGCTGATAAGATCCCACCTCACATGTTCTCTTCACAAATTATTTTCCTATCTATCTTAGTGTCATCAACAAATTTAGCTACCATTCATTCGGTTCTTTCATTTAAGCCATGAATATAGGTTGTAAATTTTTGGGGCAGCACGGTGGGTTAGCACTGCTGCCTCACAGCGCCAGGGACTTGGGTTCAATTCCTGGCTTGGGCGACTGGCTTTGTGGAGTTTGCATGTTCTCCCCATGTTTGAGTGGGTTACCTCATGGTGCTCTGGTTTCCTCGCACAGTCCAAAGATGTAGGGGTTAGTTGAATTGGCCAAGCTAAATTGCCCCTTAGTGTTCCAGGATGCATGAGTTAGAAGAATTATTAGGGTAAATATGTAGGGTTGTGAGGATAGGGCCTCACAACAATTGTTGTTGGTACAAACTCGATGGGTCAAAAGGCCTGTTCTGTGCTGTAGGGATTCTTTGCTTCTAAATAGTTAAGACTCTCACATTAATCCCAATTGCATTCTGCTTATAGGATGTTGCCAGCCTAAAAGAAATGATTTAATACCTGCTCTCAGTTTCCTGTCAGTTAACCAATCCTTTGTCCATGCTAATATGTTATCCCCTGTACCAAGAGCACTTATTTTATCAAGTAATCTTTGATGTGGCACATGGTCAAATGTGTTCTGGAAATCTAAGTACGCTACTTGCACAGGTTTCTCTTTGTTCACACTGCTTGTGACTTCTTCAAACAATTCCAGTAAATTAGTCAAACATGATTTCCCTTTCACAAAATCCCCAGCGTCCTGGCCAATGTTTATCCCTCATCAACATCACAAAAAAGCAGATTATCTGGTCATTATCAGATTGCAATTTGTGGGAGTTTGCTGACTGCAGATCAGCTGCTGTTTTTCCTATAGTACAACAATGGCTACATTTCAATAAAGGTTATTTGGTGTAAAACATTAGTAGTGAAGAGTGCTGCATAAAAGCCAGGCTTTTAAAGTGATGAAGGGCCAAGGCCGAAAGTGCAAAGTATCGACTCATTTATAACAAACAATGAAGGGTTAGGTCTGACAAACTATTTGAAAAGCAGAATACTGCAGATGCAATATTACAAACTGGTCATTTTACACACCTTGGAAGCATAGAAAAGTTATAGCACAAAAAGAAGTCATCCGGCCCATCTTGTCCATGTCAGCCACCCAGGTGCTCTTTCTAACCCCATCTTCCTGCACCAGGCCCATAGCCCCATAGCTTACAGCACTTAAGGTACTTTTTAAAATACTCATTTTGAAACTGTTTAGGATCTCTGCCTCCATCATCAAATCGAGCAGCAAATTCCAGACACCCGTTACTCTCTGCATAAAAAAGTTCTTCCTTATGTCCCCTCTACATTTATTGCCACTCATTTTGAATCTATGTCTCCTGGTTCTAGAATTCTCTGCCACAGGAAACAATTGTATGTTTTAATGTGCAACTTTCAAAGCTATTCATGTCCTTAAAACAGTTTTGCACTGTATATGTTTAAAGACGCATTCCACTACCTTCGAGTTGCCTGCCATAACTTTGATTCATGATCGGTGAGAATTCTGGAGAAAAGGAATAAGTTTTAGTGAGTGCCTAAGGTTCTCTCGTTACGTTGCCCAGGAAGTTTGGAAGACCACCATACCCCCGCGCCCTCACCCCCCTCCACTATCCTAACCTTGCAAATTCAACTTCATATCCTTTGGATGTGTTGTGAATTTTGAAAATGATCTTAATGATACTTTAATAGAATTGTTTTTGTATAATTTTACATGCAGAGCAAAATATACTAGCAGAAGAAACATAACGGCATCAATATCTGTCTTCCCACTTGGCCAGAAATTTGGCAGAGTCACTTTCTATGGCGGGACAATCTTGAGCCTGCATTTGGTGTTCTTATGAGTGCTGGTGGTACCTCAGAAGTCGTAGTTCTTGTCAGTGAGAATGCGATTTTGAATCTTCCCTGCCCCTCGCTGGTGGCAGCATCAGGCTCACTTCCATAATGGGCACAAACTGCCTTATATTCATTTGAATATCTTTAAATGTTATTAACCCGCCCCTTCACCAAATAGTGACCCTCTGCTATATATTGACATTGTGCAGCGCAACTTCACTCAGTTCGGTTTACGGCAGGTTCACACAGACACAAATCTGCCAATGGTGGTCTCCCTGAGAGCATAAAAGCAAGTATACTCTTCACGGGAGAGAGACCTGGCCACGTAGTGCCTCAACAATGCTCCCCGCTGCTGCCCCGCAGCACAGGTTCACACTGCCAGATTGGCACCATGTCCACGCCAGTCTGGCAATGCCAACTTAGTGAAAATGGGTGCTGGTTGAGACTGTGGAGCAAGGGTGGGGGAATGTGGGTTCTACTGAGACTGTGGGAGTGGGAGAAGGGATCAGTGATCTGGAGGACAGGGAGTACCTGATACCTCCATAGTGGGCTTGGGGGGGGTGGTTGGGGGTGGTTTATACATGATTGGAGTGCCATTTAAAGATGGCACCCTGAACTCTGTGCAACTAGATTTTGCTGGCATGTTTAGGCCCTACCTCTCTGTATGAGAGCGTCAAACATGCACCTTTGATTTTTTTTTGGCAGTGTCGTAAGATCTGGAGTATAAAACAACTTGTTTCTCTGGTTTCTCACTAGAAATAACATTTTGCCATTTTTGGGTCAGATTTAATCCTATGTTATGGAGCTCACCCACATTTTATTCTTTTGTATTGAACAGAACAAAAACAGGGTTTAATGGGCACCAGATTAACAGAGAAGGCAAAGAATTTCCCCAATAAGGTTTTTCATTCCTCAAAAATTAAATTTTGAAAGATGGTAGCAGAATTTGCAGTAGTCCTTGAAGCCTGTCCCACCATTCAATTAGATCTTCAGCATCTTCAGATTTTCTATGTAACTACAGGAAAGAAGGATAGTTAGTTTAGATATTAATGAGGTTTATTCAATCCAATGTTTTTCTTTATTGTTTTATTTGCAACGTCATTCAATTGATTGACTTTATTAATCTCATAAGTCTGAAATTCTTGTTTGTTTTAGTTAAATATAAAACTAATTCTGAGTCACTAAGCAAATGTCAGAAGTGTAAAAAATACTAAGGCGGGGAGATGTTTATCATGAGAAATAATGGGACGAATTTTCCCATTCCGCCTGCCACGGAAATCGTAGCAGGCGAGGGGTGCACTATGGCAAGGTCCATTGACCTCAGGCAGGATTTTCCAGTTTCAGAACAAGTGCAGCCAGAAAATTCTCTCCCAGTGTGTGTGTGCTCATATGTGTGTCTTTGCATGTATGCGGTAAGTCTCTACTGTGCATATTATATGTATATAATAATAAACAAAGCAGGTACCGTTATGAATTTGAATGGGGACATATCAATAAGTCACATCATAAAGGCAAAATACTGTGGATGCTGGAATCTGAAACAAAAACAGAAAATACTGGAGAAACTCAGCAGGTTTGACAGCACATGTGGAGAGAGAATAGAGCCAAAGTTTCTAGTCTGGATGACTCTTCGTCAGTCGACAGGGCTGGGTTTGCCATTATTTTTTCCAATGCTTTGTACAATGCAGTGTGGTCAGTCAGGTTTCATTCCTTTTTAACTTTGCATGCTGGTGACTTGAATGTATTGCAGATACTGATTAAAATGATTAAATTTGATTCTATATGAAGAGTGTGGGAGGGAACACTTCGGAAGTCAGAGGAAGCATTGTTGAAAACATTTATGAAGGAGTTTGCCTAAATATTTGAACCTGGCAATATTATTTTATGAATATCAAAACCTGCAGCTCATGAACACTATCATGCTGATGTCAATGAGTGCTGTACCCGACTGCTTCTCAGGAGTGTTGTTCAACTTATTCTGTTTCATTCTCAAAACAAGCAATCAGAATTTCCTTTACTCTCACTGCTGACTCACAGCGTCAGGGTCCCAGATTCAAATCCCGGCTTGAGTCACTATCTGTGTGGAGTTTGCACATTCTTCCCGTGACTGTGTAGGTTTCCTCCCCCAGTCCAAAGATGTGCAGGTCAGTGAATTGGCCATACTAAATAGCCCCTTAGTGTCATGAGGGCTAGCTAAGGTAAATGCATGGGGTAATGGGGATAGGGCCTGTGTGGGATTGTGGTTGGCATAGACTCGATGGGCTGAATGGCCTCCTGCACTGTATGATTCTAAATTTCTGTTTATTTGTTTAGAAACCTATCATTTTTAATGTTCATTTATGTGATATGATGTACTGCCTCATTGAATGATTATCACATCTGAACTATGGGTAAAAAACCCCAAATTAATGGAGCTGGCTGAACCAAATTAATTAAGGTGACTCTGCCATTTTAAGAAAGAATTATTGTGAATTTTCAGTTACAGAGTATTATAGTGTAGCTTAGCTGAGAGCACATTCGGATCTAAGTCAGAGAATGGAGCTCTTTTTTATTGCAAAAATGACTTTATTCATAAAATATCTGAAAGTGCATTACAAACATTTCAAAATTGCCATCAGACAAAGTACAATCATATTCAGGTTATCTAGATGTACCAAGTTGCACTTTGAAGTGCTTCAGTACAGTCAAATGAATGTTAAAGAGTTTTACTATCTTTGAAAGACTCGAAGGTTTTAATCAACTCATTCAGAGTTCGTGGTATGTTCTGGCTCTCCCCCCTGCGCTTCTTAAGATCTCATATCCCACTGCAAAACTTGAGCATAAAACTCCAGTGTAATACTGAGAGAATGCTGCACTATCTAAAGTGCTGTCTTTTGGATAAGATGTTCCACTGGGGAGAGGTAAAAGAATTCATGGCACTAATTTTAAGAGAAGCAGATGAGTTGGACAACATTTATCCTGAACAAATTATCAGGTCATTATGATGTTGCTGCTTGTGCTTCCCATATGACAATAGTGACAACATTTCATAGACTATAAAATACTTTGAGACATGATGTGGTCTTCCAATGCTTCATATAAATGCCAAGCTGAATTATCTGGCCTCCCGTGGCATGTTTTCTGGTAGCGGTGATGGTCCGCTACTGACCGCCAGTGGGACTTTGCAGTCCCGCGAAAGTCAATAGCCAGCCTTCAGGGAACCTGTCACAGGGGATCAACTTTGGTGAAGCTGGAAGATACAACTGGCAGGAAGGACTGGAAAATCCCAGCCTAAGTTTTTTTTCACTCACTCCTTTAACCCCGGACATTCTCTCTTCCACTTTCTTCCTTTGGGAAAAACATTCAAAAGTCTGAGGTCACCTACCAACCGACTCAAGAACAGCTTCCTCCCTGCTGCTGTCAGACTTTTGAATGGACTTACCTTGCATTCAGTTGATTTTCTCTACACCCTGGCTATGACTGTAACACTACATTCTCTCATTCCTTCTCTATGAATGGTAAGGTTTGTCTGTATAGCTTGCAAGAAACAATACTTTTCACTGTATGTTAATACATGTGACAATAATAAATAAAATCAAATCAAAATCAAAATCAAACCTGTGCAACACAGTAATGCCAAAAACAATGAATTCATTTGGACTGTCACAAATTAGATCACTTGTCAAATACCAGAACTTTTGATATAAATATTTGTAGGCTGGGAAAGTCTTTCTAGCATTTTCTTTTACATTGTAAAAAAATCTATTGCATTTCTCCAAGACCTGATGAACACGGAAGCAGCTTTACTCCTTACAGTTAAAAAAAAATGATTAACTGGCTGAGGAGTCGGAGGACGTATTGAGTTAATATTACAATTTACTGCAAGTAACAGGCAGCATTCCAGCTAGCAATCGTTTCTATATTTGTTGCATATTTCCAGCATCCACAATATTTTGCTTTTGAATCTTTTCTATCACACCTAAAGTAAAACCACTGAGTTGTGCACTTAATGAGCTTAAGTCGGTAGAAGCTCGCTAATGATGCTGTAGCGTGTTGAAGCCTCTAGTGTCTTTTATCTGTCTGGCTTGGTTAAACATGCACAAAACCAATTGCACCCAGTAGATTTTGAATTCTCTTGGACCATGTCAAACAACTTTTATGGCTTTAGCACATAACATAATGCAGCCATTCCTAATTAAAACGATTGCTAGCTGGAGTGCTGCCTGTTACTTGCAGTAAATTGTAATATTAGCTCAATACGTCCTCCGACTCCTCAGCCAGTTAATCATTTTTTTTTAACTGTAAGGAGTAAAGCTGCTTCCGTGTTCATCAGGTCTTGGAGAAATGCAATAGATTTTTTTACAATGTAAAAGACAGGAGATATAATTCATTTTCAGCCCAAGATTGGATGGCTTGAAAATCTAGGTGTTTTTTTTAACATATAGAACCCTACAGTGCAGAGAGAGGCCATTTGGCCCATTTAGTCTACACTGACCACAATCCCACTCAGGCCCTTTCCCCAGAACCGCATCCCAATACTAAGGGACAATTTATCATGGGCAATTTAGCATGGCCAATCCACCTAACCCGCAAATCTTTGGACTTTGGGCTATATTATCTTTAAAAGAAATGTTCTTGTATTATTGTGAGCAATACAAATGTGCTGCAACATGTGTGTATTACGACGACACTTGAATGTAATATGAAAAGACAAAAAGAAAGTTTAGCAGAGTACTTGCGCATGATGTTATTTATGAGAGAAAAACATGGACTGGATTTTCCTCCATTGGTCTGAGATCAGGTGAGAGAGCAATTAGGAAAAGAGGAAGTGTGTGGCTTACCATCGGTACCCTGTCCAACCTCACCAATCCCCACCAATTGAGTGTTGGCCATCCCTTCCCACTTTGTGGTAATATAATTGCTGCTGACCCTAATTTCCAACAGATATCCCTATCATGCATCATTTCCACCACTATTCCCAGGACCATTCTGAATGGACAAGCCCAGGTTATTAGTGGAACCAGCAGGCATCTTCATTTTGGTTTAGGTACTCACTGGGATTGTGCTGTGATTGGAAAATGAGCCTATCTCAGGAAAAAGAGGCTGCAATCGTGGCAGGGTCAAACGTGCCATTGCATTAAAAAAAACCCACACCTGTAAGTTTCATTGGCATTTCTGAATTGCAACTTTATGGTTTTTCACTGAAATACATGTAAATGGGGGCTGATTGGCTTTACTACCAGAAAGGCTGCAAAGTTCTTTATGGGCAATTACAATATTTCCTTTGGTCATCAGTGTTAACTACAGAAACTTACTTTTAATATTCACAATTTCTTAATATTCACAATATCTTAATATTCACAATTTCTTTTTCACCAATCTCGATACTTGGAATGCTTTGCCTGATTTTGTTGTGAATGCGGAAAATATAGTGACTTTTATAAGATTTGTTGGAAACATAAGTCAGAATTTTACCACGCTGCCCTCCCGAGGAATTGGAACGGGCATGGGGGAAGTTTCATTGACCTCAGGAGGGATTTTACAGTTTCAGGACCAGCAAGGCCATAAAATCCCACTTATAATATGATTTCTACGCTTGTATTGTCTGATGTTGTTGTTGCTGTTAAAAGCAAATTCCTGCGGATGCTGGAATCTTAAACAAAAACAGGAAACGCTGGGAAATCTCAGCAGTTCCGACTGCATCTGAGGAGAGAAAACAGAGCTAATGTTTCAAATCTAGATGATTCTTTGTCAGAGCGCTGTTATTGTTAGTGTCCTTATTTTTAATATTGTGTCTTTGTGTCACACTGTATGGCAATGATATTAAATAAAGAAATAATCTGGATATCCCCAGAAAACAGGCATGCGGACACAAGGCTCAACTAGCCCATTAGTTGCAATGCAAGTGCTTCATAACTAGAGCAAGTGCTAAAAATGTGAGGTCATACATGGGATCTGCAGCAGAGGACTCAGATGAGAAGACTGGTTGCTGGTAGAAGAAGACACATCGTGGCATTGCAGTTAGCATTGCTGCCTCACAGCACCAGGACTCAGGTTCAATTCCAGCCTTGGATGATTGTCTCTGTGGGTACTACGAAATGACAGTTCATTATTCTGTTTTGGAACAAAAACAGAGGGCATGTGTTTAACGTTTATTTATTAGTGTCACCAGTAGATTTACATTAACACTACAATGAAGTTACTGTGAAATTTCCCTAGTTGTCACAGTCCAGGTCAATGCACCTAACCAGCACTTCTTATAGAATGTGGGAGGAAATCGGAGCACACCCACACAGATACGGGGAAAACATACAAACTCCACACAGATAGTGATCCAAGCCAGGAATTGAAGCCAGGTCCCTGGTGCTATAAAGCAGCGGTGCTAATCGCAGTGCTACCGTGCCACCCATCTGTGTTCAAATGCTGATTTAAGAATCAGATTTTAGCCATTTTTTTACAAACTGAATTGTTTAAAGATTTCTCAGGACTTGCTGTAGCTTAAACATTTCAAAAATTAATTTGCATTGAATCTGCACTGGAAGTCTAGACTCAAATCCCAGCATGCCAAACAAGGGTAAACTAAATTTTACAATCATTTAGCTAAAGCAAGTCCTGAGAAATCTTCAAACAATCAGTTTGTAACAAAACTCATTGCTAAAACTTGATCCTTGAGTCAGCGTCTGATCATAAATGGGCGGTGGCACAGTAGCACAGTGGTTAGCATTGCTGCTTCACAGCATCAGGGACCCAGGTTTGATTCCTTGCTTGGGTCACTACCTGTGTGGAGTTTGTGTGTTCTCCCCGTGTCTGTGTATGTTTCCTCCAAGTGCCCCCATTTCCTCCCACATTCTAAAACACATGCTGGTTAGATGCATTGGCCCAAACAAGTGCAGGACTGTGGTGACTAGAGGAATTTCACAATAACTTCATTGCATTGTTAATGTAAGTCTACTTGTGACACTAATAAATTAACTTTAAACACATGTGCTCTGTTTTTCTTCCAAAACAGAAAAAATAATGAATTGTCATTTGGTAATAGAAAACTTGAGTATTGCTGAGAAAAGAGACATTTGTTGTCGAAGATTCTCATCCTGCACTAATCATGCTATTCACAAGAATTTCATTTAAGCGAAATGAACAAATTTGTAGTGTGTGAGAGGAGCGTGCTGATTGGTTGGCAAGTGGATTCTGATTGATAGAGATATTGCTGTGGAGAATGCACCGGTTGATGGTGACTGACAGTTAACTGCAAAGCATTGTTAGAAATTTAAACATGGCAGCTTGACTCTGGCCTAAGTATTGCCCCAAGGAATGAACCAGCAAATGGTTATCAGTTGTGATGCAATGTATGTACATGCTCATGAGAGCAAACAAAAGGCAAAATTCGGCAAATTCACAAGTTTACAGTAAAATGCTGAGCAAGGGAACCCTCAGATCAGCCAATCCAAGCAGCCATTATTGAATATTATTCAAACAGAGCAAGATCACCATTGTAGCGAAGTCCACAGAACCAGCAAGAGTGGGAAATCCCTTTGTCTCCAAGTAAACGGTGATGCCATCTTGAAATTAAGAAAGCTCTTAAAGTAGAATCTACACTTAAAAAAATGAACTGTGGATCAGAATTTCACACCAGAGCAATTTGGACTTAACCTAGAGTCAAATCGAATGAAATGTTGGGCATCCTGAAGAAGAGAATTCCTAAACTACTGGAATAAATCAGGTCTGAGTAGAGTCAGAAAAAGTTCAGATTAAAACTTTTCAGGCAGATTGAAGAACTTGCTGATTAAGAAATCTTAATGCAGTGCATCAGTGAGCCCTCAACAAACTTCGTTGAAACAAAGATCAAATTCCTTAACTATTAAGTTGTGAAGAGCACAGGGCATAACAATGAGAGTTAGAAACCATCAGGAAAGCAATGAAAGATAAATGATATTACCTGAGAAAATCACAAAAGCACAGTGGAAGGGACTTACTGGAAGTCCCAAAAATATATCATTTGGAAACCACGACAAATTACCCAAGCTGCAATAGCAAGTGGCAGTGCAGAGCAAGCAGCTGACTGTGAATGAAGGAAAGCTATCTGACGAAGTCCAAAGTACACAATTCCTGCAGAAGGAAAATAAAATAAATTTGAAAAATGTTCACCCCCAAAGCTGAGTTGTAAGATTTGAAACACAAAATTCGAGTTGAGTATATACTTTAAAAAACACACGATAAACTAAAGTCTTCAATGAACCAAGCTGATCGAGATCTGAAAAAAAAAAAATTCTGTGTGACATGACATACCAGGAGGAAATAACAACTCTGAATTCCATTGTTGGCAAGTTAAAGTTGGAGTGGGGAAACTCAGCCAGAAATGCAGCATGGCACAACAGCAAATGAACTCAAAAAAAATTACAGCTTTGAAAGGACTGAAGAACTAGTTGGCAGAGAATATATTCTACATTCCAGAAGGCATAAAAAAGAAACTACACAGCTAAAGAAATTGGTTGTATATTTGAAAGAAAATTTGGGAAAGCATTACATTTCCAAAGATATGTAACAGGAGATGAAAATTGAGAACCTAGAATGGCAAGAGCGAGTAGAATCTCTAACAAAAGAGTAAGAGTCTCAGAAAACAATTGGCAGATGTACAATTACAGAATGTGAAGGACTGCACAGAGCAAGTTATGCCGTGCTAAACAAGAACTGATCAGCAGAGAGAAGCAACTTTCACATACAAAAGGTGAGTTTCTAAAAGGAAAATTAGAACTCAAAAGAATGCTGATATGTCACTTGCAGGAATAATACTTGGCAGAGTGCCTGAGATGCTTAATAGATGAACTTGTAGGGAAGTGCACACTTCAGACACATTGGGTGAGATTTTCTGGCTGCATTCACCCCAAAACTGGAAAGTCTGCCTCTGAGTCAACAGATGTTTCCATGGTCCATCCCTCATCCACTATGATTCCCATGACAGGTGGAACAGGAAAGTTCATCCTGTTGTTTCTCAATAAGCTTCAGGTTGGGGAATTGCACCCTGGCTATCCACTTGGTAGATATTCCTCAGACTGTGAACCTTTTTCCTCCTCCTGTACCTCCCTTTTCCAGCAACATATCCTTTTCTGCATGTCTTCTGGTCATGCTCCAAGTCGTGCTTATCCTAGCAGGAATACCTACGAGTATACCCTGATCAGTGTGCAGAAGTTTGAAAGCATAAACCTTGAAAGTCTTTTAACATCAGCCACACCACTCCTTGTAGACTTTAGACAATAGAAAGCAGCAAACAGCTAGAAGAAATCAACCAGCAACTTACCTGTAAGTAGTTAACAATCCTTTTAAATAGCACGGGGCTCTATAAGAGCACTTGAAGCACCCAAAAACGCAGCCATTAACAAACCAATTTCTCAACCAGCAGCACCACATTGCTGCCACAAGGTCATGGACATTCTTGCTGCTGATATAAATCTCTGCTTGATGTGTATTAGTGCAGTCACATCAATAAAAGAGAACTGAATGTCTTTATCCTTGAAGATTGAAGAACTTTGGTTCTTAAATGTCGAAGGATTTGACATTGACAGTAACTCAGACAGCAACTTAATGTTCATGGCATGTAAAGCATCAGGAAAGGCTGGGTATTTTTCTGCCTTTTGTGTTGCTCTTTGCATTTGTTTCTGTTTGTTCACAGCCCCACATTCTGTCTCTGTTTGTTGCAGTCCATTTTTGGCACCTTCCTGTTCCTTCTGCTTGCTGCATCTTCACCTCTGAACAGATACCATCTATTCATAAGATGAAGAGAAATTGCTGGAAATGCTCAGCAAATCGGTATCTGTGCAGAGAAATAGAATTAACATATCAGGTTAGAGTAACTTTTAAATAAGTATAGAGACAAGTGAAGAGGGGGGGCAAGAACAAAAGCAAGCTATCTGTAATAGGGTGACAGTCAGGAGTGGCTAAGTACAAAAGGCATGATGATGTTTGAGTAAAATCATTTAAGCACAGCCAATATTGGAATTAATTGAATGGTTGTTTCATACATTGAGTCTGAAAATGTGTGGAGCTGCTCCAGGGATCTACATAGAAACATAGCAAACAGGAGCAGCTGTAGGCCATTCAGCCCTTCAAGCCCATTCTGACATTTAGTTTCATCAGAGCTGACCATCCAAATAGCCTGATCCTGTCTTCCCCCTATCCTTTGATCCCCTTCACCTAAAGGAGCAATATCTAACTCCTTCTTGAAAACATACAATTCTTTGGCTTCATTTGCTGTCTTTGGAGCAGATTCCACAGGCTTACCACTTCCTGGGTGAAGAAATTTCTCATCTCAATCTGAAAGGTTTACCCATCTCCTTCAGCTTTGATTCCTGATTTTGGACTCCCCAGTCAGGAACATCTTTCCCATATCTATCCTGTCTAGTCCTGTTAGAATTTTATAGGTTTCTGTGAGATTCCTCCTCATTCTTCTGAATTTCAGTCTATAATCCTAACCAACTCAATCTCTACTCATACGTCAGTCCCATTATCCGAGGAATCAGTCTGGCAAGCATTCTCTGGACTCCCTCTGTGGCAAGAACATCCTTCCTCAGATAAGGAGACCAAAATTGCACACATTATTTTACGTGTACCTTAGCAAGGCCCTCTATAATTGGGCAAGATATTCCTGCAGATGTACTCAAATCCTCTCACTGTGAAAACCATCACACCGTTTGTCTTCTTTACTGTCAGTTACACCTGCATACTTACCTTCAGCAACTGGTGTACAAGGACACCCAGATCTCATTGCACATTCCCTTCTTTCAATTTATCCCCATTCAGATAATATAATCCACATTATACTGTTCTGCCATGCATTTGCCCACTCACACAGCTTGTCCAAATGATACTGAAGCCTCACTGCATCTTCCTCACAGCTAACCCTCCCACCCAACTTTGTGTCATTTGCAAATTTGTAGATATTGCAGTTAGTTCCCTCATGTAAATAATTAACATGTAGTGTGGCTAGCTAGAGTCCTAGTACCAATCCCTGCGGTACCTCACTAGTCACTGCCTTCATTCAGAAAGATTCTTTTATTCCTACTCTTTAATTAAATGCAAAACCATCAATATCATGCACTTGTGAGCTGCTGCTGTCTGGGGTCATGAGGAGGCTATTTCATTCTAATGTTACTGTGGAATATGTGCTTCATATTGTAAATTACCATCAAAGGAAAGGGCACTAGAAGTGTAATCCTGTTAAAAAAGGAAATGGAATGAAGAAGCAACATCCCAAAATAAATGAAAAAGTATTCCAAGACCACAGTTGTTCATACCTATATTACTTCTAGACTTAATGATTGCAATGCAGTTTTGCCTGGTCTCCTATATTCTATCCTCTGTAAATCTGAGATAACCCAAAACTACTATTCATACGTTTAATCATGTTAAGTCCCATTTACCCATCATCCCTTGCATTGGCCCCAATTAAGCAAAGCCTTGATTTTTAAATTCTTATCTGTATTTTCAAATCTCTCTATGGCCTCCCCACTATCTATATCTGTATTCACCTGCAGCTCCATAAGTTTTTGCAATATCCGTACTCATTGAACTCTGGCCTTTTGAGAACCGGTAATTATAATAGTTTTACCCATTGTTGGCTATATCTTCAGCTGCTTAGGACCTAAGGTCTGAAATTCCCTCCCTAAATCTCTGTGCCATTACCTCCCTTTCTTCCTTGACGCTCGTTTACACGTTCCTGTTTGACGAAGCTTTTGTCAGTTTTGCTTTGTGTGGTTCAATGTCTAATTTGACCTAATAATGCTTCTGTGAAGCAAATTGGAACTTATGTTAAAGACACTACAAATTTAAGATGTTTTTACGATAGCAACAAGAATACAATTGACTTGTTGAGTCTGCACTATAAATGGGGGGCTAGTTCCAGCCATGCTCAACTGTTACCAAAACAAAAGTAGTTTTAAGAGATTTATAATTATCCAGGTAAGTATTAGAAATAAGGTATAGCTGTAGGTGGGGTTAATTTAATGTTTCTGTGCCTGGAAAGGACCTGTAGCCAGATTTATGCTGGACAAAGGTGTTTCTATGTGTGGGAGCTAGCTTCAATTTCAACTAGGATTCTATCATGCTGAGAGAGAGCTACATGTGTGAAGAATAAATACAAGTAAGGTGTTGCATAGCAACAGGAGGCCACTTTGTAAAGAGAGAGAGAAAACATCCCTTCGTTCTTAGAATTTTTAATTGAAAGCCAAAAAGGTTGCAAGTAGAAAGCCAGAGAGGAAACATCTCTCAGTTCTGCTTGAAGTAGGAAAAGTTGTACAATGGAGTGATGTGCCAGAAAGCAATTGCCCAAGAGATGGCTGGTTCTAGAAACCTAGAAATATAACACTGTACTGTTCAAGGACATCACTAACAAAGCTGAGAAGGAATTAACTGGTGAGAAGTTACATTTCTAAAGATTTCCAAAGTAATCCTAAACTTTGAAATTTCTTACTATAGTCTGTGAAACAAATTTTAAAGTAATTAGGATACAGTATTAGCTGAATATCACAGTTTGTGTAACGGTGGAAGTCAGTAAAGACAAAGGAATCCTAAAGGGACTGGTGTAAAATCCTGGACTGGCTTCATTGGTAAAAGTGGAGTGGGAGCTCCGTTTAGATGAGTCTTTTGGAAAACGTTGGCTGAATTATGGAATGCAAATCGCTAATGGAAATCATGATTATGAGAGTAGGTTTTAAAATGTAGAATACGGAATTTGACAATCAACTGGGGGGGATTCTGAGGAGGCATCCACTGACATTCATTTGGGGTTTCAGGGTGGAGTGTGTGTTTGACCACGGCATTTTGTGTGTGTCAATGAGGCCATTGTAGTTTCAAATGTATTTTGTCATCTGTGTTAATCTTATAATCTGAATGTATTTGTTAAGATAAGTGGGAATAAACGAGTATTATATAATAATCTAGCTTTTCATGTTTAATAAATATATTTTCCTTGTGGGTAAAACTAATTATTTGAGATAGGGTAAAATTTATGGTCTTATGAGCCAGCCAACTGGAGATCTTCCTCTCCAGTTATACTATCAACTGAGATCATAACAATACTGAGGTCGGGTGTTAGCTTGTGTGAGCAAGGTTTGAAACTACTTTAAAGTAATATAACTTCCTGATATAAGAACATAAGAATTAAGATCAGTTAAGAATTGAGATAATACATCTCAAGCTTGCCAAACACACCAATAAATGATTTTCTATCTCATGTCCACCTGCCCAGCCTATCCCCATGTTTGTTAATTCCTTTAGCATCCCTATATCTATTGATCTCAGTCTCGAATATATTCATCGATTAGATAGCAAGAGGATGGAGAATTTTAAAGGTTCAAAAGCCCCTGGATGAAGAGATTTCTTCTCATTTCAGTGCTAAATGGATGACCTCTGACTGGAGGGAAAAGATCAATTATTGATTGCCTTTACATGACAGTTAGAGAGGGCTGTGTGGTAAATCTTTACATTTAATGGTGCAAAGGCAAGATTTCAGGTGTAAAGTGAATGCTGTTGATTGGAATGTATTTACATGTTCCATGATCAACAGTTTCATTTTTAATTCTGACAGGCTGCACCAAACAGGAGAAACTATTTTTAAAAATACTCTAAAAAATGCAAGGCCAGCGTTTGTTGCCAATCCCTAATTCCCCTTGGACTGAATGGCTTGCTGTGGACCATTTCAGAGGGCAGTTAAAGAGTCAACCACAGTGCAGTGGGTCTGGGATCACATGTAGGACAGATCATAAAGATGGCATATTTCACTCCCTAAAAGGCATCAGTTAACCAGATGAGTTTTTACAACAATTGGTGATAGCTGTCATGGTTACTATTACTGCATTTAACTTTATATTCCATAATTCCTTAATGGAATTTAAATTCAATCAGCTGCCATGGTGGGATTTGAACCCCAAAGCATTAGCCTATGCCTCTGGATTACTAGTCTATTACCAGTTTTGTGACAGTACTCCACCACTCCCACTATGTCAGGTAATTGGTGTGTGAACAGACCCACTTAAATAATAAAGCATTTTGTTAACATGTTCATTTTGGCATTGGACATGTTTCAAGGATCCATATGAAAAATAATAACACAACCTTGGTTTGGTTGGCTGTGGTAACTCCCTGTGCCTAACTTCCTGAATCAAGGAGCAGGATCCATATCTCATGCGAGTGAATAAATCTTGTATGGCTCCTTAGTTTTTTGGATCTGTGAGTGTAACAGAATTTACAACACACAAACCATTCGATGCAACTAGTCTCTTGTTAGTGTTTATGTTCCACACAAACCTCCGCCCACCTCATCACATCTAACTGTATCAACGTATCCTTCTATTCTTTCACCCTCCTGTACTTATCCAACTTCTTCCTAAATGTATTGTGATTACCCAATCTATTTTATGTTTTTTGAAATGTGCTATTTACATTTGACAACATAATTGTCGAAAAAAAGCAGCAGGATATTCTGGTACATCAGTAAACACATTCCTTTTCAAATGATTTGCAGTAAGCAGACAATCATAGGCCTGAGACAGGGGGAGAGAACTAATGCCACTGCTATCTATAGCTCTGGTTTCTTTGGGAAAACTGTCATCTGACAGGTCCAAAAATATTCAATTCACAACTTATTTTGCTTTAGAATGCATATTACCATCTGGAACTATCTTCAACTCCATAGCTAATATCAATCTATCATTCATTGCCTCAGTATCTCAGTCAGGAGAACATCATATTGACTAATTGGAGAGTGCAAAGTTCAAATCCCTCTTTGGGCACTTTATTTGGGATGGCATATTGGCACAGTGGTTAGGACTGCTGCCTAACAGCACCAGGGACCTGGACCTGGCCTTGAATCAGTGTGTGGAGTCTGGACGTTCTCTCTGTGTCTGCATGGGTTTCCTTTGAGTGCCCCGGATTCCTTCCACGGTCCAAAGATGTGCAGGTGAAATTGACTGGCCATGCTAAGGAGGGAGACCTTGGGCTTACAGGTCCTGCGAGGTTCCCTTGTCCACATAATCCTGAAGGCTGAGAAGTGCATGCCATCTCTGGCAGGCCAGCTCTATCTGAATTCTGTCCTACCCATCACACAACACCACTTCACGAGCAACAATCACTGTCCATGTCCCTTCATGGTCACCCATGACCTCCTGTCTGATTGGTTCCTCCCTTCACATCAATAACAGCGAAGTTTATCATGTGTTTTGACAGATGGATGCCCATGTGTATCTTGAGGGCATCCTAAGATTGTCACAGCTGAGAGGTGCTACCCTATCCTGCCTATGCCCAGCACCCAGCTTCAATCCTTGACACTTTAGAATTCAAACCATTGCCTTAATTTTATAAATGTAGGAGGCTGACATTGCTAAGTGTTAAATGATGATAACCAATTGTTGGAGAAGCAAGACGCTCAGGAATACTAGAGGGTGTAAGTACTCTCTAAGGTAGACAAAGACAACACCAATAGGTACCATTAGTACTCAGGCTTTGTCATCCTATGATCTAATTGGGCTGGCATGGAATAGCATGGTGACACAGTGGTTAGCACGGCCACCTCACAGCGTCAAGGACTTGGCTTGGGGCACTGTCTGTGCAGAGTCAGCACATTCTCCCTGTGTCTGCATGGGTTTCCTCTGGGTGCTCCAGATTCTTCCCACGGTTCAAAGATGTGCAGGTCAGGTGGATTGGCCATGCTAAATTCTCCCTCAGTGTACTCAAACAGGTGTTGGATTGTTAAGACTAGGGGATTTTCACCGTAACATCATTGCAGTGTTAATGTAAGCCTACATATCAATAAATAAACTTTAATTACTCTGATGCTTTTACATTTAAGGCACCTGGGCACCACTGCATTACAATGACTTAAAGCACTATGGTGTATCCCATTCTCTCTCCCACTTTTCACCACCACACCGCCAATCCGAACATTACATCTCTCTCTGGGGGTCAAGTAGCCCGTCTGCCTCCCCCCAACATCATAATTCCTGCTCCACCGGACCCTCAGGCCATTAGCAGGCAATATCTGTGAGCTTTTTCTCACTTCTTCGGTACAGAGTCAAAAAATTCAAATTCAACACTGACAGTTAAAAACTTTTCAGATAAGAACCCTTTCACCCTAATCTCTGAAGACTGACAGCTGTTGGCTTGAACCAAACCCTATTCCACAGAACGTCTGAGTGCTTAGGTGAGGCTGATTAGGAAAAAGCCGTATTCCAGAAAAGCTAGACCACAGGTGTGTACCTGCAGAGACTCTTCAATGTTAATGAGGTGTGAAAGTCTGTGTAAACAAGCAACCTCAAGTGGTTCTATGAAGCCAGACCACAGATGTATAACCACGGAGCCTTTTCAAAGTTATGGAGTTTGAAATATGGTAAGGGTGAGGGTGGGGAGGCAGAGGTGCAGAAATGGTATTGTCAATAGAGTAGTAATACAGAGACCCAGTGCAAGATCGTGGTTCAGATATCACATGGCAGAGAATGAAATTTCTGAATTCAGTAGCAATCTGGCTCATGAAACCATTGTTGATAGTTGTAAAAACCCATCTGGTTCACTAATATCTTTTAGGGAAGGAAATCTACTGTTTTCATCACTCCAATGTGGCTGACTATTAAATGCTTTCTGAAATGAAGGGCAATTAGGGATGATCAATAAATGCTGACCCTGCTGGCAATGCCCAGATCTTGTGGCCTCCTTCTGTACTGTAGGGATTCTATGGATTCTAGAATGAATTTTAAAAATGCTCTGCAAAAAAACAAACAATTTCAAGAGCTTCTATGAGGCCCGACCACATTTGTGAGCTTCTTCAAAAATAATGGAGTGTGAAATACTTTTCCAAGGGACAAGTTGTTGATTAACAATGTCCTGTGAGAAGGTTTTAGGACATATAAGCTGCAGATTTGCTTGTTAAATGGTTTGAAACCTGAAAGAGAGCAGGCTTCAAGGCTATATAAGCCAATTGCGATCCCCATCCAAAGGAAAATCCCCAGCCTTGCTCAACTTCAGCCCAAACCGCAACCCCGGCTCCTTTGAAGGACTCTTCCCCTCAACATCTAGCTAGTGGTTACTTTGCCCATGTGCACCTTGTCACTAAGTGGAGAATGATATATGCTTCCTTCCTCCCTCCTGGAGTCCATGGCACAATGTTCACATTTTTATAGATCAGTAGTAATTGGTGCCCATGTGACAACCCACTGGTTGTTGGGAAAATTCAGTGAGGCTAGAATATCTGACTTTAAGCTCATTAGTGAGATTAAAATGGGTTCAAAGCAGGTTCTCGTCCCCTTTGAGCATAAATTTGATTACATCAGCAGGAAAGCCCCAAAGCTCCTCCTGGTGTGAATTCCATTTTTGGCATCTCACCAGAGTTAGCAGCCATAACGGAATTTGCAACCGTGGAGCACAGGGCTGAAAAATCACACACCCCCACCCCCCAACTCCCCTTCGCCAGATATTCGATAAAATTTGCTGAGGGCTGTTAAATGGTTTAAAATCTGAAAGAGAGCAGGCGTCAAGGCAACACAAACCAAGGCTTACCTTGTTTGTACCTCTTACCTGCCCTAATATTTCTCATCAAATTCTGTTTGATAATATTACTGTAAAGCATCTTTTGATGTTTTACTATCTTACGAATGTTATATAAAAATAAGTTGGTGTTGTTGTTTATGCAGTCTTGTATAATTGTTTGTTTACTGTGTGAGCAATCTTTCTAACTTCATCCATCTTCTCTTAAAAAAGTGAATGAGTCATCTGCCTTAATTTTTTGTTAAACTCTTTATAATGGACCACAGGATATTTTTTTTTAAAAATCATCCTTTGAAAGTGAAGAAGTTTAGACAATAGGAGCAGGAGTAAGCTATTTGGCCCTTCAAGCTGCTCCAGATTCATTATGATCCAAATTGATGATTCAATTCAATAGCCTTTTCCTCATATCATTTGATCCTCTTTGTCCTATACACTACATTTAACTGACTGAAAACATACAAACAAAGAACAAAGAACAACACAGCACGGGAAACAGGCCCTTCGGCCCAACGAGCCCGTGCCGCCGTCCTCACGTCTTAATGACATATAGAGACCAATATAGGGACAATTTGTTACCCAATCAGCCTAACAGCACATTTTTGGGATGTGGGAGGAAACCGGAGCACCCGGAGAAAACCCACGCAACCACGGGGAGAACGCGCAAACTCCTGCAGACACAGGTCCAAATCCATGTGTCTGCACAGCAACAGCGATAGTCTCTGAGCTGTCATGTTGCCCATCTGATGGTCCAGTTTAAGCATGCACTAACGACATGAAGCACTAGGCCACTCCTGAAGTAACATCCAAGAGCAGCCCTCGCACGACCTGCCGAATGCATGCACCTTGTTGGTCAACAAGGTGGACCGAATAACCTGTGGAAACAAATAAAGTATTTAAACAGTCCTCCTATATCCCTCTACCTGCAGACCGCTCATGTGGCTGTCCAAGAGACCCTTAAACAACCCTAGCGTGCCTGCTCCCACCACCCCACTCGGTAGCGCATTCCACACCCCCGCTACCCTTTGTGTGAAAAAAATGCCCTCTAATATTCGTCTTATACATAGCCCCCCCTCACCCTAAGGCCGTGACCCCTCGTTCTATCCGATTCTAATGGTGGAAAAAGCTTACCACCATTTACTCTATCTATACCCCTCATAATCTTATACACTTCTAATAGATCCCCTCTCAGCCGACATCTTTCAAGGGAAAACAACACCAGTGCGTTCAATCTTTCCTCGTAAGACAGCCCTTCCATACCAGGCAGCATCCTGGTAAATCTCCTCTGCACTCTCTTCAGGGCCTCCACATCCTTCCGGTAGTATGGCGACCAGAACTGGACGCAGTACTCCAAGTGAGGCCTAACCAACGTTCTATACACTTGCAACTTCAGACTCCTACTCTTGTATTCTATACCCCTTCCTATGAAGACTAACATACCATACGCTTTCTTTATCACTTTCTCCACCTGTACTGACCCTTCAGAGACTTGTGAACCTGCACCCCCAGATCTCTCTGCGTCTCTATACTCTGGATAGTTTTACCTTTTATCCTATAACTCCCCTCTACATTTTTCCGGCCAAAATGCATCACCTCGCATTTATCCGGATTAAATTCCATTTGCCATCTATCTGCCCAATCTACCAGCCTATCTATGTCCTGTTGTATTGCCTGGCACTGCTACTCAGTCCCCACCAATCCAAGCATCTTAGTGTCATCAGCAAATTTGCTGATCACACCACCTACCCCCTCTTCCAAGTCATTTATATACACCACAAATAGAAGGGGTCCTAGTACAGAGCCCTGTGGCACACCACTATTGACAGACCTCCATTTGGAAAAAGAGCCTTCCACTACTACCTGCTGTCTCCTCCTCCCAAGCCAGTTCTCAACCCATCTACATACCTGGCCCTGTATCCCATGCATCTTCACCATTTTTATCAGCCTACCATGGGGAACCTTGTCAAGCGCCTTACTGAAATCCATGTAGACGACATCAACGGCTTATCCTTCATCAACCGTTTTTGTCACCTCTTCAAAAAATTCCACTAGATTCGTAAGGCATGACCACCCCTTAACGAAGCCATGCTGCGTATCCCTGATCAGATCGCAGCGCTCCAGATGCTCATACATCCTGTCCCTGAGGATCCTCTCCATTAGCTTACCTATAACTGAAGTCCAGCTCACCGGCCTATAGTTCCCTGGGTTATCCCTCTGACCTTTTTTAAACAACGGTACTACATTTGCAATCCTCCAGTCCTCTGGGACCTCACCTGTGTCCAAAGAAGAGACAAGATTTGCATCAGAGGCCCAGCAATGTCATCTCTCACCTCCCTTAGCAGCCTGGGATAAATACCATCAGGCCCCAGAGCTTTATAAGTCTTTATGCTACCTAAAATCCCCAACACTTCGCCCCTCATAATGATTATTTCATTTAACGGTCCCCAAAATCCTCAAAGCCGGCATCAGACATCAGGCCCCTCTCCCGCGTGAATACTGACACAAAGTATTCATTCAGGATCTCCCCCATTCCCTCAGGCTCTAAGCATAGTTCCCCTCCTCTGTCCCTGAGAGGTCCAATCTTCCCTCTAACCATCCTTTTGCTCCTTACATAGGAGTAAAATGCCTTAGGATTTTCCTTAATCCTACCTGCCAAAGCCATTTCGTGGCCCCTTTTTGCCTTTCTGACACCCCTTTTAAGATCCCGTATACACTCTCTATATTTTTCCAGCGCTGCCTCTGTCCCCAATTGCCTGGATCTAACGTACGCCTCCCGCTTCTTCCTGACCAAGTCCTCAACATCCCTAGTAACCCACGGTTCTCTAATCCTACCCTTCCCATTCTTCCTCCTTACCGGCACGTGTCTTTCCTGCAAAAATTTTAGTTTTCTCTTGAAAGACTCCCATACAAGAGGAGATCTTCCAAAAAGAATTCTAAGTGCAGAATGAGCGTGGAAACAGAAGAGTTTCAGATCTGATTTTTGGGCAAGTCCAAATCTGGTATCTTATGTACTTTGAGATAGAAAAATCCTGAAATTGGATTTCCATCAGTATGGGGAGTGGGCAGGATTTAAATCGCTAAAAAAGCTTGCTAAAAGCAGCAGAGGGCACCATTGCGCATGTGCAGATAGCTCTACTCTGAGCAGCAGAGAGACCTGTCACAAAGCCTCTGTTGCTTTCACTGACCCCTGTGGCCTAAACATAGCACACATCCAGCCTTCTCACACTATCATGAGGTGCCACAGCCAATCACCAGTCCCTCCTGGCTGATTGAACCTCAGCTCCCCCATCCCTGCTCTGCCCCGCCCCAGCTGAACCGGTCAACCCTGCACACCCCCAGCCCATCGATCACAACTGCACAATGGCAGTAGAGCCCCCTGTGGTCATATCTGCAGAATGGCAACAGTCCCCTCCTTCCTCATTCATCACAACTGCAGATCGCAGCGGTTCCACACCCCCCCCCCCCCCCCCCCCCCCCCCACCTTCCATCCGTCGATTGGTGGTGTCTCCAGTCTGGCTCCACCCCCAGTAGTCCATGCCTCCTCAGGCAGTGTCACCCTGGCACTGCCCAGTGTCCAATGGGTGCCAGGATGCCACACTGGCTCTGCCAGGGTGTCAGGCTGACACTGTCTCCCGAGTGATCTCAGTGGCCTCTGCTTCTACCAGCAAGGCCATCACATCTGTTCCCCATTGCTGGAGACCATTTGAGATTCTCACCAGAGGGAAACCTCCCCCAAATGAGGCCACATAGGTGAGACTGGACAATTGAGTCCCAGGCTTGCTAATTCTTTTGAAATTACATTTAAATTAAATTTCATTATTTATTCAGTTTCGCAGGTGATCTTGCTGATGTCCAGTGCCGGTAAGATCTCAGGAGGCGAGAAAATGGTGCGAACTGATTTCTCGGCTGTCTGCGATCTTCCTGGCTCACCCCTTCCATCGGCTGGTGGAGTACATTAGTAATTTTGCCCCCACAATATTTTGGCTTCAACTGCTTTCTGTGATAACTAATTCCACAAGCTTACCACTCTCTGGATGAAGGAAATTCTAATCATTTCACACTAAAAGGTTTACCCTGTATCTTTGGACTCTGACGTCCTGTTCTAGACACGCACACCATTGGGAACATCCTTCCTGCATCAACCCTGTCTAATTCTGTTAGAATTTCATAGGTTTTAATGAGAATCCCATCATTCCACTAAACCTCAGGGAACATAATCCTAACTGACTCAATCTGTCCTCATACATCAATCCCACCATCCCAGGAATCAGCCTGCTAAACCTTCGCTGCACTTCCATTAAACCAAGAACATTCTTCCTCAGATAGGGAGACCGAAACTGCACACAACATTCTGGGTGTCGCCTCACCAAGCCCCTGTATAATTGCAATAACACATCCCTGTTCTTGTAGCAGATATGCTGAAAAAATATCGATTGAAAATCGCAATGCAAAAAATAAATTAGGTCAATCAGGTAACAAAGTTTACTTTCCCCACAAGCACTACCCATCTTTCTGCCCACAACAACCACCAGGGCAACAACATAGTGCTGGTTTTCACTCTGGCCTGAGGAGTCCTAATAAAGCCTGAAGGATATTGCCAGTAAGATGGATAGCACCAAGTTGTTATGTAGCACATGGTGTTTGAACATTGCATTGTCATTGCCTGCCTGGTGTTGAATGGCTAAAATTAACTGTTATAAGCTACAGCATCAGACTCATAAAGATTGGGAGCAGTGAAGCAATCTGTACAGTGTTGCAGGGGAATCAGAGCGTATCAGGTAAAGTGAATTAAATGTTTTTCAATTAACAAGTACAAGGGTAACTGAATGAAGAAAAAGATTACTTTGATTTTCAGTTCAAAGAGTTAAATTAATCAGAAGATTTTAACTCCCAGCTCTGCAGACACTGACAACATTGCCAAGAGTGCAGTGGCAGTGGGTAGTCTAGGACTATTTTAATGCCCAAGCCTATTTAAACTATCACTTACCAACTTGCTAACAAAAATTGGGAAGAAAGCCTGAAAGTTAAAATTAGGTGCCCTGCTCAATCAGCCATGAAAATACCATCAGGTTCCTAATGACATTACAATAATTTGAACATATTAATGGGCCTTCTGCTGAAGCCAGGCCTAAGGCTGTCTGAAATAAAGGATGGCAGGCAGGTGGGAATCGAGGAAGAATAGAGCGATGAAGTTTTCCATGGCTACACCTGCACGCCCATCTCATTTCCATCCAGTAGGTGGGATACAATTCACCCCTTTGTTTCTATTTGCAATCTATGGAAACTGATATACCAAGTCACACTTAGCTGCAATTAACCCACTAACTGATCCAACAGCAAAAACTGTAATGCTGGTAATCTGAAATAAAAACAAGAAAAAACTGGAAATACTCATCAGGGCAGGCATCCTTGTTCTGCGGAGTTAACATTTCAATTCAATGAACTTTAATCAGAATTCAGACTACACAAGGGGAGGACAAGTAGACTCAAGACAGGAAGAAATACATTGAATGGAGTAGGGACAGGTTGAAACAATGGGTCAATAAAGGCTGTCCGATTAGGGTTGGGGGTCTTTGGGATCAGAGGATCTCGAGAGGCGATGAGACAAGTGACCGTCCAGAACACACTGGTTTGTGGTAGTGGAATCTTTATCCAGCGAGAGGTAGGATAGTGTTGGAGTGTTTGACCTTTACTAGATAAAATAATACATTGTAAATTTCCCTTCAAACTTCCATAATCAATGGAATCCACTTGTAAGAACAGAAGAATGCATGACTCTGGAAGTGTTTTCTTAATGATAAAGTATTCAGCAAAAACATCCATTGTCTGGAAATGTTTAAAACACTAGGTGTCTTGTTACATTGGTGCTTCAATATTGCATGCTTGCATTGTGGGTTTAAAAAGGAGAAAGGTTTACCACTTGCCTAGAAAACAATCCTTTTAACAGAGTCGCCTTGTTGTTTCAAGAGGCCGTCATTATCCCTTTTGTTTTTGATCAAACCCTATGTAGGTCAGCCGAATGAATTAAGAGATTAGAAACCACCAACAGAAGTAGATCGAGGAGTGCCTGAGGTGTTACTAGCATGTGTCTGCTCAACACAGCAATCCATTCTGTCACTTGCTTAGTTCCAGAGGCAGGAAATACTGAGGGAGCAAAGCCCTGACTTCTCTTTTGGTAAATGCGATGTAAATATCACATGGTCTATTCAGCAATTATTCAAGCATTCAGCAGTTTCTGTGCAATCTCTGCTGGGCAGCTACGAAAAGAATAAATATTGTAATATTTTAGAGTTGCTGTTGTGTTTTTAAATTGAGGAACTAATGGTGAAAAGTCAAGGGCTCTGAGACAGGAAGCCATCAGAGTTAAAAGCAATAAAAGACAGGAGTGATATGGCAAGCGGGATGAATTACCCCTAAGGTACGTTTGGAGGCAGGGGTGGAAATGGGGCAGTGGCGCAGATTAAAATTACAATGCCTTCCTGCCTCTGTCCAATTAAGTCTGAGGTGTGAAGGCTAGTGGCCTTCCCGCAATGCTAGCAATTGAGGTCAGATGAAGCCCAGTTAAGGGCTTCATTTCACCACTGCTAATAGTCAAGCAGTAGCAGGTAGGCCAATCGCTACATAAGAAACCCAAAAGGAAACTGGAATGCTTGTGGACTTCCAAGGCTTTGGGGTGGTGAGGCAGAGAGGGGGTGCTGCATGATACCTTAATGAACGGCACTCAGTGTTTGATTGAAAGACTTGTCATCAGGAAGGAGGTTGGTCTACTACGAGCCACCCAATGCCCTTGCTGCTGAACTACTCCCCTCCCTCCCCATCTCCTCAATCCTCAATCCACAAATCATATCCCTCTCCTCAACCACTTGTAGCTTGGGTTCCACAGCAGTCCAAGATCTTTGCCTGGATGCACACAGATTGCTGCTATGTTCCCAAGTTTCATGTCATCTGTCAATGTTGAAATGGTTTCTTGTGCACCCAAATCATTAATATATACCAAGAAAGCTGTGGACTTCATGTTGACACTGGGGAACTGCACAGTGTATCATCCCAAAGTCCAAACTCGCCCTTCACTACAACTATCTGCTTCCTGTCACTTAGCCAACCTTTGACCTTGCTACTACTGTCTACTTACTCCTAAAAGTTTCAACTTCTCCAGAGATGATGTGGCACTTTTATCAAAATGGTCTGTTACTTGCTGCAACATCTCTGATACATACACTTGATGTCTATCCAAAAAACCCTTTAATGCAGCCTCTTTTCCTTCAGTTATGTGTGATATCTCTTGCAAATAAAAACAGTGGAAAGGATTTTACAGTTGACATTGGCAGGAGGTCAGACATGGATACCCATGAAGTCACCAGCTGCCCAGAGAGAGTGAGAGGAGAGAGGCATGCGCTATTGCATTACTGTGGATGAAAGGGTTTGTTAGGAAACAAATGATTGTTAAGGAATGAACTGCTGTTGTGGAAGAAAGCTGGGCAGCAAAAATGTACCCTGGAGCATAATGAACAATGATGAGAAGCTATCCGAATGCTTTACGGCTGTGTGGGTAGGAGGGAATTACTCGTGCTGTGTATGGTGAATAAACTACATCGGCTGCAGTAGGGTCTTCACATGGCACAGCTGTTGAGGTTGTTAAATGTCTCGCGGCCTCACAGCAGAGACGCAGGATTGCTATTGACATGCATTAATACCTCATGTCATACGCCATCGTCGACCCTTCAGGGCACCAGATGACCATCTGGTAACTACCTCCTCCAGCGTGCTTAATCTAATAACATTTTTACTGTCCCATCTGTGGAACAGGGCACCCTACTGCTCCCAAGACTGTTGGGTGACATGGCTAATGGTTTCATTTTTGTTTACCTTTGGTAACTACAAAGCAATTCCTCTGAAAAGGATGCAAGCCTTGAAGCACATTGTCCTCCACAAATCATGCCTGCAGCTTGCTTTCACTGTTCATCAGAGTCAGACTTGAAACGTAAGCAGGTTCCGTGTGTAGAGCATAAGTTTTCAGTATCCGACATGTATCCCAGCAAAAGGGTAGCGTGGAATTTGGATCAAGTGTACAGCTGAGCCTGTGAGAACAACTTTCCCTTCTCATCTGCGCTGATACACAATCCACAGCTCTAGTTAGATTCTAATCTCCAAACTCAGCAGGTCTTTTGGCCGGGATTTTGTCTCCATTGCACAAAGTATGGGAGCAAGCATTAAAAAACACTGTGCCTTTCCTGCCGATTGCAACGGTGGGTTTTCGCAACATATCGCCTGCGTCCTGTCTCGTTAATTACATATGCACGGGAAAAATGTCAGATTGCTGGTGGCCGGACTCTGATTCACCCACACTGTCGTCAACTCATCGCTCCATCACTTAGGGCACCATATTTAAATGACACCCGTGCCCAGCTTTGTTAATCATCGATGACCAGAACTGCTACACATCACACAGCGAAAGGGAAGAGGACAGCAGCTCCCAAGTTCAGTGAGGACCTGCTAAACATTGTGGAGCCTGCCATGCTTTCCCCTATCCCCATGATGGCTGCAGGATATCGGCCGTACTCACCATGCCGGATTGGGATGCAGTGATGGTCAGCACTAACACTGCCTGTGAGACATCACAGCCACCCTGTGCAGGAAGAGGATGAAGGATCTCATCTGGGCTGTCAGGGTAAGTTGAGCATGCATCACTCTCAACTCACACGCTCACTATCCCATCAGACAATCACAGGGCTCACATTCACGGCCAGTTCGAGGGATATTATTACCCACAGTCTCACACGCACGCTCAAATCTCCATCTGGCCTCATCTCCTCTGAAGATTGAATCTTCATTGGGTCTGTGACTGCACTCACCACCTGCACATGCCAGGCATTTTTATCATCTGCCTTGGGATGATGTACCTTGCTTGAACTCTTTCCACCTGTCTTTATGCAGCTAGCACACAACAAGAGAGAGATCCCAGACCAGGGATGGAGTTTCAGAACTCGAGCTCCTCACTCCCTTTAAAATTGTGCCATGAAGCTCATCAGAGAGGGTGTGAACTGTGCCTGTGGCGATTCTGAGGTTGGCGGTAAACATCCACGTATGGACCCTGCACCAGCTCAGTCAACTGTGAGTGCACAGTCACGTTTTTTCATTGGCTGCAATGCACTAATTATCTCTCTCTCATAGACACCTCTGCTAAGGGCCTAAGACCCTCAGCCAGCCAGCCCCTCGGCGAGCCCTGAGGAATCTGAGGACAGCACCTGTGATGATGCGTCACAGCACTCACCCGCATCCTCAACCCGCGCAGAGACACATAACTAGTAGGACCTAATTCTGGTCACAATCTGGTCCACAATAGACAGAAGCAGGAAAACCCAAGGTTCTGCTGAGTCTGAGTCAGATAAGCCTCCAGACCTGGCCCCAAGTCAGCTGCTGGAACTGCTGCAGCGATGTCAGGAATATCAGGAACCGTTGTCAGTTGAATCCTCAGATTACAACAGACAATGGAGGAATCTGTCCACCTTCAGTCTAAGGTCAGAATGCTCACATGGCAACACATCAAGGTTAACACCGCTAGGATGCTACCTTCATGGAGAATACGATCTAGGACATCAGAGTTGCAGAAGCGGCACTCCATGACTGTAGCCCTTGGTGGCATCAAGAGTAGATACATAAAGGGGTGGAGGGAGGGGGATAACGGGGGATGAGTGCCATTTTGCAGCCCAGGATCCCTGAGAGTCACAGAGTCATAGAGTTAACAGCATGGAAATGGGCCCTTCAACCCAACTTGTCCATGCTGCCCAGTTTTTATTACTAAGCCAGTCCTAATTGCCTGTGTTTGGTCCATATTCCTCTATACCAATCTTATCCATGTAACTATCTAAATGCTTTTTAAAGACAAAATTGTATCTGTCTCTACTACTACCTCTGGCAGCTTATTCCAGACACTCACCACTCTCTGAGTGAAAACATTACTCCTCTGAGCCCTTTGTCTTTCTCTCTCCCGCCTCTCACCTTAAACCTATGCCCTCTAGTTTTAGACTCTCTTTTAGACTCTCCTTTTAGAGAGTGCCAGTGTCAGTGTGATTTAGAAGATTGCACCACAGATAACATCGCTAGATGGATCCACAGCAGCGGAACGACATCAGCTCCTTGTCCCAAGTGTGAATTTCAAATTCACCATCAGCGTTATAGAACATAGAACATAGAACATTACAGCACAGAACAGGCCCTTCGGCCTTCGATGTTGTGCCGACCAAAATAAAAAGCAATGCCCCTCCAAACTAAACCATTCCCTTCTCTTCCATATACTTATCAATTAACCTCTTAAACGCCACCAAACTTGGCGCATCTACAACAGCTGCAGGCAGGGCATTCCACTCCCTAATCACTCTTTGAGTAAAGAACCTACCTCTGATATCCGTCCTATAACTCATACCCCTTAATTTAAAGCTGTGTCCCCTCGTGCTAGCTTTCTCCATCCTAGGAAAAAGGCTATCACTGTCCACCCTATCTAAACCTCTAATCATCTTATATGTTTCGATAAGGTCCCCTCTTAGCCGCCTCCTTTCTAACGAAAACAACCTCAAATCCCTCAGCCTCTCTTCATAAGACCTGCCCTCCATACCAGGCAACATCCTGGTAAACCTCCTCTGTACCCTCTCCAATGCCTCCACATCTTTCTTATAATGTGGGGACCAGAACTGCACACAATACTCCAAGTGCGGCCGCACTAGAGTTTTGTACAGTTGCAACATGATGCTGCGGCTCCTAAATTCAATCCCCCTACCAATAAAAGCTAAGACTCCATATGCCTTCTTAACAACTTTATCCACTTGACTGCCTACTTTCAGGGATCTATTGACACATACACCAAGATCCTTCTGTTCCTCAACACTATTAAGAGCCCTACCATTAGCCCTATACTCTACACATTTATTGTTCCTGCCAAAGTGCATTACCTCACACTTTTCCACATTAAACTCCATTTGCCACCTCTCGGCCCAGCTCTGCAACTTGTCCAAGTCACTCTGTAAACTATAACACCCCTCTTCACTATCTACCACTCCACCGACTTTAGTGTCATCTGCAAATTTACTGATCCATCCCTCAATACCCTCATCCAGATCATTTATAAAAATTACAAACAGCAGGGGCCCCAAAACAGACCCCTGAGGCACACCACTTGTCACCGAACTCCACGATGAATATCTCCCATCAACCACCACCCTCTGTCTTCTATCTGCCAGCCAATTCCTAATCCAATTAGCTAAATCACCCTCTATTCCACACATCTGCATTTTCTGTAGAAGTCTTCCATGGGCCACCTTATCAAACGCCTTACTAAAGTCCATATATACTACATCAACCGCCTTACCCCCATCCACCTCTCTGGTCACTTTCTCAAAAAACTCAATGAGGTTAGTAAGGCATGACCTACCCTTCACGAAACCATGCTGACTATCCCCAATCAATTCATTTCTCTCTAAATAACTATAAATCCTATCCCTAATAATTCTCTCCAATACCTTGCCCACAACAGAAGTAAGACTCACTGGCCTATAATTCCCTGGAAGGTCTCTCTTCCCCTTCTTAAACAATGGGACCACATTCGCTATCCTCCAGTCCTCCGGAACCACACCCGTAACCAACGAGGACCTGAAGATCAGAGCCAGAGGCTCTGCAATCTCCTCTCTTGCCTCCCAGAGAATCCTAGGGTAAATCCCGTCCGGCCCAGGGGACTTATCCAACTTCAAACCCTCGAGAATTTCTAACACATCCTCCCTATCTACTACAATACTCCCCAATTTGCAACCCTGTACCTCAGTGATCTCCATAGCTACATTTCCAGCACTCTGCGTGAATACCGAAGAGAAATATTTATTCAGTGCCTCACCAATCTCTTCAGGCTCCACGCACAACTTCCCACTGCTGTCTATGACTGGCCCTAATCTTGCCCTAACCAATCTTCTATTCTTAACATATCGAAAGAAAGCTTTAGGATTCTCCTTAATCCTATCAGCCAACATCTTCTCGTGTCCCCTCTTAGCTCTCCTCAATTCACTTTTTAGCTCCTTCCTGGCTAATCTATAGCTATCCATTGCACTAACTGAGCCTTCAAGCCTCATCCTGACATAAGCCTCCTTTTTCTTCTTAACCAGCAAATCAACTTTTTTCGTACACCAAGGCTCTCTTACTCGACCATTTCCTCCCTGCCTGACAGGGACATACTTATCAAGGACTCACAGCAGCTGCTCCTTGAATAAGCACCACATTCCAGATGTTCCCAGTCCCTGTAGTTTCCTAGTCCAATCTATGCACCCTAATTCTCTCCTGATGGCCTCATAATTACCCTTCCCCCAGCTATAACTACTGCCCCCAGCTTCATGCCTATCCCTGTCCATCACTAAGGTGAACGTAACCGAATTGTGGTCACTATCACCAAAATGTTCACTAACTTCCAAGCCTAACACCTGGTCTGGCTCATTGCCCAGCACCAAATCCAATGTAGCCTCACCTCTAGTTGGTTATATGGAGTGTGTTATTCTGTTGCTTCAGAGAAGTCTTGTCACATTGAAAGCATACAGTTAGAAGATCACTAAGGATCAACTGACACTTTCTGGCTTCCTAGTTCTTATAGGATGCTGCTCAGACTGAGATGCTGGAGAGATGTTTGAAAAGCAGCACTCTGATATCTGGTGCTAGAACTCCCTCCATTAGTACTTCATCTCAGTAAGGATACACACTGCCAAGAATTCACCATCCTTCAAAGAGACATTGTGAGAATAAAATGTAATTATTCGCACTCATGGTGGAGTAAGTGTATTGGTGAAACAGGTGGAATGGCAATGCTGGTGTCATGCTAGTCCATGATGGCGGACTCTTGTCCAAGAGGGAACTGACTACAACTCGTCATCCTCCTGGTGGAATCTGGTGGCTGTGAAGATCTCTTGGGCTGGTGTGCCTCATCGGGTCAGTGCTATGGCCTCATGGCTAGGCAATGGCCGAGTGGTATTATCGCTAGACTATTAATCCAAAAACTCAGCTAATGTTCTGGGGACTCAAGTTCAAATCTGGCTATGGAAGATGGTGGAATATGAATTCAAAAAAAAAATTCTGAAATTAGGAATCTCGTGATGACCATGAAACCATTGTCAATTGTTGGAAAAACCCATTCGGTTTACTAATATCCTTTAGGAAAAGAAATCTGCCATCCTTACCTGGTCTGACCTACAAGTGACTCCAGAGCCTCAGCAATCTGGTTGATTCTTAACTGCCCTCTGAATTGGCCTAGCAAGCCACTCAGTATAAGGTCAACTAGGGATGAGTAATAAATGCTGACCAGCAGGGACGCCCATGTCCATGAATTTTAAAAAAAAGCCACAGCTTCCTCAAGCCCACCACTCTCATACTCTTCAAGATTCTTGCAAATCCTTTCCCCCTTTGGAGCAAGAGATTGTGCAATGTACAGAATGTCACAATGTTCCATAAGACCATCTGTGGGCTGTAGTGAATGATTTGCCTGTTTAAGCATTGAAATCACATCTTTAGGTGGTGTGCTCCATCAATGCTTGGCTAGTGCTATGATCCTCATTGTATCTTCACTTTGCAGGAGTCTGAAGCCAACATATCTGAGTCTTGAGAGCCACCTATGTGCCATCTCTGTGAGCCTCATCTCCTGTGTCCAGCAGGGGCCCTACTAGCCCTTGGTCTTGTCGTTCTTGCTCCTTTGGGAGCCAGGTGCTCGGCTACAACCTTTCCCTTCTTCTCTGCTGCTTGTCAGTGTTGATGTCGATAAACCGCTCAGTATTGTGCATGGAGGGGCTGCTGGCTGCTGGCCAGTTTGATTGGTCGCCAGCTCACCAAGGCAGAACCTTTCTCCAGGAAGAATGTAAGTCCTGCGTTCTGCCAATCAACAGTCATTGGGGGCATAAAATGGCAGTAGGCTTGTAGGCATTGCCAGGACTTTTCAAGCCCTGGGGCTGGGGAGAGGAGAATTCAGGTTCGGGTTTCCCTCCTGCACTGACCTGCTCATCCACCTGCCCATATTCTTTGATCTCGTTGTACTCCTGCCACATGTCTGTTCAGGCTTGGCAGTTGGCCCAAGGACAGGCCTGATCCTGAACTCTGCCTGTTTTCCTGCTGCAGGCCAGTTTCCCATGTTCCCCAGCGGAGCCCTCATCCTGCAACCCATTAAAAGCTACTCCCGCCTCACCGCTGGTCCGGTATGTAGTGACTTGGTTGTGACAAGCCATTGAAAGAAATGCTGTGCTGCCTGCGAGGCCTGGCACTGATTACTGAGAGCAGTATGCAATGTCAGATAGGATAACTACCTCGGAGTCATGAGTGAAGTGCAGGCAACCATTTGTAGGCCACTTGTAAAACACATCTGTCTAATTGCACGTCGACATTCCCGAAAGATGTAGCATGAGGCCGATTCTGGTGAGGATTTGAAAAAATATTAAACTGACATTCCCCGACAGTAGGAGAAAGCGGCCTGTCACTTACTACTGGAGCACACAATCTGGTTTATCATGAGATAGAACCAGTTTTTGGCCTGCTGGCGAAATTTTCCACTGCCACTCACTATAATGCCTGCCATAAATGAGAGTGGAAAATCCACAATCATTATTAAAACATGTTTCAGAAATACACTGAGGGCGAGTATCAAAGATGTTCTAACAAAGGGCACGAGTTCCTGTAAGATAAACCTAAAATATTTAACTACAATTGTTCGTAAACTCCTACATTTGATGTTATGTAGCATGGATGTTAGAACTGATTAGAAGCAATATGTAACAATTCTAACAGTGTACGACACTCAATCATATTTACTTTTTTGATCAGGAGCACAATCAAATGCTTCAGCATTTGTTTCTATTTAAATATGTTTGGAGATTAATTGCCATGCATAGTTTTGTGCTGTATGGGGACAGGGTGTGGAACAGTTTACTCCTCTTGCTTTTCGTTACTTCATTGGCCTTTTTTAACAATTGCAAGGTGCTCAGCGGTGACTATTTTCACAGACGAAATTGTGCCCTGGCAACTGAACAGGGAAACAGTTGGGAACATGCAGACACATCTTTATATTAATGAGCAATACACAGCTCAGGCAGGACAGCATTTGGCTTTCCCAGTCACTGCTATCCTCAGTCATAATGAGTGCTGCCTTCTATCACAGTCATTTTCCTTTCCAGTACCCATTCAGCACTGTCTGCTGACGATGTAGTGCACCAGGCTTCCTAGAGATGTTTATTAATTACCTGTAGCTAGCTGTTCTGATGGGAATGAGGACCAAGTCCTGATAATACACATGTCTCAGGCCGAGCCATTCAGATGCAGGGACCTGTGCCCCTTGTATTCACAGTTTTGGGTACATTTGAAATTTCTCTGTCGGTGACTGAAAGAAACTCATTTCAGAGCAAAGTTTGAAGGAACTAATCTCTACTGTGCCTGACATGAATACAGTTTTGGATATGAAACAAAAAGAGACACTTTCAAAGACTGTGTGATCTGTCACACTGAAAGAGCTTATAGTGTGGGTGTTTTCAATGAAACACTTCAAGGAATTTTGAAATATCTATGCAAATTACACCACAAGCATAATAGTTGAATTGCCACTGTCCCAAGTCTAACAATATCGGCAGTTTGGAAAACAAAGTTTGAAAATTGCACCCTTCACAAGATTGTCACGCAGAATGGACAAATCCAGAAGAATGATTGTACCATAACAACCCCTCATGGCAGCTGGATTATGAGTCACACATTTGCATGAGCTAAGGTGATTCCGTAACTCCAACTGAATTTGCATTTAATAATCTATAGCATTTGTCAAATGTGAAGGGTTTTTCAGGATTTTGAAAATATATTGCGATATTACTGGACAACCTGGGTCAAATCAAGGAGAAGGTTACAAATCATCTCTCCATTTCCTGCGAAAAAGATATAAACTCAAAGATAAATGGAGATGGACTGGACTTTTACTGACGTGTCCGCCTCAGAATTGGAGCAGGCTGAGGCTTGTAGATCGGAATTGTCCGTAGGCCTCAGGCAAGATTTTACAAGCCTCGCCCGAGCGAGATCGTAAGAAACCAGCCAATGTCTCTGACAATGTGACAGGAGGCACACGTACATCCATAAGCAGTTTGTTGAGGTATTGTGTGTTTCTTGTCAGTCAGTAAAGTGCAAGGAATATGTTCAATTTTGTGAACAAAGCCCTGGAAATCATTTTTATTTTTCAAGTATTTGGTGTTAAGTGATCATTTTCAATATCTAAGTTTAATGGCCAAATAAAAAGCTCAATTGCTGAATACAAGTTCTCTGCAATTCTTCTAATGTAAAACCAATAAGCGAAATTGATCAAATTCAGGGTCAAATCAAGAAGTCGCCCATAAAGAAGGGAACCAACCAAACCAAAAGGCAAAGCATAAGGAAACTTAAAACATCAAACCAAAATGTGATTAAAAGGGTCAGTAATATACCCCAGCCCCTACGGTTCCCAACAGACACATAAGGCCTCGATGGTGCCCGTGGACTCCGTATGCTTCGTCTCCCGGGATACCCGTCCACGAATGTAGCCACAGTAGAGGGGCAGACACGAGTTGGGTGGCCTCCTCAGTTGCCCACCTTCTGGATCTGTTCGTGGTAAATTTGACTAGGCCCAGGAGCAGGTTCATGATGAGATTCTCTGCCTTCCCCGCCCCTCTCTGCATAGGGTGCCTGGAAATCAGGAGCCTGAGACTGAAGTACAAACAAAACATCAATTAGAGATGTTTCAAGTAACTGAAAAGAGAATGCAGTCTACAACACAAAATGTAGACATAGTCCACAGACTTCGCAAATTCACAAAAAGAGCAAGTTTCCAGGGAGCCTGTGAACCGGTTACATGGAACTGCTGCATACACTAGCCTACACTCCAGGTCCCGAATGTATTGGGAGAGGATCCCTCTGTAGAAGGACTTCTGCCACTTGGCAGCAACAAGGCATCTTCCAAGCTATGTACAAGTGACAGGTGAAGGCACAGTAGTGGGAGTTAGGCAGCAGCAGCTCATACAGGAAATCCCTCCATACTGTGGAAAACGACATGGAGAGCATTTCCGTGAGGGAGCTCAAATGGTGGGGTGCGAGACCAGGGATGGAAGGTCTGGGCTTAGGACCAATGTGAAATTTCATCCGAACAGGGGTATGCTTGTCAGGATCCTACCGTTCACAGTTACAGTGTAGTTATGCGGGGGGTAAGTAACTCGATTAATTATAGGGTATCTAGAAAAGTGCATTAAAACTTTCATATCTGATACAGGTGTGGATTATGCCTGATGCTAAGATGTGTTGGGTGTGTGAAACTTTTGTGAGTTTCTGAAGTGAAAAGTGTGAAGTTATGAAATGATAAAATTTATTATAGGAATGTGGCTCTGGCTCCGACTTCAATGACAGATGCAAGAATCAAGGGCTCCCTCTGGTGTGTGCCAGGCTATTAATGAAAATCACACAATTTATCTTTTAGTTATCAGTAATCTACGTCAGCAGTGCAGGATGCCACGAGTATCATTTCAGTAAAATAGGAACAGTTTGTAGTGACAAGAAATATATGGAGAGATTGCAGAGTTTCTTGGCAATTTTGTTGCATGAATAGAAAGAGAAAAAGTTTGAATAGTACATAACTTGTCCATTTAAACTACTCATTAGTTGGTAAAACATTATCAATGAAAGAAGTGTTAGACTCTTGCCCATCATTGATCTGAAAATCTCTGGCAGATCCAATGGCCTTGCCACCTCGAAGAAAATGTGCCCTATCTTTGCCTATCCTAGGATCTTCTGACATGTGATGAAAGAGAAAAGCCTCTAACTGCTCTTTTCCAAGGCACGTAGACACAGGTGTAGAGGTAGCCTATGCAAGAGATTTCCATTTACCTCAGAATGTGGCTTAGCATTAAAGACCAAAATCATGGTTTGAGAGGAGAAACAAGGACTAAGGCCTCAGAGAAAGTGAACTTGTGTAAGTGACTGAAGGGCACAATGTTAATCTGTGGCAAGGAGGAGACTGTGCTGCTCAGCCACTATCTTAACAACCCTAAGATGGTCGTGTACCAAGTTGTCTGGCCACATGGAAACGAAGGCCTATGGAAATACATTTGCAGTAGTTCTTCTTCCAGTCCCACTGATAAATCATTTTGCATGGCTCACCCATCCCGCCAGCAGGGAATCCATCACCACATGTCAGGGGGAGGGGGAGTTCCCTTTGGGTGAGACCAGAAATCCCACTGGTGGGAAGGATTAGAAAATCCTATCAAAGCTAACTTCTATTTAAGATGGAGAAGGGGAAGAATTTCCTCTCTCATCAATGTTTGAAATTCTCTACCTTGGTGAGCAGTGTAGCCTGGCCTATTGGATATATTCAAATCTGAGTTAGAACGGGTTTTGATTACAAGTGAGGCAAGGAAGGGTTGTGGGGACAGATAGGGAAGAGGAATGAACCCTACAATCAGATTAATCATCAAGCTTATTGAAAAACAGAGCAAGCTCAATGGGGCTAAATGGCCTACTCTTATTGTTGTCTTCTATGATCTTATGTTTTATATTACTTTAATGTGATCCAGCAGTGAGGAGGTGATCTTAATCTGACTTGCCTGGTGGAGTCTGCTGCAAGGTAATTAAAAAAGGCCATGTTACATGATGGCCTGAAGCTGCTAAGATCCCAGAGTCCATGATCATCTGATCAGCTGTCAAGGGCATCTGCTGAAAGCCAGTGTGCTGCTTTACAAATGACATCACTGGTACCTGACTGCAATTTTAATTCAGATTGGGCAATCTCTGTCACAACAATTAGAAAGAGAGCCTCAGAAAAGGTTGACGAATGCTGCTTTCCTTTGTGGGGTCAGAGGAAGAAAAAACTGTTACTCCAGGCCCCACACATTGTGTGGAGCTTGCACGTTCTCTTTGTATTTGCATGGGTTTCCTCCGGGTGCTCCGGTTTCCTCCTACACTCCAAAGATGTGTGGGTTAGATGGCATGGCCATGTTAAATTGTGCTGGGGGGAACTACTTGGGGTTATGCGGTTAGGGCCTGGGTGGGATTGTCGGTGCAGGTTTGATGGACTGAAAAGCCTCCTTGTGCGCTGTAGGATTCTGTTACTCTAAGGAAAACGTAGACCTCTTCTACCCGGATTTCCCCTTTCCTGAAAGCAGGAAGTCAGCTCCTATTCTGTCACGAGGAGATTGAAAATTGACTTGCTACTTTGAAGCTGTGCTAACAATCAAAATCCAGGTTTGAGTGTTAGCGGGATGTTTAACTGGAGGAAGAATCACAGCATAGCTGATCATGTCCTCACTTGAACATCCATATTTACACATTCTGCAAATTTCCCTTGACTATGGTCAGGAGCAGGAACTAAAGAACATCACACATGCTGAGATCAATTAACTGTGCACAGATTCCACACTGAACAGGATATTTATTCCTGGTCTGTGTGGCACAGCTGCCCATCATGTAAACCCACTGAACCATCACTGGGGCAAAACATTGTTTTTTGAACATGTTCAGGACAACTTACATCCAGGGAAATGCCAAATAACTTTGGGGCCTTGATTACAAGAAATCAATTACGAGAGTGAGAAAATTTCAGAGAATGGAGAAAGACAAGTGTTTCAGAAAAGAGCTACTTCACAATCTTTTAGTCATTACGTACCACTTGTACTTTAAATTGCTTTTTTCAGTTTTGGTGGGTGGGGTCATATTTTACATCAACAGTATTGCTCCCTAAAAAGTGTAATGGTGAATCTTCGTAGGTTGTTAATGTTACCATATGCTACAGCATTTATTTCTGGTGCCGTAAACAGAATAAACAAATATAACAAAGCACTGTTATACTAGGAGGAATCATGGACACGACTAAACACAAACTTAATGAACAAGATGTCCCTAACCTTCCTGTTGCTCGCCATTTTAATTCAACATCTTGCTTTCCATCTTCATCTTGTGACTAGGCATGTTACAGCCCTCAATATTGAGTTCAACAGTTCTAGACTGTGACCGATTCTCCTGCATCTTAATCTTTTCTTTTATATCCCAAATATTTTCTGTTCCTATGCAAAGAAACCTGCCCCCCTTCTCTCCCATTGGGCCACTGTCACTTGTTCTTACATTTTGTTGCAATCTCTTCCAGCTCCCACTAATCATTGTACCAATGCCCACCCCCATTCTCTGGTACAGCTTTCCCTTTCTTTAGTGTAGAAGAAAGATCATGCGAACTCAAAATCTTAACTCTGTTTTCCTGTCTGATGGTTGCTGCCAGATCTGCTGAGCTTTTCCAGCTTCCTACATGTTTGTAATACCGTAGTTAAAAAATCATTGCCTTCCATGTTCTGATGTTTGTTTATTTAATTTTTGAGCACAAGCATGCGGAACCAGTGAATTGTCCCCATATAATGTCTTTATACTGGAGAGGTCACTTTAAGCAGGCACATAAGTGGTGAGACAAATATTCAATTTGCATGGTGGATTGTGCCCTTAAAGTAAAGACTAGTGGGGTGTGAAGGGATACAGTGGGTGGCTTCACTGAGATCCTACAACAAAGTAGAGCCTGATGATTTGTTTGCAGAGTTAAAAAAAAAATTGCACAATTTCGTATTACTGTGATTTTGGCAAAGCAAGAAAGAGGAGTATTGACGGAAGCCAAAGAATAACACAGACAGCAGGGAAAATTCAGTGCATAAGTTACCTTGTATCACTGTCACAAACCATTTCATAGTCTTGAACAGCAGCAGTAGAAGGCTGGTAATTGGCTGATTAGCCCATTACCGGGGATACTTCGATATTAATGTTATTAAATCATAAATGTTTTATTTCACATTTCATTGTAGGAATTTTTACTTGTGGGAAGTGAACTTATTAGTCCCTCCAAAATGAAAAAACAAACATTTGGGAATATATTACTTATTCATTATTCTATGGAGAGCAGTTCGGTTGATGAGTCTATTTTAATTTACAGTGAGATTTTCAAGCCAGCAGCTTCTAATTAAAGTGATATTTATTATAAAGCTCTGGGGAAAGCCCAGGAAACGGCTGATATAGGTTTTCCAGCTGCCACTTTATATTGCAAGTGCCTGGTATGGATGGAGAGGAAACTCTTCAGCAAGCTGATATCTCACTGGAACGGTGCCCTGCTTCTTCAATAGCCTTCAGCGGCTTGATCAGGCAGGATTTAAAGCAGAACATTTGCTTTGGGATCGCTGAGGAAAGATTTTGTTTCTGTCCTAGACTTAGCAAAATCTTAAATCCACTTGCAAAGAGAGTTTTACAATTTCCCTGCACCCAGTGGTCAGTAGAAATCTTCCACTGCTGTTTAACTGTGTCACTGTGTGACTTTCCAGCCATGCTTGCCCCAGACCAGAAAATCCCCCCACCTCCTCAAGGTCAATGTCCCGTCCTGCTACCCTTTTTGTGGCAGGCAGGACGGGAAAATCCTGCACCTTGTTTTTATTTGGAGTGCAATAATATATCACAGAATCTTACAGCATTGAAGTGAGACATTCAGCTTATCATGCTTGTGCTGGTTTTTTGAAAGATCCGTCAAAGTTAGGCCACATGCTAATCTTTTCTATCAACCCATGAATTAATCCTTCAAATTGATATCAAATGGCCTTTTGAAAGTTGTGATGGATTCCAATTCACCATCCTTTCAGCCCAGAGCTCTTTTTTTCAATGCTTTCCAATCCATGGCCTCTGCCAGAGTAAGGTTTCTCCATCTTTACTCTATCAAAACACTCACTACTTTGAATACCTCCATGAGGTCTCCCTTAGCCCACTTTGCAGTTAGGGAAATTAATCCCAATCTGTCGATATGACTCACTATCCAAACAAAGGTGGTTCGAGAAAAAATCGGACCTCTTAGGGACAGAGGAGGGGAACTGTGTTTAGAACCCGAGGGAATGGCGGAGATCCTGAATGAATACTTTGTGTCAGTATTCACAAAGGAGAGGGGCTTGTTGACCGGTCCTGTCTTGGAGGGAGCTGTAGATCAGTTGAGAGAAATATCCAAACCGAGGGAGGAAGTGTTAGAGCTTCTCAGTAGCATTAAAACTGATAAATCTCCGGAGCTTGATGGCATTTATCCCAGGCTGCTTAGGGAGGTGCGAGGTGAAATTGCTGGGCCTCTGACGCAATTCTTTGTCTCTTCTTTGGACACAGGTGAGGTCCCAGAGGACTGGAGAATAGCAAATGTTGTACCGTTGTTTAAAAAGAGTAATAGGGATAACCCTGGAAATTATAGGCCAGTCAGTTTGACGTCAGTGGTAGGGAAGATGTTGGAGGGGATTCTTAGAGATAGGATGTATATGCACTTAGAGTGTTGCGATCTGATTAGGGATACAAAACATGGCTTTGTTAAGGGGAGATCATGCCTTACAAATCTGGTAGAATTTTTTGAGGAGGTGACAAAAACGGTCGACGAAGCACGAGCCATTGGTGTTGTCTATATGGATTTCAGTAAGGCATTTGACAAAATCCCTCATGGGAGGTTAGTTGAAAAGGTCAAGGCTAATGGAACACAAGGACAGGTAGCTAGATGGATAAGTAACTGGCTTAGTAATAGGAGATAGAGAGTAATAGTGAAGGGGTGTTTTTTTAGCTGGAGATTGGTCACTCGTGGTGTGCCACAGGGCTCAGTACTGGGACCTCTTCTATTTGTAATATATATAAATGACTTGGAAGAGGGAGTAAGTGGAGTGATCAGTAAGTTTGCTGATGACACAAAGATGGCTGGACATGCAGACAGTGAGGAGCAGTGTCGGGCAATACAGCAGGACATAGATAGGCTGGTAGATTGGGCAGATTATGGCAGATGGAATTTAATCCTGATAAATATGAGGTGATGCATTTCGGGAAAAAGAATATAGGGGGAGTTATATAATAAAGGGTAGACCTATTAAGAGTATAGAAACGCAGAGGGACCTGGGGGTGCAGGTGAACAAGTCTTTGAAGGTGGCAGAACAAGTGGAGAAAGCTTATGGTATGCTAGCCTTTATAGGAAGGGGTATAGAGTACAAGAGCTGGCATTTAATGTTGCAGTTGCATAGAATGTTGGTTAGACCTCATTTGGAATACTGCATCCAGTTCTGGTCGCCCTACTATCAGAAGGACATGGAGACTCTGGAGAGAGTGCAGAGGAGGTTTACCACGATGCTGCCTGGTATGGAAGGACTGGGTTACAAGGAGAGGTTAGGCAAATTGGGGCTGTTTTCTTTAGAAAGACGGAGACTGAGAGGAGATCTAGTAGAGCTGTATAAGATTATGAAGGACATAGATAGAGCAAACAGTGGTAAGCTTTTTCCTGCGCTGGAATCAAATATCATGAGGGGCCACAGGCTTAGGGTGAGGGGGGCAAGGTATAATTTGGATGTTAGAGGGAGGTTTTTCACACAGAGGTTTGTGGGGATATGGAATGCATTGCCAAGTAAGGTGGAGGAGGCAGGCACGCTGGAATTATTTAAGAGATACTTAGATAGGCACGTGAGCGGAATAGGGATGTAGGAAAATAGTAGACTGATTTAAATAGGGATCATGGGCCTTGGGACGTTCCTGGGAATTGCATAAGTTGTGCATGTTATTGATGTATTTCTCTTTTATCTTACAGATACTTCGGTCCGCCTTGTTGTCCAACAAGGGGCGTACACGCAATGGGTCATGAGAGGGCTGCTCTTAGATTTTTCGAGAGTAGCCTAGTGCTTCACATCATTAGTGTACGCTTGAACTGGACCAGTTGATGGGCAACATGACAGCTCAGTGACTATCACTGTTGCTGTGCAGATATGTGGATTTGGGCTTGTATCTGTGGAAGTTTGCGCATTCTCCCTGTGCTTTGTGTGGGTTTTCTCTGGGTGCTCCGGTTTCCTCCCACACCCCAAAGATGTGCTCTTAGGCTGATTGGTGAAACAAATTGTCCCTAAATTGTCTCCCTAATTTGGTTCCAATGTGGATTTCCGTAAACATAGACAAGGGTCATGGGTGGAAGTGGGAATGTTAAAATGGCGGCATGGGCTCGTTGGGCCGAAGGGCCTGTTTCCCATGCTGTGTTGCTCTTTGTTCTTTGTTCATATCTTTTCTGCAACCTTGCTGTGATCTTCACAACATTCCTAAAGCCCAAGCTGTGCTCCAGCAATTCACCAAAGGTCTCGACAAGTGGGCAGAATTTTATATTCGCCCATGATGGGTGTGTAATGTGGGTGCTGGCTGTAAAATTTTTCAGATGGCCTTCTTACCAGGTTTCTGCCCAATCTGACCTCTCCACAATTTTATTATGTAACGAGCGAGACCAGGTTGGCCCATCCACCCTTCCTGCAGTGGAAGGCCTTAAGTGGTCAATTATTAACTGCTTAAAGGCTATTTCCCATTCAGCATCAATTTTCAGGCCGGTGAGAGGAGTTCAGGGGCAATGATGAAGCCCAAAGAATAAAAAGTAACCTGTTCATCTCATAAAAAGGTAAGTAGAAGTAGGCCATCTGATCTCTTGAGCATCCTCCAACTCCTTGGACTCCTCACCATTCTAATAATCTCAATATTCATCTTTCAGACCTACAGCCACTGTAGGTTCCCCTCCAAGTTACACACAATGTTAACTCAGAAATGTCTTACCATTTCTTAAACATGACTGGGTCAAAATCCTGGAACTCTACCTACCAACATAGTCTATGTACCTAAACCAGCTAGACTGCAGCAGTTCAAGAAGGTAACTCATTGTAAACTTCTTGAGGGCAATTAGGGATGGTAAATAGATACTGCCCTTGCCAGCAACACACATATCCCATAAATGAATGAAAAAAAAATAGATAAAACTCTATCTGAGGCTCAATCAGTGATTTGTAAAGTTTTAGCAAGACTTCTGTATTTTAATGTTCACCGTGTCTTATTAACAAAACTAATTATCAATTGCCTTATCAACCAACCTTGCCACTTTCAAGGATTTGCGAATATTTACACCCAGATCTCTCTCCCCTTTTAAAACAGTGCCATTTAGAGTATACTACATCTCCATGTTGGGCAAGATTTTCTGGGTGACCCCACTGATGATGCACCCTTACTGCGGGTTTCTAAGCAACGGGGTGCAGATTCAATGGGGAATCTATTGACAGCGGCAGGACCAGAAGATCTCACTGCTAGCCAATGGCAAGCTGCCTCCCACCACTGAGAGACTTGTCTTGGGGGAGGGAGCAGAAAATCTCACCCATCGTTTCTCCCGAGCTGAGAACTTCACGTTTAACCGCATTACGTTGCGAGTGCCTATTTCATCAGTCTGTCTATGATCTGTTGAAGTAACCTGCTATTTAAACACTCACTGTTTACTGCATTTCAAGTTTGGTAGAATTCTCACATTCCAAATCTGCATTCCCTAAACTCAAGTCCACATCATTTAAATAAAACAAAACAAGTAACTCTGACCTCCATGGGACCTCACTGTGCACTTCATCCCGTTCAGTCCAAAGTGAACACTTGAGGGAAAAATATTGTAAAGCCAGTCAATTTCTTTTATAGAATAGAATCTACAGTGCAGAAGGAGGCCATTTGGCCCATTGAGTCTGCACCGACAATAATTCCACCCAGGCACTATCCCCATAACTCCATGAATTTATCCTAGCTAGTGCCCCTGACACTAAGGGGCAATTTAGCATGGCCAATCCACCTAACTTGCACATCTTTTGACTGTAGGAGGAAACCGGAGCAGCCAAAGGAAACCTACACAGACACAGGGAGAATGTGCAAACTTCATACAGTCAATAGCCGGGAATCAAACCAGGATCCCTGGCGCTGTAAGGCAGCAGTGCTAACCACTGTGCCATCGTCATTACCTATTAGGTCTGTGGGATGCTAAAATCTGAAACTGTATGTGCTAAGTTTTTTTGAAATGTGAAGAGGAAGAATTGCGGCTCTTTGTTGCTGCAGAATGGGCAGTATCAAGTCAGTCACATGTTAAACACAGCAAGCACCTAATATTCAGTTCTACTGTAAGTAGCAGAACGAAATATCAGGTTTTGCAAATAACTCATAACCAATCTGATAACATCTTTCTCTGCCTACGATGAATTTCTATCCAAAAGATAGGTTGTTAGAAAGCTCACTGAATCTCTGCTCTAATACACCTATTGAGTTCTGTAAAACGTCAGTCATTATCAGGTTTTTGAATTGTTTGTTGTTATTCCATTGCTGTGTCAAGTTAGGTCCTGGAACTGTGTTTAGATGAGAGTGGCCTTTGACTGTGATTCTTCAGTTTAAGCTGCTCCTGGAAATTTGACATTTTACGCTTTCTCAATTCGTGCATTCAGAGGCAACAGTGTGAATTTGTTCAAGCATCCCTCACACATCTATACATGTGTGAGTATGCATGAAGGGTTGTGTGCACATCTGTAATGGCAAGGGCTCTTAAAGGCTGAAATGAGTATGGCTTATTTTCTTAGTTGATTCATGAATATTAAGCATCCTGGCTGATTCTGTACAAATATTCATAATGGTTCACTGAGTAATTCATGGTCATTCATGCACGTTCCTGATTTTATTTTCTCATTGTCTGCCCTGAAGGCAGTTACTCATGCTTTGATATGGGTCAACAGACGCTGAGTACCCTTCAGAACCTCAGCACAGAGGCCTTTCTTCATATCTAAGTCTAAGCAATGAATGTCTGCCGACTGTTTGACCATGAGGAACATTGCAGCTGAGCCAAACAATGTCTTCAATGTCCACATTGTATATACAACCCTGATTAAGAGTGGAAACCATAACTAAATTTTCCCCTTTACTTCAGAGACATGGAACAGAGGTTTCCCCTGAGCTTATATTACTTTGCAGGTGGAATCCCCTGTGGAATTAGCTTTAAATTCACCTTCACTGCCCCAGAATTGGTACAACCTCAATACCAACTGTCTTGTTTTAGACCAAGAGTGTAAAATGTTTGGCCTGGTGGACTCGCAGGACAGTTATTTTTCCTCCTTCTGACTCATGCATCCAGATCTTTTAGCCCAAGAATTAGATCTAAACTCTTCTTGAAACCACACAACGTTTTGGCCTCAACTACTTTCTGTAGTTGTGAATTTAACACATACACCACTTTCTAGGTGAATAAATTTCTTCTCACCTAATCAAGGGTCAACGGTATGGGTGGGTGCAACCTGATGGATAAGGGGCAAAGGGCAAGTAGATAGGATAGTGGCTTGTATGACTTTATTCACTATTCATTCACTTGACAGCTAACTATATCACTGCAGAATATTTGTACCAGGTAGGGATGGCAAGATGGTGCCATCTCCATGGTGGTGTCTTATGAATCCACTCCATGCTTTTAATGGTTCAGTAGAGAACACTTTGATGAAGCAACATAAAGACAGTTCTCCCGGAGGGAATGCCTATGATGGACCATCCGTCCTAGGGTCAGTTGGACAACATTCACAATATCCACATTTACCTGACAAGGCAATGGCATTGCCTCTGAGACAAACCAATTTATCCAGGAACAAACAATCTCTTAGCCAACCTCTTTCTGAAGGCCCACGTTTTATATGAACCTAAGTCATCTAGCCCCTGCTGGACCTCCTCTGATCCCTCTCTAATTCCAGGATAGCCCATCTCCATTCACAATATTCCCCTCAACAGACAAAAATCTGACACATAGACAGATGGTGTTAAAATTAAGGTTCATAGAGCCAGGAATTCTCCTGACTCTGCATACCTGACACGCAGACAAAAATAGTTTTGTGTTACAGTAGCTTTAAAGAGTTTATTGCTGCTGTTCCATAGAAGCAAAATCTCTGAAATATTAAACAGACTAATTTATATTCAAGTAACAAGCCAAACTCTATAGTGTCTGGATACAGTTAATAATGACAAAATAACCTCTATTGTAGCTCATTTAGCAGTGAAAATATCAAAATATTTTCGTTCCATTTGTCACCCAAAATAATGAAGCACTCAATTCACAATCACTTTACAGTAGAAGAAAGGAATTTCACATTTAAGCACGCTGTGAAACAATGGTGACTGTTTTCTCTGTTAAAAGAATGCTGGGTGGCTAGAAATGGTGAGAACACAATATAAGAAAATTCAAGCCTGAGAAAAAGACCTCTGAACCCATCAAAGCTCATCTGGCTAGTGCAATAACTTCCATCAGAACAGCCGATTGTATTTTTAACAATTAAATGCTTTTCCCTTTACTACACTGTCTGTCTGTTTATTCCAAATATTTATCATTCTAAGAAATGATTGCCAGTGAGTGATCACTCTGATTATAGGCTTCTGGTGACACATGAAACCATGCAAGTGCATGGTTTCGAATCCCGAGGGGGATCTTAAATTGCTCTCATAACCATTATTCTTTTCACAAGGGTCATGCTGTGGACTTACATGGTTTTGATAAATTCTGTTTCTGGGTTGTATCTGCATTGATTGCGAGCGGTGGAGTAGTAAAATTAATGTGTTTATTTCTTGGTAAGTCGTGCCTTTAACACTCAAAGGTTAACATTTGTGTTGTAATGACTGCAGGATGAACAAGTAGCACTCAACAGTTTTCTTACCAAAAACTAGAGTCAATATATTTTGGAAATTATTAGATATGTGGCCAGTTGTGTAGTACTTTTCAGGTTAGAGAAATGATAATCAATGATGGTAACCATTTTCTGGATAAATATGAGGTAATGCATCTTGGACCGGACAAATATGAGATAATGCATGTTGGAAGGTCTAATACAGATAGGAAATATACAGGAAATGACAGAACCCTTAAGAGTATTGATAGGCAAAGGGATCTGAGTGTACAGGTACACAGGTTACCGAAAGTGACAATGCAGGTGGGGAGGGTAGTTAAGAAGGCATACAGCATGCTTGCCTTCATCGGCCAGGGTATTGAGTTTAAAAATTGGCAAGTCATGTTGACGCTTTATAGAACCTTAGTGAGGCCACATTTGGAATATGGCGCTCAATTCTGGTCGCCACACTACCAGAAGGATGTGGAGGCTTTGAAGAGGGTGAAGAAAAGATTTACCAGGATGTTCCATAGCATGGAGGGCATTAGCTATGAGGAGAGGTTGGAGAAACTTGGTTTATTCTCACTGGAGCGACGGAGGCTGAGGAAAGACCTGATAGAAATCTACAAGTTTGAGAGACATGGACAGAGTAGATAGTCAGAAGGTTTTTCCCAGGTTGCAAGAGTCGATTACTAGGAGGCATAGGTTTAAGGTGCGAGGGGCAAGTTTTAAAAGAGATGTATGAGGCAGATTTTAACACAAATGTAAAGACATAAAGGGATATGGTCCCCAGAAGCCGAGGAGTTTTTACTTTAGTCAGGCAATTGGTCGGTGCAGGCTCGGAGGCTGAAGAGCCTGTTTCTGTGCTGTAATTTTCTTTGTTCTATTAATTTCAACATCCTTGTAACAAATTCAGCCCTGCCATTCTTGGGGTTTGAATGAACCTTAGTAATGTGATTTCAGTTTATTATTTTATATAATAATTATTTCACACTGCCCTATATGAACTGGAACAGTGATGGAATAGCATCCCCTCATGATTTGAAACAGGCATTTGTGTCTTTTGCATAAATGCCCCCTTCAATCTTCCTGAAGGTGGACACAGCCAATACTTGACAAGGTGGGGTTTGACATGACTGGCTGAGCTGTTCTATTTCACAGGAATAATTTTATTGGGGGTCTGTAGATGGGGTATGGGTAGGGGTGCAAATGAGGTAGGATGGGATAGAATCGCCATAGAATTCTTTGAAAGGCCTTTCAGATGAGCTCCTTCCCTGTGACTCCTCTGCAGCTTTATGTTGGATAGGTGAGGCCTGGGCGAGTCAATTCTATTGCCATCCTTTCCCAAGCTGAGGCCCTTAAATGGATTATTTATAACCACTTAAGCACCATTTCCTACCCGGCTACAATTTTCTTGCTGGCAGGCAAAATTCAAGGTTGAGGGGTATCCAAAAAGTACCCCCCTCCAGTGAGTACAGGCTGATGTGGGAAAGATCTCACTTTCCCACATCAGCCTGAGAGTCCCCCAGTGCTTATCTACTTGTCTGGTCCTAGAGTCCCAGCATATTGACTGTGGAGACTGCTTGCGGTCTCAGTCCTGGTCACTGCTGATCCTACGACTAGAGAACTGCCAACCACTCAGATTGTATAGAGTTTAGCGTAGTGTCCCATTTGCAGGGAGCTGGTGGCCTGCACCCCTGGACTGAAGGGAGATGTAGTCAAGCCCCCAGAGTGTTGGGTGCCGGGAGCATATCCATCTTGCAGTGCCAGCCTGGGCCCCGTGACACTGCCCAATGAGCAAAGTACCAATGCCAAGGAGGCACCTTGGCACTACCTACCAGGCGTTGGGTAGTGCCAAGGGATTGGGCCTGATGGGAGAGGCAGGACCTCTGGGGGTGAAGGTGGGGGAATCCTGCTGTCATTCTGCATTTGGCTGAGTGACAGAGGAAGAGAGGCCAGCAATCAGGGCTGGCCATCAGGGTGGAGGGATGATCAGGACTGCCCGTTGTTGGGGTGGGGGGGAGGGGAGTGGTGTTCAAGGCTGGCCCAGGCACATTCGGGGGACCAGTGATCGGGCTGTGGGATTGGGAGTGCAGCAATGTGGAAGTTGCAAAGCTGGCCAGTGATAAGGAGGCCAGCAGACAGGGGCTGCTGCATATCTGCCAATCTTGATGCTGAGAGGTTGGCACATGCACAATGACCCGCTCAGCATATGCTGCCAGCCTCACCAGTGGGAATATCAACCCACTGATTTTCAAAGTGTTTCGTGCTAGATTACAGAGTGTGGGACATTCATTTTTCAAAACCCCACTGAAAAATCAGCATGATTTACTCCAGTTTTTACATGGATTCGACACTTCGAATTTTTTGGAGAGAATCACACCCCCCCCCTATACTTTTTGAACCTTTCACAGTGCAGGGAAGTTTGTACTTCTGGACAATCGCTGTGTAAATGCTTAGCTGTGAAGTTTAGAGAGGGATTGCCCAATGCCCATCTTTGAGATAACCCTCCAATTCAACAATCCAATGCAACTTTGTGTAATGACACAGAATAAATTGCAATGGAGTAAATAACAATTGCCATGGAACTCAAAGTCCAAGCATTTTCTCAAATCAAATCTTATTCAAAATTCCCAGAAGACAGGTGATTTCAAGTATTTTCCTCCAGACATTTGAATTATTAGCTTTTGAGGCTTAACAAATTAGACAAAAATGTTATACATGTCAGTGAGATCCTCAGTCATTCTTCTAAATAACAGTGAATACAAGCCCAGTCAAACCAATCTCTTCCCATATGACAATCCTGCCATCCCAGCAATCAGTTTAGTGAACCTTTGTTGTACGTCTTCCTTGTCAAGGAGAGCTTTTCTCAGACAAGGAGACCAAAACTGCGCACAATATTTTAGGTGACATGGTGGCACAGTGGTTAGCAGTGCTGCCTCATGGCACTAGGGTTCAATTCCAGCTTTGAGTCACTGTCTATGTGAAGTTTGCACATTCTCCCTGTATCTGTATGGGTTTCCTCCAGATGTTCTGACTTCCTCCCACAGTCCAAAGATGTGCAGGTTAGGTGTCAAGAGATTAGCAGGGTAAGTATGTGAGGTTACGGGAATAGGGCTGGGGTGGAATTGAGTTTGGTGAAGACTTGATGGCCCAAATGACCTCCTTCTGCACTGTTGGGATTCTTTGATTCCATGATACTGCTCCAGGTGTGGTCTCACTAAGGTCCTGTACAGGTGCAGTTAGACGTCTTCACTTCTTTACTCATGTCTTCTCACAATGAAGGCCAACATATCACAGGACACCCAAGTCCCTTTGTATGTCAACATTTTCCAATCTGTCACCATTTAAATAATACTCTGCCATTTTATTTCTCTGTCCAGGATGGATAATTTTCCATTTATCCATGTTACTTTATCCTTTATCCTGCCTAAATCCTTACCTGCTCAATCACTGCAGGATTGGAGTGGGTGCTAAACCAAGGGGAATCCTGTTCCTTTCACTCTCTCTCTCTCTCACCACTCCTCCCCATCCAAGTCCCTATCTGAAAACCCACCGGTGAGGGAATGAATTACTTTTTTAATTTGTAAGGAAAATGACTTCCATTTACCATATTAATCATCTTTTGCTGAGGTGCTGTTTTTTAAAACTTGTGGAAATATACTTTACTTACAAATATTCAAAGTATGGTAGCTCTCATTTGCGATATTTGTAGGGAAATATGGTCAAAATTGCTGAAATGTGACAATCACAGCTATACATTCTAAAGGTAAAATTTAATGTAGTTATGTCAGAAATATCTACATTATAGAACATAGAACATTACAGCACAGAACAGGCCCTTTGGCCTTTGATGTTGCGCTGACCAATTAGGAAAAAGCAATGACCCTCTAACCTAAACCATTCCCTTTTCATCCATAAACTTATCTACTAACCTCTTAAACGCCACCAAACTTGGCGCATCTACAACTGCAGCAGGCAGGGCATTCCATACCCTTACCACCCTCTGGGTAAAGAACCTACCTCTGACATCCGTCCTATAACTACCACCCCTTAATTTAAAGCTATGTCCCCTCGTGCTAGCTTTCTCCATCCTAGGAAAAAGGCTATCACTGTCCACCCTATCTAAACCTCTAATCATCTTATATGTTTCAATAAGGTCTCCTCTTAGCCGCCTTCTTTCTAACGAAAACAACCTCAAATCCCTCAGCCTCTCTTCATAAGACCTGCCCTCCATACCAGGCAACATCCTGGTAAACCTCCTCTGTACCCTCTCCAATGCCTCCACATCTTTCTTATAATGTGGGGACCAGAACTGCACACAATACTCCAAGTGCGGCCGCACTAGAGTTTTGTACAGTTGCAACATGACGTTGCGGCTCCGAAATTCAATCCCCCTACCAATAAAAGCTAAGACTCCATATGCCTTCTTAACAACCTTATCGACTTGATTGCCAACTTTCAGGGATCTATGCACATATACACCAAGATCCCTCTGTTCATCAACACTATTAAGAGTCCTACCATTAGCCCTATACTCTACACATTTGTTATTCCTGCCAAAGTGAATTACCTCACACTTTTCCGCATTAAACTCCATTTGCCACCTCTCGGCCCAGCTCTGCAACTTGTCCAAGTCTCTCTGCAAACTATAACACCCCTCTTCACTGTCTACCACTCCTCCGACTTTGGTGTCATCCGCAAATTTACTAATCCATCCTTCAATACCCTCATCCAGATCATTTATGAAAATTACAAACAGCAGGGGCCCCAAAACAGATCCCTGAGGTACACCTGGACTATATTATCTGGACTAATATGATAAATTTTAAAGTTCTAAATAAGTTTGTGCAAAATAAATGGAATGTGATGTTTTCAAATGAAATTACTGTGAAATTCCCCTCGTCCAGCACCTGTTCGGGTCAATGCACTAACCAGCTCGCCTTTCAGGATGTGGGAGGAAACAGAGCACCCAGCAGAACATCATGCAGATACAGGGAGAACATGCAAACTCCACACAGATAGTGACTTAAGCCAGAGATTGAACCAAGGTCCCTAGTGCTGTGAAGCAGTGGTGCTAACCAATGTGCTACTGTGCCACCAAAACTCTCCAAAGAGACATGTGTATCCTCTACTAATGTTACTCCTAATCAATTTGAATGTTAAATCACCTCTGAAATGTGCTTAATAAATGTGAAATAATCTTCTAATATGTCTGTCTTTATGACAGAGATCCTTCTTGATATTTCTCTTATTTCCTTTTCTCTTGACTAGTATCATTTTCTCCTACAAATTACTGCAATTTAACTTGTCTTTTTCCTTGAAACAATGAAGCATTACAAACCAAAAGAGAACATGCTGGAAAGTCTCAGCAGGTCTGGCAGCAGCTGTAAGGAGAGAAAAGAGCTGACGTTTTGAGTCCAGATGACCCTTTGTCAAAGCTAAAAGGCATAGAAAGTGGGAGATATTTGTACTGCAGGGAGGAGGGAATGAAAAATGAGTCATAGCCACAGAAACCAGAGGAAAAGGCTGCCAATGGCTGTCCACAAAGAGAATAAAGGGTGTGAATGGCCAAATGACAGAGAAGCTGAAGTTAGAAGGTAAACTGTGACAGTGAAGATGTGGGGGGAATGGGTGGGAGAAAGGTAAAATCGAGAAAAGGAGGGAAAGGGGAAGCAAAGAGAGAGAAAAGATAAGGAAAGGGAAAATAAAGTATAAGAGAGAGTGGGGGGGGGAAGAAAAGTGAAGAAAGATTATAAAGAAATAGAAAGATAAAGGGGCGGCACGGTAGTTAGTACTGCTGCTTTACAGCATCAGAGACCCAGGTTCAGTTCTCCAGCTTGGGTCACTGTCTGTGTGAAATTTGCATGTTCTCCCCATATCTGCACGGGTTTCCTCCAGATGCTCCCATATTCTGAAAGACCTGCTGGTTAGATACGTTAACTTAAACAGGTGTCAAACTGTGACGATTAGGGAAATTTCATAGTAAGTGTTAAGGTAAGCCTTACTTTTGACTAATAAATAAACTTTAAACTGAAAAATGAAAGGTAGAAAACACACAAAAAAATGAAAACAAAGGGGTCAAGTGGGGGAAAGCTAATCATCTGAAGTTGTAGAATTTGATGTTGAGACCGAAGGATTTCAAGTGCCATGTCAGAAAATGAGATGCTTTTGCTCCAATTTGCATTTCCAAACACCAAACACATCTTCCCTTCACTCACTCTGTCAGCATTCAGCAGAGACCGTTCCCTCTGGGATAACTAGTCCACTCCTCCACTATACCCAACACCTCTCTCGTCACTCATGGCATCTTCCATGCAATCGCAGAAGGTTTAACACCTGTTCTTTTACCTCTTCTATGTTTACCGTTTCAGGTCCAAAATATTCATTCTAGGTTAAGCAACATTTCACTTGCACCTCTTTCACTTTGGTGTATTGCATTCGCTGCTTTCAATGTGGTCTCTTCTATACTGGAGAGACCAAGCATAGACTTGGTGATTACTTTGCTGAGCATCTTCTGTCTGTGTGCAGTCAGGACCCTGATCTTCCGGTTGTTTGCCATTTTAACACATGAGCTTGCTTCCACACCCACATGTCTATCCTTCGCCTTATGCAATGTTCCAATGAAGCTCAACGCAAACTCAAGGAACAACATCTCATCTTCCAGCATGGCACTTTACAGCCTTCTGACCTCAACATCGAACTTCAGATGATTTGCTCCACCCCACTTCGACCCCTTTGTTTTCATTTTATTTCATTTTTTCCTGTTCTCTATCTTTTATTTCTTTATTGTCTTTCTTCATTTTTCTTCTTCCCCATTCTTTCCCCCTACTTTATGTCCCTTTCCTCACCTTTTTTCCCAATTTGCTTTCCTTTTTTCCCCTTTTCTCAATTTTATCTCTCTCCATTCAACAGCCCCCCCCCCCCCCCTCCACAACCCCCCTTCCAAACCTATATCTTCACCTGTCACAGTTTACCCTCTGATTTCAGCTTCCCTACTGTTTGGTCATTCACACCCTTTATTCTCTCTGTGGACTGCCATTAGCAGCCTTTTCCCCTGGTTTCTGTGCCTATGACCCATCTTTCATTCCCTCCCCCTACAGTATAAATATCTGCCAGTTTCTATGCCTTTTCGCTTTGACAAAGGGTCATCTGGACTCAAAACATCAGCTCTTTTCTTTCCTTACAGATGCTGTCAGACCTGCTGAGATTTTCCAGCATTTTTTCTTCTGGTTTCAAATTCAGCATCTGCAGTAATTTGCTTTCATCAAATGAAGCATTACAGTCAATTAAGATATTTTCTCTTTCTTTTCTTCAGGTAATGATCTATTTCTGGTCGCTGTTCATGAGCTTGGCCATGCACTAGGCTTGGAACATTCCAATGATCCCAGTGCAATCATGGCCCCATTTTACCAATATATGGATACAGAAAACTTCCAGCTTCCTCAAGATGACTTACAAGGCATCCAGAAGATATATGGTTTGTAGTTGCATTTCACTTCCAGCTTGCCATCCCAGCACAAAACTGATGTTGCCCGTTGATTTCAGTGGAAATGATAATTGGAATATCTCCGTAACATAAAGAATCATAGAATCCCTGCAGTGCACAAGGATGTAATTTGACACATGGAGCCAGCACTGACAACAATCCCAGCCAAGCCTTATCCGAGTAATCCCACATATTTACTTTGTTAGGAGTATGGGAGGAAATCAGAGCACCCGGAGGAAACCTACATAGACATGGGAGGAATGTGCAAACTCCACACAATCGACCAAGGCCAGAATTGAGCCCCAGGTCCCTGGCACTGAGAGGCAACAGTGCTAACCACTGTGCCACTTTGCCCCCCTGATGTTCTTCAATTCTAGTTTTATACTCAGGTGGCAAGTTGGAAATCTAACCCAAATTTTTAATATCTGGAAGTTAATAACTATTATTCTTGATTGAATAAGTATCTGTCTACATTTTTAAATAGGTCCACCAGATAAGATTACACATCCAACCAAACCCTTACCTACAATACCACCACATCGTTCCAATCCACCATCCGATCCGAGAAAGCCGAACAGACAACCAAGACCTCCTCGACCGCCGACTAGGGATAAACCTTCCTTTCCAGATGTCAAGCCCAACATCTGTGATGGAAATTTCAACACGCTGGCTATCTTGCGGGGTGAAATGTTTGTTTTCAAGGTAAGAGTCGTTCAAGTTATACTCTGGTGTATGTACATGTAAGCTTTGGACTAGAGCAACAGATTTCCCACTCAGTGATCAAAACAACCTCAGCAGAAGAGGCAGCTTCTCTTGACCCTGGATCTACCAACCTCGGGCAAGCGTACATAATGGAAAGTCAATGTGCAGCATCAAGTTACGCTGCCAGCTCTGCCTTCTACTGAGATTAATGACAAAGAAGCTTCACACTTCAGTGCTTACGTGCATGGAGACGTGCTACTCACTTGCTGGTTAATTTTCAATATTTTACTAGAGAGAGTGGGCGGAGGAAGCAATAGAACTAAATGGTGCAGCAAAAACTGGTACTCGAATCATCTGAGCATACTGGCCTTCTTTGACACTGTCATTTATGACTCAAGTAATTAATGTCCCCTTTCAGAAAGTATTTTTGTCAGTGCTTTGGATTGGGTTTAAAAATTTTCATTAAATGTCCAGTCATAGAAGTATGGAGTCTGCACATTCTCCCTATGTCTGCATGACTTTCTTCCTGGTGCCCATGTTCCCCCCTGCCCCCACCCCTCACCCCACAGTCCAAAGGTGTGCAGGTTAGGTAGATTAGCCATGCTAAATTGACCCTTATGGTCCCAAAATATGTGTTGGGGGATTGGCCATGTTAAACTGCCCCTTAGGGTCGCAAGATGTGTGGGGTAGGGGGATTAATGGGCTAAATATGTGGGGTTACGAGAAAGGGCCTGGATGGGTTGCTCTGTCCGAGAGTCAGTGTAGACTCAATGGGCCAAATGGCCTCCTTATACGGAGTAGGGATTCTATACTCTTCTACGATCTACAAGGTCCATAGTACAGGAAAGACTCTTTGGCCCATTGCATCGGCACCAACCAAAAACAACTACCTAAGTGTTCTAATCCCATTTTCCAACACTTGGGCCATAGACTTGCTGCCACAATATCACAAGTGTAATTAGTTAAACTTACCTTTGCATGTTTAAATCTTTACATCTTTCGCTAAAAGAGCGAGCTAATGAAGGTGGAAGAATAGAAACTGGGCATCGGGGACTGGAGTAAACTGGGCAAGCTATTCTCAATCTCCTTAACCAATCAAAGTGAAGAATTGTGAAATTATTCACTTGGGAAATGGCACCAGGTGAACTGTTCCTTCAGAGATCCAGCACAGATATGATGGGTCAAATGGTCTCTTTCTGTGCTGCAACCCTTAAATCTTTTAGGATTGAGGTGAAGAGAAATTTCTTCACCCAAAGATTAGCGAAGCTGAGGAATTCACTATGAGTGGTGGAGCAGGCTCAAAGGCCGAATGGCCCACTCCAGCTTCTATGTTTCTTAGCTAACCATTCTCTGATTCTACAAGGACGGTGAAAGAAGTGTTGAGTGAGAGAGTCAAATGCCAAATCAGGAGCAGAAGAAGGATAGAAAATTGGGATTAAGTGAGTGAGAAAAAGGAATGGAAAGAACGAGGAAAGCACATTTTTAATATATTTTTTAAATCTTTAACAACAATTGAAACCTGAAGAAAATGAGATTCCACACATTTGGTTAATTTGTAATATAAGGGATTGACTGGCAGGAAGGAGTTTTTCTCACAATATTCATAGGTACATGCCTTGTGAAAAGTGTCCAATTAATGATCTCTTCAATTCAGGGTTTTGTTAGGGGAAAGGGGAATGGTGCGGGATGGATTCAGGCCGAGTACCTCGAGATACAATCAGAGATGGCTATAAGGGCTGCCCAGTGCTAGGGCAGGCTTGTTAAAAGACAAATGTCATTTCTGTAGGACCTTGTTTTCTCAAGCATTAGGCCCTCTAACTTTCATTCCTCAGATCCCCTTATCCTTCACTCAATCTCCATGCATAGATATGCCAACTTATGCCAACCTTTATCCCCCCAACAATCTCCAATGGCCTTTAATATCCCCCAGACAAACTCATCACTCCACCCAACCCCAGTCTGTCTATAGACCCTATGCCAAATCAAGGCCTTTTTTTTATATATTTGTGAGATTGCTGGCTGGACAGCATTTATTGCTTATCCCTAATTTCTCTCCAGAGGAATTTGAGAGTCAACCACATTGCTGTGGATCTGAAATCACATGTAGGCCAGATAGCAGATTTTCTTCTTCAAATGACATTTGTGAACCAGATGGAGTTTTTGAACAATCGACAAGGTTTCACGTTCATCATTAGACTTTCCAATTCCATATTTTTATTGAGTTCAAATTTGCATATTTGCTGTGGTGGAATTTGGAGTTTTTGGAGCTCTGGATTACAAGTCTCGTAGTGAAACCACTATGCCATGATCTCCTTTTTGACCTACTCTTAGCTCTTAAACGCTCCATGCTAACCCAGTAGGGAAGATTTCAGGGATCATGCTGAGATCAAATAAGTTAAAGATATAAATATCTATCGCAAATTTCATTATTTAAAGTATAATTCGCTATTCAATACATTTAAATCCCATTAAGTACTTAATCCCTTCTTAAAAACAAACATTTATAATCCCTCATCAAAGATAGCTAAGCCTTTCGTAACATACTTGTCAATCGAACTGTGAATCTACAGTCCCCTTCTTCCCCAATCGCACCCCATCCCCCCCTGCAATGTGATAATTATAGGTTGCGAAAGGTAGTCATCATTAATAATACCATTATGATAGCACTTAGGATTACTTGTTCTCTCCCCCGGCAAAAATGGTTTCTGCTGGATTTAGAGTTGGGACTTCTGGATCCAGGTTCGTTCACAATTTTGTGGATTCTCCACAACTTCACAAAAATCCAGGCCTATGACACTAGCACTCAATGAATAAGCTGTTGTTATTGTTTATATTTTAATTCCATTTTCATAAGTGATGAACAGTTGTGTGCTAATTTTTCTTCACACAGTATCTTGGTACCAATGTTGCTTAGTGACAATTCTGAAGAGAGAGAATGAGCACCCAACTTCTAAGTGTTAAACCTAAAAAAATTTTTCCACTCAAGTAGTTCCACAAGCTTCTGTAAATTGTAAAGCTGAATTTTCATATTAATAACAGCAGGAGTGCATATTTTGTAGATTGCTGGTTTTGTTGCTGGACAATATATTGATACAACAAATCATTACAGTTGGGTCCAAATGGCTGGGAGGAAGATACGTTTCATAATTAACTATTTTATTGTACAAAATTTTGGTCATTTAATTATTCTCGCTTCATACAATATGGCTCCAACTGTGCTGAAGTGGGACACAACAGTCTGTTGAAAATGTAAGCTCTGATGTATTGAATTCTATGAATGCAATGTCTATGTTTTCGGGTGTAGTATAAACACATGAGAGACTGACAGAATCAGCTTTCTGTTTGAAAAAAAAGAGATACACATTGTCAGCCTGTCCAGGAATACTTGTTGTGCTATTCATTTTTCTTCAGTTCTTAATAATTCACCAAATAACATAAAGCTCTCCAATGCTACATGCGGCTTGAGGGTCAAACATAGAATCGCTGCAGTGCAAAATGATGCCATTATATTTAAGGAGGAGTTAGATTTTTAATTGTTAATGAGTTGAAGGGTTATGAGGAGAAGGTAGGAAAATGGGGATAGAACATAATAAGAATCTGGCAACACCAATTTTAAATCCAACCGATTTATTTGATAGTAAATCTGCGAGCTTTCGACTTTTCGTCTTATTCATGTCTTAATAAGTATGTACTTTGCAATCTCCACTGAAGAAGAAAGGCCTGTATGTGACAGTAAAGAAGAAGGTAATGGAGACATGTGCTAAAATAAAAATAAATATGTAGAGGCAATTAAAGGTGGTAGCATTCATAAGTAGAAAACCATATGGTCTGGACAAGATGCATTATTTTAGGGTACTGTGGGAAGTAAGGATGGAAACTGAGAAACTTCCACCTCAATCTATCATTCACCTTCAATATGCAAGTTGTACCAGAGGACGGAGGATGGCCCATGTTACACATCTATTCAAAATGGCAGGCGTGATCAGGCAGCCTAACATCTGTGGTGGGGAAACAAACAATCCAGGAGAAAATTAATTAACATCTGGAAAATCTGGGTTAGTAAATGAAAGATCTCTCAGAATTACTCAAGGTAAACTAAGTTTGGTTAATTTAATCGAGTTATTTAACAAAGGAACAGGGGAGAAATGATTACAGTAATACATGTAATGTTGTGTGAAGGTGCTTGATAAAGTCTCACTTATTAGCAAAATCAAAGCTTGTGAGATTAACGTGACCATCGCTGTGTGGGTACATGATTGCTCAAGGACAATAAACAGAGAGCAGTGGTGAATGGTCACTGTTCAGACAGGAGGGGTAGGGTGTATTTGGGGGAGCATGAATTGATGAAATCGGCAGGCATGTAGCAAATGTGAAGTGAAAGACTATTTTGATAGGAGGAATATAAATAGTACCGTTTTAAAGTTTACAGAAAAAGAGATCTGAGGGTATTTGTACACTGCGAAGATGCCGCAAGTGTACAACGTTGAGACTATTGGAAAGACTGACAGAATAAAGGGCTTTATAATTAAAGATCTAAAGTATAAAAGAAAGAATGATTCGCTAAATCTTCATAAATCACTGATTGCTGAAATGCACTAATTCTGAACACCTCTTTGGAAAGCATGTCAATGCCAAAGAGGAAGATGCAGGGAAGATTTACTGGAATGGTACCAGGGATGAAAGATTTCACCAACACTCAGAGACTAGAGAAACTCAAATTATTTTCCTTAAAGCAAGGAACATTTTTAGGGAAGATTTGCTGCAAGTTTCAAAATCATAATTGATTTTCATAGAGTAAGGACAAATATAAGTGACAAGTGAGTCAATAACTAAAGCTGATAGTTCAATAGGTAATTGTGAAAAGAACCAGAGGTATCATAGAATTTCGACAGCACAGAAGGAGGCCATTCGGCCTATTGAGTCTGCACCAACTCTTTGACAGAGCATCATAACTAGGCCACCTCTCCTATCTCATCCACATAACGCTGTGCATTTATCCCACTAATCCCCCTAACCTACTCATCGGGGACAATTTAGCATGGCCTATCAACATATTCTGGACTGTGAGAGGAAACATGAGCAGCTGGAGGAAACCCACGCAGACACTGGGAGATCGTGGAACAATCACCCAAAGTAATGTGAGGAAACAATAATTGCACAGTATATGTCTGCACTAGCACTTCAAAAGAGCAACATGACTTAATATATTTCCACGCCTTTTCTCCGTACCCCTGCACATTCAAATAATCATGATTTGTCCTCTTGAATGCCTCAATGGTTGAACTTGCCTCCACCATACTTCCAGGCAGTGCATTCCAGACCTGAACCACTTGTTGACTGAAAATGTTTCTTCTCACCTCACATTTACTTTTTTTGCAAATCATTTAAAGAGGGGAATTTTTCCATCCAGCCTGCCATAAGAATCAAAGCGGTTGAGGGGGAGGGGAACCATGCAGTGGTCCATTCACCTCGGGTGGGATTTTACCATTTTGCGGCAAACACAGGCGGAAGATCCCACCCATAATCTCTGCCCTCGCATTCTTGATTCTTTTAAGAATGGAGGTGGATTCTCCCTATCCACTCTGTCTACTCTTTAAGGAGAGCAATGCAATCTATCCTCATAACTAAACTTTCTCATCCCTGGATCCATTGTTGTAAACCTCTTCTGCACTCTCTCCAATGCGTTCACATCCTTCCTATAATGTGCCATCCAGATCTGTAAACAATATTCCAGCTGATGTGAAGTGAAAAGAGAAAATTTGGAGATGTATGAAGAATGGGTCAGAAGATAGTATTAATTGACATCAACACAGATACGATGGACTGAATATATAACTATATGTTTGCCCTCCCCACGCCACCCATCCAGGAGATAAATAAATTTATTGTGGAAGAAGTGCCTCAAAATGTCCTTGGAAGGTTGGATAAAGTGCCTAGAAATATAAATCTAATAGGCAAGGGTTGTATTTCCCCAATTGTTAGGCATATTTCTACTTTATATCACTTCTTGATATTATATGATGTGCCAGTTTTTTGTTTAAACATTATGCAGAATTTACACTGCTTTACAAACAAATTCTGAGTGAGTAATTTTCTGGCCTTGCAGTCCTGGCAGGCAGCCTTGCATGTTGGGAATATATATTAATTTAAATGAATGCACAGAAATGTTGTGCAGTGCATTCCTAAGTTTCTGGTATGTGTGCCTGGCAGGTGAGACTGCCCACCTGGAAAGTCAGAATAATTATCCTTTTAGCCTTTATTTATAGCAAGTGCTCCTTGGCTCAGTCATTAATTACTGATTCACTCACTGTGCCCCAGTTACCACAGTGGTGAGTTACCACAGTTGTATGTAAACAGAAACGCATGGATCATTGAACAGTGTACTTTTGATGGCTTTAGACATGTACAAGGCTCAATTTCTGGACCAACATCCATTGTGCCAGGTCACACTTCAGAAGTTCCTAATAACCACTAAAACTGACAATCGTAGCCCATATGCACCTTAGTTAGGATCCTGTCTTAAATCCATTTAGAGAAACTGGGCTTTGGTGAGCAGGCAAAGGATTTAGCAGCAGCTAGCGTGTCTTAAGAAGTAGTAGAGCCAATGAGAGGAAAGTGTTCCATGTAAACATTTTTTTAAAAATTTGCCTGCGGAGGCAAGAAGAAAATAATTATTGCCTAATGTGAATCACAAACATAATGTACTCTAGTTGACATCATCTAAATCCACCTATATTTCTGCTCATTTGAACACAGTCATCTAAACAAAGAATAAAAACTCCATTTTGGTTTCCAAACCTCCCTTGATTAAACAACCACCAATACTGATTCTTTCCTGGTTTTCACAAATAATATTCTATTCTGGTTACAATTTGCAACAAGCCCAGAGGGCCCAAATGGGTCTAAAATTGTTAATTCCTCCAATAATATTCCAAATGATATTGGTAATATTGGAATAGTTTAGGTTAGGGGGTCCGCTGGCCGGCGCAACATCGAGGGCCAAAGGGCCTGTACTGCGCTGTAATGTTCTATGTTCTATGTTCCAACTGCACAGTTACTATTTGTAAATCATAAGTACATCTATTTTTTTTGAGGGGTTGAGGGTAGATCTGATGATGGAAGTGCTGAACTTCAGGTGGAGCAACTGTTCACAGCCTGATGTCTCTAAAAGATGAATTAAAGCCAAAAGAATCTGTTGTTAGATTTTACTTGTCTCTCCCTGTCGTATGTTTGGCTTGCTGTGAAGCTTGTTGAGTAAACTTGAGTAGAATGTTCAGCACGCAGCAATGACATTCAGTATAGATATTTGATTAAATATCTCCCAATTATAGTTGGTCATTTCTTGCCAAATACTATAAAGACACACAAAATTACTTTGCACTAGATATATCTTTCCGTGACCTATATAATTTAGTAAGAAGTCTTACAACACTAGGGCACTTCTAACTATGCTCACCCCAGTCCAATGTCAGCATTTCCATGCTATATATAATTTAGACACTGGATTAAAAGTTAAAAACTTTTCAAATGGAAATATCAATGCCTTATTAACAGCAGTCTAATGCTGTGTTAAGCCTCTTGCATTTGCATCCCTTTCTCACTAATCTGTAAGTCAGGATAGTAAGCTCAGGCAAGTCATGGTGATTACAGATAGTGTGACATGAGCCCAAGATTGTGGTTGAGGCCATCCTCATGTGTGCAGAACTTGGTTATCAGTTTCTGCTTAGCAATTCTGCATTGTTGTATGTTGTGAAGGCCGCATTGGAGAACGCTTAACCAACGCATGGTACATTAGGGAGACTATTCTGATGTTACAACAACAGATGAATGAACATTGCTCAACAATCATCAGACAGGAGTGTTCTCTTCCTGTCAGGGAACAATTCAGCAATCACGGGCATTCAGCTTTTGATCTTCGGGTAAGCATTTTCCAGGTGACCTTCACGACACACAATAACGCAGAGTTGCTGAGCAGAAACTGATAGCCAAGTTCTGCACACATGAGGACGGCCTCAACCAGTATCTTGGGTTCATGTCACAGTATCTGTAACCCCTACAATTTTCCTGGGCTTGCAAAATCTCACTAATTGTCCTGGCTGGAGACAATTATCACCGCTTTAACCCTCTCTCCACTCACATTGTCTATACCTTTAAGACTTGATTACCTGTAAAGACTCACATTCTAACCATAATTTGTAAATTGAGTTTGTGTCTTTATATTCCCTGTTTGTGAACACAGCATCGATAGTAGTCATGTAGAGATGCCGGCGTTGGACTGGGGTAAACTCAGTAAGAGGTCTGACAACACCAATTTTAAATCCAACCGATTTATTTGATAGTAAACTTGCTAGCTTTTGGCCTTTGTGCCTTCGTCAGGCGAATGAGGTGTTCTGGACCAGAACACAATGAATAATGGTGTACATTCTAACACACAATGAATAAATAGTGTACATTCAGACAACAATCTATTCAGTTTAGTTACTGTGCTGCATGAGATATTAAATGTCATCTGATCCTTACAGAGACCTATCATTATAGATGTAGGGTCAAAAGGATAGTTGTGGGGGTCAGCTGTTTCAACCTCTTGAGAGGGCAAGGGATTTTGCATCATATGGATTAGCGATTCAATGCCAAAAACTTGGAGAGAGACAAATGCGAAATATATTTACAATATTGCAGATTATATACAGTAAACGAACACCTGAACTATCATTGTGCATTCAAAACTTATTAATTTTACAACACTAGCACTACATCTCAGTGCAGGCCTGCCATCCACAGCAGAGGTGAAGGTAGCTGGCTGACTGCTATGTCCTATTGTCTGAGACAGCTATGGCAGATGCCCCCAGGAGGCTTGAGACCTGGATGGCCCTGGCCTGCTAAAGATCTCATGTTCTGTGATAGGTGCACCCTCTTTAGCTTATGGTCACAAACAGGGGGGATTTTGAATAGGTGGATAGCCTTGGACTGTGGTGGGTGGATGCTCTCAGGGGAAATGGCTGGCGCATTCCTCTCCTGAAGTGTCTAAGGGCCCTTCCTGACTCCTTGAAGAGAAGATCCCACTTCTGCCTAGCCACTGCTGGAATGAATCAATGGCTAAAGTGATGGTGTACAGCTCAAGCACAAATCCAGCAGAAAAGGAGAGAACTTGGACTCCACAAAGTGCCCCCCAATCTTCTGATGCAGGTTTCTAATATTGCTGGAGTCATAACATCAGACAGGATGTAGACAGTCTCTTCCATCCTCTGTTTCGGTCTGTTAACGGATTCTGGCAACTCTGCCTTAATTTCTCCTTTTTCCAATATTTTTCTTAGGGCCGATTCCAGAGAATCATCTTTGGACTCAGACTTGTCTCCAGGAGTCCCTCCAGTGTCAGGGAGCTCAGCTGTCACTGCCTTTACCCCTATTCTAAAATTAGGATCCACCAAATTTCATGTATCTGCACTGCTGGAGGGTGTAAGTAAAAGCTGTGACCGGTCTTCCTCAAATGTTTCTTCTACCTCAACCGAGGTGCTCTGAGGACTGGGGCTGAAGTACTTGCTTAGGATCTTCCTCCACATTTTTTTGCTGGTGGTTGGAATAGAGAGAAGCAATAATTAGTGATTGACTTGAGAGGCTGCCATTGATACAATCATATCATCATTGTCCGCACGTGACCGAGGAAGACTGAATGGACTCTCATTAGTTTGTTGGGGAGGCTGATGTTGCCTTCCATGTTGGAGTGATTTCTGTCCTTGGCAATGAGCTCTGCCACTTACTCCTTGTGGGAGAATAGTGTCCTAATCTACGCAGAGACAAATGGATTGACTGTGATGAGCATTATAGATGAAAAGAGCATTTTAGAAGCACACATGCCTGTTGTGTTTGTTGTGCCATCCCCAGTTAGGAATTAAGCTGCCTTTTGTGTAGAGTCTCATATGAGATGATGAACTTAAAGTGGCTGCCAGACAATCAGTGTTGATGTCCCATCTACTTGCTGTGTATGTCATCCTTACAGATTGTAATCCTTAGACCTTCTGATGCCCTTATGGCAATGTGAGTTTGGAGTGAGGAGAAGGTTCACTTACCTTGACGGAGAAGGCAAGATCATTCATTTCCTTTTTGCACTGCAGGATGGTCCTTTTCTGCTGGTCAAGTGTGCTGACCTCTGTGGTGACTTCCTCCCAGGTGGCAAAGTTAAGTAGATGCACCCCTGCTCCCACCTCTTGGAAGGAGAACTCCCATCTTTCCTGGATGGATTGGGGCAGAATCACCAGACTGACTTTGCCAAAACCATGGAGCTGAAGGTTTGGTACATTTGGGTGTCATGGTAATGCAGAAGCTGAAAAAACATTCGGGATGCGATGAGTGAATGTCTGTGGGTGCTGTTTAAACATGCTGCCAGAATCTTCAGCCACATAAGGTAACAGAGGAGGCAGGCGAATCCTTACCCTGTCACAACATTCGACAAGTTCCTCACTGGGCAGCACAGTGGTTACTCACAGTGCCATGGACCTGGGCTGAATTCCCGGCTTGGGTTATTGCCTGTGCGTGTCTGCATGTCCTCCTCATGTCTGTATGGGTTTCCTTCAGGTACTCCGGTTTCCTCCCACAGTTGAAAAGATGAGTTGGTTAGGTGCATTGGCCATGCTAAATTCTCCCTCAGTGTACCCCAATGGCTGAGTGTGTCGACTAGAGGATTTTCACAGTAACTTCATTGGCATGTTAATGTGACCCTAATAAATAAACCTTACTTTTAACTTTTTGGATGCATTATGTGTAAGCTGAAAAGCAGAAAATCGGATGGATAAATTTGACCCGCCACACTGAGAAGTCGCACTGATTTTCCTGCCCATTATCACAGCATTTAGTCACCAGAATGAAAAATTCCATCTGTGACCTCAAAGAGCTGGTCAGGATCAAATTTGTGAACGTTGCCTCAGTGTCCTTTCTTAATGTAGTGTACGTGATGAGATTATCTGCACATCATCTTGTACGTAAATGATCCATCTGGAGCAGGAGGGCTGCAAATTCATCAGAATATCTCCAGTAAGCAAAGCAAGATTTGTGCATTAATGACTGTATCAGCTGTGGAAGAATTTAATACAGCAAGGGTTCCAAAATAACTAGGTATTGGCCATTCCAGCAGTTGAGCATTGGTTCATACCACTTGGACTGCAAAGCACTTTATTAATAAAAAGTCACATTGAGTATTTCAGCATGTAGATTTGTGGGTACTTTAATTATTAAAATTTTTCTCTGAATGGGGTAGGATATCTTCTGTGAAATCAATGTTTGAAAAGACTTGTTCAGCAGCAATCAAATTTAGACACGTGTTTGACATTCCAGTTTAAAATATGATTTAATGTGAGCAAATTTGACATTAAAAATAACTTATGTATAGTTTGCAAAAAAAAAAGCATTTGGCATAACTTGTGAATTTTGATATTTGATGGAGTGGTGCAGAATCCTCAAGTGAACTCCTTCTTCCCTTCCATCTATTATGAAGTGCTAATTCATGTTGCAGAACAAATTTGCATATTTTGCTGTGATTTAAGTACCTCGCACTCCAATTAACTTACAATTTTGGGAATTATTAACTTGCTGGCAGTTACTAGTCTCTCCTTGACGTGTGATGGAAAATTGTGAATTAGATTCTGTTTAGTTTTAATAGCCTTTCCTTGTGCTAATGTAGCCTGCAGCATAGGCATGCAGAGTCTGGCTGGAGTGATACAGTTGGAGATTCATCACGAGATATTGTTACCTAAAAATTGGATTTAGAAATGTAACGTGATATAGAAATGCACATTTCTTTTCACTGTTGGTAAGACTCCATCCTCCAACATAAATTCTGAACATTCTTGAGATTTGAGTTCACTTCCTCCATCTTTTCTGGGAAAGTATTATTGCATGCCATTTCTTTCTTGCACAAATAAAATAACAGATCTTGAAGACATATGTATTTTTAGGCTCGCATGTTGACATGTTAAGGGAAGTGGGGGAGAGTGGGGGTGGGGGGCTATTTACAATCTGCTGCTTTCAGACCAAATCAGGACTTCACGTTGCATGCTCAACTGTATATAGAAAAAGAAATTGGCAATAAAAAAGCACACCAGACATGATCATTGTTTGAAACAGATGCCAGAATTTTACCACCTCACCAGCCCATGGCTCGTAAGATCTGCCCGAGGCCAACAGAGATTGCCATTCTGTGAGCCTCACGTACCCCAGTTCTGTGATGGGCAGGGCAGTAAAATTCCTGCCAGAATATTATGGTTTGGGTATTATTCTTCATGAAAAACTGCAGCCATTTGTACATTGATCAGCTCCTATTTCCATTGTTGACTGTGACTTTTTTTCCCCAGTAGAGCAGAACCATCTCAAATCTTGATATGCCAGGACACCCACTTACCTCAATGATCTGCCACTCCAAACTCTCCTCTGCCCACTCCCCATGAGGTGACTTGAGAGATCATCTCTAATAGTTTTCTGGATTTGATTAATTTAATGAGACTCACCAACCTAGGAATGTGCAGAAAATTGGGCATTCAGGAATCTGTCTTATTGTGCCCAGATGCATTGGAAGTATCCTAAAAATGAAAAAGAAGTTGCTTTCAATTTCAAATAATATACAAGAGCAGGAATGGAGCTGTATAAAATACTGGCTAGGCAATGGCTAATGTACTGTGTTCAGTTTAATTCACCATACTATAGGAAGGATGTGATTTGACTAGAAAGGGTGCAGAGGAGATTCACTAGGATGTTGCCTGAACTGGAACGTCTAGCTATGAAAAGGCTGGTTCAGCTGGGGTTGTTTTCCTTAGAGCAAAGAAGGCTAAGGGGATCTGACTGAAGTTTACAAAGTTATGAGGGACATAAATAGGATAGATAGGAAGGAGCTTTTCCCCTTAGGAGAGGGATGAATAACTAGGGGTATAAATTTAAGGTAAGGAGAGTTAGAGAGGATTTGAGGAAAATCTTTTTTACCTGAGGTGGTGGGAATTTGGAACTCACTGCCTGGTAAGGTAATAGAGGCAGGAACTCTCATAACATTTAAGAAGTATTTAGAAGAGCAATTGAAGTGCCATTACATACAAGGCTATGGACCAAATGCTGGAAATTGGATTGAATGGATAGATATTTGATGGCTGGCACAGACAAGTGGGCCAAAAGGTTTCTTTGAGGTCATTAATCTCTATGAGCCTATGACTAAGAATATAAGTAATAGGAGAAGGAGAAGAGCAGGCAGCCTGCGAGCATGCTTCACCATTCTTGGATATCAAATTCACTTCCCCAACTGTTCCTATTATCCCTAGATTTCTGAAAGAATCTGTTTGTCTTAGTCTTAAAAATACTCAGTGATGGTGCATTCACAAACATGTGAGGTAGAGAGTGCTAAAGATTCATAACTCTTTGAGTGAAGAAATGTTTCCAAATAATGATCCCCTTGTCGCCTCAGAACAAATCTGCCTCTGCGCTTCAACAGTTTATTGAGTTAAATTTTTAAAAATTATTAAAACAAAATACAGCCTTCCAACTTTCACCCACATCACCCCCACACACATTCCTCCTGCCCCATTTGTGCCATTCTATGTCACCTCGAGCCCCCACCTACCTTCTATGGTCCATCACACTCTCTCTGCCAATACACGCCCCTGTATCCGACCTCATAGTCCCTCATATTCCCATGGCAACCCATGACACTCTGCCCAACCCCATGGCCTTTCATATCCCCAATGGCTCCCACAGCCCCATGAGCTCCTTGTAGTCTAAATTCCAACTTCATGCCTACCTATGCTCCCATCCACCATGTTATGCCCTTACCCCTTCCATGCCAACTCAATTAAACATCCACCAGGAACAAACATTAGGAGCCATGCCGATATAAAATGAAATTATATATCTGTTGATGACAACATTATTTGAAACAAAAAAACACTCATTGATGCAAAAAGAACCATTCAATATTTTAATTTGTTCAATTGATCTCTTATGAAAGAAAACAGATATTTTTATTCTGTAACAACTTGTAGTTGGCAAAAAAATTGCCCTATTAACAAGCACCCCTCTATGATAATATTAGTTCATAAGATCAGTCATTTCAACACAAATTCTATAATAATAGTCCTCAGGCTTACGTCAATAGACAAAATTAAATATCAAATAATGATTTTTGAACTCCAGTCTGTTTTCTTTTTACTTAGAGCCCAGCACAGTCAAAAATCCATTGACAGAACTGTTGGTTCCAATTAAATTTGACCCTTCAAATGAGTTTGTGATTTTTCTGCAAAATCATGTTCACTTTTAACAATCTCAAATGGTGCCTTATCATAGAACATAGAACATTACAGCGCAGCACCGGCCCTTCGGCCTTCGATGTTGCGCCGACCAATTAAGAAAAAGCAATGACCCTCTAACCTAAACCATTCCCTTATCACTCCCAGAGGTGTCCCGTGACCACATCCAAAGGGATATCTTACCTCTCAAAACGTACTCTGATTATCCAAATGAATTCACGAAGCTCAGCAAAATGGCCAGCTGCCACTAGGAGGCAGTTGTGCATGTTTTAGTCACTGAACTAATAATCCAGAGACCCACGGTAATGTCCTGGAAACCCAGGTTTGAATCCCACCGTGGCAGATGGTGAAATTTGAATCTGGGAAAAATCGGAAATTAAAGTTTAACAATGACCATGAATCAATTGTAAAAATCTGTCTGTTTCAGTAACATCCTTTTCAGAAAAGAAATCTGCTGTCCTTACATGGTCTGGACTTAATGTGACTCCAGAACCACAGAAATGCCCATCTGAAATAGCTGAACAAGCCACTCAGTAGATTAGGGATAAACAGTGAATGCTGGCCCAACCATGATGCCCATACCCCATGAACAAACAAAGGAAATATAAATACTACTAAAAATGAGGATAAATCAATAAATGCTAATAAAATTTATATATTTAAGATTTGTTTCTATTTATTAAAAGTATTGAAGTGATCACATTATGAATGATAATTATTTGAATTCTTTAATGGTTTCGGTTTTATTTTGTTCTGCTATAACAGTTCTTTTTGGATCTCACTTGATGCCGAATCAGACAAGCATATCAATATCATTATCCATGTAAAAGGCATAAATTTTTGACCAAGATTTCACCAAAAATTTAGACTCAAAAATTTGACTTGAACACGAGCATTTGCAGTGTGTATTTTTGACATTTTTAAAATATCTGAAGAGAAATAATTAATAAAACTTGATATGCATTTTTGTATAATTTATATGGATGAAGTGTTTTGGCAAAGGGAAAATTACTTTTCAGGAGAAATATGTTACCATTTTATTTAAAGAAATTGATGGCATTACATGAAATATAACTTTAACTCACGCCTTTGCTGGTTTACTTGGAGCAGATGTCATTATCTTTAATCGCAAATCCATTTACACCAATCAAATGGTGACTGTATAGATTACTGAAGTACATATGATAGTGACATAAATGACTATAATCTGGGGGAATAATTCTTGTATTTCACGAACAGTATTGATGTTGTAATAATATGTAATAGCTGAATGAGTCAAAAGAAGAACATGTATTTGTAAAACACCTTTCACCTCATTGACGTCTGAAAAAGCAGACAAATCAATAAGTTTTTCAACTGCAAAAGCAAATTACTGCAGATGCTGGAAATTTGACATAAAAACAGTAAGTGCTGGAAAATTTCAGCAGGTCTTGACAGGCTAGCAGTATCGTGTGGAGCAGGCCATTGCACATGCACTGATCTATCAACGCTGAGAACGGTGCATGTGCAGTGGGTCTACACTGTTGGCCTCCCAATTGCTGGCCAGCTCAAACACTGCCCAGCCCCATGACCCTCATATTGCTGGCTCTCCTAGCCCTATCTCAGCCCACTCACAGCCCTCCCCCTCCCAAACCATTCCCGAGACTGCTCCGATCTCCAGCCCCGCCTGACCCGCAGCACTGACCTCCCCAACTCCTGCTGTGACCTGTCCCCCCACCTCTCCCTCACCCAGCCCACCCTGATCATTGGCCTCCTTCTACCCCTACCGATCCTGACTGCAGAGTGTCAGCACGGACCCCTCACCCCCATCAATCACTCCACCTCCTTGGCACTGCCCCATGTCAGACGCATCTATAAAGAGAGAAGAATGGATAATATTTTGAGTTCAATATAAGTCTTTGGAATCCTTAAGAAGAAGATTTATGTTGAACTTTTCGAGTGTAATCGCTTATGATATAGAGAAAGATAAACTGTCCTTTTTACTAAAGAAAAAATCCACTGTTACTTTGGCTGTGTTGGTTAATATTTTAATGATTCCAAGCTTCAAGATCAGAAAGAAGCTAAATTCAATTGTCATCAGTAATAATTACCCTCAAAGCTGATCTCACACAAGCATGTTTTCATCCTAAGTCCCAACACATTTGAAAAGATAGTTCCATTAAAATATTTAAGACAGTTTAATCCCCATAAAATTCTTCAGCTTAAACAAATTCTTGTTAATCTGAGTGATTATTTTCTTATCTACCTCTAACTGGCAGTGAATTCCCATATCAGCCCACTCAAAATGGCACAAGTTCATTCAAGATCTTGATTCAGCTTTTCAAATGTGATCAGCTGAGTGAAGGCTGTAATGTACTTCATGGCACATGAAACTACCTGAATATTAATAAGAAAGCCTGGCCTCAGTGTCACTTGGAGCCACTGAGAGAGCTCAGTAGGAAATGTATTCTGTAAGAATGCCTTTCCTTCAGGTCCTTTCAAATTCAATGGAGAACCTTATTTTCAGCATGTATTTTCACCGTGTCAAGGTGACTTGGAGCCTTTTAAAAATGGTGCCAGACCCGATTCTGGTTTTGTTGACACCAGATTCAATGGGCTGAAGAGCCTGTTCCATACTGGATGATTCTATGATTCCTGGGTTTCGCAGTCTTTGGAATGCCCTTTAATGGCTTGTTAGGGTTGCAAGCCCGCACCAGGACCTGGCCAGAACTATTGCAGAGACAAGCATGTCCCTAGACCAGAATGGGGGGGGGCATGGAAAGTCCTGCCAATATTAGTGTATGTGCTTTCAGTTTAGATACAGTGGGATGTTATAACTTAGGTATTTAAATATAAGGATGTTAAGTTAATTTTCCTGAGCATTTTGGAAAATTCATTCATGGGATGTGGGATTCACTGGAAATGCCTATATTTATTACCCCGATTATGGAGATGAATCAAGCACCTTAAATGCCTGTAATCTGTATAGTGAAGGTACTCTCACAGTGCCGTTAGCTTAGGGAGGTTCAGGGTTTTAGTCCAGTGGCAATAAAGGAACAGTGATGGCTGCGATTCTCCCATCCCACAGTGCTAATTTATTTAGTGCAGCGGGCTGGGAGATACTCGTATCAGCCAATTCTCAGTATTCGCACGTGCGTTCCCACTGCAATAGCGTCGCTTAATGTCGGATTTCCAGCAGTATCAGCTGCACACCAATAATTGATGGGGAACTTATTTTCATACTGATGTGAATATAATTTAAATGAGATTAGCAGGCCCAAAACTGAAATCTCCAGGCCTATTAGCATCTCCCTCATCTCCAGAGTGGATCATTCCAGTGGGGATTACAGCAGCTCCCCACTTTCAGTGAGCTGGCGGACCTGCCCCACTGGGGTGAAGGGGTGGACAATTGGGACCTCCCAGTGGGTTGAGCGGCAGAGAGCGACCCTGGTCATTGGCACCTTGGCAATGCCAACCTGGACTGCAGGCACTGCCCTGGGGCAAAGTGCCAATGCCCAAGGGGCAAAGTGTCAATGCCCAGGGTCTTGGTACTGCCCACCAGGCATGGGGTGATTGGTGGGGGTGAGGGGTCCCTGCCGCCACTCTGCAGTCAGAATCGATAGGGGCCAACGATCAGGGCGGGCTGGGGGAGGGGGTTGGGGATGGGGGTGTGTCATTGCAGGAGGTGGGGAGGTCAGTGCAGGGAGTGGGGGCAGGAGCTGGAGATCAGGACAGGCCCAAGGATGGTTGGGGGGAGTTGTGATTAGGCTGTGAAGGGACTAGGAGAGTCAGCAGTGTGAGGGTTGTGGGGTTGGCCAGTGATTGAGCTGGCCAGCAATCGGGAGGCCAGCAGTATAGGCCCATTGTGCCTGCGTCGATCTCAGCGTTGACAGATCAGTGTATATGCAGTGGCCTGCTCCACATGATGCTGCTGGCCTGTCCAGTGGGAATAGGCCCCATCCCCAGCTTTATGATATACACGCTAATGATCTCTGCAGTGCAGAGTGCGAGAGATTCTTCTCTGAACTCCCACTTAAAACACTAATGTGAATTCTCCCATTTTCAAGCAAATTTGACACTTAGAATTTTTTGAGGAGAATTCTGGCCAATATATTTCCAAGTCAGGATTATATATAACTTGGAAAGGAGGGAAACTTTGCTGATAGTAGCATTCCAGTGTTCTTGGCCTTTTAGCTGATAAGGGTTGGGACTTTCAAAGGTGCTGTCAAAACATCCTGGTGGGTTTTTCAGTGCATCCTGTAATGGAACACATTGCAGTTCCTATGGGTCATTGACGAAGGAAGTGAATGTTTAAAGTGGCGGATGATGTTAAGTGGACAGCTTTATCCTAAAAGAAGTTGAACTTCCTGAGTGTTGTTCAAATAACACATATCCACGCAAATGGATCCATCATGTTCTTGACATGTGTCTTGTAGATATTGAACAGGCTTTGGGAAGTCAAGAGATTAGATACTTGCAGAAGAATATCTAGCCTCTGACCTGCGTTTGCAGCCACAGAATTTATGTGGCTGGTCCGGCTAATTTTCTGGTCATGTTATACCCACAATGCTGATAGAGAAAACTTTGACAATGGTACTGCCATTGAATTTTCTGGGTGGAATTTTCCCATCCTGCCTGCTATGGGAATCATAGCAACGGGGCAGAAAATTCAGCTGACCATGCAAAGATCCATTGACCTTGAGCGGGAATTCCCAGCCTTGGGGCAAGCGTGGCTGGAAAATCTCATCCTCTGTGTTTCCATCCAATCAATAGTTGGGAAATGGGATTTGGCTTTTTCACTGGCACAGACACTGTTGGTTTAGTGATATCCTTCTATTCCATGAATCTTCTATGTTTCTATGAGAATCAAGAGAAAATGGTTCGACTTTCTCTTTGATAAGATGATGATTACCCAACACTAATGATAACAATGGTATTTTGTTCAGGAAACATATTCACCGCCCAAAGGCTGAGTTGCAATATAACTTGCGTTGAAAGATTCATTTATAGATTGAGTAATCAAATTATAAACAATGATACATGTGACATTCATGCAATAACAAAAATAGACCAATTTGATAGGTGAAAAGGAAGTGGTGAACAGAAATTGAAAGAAATATTGAATTAAAATTATATTAAAATTGCAATCCAATATACCATTTCTACATTGCAGGCACTGAAATACAAATAGATTTCATTATTTAAGAATTTAATTAAGGACTTGAACATGCAAACAATGGGGCAACTTTGATGTCTTCCTGTTCTGCATCTTACAGTGTTAATTTAAGTCAACTTTTGAGTCGATTGCTCTGGCCTGGGTAAACAGTTCTGAACTTGTTTAGATTGCATATGGATTTTCTTAACTTACTACAAGTTTTACCTGTTTCATTTCTAGATTTTCAAACTTTATAGCAGGAAGGGTGTTGTTGTATGATTGTGGGCCTTCAGTCTCTCTCAGGGAACATCTGTATTTCTTTGACACAGGCTTGTATGGTATAAGGCCAGAGTGCCTTATACCATACAAAGCAGGTTCAACAAAGGGGCAGTTTTTAAAATTCAATCATGGGATGTGGGCATTGTTGACTGCCCTGCACTTATTGCCCCCCTAATTGCCCTTGAACTGAGAAGCTTGCTAGACCATTTAGGTGGGCAGTTAAGAGCCAACCACATTGCTATGCACCTGGAGCCACATCTAAGTCAGACCAGAGCAGGGGTATGGCAGTTTTCCTTCCTTAAAAGGATATTAGCAAACCAGATGGGTTTTTTTTATAACAGTTTCAGATTTTATTGAATTCAAGTTTCATTGTCTGCCACGGTGGGATTTGAACCCGAGTCCTTGGAGCTTTACCCTCTTTTTCTGAATAATTGCCCTAGTAATAATACTACTATGCAGTTGCCACCCCTCTCTACTATATGTAGCCCAGGGTAGATCAACAAGAAGCCATAGACAGCGATTCTGAATGGAATGAAGAGCGTTAGCATGAACATCCGCTTATTTGTTTTTTTTGGTACTGGCCTCTTGGCCACCTCACTTCGAGTCAGCTGGAATATGTATACCCAAAATTTTCAAGGCTTTCATCTCTGCCAGGGTTTAATTGTCTAACTTCAAGAACAGCTGCTCATGTTGACCAAAATCCACTCACATGGCACTAAACCTATTCGCGTTTAAATTCACACTGTTTCCCTGCACCATTCATTGAGGGTGTTGTGAGTTCCCTGAAACTCACTGACTCTCTATGACTTTGATTTCATGACTATCACATCATCCATGTATTTCCAGCATTTGAGACTAGAAAAGAGCATCATTAGTAAAGATTAGATAAAGAATTGGTTCCAGCTGTGTGCTGTGAGGCACATGCATTGTTAATTAAACACTTTTGAATAGGTAGCCACAGGAACTGATACATTTGACTGCGGTCAGTGAGGAAGCCTGAAATCCACTGAACAAGAAATCTCATGTCACTTAACTTGATTAACTTCTTAACCAGAACTGTATGATTAACCCTGTCAAATGCCTTTGAAAAATCTGTTCTAATTATTATTGGGGTAATTGCCAGCTTATTTTAACAAAGAAAGTTTACAACATCCATCAGCCAGTAGATTGTCAACCTTCCAGCCTGGTTACCAGGCAGTCAAGTAGAGAATGAATGCCTGATCGTAACCACCCTGTCACCAACTTCCCCTCAATCTTAGTGAAGTGTCTGCCATGGAACTGGGGTGCTGTTTCTCCCGTGTTGCTGTTTGTTGCTTTGGAGTGTAACTAATTGCTTACCTCCATTGACATGGAGCTACTGCTTTAGCAAAGGAACCATTTGAGACATTGCAAAATAAAGCACTAAGCTTGTAGGTAATGACTCAAATCAGCTTGGCTGAACTCCATCTGGAGCAGCTGACTTTCCAGGTTTAGCTGTCAGTAGCTCTTGGGAAATTTCCCCTGGTTAGGTCAGGGGAGGTTTCCTCGCTGATCAAAATGTCAGTCATTGGGAAAAGTCCACAGACGCCACATATACAGCAACATCTGCAAAGTATTTATTAATGACATTGGTGATGGAGAAATTCCAGGGACTAATCTCCATTAGGAACAAACTGAGCAGCACTTTGAGAAATTAAGAAATGCACCATTGAAAAATAATTAACAGATTCACTGATGACACATAAATCCACACAGGAGTCACAAATAACAGTGCTGAGATTAATCAAACTTGTTGTTAAGAGATCACACATTTCCCATGAATGTTATTTGCAACTCCTCCCATCCTTTGGAAACAACTACTTACTATTCTTAAACCCTCAGATCTCGCATTAAAATTGCCTCAGTATGTCTCTTGGAGACAATATTTCTGCTTTAGTAAATAATGTACTGTTCAACAATTCCATTACCTAGAAACCCTTCATTTGATGGATTGAGTTTTATATCTGCCCATTGCGTTTGGTTGGGAAGCCCAGAAACAGAATGCTAAGATCTTAGCTGAGTTAAAGAGCCGTGCCTAAGTCTGTTTCATTTACAGTTCCCAACCATTTACCAACATTCCCTGCTATATACAGATCTGTTAGATTAAGATTCGCCCAGTAGGTGGGATTTTCTGTTCCCTCCCCCCTCCAATGTTTCTTGCAATTACAGAGATAGCCCACCATTGGCTGAAGGCAAGATATTCCAGTTCCATTGCTGTCATCGGCTTTTCTTCTTTGCACACTTCACCACAGGACAACCTGTAGTGGGGGAGGGGGCTGTTATCAGTGGGACCAGAAGATTCCATTGGCAGGAACAGCCAGAAAATTTCAGCCAAGATCTCCATTTCCGCTAGATTCTTACCAGCTTTTACAGATGCACCATAGCAAACTTTCTTTCTGGTTATATCACAGCTTGGTATGGCTCCTGCTCTGCCCAAGACCACAAGAAACTTACAAAGGGTCATGAATGAAGCCCAGTATACCACTCAAATCAGCCTCCCATTCATTGATACTGTCTACACTTCCAGCTACTTCTGAAAAGCAGCTAGCATAATCAAGGGACTCACGCAAATTAGACATACTCTCTTCCACATGGAAAAAGATACAAAGCCTGACCATCAGACTTGTGAAAAGACATATCCTATATTAAGTTGATCTTTCTCTATACCCTATGACTATAACATTACATTCTACACTCTCTCCTTCCCTATGTGTAATATGCTTTGTCTGTGTCACACGCAAGAAACAATACTTTCCACTATATGCTAATACATGTGACAATAATAAATCAAAATCATTTTATTCTGCTTTCATAGCAAATCTTTTATTTTATATCTTATGTTTGTTCTTTTTTTAATTTTACTTGAAATTAGTTAAAATTTTAGACTAGAATTCATTTAAACAAAAGAATTGACCAAAATTAACCAAAAGGATTGCCACCTAGAGAACGCTACTTTACTGGCTGTTTACATTCTCTTGCTGCTGAGGATGGAGAATTTGGTGCCCAGCGAAATCTCTATTCGCTGCAGCGTGACCAGAAAATCCCGCCAGCATGAATGGTCTAAGATTCCGCCCAGAGTTTCTGTCTGTTCAGTTGTTGTTCAGAATTTGTGCCATATGTTTTTGAGAACCTGACACTAAACAGAAACGGTGGAAGTCATTTTAGGAAAGTTCTGGAATTATAAAAACTAATATGTGACTAGCTATAGGGATCACGGCATAATTTCTGTCTATCAGTGAAACGGTGTTGTCAGTGGAGTCAAATATCATCAAGTTTGCATCCAATGTCGAAACTGTACCCCCATTACAGTGTTTACATCTTTTGGATTGTGGGAGAGTGATCTGTGTAACAGCAAAACACATCGATATTTACTGACAAACTGAATGAGCAGATGCAATTTATAATCTGAATATTTATTTCAACTCCACTGCAACTGGCATTTGAAGTAGGAAATATTATGAAAGATACCCTTTTAGTTTTTTGGAGATTACAGAACCAACTGACATCAGTACCTGGTTTCATAACACGTAGGTGGCAAATTTTGCAAGATGATGAATTATTTAGAGGGATATGTAGTACAAGATTTTCTGCACATCAGATTTTCTAAATGCTTGCACTGGGAAGCAAACTGGCAGCGCCACGTTAAATTTTCTCCACTTTTTAAAGAGTTGAGGGAAAAGTCCATTGTAATGCAATTACAAATTCAATGCCATTTTGCTGTTCTGCATAAGGTCTTTTATAACATTGAGGAAAATTGTCTTTCATGATTATATGAAATTTTCATGATTCATCAGTTAGTCAAAGAAGTTGTCGAAATCAGTACGTTAAGTGAAATGGCTCGCCTTCTGAATTTCCTCGGTGATATGGAAAAATGTGTTTGAATAAAGGCTGGGCACAGTTGAACACTTAACTGCTGATGAAAAGGCAAAAAAATCATAAAAGCTAGTTATCTTTATAAATATGGAAGTCAGTACTCTTTCATCGCAATAAGACATTGTCAGTTGTTCCAATTTAAGGATGGTGTCTCTCAGGGTCACATGTTTCTACCATGGATATTCATGTGACTAAACAGGCTGGTTCCTGACCCACAGAACTTTGAACACATGAGGTAGTGGGATCCAGAATGCATGATTGGTTTCTTTTTCTCCTCTGCACAGCTCTGTCTCATCATTAAGACATTTTGATGCAAAGCCCAATGCACTTGGATAGACAAGTTGTCACTGTTCTGAAAAATTGGCCACAAGCTGCACTCTATCATTGCTAACCAATGTGACCACACTTTAATCAAAGCTTCAGAGAGTCTTTGAAGCACTTTCTTTGTCCTTCCCCAGAACACTGGCCATTATTTGTCTTATACATAGCCCCCCTCACCCTAAGGCCATGACCCCTCGTCCTATCCATTTCTGAAGGTGGAAAAAGTTTACCACCATTTACTGTATCTATACCCCTTATAATCTTATACACCTCTATTAGATCCCCTCTAAGCCGACGTCTTTCAAGGGAAAACAACCCCAGTCTATTTAATCGTTCCTCATAAGAGAGTCCTTCCATACCAGACATTCTAACCAATTCTACCCATCATGTGCATAGTGCTTATTGAAGTGCTGTTATGTCAACAAATATGCCCCCGTTGCATTTGTTGAATTTTCTCAATTCCACAGTCAGGCAACTAGGTTTAAGTGCATCTCCAAAAAGCTTTGATAGTGGCCACTGAGCTGTGGTTCCCCAGCCCTTCCTGTTCTCTCTGTTGAAGGAGGCAATGTGGTGGTGACTGTCTTACAATGGATAAAAATAAGAGAGAAGAACTCAGTTATAAATTATGGAATAGAAAAAATTTGAACCTATTGGAATTCATTAACAAACTTGTGAAAGCATTTTTGAAAGATTTGTGGTGAATTTTAACTTGTGAAAGGATGGTAAAACACATGATAAAATCATCACTTGCAGTAATAAAATAATACTGCAGGGCTCTTTGGTCTTGTTGTAGCAAATGAGTAAATAAGTTGTAAAAACTCCATATCAGCCATTAATGACTGAATTTGATGTTAAGAGTGGTTGTGTTCTTCTGTAAATGTAGCTTCTTCTTGCAAATCGTACATCTCAGTTAAGAAATCTTCAAAATTCTGCCAATCCTTCCTAAAATTGAAGGTGGTAGTTTTGACTGTGTAAAATTGGGGTGTTAATGGAAATGAAACTCAGAAGAACTATATAATATATTATAATGTGGGACTGAATCCATAATACATGTTTTTACATTATCACCCAAAGTCAAAATTGAAGTATTGAAAGAACACCAATTTGAATATAAATCCCTTCTCAATTCAGCATGAACCTTGCTTGTAGTTTTTCAATGTGAAAAGGTATTAAGGCACAAAATTACAGTTTAGTAGCTGTCATTTGTCATTGGAGCTTCAACTTATGCTTACATAATTGGCACAAATTATTGGCATATCTTTTGTCAGCATTTGTGACAAGCAAAATACTCTCGTCAAAGTGACATAAAAATAGAAATAGTAGAATTGTATAGAAAGACTCTGAAAAGAGTAAAGATTGTTAATGTTTCAAATCTAAACCACCCCCTCCCCACCTAAAATGAAAACTGAAAGATAATCCAGCATTTTAATAAGGGTGGTGGAAAGAAGAGAGGTGAAAAGATGAGATATCCTCAGTTCTATTAAGAGTCATCGACCCAAATCATTACCTTCTGTTTCTGTCTCTCCACAGATGAGAGACAGACCAGCATTTTCAATTTTAATATGAGATATTCTGTGCCCAGAAAGCAACTAATATGTTAAATAACTTGCAATTCTTTAATTAAAAACTGTGTTTCAAGTATTTCCTATTTTTTGGGTGATTTTAACCTAACCTGCCCCAGCAACAAGCTTTGAAGGTTCACTAGGTTGGTCGCAGATATAAAGGGATTTACTTACAAAAAGAGGTTGAGTTGGTTGGGCCTATACTTATTGGAGTTTAAAGGAATGAGAGACGATCATATTCAGACAAAAAGAATTCACAAGGGGCTTGAGAGTAGATGCTGAGAGGTTGTTTCCCCTTGTGAGAGAGTCTGGGACAGAAGGCATAATCTCAGAGTAAGGGTCACTCATTAAAGACAGCGATGAGGGAGAATTTCTTCTCTCAGATGATAGTGAATCTGTGGGTTTCTTTATCACAGAGAGCTGTGGTCGCAAGATTGTTAAGTATATTTAAAGCTAAGATAGACAGCTTTTTAATTGTCTATTAAAAACGGGATCAAGGTTTATGGGGATGCAACAGGAAAGTGAAGTTGGGGTTTATGATATCAGGTTAATTGTGATTCCATTGAATGGCAGAGCAGGCTCGGTGGTCAGAATGGCCTACTCCTGGCCCTATATGTTACAGTGTTATGGTAGACCACCTATTTAACATCCACTCTAATTTTAATTTGCTTGTGTAAATGTACACAAATGTAAATAGTATATAGAAATGCTAAAGAAAATTTAATTAGCAAACTGTCTAATTGCAGGACCATTGGTTTTGGCGTGTTCGAAACAATAAAGTTCTGGATGGTTACCCCATGCAAATTGCTTATTTCTGGAGAGGTCTGCCTTCAAACATTGACGCAGTCTATGAACGTCCTGATGGGAAGTTTGTGTTTTTTAAAGGTAAGTGTGAATTTTTGTCAGCAGAAAGAAAAAAGATTGTGTTTCTACAATGCAAAAGGAAATGTTTCTTTTTAGCTGTTGCAGACTCCAGAAAGATTTTCCTATCTAGTATCTGTTTAGTATTTAATTTTGGATTAGTCCCATTTTATTTGATGATGGAATTTAAACATAACATATGCAAAACATAATTCAGTTAACAGATGTGTTGAACAAAATTTGTATTAGCTTTGGTTTGCTATCGTAAAAGATGATCATCTACAGGAATATGATGAAATGTATTTATAAATCAAATAGACTGCAGCCAGTTGATTGATTCCTCAGCTGGAATTTATCAAACTATTGATTCTTTTGAGCTGTCCTTTATTGCTACTTTCAAAACTTATTTATATTCAGAACTGAACCTTACGTAAAACTGATGTACAGCATCATCTTATTGAGTCCTGCAAGATACAATCAGAAAAAATGATGAGTTTCTTTTTGTGTTGGCTCGGCGACTTAATGCATGAAATCAGATGATATTGTGCAATGCACTCATCTTTCAGATGTAGACATTAAATTAAGATCTGTTCTCTGAGGTGAAAGTAAGAGATCTCAACACTATTCAAAGAAGAGCTGATATTCTTCCATTTTCATAGCCAAGCCTCATTTCCAAGAATTGAGGAACCTGGAAGCATGAAATGTTCCCATCTGGCAACAGGACACCTGGAAGGCAGCCACTTGCGAAGGACCTTAAATGATCCCTTCTAGGGATGTGTATGTAGAAGCAAAGCTGGTGAAACGAATCACCATTTTCAGGAACATTTCTGCAATGTATATAGAGCAAGGATTTTAAGGGCCTTACTTTTGTCATTGAAACAAGATACTGGAATTGGGACAGCTCCCAATTCAGCAGATTTGTCTTCTTGGAATTAACCCCTGCATGAACAATTTACACTCCAGGGGATCTGAGTAAGTGAGATCTGCCGCCTCTGGAGTTTGGACATAGCCATAGAGGAGGCCGAATGCCAACAGCTGGTTGGTTCTCTGTGACTTCAGTCTATTTGTATAAGAGGCTGTTAGTTCCCAGAGTCCACATCCCTCACCCTCATGTAACCCACATGCCCCCTCATAGACTCCATTTCACTGTCATATAACATCATACCCTCATGTCAGTTCACACTCCCCATGTCATGTATATTACCCATCTTTCTCACCCCATGTCACCTCCATTACTCTCATACACCTCTCCCAGAACCATGTTCACTCACCGAATATCCGCAAACCTCTAGAACCGATGGATATGGGGAAAAAATGAACTTTTAACACAGAGCTTTGACTCACACTAGAAAAAAATCTAATTCATGAAACTCACTCAAAGATTTTAGGTCCACTCAAGTGTTATTAATATCAAAAATTCATTAACTACATTAATGATAACTAATCCTTTAATGCCCTCTTAAAACTGCCAATCAAAATAAAAACTGTACCCCCACTACTGAGATAAGTGTTTCTGTAGCTTTTGAAACATAGCCAAGCATTTATAGTAGTCTCAGGTGTGATAACGGTCCTTGGGAAATGACAAGTCTATTGAAACTTCAGGAACAGACAGCATTTTTTTTCTCTCAACTATACCAGATGGCCAGTCAATGCACTCTAGTAGCAGGTGTTTGCTTTTCACTTAGCTGGCTACTACAGCCTATCCTTCTTATTTCTGAAGGGTGGGGGATTTAAATAACATGAAATCATGACACATAAACTGATCTCTTCCTTTCATCACAAGTATTTTTGCCTCCTTCATAAAATTTATGACTCCCACGTTGTGGGAAAGACCCTTAGAACACTGGAAGCTTGTTCTGTTTTGTATTCAGCACTAATTTCATGGCTTTGTTGAGATCAGGTTTCCTACTGGAGTGTTTCATGCTCTAAACCCCTCCCCCATCAGCAAAAGTGAAATTTGCCAGAATATGGGACTTGACTTCAGGCCCCACATGCTATTTCTCTCTGCCTCTTTGTGGAACTCTGGCCCTAATTTTGAAGGCATCAAAAAGATTAGCTGGAATTTTACAGCCATGTGAATTGGAGAGCGCGAGGGGGTGGACAGTGGGAAGGTCTTTGACATTGGACAGGATTTTACAATTTCAAGTGAGGCTGCAAAATCCTTTCCATTGTCATCCTGGAGCATGGAGGGAGAGCAACTGGGACCTTGTATCTGGCTTGGCTTGACTACAGCTGATGATGCCTATATTGACCACTGAAAATTCCCCTCATATGTAGAAATGAAAAGAATGTTATGTGAGATGCAGGTTGGAAGGAATGCTATTTGTAATTATCTCATTTCATTCTTATTAACTTCCAGTCCAGACTTATTTCTGCACAGAGCTTAAACCATCCAGATCAAAATCTCCCAAAGATTGGAGGAGGCAGGAGCATTTGTGATTGGGAATCAGCCATGTGGGCTAGTTCCAGATCCCAATCACACATGGCCTTCTTTAAATACCTCCCCCATCAACTGCAATTTGCGATGCATCAGGCAATTAAAACCACAAAACCAGTTTGTCAGCTGATCAGGGATTAAGGTCCATATACTGAATGGTCAATGGGAGGCCTCCAACGCTCTGATAGGCAGCTGTACAGATAACTGACTCAAGAACAGCTTCTTCTCTGCTGCCATCAGACTTTTGAATGGGCCTACCTTGTATTAAGTTCATCTTTCTCTACACCCTAGCTATATTCTGCACTCTCTCGCTTCCTTCTCTACGTGTTCATCTGGCAGTCGGGATACTTCAATTGCAAGTCATAAAAGAACTAACTTCAAAAAGTAAATCAAAAAAAAGGTTTATTAAAAAGGTTTAATAAAGAAAATTAGTCCAACACTGGGGGCCACACCCTGGGCCATTCAAGCTCCCCACAATTCTCATCACTGTTTTGATTAAACGGGGTTAGCTGACCGCCACACCATTTTGCTATTAGTTGCGTTGTCTAATGAGTCAGCTGATCTTTACAGCATGTTCCCATTGGTTACATTATAACTGATTCTCCTTTTCACCTCTTTTAAAATTAACTTTAGGTAACCATCCTCCGGTGTCCTTAACAACTTTCCAATACCTGCACTGCTTTTAGTAAAGTAATCGGATAATTATAGATTTGCACCAATCCTGTTGAGCTTTGAAACCTCCTTGTTTTTCAGCATTTGTTTAATACTAGCCAAATCAATTCCGTTGTTTTTCTGTCAAATGAACATTGTCCACATAACTCTCAGTTGGTACCTACTTTCCCAATGTTGCCATAAAAAATAACTATTAAATGTCAGAAAGATATATTTCCATACCCTACCGCCTTCACTAATGCAAGCTTTCAGCCGGAATGTACGTTTGACCGTCCTTTTTATTTTCTTCCCAGGCCAAGGGCCAACATTTTCCATCCTTACCTACCAAGAATATAATGAATCCGGTACTGCTTGAATATCCATCTGGTAGATTAGCATGTGAAGCATCACTAAACACAACTAGCTTCATGTCTCTCAGTGTCTCTCAGACACTGTCCTCTAATTTTAGCTCTTTTAAGATTTTTGCATTTGCACGCATTTAGTTTGACTGAAAGAGATGTACACCCAATTTTACCATCCCGTTACCACTGCATTTGCCCATCCAGAATCAACATGAAACAGACATGCTCCAGAGAAGTCCAATTTGAGCGCTCCAGTTAGAGAGGAGTTAGGCACCTAGCATCCGACAGCTCTCTGCTGATATTGGTGGGGATGGCGGGGGGCTGGGGAGGTGGGGGAGGTGGGCCCGCTGCCATTCTACTTGAGATCAGTGGGGCAGACGTGGTGAGTGAAGGATGTTTGAACTCTACTTGATATTGGTGGGGGGAAGGGGTGTCCACTGCCACTCTGTCTGAGATCCGTGAGGGACAGAGTAGTCTGCTGCCACTCTGTCTGAGACCAATGGAGAGGAAGGAGTTCTGCTGCCACTCTACCTGTGATTAGTGGAGGGGAAGGGGGCTCCGCTGCCACTCTGCCTGAGATTAGTTGGGGAGAGAGTCCCGCGATCAGTCTCAGTGTCATGAGCGTGGGGAGGAATAAGGGGGTCAGTAATGTTGTGGGGTTGGGGCAGTGTCTGTGTGGGCCGGGGCAAGTATTTTCCGCCGTGATATGGCAGGGAAGTAGCATTCTATTTTTTTTTCTACGCGTGCGCAGTTGAAGGCGTCAATTGGAGTTGCTGGATTTTGGGCACATTAAGCTCCGCCCACAGGCTTCTGCAGCATGAGTTGGAATCACTGATATTTTTGCAGGCAGAGTTCGTATCATGGTGCCTGAGAACAGGTCTAAAAGTCAGATCTGAAACACTCCTAGTTTTAAGTCGCCAGAATTTAGAATCAAAATGGTAAAATAGGACTCAGTTGGTTACATTATAATACTATGTACGGTATACTTTTTCTGTATACTGTGCAAGAGTCAGTACTTTCCACTGTATAATAATACACGTGACAATAATAAATCAGATCAAATCGAACAAAGGTGAGAGCTGCTATTGTGAGGTTGCAGACACCGAGGCACAAGAACAGATAAGTTAACTTTAATTTCCAAGTTGCCTGATTATCATCCTGGAAAGGCAAACTGTGGGTCAGAGGCTGTTATGGTTTCAGCTGGTGGACCCCTTTTTTGATCAATTATGACCGTCACACTCTCATTCTGAGTCCCCTCCACCATCCAAATTAACCTGGGCATGGTCCATTCCAATCTGGGCTGCTCATATTGGAAATTCTAGTTGATCTGGAAACAGCACCAAATAAGCCATTAATTAAATATAATTAATCTTAATTGGTTAGCTAGTGTTTGCCAACAGGCAGATGATTCAATCCAGAGCGAGCTTCTCAAAATGGCCCAGATATGTCCGGAATTGCGGTAGGAAAATGGCACTTCAGCTGGCTGCATGGTTAACACTGATTAGCACTGCTACCTCACAGCGCCAGCGAGCTGGGTTCAATTCCCGGCTAGGGTCACTCCGTGTTTGTGTGAATTTCCTCTGGGTATTCCAGTTTTCTCCTTCAGTCCAAAGATGTGCAGGTTAGATTGAACGGCAATGCTGAATTGCCCTTAGTTTCAGGGGGATTATTAGGGTAAATACATGGGGTTACGGGGATAGGGCCTCGATGGGTTTGTTGTCAATGCAGGCTTGATGGGCCAAATGGCTTCCTTCTGTACTGTAGGGATTCTATGAAATTGAACTTGCTTTCAACCTGGACTCCAACACGTTTAGAAGTGTCAGATTCTAGCTTTTCAACAAATCACTCTATCTTGATCCCAATACTGCCCTTGTCCAAATAAGGTGGTTGTGACATGAAAATCACTTCCATTGTTCAGGCTAACACAAGAAGATTGCCAATGCCAATAGAATATAGTCTCAGACGACTTTAAGGAGAGAAAGCAAGAAATCTGACATAAAGAAAGAGATATGGAAGATCTCTTTCTGTCCCTTCCAGTTTAGTTTGTTTTCCTGATAAGGTTATAGTTATATAATGAAATTTAAAAATCCAGTTTAATGTTGTGTGCGTCTTGCTCCTCTATAAGATAAATTCACTCACTAAAAGGAGCAAACATCTGTGATAGGCCTACAAAAAAAGGATAGCCTCCATGTTCCCCCATGTGTCATTGCAAGGGGTGCTGGAAATCTCTCACAGATGTTCATGTGTTCAGATTTGTGGCAACTTTCATCTGGGCAATTGTCTTGTGCTGGGAACCATGTAAAAATGAGTTAAATCACAAAATTTGGATGGTTCCACCAGTGTTACACCAGTAGTTACTCAGAAAGACTTGAAAGAATTAAAACCTCTTCTAATTTGTGGGTTACTATTGTAAAGTCCCAGACCAACCAACCCTGCAATTCCCCCCCACCCCCCAGCCTCCCATAGGACTCCCCCTAGCACCCATTCCCTGACTAACTATTCCTGCCCCCTTTGCTCCCAATAGGATTCTCCAACCCTCATGGGACTCCTCCCAAAACCCCACCAGACCTGACCTAGCACTCCTTCTGCGGGCTCAACCCCGCATGGCCCTCCCCCGAACAGATTCAACACCCTTGCTCAAGTCTGACTCTATTTCCACCTGACTTGTTCCAACTCAGTAAGAGATCTGACAACACCAATTTTAAATCCAACCGATTTATTTGATAGTAAACTTGCTAGCTTTCGGCCTTTGTAGCCTTCCTCAGGCGAATCCTTTAAAAGAGGACCTCATTCGCCTGAGGAAGGCTACGAAGGCCAAAAGCTAGCAAGTTTACTATCAAATAAATCGGTTGGATTTAAAATTGGTGTTGTCAGACCTCTTACTGAGTTTACCCCAGTCCAACGCTGGCATCTCTACATCTGTTCCAACTCCCCAGCTAGTCTTATTCAAGTGTACTCCTCGCTGGCCTGCCAATTTCAATGTGACCTTTAACTTACCTGGTTTGTGGCAATTCCTGCTCAAAAATGGGGATGTGTCCCACTTCACTCTGATGGAGCGGGACTGTAACACTGGGCCTCAGGGACAGCTCCGCTGCCTGGAACTCACCTGGCCTGAGTCAGAAGGTCAGACAAGATAGACGCGGAAGGAAAATCACAAAGGTAGTGGAGCAGAGAGAAGCAATTCAACTCCGATTCCATGAATTACCTAAATAAAAATTCAAATTTCAACCTAACCCACCTGATTCAGTTGGTGTGTGTTTGAGTCAGACGTCAATTTTAGTCCCATCTGATTTTTACACATTTTTGGCTTCAATGGAGCTTAAATTCGGTCCAGGTATGAATAGGACATCTGATCCAAAACCTCCCTGGTTCCACTGGCTGGGTTATGTTAATATTGAGACTGTACACATAAGATAGCCAGTAAAATTATTAAATGGCATTTAATGTAACATTTGCACAAATGCCTATATGAAGCTTTAGTGGGATTCTCTAGCGAATTGAATTTAACACAAAGCCACGTTTTAATAAGAGTTTAAAAGGAATAAAAGGTTTACAGACCATTCTGCCCATAAACCCAGCCTGTCATTTTTATTAGTCACAGAAGCTAATTCTATTTTACTCTTTATTCCCCATAATCTCTTAATGCACTTACTGTCTAGGCAATTAGCTTCTCTTTAAATACCTTCAGTAATTTTGCATCCGTTATCTTACGACACAGTACATTCTCCTTTATCACAACACAATGTATCAGAAATTGTCGTTTGTTTTGGTTGAATTCGAAGGAAAATTCCCTATCTGTTTTTGATAATACCTTTAATATTTTAAACCTGCCAATCAGGCTCCTTCAACTGAAAAGACTATGATTTGTATATTGATATAGCGTGTTATAGAAAGGCAAGGTTTAATTTAACCAGCCCTTGATTTTTCCTTTCAACTGCATCCGCCAACATTATTTTTGATTTCCCCCTTTATAAGGAGTGCCATATTTTCCCGATCCCTTCAGTTTGGAGTGAAGAATTCCTTTATTAATAACTCTGACAACAACCCGGGATAAGATAAAGTAAGAGGATTGGTTTATTCTCCATGCACACAACACACGAAGGGTTTTTATAATGCTGCACCTAGTTTGCAGTCATGCAATAAAAGAAATAAAGGGAAAAGAAGGGGTGCAGAGCACAATAAAGAATTTTGGTTTCATGTGAGGTCAGAATCCAGAATCAAAAGTCCAGTGGTGTGTTCCTTCAAAGATTAGTGGGTTGAAACTGGTGCAGTATAGTCCTCCTTTCCAGAAGCAAGGATTTCCATGGTAGAAGAAGGCAGACAGAAATGATTGAGCTTATAGGCACTGATACAGGAGTTCCAATGTACACAGTGTAGCTCAGGGCAGTTTACCTGGTCAGCTCATTCTGCTGCTACCTATCAGATGATAAATTGGTAAAGAACAAAGAACAAAGAGCAACACAGCACGGGAAACAGGCCCTTCGGCCCAACGAGCCCGCACCGCCGTCCTAACGTCATAATGACAATTAGGGACCAATATAGGGAAAATTTGTTGCCCAATCAGCCTAAGAGCACATTTTTGGGATGTGGGAGGAAACTGGAGCACCCGGAGAAAACCCACACAACCACGGGGAGAACGCGCAAACTCCCGCAGACACAGGCTCAAATCCATGTGTCTGCACAGCAACAGCAATAGTCTCTGAGCTGTCATGTTGCCCATCAGATGGTCTAATTTAAGCACACACTGACGACGTGAAGCACTAGGCCACTCCTGAAGCAACCTCCAAGAGCAGCTCTCGCACGACCTGCCGAATGCATGGACCGAATAACCTGTGGAAACAAACAAGATATTTAGACAGTCCTGATATATCCCTCTATCTGCAGACCGCTCATGTGGCTGTCCAAGAGACCCTTAAACAACCCTAGCGTGCCTGCTCCCACCATCTTACTCGGTAGTGCATTCCACACCCCCACTACCCTTTGTGTGAAAAACTGCCCTCTAATATTCGTCATATACGTAGCCCCCCTCACCCTAAGGCCGTGACCCCTCGTTCTATTCATTTCTAATGGTGGAAAAAGCTTACCACCATTTACTCTATCTATACCCCTCATAATCTTATATACCTCTAATAGATCCCCTCTCAACCGACGTCTTTCAAGGGAAAACAGCCCCAGTGTGTTCAATCTTTCCTCATAGGACAGACCTTCCATACCAGGCAGTATTCCAGTAAATCTCCTCTGCACTCTCTCCAGGGCCTCCACATCCTTCCAGTAGTACGGCGACCAGAACTGGACGCAGTACTCCAAGTGAGGCCTAACCATCGTTCTATACACCTGCACCATCAGACTCCTACTCTTGTATTCTATACCCGTTCCTATGAAGGCTAACATACCATACGCTTTCTTTATCACATTCTCCACCTGTACTGACACCTTCAGAGACTTGTGAACCTGCACCCCCAGGTTTCTCTGCGTCTCTATACTCCAGATAGTTTTACCTTTTATCCTATAACTCCTCTCTTCATTATTCCGGCCAAAATGCATCACTTCGCATTTATCTGGATTAAATTCCATTTGCCATCTATCTGCCCATTCTACCAGCCTATCTATGTCCTGTTGTATTGCCTGGCACTGCTCTTCAGTTCCCGCCAATCCAAGCATCTTAGTGTCATCAGCAAATTTGCTGATCACACCACCTACCCCTCTTCCAAGTCATTTATATAAACCACAAATAGAAGAGGTCCTAGTACTGAGCCCTGTGGCACACCACTAGTGACAGACCTCCAGTTGGAAAAACAGCCTTCTACTACTACCCGCTGTCTACTCCTCCCAAGCCAGTTCTCAACCCATCTACATACCTGGTCCTGTATCCCATGCGCCTTCAACTTTTCTATCAGCCTACCATGAGGAACCTTGTCAAACACCTTACTGAAATCCATGTAGACGACATCAATGGATTGTCTTGCCATTGTAAACTGCCTGGATTCAGTTTCACACAGTAAAATTACAAGTTTGACCAGCTTGGTGGAGATCCTGGGACTTCCTCCCACTTTTTCTCCTAGATTTTGGATAAAAGATTTTGTCAGATTTGAAAGCTGGAGAGGTTTAATAGAGGAGTTAAGATCCCTTTTGTCTTTGCAGATACACCAGCTGGAATTTTACCGCATTGCCTGCCACGGGAATCAAAGCGGACAAAGGGCAGACATTGGAAAGGTCCATTGACTTTGGGCGGGATTTTACATTTAGGATAAGCAAGGCCATAAGATCCCACTCACCATCTCCATAGGCAGACCTTGGAAATGTGCAGGGTATTGGTATAATTCTTTCCAGTTTGATTTTTTGCAGTCACAGGGGCATTAGTGCCTCTTTAAAGATAACAAGGTTTCAGCTGGTTTTCTGAAGACTAGAAATTCCTCTGATATAACTCATGGCTGGTCAGGGATGTCTGGGGCTTTGTCCATTTTGTAAATAAAATTATAATTTTATAAAACAGCCAGGTTGAAGTAGATGTGTATTTCCCTTTCTGTCTTCTGGAAGGGACACACCTCCCCATTGGAGAAAAATCAAATGAATTTGATGTCACTTCATATTTTTGTGTGGTCTTAGGGAAGGAGGAATAGGAAATGCAAAAGTATACTTGCATTTTCACATTCATACTGGCACATTAGACAGCAGCCAGAAGGAGAGTGACAGTTCCCTGCTGCTTGAGGAAGTGTATTCAGTGCTGGAGTTATAATTTCCCTCTGTTAGGAATCAGGCTTTGCAACCTTTTGATTAAGTACCCTCAAAAAAGAGTCTGGAGGTTTTAAAGGGTATTTTTCTTTCAGGGGTGACTGATGGTTAAGCTGCTCTATGTGATTCATCGGGCAGTGCTAGACATCTCATTCTGTGGGTACCACGTCCTGGAATCATAGGATTGAACTGCTGTTGTCCAGCCTAGCTCCCACCTGTCCACTTTGGTAACCTATGGGCTCAGGTGTTTGGGCCCAGAGACTGGAATACAGCTGAGAGTCAAAAGAGTAGAGTATTCCAAAGAGACTTTGGCCTCATTCGGAGATTCCGGTTTAGGATCTGACTCGGGTGCTAGCAGACTGGAGAGTTCCAACTTCCGGTGCTAGGTGCAGTTAGTTGGCATATCGGCATGAGCATCAGGTCCAGACAGGGTGGGATCCCTTTGCTTGGCCAGTTGCATGATAGGCTCAGTGTATTTGGGTTACTATTACCCTTTGAGGGGGGCCAGTCAACTCATGAAGACCTTCACGTGGCTTATTATATGTGAGGTATCACACTCGCTCCTTCTGGGCCAATTTGAGAAATATTTTGTTTCAGATTTAGATATGCCTTGAAGTAGTCACCAAAATCAATCACTGGACCCCTGCCTTGGGCCTTTGGCATTGGAGGGGACACTCTCTTGTCATGTTTCATTTACTCTGGAGCACCACTGCCCTCAAGTGATGGTGTAGCTCCTGATACGGTTCCTGGTGGATTTTTGATGTGGGAGGCATCTCCCTCCCTCTTGGCTTAGTGCTTTGGGAACTCCCTTTGGTCCACATAATGACAGAAAGATGGTTCCTGCTGGTCATACATCAGGTAAGTCCTTAGCCTTTCCCAGCTTAATAAACTGACTTAAGGCTCTTTGGCTATGTGGGACATCTGTGTCACTGTTTCTTTCCCTGCATTAGGACTTCTCTGGCCTCTATTTAATTTGGAGAATTTATTTCCCATTCTAAGTGCCTTCTCTGGACTCTGTTTAATTTTACTAGCCTGGCGTTGGCCTTCCTACTCTTAAGTAGCTCTTGATCGAGACTGATGAGTGATATCCACCCTTTTGGGCCTGTGGACCATATCAAGCCTCCTGGACCTCTGCAGCTTTCTGCTGCTTGGTCTTGGCCTCCCCTTTTGCTTGTTGGCATCTGGCTGCCCCAGCCACCCAGTTCCTCCTATAGATAGCTTACAGATGGTTCCTATAGTAACAGGGCCTGAAAGAAGATTATACTCTGGGCGGACCTTATGGAAGGTGAAAACATTGATGCTCCTCCTCTGATTCCACTGATCAGGATTTTGACTTTCAGTGATGATTCAGTAAGTGGGAGGTGGAGATATTGGATGGGACATAGGATTAGGTTTCCTTCTAAGATAAGGATTGAGTGGTCCCTGTGTCTCAGAACAGCATCATGGACTTGCTCACATGTAGGTCAGACGGTAGACACTGTTCCTGAAGGGACAAAACTCCAGAAGCTCTCTGAGAGTTTGTCTGGATCAAATGTGCACTGTGCCATGTTCTTCAATGGGTACATTTCTGTAGCAAGAGGTTCTGTGGCACTACCCATTGGCGAATCTTTTGGGAGAACTACTCATGTAAAGCCTTATTAGGCCAGTTGGCTTGCCTCACAATCACCTGCATTCAGGTCTGGAATGGCCTATTTTGTCACAATGAGAACACACTGGTCTCCAGGAATTCTTCTTTTGGACTATTAGGGGAGGCTTCTCGCACTTTCCTTTCTGGCTGGGGCATTTCTCTATCTAGGTCACTTTGCTACCCTTTCCAATACTCATGGGAATGAATATGAAAGGGTCTGCCTGAGTTTATAGGCCTTAGGTGGGATCATAGCTGTTTGCCCTGATGGCCATATCTATATTTAACCAAACTATTGGTCCTCTTTCTTTAATAATGCTTTGTTTAGCACCTTGAGATGTTCCGTTATTTTAACAGGATTATATAAATATGTATTTGTCCATTTTCTCCACTAATATTCGTCTATTGTTACTCCTGAAATAAAACCTGAATTCAATTCCATTTCCCCTAAATGCCTATGTTCAGACTAAAACTGACACTAATGACTTTTTAATAAGACCTTTGATTTTTTTTAAAATAATCGTGGGTTAAGTAGCTTCGGGTTATTGTGTGGAGTTTGCATATTCTCTCCATGTCTGTGTGAGTTTCCTCTGGATGCTCTGGTTTCCTCCCACACGCCAAAGATGTGCAGGTTAGTTTGATTGGCCATGCTAAATTACGGCTTAGTATCAGAGGATTAGCAGGGTAAATACATGGAGTTTTGGGGATAGGACCTGGGTCAGGTTGTTGCCAGTGCAGACTCAATGGTCCGAATGACTTCCTTCTGAACTGTAGGGATTCTATGATTTTGTACTTATACAGAATAACATCTCACTGTGTGTGTGGGGTCACACACTACGCTTCTTACTATTGCTAGAGATATTAAAGGATTGTAATCTGTGTGAGTGCTGTATTTCTGCTGCAGAACCAGTGGACAGTTAACAAAGGCTGAGACCCCTATGGTATCATTTTCCACTAATAGCTTTCCTGCACATCTGCAAAGCTTCAACACAGTAACCCATGGCAACATGCCTCCAAGTAATTAGTATTCATCAATATAAAAGTAAAGGGACTGGTACAAAAAAATCTAATATGTATATTTTGAATCATCACGATCAATCACTTTTGCTGCAAATTGCTGGAAAGAGCACTGAAAAGAGCCCAAAGTCAGCACTTATTTTGTTCTATCACACATTTGCATTTACCATAGATTGACTACTTATATTCTCCATTTTCAAATCTGCTGCTGAAAGGGTTTATCCTTTTTAGGCAGCATCCGTTCCATAACAAGGCTTCCTCAATGAGACTGAAAGTTGTTTGCCACTCACATCAGTCATCCAATTTAATGGCCATTAGGCTGTAGAGCGGTCTGCAGCTCCACACAGACCATTTGATATAATGTTCATACATCAATAAAGGGGCTTCGAAGTACAGCCTGTTACTAAGTTACAGGTTAGTATATTATGAAATTTTTGTCTTGTCTGTTAGACAAAACAGAAAACCGCTTTAAGCTATTAATCAACTGCTTTGTATCAGAGGAGTGGGAGAGAATGGAAACACACTGCAGCTCTTTCCCCTGTAATAGGAAACCAGAGCTCGCCCAGTATAACAAATGGGCTGGAGCGAGTATGAACAAAGTCAGGTAGAATGACAGGAAATTCCTTGCGGAACTGCTAACGGGGAATAGTCAGACATCCAATTTATGCTGATGCCAAGAGAAGTGAAGAGCTCAGCAACTCAGAAAGCTCCTGGGAGCAGAGGTGGCTGAAGTCCATCGATGTACTTTGTGAGCTACAGCAAAACTGTGACTGACGAAGGGGCTGCTGTAGCAGTGAATGGTTTGAAGGTGGGGTGGTCTGTAAACAATCGTCCCAAACTGGAAGAAATAAGAGCGCAATAACAATTTCAGCCAAAATGTTTCAGACAATAAACCAACCTTTAAAAAAAATGAACCTTTGCAAAATTTCATGAAGCTACTGAATCAGAGTTTATTAGTCCTTCACGTTTTATATATTTGTTAAATTATATTCCACACGTTTAGTTTTTTTTCTCTAGGGCTTTTCAGTTCTACAGCCTTTTCACATTGCTTTGACAAGAATTTATTTCAAGTTGAGTAATATTTTTTCCCCCCCAATTGAGCTTTATTTCAGTATTTATACCTACAGGACTGCCTTCTTGGTTCAGCATGTTTGAAAAAGATTATTTCTCATACAGCTGCCTTGCCAGCAGAATGGGGCGGTGATAAAATATAAAAAATCTTTCCAAATATTTGGGGGCTTTTCATAACATTCAATGATCATGCTCTGGCTGCTTCTAGCAGCTGAAATAAATTCCCCTCGAAAACGCCATTGTGTTTCCTTTCGTGTAATTACAAGCCTTGACCAACATGACAAACACCATCATCCGCATGTTCCTCTCCAAGCCAGTCACCATCCTGAGTTATAAATATATCATTGTTCTTCTGCAGTCAAAATCATGGAATTCCCTCCCTCGTGGCATTGTGGGTCAACCCACGGCATGTGGACTGCAACGCTTCAAGAAGCTGCAGCTCACCACCACTTTTTCAAGGGCAACTAGGGACGGGCAATACATGCTGGCCAGCCAGCGATGCCCATGCACCACAAATGAATTTTTAAAAATATGACTCATGAGTCACAGTTGACTAGTGGGTGGCACATTGGCACCTGGGGATGCAGGTGCACAAGTCTTTGAAGGTGGCAGAACAGGTGGAGAAGGTTGTGAAGAAAGCATATGGTATGCTAGCCTTTATAGGAAGAGGTATAGAGTACAAGAGCCGACATTTAATGTTGCAGTTGTATAGAACATTGGTTAAACCTCATTTGGAATACTGCGTTCGGTTTTGGTCGCCTTATTACCAGAAGGACATGGAGACCCTGGAAAGAGTGCAGAGGAGGTTTACCAGTATGCTGCCTGGTATGGAAGGTCTGGGTTACGAGGAGAGGTTAGGCAAATTGGGGCTGTTTTCCTTAGAAAGACGTAGACTGAGAGGAGATCTAATAGAGGTGTACAAGATTATGAAGGGTAAAGATAGAGTAAACAGTGTTAAGCTTTTTCCTAGGTTGGAATCAAATATCATGAGGGGTCACAGGTTTAGGATGAGGGGGGTAAAATATAATTTGGATGCTAGAGGGAGTTTTTTCATACAGAGAGTTGTGGGGGTATGGAATGCACTGCCAAGTAAGGTGGTGGAGATAGGCACGCTGAAGTTATTTAAGAGATACTTAAATGGGCACATGAACAGAATGGGGATGGAGGGATACAGAAGACTGATTTAAAATAGGGATATTAGCCTCGGAAGCTCCCTGGGAATTGCGTAAGTTGTGCATGATATTGATGTATTTCTGTTTTATCCTACAGGTACTTCGGTCCACCTTGTTGTCTAACAAGGGGCATACACGCAATGGGTCGTGAAAGGGCTGCTCTTGGATTTTTCGAGAGCAGCCTAGTGCTTCACGTTGTTAGTGTACGCTTGAACTGGACCAGTTGATGGGCAACACGACAGCTCAGTGACTATTGCTGTGCTGTGCAGATACATGGATTTGGGCTTGTATCTGTGGGAGTTAGTGCATTCTCCCCGTGCTTGCGTGGGTTTTCTCCGGGTGCTCCAGTTTCCTCCCATACCCCAAAGATGTGCTCTTAGGCTGATTGGCAAAACAAATTCTCCCTACATTGTCTCACTAGTTTGGTTCCAACCTAGATTTCTATACCAATGCAGATTTCTATAAACATAGACAGGGATCATGGGTGGAAGTGGGAACATCGAGGTGGTGGTGCATGCTCGTTGGGCCAAAGGGCCTGTTTCCCATGCTGTTTTGTTCTTTGTTCTTTCTTTGTTCTTTAGTTATTGCTGCAGTCTCACAGCGCCAAGTACCTGGGTTCAATTTCTGGCTTGAGTCACTATATGTCTGCATAATCTTCCTATGTCTGCGTGGGTTTTCTCCAGATGCTCCAATTTCCTCCCACAGTCCAAAGAGGTGCAAGTTTGGTGCATTGGCCATGCTAAATTGCCCTTAGTATCAAGAGTACCAGCATAGGGTTATGGGGATAGGGCCTGGGTGGGATTGTGGATTTTGCAGACTCAACGAGACGAATGGCCTCCTTCTGCACCTATAGGATTCTATGATCTTTGACATGAGACATACCTATGTCTGATGATATCATTTGATCTATTTCTGATATGTGTTAATGAAGGTTGAAAAAGTATTTTTAGACTCTAATGATAAGATAAATCTACCCAGCATCTGTGAGAGTGAGCAGCCTCATGTGACTTCACAAATATGCGTAACTGACTGCACCTCCTTGATAAGCTCAATTAAATTGTGATGCTTGGTAGCACTGAGAACTGGAAACAGCAATTCTCCACACAGCAGGATCACTTACTGCTGTGGTCTCTGCCATCATAGGAAGTTTATCAGGCTGTGAGAATAGCAGCAGGGTTGCAAAAGGGAAGGAGAGCAAATTAGTCGGTGAGTCACCTTGGACTAGTCTCAGACATCTCTGAGCTGCAGCTTAAGAGTTGGACGTGTACAAAGAGATGGCAAAGCGTTTGTACCTGATCATTTTGTCCAGCACAGTTTGCTGTGCCTATGCACGGTACTGCCAAACCTGCCGAGTTTAACCAGCGTTTTCTGTTTTTATTGCAGTGTAAACGCCCCAGTTACAGCATCCCCTTGTTTAAATTCAAGCAGTGTAGTTGTCCCCTGGAAGAGCCAGTGTGTCTGAATACCTTCAACAAAGAGACATGGGCTAGTAATCTCTTAAAGTGGTGTCCGCACTTCCTGTTGACAACAGTGTTTCATACTTGTCTTGTGCGGAGATCAGGAAAAAGACTAAAGCCCAGGAGACAAGCAGGTTAGCTCACGTCAGGAAAAAATCTTTGAATGGTTGGAACAGTAAAGTTCAAACCCAGTAGCAAGAAATAAACATTCAATGGTGCAAAGAAACAAAAACAGAAAATAATAACATTAATCTTATTGTAAGGATATTTGGGACAGGATCAAAGCCATTTCCATTGCTATACTGCTAGTTTGAAAGGCACACAGGAATCACCTTGGGGAAAACATATGAACATATTAAACAGGAACAGGAATTGGCCATTTGGCCTCTTGAGCCTGCTCTCCCATCTAATAAAATGATACCCTCCCAAACAATAATCCATCTACTTCCATCTCAACAATATTCTGTAAACTTGCTTTCACTGCTTTTTGAGGCAGTGGGTTCCAAAATCACAAAACTGCCTGCGAGAAAAATGCTCCCCATTTCCAGTCAAAAAGGGCAATGCCTAATTTAAAAATTAAGGGTGAAAACAAAATGCAGTGAATGCTGGAATATGAAACAAAAACAGAAAATGGTGGAGAATCTCAGTAGGTCTGACAGCATCTGTGGGGAGAGAATTGATGTGGAGGTGTTGGCATTGGACGAGGGTAAAAACAGTAAGAAGTCTCACAACACCAAGTTAAAGTCCAGCAGGATTATTTGATAGCAAACGCCACTAGCTCTCAGCGCTTTGTCCCTTCGTTAGGTGAATGGGGAGTTCTGATCACAAACAGAGCATATAAAGGCACATACTCAGTTTATAGAATACTGATTAGAATGCGAGTCTTTACAGCTAACAAAGTCTTAAAGGTGCAGAAAATGTGAGTGGAGATAGCATTAAGCATAGATTAAAGAAATGTGTATTGTCTCTAGACTGGACAGTAAGTGAGATGTTGCAAGCCCAAGGCAAGTCATGAGAGTTACAAATATTGTGATATGAACCCAAGATCCCAGATGAGGCCGTCCTCATGTGTGCAGAACTTGGCTATCATTTTCTGCTCAGCGACTCTGCGCTATCGTATGTTGTGAAGGCCACCTTGGAGAATGTTTGCCCAAAGATCAGAGGCCAAATACCCATGACCACTGAATTGTTCGCCAACAAGGAAGAGAAGAGTCTTGCCAGATGATTGTCGAGCGGTGCTCATTCATCCGTTGTCGTAGCGTCTGCATAGTCTCCTCAATGTACCATGCCTTGGGACATCCTTTCCTACAGCATATCATGTATACAACATTAGCTGAGTTGCAAGAGTATGTACCATGTACCTGATAGATAGAACATAGAACACTACAGCACAGAACAGGCCCTTCGGCCTTCGATGTTGCGCCGACCAATATAAAAAGCAATGCCCCTCCAAACTAAACCATTCCCTTCTCTTCCATGTACTTATCAACTAACCTCTTAAACGCCACCAAACTTGGCGCATCCACAACCGCTGCAGGCAGGGCATTCCACTCCCGAACAACCCTTTGGGTAAAGAACCTGCCTCTGATATCCGTCCTATAACTATCACCCCTTAATTTAAAGCTGTGTCCCCTCGTGCTAGCTTTCTCCATCCTAGGAAAAAGGCTATCACTGTCCACCCTATCTAAACCTCTAATCATCTTATATGTTTCAATAAGGTCTCCTCTTAGCCGCCTTCTTTCTAACGAAAACAACCTCAAATCCCTCAGCCTCTCCTCATAAGACCTGCCCTCCATACCAGGCAACATCCTGGTAAACCTCCTCTGTACCCTCTCCAATGCCTCCACATCTTTCTTATAATGTGGGGACCAGAACTGCACACAATACTCCAAGTGCGGCCGCACTAGAGTTTTGTACAGTTGCAACATGACGTTGCGGCTCCGAAATTCAATCCCTCTACCAATAAAAGCCAAGACTCCATATGCCTTCCTAACGACCTTCTCGACCTGACTGCCTACTTTCAGGGATCTATGCACATACACACCAAGATCCCTCTGTTCATCTAGACTACTAAGAATCCTACCATTTGCCCTATACTCTACACATTTTTATTTCTGCCATAGTGCATTACCTCACACTTTTCCACATTAAACTCCATTTGCCACCTCTCGGCCCAGCTCTGCAACTTGTCTAAGTCCCTCTGCAAACTATAACACCCCTCTTCACTATCTACCACTCCACTGACTTTAGTGTCATCTGCAAATTTACTAATGCTATGGTCTTATGGTCCTACTAATCCTACTAATCTTATGGTCTTCTCATGTGAGATGATGACATCTGTGTCAGTGATCCTGCATGTCTTGCAGAGGTTGCTGTGGCAGGATTATGTAGTGTCTCCTGAAGCTGGGTAGTTTGCTGCAGACAATGGTCTGTTTGAGGTTGTGCAGTTGTTTGAAGGCAAGAAGTGGAGATTGGGGTTGGCCTTGGCGAGATGTTTGTGTTCATCAATGGCATGTTGAAAACTCTGGAGAAGGCAACTTTCTGAATCTGGATAACCCTTCGACAGAGCTCTGGCGACCCGGTCTTGGAACAGCAAGTCTAGCTGGTGGATTACCCACTATGAATAAATTCACATCTATCAGGTAGGATTGCTGCTAACACCACTGGGAGTCCTGTTGGTTTCTTGCTGACGTAGGCACTTTGGTGGAATTTTACCGGCACATCCGCCCAAGGTTCATACAATCCCACCCAAAGCCAATGGAGAATGCCATCCTCTGAGTTTCACGCGCCTCTGGAATTGGGACATGCCAATAAAATTCCGGCCTAAGATCGGGAGAATTGTGGACTTAAAATCCACCACCTGCCATCGCAGAATTTGAGCCTGTATCCTCAGGGTATTAACCTGGGCCTCCAGTTCACCCATTCAGTGATACTGCCACAACACAACTCTGGGAAAAGCCTAAAAAAGATGGGACCGCATCAGGACCCTGACTAATTGTCATGATTGTCTGTGGCCCATGCCAATGAAAGAATTGGTTCATGGAATAACTGATTTTGTTAGCTATGTTGATACCTATAATATTTATTGCAGTGAGATATATTGGGTTTTTTTCTGTTCCTTCATAAGTAATGAAGTAATGAACTCTGCAGTCATTTGAAAATTGAATCTTATTTCGAAAACCTGATGTGGATACCAGCAAATGGTGACATTTCCATAGCATGGTAATACCAAGGTTTAAATAGTGTTTATGAGGCCATCATAATTTCAGCCCAGATACTATAAATACAGTGGAAAACAAAGGATCCAAGCTGCAATTTTTCCCCAGTTATTTGTCAAATTACTTTTGTGAAAAAAATCTTGTGCAAGTTATTGCCTCATTATGCACCTCATGATCACCAATCTCCTCCAGTCTGACGTATATCAGCTTCACAGCTTACACAAGATTCAATTTGTTTTCTGTATATTGGTATTTGACTTGTCTTTATTCCAGTCAAGTCTTGTTGCTATAATATAGGAAACAAAAATGCAGATTATACACAAATATCTATTAGTAGGTAATAATAGTAGTTTAGGAAACACTACAATGAGGAAGTGGAAGCTTATCCTGAGCTTTTAGAGCTTCAAATGCATGAGTTAATATGATTGTGAATAAATCAGGCACACAGCAAAATGAAGGCCATCTCTTTTAATAAGACAGTTAACCTAGGAGATTGGCATGTTTAGCTTAATCAGTTACTCAGTAGAGCTAAACTAAGAATGTCACCAATTATTTTCTTGAAGGGAATAAATACTGGGTGTTTAAGGAAGCTACCTTGGAACTAGGATATCCTCAGAACGTGGTGGAACTCGGAAGTGGAGTGCCTTCTCAGGGGATTGACACAGCAGTGTGGTGGGAAGATGTCGGTAAAACCTATTTCTTCAAAGGAGACAGGTTAGTGCCTCTGCCTGTGGTCTGTGTGTGATAAATCAGAGTGATTGATGTGCTTTTTCAGTGTTGATCTAGATGACTTATGAAATATGTGAGAAACCTTTAATAGGAGAGTAAAGACGAAGGTCCCCCTTGCATACAGGTATTTTGCACAAACCCATTAGGCAAGTTTGAGTTATACTGTTGGTAAAATGGTGCCTAAACAATCTATTACCCTTTAGAATTCTGTCTATTGAACTCATCATTCAGTGTGCAGACTGAGCTCTGGTGAAAGCTGAATCCCCATGGAATTGCACTGTAAAGTATGTGCAGTTGCTTTAGGTATTGTTTGTGCTTGTCAGGCTTCCTTCTGTCAAGCTTTTATGCTATGATATGAAACACTGGAGAATTCTCAAGCACATCACATATCCACATCAATCATTGTTGTTTGATTCAGACTTCACAACTTTAAAAAATTGCAACTTCCCATCATCAGTGTTAAATATTTTATTTGACATACCACCTGCTTATTTTGAGCATGATTTACGTTGTGCAGATAATTCCAGAGCTGCCCTGGTTCGAATTTGCCTCAACGAATGTTCGTAATGTAACATTTCTGAATTGGTAATTGTCAAACTGACAGCAATGGTCACAGCGTTGCCTGTAGGCTTCACAACTGGCATTGGATTAATGTGCGAATGATAATTGTGTGCAACCTGAATCTGCCATTGTTTGCAAGGTTTTATCTGAGTGTAAGTATGAACACTCCTTCAGACAGATGCCTCTGCATTGAGGCATTGTAGATGGCAGATGAGGAAATATGAGGGATGAGAACTCAAGGTCCCCCCATTCCTTTCTCTGGCAATTTATGCCAGTGGGTGTGGGTAGTGAGCCTGCGTGAAGAATTCCAGGGTCGACATTTCAAATCCTGCATGATTTTGATGAAATCAAACTGGCATGATTCAAGGTTCCTCAAAGGAGTCAGAACAATTGGTGAACTCTTATTTGGAGTTGGGCAACTTTTTGACAAGTAAGTTTAAATGGTGTTTAAGATGGTGTATGATACAGCATTTTCTAAGTATTTAAGTATTACTTTAAGGCTTCCGTATGGATCTAAGTATGTTTTCAATGCAGTGATTGTTTCACAGAGCTCTGTCCTTAAAAGGAAGGAGACTATTACATTGGCATATATAAGAGCTCAGATATCTAAAAGTCCTATCTCCAATGGATAAAGGCTACTTCTGCTTTCTACAACATAGAGAATTAGATATGAATGTGTGATTTTTTTTATATTAGAATCATAGAGTCATAGAGGCTTACAGCATGGAAACAGCCCCTTCGGCCAAACTTGTCCATGTTGCCCTTATTTTTTTTAAAACCCCTAAGATAAGTAAAATGATATGGGCCCGCATTTGGCCCATATTCCTCTATACCCATCGTACCCATGTAACTATTTAAATGCTTGTACCACCTCTACTGCTACTTCTAGCAGCTTATTCCAGACACTAACCACTGACTGTGTGAAAAAATTGCCCCTCTGGACACTTTTGTATCTTTCCCCTCTCACCTTAAACCTATGCCCTCTAGTTTTAGACTCCTCTACCTTTGGAAAAATATATTGACCATTACCCTGTCTATGCCCCTTATTATTTTATAGACGTCTATAAGGTCACTTCTCAGCCTCCTACACTCCAGAGAGAAAAGTTCCAGTCTATTCAGCCTCTCCTTATAACTCAATCCATCAAGTCCTGGTACACCCTAATAAATCTCTTCTGCGCTCTTTCTAGTTTAATAATATCCTTTCTATAATAGGGTGACCAGAATTGCACACAGTCTTCCAAGTGTGGCCTTATCAATATCTTGTACAACTTCAACAAGACATCCCAACTTGTGTATTCAATGTTCTGACCGATAAAACCAAGCATGCGGAATGCCTTTTTCACCATCTGTCCACCTGTGACTCCGCTTTCAAGGAGTTATGAACATGTACCCCTAAATTTCTTTGTTCTGTAACTCTCCCCAGTGCCCTACCATTAACTGAGTAAGTCCTGTCCTGGTTCAGTAAACCAAAATGCATTATCTCACATTTGTCTAAATTAAACTCCCATCTGTCATTTGTCAGTCCACTGGCCAATTGATCAAGATCCCACTGCAATTGGAGATAACCTTCCGCATGGTCCACCATGCCACTAATCTTGGTGTCATCTGCAAGATTAGTAACCATGCCCCCTATATTCTCATCCAAGTCATTAATATAAATGACGAATAACAGTAGGCCCAGCACTGATCCCTGAGGCACATTACTGAACACAGGCCTCCAGTTTGAAAAACAACTTTCTGCAACCATGCTGTGGCTTCTGTCAAGAAGGCAATTTTGAATCCATTTAGATACCTCACCCTGGATCCCATGAGATTTATCTTTATGTAACAACCTACCATGCAGTACCTTGTCAAAGGCCTTACTAAGGTCCATGTAAACAGCATCAACTGCATTGCCCTCATCTACCTTCTTAGTTACCTCTTCAAAAAAATTTCAATTAAATTTGTGAGACGTGATTTTCCACTCACAAAGCCATGCTGACTGTCCCTAATCAGTCTTTGCATCTCTAAATGCCTGTAGATCCTGTCTGTCAGAATACCTTCCCACAATTTATCCACCACAGATGTGAGGCTTACTGGCCTCTAGTTCCCAGGCTTTTCCCTGCAGCCCTTTTTAGACAAAGGCACAACATTTGCCAATCTCCAATCTTCAGATATCTCACCCATGACTATTGATGATTCAAATATCTCAGCAAAGGGACTCGCAGTTTCCTTCCTAGCCTCCCACAATGTCCTGATTTAATTTTCTTACATCTTAGTCCTTGAAGCACTTTTCCAATATCCATTAGGTACAGAACCAAAGGAACAAAAACAAACATTGATGAATCTTTGAAATACAATCAAAAGTGTAACATTCCTTTTGAACACAATTGCTTCTCCTACATTCTCATAAAACTGTCACTCAAACAAAAACCGATTTCCCATTTATTGCAGTGTGAGCAACCCCCTACTGGGCTGAGTCCAAAAGTCATTCTTGAAGCTTAGATGAGCAGTCATATTGGGGCCATGTGAAAGCAGATGTCTGACCAGCTGTTCAACTTGCTGCTGTTGATATCGTTGTCTGCTGGCACTTACTGCCTACTTGCTGCAGGTCCCATCATTTCACCAGTGACTATCATTTGAAAGTTCTTCACAATATTGTTAGGAAGTGTTAATGGAGTCTCGACAAAGTGCCCCTAGAAAGTCTCCCAGTGTACTTTTCTCAGTTCCAATAAGTGGACATGAAGTGGCAAGTATTTTTTGAAGTAGCACTTGTAACCTATATCAACAACTTGTTTATTCACAAGCAGCTTGTTGCTCTGAGTAGAGGGCATAAGGACAAGTAACTGCCACCAAAATAGCATGTAGCCTCCTGAATGAATGCTAGAAGGCATTTTAAGTGACAATCAATGTCTTAAAGAGCCTGCAGGCAGCTGCTCCCTAATGTAGGCTTCAATACAGTGACAACGGCAAAAGGAACATTGTCAATTGGTGAGAAGCGGAATAAGACTCACACACTCTGCCAGCAATGTGGGGCATAAGCATTTCACCTGCAATAAATGTGTCTACCCTGCCAAGAGAAAGAGAAAGTATAACTGGAGTGCTGAGGGCAAAAGGAGAAACACAACAGGTACAGGCCACATAAGGCTCCTGAAAGTGGTGTATTCAGAACCAGATTCTGTGAAGAGACCATCCCGAAGCCACAATGGCTTCCTCCAGCACTGCATCAACTAGCAGTGTACCTACACAACAAATAAATCTATGGTTTGGGAAAAAAAACTCTACCTACCTGGCATAGGTGAAACCATAATCAGGCAAAGAGTGAAGCTAGCCCGTTGTACTTGGGGTGTGCTGATATGTGCAATGGTTATTTGTCTCAGCTAGAGGATCAGTGTAGCCAATGAGATCAAACAGAAGCTTTAGCTGATGCAATTTTTCAAAACCAGCTTGACCTTTTGGCTAAAATGAAGCATTAGATTGAGCCTGGGATGGGGTGCAGTGCTTCATCTTGCCAGCTCAGATCTTGTTTGATTGAGCCCAAGATGGGGTGCAATGTCTTGTCTTGTCAGCTTGGAGCTGATTTATTCCTCAGACAGGCAGCATGATTGGCCTTAATTTGAATTTGAATATTTAACATATGACTAGCAGGCCCATGACTAGAGTCACCGGGCCTGCTGGAATCTCCAGTCCCACCAGGCATATTTCACTCTCACAAGGTTTACAATAGCTCCCCACATGCAGAGAGCTGGCAGCCTGAACACACACTGGAGGGCCTCCAGGAGGTCAGGGGTAAGGTGAATTGCCCCCTGCTCACTGCCATTTTGGCAGTGCCAGCCTGGTCCTGAGGACTGCCCAACATGCAAAATGGCAATGCCAAGGGGGCGTCTTGGCACTGTCTACCATGCATTGGACAGTGCCAAGGGGCAAGGCCTAATGAGGTGGGTCTTAATGGAGATTAGGAGGTAAGTGAGGGTGGGGGGTCCCATTGCCAGTGTGCACTTGTTCTGAGTGACAGAGGGAGGGAGGCTAGACATCAGGGCTGGCTTTCAGGTGGCAGGGGGGGGTGTGATCGGCCTGCCAGAGGTGTTGGGGCTCTGGAGTCGGGTTAAGGGAATGAGGGGGAGGGAACAAGTGGGGGGGAGTGGTGCTGCGAGGCTGGTTAGACACATCTGGGAGAGGCCAGTGATTGGGCCATGGGGGGATCGGAGACGCAGTGATGGGGGAGGTTCGTGTGCTGGCTAGCAAATGAACTGGCCAGTGATTGGAATGAGTGCGGGGCTACTGTGCATGCATCAATCTCAACGCTGACAGACGGGCACGTGCAATGTCACCCATTCCATGCTATCCTGTTGGCCTGTTCAGTGCAAATAGGCTCTGCCTCTGGATTTTCAGCGTGATTCATGTTCGTGCATTCTGTAGTACGTAGATTGTGGGAGTTTCGTTTTCAAAATCCTGCTGAAAAACAAGTGGGATTTATTCTAATCTTTACGCAAATTCGACACTTTGAATATTTTTTGGGAGAATTGCCCCCAATTTCTTATATTTAATGTAGGCTAAACATGTGTTTCAGTTCATCTTGGGCCTTTTGTATCTGAGCACAATGCCAAGTTTTTGGTCACTTGTCTAAATATCTCTTTATGTAGCTTGGAGTCCAATTTTGTTTGATCAGTCCAAAGATGAGCAGGTTAGGTTGATTGCAATGCTAAATTGCCCCTTAGTGTCAGGGGATTTGCAGGATAAGTACTTGGGGTTACGGGGATAGTATGGGTAGGATTGTTGTTGGTGCAGGATCGATGGGCCAAATAGCCTTTCTCTGCACTATACGGATTCTATGACTCATCACTGCAAAGTGCATTAGAGCATTTTTTTTGGTAAGATTGTAGCAAATGTGCAAATTGTTGACCATTTTGTTATTGTCTAATTTTTTTCATTTTTGCTAAATAAATGACCAACTTAACATTTCCTCATAACATCAATTCCTGAGAACCAGAATCATTTGCTTGTTCTTCCATGCCTTCTCCAATGTCATCATATCCTTGCTTTGACCAGGTGACCTGAACTGAATATGGAATGCAAATTGGCAGTCTGATCAAACCATGTGCAACAAGACTATAACCTCGTTTTCATTTGTGCTTTGCCCATCTACTAATGAAACTCCGTTCCTTATTTGTCTTTTGTACCCAGAGGCTGATCTGATCAGAAGCAGACGGGCAGGAGGCAAATTGGCTATTTCACACTATTGAATTGCTGTAGTAGATATGATAGAGACTTCTACCACTACCCCTTTGGCAACTACTTCATAAAATAAATTTCAAATCGACAAAATGCATTCAAGCCAGACGTTTCACCACAGCTCCTGTCTGTTACCATACCTTCATCAGAGGTGCAGCGGAAATCCCATTTATGGACAAGCAGCGTTTTCTGGGAAAATTAAGGGGAGAAAATTCCTGCTCTAAGTTTTCTTTGTTCTAACTTCATTGAGAAGCAGGATTTATTGTGGCAAATGCAAAGTAATCCAGTTTGCTGTGTGATTTGATTTCGTTTTGTTTCCTGATCCAGTTCTCCTTTATCACTGGAAACAAAAGGGTTTGAAATTCTTCTTGTCAGCAAGTCTGCTGGAAAGAAATATCAGTAAATACAAAACAGGATATCCTGTTTTGTACTTGGCCTGACATTTTTGTTAAAATGATGAACGTGAGAAATTTTAACTCAAGAATGTTAATTCATCTTGGATCGTATATAGATGTTACTTCAAGATTCTGAGCATACCGAAAGACCATTGTGGTTTTATATATTTTTTTAATAAACCTCTTTGTCACATCAGTTTCACTATGAAAAGCAATATTGAAAAGAAAGCAAAAGCTCTGGGTTATTGCTCTGTTGTATTGTTTTAGTATGTAGTTTTGAGCAAATCAAGCAATGTTACGCATAAATAGTTAAAGTTGAGTTGAAGTAAAAACAGGCCAGAGAAAGGAAAATGAAACTAGTAAAAATAAAGGAAATAATTTAAGAAGGAAATGCATTAAAAAAGGAAAGACCAAAGGAGGCAAAACAAAGGAATAAGAGTGAATGCAAGAAGAATGAAAACATGCAATGCAGATAAATGGATTTAAGACATTAATAAGAACCAGAGAAACTGTGAGCAGAAAATGAATGAAGATTAAAAAATGCATACAAAAATGTGATATTAAAATGATAATTTGACAGTTTGAAGCTATGAGGTAACCATGACAATAATTGCATCCTGATTTTTCACAAATAGGAGTGAATTTTCCCATCCTATCTGCCACAGGAATTGGGGCGGGCAAGGGGCGAACCATGGAAAGGTCCGTTGACAGGATTTTCTGGTTTCAGGGCAAGGGCAGCCGGAAAATCCCAATCAGAGTTTGAGCTGACTGATGGTGCAAGCTCATTCACACCAGCAGCTCAAAGAATAGTTTGCACTCACTTTGCTGATTTGAGTAGGCTGCTTGGCAAGCTTGCCAAGAGACCTGCACTTAACAGAGAAGCGTATAGTCCAGCAAGGTGTCGGCTATTATAGGGCTCCAACTCAAATGGGACGGTAAGCAAAGATGACCAACTTGAGGTGATTTGACAATTTTATGCGCCTGATTGGAAACATACGGCATACTTGGTATCATTGGTCTCCCATTAATATGAAACGGTCAGAAAATTGTGCACAAAATCTAATGTTATATTTTACATTAGATTTTAGATATTTTGACTAATAGTACTAACAAGACAAAAGAAGATAAAGATGCCACGCTGTGGATTTTGAACCAACTCAGTGCTGATCTATTGAGGAGCTATTGCCTGATTGAAGTCCAACATGGAAGAGAAATAAAAACTTGAATGCCTCTGCTTTCGTGACAGCACATCATGTGACTAGTCACACAGAGATGCATTGCTTTATAATACATAACACTGTCCAAATTTTTGATAGCTCACCCAGCAGGTGAGGGTTCCAACTGTTCGTAATGATTCAGTGGAAATAAATGAGCAACCCTTTGGGTAGTGAACTGTAAACTTTGGTTCTGCTGTTGGACATGTATTAAAGGGGATTGGTCTGATTTGAGACTGGAAACCACTTCCTGATTAAAAACACAAGGATAGGAAAAAGAACAATAAAATTACAACAGAAGAACAGGCCCTTCGGCCCTCCAAGCTGGCACTGATTATGCTGCCCATCTGAATTAAAACCCCCTATACTTCCAGGGATCATATCTGGGGACTATATTTGTAACAAAGCAAAGAAGTCCATTATTAACCAACAGCCTGAGACCTACCCAAAATATTTCACAACGAATCAATTACATTTAAAGTTACGCATTGTTGTTTTTCAGGCAATCCATTCATTCAACTTTGTGTGCTCTGCAAAATCTAGTTCTTTGCTCATTACTTATTGATATTTCACCCCAAGCCACTTCATTAGTTTTCTTTTTCTTCGGTGCTTGATTGTTTTATACAAACGTGATAGCTATCTTTTAAAAAAAACAAGGCCTTTGAATGAGATAGATAACCAGTTCATCTTCCTTTTGTGATAGGATGAATGTTGACCAGGACCCCTGGGGAATTAACATAAAAGCAAAATACTGTGGATGCTAGAATCTGAAACAAAAACAAAAAATGCTGGAAAATCTCAGCAGGCCTGATAGTATCTGGGAAGAGAGTATAATGCCAACATTTTAAGTCTGGATGACCCTTCATCAGAACTTTGACTCAATTCTTTGGCTGTATTCTCTCTGCACACATGCCGTCAGACCTGCTGAGATTTTCCAACATTTCCTGTTTTTGTCCATGGAGAATTACTTGCCTTCCTTTGAAGAACACTGTGTATTGTTTTATCAGCTGGCAGGGACTTGGCTTACCATTTGAAAGACAGAAATTCTCGATATTGTATTAACATGTTATTTGAATTATGTAATCATGTTTCCCAGTGAGATGTGATTCCATAATTATTTGACTCAAAGTGATAGAAACTGAGCTAATCTAAGGGAGCAATTTATATTCTCAGCTAAAGCCAGAAGGTGATCAAGAGTTTAGTGGAAATGATGTTGAAGGAGCAAGGGTAAGAATAAAAGGTATGGGGTAAGATCAGAGGAAATAAGATACCAGAATAAAGTGGGATAGGACTTGAATGTTTTGTTTAGTAGGCAGAGGTAAGCAGGAGAAACTGCCTAATTGACTGTCTCAACCAAGGGGATGACCTTCTGGCACTTGATGTTCAAGATAAGTGGATGGGAAAAGGAATTTAAGGAGTGAGGTGCTATATGAAAAGGAAGCGTGTGGTTATCTTAGCTCCCCATGTTTGCTCCACAGTACTGGATTGCTTCAGTAGAGGAGAGAATGGACCAATTGATCTGATCAACTGATTGGAAGTTTGAACCCTAGGACTTGGTAGGATGAAGAGGCAGTTAGTACTAGACAACTGATAACAGTGGAAATTTTGTTTGAATTAAGAACAGTAGAGGTGGAAACAATTTTTTCTAAAGGTTCATCTGCTATCACGCAGAACTGATGAAAGGGTCTTTCTCTTCAATTTGACGCTAGACTTGTGAGCATCCCCAACATTTCCTGTTTTTATTTTCTGCTAGGAAAACTGAACTTGGCTGTGCTGAGCTCCACAAGGAGAACTTCAATGTATTTTCCTGGCGATGGCACTGTGACAGAGTTCTGAAAATTGAATAGGACTCTAATCTCAGAGAATATTATTAGAATCAGCTTTAAAATATCACATTGTTCATTGTCATTTCTTTATCTCTAGGTACTGGAGGTACAATGAAGAAACACACGTTGTAGATAGTGGTTATCCCAAATCCATTTCAATATGGAGAGGAATTCCCAAGTCTCCACAAGGGGCCTTTGTCAGCAAAGAAAGTGGTAAGAGCACTTAAATCACTTTAATGCATCAAATCAATTTCAAGTCAATGTTTTTAAAAAAGTTTTTCATTAACGTAAACAAGAGTCTGCATTCAATTTCAAATCGTTGTAGACCTCTATGTTAAATGCATTATGTCCAAGGCATTGGTGAGACTGCACCTGGAGTATTTTTCACAGTTTTGGTCCCCTTCCTTGGGGAAGGACGTAGTTACATTGGAGGCAGTTCAGAGGAGGGTCACTGGATTGATTCCAGAGATGAAAGGTTTTCCTTATGAAGAGAAGTTGAGCAGTTTAGGCCAAAACTCTCTTGAGTTTAGAACAATGAGGAGAGACCAATTGAGATATTTAAATATATATAAGAGGATTGACAGAGTAAATGTGGAGAAGCTGTTTCATCTTGTGAGGAGTCTAGAACAAGAAGTCATGGTTTCAGGCTGAAAGTTGGCAAGTTTAAGACAGAAATGAGGTGAAATTACTTTTCTCAAAGGGTGGTGAATCTGTGGAATTCATGAACCCCAAAGTACAGTGACATCAGGACAATAAATAAAATTAAGGAGGAGATAGAGAGATTTTTATTTAGTAATGAGTTGAAGGGTTAGGGAGAATGGGCTGGAAAGTGGAGTTGCATGATCATATTGAATAGCTAGAGCAGTGCAGTGGGTTGGGAGAATCGCTCCCAATGATTTTATTCAGCGAGTTTTTTATTAATGGTGATTCATTAATGGACACCTCAGAACTTTATTTCATCACACAATGGGTGTTGCAAGTAGTGTGGAAAAACCTGCCCAAAGGGAGAGAATTTATCCTTAGGTATCATCCCCTTCGTAGCTTTGGTGGGAACTAAAACAAAAGAAATGTTTTGAATAATTTTTTACCATTTAAATAATAGTCCATTATACTATTATGGATGAAGACTTTGAAGAAGAAACACCAAGTGAGTTAGCTCTTCAAACACCAATTATAGAGAAACCATATAGAGAAAGTCATAGAGGCAAACAGTGCAGAAAAGGCCTTTCAGCCCATTGAGCCTGCACCGACAGTAACTGCCACTAAAGACCAATCCCATTTTCCCATTAGGATTGCTGTCTCCACCATCTAAAGCATAAGTGTCCAGTTCAGCTTTGGAACAATGGTAGAGTCTGCCCAAAATGGGGAAGGGCTTGTATGATGTTTTACATGTTACTTCTTAAAAGATGTACCTGATTCTAAGTTCATGACTTTACACACATGGATAGATCTCATAAGAATTGTGAGCAAAAAAATGAAAAGCAATCGTCCTTCTAATGTAAACAAATATGTTCCTCAGTTACAAAGGACCTGGGTGACAATATTGAGTGGCTCCTGATCTACCCCTATGCAGCTGCTTTTATTGGAGAATGATCATCAGTCTTATGCCCCATCCATGCCAACCATGCCTCCCCATCCATCCCCATGGCTTGCTGTAGTCCCCATGCAAACCCTTGCCCTCACTCACCCCTAATTGTCTTTCACAGTCTTCAGGCCAACTCTGGCCCTTCCATGCTCATTCTTCTAGTATAGAACATATACAGAATAAGTGAACCCTATAGTACCAATTTGTTGAGCAGCTTCGAGAAAAGAACACCCATTCATAATTCTTTAAAAACAAGTTTGGTGTTCCTACAACCTTGTAAACATTTCAATCAAACAGACCACCTTAAGTATTAATAACAGAAGCTTTACACACTTCACACCTACAAGGAGCCTTCCTTGTAGCTTTGATGGTTCTGCTCAAACAACTGGCCCAAAATGTTGCCTTTCCACCCACAGTATCTCCTGCCCTATTTTATCTTTTCAGCGGTTTCAGATTATTTGAATTACCTTTCCTTGTGTTAAACCATGAGATTGAATAATTTTGTTTTTGTATTCCAGGATACACATTTTTTTACAAAGGGAAGGAGTACTGGAAATTCAATAATCATAAACTCAGGGTGGAGCCAAACTATCCAAGGTCAATACTTAAAGAATGGATGGGATGTGACCGAACTAAGACTGGAGACAAGGACAGGCATGATACTCAAGATGATGTTGACATAGTGATTAAAATTGATAACACTTCCAGCACTGTGAATGCCATTGCCATTGTTATTCCTTGTACGCTGGCCTTGTGCTTTCTGGTGTTGATTTACACAGTGGTTCAATTTAAGAGGAAAGGAACGCCACGTCACATACTATACTGCAAGCGGTCCATGCAAGAATGGGTGTGATTGTAGCCAAAGCAACAGGAGATTTCAACAAGTGGGCTGTAATGCTGGAACCCAGCGATGACCAGGCATATCTCTCTGCCTGAGACATGTGAATCATGGCTGATTTTCTCAGAGTCGTTTGTTCTGAGCATGAATGGAGATTATAATAAAATGAGGGGGAAGCTTTCATGATACACAGTATCATCTGTATTTCGGTCCTTTGTCTTTCTTTGGTGCGCCATTCCGTATAGGCCTTTTAGCTGCACGCTTGATGCCCTAATGAACTTTTGAATCCAGATTTCAAAAAGGAAAAGCAAGAAAATATTTCTCAAGATCTTTATCAAGACTGGTATTTTAACTCATTAATGAACCTGGTCTCTTCCCTATTTTGAGGATCTAATTGAGAATCCTTTTGCTGACATTTTTTTCTGAACTAGAGAGACCCTTCTCCTTTTGCATTCATTTTCCAAAGAGGATCATTATCTGTCTAATAAGGAAATATTGCTGCACTTGCTCCTTTTAAGTAGGAGACTAGGATTATAAAACATAGAAAATTGGACTGTTCTGTGACTAAGTAACAGGGGCCAAAATATCTGCAATATTGTTGACAGCCTTAAATATGTTGTACATTTTTGTTATGTTAAAGCAGTTCTGAGCAAAGTCAATGTGTGGAGCTTTCAATAGCTATTGTCCGTGTAGATTTAAATGCTGTGTAATGGGAATATAGAATTACAGTAAGGGAGTTGCTATACATTGGTTTTCCTGCTACCAGACACACACACATACACATACACACAGGGCTGTTCAAACCTCTGTGAACCCATCAAGAGGGATTACCTTTGAAAGCTTGGAATTGTAATAGAATGCCAGAAATGGTAATATTGAACAAAGTGTGACTTTTACCTGAAATTGTTGCCACAGCCACATCAGCATTAATCTACATCTTCAATAATATATGGTTAAATTCTGATTGGTTGAAGAAATCGCATTAATGGACCACTCCAAAGTATGGTTAATTTCTCAGTCAATTGCATATTAACGCTCATATGATATTTTTAAGTAGAGATGTTGAATAAGAAATTGAATCTGGCATGTCTTAAATGCCAGTGAATCTATGTGTACTTATTGATTATTGCTATTAAATAAAGCCTGGTATCAACAGGCACTAGAGATGCACTACAACATCAGTTCCAAGGTGCCACCATTAAACATTAGAGTTTTACATGGATTAGATGTACAGTTAACAATTTATAAAGTTACAGTTGTCCATAATTAACCCTAAATTAAATATTACAAACATGGTAGAAGCTAATAGAACCCACATTTGAAAGAACATGTTTAAAGTTCTGTATGTCTTTGCATTGAACTTTGAGATCAGTTATTGGTGTTTATGCATTAAAACTTCCATTTTTGCCTCTGCATTGTCTCTACTGCTATGAAGACCAGAAACTCAAGTGAAGAACAGAGATTATTCATTAGCATGAGGATGGAAACTTGCTTCAAAATTTTGCTCATGGATGCTCCAATGAGTGAAACATCTTCAGAGATGAGCTTCTTTCAGCTTTCACCTTTTAATTACAGAGCTACTGTGGTTTGTTCTGGCTTCAAATGAAACTGCAGCATAGATTATTTAATTCAGTATTTTAAAACTCATCAGCTAACAGAAATCGTTTTAAGAGTTTCTTCCCCTTGGGGCCAAGTTGTCATTGAGTTATGCACTGATATATCAAATAGCCATTTCAACAAAATGATTAACTTTCACAAATCAAAACTTGCTTTTGTATAGAAACATGAGTGATACGTAACTTTTATAACAACTAAAAACTTGCCTTTAACTTTACTCAATGCATTTTCAGGATGTTGTAATTACTGAATTTTTTTAATGTCTTTACTTAGAAAATATTATTGTTCCACAACCTTAAAGAGCTTCCTCTTTCTTCCTGTCTCTTGTCTCTGACCTTTAACTACCAAGAAATTAAGTAACAGGAAAAGAAATTAAATTCACATAATTGGCTTGACCTATTGTTTCCTGTTATTACCTACAGTTAAACATAATTGTCCTTTTTAATAAGGACTATGGTCGAGATATTATGCCGGAGTACTCCAAATGCAATTTGAAAACATCTTCAAAGGATATTTTCATTCAATCTTAAATATTCTGTCCATCATAATTAGATTTATTCCACTGCACTTATTTTTTTCAGTATCTCTAGTCAGACATTGTATGTGGCTTTAGTAAACTGTTAAAGCAAATGGCTTCCTTGATCATAAATGGTTTAGCGATTAACCGGCCCAAATAGGTCCTTTATTCATATTAAAGCAACATAACCTATTTCTCCCCCAAATACAAGATATTATGGTCCTCAGTTGCTATTTATTCAGCTTAATGCACGGTTCTGATGAGTATTAACATACTGAACAAAGATAGAGAATTCTTCCTATAGTTGTTTCTAATTAGTGAACCCTTTGATTTCTTCCTCTTAACTGGTGGTACACAGAGGTCAAGGAAGCAGGAGGAGAGTGTTACTCCAGACATAACTGGTCACATTTAATGGATTATTCATGTTTCTATTTACTTGCTATAATCCTTTGACTGCTATGGGTGGTCACAATCAATTAAATGCACATCAAGCATTGAATCAAAGCATTCCTTGCCCCCACACAACCCTAGCAATCAAAGAGTTAAGGACTGTGCAGTGATTGTTTTGTATTTATTGATTCATATTTATTTTCAGACAATTCTTAATGTCAGCTGTAAGTGTCTTTTATCGGGAAGGTTAGATATCTTTTTTATACTATTATATATCTTATGTATTCAGCATCACTGTTTCACTGTGTTGTATTAAAAATAAAAAAAACAACCTGTCAATAAATGGGAATCCAGATGATAAAGTTACCATAAGAACTCTTTGTTAATTTTGTCATGAAATATTTTTCTCTAATTTGTGTTTGAGATTTAGTAGAATTGATCAAGTTTATTTGGGCTCCTATAATCTTACAGAGGGAAATGAATCTTGCTGTGGTTTATTATTACCAACCCAAAATTACTCAATGATATAAAAAGGAACGAATAGAAATTCAATTAGTGACACAAACGTTTGTTAATCTGCATTCAAATCAAACCCTTTAGCTACTGAGATTTTTAGATTCACCATCATTAAATTCAATGTTAATGAACAATAGGAACACATCAGCAACTATCAACACAGTGTGATGTAGCATTTTAACATTGCCACCCATTCTCATTCACACGGTCTATTTTTGTTAGAAATATTAAATATAAAGCAAGTTTATTAAGTAGTTTTTACTATCTCGGGATCCAACAAAGGGAGTAGCATGCGTGTCTATTGTCAATGTAATGAAATAAAGTTTCAAATATCTGATAGAAAAGAATAACAAGGAATGTGATAACAAGGTCATTTACATGGTAATCAAACTATGATGCTCATTCTTCATGCAAGCTATTCAGTCACATAAGTTATCACAATCAAGCCCAATCGCCCGTGAGGAGTTTGCATATTCTCCCCGAGTGTGCATGGGTTTCATCGGGGTGCTCCCGTTTGTTCCTACAGTCCAAAGATGTGCAGGTTAGGTTGATTCACCATGCTAAATTGATCTTAGAGTCAGGGGGATTAGTAGGCTAAATGTGCGAGGTTACAGAAATAGAACTGGATAAGATGTGGCCAGTATAGTCTTGATGGACTGAATGGCCTCCTTCTGTATTGAATGGATTCTATGATTTGAAATCCTGCACTGATCCAACATTCATGGGCATTCATTATTAGCAGCTTTACTAGGTAATCAGTAATGGGAACCGAATCAATGTTCCTCTCTCCAATAAAAGGCCAACTGTAACCTTTATTTTACTGCCCAAACTAAAATCAGATAATTCAACAGACTTCAAGGATTGATTGTGGGACTTCCTGGTCCATTTACTGTGTAAATTACTGAGCCAGTTTAAAAAACAGGTTGCATTGATGTAGCGTTTTCCATGATTGCAGTATGCTTCAAAATGCTTTACAGCCAATTAAGCACTTTATGTGCAGCCAATATGTGCACAGCAAGCTCCCACATAGAGTAATGTGAATAGTAGAAGAGTATTTTTCAGAATGGAGATCAGTAACTAGCCATGCTTCACAGGGATCAGTGCTGGAACCTTTGTTATTTGTAGTATGTATAAAATGGTCTGGAGGAAAATGTAGATGGTCTGATTAGTAAGTTTGTGGAAAGCATAAAAATTGATGGAATTACAGATAGTGACGAGGATTGTCAAAGGATTCAGCAGGATATAGATAAATTACAGAATTGGGCAGAGAAATGGTAGATGGAGATTAATCCAGAAAAATGCAAGGTGATGAATTTAGGGAGATCCAATTCAGGTGCTAATTATGCAGTAAATGGCAGAACCCTTAGCAGGATTGACATACAGAGGGATCTGGGTGTACAGGTCCACAGACCCTTGAAAGTGGTAACACAGGTAGGTAAAATAGTCAAGAAGACATACACATGCATGCCTTCATAAGCGAGACAGTGAGTATAAAAGTTGGCATGTTATGTTACAGCTGTATAAAACTTTAATAAGGCCACACTTGGAATGTTGAATGCATTTCTGGTCACCACACTACCAGAAGAATATGAATGCTTTGGAGAAGATGCAAAGAAGGTTTACGTGGATACTGTATAGTCTGGAGAGTTTTAGGTGTAGGAGAGGTTGGATAAACCCAAATTGTTTTCACTGGAAAGATGGAAGCTGAGGGGCAACCTGATTGAGATTTACAAAATATGAGAGGCATTGATAGGGTGGACAGTCAAAGGCTTTTCCCAGGATGGAAAGGTAACTACATGAGGGCACAGGTTTAAGGTGAAGATGTGTGGGGAAAATTTTGCACAAAGGGTGATGGGTGCTTGGACTGCACTGCCAATGGAGATGGTGGAAATAGGCACATTAGCAACTTTCCATGCGTATCTTGATAGACATATGAATGGGAGGCAAATAGAGGGATAGAAACCACATATCGGCTCAGGTTTGGTGAGCTGAAAGACTTGTTCCTGTGCTGTATTTTCTTTTCTTTGATCATGACCAGATAATCTATTCTTTGTGATGTTCAGTGAGAAGTCTCACAAGGCTAAGTTAAAATCCAACTGTTTATATAGAATCATGAACTTTTGGAGCTTTGCTCTTTCATCAGGTGAGTGGTTTATTTCAGGAAGGAGCAGCGCTCTGAAAGCTCGTGATTCCAAATAAACAGGTTGGACTTTAACCTAGTGAGACTTCTTACAGAGCCCACTTCAGTCCAACACCGGCATCTCTGCATCATAACTTTGCGAAGTTGATTGAGGGATAAATATTGGCCAGAACACCAGGGATAACTTCCCTGCTCTTCAGAAAGTACCATAGGTTCTCTTACATCAATACAAGCAGGCAAGTAGGGCCTTGCTCTTTAACATTCCATTCAAAAGACTGCACTACCAACAGTGCAGTGCTCCCTCAATCAAGTACTGGATTATCAGCCTTCATTTTTCTGAACAAACCTGAAGCTGAACTTGAACGAAGAACCTAGTAATTTAGAGGATGCTATCAATTGAGCCACAGCTGACAAACATTATATTTTATTTGAAGGGAAGCCTCAAAAAGATATGTCAATGTCATTATCAGCACAGATTGCAATATGGGAAACTCATTGTAACTGGACTGGATTTTACAGAGAGGGAGGTGCATTATTTGCCCTCCCCCAACCCATGCAAAATGGCTGACTTTAAGAAAGGCTGTTCCACAGACACAGATGCTGTCTGTGGCTTTATCAAGCAAAGAGTGGGACTTCTGCCCTCAGTAGAAAGAAGTTCCACTCTTGAAAGCTGTCAGCCAGTCTCATTGGCCAGCAGCTCTTGTGGTCAGCAGTGGCAGAACTCAGTAGTGGCACTGCTGGAATTGCAAACACCTCCTTAAAGAAGGGCAATGGTGACTGGACTCAACTAAATAATGTTTTCGACAGAGGACAACCCAGGGAAGGGAAGGGAGTGGATGGGTGCTGGGCTTTTGTAATGTCCAGCCAGGAGGCACAAATGGAGTACCTCCCTTTTGCATACAGGGCACACCCTAAAGAATGCACCCCTCTTCCTTCCTGTCTTTTCACCAACTTTCATGAAAAAACAGCTTCTCACTTTTACTTGCCTTCTGTGGCCCAGCATATTATGGCAGATTAAGGGTCTTAATAGTCATTTAATGGGACTTTTGAGAGCCTAATAGCAGGTGGACTATTGGGGGCTTTGCACACTTGTCATGAGGATAAGCGTAGGGATCGGTGAGAAGACAGAGGGCTACCAGCCGTCATGTTTTATGTGCCCCATACTGCTCGGTGAGTAACTATAAACCCAGCTCCACATCAGCTTTCACTGCAGTTGAGAAAAGCCAAGAAAAAAACATAATTGAAAATAAAATTGAACCATCTTCCAGACCAAGTTTCCTTTCCAAAGGCATTGATAGGATTACACTGATGGTGTTATTGATGCATGGCCATAATTAAAAAGATTAACTGTACAAACAAGAAACATCACAAACCCATTCACGGGTGATTTTTCAGTCTTGTCCAATATTAGCATTCCTCCATTTTCAAATACATTTCAGTCAACACCAAATTAAACCAATTTTATGGAATTGCATTTTCCTTTGCTAGAAGAAGTTCAGTGCAAAGTGCAACTTTATATAACTAGATTAAAAGCTTTTAAATCAATAAATATCTGTTGAACTATGTTGCATTTGGTAAAGATCTTCAAAGATTAGCTCAGTCCTGAATTTTCACAAAATCTCTGAAATTATCTTTGGCTAAAGTGCTGCTAGTTAGACAGCCTTCCCACTAAAATTCACGATTCCTCTTATTGTTCTTTTTTTCAAAGTAATTCTATTCTATTCTTCTCAAACTCAACATATCGGCCAGAGCAATCCACTATTAGGAGTTAGAAAATAAATTGCTCAATCGTTGCTGCATTAATTTGACCTCTGCTCTTTCTCCTTCTCTCTTTGTTCCTATGATAGGTATCATAAAGGGTCATGCCCTATCATTCTCTTTCAGATGCTGACTTCCAAAACTCAGCAAACATGAGTTGGGAAAATTGCTCTAGATCTTCTATCGTCAATAGAATTGATTCTAAACTTTAAAAAGCTTGAATATTTATACTGATAATGTGTTCCTGGCTTACTTTATTTACCATTTATTTTGTAAATGTGAATAAGGGGCAACTAAAAAAGCTTTTATAATGTAATATGTGTTTCCAAGAAAGGAAGGTCAGTAGAAGTCCTAGAAATTTTTGAAGCAATTTCTTAAAGTACAATGAAACCCTGATTTTACGCACCCCGATTTAGCGTGAATTCCGATGTAACACAATGAATCATTGAACCCTTTTTCTTGCTCTTTCAGGGGAACTGAAAAGTTTTTGTGCTTTCTTAGATGAAAATGGGACAAACTGCTAGAGAAAAAAAATCTTTTTCTGTGAAAGATAAGCTTCACACACTTGACGTGATCAAGACTAAAAGTCAAACTCAATTTGCACGAGACCTCGGAATACTGGAATCAACACTTGGTGGCTGGAAATCTCAAGAAGAAAAATTATGCGGGTCGCTTTGTAAAATTGAAGAAGAAGGAGGACTAAAAGCCAAATGCCTGAAGACAGCCAAAGATGTCAGCCTCAATGACTCCCTGTACAAGTGGTTCGTTCAAGCTCGCTCAGAAGGCCTTCCAATTTCCAGTCTTATTCTCAAAGCTCAAGCCAAAAAGTTTGACAAGCATATAACTATAGAACCATAGAAAATTACAGCTCAGAAACAGGCCTTTTGGCCCTTCTTGTCTGCGCTGAACCATTTTTTGCCTAGTCCCACTGACCTGCACTTGGACCATATTCCTCCACACCTCTCTCATCCATGAACCCACTCAAGTTTTTCTTAAATGTTAAAAGTGACTCCACATTTACTACTTTATCCGGCAGCTCATTCCACACTCCCATCACTCTCTGTGTGAAGAAGCCCCTACTAATATTCCCTTTAAACTTTTCTCCTTTCACCCTTAACCCATGCCCTCTTTTTTTTCTCCCCTAATCTCAGTGGAAAAAGCCTGCTTGTATTCACTCTATCTATACGAATCAAAATCTTATACACCTCTATCAAATCTCCCCTCATTCTTCTACGCTCCAGGAAATAAAGTCCCAACCTATTCAATTTCTGTCTGTAACTCAGCTTCTCAAGCGCCGGCAACATCCTTTAAACCTTTTCTGCACTCTTTCAATCTTATTTACATCCCTCCTGTAACCAAAACTGTACACAATACTCTAAATTCAGCCTCACTAATGCCTTACGTAACCTTACCGTAACACTCCAACTTTTATACTTGATTGTCCGATTTATAAAGGCCAATGTACTGAAAGTACTCTTTACAGCCCTATCCACCTGTGACGTCACCGTTAGGGATTTCTGTACCTGTATTCCCAGATCCCTCTATTCAATTGCACTCTTCAGAATCCTACCATTTAGTTTGTACTAAATTAAAGCAGATCAACAGAGAAACCTTACAGTTCAAAGCTAGCAATGGATGGCCAGACCGGTTTAAATGATGTAAGGGATTCAAGCAACGCAAAGATCGTGTGACGTTGTTGCTTTATGTAAACAAGACTGGAACACGTAAGTTAAAACCATTCATGATTGGCAAATCTCACTCGCCCCACTGTTTCCACCATGTCAACATGAAATTGTTACTATTCAATAATGGTGTCAATAAATTGTCCCTGAATTGGATCTCCCTTAGTCTGGCGCATATATAATTCCCTAAATTTGCACCCCCTTTATTGTGGAGTTCCACTAGAGGTAGACAAAAACATCAACGATCAACGAAAGACTTGCATAAGGCACTCACTGGGTGTTAAAATGGGCGGCGCAGGCTTGTAGGGCTGAAGGGCCTGTTTCCTGTGCTGTGCTATTCTTTGTTCTTATTCGAGGTCACGCACAGCAGCAATGCTTGGATAATAAGTATCATCTTTGAGGATTGGTTTCACAAAACTTTTGTTCCTGCAGTCCGCACTCATTTCCACAAGCAAAAACCAGAATTCAAAGCCCTTCTTTTACTTTTCAACTGTCCCGCTCACCCACCAGCTGCCAACCTAGTAAGCTGTGATAGAAAGATTTTCTTACTTCCCCGAGAACACTACATCCAAGATCCACCCCCTAGATCAGGGGCTCATCTCCATGTTCAAGCAGAATTACAGGCAGCAATTAATCCATAGAATTGTAGACAACTCAACAACGCTTGAAGCCTATCTGAAAAGCTTGAAGTTGTTGGGAAAAGGGTCTGGGGCCAACCTTTTCATCACACTAATCCACCATGGAACATGGTGATGAGCCAGATTTTTACGGCTTCACAGAGGAAGATATGCATGAGACAGAGAAGCTGTCTGAATGCAGCAAAAAAGAGCTGTACCAGTGGCACGCTGCTGATGATGATTGTCCAACATTTGAGCATCTGATAGATGCCAAGACCTGCCTATAGCACCGGCAGAGGCAAGTATACCAGTTCTCAAGCCACAAGAAGATGATAATGAAGAGCTTCCACCCCCAAAAGTGTCTGAAGCCATTGAACACATCAAGGCTAGCCTCTGTTGGCTGGAGACTCAGGAGGTGAACCACATAAAAATCCTCCATCTCAGAAGCATTCCAGATTTCGCTCACTCCCAGCGAAATGCTATGTTCAAGCAAGATACAGTTGGTCACTTTTTTAAGAAATAAGCTATTGTTGTTTTGTTTTGCTTATTAAAAAGCTTTACTAAAAATGAATTTGTGTTTTAATTTCTGCTACAACAAAAGCGATTTATTTGCAGAATTCTTTATTTAAAAGGTAATTTATTTGCCAGAGGTTAAACGTCCAAAAAATGGCTCAAAAAGGATGATAATATGGGTGTTTTAGGATGTTAGGTGAACATTGGGTCAGTTTGAACACTGATTTTCTTGAACCCCAATTTAGCGCAATCCTGTTTTATTCACAATAACATTTTATGGACCCCAACCATCGCACATAATGGGGCCGCACTGTACTCGGTATATTTTCCTCTGCATGAAGTTAAATAAAGATTATTTCACTAACCTCCCAATATAAATCAATGTAAATGATACAGAGAAAAAAATTAAGACCTTGCTCCTCAGCAATTTAATCTTCACTGGTTTCTAAAATTCCCCATCTACTGAAGTGTAATACAGTCAGGTTGCAGTCTGACTATGACCAAGTGTCTCATCTTCATTTGTGACATGATGTAAGTACATACTTTGCATTACTTTTCCAGAAGCAAAACGTATTATCCACACTGGGGAAGACTGGTGTTCTTGACACTGTTCATTTAGGGTAGTGATTTAAAGATAAGCATTGTAAAAAATGCATGTCGTATTATTGAACTCCACATTTGACATGAATTTTATTAGTCAAATAATGAGAAAGAAATTGAAGCATGCAGCAATGAAGATTATGCTGTGCTGTCAAAGAACCAAAAGATCTCCCATACACAGGAATACTAATGTTAACGCACAGAAGCAGAAAATAAAGAACAGGTTTCAATGAGGATATATTTCTTTTCGCAGAAAAAAAGTTCAAATTTTCACATGCAAAAGACCTCTAGGGTGATTTTTTTTCCTGCTGCTCCTGAAAATCTGTTCATAATTTGAGAGCTCTTTGAACAAGCATAAATGGATTTGAGAAGGAGGAAAGGGGTCAGTTTTGTGGGTGGAGATTCATCTGTCAGAGAGTTTGAAAGACGGTCACAACAGATGGAGGAGCGTTGCAGTTCCACGTGTATGTTGCTCACAGTCAAAATGCCATGATTTTTAAAGCCACATCATTGGTTTGCCCCAAATTACATGTGTTCCTGCATGTATGCAAATGTGAAGGAAACCTTAGACCCAAAAGACCATAGAAAAGTCAGCTATGGAGTGGAATTGATCACTTGATGCAATACTCAACTGATACATTGCATTATTTCCATAATTATCTGCAGGGCTCGGGAGGAAATTTCACAGTTTTATCTCTTCCTACATTACAACAGTGTATTCACTTCAAGAACCCTTCCCAGTCTTTTGAGACATGTAGCGGTGATAAGAAGTATTATACAAATGCAAATCTTTTTTAAAAGAATATGTTTATCCACTCTCAAGAGATTAGGTTGTAAGATTCTAAGTTAATGCAATAAAGTGGAATTTGATCGGAAGTCCTCTTGATCTTCCATCATTTCTCTGGGATTTCCACTAATTTTTGACAGGGAATTGGGAATACTACTATTTTATTTTCATTATCGTGTGGATAACAGTGGAAATCGAACAGTCAAATGACTATTTGGAACAAAACCAATAAAGAAATGCCACCAGAAATGTTATCCCACGCTACAGACCATGAGTGCTAGTCATGAGATTTCCTCTAAAAGCTTATTCATGTTACCTCTCCTGAATGTATTGTTGCTTCCTACTGACATTGCTTCACCCTCAGAGCTATTGAAAGCATTTCATTCAATGTCTAACTCAAGCAAAAGCAACTGAACACAGTCAGGAGAAATTCAAGTGCTAGGGTGTAAAAGGTTAGGCAAGAAAAATAGCTTGGCAATCAAGCTGTGTTGATTAATAAATAGCAAAGCTGGATAAAGCACTAAAATGCTCTGATGATTGACTTTCTACTGTGACAAATTTTTAAGTATCTGATGAGCACTTTGTTGCAGAGTTGATTTTCAGGGCAAGGTTGTTAGCTCACACTGGGGCCGGATCTGAAACTGGTCTTAAACAGCTCTCTCGGTCAATGTGCCACTTAACCAGTTCCAATCAGTCCTTTGCCATTTTCCCTGGAGTAGGCTGGAAGAAATTGTGTGGGGTGGAGTGGGGGGGTGTGGTGGTGGTGGTGGCTGTGGTGGTGGTGGTGGCGGGAGTGGTGGTGGTGGGGCGGGGGGGGGGGGGGGGGGGGGGGGGGGGGGAGGTGGTGTGGGAGTGGAGATGGTGGCGGGGGGGGAGGGATACAGTTGGCCCACTTGCCCACAAACAGCATGTAGCCAATTCAAGAAATTTAATGTTTTATTGCCAACTGAAATTCTTCAGTCAGCCTCAAGTCCCCTTGCAGACAGAAGGGGGCAGCTTATTTGCCTGGAAGCAACTTCCTGACATAGACTAGAACATTAGTTCTCCAAGCATGCTTAGAGCCCCTTCCATAATCGCAAAGAACTTATCCCCTCACCATGATCATCATTCACCGGCACCTCAATTCCACAGTGGTGGCCCAGCGGTGAAGTGCATTTTTCATTTTAAATTTGGAAAGATTAGAGAAAAGATGCCTCCCAATTTATAGGTCCCCTCTCTCCATAAGACCATAAGAGCAGAATTAGGACACTCGGCCCATCGGGTTTGCTCCGCTGATATTTTTCGCATCCCTATTCTCCTGCCTTTCCCCCATAACCCCTGATCCCCTTATTAATCAAGTACCTATCTATGTCTGTCTTAAAGACACTCGATGTCCTAGCCTCCCAGCCTTTTACAGCAAGAGTTCCACAGATTCATCATCGTCTGGCTGAAGAAATTCCTTCTCATCTCTGTTGTAAAGGATCATCCCTTTAGTCTGAGGTTGTGCCCTCTGGTTCCAGTTTTTCTACTAGTGGAAACCTCATCTCCATGTCCGCTCTACCCAGGCCTCGCAGTATCTTGTATGTTTAAATAAGATTCCCCTTCATCCTTCTAAACTCCAATGAGTACAAACTCAGAGTCCTCAATCGTTCCTCATATGACAAACTCTTCATTCTTGTGAGCCTTCTCTGGACTCTTTCCTTGGATGTGGGCCCAAAACTGCTCATAATATTCCAAATGGGGTCTGACCAGAACCTTATATAGCCTCAGAAGTACATCCCTGCTCTTGTATTCTAGCACTCTCGATATAAATATTAACATTGCATTTGCCTTCTTAACTGCTGACTGAACCTATACATGAACTTTAAGAGAATTTTGAACAATGACTCCCAAGTCCCTTTTTGCTTCTGATTTCCTACGCATTTTCTCATAAGTTGTCTATGCCTCCATTTCTCCTTCCAAATTGCATAATCTCACACTTTTCTACATTGTATTCCTTCTGCCACTTCTTTGTCCACTCTCCTAACCTGTCCATATCCTTTTGCAGCCCCTCGACTTCCTCAATGTTCCCTGTCCCTCGACATATCTTTGTATCATCTGCAAACTTGGCAATCAGTTCCTTCCTCTAAAGCATAAATGTGTATTGTGAAAAGTTGTGGTCTCAGCACTGATCTCTGAGGCATATTATTAGTCACTGGCTGCCATCCTGAAAAAGACCTTTTTATTCCCACTCTCTGCCTTCTGCCAGTCAGTCAATCCACTATTTATGCCAGGATCTTACCTTTAGCACCATGGGCACTTGACTCATTTAACAATCTCCGATGTGGCACCTTGTCAAAGGCCTTCTAGAGATCTAAATCAGCTGGTTCTCCTTTATCTAACTTTCTTGTTACCTCCTCAAAAAACTCTAACAGATTTGTCAGACCTGACCTGCCCTTGAAAAGCCATGCTGACTCAGTCCTACTTTATTATGCACTTCCAAGCACTCTGCGATCTCATCTTTAATAATGGAGTCTAAAATCTTACCACTTATGGTATCTTACCTTCTACAGTATCATCTGGCAATTGGTGCTTGAGCTGCAGGAGACAGTCACCTTTGATTGGATGCAAGAATTATATAATCATTATAATAGGAGATTTCAAATATCCAAATATAGGGTGGGATTTTCTGGCCAAGCTCACCTTGAAACCAGCAAATCCCACCCAAGGTCAATGGACCTTTTCATGACTCGATCCTTGCCTGCTCCAATTCCTATGGCAGGAGAAATTGGAAAATGTGCTCCATAGACTGGGATAGGAAGTGCAAAGGGACAGATGGGACAAGAGCTTGTGAAATGTGTTCAAGGTAATGTCGTGCAGCAGTATGTTTCTGGTCCAAGAAGAGGGCTGACACACTATCCAACTTGGTTCTGGGCAATGATTTGGCCTAAGTGGATCAAATATTAATAGGAGAGGAATTAGGAGACAGTGACTGTTGTATCATAAGGCTTTGGTTGGTCATGGAAAAGGAGAAGGAGTAATGCAGAGCAGGGATTATTAATTAGGATGGGTTGAGAATGCATCAGAATTCAGCAAGTTGGAATCAAACATTGGCAGAAAAGATATTGGCTGAACAATGGACCATCTTCAAAGAAAAACTATCATCAGAAGTGTCATGGTATATTGTCTTGAAGAGAAAACATGGGATAAATCAATCCATAGTATGTGGAAAATTCTAGCTCATAGAATAAAAGGGAAAGTAAACAGTTGGATGAGAAATTGGTTGAGTAAGTGAGTAGTGCTAAATGATTGTTTTTTAGATTGGAGAAAGATTTATCGCGGAGTTCCTCAGGGGTCAGTGTTGAGATCTTTGCTCTTTCAGATATAAATGAATGACCTAGAGTGCGATGTTCAAAATTATACAAAGATTGCAATGTTGTTGGCTCCTGCAGACTATAAGACTTTGTAGAAAAATTGAAATGTTTATTTCAAGAACTGTCAAGATTCCTGGAGAAAATATGCCATAATTATAAAAGTTTGAATTTCACAAGAAGATTAAAATTATGAAGTAATAAAGGAAAAATAAAAAGCATATAATGCAATAATATTTAAATGTAAAATCTGGTGTTCTTTTAAATGGGAGAATTCCATACCATGGCTTGAATTTTATGTTCTGATGTTGTGCAATATTGAGGTCAGCGGCTATGTGCAGGAGCTGATGCTACTGACAATTAAGGAGACAATTAAAGCAATTAAAAAACCTATTAACACAGATTATACATTTTCTGAGTAATTCTCTGCTTGTTGCATAGGCAAAGGGCAGATGGGCATTATGTTTTTATCAATTTGTTATCTAAGGGTGGAATAAAAGGTCCTTTCAGCAGCACTTCCATTTTATTTATGATTTTGCTGTGGCCATGTGGCCTCTGTTATAGGAGAGAGGGTGGTTGAGCTGAGGGTAGGGGCTGTCTGAATGTCTGACTACCCATGGCCCAGCCCTTCATTATGTCCCAACATACAGATCCTGCAGATTGGTTACCAGAAATGGCACAGATGACCCAGTCGTGGATGTAAAATATGACCAGATCCTGCATAATTAAAAAGATTTCTATAAAAAAGTATTCCTATACAAAAGAGAAAAAAACAGATTTAGTTTGCAGCCTCCAGCATCCTTTCCCCCACTTTGCCAACCACAACAGCCACTAGCCCTAGCTGTTCCATCTTAGCTGTGCAATCCAGATCTGGATGAGGGGGGGGGGTAAGATATAATTTGGATGCTAGAGGGAGTTTTTTCACACAGAGGGTGGTGGGGGTATGGAATGCACTGCCAAGTAAAGTGGTGGAGGCAGATACTCTGGAGATATTTAAGAAATACTTAGATGGGCACATGAACAGAATGGGAATGGAGGAGTATAGAAAACTGATTTAAAATAGGGATCATGAGCCATGAGAGTCGCTGGGAAGTGTGTAAATAGATGATGATATTGATCTACTTGTTTTTATCCTAAGGTGCTTTGGTCCACCTTTTTGTCTAATGAGGGGCATACACACGACGGGTCGTGAGAGGGCTGCTCTTGGATTTTTTTCGAGAGTATCGTAGTGCTTCACGTCGTTAGTGTATGCTTGACCTGGACTATTTGATGGGCAACACGACAGCTCAGTAACTATCGCTGTGCTGTGCAGATATATGGATTTGGACGTGTGTCTGTGTGAGTTTGCTCATTCTCCCCATGCTTGCGTGGGTTTTCTCCGGGTGCTCCTAAGATGTGCTCTTAGGCTAATCGGCAAAACAAATTCTCCCTAAATTGTCTCAAATTTGGTTTTTAATCCATAGATCAATAAACATAGACAGGGATCACGGGTAGAGATGGGAACATCGGGGTGGCGGCGTGGGCTCGTTGGGCCAAAGGTCCTGTTTCTCGTGCTGTTTTGTTCTTTGATCTTTGTTCTTTGATGTCATAACAAGAATAACAGAGTGATCCATAATGGTGTGGGCACCCCACACCAGTATTGTCCCACACTCAGCCACTTGCTTGGAGAATGATGAAGTGATAGTACTGGGGCAGAAGTAACACACCCATGAGCCTGGCTTCAAAGCGCTGAGTTCTGCTGCGCAAGGATGCACCAATCTCACAGTGCACTGGGACAGCCCCCCCCCACTCCCACTACAGACCTTGAGAGCCCCTTCCCTCTTCAGACCTCCGCCCTGGCATGAGTCGCTGGCATCAGAGTACCCCCCCAAATGGGCCTCTTAATGACCCCCCAATAGACACTCCCAGCTTGATCTTTGACACCCTTCATGTTCCATTCCTGCATTACCCACTCCCACATGACCCCCACTTAAGCCCCACCTTCTTGTGATTGCTCCAGGCACTCTGGCAGTGCCCAACTGGCACTGCAAGGTGCCTGATGGCCATTGCCAGGGTGTCCACTGGGTACTGCCAATATGCCAGGTGGGCATTGCCAGGTTGGGCAGTCAATAGCTTCTGATTTCCTCAGCATGGCCATCACGACTGGTCTCAGCCAGCGGAGTAGCGGATGCCAGACACCGTGGCCATACTGGAGGAGATCGGAGGCCATTCTCTCCCGTTTTCTCACTCATTCGATACTTAGAATTTTTTCATAAGTTCATTCATGCCCTTACATGTATTTTGGGAAGATTTCGCCCATGAAATTTTAATTTGTGTAAATGAACATCTGTCAACTAAAGAAACAGATCACTTAATTCAAAGTGCATTCCAGGGGAAATGGATATTTTTTCTGGGGCATTTTGTATTTCTTTCTCCAGACAAAATTGACAATATTAAATCTATTTCTTTGTTTTTTTTAAATAATTGTGTCATGCACAAGTAGCTCTAAGCTCCCATTTTATAAAAAGAACACTACTCCCAATGTAACAATATTAACTTCAGTGCAGTTCATTAATAGCAAGATCATAATCAAGTAAGCCACTGGGAGCATCAGCTATTTTGCTACTTCCAGCTGTTAATTACTGTATCAACTTAAAACCAAGCTAACTCTATCTTTAATTATTTTATCGCAGCCTTCGTTATTTCTTCCTGCTAAATATAACATTAAATTTAAACATGCTTGAGGGGGAGTGTGAAAGTTTTATCTGTGAAATTCCCAACGTGTAACCTCTGTAATTAAATTCACAAAGTTTGAATATGATAGATCAACATGTGAATTGAAGGCAGATTTTGTTTTAAATTGGAAGACTTAATCAATTCTTTGAAAATCCTCAATATAGGTAATTCAAATTAACATCAAGATGAAACTTGGAAGAATGGCGAAAAAAAATTCAGCAATATACAACTGATAGTCATGAACAATTCCTTCATCTTTCAAATGATATATTCTTTTTTTAATCAGTGATGGATTCTGGTGACAGCAATGGTCAAATGAATCAAGTTTCAATTCACACTGAACAGAGATTAAAAAGGCTTGAATTCAGTGGACCATTTAGAAAGATATAATAAATAACAGGTAATTTAATCCCATAGAACTCGAGTAGCACTGTTTTATTATGTTAATGAAACTGTCAGATCAACTATTTTACCACATTGAAAGGAATGGTGTGAGATTTCCTTCCTTGAATAGCAAGGCTGGGTGCCACAAACTAATAAAGTACAAGAGCTGGGAACAACATGTGAGGAATGTTTACATAGGACATACCAAATCTTTTTCCCCTGTATAAAATGTCTGTGCTTAAAAAAAAGCACTGCTGTTATTTTTCTCCCAACATGGCATTTTACACAGCTTGCACAGATACGAATTCAATTCCCATCTGCCTATCTTGTTCGTGTTTAATTAATATTCAGCATGCTTTTTTGTCAGCTAAAAGGATTATTTCAACTTTCTGAGCTTGAAGTGTTACAATTCTACTGGATTGCGTGTGTTTTTTATTTTTCCTGATTTATTCTGCTGGCTATTGATGGCTGAAAGTAAAATCTCTTGCATTGGAACCAAACTTCAGTTCACCACAAAAAGCAGCTTTATTCGACATCCTTCTTTGGTTCCACACAGTTGGACTTGCAGAGGAAATGGCCTGACTAGATTGCTAGTTCAGTCAGGATATGATCTTCATTGCACTGGAACTCCTCTGAAGCAAGGTTATAATGTATCTTTCTTAACAGCAGCCTAAGCAAAACAAAGAAAATAACATCACAATGCACTAGGCTATAATTGATGGCTGAGGGTTATGGGTCATAGAAGTAAATTAAACATTTGAGGCAAGCAATTCTTTGGAAAATAAATACCTTTGGAATATTTATTATATAGCACTTACCAAGTGGATGGATGAGGAATTAGAATTCCCCTGGTTTAACTCTTCAATGCCATGGTTATCCTAAAGGTAAATTTTCCTCTTTCCAAATGTTCTGTTTTCCAAGTTTGCAGTTGGCATTTGCATGAGCAGTGGCTGCACTCCGCTCCTACTCCACCCTTTTTTGGAGCTCAGTTGCTAACATGCTTTCTGTTGGATGGAACTTTGATAGATCTGCGTTCCTTGCCACATTATAATCCAGTCCTGCCCCAGTGCTGCTTGCAAACTTTTCTAAAGTGTCGAAAGTAATTGGAAAAATCTAGCAGTCACTGCAAAGCATATGTAGGTTCAGAATGAGTGTCAGGTTATAAAGGAAGGAAGGGAATTCAGTATGAAGGCATGGGACCAAGCAGGGAGAAAACTGCAGTGTTAAACTGCATATGACACCCTGTTTGATTCTTGGTAAAATGGATATGCTGTGGCATTAGCTGGGGGAGCTGAATATTGTCTTAGATGCTTCAGGATACTATCCCTATGCCAGACAAAAGGTGATGCAGACCTGATGCTTTTGCAATATCAGCAGAATATGGAAGCAAACAGCTTCTGTTAAAGAATTGGGCAAAACAAGACTATCCAATAGACCCAGAAAGAACTAAGCCTCCATGAAACAAAGTGTTGCAAGTTAACTGTTTCACATTTACTGCTCACCTAAAACAAACTCTCACTTAAGCTTATGGATCTGTTCCTAATCTTCATGCAAAACCATACTTCAGTAGATTACATGCTGAAGTGCAATATATAATTTGCCATATTCATATGTTTGCCGTATATTTTTATGACACATTGAGCAGAATTCTCCCTTTTTGATATTAATTTCAGTGGTGGGTAGTTCCGGTAGTGTCTTACCCACTGGCCAGAGTGGCAGGATCCCATGCCAGATTCTGCTCTTGGAATCTCATTCATTATGTACAGATGAGTTCTCCTCTAAGCCACCTAGCAGGCTGGCATCTGATTCGGCTGCTCGTCCTGAGCTGATCTTCTTACCCCTCTGCCTTTCACCGTGACCTCTCATCCTTCCCTGTACTCCTTGCATCACCCTCCTACCACACTGTGGCCCCTTGGCTTCATCAGGCCACCCGCCACCAGCACTGGCAACTCTCTCCTCCTGTCCAACTATCCGACTTCACTTTGCATTCCAACCCCGGTTGAACTTTGAACCTTTGACGTAGTGGCAGCATGAACTCCACAGTAAATAAGTTTACTTATTTGTGTCTTACTGAAACACTGCAATGAAGTCACTGTAAAAATCCCTTAGTCGCCACACTCCAGCGCCAGTTCGGATATCCTAAGGGAGAATTTAGTATGGCCAATGCACCTAACCAGTCAATCTTTCAGACAGTGGAAAGAAACTGGAGCACCTGGAGGAAACCCATGCAGATATGGGAAGAACATGCAGACTCCATACCGGCAGTAACCCAGGAATCGAACCCCGGTCTCTGGTGCTGTGAGACAGCAGTGCTTAACCATTGTGCTAAGCACTGTGCCACCTTGCTGCCTCAATGTCCAGATAGATGCTGATATGTGTCACAAGGGAGCAGGAGACTCCAGTACTCTCCAGCCTCAGACTCAGCACTGATGTGGCAGTGATACAGGAGGATCCATGGGTCCAGCAGCACGGTGCTATACATGAAGACCAACTCAGCATGGAGATGGAGGGCAGGAAACAGTCAACCTGGCAGAGTGATATACAGTACATCAGAAACAACACAGCACTATGACAGAAAGGTATTGTAATCTCACTTCCAAATCTCTTTATCAATCGCATTATAGAGTGGCCGAATTTCATGTCAGCACAACACAAGATTGGAAGAACTAATGGGATAGCAGTGGGCAGCTGTTTAAATGAGCATTCACGAATGCGAATGGGTTCAGAACATCTTATTTACTCTTCTTTGAATTCTTCTGAACAATACCTTAGTTTTTTTCTGCTCAGCTTCAATCGTCTCAAGACATTCTTTCTATCCACTTCTTGCAAAGAACAACATGAGTCTGATTGCTTTTGAGATAGTTTTTTTCACTGTAATTGCTGTGATACTGTAATTACTTGTCTGTCCCTACTGGATTGAAATGATTGGGCACCCATACCACCTTTGTGCCATTATAAATGTTTTAAGTTTGTGGCTTTCTTCTACTAAGCCTTGATGTGAGCTGGAGGAAGCCTGCTGAGTGCTATTCACATTTGCTTCAGATGACTTTGGCAGTCAGCCTCTGCTGGTCTGGGGTTTAGAAAGCTCCAGCCTGCTGATGTGTCCAAACAGTGTTAGGGGATTTTATACAGCCTGAAAGAGTGGGAAACGTGGCGCGCAAGGTGATCTAAAGAAGCACATTGTCAAACCTCAATTTCCCTCAACAGTGGCTTGAGATGCAAAGCTAAATTTCAAGAGACATGTTTGCAGAGTGTTGGGCCTCATGCCATCCAGTGGCAGGTTTGTATTTGTAATATACTTGTATGCAATGACAACTCATCAGCACAAAGCTTAATAAAGTCTTGCCTTCAAGATGAAGTCAACAGTGCATGAGAATCCCATCGATCCCAGCTCATGTTTAATTATAGATGACATGAGCCAGTCGGCACTTTGCAGCTGTGTCAGTGTTCAGTGGTTTTCCTTATTGAACTCCATGGTAAAAGGAAGGGCAGCATGAGAATGGTAGTTTCCATGGAAGTTTGGACCCAGTCAAAGGTGAGGCAGTGGTGAGTGTTAGTGATGAGTGGGGGTGAGGTTGTCTGGTGGTGTTGTGGAGTGGGGTCACGGGCATGGAGAAGTGAAATGGGAGCTGCCTGGCATTGTGGGTGTGGCGTGCAGGGGAGACTGACAGTCAAGTGAAGAAAATGAGGGAACAAAAGTGCAGTGTCAGTATTCTCCAACTTCTGGCTCATCTCAGGATAATAGCTATCAGAGTTTTTGCTGGGTTTTGAATTCACATTTCAGTTATGCCTCCAAAACTGATTTAGGGCAATGTGTCAATGGGAGGGCCAACTGAGCCTGCAAGTTCAGCCACATCCTATGGGATGGCAAGTATTACACTGGACACTAACACACACATTCTATAAAGAGTTAACAAACAACATAATATAGCTTCTTCTACAATAAAGGAAATATCCCTAACTCCCCTTGAACCATCAATATGTGTCAACCATAAGGTGTACCAGAACATGTTGCATTCTGACTCGCAAGTCTGAACAAGTAATGATGAAACATTTCTGAATAAAGGGTAACCGATGTAATGTGAAAATGAGTTACAAGTGAAATTTAAAGCTTTGCGCTCTCAATAAGTCTTATGTAAATGCAATGGAGTTGGGCAAGAAAGCTTTGGTCGTGATGCAGATTGTCCCTGTTTAAGCAGGCAGTCCTTTTATGCCAGCTGCAGGTGCAACAGTGCCAGTGATGGTAGGCTTTATCATTGAAAAACAATCTTCTGCCTGCCCACCACAGCACAATTGCACGCGTTTCCCACGCATGCTGCCGAAACTTTAAATTTTAATTGCAATCATGTGAGAAATGGGAAAAGATAGGAGAGTATAAACTTCTAGTTCTGCCTTCAGGAACAGCGCACCATTGAATAAAGTCTGCTTTCTGTGCTCCCCATGCTCCTGATTAAACATTTCAAGCTGCTTCCTTGAGGCCTGTTATAGAGTTCATCAATGAACTCAACAATCAGTTAAATCGAAGAGTTAAAAATGCCGACCTCCCCATCCCTCTGAAAGTTGCATCATGTTCCAAGGGCATCCGAATCCAGTGCATCTGTCTGGGCACATGATTTTCAATCCAAACTCATTCCACCCAGCATTTGAAAATCCAAATCCGTGTTGCAGGGAGATATTACATGGTTTAACCCATAGCCTTGCCCAGATTTCACAGAATAGGCCAATAACCTTCATTTGACTATAGAGACATTCTTTATGGTTCATTTACATTCTCTTTCCCCAAAATAGATATTGTAAATGCTGAATATGTAATAGATAACAGTAAACGGCAAAATTGAAATGCATAGATATGTTCAGAATCATGGGGATGGTCTGAACAGAGTAGATGGCAAGAAACTGTTCCCATTGGGTGTGTTGCAACCTGCCATTGTAGTATAAGGGTGTTGGCATGTTATGTGAGGTTGTATAAGACATTGGTGAGGCTAAATTTGAAGTATTGTGTGCAGTTCTGGTCACCTAACTACAGGAAGGATATTAATAAGGTTAAAAGATGCAGAGAAGGTTTACAAGGATGTTGCTGGGACTTGAGAAATCAAACACAAAGAACAAAGAACAACACAGCATAGGAAACAGGCTCTTCAGCCCAACAAGCCTGCGCCACCATTTTAACAGTCAGTGGGTGCCTCATTCCAATCCTTCTTCTACCTATGACTTTTGCCCACACCTCTTGGACTCCACAATAAAGGTGTGCAAATTTAGAGAATTATATATGTGTGCCAGATTAAGGGAGGTCTAATTTAGGGACAATTTTTTAATGTGGGAGGAAATGGAGCACCCAGAGAAAACCCACACAAGCATAGGGAGAATGTGCAAACTCCCACAGACACCGACCAAAGTTAGAGATCCAACCCAGATCTATGTATCTGCACAGCAAACAGTGACAATCACTGAGCTGTCTTGTTGCCCGTCAAATGGTCCAGTTTAAGCGTACACTAACAACATAAAGCACTAGGTAACTCTTGAAGCAACATCCAAGAGCAGCCTTCGCACGACCCACCACATGTATATCCCTTGTTGGCCAACAACGCGGATTGAATAACCTGTGGATGTTAAAAAAAAAGACATCAATAAACGTACACAGCTTATACAGACATTCATGGAAGATCCCCAGAAGCTCAAAAGTAAGACAGATGAGCCATACAATATGTTGTACGGCCCGTAGGAATCTATTGATTCCCAGGAACGTCTTGAGGCTCTTGATTCTTATTTAGAACAGTCTTTTGTATCCCAAATGAGTTACAGAGAAAGGTTGAATAGGTTAGGATTTTATTCCCTGGAGTGTAGAAGAGAGAGGGAGGTTTGATAAAGGTATATAAAATTATAATGGGTATAGATAGCATGAATGCAAGCAGGCTTTTTCCATGAAGGTTAGGGAAGAAAAAGCTAGAGGACATGAGTTAAGGATGAACAGGAAAATGTTTAAAGGAAATATTGGAGGCGATGGGGGTGGGGTGCTTCTTCACACAGGGAGTAGTGAGAGTGCCAGATGAAGTGGTAAATATGGGCTCACTTTTAATATTTAAGGAAAACTTAGACAGATACATGGATGAGAGGGGTATGGAGGGATATGGTCCAGGTGCAGGTCGGTGGGAATAGGCAGAAAAACGGTTTGGCACAGCCAAGAAAGGCCAAAAGGCCTGTTTCTATGCTGTAATGTTCTATGGTTCTAAGGCAGAGTAATGATTAATGTAGGACTGGAAAACAATACTGCCTATGTATGATGTAGAAAGTCACAAATAGTAGACTGTGGAGAAGAGTTTTGAAAGAGCCAACATGGGGACATTAATATTTTTGTTTAATAAGTGGTGCCAATCCAATTGCCTTCATGCCACACACATGCTTCCACACACATACAAACATTGTCATGAAATATTCCAATGTAATAGAGCAAAATAGCAGGAGCAGAACTCTATGACTAGCATTTTATGCCACCTATCCAGATGGGTTCTGAGGTCGTGGGGGAGTGTAGCATTTTAACATTGAGATTCCCTTGGTCACTGAAGGGTTTTTTCTGACATAGCCTTAATTTTTAGGCTAGCAGGTGAAGAGAACAGAATAGAACACTACAGCACAGAAGGAGGCCATTCAGCCAATCAAGTCTGCACTGATCACAGTCTCATCCACACCCTATCCCCATAACCTTATGCATTTACTCTAGCTAGTCCCCCTGATAGTAAGAGGCAATTTAGCATGGCCAATCCACCTAACCCACATATCTTCGGACTGTGAGAGGAAACTAGAGCATCTGGAGGAAACCCATGCAGACATGGGGAGAATGTGCAAACTCCACAATGATAGTGACCCAAGCTGGGTCCCTGGCACTGTGGTGGGAACAGTGCTAACCATTGTGCTACCATGCCATCCCAGGTGGCTTATAGACCCTGGCGGGAGAAGCCAAAATTGAACTACCCATTCTCAGGCAGAAAGAAGGGAGATGGCATCTTCATCTGAGGCACCATTCTAGCTGAGGCACCCATCCCTTATTGCCAGATGAATTCCGGGCATCTCATCCTCGCTCCTGACCTATCCTCTTATACCTGGATCACCCCCTTGGTAAACCCCTTTGGCAGATTTTCCTACCTCCCTTAACCTCTGCCACTTATCCTTCCTCCAGTTTCTGGCACTTGACTCCAGGAAGTTAACTGCAGTGCCTCTTCTGGTCACTGCAGTGCCAGTCCTGCAATGATGAGAGAGCTGCCGGTCTGTCAGATTGGCCAGTCACTCTCCAAGATAGGACTTCTCTGTGATGGACAAGAATTGCTGGTTAAAGCTTGAAATGTCATGGGAGCTGCTGGAATCTGCAGGGATGCATGCCCTGTTGACTCTTCAGGTGGCAAGGATGAAGCTCCTGCCTTGCTGAAAATTCTGGCTTGTGTGCCAGGTGTTTTTCTAACCTGGAAACAATGCTTGAAAATGTCATAACTTTCATTCTGAGATGAAAATTGCAACACCAAATGGTGGGGAAGGATGACAGAAATATTTATTAGTTTGAAAACAAAAGGGAAGACAGCAGAGTATTAGTCAGAAATTGTACTTTGGGAACTACAGATAAAGGATTTAGTAATCAATCCTGCAAAATAAGAAATATGTGAGTAAAACATTAAAATAAAAAGACGTGTTATGGTTTCAGTTATCCAAATCAGCTGTTAGAAGACCAATTGGAAACAGTTTTTAATGTAAGTTAAAGGAGCAGGTCCATCTGAACTGATCCCAGTTGCTAACAATCTTTTATCAATGTGCTTGACATGAAACTACGAATAGGACAAATATGGTATTCCTGTTGAAAAAGCCAATCCAATGTATATCAATAACAAATTGGTCAGAGAAAATGGATAACGTCTATTGCTATTTGCATTATGGGTATAATTTTGAGTTTGGCAGTATCAATTCAGCTGTCTATCTTCAATCCCATTGGCTTTTATATGAATTGAACTACGTTTGAAATGGAGAAGCCATCGAGCAAGAATTACTATATGACTTTTGTGAAAATATCTAACATATATCTGAGGCATTTGTCATCTAGCTAACCCCACACACTGATCAATAAAATCAAATGATGCATCAGGATCATTAAGAAATACATAGATGGGCACATGAACAGAATGGGAATGGAGGGGTATAGAAAACTGATTTAAAATAGGGATCATGAGCCTTCGGAGTCCCTGGGAAGTGTGTAAATAGATGATGATATTGATGTATTTGTTTTTATCCTACAGGTGCTTTGGTCCACCTTGTTGTCTAACGAGGGGCATACACGCGATGGGTCGTGAGAGGACTGCTCTTGGATTTTTTTTGAGAGTATCCTAGTGCTTCACGTCGTTAGTGTACGCTTGACCTGAACCATTTGATGGGCAACATGACAGCTCAGTGACTATTGCTGTGCTGTGCAGATACATGGATTTGGGCCTGTGTCTGTGGGAGTTTGCGCATTCTCCCCGTGCTTGCGTGGGTTTTCTCCGGGAGCTCCGGTTTCCTACCACATCCCAAAGATGTGCTCTTAGGCTAATTGGCAAAACAAATTCTCCCTAAATTGTCTCAAATTTGGTTTTTAATCCATAGATCTATAAACATGGACAGGGATCGCGGGTAAAAATGGGAACATCGGGGTGGCGGCGCAGGCTCGTTGGGCCGAAGGGCCTGTTTCCCGTGCTGTTTTGTTCTTCTTCTTCTTCTTCTTCTAAAGGATGATGAGATGAAAATTGCAACCTGCAGTGAAAGGTGTACAAACTGTATTGTTTTGGGCTGTGACTGCACTGATCCTGACTGTCTATCGCCTCTCTAAACTGCTCCATCACTGTCACCCCTTTCAGACCCCATTAAAACCCAATTCTTTCAGCAGGATTATGCCACTTTTCTTTCATGTCATCTACACCTGGCATCAATTTATTTCCCTTTCATTTTCTGTGAAATGGCCTCAAATATTTTGTTTCACCAGAAGTGTTGTATGAATGTGAGTTGCTATATAATATTAGGAGAAAATTTTGTTTGGGTTTTCATAATATTTTACTATCATTACTGTCGAAGATTACTGAGAATCTTGATGAAATTGCCATTTTTAGACATTTGCACCATTACTTTGCAGTTCTGGCAAAGTTACAGCAAAAACTCATCTCTTCTCTCTCCCCAAATCATGAACATTCCTCAGTTATTTAAGTATATCATAGAACATAGAACATTACAGCACAGAACAGGCCCTTCGGCCTTCGATGTTGCGCCGACCAATATAAAAAGCAATGCCCCTCCAAACTAAACCATTCCCTTCTCTTCCATATACTTATCAACTAACCTCTTAAACGCCACCAAACTTGGCGCATCTACAACTGCTGCAGGCAGGGCATTCCACTCCCGAACCACCCTTTGGGTAAAGAACCTACCTCTGATATCCGTCCTATAACTATCACCCCTTAATTTAAAGCTGTGTCCCCTCGTGCTAGCTTTTTCCATCCTAGGAAAAAGGCTATCACTATCCACCCTATCTAAACCTCTAATCATCTTATATGTTTCGATTAGGTTTCGATTAGATATCGGACAACATTTACCCAAATAGCAAACTTGATTACAACAATTTAAAAATTTTTAATATTAGGAACCAGATGAAAAATCCAAAGCATATTATAAAGTTAATCTAGATCCCAAATATTCTTGATTTTGGCATTAGTGTGAGCATAACACTAATGCTCCAGGTATGATTCTATCGACCCAATAGGAAGTTTTTATCAAAACAAACTTTATTAATAACATAGTTCAAATATAACAAAAAGAATAAGCATAACTTTTACCATTTGAAATACTTAAATTTGACAAGGTATAATTCTTAATTGCTAGCTATCTCTATAGTTCCAATTTAAGCAATAGCCCGATAGATGCAAATTAGAAGTCTCACATCTATTGAGAGAAAATGTTTCCCTTACCTCTGGTTAAAATTGGCAACTTTTTCAATTTAAACAGCCACCATATAGTTCTCAAAGTGAACGTGTCACAAGTCTATGCCTTCACTAACCCCCCCCAACTATGCCTTTGTGTGCATTACTTACAACTGGATCTGCAAATTAAAATTTGTTATAACATCATGTATGAGACAACACCAATCTCAACAGCGGGCAGCTGGTCTTGCTGAACACTTATCAGTTTTACTGATGAGAATGACTTTAATTCAGGCCTGATAAAATAACAGTGAGATAAACAATTTGCAGTCATAACATACTTTTATTGTAGAGAACTTGGGAGGAATTTTCCAGTCACTTGCCTCAAAATCCCACCCCAAGTCAATGGACCTCTGGAAGGTCCACCCACTCCCCCCCCACCCCCACCTCACGCCCTACAAATGCTGTGACAAGTGGGACAGGTGAATTCTGGCTCATATCTTGAGGTATTATTAGCTTAAAAATAATAACATTTAATAAATTCTGTTGAAAGTTTTCACATTACCAGTTTCCTTACACTTCCCATACTTTCAATGATCCAATCCATTAAAGATTACACATTTTTGAGATCTGCTGCATTGCAACTCACCATTTCCTTGACTGAATTATTGCATATGAAAAGGAGGATCATGAATCATCCATCAAAGCAAATCAGAAATTTTAACAATTCAGGTTGGGTTTTAAAAGGTTTGAGCCACTGGTACTTTGAAAGTATGCAATTAGCTGTAGGATTTACTATATTATCAGTAAAATGTACTTCATCGATTGTTTTTTGGATGTGAGAATTGGAAATTTTTTAAATTAATTATGTATTTAATACTACTAAATATTTTTATTTTCGATCAGATATTTAATTATAGCCATGGTTTTGGTAGGTTGTGTTGGCAGTATGAAGTCTTACTATTGGTGACTGCAGGCTGTGAAATTGGATGCACTATGCCCATATTTTGTGGCAAATAAATGCCAGCTTTAATCTACAGTATGGTGGCAGCCTTGTTACACATTTTACATTCATTTAATTAACTTCCATGCTCGATATATACTGTTACTCTTGACTTCCTCTCCTTGAGCTGTTGTCTGGCCAGACCACTGAAAGCTAGAAACAAAAAGCAAAGAGAAAAATAATGACATTGGAACTCTAATTCCTAAATAGAAACACGGAACAGCTCAGTCAACATCTGTAGGAGGAGCAAATAACTATAATAATAGGAATATGCTGCAACCCACCAAATAATCAAACAGATTCTGATATAGTGTTGTGGCAGATAATAAAGCAGATGCGTGTCAAGTGCCCTGTAATATTCCTGGGGAATGTCAATCTTCCTCATCTTGACTGGAATAAGCAATGGGGCAACTCTGCATGCAAGTGGTAATTTATTGAAGATACCAGGGACTCTTTTCTAAAACATTTTCAAGGCATCTATATAAATAGCATAATTCTACACAGGTAATTTTTAAACTGTACGTACGTGGCCCCGATAAGACATTTTGGCTTACTATGTGCAAGTTTTACCTGCCTAATTCAAAAGAATATTCAATTCTGGAAGGGCCAGTTGCATGATTGATCTCAGAATTTAAAATGTGGATGTTGAAAGATTGAATACCAGGTTCCTTTTGTTTTTGGAAACAGAAAACTTTTGGGAGATAAAATAGAATTGTTTAAAATTATGAAAGGTTTGGACAAATTGGATCCAGGTAAGTTTTTCTACATGCAAACAGAATGTAAGAATGGGGGCATCAAGGACAACATAAAAAAACAGGAAATATGGGACAAGCTTTTATACTGAAAGGCCCGCGTGTCCACAGAACAGATTACTGAACTGGCTGGTGGAGAAGGTAACCGTAAATGAATTCAAGAAGCAATTCAAAAGGCACTTGACAGATGGTAGAGGGGCACAATGGTTAGTATGTTGCTTCACAGTGCCAAGGACCCAAGTTCGATTCCGGCTCAGGTCACTTTCTATGCAGAGCCTGTTCATTTTGCCTGTGTCTGTGTGGGTTTGATCTGGGTGCCCCAGTTTCCTCCCACAGTCCAAAAGATGTGCTGGTTAGGTACATTGACCATACTAAATTCTCCCTCAGTGTACCCGAGTAGGCACCAAGGTATGGCTACTCGTGGATTTTCACAGTAATTTCATTGCAGCATTAATGTAAGCTTACTTACAAAAAACAAATGGGATGCAGGGTTATTAAATTTGCATCAAGTAAATATTGCCAGTATATGGACCTAATGGACTGGAGGTCATCTCCAGCCTACAACTATTACGATGAACACTATGTAAGTGCATACCATTAGTTAGAACTAAAAGCTATCTATCCAATTTATTGCAACATATAATTTTTTAAAGAACATTCATCTTCTGTGCACAGATTGCTGTGTTATGGAGAACAGTTTTGTTTCTGGGTTATATGACGTGTGAGATGCTAATTCATTTTATCTACAGCAAATTTGCAAATAAGGTATACATTCTTTTAGGCGTCCAAAAAGCACTATGTGACTGGGATGAGAAAGATGACACAATGCGGGGACAATAAAGACAGTTGTGATTTCACCACGTGTTATATGTGTTGCTACGCTTGGAGCAGAATCTATATTTACAAACTTAGCTAATTGTATTGGAGGAATCAAAGGAAACCTTTGCTTCGCAAGGAAAGCCATCATAGACTATGTCATCTCCTCCAGCCTGACCTGCCAGCAATTTCTACTGTCCCTATCTGTCCTTGTAAACATCACCACTGCATTGCATTTCTATGCTGATTCATTCTTCAAGGTCGCTGCAAAGGATATAGGCCAGATCAGCTGGTCCACGATCAACATAGGTTCAAAGCAGGGAGGAATCACAGGTGATATGGCTGACAGGTTACTCTAAGGTTCAGTCACTTATTCATTTTGATGTCCATTGGCACTGGACTTGTGGACCAGGCTTCAAAGCCAATACCAAAGAACAAATGTGAACATTCACTCCTCCTATATCACAATGGAATACTGTAGCAATTGCTGTAACCTTACATTGAAGCATAGAAACTAGAAGCAGGAGTAGGCCATTCAGCCCTTCAAGCCTGCTTCACCATTCAGTATAATCATGGCTAATACTCCATCTTAATGCCATATTCCCACTTTCTCCCCATACCTTGATATCATTAAAATTTTTAAAAAATACCTGTCATTTTCTTGAGAACGTTCAGTGACTTGCTCTCCACAGCCTTCTATGTACAGAATTCCATAGGTTTACTACCTTTTGAGAAAAAAAATGTTTCCACATCTCAATCCTAAATGGTCGACCCTATATCCTGACAGTGTCTCTTGGTTCTAGATTCCCCAACCAGTGAAAAAAATCCTCCCTGCGTCTAGTTTGTCTAACTGTTCTTGAGTCAGTTGGGTACCTGACTTTAGTATTTTGTATCTTTTTCCCGACAGAAGAAAGTGGAAGAAAGACTGTGCGGGATGCATAGGGTCCTTAATTATGTTGACTGTTTCGTTGAGGCAGTGGGAAGTGTGGACAGAATCAATGGATAGGAGGCTGGTTTGTGTGATGGATTCGGCTACGTTCACAACCTTTTGTAGTTTCTTGCAGTCTTGGGCAGAGCAGAAGCCATACATTGTAATCAGATCTCCTCTAAACTCTGGTGAATACATGCCCATGCTGAACCAATCTCTCCTCATTAGAACAGTCCCACTAATCCCAACATCATTCTTGTGAACCTGTGCTGCATTCTATCTATGGCAGGTATATCCTTTCTTAGGTAGGGAGACCAAAACTGCATACAATACTCCAGATGTAATCTCAACAGGCCCTCTATCACCTCAATAAAACATCTCTATTTTGAACTCTTGCATTTGCCTTCCTAATTGCTTCCCGTACTTGCCTCTCCACTTTCATTGAATAGTGTATATCCAGACATCCCAATATATGACTATTTCTTTTTGTTTTTCATACCAAAGTGTGTAACATTCACATTTAGCCATATTGTACTGCATTGACCGTGGATTTGACCAACTCAACTTGTCTAAATCATCTTGAAGTCGCTTTGCACCCTCCTCACAATTTACAATTCCACCCAGTTTTTTGTTGACAGCAAACTTGCAAATGGTACATTTGATTCTCTATTAAGGTCATTATTGTATATCATGTATAACTAGGGCCCAAACATCTATCCCTGTGGTATCCCACTGATTTTACTGTCCAGCGCTCAAAAAAACACCCATTTATTTCCACTCTCTGCTTCCTGTCTGTTAATCAATTTTTGGTCCATGCCAATACATTCTCATATGCTGTCATCTTGCTCACTAATTCTTGTGGGGGATTTTATCAAAAGCCCTCAGAAAGTCCAAATGCATCACATCCACTGATTCTCCCTATTTATTTTATTTGTAATAGCTTCAGAAAAACTTAAGTAGATTTGTTAAGCATCCTTTCATAAACTCATTCTAGCTTTGTCTAATTCTATTAATGCTTTCCAAATGTTCTGTTATCAAATCTTTTATAATAGACTCTATTATAAAATAACATTTGATTTGATTTGATTTATTATTGTTACATGCATTAATACACAGGAAAAGTATTGTGTCTTGCGAGCTATAGACACCAAACATACTATTCATAAAAAAGGAAAAGAGAGAGTGCAGAATGTAGTGTTAAGCCATAGCTAGGGTGTAGAGGAAGATCAACTTAATGCAAGGTAAGTCCATTTAAGTCTGACAGCAGCAGGGAAGAAGCTCTTCTTGAGTTCGTTGGTATCTGACTTTAGACTTTGGTATCTTTCTCCCAACGGAAGAAGGTGGAAGAGAGACTGTCCAGTTGGAGGGGGATGTGCAAGGAGTGAGGTCAGATCACTGTCTGGTTGACAAAGAGGAGGAAATGGGTCAGATGTATCACTGGTGAGGAGAGGGCTGATCATTGGTGGGGGGGAGGACTGATTGTTGTCTGGTGATGGGGGGAGGGCTGATTGTTGTCTGATGGTGGTGGAGGAGGGATGATCATTGTCTTGATGGGGAGGGGGATTGCTGTCTGGTGGTGGGGGGGAAGGGCTGATTGTTGTCTGGTGATGGGGGGAGGGGTGTTGTTGTGGTGGTGGGGGGGAGGGCTGATTGTTGTCTGGTGGTGGGGGGAGGACTGATTGTTGTTTGATGGTGGGGGGGAGGACTGATTGTTGTTTCATGGTGGGGAAGGGGCGATTGTTGTATGGTGATGGGGGAGGGGTGATTGTTGTCTGATGGTGGTGGAGGAGGGATGAACGTTGTCTGGTGATTGGGGGGGAGGACTGATTGTTGTTTGATGGTGGGGGAGGACTGATTGTTGTTTGATGGTGGGGGAAAGGGCTGATGGTTGTCTGGTGATTGGGGGGGAGGGCTGATTGTTGTCTGGTGGTGGGGGGAGGACTGATTGTTGTTTGATGGTGAGGGAGGGGTGATTGTTGTTTGAACATAGAATATAGAACATTACAGCGCAGAACAGGCCCTTCGGCCTTCGATGTTGCGCCGACCAATTAAGAAAAAGCAATGACCCTCTAACATAAACCATTCCCTTTTCATCCATAAACTTATCTACTAACCTCTTAAACGCTGCCAAACTTGGCGCATCTACAACTGCAGCAGGCAGGGCATTCCATACCCTTACCACCCTCTGGGTAAAGAACCTACCTCTGATATCCGTCCTATAACTACCACCCCTTAATTTAAAGCTGTGTCTCCTCGTGCTAGCTTTCTCCATCCTAGGAAAAAGGCTATCACTGTCCACCCTATCTAAACCTCTAATCATCTTATATGTTTCAATAAGGTCTCCTCTTAGCCACCTTCTTTCTAACGAAAACAACCTCAAATCTCTCAGCCTCTCTTCATACGACCTGCCCTCGATACCAGGCAACATCCTGGTAAACCTCCTCTGTATCCTCTCCAATGCCTCCATATCTTTCTTATAATGTGGGGACCAGAACTGTACACAATACTCCAAGTGCGGCCGCACTACAGTTTTGTACAGTTGCAACATGACGTTGCGGCTCTGAAATTCAATCTCCCTATCAATAAAAGCTAAGACTCCATATGCCTTCTTAACAACCTTATCAACTTGATTGCCTACTTTCAGGGATCTATGCACATATACACCAAGATCCCTCTGTTCGTCAACACTATTAAGAGTCCTACCATTAGCCCTATACTCTACACATTTGTTATTCCTACCAAAGTGAATCCCCTCACACTTTTCCACATTAAACTCCATTTGCCACCTCTAGGCCCAGCTCTGCATCTTGTCCAAGTCTCTCTGCAAACTATAACACCCCTCTTCACTATCTACCACTCCTCCGAATTTGGTGTCATCCGCAAATTTACTAATCCATCCTTCAATACCCTCATCCAGATCATTTATAAAAATTACAAACAGCAGGGGCCCCAAAACAGACCCCTGAGGTACACCACTTGTCACCGAACTCCATGATGAATATTTTCCATCAACCACCACCCTCTGTCTTCTATCAGCTAGCCAATTCCTAATCCAATTAGCTAAATCACCCTCAATCCCATACATCTGCATTTTCTGCAGAAGCCTTCCATGGGGTACCTTATCGAACGCCTTACTAAAGTCCATATATACCACATCAACTGCCTTACCCCCATCCACCTCTTTGGTCACTTTTTCAAAAAACTCAATAAGGTTAGTAAGGCACGACCTACCCTTCACAAAACCATGCTGACTATCCCCAATCAATTCGTTTCTCTCTAAATAACTATAAGTCCTATCACTAATAATTCTTTCCAATACTTGCCCACAACAGAAGTAAGACTCACCGGTCTATAATTCCCAGGAAAGTCTCTATTCCCCTTCTTGAACAATGGGACCACATTCGCTATCCTCCAGTCTTCCGGCACTATACCCGTAACCAACGACAACCTGAAGATCAGAGCCAGAGGCTCTGCAATCGCCTCTCTTCGCCTCCCAGAGAATCCTAGGGTAAATTGATGGTGGGGGAAAGGGCTGATCGTTGTCTGGGATTGGGGGGAGGGCTGATCATTGTCTGGTGGTGGGGGAGGGCTGATTGTTGTCTGTGGTGGTGTGGGGGGAGGGGTGATTGTTGTCTGGTGGTGTGGGGGGAGGGCTGATTTTGTCTGGTGTGGTGTGGGGGAGGAGGCAGATCAGATGGTCTTCTGGAAGGAAATGGGAGTGAGACCAGACCATTCTCCGGGCAGCGGGGTGGGGGGGGGGTGCAAGTCTGTTGTTAGGGGGAAGAGGGGAATGAGGCCAAATCGTTGTCTTGAGGGGTGTGGGGGGGTGGTGGAGGGTGACAGGTCAGAATGGACCTCTGATGGGGAAGGGGCAGATGGATCTCTGGTGTGGGAGCTGGGGTGGGGGGGGCAGTGGTGGGGTCTGCTGCCACTCTGTGAGCAATCGGTGGAGGGAAGCAGGGGCAGGCAGGTGTGGCGATTGGTCTCAGTAGTGGGGGGATGGAAAAGGGGGGAGGCAGTGGTGTGTGTGTGTGTGTGTGTGTGTCCCTTATCCACCTCCCCACTACCCACACACATCACTGCCCCCCTTATTCACTGCCCAACTACCCAGACCGATTGCTATCCCTGCCACCCCAGCCCCCCACCAATCGCTTGCAGAGTGGCAGCGGATCCCCTGCCCCCCGCATCAGACATCCATCTGCCCCCCCCATTATACATTTGGCCCTCCCTCAAGAGATCCATCTGCCCAACCGTCCCCCATGAGTTACATCTTACCCCTCCCCCCCCCCACCCTCCCCAGTACACCCTCGCTCCCGCTTTTTGCTCCCAGACCACTTTCTCTGCTTTCTGCGGCTCGGGAGCGATCAGATACATGCGCACTTTTTCCAATTTTTTTCGAACTGCACACACATAGCTCAGAGCTCCAATTGTTCTGGCAGCGCTAAACTCACCCACAGCACGTATCGGATTCCAGATGCCTGACAGAGTATGGGAGTGCCTGAAAGCAGATTTCCTAAGTCAAGTCTGTACTACACCCAGAATCAGCACTTTGAACATGGTAAAATCAGGTCCAATATGTCTGATACATGAGATACACATATCTTACTGGTACACAGAATCACAGACATTAGTGAATATATGCAGTGGGGCTGACAGGCAATGTAATATGGAGCTGTACCTATCATCCTCCAGCCTTACACACAGTGATCCTATAGTGATGCTGCTACGCAGTATCTTACAGTTATACATTCTTAAATGTAGAAGATGATTATCTGAATGTTAGTTTCAAAATACTAACTCATTATTTAAAATACAATTGAACTCTACCACAATCCTTTAATGCATGCTACTAAACCATATTTAAAATATTTACAGAAAGTAGTTTATTAGTTGAATTCATGCATTCTGATCTATGCTGTGATATTGTACACATGCCAATTCAGACAATGACATCTTACAGGTCAACTGGGGGAGAAGGGGGTTTAATTGGAGAAGAAAAGAGGGAAATCTCAGAGGGAGAAGCAGTGGATTTGGGAGTCAATTTGAGGGGTGCCCTCAATCGCGTGGACCATTGATCCCTAGGAGTGTGGTTAGAGGTCTTCGTGGAGGCTGGATGTGGAAGGGGGAAATCAGAAAGCTGGTGGTGTGGGGGTATTGGAAGTCTCATGATGATGGGGTAATCAGAGGCCTTCTGGTTGCAGGAGAGTTGGGGCATTAGCACAGGTGGGAGTTGGGGCATTCATGGTGGAATTGAAAACTCCTGAGCAAAGATCAGACGGTCTGGGATGCCTAATTATTGGGCCTTCTTAGGCAAGTATTTTAAATGTCATTATCTGAATTGGCATGCATACAGTGTCACAGCATAGATCATTGTACATGAATTTAGCCACGAAACTACTTTCTGAAAGTAATTTATGGAAAGTTCAGTAGTATGCATTAAAGAATTGTGATGAAGTTCAATTTCATGGATTGTATTTTAAATAATGAGTTAGTATTTTGAAACCATGTAATCATCTTCTATGCTTAAGAATGTATGAATTATTTTGGTAAAAGTTGATTCTATTGAAGGATGCCTGAACATTGATTATATTTGCACTTAATATTTATTATAATGAAATAGTGTGTTTTGCACTTTTGATTTAACAAGCCTTTTTCCTAGCCTTTTTCCTAGGATGGAAAAAGCTAGCACGAGGGGACACAGCTTTAAATTAAGGGGTGATAGTTATAGGACGGATATCAGAGGTAGGTTCTTTACCCAAAGGGTGGTTCGGGAGTGGAATGCCCTGCCTGCAGCAGTTGTAGATGCGCCAAGTTTGGTGGCGTTTAAGAGGTTAGTTGATAAGTATATGGAAGAGAAGGGAATGGTTTAGTTTGGAGGGGCATTGCTTTTTATATTGGTCGGCGCAACATCGAAGGCCGAAGGGCCTGTTCTGTGCTGTAATGTTCTATGTTCTATGTAACAAAGATATTATTCTGGAAAAATTAGATTAAGAAGTAATTGATATTTACATGAACTCTGATGGAAGGCAAAATTGGAACAGCTTTTGCCACTGTTTTCATCAGTGAAAATGGACTAAGCTGAACTTATTTTAATCTCCATTCCTTGTTCACATTGTATTAATGTAATAAAATGTTGTGAATGGTTTCTTTTAGACTGGAACTAAGGAAGATGGTGTCTCACCGTGATTAGCAAAAGGGATTGGATGTTTCTAATGTGTAACTGTTCTCTGCTGAAGGAGTAGAAAGGTAAAGAAAGGAAAAACATCAGTGCTGAATGGGAAAGAAAAAAAATCTCAAATTCAACACAGACAGTAGATTCAAACATGACCTCAGCCACTGAATTCAACATTTCATTGGCTCGGGGCAGACCCAAGCAGGGAAACAGCTGAAGGAAAATATAGTTTTGAGTTTTTAAACTATTCAATCTCCTAACATCTGATTTTAACCTCTCCTTTAAAATTCCTTATACGAAGAACCCTTGTCACCCACATTTCCCATTTGATATCCTAACAGGGTTAACTTGTATGAAACACAGGGCTGAATTTTGTGAGAAATGACTAAGTCTAGTTGCTGGGCCAAAAGATGGATGGGTCCCTCCCCAGGTAGCAATGGCTCCTTCTCCAGCAATACTTTATATTGTTATTTCCCACTCTATCACAGCAAATATATCTATTATAGTTTGTTGGTTTTCTTTTGTGAATAACACCCAAATAAATTAAACAAAAGAACTATGTAACCAGCATAGCCCATCTCCATATCAACAAGCTGACAATGGAGCCAACTGAGATTGGCAGCCAGCCCCTTTAAACTGCCAGTGCAATAATAGGGTAGCAGTTTAATAAGTGTAATAACCCACCTAATATTGTCTAGTGCCAGCCTGCCCCCATTTGTTTTGGCCAAAAGGTTCCGTTCTCCTCTGAAAGGTATAGTTGTGTTCCTGTGGGAGTTGAGTGGTTGCTTGCTACAGGTGGTTTGTAAGAATAGTTGACAGCTCTTGTTATTTTTGGTATAACTCATTAGTGAGTTACCTGAGTGCAGTATCTTCCAGCAGCAATCATTCTAGACTAGTATACTTGAGGTGTCAACAGGATTGATAGCTGAAACTTGCTGTTTTTGATAACGTTATGAGCCAGATAATTATTTTATATGTGGAGAGAGATATTTGTCACAGGAAAGCAACTCACTGATTCAATATATCGCAGCAGAAGGTATCACAAGCTTTTGGCTGTCAGTCGTAGGACAGTAATTTACTGAGAGCTGACTGAAGACACTGAACAGAGAGTTTGAAAGCACGGTTAATGTTCCTATCCAGCTGTCAGGAGTTGAAAAGTTCTGAATCTGGGAGCAGCTCAGCAGAAGTATATTCCACTGTTAATGTATTCAGATACAAACCTGAAATATTCACACTTCATGACCATCTATATAAAAAGAAATAGAACTTGATTTAAATCTGATTTGTAAGGCAGTGCTTCTGGCACACAGCAATTCCTTACTACTGCACTGAAGGTCAGCCTATACTTAAGTCTTAGGAGTGGGGTTTAAGTCAGACAAGAATTTGGCCATTGAGGCAAGGTTAGCATCTAGCACTTCTACCTATGTCTGTCAAGCCCATGATGATTGGTCTGATTTGTGACCTTATTTATACATTTGCCTTGAAAATCCATTGGGCTTTTCCTAATCTCCCGTTGTAATTCCAGAAGAAGACTTAGAGTGACCCAAGATGGATTAATCATCAAAAACAATCAATTACATTCTGGGGCTTCTGCCAATTAATTGCCAATGAAGTCATATCTTTGAGAGGTAATGGCTGATGCATTGGCCGACAGCTTTGTAATCCCAGCAGCAACAACTGGGATGAATGGCCATTGCTGGGGCCACAAATTGTCCCACCATTTCAAAGAGCTCAGTTCAACTTGGAACTGGGGTTCTTAACAACCAGCGTGATGAGGGTAGGAAGCCAAGTTCAAAAAGCTGGGGTGGACGGACTATCAAGCAGTGAAGAGTTTAATCTGTTGGGTAGGGGAGAGGGGGGTAGGGTGGGTGGTGGTGAGTCGCCTCCGATTTGCTTAATGGCCTAACTCAACTGCAGCCCACACAGCTGAAGCTGCTGGAGTTACCTCATTGTGTGGATCTCCCCCCATCGCAGATACAGCACTGTTGGTGAAGGGAAGGGCCATTAAGTGGCCATTAATTGGTCATTTAATATCTTCAAAAGATTAATGGATAGGCTGTCCAGTGTCTCCCTCCCTCATGAAATTTCAGTCAGGCTGAGAGCAAGCAAGTAAGTGGTGGACAAAGCTTCAGACAGACTGGAGGATGAATGTAAAATCTAGCTCAACATCCGAGAGTCCAAATCTAATTCATGAGACAACTGTTTCCACAGTCTGGATAAGATCATTGAAGCTGAGGGTCATGCAGTTCAGTGTAATTTTTTTCATATTATTTCAAGTTTGTAGTCTGCCCTAGTGTGTTATTATATTTGTGCCTCTGCCTGTGACCTATATAAAAAAATTTAAAAAATATTTTGTCTTCCACTTTTGTTGAGACTTCCCAGTCATTTTTTTTAAAAAAAAGCTTTTCTTTGCACGGTGCCATAAACTCTGCAAACATCTTTCCTAAAGTTTCTTTCTTCAAAATATTTCACATTGTGTATTTTATATTAAATGATCAGAAAATCAAGGGAACTTCAAACCAGGCAGATACTTGTGCTTGTGTAAGGAATATAATCAAGCAGAAAGTGTTCCCATTATATAAATACATATGGGAATAGAAGGAAAAAAATCCATGTTTGCAGATGTTACTAAGGTAGGAGGTATATGATACATAATTTGACCTGTAGTGCTTTTGAACATCAGTCATCTACTCTCTGCATTTTAGAATGTTGACGTCTGGGATCTACAGTGCACTCCAGAGGCTCACTGTTGTGTAATGTGATATGACAGCACCTCAGATGCTTACAGTCTACACTCAATGAGCTATACTCATTGGAAGACTAACATACCTAAATGAGGGAGGTTTCAATAATGTGATTCAAATGTTTGCCTGAGGCTTACTATGAAACACATGCTGCAAAGTAGGGTTCTTACCCTCACCTATGTCTTTGCTATTTAAGATTTATTTTCTTGCAATTCATTGTTTCAGCTCCTTCTTGTTGAATAAAGGAAGGGAATGAGCAAGAATTAAAATCTGTGTTGCATGATCAGATATGTCTATTTGAGGCAGCTTCAAAGAGCCTTTCACAGAGACCAAACCAGTATGTTGTTGGATGTGTTTCCAATGTTGCCTAGATGTTAGGTTGGACTCTTCACTTTTGCACTCATTTTCTGTTCAGAAAGTAGATGCAAGAACCAATTTCTACCTCAGGCTTTTGTTCTGGATGTGTCATGAAATTACACAAACCTATTGATATGATGGTTATATTTGCTATACGTTGTATAACCAGAACAATGTTCAGTTGGTGAATTTCAGTCAATCTCTTTTGACAAGTGTTTTTTCCTATTCAGTATTATGCACTGCTATTTCTTCTTGATTAAGAAGAAAGTTATTTGATTAAGAAGAAGTTATCAAATGTTATTGTGAAAGCAGAGCAAAAGGGTCAATCTTTAAAAGTAAATTACTGCAGATGCTGGAATCTGAAAGAAAACCCAAAATGCTGGAAAATCACAGCATGTCTGACAGATTCTCCCTCCACAGATGCTATCAGACATGCTGAGATTTTCACATTCCACATTATAATATGGATTACATTTCTGCGAGCAAGTTTGCCTTCATGGATATAAGGTTGCAAGAAAATGAGGAAACAACAGAGGAGTGGGACTAATTGCATATCTCTTTCAAAGAGTCAGCACTGCTATGATCGGCCAAATGGCCTTCCTCAGTGCTGCAAGATTCAGTGTAACTATAGCTCTCAAATTTGGTTGCAAATTTCTGGATGTTTTAGCAATACGGGCATTAATACAGGTCTATAATAACATACCTCACATTACTGAGTGAACTCACAGGCCTATTCCGGGTAGGTTGTGAGGGTAGGCATAGACAACATGCATTAGTAGTAGGCAGAGTAAGCAGATCATGTCAGTTAGGCTGTACTGCTTTGACTTCAGCAATGGCATTTTTCATCCATAGCACTGCAACTAATATCTTCACTTAAGCCTCACATAGCAGAATAAGTGTTCAATTGCAGGAAGGATCACACATGTAAATGCACACATATACAGACATGTATATATACACGTGTAACAAGCATGTACACATGCATCCACACATGTATGGATGTACACATGCTAAAAGCAAATACACGCACGCCCACACACGTGTGTGTATATATACACACTCCAATTTAATGGGGTCATTTACGACTCTGACACAACAAGGACAAGAATAAATTGTTGTGGATGCTGAAAATCTGAAATAAAAACAGAAAATGCTGAAATACTCAACAGATCAGACAGCATCAGTGGAAAGAGAAAAGAATGAATAGTTTTGGTCTGTGCGCTTTCATCAGAACTGAGTGAAGTTAGAAGTGTTGAGCAAATGAAAGGGGGAAGACAGGAGGAAGAACAAAAGAGAGAGTCTGTGAGAGGGAGAGGATAGAAGAGATCGAATGACAGTAAGTTTCATAGTATAATGCTCAAGGGACAAGTAAGGAAAGAAAAGATGTGTCTAGAGGAAGTGTGAATAGAGGATAGCAGCTGTCCAAACACAAAATGAAGGAAACAAGAAAGAAATAAGAGAGAAAAGAATCTAGAAAAGAAACACAAAAAAAAGGGAGAGAGGTTACGGCCCACAAGTGACTGCAGTTTCATTCATAGCTGCTCCAATGGTGGCAACTATCTCCTACGTGAAGGTAAGGACATGCATTCATGGCTGTTCCCCACCTGTTAGGCTCTGCTGCATGCAATTGCACGTGACCTTGTCCTGCATGTGAGAGAGAAAGAAATGTGTCACTAAGTGTGATGCAAAATAAACACAGTGTACATGGGAGATGTGGCTATTAGGGCAGCGTGTGCAAGTATGGGTGTAAGCCTTGCAGCAAGTGTCAGGGTGTGTGAAGATCAGGTGACAATTTGAGATCTGAGATATGATTGGTGGAAGATGAGTAAAGGGACATCATGAATTGATCAGTGTATGAGACTACTGGTTTACTTAGAGCAATATGGCATTTGAAGATTCATTCACTGACCTTAACCACTTGTGGTATTGCAACCGGGTCCTTCGAGCTACACTGCTGGAACCTGCCATGACTGCTAGCTGGCAACACTGCCTGATCTGCTGGAGAAAATAACGCTTGTTTTCAGTCCATTTTCTGTGCCGAAGCCTCCGGTGCTGTATCAGTGATACTTGAAGCATGTTCTGTACCCATTTCTCAGCATTCTTTGTGCTCGAACACACCTTCCCAGCCACTTCAGTATCTTCTGAGCAGAATGCACTTCCTTTCAAATAGTCCAGGTTATTTTTAAGTGCTGGTCTCTCATAATATTGCACCCCTGATCATATAGCCACTTGACAGTGTTCTTAACATTAGCTGCACACTATAATCATAGTCATGAGCAGGCAGCACAAGACTTGCTTGCTGCTTGTATAACAATCAATGGAAACTTCACAATCACCAGGTATATTTTCAGGCCTTATTGAATTTCACAGCTAATAAATGATGCTTGTATTCACAAGTGCAAATATAAATTAACAATGTTGCTCATGGTTGTGATTTATTAATGGCACTTTCTTGAAACATGACTATTCATCTTTTTAGTATTTTTTCAATGTAGTGTGTACACATTTTATTGGGGAGTTTTAGGAACCTGAAGAATATTTTAATACCTACCACCATGCCATGGCAGCTGCTTTTCATATCCCCTGGAGTGAACCTCAAAAATCAGCACCTCAAAAATCCCTGAAGGGGGTTAAGTATTAAATTCAGAACCACCTTGGCCTTAAATAGACCTTGGTTGAGATGTTGCCATGTAGTTGGTGTCACTGTTTAATTTTTTTAAATGCTGGAAAACTGCATTAACATCCAAAAGTTACTACCTGTATAGAGAAGAGATGCATTAAAATAAATCTTCTTTACAATGGAAAATTGAAGGATAAAGGCGGTGAAAATGGTCCTCAGTTCTGATGCAATGCGAATGATGCAATGGCAATTTCCTTCTGCATTCTAGTTGTCCCTGTCCTTAATCACCATTCTCCACTGCCGGGCTGGACTTGTTTTTAACATAAATCTTTCCTCCTTTAACTCCAGTCACTTTCTCCAGATGAGTTCAGGTGTTTCTAATGTGTCATGATGGTCTGAAGGATCTGTTCTGTGATGTATGATTCCGTGATTCATATCAAAATATTATTACAAATATGAAGTTTGCAGGATTGGTGCATTTTGGGACTGTCTCTTGAATTTAGATAAAGTAAGGGAATGAAGAGGGCCATGTAAACTGTTTTGAATTCTGCCTGACAAGAAGTTTTGATGGCTTGATTGTTAAAGATTTAAAGACAGTACAGATATCTTACTGAGAAGAAGGAGAAAGACATTTGCACCAGTAAATAATGGTCAGGGCCGCTGTGCTGATAGTTACTTGATCATTAGGGAACAGGCTACCACGGAGGTGGGAATTTAAATTCCACTATCTGCTCTGGTGGGATTTAAACATGAATCCCTAGATCCCCTCGTAATAACGACCACTATGCCACTACCTCCCCTTAGGGACATGATTTTTTCTGTCGTTTACAGTATAAGTTGCCTATTGAATAATAGTTTGACAACATTGCTTTTAGTTTGTTTATTACATTAATGATTTAAAATTTCAGATAGTCCTTCCTCCTTCCAGTTTGCCACTAGACATCTGAATATCTTTCCAAAAGTTATCAGTCTCTAGAATTTGCAAGCAAATATTTAAAAGAGCCATAAAGTATTCTATAGATACATAAATAAAGTGGTAAATGTGGAGTTGGACTGCTGCTGGAAAAGCAAGGGAAGAGAGGATAAATAAAAATTAATAGGAAGACTTTCTCAGTGTTTTTGAATCAGTACTTCTAACAAGACAGAATATTTGACCAATGGCTCACAATATTTCAACAGTTAAGATGAATATACACATATACTGTCCGTAAAAAAAGATTCTGAACCCTTTTCTAAGTGGTCATCACTCTCCTTTTTAAGGCAATTTTCCCCTTGGTAGAACTAGGCCGCACATGTACAGCACATATTGAATTCTAAAGCCGCGTTTGCATTTTTCAATAGTCTTACACCACAAACACAGTCGAGTTGAAAATTACATGAGGTGGGCCTCAGGCATCAATGGATCAGCTGAGTTACTCTCCACTCCCTTCTCCCAGGTGAGAAGCAGGTAGCCCGCAATGGGGAATTACCCTAGGCTATTTCCTGCAGTCAAGGGAATCTGGAATTTAAGGTAGAATGGTTATAACATAGATTTAGAACTGAGAAGTGGAGAAACATTTTTAAATGCACATTTGCAAAGTTATGGAATGTCCTGTGAGCATGTGAAATGGTGATTGATTTTTAATTTGATTTGATTTATTATTGTCACGTGTATTAGCGTGCAGTGAAAAGTACTGTTTCTTGCACGCTATACAAACAAAGCATACTGTTCACAGAGAAGGAAACAAGAGAGTACAGAATGTAGTGTTACTGTCATAGCTAATGTGCAGAGAAAGATCAACTTAATGTAAGGTAGGTCCATTCAAAAGGCTGATGGCAGCAGGGAAAAAACTTGAGCCAACACGTCCTTGAGCCAGTTGGTACACTTCCTCAGACTTTAATATGTTTTTCCCAACAGGAGAAGGTGGAAGAGGGAATGTCCAGGGTGCATGCGTCCTTAATTATGTTGGCTGCTTTGCCGAGGCAGCAGGAAGTGTAGACAGAGTCAATAAATGGGAGGCTGGTTTGTATGATAGATTGGGCTTCATTCATGACCCTTTGTTTCTTGCCATCTTGGTCAGAGCTGGCACCATATCAATTGTGATACAACCAGTAAGAATGCTTTCTATGGTGCATCTGTAGAAGTTTGAAGGAGAGGGAAGTAATGGGAAATTGCAGCAGGGCCAACAAAAATGGTTAGAATGATAATTTGTGCAGAAAACAAATAGCAACATGGACTGATCCAGCTGAACAGAATGTTGTAATGGCTCAAATCAAATCAATCAAATTCAATTAATTGTGTGTTGAAAATTCATTTTGTGTACATTGCTCATCCTTTTAAGAATACATATATATAAATAACAACAATAAAAGGAAGAAAATTACCTAACACAAGTCTAACTTTGATACGTAATATACATTCTATGTATAAATGGTGGCGAGGCATGATTGTTCTTTACTTAGAATTTTGGACAGTATAATCAGTATATTACATTTGATGTCATCGGCTATATTTTTAACCATTAGCTCAAAGGCTTAGCATTGAAATAGTTAATATGTGTCATGCACTGAGAGTTTTTGCACCACACAGATGCTTGAGTTACATCGACAGTTAATTTTTTATGCCTTTATCAGGTGATGCATGCAGAAGAACTGGTCGACTCAAGTTTTCTCCAGCATACATACATTACCAAAAGAAAGAGGTAGGTTTTATCAGGTTACTGCAGGCTTCCATCCATCTGAGAGTGGAGTTTCACCATGATGATTATCTTATGATTATTAAGGTTGCAGGCTGATGAGTTACAAGTACTTAATAAATTATGCAAAGCTCTAACGCTATAATTTTAATCAGATATTAGATGAAAGTCTAAGCTCTTGAAAAGTAATTTACTCTATTATTGCTAAAGAAACATTTCTAAAAAATCTCCAACGCTGTAACAATTGTCACAGGCGTGTACAATAGGTCCAAAAAAATTCTACAATCACAGAATCATTAAAGGAGCAGTTATATATACTGCAGCTAATATCTTGTCCAGCCTCATTCTAAGAAACAAATTTTGAGTTAGTGCTGGAGGCAGAGAATATCACTTGTGAGACAGTGATATTGTGAAGCGGTAGCAATTACTTTAATGACAGAATATTGCAGGCAGTCAGCTCATGCTCTTCGAATATGTACAGCTGGCAAGCTCCACAAGCAGGTCAAACGAAGAGAGAATACTACTACTGGTTTACAACATGTTGAATGTGAGTGGAGCTAAACCTCGAGCTACAGCTGACCATTGCTGTCATTGGATATGTCAGCTTTTGTAGCTGAATAGCAGCAGCAGGTCTTCATGCATCAGACGACACATCCGATGTAGCTCTGCCTGACTGTTGACCTAACCCCTGAGGAGGATGTTACCATGGCCAATGACTAGTAGACATGACAGCCATGCAGAAACGGTTGCTGCTTCTTGACAGGTGTGACCAACTGGGGGCACTGACCCTGCCATACCTTCTTTGACATGGTGATCAGAGAAAAACCATCTGACCCACATTCTGGATAGCCAGAAATTGATTTGTCATGCCACTTTCCTTTAAGAAGCTGAACCTCTGGCTGCCATAATCGTCAAACAGAGGTAGTCACATCTGACTCCAGATGTTGCTGTGCAGTTTCTGGCAGCTGGTTGGTGGGCACACATGATTATTGCTGAGTCCACCTGTACATTATCCTCTTCTTTTTAACAGACATATCATGACAGCGATTCCTATTGACAAACCTATTACTAACACTCGTGATGCTTGAGGTAAAAATAACGAATGTACATTCCTTGGCACAAAAGCAGAACAAGTGCTGCAAAAAAAAGTGAAGGGAAACAATTACAGGATAGCTGAAATTCTTACCTTCATATTCGGCATCTTTTCCATCACTTCCTGAAAGTTCAGCTCTGTCAGCCATTTTCAATAGGTGTACATGACATTGGCTGTCATGGACAGCAGAACTGTGGAAATGGATGGGCAAGTACTCCAAAATGAAATAGTGCTCAACTGAAGCGAGGGCATTGGACACGTATATCAGAAGAAAACAATAGTGACTGAACAGTCGCAGAAAAATACTCTTTTGCATTCTTGGGATGTGAACAGTAAAGCTGGCATTTTATTATTCATCCTAAGCTGCCTTAAAGTTGCCAGTGGATTACTATTGACCAAAAATTCAAGTGGACTCACCACGTAAACACAGTGGCTACAAGAGCAGGAATACTGCAATGAGTAACTCATTTCCCAACTTCCTAAAACCTATCCACCATCTACAAGGCACAAGCCAGGACTGTGATGGAATACTCCCCACTTGCCCGGATCGGCGCAGCTCCAACAACACTCAAGAAGCTTGATACCATCCAGGACAAAGCAGCCTGCTTGATTGGCACAACATCTGCAAACCCTCCACCACTGACACTCAGTAGCAGCAGTATGTACTATCTACAAGATGCACTGCAGCTATTCACCAAAGGTCCTAAACCCACTTTCTTCCAGAAGGACAAGGATAGAAGATGCATGAAAGTTCCTCTCCAAGCCACTCATCATCCTGACTTGGAAATATATCGCTGTTTCTTCAGAGTTTCTGGGTCAAAATCAAGGAATTTCCTCCATAACAACATTATGGGTCAATCTGCAGCACATGAATGCAGCGGTTCAAGAAGACAGCTCACTACCATCTTCTCAAGCACAACCAGGGATGGGCAGTAAATGCAGGCCAGCCAGTGATGCCCATGTCTCACGAATGAATAAAAAAAAACTCCCAGAGGGCATTTAAATATCAACCATGTCAGTGTGTGACAGGAGTCTAAAGTGGGTTTTATCAGGTCAGCTTTGTGAATTTTGTTCCCTACAAAGTAATGATAAACCAGTTAGGCCTCCCAGCATCTTCATAGTGAGTTGTACTGACACCAGATGTGGATTCATTTATCAGAATTATTAGTTAATGCTTCTGGATTGCTAGTCCAATTATATGTGAGGAAATAATTAATTATATTTTGTGTATCTTTGCATGGGTTAAAACAACTAAAAGAAAATTATTGATGACAGAAGTTTCATGTTTCATGGAGCTGCTGTTGTCATGTGGAATGGTGTGAGAAGAGCTCACAGAGCTGACAGACAGCTCATCTGCCTGTACGGGGTGCTTGCAACTCTCTGCTCACCAATGATGAACAGGTACCCAGTAGGGAGACTTGGTGCCTCATTCATCTCTCAAACTCCTCCAAAGGTCACAGCTGGTGTGCTGGTTTGCAGGTCCAAACATGACCTCTGTGACCTCTGAGGGTGTCCCTGAGGAAACCTCTCCATGAGGGTTGGCACTCTTTCAATGGAGGAGGACATATGCTCGGTGCTCAGGGTCAACTCATCACTCAGATTGTTCCATCAGTAAAAACTCTATGCACAATGGCATGCAGACTCTCTTGGACCTCTGTCATATTCCCCCCCGTGCAGCCACTGGACATAAAGTTCTGCTACCTGATGGGCATCTCCAAAGACCCATCATCTGTCTTGGAGTCAGCATGATCCTGATCTCCAACAGTGCCCCCACAATGTGTGAGTATTTGTGTTTGTGCCTCGTTCCGAGGGACCGCATGGTACAGGTGCAGGAGCAATGATTTCCTGGGTGCCTAACATGGGGGTCCTTGGGGCCACCTGCAGCTGGTGTGGTTAGCTCATCTGTGGAAGGAATTCACAATATCAGTGAATTCAGTCATCTTCGTCACTATACATGATAGGTGGCCTGCTGAGACAGTGGAGAGATGCTCCATGGTGTCATCTACAATAGGAGCTTCAATGGGTATAGTGGCTGGGAGAGTTCACTTTCTGATAAAAGGGGCTCAGGAACTTTCCTGTACCAGTGGCTCTCACATTTGGACCTTCATCACAAACCCCCATCTCAATAGAACTGCGGCAGTCAGCTGGCCACGGCAGTCCAACTCTAGAGCATCTCTCTCCTCATCAATACCAACAGATTGGGGACACTCCCATCAGCTCGGCAGCGCTCCATGGTATTGTGATTTTGTCTTCTCCTTGCAAGGCTCATGAGGGTTCCAGATGCCCCTTCCTCTCCCCACCACCATAAAAACATTTAACAAGTTATTTCGCCATGGCACAACTCTCCCTTCCAATGCATTGCGGCATATTGCGTTGACAGTCCAGCCTTGCCAGGTTAGCTTCATTGCCATTCAGCATACATGTCAGGATCCCTGATTATTCAGGGGACCAGGCACCCAACTATACCTCACAACATAGGTCCATGTCATCTCTCCACATAACCTTGCTGACCACAGAAGCCCGTGAAACCTTTGGCCGCACTACAAGCAGTTGTGATGATCAACATTGTGTCCACTGAGCTAAGCAGCTACCTCTGTCCATGCCTTCTTCATCAGGTGGGACAACCTTCTTGCTCCTTGGCATCAGGACATTGCACCAGGTCAGTCACCTTTAAAATGCACACTCCAGCCACCACCCACACAGCCATCTAACTGGCACATGCATTACACATTGAGTGGGCCTTAACTGGCCACCCAGGGTAATACGCCAATTGGATGGCTATGTGGGTGATGGCTGGAGTGTGCATAGCATCGGGTCTAATCCAGATCCAGGGGAACGGTGTGGATTTAAACGGAGAAGAGGAGGTTTCTTGAAGGCTGGTTGCAATCTTGGAGGGAACGGGTTTCACATCCGTTCTCACCTGCACCAGCTTCTGGCTCATATCGAATATAAAATTCAGACCAATGTTAAATTTGTTCTTAAGGCCCATTTGAGATTCTATGTGGAAATTTTGAACGTTATATGATAAAAATGGCAAAGAGCAAACTGAAAACATTCAGTGTCGATTCACTGGTTTCATGTAGAAGATGAAGTGTTGCAATCACAGAATCACAGAACCGTTACAGCATAGAAAAAGGCTTTTCCCTTAGCTCTGCAAGTTTTTTTCTCTTCAGTAATTATTCAATTCTTTCATGAAAGACACAGTTGACTATGCCTTTACCACACTCTCAGGCAGTACATTGAAGATCCTCATCATTCATTGTGTAAAAAGGTTCAGTTCTTTTGCCATTCACCATAAATCATTGTTCTTTCATTCTCGGCTTTATCACTACTCAGAACAGTTTCTCCTTATCTAAACTGGTCCATTCCTCTCATAGTTTTGAATACCACCATCAAATTCCCTGCGACCTTTTCCTGGAAGCCCAGCTTCCCAAATCTATCTAATGTAGCTGAAATTCCTCATCTCCCGGAACCATACTTCTAAATCTCCTGCACCGTTTCTACTACTTACACATTCTTTTTACAGTTTGGTGTCCAGAATTGGACACATGAAGTGAGATTTGTAAAGTTAAGACTTTGTTTATTAGCAATGAGAAAATTAAGATCTTCAAAAATTATGATAGTTATGATAAATAAGGTGGTAGTTTATATCAATGGGTGCTCAAGACAGTACACATTACAATAATCATGAAGGAAGCGTTAGGAAAAAAAGCTTTATACGGAGGATAGTTGGAATGTTGAATCATTGGGTAACTTTCCAATTCCGCCTGCCATGGGAACTGTGGAGGGAGGGAAAGTCTGTTGACCTCGGGCAGGATTTTCCAGTTTTGGGATGAGTGCAGCCGAAAGTTTCGCCCACTGCTTCAAGGAAGAAAGTGGCTCTTTTTAGAGGAGTACAAGGAGTGAGCAGGGGAGCAGGATTCCAGAGGCAAGGTGATTCCTACAGAAAAAATAGTGACATAGATTTAATGGGCCGAGGGGCTCAATTCAGTGCTTGATCGTTTTGTGACTGCATTATTATATCACATCAAATCTCTCAAGAGGCATCCCTGATTGTTTAAGCTGGATTTTCTCTCGTGAACCAAAATCTCATGAAATATAGACAGAAACTTGCACCTCCATCACAAGTTTTCTGAAATAATATTGAACATACAACAGCTGGATAATGAACTTAGTGATAAATGTAGTTATGAATTTTTCTGTGAGGCAAACTGTTCACCTTTAGAGCAGCCACAGATAGCTGATGGATGTAATTAACTATGGCAGTAATTATCTAGATAGTTTACACCAGTACAGAACCTGTGATATGCATGAGTGATGATTATGTTGACCTGTGCTTGAGTTTTGATGTCAGAATTAATTTGGAAAACTAATAATCTAAAACATTTACACCCAAAAATTTCTGTTGGCATGGTAATCACTTCATTATAATTTAATAAATTGGAGAATTCACACCAGTTTATTAAACCTCAGTATTCCTGTTCCTGCTGTAAGTGAACTGGCTAGATTCTACAATAGTCTGTCTAATTGTGGTGTAAAGCAGCACGAATATAACTTAGAAAGTATTGAAATTCTAGATTAATATGGCCTGTGAAAAGAAAAATCACTGCTGAAACAATGGAAACTCTTGTTAGAGAAATGAAGGTTATGTTTTTATTTTGGCACGCTAGGGTACCTATTTCAAATAGTGACTGGTCAAAACACCTTAGGCATTTGATTGAATTGGATTGAAATTTTCTTTCTTTGTTTTGTTTTACTATACCTTGCCTCACTCTCGCCACCTTTACTAACATCAGCTCAGCAACTGAATGCATGTTCAGCTGCATGTACTTAGATGAGGTTGGAGAGGATGATAATAGGATCCACAAGGCCTATATTGGCAGTTCAGGCACCATATCAGTGCTATACACTGACTAAGATCATAATCTGCTCATTCTGGATGTTTCTGCAGAGGTCCCAATCTATCACCCTTCTTAACATGGCCATTAGCAGGGAACATAACAACTCAACAGGAAAATATCCCATTTTATTCCTAGCTCCTGTGGTGTCAAAATAAGCTACAGAGCCAAATTAGTCGCCTGGCTGTAATGGCACTTGAACTGATCACTTGCAGTGGTTTTTTAGGCCCAAACTTTCCCCATGATGGACAGCATCTCTGTCATAGTGAAAACCCTGGAAATGGCTAGCAATCCAAAATCACTGGAGTGGAATCATGCAAGGTTTGTACTTGCATGATTACTGAACTGCCTTCACTAAAGTGGGATTTTGGTAGGCCAGGAGTTTGAAACATGACATGTGCAAATGAGACCAAGAAAACCGAGGCCTGAGCTTGGTGGATTATTTTGGGGAGCCATGGTACCCTTTAGATCTGGTCCCAGGACACCTTTTGGAGAGAGAACACAGCCTTTGGGATTGTTAAAAGTAAACATGATTGTGTGGTAAAAGTGTTAATTCATGGGAACTATCAAAGGACTGGCAAGTTGACAAAGCACTTTCAAGCTGTCAAGGAACTATCATCGGATACTAGGTGAATTGGCATGGAGGGAGTACGGCGGTGGCATGGGTTGACATAAGTTGCACTAAATTTGCAAAGGGGACATGAAGGGGTCATATGCCTGGGTGGGGGCATGAGGGAGCATGTGAGGGGTTAAGAGCATGAAGGATGAGGGCTGAAGGACTGTTCTTTGTATTACTCTTTTTATTTAAATTAATTCAACACAGGGCCAGAGAACAAAGGCAAAGAGTCCACCGCAGCTCATGTCTGGACCCAGCAACCTCCTCATTCATTCAGCAGAACAATTTTCAATCCAGGCTGCACCCCACATTCCCCTACCTCATTGCATTCTGACCTATATTTTAAGTCCTGAACCCAAAATTCTCCTGTCACTACCCACTAAATCCAGGAGCAAAAATCTGAGTGTCAATCTATAGCTTTAATATTTTTCAATTGCATGGAATGAATGAATTAGTTTGAAAATATATTAAAATTGCAATTTTGTGGGCTGAGCGACCAGTAAATTTTCCAAATAACGAGCACATGTTGAATGCACAATTTAGACACAAGACTAATCCTCACGCAGCAATTTCAGGACAGCTGGAATATAGTCAGAAATCTCACAATGCAGCAGGGTTACTAAGGTGCTGGCCATAAATGTTCAACTGGTATAAATCTCTATCAACTATAATTTCTAATCTCTACTCTTAAGGATTAACAGCCTTCATGGTTCACAGTGACAAATAAGTCCTCAACTAATGTGTTAAACACAAGTATGATCATAAATTAAAAAATTAAATTCTTTTGATTTCAACTCATCTTTAGGATAAAAATCACAGTATTGATCACAAAAAAACCTTGTACATTATCTGAATGGAGATTTTGTCTTATTGGGGTTAATGCTTTCATTACAAAAGCAAAAAATAATTTCGAGTGTGTTAAGGTAACAATATGATGTTTTTATCATTTTAACTTTTTGTTCAGATAACATTCCAAGTTGTCATGCCTACTACAGGTTTTTATGAATTGAATGTAATGCTTCACTTTCCATTGCTTTGCCCAGTTTGCTTATACCAATTCCTGATGAAAAGAAAGATCTGAGTACAAATTCTAGTTATTATTAGTCATCAATGTGTCATCTTCAAAGATGTATTCATGCGACAGTTTTTATTTGTAGCCAATGGTGTGAACACAGAACAGCCCATTCTGCTGATGTCATGAAACAGCCTTGAAATCATTAATCAACAGTTAGTCTGAATGTGCTTTCTGCTGCCTTCTCAGGATCTATTATTGCGACTATATTCAAGAAGGGAGACAAGTCTGATTGCAGTAAGCACAAAAGCGATTCCCCATTTCTAATGCAGGGAAGATAATTGCAGGGTTCCTCCTCAACCATCTCCTCCAGCTCTTAAAAGTTGAACCCCTACAGTGCAGAAAGAGGCCATTCAGCCCATTGAGCCCAAATCGACAACAATGTCATCCAGGCCCTATTCCTGTAACCCCACGAATTTACTTTACTAATCCTCCTGACACTAAGGAAGTGTGGGAGGAAACTGGAACTCCCAGAGGGAACCCAAGCAGACATAGGAAGATTGTGCAACCTCCACAAAGTCACCCAAGGCTTGAATTGAACCCGGGTCCCTGGTACTGTGAGGCAGCAGTGCTAACCATTGTTCCACCATGCCACCTTGCATTGTAATTTTTGCCCACTGAGATATGATTTTCAGTGCTTGGCATATCCAATGAAAAATGCAAGGGACAGCACCAACTGTATACATTGCCATTTCAAACTTATGAAAGAGTGACGTCTTATTGAGTATGCTTCTCAAGTTTGTTACCATCCATTGTCTACTCCATGATGACATGCAAGTTTAATCCCCATTGATGGAGAACCACGGTGAAGACTGCAATCAAATAAGGCTGTGTTGTCACCCCAACTCCTTTCTCCATCTTTCTTACTGTACAGGCTTGAAGACGATTTACAGAATAGATGGGAAATTGTTCTACCCATACTTCCTTCAATCCAAAACCTATATTACTGCGTATGTGCATGTGTTCATGTTTTTGCTCAGATATTGAGCTCCAAGTCATTGTCGACTTTTTCCCCGATACATATGAGAAAGTAGGCCATTCATTAAGCACCCAGAAACCTAAGGTCCTCTTCCAATCATCTCCCATAACACAGCACCAGACCTACCAATTAAGACAATAGAGAGATCCTCAAAAAATCGGGCACATTACATTTTAAGAGTCTCCTCCTGACAAAGGCATGATGTAGAGATGCTATTGGACTGGGCTGGGCACAGTAAGAATCTTCACAACATCACATCGAAGTCCAACAGGTTTATTTGGAATCATGAGCTTTTGGAGTGCTGATGAAGGAGCAGCTCTCTGAAAGCTCATGATTTGAAATAAATCTGTGGGACTTTAACCTGGTGTTGACAAAGACAGATATCGATGATGGAATTCATCATGATTTCCAACTTGCTAGCATAGCCTTCAACTGACAAAGGAAAAGAGTGTTTGAGAACCAGAATCTCAAACCGAAGGTGAAGATCATGGTTTACCTAATGGCAGTGATCCCTGCCTTTGTATATGCCTTAAAGACATGGACAATTTACAGCAGGCATCCCAAAGCACTGAAGAATTATCACCAGTTGTGTTGTTGCGAGAGCTTTTAAATTTGATCGCAAAAAGGCAGCCAATATTATGTCCTTTACCAAACCAATATGCTCAGCATTGAGAGGCTAACCACTCAAAACCAGTTCTGCAGGACAGGACAGAACAGATCATTTATATGTATACTACCAGACTCCTTTACTTGGAATTTGGCTGCTGAGGAAAACCTCCAGGAGACAACATAAAGGCATTGGGGATGCCCATAAAGCATCCCTGAAGAATTCAAACACTTCTGCCAATTTATGGGGATTTCTGGCCTGTGGCAAACCAAAATGGAGAAGGTTCGTTCAGGAAGGCACTGACATACATCGTCAGGAACACACGGAGGCAAAATGAAGTATTGGAGAGGATGTACAAACATTCAAACAACTCATGTACCAAACACTCAAGCACTATCTGTCCCAGATGTGGCAGACTCTGCTCATTGGCCTTATCAGCCAATCAGGAGTAGATTCAAGTCATCCTCGATCCTGAAGAACTAAGAAGTATTTCCCACAATCTCTCTGAATTAATTCCATCAAGAACTCACAGACCACAGTGTTATGTTCGGAGGCCAGACACAGAGTTGACCTGACCAAATGCAGAATAATCAAATGACATGCACAATTTCAAGGTCAGCGGGTACACATTCAAATCAGTTATGTTCCACAGACAATTAAACAGTCAATTAAAGCCATTAACAAGGCGATGGACAGCGATTTTAACAGCATGTACAATTTTCATCATAGGCAAAACACATTTTTTTCATTTCCTCATCCAAGGGTGGAATACAAGGACCCCAAAGGAGAAATACTTTGTTTGTCATTATCTACCCTCACTGTATGAAGTACAGAGTTGTCCCAGAATTTGAGGATTTTGGTAATGTTTCAATCCTGCTTTTCAGCATTTCAGGAACTCATCTTCCCTGGAAGGTTTCCCTGAATATTGCAGCACTGTGCTCCCTCATTTGCAAGGCACTGATCATCTGCATCTCATCTAAGAGAAGGGTAGGAAGGAGAGGAGGAAAGGTGAATATATGCAGCATCTGAGGGAGAGACCTTTGAGAGGAGAGGCACAGGCTCTGTTGTGCAAGGCCGGAAGGGAGGCCATGGCAGGAGGGTCCACCGAAGAAGCCATTACCCAATAGAACACAGAACATTACAGCACAGAACAGGCCCTTCGGCCTTCGATGTTGCGCCGACCAATATAAAAAGCAATGCCCCTCCAAACTAAACCATTCCCTTCTCTTCCGTATACTTATCAACTAACCTCTTAAACGCCACCAAACTTGATGCATCTACAACCGCTGCAGGCAGGGCATTCCACTCCCGAACCACCCTTTGGGTAAAGAACCTACCTCTGATATCCGTCCTATAACTATCACCCCTTAATTTACAGCTCTGTCCCCTCGTGCTAGCTTTTTTTTTTCATATTTCAAGTGTTGCTTGGGTGTGCAAGCAGCACTCCAGCTGCCTCCAGAAGTCCAAGATCTAATTCTGCAGGAGGTTCTGCCTCTCGAGAGGTATAGTAACAATAATACTTCAGGTGCCAGAATCTAAAACAAAACAGAAGATGCTAGAAAAGCTCACCAAATCTGACAGCATCTGTGGGGAGAGAATTAAGCTAATGTTTCGAGTCTGGATAACCCTTCGTCAGAGCAAATGATTGGTATGGAAATTGGTGCGGCTTTGAAGGTCACTGAGATCTTAGCCAGGAATAGCTTTTATAAGAACATAAGAAATAGGAACAGGAGTAGGCCATCTATCCCCTCGAACCTGGCCCTCCATTCAATAAGATCATGGCTGATCTGATAGTGATTCAGTTCCATTTACCCACCTGCTCCCCATAATCCTTAATTCCTTTATCGATCAGAAATCTGTGACTTAAACATATTCAATAGATAGCCTCCACGACTTCAATGGGCAGAGAATTCCAAAGTTTCACTACCCTCTGACAGAAGTTCCTCCTCAGCTCTGTTCTAAATTGACTCTCCCTTATTTTGAGGCTGTGCCCTCTAGTTCTTGTTTCCTTCCTAAGTGGAAATAATTTCTTTGCCTCTACTCTGTTTAGTCCCTTCATTATCTTATATGTCTCTATAAGATCTCCCCTCCGCCTTCTAAACTCCAACGAGTACAGGCTCAATCTACTCAAATTCTCCTTAGAAGCTAACCCCCTTGTCTCTGGTATCAGCCTGGTGAACCTTCTCTGTACTCCCTCCAAGGTCAATATACCTTTTCGCAAATAAGGGGACCAAAATTGCACACAGTACTCCAGTTGCAGCCTCACCAGTGCCTTGTACAGTTGCAGTAAGAGCTCCCTGCTTTTATAATCTATCCTCCCTCGCGATAAAGGCCAACATTCCATTTGCCGCCTTAATCACCTGCTGCACCTACATTTGATTTGTTGTGATTCATGCACAAGGACCCCCAGGTCCCTCTGCACAGTAGCATGTTGTAATCTTTCACCATTTAAATAATAGTTCATTTTACTATTATTCCTTCCAATATTTTACATCCATTTCCATCTACGTTGAATTTGTGAAGATAAGGTTCCAACCAGAAATCTAAAAATGCTGACAACTTCCTAAAATAAGCCTTTTAAACATTGTTGTGTGCTTTTTCTAAATTATTGAACATTAAAAGTATTGTAGTCCACCATGTTCTTAGTCATACAATTATATTGTTACTTTGTGAGAGTTGATTAACTTTTCATTTACAATTTGTTGCAGGATACATGACAACAACAATATCCGCATGTCTAGACATTGCACTTTCTCCAGGAGATGAGAGAAAAAACATATTTCTTTCCATGTGATTTTCACTCCATGTTACTGTCAGAGCAGTGCATCTAATTAATGTTGATGGACTGCAGATTGAACTTGGTCCTGTGCGAGTTCATTGGGACCTAGTGCCTTGCCATCTTTCATGTTACTGAGTGCTTTTGCCACCTTCTGCTATAGCGGATTGTCAGTGACTCTTTCTGCCTGACTCTCAGTGGGCTCAACAGGCTGATGTCTATCAGCTTCTATTCATTCAGCAGCTTTTGAAAAGCCACGACTCCATCTGGTCTATATTAACACTGGAGACTTATGATTTTTACCATCTGTATATTTCACACAAGATGAAGTTTTGGCTTTCCTTTGTGAACTGCAGTTTGCTGTCTCTCCATTTTTTTTTCTGTAAATTTAGTAGTTCCAAGAAGCTTTGCATTTCCTATCGCACACAATTCTCTTTCTTGCAAGTTGAAAATTCCAGTGGGACTTTGGGAATAGAATAGGCTTAACAAATATTTAGTCTTTGCTGACTTAATGACTCTCTTTAATTGACAAAATGAAGAGATTATCATCATTACTACTTCCAAAAAGTTCAGCTTCAGTGTTGGGAACTCCTGTCAGTGTAAGTCATGCCAAGTTACTTGTTTTCCAGATGTGCTTGCTTACCTCTTTGTCTCTAAAGGCTCCTGATGTATCTTTTGAAAAATCCTTTCATAGAACGTGGCTCCCGCTAGCTAGGCCGCATTTATTGCCCAACCATTCAAGCAGTGACAGGGCTTTGATTTTTCAGTTCAGAGACAATTTTTCCCAGGTGAGCAATGCTGTCCTCATTTTGTGCATTTTGTGAGGTGGTGAAGGGAAATTACAATGTATAAAATGTCAAGAGCTTTGAAAGCCTAGAAACAAGAAATAAGGTGAGAATTATTAGATCTTTTCTGATAGGTCAAGAAACATTTAAATCATTAGCAACTTTCAATATATTGCAATGTATGAAATCCTGAATAGAATTGAGAGAATGGATACTGAGATGATCTTTCACCTTGTGGGAGAGTTTAAAAATAAGGGGCTTCCCCTTTTAAGACAGAGATTAGGAGAATGATATTCTCCGGAAGGTTGTGAGTCTTTCGAACTCTCAAACAGTATTCGGGCAGAATCATTAAATGTTTTTAAAGCAAAGGTAGATAAATTCTTGACTAACAAGGGAGTCAAAGAGTATAGGAGTGGAGAGGAAAGTGGAGTTGAGGTCACAATCAGATCAGCCATGATCTTATTAAATGGCAGAGTAGGTTTGAAGAGGCTGAATGGCCCTACCCCTGCTCTTAATTCAAATACTTGTATGTTAAATCTCTGATTTTAACAGCATTGAACCTATGAATGAAGTTGTGAATTGCATATTCACTACTGAAATGAACCTTGAGCTATTCAACTCCCAACACTTATTTGAGTCTCGGTAACAGACTTCCCACTTGTTTCAGTCAATGTCAGTAAGAAGTACCTAATCTGCCTGAAAGAGTGGTAGAGATGGGAAGCTCACAACATTAAAAAAGCATTCAGATGAGCACTTGAAACGCCAAAGCATACAAGGCTATGGATCAAGTACTGGAAAATGGGAATGGAATACATTGGTGTTTGATGGCCGGCACAGACACAATAGGAGGAATGGCCACTTTCTGTGCTGTAAAACTCTATGACTTGATGAGAATCATGATCTCCAAAATTTCTCTGAGTGCCAGTGACCTCGGATGTCCAGAATGTGTCTGCTGTGGACCAACCTGTGAGCTCTGCTCACCAGATTGTGACCCACTGAAATGTGTGTCTCCCTATTCCTGCTTCTAGTTTCTATATTTCTAAACCTTTTAGAACTGAGGTGAGAAAGGGTGGTGAATGTGTGAAATGTAGTTGAGGACAAAATATCTGATTTCAAGTAGAAATTATATATAGCTCTACAGGCTAAAGGGATACAAGGCATGAGGAATGAGGATATTGAATTCGAATGATCAGCTATAATCAAAATGAATGGCTGAGCAGGCTCCAGAGGCCAAATGGCTCATTCCTACTTGTAGTCTCTATGTTTCTGTGCTGTTGGAGGATATGGGTGAAGGCTGAGACAGGTATTCATTCAGTGGTGCTGTTTTCAGGTTCCACATCTGAAATGACATCAGGAATCGATCTAATGGCCTGACTGTTGAGGGTCTCAGGCGCTTGGCAGAGTTACCTATGAAAGAAAGTAGAGATGATTAATACATTGCAGGTTGTTGTAAAACAGGGCAATACATTCACAGTATTGTTGTCTGGGGAATGATCTGGTGTAGACTCCTCACATGGGTGTTTGTCACTGACCTTACATGGGGCATAAATGTAGTCCATGTCTTCGCCAGACAGCATGATGGCTCTTTTCTCCAAACCAGTGGAAACTCAAAGTTTCAGCATGCTACACCAGGTCTAGGATCTGCCCTTGTAATCCTTGATTTGATTTATTGTCACATATATTAACATACAGTGAAAAGTATTGTTTCTTGCATGTTATACAGACAAATCGTACCATTCACAGAGAAGGAAACGAAAGAGTGCAGAAGTGTTATGTAGTGTTACAGTCATAGCTAGGGTGCAGAGAAAGATCAACTTAATGCAAATTAATTCCATTCAAAAGTCTGACAGCAGTAGGGAGGAAGCTGTTCTTGAGTTGATTGATACGACCTCAGATTTTTGTATATTCTTCCTCACGGAAGAAGATGGAAGAGAGAATGTCCAGGATGCATGGGGTCCAAAGCTCTCTGCTTTGCTGAGGCAGCGGGAAGTATAGACAGAGTCAATGAATATGATGCTGGTTTATGTGATGGATTGGTCTACATTCATGACCTTTTGTAGTTTCTTGTGGTCTTGGGCAGAGTGAGAGCCATACCAAGCTGTGATACAACCAGAAAGAATATGGTACATCTGTAAAGGTTGGTGAGCGTCGCAGCTGACATGCCAAATTTCGTTAATCCTCTGAGAAAATAGAGGCGTTGGGGATATTTCTTAACTATAGTATTGGCATGGAAGGGCCAGAACAGGTTGTTAGTGATCTGGATACATAAAAACTTGAAGCTCGCAGTCCTTTCTACTTCATCCCCATTGATGTAGACAGGGACATATTCTCCTTTATGCTTGCAGAAATCAATGACAATCTCCTTCATTTTGTTGACATTGAGGGAGAGATTATTGTTGCTGCACTAGTTCACCAGATTCTCGATCTCATTCCTGTACTCTCTCATTGTTTGAGATCCAACCCACTATGATAGTGTTGTCAGCAAACTTGAAAATCGTATTGGAGGGGAATTTGGCCACACAGTCATAGATGTATAAGTATAGTAGGGAGTTGAGAACACAGCCTTGTGGGGCATGAGTAGTGAGGACAATCAATTTACTGATTGTTGTCTGTGAGTTAGGAAGTTCAGGATCCAGTTGCAGAGGGAAGTGCTGAGGCCCAGGCCATGGAATTTGGAGATGAGTTCCGTGGGAATATTAGTGTTGAAGGCTGAGTTGTAATCAATAAATAGGAGTCTGACATAGGTATTCTTGTTATCTGGGTGTCAATCTTGTCCTGCATAAAGACAGATGGCGAGAGTTTGGGTGAGACATATGCCAAGGCAAATGATGTGCAGATGATGCGTAGAGCCATGGACGGAATAAAGAAGTGATCTCTAGAGGAGATGAGCCCAGAATGAGATGAGAGGGTGTATGTGAGAGTGAATGGCAATATCCCTTGAGCTGACAGTGTGGAATCACTGTGAATATGTGATAGGCTTGTGAGTGTGTGAGTTGAGTGATGAGATGATTGACTTATGCTGGCACAACAGATGACATCATTCATCCTCTTTGTGGATGGTAGTTCTCCTCTGTGCATCATTACCACTAACTGTCACAGTGGTTATCACAGTGATGGCACCAGGGTGCTGGGTTCAATTCTGGCCTTGGATGACTGTCTATGTGGAGTTCGCATGTTCTCTCCATGTCTGTATGTGTTTCCTCCATGTGCTTTCCATGGCCACTGTAGTAGCTGAGGATGCTGTCACTTTTTTTTTCAAGTTAACATAATCCATTGTCATTGCTTTTAGGCTATTTAATATTCAAGTCAGTTTAATTATAGAGAGATGTGAGGATGTGGAAGTCATTTCCATGGTTCATAGTTGCGATGGAAATATTGGACTATAACTTCCACCCAGTGGTGTGAAGTAAAGTCCTGGTAGAATTATAGGAGTCTATATTTCACATGGTCAACATCCTTGGGGTTACAATTGACCAGAAGCTCACTTGGACTTGCCACATAAACACACGGCATACAAGAGTAAGTCAAAGGCTAGAAATGCTGCAGTGAGTAAGTCACCTCCTGACTCCCTAAAGCCTGTCCATCATCTGCAAAGTACAAGTCAGGAGTGGGATGGAATACTCTTCACTCGCCCCAGCAATACTCAAGAAGCTTGACACCATCCAGGACAAAGCAGCCACTTGATTGGCACCATATCCACAAACATCCATTCCCTGCACTGACAATAGCAGTGTGTACTGTCTACAATACTGCAGCAATTCACCAAAGAATCTTAGGTAGTACCTTTCAAATCCACGACCACTTCCATCTAGAAGGACAAGAGCAGCAGATACATGGGAACACTACCAGTGTTAAGTTCCCTTCGAAGCCACTCATCATCCTGATGTGGAAACATATCACCACTCCTTCACAATCTCTGGGTCAAAATCCTGGAATTCCCTCCCAAATGGCAATGTGGGTCAACCCACACCAAATAATTGCAATATTCAAGGTGGTGGCTCACCACCACCTTCTCAATTGCAATTGGGGATGGACAATAAATACGGGCCAGCCACAATGGAATAAAAAAAGGAAAGAGATGCTACAAAATGGTACAGTGAACCATTCTTCTCTATGCTACTGTCTTCACTACCATCTCCGCGCTGCAATCATCAATCAGGGAGCTGGAAGCTGAGTACTGTTTCATTTGCCTGCATCCTCATACCTGCACCGTCGGCTCCTTTCCCTGTCATTTCATCATTTGTTTCCTCACTTGAGCTGCTGATCAGTTGAACTGCCTTCTGGCCCTTTATATTTCAGATTTTTTATGCACATATTCTAAGAGTCCCCTTTAATTGTTTCCATCCTTCTAAATCTCATGCTGTTTTTTCCTCCCTCATAAAAGTGTGCATTAAAGTGGTCCAAATATGCACCAGCCCAAGCAGTGCCCATTGATGAAATCAAGATCATGGAAATTTACCCCCCCCCCCCCAAGAGTAGAGGGGAAAAAAGCAGATTATCTTCTTTTGCACCTGGTTGCAAATGATTGACAGAACAGAGGAAAATCAGATGGCGAGGAGCGTATGTGGGTAATGGAACTTGCTTCATTTCCTGTCCTGCTATATCAATTAATTACATTCTGCCCAAGAGATTATTTACACACACACACACACACACACACACACACACACGTGTGAAAGAGGAAAGCCCAAGGTCTCACTGGAAGTTGCCGCAAAAACTCCTTATACTTTGATCTGTTGTATTCATTTAATTCAAAGTTTACCGTGATCACATAAAATACACAACTGTGAAAAAGCTGTTTAAACACAACCAACCTCAACATGACAGCATTCTAAGATTGGTATCTGTGCAATTATCCTATAACAAATACAAGTCCAGTGCAATGGCAGTCACTACTTTTATTATTCATAATTATAGGTACTGCCAACATTACACTCTAATTGATTTTGGCTGTTCACCATCTGATAGCTTTAATTATTGATGGCCTGTGCATCAGTGACTATGTATTAACTAGGTAGTGTCTGTGCATATTACCTTCAAGTCTTGGAATGCACTCCAAACATTAGTCTATGTTTCCTTTACGTAGCTGACGTAGAGGACATATTTTTTACCTTGCTCCATCCACGCATATGTAGAAATAAGCTGTAGTATGTGGCAGTGCTGTCTTAATACTTCATAGAAGAAAGAGAATAGATCTCTTTTCATGAACTGCATCAATTCTCTGTAATAAGACCTTTGGGAACATTTCTGTTATTATTTAAAAGATCAAATAACTTGAGTGAGACTGGAAATGAACACCTCCTCGGTCTAAAAATAGGAAACCTACACACACCACAAAACTGTAAATTTATTTATATGGAGCTGAGATTGTGTTCCTGCATGAAAATAGGTCACAAAACATGTTTCAGCAGATGTTTCATTTAATGTAAGCATTATGAAAAAGGTTTCAATATATCAAATATTCGTTTTGGTTTTTGAATGGTATTCTCATGCAGCAGGTAATGTATCAGTCCAAGCCATTAAGTGAATACAAGAACAGAAGAAATATGAGCAGGTGAAGACTATATGGCTTATCAAACTTGCTCTGCTATTCATGGCCGACATCAGGCTTAATTCCCACTTTCTCACCAATTCCTCACATCACTTAATTCATAGAAACATAGAAATTAGAAGCAGGAGTAGGCCGTTTGGCCTATTGAACATGCTCCACTATTCACTTTAATCATGGTTGATCATCAAGCCTTGATCCCACCTTACCTCCATATCCCTTGATCCCTTTAACCCCAAGAGCTAAATACAATTTCTTCTTGAAATCACACAACGTTTTGGTCTCAACTACTTTCTGTGGTCATGAATTCCACTCTCTTGTTGAAGAAATTCTTCCTCATCTCTGTTTTCCACCCTCTGGATTAGAAAATTCCAAAGATTCACAACCCCTTAAGTGTAGAAATTTCTCTTCAACTCAATCCTAAATTATCAATTCCTTATCCTGAGACTGTGCCCCCATGTTCTAGATTCCCCAGCCAGTGGAAACAACCTCTCAGTATCTAACTTATCAAGCCCCTTCAGAACCTTGTCTGTTTCAATGAGATTATCTCTCATTATTTTAAATTCCAGAGAACATAAGCCCAATGCACACATCATAAGAATTTTCTATGTCTGCAAAATGTTGTCCCTAAAAACTCATTAGCAGATAAGGAAGTTAAGTTTCTCCAAATATGACATTGCATTAATTAAGTATTTTAGTTTACCATCATATGTTAAGTTTATTCATAATGCATTCTTGGAGCTCAGGTGAGTTTGGATTCATCACAACAAATGTACAATCAAGCAGTTTGTCAGTGATGATGCTAATTGCCCCTTTATCTCTTTATCATGCAAACTGGTGCTATAAATTATGCTGCATTAATCTAACTCTGGAACAAATACATTGGAGCACTGATAGAAGTGATGAGACAAGGAAAGATTATTTTAACTGATGAGCCCTTCATATTATTGAGAAGGAAAGGAGTATTGCCCCCTGCAGTCAAAAATGGAACTCACCAACTGAACAGTTGTTGAAGGTGAAGTTTAAAAGTTTATTTAGTTGGCTTACATTAACACTGCAGTGAAGTTACTGTGAAAAATCCCCTAGTCGCCACTCTCCAGCAGCTGTCTGGATACACTGAGGGAGAGCTTAGCATGACTACTGCACCTAATCTTTCCAATTGTGGAAGGAAACTGAAGCACCCAGAGGAAACCCATAGAGACACAGGGAGAATGTGCAGATTCCACATAGACAGTGGAGACTATAGAGATGCAAATGCATTCCCCTGCCGCTATCTCCAACATCTGTTAGTTGGTGAGTCCCACTTTTGACCAGGCATGAAATTCCTTCCAATTATCTCGGTACTCTATGGGCAGCCTTTTTTCAATGCCTCGAATATGGATTGAATTGAAACTGGAACAGAAATGGTTTCAAATCCCCAATTACCCTATTCTAAAAGACAACTTAATCTGCATTTTCTGACTGACATTTCTTCATGCTAAGGTGAATGCTTCTGAAATAAATGAGTTAATGTCTGCATTAAAATCTGGCCAGTGAGAAATCTGAGTCCCAATGTTCTAATACGCAGGGCCACCCTGGAAGTATAACAATTTGTAATTTAAGATCAAACATGTGTTAGGCATTAAATGCTACAGAAAAAATTCATTGTAATTATTAAGAAATACTGCGCCAATGTCTTTTTTGCATCTTTTTTCAATAAAGACTGATTTCTTATCACACCTACTGGCACAGACTCTCTGTGCTCCACTGAGTCTAAATAATAGCCGAAGACTGACATTTGAAACGTTACATTTGCTTCACAGTTATATGTGGAGAATATTGGGAGGCATTGCTGTCCCGATTAATATTAGCAACAGAATGCAACATGAGCAAAGCACAAGATATTCGGAAACAATGTTTATAACACGATAAAAAATATACCACTTAGAAAATATGGCAGCAATTTTCCCTTGCGATTTTCCCTCAACTTTACTGCCAGGTCGGGGTGGGAGATGCGCTTCGCTGAGATTTGTACTGAGATTTGTGCATGCACCGGGAATACATGTGTAAATCTCAGAGCTGGCAAACAACCGCTGGTCAGACCATGCTGGAAACTGGCGGGAAGACAGGTAAGTAATTTGAATTTTTTAAAAATATATTTTAAATGTGATTGTTGGGAACTTTCAGATCCCAACAAAATCTCCCATGAGTACTTCATTCGGTCGAAGTTTACAGTAGTTCCCTACATTTGTGGAAATAGCAGGAGATCCCAGTGGAATGAAGAGGAGGCAATCAGGGCCCCCTAGGGAGTTGGGCAGTGGAGGGATGATGCCCCGTTGGGATGGGCACCCTGGCACTGCCCAAGGGGCAAAGTGCCCAAACCCGGGGGCACCCTGGGCATTGGGCAAATCCAGAGGGGTGGGGCCTATTGTGGGCAAGGTTTGGGGTGATCGGTAGAGATGGAGGGTCCTGTTACTACTCTGCAGACAGAATCAATCTGGGATGGAGGGAGGGCAATAATTGGGGTGGGCTGGGGAGGAGGGGGAAAGAGGTGTCTGCTGGGATCATCACTGCTATGCATCAGAGCGCTCTGGAATGGAGGGGGGATGATCAGGGTTGGCTTGGGAATTGCTGTGCGGGCTGTGATTGGGCCGTGGGGGGTCACGGGGCTGGAGGGGCAGTACTGCAGAGGCCCCGGATTGGTCAGCAATCGAACTCGCCAGCAAACGGGGAGACTGACGGATCAGGGGCCACAGCATATGCTTAGAGTCCCAGAACTGTCAGACTCCAGTGTGAATAGGTTCAGGCCTCCGGAATTTTTGATGATATTCATAGCTGGGAACTCTGCTGCACACAGAGTGCAGAGATTCAGGTGAGAAGCTGAACTGACAAAACAGTCGGGATCGGGAACAGTTTTCCCACCAATTCAGCACTTTTGGGAGAATCGCGGCCTATGATGCAATATAATGCTATTGAGAAGAGCGCCTTGTAGTGATAGCAATATTGTAATTAGTTGAGGTAACTTGAAGAATTTATTTATATTTGTGGAGAATGTCAGATCACGGTAAATGAACTTATTTATATTTTCTGAGTTGTTTTTAAAAACAAAGTTAACAGACCATATAGTGATTGAAAAGATGCATTAAAACCCCATATTCAACCTTTCTCAACCCATTAAACATTGAAGTAATTTTTTAGTTGATTACTGATTACAGTGTTGGCTATCCGTATGTGGTGAGCTCCCTGGTGATGCTAATAGTGACAGTTTGGATTAAATTACTAATGAATTAAATGAATGGTGATTATGAACAACAGTTGCAGTCATTGAATGGAAGGTTCTCTCAGTTTTAGGAAGAGTGCAATGTTCTTTGTAAGTCAGGAAGTCTTACAAATTTTTCAAAGAGATGACTATGGTAAGGATTGTACAGACTTGTTCTTCCTGAAAACGTAATATCCCATCTGAGGTCAACAGACCTTTCCATGGTCCACCCCTTGCCCACTCCAATTCTCATGGCAAGTAGGATGGTAAACTTCCAGCCAGGGAGTGTATTTGATTTGATTTGATTTATTCTTTTCACACGTATTAACATACAGTGAAAAGTATTATTTCTTGTGTGCTATACGGACAAAGCATACTGTTCATAGAGAAGGAAAAGAGAGAGTGCAGAATGTAGTGTTACTGTTATTGCCAGGGTATAGAGAAAAATCAACTGAATGCAAGGTAAGTCTAGTCAAAAGACTGACAGCAGAGGGAATAAGCAAAATTCTCTGACTGAGATTCTTCCATCCTGCCCACCACGAGAATCGCAGCAAGCAGGGATGGACTGTATAAAGGTCCGTTAGCTGCAGGTGGGATTTTCTGGTTTTGGGGTGAGTATGATGGGGAAATCCTACCCTATGACTCTAAGTTGTGCACCCAGGCCAGGTCACTTTTCGACATGTGCATAACAAAGCAGAATATTTTAAGATATTACATATTCAGATGAATAGAATATGCAAAATTATTGTTTGCTAGAGGCTGGACACTGGTAACTTGTGAAATTGTAATTAAAGTGATTAAAGGAGCTTGTAAGAAAAAAATAAAGACCAGAATAAGGATTGCAGGAGTTGTGCAGGGCGTTGCATCTCAGCAGATTATTTGCTTTAGCTATGGTAATATGATCTGGCATTCATAGTATTAAAGTCCATTCATTGTGAAATAGCACATCCTGTCATTTACAATGTAAAATACCAGGGGAAATTGACTATATATAAAAAATGTATTATCTGATGTTCATCTGTCACATCTCAGTGCCGCACATTCTCAGCTCAAAGACTCATACTTTGAAGTGTACATCAAACCTGGACCTGTTGACGCAAGTGTTTCCTTTTACAAAATGCCAATAAATCATAAGTGAAAAGATATAACAATGTAGCAATGAGGGACCAAAAACTACCATTCGAGAATTTAAAACCTGTGAAAACTACCAATAAAATAGCAGAAAGGGCTTCAATATTTTTTAAAGGCCCTTCAACTTGTATTTGATAATTAGCCTTATGAGAGTACCACTTAAACTCAAATTGTAAGTAAATAAATCTTCTGTTTAAAAAAAATACACACTCATAAAATTACTATGAAATGTTCCCAATAAATGATGACTAGTGAAGCATGACATTTCAGGAATATACCATCACACAGTTCCTCAAAATAGGGTGTTAACATCAAGTAACAATTTATCACTACCAACCTGCTGTCTATTGGAGGTATGATAAACCTACAGTTTTTAACATGTACTGGGGCATTAATCAATAGGCAATGTACCTTATCTTTTGTTCGTCCTTCAGATCAAAAAATAACCATGTTAAGCATCTGTTGTGTTTGTTAGGGTTCTAGTAGGTAAGTTGGTAACTCCTAAGGCTGTTCTGTGGCCCAGAAGATTCTGTTGGAATTCGGGCAAGATACTACAGGCAGTTAAGTTATGAACAAGTTGCTGGCTCAGTAGATCTTCTCCTTGCATTTTCTCTCAATCTCTGACATGCACTTGCTTTCAAATGATGTCACAATGTTTTTTATCTGTTTGCACCAGCGATCCTGGGCATGCTTCTCCCAGGACAGTGGCACAATAGTTAGCACTGCTGCCTCATAGTGCCAGGAACCCAGGTTCAATTCCAGGCTTAGGTCATTGTCTCTATGGAATTTGCACACTTTCCCCGTATCTGTGTGGATTCCCTCTTAGTGCTCTGGTTTCCTCTCACAGTCCAAAGATGTGCAGGTTAGGGAGATTGGCCATGCTAAATTGCCCCTAAATTGTCCGGGGGATTAGCTAGGATAAATACAAGGGGTTATGAAGATATGGCCTGGATTGGATTGTGGTTGATCCAGACTCAATGGGCCGAATGACCTTTTTCTGCACTGTAGGATTCTATAATTTATGATCTGTGACTTGAAGTTGATATCAAATCTTTTAAATGAAGTCTTGATTACGTCCTCATAGACCACTATCAGAATGCAAAGTCTCAAGTATGTTGACAGGGCAGAACTATTGTTGCATAGACTTTCAGTTTGCTAGGCAGACTTAATCCTATTCATTCCCAGATTGATGATCAAAGCCTTCTAAAGGCAATTGCGATGGTAATTATTTCATGTGTTTAGTTGTCGATTCAGACAGCTTGAGAGAGTGTGCTGCCAAGATAATTGAATTTCCACAATGCTGACAGGTTCTGAACATAGGCTGAAACTTTGGGCTTGAGGTAGAGCCTTCCTGGGCCACTAGTTCAGTTTTTCTTTTGTGTTGATCCTAAATCTGGTTCAGAAGGATTTCTCTCTGATTGTTGCAAGATTGATGATTTCCTTTCCATTTGCACACATAGACAATGGAAGCATCTTTTCTTGCAAGGTAGTTCATTGTTCCCATATAGGCTGAAAGAGTTCAGGGAGCTTCTTGACCCCGTTTTGTTTCAGTTGCTTTTCTCAGTACATGGTGGTCTGCATCAGCCCTTGCACAGAAATCACCAAGAATAATTAGCTTGTCTGACTTTGGAGCACTAGTAGACAAGGAGTGGAGGTCATCATGGAATTTATCCTTGACTTAATCAGGGTTGGTTATACACTGATGAGAAGTACTTGCCTGTTGAAGATGTTTGGAACAAATCTTAAACTTTAACATATATATTTACATGTCCCAGTTTCATTTTTGTTTTGTTTATAAACCCTGGTGCAGGGAAGTGTGGATGGACTCCTGACTGAAAGGACAGATCTTTTGAATTTGTTTGTATCGATACATTTTAGTGAAGTTTTACAACCCCTGAAGTTAAAGATATAGGTTAAAAGTTATGTGGTTGTAGGGAGGAGAGCACAAAGTAGAAAAAAACTTTATTGCAGCCTAGCGACAGTGATACAGGGACATAGACACAGAGAAAAAACAGAGAACAAGTTAGTGTGCGTCAGAGAGAGAAAACAGGGATTTTCAGCACACTGAGAAATAAAACACTATCAGGGAACAATGGTTTCCCAAATAGTCAGTTATTGAACTCAATAAAGTGGTCAGTTCAGCAAAAGAGCTTCTGAAAGATGGAGTTTAGAGAGCAGTTTTCAGTGTCTCAGGAAAAGATATGAGTTGGGTGAACAACATCAAGTGAATGATCAACAATCCATAGAATCATGGGCAGTACAGTAGTGCAGTGGTTAGCACTGCCGTCTCACAGTGCCAGGGATCCAGGTTTGATTCTTGGCTCGGGTCACTGTCTGTGTGGAGTTTGCACATTCTCCCCTTGTCTGCATGTGTTTCCTCTGGGTGCCCCAATTTCCTTCCACATTCTCAAAGACGTGCTGGTTAGGTGCATTGACCCGAACAGGCACCTGACTGTAGCGACTGGGGGTATTCCACAGTAACTTCACTGCAGTGCTAATGTAAGCCTTACTTGTGACTGATAAATAAACCTTTCATAGAATCCCTGCAGTGCAGAAAGAGGTCATTCAGCCCATCAAGACTGCAGTCACAACAATCCAACATAAGCCCTATCTTGTAACCCACATATTTACCCTGCTAATCCCCCTGACACTAATGAGCAATTTAGCATGACCAATCAACCAAACCTGCAAACCTTTGCACTGCGGGAGGAAATCAGACCACCCGGCGGAAACCTACGCAGACACTGGGAGAATGTGAAAACTCAACACAGACAGTTACCTGAGGCCGAACTGAACCCGGCTCCCTGATGATGTGGGGCAGCAATGCTAAACACTGGCACCCCCTAAATGGCACTCAACTGTGCCAAGCCCAAGCAATACAAATATCTGAGATCATGTACAATTGATTCAGGAACACTTTCTTCCTTGCTGCTATCAGACTTTTGAATGGGTCTACTTTATATTAAGTTGATCTTTCTCCACACCTTAGTGATGATTGTAACAATTTTGCACTCTTTTTCTTCTGCCCAATGTACTCTATGAACAGCATGCTTTGTCTGTATAGTGTGCAAGAAACAATACTTTTCACTTTGTATATACATTTGACAATAATAAATCAAATCAAGTCAAAGCAAGAAGCCTTTCTGTCAAGACAGCCTGTAATATTATTGTTGGAGTAAAGGAATAATGGGAATTTGAAGCATCTTCTAGTGTTTGTATTGAGATCTTTCTGATCTTTTTGCCTGGTGTAATACAGTTAATTTTTCTTATTCAATAATATTTTATTTTTTGCATTTGCAGACTCCTATGACTCTGTTCAGTAACTTTCTTGCACTGTTTCTAAAAAATAGTTAGGATCTATAATGCCAAGTTTAATGCTGAGGTCTGACTTGCTCAGTGTTAACATCAGCTGAGATTGTAACACTGTGCAGGATGAGTTTAAGCCCCATCTGACCATTGTTAACAGATGTTTCAAGACAGCAAAGCCTGTGCCAGTTTCACACTTTTTTTCACAGTCACCCCAAGAGGATGTGAAATTGTACTGATTTCACTGAGCTGGAACTCGTCAGGAAGGTGAGCCTTACTGAGAGCAGTGATCTGGATGTTATACCTGGCCAGCTTTTACCAACAGGAGCAGTAAGGTTTGTCGGCTGTGGTGTCATCCATGCACATACAGTATCACCTTTATTTTTTTCTTTGAGATTGATCTGTGACTGCATTGATGCCACTTTCAGCTTGTTGGCCAAGGAGATGAAGCAAACAATATTTAGGACATCTTTTCTATCCCCTTCTTCATATTAGAGAGATAAGCTTTGTGCATCTGAAAAGGGCTGTTCTGTCACTTAGGGAGGGACTGCTAAGATCCACTTCTGTTTCCTTCAGAGGACAAAATGGCCCTGAGATCCCTGAGTACGGGTTTGTACCAACAGTGAATCCACAGCTGCTGCTATGTTGTGCATCCGTAACAACATTTGTCCCAGGTAAACGAGACATGGACTTGTGAATGAATTATATAAAGGGAAATTTGTGCATTATCAGGGTCACTTTTTTTATCCTGATAAGGTTCTTAGAAGCTGCAGCAGGGACCATAGTTGAGGGGGTGCAAAAGGAAAAGCCCTTCAGGTATAGGCTTAGAAGGCAATGGGAATAGATGGAATGCCAAAAGTCAAGCCCCGAGGACCTGGATGTAATGCTGCAAGAAGTTAAATGACCTCACACAAGTGGTCAATGTTCATGAATGCATCTTCAAATGCTATGTTATAACTGCAGAACTAGCCTCAAATTCTGCTGAATTCACTACATTCCCAATGTTCAGCTAGCAAAAATCTTGTTCAAATGATTTATATGATTCACTATCTCTGGTCTCACATTAGCTGGATGTTGAGGGGATAGAATTCATCTTCATTCTAGCATAGATTGTGACAAATGCTTCTTTGCGTGTAATATGACATGGTATAATTCATAAATTTGAAACAGAATGTTTATTTGAAACAAACAAATTTGGTTTGATTTGATTTATTATTGTCACATATTAGAATGCGGTGAAAAGTATTGTTTCTTGCACACTGTACAGTCAAAGCATACTCTTCATAGAGAAGGAAAGGAGAGAGTGCAGAATGTAGTGTTACAGTCTTAGCTAGAGAGTAGAGAAAGGTCAACTTAATGCAAGGTAGACCATTCAAAAGTCTAATGGCAGCAGGGAAGAAGATGTTCTTGAGTTGATTGGCATGTGTCCTCAGACTTTTGTATCTTTTTCCCAAAGGAAGAAAGTGAAAAAGGGGTTTTCCGAGGTGTGTGGGGTCCTTGATTATGCTGGCTGCTTTTCCAAGGCAGCGGAAAGTGTAGACAATGTCAAAGGATGGGAGGTGGGTTGAGTGATGAACTGGGCTTCGTTCACAATCTTTTGTAATTTATTATTGTCTTGGATAGAGAAGGAGCTATACCAAGCTGTGATACAACCAGAAATAATGCATCTATAGAAGTTGGTGAGAGTTGTGATAGAAACACCAAATTTCCTTTGTTTCATATCTCTACTTTCTCAAGAAACTATGTGCTTGTTCTATCTACTGGTAGAAAAACATTTGCAACTGTGCCAGAACCAAGCAATATTAAAGTACAAGAGTCTGTCCACACATTGAGGTGGCATGTTGGCACAGTGGTTAGCACAGCTGCCTCACAGCGTCAGAGACCTAGATTCAATTCCTGGCTTGGTTCACTGTGTGGAATTTGCATGTTCTGCCTGCACCTGTATAGATTTCCTTTGGATGCTCCAGTTTCCTCCCACAATCCAAAGATGTATGGGCTAAGTTGATTGGCCATGTTAAATTAACCCTAGTGTCAGAGGGATTATCAGGGTAAATACATCGGGTGAATACAGGAATAGGGCCTGGGTGGGATTGTTGTTAGTGCAGACTCGATGGGCTGAATGGCCTGCTGCTGCACTGTAGGGATTCTATGATTCTAAAGGGAAGAGAGAATGAAATATAATTAACACATTGAGAGACTCAATGACCTAAGAATGCATGGTAAAGTGTGATATTTTGAAAATATCTCAAACTCCAGCCTGCAAAGACACAGGCAAAGACAAGTTTATTGGCACCATCACCTTCACAGCAACTAGTGATGTGATCCTGCTCTGAAGTGCTATGTGGATTGCAGATTTAGCTAAGGTATCTTTTACTGGAGTACTTGGGTCTCACATACTGCTACTCACGGAGGTTCAGGTTCCCTGAACATCTGATGCAAATATGCTGATTGCTCTTCTCCCCCATGTTCATTTGCCCTATTCCAGCAACTTGTTTAATAGTCAATGGCTTCTGTTCATTCTCCAACTCGTGCTGTATTCCAACAGAATACCAATAAACCCTGAAAAATATGAGGTGATGCATTTGAGAGGCCTAATAAGGCAAGGGAGTACAAAATGAACGGAAGGATACTGGGAAATACAGAAGACCACAGGAACCTTGGGGTGCATGTCCAAAGATCCACGAAGACAGCAGGACAAGTCGGAAAGGTGTTAAGAGGTCATATGGGATACTTGCCTTTATTAGACGAGGTATAGAACATAAGATCAGGGAGGATTATGATGGAGCTGTATAAAATGCTCATTAGGCCACAGCTAACGTCCAGTATGCAGTTCTATAGGAATGACGTGGTTGTACTAGAAACAATGAGCAGAGATTCACCCAGGATGTTGCCTGTGGCTCAGCTACGAAGAGAGGCTGGTTAAACTGGGATTGTTTTCCTTAGAACAGAGAAGAGTAGGCAGGGATTTGATTGAGGTGTACAAAATTATGAGGAACATAGATAGGGTAGATAGGAAGAATCCTTTCCTCTTAGGAGAAGGGTCAATAGCTAGGGGGCATAGGTTTAAGGTCAGGGGCAAGAGATTTAGAGGGGAATTGAAGAAAACCTTTTCCATCCAGAAGGTGGTGGGAATCTGGAACTCACTGCCTGAAAGGGTGGTAAAGGCAGGAAGCCTCACAACATTTGAAAAGCATTTAAATGAGCAGTTGAAACACCATAGCATAAAAAGCTATGGACCAAGTGCTGGGAACTGGGATTAGAATAGATAGGTGCTTGATGGTCTTTGCAGATACAATGGGCCAAAGGATCTCCTTGTGTGTTATAATGTTTGGAAGTAACTAATTTGTGCAGAAGCCTTTAAGTCACCAACGTCATGCACAGCAAAAGCCACACCACTTCGCTGTAAAAATTTGGAACTTTAAACAACTATAGAAAGCATCAAACATTTATAGAATGGATGCAATAGCCTGGCGATATCAAGCAGTAATTAACCTGTAGCTAGTTGATGACCCCTTTAAAGAGCGCATTTGAGAGTTGAATGCTGTTAAATGTATGTTCAAGTGTGTGAGATCAAAAGAAGGTGTTTTCTGGAGTATTGAGCTCGAAAATATCACCACAGTATTAAATCAGCATTGCACACTGATTGATGTAACGATTGTCTGGCTCTGCAAATATGAGGTGGCTGTTCAGCACATACACACTGATCCCCACACAGTGTCCAGCATGATTTGCCCCAAAAGTCTAAGTGAGCCACCAAAGCCAATTTGGAATTGTAATGGTATTCATAATATCCACAAGGGAAACACTAATGATTCTCATTTCTTGCTTGAATATTTTAACAAACTGTACAAAAAACTGATGACAAAAGTGTTGGTGAATAAAAGCTTACTCTAGAGAGTATAAAGCTATAGTTGGATGGGTATTGCATATCAGTCATAAGAGCATAGGTACATAAGAACTAGAAGCAGGAGTAGGCCATCTGGCCCTTCGAGCCTGCTCCGTTGCTCAAAAAGATCATGCCTGATCTTTTTGTGGACTCAGCTCCACTTACCAACTGCTCACCATAACCCTTAATTCCATTACTGTTCAAAAATTTATCTATTCTTGTCTTAAAAACATTCAATGTGGTCACCTCAACAGCTTCAGTGGGCAGGGAATTCCAGAGATTTACAACCCTTTGAGTGATGTTCCTCCTCAACTCAGTTCTAAATCTGCTCCCCATTATTTTGAGATCATGCCCGCAGTTCTAGTTTCACCTGCCAGTGGAAACAACTTCCTTGCTTCTATCTTATCCATCCCTTCATTATTGTAAATGTAAGATCTTCCCCCATTCTTCTGAATTCCAATTTAGTCCCAGTCTACTCAGCCTCTCCTCATAAATCAATCCTCTCAAATCTGGTATCAATCTTGTGAATTTCCTCTGCACCCCCTTCAGTGCCGGTATATTCTTTCTCAAGTCAGGAGACCAAAACAGGTCTCATCATGGTGCATAAACAAACTTAGATAAAACCTGATAGCAACATTCACCGTGGTTTTAAATATGGCAATGAATTTACTTTAGCAATGCAACATAGAGCACAAAATAATGGAAATTGCAAACATTCCCATTATGTCTCTCCCATTTAAAGCAAATTTTAACTATAGTAGGTATAGCAGAGGTAGGACTTGAAATGAGGTTTGTTTGCTCTCTACATTTTCCGTAATGTGGAATAATGTTGGTTAGAATATCCTTAATTATCAGGATTTACTCTGAGGAACAACAAGCAGTTTAAATTATAAAGCTTCAGGGGGTTGTAAATCTACAACAAATGTATTTTTCATCTGTAATTATTCATCATTATTTTTCTTTCTGGTCATTATCAGAAAAAGTTATGAACAGAAACAACCAGATTCATGCTTCAATTGCTTTATTTGATTAGGTTCAAATGGATTGTATTTCATTGCATGATTTAATTGGTGAAAATGAATATAAAATGTACTTTACAGGCTGATATTATTCTGTAGTGCATTCATAATCATGTAGATGAAGTATTTGTAATGTAATACACTTTTGTTTTAGGTGTTTCTCATTTGTGAATTGTATAATGCAATTTTATGCTAATTCTTTCGAAAAATGTTTTGGTTCTGTATCCTTAACTAAGTTTCATTTTGTTTCTCTTGGGTGCAGATGAGTTAGAGAGAAATGCTCCAGAATCTTCTTTTAATGGTGAACCCATTATATCCCCAGGCTAAAACAATCCATAAAATATCCAAATGCCTCTTCTTCAATTAAAATTGTTACATCCTTTTTATTTATTATATTTCCATTCCATGTAGCACAGATATATAAAAGATATATTTATTTTGATATGCCATAAACACATAACACCTAAATAGATGTAGGTTCACTCAGCACACACAGGTCAGTCTGTTCATCACCTATCCTGCTCACGGGTTATCCGTCTGGCCTAATGTTGGTGAAAATCACCCACAACAATAAAGGTGACATGGTGTGAACAAATTGCCCCTCTGGACACTTTTGTATCTCTCCCCTTCTCACTTTAAACCTATGCCCTCTAGTTTTAGACTCCCCTATCTTTGGGAAAGGATATTGATTATCTACCTTGTCTATGCCGCTCATTATTTTATAGACCTTTATAAGGTCATCCCTCAGCCTCCTACGCTCCAAAGAAAAAAGCCCCTTATAACTCAATCCATCAAGTCCCAATGGCATCCTAGTAAATCCTTTCTGCACTTTTTCTAGTTGAATAATATCCTTTCTATAACAGGGTGACCAGAATTGCACACAGTATTCCAAGTGTGGCCTTACCAATGTCTTGGACAACTTCAACAATGTCCCAACTCCTGTACTCAATGTTCTGACCGATGAAACCAAGCACACCGAATATCTTCTTCACCAGCTTGTCCACCTGTGACACCAATTTCATGGAGCTATGAACATGTACCCCTAGATCTCTTTGTTCTGTAAATCTCCCCAACACCCTACCATTAACTGAGTAAGTCCTGCCCTGGTTCAATCTACCAAAATGCATGACCTCGCATTTGTCTAAATTAAATTCTAGCTATCGTTCGCCAGCCCACTGGCCCAATTGATCAAGTTCCCGCTGCAATTGGAGATAATCTTCCTCACTATCCACTATATCATCAATCATGGTGTCATCTGCAAACTTATTAACAATGTCCCCTATAATCTCATCCAAATCATTAATATAAATGACAAATAACTTTGGGCCCAGCACTAATCCCTGAGGCACACCACTGGCCATAGGCTATGTGCCATAAAAACTAGTTGTGATGGCTATGTCTGGGACACAGATGTGACTGTAACCCCTGGCAGTTGAGAGACATGTGTGACATTGACACCTGGCATGCTGGAATGTCCTTGTCTGCACATGCATGGAAACTCCGAGATCTATCAGGACATGGAGTCCCAATGCCTGCTCTTATTGAAAGGTTGAGTCAGCTTTTGTAAGAATGTGAACCCCCAAGTCTCTGTATTCTCCTTTAAAATTGTGCCATGCCATTTAGTTAACACTGCCTTTCCTGATTTTTCCTTCCAATGTGAAACACTTCACAATGCACTAAATGTTATTTGGCACGAGTCTGCATATTGCACCAGACTGTCTCTGTCCTCCTGAATTCTGTTATTGTTCTCCTCATTGTTTACCACATTTCCAAGTTTGATGGAAAATTTGGAATGATGTCCACTATATCCACGTCAAATTCTTTAACATATATCAAGATGAATAATGGTTCTAATTAAAAGCCACAGGGACACGACTACACTTCCCTCCAAGCTAAAAATTAATTGATGACCATTAATGTAAGCATTTTGTCACTTCGCCAATTATGTACCTGGGTTGCCTCTGCCCCTGTTAGAAAAACCATTCAAAATGCACTTCCTAAGATGCCTGTAAAGTGTAGACCATTAAAAGAAAGCTAATAACAGTCGCTTGTTACGTCCATGAGCTGTGAAAATGTTATTGGCTTATACATGAAAAGAATGCACATGTTTCAGATCCAATCTGCAGTTATAAAGTAATTTCATGGTCCAGATTTTAGTGGTTCCATTTGGAATCTTATTGCTTGGATTTCTGATAAACCTTGTTGTGAATTTAGGATGAAGCAAAGTTAAAAATACTATCCAGAAAGAGTTTTTTTGGTATTCGTTTACTGGATGTTACTGGTGACCTTTGAACCCATCAGCTGCCAAATCAGCAGCCAACCCACCAGCTGGTTCAGGGGGAACCTCAATTAATAAGGTTCTAAGGGCAAAATCCTGCCATCCTGGCCAGCAGGAAAAAATGGTAACGGATCAACTGCCACCACTTATTAGCCTCAAAAATGATGAATTCCACCTGAGACTTTCGTTAACTTACAGAGGTTTTTATCACTACATACCTGTAAAAAGCCAGCTCAGCTAATCTGTTATTGAATCTCATCAGTGTGGACTTTTGAGCAAGGTGGCTGCCAGGGTACAGGAAGCAATCAACATATTCCAAAGTGTCTACTTCCACATATATGGGAAGTGGAATATTTGGTTGACCAGATGTGGGTTAATATGTAAATTTTGTTTTGACAACATTCAAAGACAGCCTGAGTTTACTAATTCAGGAGTGGCTTGCAAATCTGGTGCAGATTAGACAATTTCCCCGCAGTCACCTGCAAACTGTAGATTATATTTGTCCATAATGGCACAGGAGAGACTGAGCTTAAAAAGTTTTCCATGTGGAAACTACTGCACATCCTCACTTGATACCGGTCTGGAATTTGAAGGCATCATTTCAGTTCTCCTGCACAACAGCTGCAGTTATTATAATCTTGAAGCAATTGTAGGATTATGATAAAGTTTCTTGGACATCCAAATCTCTGAAGTACAATCCACAGAGCATCGCAATTTCTTGAGTCAATGCTTTGGTCACATCGATTAACACAACAAAGAGTTTCTGGGGTTGACATTACCATTTTTTTTGTTGGAATTGTCTGGCAACAAACATGGGCAGAATTTTCTGATTTTTTTCAAAGTGTGTGGCTTGGTGAGAAAATCAGAGAGAATTCCCCCACTGCTATCAGCAAGAAAAACTGCCGTTTATTCAAGAAAATATTTTGACATAAGTTTCACATCCCTCTCATGGCGTCTTGACCTTGAGTCATTTGCTGCCTGGTCTGTGTCCCATCCATTATAATTCCCATGGCAGGCAGCACAGGAAAATCTTGCCCACTGGTCTCTTAATATACTGGCACTACAGTGCCAGATTTATCAGTACTCTACTTAGCAATGATCCTATCATATTCATTGCCTTTGTCTTTTAGTCCTTGATGTCTTTGTCAATCTCTCCCTGGTCTCCAGCTGTTGCTGACCCTCTATCCTGTCCCAACAGCCATCACTCCATCCCCCATTTTTAACTGTCTTCACCTCTGACGAACAGTCATCCACACTTGAAAAGTTAACTCTATTCTCTTTCCACAGACGGTAATGAAGTTTGGCATGAATGGGAGTTAAGTGGGAATGGACATGTACCTTGGTGGGATTTTCCGGCCTTGGTGTGAGCATGGTGGAAAATCCCAGCTAGAATGTGTTAAAGGAGAACTTAAGACAGGTAACAGATGGCCCTGATGGGGCGGAGTAGGGTGGGGGAAGGGATCACAATAGTAAGGGAAACAAAAATGGGAAGTGGGATAAAATAGGAGATGGAAAATAAGTCAATGCAAGAAATTAAAATAAATGGATTGAAATAAAAATGTACGCCATGCTGATGTGTAATGAATATTTAGAGAAGGTGGAAGTCTCAGTAGGGTAGCTTGTTAATGAGATACTAATACATTTAATGGAAGTTCCCAATCTTCCCAGTGGGAATCTTGTTAGGTTATGAGTGGCAAGCAATGAAAATTGCAAAATGGGAACTCACTAGTGAAAATCACATTCCCAACTTGTGGGATATTGTGCCTGCATCAATATTTACACTGACAGCTAATGTGAGCTCAAAGTTGCACTCTACATCAGAGATTTTCCTGGAAGGTCTAAAGCTGCACTGTCTCTGGAAGGATTTCCTCTGCCACATCAAGATTCTGAAGAACGTATGTCAGAATATTCCATCTTGGATCAGAGGGAAAAACCTCAATAGTTTCTAAGCATGATTTGTTCCCCCTTGAAGATAGTCCTGACATTGACAGATGCGGTTGAGGGTAAGACAGATAGGGAATAGAGCTCTTATTCCTTCCAATTCAGGTGCCTCAGTGACACAATGGTTAGCACTGCTAACTCACAGCACCAGAGACTTGGATTCACTTCCAGCCTTGGGTGACTCTGTGAAGTTTGCAGGTTCTGCCCATGTATACGTGGGTTTCCTCCAGATGCACCAGTTTCCTCGCATATTCCAAAGAGATCAGGTTAGGTTGATTTTTTTTGTACTAAACTGCCCTTTAGTGTCCCAAAATGTGTAGGCTAAGGGGATTAATGGGATCAATACATGGGATTACGAAGATGGACTTGGTGGGATGCTCTGTCACAGAGTTGATGCAAACCTTCTGCACTGTCAGGATTCTATAATTCTATGTCGGATAAATGCATAGAGTCTTGATGTGAGCAAAAGTGCAGCAGCTTTGAAGAATTCAGTTGGAATATCATCAAGCCACAGGCTGTTTGATTGCTTGTTGGAGCTCTCCCATTAATGATAATTCACCCACTGATTCTACCGCAGGATACTGGGAAAAAGCCGAGCGACTATCTGTTACAACTGTGGATTCATGGCTAAGGGGTTGTGGTAATTTTCCTTCCAGGATTGACAGCTGGCATTGTTATCTTTAAGAACAGAAACACTATCCTGTGAGCAAAGGGTGTTTAGTCCATTTGACCTTGAGCTGTAGATGGCCCAAATGGCTTCAGGAACATTATGTTGGTCAGCATGTCTCAGGCTTGGGTAACTCTGTGAAGTTTGCACGATCTTCCCATGTATACATGAGTTTCCTCTGGTTTCCTCCCACACTCCAAAGATGTGCAGGTTAGATTGATTGGCCATACTAAATTACCTCTTACTGTTCCAAAATGTGTAGGTTAAAGGGATTAGCTTGGTATCTACATGGGGTTACAGGGATGGGGCCTCATGACTCAGGCTTTTTCTTCCCATCACACTTTCTTCATCTTCTGGATTTGACTTTATGCATCTGCCTCAAGTTGTCGGAATGCTGCCTTCTTGACTTACAACCTTGGGTTGCCTGCCAGGGATTGAAGGCTGCTTACTGCTGAAGGCCACACATTTCATCATCATTTTCACTGAACCAGTCCTGGTGTCCATGATGCTCAAACACAATGGTCTGGGCACAACATGGCTAACTTAATTTGATCCCACTGTCCTAGAATGGAATTAGATGTTCACATTTGTGTTGGATGAGCACCTACTAATGGAGGTCAGATTGAATGTAATCGAAATCAATATATCAGACAAAATGTAATTCTTTTAAAATCGTTTTGTAATATTGTAATATCGAATAGGAATCTAGTAGTTCTTAGTCTGTGAAAGTACAGTATTAAAGTTAAAATTTTTGACCTTTCCTTTCCCCTCATATAAACGGATGATTTTACTCTGCAATTTTCAGAAACTCTGGTGCAATCAAATGCACCAAAGCTTTGCTCACAACTAAGCTGCCAAAATTCTGTGTAAGCAGCTTATGTGGCATTCTAAATTAAAATCAAGTTCTGCAGCTTGAGAAGATGGGAGGAAAATACTCTCCTTGAAGCTAAAGATCAAATCAACATTATAAAGAAGGCTAAACATGTATTATCCTTATCCTGTTTTTAAACTCATTCTTGGGATGTGAACATCGCAGGCAAGGCCTGTATTTGTTGTCCACCACTAACTGACATGAGTAGGTGATGGAAAGCTACCTTCTTGAAAGGCTGCAGGCCCTGGAGTGTAGGTACACTCACAGTGGCATTTCCAGGGACAGTCAAGGATAGCGATATAACTCCAAGTTAGGAGATGTGTGACTTGGAGGGAAACATGCAGGTGATGGTATTCTATAGCACTGAAATCTGCCATGAGCTCACATCCAAGAAGTTGTGAGTGCATACCCAGCTGAAAGGGTGGGACAATGAGCAATGCGAATGAACATGACCAAATACATTGGCCTGAATCTCCCGAGCAGTGACAATGTTAAGGGGATTGCCACCGCATACAACTCAATACCACTGTGCATTTCTTCCAGAATCTACCAATCCTAGCTGTTAAAGAAATGATGTGGAGATGCTGGCATTGAACAGGGGTAAGTACAGTAAGTTTAACAACACCAGGTTAAAGTCCAACAGATATATTTGACAGCACAAGCTTTCGGAGTCTTGCTCCTTCTTCAGGTGAGTGAAGAGTTGTGTTCCCAAATAGGGCACATACAGATACAAATTCAATTTATAAGATAATAATTGGAATGTGAATCTTTACAAAGAAATGCTCAGTCAAAGAAATGCTCAGAGAAATATCTCTTGGGTATCCCCATCAGAGCAGAGATGGGTTGGGGAAAGACAGAACCCATCATCTTGTTATGGTACTACGTGCCATATTCAGGAAAGTTTAAATATCCAGTCATTGAAAGTTAGTGCCATGGGGACAGTGCCTGGTCATTGCCAAAAGCAATGCTGGGACTGTGCTGGGGATGTTTCAATTTGTATTATTTTACATTGGGCACCCTTTAAAAACTGTGCTGATCTTTCAGAAACTTACATCGCTAAAGGGATGGGCTCAGAGTCTGTTCCATCAGCATGACTTCATAGGACCTGCCCCTTACATTTATTTTGTCCATCAGTTTAAAAATATAGTAGAAAACTCACTAATGCAGCTGGCTTCTCCCCGCCACCCCGAACGATATTTTGCCAAAAAATGGCATAATTCCACCCACTATCTTTTATTCTTGGCACTGGGCTTTGCTTTCATTTCACATTGTTTTAAATTTTTGGTAACATTAATCTCCTTCCAACTAACTCCTGATCATTTGGTTATCATGCCCGCTTCGCACAACTGACAATGTTTGTTAATGGCTCCATGTGTTCAAGTGCTATTACAATTCCTTCCAAAACTATCACCATCGCTCACTCATCTAATGTTGCACTCTTCATCAAGCTATTCTCCTGAAATAACAGTCTCAGATTTGATTTCCATTTCATCGCTAACATCATTGCTTATCAATAATGACTTTCAGTTGGAATAGAGGAATTAAAAAAAAAGATATGGCCTGACAAACTTGTGATGTATTAAGTATTGGAGCTTGCTAAGTTTAAAGTAAACAAGAGAACCGCATTGAGGGGGAAATAAATGGCATTAAAGACTGATAAATACCCAAGACCTATTAGTTTCCTTGCCAGGATTTTAAAGAAAGTAGATGAGAAAACTTCAGAAGCTTTAGCCATAATTTCCGAAGAATTCTTGATATTGGAACTGTTCCTTCAAAGCGATAGTGATTAAAAATCAGGAAATTTTGAAGCTGGTAGGGGAATATTATGGAAAGCTTTAAACAAGGAGTGACTGATAACTTATAGGATCTGGGCTGATTAGAGAGCTACTCCTGGTGCAAATGCAGTGCCAGCAATGGATGGCTGCCAGCCTCTGACTGACTGGTAACTTTCAGCATGTGGGCATTTCCACTGCCCAAGTCCTAAATCCCAGTGAAGGCCCAGCTCTGGCCAGTTAAGCATCTGAGTGGCACTTAGTTTAGTTCAGCGTCCCTCACAGAAGTATTGTATGTTTCCAGTTGTTCTCCAACCAGTGCATGGGACCCATCCTGGAAACATTAAAATCCAATCTGTCTCCCCAGTACTGGGGACAAAGCCTTCAGCTTCCTTGGCCTCACATTCCAAAATTCCTTCCCAAACCTCTCTGCACCTTCTTCTCTCTCCACCTCTGAAAAATCTTTCTCACAAGTCCATCTTTTCAACCAAGCTGTTGGTCACAGCTCCAATGCCTTGCATCTATTCCTTCTTATTTTTAGTTTTGTCGAATGCCTTAGTGTGTTTTTCTAGATTAAAGACGTGAAACTAATACAGGTTTTCTGTGTCATATAGATTTTTAATCAAGCATAAGTAACTTATATATTTATTTTCAAATCATCAAATTATTACAGTGCAGAAGGAAGTCATTGGCCTATCAATTCTGCACTGATTCTCCGACAGAGCATCTTACCCATGTCCACCTCCTGCCCCATCCCCATAACTCCACATAATTTTCTCACCAATCCCACTAAACTACATATCTTTGGACACTGAAGGGCAATTTAGCATGGCCAATCCATCTAACTTGAACGTCTTTGAACTGTGGGAGAAAACTGTTGCACACGCGGAGAATGTGTAAATAATACCATATAAATACCCAAAGTCGGAATTGAACCCTGCTCCCTGGCACTATGAGGCAGTAATGCTAATCACTGTGCCACCATGCCATCCTTATATGATGTATACCATGATGTATAAATCATCTATAAATGATATATAACATGTCAAAAATCTATTGCTGGAACCTACTATCTTTGATGTATTTAACCAATTTGGTCCTTTGGAGGCATACATTAATGTTCCATAACACATGGTTAATGCATATTAGCTCTGAAAAACAGAGTAATTTCATCCTTCGTTAGTTATGCCAGCCATCATTGATTCGACATTAGGATATATTTTCTTGAGTTATTATCGGTAATTAGAAAGGTTGATTTGACAGTTTCAACTTAGCAGCAGACTGGAAATCAATTAAGATATTTCTGAATGCAATTGAAGAAATTGTCAAATCTATTAGTATTTCTGGGTTCCTTTTCTATTATCCCGTAGAGTTTGTAAAGGGAAAAGGATGTAGAACGTAGAACATAGAACACTACAGCACAAACAGGCTCTTCGGCCCACAAGTTGCACCGATCACATCTACACCTACCAAGCCATAGACCTATCTATAACCCCCAATCCCATTAAATCCCATATACTCATCCAGAAGTCTTTTAAAAGACCCCAGCGAGTTCGCCTCCACCACCACCGACGGCAGCCGATTCCATTCACTCACCACCCTCTGAGTGAAAAACTTACCCCTAACACCTCCTCTGTACTTGCTTCCCTACACCTTAAATCTGTGTCCTCTTGTAGTGACCATTTCAGCCCGGGGAAATAGCCTCTGAGAATCCACCCTATCTATTTCTCTCAACATTTTATAAACCTCTATCAGGTTGCCTCTCAACCTTCGTCTCTCCAAAGGGAAGAGACCCAGCTCCCTCAACCTATCTTCATAAGGCATGCCCCCCTATCCAGGCAACATCCTTGTAAATCTCCTCTGCACCCTTTCAATAGCTTCCACATCCTTCCTATAGTGAGGCGACCAGAACTGCGCACAATACTCCAAGTGGGGTCTGACAAGGGTTTTATACGATATTGCGCTAAATTGTTCTCAAAGAGTAAACTATTCGCAGTGTGGTGAGGGCAGTGGGGCATCTGGGACCTCAGTGAATGGTGGGACTATAACATATCTCCTTAACTCATGAGACCTAAGGAGCGAAAGACAAAGAGGGAAATGACTGAGAAGGAAGTTGAATGAATCAGATCTTACAGAAGAAAAACAAAGGGAAAAGTTTTGGATTAAGAGAAATAAAGTAGGAAAGAAGAGTAAGAACAAAATATTTTAAAATTAAAAACTTGACTTTTTTAACCACTAAGAATAGTTTACCACTGGAATCAATGTGCCTTTTCCATTTAAATTGTTCAATTTCTAGGCTAGTTGATCGGCATTTCATTAGCAATTTCCATGTCATCAAAAAGATACTTACTGTTAATTATTAGACTTAACTTTCTGTAACAAGTCTAATGGAAAACTAAAGTGTGAATTCAGCAAGTTCTTAAAATAACAGGAAGATTAAGGGCAAGATAGCATTGGTGTGATGCACATGGTGGAGTCAACAAACAAGTTCTGGAGATTCACAACTACTTCCATGACTCTTCATTCTTGAACTTGCTGATCAACTTACAGAGTGATAATAGCATTTCATCAACATACTGTCATTTTTCAGCAAGATTCGGTCCACTATGTTGAAAAAGTCTTTTATCATGCCCAACAGTATTACATATAATTGAGTAAAGTTTGCTTATTAGTCACAGGCAAGGCTAACATTAACACTGCAATGAAGTTATTGTGAAATTCCCCTTGTTACCACACTCTGCAGCCTGTTCGGGTCAATGCACCTAATCAGCACGTCTTTCAGTGGGAGGAAACCGAAACGCCCAAAGGAAACCCACACGGATTCAGGGAGAACGTACCATCTCCACACAGTCAGTGACTCAAACTGGGAATTGAACGCAGATCCTGGCGCTGTGAGGCAGCAGTATTAAATATAGTGCCACCATGCTGCACAATTGTGCCGTTCACAATTGAAACAGAAATAACACCTTTCCTTATAACATGTTATAAAATGCAACTGCTTAATGAAGCACCAGGGGTTTTATAGTTTACAAATAGATCCAATTGTTTGCTGTTACAGAATCACAGAATTTTTAAAATGCAGAAGGAGGCTATAGCACAGTAAATCTGCACTGGCACTTTGAAAGTGCATTCTAGTTAGAACCACTTCGCTGTCTTATCCCAGTAACATCGCACATTCTATCTTTTCAAATAGAGCAGGAAAGTTTATGCTAGATCTGTATAAAATTTTGGTTAGGCCACAGCTAGAGTATTCTGTGCAGTTCTGGAATCTAATGATAGGAGGGACATAATAGCACTGACAGGGTGCAGGGAGGACTTACGAAGATATTGCCTGGACCGGAGAGTTTTAGTTATGAAGAGAGAATGGACAGATTAGGTTGTTTTCCTTAGAGAAGAGCAGACTAAGGGGAACATGATTGAGATGTATAAAATGATGAGGGACATAGATAGACAAGGAATAAGTTTTTCCCTTAGTGAAAGAATCAATGACGAGGAGGCTTTGGTTTAAAATAAGGGCCAGGCGGTTTAGAGGGAATATGAGAAAAGACGTTTTCATCCAGAGGAGGGGTGGGAGTCTGGAACTCACTGCTTGAAAGGATGATGAAGGCAGAGACCCTCATAACATTTACAAACAATTTAAATATGTATTTGCAATGCCAAGGCATACAAGACTATGTGCTAGGTGCTGGAAAATAGAATTAGAATAGTTAAGTGATTGTTTTAGTCTAGCACAGATATAATGGGCCAAAGGCCCTTTTCTGTGCTGTAGATCTCTATGACTCTATAGGCAAATTCTTACCAACAAATGGCAGTGTTGGTTCCTACAAGAAAAACAGTTCTATGTTTCTCTCCAGAAAACAGGCTGGTTTTCTCTCCAGATCTTACCATGCTCTGTCACAAAAAAAAAGTGGTGTCTCATTGCCATCCTGTTAAAAAAAAGGGGAGGGGGGTTCGTAGTGGTGACCAGGGCTTCAAAACAGCAGCAAAGCCCAGCTACAGCTACACTGAGATGGGGTGCCATGTTTAAAGGATACATTGATCAGAACAAAGGGAACAGATGGGATGTTACCCAGGTCACTGTGGGAGATGAGGAAAGTGATTGCAGAGCTCCTGGCGATGATCTTTGCATTATCGATGGAGATGGGAGAGGTTCCGGAGGACTGGAGGATTGCGGATGTGGTTCCCATTTTCAAGAAAGGGAATAGGGATAGCCCGGGAAATTACCGACCGGTGAGTTTGACCTCAGTGGTTAATATGTTGATGGAGAGGATCCTGAGGGACAGGATTTATGTGCATTTAGAGAAGTTTATCTTGATCAGAAATAGTCAACACAGCTTTGTCAAGGCCAGGTTGTGCCTTACGAGCCTAGTGGAGTTCTTTGAAAATGTGACTGAACACTTTGATGAAGGAAGAGCGGTGGATGTGGTTTACATGGATTTTAGCAAGATGTTTGATAAAGTCCTCCATGCGAGACTTCTTGAGAAGGTGAGAGGGCATGGCATCCAAGGGACTTTGGCCTTGTGGATCCAGAACTGGCTTGCCTGCGGAATAAGATGTCTGACAACACCAGTTTTAAATCCAACCGATTTATTTGATAGTAAACTCGCAAGCTTTCGGCTTTATGGCCTTCGTCAGGCGAATGAGGTGTTCTGGTCTCCAATAGCACACATATCAGCATAGACAGTTTACAGATTACTGATTAGAAACTTGAAGGCCATAAAGCCCAACATCAAGTTTCTAGTCAGTAATCTGTAAACTGTCTGTGCTGATATGTGTGTTATTGAAGACCAGAACACCTCATTCACCTGATGAAGGCCATAAAGCCGAAAGCTTGCGAGTTTACTATCAAATAAATTGGTTGGATTTAAAACTGGTGTTGTCAGACTTCTTACTGTGTTTACCCCACTCCAACGCCGGCATCTCTACATCTTGTCTGCAGAAGGCAGAGAGTAGTTGTGGATGGGTCTTTTTCTGCATAGAGGTCAGTCACCAGTGGAATGCCCCAGGGATCCATTCTAGGACCCTTGATGTTTGTCATTTTCATAAATGACCTGGATGAGGAAATGGAAGGAAGGATTAGTAAGTTCGCTGATGATACGAAGGTAGTGTGGAAGGATGTCAGAAGTCGCTTCAAGACATAGATAGAATGCAAGAATGGGCGAAGAAGTGGCAGATAGACTTCAATGCAGATAAATGTGAAGTGGTCCATTTTGGCAGGACGAATGGGATGAAGGACTACAATATCAAGGGTAGGAGTCTTAGCAGTGTTGAAGAGCAGAAGGATCTTGGGATCTGGGTCCATAAGTCTCTTAAATCGGCCTCGCAAGTGGAGGATGTAGTTAAGAAGGCATATGGTGTACTGGCCTTCATTAATCGAGCGATTGAGTTGAGGAGTCGGGAGGTAATGCTGCAACTTTATAAGACCCTTGTCAGGCCCCACTTGGAGCACTGTGTGCAGTTCTGGTCACCTCACTATAGGAAGGATGTGGAAGCTATTGGGAGTGTGCAGACGAGATTTACAAGAATGTTGCCTGGATTGGGAGGCATGCCCTATGAAGATAGGTTGAGGGACCTTAGGTCTCTTCTCCCTGGTGAGACGAAGGTTGAAAGGCAACCTGATAGAGGTTTATAAAATGTTGAGAGGAATAGATAGGGTGGATTCTCGGAGGCTATTTCCCAGGGCTGAAATGGTCGCTAAGAGATGACGTAGGTTTAAGGTGCTGGGCGGCAAGTACAGAGGAGTTGTTAGGGGTAAGATTTTCACTCAGAGGGTTGTGAGTGAACGGAATCGGCTGCCGTCGGTGGTGGTGGAGGCGAACTCACTGGGGTCTTTTAAAAGACTTCTGGATGAGTACATGGGATTGGAAGTTACAGATAGTTCTATGGCCTAGTAGGTATGGGTATGATCAGTGCAACTTGTGGGCCGAAGGACCTGTTTGTGCTGTAATGTTCTATGTTCTAACCTCCCCATATCCCATCACTGAACTGTCAGGAACTCCCCTCCATCATCCCCTTCCCGCTGATCACAGCTGACATTCCTCCACAGAGATGAAAGTCGGCATCACCCAAAGTGATCAGAGCCAGAATTCACCTCTCCACCACCCCTCCCCTTGCATAGTCAAGCTAGCATCTCCCCCCTGCTCACCTACTCACTGAACACAGGATTCACAATCACCCCCTATGACTCTATAGCAATCCAATTCCTTTTTGAATACCTTGATTGATTCTCCCTCCGCCACCCTGTCAGGAAATTCACTCCAGACTCCAACCACCCTCGGAGTGAGTTTTTCCTTACATTGCTTTTACTTCATTGTCCATAATTTTGTATCTATGCCCTCCAGTTCCTGATTTACTGTTGAGAGGAAACAGTTCTTCACTATTTATTTTGTCCATACTTCTCAGGATCTAGAATACCTCTAACAAGTTTCCTCTCAATCTTCTTTAATTGAAGATTAATCTATCTTCATAGCCCCAATTGTTTATCACTAGAACCATTCTTATGAATCTCTACTTTCACCAATGCCTTCACATCCTTCCTCAAGTATGACCCCAGATATAGCACTCCAGAATAGGTAATTGTATAATGTTTACGTAGGTGTTGACTGCTTTACACTTTTGTTTTTGGTTTGCTTCTAAAGAAGACAATGAAGTTTCTTGAATTGGCAAAGAAGTAAAAGGCACTAATTTTCTTATTGCTACAACAGACATATTGAATGATTGGTGTGAACTTTTCTTGTGTGATGTATTTCAATAATACATCTTCAGTACTAATCAAAGAATAGGCAGAATAGCAAAATAGGAACATTTCTCCAGAATAAAGTGATTAATGTAGAAACAGAATGATCCCTTCCTTCAGTGCCAAATTGAGATACGATAATGATTACCAACACATCGCTCTAAAAAAGCTCACGTCTCCCAGGATAGTTGAAATTTAAATTTACAGCATAATTGGCGAAAGCACAATGAAATCCATAGTTTGCGTTTTTACAATTATGCTGCATAAATTATTCAAATTGCTCTTTTTTGCTGGCACTGGACTATAGTTGGTGTGACATGTTTTCATTTCCAATCACACAGGTTGACCATCTGTTACTGACTTGAGATTTCATCCCTGGTTGCTTCGTTTATGGAAGTAATACAGCATTAAACAGACTGCCATTCAACATTCTCTATTCATAACAAGCTAAGCCCCATGAGACTAAATCTAAACATAGGTCGCCAGAAGGATCAGACAATACAGAAATAACAGACAAGCAAATCAAACTGGCAAATCCCAGTTGTAATGCAGAAGACCTGTGCACTAGAGCTAGGCACTCTCTGAGCCAAGCTGTGTTGGTGCAGCTAAGAAACTGGGATCTATCTGACAATGTGATGGAAGAATTGGAATAGAGCTAAACCAACCAATTACTACTCTATTAACCCCTTTAATCAACAATAAAGTGCCAGAAATCCACAGTGGTCAGTTCATTTATTTCTCTTGTATTGAAGTGACTTAAGCCAACATGTGGCAGCTCTGGGATTTATGTAACATTACAGCATAGAACTAGGTTACTCATTACAAATGGTCTATGCTAATGTTTATGTCCATACCATTCCTACATCTATCTCTATCAGAACATCAAAGAACAACAACAACACAGTATGGGAAACAGGCCGTTCAGCCCAATGAGCCCACGCCGCCATTCTAATGTTCCCACTTCCATCCATGACCCTTGTCTATGTTTACGGAAATCTGCATTGGAACCAAATTGAGGAGGCAATTTAGGGACAATTTGTTTCACCAATTGGGCTAAGAGCACATCTTTTTGGGGTGTGGGAGGAAACCAGAGCACCCAGAAAAAACCCACGCAAGCACGGGGAGAATGCACAATCTCCCACAGATACCGACCTAAATCCTTGTAACCGCACAGCAACAGTGATAGTCACTGAGCTGTTGTGTTGCCCATCAAATGGTCCAGTTTAAGCATACACTAATGATGTGAAGCAATAGGCTATTCTTGAAAAACCCAAGAGCTGCCCTCTCACGACCCATCACGTGTATGCCCCTTGTTGGGCAATAAGGCAGACCAAATTACCTGTAGGATAAAAAAGAAATACGTCAACAACATGCACAACTTATGCAATTCCCAGGAATGTTCCAAGTTCATGATCCCTATTTAAATCAGTTTACTATATCCCTCCATCCCTATTCCGCCCATGTGCCAATCTAAGTATCTCTTAAATAACTCCTGCGTGCCTGCCCCCACCACCTTACTTGGCAGTGCGTTCCATACCCCCATGACCCTCTGTGTGAAAAAACTCTAATATCCAAATTATACCTTGCCCCTCTCACCCTAAACCCGTGGCCCCTTGTGATATTTGATTCCAACCCAGGAAAAAGCTTACCACTGTTTACTCTTTCTATACCCTTCATATTGTTGTACACGTCTATTAGATCTCCTCTCAGTCTCCATCATTCTAAAGAAAACAGTCCCAATTTGCCTAACCTTTCCTCATAACTCAGACCTTCCATACCAGGCAGCATCTTGGTAAACCTCCTCTGCACTCTCTCCAGAGTCTCCACGTCCTTCCGGTAGTAAGGTGACCAGAAATGGATGCAGTATTCCAAATGAGGTCTAACCAATGTTTTATACAACTGCAACATTAAAGGCCAGCTCTTGTACTCTATATCTCTTCCTATAAAGGCTACCATACCATAAGCTTTCTTCACAACCTTCTCCACCTATTCTGCCACCTTCAAAAACTTGTGCACCTGCACCCCCAGGTCCCTCTGTGTTTCTATACTCTTAGTAGGTCTACCTTTTATTATATACCTCCCCCCTACATTCTTTCTCCTGAAATGCATCACCTTGCATTTATCAGGATTAAATTCCATCTGCCATCTATCTGCCCAATCTACTAGCCTATCTACATCCTGCTGTATCACCTGACACTGCTCCTCACTATCTGCAAGTCCAACCATCTTTGTATCGTCTGCAAACTTGCTGATCACTCCACTTACTCCCTCTTCCAAGTCATTTATATATATTACAAATAGAAGAGGTCCCAATACCGAGCCCTGCGGCACACTACTAGTAATCGACCTCCAGCTAGAAAATTACCCTTCCACTATTACTCTCTGTCTCCTATTACCATGCCAGTTACTTATCCATCTAGATAAGTCCTTGTATTCCATTAGCCTTGACCTTTTCAACTAACCTCCCATGAGGAACTTTGTCAAACGCCTTACTGAAATCCATATAGACGTCAACAGCTCGTCCTTCGTCGACTGTTTCTACCAGATTCGTAAGGCACGACCTCCTCTTAACAAAACCATGCTGCGTATCCCTAACCAGATCGCAACGCTCTAAGTGCATATACATCCTATCTCTAAGAATCCCCTCCAATAGCCTCCCTACCGTTGACATCAAACTCGCTGGCCTATAATTTCTAGGGCTATCCCGACTACCCTTTTTAAACGGTACAACATTCGCTATTCTCCAGTTCTCTGGGACCTTACCTGTATCCAAAGAAGAAACCCAGCAATTCCACCTCGCGCCTCCCTAAGCAGCCTGGGATAAATGCCGTCAGGCCCCGGAGATTTATCAGTTTTAATGCTACCTAGAAGCTCTAACACTTCCTCCCTCGTAACGGATAGTTCCCTCAATTGATCTACAGCTCCTTCAGAGACAGTACCGGTCAACAAGCCCCTCTCCTTCGTGAATACTGACGCAAAGTATTCATTCAGGATTTCCCCCATTCCCTCAGACTCTAAGCACAGTTCCCCTCCTCTGTCCCTAAGAGGACCGATTTTTCTTCTAACCAGAGAGTGATGAACCTGTTAAATTCTCTGTCATGAAAGGCTGTGGAGGCCAAGTCACTTAATATATTTAAAAAGTGAAATAAGTAGATCTCTGGACTCAAAAAGCATCAACAGGTATGGGAAGAGCACCAGTGTGGGTATTGTGTTACAGGATCAGCCACGATTGTATTGAACGGCGGAGCTAGCTCAAGGAACCAAATGGCCTAATCTATTCCTATTCTCTATGTTTCTAAGATATGATTTTGCGATACATTTTTTCAACATGAAGATTATTTTATAGCTTTTTTAATCTTTTAAATTCAGTTTTAGTGATGCAATGATTGTAAGCCACTCTGATAACAGTCTTCACGCTAGCCTGTGTTGTAGGCTTTGCTGCAGCCCACACCAGGAGCAGATATTCCCGCAAAGCAATTCTCACTACTGGGGATGAGATAGGCCCATGTGAAAATTTATTCAATGTCAACAGATAGTGCTGCTAATTAACTATTGAATCTGGACCATCTACAGTGAAAATTACACCTCATTTCAGTTGGATGCTCACCACCTACCATACCTGAGACATGTTCATTCTCAAAACGGGTGGAGACCTGGCTATTTTCCAGTCCATTATATCTATGACCTTGTGCACACGGAGTGCTACTAGCTCAAGAGGATTGCACAATGCAATACAAAAACAGAAAGATACTAAATGCATTTTGCCATATCCACTGAGAAAACATGAATTAATGACATTTCAGATATGAATCTTTCCTCAGAACAAACACATTTTGGATGGATGCCGCTTGGTCTGCTGTGTTTTTCCACTGCTTCTCTTCTTGTTTCAGATTTCCAACACTTGTAGTATTTTGCTTTTTATTTATCTTGCATGATCTAGTTTTGCAGCTAATTAATTAGACCATGAGTTATCTAAACAATCCTCACTAACCCAAAATCACAGCATATGAGAAATTACAAATGGGGCCATCTTCATTTGAAGAATAAAGTGCTGAGACTGAGATAACAGCAAAAGTTTAGTTTAGAGGTGAAAGTAAGATAATGCAATTTAAAACATAAATAAAAGAGTACTGCAACATCTTGACTCTGTTCTTAAATTAACCACTTGTGTTGAAGTAATATTAAGGTAAATGTTTGAAGCTTTGTCAATCGTGTAGATCAGTTGTGGAGTGGCAGATAATTTCAGAGTTTGTTTCATCTGATGGATTGTTGCAGAACATGCAACAGAAATATTCAAAGATGAATTCTAATATCTTGGTTTGTTGTACATACCAGCCGATTCTTTCACCCTTTGAAAAATGCATGTACATTTTAATCTCTCTTATCTATGTATTTCAGCTTTGTTGGAATTCAGGAACTGCAACAGCAAGTCTACAGGAGATATACAACTGACAAACCACTCAACACAAAACAAAAAGACACAAAAGCTGTTTAGGAAGAAATGTTGCCCCAGTTACCAGCATTCCAAAAGAAGCTTAAAACACTTACACCTGCAAAGGATCCCAGAGGAACAGTGCTCAGATCGAAACCTGCAACCTCCATGAGTCATTTTCACTGATTTAACTATTGGAGAATAAAGTGTTGGGACTGAGATAACAGCAAAACTTTAGTTTTGAGGTGAAAGTAGGACTGTGCAATTTGAAACATTTAAAAAAGTACTGCAACACCTCGACTCCATTCTTAAATTAACTACTTGTGTTGAAGTAATATCAAGGGAAATATGTAAAAAATACATCAATAAGACAGATTAAAATGTACATGCATTTTTCAAAGGATTAAAGAATTGGCTGATGTGTAAAACAACCAAGATATTAGAATTCATCCTTGAATATTCCTGTTGCATATTCTGCAACAATCCATCAGACAAAAAAACTCTGAAATTATCTGCCACTCCACAACTGATCTGCATCTAGGTGAATCTTTTCAAATCTCCAGAGTTCAAAATACATGGAGACAGCTGGAGAATTCACTCTGTAAATTTCACAAAAACTCTTAAAGCTCAATGATGGAGGTGAAAATTTCAAGAAAGGATGCCCTGACCCCTCACGTATTTTGATTGAAGGACCAGCAAGCAGGGAAATTTATTTCTATTTGATAACAGTAACTGTTATAGTGGCTATCCAGTGGTATTTATCTGGTTAAATTCCAATCTGTAATGAAAACAGCTTGAAAACAATTTGAAGATAAGCATCGTTCATAAGTCACGAAACCACAGAATTCTACTCTAAAAAAGGACTTCAAAGGAAAGCGACTTGTTACCTATCACATTGACGTAATGTTGTCCAAGCAGAAAATAAAATCAAAGAAAATCTTCTCTAAATATCAAATAGAAGCTCGATTTTTTCAGATCCATTTTAAGCCAGTTGGTATTTTGAATTATATATATTTTAATTTAAACAGTGTTAGTATACCTTTAGGTTTTAAACCGGAAACAGCTTAATATGGACCAAATTATGCTTAGTTGATCACAGATGGCACACAGTCAGATTCTTCGATGTTTATTTTACATGAGGTTTAATTTGGGGGGCTGGTTACCGTAAGAGCATGCATACCGCAATTCCCAGGCACTACATAGCATGGAAAAGATTTTGTTAATTTGTCATTTCATTGTTTTTGGAAACCTGGCTGCTTGTAATTTAGTGTTTCCTGTCTCCATCCATAATGTGGGTCTGAGAGAAACAGAACGTCAGTAAACAGTTTTACTAGTTCAGCTTTTAACATAAAAAGGCAGAGTTTTCCCATCAGACTCCAATGTCAGGATCAAATGGAGATCCTGAGCTTGCACTTGCCAGGAGAGAGACTGTCGCAGTGATCTTCATGGGAGTGGCCTCCTAACTGGCCTCTGGTGGTCTGTGTTTAGTGGGTGGGTTACTGATGTCACCAGCCCAATTAGAGCTGATCAGCAGCTTTAGGGCTTCAATAGCCCCATCAGGATAGAATGTGTACCACACTGAAGCAGGCGGTGGGCTGCGGGTATGCCTTAGAATGGAGATACCCAAGGAAAGGTAAAAGATAGTAGGGGAAGGTAGTAGGGAAATACAGAGTGTGAGAGTGTTGATGAGGGGAAAGCTTTCAGATTGAAGCATTCTGTTTGGGTTATCAGCTCTGATGGATCCCCGCCTGCCATAGTGAGGTTGCCTCCATTGAGCTTATTAACTATGCACTTGGCAGGGGCCGGCTCCCTAATTATGGGTCTTATGTCCATTATGCTGATCTGATTTCCTGCCTGCTCCTGGGAAACTTCCCTGGTGGCAGGAAAGCACTGAGGAGCCATCTCAACCTGGCTCTTATTTCTCTGTCTCCCCGCCTCCAAGCTCACCATAATGGGGCTGGGGAAATTCTGCGCTAGTGAACTTCAGCAAAATATCATCATAACTTGGACTGTTCTGTTTATTTGTAAAAGTGCCCCAAATTTCAAATGCAAGGAAGGAAAGCAGAAAGTGAGTAATTAATGTCAAAAACGCATCCACTTCTTTCTGAGAACAAATGTAAATATTGTCAAAGTTGGAGCAAAATTGAGTGGATCCACATTAAACCTTATCTATCAGTGACTAAGGTAAAACTGGTATTGGAGTTGCTGCGTAGACTGCTAGAGCAGACAGTTGGTCTGTTGCCAAATGATACTTGTGGATCAACGTGTTGTCAAACATATTTGATGGTTATAGAGTTATTAAGGTGCCAAAGGTCCACAAGTCTGAAGTACAATTCTAGTATAAGTTTACCATTAGATAGGGCAGCAAATGGGCTGAACTCTGATTTACAATAGATTTCCAATGGGTAGACTGCACAGAGGAATGTTGAACTCATTCTTTTCTATTTTTTTCTAATTTCATTGCATGCTGCCATCAATTCTTCTATTTGATTGTGTTGCTAGGTAGAAGATTCTACATCTTTAAAATTATGCAATCAGTTCTATTGTTCTCGCTTGAGCAGATTATTACCAATAGGAACGAATTAAACTGTATAATATCATCCATTCATAGTCAGCATCAGACTTTTAATTCCAGATTTTTATTGAATTCAAATTTCACCATCTGCCATGGTAGGATTCAATAGAGCATTTTACCCTGGGTCTCTGGATACCATAACACCACTGCCTCCCCCCCAACAAATGACATAGCAGTTGCAAAGTCTCAAGAGGCACATGTGTTTCTGATTAACCTTCTAAACTTAACCTCATGCTGAAACTGACAGCGACTTTGGGAATCTACACTCATGCAAATCTGCAATAGCACTGTGGAAGTCAGTGATCCTACATTCGGTGTTAAGGTTTTCCCCAGACTGCAACCGATGGGAAATTTTTGAACTGATAAGAACTTGCACTCTGATGCCTAGTTTTGCTATAAAAACTTTGCAAAAGTTACACCTTGTTGAATGAGATGTAACTTGGCTTTTTAGCAGCAAGCTAATTTCAAAATTACTGTTAAACACCCACACTAGTGTTGAAAAATACATTTAATATTTGGGAAAGGTTAAATTTCTCCACTTACGATAACAATAATTGACATCTTGAAATATTTTTCAATTTGTATTAATATTTTAGTTTCTATCTTTATTAAATAATTCTGTTATCTGCAATATAAATTAAAAGTGAGTCAAAAGATGAGCAGGTTAGGTGGATTGGCCAAGGTATAATGCCCCTGAGTGCTCCAAAATGTGTGGGTTAGGTGAATTATCATGATAAATCCATGGGCTTAAAGGGTTAGGGTGTGGGAGAGGGCCTCAGGAAGACACTGTCGGAGTTGGTGCATACCCGATGGGCTGAATGGTGTCCTTCTGCATTGTAGGGATTCCATGATTCTAATGAAGAGCTTTTTACTTCCTGTTTTGCTGTCAGTGATTGGCTGTTTAGTCTTGTTGACATCACTGTCACTGCACTGGGAGATCATAGAACATAGAACATTACAGCGCAATACAGGCTCTTCGGCCCTCGATGTTGCGCCGGCCGGCGGACCCTCTAACCTAAACTATTCCAATATCATCCATATGCCTACCCACCGACCATTTGAATGCCCCTAAAGTAGGCGAGTCCACAACTGCTGCAGGCAGGGCATTCCACGCCCTCACCACCCTCTGTGTAAAGAAACTCTTTGCACCCTCTGTGCAAAGTCACCCTGACTTTGAATCAGATTTAATCTGCTGTGGGGTAAGAGGCAGTCAATGTGATAGGGAACACTAGATCTTTATGAGCAGCTTTCTTCAAGATCAGTGATGAACTTTGTTGCTTCACTGCTAACCATAAAATCCAGGCCATTAGGTACTTTGTGAGTAGAATAATTTGGTTTGTGTGCTTGTAGTTGTTGTAACACTGTGCTGTGAGATTAATTTATTGCCACTGAATTCACTAGAGGTCATGCTGTTCCAATTGTGAAAATAAAAATTCAAAATAAAAAATAACTCTACAAAATTGACACAGATTGACTCTTTTGAGTACTGTAAATTTTTTGGCATTTTTCTAGTCTTGCTTGCAATAGGGATCCTCCAGTCCTGCTGCAGTAAATGGGGTTTTGGCTGAGCACCAAATTCTCTGATCTTGCTCAGTGGGACGTATGACATTGGAGAAGTCCGGCCACTCTCTTTGTGAACTGGTAAAGTGAAGAAATCTAGCTTGGCCATTTCCTTAAGCATATGCCTTCCACTTAAGGTTTATTTTACTCTAGGGGAGAAAGGGTTAATTGAATATCCATCATAGTTGAGCAATAATTCTTATTTTATGTTCAGAATATGAAAATAAAAGTGGGAAGAGGGAAGATAATTATGAAAAATCACATGCATTATTTTTATGAATCATCCATCGTCACGGCAGTTCATGCCAAAAGAAATGATTGAGGTAATGTACACTTCTCAAAGCTTCTGCTTTTGGTTCTACTGGAAGAAGTTTTTTCTGCTGAAGTGGATAGGAAATGGAAGCAAAAGCATTGCACTTTGGATGTTTAGTGATAATTAGGTGATTCAGTGCCACCCTGATGTTCAAATAATTACAATCTGATGTTGTTCTCAAAAGATCTTTCCTTTGTGTTTTCTTTTTTCTTCCAGTCATGTTTCCACTTTCCAAAGCCAGGTTTAATTCCTTTATAAAATATTGTTTGGCTTATCACTGTTTGCTGTTGTAAATAAAAAAAAATAATCAACACTCTTCATTATCAAGTATTAGATATTCTAGATAATCAAATATTTGAATTGGATGCAGCAAAACAGGTTAGACCAAGTCCAAACTGAAATTAGATCTTTAATTTTTTTTCAATTACACTGAAATGCAGGCTGGAGCTCAGGTTTAAGTTCCACTTCAGGACTTGATGATCACTGAAGGTGCACTCATAATGTGGCCAAACAGGTTGATTACAAGGCTGTAAAGCCTCCCAGTATTTGAGATGGTAGGTGTTAAGAGGGGTAAGAGTTTCCTGGTCAGCCATAATCACAGAATCTTAGGAGCCCTACGATGCAGAAAGAAGTCATTCGACCCACTAAACCTGTGCCAACATCAATCCCACAAAGGGCCTATCCTAGCCTTGTAACCCCACCTATTTATCCTGCTTGTCCCTCTGACGCTAAGGGGCAATTTGGCACAGCCAATCAAGCTAATCTACATGCCTTTGGACTGTGGAAGGAACCAGAGTACCCAGAGGAAACTCACGCAGACATGGGAAGAACATGCAAACTTCACATAGTCATTCAAGGCCAAAATTGAACCAAGGTCCATGCTGCTGTGAGGCAGCAACGCTAACCATTGTGCTATCATAAGCAGAAGATAATGGCAAAACCACTACAATATTTTGCCATATATAGTCATGGATCAATCCAATGGAAGTCCATGCTCACCATTGTGTTCTTAGGGCATGGTATCTGAAGGAGGAGGAGGAAGATGTGCAGCCACTTGCTTCAGATCTTCCAAGTACACATTGATAAAGTACACATCATTTTAGACTGCTGCAATGTCAGTCACCCTTTGATAAGTCTTGGGAGAGGAGTTGAATCAAGCCACATTTGGGATGGCATGGTTGATTACAGTGTCTGCTGAGTCAAGGAGCTCTCATACCCATCCTGACTTCAAAGGGATGGGTTTTCTTTTGGGAAAAAAGTCATGCAATTTGTCTATAATTCGCAGTCATTTCAATGACTGAAGAATCCAGAGCAAGGCAAGCACTTACACATTCTAGGTGCCAGATGCTTGTTTTAAGCATTGTCAAATAAAACTGCCTTTCCTCACAGGTGCCAACTGGTCATTTTAGCAGAAAAGGGTGGAAACCTCTGTGTTCAGTCCCTAGCTACAGCTATCTATTGTAAATATGCCCCAAATAATGTGCTTCCTTTTCTCAACTGCCAAATTTCAGGGCTGGAATGTTTCAGCCTGCTAAGGTACTGTTACCAAATGTGAAAATATTTTGTCATGCATTTCATGTCTAAATAGTTACATCAAGACTTCAAATAATTCTTTCATTTTTGTCTGATTTTTTAAAATTTCTCCTTCATCACTCAGGAATGGAACAGCCGATTACAACCTCCCTGCCTGAGCCCTGTTTGAGATCAGCTAATTCAGGAGAGAGTGAGGGCTCAATACAGTTGAATTTGACTTATCAATCCCAAATGCACTTAATAAAATGAAATAAATAATTGCGAAATTCAGACTCATTAAAAAATACATAATAACATGTTTGTTCCCAAACAGAAGAGCTTTCCAGCCTTGAATCAATGGTAGCACTCTCGCTGCTGAGAAGAAAGCTACGCCTTCAAAGTCACACGCCAGAGGGGGAAATGTTTCCATCTCCTGTTTTTGGCAGGCAGGAATGACAGCAAGCATGAAGAATCTGATGGGAGTCTCCAACAGTTTTTACACCAGCTTCCAATGGGGAAGACTGGTGGGGGAAGGGGTGGAAGGTGAGGGGAGGGGGTTGAGGGGAGGGGGGGAGAAGGTTGGGGGGAGAGGAGAGAAGGTGGGGGAGAGGGAGAGAGGTGGTGGAAGAGGGGGGAAGGTGGGGGAAAGGAAGAGAAGGTGGGGGGGGAGAAGGTGGGGGAGAGGGGAGAAGATGGGGGGAGAGGGGAGAGAAGGTGGGGGAAAGGAAGGTGGGGGGGAGAAGGTGGGAGTGGGGAAAGAGGAGAACGGGGGGGGCCATGTGCATGGGGGTGTTCCCTGTGTTTGTGGGGGTGGGGCGAAGGAGATTCCCAAGGGAGAGTGGGGCCTGTGCATGGTGGGTGGGGGTGGGGGTGGGAGAATCCTTTATTCTTATTTTGTTTACATTGGGCTGCCCTTCTGACCACACTGTTTTGTTGTGGGACCTGCCTCCAGGAATTGTTTTATCAAGATTGAAAGTATGGCAGCTACGTCAGTTGTGGAGCCGATGGGTTACACACTCTTTTCTTGCCTGAGTTGACGGTTAGTTGAAAAAATGAAAAATCATGCCCATAATCTATGCTGAAACTTCAGTACAGTACTGAAAGATTCCTATCAGAGATGCTACCTTTCAGATCAGGGGAGGAATTTAAAGCCTCCAACTGGAGGCAGCTTTGGAGGTGGTTGAGGGATGAGGGGTGCTGTGCAATTGGATAGAAAATGCCAGGTAGATATCCAGCCTCCCCTAATTAACTGAGTTGCAGGATGATCTTCCTGCCTGGGCATCACAGAGGGTTTCCTTCTGCCATCACTGATATTTAAACTGCAGCATGCGAAGACCTCACCTCTGTAACCAAGAAAAATACTGAAAGGTCTCAAGCTTTGTTTGGGGAGGAGTGAGGGGTCTACCTACCTGGATCTCTGTCTGATGGAGGCACTCACTGGTAGAAATGAAGAGAAGAAGTAAAACCCCCTCTCTCCTATTAATCAATGATATTTCCTCACAATGCCATTCACCACCCCATTGCTGTCAGGGCCCTCCTGTCCAACTCGAGAGAACATAAACTACTCTCTTTTTTCCTGGGACTCCAATGTCCATTCCTGGTATGGGCCACACTGCAGTACAAGAAATGGCCAACACTCATGGTGGTGCCATTTCTTTGGTCAGCAGCTCTTGCAGGTCAGCTGTCTGCCAGGATTTCCAGAGGAAAATTCTCCTCACAGGAGCCTGGAAGCTCAGTGGCAGGCAGGTAGATGCTCCACTAGACTTAAATCCCATCAGCCTGCTACAAATGGCCACAGTGGGATTGGCACTGATTTTCCAGTACTAGATGTGCTTCATGCTGTGATCATTAATTTTCACTCAAGATGTCAAACCATGGTCCAGTCTATTCTTTCAAGTAAATGAAAAATATCTCATAGTATTATTTCACAGAAAAACAGAATATCCCTAGTTTCCTGGCCAATATTTATCCTTAAACAAATATTACTGAGATAATTAATCTGGTTATTATGTAATTACTGTTTGTGGGAATTTGTTACTTGCAAAACTGGCTGCCACATTTCCTGAATTAAAACATTACACTTCAAAAATACCTGTTTAGCTGTAAATTGATTTGTCACATCCTAGGTTATAAAGGGTACTTTGTAAATGCACATTCTTTCACTAATTAACTGAAAAATGTAGTTCATGGAACAGTCTATTTTTACCCACTGATTGGGCTGGAATTTCATGCATGGAGGGAAGAAAAATGTGGGTGGGACCTGAATCCAGGATTGCTGATCCAATGCTGAGGACTTCCAATTTTCAAGAGTGCCCTTTAAGCATGCAGGTTGTTTCAGGTCACGAGTCCGCACCTCACATTCCTGACCTGGCCGGTTCCACTGAGGGGATTGGCATGTATTAATCCTCCACAATTTTCCTGGGGCTTGTGCCAGCTTTTCAAAGGGTTGGGACGCATACAGCCCCAGATGAGCAGATCCAGCAGCCTTTGATCTGTGTTCAAATTCATATTTTCTGGCTGCATTCTTCAATCTTTTAAGAAATTGTCAACAAACGCATCTAATTCCTGCGTCAGACCTTGAAACTCATATCGGTGGATCTGATGATTTGACGTTGGCTAGACGTGTGTGCTAAATTTTTACATATTTTGTTTTTTTTTTCTGTCATCTTTATCCAGCTCACAGCTCTTCTGCCTTCAGAATGATGTATTTGACTCTTTCCTCTTCACTAGTACCTTTTATAAAGCTCCTAGATATGTGGCTGTACTTCAGTATAAACTGAAATGCCATTTCCCGTTTTAACTACTTGATGGACCTTGTGCTTGCTTTTTGTGATTCATGCACCCAAATCTCTCTGCACTTCACTCAACTTCCTATTTTATGGTTCCTATTTTCAAGAAAGGGAAAAAGGGTAGTCCAGGAAATTACCGACCGGTGAGTTTCACCACAGTGGTTGGTAAGTTGATAGAGAGGATACTGAGGGACAGAATTTATGAACATTTAGAGAAGTTTAGTATGATCAAAAGTAGTCAGCACGGCTTTGTCAAGGGCAGGTCATGCGTTATGAGCCTAGCTGAGTTGTTTGAAAACGTGACTAAATATATTGACGAAGGATGAGCAGTCGATGTGGTGTATATAGGCTTCAGTAAGGTGTTTGATAAGGTCCCCCATGCAAGACTTCTTGAGACGGTGAGAAGGCATGGGATCCAAGAGGCTTTGGCCTTGTGGATCTGGAACTGGCTTGCCTGCAGAAGGCAGAGAGTGGTTGTGGATGGGTCTTTTTGTGCATGGAGGTCAGTCACCAGTGGAGTGCTCCATGGATTTGTTCTCGGACCCTTGCTGTTTGTCATTTTCATGAATGATCTGGACGAGGAAATGGAGGAATGAGTTGGTAAGTTTGCCAACGACACCAAGGTTGGTGGTGTTGTGGATAGTCTGGAGGGATGTCAGAAGTTGCAGTGAGACATAGATAGGATGCAAGACTGGGCAGAGAAGTGGCAGATGGACTTCAATGCAGATAAATGGGCAATTTTGGCAGGTCAAATGGGATGAAGGATAATATCAAGGATAGGGCTCTGAACAATGTAGAGGATCAGAAAGACCTTGGGGTCCAGGTCCATAAGATTCTTAAATCGACCTCGCAGGAAGAGGATGTGGTCAAGAAGGTGTATGGTATACTAGCCTTCATTAATCGAGGGACTGAGTTTAGAAGTCAGGAGATAATACTGCAACTTTATAAGACCCTTGTCAGATCCCACTTGGAGTACTGTGTGCAGTTCTGGTCGCCTCACTACAAGAAGGATGTGGAAACTATTGAAAGGGTGCAGAGGAGATTTATAAGGATGTTGCCTGGATTGGGTGGCATGCCTTATGGGGATAGGCTAAGGAAGCTAGGTCATTTCTCTCTGGAGAGACAAAGGATGAGAGGTGAATAAGATAGATGTATAAGATGTTGAGAGGTATAGATTGGGTGGATTCTCAGAGACTGTTTCCCAGGCTGAAATGGCCGCTACGAGAGGATACAGGTTTAAAGTGCTGGGGAGTAGGTACAGAGGAGATGTCACGGGTAAGTTTTTCACTCAGAGCGTAATGAGTGAGTGGAATCAGATGCTGTCGGTGGTGGTGGAGGCGAACTCATTGGGGTCTTTTAAGAGACTTCTGATGAGTACATGGGATTTAATGGGATTGAGAGTTATAGATAGGCCTGGTAGGTAGGGATATGATGGGTGCAACTTGTGGGTCGAAGGGCCTGTTTGTGCTGTAGTGTAAAAAAAACTGCCGTCTCTCTTCATTTAGATATTAACCTGCCTTTTGATTCCTCCTACCAAAATGTGTATGACGTCACATTTTGCCAGATTTTCACCCAGTCATACAAACTATCTACATCTGTAGGGTTTAGCCATATGGAGGTGCAGTGATTAGCACTGCTGTCTCACAATGTCAAGGACCTTGGTTTTATTCCAGTCTCTGATGACTTTCTGTGTGGAGTTTGCATGTTCTCCTTGTCTGCATGCATTTCATCCAGGTGCACCAGTTTCTCCATATAATCCAAAGATGTGCAGTTTAGGTGGATTGGCCAGGCTAAATTATCCTTTATACTGTTCCAAGATATGTAAGTTAGTTGATTAGCCATTATGAATATGTGACATTACAAAGATAAGTGAGAGGACTTGGGTAAGACACTCCATCAGACAATCAAATACAGACTTGATGGGCAGAATGGCCTCATTCTGCATTGTAGCAGTTCTAATTTCGACTAACAAAGGGACCAAGAATGTAAGTTGTTCATCAATCCTATAGTGAAAATGGGTTTAGAGAGTAGGAGATGACCTTATGACAAGAAGAGATTAAATGGGTGCAGATAGGAAAGAAATTAGAGTGTGATCCCGGATTGGAGCTGAGTGGGAAATGGCCTGGAGGTAGATTTGCCTCAGTGGCAACAGTGAAATAAGTTGGTGGGGGACAATGGGAGGGAAAGCAACAGTGATAGCTGAACAGATGTTTACAACCTCAGTGACAAGAAAGTCTGTGAGTTGACAGGGGAGGGACAATTGTTTAAGGAGTTGTTTGGCAGTGGAGAAAACAAGGTCATCATGATGACCCTAGAACAGCAGCCAATTTCAGCAGAAAAGAATAAGGTCCAATAGCACCTTATGTAGTAATACATGACTAAACAGTTACATAGATATGCCTTTGGACTTCAGGCAGTGAAGAAGGGGCCCGTAATATAGGGAACAACAGACTGGCTGAATTCTTGTCTTGATATAGGAGTGAGACTGGAGACAGGCCAATGCTTAATTTAGTGCTGCTGATCAGCATACCAGTTTGCAGGAATCATATTCCCGAAGCATTATCTTCAAGGCAGGATCTGGGCAGAAGAGAAACCTACTTACAAGCAGTGGATAGATAATTAAGGTAAGATTAAGGCCAATGATCAGAGGCTGACTGAAATTGGGAAGAAGCCAACTGCCTGTAAGTAGACTCTGGACACCTCAAGGCAGCATCTGAGACACTGAAGGCAAACCTGAGGCCCTCCTGCCCATCTGGAGTTGCTTTTCCTTTCTTTTGTATGTAAAGCAGCAGGCTACAGCTCCTTCTAAGCTGGAGGATCTCCTATTCACCTTTTAGCTTCTACAGCCTGTCCACAGTCCTTAATTGTCCCGTGTTCTCTGGCTGCAGGCCAATTCATAGAAAATCACAATTGGTTGATTGTTGCCAACACAGTGCACAGAGTTGGAATCAACACATGGCATTGATATTGGGGTCAGACATTAAATACAGAATCCTGTCCTAGGTTATATTTTAGATAAGGACATTTAAGCTGGCATTGAGGTTCTGGTTGATCAGTGTCAATATTAAAATAATGTAGTTAACCAAAACAATGGCTATCGGAAAATCCAGGCCTTTGTTGAAACAGAGTTGCAAAAGTTTGGTCTGCATTTAGCCATAATCCACCTGCCAGAATCCTGCCTGCCTCCTACAATCAAGAAGCTCTTACCTCAGCTTTGGTGTCACTTCATTTATTTCCTAAAAATGCATAGCCAAACTTGCTGGACTTTTACTAACATCTTATGTTGTGAACACTGCTCTTTTTTCTAGGATTTGCATATCAATGTTACGTAAAGAAATCTGGAGAGTTACAAAAGTCAACAGCTCACACGTAGAAAGGAAGAGGAGGAGGCTCTTCGAGCCTGCTCTGCCATTCTATATGATCATGGCTGATCCTCTACCTAAATGCCATATTCCCGCTTTCTTCCCTTGATGCCATTAAATTTAAAAAAAAAATCATCTATCTTTTCTTGAATACATTCAATGATTTCGCATCCACAGCCTTCTGTGGTGGAAATTCCACACAGCCACTACCTTTTGAGTGAAAAATGTTTACTTATCCCAGTCTTAAATGGCCTACCGTGTCTACTGAGACATTTTTGTTTTCTTAAAGAGGTCACAGTAAGTAGGGATTTCATAAACATTCCAAAATTTGTAGGATTCAAAGTGATGATCTGTTCTATCTCAAGGGGTGTCATGATCTAAATGATTAGTATTTCACACATACTCACCTTAAACTGCTCCCATTCTTCCTTTTTCTCCAGAGAAATATATTTGTTATTGACCTCCTCCTGCATGGTTAAAGAAAAACCCACAATGTAATGTTAAAAAATACATTTTTTTTGCAAAAGTACTTGAACTTACTTTCTGTTGACTTCCAGGTTTTAGGAATAGGTTTGCCCCGTAACACTATAATGTTTCAGCAAAGTAGCAGAGTAGCTAGTTAAATGGAGTGTAGGCCAGATTCCAAAATAGCAGGGTTCCTTCACCACAATGAAGGCCTGTTGCTCCAACAAAATCTACAGTCCAGTAATAGAAGGAATAGACATTGGTGTGGCAGCTTTGCTAAAAGGAATAACTAAAATATACTATAACATTCCATTTGCCAGATAACAAGCAATGGGCCGTATAAAGAGCTAACTGCGACACCTTAATGGTCACATTTTTAAGGATGTGGTGTTAAACTGTAAATATGTGGTCTATAAAATTCAATAAATCAATCAAGTAATTACATTAATTAGTTAAAATCCTTATTAATCTATCCATTTTTTTATTTTAAAAACCTTCTTTAGACTGCATTGTCCATTGTAAAATTACATATATTAATATAAAGGTTAAAATGCCACCACATACCTGTAAATTTCATCAGTCACGCTACTAAATGACAATCTAATCTGAATTTGACATGTTACAACATCTGTCAGCCTCTGGGTGGATATATTTATACCAGAAATCACTCCAAAGGATTTGTGAAAAAAAATTATCAATTATCTTTCTTAATAACTGAAATTTCTAATGTGAAACAATAATGGATTTAAATAAAAGTTCAAAATCAAAGATTACTTTTCTCACAATTAAACTCACCTACAGAATCATAGGCTTGAAGCAGGCTCCAAGAGACAGCCAGGGTATGGCAGCAACCACATCCTAAGCAACACTGTCGACCCACAGGCCGAATCACGTAAGAATATCTGATTAGTGATAAGAACATCTATCCCTCAAGTGTTTTAAATCTCCAGCAGTGAAACCAACTGAAGACTTTAACTGGGCTTGTTTCCTCCAGAACTACAACAGTGAGAGAGGGACTTGGTTGCAGTATCTAAGATCCTGAATGGTCTTGATACAATGAACATAGAAAAGATATTTTCTCTTGTGGGTGAGTCCGAGGGCACTATTTTAAAATTAGGGGTTGCCCTTTTAAGACAGAGATGAGGAGAATTGTTTTTCTTTTGTCAGAGGATTGTGCAATTCTGCCTTAAAAACACTTAACAACTCCACCTTCTGAAGCAGAGGTAAAAAGACTCTTGTTTCGCCAGGAAATCAAGGTTACTAGGGGTAGAGAGGAAAGTGGAATTCAAAGCACAAACAGATTAGCCATGATTTTATTGAATGGTGAGGCAGGCTTGAGGGACTGAATAACTTCCTTCTGCTTCTAATTTGTATGTTTGTGTGGAGGTTAGAAAAACGAGAAATGATCTCAAGATTACAAAAAGTTTGGCACGATAGAAATTCAGACGTTGTTGCCCCGGGTGGGGAATCTAAAACTAGGAGGAAGAGTTTAGGATAAGAGGGCAATCATTTAGGACTGAGGTGAAGAGGAATTTCTTCATTCGAAGAGTTGTGAATCATTGGAATTTTTTTAGTCCAGCATGTTTTGGATGCTCCAGTATTTAATATTGTAAAACTAGACATATTTTTTGTCTCAGAGAATCAAAGGATATGGGAGCAGGCAGGAAAGTGGAATTGAAGCCAAGATCAGCCATGACCATATTGAATGGGCGGAGTAGATTCGACAAGCTATATAGTCTTCTCCTGCTCCTATTTCTTATGTTCTTATGTTATGGAAAGGGACAAAGAAAAATCAAAGATGAAATTACTCAACTGAAAGTATGCCAATTCAGAGATTCAATAAGGGATTCAGCATCAGTAGACTGGGAACAAATACTGGCCAGGAAGACAGTAAATGAGCAATACAGGGCTTCAAGGCCAAGATTCTTTGGATATAAACCAAACATATTCCCTTAAAGAGAAAAGATGAAGCATCCAAAGCTAGAGTTCCATAAAGGAGATGGGGGTGCAAATTAAAAATAAAACATTTATGAAAACATCAGGCATAGAATTCAGTGACAAAATTGGCAAAATATAGGAAGTGCAGGATTGAACTGTGAAAAGACATAAGGAGCAGCATAATAAACTCAGTTTGCCTAACATGTTAGTTAAGAAATCTGCTCATAGATTCTTTACTACTGTCCCCTGCAAATCTACCTTCACACGTCAGGATTCTGACAGTAATAAACACTGTAAGATGTGAATTATTGGCAATCTCACAAAAAGGGTCCAAATCATTTGCTCACGGTGCAAGCTTGACACTGAAAGAGGGCACATCTAAACTCCCCTGTGATGGCTACTTCAATCAGATCACTAATCATTGTGTATTGCACATACTCACAACTATTCTATGTTCTATGTTCTATAACTTGTGCCTAAGACTAACGCTTTTAAACTTGAATAGCGATCAGATTACTCTGAAAGAATAAGACAGCTCAAAAATTTGAACAACAAATTTTGAAAAACAAAATTGAAAAAATTTGAACAACATGGGCAAATTGGGCTGAAGAACCTGTTTCCATGCTGTACACCACAATGACTCTATGAGCCCGATTTTATCATTGTGTTGCGCCCATTTTGTGTGTGAAAACTTGGTAAAATTGGGCGTAAAGTAGGGCAGCACAGTAGCACAGTGATTAGCACTGCTGCTTCACAGCTCCAGGGACCTGGTTCAATTCCCAGCTTGGATCACTGTCTGTGTGGAGTTTGCATATTCTCCTGTGTCTGCATGGGTTTCCTCCAGATGTTCCGCTCTCCTCCCACAGTCCAAAGATGTGTGGGTCAGGTTAATTGGCCATGCTAAATTGCCCCTTAGTGTCCTGGGTTCTGTAGATTAGAGGGATTAATTGATAATATATGAGGATAGGGCCTGGGTGGGATTATGGTCAGTGCAGATTCAATGGGCCGAATAGCCTCTTTCTGCACTGTAGGGTTTCTGTGTTTCAATGTTTCTATGGGGACAAATTGAGCTGAAAGGCCTGTTTCCATGCTGTATACTACTATGACTCTATAGGCCCGATTTTATCATTGCGTTGCACCCATTTTCGGGTGTGAAAACTTGGTAAAGTCGAGCATGAGGCTATTAGTGCGATCTACAGTCATGTCTGCGCAGATACCCACTTTACCAAGGCACAAATACAGCCACAATCTGAACCATACTCAAAGCAGGCGTAACAGCGATTTACCTGCATTTCCCCTTTTACCATTGCATTCGCTCATCCAGATTTGGCACAAAACAGACATGCTCGTAAAAGTCTGTTTCGGGTGCTCGAGCTTCTGAAGAGGTTCATTCAGAGCTTCCAATGGCTCTCAGATCAGTGGTGGTGGAGGAGAAGGTCAGATCATTCTCCGGTAGTGGGGTGGGGGGAAGAGGGAGGCCAGATGGTTCACTTGGGGACGGATGTGAGGAAGGGTCAGATCATTCCCTGCTTGGAGGGGGGCAGGTGGGGAGGAGGCCAGATCATTCTCCGGTGTGTGTGTGTGTGTGTGTGTGTTTTTTGGGGGGGGATGGAGGGAGGCCAGAATGGCTCTCTGCTCGGCGAGGGGGAGGCCTGATCATTCTCTCCCTTAGGGGAGGCAGGTCAGCTGGATCTCGGCGGGGGGGGGGGGGGGGGGGGGGGGGGTGTGCAGGGGCAGGGTGGACTGCTGCCGTTCCGTGATGGGGGGAGCCGCTGCCACTCTGCGGGCGATCGGTGTGGGGTAAGGGGAAGCAGAGGGTCACGATCTGTCTGGGTAGCGGGGAGAGTGGATAGATAAGGGGGACAGTTATGTTGTGGGGCTGAGGTGACGTCTGTGGGGGCCGGGTGATGTCTGTGGGGGCCATTGTTCCTGCTTTTCACTCCTGGGCTGCTTTATTTGCTTTTTGCGGCCCAGGAGCGACGTGGCAGGGGCATGCTTTTTTTTCAAAACTTTTTCTAACTGCGCATGTGCTGTTCAAAGCTTTCATAAGAGCTGCAGCAATTCAGAGTCCTGATTTTTTTTCTCAGACTGTGTGTATACGGGGGCACGTGAGAGCAGTTGCCCAAGTCAGATCTAAATTGAGCCCACATTCAGCACTTAGAATCAAAATGGTGAAATTGAGTTCTATGGCTCTATAACAGATGAAGCTAGCCTTTTCATGCTGCTACAGTGCAGCAGCAACATGAGTGGTATTTTTCACTAATGGGATGCTACTGTTGTTCCAAAAAGAAATTCTATTTACCACATAAATGAGTAAAACGGTGTATGAATTTCTGTACTGGTGGATGTGCCAATGACTGGCAGCAGTGGAACATTATAGAGTGGCACAGTGGTTAGCACTGCTGCCTCATAACGCCAGAGACCCAGGTTCAATTCCAGCCTCATGTCATTATCAGTGTGGAGTTTGCACATTCTTCCTGTGTCTGCATGGGTTTCCTCAGGGTGCTCTGGTTTCATACCACAGTCCAAAGTTGTGCAGGTTAGGTTGATTGACGATGCTAAATTGACCCTAGTAACAGGGGAATTAGCAAGGTAACTATGTGGGGGTTGCGGGAATAAGGCCTGAATGGGATTGTGTCTGGTGCACACTCAATGGGAGAATGGCCTCCTTCTGCACTGTATGGATTCTATGATTCTATATAGCAAAGGCAAAGACAGATTTTGAAAAAAGATTAGTAGGTAACAAAGGAATTCCCAAATCATTAGTTAACATATAAAAAACAAAAAGGCAGTGAAAGGGCTTGGTGAGGCCAATTAGGAACAAATAAAGGAATTCTCTGATGGATGCAAAGGGCAAGACTTAAGCACTACATTTGCCTTCACAATAAAAAGAGAATTAAAAATTAAGGGGAGCTAAGTCCTCACTCTAAATTTTTATGATATATAGTCAAGCCTAGTTTCTAAAATTTTAACACGTGGACAAAGACCTTAAAATGCATAAGCTATGGCTGTATATGACAAAAACAAAATGAACTTTCTCTCATTCAGAAAAGATGAAATATCGTTATCTCTGAAGATATGCTAATAACCAAAAGAGTGGCAGGTTTTTCTCACTTAAAATAATTCATTCTTACACCTTGATCCCTAATTGCTTGTTCTATCTACATGCTAAACTTTTGTGATTCACATACAAGAACATCCAGATCCCTCTCAATACCAACACTTCTTAGTCCTTCAACAATATAGGGCTGCACGGTAGCACTGCTGCTTCACAGCACGAGAGACATGGGTTCAATTCCTGACTTGGGTCACTGTCTGTGTGGAGTTTGCGCATTCTCCTCGTATCTGTGTGGGTTTCCTCCCAGTGCTCCAGTTTCCTCCCACAGTCCAAAGATGTGCGGGTTAGTTTGATTGGCCATGCTAAAATTGAGCCTTGGTGTCCTGAGATGCATAGGTTAGAGGGTAAATATTTAGGGATATGGGGGTAGAGCCTGGGTGGGATTGTGATCGGTGCAAACTCGATGGGCCAAATGGACTCTTTCTGCACCACAGGGTTTCTATGATTCTATGATTTGAAAACTTTACTTTTCTATTTTCCTTCCTAAAGTGAATAATGTTATAATTCCGCTTATTATAATCCATCTGTCATGCTCTAGCCCACTCATATAATCTGTTTATATTCCTTTGAAGCCTGTTGGTGTCCTCAGAGCTTAACATCCCACCTAAATTTGTATCATCAGCAAACTTGGATGCATCTATTATTCCTCTCATCTAACTCATTGATATAGATTTTACATAGTCAAGTACCGTTTTTATTTGTAATTTTACTTTTATTCATTCATGGGACATTGGGTGTGACCAGGTGGCCAGCATTTATTGCCCATCCCTAATTGACGTTGGACAGCAGTTGAGAGTCAATCACATTGCTGTGGCTCTGGAGTCATATAGGCTAGACCAGGTAAGATGACAGATTTATTTTCCTTAAAGGACATCTGTGAACCAGATGGGTTTTTTCGACAATCAACAATCGTTTCATGGCCATCAGTAGGTTGTTAATTCCAGATTTTTTTTTATTGAATTCAAATTCCATCATTTACCATGATAGGATTCGAATCCAGATCCCCACAGCATTAGCTGAGTTTCTGGATTAACAGTCTAGCGATAATACCACTAGGCCATTATCTTCTCGATCCTTGTGGCTCACCACTAGTCATAGCCTATCAATTCATAAATGACCCATTAATTCTTACTGTCAATTGTCTGTCCATTAGTTACTTCTCAGTCCAAGCTAATAGACTAGCCCCAATTCCATGGGCTCTAATTTTGTGTAATAACCTCTTGTGTGGTACTTTATTAACTGCTTTTTGAAAGTCCAACTACACTACACTCATTGGTTCCCCCCCCCCACTCCCCACACCTACTCTGTTAGTTACAACTTCAAAAAACACAAATCAATTAGTCAAATAAGGGGTTGGATTCTCCAATCTTGTCTATGGCCATGCCACTGCAAGTGAGATAGAGAAACTGGCATTCTGCACAAAACTCCATTCATTTTCAATGGCACCAGAGAATCCCAGCTGCGAATAAGCGCAGAGGTTTTCCGCAATAATTTCATATACCTGCATTGACTCTGCCTTATCATGTTATAATTCTCAGTGTCTGTTATCATGTCTGTAATAACTGGTTCTAGCATTTTCCAGATTCCTGGTGTCAGTCTAAGTGGCCTGTACTCTTTATCTCTGTTCCTTCTTTCTTAAGGAGGAATTCTATTCCACCTTCTTCTGTTGGGAAAAAGATACAGAAGTCTGAGGTCACTTACCAACTGACTCAAGAATAGCTGCTACTATCCTGCCTCAGACTTTTGAATGGATCTACATAATATTAGGTTGATCTTTCTCTACATTCCTAAGACTGTAACACTATATTCTGAACTCTCTCCTTTCCTTCTCTATGTATGATATGCTTTGTCTGTATAGTGCACAAGAACCAATACTTTTCACAGTTTACTAATACATGTAACAATAATAGAAAAAATTGAATCAATAGCTGGGTTATGGACGCTTCACTGCAATCTGCAGAGATCTTTCTAGAGTCCAGAGAATTCTGAGAGATGAACACCAAAGTATCTATTATCTGTGAATGCAGACCATCTCATCCAAACGGTTTATCAAATTTAAGTCCTACTAAAGTATCCATTTTTTGCAATGCTTCTAAGTATTGAGCTATTTATATCTCACTCCTACCTTTGTGCTGCAATTCATTTTGTTGGGCAGTGACAGGGGCACAGGCTGGCACAGCCAGGGTGCCAATGCCCAGGGGGCATCCCTCATTCCCCTGATGTGTGATCCTCTAGGATGCCTGATTGCACCCGCCCCCTTTACTCCATCAGAATCAGGCCACTAGTTCTCCATTAATGAGGAGCTGCTTTAAACCCGGCTGGTATGAACCATTCTGGAAGAGAAGGTGGGGAGGGAGGAATGCTAGCGGGTCTGGAGAGTTCAGTCCCAAGCCTGCTAATCTCATGTAAATTATATGCAAATGGCCATTTAAATGAACTTTGCACCCTCCCACCATTTTCCAGCACGGATTTGACATCATCAGAAATCCTGCACTGAGAAATGCTTGTGAGATGCAAACCCCGTGAAATGGCTGATGTGAGAACCTTCAATTAGTAATTGCACTAAAAAATTAGTGAACAGGATGGCAGAGTCGTGGCAATCATGCTCCTTAGCAAATCTGATTTCAGTGCCCAACTAAAATTTGTGTTTACTTATAACATTTAATAAAGCATTATAATATGTTGTTCTTACAATGAATGTGTAGCTTTACTCACCTGTGTGAGATTGCCCAAGATTGGCTCTGCTGTTTGTTGAAGAAGTATTTGATTTACACTGTCAAGTTCTGTGACCAAAAAGAAGCGTTTGACAAAAGGTTTCAATTGTATCTGAAAGAACAGTGAATCTCAAAGAACAAATGACTCCAATCATGCGCTATGAATACCATTTTTTTCAGAATGTAGCAACTAGTAACTATAAGGTGCCTGTTGCACATCAACACATTACAGTTAACACCAAGGTGGAAGGTAATTTAATAGTACCTTCTAAATCAAATGCAGAAATTACTCCAAGTTCAACTTTTGTTCCTGTTATAATTGAACATGTGAAGGGCTTTTTAAGAATAATGCTGATCTCTCCAAAGGATTCCTTCTCTTGGAGCCTTCCCATGATGATGTGTTTTGTCTCGCTTCGCTAGGAAATAAAAGATGACATAATTGGCAACAGAAGCAAATGACACAATGTAAAAGACATTTAAAGATGAGTCAGCAGAATTGGTGGGAAATGGAACTCTACCCAGATACGTAGGGGTAACCATCACAATCAGATAAGCATACACAGAGTAAAGTTCTGTCAGCCTCTTTTATGATAAGGGCTGAAGAGATTTAAAATGCACTCTGATGCTCAAGGGTTGAAATAAATCCCACATCTGGTTCCCAGTTGAACCTCAGGTCCACTGTGTTCGAGGTCAATAAATATCTTTTTCAGTTCCCAGTAGCCAAGTGAATAGCAAACTGGGAGGGCTTGGGGGAGAGTGAAGGGGAGGGGGAGGAAACTCAAAGCTGAGATGCCCTTCCACAAGCCTAGCCCCATCTGATAGAGCTGGAGCATATTTATTGTAGATGAAAGATCTGCCCAAATGGGGTCCCTGAAACTCAATACAAAGGTCTAGATACAGGGGTTTCAAAAGAATTCTTAGGTCATTGGCTGGGAGTGTCTGTTCAAGCTTGCAGAAGTTTATTTGCCAATATCAATTGCATCCAGAATTTTTAAAATATAAACTTTTTATTAGTGAACATAGCATGGCAGTTGATTTTTAAGTTCAGAAATAAAATTGTAGTAGACGTAATCAAACAAACTCACTTTCCAAGGTTGAATTATTATAATCTAACGCTAAGGAGTATCATAAGTTATTTAAAATAACATAATTGGATTTCAGCCTCTCTTCTTTAAAATTCTGCAGTTACGTTCTGACCTGCCAAATGGGTTTACAGAATCTTTTTTCATTTATCCCCTTCCAGGAACAGAACTTTACTGACAGAAAAATAAGGAATAATCAAGGAGTCTGAGATGATACAATTATAGACAAGGATATACACTTGGCTTGATGGTAGGATGCAAGAGTAATGGAGGGAGGATGCTTGTTGGACTGGAGGCCTGTGACTAGTGATTGTGCCTCAGGGCTCAGTGCTGGGCGCATTGCTGGTTGTTATCTATATCAATGATTTTGATGAGAATGTACAAGGCATGATCAGTAAGTTTGCAGATGACACCAAAATCGGTGGTATCATAGATACTGAGGAAAATTATCAAACATTTCAGCAGGATCTTGATCAGCTGGGCAAGGGGGCCGAGAAATGGCAAATGGATTTCAATACAGGTAAGTGTGAAGTATTGCATTTTGGAAAGTCAAATCAAAGTAGGACTTTCACGGTGAATGGTAGGATCTTAGGGAGTATTGTGGAAGATAGGGACCTTGGAGTTCAGGTGCATGTTCTCTAAAAGTGAAGTCACAGGTAGACAGGACAATGAAGAAGACTTTAGATATGCTAATCTTCATTAGTCAGGGCATTGAGTATAAAAGTTGAGTATGTTGTAGTTGTACAGGACATTGGTGAGGCCGCACTGGAGTATTGTATTCAGTTTTAGTTGCCTTGCTATAGGAAAAATGTTATTAAACTAGATAGAACAGAAGACATTTACAAGGAAGTTGCAAGGACTCAAGGCTCTGAGTTATAGGGAGAGATTTTACAGGCTCGGATCTTTTTCTTTAGACTGAGGGGTGATCTTTGGACCACAGGAGATTGAGGTGTATAAGATCATGAGAGCATGGATAGGATGAATGCACTCAGTCTTTTCCTCGGGTTGGGGAGCTCAAGAAGTAGAGGGCATAGGTTTAAGTTAAGAGGGGAAAGAATTAATCGGAAACTGAAGAATAACTTTTTTTTTACCCAGTGGATGGCATGTACGTGGAATGAGCTCCTGGAGGAAGTGGTTGAGGCAGGGACATTAACAGCATTTAAAAGATATTTGGGCAGATACATGGATAGTCAAGTTTAGAGGAATATGAGCTAAATGTAGTTAAATGGAGTTCACTTAGATGGACATTTTGGTCAGTATGAGCCAGTTTGGGCCAAAGGGCATGTCTCCATGTCATAGACTCTATGATTCTATGAAAGCAAAGGAATGCTCCAAAAAAAACAGAACGAGAGATTAATTTACACTGCTCAAGAGACTGAGCCATCAAGGTCATACATTTCTGTCCACGTCCAAGTTTCAGAGGGATCATTGCTGGCCTATCAGACTGTGCAAATAGAACAATAGAGACAATACTTCAGAGGACAACTTAATCATCCATACACCATCTAGAAGTTCTGAGCCAGGTGACTTCCATGACATTATCTGACCCAATCATTTTAATATATCTTCCATCACAAGGAAGTCACTAGAACAATTTCAAGTAGGAAATTGGGCATGGCTCCAAGCTATTATATAACATAGCTAATGGAATGCAGTGACTGCCTGCCTCAACCATCTCTGCTCAAATATGTAAATTCTAGATTATTCTTTAGGATTGACATTGTGGGGTTTTCTTGTCAATTTCTATGGATCAAGAAAGTAACATTAAGTGTTAGCTATCAGCACATTAGCCTTTTTCTCTGTTACAGAAAATGTATTTTTATGTATTTCTCAATAAAAGTATATAAGGAAACAAGAGCAAAGTGATTTCATCTTCAGCAGATCAAAAGTCAGGCAGTTACTGACACTCAGCCTACTATTTTGACAAGAGTAACTCAGATGAAATGAAAACAAACTTCTATTTGCATCCTGTTTTTTCTGGAAAATAATTCATGGAATTTTCATGTGTATGATTATGTTCAATCACTTTTATCTTTCTGGATACAGCAAAAGAAATTCATAGATTTTTTTTCATACGACTACAAAATAAAAAACACAAGATAAGTGCTTAAGTGCAGAGAAAATACCAATTGATACACATCTTGCTCTTCTACACATACTGAGAATAACAGTAGTTTGACAATTAGGATGAGATATGGTTCATTGAACTACGAGGCAATGCAAATTAAAGGACATAACTTATAAAAACTTTTACCACATTTCTCAGAGAAACTTTCAGGGCTTCAATGTCTTTGTAAATGTAGCAATAGCCAGATTTAATGTATCCTGCAAAAGGACTGATTTCGCCTTCTTTTACTAAAACTGAAAGTAAAAATAATAAGTGTCAGGCAATTTGTACTTTAAAATCTCTAAGGCAAGGTTTTTGGTTTAAATACATTTTTAACACTCAATCATACAATTTGAATGTATGTTTCATTAGCTTGTGTTTAACTTCAACACATTTCTACCTCATCAGGTAACCCAAGGGAGTGGTCAGTTTGTAGAAGCACAGGAAAATCTTCTTTAATCTATAAGAGGCTAGGAATATTGTGGCGAGTAACTCACCTCCTGATTCCCCAAAGCCTATCTATGATCAACAAGGCACTAGTCAGTAGTGTGATGGAATACTCCTCACTTGCCTGGATGGATGCAGCTCCAACAACACTCAAGCAGCTTGACACCATACAGGACAAAGCAGCCTGCTTGATTGGCGCCACATGTACAAACATTCAATCCCTCCACCACTGCTACTCAGTAGCAGCAGTGTGTATTATCTACAAGATGCACTGCAGCAATTCATCAAAGATCCTGAGACAGCACCTTCCAAACCTATAACCACTTCCATCTAGAAGGACAAGGGCAGCAAATAAATAGGAACACTACCACCTGTATGTTTCCCTCCAAGTCACTTACCATCCTGACTTGGAAATGTATCACTGTTCCTCTGCAGTTGCAGGGTTAAAATCCTGGAAATCTCTCCCTAAAGGTATTGTGGGTCAACGAACAAAACATGGATCACAGCGATTCATGAAGGCAGCTCACCATCACCTTTTCAAAAGCAACTAGGGATGGGCAATAAATACTGATGATGTAGAGACGCCGGCGCTGGACTGGGGTAAACACAGTAAGAAGTCTGACAACACCAAGTTTAAATCCAACCAATTTATTTGATAGTAAACTCACAAGCTTTCAACCCTCTGGTCTTCACCTGACGAAGACCAGAGGGTCAAAAGCTTGTGAGTTTACTATCAAATAAATTGGTTGGATTTAAACCTGGAGTTGTCAGACTTCTTACAATAAATACTGGCCAGCCAGCGACACCCATGTCCCATGAAACAACTAAAAAAAAATCCCACCCATGAGCCTTCACATTAAGTATGACTTCTCAAGTCACTAATGTTTCAGCTGTAATGGAAAACATTATTTTTATTGAGCACTGGGCCTATATATTAGGGTAACCACAGAAATGGAAGCTTGGGGAAAGATTTTCTCTCCTATTTCTGAAACTCACCATTGAACCCAAATGGGGATCAGAAGCCGGCACTCTGTAGAAAACAATCACTCAATAATTACCGTCTCTGAAGAAAATCTTAATGGCAAGCAATTTGGCTCTCAAAGCCGGAAGACCAACTGAAGGCTTCTCAGCTTGAATGCAGCAGCAGGATGCCACAACAGGTGAGTGAGAGAGAGAGAAAAGGATTGCTTTAAAATGGAGAACTCTCTCTCTCTCCAATGTATTAAAGTTTTCAATTAAAAATATGGCATATTTACTTGTTCCAAGAAGTTCAGAACTATCACACTTTCAGGTTCAAAATGCAGGAGCTCTGTTGAGTGTATTTTGTACTGCTCTCCGTGTGGCTGGTAGACATTGCTCAGCATCTGACCGAAATGCAAAAATGTGGCAACCTTGATGCCACTCATACACCATTAGTTCCTAATTCTTCATGAATAACATAATGGGGGCGATTCTCCAAAAAAAAAATCTGAAGTGCTGAATTGCTGGGAAAAATGGTGTAATTCAGAATTGTTTTTTCAGTGGGAGTTCAGACGTAAATCTCCCACGCTCTATGCAATGCAGAGGTCACAATCATGAACATCATTAAAAGCTCAGGGGGTGGCACCTATTCACACTGGAGTCTGACAGTTCCAGAACTCTGCGCACATCAGTGGCTCCGAACTGTCAGCCTGCAGTTTTCTGGCCTGCTTCATTGCTGGTCAGTCCAGGCCGCTCACAGAACTGCCTCCCCCCACCTCCCCATGGCTTGATCGCCACATATATTCCTGAGCCAGCCCTGAACAACCCCCTCCGGTCCCAAAGTGCCCCGATCTCCAGCAACCCTCCCAGCAATGACGATCCTCTGCCCCTTCAGCCCAGCCCCATCCTGGCAGATCCCACAGTGGCAGTCCACCCCAACAGGAGGCAGATCACCTCCCCTAGGAAGCAAACCATACCCAACTAGGAGGCACACCACTCCCAGGGAAGGCAGATTCCCCCTGCCCCCCCCCAAACAGGAGGTAGATCCCCCCCCTCCAACCCCACCCTCCTCCCCCTCCCATGGGAGGCAGACACCCCTGGAAGGCAGACCAACCTCCAGTCTGTCCCAATCACTGGCTTCCCTCAGCCCCAACTGATCTCCATGCAGTGGCAGCAGGACCCCCACCGATTATCCCACAGCTCTGTACACAATAGGCCCTGCCCCCTTGACATTGCCCAATGCTTGGGGGAGGACAATGCCAAGGTTCCCCCAGGCGTGGGCACTTTGCTCCTTGGGCAGCACTGGGGACACATGCTGGCCTGCTAGGATGCCCATACCCAGGATCACCACTGCCCCCCCCCTTTCATTCTCCCACTGGTTCCCTAAAGTGAGGAGCTACTCTAAACACTGTCGGCGTGAAATTGTACTGGCGGAGTGGGAGATGCTATTGGACCCGGAGAATTCAGTCACAGTCTCGATAATCACTCACAAATAACATTAAAAAAGATTAAAATAACTATGAGAAGACCAGGTAAGTTTCCAGCTTGATTCTGACTGCACCCGTTCTCCAGCATGCATTGGGAACATATGCACTAATCCCACAAATCAGCACTTGCATGCATCTCCCAACCTGACTCACCAAATAATTAGCAGTTTTGAATGGGAAAATCGCTACTAATATAACATTCCTCCTTCTTCAAAATATATAATGCTTCTCAGTATCTTATGGGATCAGGCTCTTGTGGGAGTTTGTAGCTGACATCCGTAGCCTCGTGGATAAAGACTAACAAAGCAACAGAGCAGGCAGGCATACTTTGCCAGTGGCTAATAAATTACCTATCACTGGAAGGTCACTCTTCTGGCACAATCCCCAACCCTAAGTTGGAATTTTCCAGTCCCACCTGCTGATGTGATCTTTCAGTCCTGCCAAAGTCAATTGACTTTTGGCTAATTCATCAAATGCGGCATGGCAAGACCTACACACCCTCAGGTTGCACAGCTGGACTTTGAGGTAAGAGAATCCAAGGATGCTGGGGAGGCATTCCCACATCTGCTCTTCGTTATTGTGGTTGATGCAGCCTCAAAACTCCAAATGCTAGTCAGACCTTGCAACCCATACAGTGGTCCTTTTAGATTGGCTTCCTGTGACAGACTAACCATGTCCCACTCACCAGCCTGAATTGGTTAGGGAAGCTCAGAATCAGAACGTTTAAGCTATTGCAGCGAAGTGCACCCATTAGAAAATCAAATTCACAGCCTAAAATTGCCCCACTATTGCAGAAAGGACTAAGTCCAGAGCATTCCACTAATGTTTTTGTGATGAAAATGCATCCTAATTTGAGCAAGTCCAGGTCCCCAGAGAAGGATTTTGATTTTGAATTGGCTTATACATTATTTCTTTCTTAAGAGCCAAACTCAGACCCCAGACTGCAGGACAAATTGTTGTCAGTTTTTCAAAATTAATTTGTAACCTTGAGGTGAGCTCCAGAGATCACTGTAGTTGAATTTTATTTTGTAATTTTAAGGTTCACATCAACAATGGTAAATTATCTAAGAGCTTAAACAGGATGCTTAAAGGCTTTAAGAGAGTAAAGGGGAGGATGTAAGACGGAAACAGAAATTTGTATCATTGCTATGGAGTGAAATAACTCCCTTTATGAGATTTGAAGTACTATGCTGAATAAGGATGAAAAGCTTGTAAAGATAAAACTGAACATTACCATGAATTCTATCATGCCAATGATAGAATTCTACCATGAAATCTTGCTGCAACTGTACAAGGCACTGGTGAGGTTGCAACTGGAGTACTGTGTGCAGTTTTGGTCCTCTTATTTGCGAAAGGATATATTAGCCTTGGAGGGAGTACAGAGAAGGTTCGCCAGGCTGATACTGGAGATGAGTGGGTTAGCTTATGAGGAGAGATTAAAATGACTGGGCCTGTACTCATTGGAATTTTGAAGGCTGAGGTGGGATCATACAGAGACTTACAAGATAATGAAGGGACTAGATAGGGTAGAGGTAAAGAGATTCTTTCCACTTAGAAAGGAAACCAGAACTAGTGGACACAACCTCAAAATAAGAAAGGGAGGAGGCAGGTCAGAACAGAGTTGAGGAGGAACTTCTTCAGTCAAAGGGTGGTGAATCTCTGGAATTTTCTGCCCATTGAAGTGGTGGAGGCTACCTCGTTGAATATATTTAAGTCACGGGTAGATAGACTTTTGATAGACAAGGGAATTAAAGGTTATGGAAAGAAGGCGGGAAAGTGGAACTGATCCACTTTAGATCAGTCAAGATCTTATTGAATGGCTTGGTAGGCTCGAAGGGCCAGATGGTCTACTCCTGCTCCTACTTCTTATGTTTTTATATTCTATGTTACAAGTTTGACTTTTGAACTGGATAGTCTCTCAAGTACAGTGGTACTAGCCAATACATAATGAAAACATAGCACAGGGATTGTAAAAATTATCATTTCTACTTCTTTCTATCACTAGGACTTCAAAATTCCAGAACTTCTTGGCTTACACTGTGCCTCCTTTTTCACAAACTTGACATCAATTTAACACTAAATATTTAGTTAGCTCATTATACACATTACGCTTTATGAGCCTTACTGCTCTGCATCATGAATCTTAAGCCTTCTTCAAACCTAACTGAAAAACTCCATTAGTATCTTTTTGAAATTATTTCACATCACAACATTTCAAGGCACACTCGCTCTGGAAAATTCTGATCTATGCTTTTATTAATACTGAAAAATTAGCAATTCCAAAGTTTTTTTTGTCCTGCACTCATTAGGACACATTGTAAAAATACCTGTATAAGGAAAATGACAATTTATAAGAGAATGCTGATTGGTTAGCAAATAGGCTCTGATAGAGGCATTGTCATGGAAAATGCATCAGTTGACAGTGACTGACAGGAAACTGCCAACAAAAGCAGCTTGACCATAATTAGTAAGACATTGTATAGAGAATGAATCAGTGAACGGCTATCACTTATTTTGCTTAGCCGAAACAAGGGCAGCGTGTGTACATTGTTCTTTCCATATGCAAAGAAGAGGGCCTTGTGTAAGAGACACAACAACGTTTTGGCTTGATGATAGCATCCTGTTAGCAATGAAAATCATTTTGGGCAACAGGTGAAGTTAGATGATTCACTCTGCTACAATGTAATAGCAACATGAATGGTATTCGCCTTTAACAGGATGCTGTTGTCAAATGTTCTGCCTATCACATAAATGAGTAATATGATATATGAATTTTAGTGCCAGTGTAAAGCTAGGCATGTAGGCCGTACATCCCAAAGTCTGGCAGATTACACCAAACAGCATGTTCAAATCACTGTTCACAATGTACAAGCTACAGACCATAGCCAATAGGCCGTGCTCGCAAAACCCAAAACATAGAGCTCAATTTTACCATCACATTGTGCCCGTTTTCCAGCACAAAAACCTGGTAAAGATGGGTGTGAGGCGAATAGCATGATCCACGCCAGTTTCCCCTTTACCAAGGCCTGAAAATGGCTGCGATTAAGACTGTGCCTGAAACAGGGACAACAGCCATTTAAATGCATTTGCATGCATTTAAATGGACTTAAAGGGCTACATGTCCAACCTCGGTGGCACTTCCCCCTCTACCACCACATTCACCCACTCACGATTGGCACAAAACAGGCTCGCTCCACAAGAGTCCGATTCGGGTGCTCAAGTCAGTGTGGAAGTAAGTGCTGAGCATTCGACGCTCTCTGCTTGATATCGATGGGGGAGAAGAAGGAATCTGTTTCCACTCTGCCTGAGATTAGTGGGAGGGAAGGAAAGGTCCACTGCCACTCTGCCTGAGATCAGAGAGGGAGGGACCTGCAATCAGACTGGGTGGCGGAGAGGATGGGGGATAAGGGAGTCAGTAATGGTGTGGTGGTGAGGCGTTATCTGGGGGGGCCAGGGGCAGGCATTATCTGGCCTGGGAGTGATATGGTAGGGAGCCACATTCTATCTTTTTTTATTCTGTGCATCCGCAGCTGGAGGCGCCAATTGGAGCTGCAGGATTTTGGGTGCATTAAGCTCCACCCGCAAGCAGTGCGATTTGGAATTGCTGATATTTTTGTAGGCAGAGTGAGTACGGTGGCGCCTGAGAACAGGTCTAAAAGTTGGTTCTGAAATAGTCCCAGTTTCAAATCCACATGGCATTTAGAATCAAAATGATAAAATAGGGCCCATAGTGTCCAACATTAGATTTGATTCCACAATTGGGCAACATTTGCTACATAATCCTCAGTGTATTAATAATTAGCTTGACAACCAATTTGAGGGCATCAGTTGACTCACAGTATGGCACAATTGTATTTACTGGAAAGTATATATATTAATACACAGGACCCTCTTCTTTGCAGACAGAAAGAACACGTATACACATTGTGCCTCTCTCAGCTAACAAAATAATTGGCAACCACTTGTTGATTCATTCTACAGGGCAATGCCTTGGCTAATCAGGGTCAAGCTGCCTGGTTTAAATTTCAAACAATGCTTGGCTACCATCTGTCAGTCATATATTAGCTGGTGCATTCTCCATGGCAATGCCTCTACTAATCAATCAGCATTCTCTTCTCATAGAGCACAAGTTGTTGTTTTAGTCTTATATTGGTATTCTTGCGAAGTGTGCAGATGAGTGCAAGATAAAAAGCTTTGACATGTCTCTTTTTTTCACAATACTCAAAGTTTTGTGCTACCAAACAAGTATATGCTTTGATTATCGATCTATTGATTTTCTTTGAAGCCACTGTTCAGTTGTCAGAAGCCCACTCATCACACATGGCCACTGAAGATATGATTTAAATTTACATCTTGAAACTCACATCAGATGGACACTTGGGCAAAGGATATTGTCTAGTTAATACATTTTAACATGGACCATCATGCACATAAATTTTTGATGGCTGGGTAGCATAAAACAGATTACAAAATTTTCTAAGAAGAAAATTATATTTCTGCTGCAACTTTGTAGAATTAAAGATCAAGTAAAGGGTGGCATATAGTCATTGATTTACGGTATCTTTAACTCTAGTTAGACCATAGTAAATCACTGTGACAGCAGATTTTTCAAGCTGACTGTTTGCAAGGCCATGAAGCTCTGAAGATAAATAGTTAACATTAAATTATTATTTCCTATGAAGTGACAACAAAATCATTCTCTGCCTCCCCTAGCAACTATAAATGATTAGAGTCATAGAGATATACAGCATGGAAACTCACCCTTTGCTCCAACTCGCTCCTGCCAATCACATTTACTAAACCGAACTAGTCCCATTTGCCTGCATTTGGCTCAAATCCCTGTAAATCTTCCCTAGCCATGTACTGTCCAACTGTCCTTTAAATGTTGTAATTGTATTTACCTCTACCATCTCCTCTGGCTGCTCATTCCATATAAGCACCACTCTCTGGTGAAAAAGTTGTTCCTCAGATCCCTTTTAGAGCTTTCCCTTCTTAGTTTACACCAATGCCCTCTAGTTTTTCTGTCCTAACCTGGGGAAAAGATCTTAGCTATTCCTCTTATTTATCCCACTCATGATTTTATAAACCTCTATAAGATCATCCATCATCGTCCTACGCTCCAGGGAAAAAGTCCCAGCCTATCCAGCTTCTTATAATTCTAACCTTACAGTTCTAAAAAACTTGCAAATTTTTTTTGTACTCCTTCTTGTTTAATAATATCCTTCCTATAGCAACACAACCAGGAATTGTACACAGTACTCCAAATGTGGCCTTGTACAGTTATACATAATGTCCCAACTCTTGTACTCAACGCTCCAACCAATAAAGGCAAGTATGCCAAATGCTTTCTTCACCAGTCTGTCTATCTGTGATGCTATTTTCAAGGAAGTATGTATCTGCATCCCTAGGTTACTCTGTTCAACAGCACCCCCCAGGGTCCTACTGTTAACTGTGGTTTGACTTTCAAAATGCAACACCTCACATTTATCTGAACGTAACTCTATTTGATGTTGCTCAGTCCGCTGTCCCAGTTGATCAAGATCCCATTGTAGTCTGAGATAACCTTCTTCACTGTCCACTGCATCACTAATTTCAATATCATTTGCAAGCTTACTAACCATGCCTTCTATATTCTCAGCCAAATCATTTATATAAATGACAAATAACGGTGGATCCAGCACCGATCCCTGTGGCACATTGTTTGGCACAGGCCTCCAGTCTGACAAAACAACCCACAATCACCACCCTCTGTTTCTTACTGGCAAGCTAATTTTGTATCCAATTGGCCAGTTGTTCCTGGATTGCATGTGATTGAATCTTACTGACCAATCTACCATATGGTACCTTATTGAAAGCTTTGCTAAAGTCCATGTAGACATCTATCCATATTCTTGGTCATCCCTTCAAAACATTCTATCAAATTGTAAGACACGATTTTCCATGCACAAAGCCATGCTATTATTTTTCCCATTCATAAAATGATAATATTTATTCAGTGGTTCATTACTGCTTGTGGTTCTTTTGAAATTATTTTGGGCACAATGTTACAAAACAAAAATACTCATGAAAATACTTCTGATGGTGGCTGTAAACTTCAAATCTCTGGTAAAGTTTCCACTACTCTCAAGGTGGAAAAAGATTTCCTCAAATTCCCTCTAAAACTTTTCCTCCTCATCTTAAAATACACTCCCCTATTATTGATCCTTCAGCTAAGGGGAACAGCTGCTCTCTATCTATCCTGTCCAGACCCCTCATAACCTTATACACCTTATTTAAGTTCCTCACAGCATTCTTTGCTCTAAAGAAAACAACCCAAGCCTGTCGTTGTAGCTCAAATACTCCATTCCAGGCAACATTCTGGTGAGTCTTCTCTGCACCTTCTCCAGTGCAATCACATCCTTCCTATAGAGAAGTGACCAGAACTGCACACAGTATTCAGTTGTAGCCTAACCAAAGTTTTACATAGCTTCACATAACTATCTTGCTGTTATTATCTGTCCATAATTGATAAAGGCAAGTATCCTGTATGGCTTCTTAACTACCCTATTAACCTGTTCTGTCGCCTTCAGCGACCAACAGACAAGGACCCCAATATCCCTCTGTTCTTCTGAGCTTCCAAGTGTCCTGCCATTCATTGAGAACACAGATTCATTTCCAGACCCGGAGTGTCAGATGTTGGCCTTTCAGATATCAACCCAGCACATTTACTTTATAAAGTGCAGATTTGATCTGTCTGCCTCCTCCAAACTCTTGCATCATCAGTTGTACCATATAAGGAATAGGCACTGTCTTTGCGGGTATTGTGGCAGGTACCCACTTCTGACTTAAAGAGTAGTTTCTTGCTGAAACTTTTTCTCCTTGATCAAAGCTTTTGTTAATGGTAGGTAACTTGTTTTTCTCTCTCGTTCTCTCTCGTTTGGTAGAAGAATCAGTTAGTAAGATCAAATCAAATTTGGTTCTCAAATTCCTTTTTAAAAACAATACTGCAGCAAGTTTCGGATTATTGTACGGACTATGTTCCCGTAGGATAAAAGAAAGTTGTTTATTCTTTTGGCCAATTGTCCTGCATTCTTTGATAGTTTAATGGCATTCTTCAATGACTGCATTGACCTCACAGGCAATCCATTACTGGAAGGTAATAAGGTGTGCTTCTGATATAATTTTTGCCATAGTTTCTGAGGTAGTCCACAAATTCCCCTGACATGAATTGAATTCCATTATTGTTAACTAATTACTCCAGATTGCCTAATTGTGCACATTTTTAGTCCAGTTGTTTAATTACCTTTTCAGTAGTTGTCAGCTTTATCATCACGATTTCAGGCCATTTGGAATGTGTGCCTCTCAACTGATCCCACAAAGTCAGTATGAACTCTTTACCATTGTTGTCTTAGCCAATTCTATGAATGAAGGGGATGAAGAGATGGAGTATTTTGTACTCTAGCAAAAGACTGACATTGTCCTATTCTTTCTTCAATCTGTGAGTTCAGTCCCTGCCACCAGAAATAACTCATTGTGAGTTCTTTCACACGTACATCTCCTGGTTGTCTTACATGAAGTTAACCCAGTGTACAACTCTGCAAGCATGGAGAAAATTTCACTCTAATCAGATAGTAATACTCCATCTTGTACATTAATTCCAGTTCTCTTGTTCAGTACAGCCTAAATTCTAGGTTCCTCCTCTGTTTATCGATGGTACTCCTTTCAAGTTCATGTCCATGATGTTCCCTATTACCTGATCTGACTTGATGTGTCTTTGCACTTGAGAGGCTGTAATAGGTACACTATCAACCTGGGAAAAATACAATATGTATTAAATCTCGTAATTATGTGCTGATAAGATGAGGGATCATTCCTGAGAATGACTTGCAGTGAAAGATGGTATTCTTTTGTTTGGACCAAAGATCGTCGTTAAAGGCCGTTTGTCTGTTAACAAGATAAAGCATCTTCCATACAGATAGTGATGAAACCATCTTGTTTAACAACAGGAGCAATTGGAGTTGTCCAATCATTCAGGTTTCATTCAGGTGCTAGCACGAGGGGACACAGCTTTAAATTAAGGGGTATGAGTTATAGGACGGATATCAGAGGTAGGTTCTTTACTCAAAGAGTGATTAGGGAGTGGAATGCCCTGCCTGCAGCTGTTGTAGATGCGCCAAGTTTGGTGGCGTTTAAGAGGTTAGTTGATAAGTATATGGAAGAGAAGGGAATGGTTTAGTTTGGAGGGGCATTGCTTTTTATTTTGGTCGGCACAACATCGAAGGCCGAAGGGCCTGTTCTGTGCTGTATTGTTCTATGTTCTATGTTCTATGCTGTAATGTTCTATGTTCTATGTTCTATGTTTCATCTTAGGCTGTGCTTCGACTCAAGTCACTTTCCCTAAAATATTTTCAAGTATTCTTGTTTTTTTTAAGAGTTTCTGTAATGTGTCCTTTCAATCAAACAATTGATTAATTGCCTGCCAATTTTGTGTAGTTTTGTTCATTCATGCTCCTTTGAACAGTGCAAAAAAATTTCCTTTCATCATGTGCAATTTTTCAAGTTGGCCATTTGTTTCAACTTGCACCATGACATAACTCTTCATTGGAGCCATCACATAAATTCTCAGGAGCATATTTGATGGTTTTAATGGTACGTTCTTGAGCTTTTGTTGATATAAACTTTCAGAGATAAGAGATACAGCAGCTCCCCAATCTATTTCCATTTTAGTTTTGTTCCCATTCAGTTTCAGATAAACCCAAAGGCCAGAATCTTAGCACCATTCACATTAGCAGGATTTTCTAATCCCAGCACAGTGAATGGAGACTTGGCTGGTCACCAAATTCTCCAACATCACGGCAGCAGGAATGTGACATAACCAGCAGGTAAGATCACACCATCATCCCTGTGTATCTTATTGCATCAATAATACAGAGTTACAGTTCTTCAATCTCCAAAAACATTGTGTCTTTCAGGGAATCCTCATTGTTTTTGCTTTCTTGCATTTATCCATTTTCAAGGTTTGAGGATCTTGTCCAGTCCAACATGCCTTTGTTATTTCTTGCTGCAAATACGACATTTGTTTCCTCAATACCAACATTCTTGAGGAGAATGCCACATCTGAGCACAACTATGGTATGCTAATGAGTTGAAATACTTTCATTTCTCAATATTCATCTTGTACATTTTGACGCCTACTCCAATTTGAGAAGCTTCTTGTGGTTGCTATTATTTGGTTTTATTATTAACTCTCAAGTTCTCAGAAGGTCTAACACACCTAACCTCTTTTATTTCTTCTTATGCATACTGGTTTCATGTAGTGAACTGTGTGGGATCCTTGTAAAGTGTGGTGGATTTTATATATACTACATAGGCTGCAGTCACTCTTCAAACAATAGATGATTCAATTTAATTATCGCTCTCTTTACATGACAATAAAGGTTAATTCGATATTCAATAACAGGTTCCCATAGGCCACAATGCTTACAATGAAGGAAAACATTCAAACTCCAGTGACTGATGCTCACCACCCCAGTAATAACTCTCACCATGAATGCTTAATGACAGGCTCTGTTCTCATTTGAATCATTTTATCTGATCTAGGTATCTTTACTTTCCAAATGCAATTTTCAATCACTATCGCTCAACTTACCCACAATCTTCTTCACATGTTCATTATCCATTAGTTTTATCCAATACTAGCACTGCCAAGCAATCAATATGAAACCCTTACAGATACAGACCATGAACCACACAGAGAATAGTACATATCATCTAGCTTAACAATCAAGCATTTCAATAGTTGCACTATACATTTAGTTTTAGAACTTAGCAGTCCTAATTGAGCATAAAACAATGTAAGATTTGCTTGTTTCTTGAAATGGGTTCATGCAAGTTATGTTCTCTTTGGCTATGTGTTCAAATAGAACAGAAGAGAAGAAATCATGAAGTGATATCATGGAGCAAACAAACATTCATGTGGGTTGAGTTTGCCAGTAGACTTAATTTAAATTAATCATCCATAAAATAAGACCAGATCAATTAATTAATATAAAACTAAAGAGAATTTGATAATTTATCATATCATTACAGCATTCAATTAATTAATTTGATCTAGGGGACAATGTTAACATTCAATGGCAAAAGATAGTAAAACTAAAAAGTTGCAAATTTTTTAGGGATCTGAGATATGTAGGTCATGAGAATTAAGTGAAAACATTCAGGATAATTTCCCTAAAAAATAAAGTTGCTCCAACACAAGGGAAGGAACTGATTGATGAGTAGCCTCATATCTGAAGTTTATTTCTTCCACTCATTTGGTAGTATAGAAACTGAGAATTGCTGAAGAAATATGCTGTTGAAGTTTTTCTTTCTCCATTCATGACAAGGAAAACAATTTGTATTACATGCGAAGAGAGTATTGATTGGTCAGCAAGTTGACTCTGGTGGAGGCATTATGAAGGAGAATGCATCAGGGAACAGTTAACTGCCAATCTTTGGCTAAAATTCAAATCAGCCTGGTCAATTCCAATTTTTATTTGGTCCAGGCATTGTCATGGGGAATGAACCAGAGAATGGCTGTCCTTAAGCTTTCGATTAATCAGAAAGGTGTAATATGCAGATACGATCCTTCTGTCTATAAAGGGTAGGGCTCTGTAGATGAACGTATGAAACTTCCAGCATGCGTAAGCAAGTCACACTATCAGCTTGACTGATAGTCTTAAATTGGTTATTAGCATACTTCTTAGCACAATCAGGATTGCTTAGAAAATGTTGTCCAAATGTGGAATCATATCCAATATTTCACATTTATATTTTGATTTTAGCAAGCACATACTGATTAGGTATGGTCTGTTGCTAAGCAATCAGCACACTCTTCTCTGCGTGATTTTAAAACAGGAGATTTTTCAGATCATAAGGGGTAAAATTCCAGGAGAATATGGCACATTTGAAAAGAAGGGATGCTTTGCTGTGTGGTTGAAATTGTTTGAAGGAAAAACATGAAGTCAACCATCTCCAGGATGAAAAGGAGAATACTGGGAATACAGTAAATAAAAATACAATGAGCAGTCTCAAGTACCTGCAAGAGAAATGATGGGTCAGTTGGGCTCCACGTGTCCTTTCAGTGAAGAAAATGAATCATGGAGTTGCTATGCAGAGCATTTTCAGTACTTTATACATGCGAGTAAAATTGCAAACAAGTTGCTCATACCAGCTTTTCTCAGTTTAATTGGAAGTAAAGCCTTCAATTTGCTCCAGTGTTTGATTTATCCAGCAAAAGCAGAAACCAAAATGTATGATGAGTTGAAAAAAGATCCTGGAAGAGCATTACTCTCCAAAGCCACTGATCATTGTGGGACACTGCAGGTTCCACAGAGGAATCAAATGAAAGATGAAAGAATTGCTCAGTTTGTGGCAACCTGGAAAAGGTTGATACAAAGTTGTGAGTTTAGTGAGACATTAAAAGATACTCTTCAAAATCGACTAATTTGTAGTCTCCAAAATGAAAGACGATAACCCTAACCCTAAGCCAAAGCAGATTGCTTATTGAACATGTTTGACTTTAAAGACAATGATAGGAATCACAGTGTCAATGGAACTGGCTATGAAAGATGCTTCATAATTTTATGCAGGAATGAAGGTCCACAAGATGGATCCATAAGAAGACAAAAGAGCAAAACTTTGTCACATATATGCCAAACTGGGCCAATGAGCAAATGAGTACTGGAGCAAAATTAGTCAATGTAAAATTGTAGCAAAATAGGACACATTCTAAAAGTTTGTTGAGCTAGACCAGCTTCTTCTAAGAAGAATATTTCGAAGAAAAATCTGGGTACCTTCAAGAAGAACAAGTTGCATTCTACAAAGAGATATGATGAAGAGCTCCAGCTGAGCATCTTATCCATATAGGGCGAATCACAAAGATTCTGGGTAATTCCAAAGTTAAGTGGATAACCTATTAAGATGTGGGTTGATACTGGTGCTGCTGTATCTTTAACTCCTGAGATTACACACCAACAAAAACTAAAGCATCTTGATTTGACTACACTGAAGCAATTAAGCCAGTTGATTTGACTATACGGAAGCAATTAAAAGGTCACATCTTAGTCTACATAGAGTTGAGTGGAGTTGCCTCTCCATGTTAGGGCCACGTGGTGGAACAAAAATTTTCAGAACGGAGGCCAGTTACCAGCAGTGTACCACAGGGGTTAGTGCTGGGCCCTCTGCTATTTGTGATTTTTATCAATGACTTGGAAGAGGGGCTGAAGGATGGGTTAGTAAATTTGCTGACAAAACCAAGATTGGCGGTGTAGTGGATGAGGTGGAGGGCTCTTGCAGGCTGCAAAGAGACATTGATAGGATGCAGAGCTGGGCCAAAAAGTGGCAGATGGAGTTTAACCCTGATAAATGTGGCATGATTCATTTTGATAGGATAAACTTGAATGCAGATTACAGGGTCAACTGCAGGGTTCTAAGGAATATGGAGGAACAGAGAGATCTTGAGGTTCATATCCACAGATCTCTGAAGGTTGCCACTCAAGTGAATAGAGCCATGAAGAAGGCTTATAGTGTGTTAGCGTTTATTAACAGGAGTTTTGAGTTTAAGAGCCGTGGGGTTATGCTGCAACTATACTGGACATTGATGAGACCACATTTGGGATATTGTTGTCAGTTCTGGTCACCTCACTATAAGAAGGATGTGGAAGCATTAGAGAGAGTGCAGAGGAGATTTAACAGGATGCTGCCTGGTTTGGAGGGTAGGTTTTTTGAGGAAAGGAGCTGGGCTTTTCTCTTTGGAGCAGAAGAGGATGAGAGGTGACTCAACAGAGGTTTATAAAATGATGAGAGGAATTGAAAGAGTGGAAGTGCAGAGACTACTTCCTCAGGTGGATGTAGCTGTTACTAGGGAACATAACTATAAGGTTCATGGTGGGAGATATAGGAAGGATGTCCAAGGTAGATGCTTTACTCAGAGAGTGGTGGGGATGTGGAATGCATTGCCTGCTGTAATAGCAGAGTCAGATACTTTAGGAACTTTCAAGCAGTTATTGGATAGGCACATGGAGCACACCGGAATTATAGGAAGCGGATAGCTTGATCTTGGGATTGGACATAGCTCAGCACAACATTGAGGGCCAAAGGTCCTATACTGTCCTATAATGTTCTATGTTCTATGTGATTCGTGATAATTTTCTAGCTCTATTTGGAAAATCATGCTTGGAGAAGATAAAGTTTAACTGGAGTGCTGTCAACAGACTGATCTATGCTAAAACAGACCAACAATACCTTTTAATTAAATATATGAGTATATTTAAAGAGATACTTGGCTCAATAAAGGGAGTTCAAATGAAACTGAAGATAAAGCATAATAGTCAACGAAAATGTCTGAAGAGAGGTGTCATATACAATTCATCTCAAGGGCTGCCCAAGCATCAGAGCCACCCTCATGACCACTTTGCTGGAGTTCAAAGGAATGCAAGGCACTGCATTTGGCACTGACTTGGTTGCAGGAAAGATTTCACATTTGGACATCAATCCACCCTTGGGGTTCCACTCAGGGTTTATCTCCTCTAGATATTATCTCTCCCGAGGCACCCATAAGTCATTGGAACTATCTACCCATATCTGGAGATAAGTTACTGAGTGCCAGGTGTACCCACATTGCCAGTGAACCTGCACACATCTTCTATGGGACCAAAACTTTTCTGAAGCTTTAGTCTGGGGCTATGAAGGATTCAGGTTCCATGTGTCACAATGAACAGACACAGCTGAGGACTTGCCGATGGAGAGGCTGAGCACTGACAGGGAGAGACTTGTTCATGTTTTTCTCTCTCTTTTGCATTGCATTGGGCTGAAAATTAGAAGAAAACTAATGCTCAAGAGCGAAAAACATGTTAATTCTCTTCACCCACACATCAAATGTGTCACATCGTCACTGGATACATTAACAACTGCGTACAATCGAATATAATTATATACAATTAACATCAGTAGCACTTAGAATATGTGCAATGGAATCCAATTTTGCAACTTTATTTTTATTTCCTTAATGAAATGTTAACAAAAATAATTATAGGACTTGATTCTGATGGTTATTGTTGAATCAAATATAGGCGTTTACGTTCTGCTCAAGGCTTTTGTTTTGATTGGTTTGGATCAATGGTTGCAAATACACCATTCAAATTTAGTTTTCCTATTTTGCTGCAGAGCTCTTTGTTAATCTTAACTCTATGGGTGGGATTTCATGGCCTCGCTTATCCTGGAATCATAAAATCCAGTCCAAGGTCAACGGACCTTTCAATGGTACGCCCCTCGCTTGCTGTGATTCCCATGGCGAATGGGCCAGTAAAATTCTGGCCAATATCTATGACTGAACCAAAGACGTGTATCTTTCTCCACTTATCAAATCTATTACCATGAAAAAAAACATAAACATTGTAACATGTCTAGTATAGGGCTCAATTTCAACTATGTTCATGATAGGTTTTAAAGAGTTAAAATCTTGCATGTGAGGCTGGTTAGCTCAATTGGTTAAAATGTGCGCTTAATAAAACCAATGGAATAGCTTCAATCCCTGGATCAGCTGAGACAGTTCATGGGACCTGCCCCTTCTGCTTGCAGTAATACAAAAGACTATTAGAGTCATGATTAGTAATCCTTGGACGATTGAGAATGCTACATTGTGAGAGAAAAAACCGTGCTCTGTCCAAGACAATGCAAGTAACATTTTAACTCTGAATAGTATGAGACAAAAATAAGACAGAACTGCTTCATCTTCAAGATCAAAATCAGCTTTCTCCTCTGCAACTATCTATCCACTGTCCCCTAAAATATCCCATTCCACGCAGGATTCTAACTCTTTCCTCTCTGATAAATCATCTTGTCTATGATTTGAGATAAAGGCCAAAATCTATTGTCCTTTCTGATCATATTTTGTATCTGTGCTTTAGGTTTGAGTGATTTGTGTACATGCATAGTAAAATGACACTTCTCTACAGCTCCTATTCTCATGATTAAAAAAATATTTCAATTATCTTTCTTCAATTTAAAACGGATGTCTTAACATTTCCTTAAGATTAGCTTCACTTGGCAAAGTTGTTCTTACTATTTAGTCTGTTACTATCCTGGGACATGTGGTGGTTGTGAAAGATATTATATAAATGCAAGTCTTTCTTTTATTTTCCTGCTACCATCTGCACATTTGGACCTATAACTCTGCTCATTGGAGTCATACCAAACACACAGGAAAATAGTTCAGCTTGTTGAAGGTGAATCATCTCAGTTCCTGGACATCACTGCAGGAATTCCTCGGGTAAACTGCTCCACCATAAGGTCAAAAATGGGGATGTTCACTGATGATTACACAATGTTCAGCACCATTCACAAGTCCTTAGATAATAAAGCTGCTTTCCTGTCCAAATACAGCAAGACCTGGACAAAACTCATGCTTCAGTTGTTAAGTGACAAATAACACTCATGACAAGCAACTACCAGAAAATGACCATCTCAAATAAGAGAGAATCTAACCATTGTCCCTCAAGCTTTAATGACATTACCATAGTTGATCTCTGTTATTAATGTTTTAGGGGTTACCATTGATCAGAAACTGAACTGAACTACTCACATAAATGTTATGGCTCCAAGATCAGGACAGAGGCTAGGAATTCTGCAACAAGTAACTCACTCCCTGAATCCCAAAACCTTTCCATCATTAACAAGGCACAAGTCAAGAGTGTGATGAAATACTCCCCACTTGCTCAGATGTGTGCAGTTCCAATAATATTCAAGAAACTTGATACCATCCAGGACAAAGCAGCCCACTTGACTGACACCCCAACCCTGTACACTCTGTACCACCAGCACAAGTGGCAGCAGTGCATACCATTTACAAGGTGCACTGCAGGAACTCACCAAGCTTCCTCAGGTAACACCCTCCAAACCCCACAACTATTGCCATCTAGAAAGACACGAGCAGCAGATACATAGGGACACAACAACTTGGAAGATCCCCTCCAAGCTACCACCATCCTGACTTGAAAATATATTGGCATTAATTCACTAGAACTAGGTCAAAATCATGGAACTCCCTCCCAAACAGCACTGTGGGTTACATACATCACATGGACTGCAATGATTCAAGAAGGCAGTTCACTATCACCTTCTCGAGGGCAATTAGAGATGGTCAATAAATGCTGGCCTATACAGTGACATCCTCATACAATGAATGATTTTTTTTTAATTCCTTCATCCAGATCATCAATACACATGGTAGAAATTTAGTCTCAGCACAGATCCTTGAAGAACATTATTCATCACATCCCACCACTTGTAATAAGAATATCTTCACTTCTCTATCACCTTTAATTTAATTAATTTAAAAATTTATCTTTTTGATTCTTTTTCTATTGCACTGCCTATTAATTGAATGGTGCATTCAACTCACCATTTACCCAATTATTCATCAAAATTGCAATAAATAAATAAATACAGTACAGAAAACTAAATTCCAACTTAGAAATGCCTAATGTCTTAGCAGGCAGGTTTCTAGCCACTCAGTTGAAAGTATCTTTGAGGGTGGTAGCTTCTCATGCACTGACTTAAATAAGAACATAAAAACCAGGAGCAGGAATGGGTAATTTAGCCCTGCTAACTTGCTCCATAGTTCTATATGATGATGACCGATTTCATCTCAGCCTCATCTCCACCTTGTCCACTGCCCACAAGCCTTCATCCACTACTAATTTGAAACCTAGCTTTGTCCTCCTTAAATTTGGTTAGAGTTCTGACATTCACCACACCCTGGGGTAGGGAATTCCACAGATTCAGTTTTAAATCTGCTACTCCTTAGCCTAAAACTACAGCCTTCCTCCAAAAGAGGGAAACATCCACTCTACATCTACTCTGCCATTCCCCTTTAGCATCTTATATAATTAGATCTCCTCTCATTCTTCTAAACTGCAGTGAGTACAGGTCTAAACTGCTCAATCTCTCTTTATAAGACAAGTCCTTCATCCCTGGAATCAATTTAGTGAACTTTCTTTGAACTTGTAAATTAGGTAAGTAAGCAATTTTCAAGTCATTACTGTCCATTTATGTTAGGCGGCCCAAATTAAAATCAACCCTGAATTGCATTGCAACCATAACCAGTGAGCAAAAACTGTACCATTCACACAACTCAAAAACAAATCAAAATTCCTTTAGACGCATCAAATTAGAAGTCAACAGTAACGGGAAGTGACAAAAATGTAGCAAGCAACAAAGTATAGATTAAGTTATTACAAATATTTTTCCAAAAGCAGCAGTCCATGCTTTTTCTTTTTCTATCAATTCACTTTTCCTATGAGGCACATTAACAACTTTATACACATACCACATTGTTGTGGATATATCTCCACAACAATGTTTGTAAGAATGCCAATCAACACTTACACATTGAAAATTGCAAATGATGAACCTGTCATATAGCCAAAAGAATTTCAGTTCTAGCTGGAAGTCTTAACTGTCAGTTTCCCAACAGACTTCTGGTTATTTTTCATAAGACTATTAGACATAGGAACAGAAGTAAGCCATTCAGCATATCAAGTCTGCTCTGTCATTCAATGAGATCATGGCTGACCTGATAAGATAATCCTCAATCCACTTTCGTGCTTTATCCATACAGTTATTCTTACAGACCGGAGGAGTAATATCTTGTACATATTTTATTTTGGGAATTCACTTTACCAAAATTACTGCCCTCAAAGGACTTGTCCCAAATTGTGCACAAAAATGTTTAAGTTAACCACTCTTGCAACCAAATTGGATCTTAATGCCTCAATGTTTGAACCACTACCAAAAAGGAGTACATTATTATGGGAGATTGCTGTCAGTGTTATGTTAGAACATATTTTGTACAAACAATAATCAATGATCGGGTTACTTGGTTAGCATTTCTCTCGAGCAAATCTGCAGTGAAACACAATTAAATAAAGACACTAACCATGATTTTCAGGAAAAGTCTTCCACGTCATTAATTCAACCAGTTTTTGGACAGACAATTTTGGCCACTGTTGGTAAAATGGACAAACTTGGATCAGCTCCTCCTTCACTGATTTATCACGTTGCAATAGATCCTTCAGTGCAAAAGAACAGCATTTTTGTGACTCTTTGTTAGCTGCTTTGTTCAAGCAGTTAAGAAATTGAAGAAAATAGGAATTTAAAGCACAAAAATATTCAGTACATTTCAGCAAAGTATTCACCTTTTTCACTTGTTTAAACTGCCCTGTGGAAATTTTGACTATTTCACATTTATCTTCTGTGACCACTGATAGAATGGTATTATATAAGTTTTGACTTGAACTTGTCAAGGTACCAAAGCTGTCTCCACAAGTCAACTGGAAATAAAAAATAAGAATGACCTTCTGAAGATTATTCATTCAGTCAAATGCAAATAGTGGCATAGCTTCCCAATATAATTATTTCATTTTAATAGTATAACAAAACCCAATATTTATCTTTGTTGTGAATCAGTAGTTGTACTTCAGGAACTACACTTCCCAGTTGGCCTCGGAACCACTGTGCATGCATGCACTGGCTGGGAAATGGCATACATGCACATTTGGTGTTTTTTACTGTCTTTAGGCCAGAAATGTTCTGTTCATGCAGAAGAAAACAAAGCAAAGTGAATCAGTGAAAAAGTGGGTCAGTTGACCTAAACCAGAACACCAATGGAGAGAGAGTGCAAGGAGCAAGACATGGTGATGGTGAAAGAATGAAGGTCTCAAACCAAGGAGGTGGTCCAAAACAAGGGAGTGGAACATACAAAGGTTCCAGAAGAATAGCCAGGCAGGAAAATTGGCAGGGAACAGAAAGAGATCTCAGAAGACAGTTCCAGGTCGGGTTATGGGTTAGGGTTAGAAATCAGAAACAGATCCTGTTAAGTCAAGTTGAGCTATAGGAACAGAGAAATAGGCACTGAGTTGAAGGGTGAACTGCCAAGAGCAAACGGTAAAGAAAATGGGCTTGAAAGAAGTCCTGAAGATCCGAGGAGGCAACCAAAGTTAATGATTCCTTACTGAATACCTTTTGGAACAGTGTGTTCTGCTTGGCATAGCTGGAGATCTGAAGCTGTGCTTGGAAAATTTGACTGTACTGGGAAATCTAAGGGAAATAAATCTTGGAAAGTGTGATTGAAACCCTGGAGGTGAATCCTTGTTGAAGCTTACTAGTGGGAGAACATTGGGATCTTCAAATGTGAAGATTGGAAATTCTCATGAGAAAAACAAAGTTTCAATGCGACTGGTTGGCTTTTAATGTGACAAACATTTGGGTGGATTATTGAGACATTCATGTGAAATCTGCTTGGGTAACATCTGTCATTTACTTTGAGATGTAGTGTGTCTGATCACAGTTCGGCTGTTAATTCAAATGTATCTTGTAATTACCCTGAATACTGGAGTATAAGTTGAATATTTTAAACTGCTTTCTAAATTTGATTTGTGTAAGTAAAACTAATTTTGGGGGAAAAGAAACAATGTAATTTGAATCTTATTCTTGTGTTAGCTCTGAGATCTTCCCAACCTCTGTGCCTACAGTAATATCATTAATGTTTTTCTTTTTAAATAGATGTTCTATTCTGTGTGTTGCAGTTCATCAGAAGACTCCTGCAATTCTGTTCACTAACTTTCCCCCATGGTTTCAAAAAATGTTAATTTATTTATCAGTGTCACAAGTAGGTTTACATGAAGTTATTGTGAAAACCTCCTAGTCACCACACTGCAGCACCTGCTCGGATACACTACAGGAGAATTTAGCATGGCCAATGCACCTAAACAGCATTTATTTTGGACGGTGGGAGGAAACCAGAGCAGACAGAGGAAAGCCACACAAACACAGGGAGAATGTTCAGATTCCGCATAGACAGTGACCCAAGCCAACAAGGAAATAGGCCCTTCAGCCCAACTTGTCTATGCCACCCAGTTTGTACCTCTAAGCTAGTCCCAATTGCTTGCATTTGGCCCATATCCCTCTATACCCATCTCACTAGGTAACTATCTAAATGCTATTTAAAAGACAAAATTGTACCCACCTATACTACTGCCTCTGCCAGTTCATTCCAGACACTCACCACCCTCTGGGAGTGAACCAGTTGTCCTTCTGGACCCTTTTGTATCTCTGCCCTCTCACCTTAAACCTATGCCCTATAGTTTTAGACTCCCCTACCTTTGGAAAAAGATGTTGATTATTTACGTTATCTATGCCCCTAATTATTTTATAGACCTCTATAAGATCACCCTTAAGCCTCATATGTTCTAGGGAAAAAAGTCCTAGTCTATCCAGCTTCTCCATACAACTCAAACCAACAAGTCCAGTAGCATCTAGTAAATCTATTCTGCATTCGTTCTAGTTTGGTATTGCACATTTAAAGTCTATTTTTATAGTTTCTCAAGCCCAGCATTTTAGTTATCTTCACAACAACATTATTCCCAGAACTAAACATTACTTCTTAAATATTAACATGAACCATACACAGATAGTTCTCGCATGAGCATTAGTTATCTACTTCGAAAACCTGCTTACAATTAGTGGAACATTTTTCACTGTTAGGTAGATTTGATTTAATTATGGCTTCCGGAAAATTGTAACTGAAATATTTGAAGGAGAGAAGGAGAGATGTTAATCAAATGATAAATGTTAAGAGCTTCAGATGATGGGAGCTCCTGTTGGTTATTCAGATGCAAAGGTCAGTTCATTTGCAGAAATTTTCCAGTCATTAATGTACACATTAAGAATTTAGGCAGAAGGGGCCAGGAGACCCTGAATAATTTCCTGTCTATTGAAGATCATAATTCAAAGCTCTACACTGACAGCAGTAATTTGTTATATTTATCCCTCCATCTGTTTATTTTAAATTGCTTATGCAATATGATTTATTTTAGGTTTTCTTTAGTTTAGAAGAAAGAATAAACCTAGCTAAACTATCACCACTTTAACATTAAGTCATAATAGTAGTATCTTTAGTGAAATGAATTTGGGAAGAAAATGCCATGCAGGCTATCTTTGACTGTAAAGTGCATCAAATAAAAGATTTAGAGATAGAGCCTTGTCTCAGACTGTGTTGCAAAACAGACAGTTTGGGATTTACTACCTAACGTACACAACAGTGGAACTGAATACTGAGCATTGCATCAGTCTAAAAATATCAATATTTGCATTGCCACCTGAGACAAATTTCTATCCAATTTTTTGTTCTGGAGGTAATACACCTTATGCACTCAGCAGATACTTAGATTTGGAGTTATTATTTGGGTTGTGTCAACTGGACTATAAGTTTTATTTTGGTTAGTATGTTTGTAGTTGGGTATATTTTCTAATCCTATTCCCAACATTGGCTGCTGTAGTTGAGATTTGAACTCACAACCTTGGCATTTTGTAAGCCTCTGTTGTATAAATGCCACATGTTTGCTAATTGTGCCACTAGAGTCACAAGCACTCAGCCAAAACTGCAAACTCAACTTTGATGAATTAGCCAGAATGTCCAGATAGCCAAGAATTGTTTCCCCAGCCATGTCCTGTTCTTTCAATAGGCAACATTCTGGGGAGGTCAAAGAAAATGCTATAAAGACATTCTGAAGTTTTCCTTTAAGTATAGCATTAATGACGAGCAGCTTAAAAAAGTTTAAAGTGTATACGTTAGTATCACAAGTAGGCTTACATTAACCTTGTAATGAAGTTACAGTGAAAATCATCTAGTCACTTCGATACCAATCATTCAGGATGGTGACAATTTGTATACCAAATTGCATCATACTTTGAGTCTCAAAGCCTTAATGATGAGGCAGAGTAGCCACAGAGAAGGAAAGGAACGAAATAAAATCCTACATACTAGACCCTACTATCTCATGGGATGTCCTGCCCCATGTCCCAAAATATGCATGGATCAAGAATTGACTTGCTCAGTCACATGAAGGACCGTGACAGAAATTTACAACTCTGAGCAGAGATCATCCTCAAATCAAAGGGCAGCTGATGACAAAAGTTTTTCCCAGCACTCTTGGAGGTCATGAAAGCTACAAGGTGCAATCCCAGTTTGACTCCACTTGCTATAGTGGGGCCAAGAACCATTATACCTGTAACCAAGTTTTATTCCAGGCAGCAAGGAAGTACATTTTTTGATTCTGGCCTATTTTAACAGCTTTCACAGAAAAAATAGGCAACCACCACATCACCCTTACAGAATTTATCTCAGCCTGTTTTCTTTCTCTTTAGCTCTGATGAAGTGTCACGCAGACTCGAAACGCTGGGATTATTCTCTGTCCACAGATGATGGAAAAACAGCAGAAAAAGTGGATAGTATCCCTCCATGCCTGTTCTCCAGATTCACCAAGCAATATACATGAAGAGGTCCTACACTAACTTTTAAACTTATAAAATCCTGATTCCGATTATGCCCTTTATTTTTCTCATGCGTGGGACAATGTGTCAAACCTTCCCATAAAAAAATCCATAATCCTTTCTTTCTTAATAATGGTATGAGCTTTCCAACAAAGCAATAACCATAAAACCATAAAATATAGAAGAATTAGGCCATTCGGCCCTTCGAGTCTGTTCTGCCATTCAATCATGGCTGATAGTTTTCTCATCCCCATTCTCCTGCCTTTTTCCCATAATCCCTGAACCCCTTATTTATCAAGAACTTATCTATCTCTGTCTTAAAGACACTCAATGACCTGGCCTCCACAGCCTTCTGTGACAAAACAGTTCCACAGATTCACCACTCTCTGGCTGAAGAAATTCCTCCTTATCTCTGTTTTAAAGGATGTCCTTTAGCCTGAGATTGTGCTACAGGAGGTATACATAAAGTGCTGATTCACCTGAAGACGGTGTTTGTGTCCTGGGATGGTGAGCAGGGAGGAGGTAAGGGGATAGGTGTTGCACCTTCTACTTTGTATTTTGTTTCTCATCTTCCTGTTGTTACCTGAGAATGTGTTAAACTCTTGCATTATTAAATGTTAATTAGATAACGTTATATATAAATAATTCATACCGTTTTTGGAGCTGTTTCAGACAAAGTATCAAGATATTCCAAAAGCATCCTGTCATTATATACTGTGCGAGGTTTGGCAAAACCTTTTAGGATCATGTAGAATGCCAGATTTCCATACACTGCACAAAATAGGAATGATTACTGATTACTGATTGATTCTATGGGTAGAATTTTCTAGCTGCACTCGCCTCAAAACCGGAAAATGCTGCTTGAGGTCAACGCTACAATTCCCGAGGCAGGCAGGATAGGAAAACTTCCCCCTATGGCTTTAGTGAACTTAACAAGAAGTGTTTGCAGAATATAGATAATAGGAAATCCAAATTCTTCAGGTGTGTGGCAGGACTCTTGCTCAACTGATCAGAACAGGACACGGGGTGCACCTCTATTCAGGAAGAAATTGCATTAAAGACTGGGATTCTCCAAAAAAATAGTAAACTCCCAATGTAAAGGAAAACGGGAGTAAATCCCACAAGTTTGTTTGGCGTGATTTCAGAATTAATCTCCGACACTCTTGTGCATCACAGAGTGCCCTCGTGGGATTCACTCTGAAAAGTAGTGGTGGGGTCTATTTCCACCCAAGATGCCGGCAGCAAAGCACTGAATGGGCCATTGTGCACGTACCAATCTCTCAGCACAGAGATTGGTGCAAGTGCAGTAGCCCACCATGCCCCCCCCCCCCCCCCCCCACCCACCCAGCCCCCACCACCACCCATCCACCCCCCCCTTTCTCCCGGACCATTGCCAGCCTCCAGATCGCTGGCCAGCCAATCACTCTTCTTTCAATTCTCTCAGCCCCTGATTCTACCCCCTGACCAGCTCTGATGTCCCCTGTTTACCCCACCTCCGTGACCAATTCCAATCTCTCTGACAATCCAGGTTCCCCCTCTCCCCTCCATTCGGTGACCAGACCCCCTTCACCCAGATGGCCAGCACCTTTTGCCCTCACTCCATTCTCTCCCAGTGACCTCATTTGCAGAGAGCACTAGGGTCTCCTCTCTCCACACCCCCTAACTGAACGCCACCCCCACTGCCACCCCCAAGTAGGCTCTGTACCCTCTAGTCCTGCACCACCAAGTTTTCCCCTTGGATACTGCCAAAGTGCCAAGCTGGCACTATCCAAGGGGCACCCACTCTTCATTTAGTCCCGACCGCTCAGGGAACCTCAATGGCCACTCTGCTCTCCTGTGGGGTCAGGGTGTCTGTTCGTCTTCAATGGTGAGCAACTGTAAACTCACTGGAGGAACCACGCCTGGGGGAACGCGAGTGGGCCCGGAGAATCTCAGGCTCGCTAATCATATGGAAATGTCAATTACCATAACATTTCCATGTGATATTCAGCATGGAGCTGATGATGCCAAAAATCTTTGCCTGGGCAACACACAGAGGCCATGATGCCAGCAGGAAGTCTGTGAAATGGCTGTGCTGATATCTCGGGACCAATGTGCTACTTGAGCAGAATAAGAAATCTGACAACACCAGGTTTAAGTCCAACCGATTTATTTGATAGAAAACTCACAAGCTTTTGAGGTTATCCTCTTCGTCAGGTGAATGAGGTGTTCTGGTCTCAGGCAGCACATACAGCAGCACAGGCAGTTTACAGAATACTGATTAGAATCTGTAATGGCTGTAAATGTGCTTAGCTAAATAGCTGTGAAATTAGACAATCACAGTAAGAAATCTCACAACACTAGGTTAAAGTCCAACAGGTTTATTTGGTAGCATGAGCCACAAGCTCTTGAAGCACTGTCCTTCATCAGGTGAGTGGAAGTTGTGTTCACAAACGGGATATATATATATACACAATTTACTCAATATACACAGACTCAATTTACAAAATAACGTTGCAATGCGAGCAATTACAGGTAATCAAGTCTTAAAGAGTGGAGATAGGTTAAGCACAGGTTAAAGAGATGTGTATTGTGTCCAGCCAGGACAGTTAGTGAGATTTTGCAAGTCCGGGCAAGTCATGGGGATTACAGAAATTGTGACATGAATCCAAGATCCCGGTTGAGACCATCCTCATGCGTGCAGAACTTGGCTATCAGCTTCTGTTCTGCGTTGTCATGTGTCGTAAAACTGCCTTGGAGAATGCTTACCCAAAAATCAGAGGCTGAATGCCCGTGACTGCTGAAGTGTTCCCCAACAGAAGGAAAACCCTCCTGCTTGGTGATTGTCAAGCAGTGGTCATTCATCCACTGTCGTAGCGTCTGCATGGTCTTTCCAATGTACCATGCCTCAGGACACCCTTTCCTGCAGCGTATCAGGTAGACTATGTTGGCTGAGTTGCAAGAGTATGTACCGTGTACCTGGTGGATGGCTTTCTCACGTGAGGTGTGGCATCCGTGTCGATGATCCAGCTTGCCTTGCAGAGGTTGCTGTGGCAGAGTTGTATGGTATCGTGGTCTCCTGAAGTCTGGGTAGTTTGCTGCAGGAAATGGTCTGTTTGCGGTTGTGGCGTTGTTTGAAGGCAAGAAGTGGGAGTGTGGGGATGGCCTTGGCGAAATGTTTGTCTTCATTGATGACATATTGAAGGCTCTGGAGAAGATGTTGTAGCTTCTCCACGCTGGGGGAGTGCTGAACAATGAAGGGTGCTCTGTCCGCCATGTCTCGTGTTTGGCTTCTGAGAAGGTTGATGCGGTTTTTCGCTGTGGTGCATTTGAACTGTCGATCGATGAGTTGAGCTTCATATTCTGTTCTTATATGGGCATCGATTAGTGTCTGGAGGCTTCTGTTGTGATCCTCCACATCTGAGCAGATCCTGTCTATATAGAGGGCTTGTCCATAGGGGATCATTTCTTTAACGTGTTCAGGAAGCTGGAGAAGTGGGGCCTCATGAGGTTATCCGTGGGCTTGCGGTACAGTGAGTTGCTGAGGTGACCATTCTTGATGGAGATGTGTTATATCCAAGAATGCAATGGATCCCGGCGAGAAGTCCATGGTGAGTCTGATGATGGGATGGAACCTGTTTATGTAATCATACAGTTGTTTCAATGATTGTTTGCCATGAGTCCAAAGAAGAAAATATCATCTATGTATCTAGTATATAGTATCAGTTGAAGGTTCTGTGTTGTGAAGAAGTCTTGTTCAAACCTGTGCATGAAGATATTGGCATATTGAGGTGCGAATTTGGTCCCGTGGCTGTTCCCTGTGTCTGGATAAAGAACTGGTTGTTGAAGGTGAAGACATTGTGGTCAAGATGAAACGGATGAGTTGTCAAATTGCATTTGGAGATTGGCAGGTGTTGGCGTTGAGTACTGGAACAGCTGCAGCAATGCCATCATTGTAGGAGATGCTGATATAAAGTGCCACGACGTTCATTGTGTTGAGGAGTGCTCCTGGTTCAACTGCTCCATGTGTGCTGAGTTTCTGTAGGAAGTCCATAATATCACAACAAAAACTGAGGGGTCTTTGTACAATGGATTTCAGGATGCCCTTGACATAGGTGGAGAGGCCCTTGTATGGGGTCCATTGCCTGATACAATGGGATGGCGGGTGTGTGGCCTTGTATATCTTCGGGAGACGGTAGAAATCTCCAACATGGGGAGTACGGGGGATGAGAGCACGGAGGGTGCTCTGAAGGTCCGGATCAAAGATCTTGATCTTTGATCTTGATGAGTTGACAGGTGTGTTCTTTGGTCGGATCTGCAGGTCACTGTCTGGAGTGTTCCTCGTTGTTCAGTTGTCGATACACTTCTTTGGAAGTCCCCTTTAGATCTGCTCTCCCAACTTAGTTTGTAATTGTAATTGACCTAATTGTTATAATTAGATTAAAGCAAACTCAAATCTTACTGGTTCACAGTCCCATTTCTGTAGGACAGCAGCAAGTATGCTTTGTTTCACTTGACATATTGGTATTCCAGCAGATTCCCAAGCCAAAGGCCAAGATAATCCCACCTAAGAAATGCCCTTTTGACAAGTGGCCTTGAGTAAAAAATTACCAGACTTCTATGGTGGCTGGAATGAAGGTAAATGAGACAATAAGATGCTCAGGAACTTTGTAGTGTAGCTCAACAATGTTGTTGAGAATTTTTCCAGTGGCAAAAGCGACAGATGTTCAGCTTTCTGTTGGACACAAGCAAGCATTTTGTCAGTGCTGGAATTGTTTGAACTGCACAGGGAGGCCACACAAGCTCTATGGAGGCAGCTACCCAGCAGTTTATTGACAGTGGGGGGGAAAGAAACATCAAAGCCAGAAGCTCTATGGCACTGGGAACATTCCGCTGGCAGTCAAAGATGTCCTTGAGAAACCAATGCATTTGCTGGTGGGGTTTTTACTCCATTCTTTGGGCATAGCTGCTTGACTTACATAAAATTCTATTTAATGCTCACCCTTTTGGAGACATCATAAAACGGAGGTGCCTGCATTTTCTTCTTGCTACCTCAGCAGCAGCCACTTCTCTTGGTGATGGTACCAAGAGAAGATCATGTGGGTTTTGATCCATCAGAGAAATGCATATCATATTTTTCTTTTAATAAATTTAAATGAAACTATGCCAGCATTTCATAATTTTGCCTGTTCAGATAATAGCATGAGGATACACTAAATGAGAGGTTGCGTCACTAGGCAAAAGTGTGCAGAAGAAAGGGAAAAGGTGTAAAATGCCAAAGGTTCCAGCTCACTGGAGGGTGGTGCTCCCAGTCCACTGATTGCTGCTGGCAGCATGGAAGGTATGCCCACTATCCTTAACTGACCTCCTCCCCTGCAGACTGCCCAGTGGTGAGACTGCTTCACAGAACGGTCTAGGATTTTGTTCCCAACCATTTTACCGGCAGCCTTGCCTCAGTTCCCATCGTTCAGAGGGTGCTAAAATTCTGCGTTTTCTTCTGTTGGGCAGAGGCTGAACCCCAAACAAAGTTGTAGCACAATTCAAAAACATAGGCCTTCTTTCAGGCAGGTCCTGGGTCTACTTCAGCTGAAGCAGGAATTGAACCCTATGTTTACATCAATTAAACTACAGTGAGAAGTTTGTAATTGTTGACAAATGTAGAATTTCCAAGAAACACTTGCTTTAATGCAGAGTTGATCAGAGCTCCCAAAGCAGAGAATAGGGATAGTAGAACGTGGCAGAACTTTGCTATCTGCAAGATCATTTGGGGTTTTGATCCATCAGAGAAATGCACAATATACTTTTTTTTAATAAATTTGAATGAAATCTACACCAGCACTTCATAATTTTGTCTGTTCAGGTAATAGCATGAGGATACACTAAATGAGAGGTTGCATCACTCGGCAAAAGTGTGCAGGAAAAAGAGAAGAGATGTAAAATGCCACATGTCCCAGCTCAATGGAGGGTGATGCTACATAATACTTCTACTACAGAAGACTCAAATGCAGCCATCTGGGGGCTCATATTGCTAAAGGATACTGATGGACACACATCGGGAAATTCTAGGCAACTGCCAGCAAGCTTGCCCACATTGCCTCAGGGCATGAAGTCATCCAACTCAAACTCATGTTAAGGAGTTACATGGGTCATTACAGCCAAACAAAGCAGAGTGGTGAGCTCCATCAGCACAAATCACCTGCCATGATGGGTCCTCTGCTGGGAGCTCTCATAGAACCTCAGATAGCTACCATACATGAATCCAGGGAATACTTCAGTAGGTCATGCTTCACAATCTATTTTGCACTAAAATATAACTATTGTTAAATTAAAAACAGAAAGTGATTAATAAAAGAAGATTAGAAAACTTGAGATTATTGACATTCAGTTTGTTTACTCATCACGATATTTATGACTTAATTATAACAACTGGATTAATTGTATAAGAAAGGTAGCAAGATAGTTGAATGCAAAAAAGATTTGAACCATTCAGGTTTACATCTATTTCAGTATGTGAAAGTAAAACATAAAAATTTTCCATTCAAAATCTATACTTTACAAACTTAGAAAGAAGATATAGAAGAGAGATACCTATGGAACCTTTAACCCATGATTCCGTCATTATCTGATCACTGAGTTTTTTTAACTCGTCATCTGTAAAGTGTGCATTCATTGCTGGGAACATCTTCAGTATCTTATATGTATTCAGACGCTCGGAACGTGTTCTGTTGAAGGGTCTACAAAGAAGATTGCAAAGCATGTGAGAAAGCATCATTCAATTTGTCTGAATTTTCAAATAGATAGCAGCTTTATTCTCTTTCCTTTGTATGTTTAGTAGATTATTCAGAAAATCTTAACACATACTGAGCGTCAAAGGCAAGGCTAAACACACAAGTTATTTCATGATATGTACAAATATCTCTCAACAACAATGTGGATATAGGATTAGGCTGCTTTTTCTCCCTGATAAATTTTTAACAAGAAATACTTAGCTGCTCAAGTTCAATACGGAGAAGGCAGTAGTGTCATGGTACACCAGTGACCCAGAACAAAATCTGGGAACCTGGGTTCAAATCCTGCCACAGTAGATAGTGAAATTGGAATTCAATAAAAACCCACTTGGCAAGTTGTTGCACTGCATTTTATGGATGTTACATTATTGCAGGCATCAACATAACAGAAGGGCTAAAGGCTGGTGAGTGTAAGGATGAAAACGTCTTTAGCAGATTTGGCTATTACAGTAGAAGACAATTTGGAATAAAAATAATAGACAAATTAATTGAGAAATGCCTCAGGAACAGTAAATAGATGTTTCAGATGTGACTTGAAAAATTATTATGAAGTGAACTGCTCAAAGCAAAGAGGTCAGGATCTCAAAATAACACGATTAAGAGAACACTGAAGAAGATGATGAAGATAATAATGAATCTGTACAAATTATGTTGGCCATGCAGAGTTTAGGTTTTGATTTGATTTACTATTGTCACATGTATTAGTATACAATGAAAAGTATTGCTTCTTGCATACTGTACAGACAAAGCATACCATATTTACAGAAGGCAAGGAGAGAGTGCAAAATGTAGTGTTGCAGTCTTAGCTAGAGTGTAAGGAAAGTTCAATTTAATGCAAGGTAAGTCTATTCAAAAATCTGATGGCAGCAGGGAAGAAGCTGTTCCTGAGTCGACTGATAAATGTCCTTAGGCTTTAGTTTTTTTTCTCAATGGAAGAAGGTGAAAGAGAATATGTCCAGTGAATGTGGGGTCCTTAATTATGTTGACTGCTTTTCTGAGACAGCAGGAAGAATACGCAATGTCAATGGGTGTGAGGCTGGTTTGAATGATGCACTGGGCTTCGTTCATGATCCTTTGTAGCTTCTTGAGGTTTTAGACAGAGCAGGAGATATACCAAGCCGTGATAGAATCCTTTCTGGTTGTTTCTATGGTGCACTTGTAAAAGTTGTTGAGGGTTGTAACAGGCATGCCAAATGCCAAAGGTTAGAAAAGTGGGCAAAGAAGTGGCAAATGGAATACAATGTGGAAAAATGTGAAATTATGGTCTTTGGAAGGAGGGATAGAAGCATAGACAATTTTCTAAATGGGAAAATGCTTAGGAAATCAGAAACACAAAGGGATTTGGGAGTCATTGTTCAAGATTCTCTTAATGTAAACATGCAGGTTCAGTCAGCAGTTAGGAAGGCAAATGCAATGTTAGCATTCATGTCAAGAGGGCTAGAATACAAGAGCTGGGATTTACTTCTGAGGCTGTATGAGACTCTGGTCAGACCACATTTGAAGTATTGTAAGTAGTTTTGGGTGCCATATCTAAGGAAGGATGTGCCAGCCTTGGAAAGGGTTCACAGGAGGTTCACAAGAATGAACCTTGGAATGAAGAGCTTGTTATATGAAGAATGGTTGAGAATTCTGGAACAGTACTCATCGAAGTTTAGAAAGATGAGAGGGATCTTATTGAAACTTGCATGAAACTGTGAGGCCCGAATAGAGTGGATGTGGAGAGGATGTTTCCACTAGTAGGAAAAACTAGAACCAGAGAGCACAACCTCAGGCTAAAGAGGCAATCCTTTAAAACAGAGATGAGGAGGAATCTCTCCAGCCAGAGAATAGTTAATCTGTGGAAATCTTTGCTGCAGAAGATTGTGGAGGCCAGATGATTGAGTGTCTTTAAGACAGAGATAGATAGGTTCTTGATTAATACAGGAATCAAGGCTTATGGGGAAAAGGCAAGAGAATGGGGATGAGAAAAATATCAGCCACAATTGAATAGTGCAATAAACTCAATGGATCAAGTGGTCTAAATATGCTCCTGTGTCTTTTGGTCTTACTTCCTTAGTCTTCTGAGAAGGTATTGGTGGGTTTTCTTAACTATAGCATCAGCATGGAGGGACAGGTTGTTGGTGATCTGGACATCTAAAAACCTGAAGCTTTCAATCATTTCCACTGCATCACCATTGATGTAGAGAGGTGCATGTCCTCCACTACGCTTCCTGAAGTTGCTGACTATCTCCTTCATTTTGTTGACATTGAGGGAGAGATTATTGTTCACCAGATTCTTTATCTCTTTTCTGTACTCCAACTTATTGTTTGGGACTTGACCCACTACGGTGGTGTCATCAGCAAACTTGAAAATCAAGTTGGAGGGAAATTTGGCCACACAGTCATAGGTTTATAAGGAGTACAGTAGCAGCTGTGGACGTAGCCTTATGGACCACCAGTGTTGAGGATGATCAGGGAAGAGGTAGGTGTTACTGATTGTGGTCTGTGGGTTAGGAAGTTTAAGATCCAGTCACAGAGGGAGAAGCTGAGCCCCAGGCCATGGAATTTGGAGATGCTGGAGTTTAGGGATCTGTGATCAATGTGTTAATTACAGACTCCTTTAATTATCAAGTGCTAGTTAATACTGGGGCTTCTACAGAATGAGGGCAGATAGAAAGACTTGGTGGCATATAGCACTCATGTTGTTAGTAATCCAGAGGTCCAGGATTATGCTCTGGTCACATGGGTTAAAATCTCACCACAGCAGTTGTGAAATTGAAATTCAATTACTAACATCAAGAACGAAAGCTATTCTCAGTAACGGTGACCATGAAACAATCATAAATTTTTCTAAAAACCCATCTGGTTCACTAATGTCCTTTAAGGGATAAAATCTGCCATCTTGAATATGAAGATACTATACTTGCTGAAGGAATAGCAATGATAATCAATTGCAGTTCCAAAGGACTATTGTAATTCCATTAGATCACTATGCTGTTGAGTTACTCTCCTGTGAAATGGTGTAACTGAAACTAGGCATGCAGTATGATCCCTTGGTCCTATGTTCTATGGCACCATCAGTGTCTAGGCAAGAGGGGGGACATGCTACCTTGACCTCCCTCCAGGTGCTCCTTTTCTTCAAGAGGTCAGGAAGGGGATTTGGACAACCATAAGAGGATGGGTATCAATGAGACATCCCAGTGGCTTCCATTCAAGACATTCCAAGGGTGCCCCACTGCTCAGAATCCCTATCACTTCAGCTGCTCAAGTCAACGAGGGTGCATCAGCCCTTGAGCAGAAGACTATTTCCAAGTCAGGGCCCTTCAGATCTTGGGTCACCAAAGGATGTCTGCCAAGGTAACCACAGGCATCGAGACTTGGCAATCAGTTGGCTGGCTCATACTCTGCTGTAGATGTTGGGACTCTACCCATGCGTACTGAACAAAGAAAAAAGAAAAGTACAACACAGGAACAGGCTCTTCAGCTCTCCAAGCCTGTGCTGATCATGATGCCCTAACTAAACTAAAAAGAAACCTTCTGCCCCTACTTGGTCCATATCCTCTATTTCCTCCCTATTCATGTACTCATCCAGATGCCTCTTAAATTTTGCTAATAGGCCTGCTTCCATCACATCCACTGGCAGCACGTTCCAGGCACCCACCATTCTCTGCATGAAAAAATTCTCTGCACATCTCCCTTAAACTTTCCCCCTCTCATCTTGAACCTGTGCTCCTTGTAATTGACACTTCCACCTTTAGCAAAAGCCTCTGACTATCCACCCTGTCTCAGCCTCTCAAATTTTGTAGACCTGTATCAGGTCTCCCCTCAGCCTCCGTCTTTCCAGTGAAAACAATCTTAGTTTATTCATCCTTGTCTCATAGCCAACACCCTTGAGACCAGGCAACATCCTGGCGAACCATCTTTGCATTCTCTCCAAAGCTTCCATGTCCTTCTGATAATGTGGTGACCAGAACTGCAGGCACTACTCCAAATGCACTCTAACCAAGGTTTTATATAGCTGCAACATGATTTCCCAACTCCTGTATTCAATGCCCCAGTTAATAAAATTAAGCATGCCATCTGTCTTCTTAATCACCTTGACCACCTGTGTTGCCACTTTTAAGGAAGTGTGAATCTGCACACCCAGTTCCCTCTGTATGTTAATGTTCCTAATGGTTCTGTCATTCACAGCATAATTCACACGTAAATTTGATCCTCCTAAATGTATTATCTCATATTTTTCCAGATTAAACTCCATGTCCCATTTCTGTGTCCAAGGCGCTAATCTATCCACATCCTGTTGTATCCTCTGACAATCCCTCGCATAATCAGCAGCACTGCCAATCTTTGTGTCACCTGCAAACTTACTAATCAGGACATGCACATTATCCTCCAGATCACTTATATGCACTACAAATAACAGAGGCCCCAGCACTGATCCCTGCAGCTATAGATCTCCACTTTGAAAAACTCCCTTCCACCACTACTCTGTCTTCCATAACCAAGCAAGTTCTGCATCCATCTAGTCAGCCCACTCCGAATCCCATGTGATTTTAGTTTTTGTACCAGCCTGCCATGTGGAACCTTGTCAAAGGTCTTACGAAAGTCCATATAAACTACATCCACAACTCTTCTCTCATCAATTTTCTCTGTCACCTCTTCAAAAAACTCAATTTGATGAAACATGATGTTCCCCGTGCAAAACCATGCTGTGTGACAGTAAGTAGCTCATTTTCCTCCAAAAATTCATATACCATGTTCCTCATATCATTTCCAAAAGCTTCCCCACTACTGATGTCAGGCTCACCAGTCAATAATTCGCTAGATTATCCCTGCTTCCTTTCTTAAACAAGGGAACAACATTAGCAATTCTCCAGTTTTCTGGAATCTCCCTGTAGTTAAAGAGAATGTGAAGATATCTGCTAAGGCCCCAGCTATTTCTCCCCTTGCCTCTTCAGTAACTGGGATTGATCCCACCCGGCACTAGGGATTTATCTACCTTAATGTAATTTAGGATACTCAATACTTCCTCTTTTTATATATTGATGTTATCAAGAACGTTCACACCTATCCTTGACCTTAACACCTGTCATGTCGTTCTCCTTGGTGAATAGTGATACAAAATACTCATTAAGGATTTCATCCTCTTCCTGTAATTCCACACATTGTCATTGAGTAGGCCTACTCTTTCTCTTGCTACCGTCAGGTAGGATTAAGAAAATTAGGAAATATTGAAATCACTCTTGGGTCACAGGTTTGCAACCACTGTAAAAATATTGAACTTCGTTAATATATTTGACGTTTGACCCCTTCCCCCTGGATAAAAATGTTGCTGAATGTCTGAATGTTCAGCCCTGCCTGACTGAGTACCGCTGCACAACATTGTCTTTGTGGACTATGGAAGCAGCTACTGGGAGCAGACCAACCCTCCAGCCCATCCAGTGTTCCAGTGTTACATTCCACTGGCATTGTGATGAGACTGGCACAGCATTACAGCAGGTAGGTTATAAATGTAGCACTCACATCAAAGTGGTGAACCAAGTGAGATCTTACCACTGCATGCCACCTATTTTCAAATGTGGATCAGACCAGCATGATGTTTTGCTGCTGTGACACATGATTTGAGGGCGCCATCTTATTCCAGCGAGTAGCATATTGAATGAGCATTTATAAGATGATAATGAAAGCACATCAAATAACTAGACAGCAGGATACCTCATTCGTCACTGACTGCCATCAGGAGAATTGTGAACTATTTGCGTGCCAGCAAAATCCTGATTTCTTACTTCTCGCTTGATTTCATCAATCTCTTCTGCCATGGGCAGGTTGGGAAAATTCCACCATACTTGTCATTGTCCTAATAAATTTCCCATGTTCCCTCTCTGTGATCATATTCTTCCTGTAATGCAGTGACCAGTCTTCCTTCAGGATTCCAAGATTCCTTTGCTTATTGACACTGCTTATTTGACTACTATTTATTGTGCATTTCTTTGCTTTATTTCTCCTTTTCAAAGGCATTACCTCATATTTCTCTGAATGAAGCTAATTTACCACTGTTCTTGTCAAATGATACCTTCCTGCAATATTCAGCCTTCCTCCTCAAGATCAACATCAATTTTCATATTATCTTCAAGCTATGCAATCATACTTGTTACATTTGATTCTAAACCATGAATACATATCACGAACAGCAACGGACCCAGTGCTGAGACCTGGAGGCTAGATTGCCCACTGTAGCAGTCTTTGGTCAGAATATGAGGGAGAGGCAGATGGCTTGCTAACCCTCCAAAACCAAAGCCTGTGGGAAGCTGATCCACTCCATGACCAGTTGTCTCACAGCCAAACCTAAATAAGGGCAGTGTGGGGTGCCTCTCACTGAGGAGGAAATCTTGCCTTTGGAAGTTGCCACCAAACCAATTGTCCAGCAATCCATCAATATATTCAGTTGCCCGGACTGCAAGCAGAAAGAAGAAGGTGGTCCAATGGATCCAGGATCTTGGGCAGGGAGAGTTTGGACAGGTTAGGGAGAGGACAGTATGGGGATAGTATGTTTAATACACTGGGTGAGCTGGAAGAGAAGATGATTTACCTTAGGGGAACTGCCTGCCCAATTCACAAGGGGCTGCCTTCAAAGATAATAACTCCCCACTTCGTTCTCACCCTTTGAAAAATATTTGTTTTTTTAAATCATGCTGTACACCTCTGCCCAACTCCCATGTCAAATGTTATATGACATAGACAGCGTTTTATTGGGATCAAATCCAACTGCCCCTTTATTAACTACTGAAATTTGGTGGGTGGTGTGCCGATTTCAATATCCAGCACAACCACTACCCCGCCCTTCCCCCATATTATGGGGGTGAGCTGGGGTGGGCGAGAAGTTGGTAGTTTGGAGACCTGCCCTATTTTACATATTACTCCGTTGAAAATCAATTGGAGCATGTAAAACATAGCCCCTTTAATTACAAAAGCATCCATCAATGTTTATCCTTTGCTGCCTGTCACCGAGCTAATTTTAGATCCACTTGCAACTTCCTCTTGGATTTCCAGATTAATTTTCTAAGCAATCTGCCTTGTGAGACCTTGAGAAAAACCTTGCTAAAATTTTGCTTAGATGGACTACTTCCAACCAATTACCCTCAATCATCCTTTCTTCAAGTTTTTAGGTGTCCAGATCACCAACAACATGGTCCGTCCATGCAGACGCCATAGTTAAAAAGCTCACTATTGTCTCTATTTTCTCAGAAGATTAAGGAAATCTGGCATGTTAGCTACGGCTCTCATCATCTTTTACAGTTGCACCATAGAAAGCATTCTTTCTAGTCATATCACAGCTTGAAATATCTCCTGCTCTGCCTGAGACCGTAAGAAACTACAAAAGGTCATGAATGTAGCTGATCCATCATGCAAACCAGCCTCCCATCCATTGACTCTGTCTACACTTCTCACTGCCTCGGCAAAGCAGACAGCATAGTTAAGGACCCCATGCACCTTGGACATTATATCTTCCATTTTTTTCCGTTAGGAAAAAGATACAAAATTCTGAGGTCACATACCAATGGACTCAAGAACAGCTTCTTCCCTGTTCCCATCAGACTTTTGAATGAACCTACTCGCATTAAGTTGATCTTTCTTTACACCTTTGCTATAACTCTCTCATTTCCGTCTCTATAAACAGTATGCTTTGTCTGTTTAGCGCACAAGAAACAATATTTATCAATCAAATAATAAATCAAATCAAACCTCGCTATGTTCTCAAAAATTCAGAAAGTGACTCAGACACAATTTTCCCTTATCAAATCCATGCTGATTGTCCAATGTCCCTAATTGTTTCAAATAATTTTCCCACCACCAAAGTTGTCCACTGACCTGCATTTAAAAAAAAAAGTGCTTCAGTTTGAGCAGTTCTTTGGAACCACATAAATAGCCAGAGAGGATTGGAAACTGATCATCAAAGCCATGTTCTATGTTCTATTGCTGTTTTCCTTTGTTTTTCAAACCCCCACCTCCCAGATTAAAATCAGGATTAATATTACAGATCAAAATTCAGTATCACATGATCCTTGACATAATTAATGCACTGGGTATTCCCCACTAAGTATTCAGTATTAAAAGCATTTGGGATTTCCACAAGAGACAAAATCTTTCAAGATCCCTTCCAATTGGCTAGGTCTTGCCCACTGGAGTTAATCTGAAAATTTCAGTTCAATCCTCACATTTTCCATCCACTTAAATCATTGCATCGGTGCTAAATTCAAGCACATTCCAAAGATGAATATGAAAGGCAGTGTACAAAACTACAGCAATAACTGCATTCACAAATAATTTAAAGGCAGTATCAGTTATATTTTCTTTGAATTCTTTTGTAAGTTTTGGTCCTGATATTTGTGCAATTTTCTATTTAGGATGTTCCTATGTTTTTATTAGCATGTAAAATGCTCTTGAATGCTGAGGTAATGAACTGGATCAGGTGTTAGACTTGGAGGTAGGTGAGCACTTTGGTGATAGTGATCACAATTCAGTTACTTTTATCTTAGCGATGGAAAGGGATAGATATATACCGAATGGCAAAAGTTATAGCTAGGAGAAAGACAATTATGAGGCAATTGGGTGAGATTTAAGATACATAGGTTGGAGAAGGAAACTGCAGGGGGTGGGCACAATTGAAATGTGGAACTTGTTTAAGGAGGGCTACTGCATGTCCTTGATCAATACGTACCTGTCAGGCAGGGAGGAAATGGTCGAGTGAGGGAACCGTGGTTTACTAAGGAAGTTGAATCTCTTGTGAAAAGGAAGAGTAGGGGTTTACAGCATGGAAACAGGCCTTTCGGCCCCACTTGTCCATGCCACCCAGTTTTTACCATAAGCTAGTCCCAATTGCCTGCATTTGACCCATATCTCTCTATACTCATCTTACCCACTTAATTTTCTAAATGTATTTTAAAAGATAAAATTGTACCTGCCTTTACTACTACCTCTGGCAGCTTGTGGAGACTTATGTAAAGATGAGGTGTGAAGCTCAGTTAGGGCACTGGAGAGTTACAAGTTAGCCAGGAAGGACCTAAAGAGAGAGCTAAGAAGAGCCAGAAGAGGACATGAGAAGTCTTTGGCAGGTAGGATCAAGGAAAATCCTAAAGCTTTCCATAGGTATGTCAACAATAAAAGAATGATTAGGGCCAGTCAAGAACTGTAATGGGAAGTTGTGTGTGGAGTCCGAAGAGATCGGGGAAGCGCTAGATGAATATTTTTTGTCAATAATCACACAAGAAAAAGTCAATATAGTTGAGAAGAATACTGAGTTAGAGGCTTTTGGACTACACGGGATTGAGGTTCATAAGAAGGATGTGTTAGCAATTCTAGAAAGTGTGAAAATAGATAAGTCCCCTAGGCTGGTTGAGATTTATCCTAGGATTCTCTGGGAGGCTAGGAAGGAGATTGTAGAGACCTTGGCTTTGATCTTTCTGTCATCATTGTCTACACGTATAGTTCCAGAAAACTGGAGGATAGCAAATGTTGTCCACTTGTTCAAGAAGGGGTGCAGAGACCATCCTGGAAATTATAGACTGGTGAGCCTTACTTCTGTTGTGGGCAAAGTTTTGGAAAGGATTATAAGAGATAGGATTTATAATCATCTAGAAAGGAATAATTTGATTAGGGATAGCCAACACGGTCTTGTGAAGGGTAGGTTGTGCCTCACAAAGCTTATTGAATTCTGTGGGAAGGTGACCAAAAAGGTGGATGACGGTAAAGCAGTTGATGTGGCATATATGGATTTCAGTAAAGCATTTGATAAGGTTATCCATGGAAAACTACTGCAGAAAATACAGATGCATGGGATTGAGGGTGATTTAGTGGTTTGGATCAGGAATTGGCTAACTGATAGTAGACAGAGGGTGGTAATTGATGGGAAATGTTTAACATGGAGTTCAGTTACTTGTGGTGTACTACAAGGATCTGTTTTGGGGCCACTGCCGTTAGTCATTTTTATAAATAACCTGGGTGAGGCTGTACAAGGATGGGTTTGTAAATTTGCGGATGACACTAAAGTCGGAGGAGATGTGGACAGTGCGGATGGATCCACACTGTTTGCAGTTTGCAGAGGGACACAGATAAGCTGCAGAGCTGGGCTGAGAGGTAGCAAATGGAGTTTCATGTGAAAAGGTGTGAGGTGATTCACTTTGGAAGCAGTAACAGGATTGCAGAGTATTGGGCTAATGGAAAGACCCTTGGCAGTGTGGATGAGCAGAAAAATCTCTGTGTCCACGTATACAGATCCCTGAAAGTTGGCACCCTGGTTGATAGGGTTGTTAAGAAGGCGTACAGTTTGGTTAGAATTTATTGGTAGAGAGATTAACTTTCAGAGCCATGCGATCATGTTGCAGCTGTACAAAACTCTGGTGTGGCTGCACTTGGAGTATTGCGTACAGTTTTGGTCGCCACATTATAGGAAAGATGTGGAAGCATTGGAAAGGGTGCAGAGGAGATTTACCAGGATGTTGCCTGATATGGTGGGAAGATCTTATGAGGAAAGGCTGAGGGACTTGAGGTTGTTTTTGTTAGAGAGAAAAAGGTTAAGAAGTGACTTCATTGAGGCATACAAGATAATCAGAGGATTAGATAGGTAGACAGTGAGAGCCTTTTTCCTCGGATGGTGATGGCTAACACAAGGGGGCATAGCTTTAAATTGAGGGGTGATAAATATAGGACAGATGTCAGAGGTAGATTCTTTACTCAGAGGGTAGTAAGGGCGTGGAATGCCCTGCCTGCAGCAGTAGTGGACTTGCCAACTTTAAGGGCATTCAAACGGTCATTGGATAGACATATGGTTAATACTGCAAAAGTTTAGGTTAACGGATCATTAGATTGGTTCCACTGGTCAGTGCAACATCAAGGGCCGAAGGGCCTGTACTGCGCTGTAATGTTCTATGTTCTATATAACTTGAGAACCTTCTGGTAACAGCTATTTTGTAAAGTTTATGCAGACATCACAGCTGATAAAACTGACAATAATTATACACAATGTGCAATTTAAATTAAAGGACTTAATATGTTAAAACTTACATAAAGTTCACACCAAGCTTAATGTGTTTTCTACAAATGTACTACAAAGAACATTATTGACGTTTCCAGAATAATTCCTTCTTACAATTTTAGGTTCTAATTTTACACATTCTAATACTGTGCTCATCAAATATACAAGTGGCACAAAATAAATTGGTTTCATTTAAGTTTCATTTAACTATATTGTCGAGGCTACTTTTTAATGGCAGAATAAGATGCTGCAACATGGTGTGATCAATTTATTATTTATGGAATCAATTATAGTGAAAGAGTCTGCAGAGCTTCTCATAAGACAGCTGTAAATGGATAAATCCTTATTTATTTATTCTAAGTTATCTCCAGCTATCCCAATCATAGCTAAAGGTATAACAATTTAATTTGTTTGCTGAAAAGGTTTTCACAATATCAAAGGTTACCTCCATAATGGAACATATCATCCCAAAAACTTTAATAAATCAGTGACACTTGTAAATAAAGCTATGAAGAACCAATAACCACAGAATCAATGGGAGGAATTTTAACACAGAAGACCAGGTGGCTTAATGTCAAATGTGGAAATAAGAGAACAAGCAATCACAACAGCATTTAAAATGCTGGGTCTCAGTAGTATGCATGTAACCAATCTAGTACGTCTTTTGATACCAACCAAATAAACAAACTCGTTAATTTAGGGATAAATTAAAAGGGGCAGCTCTCCAAAAGAACCAAAAATGAAGTCGAAAGGAAACTTAAAACATCAAATGAAAAGGTGATTATCAGGGTCGATAATACACCCCAGTCCTTGCGGTGCCCAGTGGGCGTGGAAGGCATCAACTACGTCCTTGGACACTGCATACTCCCTCTCCAGGGACACCTGGCTGTGAATGCAGCCATGATGTAGAGATGCCGGCGTTGGACTGGGGTAGTAAGAACTCAGTAAGAATTTAGCAACACCAATTTCAAATCCAACCGATTTATTTGATAGTAAATTTGCGAGCTTTCGACACTCTTGTGTCTTCGTCAGGCAAATGCAGTGTTCTGGTCTGCAATAGCACACATTTCAACACAGACAGTCACAGATTGCTGATTAGAATGCGAATCCTTACATCTAACCTGCTATTCAAGTGTTAAAGTGGCTAACAATGTGTGTGAAGGGAATCCTGAGCATTGGTTAGAGAATTGTGTATTTTCTCCAGACAGCACAGTAAGTGAGGTATTTTGCTAACCTAGGCAAGTTACGAGGGTTACAGATAGTGTGTCATGAAACCAAGATCCCTATTAAGACCGTCCTCATGTGCGGAACTTGGCTATCAGTCTCTGCTTAGCGACTCTGCGCTGTCGTGTGTCACGAAGGCCCCCCTGAAGAACATTTACCTGCAGGTCGGAGGCCGAATGCCCATGACTGCTGAAGTGTTCGCCCACAGGAAGGGAACTGTTTTGCCTGGTGATTGTTGAGCGATGCTCATTCATCCGCTGTCGTAGTGTCTGCATGGCCTCCCCAATGTACCATGCTTCGGGACATCCTTTCTTGCAACGTATTAGGTAGACAACGTTGGCCGAGTTGCAAGAGTACATACCGTGTACCTGGTGAATGGTATCCTCACGTTTGATGATGTCGTCCATGTCTATGATCTGGCATTCTTGCAGAGGTTGCTGTGGCAGGGTTGTGTGGTATTGTGGTCACTGTTCTCCTGAAGGTTGGGTAGTTTGCTGCGAACAATGAGGTTTGAGGTTGTGTGGTTGTCTGAAAGCAAGAAGTGGGGGGGGTGGGGATGGCCCTAGCGAGATGTTCATCGTCATCAATGATATGTTGAAGACTCCGGACAAGATGTCGTAGCTTCTCCACTCCGGGGAAGTACTGGACAACAAAGGGTACTCTGTCCACTGTGTCCCGTGTTCGTCTTCTGAGGAGGTCAGTGCAGTTTATCGCTGTGGCACGTCAGAACTGTCAATCGAGAGGACGGTCTTAATAGGGATCTTGGCTTTGTGACACACTATCTGTAACCCCCGTAACTTGCCTGGGTTAGCAAAAAACCTCACTTACTGTGCTGTCTGGAGAAAATACACAATTCTCTAACCAATGCTCAGGATTCCCTTCACACACATTGTTAGCCACTTTTAACACTTGAATAGCAGGTTAGATGTAAGGATTCGCATTCTAATCAGCAATCTGTGACTGTCTGTGTTGATATGTGTGCTATTGCAGACCAGAACACTGCATTTGCCTGACGAAGACACAAGAGTGTCGAAAGCTCGCAAATTTACTATCAAATAAATCGGTTGGATTTAAAATTGGTGTTGCTAAATTCTTACTGTGAATGCAGCCTCAGTAGAGGGGCAGACAGTCAAGTTGAACAATCCGGTCGATCGTTCGCTGCCTGGACCGATTGATGACGCATCTCGCTAGGTCCAGGAACAGGATCACAAGGGGGTTGCCATCATCCACCGCCCCTCTCCACACCAGGTGCCCATAGATTAGGAGCATGGGACTGAAGTGCAAACAAAACATCAGTAAAAGGTTTTTGAGGAAAGCAAAAAGGGTGTGTGATCTAAAACATGAAACATAGACATGGTTCACGGACTCCATGAGGCCACAGAGGGAGAGTCTTGGGAGCCCGTGAATTGGAAAAACCTACCATTGTACGGCACTGCTGCATGCAACACCCTCTACCCCAGGTCCCCAAGATAATTGGGGGAGATGCCCCATAGAGGGACCTCCACTGGAGACTTCCGCCACCCAGCGACAAGAAGGCCCGCCAACTGGTATCCGGGCAACAGGCAAGGATGCAATAACAAAAGATGTACAGGCTTCCGTATGATGGAAATGGGCACGGAGAATATTCCCATGAGGCGGCACATGCAGTGGGGCACCTAATTTGGGGGAGGGGGGAGTCTAGGCTTTGGGCCAGTGTGAAATTCCATCCAAGCAGGGGAATGCTTGGCAGGAGGGGTTCCAACCTCACACCTGCACCGCCTCAAGACCGTGTGCACACTTGGGTCCGATACGATCATCCTAAGGTCTTGGATGGCTTTGTCCATACACCAGATGATCCCCCCTCCGCGTGCTCAGCCAGCACATGGGATCATCCATCAGCCAGTACAGCCCTCCTCTTGCCAGTCACCTCAGGTTATATGACTGGAGGAGCGGATTCCTGAGCAGCGGCTCTTGCACGATCCAGACCGTGAGGAGGTCCTGGTAAATGATGGGCAACACCTGCAAGGAGGTCAGAATGCGCCCCAGATTGATATGCAGGAGCTGCATGTCGTAATTTAGGCCATGTAATTGGTGGAAGAAATATGTCACTAGGGCACACCATCATGGAGGAGGCTCGATGTAAAAATATCTCTGCAGGGTCTGGAGAATGGAAGGTCGCTACCTGTTCGTGAAAACACACGAGACCTTGGCCGCCCTCCTCTCAAGTGCGAGATGCAGAACTTAGGCAGAGACCCGGTGCAGTCGGTTGTCCCAGAAAAATCGCACAAGGGTTTTTTGCATATTGAATACAAAGCCAGGGGAGGGGTCAAAGTGACCAGCCGGTATCACAGCATGAAGGCAAGCAGCTGGTTCATGACAAGAACCCTGTAGGAAAACATTCGGAGCAATCCTGTCCGGCGACTCAGGCAGGCGGAGACTCTGGCCTCCAGCTCCTACCAATTCACCAGCCAGGATTCCGCAACTGGGCAGGGATGGACCCCAGGTAAGGTGATTCATTTTGGTAGGTGAAATATGTGTGCAGAATATAGGGCCAATGGTAGGACTCTTAGTAGTGTAGATGAGCAGAGAAATCTCAGTGTACAGGTGCATAGATTTCTGAAAGTTGGTACTCAAGTTGATAAGGTTATTAAGAAGGCGTATAGTGTATTAGCATTTATTGGTAGAGGGATTGAATTTCGGAGCTGAGATGTTATGTTGCAACTGTACAAAACTCTGGTGCGGCCGCACTTGGAGTAGTGTGTACAGTTTTGGTCGCCACATTATAAGAAAGATGTGGAGGCATTGGAAAGGGTGCAGAGGAGGTTTACCAGGATGTTGCCTGGTATGATGGGTAGGTCTTATGAGGAAAGGATAAGGGACTTGAAGTTATTTTCATTAGAGAGAAGAAGACTAAGAGGTGACTTAATTGAGACATTTAAGATGGTCAGAGGATTAGATAGAGTGAATGGTGAGAGCCTTTTTCCTCAGATGGAAATGGATAACATGAGGGGACATAGCTTTAAATTAAGGGGTGGTAGTTATAGGACAGATGCTAGAGGTAGGTTCTTCACTCAAAGGTAGTAAGGGCGTGGAATGCCCTGCCTGTAGCAGTTGTGGACTTGTCAAGTTTAAGGGCGTTCAAATGGTCAGTGGATAGGCATATGGATAGCATTGGAATAGTTTAGGATAGAGGGTCATAAAATTGGTTACACTGGTTGGCGCAACATCGAGGGCCAAAGGGCCTGTACTGCGCTGTAATGTTCTATGTTCTATGTAAAAGAGGTTGGTCCTGCTCCAGGTGAAAGATCTGAGCTCTTCCAGAAGGGGGTCCATCTCCCACAGACCAACCAGGAGTCCAGAATACTTGGCCAATTGATCCTGGCAGAGGATGCAGCAGACTACAATACCTGGCATTCTCGCACCCTCCACAGGTCAGCTGGGTCCGTGAACATGAGGATCATGTCATCGGCCAAAGAACCACCCCTATATCCAGGCTGCATACAGCCAAACACAACAACCATTTCCGCAAGAGGTGCAGGAATGGCCATTTAACAATGTTGTTGAGGCTACATTTTATTGGCAAAATAAGATGCTGCAACGTAATGTGATCAGGTTATTATTTATGATATCAATTATAGTAAAAGAATCTGCAGAGCTTCTCATAAGACAGCTGTAAATGGATAAATCCTTACTTATTTATTCTAAGTTATCTCCAGCTATCCCAATCATAGCTAAAGGTATAACAATTTAATTTGTTTACTGAAAAGGTTTTCACAATATCAAAGGTTATCTCCATAATGCAACATATCATCCTGAAAACTTTAATAAATCAGTGACACTTGTAAATAAAGCCACGAAGAACCAATAACCACAGAGTCAATGGGAGGAATTTTAACACAGAAGCCAGGTAGCTTAATGTCAAATGTGGAAATAAGAGAACAAGCAATCACAATGGTATTTACTGTGCTGGGTTTCGCTGGTGTGCATGTGCCAATGGTTAACACAGATTTCATTTAAGATGAGAACTGGATGTAATGATTCTACAGGTGTGCTGATTGTCTATTTAAGGGCAATACAGTAGAAGAGAGTAACTTCGCTTGGGGAATCAAAGTGGACAATAACCCCAGAGGGTGGAGTCCTCTCAGGCAGATGATATCTGGAAGGATATAGCAAACATTCTCAGGACTGGGCAGCTGGCAGACTGCTCCAGGGTAGGATAGTGGTAGTGGGGTGGAGTGCTTCCAGCCTCTGTATTTTCTTAATTAATAAATACCCTTTGAGTTCCTCATGAAGTCTGTAGCATGCATCATTCAAACAGAAAATAGGGAAGGTGATAAAAGAGAGCACTGTTAGTCAAGATGTGGAGATACCGGCATTGGACTGGGGTGAACACAGTAAGAAGTCTTAATAGTAAACCCACTAGCTCTCGGGGTTTGCCCCTTTGTCAGGTGAGCGGAGAGTTCTGGTCACACACAGGGCATACAAAAACACACACAGCCCATAGAACACTGATCAGAATATGAGTCTCCAAAGCCAATCAATTCTTAAAGGTGTAGACAATGCGAGTGGAGACAGCACCAAGCATAGGTTAAAGAGACGTACACTGTCTCCACACAGGGCAGCACGAGAGATGTCGCAAACCCAGGCAAGTCATGGAGACCACGGGCAATGTGACATGAACCCAAGATCCTGGCTGAGGCCATCCTCATGTGCGTGGAACCCAGCCATTAGTTTCTGCTCAGCAACTCTGTGCTGCCGCATGTCATGAAGGCTACGTTGGAGAACATTTAGCTGAAGATCAGAGACTGAATGTCCATGACCGCTGAAGTGCTCGCTTTCTGATCCATGTTCTGTGGGCTGTGTGTGCCTTTATATGCTCTATGAGTGACCAGAACTCACTGCTCACCTGACAAAGGGCAAACCCCGAGGGCTAGTCGGTTTACTATCAAATAAACTTATTGGACTTTAACCTGGTGTTGTGAGGCTTCTTACATTGTTAGTCAAGGACAGTATTACAATGTCAGAAAGGACTTTTGATGAGGACTATCTACTAAGGAAGTATGGGCTGAGGTTAGAAACAGAAAAGGAGAGGTCACTCCATTGGAAGTTTTTTATAGGCCTCCAAAAAGTTCCAGAGATGTAGAGGAAATGAGTGCAAAGATGATTCCGGATAGGAGCAAAAGTAACAGGGTAGTTGTTATGAGGGACTTTAACTTTACAAATATTGACCGGAAATGCTATTGTTCAAGCAATTTAGATGGGTCAGTTTTTGTCCAATGGGTGCTGGAAGGTTTCCTGACACAGTATGTAGATAGGCTAACAAGAGGCCAGGCCACGTTGCATTTGGTACTGGGTAATGAACCAGACCAGGTGTTACATTTATAGGTAGGTAAGCACTTTGTGATAATGACCACAATTCAGTTACGATTACTTTAGCGATAGAAAGGGTTATCTATATATCATAGGGCAAGAGTTATAGCTGGGGGGAAAGGAAATTATGATGCGATTAGGCGAGATTTAGGATGAAAATGACGTCAAAGGAAACTGCAGGGGATGGACACAATTGAAATGTGGAACTTGTTCAAGGAACAGCTACTGTGTGTCCTTGGTAAGTTTGTATCTGAGAAGCAGGGAGGAAATAGTCAAGTGAAGGAACTGTGGCTTACTAAAGAACTTGAATCTCTTGTGAAGAGGAAGAAGACTTGTGTAAAGATGAGACGTGAAGGCTCAGTTAGGGTGCTTGAGAGTTACAAGTTAGTCAGGAAGGACTTAAAGAGTGAGCTAAGAACAGACAGGAGGGGACATGAGAAGTCTTTGGCAGACAGGATCAAGGAAAACCTAAAGTTTTCTATCAGTATGTCAGGATTAAAAGAATGACTAGGGTAAGATAAGGGCCAGTCAAGGACAAAGTGGGAAGTTGTGCATGGAATCCGAAGAGATAGGATATCGCGAAATGAATCCTTTTCGTCAGTAGTCACACAGGAAAAAGAAAATGTTATTAAGGAGAATACTGAGATACATGCTATTAAACTAGACAGGATTGAGATTCATAAGGAAGTGGTGTTAGCAATTCTGGAAAGTGTGAAAACAGATAAGTCCCCTGGGCGTTGGATTTTATCCTAGGATTCTCTGGGAAGCTAGGGAGGTGACTGCAGAGCCTTTGGCTTTGATCTTTACATTGTCATTGTCTTCAGGAATAGTGCCAGAAGACTGGAGGATAGCAAATATTGTCCCCTTGTTCAAGAAGAGGAGTTGAGACCATTCTGGGAATTATAAACTTGTGAGCCTTACTTCTGTTGTGGGCAAAGTTTTGGAAAGAATTATAAAAGATAGAATTTATAATCACCTTGAAAGGAATAATTTGATTAGGGATAGTCAGCACAATTTTGTGAAGGGTAGATCATACCCCACTAACCTTACTGAGTTCCTTGAGAAGGTGACCAAAGAGGTGGATGAGGGTGAAGCAATTGATGTGGTGTATATGGATTTCAGTAAAGCATTTGATAAAGTTCCCCATGGTATGCTTTTGCAGAACACATGGAGGCCTGGAATTGAGGGTGATTTAGCAATTTGGATCAGAAATTGGCTAGACAGAGGGTGATGATTGATGGGAAATGTTCAACCTAGAGTTCAGTTACTAATCGTGTACCACGAGGATCTGTTTTAGAGCCACTGCTGTTTGTCATTTTTATAAATAACTTGGATGAGAGTGTAAAAAGGGTGGGTTAGTAAATTTGAGGTTGATACTAAAATCGGCAGAGTTGTGAACAGTGCGGAAGGATGTTGCAGGTTACAGTAAAACATAGATAAGCTGCAGAGCTGGACTGAGAAGAGGCAAATGGAGTTTAATGCAGAAAAGTGTGAGGTGATTCACTTTAGAAAGAGTAACAGGACTGCACAGTATTGGGCTAATGGAAAGACCCTTGGTAGTGTGGATGAGCAGAGAGATCTCAGTGTCCATGTGCATAGATCCCTGAAAGTTGGCAACCAGGTTGACAGGGTTGTTAAGAAGGCATACCGTCTGTTAGCTTATATTGGTAGAGGGATTGAGTTTTGGAGCCATGAGATCATGTTGCAGCATACAACAACTCTGGTTGACCGCACTTAGGGTCTGGTCGCCACATTATAGGAAGGATGTGGAATTGGAAAGAGTGCAGAGGAGATTTATAGAACATAGAACATTGAACATAGAACATTACAGCGCAGTACAGGCCCTTCGGCCCTCGATGTTGCGCCGGCCAGTGGACCCTCTAACCTAAACTATTCCAATATCATCCATATGCCTATCCACCGAACGTTTGAATGCCCCCAAAGTAGGCGAGTCCACAACTGCTGCAGGCAGGGCATTCCACACCCTCACCACCCTCTGTGTAAAGAACCTGCCTCTGACATCCATCCTATAACTACCACCTCTTAATTTAAAGTTATGTCCCCTCGTGTTGGTCATCACCATCCGAGGAAAAAGGCTCTCACTATCCACCCTATCCAATCCCTTGATCATCTTAAATGCCTCAATTAGGTCACCGCGTAACCTTCTTCTCTCTAATGAAAATAACCTCAGGTCCCTCAGCCTTTCCTCATAAGGCCTTCCCACCATACCAGACAAGATCCTGGTAAACATCCTCTGCACCCTTTCCAATGCTTCCATATCTTTCTTATAATGCGGCGACCAGAACTGTACGCAATACTCTGGATATTTATCAGGATATTGCCTGGCATGGTGGGAAGGTCTTATGAGGAAAGGCTAATGAACTTGGGGCTGTTTTCACTAGAGAGAAGAAGGTTAAGAGATGACTTAATAGAGGCATACAAGATGATCAGAGGATTAGATAGGGTGGACAGTGAGAGCTTTTACCCTTGGATGGTGATGGTTAGCATGAAAGGACATAGTTTTAAATTGAGGGGTGATAAGACAGATGTCAGAGGTAGATTCTTTACTCAGAGAATAATAAGTGCGTGGAATGCCTTGCCTGCAACAGTAGTAGACTCGCCAACATTAAGGGCATTTAAAAGGTCTTTGGATAAACATATGGATGATATTAGAATAGGAAAGGTTAGATGGGCTTTAAATTGGTTTCACAGATTGGCATAACATTGAGGGCCAAAGGGCCTGTACTCAGCTGTAATGTTCTAGAAAATGAACCTTTGTTCCAAATTAACATCTACACATTGAAAAACTAACCCAATTCAAAAAGGAGCATGTTGCAGGTGCACTTCATGGAAGTCAAATAACTTCACACAGCCCAACAGCTCACAATTAAATGCTCAGTTCTTACAGTTCTTGTCAGTCCTCTTTGGCAAGTGTGTAACAGAGAGATTTTGTCACTATATATGTTTTCGAGCATTTCAGAAGCTTTCAAACAGAAACTGGCATTGTAACATGAAGCATTTTGATAGTACATTGAAGAGAAAGGCAATAACTATCTGCAGCAGCGACGATATGCTCTGATGGAAGAGCCGGGGTACATCACCCCGCAACATGATATACAGAGGCCCAGCTTCTTTGTCCTCTTCCAAATCCTGGTGTTGCCATGTTAGGTGGTTAGAAACATCAGCAGCCTCCTAGAAAAAAACCTGCTTCCTGCTGCATCAGGTAAGCATGCATTACCAGAGCCTATGAAAATCACCATGGTCATTAATTGTTTTGTTGTTGGAATGCTCATCCATGTCTTTGTTAGCCCAGCCCCAACTTGTCCAGTCTCACATCTTCCAACAGCTTCAGCTTATCCAACATAGCGTCAGGTCCATTCCCTATGATGTCCAAATCATCCATCACCCCCATCAGTGTTGATCTATACTGGCTCTTCTGCCTAAAAGTCCTCAAATGTAAAATGATAACTCACAAGTTAAATTGTTCAGTGGCATCACACCTCCATATCTCTACGTTCATTCCTCAGTCCTAGAAAATTCTCCTCAGCTCACACTTATGCACCTGCCACCACTATTGCTACACCTGTCTCCTATGCTTTTATCCCATTAATATAGCCTTGCTTTCAGCTATCTAAATCCCATTTCTTTGGATTCTTTCTCTGAAATCCTTGGCTTCTCTGCCTCTTTTAAGACCACATATCTAAAGCCCATTACTTTGGCCAAATTTTTAATCAATGCTCTTAATTTCTGTTTTGGTTTGGCTTTATCTTTGTCTCTTGCCTCTATGGACGATATTGTAGGAATAATGTCACTGGACTAATAATCCAAACGAATACTCTATGGTTTCACATCCTAATATGGCAACCAGTGAAATTTAAATTCAATTAATTAATAGTTTGGAAAATAAAGCTGGTTTCATCATCCATTGTTGCAAAAACCCATTTAAGCTTTTTATGAAAGGAAATCTGCCATCCTTATGCAGTCTAACTTACTGTGACACCAAACCCATAGTAATGTTGTTCACTCTTCACTGCCTTCTTAAAAGCTTAGCAAGCCACTCAGTTCAAAGGCAATTATGGATGGGCAACAAATACTGGCCTTGCCTGTGACATCCACATTCTATGAAAGAATAAGTAAAAAGTACATTTGAACGTTTTTCTACACTACTGGAGCAAGTATCAAATTGGACCAGTGACAAAAAGCAGAGGCCGCTCCTGGTTGGCTGGATGCTTCTCTGATTAGGAGGTAGGTTACAGTCATTTCCTAAGGATTGGATCCACTACTCTTTCCAATTTGAAAAAAAGATCTAAACTCAAGATATAGCGAATAGTATTATAATGTTTGAGATGAGATAAATGTCTCATCAAAATAGTTAATCATGATGAGGATAGTAATAGGCTTCAGGATGACACAGGCATGACAGTGAAAAGAATAAAATCATGGCAAATGGAGTTCAGAACAGAGGCATGAAGTTATGCATTTTGGAAGGACTAATATGGATCATTGGAAACATCCCAGACACCTGGAAGCTGTCTAGGGCCTTCAAGATCCCCGGCCTCCAGAGGACGCCCGCCATGCGCATCACATGCCACAGGGCAAGATCAGCAGCTCCGATGTACATTCTGGGGAGTCATTGAGGTGCAATACAAAGCAAAGAGGTAAGGTTAAGAAGTTATAGTTCCACTGAGATGACATGGGTGAAGGGCTGCACTAGTTAGAACTGTAACATTTTAATGTTTTCTTGCCACAAGTATTTGAGTTTCACCAGCTTATCTGAACACCTTTATTGTAAATAAATGTTTTTTTTCTCCACAACCATCTGCAAATAGGTTGTTTCGAATAGGATCCCAGCCACATTGACAATCACCTGATGGATGCCTCATGATGATATCAGTTGGGGTGGCCCTTCAATGCGTATCACTGAGAAAAGGAAGCCATTAGTTTCTCATACCCCATGAATGATGACCTCCCGTCCCGCAACCCACCCGCCCCTGGGCTCTGTTACAGGGATTTCGGATCCCCTACCCAGTAGACCAGCATGGGTCCAAGTGCTAGCGTGCATGTGCAGTCTAACTGGTTTACACCAGGGCATTATCAGAATGGTGCTTAGCGAGTCGTCATCACCCTCCTTCCTGGAAAAAATATCGTGCCACAGACATCTTCAGTCAGGCTCTGGAAGGCACCACTCACACAGAAGTTCAGAGCAGCCATTAATCTGAGAGCCAATGAGTGCCCCCCTGCCCCTAGGCATCAGGTCCTGCAACAGGTTGCACAGGTCTCGCACAGTATCTTTTTGGAGTCAGAGACGTCGACGACATACAGTGTCCGACATCTTCTCGAAGGACACTCGTGCACGGAACTGCCGGGGTCTCTTCTCCCTCCTTCTCTGAAGCCTCCCCATCTGGGTAAGTGGCGGCCACCTCCTGCCTCTGATGGTTGTCTCCCTCCAGTCCTGCAAGTAGTACTGCCCAGGCCTCCTGGGCCCGCAGTTCTTCCTCCTCAGCTCTAGCAGCAACCAGAAGAACAGCAAGGTTGATTGATTGCGTTGCAAAAGCCATCTGATCACTCTGAAAGTCGGGGTGGAGGGGGAGGGAATTGGGGAAGGTAGAAATGAACAAATGCTGGAGTCATGCAACGCTGCTTGCCTCTAGCACACCAACAATCACAGCCTTTCCATGCCCCCCAGTTTTCCCCAGCCACATATTCCACATACTAGCGCAGCTCCTGGTAACAATGAGAAGCTGCAGCAATGCTATCTGCAATGGCTTTGTGCACTTCCTTCAGCCTGAAGACAGCTGCGGTGTTAGGACGTAGTAGCACTACAGGACTGAGGTCAATGTTGAAACCGGGTCCGTGCTTCCAGAAAACATCAGAGATCGTGCACAGCAACAGCCCCCCTCCTCCCCACACACTCGCAGAGCCACCACTGAGCCGAGACAGCGAAATGGCCACAACAACAGGACACCTGTGAGTAGCGGAGAGTTTTCAGACGCCATGCACCTACCTCTTCACCAACCTCACTGAGGAAGCACTTGATTCAGACTTTTATTCAGCAGGTCCCTAAAAGCGTGGTTCCGGATTAGTAAACGCAGTGGTAAAGGGGGAAACACTGATAGAGTTGGGCAGGCAGTTCATTAATTCAATTTAAATGTATGCAAATACATTTAAATCGTCGCTGCACCTGATTTGGGCGCGGGATGGATCCCTGCCATTTACGGGTCTCAGTAAAGTGGTGATCTGTGCAGCCATGGGTGTAGATTGCGATAAAGGCCTCACACCCGACTTTATCACAATTTTGCACCCGAAGATGGGCGCAAATTGTTGGTAAAATTGGGCCCTAAGGTGTAATTTAATTATGTTAAGGTCATTCAAAAAGATTTGCATCTATTTAATTAGCAATAGCACCAAAATTTTTCTAACATAAACTTGAGGTTTATTAAATTTCTTTCTTAAATAAGAACAGAAAATGTAGGAAAAAACTCAACAGATTCTTACAATGTTAGTTCTTTCTTTTCTCTCTGTTCAGATGCTGCCTAAACTTTTGAACCAATAAACATTAGGCTATTAACATATCAGAAGCAAAGGCAGATACTGGAAACCAGTTGGGCAGCAGTCTAAATAATGTGTCAGTTATCACTACTGTACTCATCCATTGCCATGTTAATTTGCTCTTTTGCACAGGTTTTGAGCTGCAATAATAACAAGCAGGATTTGTCTCTGTCCTGCATTCTTTAATACATTTTTCTAACAAAAATCTATCAATCTCAGTCCCAAAATTAAACATTTATCTAGCATCAATTGCCATTTGTGGAAAAGCATTCCAAACCTTTACAGCTCTTTGCATGAAGTGTTTCCAAAAAGTCTGGCTTTAATTTTTAAACAATGCCTCTGAATCCTGTACTCCACAGCAAGTGCAAATAGTTTCTCCCAGTCTACCTGATCTGTTCCCCTTAATATCTTGATAAGTCCCACCAAATTAACCAGTAATTATTCAAACTAAAAGGAATATAATCTTAGTTTGTTTAATATCTCCTTGTGGCTTAACTCTTGGAGTCCAGACAATACTCTACTAAATTAAAGCTATACTCGCTCAAACAAAAACAGCAAGACTTCAAACAGAGTCAAGTCAAAAGATTTAATTCGAGTGCGGCCAGAAAGCAGCAAGATTTTGAGTAAATACAACCCAAATCTTTCAGAAATTGGTGTCACAGTGATCGTGATATCATAGCCTTGAAATCTTAAGTTGTAGGTCTTAAACGTGATTAAAAGTTACAATGGTATCGGCATATCAGCTACTCAAGCAGCACAGTGTGCAAAGAGAATTGCCCCCTACTGTTCTCAAAGGATACTGAATCAGTGGAATTCATTACTTCACAGTGCAGTGGAGGGTGGAATATTGAATAAACTAAAGGAGAAGATGGACAGAATTTTACTGAGTAATGGGTTGAAGGGTTATGGAGAACAGGCAGGAAAGCGGAGGGGAAGCCAGAAAAAGATCAGCCATGATTGTACTGAATAGCAGGACAGGCTCAAAGGGCTGAATTGTCTACTCCTGCTCCTTGTTCTTCTGTTCTTATAAACAAACTTGAGTGCAGGCAGTAGTGGCAGGGTGGGGGAGTGAAGTAGCTAGTGAGGGAATGTGGGAAGAAATTCATACCATTTTATTTGTCCTACTTGAACTATTAAATCAAACTTAGGTAATATTAACAGTCAGCAGCCCAGACTGACCTTGCTTGTCAAGTGAAGAGGGCATATTAGATCAAGTAGTGTACGTGAAATTTAATACCAAACAAACTGATTAATGTGCTACTTACTATTATTTTTAAATAATATTTATATTTATAATTCATATTAATACATTGTTTTCCATTATTATTGATAGTTGAAGCCATATTTTTGGGTAGCTCTGCCACTATTAAAATATCAGAGAACTAAAGGCAGGAGTAATTTAAATGAGAAGTTCAATATAGGTTCAATGCAAGGACGACAAATAATTTTATCACTGTGCACGTCTTTATATGAACAACTTTAAGACAAAAATTATAGGTCTCCTCTGTGTCGTATCTGATCAATCACAGAAATAGAGTCTCAAGATGCAGAGATCGTAGGGAAACTTCAGACTTTCACCTAAAATGGATACAAAATCACTTTAATAATCACTGTCCATCTGAAGCTCCGGGTCTCATCTGAATGATGCTGGTAAGGTTTAAGCACCAAGAGGTATCCCTTTTAAATTGGCCAGTTGTGGGAGAGCAAGATGACAGTGGTTATCCCTGATGAATTGGCTAACAAGTTAGACCTTCGGAGGAATGTGTGTATAACTGATCTAGGATTGGATTAGAAACAGTCATGCACTAATCTGCCATATTTTATAAAGCTCAGGAGAAATCCTTATCCTCAGGTCACATATAAATTCCACCCAAGGCACTTTCCATCAGCAAGCAACAGATAATCTTCTAAAATCTACTGGTTTCATCACTCAATGTCTGGTCCTACAAAGCCTGCACATTCACCATCTCAATCATTGGCTGTAATTTTAAACCTGAAAGACATGCTGGTTTGAGTCAAGTGGGATGTTAAAACTTAAAAATTCTGAACATAAATCCAAGGCACCTTGCATCCATTCACCTCTGATTCTAACAGAGGAAAGGAGCCAAATTCACTCATTTCAATATTTTATTGAGTATCTGCTTCAAACTTTATCCCTTTTTCAGGTTTAGCACCATTTGGCTTTGTCTCCTAAGCCTTGGAAAACCCAGCAACTAAAGGAAGGAGAAAACTGCTACAAGGATGAGATAAATGCCTTTCTTACACTGGTTCTGTGCCAAGAATCAAGACTGCTTTCTTCCTGCCCACAAGCAAGTCCATTTTCCAATTCATCAGATACCCCATGATTATCTGCCTCCAATCTTCTTCTGATCGTTCTCTAAACTTCATAATCTCTCTGTCCTCAAATCTTCCTAATCACACTCTACCCAGCCTGCTCCATAATCTCTGACTGAACCAACAGAAAATTAATGTACTGTTCGGCTGCAGTTGTATGCCTTGCCCAATGGGAAGCCATGCCTGTTTATCAGGCTAGTTCCCAGGCAGGGAACCTGATTAAAAGAAACACATCACAGTGGATTTGAAATTCCACTGCATTCCATTCCAGTGTACATTAGAGTATTAATTCAATTTGTGCCACAACAGTTATTTCAGTGTACCTTGAATATACACTACCACCTCTGTGCTCTGAGGTTAGAAAAAGTGAATGTTTAAGAAGTTGGAATGGAGAATCAATAAAGTGGAGTGGTTTGTATTGGATGGTGTCAAACTCCAGTTGCCCAAGCAAATGAAGAGTATTCCACCACACACTTGAGTCATGCCTTGTTGAGTGTGGGGATCAAGTGAGGTATTCAGCACAGAACTCGAGCCTCTGACAGAAGCCAGAGGGTGGTTGTAGAAAGTTGTTATTCCAATTGGAAGCCCATAACCAGTAGTGTGTCTCAGAGATTAGTGCTGGGCCCACTATTATTCATCATTTATATTAATGATTTGGATGAGAACATAGGGGGCATGGTTAGTAAGTTTGCAGATGACACCAAGATTGGTGACATAGTGAACAGTGAAGAAAGTTATCTCCAATTGCAATGGGATCTTGATCTATTGGGCAGGTGGGGTGACGACTGGTAGATGGAGTTTAATTTAGACAAATGTGAGGTAATGCATTTTGGTAGATTGAACCAGGGCAGGACTTACTCAGTTAATGGTAGGGCATTGGGGAAATTTACAGAACAAAGAGACTTAGGGGTACATGTTCATATCTCCTTGAAAGTGGTGTCACAGGTGAACAGAGTGGTGAAGAAGGCATTTGACATGCTTGGATTTATTGATCAGAACATTGAATACAGGAATTGGGACATCTTGTTAACATTGTTCAAGACTTGGTAAGGCAACACTTAGAATACTGTGTGCAATTCTGGTCACTCTATTACAGAAAGGATATTATTAAACTAGAAAGAGTGCAGAAAAGATTTACTAGGATGATACTGGGACTTAGAACATAGAACATAGAACATTACAGCGCAGAACAGGCCCTTCAGCCTTCGATGTTGCGCCGACCAATTAAGAAAAAGCAATGACCCTCTAACCTGAACCATTCCCTTTTCATCCATAAACTTATCTACTAACCTCTTAAACGCTACCAAACTTGGCGCATCTACAACTGCAGCAGGCAGGGCATTCCATACCCTTACCACCCTCTGGGTAAAGAACCTACCTCTGACATCCGTCATATAACTACCACCCCTTAATTTAAAGCTATGTCCCCTCGTGCTAGCTTTCTCCATCCTAGGAAAAAGGCTATCACTGTCCACCCTATCAAAACCTCTAATCATCTTATATGTTTCAATAAGGTCTCCTCTTAGCCGCCTTCTTTCTAACGAAAACAACCTCAAATCCCTCAGCCTCTCCTCATAAGACCTGCCCTCCATACCAGGCAACATCCTGGTAAAACTCCTCTGTACCCTCTCCAATGCCTCCACATCTTTCTTATAATATGGGGACCAGAACTGCACACAATACTCCAAGTGCGGCCGCACTACAGTTTTGTACAGTTGCAACATGACGTTGCGGCTCTGAAATTCAATCCCCCTACCAATAAAAGCTAAGACTCCGTATGCCTTCTTAACAACCTTATCGACTTGATTGCCAACTTTCAGGGATCTATGCACATATACACCAAGATCCCTCTGTTCGTCAACACTATTAAGAGTTCTACCATTAGCCCTATACGCTACACATTTGTTATTCCTGCCAAAATGAATTACCTCACACTTTTCCGCATTAAACTCCATTTGTCACCTCTCGGCCCAGCTCTGCAACTAGTCCAAGTCTCTCTGCAAACTATAACACCCCTCTTCACTATCTACCACTCCCCCGACTTGATGGATTGAGTTATAAGGAGAGGCTGAATACACTGGGACATTTTTCTCTGAAGCATAAGAGGCTGAGGGGTGACTTGATAGAGGTCTATAAAATAATAAGGGGCATAGACAAGTCAATATCTTTTCCCAAAGGTAGGGGAGTCTAAAACTAGAGGTCATAGGTAGAAGAAGGCACTCACAATGATAAAAGGCGATGCAGGCTCATTGGGCCGAAGGGCCTCTTTCCCGTGCTGTGTTGTTCTTTGTTCTTTGTTCTAGAGGGCATAGGTTTAAGATAAGAGGGCAGAGATACAAAAGTGTCCAGAGGGGCAATTGTTTCATACAAAGGGTGATGAGTGTCTGCAGCAAGCTGTCAGAGGTGGTAGTAGAGGCAGGTAGAATTTTATCTTTTAAAAAGCATTTAGACAGTTACATGGATATAATGCGTATGGAGGGATATGGGCCAAATGCAGGCAATTGGGATTAGTTTAGGGGCTGTTAAAAAGAAAGGGTGGCATGGACAAATTAGGTTTCCATGCTGTAAACCTCTATGACTCTATGACCTGCTCTTGTAGTCCATTAATTTTCTGTTCCAGTTAGTTTCTGGTCAATGGTAACCTCCAGAATGTTGATAGTGGTGGATTCTTTGATGGTAATGCCATTGAATGACAAAGGGTGGTAGTTATGTTTTCTCTTGTTGGAGATGGAATCTAACATTGAGCTAGGCTAATGTTTACTATTTGTTTAGATTTTATTTATAGAATCATTTTACAGATTTACCATCTCAATCTTTTGACTTGAAACATGGCTTGGAAAATGCAAAGGTGTTGGAAAGCAGGAATTTGCCTTCTTAGTAATCATTTATGGAGTCTTCTGGTGGATGGATAGATCTTGAGGAAGAGCTCTATATCTTGTAGAACTTTTCATGCTTCATATACAGTAGGCACGTCACTTGCACTCACTGACAAATGTTCTACTGGTGGTTTAGCCAGATGTGGAAATGCTGGCGTTGAACTGGGGTAAACAAGTAAGAAGTCTCACAACACCAGGTTAAAGTCCAACAGGTTTATTTGGTAGCAAATGCCACTAGCTTTCGGAGCCATGCAAAAGTTAGTGGCGTTTGCTACCAAATAAACCTGTTGGACTTTAGCCTGGTGTTGTGAGACTTCTTACTGGGTTCAGCCAGATGCATACTATGGGATTGCTATGTTAAGATCATACACAGGAATGGTGACTCTTCTATTAGGTGATCAAATAAGCAAGCTTACAACAGTATGGTTAATTCAACTGCTTGCAGTGCTGAAATAGACGTGGTTTTGAGTCTGAACACATAATTAGGCTGGTTAGGTTTCCATGACTTCCATATTGTAAAAATGTCAGAATAGATTGAAGAACATTTTCTCCATAGGATAATTCCTGCACTTCCATTAGGATTGTGGTTCAGAGACAAGACTTTGGAGACACTATTCTGATTTTCTGACCTCCACTCATTGATTAATGTACCTTTATGTTCCACTGAACAGTTTTCTTAAAGTATTTTTAAAGTAATTAATTTTCGTAGCAATACCAAATTCTATTTACTTCTCATAAAAGATCATCACCAACACAAAACAACAGTTTATGGATTAGATTCTTAGGAACAAAGGACTTCCAGCGTGCTTGGAAATGGCATTAAACAACAGAATGTTTTTTCCTTGGGGTGGAAATTTTATCTACATGATACAGTATTCTTTTGTGTACTGTCATGTATTTTCAGTCATCTTTATCATGTGCTATTGGTTGGTAGACTAATGGTGAAAACACATTCTGAATTGAAAATTTTTGGTGTGTTCACTACCTTTTACTCTGTTGCGTTTTGGATTTACAACAGTGACTGCATTTCAAAGTACTTCATTGCCTGTCAAGTGCTTTGGGACAAACCGAGGTCATGCTGTAGGCCATTTAAATGCAACTTCTTTCTTCTTTCACAATAGTCATACACTCGTTAACAGAACTAAAATGCATTCCATTTTGGTGGCACAGGGAAGGTTGCATAATTGTGTACAGCTTGTAAAATCCACAATAATTCTATCTTCTGTTTTTGTATTTCTTCTAAATCAAGTCAAAAGCACCAGCTTAACAGAACTATGCTTCAGGAGATCTTTAAATGTTCACAAAATGTTTGAGTCTCCCACAAACAAATTGATTAACATAACATTTTGACACCATGACAGTTACTTCTCATTAGATATAATTTGAGTCATGCTATCAATATTATAACATTTTATCTATGAAAGAAACAATGATTTTACTGTATTTTATAATATTTTTCAAAGATATTTTCTGAAAATATATTTTTTCTCTTTTAAGATCCTGCTTTGTTTTTGTTTACACATATTGATAGCTCAAAGTCATGCTCCTATAGTGATAAAACCAATATTTTAGGGGTTAAGGTTCTAATTGTTCTTTGTCTGTAATGACAAATCAGCACCATATTCAATAGTTATTTGCCAATATTTTTCTGTGAACATTTACAAACTGTGTCTGCCAGTATTAAAATTTGAATAACAAAGAATATAACTTACAAAGATTTTAATGCAATCCAAAAATAGCAAGATTGTCTATTTAATTCAACTATTCTATGACCTGCCAGAAGTAACAAATCCCCACTGACTTTCAGTTTATGCATTCAACATTCATGGTGTTGAATGCAATTTTTTCACTAAGGCTGCAGTTCTGTTCTCAACCAACAAGAATAAAAGGTGACAATTATTCTATTTTAAAAAATAATCTTAAAAACACTAGCAGTTGTCCCATGACAGAAAGGTGATACAAGCAATACACAATGTAGTTGCATAAATGATAATCTACAAACCTCAAAAATCTGTTGAAAATGTTTAAAAATATGGAAGGTTGTTGAGCAATGTTATGGAATAGAATAAGCCGCTAAGTGGTAATGTGGGTAAATGGTAGGAAGTTCATCTCAGGGTAACAAAGTTACTGTCTTAGCACTGATTGTTGCTGCACTCCATTATTTTCAGCCTCCCAATGTAAAAATGCACTGTTTATCCTTACTCTCTGCTTTCTGGACATTAATCAATTTTCCAACCATGTTACATATTACCCAAAACTATATGATGGCTTATTTTGTATGATACCTTATTGAATTTCTTTTGGAAATCCAAGTATACCACATCTACAGGTTGTCCATTATCTACTCTACTAATTACATCCTCATAAATTTATCAATATGAATTTCCTTTGGTAAAGCAACATTGGCATATGTCAGATCATGCTATGATTTTCTGAGTGCTTTGTTAATCTTTCTTAATTATAGATGCCAGTGTTTCCCAATGATTCATGCCAGGCTAATTATTGTTCACTGCTTTCTCTCTCCCTCCTTTCTTGAGTAATGGCATCACAATGGCTCACTTCCAATCTGCTGAGACCATTTTAGAATTTTGGAAAATCATAACCAATGCATCCACTTTCCCTGTTAGAATCTTAGGTCCTCGAGAATTTGTTGGATTTTGAACCATTAAGTTTCTCTTTTAGTATGCCATTATCACAAAGTAATACTTAATTATTTATTCAACATCTCCCTGTTTGACATGACTGCTCAATCAATTCTCCTCCAGTAACTCTCCTGGGCAGTCTTCCTCCATGGGACTGACCTAGTGTGGTGCTCCTCTAACATGTTCCAATTCAGCCACCATTGGCAACCTCTTCTTTTTTATCCAGAGGCTGCCCATCAGTCATCATTTCTACGCAGAGGGACCTGGGGGTGCAGGTGAACAAGTCTCTGAAGGTGGCAGAGCAAGTGGAGAAGGTTGTGAAGAAAGCATATAGTATGCTAGACTTTATAGGAAGGGGTATAGAGTACAAGAGCTGGCCTTTAATGTTGCAGTTGTATAAAACGTTGGTTAGACCTCATTTGGAATACTGCATCCAGTTCTGGTCGCCTTACTACCGGAAGGACGTGGAGACTCTGGAGAGAGTGCAGAGGAGGTTTACCAGGATGCTGCCTGGTATGGAAGGTCTGAGTTATGAGGAGAGGTTAGGCAAATTGGAACTGTTTTCCTTAGAAAGACGTAGACTTAGAGGAGATCTAATAGAGGTGTACAAGATTATGAAGGGGATAGATAGAGTAAACAGGGTTAAGCTTTTTCCTAGGATGGACTCAAATAGCACGAGGGGTCACGGGCTTAGGGTGAGGGGGGTAAGGTATAATTTGGATGCTAGAGGGAGTTTTTTCACACAGAGGGTGGTGGGGGTATGGAATGCGCTGCCAAGTAAAGTGGTGGAGGCAGGCACTCTGGAGTTATTTAAGAAATACTTAGATGGGCATATGAACAGAATGGGAATGGAGGGGTATAGAAAACTGATTTAAAATAGGGATCATGAGCCTTGGGAGTCCCTGGGAAGTGTGTAAATAGATGATGATATTGATGTACTTATTTTTATCCGACAGGTGCTTTGGTCCACCTTGTTGTCTAACGAGGGGCATTCAAGCAAGTGATAGTGAGAGGGCTGCTCTTGGATCTTTTTCGAGAGTATCCTAGTGCTTCACGTCGTTACTGTACGCTTGACCTGGACCATTTGATGGGCAACACGACAGCTCAGTGACTATCTCTGTGCTGTGCTGATACATGGATTTGGGCCTGTGTCTGTGGGAGTTTGCGCATTCTCCCCGTGCTTACGTGGGTTTTCTCTGAGCGCTCCGGTTTCCTCCCACATCCCAAAGATGTGCTCTTAGGCTAATTGGCAAAACAAATTCTCCCTAAATTGTCTCAAATTTGGTTTTTAATCCATAGATCTATAAACATGGGCAGGAATTGCGGGTAGAGGTGGGAACATCGGGGTGGCAGCACAGGCTCATTGGGCCGAAGGGCCTGTTTCCCATGCTGTTTTGCTCTTTGTTCTTTATATGAGCAGCTGCAATGTGTACGCTGATAACACTGCCTTACTTTGCCACCAATTCTCTCATACCAATGACACAGTGTGCTGTCAGACAAGTTTGTGGTCAGTGAAGTTGCTATGTGCTCCAGCAGAACAATTGTACCACAGGTAGGCATCACCATTTGAGCTAAGTCAGAAGCCTAATCCTTCTATTTTCATTCAGTCTGTAGAACAGAATGATGCATGTGCTCTGCTGATGGTTTGCACACAGATCATGGTCAAGTCACAGTATAGCTTCAGATTTTAAATAAAATTATTTAAAAGAGTGCATCATGCCAAAAAAGTCTACCTTAGATTCTTCCCTTCCTCTACTTCTCAATGTCCATTCTTGAAGTTAATTGCCAACCAATATCTAATGCAAAGCCACTAATACCCACAATTACCTTGATTATATTTTCTCTCATCCTGTTCTTATAAGATCAATATTCCATTCTCCCAATTTCTCAGTTTCATCTGTCTGACAATGTCACCTTCGACACCAATGCTTCTAATATATCTTCCTTTTCCTCAACTGAGGAATCCCCTCTACATAGTTGACCTGGGCCCTTAACTGTGTTTGTCACACTGTCCACACTTCTAGTTTTAGCTTTTCCCCATGTCCCATATGTCACCTAGAGTTCAATGGTAACACTGTCACCTCTGAGTCAGAAAGTCAAAGGTTCACACTTTATGACTTGTGCCTAAAAGATTATTATATTGTTGTGGGACCTTGTTGCATGCTAATTGACTGTTGCATTTCATTCATTACAACAATAATTACATTTCAAATTAATTTATTGGCTGCAAAAAGTTTTAGAGCATCCTGAGATTGTGTAAGGTATATAAATGTATGCCTCTCTTTTTATCATTCTCCCAAAAACAAGATAAAGTTCCTTTAGTCCTCACTTTTTATTCCACTTTCATTCAATGGTTCATTCTCTCCGTTTTCACAACTTCCAGTACAATGCCATCATTGAACGTATCTTCTCGTTCTTTATCCTTTCAGCATTCCAATTAGCAAACAGCAAGGTCCCACAACAATATAATAATCTTTTAGGCATAAGTCATGAAGTGTGAACCTCTGACTTTCTGACTCAGAAGTGACAGTTTACCAACTGAACTCCAGATGATACGTGGCACATGGGGAAAAGCTAAGACCAGAAGTGTGGACAGTGTGACAAACACAGTTAAGGGCATATTCCCTCCTTGATACTCTTATTAATACCAACATTCACTCTCCTTCCCACAGCACATTTACATGCAATCCCCGGAGCTGCAATACTAGCCCCTTCACCTGCTCCCTTCCCTACTTTCCAGAGTCCCAAATGTTCCCTCCAGGTGAAACTATCATTTACTTGCTTCCAATTTATTACATCAATAGTGCTATATAAGTCCACGCTGATGTTGTAATTTAATACATTGTATTCATTGTTCATGTTACAGTCATTTCTACATTGGCACAACACAATGCAGCTTGGACAACTGCTTTGCTGAACACTTCTGTTCTGTCCGCATGTGTGGCCCTGAGCTTCTAGCCACTTGAGATTTGAATTATCAGACTCTTGCACTGCTGCCATGAATAATTTGCAGCGTAAGATATAATATCTAAGAAGAGTATTGGAAATCATCAGGCATAAGGTCAAAAGTGCAAACCTTGCCACAGTTAATTAGTGATTAATTGCCTTAGCTAACTACCCATAGCAAACAAATCAGCTAGCAATAAAAGCAATAAAAATCATGACTATTCGAGATCCAAATACAAACAAAAAGTGCCACTAAAGCTCAACACATCAGGCAGCATCTGTGTGGAGAGGGAAACAGAGTTAAGAGGGGAGATTTTCCCGGAAATCAGCAAACATCAACGGAAGGCTGAAAAAACACTGCACTGATTCCAGTGACAGCAATGACAGCTTTTCTGATCATATATGCAGCAGATAGCACCAAACCTTCTCATCCACGGGTTCCACACCTTATCACTGGTAGGGTGGCCTCTGATTTGCTTGCCACATCATCATCTCAATGCTGCAATTATGGGGGTGCCATTTAAAGGCCGTCGCAGCATGTTGCATGTCACCAGGAAATGATGACTGCATGAAATCTGCATAAAGTTTTCTGAAGTCTCTCTAAGAGGCTGCTGGATGCAATAGAGACCTGACGTGATATCCTGTAGCCGTGCACAGGAAGAAAACTAGCCAGCAAGATCACCAACACAGTACGAGAGGCAGCAGCAGTAGTGGTGAGTGCTAATGCCTTGCAGAAGAGGATAGCCATCCAATGCAGGAAGAGGGTGAATAATTTCTTCCATTCTGCCAGGATAAGTCACTCTTTTCATCACTCCCAACTTACATCATATATCTACAGAGATCTCACTCACTGTCAACTGAGGGGACGTCATCACTCAATCTCTCCACACACATCTTCATCTTCCCAGGTTTGTGTCGTCATCACCTTATTAGTCCCACTCATAATCTAGACATGCCAGGCAGCCTTATCATCTATTCTGGCGTGCACCTTGCTTATACTCTCTCCATTTGTTTTTGTGCAAAAAGGAAAATATCTCAGATGATAGAGGGATGCCAGAATTCAGTGTCTTCATGCTTTTTGAGTTCAGAGCCATCCAGCTGGCTGGAGTGGACCTTGAATGCTCCTGTGCTGGTGGTAAGCTCAGAGTTAATAAACCAAGTGAGCATTCCTTCACATCATCATCCATTAGACTACAATGCAGTGAGCTATGTCTCCTGTTTTAAAGATCCCTCCCATGTAGTAATGGCTTCACCCTTTTGTCTCAGGTACACCTGGGAAACAGCCCAGCGAGTCCGCCAGCCAGGTCCTCGACTCCAGCCCCAAGTGGAGCGCAGAAGAGGAATTCATCGATCCTGATGTTGAACTCCTGTCACAGTGTTCACTCATACCCTCTACCAGCACAGAGACCTTGGTCTAGTTTTAGAGCAACCTTAGAGTCACAATCTGGTGAACACATTACACTTTCAAATCCGCAGCAGGCAGAGACAGGGATTTCCAGGGTGTCGGACTCAGCAAGTTGCTGGAGGCCAGGAATCTGCTGAATCCCAGTCAGATGAAGTGCTTCTGGACTCGGTTATGCCCTAATTGCTGGAGTTCCAAAGGTAAATTTGTGTACATTAGATAGGCACACTTGTTAGATTAAAAAACTGCGTGGATAGGTCCATGCATCTTATGTCCGAGGTGATTGTGCCAACACTGCAATGCAACAAGGTCAACACAGCTCAGGTGGGGGCCACCATGAAGCTTTTGTTGCAAGACCTTTGTTCTGCAGGACATGCACTCCACAGGTGCAGATGCTTACTCAGATCCACCAGTGCCAATGGCAGAGGACGGTTTGGCTCTTCAAGCTCACTCCAGCTACCCCTCTATCTCAAAATAGAAGCAGAGGCTCTTGGTCACACAAGGAGAAGGATCATAGAACGTAGAACATAGAACATTACAGCGCAGAACAGGCCCTTCAGCCTTCGATGTTGCGCCGACCAATTCTGAAAAAAAAAAGCAATGACCCTCCAAACTAAACCATTCCCTTCTCTTCCATAAACTTATCAACTAACCTCTTAAACGCCACCAAACTTGGCGCATCTACAACTGCCGCAGGCAGGGCATTCCACTCCCTAACCACCCTCTGGGTAAAGAACCTACCTCTGATATCCGTCCTATAACTATCACCCCTTAATTTAAAGCTGTGTCCCCTCGTGCTAGCTTTCTCCATCCTAGGAAAAAGGCTATCACTGTCCACCCTATCTAAACCTCTAATCATCTTATATGTTTCGATAAGGTCCCCTCTTAGCCGCCTCCTTTCTAACGAAAACAACCTCAAATCCCTCAGCCTCTCTTCATAAGACCTGCCCTCCATACCAGGCAACATCCTGGTAAACCTCCTCTGTACCCTCTCCAATGCCTCCACATCTTTCTTATAATGTGGGGACCAGAACTGCACACAATACTCCAAGTGCGGCCGCACTAGAGTTTTGTACAGTTGCAACATGACGTTGCGGCTCCGAAATTCAATCCCCCTACCAATAAAAGCTAAGACTCCGTATGCCTTCTTAACAACCTTATCGACTTGACTGCCTACTTTCAGGGATCTATGCACAAATACACCAAGATCCCTCTGTTCATCAACACTATTAAGAATCCTACCATTAGCCCTATACTCTACACATTTATTATTCCTGCCAAAGTGCATTACCTCACACTTTTCCACATTAAACTCCATTTGCCACCTCTCGGCCCAGCTCTGCAACTTGTCCAAGTCTCTCTGCAAACTAGAACACCTCTCTTCACTATCTACCACTCCACCGACTTTAGTGTCATCTGCAAATTTACTAATCCATCCTTCAATACCCTCATCCAGATCATTTATAAAAATTACAAACAGCAGGGGCCCAAAACAGACCCCTGAGGTACACCACTTGTCACCGAACTCCACGATGAATATCTCCCATCAACCACCACCCTCTGTCTTCTATCTGCTAGCCAATTCCTAACCCAATTAGCTAAATCACCCTCTATCCCATACATCTGCATTTTCTGCAGAAGCCTTCCATGGGCCACCTTATCGAACGCCTTACTAAAGTCCATATATACCACATCAACTACCTTACCCCCATCCACCTCTTTGGTCACTTTTTCAAAAAACTCAATGAGGTTAGTAAGGCACGACCTACCCTTCACAAAACCATGCTGACTATCCCCAATCAATTCATTTCTCTCTAAATAACTATAAATCCTATCCCTAATAATTCTCTCCAATACTTTGCCCACAACAGAAGTAAGACTCACTGGCCTATAATTCCCTGGAAGGTCTCTCTTCCCCTTCTTGAACAAAGGGACCACATTCGCTATCCTCCAGTCCTCCGGAACCACACCCGTAACCAACGACGACCTGAAGATCAGAGCCAGAGGCTCTGCAATCTCCTCTCTTGCCTCCCAGAGAATCCTAGGGTAAATCCCGTCCGGCCCAGGGGACTTATCCAACTTCAAACCCTCAAGAATATCTAGCACATCTTCCCTATCTACTTCAATACTTTCCAGTTTGCAACCCTGTACCTCAGTGTTCTCCACAACTACACTTACATCTCCCTGCATGAATACCGAAGAGAAATATTTGTTCAATGCCTCTCCAATCTCTTCAGGCTCCACGCACAACTTCTCACTGCTGTCTATGACTGGCCCTAATCTTGCCCAGTTGGTGATCAGTTGGTGCACAACTTGGACCTATCCACCCAGGTGACTTCTGATGTTTCCCATCTATCCAAATCCCCTCTCCTGTGTTAGCTTCAAGTCTATTTCTCAAGGCTGAGGAAGGTAGCAGTGCCACACAGCTGAACTCCGAAAGCAGGCTGGGGACCTTCAAGTTTCAGCGTCTAGAAGACACCAGCCAAGATCATCACAGTAACAGGGTGTGGCAGACAGCAGGCCGCCTCCAACTCTGCTGAGGATGTTGGGGATGCACCAAATCTAGCAGATGGATTAAAAATGTTAAGAAGCTCTGGTCAGTCAGAGCCGAAATCCTGTCAAAGATGCGTTAACTCAAGTCAGAGCTGGTATCCCCAAGACAACCCCCTTAATACTCAGAGCTACTCTTCGATTGCTATGCTTACCTCTCAACTCCCCTCAGAGGAGTGCTCACCAGATGCATATCTTTTGAAGCCAGTTGTGAATCATGCTTTCCAGACATCACGCTGCTATGGATGGATTATTTGATGGACGTGCATGATTTTGGCATATGGGCTCAGTAATAAGATGCAAATGCATTTAAATGAGGTCTCTGATATTGAATGCTGGAAAACGCAGCCCATCACTAACGGGCAGAGGGGAAATCCTGACAAGTTTTCACGCTGACATAAAATGCGACTTTGGCCTTCTCACGATATTTTCAGAATCCATCACTGAATGTACCCGATGCTAAAAGGAGCAGAAAACCCTGGCCAAAATTTCAGGAATGTCAATTCTATTTGTTTCTGTCCAAATGCTGTTGGACCTGCTGAGCTTTTCTAGCACATTATGTTTTAAATACGGCTGGCAAATTGTAAAAAGAAATGGTATTTCTTTGAACTTACCCTTGAAACAAAGGAATATGCCAAAGCAAAAATTACAACATATTAAGATTATAGAAGTGCAGTAACAACTTTATGTGATTTATTTCAAAAGTGATCCCCAAAACTGTATAACTTCCTGCTGATGGTCTCATCTTTCACAGACTATTAGGTTGTAGACAGTTTAATGTAATAACCACATGAACTGCATATACTCAGGAACGCAGTTCACCCCATCACCTGCTCAAGGGCAATTGGGGACAGGCAAATACTATCTAGCCAGTGCTGCATACATCTTGTGAAAGAATTTTTAAAAACTGAGAATATTGTTCAGCATTCATAAGTAATACATGCATTATGTATGCAGTTAGAAAATTTCTCACGAACCTTATCATGATTATTTAGAAGCATACAATATTAAAGGGACTATAGTTAAGCATTACAATTATCAGTCATCTCAGACCTTGACCTTGTCAATTGTCCCAATACCTAGTGTGAATAAAATGCCTGAAAGTTCACTATAGGTACCTCTGATGCAATCTGCAGTAATAACACAAAAAAAAATGTGCAATTCAATGAAAATCTTTGCTAAAAAAAATCAACACTGTAATAATTGAATTGAATCACTGTCCAAAAGCTAAGAATCAGTTTTGTACCAAAGCTATACAAGTGAAGTGTTTCCATTTTGAGGCAAAATTTCATCACAATAAAATGTTCAATGGTTGTGATCTTGCTGGAGCAGTCCTGTTTGATTTTCTAAGGCTAACCTAACTACATAAGAAGAGTAGCCACCAACTTGTCTCAGAGAATTTATTGTCAGCAGAGAGAAAGAAATTGCAGGCAGCAAAGCTTGAAACTGCCACTATTTTCTGCCTCTACTGAGCAAATTAATTGTTGCTCAGTAGAGGCAGAAAAAACTGCAGAATGGAGATCACACAATTGTTATAGAACAGAATGGGCCATTTGGCCCATCAAGTCCACACCAACTCTTCAAAAGGGCATTGTGGCCCAGTGCCATTTTCAAACAATTATCTGGAGGTCCTCTTAGAAGTGTACAATAGACAAAAAAAAGTCCTCCTTGCTATTCCAGGACACAACCTTCTGAAAAGAAATGTTCTTGCTGCTTGACAGAGGTGGTTGGTGAGTTAAATGCATCCAGAGGATGTGAAAACACAGGGGGAAACATACTAATAGCTTCAGGAATTCTGCCAAGATAAAATTCCCCAGCATCGCACTATATGATGTAGATAGGCAAGGGATGTTGGGCACTAACTGTTTCTTCTAATCCTATTACACGCTGATGGAAACTGCTAGTTAAGCCCCAGTAAATAGCTCTTGCCAAGCTTCACATGCATCCCCACACTGTAGCTGAGCACATCTTATTACTGCAATTCAAACTACATTTCTTTTGCGTAAAGATTCGGAAAGGTAACTGCATAAAACAAGCTTACTACGTACATGCTTAACCTGAAAAGTAAATGTTTATATACTCACACAAAAAAAGGCACATGGACAAGTTGGGCCGAAGGGTCTGTTTCCATGCTGTAAACGTCTATGACTCGAGGACTCTAAGTTAGTATTCAAGGTGATAACTTGATTTTCGATCATTGATGTAATATGAAGACTTCCTATATTTCAGCACCACTTTCTTGCTTGCAACCCACCCCAGCATAAAGTGGTACAGAACAACAGGGAGAAAACAGAAATTGGCAGAGACCTTAAATTTAGACCTTACAACTGGCAATCAACAAACTTCTCAACTGACATCAAGAGATAACTGGCCATGTTGCAGCTGGTGGACCGCTAAAGCTGATGGCAAGCATGATCATAGAATTGTTGCCGTACAAAAGGAGTCCATTTGGCCCATCATGTCTGCACCAACTCTCCAAATGAGCCTTCTCCTGCCTTCTCCCCTTAATCCTGCAAATTCTTCCTCTACAGGTAACAGTCTAATTCTATTTTGAATGTGTTAATTGAATTTGCCTCCATCCAGCACAATCTCAAACAGTGGTACAGTGGTTAGCACAGTTGCCTCATAGCTCCAGGGACCCAGGTTCAATTCCAGCTTTGGGTGACTGTGTGTGGAGTTTGCACATTTTCCACATGTCTGCGTGGGTTTTTTCCAGGTGCTCTGCTTTCATCCCACAGTCCAAAGATGTGCAGGTTAGGTGGATTAGTGTCCCAAGGGTGTAGGTTTGATGGATTAACCGTGATAAAAATTGCAGGGTTACAGGGATAGATCGGAGGAGAGGGCTTGAGATATTTAACAGAGAATAGGTGCAGATTCGATGGGCTGAATTACCTCTGTAGGAATTTTATGGATTTTCTGATCATTTCAGGTACTCTCTGCTGAATCATGTTTGCAGAGTTAAGAATTTTCCTAACTCTGCAATTCTGACTCAAAAATTAAAATTAAGGCCATTGAGAGGGAAATAAAGATTGGATTAAGAAAAAGAAAGACAAAAGGAGAAATAAGTAAAAATTAAATTTAAAAGTCGACATTTAAAAAATCTTCTAAAACAATTCACAGTGTGAACGAATTAAACTACACAATTATAACTGTTCACTTCCTGCAAATGTAGTTGGTTGCTTGATTGGTATATGAACAGAAATTATATGCAGGAAGAAGTTATTAACATTTCAGGTTGAAGGCCTGACGTTAGAATTTGCATGGAATTACATTAGAATTAGAATTCCCTCTGTATTGCATAGAGTGATGCAAAATCATTTTACTAAGCTCACCCAAAAAAACAGATGGGAAAAATTGCACCCAATATCTGCATGCTTTAGAATTTAATTCTTGGCATGAAAGCTTTAAAACAAAAGAATTGATTAATTTTACTAGGAACCATAGCAAAAATATCATAGAAACCCTACAGCGCAGAAAGAGGCCATTCGGCCTATCAAGTCTGCACCGACCACAATCTCACCAAGGCCCTACCCCCATATCCCCACATATTTACCTGCTAATCCCTCTAACCTATACTTCCTGGGATACTAAGGGGCAATTTAGCATGGCCAATCAACCTAACCTGCACACCTTTGGACTATGGGAGGAAACTGGAGCACCTGGATGAAACCCACGCAGACACAAGGAGAATGTGCAAACTCCACACAGACAATGATTCAAGCCAGGAATTGAACCCAGGTCCCTCGAGCTGTGAAACAGCAGTGCTAACCATTGTGTTACCATGCCGCCCTAATGCTAATAACTTAGCACTTCTTAAAATCAGAACTTGAAGAACAAGTTTTACTCAACTCATTTCCTAATGATAGTACTTACAGTTTTTTAAGTATCTTAATTAGGATTTTAATCTTTTTCTGGAAATTTTGGGGCATGTCCTCCATGTATTTCTTATCCAGTGGTTTGTCCAGGTCATCAGAATCAGTGCTTGTTGATTCATCCATATTTAATCTCTTATAGGACCTGTTGTTTAAACAAAAGGAGAAATTTGAAGGTAAAAATGTTTAAAATATTCTCTAAAGTTTAATTGCTAATTTAGATGCATACTGGAGCAGAACAGTGACAGAGTGGTTAGAGTTGCTGCCTCACAACACCTAGCATCATTGCCTCCCAGCTCCAGAGATCTGGATTCAATTCCAGCTTGCGTGACTGCACATTCTTTGCTTATCTGCATGGGTCCCTTCAGGTGCTCCAGTTTCTTCCCACAATCCAAAATTGTGCAGGGTAGGTGCAGTGGCCATGCCAAATTGTCCCATTCAGCCTCACTGTACCATTGTGTCACACCCAACGTGGTAAAGTCGGGAATGAGGCCATTAATGCGATCTGCACCCACGGATGCGCTGACGGTCACTTTACCGAGGCCCAGGAATGGCCGTGAACTGATTTATGCCTGAAACGGGTGCAACAGCGGCATGCATTTAAGTTGAATTAATGAACTGTCCGCCCAACTTTATCAGCATTTCCCCTTTCACCACCATGTTCACCGATCCAGAAATGGGCCAAAATGGACATGCTAAATAGAAGTCTGTTTCAGGCTGACCAGCTGTGGAATAGGTAAGTTCAGAGTTTCCAAAGCTTCTCTGACTCAGATTGGTTGTGATGGAAGGCAGGAGACCTGATCATCCCTCTGGGGCCGGGGTGGGAGGAGTTAATCGATGTCTGGTTGGGTGGGGGTAGGGAGGTGGGCCAGGTCATTCTCTGATAAGGGGGTGGGGAGTGAGGAAGAGGCGGGTCAGATGTAACTCTGGGGGCAGAGGGGAAGGTGGCCAATCGTTCTCTTTTTTGTGGGGAGAGGAGAAGGGAGGCAGGTAAGATGTATCTCTTGGTGGGGAGGGAGACGCTGTGGGGGAGTGGGGAGACAGGGGGTCCACTATTGCTCTGCCAGCAATCCGTCGGGAGAAAAGTGGGCAGGGGGGTCACGATTGGTCTGCGTAGCAGGGGAAGTGGTGGAAATGAGGGACAGTGATGTGGGGACCATCACTCTCACTTTTCATTCCTGGGCCGCTCTCTTCACTTTTTGCGGCCCGGGAGGGATCTGATATCTTTTTCAAATGTTTTTCCAACCACGGATGCACAGTTCAGAGCTCCAATTGTCTCGAGTGTGCTAAGCCCCACCCCAATGCGATTCAGATCTATGATTTTTTTTTTAAGCTAAATGTTAATAAGGTGCCTGAAAGCAGATTTCCAAGTCAGATCTGAATTGCGCCCAGATTCAGCACTTAAAATGAAAACAGTAAAATCAGGCCCTTAGTGTCTAAAGATGTGTAGGTTAGGTGGATTAGCGGTGGTAAATATGCAAGATTATGGGGACATGGTGGAGGGGAGGGCCTCAGAGTAGGTGCAGATGAGCTGTACGGACTCTTTCTGCACTACAGAGATATTGTGATTCTGGTAAATCTAGTGAAAAACATATTATGTCACAAACTTGCAGCAAATTAGCAAGTCCTGTGGCTTAAGCATATAATTCAAGTAAACATTTTAGTGCAACACAGAGAGTACTACATTGTCTAAGCTCTGGTCTTGTAACTGAAATGTTTAGCATAGGATTTGTTTGCCCTTTCAGTAGATAAGGCACTATTTTGAAGAGCTCTCTGATGATTTTTGTAATATTTATCCTTCAACCAGAATTGGTAATGCAAATTAATTCATTGCTATATATGAAACCATTGAGCAAACTGGCTTTTACATTTTCTACTTTAGAGTAATGACCACACTTAAAAAGTATTTAAAGGATAGCCTGACTTGGGAAAAGCATTTTAATGAAGCTTTTCTTTTGCTTCCTAGTTACTACGAACGTGCTGGAAATGTAAACCAAAAAATAGAACACTGAAGCTGCTTAGCACATCAAGTAACATCCATCAAAAAATATGTTATTTAATAATGAAGACTTAAATAAATCAGGAAAAATTATACATATTTCCATTACTCAATTAAGGTGCAGTGCACTTGTTGTTGTAATCAAATTTCTAGGCAGGTGGCTTTGAGTATCTCAATGTTGAAATGCAAGGGATGGTAGCCAGTCCAAGAATGGATGAGGACAGGCAGTCTGACAGCACAAAGGAATGGTATGAGAGATAGGGTGGACAAGTAAAGCTGGGCATCATCAGCATGAGTAGGAAGATGACCAAATGTCTCTGTATTATGTTGCAAAGACAATATGTTGATGAAGAAAAGAAGCATGCTAAGGTAGATTCTTACGTGAGTCTGTAAATAACATTTAGAATATGGAATGAAAAGCCCCTTCATCCCAGATATCAATTGAGTGAACATTCTCTGAATTGCTTCTAACACATTTATATCCATTCTTAAACTGTACAGAGTACTAGAACATAGAACATAGAACATTACAGCACAGAACAGGCCCTTCGGCCTTCGATGTTGTGCCGACCAAAATAAAAAGCAATGCCCCTCCAAACTAAACCATTCCCTTCTCTTCCATATACTTATCAATTAACCTCTTAAACGCCACCAAACTTGGCGCATCTACAACAGCTGCAGGCAGGGCATTCCACTCCCTAATCACTCTTTGAGTAAAGAACCTACCTCTGATATCCGTCCTATAACTCATACCCCTTAATTTAAAGCTGTGTCCCCTCGTGCTAGCTTTCTCCATCCTAGGAAAAAGGCTATCACTGTCCACCCTATCTAAACCTCTAATCATCTTATATGCTTCAATAAGATCCCCTCTTAGCCGCCTCCTTTCTAACGAAAACAACCTCAAATCCTTCAACCTCTCTTCATAGGACCTGCCCTCCATACCAGGCAACATCCTGGTAAACCTCCTCTGTACCCTCTCCAATGCCTCCACATCTTTCTTATAATGTGGGGACCAGAACTGCACACAATACTCCAAGTGCGGCCGCACTAGAGTTTTGTACAGTTGCAACATGATGCTGCGGCTCCTAAATTCAATCCCCCTACCAATAAAAGCTAACTCTCGATGTTGTCTCACCAACACCCTGTACAACTGTAGCAGTACATATTACTTTATATTCCATCCTCTATGCCATTAATGACAAAAAGCTCCCCAAAATGTTCCACCTACATTGTTCCTCATCCATCAATAGCATCCTGCAATCTTTGCCCTTGATTGGTACAGGTTATATATTTGTATGGTCATATTGTGTTACATTATATTAGCTACAAAACAAACAAGGAACAAATTATTATAGAGTTAAAGGTATACTGCAGCAGCATTTCTTTGTTCAACGTTTCAATGTTGCATTCATTTCTTTAACGTTTACCCTTTTTAAAACGTTAATATTTCTACTTTTACCATTACTGATGCTGATTGCAAGTCAATCTTACCTTTCTCTCTTGACTATTAGCACAGGAATCTTGGGCAGCACAGTTTTTGGTTGAATGAATATACTTTGATATGTCTGCAAAAATGCGGAGTGGGCCTCAGGTGTTGTCTGAGGATTATCTCTGTAAATAAAACAAATAAAGCACTAGTTTAGCTGAAACTTTCATTATTTTTACATTTTTCAATCAATCAGTACAGAATTCAAATTAAGTGCAATTAATGATTTAGTAAAAGGGGATTTATGTAAGACAGGCACAGAGCTGTCTCAGTGGTCATGTAGAACAAATTAATCACCAGCTTTACATCTACTTAGTTGACATTAAATTTGTAAGTTCAATAGCAGTGAGGTGCAGATAATATTCAGGAAACCTACATAGTCACAGATGTCATGTTAACAAAACAAGTTTTTACTGACTAGCAGGTTTTTTAATTTCTTCAAATTTTTCGACATCTCAGCTATCTGCCTTTGTTTTCATAGAAAAAGATACCTGATACACTCTCCTGATGAAGGCTTGTGATACCAAATAAATTTATGGACTTTAATCTGGCATTGTGAGACTTCTTACTGTGCCCACCCCAGTTCAGAGCCCACATCTCCACATCATAGAAAAAGTAGGCTTTTTCAACTCTTAGATAGTATTTTACTGCCCCTTCTGCTGACGAGATCATCTGCTCCTGCCAAACTCAATGGACTTTTGAATGACTCGCTGCATTTTTCAGCCCTAACCATGCTACAACAGGGCAGTAAAACTCCAACTTTTATTTATACGCACAGGAAGCCATAAAAATAATTTGAGTGCAGTATAGTAGCTGCATTCTCCCTCCTCTGAGGTAGTGGTTTTGAAGTCAGATGCCACTCCAGATGCAAAGATTTTCGAGGCTCAAATCAGGCTCAATCGGAGGCGGTGACGTTCCACCTTCATTCTCATTGTCTGAAATGTGGGCCTGTGAACATACCACAGTTGAGGCCAATTATGTGGTTAAGGACTTACTAAAAGCTTGCCTTTCTGAAGTTTTTTAAATTTGGTGAATGATGCTTGTGTTTCTTGGCTGCTTTCCCCAGCCAGCTGAAGGCAGATGTGAAGCTTGTCAGGGAGGCAAGACAAATTTCTGAATGTAAGTTTATGTGCCAATCATAGGTGAAATGGTTTACCCATTTGAAATAAAAGTGGCAGTGGCACATTGCCAGTCAGATAAGGAGTTGGCATTAAAAACTATGTTTTTGTTCAGGATTCATCCCCCACCTGGCATTTCATGGATATTGAAGCAATGAACAAGGATGCTCGAATTGAATAGGAAGACTGCTAGAAATGGATGCTGTACCCATTCAAACCCATTAGAGATTAAGAGTAGTTGCTTGCCCTAGAGGGTCAGAAGAGGGTCTGAAATGCTAATTCATTTCAGAGGGCAGGTTATAAATCAACCTCAATCCTCTCAGGCTAGAAATATATATTGGCCAATTTCATTCTCTTAAGCAGGGATCCGTGAAATGGTTTCAATGGGTCTGTACCAACAAAAAGGCTTTCACAAAGTTAAGATGGTGCTTGACATCAATGATCAGTCCCAGAATAGTGCTTATTCAGTTGCTCCCCTGAGAACTGCAGCAATAATGATCTCATTTTTAGCATAACTTCAGTGTCAGATGTATTCATTTTAACAGCATCTTCAAGTATTCCTCTCCCTGAATTAGACATGGGTAGAGAACCAATCCACAGACAATTCCAGTTCAAGCACCAGAAGAGGGACAAGGGCCACAAAAGAGAAGGCACTTCACTGAACACAGCATCTGTAGGAGAGGCAAAGATCCCCTTGGCATGACACATAATTTGCACCAAAGAAGGCAGCAATTCTACAGGCAGATGGTGACAGACATCTATGCCCTTGTCAGCATGGACCTCATACCTCACATTACTCATCATTTTCATTCAATGCCAGTCACAATCAAAGCCACTGAATATTTTCATAGGTACGCCGTGGATCTCTGCAAGCTGTCACAGGCTGCCACACACCGATGCATCATGCAGGTGACTGATGCCCTCTTCGCCAAAACTGGACATCAGATTCAAAAGCAATGGGAGTTTCACAGGCTCAAGAGAACACTGCGCACGGTGCATAGTCTGGTCAGATGTTCTCCTCCAATACCCTCCTGCAAGAGTCTTGGTCAATATGGTGGTCTGCTGTACTCTCTATAACATGATCCTCCAGAGAGATGTGGAATTTGAAGACAGTGAGTCCTTGAAAGGGATCAACTCACTGCATGAGCAGCTGGGCATGAGAGAGGAGGAGGAATTGAAGGCAAAGGGATATGATGTTGAATGTAAAGGTACCTTATTGTATGACAAGGAGGCCTCCTCCTTCCACCCTTCAGAAAAAGGACCTTTTCTATTTTCCTTATGAGTGCTAGGCCTTTGGCTCCATTTCTCTGGGGTTCAATGAAAACTTTGGCACAAATCAAAGATTTTGTCTTCAGGGCAAACACAGCAACAGTGATGGCTGGCCTAAGTATGCAAATAGTTGTCCCATTTCATCAGAAGCAGTACCATTTCCACAACCATTTGCTTTAATTGTATCAGAAACCCTTGTCCATGCCAATTAAAGGTTCACTCCCTGAAATTGTAAACTTCAGTTTGTTTCATACCAGAGGGTGGGTTTCTAACATAGAAAGAGACCCAGCTCCTATTTCTCACCTCCATGGCAAACATTGAGTCCTTGGTGGCAGTGCTGTATTGTTGCAGATGACACATTAAAATCTAGGCCCAATTTGCCGTGTTGCTTGCGTTAAAGCAGTGACAACTACTTGGTTCACTGTAATGGGCTTTGGAACACCCTGGGGTTGTGAATGGTGCTCTATAAATACCAGTGCTTTCTGGAGCAAATCCTTTTAGCTTAGTTATAGTATTCCACCTCTGAGTCAGAAGGTGTAGAATTCAAACCCTGCTTCAGGCAGACCCAGCAAGTGGAGCCTGAAGATCTCATTTTAAATTCTGGGTTGATTCTAGCAAGGTTAAATGTGGTGTGAATGGAACCCAGTGAGTGGTCTTTGAAATTGTGAAAGATATAACAGAGTGTTTTCTAAATGGAGAGAAACAAGGAACTGTGCAGAAGCAGAGGGATCTTTTTACTCATTCATGGGCTGTGGGCATCACTGGCAAGACCTGCATTTACCACATATCTTGAATTCCCCTTGAGAAGGTATCGGTAAAGGCATCTTTTTATGAAAGCAGTTGTGTGACTTGCTAATTCATTTCAGAGGGCAGGTTATAAGTCAACCTCAATCCTCTCAGGCTAGAAATATATATTGGCCAATTTCATTCTCTTAAGCAGGGATCCGCGAAATGGTTTCAATGGGTCTGTACCAACAAAAAGGCTTTCACAAAGTTAAGATGGTGCTTGACATCAATGATCAGTCCCAGAATAGTGCTTATTCAGTTGCTCCCCTGAGAACTGCAGCAAGAATGATCTCATTTTGAGCATAACTTCAGTGTCAGATGTATTCATTTTAACAGCATCTTCAAGTATTCCTCTCCCTGAATTAGACATGGGTAGAGAACCAATCCACAGACAATTCCAGTTCAAGCACCAGCCTATATAATTGGGTCTGGTGAACAATGGAAGCAGATTAAACTGTCATTCAGTTTCATCCAGTCATTTGTATTTCTCGATGTCACACTTAATGCCTTATTCTGCCTCTACTGAAAAATATCCATGACAGAACACTGGGATTTACAGTCACGGGTAATGAAAATCTCTTTCATACAAGTGTCCAATTTTCCAGATGCAAAAAGCTGAAACAGAGTCTCCAACCCTAGTGGCCTCTTAGAATCAATATCAAATGTAATGGGATGCTTTAGATAGCTCCACACAAAGAAGAGAGAAGATTGAAGGAAACCAAGACAAGAATTCAAACTCCTCAGATTCTTCTAGAAAATGAGGCAATTAAATACATCAACAGGCATACTTAAAGCAATACTGGAGCAGGATAGCAGAAGGGCAACTAAGGCCCAGATTTTCACTCCCAGGGCAACTGACTGGGCGTGAAAATCAGGGGGCAATTCTCCTAGCCCGCTTGATTCTTCTAGCAACATAGCGGGTTGGGAGTCATCAACAGAGGCCATTTAGCAGGCTCCCCACTGGGTACCACAGCCTCCCCACTGGGTACCACAGCCTCTACATGTCTCCGGAGTCCGAATTTCTGGTGTTATCAGTTCCACACCAGAAATTGGCATAGAGCTAATTTAAATATTGAAATCGCCATATAAGAGTCATTTGCAGGCTCGGAACTGAAATCTCTGGGCCCACTTGCCAGGAGTGATTCACTCCAGTGGGGTTTACAACAGTTCCCCACAAATAGGGAGCTGATGGCCCGACCCTCTGGAGTGAAGGGAGGCCAAGGAGGCTCTCCAGGATGTCAGGGATGGGAGTGGGGGCCTGGACAGTATCAGCCTGGGCACCTTGGCACTGCTGATTAGGCATTGGGCAGTGCCAAGGGGACAGAGAGCAGATCCTGCTGCTATTTAGCACAGGAATCATGAAAGAGGGACGAAAGGGGCTGATTGGATGAGCCATTGGGGTGGAGAGATGGGGGGTGTGTGGATCAAGGCTTTCCCAGAGACATCCAGGAGGCCAGTGATCGGAGATAGGAGGTTCAGCAAGCCAGTGACACAGAGTCATGGGGCTGGCCAGCAATCAAGAGGCCAGCAGTGCAGGGTTACTGTGCATGTGCCAATCTCTGCTCTGATAAATTGATACATGCGCAGTGATCAGTTCAGTGCTATGAAGCACTGAACAGGCAGGTCTTATGAAGAGAGGCTGAGGGATTTGAGGTTGTTTTCGTTAGAAAGGAGGCGGCTAAGAGGGGACCTTATCGAAACACATAAGATGATTAGAGGTTTAGATAGGGTGGACAGTGATAGCCTTTTTCCTAGGATGGAAAAAGCTAGCATGAGGGGACACAGCTTTAAATTAAGGGGTGATAGTTATAGGCCGGATATCAGAGGTAGGTTCTTTACCCAAAGGGTGGTTCGGGAGTGGAATGCCCTGCCTGCAGCAGTTGTAGATGCGCCAAGTTTGGTGGCGTTTAGGAGGTTAGTTGATAAGTATATGGAAGAGAAGGGAATGGTTTAGTTTGGAGGGGCATTGCTTTTTATATTGGTCGGCGCAACATTGAAGGCCGAAGGGCCTGTTCTGTGCTGTAATGTTCTATGTTCTATGTTCTATGATGCTGGCTTCTTTAGCAGGAGTAGGCAGTGCCCCCAGATCTTCATTGCAAATCTTTCTGGGGCACTCTGAAGTGCTGAGAGTGTGGGAGATTCATTTTGAAAATCCTGCTAAAAGAAAATCAGCAGGAGTTGCTCCCATTTTTACATGAATTCAACACTTAAGAGTTTTTTTGGGAGAATCCCTGTCCCAATCTTTATAAATAGCTGCCTGCAGGTCAAATTTTTGCTTCTCCCCTTGGTAGGCAAGCTTGATTAGAAACTTGGCCTACCACCCCAATGTGGCTGGTGCCAGGTGTGAAGCAGGCTGGGTGGAATGTCTGTCTTTGTGCTCCAGCACATAATTGAAATAAAAAAAAAGAATAAAACAAAAAAAACCCACCAGTCCTCACCCCTCCAATCCCCACACACTCCTATGCCAACCTATGCCAGCCCTGTCCTCACAGCTCTTCATTCACCCAATGCCAACCCAAAGATGGATGTATGCGTGTGTGTGTGTATGTATGCGTGTGTATGTATGTGTGTGTATATGCGTGTGTGTGTATGTGTATGCACACATGTTTAAAGTTTATTTATTAGTGTCACATGCAGATTTACATTAAACTGCTCTCAGGTTTCCTGCTGCCATGGGTGACATCAATGGGAATTCCCATCAACAGCAGTGGAACCAGAGAATCTTATTGCTAGCAAACACACGTCACCTCCTGCCGGTGGGAAAAACACGGCTGGGAGGCCAAAGAATCTTGCCCATTATTTCTCAGGGGTTCCTTCAGTAGTCTTAGCAGCTCAAATCCATTAAGGGATGGTTGTTATAGGACGGATGTCAGAGGTAGGTTCTTTATCCAGAGGGTGGTAAGGGTATGGAATGCCCTGCCTGCTGCAGTTGTAGATGCGCCAAGTTTGGTGGCGTTTAAGAGATTAGTAGATAAGTTTATGGATGAAAAGGGAATGGTTTAGGTTAGAGGATCATTGCTTTTTGTTAATTGGTCGCCGCAACATCGAAGGCCGAAGGGCCTGTTCTGCGCTGTAATGTTCTATGTTCTATTACTGAAAAAATTTAGGAAACCGTGAGGTAGAAAATGCTTCGATTGTTAAACCCATGTACCAATCACAACAACCAACCTTATTTAGTTAGAAACAGAAGAGTTTCCCCATATCTTCTTGCCTTAATTGAACTTGTATTACTTTGCTTGGGTTTCAAATTCCTTTCTCTAGGATAGTGGCCAAGGTAACTACAATAAATTTCCCTGACTTGCCATGGTCCATCTGCTTCAGTGGGTATTTGGAGCTTAGAGTCTCTATGCAAAAAGTGGACAAAATCCATCACACCAGGACAAACAAACACAACAAACACAAAGAAAGATGTCAAATTAATCGGAAAGCTGGAATGTCAGAATCACGTGCATTGGATGAACAGAGAACTTGCAGTTGGTTGGCGGTGCCCAAGACGGCTGTAATCGACATGGAACTTGATAGTTTGAATTTTGACATAGCTTCCCTGCAAGGGATCAGGCTTACCCAGAGTTACTAACAGACAAAAACAGCAGGGAAAGAGTTCATAGGAAATGCATGAGCAATGTTTAGGTTTCACTGTCAGGAAACTGCTGCTCTCAATGTTAGAATCCAAAAGTCCAAAGATGTTCATGTTAGGTGGATGTGCCATGATAAATTGCCCCTTGCTGTCCCATGATATGTAGGTTTGGGGGATTAGTGGATAAACACATGGAGTTATAGTGATAAGGCAGGGGGTGGACCTGGCCTGGGTAACATGCGCTATCAGAGAATCATGCAAACTCGAAGGGCCGAATGGCCTCTTTCTGCACTGTAGGGATTCTACGATTCTATGCATGAATCAAAATATAGTCACTCTAACTACCTCTCAACTCAAGCAGAGCCAGTTAACTTCATCAATATCTATGCTCCTACACTGTGTTACACTACAGAGGCAAAAGGCCAGTTCTACAAAGAAACTTAACATTCCTATCAGCAGAATTCCTGCTGTGGGATTTCAACATAAGCATGGATGCAAATCATGATTTATGGCCCTTTTGCCTCAGACGTCATGGCTTGAGAAAGATAAATGAAAATGGACAGAGGCCACTTGAGCTTGCTACTATCACTTTGTGTAATTAACATCTTCAGGACGTCCAAGTTCAGGGCATTGATACCAGATGGATCTGATCATCACCAGATCTGACTCCTGAATAACATTCTCAACACACGCAGCTACCACAGTGCTGGCTGTGATACAGATCACTGCCTGGTGTGAACCAGAGTTAGGATCCAACTAAGATAAAAGTGAAATACTGTGTGTGGATGCTAAAATTCAGATGTGAAAACAGAAAACGTTGGATAAACTCAACAGGTCTGGCAGAATCTGCAGAAAGAGAAACAAAGTCAATGTCAGAGCTGAAGAAGGGTAGGGATGTGATGGATTATACACTTGGAGAGAAGGGTGGAGAAGGTGGAGCAAAATAGGTCAGGAATAGGTAGGAGCTAAGGAGACATTGACAAGATATAAGATCAACGGTAGCATTAAAGATGAAGATGCTGATAGTGGCTCTTTACTTAAATACAAATAGTATTCAGCACAAAAGAATTAAGGCACAAATTGAGGTTAACGTGTATTATAGAGATGTGTACACAAAGAGATCAAAGCTGAGGACTACACATTCAGGTGTACGTAGCTGATCATAAGGACAAGCAGAAAGTAAAGGGTAATGAGGTAGCTTTGTTAGAATGAGATGGAATAAGTACAATAGCAAGAAATGATCTTGGGCCAGATGATGTAGAATCCATGGAATGAAGATAAGAAATAACAAGGGGAAGAAGAAACTGGTGGGAGTAATCTATAGGCATCCTAATAGTAGCTATACGGTAGGATGGAGAATAGTCAGATGATAATGAGGGCATGTAAAAAGGTAGTACATTAAGAAAAAAAACAAAAATTAACAGTAAAACAGAGATTGAGAAAGTTTTAAAAGCCAATAAAACTTGATCAAAGAAATAATAAAAGGGAAGTGTATAAACTATGCAGTTAAGTTAGCGAGTAATATAAAACAGAGAGTGAGAGCTTCTTTAAATATATGAAAAGGAAGTGAGAAGCCAAAGTGAACATACGTCTCTCAGAGAATGAGACTGGGGAAATAACAATGGTGAACTAGGAAATGGTAGAGGAGTTAAATACTTTGCATCAATCTTCACAGAAAACAGACTATTAGCATTTCAAAAATAGCAAATAATCAAGGAGCAAAAGGGAAGAAGAAACAAACAAAATAGCAGTCACAAGAGAAAAGGTGTTTGGGAAACTAATGGAACTAAATCCGCTGAATGTGATAGATTGCATCCTAGGATATTAAAGGAAGTAAAAGTTGAGATAGTGGATGCACTGGTAGTAATCTTCTAAAAATCCTTACATTCTGGAAAAGACTCAGACTCTTGGAAAACTATCAATATAACACTCAATGAGGGAAGGAAACATAAAGCAGGTAACTATAGATCAGTTAACTTAATATCTATCATTAGGAAAATGTTTGAGAACATTACAAAGGATGTAATAGCAGAACATTTATGAAATACATAGTATAATCAAGGAAAGTCAGCAAGGCTTCATAAAGGGAAGCTTCAAACAAGTCAAACAAGCAAACTTATTTGTGTTTGAGGTGGTAACAGTAAGATCAATAACAGGGAACAAGTATATGTAACCACACCATTGTGTGGTACCACACAAAAGACTTAATTAAAAAAAAGAGCCTATGATGTTGGGTGTAATGTCCATGTTGGCCTGGATTAATGGATAGGAAATGGAGCTGTGATAAGATGGGAAATTTCAGGAACGCAACGTGTAACTTGTGGAATGCCACAAAGATCAGTGCTGGAGCCACAATACACACTAATGACTTGGATAAGGAAATTAATATACTGATGCCAAGATTGTACATGACAAAACAATAGGTAGGAAAGCAGGTGGAATGGATGACACAAATAAGTCTACAGAGGGATGAAGGCAGATTAAATGAGAGAGTAAAAACAAGGCAGGTGGAATATAGTGTAGGAAAATATAAAGTTATGCACTTTAATAGAAAGATTAAAAAAGTTGATTATTTAAATGGAGAAAGACTACAGAAAGTGAGGCTTAGAGCAATTTGGAATCCTCATGCATAAATCACAAAAAGCTAACAGGCAAGTTCAGCAGGTAATAGGGAAAGTAAATGGAACATTGGCCTTTATTTGAAAAGGAATGGAGTATAAAAACAGAGAAGTCTTGTTAAAGCTATGCAATGCACTAGTTAAACCACATCTGGAAAACTGAACCGTTCTGGTTCCCATATCTAAGGGAAGATATGCTGGAGGCAGTCCAGAGAAGGCTCATTAGGTTGATCCAAGTATGGAGGGACTTTTTTTGTGAGCAGACATTGGGCCTATTCTCATTGAAGTTTAGAAGAATGAGAGGTGACCCTATTGAGACACATAGGATTCTCAGGGAACTTTACAAGGTAGATGCTAGAGATTGTTACTTCTTGTGGGAGAGTCTAGGAACAGAGAGCATAGTCACAGAGAAAGGAGTCACCTATTTAAGACAGAGTTCTGGAGAATTTCTTCTCTTACAGGGTAATGAATCTGTGAAATTCTTTACTGCAAAGAGCTATGGAGACTATATCGAGACAGACAGCTTTTCAATCAGTAAGGAATCGAGGGTTATAGGAATAAACATGGAAAATGGAATTGAGGATTATTGTATCAGATCAGTCGAGATTTCATTGAATAACAGAGCAGAGTAATAGGCCAAATGGCCTTCTTCTGCTCCTAAATTGCATGGTGTCATAGTCTAACATTGGGGGACAAAATTCACTATCCAAAGTTGTTGAACTCGTATTGAATCCAAAAGGCTGTAATGTGCCTCATTGGAAAATGCAGGTTGCATTGAGCTATGTTGCGACATTGCTGAAGGCCAAGGATGGGCGTTACAGCAAAATAGTGAGTTGAAATGCTAAGCGAGCAACAGAAAGGTTGGGCTCATGCTTACAGACTGAGTGATGGTGTTCTGCAAAGCAGTCACCAGTCTTTGTTTAGTCTTTCCAATGTAGAGGAGACTTCATTTGAAGATGAAAATACAGTATATCAAATTGAAGGAGGTGCAAGTGAAGTGCTACTTTAGTTGAAAGGATTCAATCCTTGAACTTGTTCATTAAAAGCAGAAATATTCACGTATAAATGACTGGGATCTGATGGGGTTCTTTCGGCTTGTCCATCTTGCATAAGGAGGTCATTCAAGAGAGTAGTATGTTCAAACAATTATTTACTATTTACAACTCAATGTGCATGTTAGGAACTTCATGCAAAGTTGGACTTCTTCTTGGTCCAGATCTTCATTACTTAGTCATGTGTCATTATATCATGGTACATCAGAACCAGGTGCTTCTGATATTAACCCTTCAGGTTACACCCCTGCATGCTTTTATGCAGCTATGTAAATATGTCATTGGTAACTAATTTGGTGAATGGCATGACTCTCGTGCACTGATGCCATTAGGTGGATCCCACAATCCATTCATCTGTTTAGTTGAGTCAAGTCGTGCAGATTCTCATTGAGTCAGTAGGCTTTGGGACAGTGACTATTCCAGAACACCACTTTGACAGTTTGGTTACTGAAGAGATAATCCTTGCTATACCATGTGCTCAATTCCGTCTTTGACTTCTCCAGAGTTTATGAGTGACTGTTTTCAATGTGCAGAAGGCAAGTTGGTTTGGCATTAGCTCTTAGGGAAACAGCATTAAGTCTTAAGTTTTCCATAGCCTGAAAGTAATGTCTGAAATTCATTGCTGAATGTGCTACTGTACTGCTTGAAAGCAACTTCATCAATACAAATTATAGATCAGCTTCAATTGTACGCATGCCTTTCTGCTTAATAACAATGATTCTTGATTTTATTTGACATGCAAGCATTCAATGATTTCTTGATCTTTATATTTTAATTTTGCCAGGTGTTGTCCTATGAATTTCAGTGTAGTTCCATGTGGATCTTGTAACTGGATGAAAAATGGTCGCAGTGCACTGTTGCTCAAGTCACTTGAATTCATTGAATAAGACTGAAGCAGCTGCCCCCTAACCCCTCCATCTAATTTTTAAATTCTGTGGGGCATCCATCCACTTCAACTGTTCCAGTATTTATTTTCTGTTCCATGTAGTTCCCCTCGGAAAGTTATTTTCTTTTTCTGAGGATCTTCTACATCTTGCCTGTGATTTGGCCTAAAATTTTTCTTTTTTTTTGCAGACTGTGCTTTCGATAGAACATAGAACATTACAGCACAGAACAGGCCCTTCGGCCTTCGATGTTGCGCCAACCAATATAAAAAGCAATGACCCTCCAAACTAAACCATTCCCTTCTCTTCCATATACTTATCAACTAACCTCTTAAAAGCCACCAAACTTGGCGCATCTACAACTGCCGCAGGCAGGGCATTCCACTCCCAAACCACCCTCTGGGTAAAGAACCTACCTCTGATATCCGTCCTATAACTATCACCCCTTAATCTAAAGCTGTGTCCCCTCGTGCTAGCTTTCTCCATCCTAGGAAAAAGGCTATCACTGTCCACCCTATCTAAACCTCTAATCATCTTATATGTTTCGATTAGGTCCCCTTTAGCCGCCTCCTTTCTAACAAAAACAACCTCAAATCCCTCAGCCTCTCTTCATAAGACCTGCCCTCCATACCAGGCAACATCCTGGTAAACCTCCTCTGTACCCTCTCCAATGCCTCCACATCTTTCTTATAATGTGGGGACCAGAACTGCACACAATACTCCAAGTGCGGCCGCACTAGAGTTTTGTACAGTTGCCACATGACGTTGCGGCTCCGAAATTCAATCCCTCTACCAATAAAAGCCAAGACTCCATATGCCTTCCTAACAACCTTCTCGACCTGACTGCCTACTTTCAGGGATCTATGCACATACACACCAAGATCCCTTTGTTCATCAAGACTACTAAGAATCCTACCATTAGCCCTATACTCTACACATTTATTATTTCTGCCATAGTGCATTACCTCACACTTTTCCACATTAAACTCCATTTGCCACCTCTCGGCCCAGCTCTGCAAATTGTCCAAGTCTCTCTGCAAACTATAACACCCCTCTTCACTATCTACCACTCCACCGACTTTAGTGTCATCTGCAAATTTACTGATCCATCCCTCAATACCCTCATCAAGATCATTTATAAAAATTACAAACAGCAGGGGCCCCAAAACAGACCCCTGAGGCACACCACTCGTCACCGAACTCCACGATGAATATATCCCATCAACCACCACCCTCTGTCTTCTATCTGCTAGCCAATTCCTAATCCAATTAGCTAAATCACCCTCTATCCCATCCATCTGCATTTTCTGCAGAAGTCTTCCATGGGCCACCTTATCAAACGCCTTACTAAAGTCCATATATTACCACATCAACCGCCTTACCCCCATCCACCTCTTTGGTCACTTTTTCAAAAAACTCAATGAGGTTAGTAAGGCACGACCTACCCCTCACAAAACCATGCTGACTATCCCCAATCAATTCATTTCTCTCTAAATAACTATAAATCCTATCCCTAATAATTCTCTCCAATACTTTGCCCACAACAGAAGTAAGACTCACTAGCCTATAATTCCCTGGAAGGTCTCTCTTCCCCTTCTTGAACAATGGGACCACATTCGCTATCCTCCAGTCCTCCAGAACCACACCCCTAATCAACGACGACCTGAAGATCAGAGCCAGAGGCTCTGCAATCTCCTCTCTTGCCTCCCAGAGAATCCTAGGGTAAATCCCGTCCGGCCCAGGGGACTTATCCAACTTCAAACCCTTGAGAATATCTAGCACATCCTCCCTATCTACTTCAATACTTCCCAGTTTGCTACCCTGTACCTCAGTGTTCTCCATAACTACATTTACATCACCCTGCGTGAATACCGAAGAGAAATATTTATTCAGTGCCTCTCCAATCTCTTCAGGCTCCACGCACAACTTCCCACTGCTATGACTGGCCCTAATCTTGTCCTAACCAATCTTCTATTCTTAACATATCTAAAGAAAGCTTTAGAATTCTCCTTAATCCTATCAGCCAAAGTCTTCTCGTGTCCTCTCTTAGCTCTCCTCAATTCACTCTTTAGCTCCCTCCTGGCTAATCTATAGCTATCCATTGCACTAACCTAGCCTTCAAGCCTCATCCTGACATAAGCCTCCTTTTTCCTTTTAACCAGCAAATCAACTTTTTTCGTACACCAAGGTTCTCTTACTCAACCATTTCCTCCTTGCCTGACAGGGACATACTTATCAAGGACTCGCAGCAGCTGCTCCTTGAATAAGCACCACATTCCAGATGTTCCCAGTCCCTGTAGTTTCCTAGTACAATCTATGCACCCTAATTCTCTCCTGATGGCCTCATAATTACCCTTCCCCCAGCTATAACTACTGCCCCCAGCTTCATGCCTATCCCTATCCATCACTAAGGTGAACGTAACCGAATTGTGGTCACTATCACCAAAATGTTCACCAACTTCCAAGTCTAACACCTGGTCTGGCTCACTGCCCAGCACCAAATCCAATGTAGCCTCACCTCTAGTTGGCCTATCTACATACTGAGTCAAAAAAACCTTCCTGCACACTTTGTACGAAAACTGACCCCTCTAACGAGCTAGAGCTATAGCTATTCCAATCAATATTAGTAAAGTTAAAGTCCCCATAACAATTACCCTATTACTTTCACTCCTGACCAGAATTGACTTTGCAATCCTTTCCTCAACCTCTCTAGAACTTTTAGGAGGTCTATAAAAGACTCCCAACAGGGTGACCTGCAGACAATTTTAAAATACCCTATTTTTCCACGCTTGTGGCACTCTATTCTCTGTGTTGGGCATTCTTTCTACTTCTGTAAGTTTATCCCGCTATACTAAGACCATTTCAAGATGGTAGTTGGCACATTTCCCCCCCCATTTTCAGGAGCTTCTGTTTTGGTGTTCTTTTCACTGTTTTGGCCTTCATATTCATTTCCCCATGAATGAACACACTAATTTGCTTTCTGAACCCAGTTTGCCTTAATTAAACCATTAATTAACCCAATTTGTACTGCCTTAATTAAAGTTTGATCTTCCCCTTGTTTGTAAGAGTTTGTAAGATAAAGTTTTATGTAAACCCCAACTATTATGCAATTATGAAATCAATCCATCTCTCAATATTCCACAGTCATAGTTCTCTGTCAGCTTGTATTGATCACTGATGAACAAATCCATGTTTTCATCTGGTCCTTGTTGAATTTTGCACAATCTATAATTAAATTTTTGTGAGTATTGAAATACAAATCAAACGCCTCGAGAGCTTCAATGTAAGGGCTTGAACTTTCATCAGTTCCCTACCTCTCTTATATTTTTGGCAATAGCTCCAACTGCACAGAATAAAATACTTATCTATTTGTTTTTTTTTTTGCAAACCAGGAGCATGGAGCAACTTTGCATGGAGTTCCCAACTTTGCATGGAGTTCCCAACATTGACATTGAGCTGTAAATAGTAAATAATGGTTTGAACAAACTACATTCTTGAATGACCTCCGTATACACGATAGCCAAGCAGAAAGAACTCCATCCAGATCCCAAACATTTATATGAGAATATTTCTACTTTTAATGAAAAAGTTCAAGGATTGAATCCTTTCAACTGAAGCAGCATTTCACTTGTACCTCCTTCAATTTAATATACTGTACTTGTATCTTCAACCGAGATCTCCTCCACATCGGAAAGACCATCATTCAGTCTGTAAGCATGAGCCCAAGCTTCCTTTTTTAAATACAGATAATGCTTATATCTTTTTCTCCAGTTGTTCCAGTGTTTAGCTTGTCCAAGTCTTTGGCACTTTAGATAGACTGTGGGAGTGGCAGTATAGATTCAATGCTTGAATCAAGTCTTGAGATAGTTGTTGCTTCACTGGTGTCGCTTGTTGATTGTGGTCTGTATTCACTGCATTTTGTACTCTAGGTCTGTGTCATAGCTTGCATCTGCTGTACCTGTGATACTGTGACATTTTTGGTGAGTCTTCAATCCATTCTATTCATCCCTCTTTCAAGGATCTGCAAACATGTCAGGTTTGTAATCTTTTCTTGGGGTTTTTCTATGTTTTTTTTTTACTCGCTATCCACTGTCACCATATTTTGTTATATGCTTGGAGTCTAGATGGAATTCTTTGAGCTTGTCTATTTTTCATAAGTAAAGTGCTCAAAAATTATTATTTATTTACAGTCCAACATATATCTTTGGCAGAAGGTTGGACTTCTCCTTCCAAATCTGTTACTTAGACATATATTATTATATCATGATTACACTTCCATCCAGAATTTCCCAGACTTCAAAAAATAATAAAATGGGAAATAGTGAGTCAACACCTGTCATGGATCACTCCAGGTCTGCTCAGCCATCTTTGCATATATTTTGATGAGGCCCAATATTTTGAAGCCTTTTATACCTCAACACATCAGATTATCAAAATTGTGTTTACTTTTGAGTGCAATGAAGATTTAGACTGCTACATATGTATACCGAATTAAATTCAAAGGAAATTTTTGAGAAGTGTACAATATTTAATTTTTAAATACAAAACCACCAGATAATGCTTAATACTGAATTAGTCACCAGAATGCATATCATTGTCTTTTGAGACAAAATTTGGTCAAAAAAATTGGTCAAACGAACAACTTTTGTCTAGTAATTATTACTAAGATTCTATTCCACCATTAAGTCAGTTGGACTTTGGCATTGTTTGACAGAGTTGGCATTTTCTGGTATAGAGAGAATAGCTTTCATCACATATAGACAGATACAGCAATTGTATTTAATCTTACATGTCCTATGGATTCAGTTTGAAGGCTGTCATTTTTCACAGATTGACACCTTATTGATAAGCTGTTTTAAATATTGTGACTTTGATTTTTTTCTTAAGCACTTCATGTATGCATTCACATTCAGACATTTAATACATATCCAATAAAGTATTTTGCTTTATGATGAAAGAGAAAAGATAACTCATGCAATACATCCTTCAAACATGTTTTTAGATGTTGTGATTTCTGGGGGCCAGGAACTTCACCAAGTTCACAACAGTATCAAAACAGCCCTTGAAGCTTGTCCAGGCAAGATTAAAGTCTGCAATTCAGTGGTGGTTTATTACCACTCAATTAGAAAAGTAGAATTCAAATCATAACAAATGTGACCAAATGAAAAGGACAGTAGCAGCATAAACTTTGATAGCATAAGAACATTGGCTTCAGCTGTCACCTTGTTAGAGCCGATTTATAGAAGTCTTTCATTGAACAGTAGCTCTAAGACATAGGAAGCAATAACAACAACTTGCATTTATTTATATACTGCCTTATGCAGTACAGAACAGTATTGCTGAAAAAATAATTCATGGCTAATATATTCTTCTTATACTCATCAGGACACTTCACAAGAAAACCAATTCAAGGGGAAAATGACAATTTACGCTATTAAAAAAGTACTGATTGCCTTACAAATAGATTGATGGAGGCATTTCTGCGAAGAATGAAACAGTTAACTGCCAAGCATTGTTCAAAATTTAAATGTGGTATATGAACTTCAGTGTCTTTGTGACGCTAGGTATGTGGGCCATACGATGCAAAGACTGGCGGGTTATATCAAACAGCATGCTCCAGCTGCTGTTCTTTACAGGCAAGGTGCAGACAGTGCTCAACCAACACATGTATGAAAAACTCAAAACAGTGTTCAACATGCAATGTGAATCTGCAACTGGACGACATTTGCTAAATAATCATCAGTATGCTACTGAAGACCAATTTAAGATTTGTCAGTCAGGCTCAGAATGTGGCATATACTGGAAGCCACATAAATTAACACACAGAGTCCAGTTCTCTGTAGACAGAAAGAATATGTACACATCATGTATATATTGTGCCTATATCAGCTAATAAAAATGAGTGACAGCCATGTGCAGACTCATTTCTCAGGACATAGTCTTTATCAATTAAGGTCAAACAGCCAGTTTAAATTTCAAACAATGCTCAGCAATTAACTGTCAGTCCCTGATACACAAGAATGCCAGAATAGCCAACTAGAAGTTTGGCTAAAAAGTAGGTTTTAAGGAGCAGCTGAACAGAGGAGAGAAAGATGGAGAGGCACAGAATAATACAGGAAGTTCCAGAGCTTCGGACTGAAGCAACTTGATCATGCAGCAACATGATTAAAATTGGCAATGCACAAAAGGCCACAAATAGCATGGAGGATTGTGATGCAGGAGGATGTTACAGAGTTGGAGAGGCAAGGCCTTGGAGAGATCTTAAAGATACAATGAAAAGTTTAAAGTTGACATGTTACCAGACAATGCCAATGTAGCTTAATGAGACTAGAGGAGATGACTGACCAGGATTTGCAAGAGTGAGAATGTAGACAGTGCAATTTTAGATGAACCTTTGTTTTGGGAGGGTGTAAGATGGAAAAGCTGCCAGAAGAGCACTGAAATAGCTAAAACAAGCAGTAACAAAGATATGAATGAGAGTTTCAATAGCATCAGTATATCGTTAGGATATTTAATCCCGTCATGAATAGGTGAGTTCAGACTGAATGCCCTCATGACTCAAATGGTTCAGTGTCTGATCTCCCCCCAGAAAGCTGTGAGTTTAAGTGCTAGAGTTACCCATCGTGAAAACATATCTTACTTGGATAGTTTAATTTTTAGTAAGCCTATCAGCGTTATATGGGAGCTTGAACTTGTATGTTTTTTGAAAGGGGGCAGGAATTGATTTATTTACTCATACTTCAGTTTCATTGGCAACGGCAGCTTTCAGAGTTATTGATGACAATTCTTAATCCTGCCTGTAAAAGCTGTAAGGAGCTCAAAAAAACAAATCAATTCAGTTTTATTATTTTGAGTGATACCTGCTCCGTAGACCACAGATGTTGCATAACTTCTCCAAATTATCATAATCAATCCCCAAAAAATACTGCATTCCTAGAAGGAAAGAAAAGTTAAAAGTAGCACTTGCTTGAAAACATCTTGCACAATTAATGCCCTGTTAAATAATCTACACATCATTGTAAATGATATTGTAAATGACATATTTGAACTATTAAGTGTGAACAGGGTTACAGCAACAACTGCACACATTTATTAGTGAGGTATTAAAATCAAGTTTTCAGTTTCCATGAATCCTAAATTTGTCAAGAACTCAAAGCAATCTTTCAAAAATTTCCTTACTACTCACGAAGCAGCATTGCTGTAAGATTTAGAAATGATTGAGTAATAATGCAATAATACCAATAGCAAAGATGCTTGGAAGACTTGGTCAAAAAGGTAAGAAACCAGGTCCACGTACAGAAGGTAAATTATACCATGGACAGGATTAGCTCAATATTTGGCATCAAAATTAACCTGTTTTGTGTGTAAAGGGTGAGGAAGTATTTTTGAGCAGGTTGCTTGGCAACTGAGAACAATTTCTGAAAGAAAGGCATATGGGATTTAATCACCATTGATGAAAATGTGTGTTTTTGCCTAATTGACAGAGAAACCACAGCAGGAACTAATAAACTGAAAATGCTTACTCAGTCAATATGTAAGAAAATTGGCAGAAACACCAGTGCCAACCGCTTTGAACAAAAAGGAAATGCTGAAATAGATTTTACAGTAATAATTACCAAATAATAATCAACAGAATTTTATAAAGGAAAACTGAAATTTTATAGAATATAAACAGAAAATGCCAAAAGTAGATCTGGCAGCATCCATGGACAAGAAACAAAGATAATGAGCTGGATTTAGCCAGCCCCAATGGGGTGTCTAACCTATTGGTTAGAGAACCAGCAGGGAATGCCCATCAGTTCCATGAGTGAGGCTTGATGAGATTCAGTGTCCTTCGGGTACTTAAGTAGCCACCATTCGGCCTCTCTGGGATTCAGCATCATGGTGTCAGAGATCCTGCACACTAAAAACTGTCGGACAATCAGAGACTGGCAGATTTCATTGCTGTTAGTGCTACTGGGAGCGATGATAGAATTGCTGATCCCAGTCTAAACGTGAGTGAAAGCAGGATGTGTGGGAGTAAGGTGGGGAAGTGGGGGTAGGGTGGTCAGAAGCAAGGCCGCAGAGGTGGCTTTCAGCACCTCCTCCTTCAATCAGGGACTAAGAGCCTGAAAATGAGGGACAATTTCCGCCATTCATTTTGATCATGCTGATCTTTGAATTCAACCTCCCGATTCCCTCCTTCGCCCCATGTCCCTTGATTTCTTTAGCCCCTAGAGCTAGGTCTAATTCCTTCTTGAAATCAGTCAATATTTTGGCCTTAACCACATTCTGTGGTAGTGAACTCCACACAGTCACTGCCCTCTGGCTGAAGAAATTTCTCCTCACCTCAGTTCTAAAAGGTTTGCCCCTTATCCTCAAACTATGACCCCTAATTCTGGACCCCTTCACCATTGGGAACATTCTTTCTAAATCTAGCCTGTCTAACCCTGTTAGAATTTTAAAAGTTTCTATGAAATCCCCTCTCATTTTTCTAAACTCCAATGAATATAATCCTAACTGATTTGAAGTCTTCGCATATAAAAGATCTGTCATCCCAGGAATCAGCCTAATAAACCTTCTCTGTAGTCCCTCTATAGCAAGAACATCCTTCCTCCGCAAAGAATACTAAAACTGCACACAATACTCCAGGTAAGGCCACACCAACACTGTATGCAATTACAGCAAAACATCCCTATACTCAAATCCACTTGCTATGAAGATCAACATATCAATTGCCTTCTTTATTACCCCCACTTTCAGCGTCTGATGCACAAGGACTCCAAGATCTCGTTGAGTATCCACCTCTCTTAATTTACACCCATTCAAGTAATAATCTATCTTCCTATTGTTGCTACCAAAGTGGATAACCTCAAATTTATGTATATTATACTGCATCTGCCATGCACATACCTTCACACTCAGCCAATCCAAATCACACTGAAGCATCTTTGCATCCTCCTCATAGCTCACCCTCCCACCCAACTTTGTATCATCTGCAAATTTAGAGATAATACATTCAATTCCTTCTTCCAAACCATTAATATATAATATGAACAGTTGGGATCTTAGCACAGATCCATGCGGAACCCAATTATTACTGATTGCCAATCAAAAAAAGACCAATTTAAACCAACTCTTTGCTTCCTATCTGCTAGCCAATGTTCTGTCCGTCTCAAGACATTAACTGCAATCGCATGTACTTTGACTTTACATTGCACACTATTATGTCTTTCTTGAAAGCCTTCTGAAAGACTAAATAAACCCCACATCCACTGGTTCTCCATGGTCAACTCTACTAAATATATCCTCAAAAAATTGCAATAGATTCGTCAAGCATAATTTCCTTTTTGTGACTTTGTCTGATTATACATAGGATTATAGAAACATAGAAGATGGGAGCAGGAGGAGCCTATTTGGCTCTTTGAGCCTGCTCTGCCATTTATTATGATCAATAGCCTAATCCTGCTTTTCTCCACAATCTTTGATCCCATTTGCCCCAAGTGCTATATCTAGTTGCCTCTTGAATACATTCAATGTTTTGGCATTAACTACTTCTTGTGGTAATGAATTCCACAAGCTCACTATGCTTTGGGTGAAGAAATGTCTCCTCACCTCCGTCTTAAATGGTCTACCCCGAATGCTCAGATAGTGACCCCTGGTTCTGGACTCCCCCACCATTGAAAATATCTACCTTGCATCTATCCTGTGTAGTCCTGTTAGAATTTTATAAGTCTCTATGAGATCCCCGCTCATTCGTCTGAACATCCAACGAAAACAATCCTAACTTAATCAATCTCTTCGTCCCACCATCCTGGAATCAGCCTGGTAAATCTTCGCTGCATTTTCGAGAGCAAGAACATATCTTATGATATGCACATCTTTTCATGGTTTGCATGATGGATTGGGTTATATTCACGATCTTTTGTAGTTCTTTGCAGTCTTCAGCCGATCAGAAGCTATGCCATGCTGTGATACAACCAGAAAGAATGCTTTCTATGATGCAGCTAATGAAGTTAGAGACACACCAAATTTCCTTACTGTTCTGAGAAAGTAGAGGCATTACTGGGCTTTCTTAACTATAGTGTCAGCATGGGTGTACCAGGACACGTTGTTGGTGATCTGGACACATAAAAACTTGAAGTTCTCGGCCCTTTCTACTTAAGCCCTGTTGACATAGACAGGGGCATGTTCTTCTTTATGCTTCCTGAAATCAATGACAATCTCCTTCATTTTGTTGACATTGAGGGAGAGATTATTATCACCGCACTAGTTCACCAGATTCTCTATCTCATTCCTGTATTCTGTTTCATCATTATTTGAGATCCAACCCACTACAGTGGTGTCATCAGCAAACCTGAAAATCCAATTCGAGAGAAATTTGGCCACACAGTCATAGGTGTATATAAAGTATAGTACAGGCTAAGAATACGGCCTTGTGAGGTACCAGTGTTGAGGATGATCCTGGAGGAATCATGGTTGCCTATATTTACTGATTGTGGTCTGAGAGTTAGGAAGTTCAGGATCCAGTCTGAGAGGAAATACCGAGGGCCAGGCACGGAGTTTGGAGGTGAGTTTCATGGGAATAATAGTGTTAAAGGCTGAGCTGCAGTCAATAATAGGAGTCTGATATAAAGATCCTTGTTATCGAGTGTTCCAGGGTTGAGTGCAGGGCCAAAGAATGGCATCTGCTGTGGACCTGTTGCTGTGGTAGGCAAACTCTATTGGATCCAGATAGTCCAGGAGGCTGGAATTGATTCGCATCATGACTAACCTTTGGAAACACTTCATGAGCCATCGGCTGATAGTCATTAAGGCATGCTGCTTGGTTTCTCTTCGTACCAGGATGATGGTTGTCTTCTTGAAGCAGGTAGTGACTTCAGATTGTTGTATCCATTGAAATACACTTCCTCTACTCCCATGTGCTTTAATCTTGCATGATAATCTCTTTTGCTGGATTTTGTCAAACACTTTCTGAAATTCCAAGTGTACCACATTGACTGGTTCTCCCTTATCAACTCTGCTAGTTACATCTTCAAAGAATTCCAACATGATTTCCCTTTCATAAATCCATGCTGATTCTGTCTAATCCTGCCACTGCTTTCTAAATGCTATCTATAAAGTCCTTGATAATGGATTTCAGAATTTTCCCTATGACCAATGATAGGCTTATTAGTCTGTAATTCCCTCTATTCTCTCTACCTCCCTTTTTGGATATTGGAGTGATATTAGCTACCCTCCAATCTGCAGGGACTGTTCCAGAGTCTTTAAAATCCTGGAAGATGACCACCAGTGCATCCACTATTTCGAGAGTCACTTTTAACTACTCTGGGATGTAAATATCAGCCCCGGGGGTTTATCCACCTTGAATCCCATCAATTTTCCCAGCACAGTTTCTCTCCTAATTCTGCCTTCCAAATGCCAAGTTATGAAAAGCTTGATAATGGACTTTAGCTATTTCCCCTGTCCAACTGTTAGGCTCAGTGGTCTATAGTTTCCTGTTTTCTCTCTACCTCTTTTTCTCAATAGTGGGCTTAAATTAGTTACACTCCAATCTGTGGGAACTATTCCAGAATGCAAAGAATTTTGGAAAATAACCATCAATGGATCTACTATTTCTAGGGTGTTTCCTTAAATATTCTGGGATGTAGATTATTAGGACATGAAGATTTATCCACCTTCAGTCCTATCAATTTCCCCAAACCATTTCTCTATTAATGCAGATTCCCTTGAACTCCTCACTAAAACATGTTTCTCTTAGCACTTCTATTACATTACTCACGTCTTCCTTTGTGAAGACTGAAGCAAAGAACAAGTTTGATTCTTCAGGCATTTTTTATTCCTCATTATGAATTCTCCCATTTCTGACTACAGAAGTCCACATTCATGTCAATCTTTTTCTCTTTACATATCGATAGAAACTTTTACAGTCAATTTTTATGTGCCCGCTAACTTACTTGCATGCTTGATTTTTCCCTTCTTAATCAATCCCTCGGTCCTCCTTTGCTGAATTTTAAACTGCTCCCAATCCTCAGGCTTATTAATTTTTCTTGCCAATTTGTATACTTTCTTGAATCTGACACTATCTCTAATTCCCCTTGTAAGCCAATATTTGGCCACAGTTCCTTTACTACTCTTGCACCGAACAGGAATAAACAACTTCTGGAATTCACCTATTCATTCTTTAAATGCCTGCCATTGTCTTTATTTCAGTAATGTTTCCCAGTCCATCACGGCCAATTCATGTTTCATACCTTGAGAATTACCTTTATTGAAATTCAGGATCCTAATCTCAGAATCAATTACATCATTGTCCACCTTGACAAAGAATTTTACCATATTATGGTCACTCATCCCAAGGGTTCTCTCACAACTAGATTGCAACTAATCCTTTCTCATTGCAAAACACCCAGTCCAAGGCAGCCTGCTCCCTTGTTGATTCCTCAACATATTGCTCCAGAAAACCATTCCATTTGCACTCCAGAAATTCCTCCACTATTGTATTATGATTCTCCCAATTTATATGCAGATTAGAGTCATCCATAATCACAGATGTTCCTTTAACACATACATCTCTGATTTCCTGTCTAATAATTTTCCCAACATGATCACTACAGTTTGGTGGCCTGTATATCACCATCACCAATGTTTTATGCCCTTTGTTGTTTCTTAACTCGACCCATAGATTTCACACCATCTATGCGAATTATCTTTTTTCAATATTGTATCAATATCATCTTTAATCAACAATGCAACTCCACCACCTTTTCCTTTCTGTCTATCCTTCCTAAACGCTGAATAGCGCACAACGTTTAGTTCCCATCCTTGCTTGCCTTGAAGCTACATCTCTGTAATGCCAACTATATAATATCCCTTTACATCTATCTCTGCAACTAATTCATCTACTGTGTTTCAAATGCTCTGAGCATTCAGGTACAAAATCTTAAGTGGGCACTTTTAACATTTCTTTTTTCTATCCTATTATTTTTTTACTTGGTCCTTATTTGACTCTGGCCCTTGATTTCTCTGCCCATCACTCTCCTTATTCTCCATACTATTTTTTCCTCTTTTTTTAATTCCCCCTGTTCTGAATTCTTGTAACGATTTCCATTCCACCAGCCATATTAGTTTAAACAGTCCTCAACCACCCAACCACTCTAGCAAGTACTCCCCAAAACTTAAGTCTAATCCTGCCCAGGTGTAATCCATTCAGTTTTGTACAGGTCCCACCTGCCCTAGTTGCTTGTTAATCCCTGCCCACTGACTTACCTTTCAGTAATGTTTCCCAGTCCTAGGAATCCCCTTCACACAATCTTTTCAGCCACGTATTCATCCTTTGTATCCTGCTGTTTCTACTCTGACTAGCACATGGCACAGATGGTAATCCTGAGATCATTACCTTTGAGGTCTTTCTTTTCAGCTTGCTTCCTAGTTCTCTATATTCTACTTTCAGGACCTCATCCTTTACTTTAGTTATGTCGTTGTACCAACATCTACTACGACCACTGGCTGTTTACCCTTCCCTTTCAGAATGTCCTGCAGCCACTCCGAGACATCCTTGACCTTAACACCAGGGAGGCAACATACCATCCTGGAGTCTTGTTATGACCACGGAAATGCCTATTTATTCCCCTTACAATTGAATGCCCTACAGCTATTGCATCCCCATACCTTTTACTCCTCCGCTCTATAGTGGAACCAATTGTGTTGCAACGAATTTGGCTGCTGCCGTTTTCCCTAGAAAGACAATTCCTCTCAATAGTACACCTGTTTTACAGTGTACAGCCACAGAAGATTCCTGCACTGCCTGTCTAGCTTTCTTGTTCTGTCTGGTAGTCACCCACTCTGTTCCTGCCTGTGGAATCTGAGCCTATGTTGTGACCACCTCTCCATATGCACTGTGAAAGGTAATGAAAGTATATATAAATATTTTTGCAAGCGAGATACAAACAGAGAAAATTTGCTGTGAAGAAATGCTATAAACAGTCTTGGCAATGGATAGGATATGTTTTACAACAATTTATATTTATATAACATCTTTAACATAATAAACATCCCTTGACACTTCACAGAGGAGCATTTATAAAACAAAGTCTGATACTAAGCCAAAAAGGAGAATCATAAAGGAAGAAAGTGAGGTCAAGAAGCAGAGTGATTTAGGGAGGAAATTCTAGTGCTTAGGGTCCATGAAATACACAGAAGGCCCGAATTAAAGAAGCATAGATTTTATCAGAGCGTTGTGGGGTTAGAGATTATAGAGATAGGGAGTGTCAACTATGGAGGGTTTTGGAAACAAGGATGAAAATGCTGATATCGAGGCATTGCTTGACCAGGAGCCAATGTAAGTTAGTGAGCACACAGTTAATATGTTCTTATGTGTATCCCTCTGATTTGGGTTCTTCCTAACTGTGGAATCTCAGTTCCCCTGTGTACTGTTAGCATGACTTTGCTTGGTTTCACAGCATCTTTCCCTGGGTAATGATTTTCTTTCAAATGTTCAGGGCAAAGATTGCCTGCTGTAGTCTGAGCAGGATTATATTGCTCCATGCTCTATCAAGCTTCCATTTCAGATTGAGGGTTGTGAGCATAATTCTCATCTTCTTGCTGATTTGAATGATTGTTATGTGAATTTCTTTTCTGTGGGAAGTGTTACATTAGCCGTTTCATGCTGTTGTATGGTTTTGATGCCTATTGTGTTCTCATTGTTATCTTCCAAGCTATGGATATTTTGGTTTATTTTCCTTCTCCTTCACAGTTGTTCTGCCTCTGGTAATTCCTTTGCCACCATCTTTCCTTGCTCTGCAGTTCTTTTCCCACAGATTGGTCTCTCCACAAGTTCTGCAGTTTGATCTTTATGCAGGACATCTCTTTGTGTCTGTGACTTCATGTGATTGTCCACAGTTCCTCCATATCTTTCACTCTGTCAGGCGTGCATTTTGTTTCTGTGCATCATCCCTATTGGCTTTCTTGTGACTTGACTGAAGGTTATCCATTTGGGTAGGCAGTGCCTTCATGCATTTACTTGTGGCTTCATGTTCTCCAGCTGTTTCGTGTCCTGCAACCTTGTGAGATTGTCCTGTCTAATTAAATCTCTTCGTACTTTAGGGTTTGCACAATCCTAAATGAGCTAATCTATCAGCCTTTCATCTGCATCCCTGAATTTACATTTTCTGGCTTCATTTTTCAATCTTGTTCAAACATGATCAATTTTGTCAGGGACTTTACTGTTGATCTCACTCATTCCCAGCCAGTAAACAAATTTAACCCTTTCGTTCCTGCCCACAACAGGATGTAGATAACCCTTTCCTCTTCATTCATGACTTTTTGAAAGCTATTGAATATCGGTCTGCACTTTTGTTTAAATCTCTCAAATGCCTCTGCAAACAACATCAGTTCCCCAGTTAATCAGGGGCTACAGCTCAGCATTCAGCACTATGACAACGACAATTTTGCTTTTGCACAATTTGCACTGTTTTTCTCTCTCTGGCACTAATTTGGGTTGATTTTTCCCAATCTAATTCAACATTAAATCTGCTAAAATTGTTTGGACCTTGCGTACAGACATCTGCTGCTGCCATTTTTGTCTTTTGGTTCCCAGAAGTTAAAAATAATCACACTTTTAGGCTCAAAGTCTGGAACATTATCACATGTATTTCTTGCAAATTTTCCCTGTTGCTGTTGGACTGACACAGTAAGAAGTCTTACAACACCAGGTTAAAGCTACCAGGCTATTTGGTAGCAAACACCACTAGCTTTCAGAGCACTTCTCCTTTGTCAGGTGAGTGGGAGATCTGTTCACAAACAGGGCCCATAAAGACACAAACTCAATTTGCAGAATAATGATCCAATCATTAATATATAAATATATAATGATTCAATCATTATTCTGTAAATTGAGTTTGCGTCTTTATATGCCCTGTTATTGAACAAATCTCCCACTCACCTGATGAAGGAGCAAAGCTCTGAAAAGCTAGTGGCATTTACTACCAAATAAGCCTGATGGACTTTAACTTAGTGTTGTGGGGCTTCTTACTGTGTTTACCCCAGTCCAATGCTGGCATCTCCAATATCATGGCTATTGGACTGATACAGCACTTGACAGCAATGCAGCAGCACAAGTACATTTTCATGATAATATTATTCAAGTGTTGTGGCAGAGTGTATATCTGATTGGAGAGTCTCAAACATGGAGTTTTGGGGCAAAACAGAAAATACAGTAAAATCTCAACAGATCCAATAGCATCTGTAGCGAGGGAATAGAACCAACTTTCGAGTCTGGATGACTCTTTGGCAAAACAGATGAGAAACGTTGTCTCTATTCTCTTCAGTGATGTAGAGATGCCGGCATTGGACTTCCCACAGATGCTGTCAGACCTGCTGAGATTTTCCAGCATTTTCTGTTTTTGTTTTAGATTCCAGCATCCGTAGTATTTTGTTTTTATATTATGCAATCTTGGGAAATAAGCTTGATATTTCTCAATCAAGAAGATTATTATCCAGAGCGAGCAATCGAAGAGGGGGACGGATTCAGTGGCAGGGAAACCAGGGTTTTTTTTTCTCTGCGGAAAACCATAAATGACCATTTCTCATCTTTCTGAATTCCGTCTGGAGGGGATTCTCAGCTAGCTGCGAGTTCATGTCAGATGAGTAGTTTGATAGCATAGAATGCTGAAATTGTGGGAAAGGTAAAGCTGGGATGTGGTCCGCCAGCGTAGGAATCGAAGTTTGCCCCTTCCAAGAAACAATCGTCACTCCATGCAAACGAGATGGGTCAATGAGTTTGGTGGTATAGTATGACAGATGCAGAAAATTAAATTGAGAACAAACCGAAGGAGTTGCCAGGAGAAAAACACGTGAACCCCCATGTGAATAATTATACAGACTTACTTATTGTGGAATCATACGCAATGGAAGGTGATTTAGCCCATCAACCCTCTTTGACAAAGCAATGCCCTCCCCTATACATTGTGGTAATTTTCAGAAAAGTTGTTTTTTCTGCAAAGCCTGATCCTAATAAGATGAAATGCCCAGGGAATAGCCCCAGGGCGAGAAAGATAGGAGTCACAAAGATTGCATTGGGTGAATAAGAGCCAGGTCAATGACAACGGGGTGAAACCTGATGTTGTCAGACTTCTTATTGGGTGAATAAGAGCCCGGAGAAGCATCGGGTGAGATAAGAGTAAGGGATGAATAAGAAAGGCAGTGTTATAAGTTCAGGGAGCTTCCCCCGGAATATTGCTATCTCTGGTTAACACATTACTGTCTGCAGGGGTGAACTTTGTCCTTACCCTGGCTCCGACCTGCCTGGCTCGTGCCACTCAGAGCGACTGCACGAATCGACATGTTTGCTGTTTGTGTTCAAAGCCGGGAGGAGGGGCTGGGCGTCTGTCTCCATGGTAACAACACAGGCTCGGCCACGTGACGGCTCCAATTCTCGTGCGCAGCTGGTGATTCCCTTCCTGTTGTTACATCGCGGGGCGGTAAACTAGGCACGTGGCTGCAATCAGGCCTGCCCCGAGTTAAACATATTGGTGCTACTTCCATTCCCCAAAACCCTTTCCAATATTGAAGAGCTTGCGCAATGTGAAAAAAATATCAGTGACATAAAAGCAGAAGACTTTCAACTCAGAAGGATATGATCCATTCTCTTAAGTTTTCAGTTTATTTGTTAGTGCCCCAAGTAGGCTTATGTGAACATTGAAGTGAAGTTACTGTGAAAATCCCTAGTCAGGCACCTGTTAGGGTGCACTGAGGGAAAATTTAGCATGACCAATGCACCTAGCCAGCACATCCTTTGGATCGTGGAAAGAAAGTGGAGCACCCAGAGGAAACCCACACAGACAAAGGGAGAACATGCAGATTGCGACAGTGACCCAATCTGGGAACTGGATCCAGGTCCCTGATTGTGAGGCAGCAGTACTAATCACCATGTCACCGTGTTTATCAAAATAGAGATGGCTATCTATTTGCGTCCACTTGAGCCAATGATAAGTAAAAGGCTGAGAATGAAAAAGAGGCAATGGCCTAGCGGTAATATTGCTAGACTATTAATCCAGAGATTCAACTAATGTTCCATGGATCTGGGTTCAAATTCTACCACAGCGGATGGTGGAATTTGAATTCAATAAAATAATTCTGAAAAGAAAAAGCTACGAGAGACCATGAAACAATTGTCAATTGTCAGAAAAACCCACCTGGTTCACTTATGTCCACAGAACACTCATGTTCCACAACTGAATAAAAGGACTAAATTCCATAGCAGTTTTAAAACAACACAATAGTAAAAGGTGAACTGGATCCTTCAATCCTTTATGGGAGCTACATTCTTCTTGAACCTTCATAAATGTTATGTAATACGTAATAAAAAATGTAAGTTTGTTTAGGTTTAACAAAATAATATCCCATATTTGCACATTAAAATATACAATTCTGTTGATATAAATTGCCATTTTTGGTCATTGTCAATAAAGTTTATTTTCTTTCCCTGAAGGAGCCAAATTACATTGATTTTCTATTGGTGCTGAAAATATTCTGCAGGTTTACCAACATTTGTGGAGAGGAAACAATCTTAACAGGCAGAATTTTAACTGCTCCCCAAAGCTTGGAGAGAGGTGAATAAATTATCCAAAAATGTTGACATGTCGGAAAACTGACATGATTCTGTTAACTTGGAGTTTTAATTCCAACCTAAGCAGGAAAGCCTTGTGGAGATGTCAGGCTTGTTATGTTAAGAGCAAAATGAATTCTGATTGTAACCCAGTCTTCCGGCTTTTACAACCAGTGCATGTGGTTCATGAGCTGTGTGAAACTCAGCCAGTCCAACTAGGCATGGGTATAGCTGAGATCCATTGCCCTTTAAAATGAACAGAGTGGAATAATTTTGAACAGTGAAATTATGCAGTTGTTTCCCTACTTTTGCAAAAAGCTTGTGCTCACATGAATTCTTCTAGCAGTGGGCTTCACTACATTAGGGGTGATTTTCAAGCTTTTTGGAAATCACTCATCTGCCTTGGACTTCATGCATCTTGACTTGAACGTTCAGCCTGTCAGACCTCACTGGGACCAACTAAAGCTACTTTACATTGGATATCTGAGGAGCAGCAACAGAAGAAAACCCATATCAGTAACAGCTGCCACTCTACACGGTAGACACAATGGACGCAGAGCTCTGGTTGAAACTAAGCCCAACATAGGATATTCAGGCAAAGAGCATCAGCTTTCTCATCATGGCTGAGCAGCAATGCCTCAACAGTTTCAGCCTTTAATGTATCCCCTGTAAGCTGCCCAAGTGCTTCCTGGTCTTTTACCCCAGGGGCAAATCACCTCTACCTCCATATTTTCCATATCTGTAATGAGGAAAAAGGTCTTAAACTCCAAAATCCATTGATCATTTGGTAGGAGTGGATCTCCTGGGGGAGAAAGTAATGGTCCTAGAACTGCTGAATTTGAACTAGTTATTATGCTTTGTACCTTCGATATTTATTGGGATGACATAATTCGGGTTCCAAGGACTATATTGCAAAAGCTTTCAAAATGTCTGAAGCCACAAACTTCCACCCACTTTGCAGTTAAAAACTCTTAAATAAATTCAGCACAATAGTGGATTGAGGTGCCATCATGCTGGCAATAAAATTATCTGCACTGGGAAAGCAACCTTTGTTCAATTTTTACTAAAATCAACCTCGCCAACCCAAGATACAAAAACAAAAGTCATGAAGGAAAACAAGAGATGACAGTTCAGCCAGGGATATAATTATTTTACAGACATTGAATTGAGATAAAAGTGTTCCAGCAAAATATAAACACATTTTCTTGGAAAATTAGCCATAAGGGGATTTTTCTGGAGAAAGCAAAAGAAAGATGAACAACCTTCTGGGAAGATTCAAACTGTAGTTGAAACAAAGGTCACAGAACATAATTTTGAATTGTGCCTTTAAAAGAAGTCTTGCAGGATAGCTTGTCAATACAATAAACAAACATGGAGTAGAAAATATTTAACATATTGGAAACCTGTGCTGCAGTTGAAGTGTGAGAAGACCCTGCTAATTGTCAGGAGTTCTTTCATTTAAAGCCAGACTAATCACCAGTAGATGCTACAACCACTTCTGATCGTGGAGTGATCGTGGTTGAAATCATACTTGAGCTTGATATTGGTGAAGTATTTACTTGCTTGAAGTAAAGTAACATGCTAGATGTCAGTAAAGAGTTGAATTGTTCTGAATAAAATAACAAAGTAGCTGTTGTTTTCTAAAAAAATTCTTTCCCCTTTTCTCAACCTATTAAATCTGTAATCATTTCTTGTTAACTATTTTCATTGCCTGTAACTATTTCAAAACTGCACCCATGGTAGATCTTTAATGATATAAATGAACTAACCCCATTAAACATGACACTTTGAGTGAGTCAGTGTTGTCCTCTTGTAATTATGAGTTAATTATAAGACCTACAAGGTTGTTTTAAAAAAGGTGGAAACTCTTAAGAAAAAGTTTTTCTTTCCCCTTAGTAATACACAGAGGCTTGACTAACAGCACAGAGAACAGTCACACAAATCAAACAATTGCTAGTGATTCATCCAGAACACCACAGCCCTGATTTTCTTTATTCAAACTTCTTCCAGAGATCTGCCAGCACCATCAGCAAGATTTTATCATCTGCCACCCACAAGTACATCTCCAGGTGACAGATGCTGTGATAATCAGGGCTGTCACTTCTGTCCACTTTGCTATTGATAAGACGCTGAGAACCAGAGAGTTCTTGCATATTCTGCCATATGGTACAGCAAGTCATGGACTGCACAATATATATTACAACCCATAACAACCCTCAAATCATCAAACACTCTTTGTCAATGATCTGCTGCTGCACCTCCCTCCATTATGCTGAAAGCCGGTCTAATAGGTAAAAGTCCTGCCTATTATTTGAGGTTGACGACTTTCCATCGTAACTGAAGTATCTGATCTGACAACTAGAGATATGTTCAGCACAACTTTGTGGGCCAAAGGGCCTGTTTTGTGCTGTGGTTTTTCTGTGTTTCAATGTTTCTAACTTCCCTTAATCCACAATTTGAGCTCACAGTCAAAGAACAAAGAAAATTACAGCACAGGAACAGGCCCTTCGGCCCTCCAAGCCTGCACCAACCATGCTGCCCAATTTAACTAAACCCTCTACCATAGGGACCATATTCCTCTATTCCCACCCCATTCATGTACTTGTCAAGATGCCCCTTAAAAGTCACTACCATACCCGCTTCCATTATCTCCCCTGGCAATGAGTCCCAGGCACCCACTACTCTCTGTGTAAAAAATCTGCCTCGTACATCTCCTTTAAACATTGCCCCTTGCACCTTAAACCTATGTCCCCTAATAATTGACTTTTCAACCCTGGGAAAAAGCTTCTCACTAACCACTCTGCCCATGCTTCTCATAATCTTGTAGATTTCTATCAGGTTTCCCCTCAATCTCCATTGCTCCAATGAAAACAAACCAAGTTTCTCCAACCTCTCCTCATAGCTAATGCCCTCCATACCAGGCAACATCCTGGTAAATCTTTTCTGTACCCTCTCCAAAGCCTCCACATACTTCTGGTAGTGTGGCGAGCAGAATTGAGCACAATATTCCAAGTGCAACCTAACTAAGGTTCTATAAAGCTGTAATATGACTTGCCAATTTTTAATCTCAATACTCCAGCTGGTGAAGGCAAGCATGCCTTCTTGACTACCTTCTCCACCTGCATTGCCATTTTCAGTGACCTGTGTACCTATACACCCAGATCCCTTTGCCTATCAATACTCTTAAGGGTTCTGCCATTTACTGAATACTTCCTATCTTTATTAGACCTTCCAAAATGCATTACCTCACTTTTGTCGGGATTAAAATCCCTCTACCATATCTCTGCCTAAGTCTCCAATTGATCTATATCCTGCTGACTCCTCTGCTGGTCTTCATCGCTATCCACAAATCCACCAATCTTTGTGTCGAAGGCAAACTTACCAATCAATCAGCAAAGGTCCCAGCACTGATCCCTGAGGAACACTACTTGTCACTATAATGTTTTGAAAGTAGCATCAGCTTTATTCAATACCACTTCTGGAAGCACTATGTATACATGCCAACCTAAAAAGCTGGCAAAGGCCTCAAGAAAGGTAGCATCCTCCAAAAACTGACACTCAAAAGTAAGATGCAGTTGATATTGAATTCTGAATAAAAGGTCTGCTAAACAAAGTGACTATTTCAATGTAATTAAATTAATTTAAATCTTTTCCATAACATTGCATTTTAGGAATTTTATTAATTATTATTACTCTGCAATTTTATTATTTATTTGCGTTTAGGACCACATGGTTCTATTTAGTGGTGTTTCTTTGATAAATAAGAATCTATGGTATTTTAAAATTATAGTTTTGATGGAAGTGGAGCAGGACAGAAATTTGGCATGATTTAAGCTGTAAATATACCCATATTTTATCAATTGATTTATATATTAAAAAAAATCAAAAGTCCAGTGAGTAATTTTTGCAATCATGCACAAAAGGTTTAAGGGGAAAATAACCAAGAATAATTCTGTTTTTGTGTGGATATGATGCTATCTGGGTGGAATTTTAAACTGTTGGCTCCTGCCAAAATGACAGGATTTACAGTAAGTCAGGAATCCATTAGCAGTCACAACAGACTTTATGTTGGCTCCTTAACTGAACCAGCACATTGTATCCTGCCTCTAAGTTCCAAATCTAATCGGAGAGCACAAGCAAGGTGATGTGCCAAATCGAAAGAAGGATTCTTGACTAATGGAGCTCATGTAAAGGTTAGAAAGATTCAACTGGACATGGATTTCTATGGCTGCAGCAAACACATGAGGGAGTGTTGGGAAGATTCCCTCTCAACCCCAATCTTCTACTAACCCTATCATCAACTATGGCTGTCCCACTCTCAACTGGAGGTCCATCCCGGGGACCTGACATGTGAGAGGTGATCTTTTATAAGGATGAAAGAAAGGGGTCTGTATCTCTAAGCAGGTTTGGATGGAAATGGCCAAGGAACTCAGCAGCATTATCCTAACTATTCAACCTTGAGAGAGTGTATCATGAGGATCCATGAGGAAAGGTAGGTGGTTCCAAGCCACATTCCTTTACTTTCCCAACATTCTCCAGGACTTGGTTCTTAGATAGAATATAGACATACTTTGGTATCTGCTTGACACTTTTTTATTGGTGCTATATCTAAGTAGATTACAGAGTAGACACATAGCACCTAGTTATGATTCTAACCAGAATCTGACACATGACTGACTGGTGTCAGTGGTACATCAACACCTACATCAGGTATTGCATATTCCATCTGTTAACCCTTTATACTACAGTGAGCGCTGCTGACAAGAGCAGCATTGATTGTCTATACCTAATTGCCCTTGAGAACATGGTGCTGAGCCACCTTCTTGAACTGCTGGAAGCCAGATAGTGTAGACACACACACAATGCTGTTAGGGAGGGTGTTCCATATTTTGACCCAACAATAATGAATGAATGACAATATATTTCCAAGTCAATTTGGTGTGTGATTTGGAAGGAACATACAGGTGACGGTGTTTCCATGCATTTGTTGATTTTGTCCTTCCATACGATGAAGGTAGTAGGTTTGAAAAATGTTGGTGAAGGAACCTCAGCTAGTTGCTGTTGTGCATTTTGTAGATGGTACACACTGGTGCCACTGTGCACTGTGAGTGAAGGGAGTAAAGGTTTAAGGTAGTAGATGTGTTGTCGATTAAGTAGGTACTCAAGAATAGACCATTTGAATTAACTAATTTAACCAATAGCTGAAAAAGTATTCCTCTCTAACCTTCAACTTACCCAGATGAAACCCAAAAATTGGTGGGATAATATCAGGATCCTGATGAAACATCGCCTTTATTGAGTTTAATTCCCCACACACATCAAACTTATATTGAAATGTCTCTCTACAGATTTGTGAAGTTCTCAGTAGTAAAGTATAACATAACCTCTTCTAATTTCTCTTCCTTTCACTAAAAAAGTGCCTTGCTTTTATGTGCCTTCTATTTCCCCTTTGTAACAGACATTCTTCATTGTGAATGTAAAGTGAGCATTGGTTCCTTAGAAGGGAAACTGAGAGAGTAATAATAGGAAGCAAGGAAATAGCACAGGTTTTGAACAAAAGAAACAAAAAGCATCCCAAGAATAGTTGAAAATCAAAAGACAAAAGTGAGGAAGGAACTTGGAACAATCATGATCAGTAGGGTAATAGTAGTAGAAGTACCAATGGGATTAAGGGTTGACAAGTCAGCATGCAAATACTCGAGGTGTTGTCTCACTAATTCATTATAGGGTGAGGCAAAAGTTCTCTATTTTTATATTTCATACCCCTTGCAAGAATGCTAACATTTCTTTTGCCTTCCTAATTGCTGTATTTGAATGCTGACGTTTTGTGATTCAGGTATAAGGGCAGTGGAGGGAAATTTGGAAAGTTACAACCAATGCATTCAGTATCTCTGCAGCCACTTCTTTTAAGACCCTAGAGTGCAAGCAGGTCCAGGGGACTGAAGTGATTGTCTAATGAGGAAAGATTGAGACTATGTTTGTGAGTGTTCAGAAGAATAAGAGGTGGTCTTATTGAAACGTATAAGATACTAAGGAGGTTTGACAGCATAGATGCTAAGTGGATGTTTCCCCTCATGGTGGAATGTAGATCTGGGGGGCACAGTTTCAAAATAAAGGAACTCCCATTTAAGATCAAAATTGAGGGAATTTCTTCTTTCACAGGGTCATTATTGTTTGGAATTCTCTACCCAACGGGCAGTGGAGGCTGGATCATTGAATATATTTGAGGCTGATTTAGACAGACTTTTGATGGAAAAGGGAATTAAGAGTTATGGGGGATAGGCAGGAAAATGAAATTGAGACCAGATAACCCATTATCTTCTTGACTGATGAAACAAGCTCAAGGGGCCAAGTGGCCTAAGCCTCTTATCTCTTATGTTCCTGAAGACAATCTTATCAAGGGTCAATGGCAATACTCTCAGGAAATATAAATAAAATCACAATTTATAGAATTTTTTTTTAAATTTATGAACTTATGCAGTTGGAAATCCTGAAATTTCCTTCCGCCTACAGAAAAATATTTCGTCATCCTCTTCTCACTCCCGTTTTCCTCTTAGAAGGCAAATTCAAACTGGTAGCATTGATGAATACATCACACAAATTAAGAATTATTTCAAGGACATAAAGGTAACATGATGACATACTGCTGATAAAGAAAGCATATGGAATGCCGTAATTTATTGGTTGAAATAGGGATGTAATGCTGGAACTGTATAATATTCTGGTTAGGCCACAACTGGGATCTTGTGTACAGTTCTGGCCATTACATTACAGGAAAGACATAATTGCTCAAGAATCACTAGGGAGGAGATTTACATGAATATTACGGGATTTAAGAATTGCAGCTAAGAGGAACAATGACATGGTGGTTAGCGCTTCTACCTCATAGCATCAGAGAATCAGGATTTATACCAGCCTTAGGTGATTATCTATGTAGGATTTGCACATTCTACCCAAGTCTGTGTGGGTTTCCTCTGGGTACTCTGGTTTCCTCCCACAGTCTAAAGATATGCAGATTAGATGGATTGGCCATGCTAAATAGCCCCTTGTGTGCGAAGACAACTTAGTTAGGTGGATTAACATGGTAAATACATAGAACATACAACATAGAACATAGAACATTACAGCACAGAACAGGCCCTTCGGCCTTCGATGTTGCGCCGACCAATATAAAAAGCAATGCCCCTCCAAACTAAACCATTCCCTTCTCTTCCATATACTTATCAACTAACCTCTTAAACGCCACCAAACTTGGCGCATCTACAACTGCTGCAGGCAGGGCATTCCACTCCCGAACCACCCTTTGGGTAAAGAACCTACCTCTGATATCCGTCCTATAACTATCACCCCTTAATTTAAAGCTGTGTCCCCTCGTGCTAGCTTTCTCCATCCTAGGAAAAAGGCTATCACTGTCCACCCTATCTAAACCTCTAATCATCTTATATGTTTCGATTAGGTCCCCTCTTAGCCGCCTCCTTTCTAACGAAAACAACCTCAAATCCCTCAGCCTCTCTTCATAAGACCTGCCCTCCATACCAGGCAACATCCTGGTAAACCTCCTCTGTACCCTCTCCAATGCCTCCACATCTTTCTTATAATGTGGGGACCAGAACTGCACACAATACTCCAAGTGCGGCCGCACTAGAGTTTTGTACAGTTGCAACATGACGTTGCGGCTCCGAAATTCAATCCCTCTACCAATAAAAGCCAAGACTCCATATGCCTTCCTAACAACCTTCTCGACCTGACTGCCTACTTTCAGGGATCTATGCACATACACACCAAGATCCCTCTGTTCATCTAGACTACTAAGAATCCTACCATTTGCCCTATACTCTACACATTTATTATTTCTGCCATAGTGCATTACCTCACACTTTTCCACATTAAACTCCATTTGCCACCTCTCGGCCCAGCTCTGCAACTTGTCCAAGTCCCTCTGCAAACTATAACACCCCTCTTCACTATCTACCACTCCACCGACTTTAGTGTCATCTGCAAATTTACTAATCCATCCTTCAATACCCTCATCCAGATCATTTATAAAAATTACAAACAGCAGGAGCCCCAAAACAGACCCCTGAGGTACACCACTTGTCACCGACAAGTAGGGTTATAAGGATAGGGTGCAGGGAAGGGCATGGGTGGGATGTTCTTTCAGAGATTCAGTGCAGACTCGATGGACTGGATGATCTCTTTCTGCATCATAGGAATTGTATAAACATAGAAATAGAAGCAGGAGTGAGCCATTTGGCCATTGGAGCCTGCCCCATCATTCATTTTGATCATGATGAGCATTGAATTATTGAATTCAATATCCTAATCCCCCCCTTCCCTCCATATCCTTGATCCCTTTAGCCTCTAAAGCTACATCTAATTTCTATTTAAAATCAGACAAAGTTTAGACCTCAACATTCGATACATTTACCACCCTCTGGGCAAAGAAATTTTTATACCCCTTGGTTCTAAAGCTTTTATCTCTGATCCTCAAACTATGACCATAGTTTTGACTTGCCCACCATTGGGAACATTGTTTCTGAACCTACCCTGTCTAATTCTTTTAGAATTTTATAAGTTTCTATGAGATCCCTTCTCACTCTTCTAAACTCCAGCGAATATTATTGTATCCAGTTTAGTATCTCCTCATATGACAGACCTGCCATCCCAAGAATCAGTCTGGTTAACCTGCGCTGTACTCCCTCTATAGCAAGAACATCTTCCCCTGGATAAGGACACCAAAACTGCACACAATACTCCAAGTGTGGCCTCACTAATGCCCTATTCAATTGCAGCAAAACATCCCTGACGCTATACTCAAATCCTTTTGCTACGAACGCCAACATGCCATTTGCCTTCTTTACTATCTGCCTTTCCTGCATGTTTACTTTCAGTGGCTGATGCAAGAGGACACCAAGATCTTGCTGAGTATCCAGCTCTTTCAATTTACACCCATTCATATAAATATCTGTCTTCCTATTATCACTACCAAAGTGTATGACCTCACATTTATCCAGATTATACTGCATCTGTCATTCATATGTCCATACACTCAGCCTGTGCAAATCATGCTGAAGCATCTCTGCATCCTCCCCACAGCTCTCCCTCCCACCCAGTTTTGTATCATCTGCTAATTTGGAGATGATACATTCAGTTCCCTTTTCTAAATCATTAATATATAATATGAACAGTTGGGACCCTAGCACAGATTCATGTGGAACCCCACTAGTCACTGATTGCAATCAGTCAGCTATGATGGCAGTCAGCTACTGCAAGTTTGTCTGAATGGAATTCTCTTTATAAAGGAAGTGGTATGAAAATTTGATATACAAACCAGTTATGATTGTATTCAATGGAGCTCAAGGGCCAAAATAGTTTCCCTTTTTCTCACAATCGAAAAAAAAATGAAATCCAGATAGTGCTGGGCTGGGGAAGAAGGAATGTTTGATTATCTGGTTGATCTGGAGTTCAGAGGAGAACCCCCAATTCTGTTTAAAAATCCCAAAAGGTGGGAAAGTGGAAAAAATTTGTAGACTTACCCCTCTTCCCTTGACACTAAAGGCAAATGTCCGAGAGAGCTTCAGGGCCTCACCGATAAATTCTGTCTATTCCAATTTTAAAGACTACAATGGGTATTATGAAGTCTCAAAAAAAGGCCCAAATTCTTCCGGCAGAAAGGTAATCCTGCCCTCAATGCATATTTAGGAGCAAAAACTTAGCAGCAAATTTTCTTCAGACTAGGAAGGGTCTTGAGACTCTCTTGTTTGGGTAGCTGGATGCCATTGCAATATGAGCTCGCAAATCAGTAAAGTTGTTTTTTATGTATTTTTATACTTATCCTTAACCATGCCAATGATGTAAATGACCTAAATACATCTCCTGAATTTAAGTTGGTTCTGCATCTTCAGTCCCAGGCAGTTCCATCTAATAAAACAGATGTGAACAGTAAAAGTGTAATGTTTCAGCTGTGAGGAGAAAATTACTTGGAATATAAGAGCTGGATTTTGAACTCTTCTTAAAAAGTAATTGTAAAAGTCGCCTGATATCATAATATTTTATCATGATAGGAATGTTATAAAACGTGATGTGCAATTTTTACAATACAATTTAATAGGAACTGAAATTACCTATTCAGTTTCTCAAACTTGCTTTACCATTCATTTATATCATGGTCGATCTGTACCTTGAGTCCTTTACCCATTATATCACCAAAACATAATATGATAGATTTCCTATGGCATACTCATGCACAATTTTTTTTAAAATTGGCCTTTCTCTCAGTGCTTAATCCAGGTTGAAATCCCAGTGCAGTGTTGAGACAATGTTGAGCTGTCAGAAATCTCACTCTTCAGAGCAAACATTCAACCAATGTTCTGTTCACCAGTTCTAGCGATTTAGGTGGATGTTGAAGGTCTTGTGAAATTATTGAATGAACAGCGGAGTTCTCTTTGTGTCCTAGCCCATATTCTTTTTTCAGCTAGTACAACCAAACAGATTATCTGGTTATTTGAGTCAATACTGTTTCAAGAGAAGCTGTTGAATTTCCCTCGACATCATAATTTACTGGGGAATAATTAGATCTTGCCTGCATGGCACCGGAGTTGCTGCACTATTAGCTGTGCTTGAATGAGCCATATTCCATAACATTAGGGCATTGGTGCATTCAATAACACTCTTGACACAGGCCCTTGAAACAATGCAGTGCCACAGGATTGAATGACAAAATGTTGAATACTGGCAGCAATGAAAGAAGTTGTTGATCTTGCTACCATTCCTTTAGGACCTAGCCTGGCCTACTTCACTTGGGAATCTAAAATGATCACCCAGTGAGCACAATCATAACTTTTGCATTTGTGTCACAGGTAGCAAAAACAACATCATTGCTATCATGTAAGAGTGCTCATCTAAATCCACAGTATACCAATTGCCCTTTCCTATACCCACTCCAGACATCACCTCCCAGGGCTGCTACATTTGGGCTGCTGCCAGACTAATTAGTGTAATTTATGCCCCTTGACAGCATGAGCATACTGATTTTGCTTTTTGTGCACTGAATGACACTATTATCCTCAGTCATTAATTGTTCCCACAGTTTCAGCCACAAAGTTATTTTTTTTCCCCCCAGCACTGTCCTCTCTGCAGGATTGCAACTAAAACAAAGGGGATTAAATAACATTTGAATATATTATCGTTGGATAACGTATAAATTAAAATAAGTCTGTGCCAAGAAGAAAAATAGTAGTTGCAGATAAAAACATTAAAATGTCAACATAATTATTAAATGACAGCTAATGATGACTTCCCATTAAAAGAAGCTTATTAATGCATAGGAGGAGTCACATATGAAACTATATATATATAATATATATATTCAATGTGAATTTTAGTAATTAATGTTGTCTGCATACTGAGCCACAAAGTATTCATCAGTGATAAAAACTTACAAATTAATGTTAATGACAACCACATGCCAAGCATAGCCTTTCCTATTTAATTTTAGGGAAATAAGATTTAAATTCTTAATTTTGAGTGATTGCAATTTCCATTTTGCTGCATTTTAATCTAGGCTATCACCAGTGACAAATTACAAAGTTACTGCTGTCATTGGATTAAATAACATCAAACAACAATGTACATTCCTTGTGTTAAATTTCCTCATTCTAATTATTTGTGTGAGTTACACTTTTCTCTCTGGTACCACCTTTCAGCAGAAGGTTTTATTTCTCCTTCCAATATAACTGCAAAGCAATTGTATTTTGTTTAATACTGAAATTAAAATCTACTTATGGTCTGAAACCTTCAATGTGGTAATCATCCATCCTGTTAATACTTTTCACCTGTCTGAGATCATTGATTGAAAATATCAATAATTTTATGATCAGCATCAAACAAGCAGTGCCAGCAACTCCTCACATTTATATTTACCTAGAGATTGTCTATGGATTTTTTGAACTGGAACGTGCAGTGTTTAGAGATCCACGTATCTCCTTCATTGATCAACCTCATGAATTTTCATTGAATCACACATGGTAACTGCCTAAATCCCTAACAAAATCCCCCCAGATGTGAGCTACAGAGATCCATCAGAGATGCCAAAAGAAAGCACTGGACCAAGCTGGTCACACAAACTCCCACCAACAGAGACAACGTCTGCAAGACATAGCAGGTTACAAGATGAAGACATGTAAAATCGCCAATGCCAGCTCATCCCTCCCCAATGAGCTCAAAACATTCTATGCCCATTTTAAGCAAGAGGTCAGTGAGAGTATGCCCTCCAACTGGAAACCTCAGTCAAACTCATATCCGAGGCCACCATCACAGACAGTGATCACAGAGCAGCTTTCTTGAAAGTCAACTAATGGAAAGCGACTGGCCTGGATGGAGTACCCGGACTCCATCAGATCCTGATAGATCCTGCGCAGACCAGCTGGCTGGGGTATTTGTAGACATCTTTAACCTCTCTACACCAATCTGAGGTCTGTACCTGCTTCAAGAAGACAACCATCACCCTGGTACCAAAGAAAAACTGGACAACATGCCTTATCGTCCAGGGGCTCTGACATCCATCATTGTGAAGTGCTTTTAAAGGTTAGTCATGGCACAAATCAATTCTGGTCTTCCAGGCTGTCTGGATACACTACAATTCACCTATTGCCACAACAATTCCACAGCAGAACTATCTCACTAGCCCTACACTCAACCCTGAAACATCTGGATACCAAAGGCATCTATGTCAAACTCTTATTTATTGACTACAGCTCAGCCTTCCACACCATTATTCTTACAAGACTCATCTCTGGACACCATGGCCTGGCGCTCGGCTCCTCCCTCTGCAACTGGATCCTAGACTTCCTAACCCAGAGACCACAATCAGTAAGGATAGGCAACATCATCTCCTCCACGATCATTCTCATATCAGTTTCCCACAAGACTGTGTCCTCAGTCACTTATGATACTTCTTATATACCTCTGACTGTGTAGCCAAATTCCCCTCCAATTCAATTTTCAAGTTTTGCTGGTGATACCACCATAGTGTGTCGGATCTCAAACAACGATGAGGCGGAGTACAAGAAAGAGATAGAGAATCTGGTGAACTGGTGCAATGGCAATAATCTCTCTCTAATTGTCAACAAAGTGAAAGAAATTGTCACCAACTTCAGGAAGCATAGTGGAGGATATGACCCCATCTACGTCAATAGGGACGAATAGAAATGATCGAGAACTTCAAGTTTTTAGGTGTCCAGTTCACCAACAACCTGTCCTGGTCCCTCCATTATAGTTAAGAAAGCCAATCAATGCCTCTACTTTCTCAGGATGGCTAAGGAAATTTGGTGTGTTTGCTACAACTCTTCCCAACTTTTAGAGATGCATCAAAGAAAGCATTTTTTTCTGGTTGTATCACAGCTTGGTATGACTCCTGTTCTGCCCAAAACCACAAGAAACTACAAAGGCTCATGAACAAAGTCCATCCATCAAGTAAACCAGTCTCCCATCCATTGACAGTCTTTACACTTCCCACTGCCTTGGAAAAGCAGCCAGCATAACCAAGGACCCTGCGCATCCAGGACATACCCTCTTCCAATTTCTTCCATCGGGAAGAAAGGTACAAAAGTCTGAGGACATGTACCATCTGGTTCAAGAACAGCCTCTTCTCTGCTACCATCAGACTTTTGAATGGACCTACCTTGTATTAAGTTGATCTTTCTACACCCACCTATGACTGTAACACTGCATCTTGCACTTTCTCCTTTCCATGTACTGTATGCTTTGTTTTTATACTGGACAAGAAACAATACTTTTCACTGTATATCAATACATGTGACAATAATAAATCAAATCAAATCAAAAAACTGGCTGGGGGATTGAGTTGTGTGATTGTCCCATGTTAGTTGTTTTCCAATGCAAGCAGCATAGGGGAGGTGGGAGGCAGTGGCGTGGTGGTATTATCGCTGGACTAGTAATCCAGAAATTGCTTCAGCTCAGCTGGCTGGGCAGATTGTTCATGATGCACCACCAACAGTGTGGGTTGAATTCCTGTGCTGGCTGAGATTATTCATGAAGGCCCTTCTCAACCTAGCCCCTCGCTTGAGGTGTGGTGACAAGACTTCTTATGACATGGCTGCCAGGTCCTCGGGTCTAGATGCTGGGAATTGACCCCACTTGCCTCCAATACCTTCTGGCGGTCTTAATGGCTTTTTGCTCCTCAGGGAACTAAGACATCTCTCCCCCATTAATGCTTCCAGCACTCTATTCATCACCTTGAAATTCTCTCACTGCCTTTACATTCCACTTTTTAAAATGTCATTAAATTATGAGGTGCAGCTTCCCTTTAGAGAGAGCAGGCTAACATGTCACTCTTCAGCTGTCCCCACTCCTCCCCCACTGAGTACAAAGGTAACCAGCAACCTGACACACAATCCTGTGGCCTGCTACAATGTTCCAGTGAAGCTCAACGCAAACTGGAGGAACAGCATCTCATCTTCTCATTAGGCTCTTTACAGCCTTCCAGTCTCAAATCAAATTCAACGGCTTCAGGCGATTAGCTCTATCCCACCTTCACTCTTTTGTTTTTATTTTAATTTTTAACTGCTCTCTACCTTTCATTTCTTGTTTATTCTTTATTTTTCTTCACCTCCCCCCGACTTGTTCCCCTACTTTAACCCGCTATCCTTATCTTTTCATCCTCTTTGCTTCCCTTTTCCCCAATTTTTCTAAATTTTACCTCTCCCATATATTCCACTGCTCCCCCCACATTTTCATCTGTCACAGTTTGCCCTCTGATTTCAGCTTCTCTGCCATTTGACCATTCACACCCTTTATTTTCTCTATGGATTGCCATTGGCAGCCTTTTCCCCTGGTTTCTGTAACTATGACTCATCTTTCATTCACTCACCCTGCAGTATAAATATCCCAGAATTTCTATGCCTTTTAGCTTTGACCAAGGGTCATCTGGACTCAAAACTTTTTTCTCCTTACAGATACTGCCAGATCTGCTGAGATGTTCCAGCATTTTCTCTTTTGGAGCCTACAAGCAAGCCAGCAGCAAAAACCCACTTAGTTCTACATTAGTATCAAATGAATGAGATGGGAGCACTAAGTTTGCTACCAATTTCTAAATGGACGGGCACGTTATGAATCGTGATCCTCATACCTAGAAAAAAAAGCAAAGGAATTTTAACTCTTAATTTTTGGTCATCTAGAAAATTTTAGTTTGCTTGTCCTCCCTTTACCCTGATGGGAGTATGTTGATCTTTGAATGCCACCACCTCCACTGAACCCCTGGCATCCCCCCACCCCCATCCCCCATACCCACAGTTCATTTATTGTTATTTGCAAATCGTTGCTTCCATTTCATCTAGGCTTTTAACTCACTGAAATTAGCCCACTTCGAGTTGAGTGTTTCTGCATTAGATTGCTCCGTGTTCTTTTCCAAAGCTATTCTAAAAATTAGAAAGGGTGAGTGTCCTCTTTCAATTTGACAGAGCCATAGTTCGACACTGGGCCCTGAGACTGAGTTACACGGCCTGGATCTCACTCAGTCTGAGTAGAAGGTTGAGGCAAAGAAGAAAATCCACGTAGGTGATTGAGCCCAGAGTGGCAGTCTGATGCTGATTGCCACCCTAAAGAAGTTATGGTCTTAATGTGCAGCAGAAAGTTATCCAGTCTCTAAATATGTACTGTATCCAGTCACCCTGAGCACCATTAAACCTGGGATTAGCAATTAAATTGACTACTAACATTCATTAAAAAGATTGAACAACATTTTGCCAGTTAGAACTCTGTTTAATGATCTGTCCTAACAGCAACCTGCTGGAAGAGGGAAAAAAGGAGCGAGGATTGCTAACATTACTTAAAACCAAGCTCTTGCTAATTTAGAGTCAAGTGAGTACAGTGCATTTGAAAACCTAAGGGGAGACTTTCTCAGACATTTTGTCAAGACTTTGACACTACTTGTACAACTTCTATTTCAGAAACTGCCTGATAACTATTCATAATGTGAGTACTGTTTTACTGGCAATCTTACAAGTTCCTCCAGCATATAAGCAATTGATGGCAATGAGGATCTTGCTAGGGGATTCCTTTCAAGGAATGGGAGAACGAGACGAGGCCAGAGGAAGCAGTACCAGCTGCATGAGGAGAGGCAGAGGAGGGACAGGACAACAAGGTGGGCTCTAGACAGGAAACCCAATCCACCACAATTTTTATAGAAAATTAAGCCTCCATTCACATGATCAATGATAGTGCATAACGGCTGTGCACTTTACCAAGAATGTCATCACAAAGATCTGTGTTTTATAAATATAAAGTTATAAGATTGTTACATTTTGGGACTGTCTCTTTAAATTTAGGGTAAATGGGCATATAAATTGGATTATGCAACCAATTCTGCATTCTGCCCAGTAATAAACTTAGATAGATTACTTGCTAACCGTTAAAGAGAGCGGTTTAACGGTTTAACTACTGAGAATTATATACAAGACATTCATATCTATAGACAATGGGGAAAGCAATGATGATAATTGTGGGTAGACTGAAATTTCAATATGAGGTGTTAGAAATGTCTGGTTTTATCTACAGTTATATTTTAAATTGTCTATTAAGTTCCAAGATAGAATAGATTTGAGAACCCACCTTGAAATCTTGCCCTGTGATCCTTTTAGTCAGTAAGAAGTCTGACAATACCAGGTTTAAGTTCAACCGATTTATTTGATAGTAAACTCACAAGCTTTCAGGGTTTGCTTCAGACAGAGCATATAACAGCAGAATCTGTCTGTGCTATTATATGCCCTGTCTGAGGCCAGAACCCTTCATTCGCCTGACGAAGGGGCAAACTCTGAAAGCTTGCGAGTTTACTATCAAATAATCTGTTGGACTTAAACCTGATGTTGTCAGACTTCTTACTATGTTTCCCCCAGTCCAACGCCAGCATTTCCACATTCTTTTAGTCAGCTATTTGAAATTTGAATGTTTTTCTAAAAGTTATAGTTTACTGAGGAATATATTATATGGCCCTGGGGAAAGAAACTCAGATCTCAAAATTCAGACTGTGATAAGTAAGGTCTAAGCAGCACTAACATTTTATCTTACTGAAACCTACCGCTGCCATGGGTGATTTCATTCATATATCTCAATCCACTTTGCACTTCCACATTAGGCTCAATACACTCTCAAAATTTATCATATATCATTCTCTACTGTGAGAGAAGACTAGAGGAATAGAGCAATAGGATTCAACAATACTATGGGATTTAAAGACCAAGTATGCACTTCACAGAACCATAGAATCCCTACAGTGCAGAAGGAAGCCAGTCAGCCCAACAAGTCCGCACCAACCACACCACCACCCAGCACCTATCCCTTGTTAAGTTAAACAGTGCTAATTTATCCTCTCACTACTCATCTGTACATAGAAAGGTGCTTTGAATTGTTTCTCCCTTCTTAAGCAGTGGCTGTTCCCTAAAACCTCGGTTTTGATGTGATCCAAGTTCTATTATCAACCCAATGGCAAACAGGAGATAGGATTAATCCAAAGCATTAGTGTATTTGCATACATTAAAAATATGGGATGAGGATAGCAATGTTGTCTCCTTTGCTTTCGTAGAGTAATAGAGAGCTAGAAATGGTTCTAGTTACAGAGATGGCTTGATTTGATTTGACTTGATTTATTATTGTCACATGTATTAACACACAGTGAAAAGTATTGTTCTTGCACTCTACACCAAAAAAACAAACCGTTCATAGAGAAGGAAATGAGAGGATGCAGAATGTAGTGTTCCAGTCATAGGTAGGGTGTAGAGAAACATCGACTTAATGCAAGATAAATCCATTCAAAAGTCTGACAGCAGCAGGGAAGAAACTTCTTGAGTTGGTTGGTATGAGACTTCAGACTTTTGTATTTTCTTCCCAAAGAAAGTAGGTGGAAGAGAGAATGTCCTGGGTGCATGTGGTCCTTAATTATGCTGGCTGCTTTGCTGAGGCAGTGGGAAGTATGGATAAAATTAATGGGTAGGAGGCTGGTTTGCGTGACGGATTGGGCTACATTCATGACCTTTTGTAGTTCCTTGCGATCTTGGGCAGAACAAAAACCATACCAAGCTGTGATATAACCAGAAAGAATGCTTTCTATGGTGCATTTGTAAAAGTTGGTGTGAGTCATAGCTGACTGCCAAATTTCCTTGTCTTCTCAGAAAGTAGAGGCATTGGTGGGTTTTCTTAACTATCGTGTTGGCACATGGGGACCAGGACAGGTTATTAGTGATCTGGATACCTAAAAACTTGAAATGCTCAATCTTTTCTATTTCGTCACTGTTGACATAGACAGTGACATGTTCTTCTTTATGCCTCCTGAAGTCGATGACGTTCTCCTTTGTTTTGTTGACATTGAGGAAGAGAATATTGTTGTTGAATTCACCAGATTCTTTATCTCATTCCTGTACTTTATCTCACCACTGTTTGAGATCCAACCCACCACAATGGTGTCATCAGCAAACTCAAAAATTGAATTGGAGGGGATGAGGTGACATATGGTGTCTTGCATCCTGAGCCAGTGGAAGAGAAGAATTTGGATAATTTCCAAATAGAGGAGGAATAATGGCACTGAGGAAAAGAAGTTGGAAAATTGAAGGCTGGGATTTTCCCAAAAAGATCTAATTGGTCAATGAGCGGAAAAACGGGAAAATTTCTCTCAATTTTTTGGGTGTATTTACCTGAATGAACCTCTGACACTCTGTCCATCACAGAGTGCCTTAGAAAGATTCACAGTAGAAAGTGAAAGGCAGCGCTTCATCCCACTGGAGAGGTCTGTCATGAATCCTACTAGAGGCCCCCTGCTGTTGTCTCCTAGCTCACATGCTACATGAACAGCGCAGTGGGCTAGGAGAATCCCAGCCTTAGTCTTTGCTTGCACAGTTTTATCATGGTTTCTGAGGTATGACTCTTCCGTTAGTGTTCAACATAATTTCAAAGATTGAGAAAAGAAAGAAATTGCCTATACTGGCAACACTCAAGAACTCTTAGGATCTTAAAAGATGAGAAATGTCCATTTTGTCTTCACTGCTTCATGTTAAGTATGCATAAAATCTTGCTTAATATATTCTATTTCATTCATCAATATTTGTTAATTGTACTATATTAGGTCAAAAAATTAAGAATTTAGACCTTTGAGTTTTTAATTATTGGAGTTTTATATCTCAAAACTCTAAAATCTTACATAACTAAAGTCAGATAATTATCAAAAATTAGAAGATTACCTATTTGGTCTGAGTACTGCTTCCAAGTTTTGTAAAAGGTTTGAAATTTCTTCTTACTTCCAGCAAGGTTTTCCCTTCAAATCTCCTTCAACCATCCTGTGGTTGAAACTCCCCATTCACTGCAACATCTCAAGCATCTGAAATATAACCATCTCAAGTCAGAACTCTCCTAGTTATAATATTAGAGTCATAGAGGTTTACAGCATGGAAACAGGTTCTGCAGCCCAACTTGTTCATGCTGTTCTTTTAAAAAAAACCCTAAGCTAATCCCAATTGCCTGCATTTGGCCCATACCCCTCTATACCTATCATAGCTATGTAACTAACTAAATGCTTTTTAAAAGATAAAATTGTAGCTTGTTCTAGACAATAGATTTTGTCTACCTCTTTTTTTAAACAGAGGCATCACATTTGCTTTTTTCCAATCTGTGGGAACAACTCCACAGTCCAGCGAATTTTGATAAATTACCATTGGTGCATTATTTCCCCCGCCATCTCTTTTAGTACCCTATGATGCATTCCATCAGGGCCAGGAAATTTGTCTACCTTTAACCAAGTTAGCTTGCCCAACACTACCTCTTTCTTATTATAGTTTCCAGGTCCTCACCTACCATAGCCTTCCTGTTGTCAAGTTTTGGCATATTATTTCTGTCTTCTTAAAATCTGAAGTTTTTTTCCAAATCTCGCTCTAGCTCTTATCCATTTGGCTATACCAGAATTTTCTTCATCCTTAAGTTAACTCTTTTGGTTGACATTCAGAATTTCAATCTAATTATGCTCAAAAAAATACTCACTTCACTCCAGCTTGTTCCAAATTCTAAAACTAAACTGCTTGAACAGAGTACTATACATAATTTAGCCCTAATTAACTTGTTGACCTTTTTTCTTATTGTTCATCTCCCAGACAACTTGGTCACATGATCATTTACTGCACGTCAGTAGTAGTTTACCAGAAATCAGATCCAAGAGAATGTAGTTGTCAAGTGACCAAAATTCCAAGATACAATATTGTTTTCTTTCTCCCAAAAGCACATGAGCCAATACACCATCAGCTTTTATATTGACACCTTGGGGCAAGTTTTCCCATTCTGCCCACCATAGTATTTGTAGCAAGTGAGGGGAAGATCGCGGAAAGGTCCGTTGGCCTTGGGTGGGATTTACCAGTTTTGGAGTGAGTGCAGCCAGACAATTCTACCCCTTGTATTTTAGAGCATAGGATAAAGCAAGGATCTATATGAGATGAAGTATGTATTCAATGGATAAAATACTGGGGAGTGGAATCCAGGTTCCAGCTCAATGGAGGATAAGATTGCTCACTAGTTCTGCTGCAGATTATGCAGATAAGGCGTCAGTAGTTATAGATGAGTTCTGCAGTGGAAGCCCAAACAGCTGTCATAAACTCCAGATAATAACTTTCAAAAGGGACTTCCAAGGCTTCAGAAGTAGTTTCAACAGTTTATTTGGATCACTAAGGCACTGCTTCTGGAGAATGTCAGTGGATCCAAGGAATACAAACCACCTGTCCTATCTCATGATGACAACTTTCTTAATCCCAACATGCCTCAGCTGACTTTACAATCCAAGTACAATTGAATCAATCTGCTGAAATACCTCACCAGGCCTCTAGGGGGAGCATACAGTGGCTGCATTCTCCTGTTCATTTTGCTGCAATCCAGCTTCAGTTATTGCTGTCAAGTTCAATTGTTCAGTGATTAGGTTCTGAAGAATAAAAGCTATTTATTTGACCGTTAATTTCTCATATATACATCATTTTAAGTTTTACTGTGAATATCCCATCTCTTTCAAATGAATAATGGATGGAAATTTAATTGGATTAAAAATTCAAAATGAAAACATTCTCCAATGTAATGCCAGCAGCAAAGATTATATCAATCTCCAACACTCTGGAAAATATACACAATTGATTTTTAACATTACGTGGTAAAAGTACCATCAATAAATTTCTTTTTGCTGTTTTACACTCGGTAAAGAAGTTTCAAAAAAGATATTATTACAAAAGTGCCCTAAGACGATTGGGTGTGATTTTACATGCTGCTCACACCACGCTTCGCTGCAGCAAGGTTGGAAAATTTGGTAGCCAGCCAAATCTCCATTCACTGTGGCAGGATGGGAAAATCCGTTATTGATGATCACGTGATTTCCTTTTTCCTCTCAGGCACCACCATTTCATCCAATATTTCAGAAGTTAGAAAATGAAAGCATAATGATGCAACACCACAGGGATTGATATGTTGTGCATTAAAAATCCAACATGTTTTCACTTCTGTCAACTTTTTCATTATGAATTCCACATGTGCACGTTTACCAACTGTCCTCACAATTTAACTGTAATATTCACTGGTAATGTTTACATCCAAAATTCAGCATTTCCAATAACACAGAGCTCAGTATTGCAGAGATGTTTTTGCCTGGACAATGCCCTGAGTGGGACATATCTAGAGGTTCTACTCCACTGGAGCAAGAGTGCAGCCACTGAATCATAATTGATCATTATTACCACTTACTACAAAAATGGAATTCATGTTCCTATGCTGTCAGCAATGGGACAATCAGTTGATGGTTTGAACTGATGTTCTTTTGCTCCGTTAGATAGGTTCTGATTTGTAACTAGATTTATTGAGGAATTGTATTTGTTTCAAAATGAACTTGTCACAACTTAGCAAGGTGACATAATTCACACAAGAGCCAATGAGCATGACAATGGTTCATCAGAATGTCAACATATTGCACAACAGATACAACAGCATATGTTATCCGTTTGCACTATAAATAAAATCAAAAAATTAACAAGGCATAACTACAAGATGCTCCATAATATTGATTTGTAACTGGCCTACTGATTCTCTGAGAATGCCCAAAATCTCATTGACTAGAATTATAAGTTCTTTAGAAATAATCACTTCTCAGGACCGTTCCCGAAACCTCATCCACACTTATTAGCAGTGCTATCTTCTAGGAGGCAGCACCTAACTTACTGCAATTACGTCCAATTGACTGCAGCTGTAGAAAGGGGACTGCAGATGCTCTTCCAATTTGAGGTACCCTATGAAGATATCTCAATTTTGTGAAAATGAACTGAGTCACAACTACCAAATCATCCCTGCAAGTATCTTATGCCTCTTCCATAGGCCCCTGGCAAAATTGACTGAGGTGAGGATCTCTTTTGGTCCACCAACATGACATCCTCCCATCCTCCTTCCTCCCAGCCCAACTGTCAAATTTTCCTGACTGGGACCAGGAGTATTTTACCCATTGCTTCTATACTGGCTTGATTGTAATCTTTATGCCGTAATAACCCTTACATGCACGAGTAATTTCATTACCAACGTGTCAGAATATAGACAGGAACACCATTAGCAAAAGCATTTGCTACTGCAGGGTGCAAACAGTGAATCAGTTTCAGAACACAGACCTGTGATATCTAGGAGTTGACTCTGAAAATACTTATACACAACACACCAGCTACTTCTAACTAATATTATTGCTTTTTTGCAATTTCATTCATCTTGAATCATTGTATTTGTCAAATATGGTTAGTTACCATAGGCATATTACTAATCTCCCATAGTGAACAGAAAAAATGCTCTTATTTTTAATTCATCAGTGGGATATGAATATCAATCATAAGGCCAGAATATATTGTCCATCATTAGTTGTTCACAAGAAGGCGATGCCGAGTCAGCCTCTTGAACCCTTGCAGTCCACGTTGTGAACATATTCACACAGTGCTGTCAAGTAGGGATTCCAAGATTTTGGCACAGTGACAGTGAAGGAAAAATAATACCATTTCAAGTCAGGATGGTGTATAATTTGGGGACAATGCAGGTGATAGTATTTCCATGCATCTGCCACCTTTTTTTTTCTAGATGGTAGATGCTGCAAACTTTCATGGTGTTTATGAAGAAGGCTGTGGTGAGATGATGCAGTGCATCTTGTAGCTACAGTGTGCCAGTGCTGGAGGCAGTAAATGGATAAGGTCTTGGATGGGATACTGATAAGCAAACTGCTCTGTCCTGCATGGTGTCAAGCTTCTTCAATGTTGTTGATGCTCCAATCATTCAAGCAAGTGGAGAATTTTGCACCATTGTCCTGATTTGTGTCTTGCAGATGGCAAAATGACCTTGATACTCATTAGCGGAGTCACAGATCGCGTAATACCCTCTGGCTTGTTCTTGAAACCACTGCATTTCTGTAACTGTTTCAATTAAGTTTCTCATCAATTGTGACATCCAGAACATTATTTTCCAGAATATCTTCTGGTGAAGAAGAGTAAGACTTTTATTAGCCGTATTTACAAAGGTAATATTACAACCATGCACCTCCTAAACTGACTACAACATTTTCAACCAACACCTTATGATTCATTTCACAAAATCCATTGATGAAAGGGTGTACGGCAATGATTTACTGATCATGTTGCCCATATTTTCACATTTGTCTCTGAATTTGTCATAAATAATGGAGGGGAATTTTCCAGTGACAAACTTCGCTGTTGTCCCACGTCAGATGTCAAACCACTTCTTTACAATATTATCTATTCAAGCCCCTTTGTCCCTATTATGTATTATTGTAGGAAATGTAAATCTGACCATCAAGTTTGCCAAGTGTGGGATGAACATATTTTTGTCTTTTTCCCATACATTTAGCTCAATGAAAATCATCTCATTAAAGTGACATGCCAATAGAAGACTTACAATTCTTCCTACAGATATCAGACTGCTCACGAATCTTTTCTAATACCCTAATGTACTCTTCATCAACTACAACTGCATCTTTTAACAAAATGTTTAATGTTTGAGAAGAAGAATGATTAATTGCCTATGTAACTTTAAAACATAATTTTCCTCCCAAATGTCATTAATATTTGGCTAATATTCTGTTGAAAATCATCAGATTTTATTCTGCTGGGCACACTGCAGTTCAACTGATTGTCCAGAAAATAAATTTTCCTTATTGTGCTCCATGTCAAATTTCATTTCTGCAATTTTTATAGATCATTTGCTTAACAGTGTAGTTATCTCAGTAAAGACAAGAGACCATTTACTCCAATTATAGTATATGGAATTACAACTCCCTTTACTTTCTTTTATTCACTTATAGGATGTGGATGCCACTGGCTAGACCAGCAATTATTGTCCATCACTAGGTGCCCTTCAGAAGATGGTGCTGAGCTATCTTCTTGAACTGCAGTAGTCTCTGAGGTGTAAATATACTCATCATGCTGTTCACGTAGGAATTCCTGGACTTTGAGCTAGCAACAAGGAAAGAATGATGATACATTTCCAAGTCAGGATAATGATCGATGCGGAGGGGAAACTCCAGGTGGTGATATTTCCAGTAACTGTTGCTCTTGTCCTTCTAGATGTCGGCTTACATTAACAATGCAATGAAGTTACTGTGAAAATTCCTTAGTTGCCACATTCTGGTGCCTGTTCGGGTACATTGAGGGAGAATTTAGCATGGCTAATGCACCTAAATAGCACATCTTTCAAACTATGGGAGGAAACTGGGGCACCCAGAGAAAACCCACAAAGACACAGTGAGAATGTGCAAACTCCACACAGACAGTGACCCAAGCCAGGTATTGAACCAGGTCCCTGGTACTGTGAGGCAGCAGTGCCAACCATTGTGTCACCATGTGATGATAGTAAGTTTCAAAGCTCCGGACTAAGGAACCTTGGTGATTTCCTGTAGTGCATCCTGTAGATGGCACACACTACTGTCACTGTTCATTGATGGTGGAGGGATGTTTATGGAAGAGATCATAATCAAGCAGGCTGTTTCGTCCTGGATCTTGTTGAGCTTCTTCAGTGTTGTTGGAGCAGTATTCATCCAGCTAAGTGGGTTCAATGTGATGTTATTGTCAAGTCTAAAATAAATAGTACTTTATATTCCTCATTGTTGCATTGATCCTTCAAACTTAGTGAATCAAGATAACACTTTAACCAATCTGTTGCACGTGCAAGTGTAAGCACTTTCTAGCCCAGCATGTTAAAGAAGTCTGTGGTTAACACATCCACCATAGAACTAAAACTCTTTGTGGCAAGTGTCATGTTCAGATTTATAATAATCTTGATTTCTTCTTTGGAATTCACTTCATTATGTGTCATTTCAAGGGTCATTTCTTCACTTTGGGAAATTCATTGTATAATACTTAGAATCACACCAGAAGCATAAGTGATTCCTAGGCATTTGTGGTTTAATTTGCCTAATGTGCCTGAATTCTAGCCCTTAAGTGGGCAACTAATATCTAGTTAAGGGTTTCATCCTACCTATATTGGTATTCAACCAGCAGCAGGAGGAGTTACAAAACCCGATAGGAGCTCCTAGTTCAGAAACACTCAGTGCCTGATTATGGGACTTGGCATTGGGAATGGGGAGACCACTGTTTCACCCAACATCTCTCACTCCCAGTCAGCAATCTTCTCCCCATGACCTCCAAGCTGCCCTCAATCACCAGTGGCCTGAGTCCTTCAGTGATCAGAAGCGACTGCATTGCTGGCAACTGCTATCATTTCCAGTGGTGCTAATAGGCAATGAAGAACTCCAGAAGGTAGGATTTCTGCTCCCAGACTCCTAAATCTCAACAAAAGCCCACCACTGGCAAATTAAGTCCCACATTGGCATTTAATTTAGCAGATGTTTCCTAACAGAAGCGATGCAAGGCTCTTGCCAACTCTCCAGCTTGTGTCCACAACCTCCGCTATCACTTAGATTAAATTACGGACATCAACTTCATTCTTCCACTGATCATCTGGTTGAGACTCTGAAAACAGTGGAGTATAATCATACACCAACAACTTACACTTTTTTTCTGCCATGTTCCACCATGACCATTAGGATTTAGTTTTATGTCCGAAAGTGTTCTCTTAATTTGCAAAATTCATCTTGAGACAATCATCCTCTGTTATTAAGTTTTCTTTCAAAGAGCTAGGTGACAAAGGATAGAACTGGAGCCAATCTTCATAAGTTTTTGCTAGTTTTATTTGCAGAGATGCACATTTTAAGCATATGATCCTAAACTAATCACCACAATTTCAGTCTCTTCTTATTTCGTGGAGCACAAATGAATCCCCAGCTGATATCCATAATTGCATACAATTAAACACAACTAATATTCAATTAGCACATGATGTTGATGTTGGAGGATTTGACCATGGAAATGCTATTGAGTGTCAAAGGGAGCGATGGATTCTCTCAGAAGATCATTGCCTGGCATTTGAATAACATATATATTACCTGCCACTTATCAGCCTAAGGCCGAATGTTGTACATAACTTGCTACAGCTAGGAACAGACTGTTTCATTCTCTCAGGAATTGTGAATAGATCTGAATCTGAATACATTCTCCACTTCTGACATGATGATGGACAAGAAGTCATTGATGAAATAGCTGAAGATGGTTGGACTTAGAATGTTGTCTGAAGAAACTCCTGCAGCAATGTCCTGTGTCTGGGATGGTTGGCCTGTAACAACCACAGACTTCTTTGTGCTAGATCAGACACCAACCTCAGAGAGTTTTTCCCCTGGCCTCCACCAACTTCGGTTTTACCAAAAATCTCCTGAACCACACTTGGTCATATGTTTCTTTTATTTGTCAAAGACAGTCAATCTCACCTCACATTTAGAATTTAGATCTCTTGTCCATGTTTCTACCAAGGCTGCTTTGGAATCTGTACTTCGGGCAGAACACAAATTGAGCACCAAAGCGCAGGTGAGTGTCAAATGTCACTTGATACCACAGCTGACAACTCTTATCAATAGTTGCTGGTGAATCACAGTATGTTACTGAGGCAGTAATTGGTTACAATGAATTGTCTTGCTTTTTGTGGACAGGCCATATCTGCACTATTTTCCATTTTGGTCAATGTCATCGCAGCAGCTGTACTAAAGCAGCTTGGCTATAGACACAGCGCATTTTGGAGCACCAGTCTGAAACGTGTTGTCAGAATCCATATGGCTTTTGCTGTATCCAGGGGACACTGAATTGCATTGGTAGAAATTCTTCTACTAATAGTGGGATATCTGATACTGCAGTAGTTTGATCACAATATTTATTAACCTATAGTTAGAACTGCTGTTTTATGATAACTGAGTGACTTGAATCTTTTAATTATAGCAGAATCATTGAACAAAGAACGAAACAGCACAGGAAACAGGCCCTTCGGCCCAACAAGCCCATGTCACCACGCCAATGTTCCCACCTCTACCCATGATCCCTGTCTATGTTTATAGATCTATGGATCGAAACCAAATTTGAGACAATTAAAGGAGAATTTGTTCTGCCAATTAGCCTAAGAGCACATTTTTGGGATGTGGGAGGAAACCGGAGCACCCGGAGAAAACCCACGCAAGCACGGGAAGAATGTGCAAACTCCCACAGACACAGGTCCAAATCCATGTATCCGCACAGCACAGCGAAAGTCACTAAGCTGTCAGTGTTGCCCATCAAATGATCCAGGGCAAACATAAACCAACAACATGAAGCATTAGAATACTCTCGAAAAAATCCCAAGAGCAACCCTCTCACGACCCATCGCGTGTATGCCCCTTGTTAGACAACAAAGCGGACCAAAGCACCTGTAGGATAAAATCAAGTACATCAAAATCATCATCTATTTACACACTTCCCAGGGACTCCCAAGGCTCATGATCCCTATTTTAAATCAGTTTTCTATACCCCTGTTCATGTGCCCATCTAAGCATCTCTTAAATAACTCCAGAGTACCTGCCTCCACCACTTTACTTGGCAGTGCATTCCATACCCCCACCACCCTCTGTGTGAAAAAACTCCCTCTAGCATCCAAATTATACCTTACCCCACTCACCCTAAGCCCGTGACCCCTCGTGCTATTCGAGTCCATCCTAGGAAAAAGCTTAACACTGTTTACTCTATCTATACCCCTCATAATCTTGTACACCTCTATTAGATCTCCTCTAAGTCTACGTCTTTCTAAGGAAAACAGCCCCAATTTGCCTAACCTCTCCTCGTAACTCAGACCTTCCATACCAGGCAGCATCCTGGTAAATCTCCCCTGCACTCTCTCCAGAGTCTCCAATCCTTCCGGTAGTAGGGTGACCAGAACTGGACACAGTATTCCAAATGAGGTCTAACTAACGTTTTATACAACTGCAACATTAAAGGCCAGCTCTTGTACTCTATACCCCTTCCTATAAAGGCTAGCATACCATATGCTTTCTTCACAATCTTCTCCACTTGCTCTGCCACCTTCAGAGACTTGTTCACCTGCACCCCCAGGTCCCTCTGCATTTCTATACTCTTAATATGTCTACTCTTTATCATATACCTTCCCCCTACATTCTTTCTCCCGAAATGCATCACCTCGCATTTAGCAGGATTGAATTCCATCTGCCATCTATCTGCCAAAGCTACCAGCTATCTATGTCCTGCTGCATCGCCTGACAATGCTCCTCACTATCCGCAAGTCCAGCTATTTTTACGTCGCCTGCAAACTTGCTGATCACACCACTACTCCCTCTTCCAAGTCATTTATATATATTACAAATAGAAGATGTCCCAGTACCAAGTGGCACACCACTAGTGAATCAACTTTCAGCTAAAAAATCACCCTTCCACTATTACTCTCTGTCTCCTATTATTAAGCCAGTTACTTATCCATCTAGCTACATGTCTTTGTATCCCATTAGCCTTTGTCAAACGCCTTACTGAAATCCATATAGATGATATCAACGGCTCGCCCTTCGTCCACCGTTTTCGTCACCTCCTCAAAAAATTCTACCAGATTCGTAAGGCACGACCTGCCCTTAACAAAGCCATGCTGCGTATCCCTAATCAGATCGCAACGCTCTAAGTGCCTATACATCCTATCTCTAAGAATCCCCTCCAACAGCTTCCCTACCACTGACGTCAAACTCACCGGCCTATAATTTCCAGGTCTATCCCTACTACCCTTTTTAAACAATGGTACAACATTAACTATTCTCCAGTCCTCTGGGACCTCACCTGTGTCCAAAGTAAAGACAAAGATTTGCATCAGAGGCCCACCAATTTCACCTCGCGCCTCCCTAAGTGGCCTGGGATAAATGCCATCAGGCCCCGGAGATTTAAAGTTTTACTGTTACTTAGAAGCTCTCACACTTCCTCCTTCGGTATGGATATTTTCCTCAACTGGCCCACAGCTCCCTAGGAGACAGGAATGGTCAAAAAGCCCCTCTCCTTCATGAATACTGACGCAAAGTATTCATTCAGGATCTCCACCATTCCCTCGGGCTCTGCGCACAGTTCCCCTCCTCTGTCCCTAAGAGGTCCAATTTTTCCTCTAACCACCTTTTTATTCCTTTTGGATTTTCCTTAATCCTATCCGCCAAAACTATTTCATGCCTTCTTTTTGCCCTTCTAACTCCCCGTTTGAGCTCCCTCCTACTCTCTCTATATGCCTCCAATGCTGTCTCCGTTCCCAGCTGCTTTGACCTATCATACGCCTTTCTTTTCTTCCTAACCAAGTCCTCAATATCCCTAGTAATCCACGGCTCTCTAATCCTACCTTTCACATCTTTCCTCTTAGCCGGCACATATCATTCTTGCAACATTTTCAGTATTCCCTTGAAAGACTCCCACATGCCTAGTGTGGACTTACTCTCGAACAACCATTCCCAATCAGTCTCCATAAGTTCCTGCCTAATTCGACCATAGTTAGCCTTCCCCCAATTCAGCACCCTGCCCCTAGGGCAACAAGCATCCTTTTCCATCTGTTTCCTAAAGTAGACAGAATTGTGGTCACTATTAGCCACATGTTCCCCTGCTACAACATCAACCACCTGCCCTGGCTCATTACTCAGAACTAAATCCAATATAGCCCCTCTCTCTAGTCGGGCTAGCCACATACTGCTCCAACAATCCTTCCAGTACACATTTTAGAAATTCCTCCCTGTCCGAATTCCCAGCTCTAAGTACCTTCCAATCCACCCTAGAGCGATTAAAATCTGCCACTATAACTACTCTGTTCTTTCTGCACCTATCCAAAATGTCTTTACATATGCCTTTTTCAATTACCAGCGGGCTGTTGGGTGGCCTATAATACACCCCTAGCATAGTAATTGCCCCCTTTCTATTCCTCAACTCCACCCACAGTGACTCCACTCCTAACTCGTCTGTATTGTCCTCCCTCTGCACCGCTGTGATGTTCTCCCTAACTAACAACACCACTCCCCCACCTCTTCTGGACCCTCCTCTGTCATGCCTGAAACACTTATACCCAGGAATGTTCAGTTGCCACTGCTCCCCTTCCTTTAACCACGTCTCTGTCACTGCAACCACATCCAAGTTCCTCGCAAACATTAAGGCCCTAAGTTCATCCGTTTTTCCCGTTACGCTCCTCGCATTGAAACAGACACACTCCAGACCTCCAAGCCCACTCGGAACCTCCTTCTCCCTGGTGTATTTCTTCTCATCCAAGCTTACTCTATCTCCCATCTCGCTCTCTACCGAGCTATCGGTCTCAGCCCCTCCCCCCCTCCATATTAGTTTAAACCCTGCTGAAACACTCCAGCTAACCTCTCAGCTAAAATATACACGCCCTTCCCATTTAAGTGTTCCCCATCCCTTCTATACAGGTGCCCTTCTTTCACAAATACTTCCCAGTTATCTACAGATATGAAACCCTCTGCCCTACATTAGTCCTTCAGCCATGCATTCAGCTGTAGGATCTCATTTCTTCCGGCCCCACTGTTACTTGGTCCTGGTAGCAGCCCTGAGATCGCCACCCTGGAGGCCCTGCTCTTCAGCCTACCCCCCAGCTCCCTGAATTGCCTTCATATATCCTCCCTGCTCATCCTTCCTACATCCTTTTCTCCTATGTGAATAATCACATCCACCTGAGTCCCCTCACCCTTCAAAATCCCCTCTATCCTATCAGACACATCTTGCACCTCTGTTCCAGGGAGGCAAACTACCACCCTGGAGTCCCGCCTTGGACCACAGAAGCGCCTATCTATTCCTTTAACCCTCCCATCCCCCACCACTATCTCCCTTCTAGCCCCCTTCCTCCCCTTTGAAGTACTCTGGTCCTCCTGCCTTACCTTTTTTACCCCTCTGCCCTCGATATTTTGGAGGACTGCCACTGAGGAAGTCTTTGAACTGCCTCCCCTCTCCTTTTTCCCCTCCCTTACAGTAATCCACTTGTAAGGGTCAGGTTCTCCATCCTTAGGCTCTGGGTCCACCACCTTACTATGCCTCCCTTCCATTATTGCCTCGTTCTCCCTGACTAAAAATGCATCTTCCAATCGTCGCTCTAGTTGTTTGACCCAAGCCCTCAGACGCTGCAGCTCCAAACACTTGACACATATGTGGACTTTCGGGAGACACCTTGCCTCCAGGAACTCCCACATATGATACCATACGCAGGTGAGGCGTCTTCACGTAATCCCTGCCATTGTCCTGAACACCTTTGGAGGTGTGAATGCAACTGGAAAACCAGTAGCACACTCTGCCTAAGCCTGCTCTCGCCCAAGCCCAGTGAGCCAAAGCCCTTCTCTCTCACTCTGCTTCCCTACTCACTCCACTGCCCATTGTCTACTGTCACTTTCTTTTTATACTCCCTGGTTTCCTTCCCAGCTACACCCACGCCTAACTACGGCTGCAAAAAGTAATCAAAAACACAGAGGAAAAACAAAGCAAATTGAAAAATTCACACTCAGCCACCAGCACTTCCAAACACTCTGTTCCAAAGAACAATGAGGTGGATTCACAGGTGAGTTCCTGATTTAGTTGGTTTAAAAGAAGTTCTGGTAATCTCTTTCCATGCTTTTGATCCACAAAATGTAACATAATTGCCTTGCTGGTTATGCCAGGACTGTGCCCACAGGCATTCTCCCACACTCACCTTACCCATGTTTGTGAAGATAGCATGAGGGCATCTTATTTATTAGGCTAGTTGTTTCCCAGGTCACCATGGCACATCTCAAGCAGTTGTCTGCTTCAAGCAGCCATAAAATTAGGCAATCGATTACCACAGAGGAGGAGCAAAGGACATGATGGAGAAGTCGAGAAAATGTACCTAGTCAATACACCTCTTCAAATCCAATCCAGTTTTTCACTGACTGCACTTTTTTTTAAAAGATTTTAAATTCCCTCTTCAGGATTACATTCTACTTTATCTGAACAAACTTAGAAACATAGTAACATAGAAGCTGGAATAGGCCACTCAGTCCTTTCAGCCTGCTCCACCATTCTTTTTGATCATGGCTGATCATCAAATCCAATATCCTGATCCCCCCTTTCCCCTATATCCTTGATTCCTTTAGCCCAAGAACCATATCTAATTTCTTCTTGAAACCAGACAGCGTTTTGGCCTCAACTATTTTCTGTAGTAGTGAATTCCACAGATTTACCATTCCCTGAAATGGGCCATCATCTGCAGCCTATCAGGGAGACAGAATTCCTGATTTCAACTCTCCCTCTGTTTAAAAAGTGCTTTCTGATTTGCCTCCTAAACAGCGTAATATAATGTATGGAATTTTATGGCCTCGCTCAAGTGAGATTAAAAATTCCCACCTGGGGTCAACAGACATTTCCTTTGTCTGTCCCTCGCGCGCTCCAATTCCATGATGGAAGGCACGGTAGAAGTCCGGCAAATAGATCACAGTGAAAATGACCATGAACAAGCAAGCTGCTATACCTGGATGTAGCCTTTGCAAGCTCTCATTTATTATAAGAAGCAGGATAAAAGGTCCAGATGATTCAAATGAAAATCTCTTGTATGTCTTATTTTTAAAATATCTCAAATTACATCCCTCTTAACTATTCTATATTTTAAATTAATTTTGATATCACCTTGAATGTAACATGTGTCATATAGTTTTACACTGAGTTTGAATACCTCAACATTGTAAGAGTGCAGCTGAAGATTCTTGTCACAACAAATTACATCTTCTCTCATGTTCTCAGATAAACAGACTGCTAAGCAGTTCATAAGCAGTTAATAATAGGATTGCCTTCACTTCATCTTCTATTTAGCTAGAAATCATGCTTTGTAATTAAATAGAGTGAATATTAATGCTAATTCTGTCAACCACATGTATATGATATTTATTTTAATTATGCAATGAATATTATTTTTATTATTTTAGTTGATACTAAGATACTTACCTTATCGAATGTTAATGTACATATTCATTAATATCTATTCTCCAAAATGTTACTAATATTTTAATATTGTTTCATAAGAATGGCAACCCAGAAGCATATAATGGAATAATGTTTTCCCATTTTGAACATTCATTTTTTTCCCTTTCTGAAGACCCACCTTTATAACACTAGGCACCCTTTAAAAGAAGCCACAGGTGACTTTGGAAAGTGTCCCTTGGCTACATGACTTTTGGGTGTATCTCAGACTAGTCCTGTCATAACCCAGCACCCATACCTATACATTGCTGGCACTAAATTTTACAACAATTGAAATAGAGGCACTGACTGATTTCCACTCTCCCTAGTCTAATGACATTAAGGTCAATTAGAATAGCTCAACAATGCTACTGATGCTGGAATCAGTTATGCAGAGACATAGCATAATTTCAACACAGAAGGATGCCATTTAGGCTATTGAGTCTATTCCATTATAAATATGAAACTAGGAATATACAAAGGAAATTTCAAATCAGGACTAAACTACATTAAAATGAGAACTGATTTATGCCTGTGCATTCTGGTTCAATTATTTCCCAATACCAAAACCAATCATTAATTGGTGCACAAATGTCAATGCCCATATAAAGTTTCTGTTGCAAATTTCAATTCTGTCTTAAAGGTTTCGTCAGGGTCAGTGGTGCTCTGTCCTCCTACCTACCTTATTTTCAGGAACATGTTAGTATTATCCAATATGTAATCACATGGTGGGATCAAACGAGGTGCTATAGCAGTGCCTGTGGTGATATCAACTAAATGTAAAAGAGGAAGCTGAGGTGGAAAACCAAGTTGTATTCTAAACAAGACTTAGCTTTTTGACTGGAATCTCACTGAGGGAGCAGTGTGTACTAAGAGCTTAATCCTGAGTAAGCCACGATTACGATGACAATCGCATTTGATTTCTTTTAAACTAAATCAGGAAAATACCTTTTAGGTTCTTTGTGTTGTTACAATAAACACATTGCCACAAAATGTTTCGTAAACTGTGGTTCAGGAAAATTACACCTAAACAGGAAGATCCAAAAGACATTCAAAAGACTGGACTTCAGCTGGAATCAAATGAGCAGGTTAGTTAACAACTAATTGGATTTCTCTTCGGTTCTGTCATTATTAGTACATGAATGCCATGTAGGTCTATTCCCCATGTTTATTTTTTGTTCTTTGTAGGAATCTGAGACGTGTGGAAATGACTCCAGGAATACTGAGGAAAAGGATGCAGAGGCCTCAACAGCTCTCACAATCACACCTGAGCAAGGTCTGGATTGAGCTATAGATACTGCATTGTTAAAGCACTACCCTCAATGTAGTTAATATACTTGGGATCGACATAATGCAAGAATTAGGTAAAATCATTGCTATGTACGACTGTTCAGCTTAGTACTACATTTGTTAAAATTCATAAGATACTGAATTTTAAACGTGGAGGTAGTGGGATAAATGTCCACAGACTGTTGCCAGTTTTAGCCCTTTGATATAGCTGTAAGCAAGAAAGATTAATGAAATCTTTGAACAGAGAGGCACTTGGAGATTAAATTAACAAAATAATGAATCTGTTTAAAATTACGAAGAGTGCGTTAATTTAAAAAAAATTCACATTACATGATTTTGCCATTCTTTTCTTACCCTACCACAACACAAGTGTGAATTAGGATTCGTAGCTTAAATCTGTTTTAACAACAGAAGAAGTGTCAGAGCGATTGACCAAGTTCCTGGTGCTCACTCACATGCAGAATGATACATATTAAGAACAAAGTAAACCTTTCACAATCTCTTTGATCTTCATCATTAGTAAGTGTGAATTAGGTCCCAGAAAGTCTATTCCCTTGCAATCTTGATACCTACCTCCACCATATTGCAGATTGGTCACCATCCTGTTCCATATGCTTTATTAAAGGTATTTTAGACTGATAATGTCTTTTTTTTAAACAGTACAGCACAGTACAGGCCCTTTGATCATCGATGTTGTGCCAAACTTTGTCCAAAACCAAGATCAAACTATCCCACTCCCTATTGTTCTGATATTCTCCATCTGCCTATCCAATAATCACTTGAAAGTTCCTAATGTGTCTGACTCCGCTATCACAGCAGGCAGTCTATTCCACACTCCAACCACTCTCTGAGTAAAGAACGTACCTTGGACATCCATCCTATATCTCCCACCATGAACCTCATTGTTATGCCCCCTGGTAACAGCTATATCCACCTGAGAGAATAGTCTCTGAATGTCCACTCTATCTATCCCTCTCATCATCTTATAAACCTCTATTAAGTCACCTCGCATCCTCCTCCGCTCTAAAGGGAAAAGCCCTAACACCCTCAGCCTTTCTTCAGAAGACCTACCCTCCAAACCAGGCAGCATCCTGGTAAATCTCCTCTGCACTCTCTCCAATGCTTCCATATCCTTCTTATAGTGAGGTGACCAGAACTGCACACAATATTCCAAATAAGGTCTCACCAAAGTCCTGTACAATTGCAGCATAACCCCACTGTTCTTAAACTCAAATCCACTGTTAATAAACGCTAACATACTATAGGCTTTCTTCACGGTTCTATCCACTTGAGTATCAACCTTCAGAGATCTGTGGATATGAACCCAAAGATCTCTCTGTTCCTCCACATTCTTCAGAACACTACTGTTGACCCTGTAATCCGCATTCAAATTTGTCCTACCAAAATGAATCACCTCGCACTTAATATACATAACTATTTCCCCATTTCAATTTCATGGCTGCCATTTGATGTTTCTTCAGCATCTAGAATTTTCTGAAGGATGTGAACCAAATTTTGCGAAGAATTGTGGGAATAATGTGGTATTTTAATGATATGTTTATTTCAGCTCTAACCAGGCAAACCTATGACAACAAACTGAAAGAGGTTCTCAAGTGTTTGGAAAAGAATTAAGTTCAGATGAAAAGACACAGATGTGAAGTATTTAGAGTTTTGTGTAGAACACAGTTCAGAACTGTGTAAAATTTTGGTCACCCAATTATAGAAAGGATATTATTAAACTAAAAAGAGTGCAGAAAAGATTTATTAGGATGCTACCAGAACTTGATAGTTTAAGTTATAAGGAGCGACTAAGTAGACTGGGACTTCTTTCTCTGGAGTGTAAAAGGCTGAGGGGTGATCTTATAGCAGTCTATAACATAACATGGGGTAAAGATCAGCTAGATAGTTAATATCTTTTTCCAAAGGTAGGGCAGTCTGAAACTATAGGGCACAGGTTTAAGGTGAGAGGGGAGAGATACAAAAAGATCCAGAGGGGCAATTTTTTCACACAGAGGGTTGTGAGTCTCTGGAACAAGCTGTCAGAGGTAGTAGTAGAGCGAGGTACAATTTTGTCTTTTAAAAAGTGTTTAGATAGTTACATGGGTAAGATATGTTTGCAGGGATATGGGTCAAATGCAGGCAATTGGGACTAGCTTAGGGGTTAAAAGAAAGGGCAGCATGGACAAGTTGGGCCAAAGGACCTATTTCTATGCTGTAAACCTCTGTGACTCTATGATTCTATGTTTCAAAACTTTGTACAGCACTTGAGTCACAGGATAGACAAGATGGATTGCATCCATCTTACCATGTGGAAGGTTTAAGTAATAATAACTACATCACATCCTCAGAGCATTTCTGAGTTCAGCTATTTTTTGGCTCCGATGAGTTAAAGCAGTAACTTCAGAAGAAGGAATTTTCAAAAGAATCGAATTAGTTTCTTGAATCAGATAGAGAGGATACAATTAAATTGTCAATAGTTACTCCAACATAATTTGTGCCAAAATCTAATTCTAATTCAAGTCTGAATCAAACAAATATGCCTGATGAAGTGAAATATTTAAGTTAAGTCTAAATCTACATCAATCTTTGTTGGAGAAAAGCCAGTCCAAGATGGGTCAAAGTCTTACCCAGTTGACATTGTCCCTTGCACAGATTCTCACATCTATTCACCCAAACACTGAGAAACTTGGGACCTTTAAACTACTTTAAACGAGAGGCGCAAGCTCGTTGGGCCGAAGGGCCTGTTTCCTGTGCTGTTTTGTTCTTTGTTCTTTCTTGTTCTTTGTACTTAAAAGAGTATGGTGACTAATCCTGTTAAAAAGGTCATATGACTTCTGTGCAGTTTCTGTGCTGAGGGAGTTCTTCAGGACCCTTCAGTGGAATCCAAACCTTTTCAATGTATGCAAGTATTTCGGCCTTTTTATTGTTTGATCAGAATCAGAGACATGGAGCAAGATCGTCCCCCGTGCGCCCCCCCCTCCCAAGGCATGTTTTGTGACAGTAGGAGGCAATGCGCCATTTGCTGGCAGTTTTATCTTATGGTCCCACCATTATCAGCAAGGTTTCTCGATGAATGTACTTCTAACCTTTTGCAATTCATACACTATGACAACCAGATCCCTCTGTATTTCAGAGCTCACTATTTAAGTAACATGCTTCTTTTATATGGCACAAATGTTATTTACCACTTATTAGCCCAAGCAAAACATTATCTTGGATCTTGCTTCATATGGGCAAAAAATTGAGAAGTTGGAAATGGTGCTGAGCAGTGTGCAAACAACAATATTTATTTACATAACTGATAACATGTTTGTGGATGCTTATCATCTCAGTCACAGGGAATCATTGCAGGAGTTTCTTTAGGTTGTGTCCTATATTTGGCTGCTTCATCAATGATCTTCCCAACAACATTATGTCAGAAAACACCAATTAGATTAGGCAGATTCAATTTGGTTTTGTGAAAGCAAGATCATCTTTGAAAAATTTGTCAGGGTTCTTTGAGGATGTAACAGCAGGGAGGATAAAAGCAAATCCATAGAGGTAGTGTATGTGGACTTCCAAAAGTTATTTATTAAAGTGCCACCTAATAGGTTACTGCACAAGATAGGAACTCATGCTATTAGGGATGATACGACAGCATGGATAGATGATTGGTTAACTACAGGGAACAGAGTCTGGATTAATCGCTAATTTTCAGATTGACAAGTGAATGAAGGGATCGGTCCTGAGCTATTTACAAGTTATATTAATGATTTGGATAAAGGGATGTATATTAGCCAAATTTGCTGATGATACTAAGATAGGTAGGAAAGCGAGATGTGGGAAGGATACAAGGAGATTGCAAAGGGATATAGCTTGGTTAAGTGATTGAGGAAAAATTTGGCAACTGGAGTACAATGTGAGAGAATAAGAGACTGTCCACTTTGGCAGGAATGAATGAAAAGCTGAACATCATTTAAATGAATAGAGAACATAGAATGCTACAGTACAGTACTTAAAAATCAATAACTATGGTATGAATCTGTATAATTTCATGTACATTGCAGTATAAATTTTAATTTGATGATCTGGTGTTCTAGCACAAAATGTTAACATGCAAGTGCAGCAATTAATTTAGAAGGCAAATGGAAGGTTGGCCTTCATTGCAAGGGCTGAGGACAGAATTTGAAGTAGGGAAGTCGTTCTATGTTGTATGGCTGTACACTGTATTGATAAGATTTCAGAATGTAGTTAAGAGTCTACTACATTGCTGTGGATTGCAGAAAGGAGATCAATCAGCCCATTGTATCTACACCAGCTTTCCAAATGTGCAATTCATTTAGTGCCATTTTCCAACCATTCGCTCTGTAGCCTTGCAGAGTCTTCCTTTCCAGATTACAGTCAAAGTCCTTCATGAATGCCTTGATTGAACCTGCTCCAACACGCCCTCAGTTAATACATTCCAGACCATTATTGCTTGCTGCATGAAAAAGCTTCCCCTCAATTCTCTTTTGCATCTTTTGCCAATTACTTTAAATATGTGCCTTCTCATTATCAATCTTTTCTCCCTATCTATTCTGTCCAAATCTCTCATGAAATTTGCTAATTGATCCTGGCTCCTTGCTTTAATATACATGTTTTCTGCTTGAACACAAGGTGGTTGTGTCTCATGTAGGCCAGACCATGTAAGGATGGCTGACTTTCTTCCCTGAAGTGCATTAATGAGCCGGATGACTTTATAACCACAATCCACGAGTTTTCTGAAGTGTGAACTCATTGGATTTACAAACTCCAGTTAGAACATAGAACATAGATCGTAGAACATTACAGCGCAGAACAGGCCCTTCGGCCTTCAATGTTGTGCCGACCAATTAAGCAAAAGCAATGACCCTCGAACCTAAACCATTCCCTTTTCATCCATAAACTTATCTACTAATCTCTTAAACGCCACCAAACTTGGCGCATCTACAACTGCAGCAGGCAGGGCATTCCATACACTTAGCATCCTCTGGGTAAAGAACCTACCTCTGACATCCGTCCTATAACTACCACCCCTTAATTTAAAGCTATGTCCCCTCATGCTAGCTTTCTCCATCCTAGGAAAAAGGCTATCAATGTCCACCCTATCTAAACCTCTAATCATCTTATATGTTTCAATAAGGTCTCCTCTTAGCCGCCTTCTTTCTAATGAAAACAACTTCAAATCCCTCAGCCTCTCTTCATAAGACCTGCCCTCCATACCAGGCAACATCCTGGTAAACCTCCTCTGTACCCTCTCCAATGCCTCCACATCTTTCTTATAATGTGGGGACCAGAACTGCACACAATACTCCAAGTGCAGCCGCACTAGAGTTTTGTACAGTTGCAACATGACGTTGCGGCTCCGAAATTCAATCCCCCTACCAATAAAAGCTAAGACTCCATATGCCTTCTTAACAACCTTATCGACTTGATTGCCAACTTTCAGGGATCTATGCACACATACACCAAGATCCCTCTGTTCATCAACACTATTAAGAGTCCTACCATTAGCCCTATACTCTACACATTTGTTATTCCTGCCAAAGTGAATTACCTCACACTTTTCCACATTAAACTCCATTTGCCACCTCTCGGCCCAGCTCTGCAACTTGTCCAAATCTCTCTGCAAACTAGAACACTCCTCTTCACTATCTACCACTCCTCCGACTTTGGTGTCATCCACAAATTTACTAATCCATCCTTCAATACCCTCATCCAGATCATTTATAAAAATTACAAACAGCAGGGGCCCCAAAACAGATGCCTGAGGTACTCCACTTGTAACCGAACTCCATGATGAATAATTTCCATCAACCCGAACTCCATGATGAATAATTTCCATCAACAATGGTATGATATGAACCGGTGTCTCTGATGCTTTAACTTGTAAAATTAGTACCATACTATCTGAGGAGTGGTGCCCTTGTGCCTTTCGAATATTGCATTAATCCTCTTGTCACACTTGTAGTTCAAGTTCAGCTTTACGTATCACAAACAAAGCATAATCTCAAGTTCATTTTCTCCTACATAATTCAGAGTACCGTGGCGCAATGTCGCTTCACAACTGCTGCTCCAGTTTCAATCAATGAATTCAGTGCTAACACAAGATTCCATTTTTGACCTTGCTGTTTATGTAGCTTAGCCATTAATGGCTGAAATTGGTTGAACATTCAAAGGAGACCCTCATTATTTATTCAGTTTCTGTGAAGGATGTCTGGTTTCTGTCTTTACTTCTGGAATTGGCATTAAACATCACTGTTTTGTAGCCACACACTTTATTACAACCATTTCTTTTTCTGTTCTTATTTCACTCTTCCCTGGTATGTTTATTGAAGGATTTATCTTACAACATTGCCCCTAGAGAGGAAACCACGCAATTAATAGCACATTTACTGTATGGAACCACTCTGGAACAAGAGCAGGTGCTGCTTATAACTCCAGCTGTTGGTGTATTTAATACTTCAACTTCTGCAAGACTGAGAAGCACTGTCAGCTTTCTAAAGCCTTTTTAAAATTAAAATTTACAGTGTAGTGTTCATGAAATTCCACATTTAGTTTCATCTTATAGTTATCGATTTTTAAATATTGTTCAAAAACAACTAAAGTGAAGTGAGGTGCATTCTGATCAGAATATGTCTAACAAAAATGCCATTGGATTTCAAACTGTTCAATGAATTTAGTAAGGGACTAAAACACTAGTGGCTGGTGTCAGCAGGTAGTATTATTTAACCAATGGAATTACAACATTGTTCTCTATGTTACCAAAAACATTCTGAAACATAATGTCTTGGGTGGCAGGGAAACAGGGAGTCTTGTGTTGATTCTTACTGGGTGCAAACTGCCATATATCACACTTGACAACTTGCTGCTTCTAATGATTTGGATAGAAAGGAATGAGAGAAAGGTCTAACAGAGAGAGAAAGATCTGAGAGTTCAGCCTCCTGAACTACCTGGATCCACTACAGTTTGCCTGTCACCGCAACAGATCCGCAGTAGACGCCATCTCCTGGTCCTGCACACAACCCTGTAACACCTAGATAACAAGGCCACCTATGTCAGACTCCTATTTATTGACTACAGCTCAGCCTTCAACATTATTATTCTCATGCAACTCATCTCCAAACTTCATGGCCTCGGGCTCGGCACCTCCTTCTGTGACTGGATTATGAACTTCCTAACTCACAAACCATAGTCAGTAAACAGAGGCAGCAATACCTTCTACATGATCATCCTCAACACTGGTGCCCCACAAGGCTGTGTTCTCAGCCCTCTACGATACTCCTTATACATCTATGACTGCATGGCCAAATTCCCCTCCAATTCAATTTTCAAGTTTCTGACGACACCAATTGTAGTGGGTCAATCTCAAACAATGATGTGACAGAGTACAGGAATGAGAAAGAGAATCTAGTGAACTGGTGCGCCAACAATAAATTGTCCCTCAATGTTAACAAAAGAGATTGTCATCAACTTCAGGAAGCATAAAGGAGAACATGTCTTTGTCTATGTCAATGGGAATGAAGTAGAAAATGTTGAGAGCTTCAAGTTTTTAGGTGTCCAGGTCAACAACAGCATGTCCTGGTTCCCCCATGCCGACACTATACTTAAGGAAGCCCACCAACTTTCTCAGAAGATTAAGGAAATTTGGCATGTCAGCTACGACTCTCATCAATTTTGACGGATGCACCATAGAAAGCATTTTTCTGGTTATATCACAGCTTGCTATGGCTCCTGCTCTGCCCAAAACCACAAGGAACTACAAGAGGTCGTGAATGTAGCCCAATCCATCACGCAAACCAGCCTCCTACCCATTGACTCTGTCTACACTTCCAACTGCCTTGGCAAAGCAGCCAACATAACTAAGGACCCATGTATCCCGGATATTCTCTCTTTCATCTTCTTCCATCGGGAAAAAGATGCAAAAATCTGAGGTCACATACCAACTGACTTAAGAACAGCTTCTTCCCTGCTGCTGTCAGACTTTTGAATGGATTTGCCTTGCGTTAAGTTGACCTTTCTCTAAATCTTACCTATGACTGTAACACTACATTCTGCACTTTTTCATTTCCTTCTCTATGAACGAAATGCTTTGTCTGTATAGCATACGTGAAACAGTACTGTTCACTATAAATTAGTACATGTGACAATGATAAATCAAATCAAACAAAGGCTACAGCTAGTGTGGTCACCAGTAAGAGGACAGCTGAGAATTCTGTAGAAATTTGCGGCAGAACATGAAAGGGAGGGCTGTCTCTGGTCAAAGAAATACATCCCAAGGAAATATAGAAACTTGAGAAGATTTGTCTTGATTAAACCAGGAGGACAAACTATTAAAATAGATCTTACTCCTCACAGTCATTTAGGAAATTCTCCAAAAAACTGTGGAAAATGCCTTTTGACCATCAGTAAAAGTTATGACTTGGCAAAATAAAGAACCCATTGGAAGCTGACAGTAGCTGTGGACAGTTTCCTATAAAGATTGTAATCTGGTGGAGAGAATGTTGTAATATATGTATATTCAACATGAGGTCCTTAGTTCAGGTTGAAGAATTTTATTTCTTTAACTTACAGTATTAGTTAATTTCTTGAATACTGGAATTTAAAATATCATGTGCAGTTTTTGTCTTCATGTTTCAAAGAGAATAAACTTGCACTGTAGGTGATACAGCAGAATTTCATTAAGTTGATTCCTGGGATGCAGGACTGAGTAAATTGGAGTTATGTTCTCTGGGGATTAGAAAAACAAGAGGACATCTCAGTGAAACATACAAGATTCTGAAGGGGTTTGATAAGGTGGATGCTGAGAGATATTTTTGCTGGTTGAGGAATCTAAAATGCAAGGGCTCGGTTTCAGGATAAGGGACTGATCATTTAGCCCTGAGGAGTAATTGCTTCACTCAAAACATTGTGAATCTTGGAATTCTGTATCCCAGAGAATTTTGGATGCCCAACAATTGAATATATTTAAGGCTGAGACAGGCAGATTATTGATCTGTCAGGAACTCAAGGGATATTGGGAGCAGACAGGAATGTGGAGTTGAAACCCAAGATCAGCCATGATCAAAATGATTAGCAGGGCAGATTTGATGGGTCATATGATCTACTCCTGCTCTTATTACTTGTACGTGTTCTTGTGTATTAGGTAATATTTTGTCAAATTGCTTTTAGTTGGTTTGTTGCTGTAAAAGTCTTAAAACCTGAATACATGCCACACAATTCTTTTAATTTGTTTACTGGGAATTCAAACCTCTTGTGTAAAATTAATGGTCACTGTGGAGATCTTAACAGTATTCATATTTATAAGTAGAGAATTATATGTTTTAATTGAAACAAATGATTTTTAATACTATCCAATTGGTTATTTTTCAAATGATAAAAGTTACAAATGCAAAGGCCTTTGGTTTAATGCAAAAAATAATATTTTAACAGCATCATCTTCCCAGGATCCTCCTTGTTGGAAAAGTACTGAAGAACCGAAGTCAGAGAGAGCAGATAAATCTCCCTTCAAACAGGAGCATGAATCACACTCACATATAGAGTTGGAACCAAATGATGAAGAAGTTGAGTTTAAGTAAGTAGCATTCAGTTATAACAACTTATATTTTGATGTGCGCAAGTGTTTGAGTTATAAGACTATAAGACATAGGAGCAGAATTAAGCCATTTGGCCCATCGAGTCTGCTCCACCATTCAACTATGGCTGATATTTTTCTCATCTCCATTCACCTGCCTTTTCCTCATAACCCCGATCCCCTTATTAATTAAGAATTCATCTATCTCTGTCTTAAAGACACTCAATGAGCTGGCCTCCACAGCCATCTGCGGCAAAGAGTTCCACAGATTCACCATCTCTGGCTGGAAAAATTTCTCCTCATGTCTATTTTAAAGGATCGTCCCTTTAGCCCAAGGTTGTGCCTGAGGTCCTAGATTTTTCTACTAGTGGAAACATGCTCTCCACATCCACGCTATCCAGGCCTCGCAGTATCCTGTAAGTTTCAAAAAGATTCCCCCCCTTATCCTTCGAAACTCCAATGAATACAAACCCAGAGTTCTCAACCATTCCTTATACAACAAGCTTTTCATTCCACATTAAAATGAGTTCATTTTAAAATGATCTTAATCATTAAAATATTAAATTCAATACAGTGTGAGACCAGATAAACTGAAACAAAAAAATTAATATTCTCACTTTGATCACAAAAATAAAAGATAATTTTGATATGGTAATGGAAAGAACGATTTTGTTCTACGTCATGACTAATTAAATGCAGGTTAAGGGTTTACTGGAAAATAAACAATACTTTGACAGTGATGAAACATCCCAGGTAGCTATCACTTGCATTGAATACTCAAAGCTCACTCCTGTCCTTGGACATAAGAATTAAGGACTGTCTGGATCGAATAAACCTGCTGAATTTAAACGTAAACATGGGTTCTGATTTTCATTTACTGGATATTCAGATTTGAATTGCTTTGTAACATGATAGATTTTAGAGAGAGCTTTAAGTGCTATCTGTTGCAACAGCTGTCCCTGTACTTACAGATTATGTTGTGGATGAAGGTGAAAATAATCCTAACTGGGAAATTCAGAAAAGTCCCAGTGGACTTCTGGTGGTTTGGTTCACTCAAACATTTCTTCAGAGCATCAGCTACATTTTCTTTTGCATTACTGACGGAACTAACCAGACTATCATTGAGTATGTTTGTGTCGAATCAAAAAGAGATTTTGTTTTCATCTGGTTGTACAACTTCATGGCATAAACTATCCTCCAAATATTGTGTCCTATTTAATAATTTGCTGTATGCTGATTGTAATCTTAATGCCATCTTCTTCAAGTCTGCATTGTCACCCTGGGTAGATGAATTATTTTGCTTGGCAGCATGTAGCAATGCACATACCACTATAAAAAGCTGTGGCAGTTACGTGTGAACATATCAATTAGGAGCAGCAATATGCAACTTATTCCTTCGAGCCCACATTACCATTCCATAAGATCTTGGCTGAACTGATTATAATCCCAACTCTTGATAACATTGCAGAGAATCATAGTATGTAATTTTCACAGAAATCGTGGCAGGCAGGACCAGAAAATCCTGCCCCTAGAATCCAAACGATGCAGAAAGAGCAATTCAGATCATTAAGCCCAGCTAGACCTATCCCATCCCCATGCATTTAACCCACTAATCTCCTAACCTACACATCATAGAATCATAGAAACCCTTCAGTACAGAAGGAGACCTTTCAGCCCATCGAGTCTGCACTGACAACAATCCCACCCTATTCCCATAACTCCACATATTGACCCTGCTAATCCCCTGAGACTAGGATCAATTTAGCATGGCCGATCAACCCAATCCGCACATCCCCGCTACAGGGGATGGAAGGAAACGGAAGCACCCAGGGAACGTGCAGACTCCGCACAGACAGCAACCTAAGCCGGGCACCAAACCCAGGCCCCTGGCACTGTGAGGCAACAGGGTCAACTGCTGTGCCAATGTGAGGAGATATTTGGACAGGTAACCAAACGCTTGGCAAAGAAGCAGATTTTAACCCCTTAAGAAGGAAGAAATGGAGAGAAAGTGAGTGGAAATTTTTAAAATACAAGATTTTGCTAAGGGCAGTACACTAAATTAGCACTGCTGCCTCACAGTGCCAGGAGCCCTCACTCGAATTCCGGCCCGGGCCATCATCCATGTAGCATCCACATGCCACCTCCTCCCCTCTCACTATGCACGGGCCTCCTCTGGGTACCCTGGCCCCACTGCCCACACTCCAAAGATGCATGCGCCAGGTGGATTAACCACGCTAAACTGCCCCTTAGTGCCCAAAGATGTGCAGGTTAGGTGGATTGGCCATGCTAAATTGTGCTTTAGTATCCAAAGATGTGTGGGTTCAACAGACTGGCCATGCTAAACTGTCCCCTAGCATCCAAAGCTATGCAGGCTAGGCGGACTAGCCACGCCAAACTGCCCCCCCATATCCAAAGATGTGCAGGGTAGGCAGACCAGCCATGCCAATCCTGCCCCCCTGGGTACCCAAAAACGCATGGACCAAGCGGATCAGCATTAGAAATTACCCCTCAATATCCCAAAATGTGCAGGCCAGATAGACTACCCATGCTAAACTTGTGGCCTGTCAAAACTGCTCCGCTATTTTGATCATCAAATTCAATAATATCCTGATCCCCCTCTTCCCTCGCATATCCCTTTAGCCCCAAGAGCTATATCCTCTTTGGCATGTTAGCTACAACTCCCACCAATTTAGAATGCACCTAGAAAGCATTCTTTCTGGTGATCTCACAGTTTGGTATGGCTCCTACTCAGCTCAAAACCACAAGAAACCACAAAAGATCACAAATGCAGCCCAATCCACCACACAAACCAGACTCCCATCCACCAACCCTGTCCACAGCAAAAGCAGTCAGCACAATCAAGGACCCCATGCACTAAGGATCTATTTAGCATGGCCAATAAACTTAACCTGCACATCTTTGGACTATGGGAGGAAATTGAAGGATCCAGAGGAAACTGACAGAATCCCGGAGAGAATACACAAACTCCACACAGTCACCAAAGGCAGGTAGTGAACCCGGATCCCTCACACTATGAAGCAGCAGTGTGAACCACTGTGCCATAGTGCCTCCCATTGGCTTTTCAAGAATCTATTCAGCTCTGCCTTAAAAATATTTGGGGGGGGAGGTGTTATGTGATGCGAGTGCGGGAACAGCTGTGCTTCCTTGAACTTTGGCTCTATCAGCTTATATCCTTTCATTTAGCGCTCTTACACAGCTCGTACTTACCTAATCTGGGAGTGAAAACTCCATATTATGTCCCTGGAAGATTTCTGGTTAAAACATTAGTGACATGATATTAAGAAATATTAAGAAAATCATCCACAAAAGGGAGCAGTCATAAGTACATTGATTGGAGCAGATTCTTCAATATGGCAACTTAGCGAATGAACAGGCTCTCAATTTGGCACTCTCAAAGGCATTACTATTGATGACTGCTAATAGTATTACGGTCATTGGTGAGAAACTCGGTCCATTACCACAAAGTATCAATGCTCATACTACAGGACTGTAGAATACTGGTGAAAGACTTGATGAAGTGGAGGAGAGAACTTTTACTATCGAAAATATAACTTCCTCCATTGAGGCCCACTTATAATCCTTGGAAAAGCAGTTGCATGATATGTTAGAATTCCTTAATGATCTGGAGAATTGAGACCAGAGGAAATATGTTTGGATAGTCAGTTTGCCAGAGGCAGCTCCCAATTAAGTTCTTTGAGAGCTGGCTACCACATTTCCTTAATTTAAAAACGAAAGCTGGGAGCATGAAGTTAGGAAGGGCACATCATATCTTATCTGAGCCTAGGGTCAATCAACAACCCCAGCCTATAATTATACATTTTCAACTTCAAGGATGGCTAATGAGTATAGGAGGCAGCTAGCTGTAATTGGGTCTTGTTCTATGATGGAGCAAAGGTCACTTTATTTCAAGATTTCTCAGCAGTAATACAACAAAGGCTCAAGGGCTTCAATGAAGTTCAAAGACATCCGAAAGCCATTGGAATGCAGTATGTCCTCTGTATCCTGCTAGACTGACATACAATGGGGGGATTTTCCTGTCCCTTCTCCAACACGGGAATTTGGAGCAAATGGGAGAGACCATGCAAAGGTCCATTGACCTCAAATGAGTTTTCTGGTTTTGGAGCGAGCGCGGCAGAAAATCCTGCCCAATAACTCTGTAAAGATGATCAATAATCTGACTAAAGACATGACTTTTGTTAACTCTCAGGAAGACAATAATTTTAAAGAACAGACGGCAGTTCACTGTAAAATCCAGACTCTGTCTCTTGTCATTATAACTCCTTCCTGATTCTGTAGTTGTACTTATCACTCTAATAACAGGATGCTAGTAATTGAGACTACAGTGCATTTTTATTCTTAAGATTGGCAGAGATTTCCATTCGTTCTTAAAGGAAAACGTCCCTCAGTGTTCTCCTTCTATTTAAGGAATACACTTGAAAACACCTCAATCTGTGCAAAATATATCCTTCTTCCTTTCTTTTCATCTATATGCCTATAATAGTGGTATATGTTTTATGGTCTCCGTTGCTCTAATAAACACAAATAGTATCATTGATGGGAGCTGGGAGAGTAGCTTAAGTCTCAATAGGAGCGGTTAGAATGTAGAAAAAGATGTTTTGCACTCACCCTTTTGTGACATATTTTGTCTCCTCTTTTTTAATGAGAAAGACTCCTTTGTGTAATTATGGAATGTTTGTAGGTTTAGCTCTACAGGGCCTCAGATTTGTTGGGGTGAGTGCTGCCATGAGAATAATCCCTGATCAGGATGTTGTCTCCTCAGTGGGAATGATGATGCTGCTGCTGGGACAACACATAACTGATCCTCTTGACCGAAAACAGTGCTGTAAAGGCATTTAATATTTTTTCTCTTCAATGGGCTATTAGAATTGCTGGCAGAGGGATAACTTGTTGGCCATTCCTAATTGCCCTTAAGAAAGTGGTGGGAGCCAAATTCTTGAACCATCTGGTGCAGTTACACCCTCAATGCCACTGGGAAAGGAGTTCTAGGATTTTGGCCCATTGACAGTGAGGAACTGGAAATAGTTCCAAGCCAGGAGAATGTACACAATTTGGGGAGGACCTCGCAGACTATGATGTTCTCATGCATCTGCTGCCCTTCTCCTTCTAGGTGGTAAAGTTTGTGAATTTTGAAGGTATTGTCAAAAGGAGCCTTAGTGAGTTGCTGCCATGTATCTTGTAGATTGCACACACTGCTGCCTGTGTGTCAGTTGGGAGGAACTCAACTCAATGAGGTGCCAACCAAGTTAGTTGCTTTGCCAAGATGGTGTCAAGCTTCTTGAGTGTTGTTGGAGCTGTACTCTTCCAGATAATAAAGAATATTCAATCACTCCATCACAATTCTGACTTGTACTTTGTAGAATGTGAACAGGCTTTTTGGAGGCAGGAGTTATTTACCTGTCTCATAAATCCCAGCCTTTAACCTGGCCTGCTCTTGTAGTCACAATATTTGAATATATATGTGGTTAGTCCAATATAAAGTTTCTGGTCAATAGTAACTCCCCATTCCCCACCCCCTCCACTCCAGGATGTTGATAGTTGCAGTAATGCTATTAAATGCTATTCAAGGAAACTTGAAATCCCTACACTGCAGAAGGAGGTCATTTAGCCCATCAAGACAGCATGAATTCTCCAACAGAGCATCTCACCGAGGCTCACTCCCCACCCTATTCCTGTAACCCCATGCATTTATCCCGCTAATCCACCTAACCTACACATCTTATGATGCTAAGGAGCAATTTAGCATGGCCAATCCACCTAACCTGCACATCTTTGGCGTGTGGTTAGAATCTGTTTTGTTAGAGATGGTCATTGCCTGGAACTGTGTGGCCTGGGCCCTGATGAATTGTGAATTATACTGATCATTGTACAATCATCACTAAACTTTCCCACTTCATGGTGTAAGGAAGGTCATTAACACAACAGCTGAAGATGTTTGGGTCTCACACACAGTCCTCAAGAACTCCTGCAGCAATATCTAGCTACTGAAATGATTGGCCTTCGACAACCACAACTTTATTCAACAAACATTCATTCCCTTCACCATCAATGCACAACAGCAATCATGTGTACCAGACACAAGATGCACCGCAGAATTCACCAAAGTTCCTTAGGAAGCATCTTTCAAACCCACAACCACCGACATCTAGGAGGATATGATAAACAAATATCTGGGGAAACCACCAGATGGAGATTCTCCTCCTAGTCACTCACCACCCTGACTTGGAAATAGATCACATCAAAATTCTGAAATTCCTTCTCTAAAAGTACTGTAGGTGTACCTATACCTAAAGAACTGCAGCGGTTTAAGAAGAAAGCTCACCACCACTGTGTGATGGGCAACTAAGGGTGGACAATAAATGCTGGCCTAGCCAATGAGTCACACATTCCATAAATAAAAAGAAAAAGCTTCCTTTTTGTTACATATGACTCCAACCAGTGGAGAATTTTCCCCTGATTCCCATTGATATTGATTTTCCCAATGTTTCTTGGTGGCACGCTTGGTTAATGTTGCCTTCATGTCAAGGGTAATCACTATTACATGCCCTCTTGAGTTCAATGCTACTGTCCATGTTTGTACCAAGCTACAATAGTTCAGGAGTCCAGTGACCCTTGCAGAATCCAAACTGAGCATCATTGAGCAGCTTGTTTGCTTATCTTTTATCCAAAGCAGTCCAAACCTCCTTTGAGCTGCTGGGTTTCTCAGGCCTGGGAAATGCACATGACCCAGTTTAAACTTATAAGTCAAATGTCTAATTCCCAGACTCAATAGAATGTAGAATGGACAACTTGCTTAGTTAAACTGGGAAATGGAACGGTTAGAAATGGTTTGGGTTCGGAACTGATATTTAAAGTCGTATTCAAACTCAGCCATTTTTGGATGTTAACCAGTGGAGTGTCCCAGTGGAGTGCCCCAGGGATCTGTGTCACCTGTGGAGTGCTCCAGGGATCTGTTCTGGGACCCTTGCTGTTTGTCATTTTCATAAATGATCTGCATGAGCAAGTGGAGGGATGGGTTAGTAAGTTCGCCAACAATACAAAGGTCGGTGGTGTTGTGGATGGTCTGGAGGGATGTCAAAAGTTGCAGAGGGACATAGACAGGATGCAAGACTGGACGGAGAAGTGGCAAATGGATTTCAACGCGGATAAATGTGTAGTGGTCCATTTTGGCAGGAATAATGGGATGAAGGAGTACAATATCAAGGGTAAGTGTCTTAGCTGTGTTGAAGAACAGAAGGATCTTGGGATCCGGGTCCATAGGACTCTTACATCGGCCTCGCAGGTGGAGAATGTAGTCAAGAAGGCATACGGTGTACTGGCCTTCATTAATCGAGGGATTGAGTTTAGAAGACGGGAGGTAATGATGCAGCTTTATAAGACCCTTGTCAGACCCCTACTGTGCGCCTTACTATAGGAAGGATGTAGAGGCTATTGAGAGAGTGCAGAGGAGATTTACAAGGATGTTGCCTGGATTGGGAGGCATGCCTTATGAAGATAGGTTGAGGGAGCTGGGACTCTTCTCCCTGGAGAGACATAGGTTGAGAGGCGACCTGATAGAGGTTTATAAAATGTTGAGAGGAATAGATAGGGTGGATTCTCAGAGACTATTTCCCCGGGCTGAAATGGTCGCTATGAGAGGACACAGATTTAAGGTGCAGGGAAGCAAATACAGAGGGGATGTTGGGGGTAAGTTTTTCACTCAGAGGGTGGTGAGTGAATGGAATCAGCTGCCGTCTGTGGTGGTAGAGGCGAACTCACTGGGGTCTTTTAAAAGACTTCTGGATGAGTTTATGGGTTCTAATGGGATAGGGGGTTATAGAGAGGTCTGTGGCTTGGTAGGTATAGATGTGATTGGCGCAACTCGTGGGCCGAAGGGCCTGTTTGTGCTGTAGTGTTCTATGTTCTATGTAAAATTGCTCCCACAGTGCTGTTCATTTTAATTTGATCTTTCACTTTAAACCTGATTCATTTGTTTCTTGAAATAAGGCTAGTTGTCTGTCAAGGACCCAAGGATGTTCTGTTGGAGCATGAATGCTCTGTATTTGGGTTGTATAAAATAACAACTTAATTTAAAAGTTGTTTTGCAATCTGTAGAAATGAGTTTGTGACTAACAGATGACAGGTATTTATTTAATGCCTAGCATATGTACTTTAAAATGATAAAATCCAATTTACATGCTCTGATATTTAAAGTTCTATACAAAGTTCTTTGGAAACTTGTTAAACTCGGCATGCCCCATGTTGTTGGAAAATATGATAATGGTGTTTTGTTAACTGTGGTCAGGCAAGATTACATGAATAAAATATTGATTTTTGATAGGATAGTGCTGACATTTTCCACTCCTAATGTAGGCAAATGTCATCAAGTGTTCTATCTAACATAAACAATAGAATAACCATCCATCACTGGCTGGTGATGGCAGTGTGTGTTGTGTCCTTTGAGCACGCACAGTACAAAGACAATTAAGAGATTTATGGTGTGTCACTATTTAGGCATTAAAGGAATTGCCAGAAGCTTTGATGAGAAAAAGTAAACAAACTTAAGAATTCAGGACAACAGTGCACTAATACTTTCCACATTAGGCCATGGCTGTTTTAGCACCTCATAGTGAATCCCAGATTACAACAAAGCAATTAGGATTAGTGTGTGTGGTCATGCAGTCTCCATTTTGAAAGGATGTATACAACCTGACCTCAGGGCTAACCTTTTACTCATGCAAGAGCTATGAAGAAGATAAAGAGATGCTGGTGAAGGAAATGTGAGCAGAATTTTTTCCAAAAAATATCTAAGAGAGCAATCTTAAGCCCACACTTGCCATTTATGCAAATACCAGTGCGTGCTGAAAATTCAGAAATCACAGATCTCAGCAATGAGATTGTGATCTCAGATCTTCCTTACCCCTCGCGGGCAAAGTTATCAGGTTCAAGCCCACAACATGAATGAACCTGTTTTACATGAATTTCAATGTATTTCTATCATTAATCCGCTTCCACACCAGATATTGACCCGCCACCATATATTGAAGCTGCTAGAAACAGACAAAGATTATTTAAATATATATTTAAATGTATTGAGATAGATATAAAATTGGTTGGCAGATAGGAAACAGCGAATAGGAATAAATGGGTCTTTTTCCAAATGATAGGCAGAGACCAATGCTGGGACTCCACCTATTCACTATATATATTAATGATTTAGATGAGGGAACTAAATGTAATATCCCCAAATTTGCAGAAGACACAGAGTTGAGAGAGAAGGGGATACAAAGGAGGAGGATACAAAGAATTCAGTTTGACTTGGACAAAGAACAAAGACCAAAGAAAATTACAGCACAGGAACAGGCCCTTTGGCCCTCCAATCCTGTACTGACCATGCTGCCCGACTGAACTAAAATTCCCAATCTTCCAGGGACCATATTCCTCCATTACCAACTTATTCATGCATTTGTCAAGACATCCCTTAAAAATCATTATTGTATCTGTTTCCACCACCTCCCCCAACAATGAGTTCCAGTTACCCACCACCTCTGTAAAAAACTCGCTTGTACATCCTCTTGAAACCTTGCCCCTCGCACCTTAAATCTATGCCCCCTAGTAATTGATTCTTCCACCCTGGGAAAAAAACTTCTGACTATTCACTCTGTCCATGCCCCTCATACTCATGTAGACTTCTATCAGGTCCCCCCTCCACCTCCATTGTTTCAGTGAGAACAAACCAAGCTTCTCCAACCTCTCTTCATAGCTAATGCCCTCCATACCATCCTAGTAAATCTTTTCTGTACCCTCTCCAAAACCTTCATATCTTTCTGGAAGTGTGGCAATCAGAACTGAACACTATATTCCAAGTGCAGCCTAACTATGTCCTATAAATCTGCAACATGACTTTCCAATTTTCAAACTCAATGCCCAAGTTGAGTGTGTGGACAAATGAATGGCAACTGCAGAATAATTTGTATAAATGCAAGGTTATTCACTTTGGTAGCAAAAACAGGAAGGCAGATTATGGTGATATATGAATGGTTATTTATTAGAACAAGGAGATGTGCAACAAGACCTAGATGCTCTTGTACACCAGTCACTGAAGATAAGTATGCAGGTGCAGCAGGCAGTAACAGGGCAAATAGTATGTTAGCCTTCATAGCGAGAGGATTTGAGTACAAGTGCAGGGTTGTCTTGGTGCAATCATATGGGGCCTTGGTGAGGTCTTATCTGAGGAAGGGTGTTCTTGTTCTAGAGGGAACAGGAAGAAGGTTTACCAGGCTGATTCCTGGGATGGTGGGACTGATGTATGGGGAGAGATTGAGTTGGTTAGGATTGTATTCACTGGAGTTCAGAAGAATGAGGGGGAGGGAATTCATTGAAACCTTAAAATTCTCACAAATAGACAGGGTAGATATAAGAAGGATATTCCTGATGGTGGAAGTATCCAGAACCAGAGGCCACTAATTGAGAATAAAGAGTACACTGTTTAGGACTCAGATGAGGAGAGATTCACCTATCCAGAGAGTGGTCAGCCTGTAGAATTCGCAACCACAGATAGTAGTTGAGGTCAAAATGTTGTACTCTTTCAAGGAGCAGTGAGATATAGCACTTGTGTGAAGGGGATCAAAAAGTATGGGGTAGAGATGGGATCAACCTGTTGGGATGGATGATCAACCAGGATAAACGTCAGAAATGGTTCAAAAGGCCAAACTGTCTCCTCCTGCTCCTATTTACTATATTTCTATGTAAATGCTTCTTCAAGTTTGCTAATCTAGTTCCCACTCTCATTGGACAGGAACCAGGTTATGTCCAGGAGCTGTGGCTGGGAAGATTCTGAGGTTTTGCATCATCGCTGAATGTAATCGCCTGAAATTCTCCAACCCTAAATTGCCCTGACACGATCTGTGCCAGATGCAACATGGCTGGAAAATTGCAGCCGTGAAGCCTAGTTATTGCGGCATTGTTGGATTTTTATTCTAGATATTTTTCTCAGGTTTAGGTCAAGCTAGAAACTTGAAACATATCTTTGCACAGCATTGGAGCATAGATGCCCATGAGATTCATGGGTCCTGTTTGAGTTGAGAGGCTGATGGATTGAACACTTCCGAACAATTGTGTGGTGATTTCCATGATCAAAAGTAACAAATTCCTTACAACAAAGCCTAAATCTTGCTCATGATTTCCTCTAAACCTTCTTTCCATCAGATGAACATGTAATGCTTTTCTGTCAATAATCTGCTGTCAGCAAGTCTGGTCTCTTGAATGGAAACTATCTTAATGCTCAGTTTATCAAGTTCTTTATTATTCATGGCTGTCTCATGCACATTATTGACCAGTTGGAAGTCATCCATCAGCCCCACACTGACATTGTCAAAGAGTTGGCATCCTCTTTGTTTTCAACTTGTTTTATTTGTGACGGTCTGATAGACTCCACCCATTTGTTAAGCAGAGACTCAAATCTCCAAATATCCATCAAAAGCTAAGTCCTGGGCAGCCAGAACATATTCTCTGGGTCACCTGACTTTGGTGCTGAACCCACCTTTGGGATTGGGAATGTAAGAAGGTAGGAGCTTTCACCTGCACTCACCCTAAGCTTGGAAAATTCTGCCCAAGGTCAATAGACCTTTGCATGGTCCATGTTCTGTTGGTTATAATTCCCATGCTGGGCAAGATAGGAAAATTCCACCCAGAATATTTGGCGCAGTCAGTGGTTCCCTGTATTCTACGAAAATCTGCAATCGCCACAAACCCACAGGCCCTTTCTAGTTGTATCTGGTAGTCCATTGTGAAATAGATGTAATGTTTTGCCCTTTTGAACCTAGCATCAATGCAGACCTTGATGCAGTGGCGTGCAACATGTCATGTTATGTCACTGCTGCCTGAAGGGACTCTGTTACAAAGAGATTGAGCACAGCAATGACCTAGACAGATCAGGGTGACCCCCAACACAATTAGTCAAATCTCCTCACCCAGTATTTCACAAAGGGATGTGACTATGGCACTTGATTTGATTTAATTTATTATTGTCACGTGTATTAACATATAGTGAAAAGTATTGTTTCTTGTCCGTTATACAGACAAAGCATATCATTCATAGAAAAGGAAATGAGAGAGAGCAGAATGTAATATTACAGTCACAGATAGGGTGTAGAGGAAGATCGACTTAATGCAAGATAAGTCCATTCAAAAGTATGCCAGCAACAGGGAAAAAGCTGTTCTTGATTTCAATGGTATGTGACTTCAGATTTTTGTATCTTTTTCCAGAAGGTGGAAGAGAGAATGCTCAGTACGTGAAGTCCTTAATTATGCTATGCCGAGGCAGTGGAAAATGTAGACAGAATCAGTGAATGGGAGGCTGGTTTGCGTAATGGATTGAGCCTCCTCCTGTATCGTGCTTCAGACAGTTGCTGATAGCTCACTCTGCCTTCATACTTGAGGGACTATATAATTCCTCCTGTGCCTCTGATGGGGATGCACAATGGCTTCATCACCCTCTCTATCTGCCTGGCACAGCTCAGGAATCCTCATGCACCATCAGTGCCTTCTGGACCTTCTGCTCCGCCCTTCTTCCTCTCACTTTCCTCTTCATCCTCCTGATTGGAAGACATGTATCCTTGTCAGACCCTACTTGGAGTACTGTGCACAGTTCTGATCCTTATCAGACCCCACTCGGAGTACTGTGCGCAGTTCTCGTCTTTGTCGGACCACACTTGGAGTACTGTGCGCAGTTCTGGTCACCTCACTACAAGTAGGATGTGGAAGCTATTGAAAGGGTGCAGAGGAGATTTACAAAGATGTTGCCTGGATTGTGTGGCATGCCTTATGAGGATAGATTGAGGGAGCTAGATCTTCCTGGAGAGATGAAAGATGAGAGGCGACCTGATAGAGATTTATAAGATGTTGAGAGGGTGGATTCTCGAAGACTATTTCCCAAGGCTGAAATGGTCACTACGAGAGGACACAGGTTTAAGGTGCTGGGGAGTAGGTACACAGGAGATGTTCGGAGTAAGTTTTTCGTTCAGAGGGTGGTGAGTGAGTGGAATTGGCTGCTGTCGCTGGTGGTGGAGGCGAACTCGCTGGGGTCTTTTAAGAAACTTCTGGATGAGTACATGAGATTTAATGGGATTAAGGGTTATAGGTAAGCCTAGTAGTATGGATACGATCAGCGCAACTTGTGAGCCGAAGGGCCTGTTAGTGCTGTAGTGTTCTATGTTCTATCTCATAGACATCACAATCCCCATATTTATCCTAGCTTGAAGGCTAAGGCAATGATCAGGGTCTAAATGGACTTCTCTGCAGGAAGAATAAGGCCTTTAAATAAATTAAGTCTCAAATGCAAACTCTGCTTTTTGCATGAACCACCTCCAGCAGTCACAGAAGCCTCAATTGTCAAGGTGAAATTCAGCGCATAGCTGAAGATATTAAACCTGCCCTAACAAGCTGCCAAATAAAAGGAACAATTAATTCATCTGGCGTGGAACACATTCTGCAAGTATTTTACCCTCTCTCGCTCTCTCTCGTTCTCTAAAGCATTCTGCATTCATTACTCATTTTCCTTGTCACTTCATAGAAAGTGAACGCCTTCAGCCTAAAACAGCAATTGAACAAAAACTTGAACCTTGGACCTGCAGTTTAAAAATCTGGTACTCTACTGACAGAGTTGCCCAGGCCCTGCAAGCATTTTATTGCTCAAACTACATATGATTCCAGTCAATTTCCTGATTAACAAGTTTAAGTACTGCCTTTAATGAAATTTGAATAATGCAGGCAAACTCTCAATTCTTAGCCCTGCCCACTAGCCATGTTATCCAGAACTGATGTGATGACATCAGGAATATAACCCAAAGTCATTGTACTCCATAATACTTTGGTGGCTACACATCATGTTCCTATTGTCACAATGTATTATTCAGCCCATATGGTGTGCCCAACAGCTCAATGCGATCTTTCATGTCTATAGTTGAAGTTAGTATGTCTTCTGCTTTTATGAGCTAGTTTGCTTCTCATTTTCAACACATACCACTGGCTGGCAGACTGTGAAAAAGACAGCAAAATGCATCAGCCTGTCCTACCATTGAGAAGGCTTCAGATGTGGCTGCTCATGGCGACATGGGGTGAATGTGCTAACTCCACCCAAAGCCAGTGCCTCTGCAATTTCCACCTTCACTTCCTCAATGTTCTTTGATGCATCCCAGCTGGTCCTAGTCGCTTATCAACTTGAAATTGAAAGATTTTATAATATTATCTCTATTGATTACTAACCCATCCGGCATCTCAACTACTTCCTCTTTTACTTTTTCCTTGATAACGACAGATTCATTTAGTACTCACGTCATGTCCCCTTCTTCTGTGCCTCGGTCTTTCTGGCCACTAATCGTTCTACTAGTTCACCTGCTACCCTTTTCCTATTTATTTGCTTATAAAAATCTCAGATTTTGTTTTATGCTTGCTCTCAATCTCTTCTCAAACTTCTTCCTTGTCTTTCTTTCTTCGCTTCCCCTCTAAATTCCACATATTCAGTCTGCTTTTCATATGTAGTATCAACTGGTGATCCGTGCCATGTCCCCTTTTTCTGCCTCATTTTATTTGCTATCTCTTTCATTACCTAGGTCATTCAGACTTTGGTTGTTCTATCTCTCACCTTGTGGGAATGTATCATGACTGTATCCACAACTTTACCCAAACCACCCCAGACCTCTGTTATCACAAAGGCATTATATTAATCTGCATTGGCACCTCTCTTGCCTTCTGCATAGGAGAAGCTGTAAAACATTGAATATGCGTGTCGTGCTGGCGTGTAGAATGGAGATTATGCAATGATATGAGATTCTTACAAAAAGAGCAAAGTAGAATTAATGTGGCACCTTCAGTGTTCCAAGTGTGTTCCAAAGCATTTTGCAGCCAGTGAATTACTTTTGAAGTGCAATGTTGCCTTGGTGGCCACTGCCATCAATTTGCACAAAGCAAATGAACAGTCAGATAAAAGCAAAATATTGCAGATGGTAGAAACTGAAACAAAAATAGAAAATGCTGGAAAACTACAGCAGGTTTGACAGCATCTGTGGGGAAAGAATAAAGCCAACATTTTGAGTCTAGATGACCTGTGATTGTGGTCAATGCAGACTCGATGGGCTAAATGGCCTCCTTCTGCTCTACAAGGATTCTATTTTAAAAAAAGGCAGAATTGACCCCCTGTCCCTGGTGCTGCAGTGCTAACCATTGTTCCATCCCAATCATCTCACCACTACAACCATAAGAACATAGCCACCTAATGATTGATTAACTAATTAATAACCTGATTAATGAATTTTCCAAATAGTTTGAATTAGTTTATATCTAGGGTTAAATATTTTTTGTGCATAAGTGTTAATTTTTATTTTTGTGTTTCTTTGCAACATTTTTATTTTGCAGCATTTCATCCTGCGATAAGTGTAACCAAGAACAATCTATACTTAACAATGATTTAACTGATGTACAGCTGCAGAGCTTAGTGACACGTATGCGGGAAAGGACATCGCTGTATAAAGAAAAGTTACTTGATCAGGATAACTCATCAGCAGAAGAAACTCCACCAGTTTGTAAGTTCTGCATCCATGACTTCAGATGCAAAGGTCTGGTAACTAATGATTCACATAGCAGGCGGTAATTAATGTACCGTGACATTTAGTCATGTAAACTGATGAGTAATGTATCAAGAGATAATGTAATTAATAATATGCACTTGTGTTCAGAGACCAAAGCTTGTTTTGGGCTTATTTTGATTACATTAATTTTGGTTCCAAGTTCTTCAATATAATCTAAAATGAAAGCAGCTAAGAATCTTGCAAAATGTTGGATTTCCAGTAAAAGGAAATAAAATTTAAAGGACTAAGTAAACTTCTGTTGCTTTATGAACATCTCTTACGGAGTTCAATGAGCGTGATAGAGTACATGCTAGAGTAGATTGCGTGTGGTTTTCAAAACGAACTGACATAATGGGCTAACTGGCCCTTCCTTGCTCTGTGAACCCTTTTTTCAGAAGGTGGCGGCAAGATTGCCGGAATTCTACTACCCCGCCTGCCACAGGAATCGGAGTGGGTGAGGGGCGGAAAATGGGAAAATCCATTGACCTCAGGTGGAATTTTCTGGTTTTGGGTCAAGCGAGGCCGTAATAACCCGCCCTCATAGAGGGTGGCATGGTAGCACAGTAATTAGCATGACTGCCTCACAGCGCCAAGGACTTGGGTTTGATTCCTGGCTTGGGTCACTATCGGTGTGGAATTTGCACGTTCTCTCTGTGTCTGTGTGAGTTTCCTCTGGGTGCTCCAGTTTCCTCCCACAGTCTGAAAGACACGCTAGTTCGATGCATTGACCTGAACAGACACTGATGTGGCGTCTTAGGTTTTTTTTTAGGTTAGGCGCCAGTGTGGCAACCAGGAGAATTTCACAGTGGCTTCATTGCAGTGGTACATTACAGTAATCCTTATTTGTGATTCATAAATGAGCTTTAAAAATATAACTTCAATCCAGAAATATGATGGTTCCAGTCAGTTGTTTACTTAAGATACAGTATTGATATTTGTTAAAAACATAGGAACATTTATCCAAATATCCAAATACTAGTTCAGTTATCAAAAGTGACTGGTAAGTTCTTGAGTCTTCCTGTCTCACACTCCCATTTCACATGGTCATAATGTAGTCACACTTTGTGACATTTAGACTGCCTGTCATGGATTCCATCATAATACATTATGAGTAATAGTATTACCTATTTTTATTACTCGTAAAAGGTTACACTGATATAAAATCCTTCCACTGGCATTGTGGCTTGAATTAGTCAGCTCCACTACCCAATTGTCAAACAGCCTTGAGGTGCTCACAATCTATGCTCAATAATATTATGCAAAGCACCAGGAACTTTCTGAGTTCCGTTGAGGAACCATCCATTGTTCAGTTGACTGACTTGAAAACCATTTGTCAATTAAGACCACAATGTTCCTGAACACCATATCATAAATATCCCAGTTAAACACATGTCTATGCATTTAGCTACATGAGAGACTCCCTACTGGCATTATTTAAATGGTCCAGCCATCCAACCTGCAAGTATGGAAGACTTTTGACTTACTCTTAATTTTGCAAAGATGAAATACTAAATGCGTTTTAGTGACCTGCTGGGTTTTGGAGGGAATGTAGCTGCATCCAGATATGGTAGGACAGGGGGGCTTAGAAGCTGCTACTTGGAGGTTAGAAAGGTCAGAAAAGTTTTCTATGTGCAGAAAACATGATGGAATAATGGGGGATTTAGTCACAGTCTGTCTTGGTCTGCAACATGACAGGGGATAAAGTTGAGGTTGCTGAAAGGGAAGCTGTGCACTCAGGGAGAAGGAGGAGAATTCTTCACAGTAAGTCCTTTGGACCAAGCATCTTCAGGGAACACTTCTACTTCCATTTCAGCCAGGAGCAATTCCTGAGGCATTTGCAATTCACCAAAGAGTTGGCTACGGAACAATACCACCACCATCAACGGGAACCGTAACCTCATAGCACTGCTAATTGCTGTTAAAGTTACTTACTATCACTTGCAAATCTATGCAACTGGATAATGCTAGATAGGAGCAGACAATATTGCCAATATTTCCCAGTTTGTTAACCTTGGTCAGCATGGTGGAACAGTGGTTAGCACTGCTGCCTTACAGTGCCAGGGAACTGCGTTCGATTCCTGGTTTGGGTCACTGTCCGTGCAAAGTCTGCCCCTTCTCCCCCTGTGTGCATGGATTTCCTCCAGGTGCTTCAATTCCTCCTATAGCCCAAAAATCAGCTGGTTAGGCCATGCTAAATTCTCCCTCAGGTGTATCTGAACAGGTGCTGGAGCATTTTCACAGTAACTTCATTGCAGTGCTAATGTAAGCTAATAAATAGATTTAAAAAACTTAAACCTTTGTTACATCTGACAGGTGATAGAGATTCTGTACAACAGGAGATCATCCTTCTTCATTTTCTCTCTAATTGAACAGAAACTAGTGGTTGGATACATGGCAAGAGTGACAGATAGTACGCACGTGGCTCTACAGCCCACATGGAAATGGGGAGGTTAACACAATCGCAACAGATTACACTCAGTTATATTCTCATGCACTTATAGGTGCTTCCTATGGACCATCAGCTAAGTTGGAGGTATACTTCTGACTTTTCTGCTCTGTCGCCTTCAGTGAGTGATTGTGAGTGTTGACCTCTGTTTGCCTGAGGCCTTGTGGGTCCCAACATATGGGAGTGTGCTCCTACACGCCTCTGCCATCTCAGAGGATAGTGGAACCACCATGCAGGATCTCCCTGAGAGGAATCCCTTATGTTTTAGGCAGTAACTCTTCCCTCTCAGAACATAGTTGTTCCCCCTAATTAACCTGAAGCGTTTGAATCCCAGACCATGCTTTCAGGTATCTTGATTCCCTCTCACCGAGCCATTGCTGAATTCATGAAAAATGCGGTGGCAAGCAGGTCTGCACACATGTGTGGGATCCACTGCATGGCTAGCCCGAGGCGGCTCTCCCTGAAAGCTGCCGATTTCTCAGTGGAGGATGTCATGGGTGGTCCTAATGCCAGAATCATGGCTATATTCATGGGCTGGATGGATTCCTCCATCATTCATGCATGGGTGCAAAGCCTCTGAGAACTCTGCCAGATATATGTATATCACCTAATGCTCACTGATATCTGCTATCTCCACTTATGTCTGCTTGGCGTAATAAGCCAGCCTCCTCCTACCCTTCTCAGGGAACTGGACTTCCTTTTGTTCCTTTCTCAGCTTTGGGAAAAACTTCCCGAGAGACATTAAATGAGCCTGGAATGTCATTATTTCCAGAGTTGTCAGACTTCCTTTGCTGCCCCCTTCCGGGCTGCTGTCTTTTAAAAATGGTCTAGGCTGATACTTCCTTCTGCCTGCACCTCTTAGCAGGTTGTCTGCCGTGGCCTATTAGCTACTAATTGAATAGTGCTGAGAAGACCATGCTCCCACTTCTGTATCACTTCTATGCAACTTCACCATCTGCTTTAGGTTCTGATGTTAGGGCTTTGTTGCAGTTGGTAAAATTCTAGCCATAGTTTCTATCCTTCTGACAACTTCTTGAACCAAGACAATATCAGAAAGTACAAAAGTACAGTACAATATCAGAAGCCTTGGAGCGTATACATTTATCTATTACTCCACGAGGTGTCCTTTGCCTTGCAACCACTTGCACTACAGGCAGTGAGCTGCAGTTTCTGTGCAATTAATACAGTTCCCTTTTAAGAGTAGGAATCTGCCTTCAACAGATGAAGGAACGAACATGTGTGAGCCACTCAAGTTGCTGGACCTCCTGTGGAGTGCTCAGCCAGCCAAAAGCACAGATCATGCTCTACTGAACACTGCAATCATTCAAATGAGGAGGTAGCTTTAGGCTTTAGTGCTATCTCCCGCAACAGGACTGGCACAGGCTAATCATAAATTGCAACCCCAATGCCCAATTTTAAACAGGAGCAATTCAATTTTGATCCCTTAGTTTATAGTTCTGATGAATCCCATCACCTGAACAATTTAACTCTTCACTCTCCACAAAAGCTGCTGGAACAGCTGATTTTCTGTTTGTAATTTACATTTACAGCATCTGCAGTATTTTGCTTTTGAGCTAAAAGGAAGAACGCAGCCCCTTATCAGCACCCACCATTCTTTTTACTCAATCGCAGGACAGTTTTGAAAATGACCTCCAACCTTCTAAGTACAGCTGGTATTTGATAATCCATTGCTTGATGGACTAGTTCTCCTAGAATTTAATGCAATCTATGATAAAAATGCTGAACATTTAATTATAATTAGCTGATTTCTTGCACAAGGTCATCAGGAAACAGCCCTACAATTAATTTAAGGATTGAAATTCTTTCAAATGTTATCTCTGAGCTACAGGAAATCCATTAGTAGCTGATTATTTCCAATTACTCTGATTAATATTGTGAAATTACATTTCACATTTTTGTCTATACATGTTGTCAAAGGAGCTTAATCAAGAATCTTGCAGATTTTTTTCAAACTAAGCTTGAAGCACAAAATATCTCAGTAGTTTGGCAACATGCGGGAAACATGATTTAATATTTATATATATTTCTCCTTTGCTCAGCTCCAGTCAAGAAGCTTCCTACACCAAAAGAAGACAAAAGAGAAGAAGTTAAACAAGAAGAAGTAAAAGATGACAGGGTCAAATCCGAAGAGGAATATTACTGTGATATGATTTGTGGAAAATTCAAGAAGCCTCTATTCAAAAAGTTCATACAAAAGTTAAGAGTCCCTGAAAGCATTGATATATACACAGGTAATCTGTTGTTAATCCACAACTTCACCAGTGCAGATTGAACAGTGAACCAAGTTTTGAATTCAGGTGCCTCATTTTGGTCAGCATGGACCAGTTTGTGCCCCAGGTTTGTCTCCGTGCCATGGATTCTATTGTTCTATGATTCTATGATTATGTTAAATCCAAAACTCTCTGGCTCTGCTCCGCTACTGCTGCCAGGGAGAATGGAGAAGTTGATGCTCAACCAAAATCTTCATTCACTGCAGTGGGACCAAATAATCCCAGCTGTGGGTGAAGTCAGAGAATGAAGCCCTACATTTCCTTCCAGGGAAAGCTGCAGGCTAACGGAGACATATCTAGGAATCGAGTCAAGAGTTTGGATTTCTTTTGCTTATAGTTTGATGTGAGAGGAAGGAAAATCACAGAATAAGTGGTCTACTAATGCAATAGATATTTGTTTTACTTACCTTAGTTGGTAGACAATTCAAATTGTGGGTGCCTACTTCTATTTTGTTTATCATTTGTTCATTTTTTTATAGTATACTTGAGGAATAAATCAATATTTTCTGGCAATGTTGAGAAGATTCATTCTTTGATTAGGATTCTATTGTTTCTTTTGTCTTGAAGATGTGCTTTATGCCAACTAATGATTTCTAATCCATTGACTAGAGATTTGAATTTAATTTGAAAAAAAAACAAACTTTTTAAAATAATCGAGACTGACATGTCTTGAACTTACAGCCCAGGATGCATGCCCCTATCTTCACTATTCTATGTTCTATGTTTCAATTTATTGGAGTGTCGTCATTTGAGCATCTAAGACTTTGGGAAGTGAAGGACTCACATCACCTGTCTCAGCCCTGCCTGCTGCAGTTGTAGTTGCGCCAAGTTTGGGGGCGTTTAAGAGGTCCATGGATAGGTTTATGGATGAAAAGGGAATGGTTTAGGTTAGAGGGTCATTGTTTTTTCTTAATTGGTCGGCGCAACATCGAGGGTCGAAGGGCCTGTTCTGCACTGTAATGTTCTATGTTCTATTAGCAAGGCATCTTTCGCAATCAAAAATTCATAAAGTTTATTTATTAGTATCACATAATACTAATGTGATTATTACATTACATTATTACATTACATTAATAGTCAATGAGATTACAATGAAGCGACATTCCCCTAGTTTCCATACTTCGGGCCTGTTCGGATCAATGCACCTAATCAGCACACCTTTCAGAGTGTGGGAGGAAACTGGAGCACCTGGAGGAAACCCAAGCAGACACAGGGTGAACATGTAAACTCCACACAGACAGTTGACTCAAGATGGGAATCAAATCCAGATACCTGGTGCCTTAAGGCAGCAGTGCTAACCATTGTGCCACTCCATGGAACTGAAGTATTCAACTGTTGGAGATTGACCATTAAGGCTAATAGCTTGGATAAAAGCACCCTGGCTGAGTTAGCTGAGACACAAGCTAATCAAGTCACCTTTGAAATACATGAAAAATGTCTCTCATGTTTTAACCCCCCCTTGCAATCTGAAAGGAAGGTCACATGACAAACCAACCATTTGTATATTACAAGTATGTTTCTTGAGCAGAACTGAGGACAAGGAGCTTCAGGAGAAAACCTAAGCGAGGGCCTCCTGGTAAGCTTTGAGCACTGTTTGTAACTGTGATCATTCAGGAATGCCACATTGCAGAAATAAATTTCTTGGAAGAATCCAGCCCAAAACAACCATCTCCCGAAGAACAGACGACTCTGCCATTTACATCTTTGAATCAGAAGGATCAAGAACATTGGATTTAGCCTGAAGCCTGTTGAGTCACCAAACTACAGATGGTATTTTGTTTATAGACTCTAATTTTGTCAAACTATCCTCCCCCTTTCTGTAGTGTGTGTGTGTGTGTGTGTGTGTGTGTGTGTGTGTGTGTGTGTATATATATATATATATATATTGGCAAGGATATCTTTCACAAGAACCAAAACCTGCTGTGCTTTGTTCCTTCTTCACCTGGCTGTTGCACTATCATTAGGTTTAGAACTAACCACATTTGCAGAATTTAGAACTGAAACCGAATGCTTCCTGACTCTCATGAACATTATTTTCCTGCAGATAGGATGACAGTTGTTAGAGGCCAATCTCTAACAATCTCAATCCCAGGACATTGCTACAAGCATTCCTCAGTGCAGTGTCACAGGCCCAAATATCTTCAGCTGCTTTATCAATCGGCCTTCCCTCTATCATATGACAAAGGTGGGATGCACAATGAAGAATGAACATTTCTCAGTACCATTTGCAACTCCCTGACATAACAAAGCAGTCCATATTATCATGCAGCAAGATATGGGCAACATTCAGTTGGCATTGTTAAGTGGCAAATAACATTTGTACCACACAGGAACCAGGCAATGACCATCTCCAAGAAAAAGACTAACTACCTTTCCATGACAACTCAGCCATTATCATCTCTAAGCCTCCCTCCCAACAACATCCTGGGGATCAACATTGACCAGAAACTTATCTGGATTAGCCAAGACATATACTGTGGTGACAAGAGCAGGTCACAGGCTGGGAATTTCCTAAAAATTAACTCCCCTCTTGACTTCAAATCCTGTCCACTATCTACAAAGAACATGTCAGGAGTGTGATAGAATACACTATGGTTGACTCAGTTAGTGCAGCTCCAACAATACTTCAAGAAATGTGACTTCATCCAAGGCAAAGTAGCCTCTTAACTGGCGACTCTCCAGCATTTTAAATATTCATTTGCTTCACCAACATTGTAGTGTAGATGCAGCGTGTACCACTTACAATACATAGTGCAGCAACTCACCAACAGCAATCTCATCAACAGCATTTTCAAAGCCTAAGACCACAATTAGAAGAACAAGGGCAACAGGGACAATGATATATTTCCTCCCATTTTAAACTTGAAAATATATCACTGTTTTTTCACTGTTGCCCAGTCCATCTAAAAGCACTATAGGTGTACATGCACTCTCTGGATTGCAATGGTTCATGAAGGCAGCTCAGTTTCATCTTCTCAAAGGCAATTTAGAGAAGGATAATAAGTGCTGGCCTTGTCAGCAACAGCCACATCTCAGGAATGAATGATTAAAAGCAATGTGTTGCTGCTAAATCCAAGTGCAAGTAGTGATGATAGGTGCTTTGTAACATTGTGCAGTTCCGGTTCAGGCTGTGCTACACTACTTCCTGTGCCATCCTCTGTAGATACTAAAGCAGGTAGCTGGTATGGAAAACGGATAAAACCATTCATGTTCACTGATTCACAAAACAAGAGAAATTAGCGTGAATGTGCAATACATCAGGGCTTATGCATCTCTTGTTCAACTCCGTAACAACCACTAATGGCCCCCATATCATTATAGGTTTCATTTATTGGTCAGAAATTGTTGGGAGTGTCATTGAGTTATGTCCTTTTTTTGTATCACATAGTATGCTATCATCTTCGACATAAATATATTAAGAAGACTGGATTGACTTGTATAAAAATAAATTAGTTTTCCTGGATTCATGGGGGTGAACTTTTCTATCCTGTCTACTGCAGGAATTGTAGCAGGCAAGGAGTGGACCATGAAATGGTCCATTGACCTCGAGTGGGATTTTCCTGTTTTGGGGTGAGCATGGCTGGAAAATCCCACCCATTGGAGTTTAGGAAAATGAGATGCAACATTAATAAGATGTAGAGTATTCTCAGGAAGCTTGACAAGGTAGATACTGAGAAGTTGTTTCCCTTTATGGAGAGTCTAAGACCAGAGGGCATAATCTCAGAGTAAAGGGTCACCATTTAAAAGGAAGTTCTTCTCTCAGAAAGTAGTGAATCTGTGGAATTCTTTACCATAGCAAACCATTGAGGCTGGGTTGTTCAGTATATTCAAGGCTGATATGGATAGATTTTTAGTCAGTAAGGGGGTCAAAAGTTAAGGGAATTAGGTGGGAAAGTGGAGTTTTATCATATGAGATCAGTCATGATTTGACTGAGTTACAGAGCAGATTCGATGGGCTTTACGATCTACCTCTGCTTCTATGTCTTACAGTTTCATCACGGCATTCACAATGCTAATTTTAGGAGAAAGTAATTGGAGGTAAATTTCGTTGGGGCTCTCCCAATGGTCTGCCATAACTTCAGCGAAAGATTTACAGAAACCCTGTGAAAGCGATGACTTTTCTGGCAAAGTGAACACGCCAGAAGGTGCTTTATGGAAATTCACCCATTCACTTAACTATGACAGTGCAATGTTTAGTGTGGTTTCTGATGGCAATGTTTTCTTTCTTTTAAGGTGCTAGGTTAAAAATTTGAATACAGTAACAAATAGAGAGAGAAGAAAAGAAAGATTTGCAGTTATATAGCATTTTTCACAATCCCCAGTACCTCAAAGCACTTTATAGCCAATGAATTAGTTTTTGAAGTGTAGCCACCATTATCAAAGAAGCATCCATAGCAACAACCCACAGAAAGCACTGTGATAATAATCAGACAATTTATTTTTTGTGATGTTGATTGTGGAATAATTATTGGTCAAGATGCTGGAGATAACTTCCTGCTCTTCAAAAAAGTGCCGTGGAATCTACCATGAGCAGACAGATGGGCCTCAGGTTAACATCTAGTTGGCACCGCTGCCTCACAGCATTGGAGACCTGGGTTCAATTCCCGGTTTGGGTCACTGTCTGTCTGTTTCTGCATGTCCCCCCATGTCTATGTGGGTTTCATCTGGATTCTCCAGTTTCTTCCTACAGTCTGAAAGATGTGCTGGTTAGGTATATTGACCAGGCACAGTTCTCCGTCAGTGTACTCAAACAGACACTGGAGTCTGTGTGACGACCGGAGGATTTTCACAGTAACTTCATTGCAGTGTTAATGTAAGTCTATTTGTGAATCAAATTTAAATAAATAAATAGATATCTCATTGAAAGATGGCATCTCTGACTGCAATGCTCTCGCAGCACTGTGTCAACCTTGATTTTTGTATTTAAGTCCTGGAGTGGTTCTTAAACCCAGAACCTGGCGCTTCAAGTGTGGCTACGCTAAACACTAAGCCATAGCTGACAAACATGTCCAAACTGCAAAATTTGTTATTCCAGTTCAACAGTACCTTGGTGGATATTGTCAAATCATGATATTTATTTCTCATACCTTCCAGAACCTCGCAAGTTCAAAGAGTTCAGAGACTTGTTTAGTCAGCTATCTTATGGTTATCAGGTGCTTTATCAGAGTGAATAATGTAATTTTGATCTGAAGCAAAAATATTTTTGCAAGTTGGAAACATCTGGTGCCATGTCTTCCACTTCCATTACTGCAGAGTTCTATTTATCCTGAAACTGCTTAACTCCAAAATCTAGATTCTGTAGACCATTTAAGGCAATCCTTTTTTTTACATCAGAATACATGTTTAAGCTGATATTCAGTGTTTAATTGACATCTCATTCTTTATGTACGTTTAGTGCTCAATTTTAGGGCTCATCAGAAACATATGGTTAGGGTTAACCTTAGCTTATAAAATCAATGTATGAAATCAAAGAGACAATATAGGCCACGTTGCTAAGACCTTGCACAGGATTTTAAAATATGGCCACACGGACCAAACCGTGCTTGGTGACCAACAAGCAGAAATTACTCTTCCTTTGCCAATATCAATGGTTCACATTTTATACTCCACGTATAAATCATATCCAGCTTTAAAACTTTAAACTGTTTGTGGAAGGATTTTCTGAAAGTTGACCATTATGCCACAATGTGCAAAAACTCAATAATGGCTTGACTTCTTTCAAAATAAGCTTTAGCAGTTTCTGTTGGGCTAAATTACCAAATCCATGAGCTATCAATTTAACCAGAGGAAACTAGATGCACTCAGTAGGAGGAAAATATAGCTAAGTGTACGGATATTTACCCTACGGTAAAAAAAACTGTAGACTTGCTGAGAGAATAGAATTGAAATTGAAAATCAAAGTCTGTAGATTCACTGAGCCTAAAACGTGTAAAACTTTTAGCATAAGAAACATCACCATCATAACTTTAAGATTAACGTTAAACATGGCTGTAAAATATTTAAACTGTGTGGAAATGTTTCTTCCTGACATTGTGTTATAATTATGAAACATTATGTTTCAGATCAGCTTTATGTGCTGTGGCTGTTTTTTGTGGTACTAGCATGGAACTGGAGCTGTTGGTTTATTCCAATGCGGTGGGCTTTCAACTATCAGACACCAGAGACTCTTACCTTCTGGTTAACCATGGATTACATATGTGACTTCATCTATCTACTTGATATGTCAGTATTCCAAGTCCGACTCCAGTTCATCAAACAAGGAGATATAATAGTAAGTTTCTCTGTCATTTACCGGTTTCAAATAATCATGCAATCTTTCTATTGAATTGATCATATTTTGATGAGAAAGGAATAATAGTTCTAAATTCACCACTCATATGCCATGGAAGATCCTTTATTTACTCACTAGATTCTGTTGAATTAATTGGTCTTGTTTCGGGCACAAGTGGAAGTGCTCCAGTTGGCTTCATTGCATGTCACTGAGGTAAGGGAAGAAAGATTAAGTCAGAATTCCTGGTCCTGGTTGCCATCTGGTGATAAGTGCTGAAAAGTGCATGGAGCAGATTTCCTTCAATTGCATTTGGTCATTTAAACAACTGTAGCACTTAAAGGAGGATTGGCTCCACTTTCTCAAGGAAAACTAGGGATGGAAAGTCAATGTCGTCAATGCCAATATTTCATGAAGAATTTTTTTTTTTTTAAAAGTGACGTGGACAGATTGAAGTAATAGATCTCAACTAACATTTCCATTCATTTAAGGACAGAATCAGACTCAGCAATGATCCCCTGCACAATTTCAGAAAACCATGATCAAAACTAACATATTAAGATTAAGAGAGCTTCTGGAGACCTTCCTTTGCCCTGAGCTACATTTTAGTACCTTTGTAAAGAAAGGTTGTAAAAAGAGAAGGGAATGAAGAAAATGCATGGTAGAGAATGGCCTTCATACCCCTAGCTCCTGAAAGTAGAAAATGCTCCTGGGTCAACTTTACTGGCACTCTGTGAACTTGGGTTAATTGTATATTTAGAGAGGACTCCCAGCAGTATCCCATTTAAAATATTCCAATGTGTGGAACTAGACTATTTCAACTTTAGTGTCATATATGACACTGAAATGAGCTTCTAACCATATATCAATTTAGTCACTAAAGCCTGCCGTTTCAACATCTGTAATGTTGGAATAGTCACCCTGCCTCAACTCATCTGCTGCTGAAACTCTCATCAATGCCTTTGTTACCAATGTATCTTTGGATTATCTCCCCTATTCTAGCCTAAGATGAGTTCAACAAAAAACTTTGCTGCTCCTGACCTTACTCCATACCTCACAGCAATCCAGTATGGTTCACTAATCAATATTAGCTTCCTGGTAAATAACAAGACAATTGTAACATTTTCAAAGCCCTCCCCAGGTCTACCCCTTCCTGACCTAATCTTCTTCAACCCCACAGCCTTCTGAGATAATAAAAATAACAAATGTTGGAAATACTGGGTAGGCCAGGTAGCATCAGGGGAAAGAGAAACAACACTGACGTTTCAGGCAAAGACATTTCATCAAAACCCTTCAATGTATCTGCACTTGATTAATTCTGGCCATTTGAGCATTGCCAATTTTAACCAATCCATCATTGCCAGCCATGTCTTCAGCTGCCAAGATCTTAAGCCCTAGAATTCCCCTCTGAAATCTCTCTGGGTGGGATTTTATGAGATTGATTCTAAGTGTCCAGATAGCATAAAAATGGGAGAGTTGTCAATCTGTTTTTTTGGTGGGTTTTTATGCCCAATCTTGTGCACATAGTGCATAGAAAAATGGTCTAGACCATTTCTAGTTGCTAGAGGCAGTGGGCTGGACTTAATTCACCAGCCAGCCTGCAACAGGAGTTTTTGTGCAAGCACAGACTTCTGTGTCTACACATGTGCAATTACAGCAGCAGAAGTCTGATAAACAGAGGGAGAGCTGTGAAGCTTCTCCTGCTGCAGGCAGCCTCAGCAAACCTCCCACCATGTAATCGCTTGGGCCCACGATTGATCACAAGACCCATGCTGTTGAAATGCAGCCCCCGCTGCCCAGACCGGGCATGTCCCCACAATGTTCATGATGCAGGGTGGCCCCACCCCCCATCACTCCCCATACCGATCACCTGCAGAGTGGCAGCAGGCACCCCCTTCACGCCAGAACTGAGCGCAGACAGAGTGTTCAGCGGCTCACTCCTCCTCGATCAGGCCTCCCCATAGGCCATACCCACTATAAGCACTACTCATAGGCCCCAGTGGGCAGCGCCAAGATTATTGGTGGACATTATCAAAATTCCAGGCTGGCAGGCCAAAGCAGTACCCCCCCTTTGCCCTCAGCCTCTCTGTTGGGGAGGGGGGATTTCAATGGCCTCTGGTTCTACCAATGAAGCCAACATCACTGTTCCATGCTCGTAGTGAGCAGGAGTATTCGTCACTACACAGAACGTCTCCTGGTGAAACTATAAAGTTAAATGAGCCTAGACAATTGACTTCAGGCTCGCTAATGCCATGCAAATCAACAGTAAAATATTTAAATAATTTAAATGGACAAGACTGTGCCGGAAATCTGGTTCCCATTAGATCGGGAGAGCCAAGAAACTGGGTTTGATTCTGAATTCCTAGCTCTCATGTGATTTACCAGCTCACTCCACCTATCAATGGGCGGGGCAAAGCAACAAACTCCCAGCCTCTATCTTTTTCTTCCCCTTTTGAGATGCTGTTTAAAATATATGTGTATCATCTGCCCTAATATTCCTTCATACAGTGAGTCACAGTTTGCTTTGAACATTCCAGTGAAGTTCCTTGAGATGTTTTATTTTATTAAAAGTGCTATATAAATATAAGTTAGAACATAGAACATTACAGCGCAGAACACGCCCTTCGGCCCTCGATGTTGCGCTGACCAATTGAGAAAAAGCATTGACCCTTTAACCTAAACCGTTTTATTTTCATCCATAAACCTATTCACTGACCACTTAAACACCCCCAAACTTGGTGCATCTACAACTACTGCAGGCAGGGCATTCCATACCCTTACCCCCCTCTGGGTAAAGAACCTACCTCTGACATCCGTCCTATAACTACCACCCCTTAATTTAAAGCTATGTCCCCTCGTGCTAGCTTTCTCCATCCTAGGAAAAAGGCTATCACTGTCCACCCTATCTAAACCTCTAATCATCTTATATGTTTCAATAAGGTCTCCTCTTAGCCGCCTTCTTTCTAACGAAAACAACCTCAAATCCCTCAGCCTCTCTTCATAAGACCTGCCCTCCATACCAGGCAACATCCTGGTAAACCTCCTCTGTACCCTCTCCAATGCCTCCACATCTTTCTTATAATGTGGGGACCAGAACTGCACACAATACTCCAAGTGCGGCCGCACTAGAGTTTTGTACAGTTGCAACATGACGTTGCGGCTCCGAAATTCAATCCCCCTACCAATAAAAGCTAAGACTCCGTATACCTTCTTAACAACCTTATCGACTTGATTGCCAACTTTCAGGGATCTATGCACATATACACCAAGATCCCTCTGTTCGTCAACACTATTAAGAGTCCTACCATTAGCCCTATACTCAATACATTTCTTATTTCTGCCAAAGTGAATTACCTCACACTTTTCCGCATTAAACTCCATTTGCCACTTCTCGGCCCAGCTCTGCAACTTGTCTAAGTCTCTGCGCAAACTATAACACCCCTCTTCACTATCTACCACTCTTCCAACTTTGGTGTCATCAGCAAATTTAATAATCCATCCTCCTATACCTTCATCCAGATCATTTATAAAAATTACAAACAGTTGTTGTTGTGCGAAGGACAGCCACTTAATACAACTGCTTAACAAGATTAGAGAGAAAGATCTGCATTTATACAGCACTTTTCACAACTAAAAGACACCTTAAAGCCCCCTATAGCCAATGAAGTACTTTTTGAAGTGTAGCCACTGTAGTAATGTAGGAAATTCAGCAGCCAAATTGTGCACAGCAAAATCCCACAAATAGCAATATGATAATGAGTGGGAAGCTTGTTTTTTGTGATATTGATTAAAGAATAATTATAAGACCAAGTGAGGATAACTCCCCTGCACTTCTTCAAAACAGTGCCTAGGATATTTTACATTCTCCCAGCCATACAAAGCCGTAGTTTAGCATATCATCTGAAAGTCGGTACTTCTGACAGTGCAGCACTCCCTCAGTACTCAGCCTTGATTTTCATACCTAAAAGCTGGAGAGGCATTTGAATGCAGAACCTTGTGACTTGAGGACAGAGTGCTACCAATTGAGCCAGGTGACACACATTAGCTAAGATTAAATAAAACGCTTTTGGTATGAAAATATTTTGATAAGATGTTTGTTCCAATTTAACTGAGGAGGTTGGAAAAGTAATTGACTCAGATTTCAAGAGCCAGCAATCTGCCCAAAATTATTATTCAGTCATTGTGAAGTTGATGAGATATGGAAATACTTTAGATTTGTCGCCAGTAATATCAATTTATAAGTTGTCACAGCTTTGAATAATATACATGAGGAGTTGTGAAAACAGATGGTGGAAGGAAGACCCCCTAATTGTACTCACCACCGGGCTCCTGCTACCATTCATCCAGATGTTATTTTCCAGAGATAGCGCAGGGTCAGCGACTAAGGAAAATGAACCACTGGACATGGCACCAACTTCTTGCCATTGTTAACGTGTGATGAGGTGAACAAACACTCCATAGGATCTAAGATAAATTTGAGCCATAAGAATTCAAGCAGCATTTCTGCCCCATTTTCTTTTTATTTTCTTTCCCTGCATCAGTCAAAAGGCAAAATTCAGGAAGAAAGCCCAAAAACTGCAGCTTACTATTTCTGAATTTAACATTAATCATTTTTGAAATACGTTATATTTCTAGGATATAAAAACATCCAAGGAAATGGGAAAATGGCATTGAGGTAAATGATTAGGCATAACTTATTTGAATATCTAAGTAGACTCAAGTAGCTAAACAACCTCTGCTTGGTCTTGTGCTCTATATTCCTAGTTGTCACATAAGACCATACTTTCTTCCAAGAATGTGAATTGACCTGAACTCAAAGCTTAAGGTGATTCTCTGTTGTCATGGTCTGTTCATTGGTGTATTTTATTCTTCCCACTTAAGATACTGACAGTTAAGTGTTCAGCTTCAGCCTGTCAACATCGCCTTCTCAGCCACTGCTTTATGTTATGATAACTGTTCATTAGTTAGATAAATAATAACTGCAATATTTATTTACTATAACGCAGAGGCTTGCAGTCTTATGGCTGCCAATCAGCTTCCAAGAAATTTCTGGAACAGAAACCTGAGCTCAGCAGGGTGATTTCCCACCCTGCTCTCTGATTGGTTTCCTGGATGAAGTGACCCTTACTCTGCAGGTGGATCCTGAAAGGGACAATCTCCACAGTTTACAATGACTGTCAATGGTGCTCAGGGTTAACCAAAGACAGATGAGCGAACAAGTTTTTTCTTCGCACATATCACATCATTAAGTGGTGTAGTGAAAAGCTGATATTTCATTTTTAGCAGTAAGTTTCAGGAAATAACATCTCATCTGGAGGCATGTAATGGCATATGTATCATTCACAATGAGCATTCTTAAAGTCAAAGTAATTTTTGCTGGCTTTGTTCCAGTATGTACAAGAAATAATAATATCTGTGTAAATAAGAAAACAGTGCCCAAGTTTTATGCCCTGAAGGAAATGATAATAAAAATGTCTGCAATACACATCTGTTAGTGCATGGGCCCTATTCATACTTTTCACTTTGGTTGTGTTTAGCAGGTAAATAGCTGACACAGGAGTCAATCATCTCCCAACTAAATGGTTGTGAGTTGAAGTCCCCAAAGTGCATGTCTCTTAAGTCTGCCTGTCACTAATTGGAGACAAATTTTGTTTTTTGTGGGCAAGCTCAATAAATCGAAAGCTTTAGCTATGCTGGGACACTTTGTCAAGGGAAGGGAGGAACTAAAGCCACTTCCTCAGCTGCAATTGCATTTGGTCTCAATGAATCATAGAGCAGCAATGACAGCTATGGGACAAAAACTAAAAATCCGTAAAGAGAAGTACACATCCATCATTTCCAACTGAGTAAAGACTTTAACAATGGAAACGGCAAGTTTAATAACGCATTCACTACACATCCCCATTAAGTTGTTATGACAACTTTGGCCATTTTGTGCAGTTACAATACTGCCATCATTTGGTGGATTCATTCAGTAGACATGAGGCAACAGTGAAAAGAAACATCAGACGCAACTTCACAATAAACAGGATCATGAAGCATAACTAAAGGTCCAAGAATGAGTGAAAGAATGTGCTAATGGTGGCTATAACAATATCATCCATGTGTCACTAAAATCTAGGGATCATAGCTGTTTGCACCACTCCATATTACTACTCCATACTTCCACTGAATCGACCATAGTCTGCTGGTTCAGAATATAAGATCTCTAAAAAGGAGCACTTGTAGTTTTGGGCTGTAAATGCAGTGTTTCCCATCTTCAACAATGATCCTGGAAATGCATTTGGAAGCTGGTTGCACAGGGAGGGGATTGCCAGGTCAACTTGTCCCATGAAGTGATGCTTGTGACCTACATGAGACAGGTCGCTTTAAAAATAAAAAATAAACATTTCCCCTCAATACCTGGAATCTGTGTCCTCCAGTCATGTTCAGTTCAAAACATAGTATGTCTCTTCTCACTTGGAGTGCCAGTTTTCACAAATACACTTGATCTGTTTAAGTATAGTAGAGTAGCAAAGTGGGCATGTCACTGGATTATTAAGCCAGTGAACTGGACTAATAATCTGAAGATATGAGTTTCAATTCCATCATGGCAACTCATGACTTTTAATTCAGTTAATTAGTATTTTTTCTTCATATGGCTGGGAAAGCAGTTATACAAATAGAACATAGAACATTACAGCGCAGTACAGGCCCTTTGGCCCTCGATGTTGCACCGACCAGTGGAACCAATGTAATGACCCTCTAACCTAAACTATTCCAATGTTATCCATATGCCTATCCACTGACCATTTGAATGCCCTTAACGTTGGCGAGTCCACAACTGCTGCAGGCAGAGCATTCCACGCTCTCACTACCCTCTGAGTAAAGAATCCAAACAATGGCTTCAGCTGACACAATGTGAATGGTTTTGATGGAGCCAGGAATGGATCTTTCTGGGCAGAAGCTCAGTATATTTGGGGTGGTCTGACTTGGATGGGCACAGACACTAATTGAGCTGTTTCTTGTATTCCACTTGTGGAGCAAGTGGCTAAAATTGTCCTAATGAAGCTTACAGCCATTCCAATAGACTCCCATTTGGGTTACAGTGGGAATTCACTAGGCCTCCTGAACAATGTCAGAGCCAGTCTTCAAAATGCTGTCAAAAGTCTCTTTTCTTGAATCTACAAATAGCTTAAACATTCAGTTCTGTGCATTGAATAAAGGAAAACATTGTTATCATGCAATTCCAAAATCACAGCCTTATCTGTGACTCCACAACGGGTACTTATTTTTGCCAGATAGATTGGGCAGAATACTAAAGTTTATGACCAAAGTATTCAGCATTATTTAAAGCATGAGCCAATTGCTGTGGATGCTGAAATCTGAAATAAAAATGGAAAATGCCAGAAAACTTGACAGGTCACATAGCATCTACAGAAATAATGACAGAGACATTCTGATGAAAGATCGTTCGCTGGGATTGTAATTTTAGTGCTACTTTTCGTTTTTTTTTGTTATTAACTAATATGTTTCCCTTAAAATTAGACCAACATTAAGTTAAATTTTTTTTAAATATAACCTATACTGTTCATAAAAGGATTATACAGATCGTTCTGATGTTATTTTGTTTCCCATTTAAAAGGCACTATTTCTGCAGCAAGCTTTCTTATTTAATTCTCCTTTATACAGTTTTCTTTCCTGACATCATTAGTCTTTTGTACAACTTGTATAAAAATATGAAACAAAATTTCACTCTGGGGAATTACAAATCAGAAAACAAGATATCTTGCCATTAACTATGCTTCAGCTATGACGGCTAGCTTGTTGATGATGCCCTCTTACTGAGAACATTCAATTTGTCCACTGATTGCCTCCCTGGTTTGCTTTGTCATCTTAAAGCATGTGAAAGAAAAAGATCCAGTATTTAACTTTTTAATCTCAGCACCTCAGATAATGAAGCACTTATTTTTGGTTGAGGAACAGTATAAGGAGCCAGCATGAAGTCAGTAGGCCAAATAATCTTCTTTTGTGCTGTCATGATTCTATGGTCTAAATTTTCAATGAGTCAGAAGGGCTTTATGCCTTTGGCAAAGTAGCACCAAAAACTCAATTCAAAAGACATATTTATTCAGTAGACCTTTGGTTATGCAAGTCAGACCTCCGCATTGCTTAGAGCATCACCATGGTAATGGAGTCTGAGCTAGAAGGCGTACTTAGAACCGTTGACATTTGGAGCATTTTAAGTGAGATTACAGAAGTCATTGGGTTCAGTTTGGGTCTTGCTGAACCTCCTCCAGACAACGGCCCTCCTCTTAAAGCTGTGCTAGGTTGCACCAGGTTCTTTTATTCCTCCTCAATTAATTCACTGCCGTTAAGAAGGCAGCATTTAACTTGGAATTCATTATTCTATTCTCCATCATCCTGTGGCAGCAAGATGGCATAGTGGTTAGCATTGCTGCCTCACAGTGCCAGGCACCTGAATTCAATTCCGTGGGTCACTACCTGTGCGGACTGTGCATGTTCTCTCCACGTCTGCGTGAGTTTCCTTCGGGTGCTCTGATTTCCTCCCACAGTTTGAAAGTCATGCTGGTTAAGTACATTGGCCATGCTAAAATTCTCCTTCAATGTATCCGAACAGGCGCCTGAGTATGGCCACTAGGGGATTTTCATAATAACTTCATTGCAGTGTTAATGTAAGCCTACTTGTGACACTAATAAATAAATATTTGATTCACCAACTTTAAGGGCATTCAAATGGTCATTGGATAGGAATATGGATAATATTGGAATACTTTAGATTAGAGGGTCATTAAATTGGTTCCACTGGTCGGTGCAATATCGAGGGCCAAAGGGCCTATACTGCACTGTAATGTTCTATGTTCCATAACTTTAAAATTAATAGATAGATCCAACAAATTAAGAGTAATGGCCAACTTTTGTAGACCTCCCAGTCTCCACAGGAAACCACTGTCATATCCTGTAGCTGCATCTGGGTGGCATAGTAGACAAGTGGTTAGCACTGCTGCTTCACAGTTCCAGGGACCTCAGTTTGATTCCCGGTTTGGGTCGCTATGTGGAGCTTGCACATTCTCCTTCTGTCTACGTGGGTTTCCTCCGGGTGCTCCAGTTTTCTCCCACGGTCTAAAGATGTGCAGGTTAGGTTAATTGGCCATGGTAAAATTGCCCCTTAATGTCCTGAGATGTGGAGGTTAGAGGGATTAGTGGGTAAATATGTAGGGATATGGGGGTAGGGCTTGGGTGGGATTGTGGTTGGTGCAGACTCAAGGGCTGTGTAGACTGTTTCTGCACAGTAGGGTTTTTATGATTCTATTCGCCTTCCAGATGATGCAGTACTTCACAGATCTAGGTAACCAAGATGCCACCCCAGCTACTTGACATCTTAATCCCAGAGAGGATGGAAGAGACCTGAGCGCATCCAGGACATGTCCAACCTTACCAAAGGCATTCTTACTATGTTTAATATGGCGCACTGATTATATCTAACCTGTACCTATAGAATGACTAGATATTCTTTGGTCTGTTTACCACATCAGTTGGAGAAAACACTTTATAGGCAATCATTGATCATCCTGTACATATCCAGCAGCTGTTCTCCTTTTTTGGTTAGCTGTATCTTCTGTCCTCATAGTCCTCTTTGTTAATGCTCACCCTCATTAATTCCACTGTGAACACAATGACTCTGCTGTCTCACGTTCAAGTGCTCCATATGTCAACGGTTCTAATTGTATTTTACCTCAGCTTCCAATACCATTATTCTAAGCAGTGTGATGGTATCCTCAGTTTGGATCCCCGAGTCCAGACATGGGCTGCTCCTACTCTATCTCAGTCCTGACCTGTGTAGATCCTTGTCCAGTTTTGATTTTAAAATGCATCATAACTTCAGGGGTCTCAAGATGGTGATGCTGCATTTTTACTTTGAAACCAGTTTCAATCCTTCCCCTGTTTGGAGTACAGGATTCCCCAATCATCCCAGGGCCTCAAGATGTGGCAGTAGGACTCTCTTCAGTGAACCTCCAGCCCCGCACCCCACCCCCAATAATCCTGAATCAAATATCCACATCCTGAAAGCTTCAGCTGTGCAAACATCCACCCACCCAGTCCTGCACGTGGTTTTCCAGGATCCATGGTTGCTCTCCATCTTCCACTCACCACTCCAGGCCTTCTTCCAGGTATGTCTCAACATATCCATGCCACGTTGTCCAGATGTGTTTCAGACTGATGTGCTATCCTGCTGACTGCGTGAATAATTGGATGTTGGAGAGGACAATTCCAGACAGGCCTTCAATTCCGTTGCATTCATAGGATGCAGGATGGTTTCATCTCTGGTGGGAATGGCAGCCCACCATAATGGTGGGGAGAGCACGTTCCTACTATCATTTCACACAGGCAGGAAACCAATTTTTCAGCTCCTGCTGCATTTGTCCTCTTCCCCACCATGCCTGCCATTAAACCCACCACTGCTGGGCTTGGAAAATCCCAGCCAATATCTTTCCTTCTTTGATGAGCACAAAAAAAACACAAAAAAGTAAAAAATATTTTAATTGTAAGATATTAATTTTGTAATTGATGCATTTTCTTGTTGTTTAGGCTGATAAAGAAGAAATGAGGAAGAATTATGTACAATCATTAAGATTTAAGGTAAACATGCATTTTGCCAATGGACATCTGGTCAATTAGATATATTGACTAAGTTGCCTTTGAAGATTTAAAAATATGCATCCATATTTAAATTCTGTATCTACAGCTTGATTTGGCATCGATAATCCCATTTGATCTCTTCTACTTGGTGTTTGATTGTAATCCCTTGTTTCGACTGAATCGTTTACTTAAGGTAAATACACTTCAATTATTAGTTTCATTTTAGAACAAATTTTCATGGATTGTGTTAAATTTAAGTCATGTTGTAGGTGTAAATTTCATTGCTATTTTCTTGTCCGAGTCCCTCAAATGTGTTTGGATTGCGAAGAGTTGGCCAGAGCTTAAATCTTGTTCAACATGTTTTAAGTTTGACTGTCTATTGAATAAAATTGATCTTACATCATTAGACAGAGATATGAAAATATGGGAAAAGTATTACATATGGAGGGATATGCTGTTACCATTGATTTCAATTAATCTATTCATGTAAAATTTCAATTCTGTTCCAGTAAAATACAAATTATTTCTGACAATATGCAAAATATTTATATGTCACCTTAATGAATGAGTTTCTAAGGTTCTCCTTTTTAATACTTTCTCATCATATTAATCCTAGAAAATTAATAGTTTTTTTTGCTTTCTGTAGTAACTCAAGGCCACGCATGGTGGTTAGTAACAAACTAAAAGACATATTGACTGAGAACTATGTACAACTAAGGGTTTAACAGGACAACTCTACAGGTCTACTCCTCAGAATACCCTGACTCCATCTGAAACCATCCTGCCCTGGGAATGTGTGTCCTAGTCTCTGATTCCCCCAGTCAGTGCACTCACATTACATTGGTTCTGACACGAACACGTGGCCTACAAAGGATCACCCATTAAAGGAACCATACTATCTCACTTTCCTTTTCCACACTGTGGTGGGATTGTATGTTACATATATATGTGCATAGACAAAATGATAAAGGAGCAGAATTGGGCCATTCAACCCATCGAGTTTGCTCCACCATTCAATCATGGCTGAGCAGTTTCTTAACCTCATCCTCCCACCTTTTCTCAATAATCTTTGATCCTCTTATCAATCATGAAGTTATCTGCCTCTGTATTAAATGCCTTGCCTCCCCAGCCTTTTGTGGCAGTGAATTACATAGATTCTTCACCCTCTGGCTGAAGAAATTCTTCCCCATCTCAGTTCTAAAGGGTCATCCCTTTGCTCTGACACTGTGCCCTCAGATCCTCCTCTCTCCTACTAATGGAAACATCTTGCCCATGTCCATTCTATTCCGGCCTTTCATAATTCTGTGAGATTGGTTTAATCATTGCCAAACTCCAATTGGCTGAGAGAGATTGCCTGGTATAATTATGCCAGATTTTTACTCATGTTCAAACTGAAGTTCAGAAGTATTTTGGCTGATGGATGGAGCGGGGAAGAATGACAGTGCTAGCCAATGATTTGAACTCATCAGGAGAGAAATTAAACTAGATTTGCTCACTTTTCAGGCGTGGGATCATCATTGAAGGCTGCAAATGATGATCTACTTGCATAAGTTATAACATCTGTTGGAAATTTGCAGGCAAATTTGCAGCCCTCAATGATGATCCCGTGCCTGAAAAAAGTGAGCAAATCTAGTTTAATTTCTCTCCTGGTGAGTTCAAATCATTGGCTAGCACAGTCATTCTTCCCCACTCCATCCATCAGCCAAAACACTTCTGAACTTCAGTTTGAACATGGGTAAAAATCTGGCATAATTATACCAGGCAATCTCTCTCAGCCAATTGGAGTTTGGCAATGATTAAACCAATCTCACAGAATTATGAAAGGCCGGAATAGAATGGACATGGGCAAGATGTTTCCATTATTAGGAGAGAGGAGGATCTGAGGGCACAGTGTCAGAGCAAAGGGATGACCCTTTAGAACTGAGATGGGGAAGAATTTCTTCAGCCAGAGGGTGAAGAATCTATGTAATTCACTGCCACAATCTCTTTCAGCCAATTGGAGTTTGGCAATGATTAAACCGATCTCACAGAATCAATGAAACACTCATGTCAATGCCTTTGTCAGGTACCAATGAACATATGTTCTGATCACACTGACCATTATCTCATCATTACCCAGTGCTGATTGAAGAGTTCCCCACATGTCAAGTCAACCCAGTGTCCTGTGGAATGACCATAATTTATAAATAAATATTATATGGTATCTATCAATACAAAACATCTATAATAAGTCTAGGAGTCAGCTATTAAAGATCAATGTTTTATTGCACAAAATAAAGTAAAGCAAAACCACAAGCCTGGTTTGAATACAAATAGGTCCAAACTGGGACAGTGTAATAATGGACCCACTCAGGGGCCCACATTATACACACCTTGCTATACGAGCTCCACCTAGTGAGTTAATTACTAATCTTTATGGAGCTCATGTTCAATGATTCCTACAGGAAGGTCAATCAGTGATTTCCCCATGCAAGTCCTGGGAGTTATCACAATACCAATTAACTGTACCTATTGCTTGCAGATGATCCATCATAGAGTGATGATTTGCTGTACTTTCTTTGGTAACAGCAGGATCCATAGCAAGTTTCTAACAGTTGGAAGCAAAAAAAAAGCAGGAAGACCCCCAACTGACTGTTTTAGAGCCTATTCAAGAATACCACAGCTAGTTCTTTTGACACAACTTGACAATAGAGGGCAAAGTGAAGATATTATGTAGACAGAGGGATAAGTTTAAGCCTCAGAAAAAGGTAGTGAGGAGGCAGTGGTGTTACATACATAAAACTCTAAGGATCTCCAAACCATCTTCAAGTTAACACCTTTCATTTTCATCAGAGATGGGTTGACAGTCAGGTGATTAACCTGAGCTCAGCAGGTGAATCTATCAGAAGATTTTTTAATGAGTTTGCATTCCTGCAATTTAACATTTAAACCCTCTAGGCAAGGTGGCTGAGGCTTCAGAATTTCAAACAGTTAAAGGTAGATTCCTTGACCAAAGAGGTTGTCTTATGGGGAGAGATTAACGGGGCATATACACATTGGAGTTTAAATGAATGAGAGATGATCGTATTGAAACATATAAGATTCTGAGGGGGCTTGACAAGTAAATGCTGAAAGAATGTTTCACTTTGTAGGGGAATCTAGAACCAGAAGGTACAGTTTAAAAATAAGGGTCTCCCATTTAAAGTGGAAATAAGGAGGACTTTTCTTATCACAAAAGGCTGTTTATCTTTGGAATTCACTACCCCAGAAAACAGTGGAGACTGGGTCATTGAATGCATTTCAAAGCTAAGTTCAAAACATCTTTGATCAACAATGGAGTCAAGGATTTTTGGGAAGCAAACAAGAAATGGGGGTTAAGACCACAATCAGATCAGACATGATCTTATTGAATGGTGAAGCAGGTTCGAGGAATCAGATGGTCTACACCTGCTTATATTTTTGATGTTCTTATGTTTATGCTTGAACTTTGTATGCTGCCTGCTACAGATCAGAATTAATCATGCATTTTGATCCCTGTGCCAGTTTTTGGGCCTTATGTAGTTTTCCTACATTAACTTCTGAGTCCGGCTTGAACACATCTCCAGCGTAACCATATGAATGAGGAAGGTTAGAATGTGGTTCCACAATGATTCTCCTTAAGGCCCCAAAATAATTGATCTCAGAAGAGATTGATGACATTTGGAAGCTTGCATTGATCTTCCTTTGAGTTGAAGGGGGAATATTTCCCATGTGTCTGCTCTGCACCATTGGGTTTCTTCCTTCCAACATCTTAAGTGGCTTAAGTGGCAAATAACATTCATGGCATACATCAACATCCTGGAGGGTCACCATTGACCAGAAAGTCAACTGTATCAGTGACATAAATAACATGACGACAAGAGCAGGCCAAATGCTATGCATTTTGCAGTCAGTAGTTCACCTCTTGGCTCCCCAAAGCTTTTACACAGCCTACAAGACACAAATCAATAACGTGATGCCATTATCTCCATTTGTCTGGATGATTGCAGTTCTAACAATATTCAAGAAGCTCAACACCATCCCTTTTTTTATTGGCACCCCATCCACCTCCCTAACATTCACTCTCTGTGCAACTCGTTCAATGTGTACTACCTATATAAGTAGCAAATTGCTAAAGCTTCTTTGACAGCTGTTCAGAAAGATCAGTGATAGTCATATAAAAGAATTTTAAAAAACCTCCCAAACCCTTGACCTCACCTACCTAAAAGGAGAAGGGAGTACATGTATTGGAGTTCCTTCAAGTTCCACAAATCACCCACCATCCTGACTTGGAAATATATCAATCCTGATTCATCATTGTTGTGTGGAAATGTTGGAAATCCCTGCCTAACAACACTGTGGAACTCCCTCAACTGTGTAGCCCTAGAGGTTTAACAAGGCATCTCACCACCATCTTCTCTAAAGTGATAGAGAGTCCATAACTGCTGGCCTTGCTAGTAATGTCCATATCCTGTGACTAAACAAATAAATAACTGTTTAGAGTTTTAAATCCAATGAAATTAAATCTTAAGTTTTTGTCAACCTGGGGGCAGAGTGGAGAGCAGTGAATCAAGTTTCATTATTATCAAAACAAAAAAGAGGTAATTCCATTTTCCAGTGTCTTCTCTTTTGGAATGAAAAAGAGGTCATTTGTTTTTAAAACTACTGTGATTAGCACTTAATGAATGTAGATTAAGAATGCACAAAGGTCACTCAGGAACATAACATCGACTTCAAACATGATTTCTTTTTTTAAATTTTTTAACCCATCCTTCCTCATTTTTGAATATTCTGACACATGTTTGGGTATACCATTATATGTGCCAACAGCAATTAGTTGTTTTGTCCATATGGCACTGTTACATATGTGGGAATAATAGGCAATAAATATTAATGTTTCATTTGTTTATGGAAGCTAGAGCCTGTTTTCATTTAAATTGCACAAGTGCATGCCTTTCAACAAAATGGTCATTGGTAATGAAAACGCAATCTAATTCTGGGGTAGCATAATGGCACAGTTGTTAGCACTGCTGCCTCACAATGCCAGTTCAGGTCACTGTCTCTGTGGGTTTTGCACATTCTCCATCTATCTACATGGATTTCCTCTACTGCTTTGGATTCCTTGAACAGTTCAAAGACATGTGGGTTCGGTGGATTGGCCATGCTAAATGGATCCTAGCATCAGGGGGATTAGCAGGGTAAATGTTCGGGGGTTATGGAAATACAGCTTAGATGGGATTACAGTTGGTGCAGACTCGATGGGCCAAATGGCCTCCTTCTGCACTCTAGGGATTCTATGATTCTCCACCCTTTAGGCTAATACTCTGAAGTCAAATAATGCACTTAAACCAAAGTGCATATTTGTAAGAAATTAAAAGTAGTTGAAATGAGTTAAAGATCTCACGCACATTTGACTTATTCACCTGTTGAGGACCAGATCAGAAACTTTAAGGTATTTTAGTCTAGATCTAAGTCTTTACATTTGATTTTTGGCATTAGGGTGAGCTCCAGGTATGATTGAAGTGATTCACCAGGAAGCTCTTACCAAAACAAACTTTATTTAAGAGCTCAGTTAGAATACAACAAAAAGAATTAACCTAACTTGTACCAATAAAAACATGACAAAATTTAATTCTTAACATCTAACTAACTATCTCTATTGTACTCATTTACAGCATCCCATAAACATACATCCTTCTTCAGAATTAGTTAGCACAAATCAAGTATGTTCAAGTGGTGCTGGATAAGCAGCTTTTTAACACTTTTGGATAGAGATTCAGATAGCAGTTTCCAGAAAAGGATACATCCGCAAAAGTTCAGAGAACTAAAATATGTCTCTGGCAGCTTCCAGTCTCTAGACTTCAGAGACAGAAGAGGATAACTCTCTCTCTACAGTTTCCAAAACAGCAACTCTCAGAGAAAGATCCATCTCTGAGAAATAGACTTACCTCCTGGCAGATCCAGTCTCCAATTCCAGACAGGGGAAAAGAGAGGCACTGCTCTCCCTTAGCTCAAAAGCAACATCTAAGCTTGAATACTCTGTATAGGCCTAGCTTCACCTCGTCACAAGATCATACTTGTCAATCATCAGAATTAAGTCCCACTCTGCAACATCCCAAGGGAGCACCAAGAACAACAGAATAGCATTAGTTCAGATTAAAACCAACATTCCAGCAATTAGAAGCAATTATGATACTCCTGTAACAATACAGGATGCACCAAACAAAAATTTAACTAAAATATATTCTTTAAAGGCACAGTATTATCACACACCTCAGTTATAAAGCCACACTTGGACTGAGTATTCAGGATCTGTTCTTGCATAAGCAACTAAAGCAGTAATTATATTTTACAGCAATCACTTATTTGGGACATATGTATTGTGATATCGAAGAGCAAGGAGGTTGTTAACTATTGATTCCTGATGGGCAGTCCATTTGTTGAGTTTGGTATCCAGAAAACTCTAAATTGCCAATCAGGAAACAGAATAAATTCAGTCAATCTATACCTCTGGTACATATAAGGACTGCAAACAAAACATTGGGTGTAGAGGTCTCACTTAATTTTCCAGGGATTAATTTCAATCCATTTTCATCAAGTGAGCCTGTAAACCCAGATGCATAAATGCATTCAAGTTATCTTCAGATATCCGTTTTTTTTTAAAAAAGGTGATTTACTGTATACTTAGTTTATATCTTAGGATGAAGATATTTCAGTCACTAATGATGCTAAAATGTCAAGTTACTTTTCTTATGAACAGCAAAGGAAATATTGCATGCTGCAATTCCTCTTTATACCTTTAATTACACTGTCAAGCATTTGGAACTTAAATAAATCGCTGTTTTAATGAATCATTAACTTATTTATATTTAAAAATTGAATATACTATTAAAATCAAAAATACATGCAGTTAAAGTAAACATTAAGCCCAAAGTCTTCCTACTCCATATCCAGTTTGGGACCTCAATCATTGAAGATCTTTGGTTGGTGATGTTAATTAGCAGTCTACAATAAACAGTCTTAGCCCAACTGGGTGAATGTTCACCCAATCTCACATTGTGTTTCTATCAACACAAATTTGGCTGCATAATAATAGAACTGCACTTTCAGGGCAGGACTTTCCCATAAAACAGCAAAGTGTCAAGGTTCTGACCAAAAGCCGATGCATTTCCCCAGAGAAACAGGAAGGCTTTCTCTCAAAATCTTCAAAGTGGAAAGGGGAAGCATCATTCCTGAGGGACAGGACCTGAAGATGCTAGCAAGGCCCGCTCCACCAAGATTGGGATGCCTTTTTAAAGGGTACTCAGATCTCAAACTAATGTTAAAGATCCTCCCCACTGCGCCATTATTGGCAGCATCAAGGCATCAGAGACCCCACCCCCTACAATGTAGGCTTCCCTGAAAGAATTAGCAATCTTGGCGGGATTTATGACTGTGGCAAACTAGACTGGAAAATTGCCTCGTAAATGTATCTCATTGGATGTGATGCATTTGAGATCTCCTGAGGATATAATTAAGTGCTGTAAAATTTCAAGCTCATTCTTTGCAACAATAACAATAGCAGCGATGAAACACCCCTATAACAAAGCATTGCAGCTACCAAGGAAAAACTTGAATGAAATATTCAATATGCTTTTTGTCCTGTTTCCTTTTATTTCCCCCAGTATTTAGCATTCTTTGAATTCAATGATCGACTTGAGGCTATACTGAAAAAAGCCTATATGTACAGGTAAGCAATGATTGAGATGACAAAATCAATGCTGGTTTTGTGTGTAAATCTTTAGTGATAAAATGCCATGTTTATTGAATCCATGATAAGAAATGAGGTAGATTTCTACTTGTGAGACACAGTTGAAATTTGTGTCTCTTTTTAGTTGAAATAAATGATGCATATTACTTCCTTGTTGTGTAAACGCTGCTATTAGATGCAGCATTGAATTAAGCACAGAATATATCTTTCCGAAACTGCTGACAAGAATCAGCTTCCGTTGACCAGGCACAGAAAAACACATCACACATAAAACAAAAAGCAAAGAGCTAAAAGCTATAGTCCATCTCAATCTTAGGCTGTCTGCACTGTCCAAAATTGATGCATAACCTTACTATCTCTACCCGTAATGCACCTAATTTGTTTTCCAAAGCTCAATATTGACCCACCAGGTGCAGTATCGTAATGTGTGTGCTGCATACTTCAATGACTATTCTAAAAGACTGTACTTTGCCTAGAATCATATGCTGATATTGAGGTCAAGGGATCGGAGCAATAAGTTAATATTAGTTTATTCTTTTATTGACATTTCACTGCCTTTGCCTGAGAAGGTGCAAACTAATTTCTGCAACCGACATTTACATTTCTGTGCCAGATTTGTGACGCATAAAATAGAAGGTATTAAACACAAAGCAGTGGGAATCGCTCACAGCTCAGATTTGGATTGCAGCTGCATACAAATCAGCTAAGGTTTTCTATCTCTGTGTCACGGGGCACATACTGGAAACCCCACCGACCACAAAGATACAGCCTCCTAACCTTGTCACAGCCTCTGAACCTTGTCCAATGTTCCAGCCTCAAACCATTTAAATAATCTGATGGGTTCACTAGCAGAGATTGGTTGAGGAGATCTGTCAGCAGCATTATATGATTGGTGACCTCTCTGCAGCCAGTGAAAGCTAGCCAAACAAAAATAAAAATAGTAGGAAATTATCCTGCAGTCAATTGCACAGGCTTTCCATATTTTTAAATTTAAATTTGCTCTGTCTCTCACAGCTTTGGCAATGCTGGACTCTGAGATAAACAGGTGCCCTTGCCTCAATAATACTTAGGTGCAAGTGTCACAACACACAAAGTGACACGTTTCTGTCACTTGAATATCATTATACTATGCCTGCATCATGTATTGTACATCGCCCAACAATTCTGGCAGATATTTAGTGGAAATGAAAAGGGATGTCAACAGGGAGTCCATCCTATTCAATTTCCAACAACTGCCATTCCAATTCTGTCAAACAAAAATCAGGGAGGGGCTTGTGATAATGCAGGCAAGAGAACATTCCTGTCATTTTTCTTCTTTCACAAAAACTCTCAGTGACAGATCAGAACCATCCTAAAGTCTCTCCCCAATAATGTTACATGTCCAGAGATCTTTCTGACTGTTCTTAGAGACATCCCCCAACATTGAGGGACAACTGCCAGTATTGAGTGATAGGTTCCAAGTGTTCTTTCCAACAGTGAGTGGCTTAGTTCAGCAAAAATTGTGAGTGACAAAGCTCACCAAAACAGGATGACAATTTCCGTATTCAACTCAAAATTTATTCATTTTAAGATTATAAAGATTTAAATTGAAGCTTTATAATGCACTTAAAAATTAAAAAGGAAAACCGGAAGTATTGATAATATGTAAGTCATAACATGAAAGGAGAGGAAGACAACTTCATGGTGTAATCATTTGACACACACAAACTGAAAGATGTGATTTCTTTACTATGCTTTTTATAACTAGAAGTGCAGGTCTTTCTCTAATCCACCTGAATTTAATGGTAGGACATGATTATCATTTTTGGAATCCATCGCAGCCAGCCAAACTGAGCAACTCATCACCAGGCAGCAGTTGTGGAGTATGGAGGATGTGGGGAGGGAGAGATTGTGGGGTCATTAAGTGAAGGGAGGTGCTGTGATCTGAAGATCACACAGGCTTGTTAGAAAATCGGGGCTGGCAGGGGAAGGGAGGATATCCAGGGAATGAGGTAGGGTGGAGTATTCCAGGTAGAAGGTTAAGAGTGATGAAAGCAGTGGGAAGGGATCAGAGAGAAGGGTGAAGTGTTTTATTGTGAAAGGCGGACCAATTACGTGTATGGTTAACAATGTAGGTTGGAAAGAAGAGGATAAAGCACTCCAGCTCCTCCTGGTCTACATCATTGCTGGAAAGATAGTCCAGCTGTCTCTTCAGTTGCCAAGTTTCCAAAGGTCTGGGAACCAGATCAACCAGTGCCAAAGCTGAAACAGGGCTGTTTGAAATCACCATGCCGGGGTGATCTTAAGGTATGCCAGGGCTAGAAGAGACAGCCCAGCCACAAGATCCCCATATTGGAGGAGAGTAGCAAGGTCAATTTTGCCCAGAGATGAGCTGATCCAACACTCAGCGCCCTTGGGGGCCCTTCCTCTGCAACCTGGGAGCAGCAGAGGCACAAATGGCCACTGATTTACCTCCTTGACCTTTCCTTGGGCCCAGTATACCAGACCAAGGTGTCACAACTGGTTTGCCAGGGGACAATGCACTTTTGGCAATGCACTTATGACTTGAAGATGGGCCTAAGTGGGGGTCTGAAGGGAGAGGGGTGATAAGAGGGATCTGAGGGGGGAGAGTGTGTTTGGGCAGGAAGAGTCTTAGGGAGGAGGGAACTAAAGGGAAGAGGGCTGAATGGGGATCTGACAAAAGGGAAGAACTAAATTAGGGTCAGAGTGCAGATGGGGCTGAGGGGGAGCTTGAGGGGGAAGGGGAGCTGAATAGGATATGGGGAGAAGGGCTGAGTGGGGGTCTGAGGGTGGTGGAACGCTGAGGGGGATGCTGATGGGGATCTAAAGAGGGGGTAGGAATTAGGTTGGATCACTTCACGCCTATGTGATGTTCTTGGGGATGGGGAAGGTGACTCATTATTTGCATGGTGGGGGAAGAATGCTTCCATTTTCTGAGGGCTTGGTAACGCTCACATGGTTAACTGGGGGAATGGCAGGTGGGAGGGAAGGACTGGTTCACCATTTGGGATTCAATGGGAAAACCTGCTTACAAATTCAGAGAGTGGGGCATCTTTTAAAAACAGCATCCTGATCTCTGACAGCCAGGCTGGCCTCCGGATTACTTGGGTGAATCCCACCTAACAGACACTTCTAACGGCAGTGCGATTCAAGCCAGTGGGAAAACTGAGAATGTGAACGGGTGAACCGTGCCCTTTGGCTGGAATTCTCCAGCTGTTCATGTCCAGTTGTTCACTCCCCACTCCATTGCAAGCGAGGATGAAGAATTTGGTGCTCAGCCAGACTTCCCATTCACTGCAGCCAGACAGAAGAATCCGACTGTGATCGAGATCAGAGAATTCTGTCCTTTATCTCATTCAAAACCCATTTACTTAGGCAAAGTTAAAACTGGACCCAAAATCAAGCAACATGATTTGTATATTTAAATGAGACACCTTCCTCCTCAGAATAAGCTGCCCATCCCTCTGCTAAAACTGAAGGAAAATTAAATTGAGTTAGTTTGAGTTCAGGTTCAAAATTTTGAACATTTTAATTTCACGGCTGAACAGAACGCACCCAATCTGGATGTGTAAATTTACTCTCGATGTTCAATATCTTTCATCAGACCTTATTCCAGATGTGCAGTGCATTAATACAAAGGTGATGGTGGGGGATCTTTCCAGCCTCCCAGCCATTTGGTTCTCAGCAGCAGGAGGAGATGTTCACTGGTGGCAGGACCCTCTGGTCCCATCGCTGGCAATGAAATTTCCAATTGATGTCACCCCACACCGCCGTGAAACCCACAGGAGGGGGTGAGCTGGTGGCAGGACTGAGAAAGCCGCTGCATGAATGGCCAGAGAACTATTCCCCCTCTGCCCCATTTCTGTGAATATGCCACAATCTGATAAAACATTGATAATAAGATGAGCCACTAAGTTAGATAACAACACTGAAAGCCATATTGCAGCAAATGGTTCTCACCATTGACACTAACTAGCACATATATTTCATTCTGTTTTCAGGATTGCACGAACAACAGGATACCTGCTTTTCCTCCTGCATATAAATGCGTGTATATATTACTGGGCTTCAGAATATGAAGGCATTAGTAGCACTAAGTGGGTCTACAATGGCAAAGGAAATAGGTAAAAGTTTAATTTGGTACCATTTGAGATTGCTGCTGTAGAAATAAGAAATGAAGGCAATTGGCACAGCATTAGCAGAATGAACAATAGCTTTTCGCTTTTTCAGTGTTATATTTTCATATTAACAGACAATGACTTCAACCTTTGGGAATACAAGTGTGTTTTAAAATTCAAATCTACTGATATTCTGTATTTACTGCCTCCCTCTCTATTGCTTGCAGTTCTCAGAAAATGTGCTGCTCCTTGTTGTTCCTGCTTGCTTACCCACTCCCTGCTTATTGACCTGGAATTATAGTCCAAGAATAGAGAGATCAAGAAAGAGAGAGGCTTGAGATGTAGTGGGAAAGGCCGTTGACAAAAAGCTGTTGAGATTCACTGTTCAAGGGCAGTATAGTGGCACAGTGGTTAGCACTGCTGCCTCACAGTGCCAGGAATCTGGGTTTAATTCCAGCCTCAGGTGACAGTCTGTGTGGAGTTTGCTCATTCTTGTGCAAACAGTCTGTGTGAATCCCCTCTGGGTGCTGTGGTTTCCCACACTGCAGGTTAGATGAATTGGCCATGCAAAACTGCCTCTTAGTTTCGGGGAGGAGATGGGGGCAGCAGTGTAAGTGTGTGGGGTTACGGGGATAGGGTCTGGGTGGTGGAATTGTAGGCTCAATGGGTCAAATGTCCCCCTCCTGCACTGTAGGGATTCTACGATTCTAAATCAATACAACCGATGGAGTTCTTTTGGATATTTTGCAGAACTTTACTGATCTTACTCAAAACCATCATTTATCACTTTGCTGGTATTATTTTTAACCACCAAAGATTTTCATGGTTAAGTCATAGAATCATAGAGGTGTACAACATGGAAACAAGCCCTTCAGCTTGATTTGCCCATGTCACCTTTTTTTGTTTAAACCACTAAGCTAGTCTCAGTTTCCTGCATTACATAGAACATGGAACATAGGCCCATATGCATTAGGCCTATATCCCTCCATACCTATCTTACCCATGTACTGTCTAAACACTTTTTAAAAGACAAAATTGTACCCAATTCTATTACTATCTCTGGCAGCTTATTCCAGACACTCACCATCCTCTATGTGAAAAAATTTCCCTTTTGTATCTCTCCCTTCTCACCTTAAACCGATGGCCTCAAGTTTTAGACTCTCCTATCTTTTCCCAAAGATAGTGACTATCTAGTTGATCTATGCCCCTCATTTTTTATAGACCTTTATAAGATCGCCCCTCAACCTCCTATGCTTAAAGAAAAAAGTCCCGTCTATCCTCACCTTATAACTCAAATCATCATATTCCGGTAGCAACCTAGTAAATCTTTTCTGCACTCTTTCTAGTTTAGTAATATCCTTTCTCTAATAGGGTGACCAGAACTGTACACAGTATTCCAAATGTGGTCTTGCCAATGTCTTGTACAACTTCAACATGATGCCCCAACTCCTGTATTCAATGTTCTGACCAATGAAACCAAACATGCTAAATGACTTCTTCACCATTCTGTCCACTTGTAACTCCATTTTCAATGAGCTATGAACCTATACCCTTAGGCCTCTTTGTTCTGTAACTCTCCCCAACACCCTACCATTAACTGAGTAAGTCCTGCCCTCGTTTAATCTACCAAAATGCATCATCTTGCATTTATCTAAATTAAACTCCATCTACTATTTGTCAGCCCACTGGCCCAGTTGATCAAGATTCTATTGCAATCCAAGATAACCTTCTTCACTATCCATTATGCCACCAATCGTAGTGTCATCTGCAAATTTATTAAACATGCCTCCTATAATTTCATCCAAATCATGAATATAAATAATAAATAACAGTGGATCTAACACTGATCCCTGGGGCACACTGCTGCTCACATGCCTCCAGTTTGAAAAACAGCCCTCTGCAACACCCTCTGGCTTCTGTTATCAAGCCAATTTTGTATCCATTTAACTGCCTCATCCAGGATCCCATGGGATTTAACTTCATGCAACAACCTACCATGTGGTACCTTGTCAAAGGCCTTGCTAAAGTCCATGTAGACAACATTAACTGCACTGCTCTCATCTACGTTCTTGGTTACTTCTTCAAAAAACACAATCAAATTTGTGAGACATGGTTTCTCACTCACAAAGTCATGTTGACTGTCCCTAATCAGTCCTTATGTCTCTCAATGCCTGTAGATCCTACCTCTCAAAGTACCTTCCAACAATTTACCCACCACAGGGATGAAGTTTACCAGGCTATAGTTCCCAGGCTTTTCCCTGCAGCCTTTCTTAAACAAAGCATGACATTTGCCACCCTCCAATCTTCAGCACCTCATCTGTGACTATGAATGATTCAAATATCTCTGCTAGGGGACCTATAATTTCCTCCCTAGCCTCCCACAATGTCCTGGGATATACTTCATCAGGTCCTGGGGATTTATCTACCTAGATGTGCTTTAAGACTTGTAGCACCTCCTTCTCTGTAGTAGGTGCACAAGACATCATAATTTATTTCCCCAAGTTCCCTAATATCCATGCTTTTCTCAACAATAAATACTGATGAGAAATATTTAGGATCTTACCCAGCTCTTGTTGATTCTTAAGATGTCCTACTCTCTCCCTAGTTACTCATTTGCCCTTTATTATTTATAAAGCTCTTTGGAGTCTCCTTTGCCTTATCTACCAAAACAATTTTGTATCCTCTTTTTGTTCTTTTAATTTTTCTCCTAACTCTGTACCCTCTATATTCTTCAAGGAACTTACTTAATCCCAAATGCCTATGCATGTCATGTGCCTCCAATTTAGTAAGACAGAAATTCAGAGAGTTAGGGTGGAAGTTTAGGGCTAAAACAAACAGAGTTATTATCTCTGATTTGTTACCTGTGCCGTGGGATAGCATGGAGAAGAATAAAGAGAGAGGACATTTGAACTCGTGGCTAAAGGGATGGTGCAGGAGGGAGGGGTTCAGATACTTGGACAATTGGGGCTCATTCTGGGGTAGGTGGGACCTCTACAAGAGGGATGGTCTGCACCTGAATCAGAGAGGTACTAATATCTTGGGGGGAAAATTTGCCAATGCTATTCGGGAGGTTTAAACTGATTCAGAGAGGGATGGGAATCTGAATTGTAGCCCCAATGTACAGGATCATGAGAATAGAGAGATCATGAATGAGGTTTCTAGGTCACAGCAGTGTATTGGCAGGTGGGAGGGTGGTTTGAAGTGTGCATACTTTAATGCGAGGAGCATACACTATAAAGGTGGATGAACTTGCAGCCTGGATTAGTGTCTGGGACTTCAATGTTGTGGCCATTTCAGAGACATGGATAGAGCAGGGACAGGAATGATTGTTGCAGATTCCGGGGTTCAGATGTTTCAATCAGAGCAGAGAAGGTGGTAGAAGAGGGGGAGGTGTGGCATTGTTAGTCAAGGACTATATTACGGTGGCAGAAAGGATATTTGATGTGGATCTGCCTATTGAGGTAGTACGGGCTGAGATTAGAAACAGGAAAGGAGAGGTCTTATGAGGAAAGACTGAGGGACTTGAGGTTATTTTCGTTAGGGAGAAGAAGGTTAAGAGGTGACCTAATTGAGGCATTCAAGATGATCAAAGGGTTAGATAGGGTGGACTGTGAAAGCCTTTTACCTCGGATGGCGATGGCTAACACGAGGGGACATAGCTGTAAATTAAGGGATGGTAATTATAGGATGGATGTCAAAGATAGATTCTTTACTTAGAGGGTAGTAAGGATGTGGAATGCCCTGTCTGCAGCAGTTGTGGACTAGCCAACTTTAAGAGCATTCAAATGGTCAGTGGTTGGGCATATGGATAACATTGGAATAGTTTAGGTTAAAGGGTCATTAGATTGTTGCGCTGACCAGTGGAACCATCGAGGGCTGAAGGGTCTGTACTGCGCTGTAATATTCTGTGTTCTATGTTCTTCTTGACCAGGGCCTCAATATCCCCAGTCATCTAAGGTTCCCTACTTTTACCAGCCTTGCCCTTCATTCTAAGAGGAATGTGCTTATCCTGAACCCTAATTAATACACTTTTGAAAGTCTCCCACTTACCACATGTCTCTTTGCCTTTCCACAGGCTCCCCTAATTAATTTTTGAAAGTTCCTGCTGTTACCATCAAAATTGGCCTTGCCCCAATTTAGAATTTTAGTTTTTGGGCCAGACCTATCATTCTCCAAAGCTATCTTAAAACTAATAGAATTATGGCCACTAGTCCCAAAGTGATCCCTCACTAACATTTTTGTCACCTGCCCTTCTTTATTTCCCCAGAGAAAGTCAAGTTTTGCCCCCTTTGTACTCAGGCTATCCACATACTGGATGAGAAATTCCTCTTGAATACACTGAACACATTCCTTTCATCCAACCCTCTAATACTATGGCTGTCCCAGTCAATGTTCGGAAAGTTAAAATCCCCTTCTATTCCCACCCTAAGTCCTCCAGTTGATTACTTTAATGCCAAAATTATGCCAACCTTAAAAAAAAGTATGGACTATGTTAAATAACTATTTTCTGGATTATTAAAGCAGTTATTCAATCGTAGGGTCCATATATTGAAATAGAACCGTATTTCAGCTTTCCTATTACAGTTTAGAATTCCATTCATTCCATTGCCATACAACCACAGACAGATATGCCTGGATAGAATACAGAACTTCAGGTCAATAATTTAATAACTATCTGGACAACGTATAAATTGTTTATTATTTATTTTTCAAAACCCAAATCTGTCTGCCCTTTTTAATTTGCAAACCTTTTCTCTTAAGTGCTGATTTTTTCACTGCTGAATGTTGTGACATGTTATTTTCTTCGAACCTGCATTGTATCTGAAGTGTTTTCATTGAACCTTGAGTTTATTTATATTTTTTAAATTTTAACATGTAGCTTTAATGGCAATTTTTTTTATTATTTTAACCGTTTCACACATGTTTAGATTTATACTGGAAGTTGAAAATTTTCTATTTTTCTATTTTTTTTCAATTGTTTCTTTTTTTCTTCTTGGTGGTGTTTTTCTTACAGCTACCTCAGCTGTTTCCTTTACGCAGAGAAATCTCTTCTGATGATTGCTGAACTTCCATACCCCACCAATGAATTCGAACAAATATTTCAGATGTGCAACTATTTTTTTGGAACTCTTATTCTTTCAGCCATTCTTGGCCAGGTACACTGAACAATTTTGTTATTTTTATTATGATAGCACTTCTTTCTTGAAAATGCTTGTGATATAACGAGAAAGATTCGCTTTGGACTTTTTTTTATCTTTTTTTTCCATTTTCAATTCTTTCTATGCTTCCATGGTTTCCAATTTACTTCAGGTCAACTCAATTGGAAACTTGGTACTGGTGATGAAGTTGACAAAATCTTCATATCAAAATAAGGGGCAAAAAAATAATGAAGGAATGAAATGTGTCTGCATAACACCTGTTCTGATGGTGTCATGCAGACTTGCATAACTTCCCCAGGGACAAGCAGCACTATGAGCAGCTACCTGCAAGAACTGTGCAGCAATGCTCAATTACGTCAAGTAGTGCTGTCTGGGGAGCTAAGGTAAATTTGCATAACAAGGCTGGAGGTTGTTCTGTACAAACACATTCCTCCCAATAGAGACAATACAGGTTTCAGAACTTAACGTGATAAATAAAACATATCAAAGTATAATAATAAAGCAGTAGTAATACACAGTTGCATTTATACAGAATCGACATGTTCAAATATCTCAATAGACTTACATACTGGAATTTTTTTCGTCTCAGCCCCGCAAGGTTCATAAGATCCCATCCAATGCCAACAGACAATGCCATTCTGCAAACTTCACCCGTTCCGATTCCAGGGTGGGCATGCTGGTAAAATTCTGCCACAGAGAATAATTACTGTTTGAGTGCAGTACTTGTTGTGTAAACAAGAACATATGCCCAGTGAACAAAATGGATGACCAGTTAATCTGTATTTTTTGTATATTTTGTTTATTTGTACTCTGGAAGTGAGTAAGGCTACATGGGGTGGCACAGTGGTTAGCACTGCTGTCTCACAGTGCTAGGGACCTGGGTTCAATTCCGGCCTTGGGTAACTTTCTACGTAGAGTTTGAATATTTTTCCTGTGTTTGCATGCATTTCCTCCAGGTGCTCCAGTTTCCTCCCAAAGTTCAAAAATGTGTGGGTTAGATGGATTGGTTATGCTAAATTGCATCTTAGTGTCAGAAGGATTATTAGGGTAAGTATGTGGGGTTACAGAGATTGTTGTCTCGACGGGCCAAATGGCCTCTTTCTGCACTGTAGAGATTCTATATTTGTGCCCATCTTTAGTTGCCCTGAGAAGGTGGCCTTTCCCTTGGATCGTTGTAGTCCTTTAGTGATGGTGCTCCTACAGTTAGTTATGTATCATATTCCAGGATAAGTAATTAATTGGTCACAATCCATTTTGAAACTTGCAGGGAACGAGAAAGGTACTATATGAACATAACTTTTATCTTTTGTTTCAAATTTTCCTTTTTCTTCTAAATACTGATACTCTAACTAACCACTTCCATTCTGAATGTTTCCCTGAATTTAAACATGGTTTCAACAACTGAAAATGTTTGTGTTCTCCAGGTACCTGAGATGTTACTATTGGGCAATCCGCTCTTTAATTACTATTGGTGGTATTTCCGAACCAGTCACTCTCTTTGAAATAATCTTTCAGGGGTGCAATTATTTCCTAGGTGTCTTTGTTTTCTCCAGCTTACTTGGTCAGGTAAATGGACATACCTCAAAATGAATCACTATTTACCACAGTGCATTCATTGTGCCATTTATAAATTATAGATCAAGAGATAGAATAAAAGGCTAAGCGAGAGATTTGAACCCAGTATCTCTGAATCGAATACTAGCAAATAATGATGTTTTCAAACATTGAGTACACTGCATTTGAAAACTCTATTTTCCAAGTTTGATAAAAGATGGAATTGTGCTGCAATAAACTGTTCGTCCTTTAAACTTGCATGAATTAACAAACATTGTATTACTTAGCAAAATCGCACAGCAAAGCTGGCAATGTTAAATTGCTGTGTAAATAATAGCCAACTTAAATAATATTTTAAGATAATTGACAAAAAAGTGAGATGAGGACATTCAATTTACTCGACAAGTAAGGATGAGGATAACACAATTATGGCACTGCTATCTCATAGCGGCGGAGATCTGACTTTGATTCCAACATTGAGTGACTGTGGAGTTTACATAATCTCTCTATGTCCATGTGGGTTTCCTCAGGGTTATCTAGTTTCCAAATATGTGTAGGTTAGGTGAAATAGCCATGGTAAGTGCATGGGATTCCGGGTATAGGGTGGGCAGGCCTGTGTAAGATGCATTTTCAGAGAGTCATTACAGAGGACTAGGTTATGATATTGTGTCTATACAACCTGACTTAAACACGAGCAGGGATGGCAATAAACATTCCTGGCTACAATATGTTCTGGAGGCATAGAGAGGGAAAAAAGTGGCAGGAGCAAATAAAGCAAAATACTGAAACAGTTCTTAAGAAGAGGAGGCGATGCCCCTAGGCAATGACATGGTGGTCTTATCTCCAGACTGTTAATCCAGAAACTCAGCTAATGTTTTGAGGACATGGGTTTGAATCCTACCCAGGCAGATAGTGGAACTTGAATTCAAGAAAAAAAATCTTTTATTAAGAATCCACTAATGACTGTGAAACTATTGTCAATTATCGTAAAAACTAATGTCCTTTAGGGAAGAAAACCTGCCATCCTTACTTGGTGTGGCCTAAATGCGACTCCAGAATCACAGCAATGTAGTGGACTCTCAACTGCCCTCCAAGGTTAACTAGAGGTGGGCAATAAATGTTGGCCAGCCAGCACACCCATGTCCTATAATTGAATAAATAAGATATAATAAAGACACAAATTACATCCTAAGGGATTGTGACAAGCATGAAGTAATTTTTCCTCAAAATTTCTTCAACCTTCAACACAATTGACCACACTATTCTCATCTAGCACATCTCTATTATTATCCAGCTACCTGATTCCATTTTTAACTACCTAAACATTTCCAATGCATTGTTTGCAATGGCTTCTCTGCCCCTCTTATACATTTAACTCTGGTGCCTCCAAAAGATCTATCCTTGAATCTCTGGTATTTCTTATGGTTGAGTCCACAAGTGTTCTCATGGACTTGGCCACATTCCGCACTGGAAAAGATGGATTCCAAGTTCAATACTTGCCCCCTGTGCAAGTTGGAGCCAGTCTCCTCTATATTCCTTGAAAATGTCTGCAGGTCTTCTGGCGGGCCTGCTAAGCATTTCTGCATTCGTGCCCATCAGTCTTTTATGGTACACCACCCTATTGAGGTCGAAAACTGAGTTATCTGATGTGGAATCCCTGAGTAACGTCACCTTCCAGGGAGCTGCTGTTTATATTGCACTTTCTCCCCGCACTAGCTGCCTGACCACGTGCAGATCACATCTATGAGTAGTGTTAGCATCGGAGCTGGTAGCTGGAGGTTTCAGAGTCACTAATGGTGTTTATTCACAGGAATGTGGTGTGCGTTAACAACACTGGCACTTACTACCCATTCCTAATTATCTTTAACAGAATGGCAGCTGGGCAGTTTCAGAGGTAGTTAAGAGTCAAACATATTGCTGTGGATCTGGAGTTACAAGTCAATCAAATCAGGCCAGGATGGAAAATTTCATTCCCGAAAGGACTTTTGTGAACCAAATCGGGTTTTATGATGATCCCCTCAATACAATGCTCATTATTACTAACACAAGCTTTCTGTTTGTCCCAAATGTATTTGTTAAATTTAAAATTCCCCAGTTGCTTGGGTGGGATTTGAAGTCATGGCATGTCTCCTGCCAGAGGATCCGACGGACCATTTAAATTGCTGTTTACTTCGACAGGACAGTAGTGTTCTGGCAGGCGTGAGCAGCCATAACAGCTTGCGGCACACTTCTGGATTATTAGTCTATGTTTCAGAATTTCGAATTTATCATTTCCTTATCATTAACATTCCCTTCATCGTTAATCTTCTCTATCATTTCTTATTCCTGTGATACTGCCTGGCCAGATAGCAGTTGATAGAATAATTAATAGAATCCGTACAATGTAGGAGGCAATTTGGCCCATCAAGTCTGTACTGACCACAATCTCACCCAAGCCCTATCCCCTTAACCTCATGTATTTACCCTGCTAATCCTCCTGACACTAATTTAGCATGGCCAATCAACCTAACCCACACATCGTTAGAGTTCTATATTTGAAAGGGACAAGGTTAGGGAGAGAGTGCAAGAGTTGCATCCTTAATTCGCAGGTTGTAAATCAGAAGAGATTATGGGAAACAGGGATGTGAGAAAAAGGATTATGTATGAACATGCCATCATCTTCCATGCTTTCAACCCCAACGCAGATTATAGCCTCTGTCATGAAAGCACCACCACACCAATGATGGCAAGTGCTGTCTACTCCAAGGGGTAAGGACATGCACCCATGTCTGTTCCCCACTAGTTGGGTGAATCATCTGTGGTTATGTACCATCTTATCCTGCAAGAGAGAGGAAAATGTGTCAGTGAGTTTGGTGCAATGTGATTGGGTGCCATGATTAAACAATTGGCAGTGTATGCAAACTGTGAGATGTAGATATAGGGTTTGCGAGCATATTAGTTATGTAAGACTGAGATAAAGCTATGAATGTGAAGTAATTGTCATCACTGACAAGGAATTGTTGATGTCTGAGTGATGAGTGGGTTATGATGAACTGAATAGTTTGTGAGTCCCGTAGCTCAGGATTAAGGATGGTATTTGAAAATGAATTCATTGGCTTTGAACACTCTTGCAATGTCATTGAATTTCTTGTAGCACCACTTCAAATATGGCAAGCAAATTGAGCCTTTACTTAAGAGTTTATTTTGAGAGTTTTGCCTCCTGGAAGTTGCACCTCTCTGCTGGTCACTCCCCTTTCTGCTTTCCTGTCCATTGTTCCCACTCTTCTGAGAAACAATAGAGCTGTGAACATCAAGCTGTTTCCCTCCCGCTGCTGGTGATGACACTAGGTTCTCATCTGCTGTCCAATCTGAGGTAGCAAAAGCAGCCATCTTAACATGATCAAGCAAACTTCCAAATATAGAAAGTAATATCTCAGAAAAGGTACTGTGAATCCTTTACCAACAAGACAGTAAGAAAGCAACAATGAATGCTGAGTGCTCAACTGTATATTTTCCTGACACTGATTCCATTCTGTTAATTGCTGTTGTATATTCACTCTGCTGCCACTGTTCAAACTTCAAGTAGCCCAGGAAACACAGGGGATTGATTACATCCAATTGACTCCCAGTGAAAAACATGTGTTCACATCGCTCTAGTGAAGTAATTTAGGATGGTATTTGGTATATGGTAATTAGAAGACCGCTTCCCTTGTGCAAAGTTAAATAGAAGTCGGTGAGTTAGAACAAAATGGCATTTTCCCTGGTTTTGATCCCCTGACTTGCACCCAGACCCATACTCTTCCAGGTTAGAATGCAGCTCTTTATTTCACAACATAATCCTTTATCCTGTCCCGAGTCCATTTTATTATTTCAAACCAATTACAAACTCAAAAGAACAGTTTTGGTGGACTGCTGGCACTCAGTGTTCAATAGCATTTTCTCAAAATAAACTTTCTTCCTTGATACAAAGCATTGGACAGAAACAACTAAGACTGCATTTTCTGTTTTAAAATATGTATTTGATTATTCCCTTAAATTTAAAGCAAATTCTCCTTTCTTGGTTGCTCGAGAATATCATCTGGATTTATCAAGTTAACCCCAATTTCAGGAACAACTGATGGCCAGGTTTTGTGGTTTTATATATTAGCAACAGACTGCCTGGCATTTACTTAAGATGTTGACTGGCAAATTATTTTCCACATTGCTGTCATAGGGATAGTAAGACAGACTTTAATAGTTTTCCTCCCCGTCGGTCACTTTTTATCACAGCCAATAATAAATTCAAAATGTGACAGCTATCACATCACAGTACAACAAAGATAATTGAAGAGGTAGACGCGCCTCATATCTCCTAAAACTTTAGGGGCACCGACTACATCAATTGTCTTCAACATTTTCCACTTCAAACAATCAAAAACTGAAGTAATTCAAAACCGTCGCAATGATGCTATTTGAAAGTCTTTGGGGGTTACTTTGACTTTGGGCAACGGAAATGAAAATCAGGAGAGACACATAATGTGCAGCTGAACTGATAGCAGTCATTTCACATCATTACTGAAAGTCAAAATCACCATATTGCGTGTGAACTGAAAACATGCAGAAACAGTTGGAATAACGCCAGGCGTTTCCTCAACCTGCAGATAATCCAAGGCTTCATGCACCCAGAGTCCATTAATTATTTACTGTTTGTTAGGAAATTTCCAAGCTCTTAGGGTAAAGTTGAAAATACTCGACAATAGAGGATAAAGTAAACTTACTACGGCACTTGATGGAAATGTTTGACGGGTCTGCCCTTTTTCCTCATTTTCAGATGCGTGATATCATTGGGAGAGCCAATGCCAGACAGAACTATTACCAAACTTCAATTGACGACACAATGACGTACATGAATGCATATTCAGTTTCAAGAAATGTGCAAATTCGTGTGCGCAAATGGTATGAATACGTATGGGAATCACAAGGCCTCCTGGGTGAGTAACTGAGCCCACACTTGCTTCCTCATTCAGAATTCTCTCTGGTGGCTTCTTCTATATTAACAATAAACTGTATTCCTTTCAGACTCATCTGAGCTGTTGGAAAATATGCCAGTGAAAATGCAGCTGTCCATTGCTATTGATCAAAACTATGCAATAGTCAGCAAACTTGACCTGTTTAAGGTATGTGTATTGGGATCTTTAATCAGCAAATATACAATTGAAAGTAAGCTTTGGAATTCCCCTGTATGTTACTTGTAGGACACTGTTTCACATGTTGGCGTCAATTTTCTTACTGTGCCATTTTTATATATCTGTTAACTCATTTTGAAGTATTAGAATATACAGATGTTTGTTGCAAACATATGAATGAGTCTACCAAAAATCAGCATCTGTTTATAACAGGAATTATTGGCCATTCCCCTGCAAAACAAGAGAATATACCACTTTGGAAATTGTTAGAGGGAATGGCCTCTCAGGGGAAGCAATAACAGACTGATTTGTTGCACCATGATTGGCTCTACTGCACAGGAGAGGGGGAGAAAGCATGGGAATGCAATAGTTATACGGGATTCAATTGTAAAGGGATTGGATAGGCATTTCTTTGGCTGCAAATACGGTATGTTGCCTACCTGGTGCTAGTGTCAAGGATATCTCAGAGCAGCTACACGATACTTTAGAAGGGGAATGTAAACAGTCAATGGTCAAGGTACATATTGGTAGAAATGACACAGGTTGAGAAAGAAAGACTGAGATCCTAGAAGCAGAATATGGGGAGTTAGGGGGCAAATTGAAAAGTAAAACCCCAAAGGTATTGATCTCAGGATTACTACCAGTGCCACATGCTAGTCAGACTACGAATAGCAGGAAATATCAGATGAATATATGGCTGAAAAGGTAGTGAGGAGGGAGTATTTTAGATTCATGGGATATTGGGACCAGTACAAACTGGATAGGTTGCACTTGGACAGGACCGGCACTGATGTTCTCGGGGCCGGGGCGAGGGAGTGGTGTATTTGCTAAAATGGTTGAGGAGGACTTAAGTTAAAATGGTAAGGGTCTGGGAACCTATGCAAGGAGTCAGAGGAAGGGGGGAAATAAAAATAAAAACAAAACATATAAAGAGGAATAAGAAAAATGATCGGCAAAGAAATCAAGGGCTAGAATCAGACAGGGCCACTGTGAAAAATAACGAGAATGAGGCAAAGAATATTAAAAAGCCTTAAGGCTTTGTGCCTTAATGTACGGAGTATTCACAATATAGTGGATGGATTAATTGTGCAAATATTCCGCCAGACCTATTGAAATCCTAGCCCAGATTTTCAGCATGACAGCGAGCCTTTCCATTGATTTGATTTTATTTGATTGGCTTTATTATTGCTATATGTTTTAAAGTGTTGTTTGCTGCGCTCCACACAGACAAAGCTTACAAAGCATACAGAAGAAAGAATACAGAATGTAGTTTTACAAACTACACGTGTGGTGGAAATATCAGGCCAGCCCAGAAATCCTTGGTCCTCCCCCTGAGCACAGCACAGCCTGCTTACATGGAACAAGGAGGAGAGAACAGACTTGTGAGGGGGAAGAGCAGGACTAATGAGGGTGGGAAAATAGTTCTGGGGAAGGGAGGGGTGGGAGAATAGGACATGCAAAGATGGAGGTATCAAGCTTCTGAAAGGATCAGAGGGTATGGCGGGCCATGAGCCAAGAATGGGGTTATGGAGGCCACAAAAAAAAAAAGTGGTGTGTGTATGCGTGTGCGTGCATAAGAGATGGTCAGGGGTGTGAGCGTCCAGTATGCTAGCAGCACCCATCTCATTTGAACCAAAAGAAGAGCAACACTCCTCTATTAGAAATGGCAAAAAGGTAAGACCAAAGAATAATTATAGTAAACGTATCTATATAAGAAATAGAAAAAAGACTTCCACACAATACGTTTTTGGATGTTTGTATCGATTACACAAAAACAATCTTTTTTGTGGTTTTGCTCTTCAATGTAGTAATAATCCCAGTGATTCCTTCAATAATCTTGGGAAGTCAGATGAGTTCCACAGCTGGAAATGTTTGGGATACCCTGATACAGAGTCTTGGTGAGACTGCACCTGGAGTATTGTGTACAGATTTGTTCTCCTTATCTAAAGAAGATTACACTTGCCATAGAACGAGTGTAATGGGAGGTCCTCGGACTAATTCCTGGGGTGGCAGCTTTGTTTTTTTGAGGAGAGATTGTGGAAACTGGAATTTCAAAGAATAAGAGGTGATCTCATTGGAACCTACAAATTCTTATAGAGGTGAGAGGGTCAATGTAGATAGAAATTTCTCATGGCCAGTAAGTCAAAACTCAGTAAAGTTTCACAACACCAATTTTAAATCCAACCAATTTATTTGATAGTAAATTCGCGAGCTTTCGACTCTATGGCCTTCGTCAGGCAAATGCAGTGTTCTGGTCTGCAATAGCACTCATATCAACACAGACAGTCACAGATTGCTGATTAGAATGCGAATCCTTACATCTAACCTGCTATTCAAGTGTTAAAGTGGCTAACAATATGTGTGAAGGGAATCCTGAGCATTGGTTAGAGAATTGTGTATTTTCTCCAGACAGCACAGTAAGTGAGGTTTTTTGCTAACCCAGGCAAGTTACGGGGGTTACAGATAGTGTGTCATGAAGCCAAGATCCCTATTAAGACTGTCCTCATGTGTGCGGAACTTGGCTATCAGTCTCTGCTCAGCGACTCTGAGCTGTCGTGTGTCACGAAGGCCCCCTTGAAGAACATTTACCCGCAGGTCGGAGGCCGAATGCCCATGACTGCTGAAGTGTTCGCCCACAGGAAGGGAACCGTTTTGCCTGGTGATTGTTGAGCGATGCTCATTCATCCACTGTCGTAGTGTCTGCATGGTCTCCCCAATGTACCATGCTTCGGGACATCCTTTCTTGCAACGTATTAGGTAGACAACGTTGGCCGAGTTGCAAGAGTATGTACCGTGTACCTGGTGAATGGTATCCTCACGTTTGATGATGTTGTCCATGTCTATGATCCGGCATGTCTTGTAGAGGTTGCTGTGGCAGGGTTGTGTGGTATTGTGGTCACTGTTCTCCTGAAGGTTGGGTAGTTTGCTGCGAACAATGATCTGTTTGAGGTTGTGCGGTTGTCTGAAAGCAAGAAGTGGGGGGGTGGGGATGGCCCTAGTGAGATGTTCATCGTCAATGATATGTTGAAGACTCCGGAGAAGATGTCGTAGCTTCTCTGCTCCGGGGAAGTACTGGACAACAAAGGGTACTCTGTCCACTGTCCCGTGTTCGTCTTCTGAGGAGGTCAGTGCGGTTTATCGCTGTGGCACGTCAGAACTGTCGATCGATGAGTCGAGCGCCATATCCTGTTCTCACGAGGGCATCCTTCAGCGTCTGGAGGTGTCTGTCACGATCCTCCTCATCTGAGCAAATTCTGTGTATACGGAGGGCTTGTCCATAGGGAATGGCTTCTTTAATGTGTCTAGGGTGGAAGCTGGAGAAGTGGAGCATTGTGAGGTTGTCTGTCGGTTTGCGGTACAGTGAGGTGCTGAGGTGACCGTCCTTGATGGAGATGCGTGTGTCCAAGAATGTAACTGATTCTGGAGAATAGTCCATGGTGAGTCTGATGGTGGGATGGAACTTGTTGATATCATCATACAGTTGTTTCAATGATTGTTCACCATGAATCCAAAGGAAAAAGATGTCATCAATATATCTAGTATATAACCTTGGTTGAAGATCTCGTGTGGTGAAGAAGTCTTGTTCGAACCTGTGCATGAAGATGTTGGCATACCAAGGTGCAAATTTGGTCCCCATGGCTGGATGAAAAGCTGATTGAAGGTGAAGACATTGTGGTCCAAGATGAAACGGATGAGTTGTAAAATTGCATCCGGAAACTGGCAGTTGTTGGCATTGAGTACTGAGGCAGTTGCAGCAATACCATCGTCGTGGGGGATGTTGGTGTAGAGTGCCGAGACATCCATTGTGACAAGGAGTGTCCCTGGTTCAACTGCTCCATGTGTGCTGAGTTTCTGTAGGAAGTCCGTAGTGTCAAGACAAAAGCTGGGGGTTCTTCGTACAATGGGTTTCAGGATGCCCTCGATATAGCCGGAGAGGTTCTCACACAGGGTCCCATTGCCCGATACAATGGGACGGCCGGGTATTTTGCCTTGTATCTTTGGGAGGCTGTAGAGATCTCCAATGCGGGGAGTATGTGGAATGAGAGCCCGGAGGGTGTTCTGAAGGTCCGCATCAAAGGTTTTGATCAGAGTATTGAGTTGACGAGTGTGTTCTTTGGTCGGATCTGCTGGTAACTGTCTGTAGTGTTTCACATTGTTTAGTTGTCGGTACACTTCTTCACAGTAGTCCGTTCTGTTCAGTATGACGGTGGCACCTCCTTTGTCTGCTGGTTTGATGACAATGTTGCAGGTGGTCTTGAGAGCACGGATGGCCTTGCTTTGTGCTTGGGTGATGTTCGGGACTGTCTTGTAAGTGTGGTTGATGAATCTGGTGTTCACGCACCTCCTGATGGCTTGGGCGTACATGTCCAGTCGGGGGCAGCGGCCTTCCGGAGGAGTCCAATTGGATTCATTCCTCTTCGGTTGCTGCACTGTGGATCCCTCTGTCGGCTGTTCTGGTTCATTAGCTATGTCATTGAGTCCGCTATTGGCCTCTTGGGGTTTGTGGAAGATCTCACGCAGCCTCATTCGCCTGATGAATTCCTCTGTGTCCGCTGCAAGACTGATGGGGTCCATTTTGGTGGTGGGACAGAAATTGAGCCCTCGGCTGAGAACTTCGATTTCCTCTGATTGAAGTGTGTAGTCCGACAGGTTAACAATGGACCTCCCTGCGGTAGTGTTGTTTTCTACTGTGGTGCCAAGGGAGACTTGGTTGTTGCTGGTGGCGATGCTGAGTTTTTCAAGTTTCCTATTCTTGGTGTGCATGTAAATGGTGTAGTTTCTTTGTCTCATCTGCTTGGCAAAGTTTCTACATCTCTACATCAGTAAGTCAAAAACCAGAGGGAACAATCTCAGGATAAGGGTTAGGTCATATAAGATAGTGTTAAGGAAGTTTTTCTTCCCCCACACAGAGTGGTAAATCTTTGGAATTCTTTACTCCAGAGAGCTGTGGAGATTTAGACGTTTGGTACTTTCAAGACAGTAATCAATAGGAACAAAGAGAATGAAAGGAATGTGAGGATTAAATGTTTTCAATTTTTTTTAAACTTTATGTTCCTATCTTCCGATATAGAGGGGGATGAGAAGTCATGTGGGGTGGATAGGGGGATATGAGTTGGCATTGAGGCTATTTGGGACCATGGGAAGCAGATGGGGATGTGAGATGACTCTGATTATAATGAATGGGGCATGGGGGAATTGAAGCGGATGTAAGGCCCAGAGAGTTGTTTCTCATTTCTTATTTTTAAAACCTTAATCCAGCAAAGTACCAGAGCACCATGGCAGACTTTCCACCCAGCTTGTCTCCACACCTGGCAGTCTAAATACCCTGACTTCTAGTCAAGCCAGTAAGTTCCCAGAATGAAAATCAGAACTGTGGGTGGCTACTTTTTAAAGGTCAGATTCACAGAGCTGGAAATTCTCCCATCTCCCGATCAGGGAGTGAAAATCTGAGCCTTTATATGACAGACAGCAAGGGTACCTTTCCCAAGTTGCCAGCTGGTTCATCTTTAAATATGGAAATCAGACTCCAGAGCACTAGAGCCCTGGCCTTATTCCATGCCCTTTCCTTTGCATCATTACCGACAAACCTTGCAACAAAAAGGAGTTAGAAGGCAAAGTTAGTTAGTATACATCCTATCAAAGCTGTTTGGATTAAAGATTCCTGCTGCAACGTTACTATATAAAACTAATTTGGACAAATACATCCTAGTTTCTATGGACAGAAGTTCTACTCCATTTCTAAAACTGCATGGTGCTGATATGGGCACTAAAAATATACTATTTTCAACATTGACAATTATCTCTTCCAAGCAGCAACAATAAATTTTTCTGAGTAGCTCATACTTATTATTGTTAATGGTGTGCTCCACAGAAATGAGCTTACTTCCTGTGGTGAAATGATCAAACTTATGTCAGTCCTTAGTGAAACATGCATCAGCTTCCAGCTGTGTGCAAGCATTTGTAGCAGGCAGTTAACTCTGAACAGCAATTATAGGTAACAGGGGAAGTATATCTTTTTGTTTTCTTTGCAGTGTGGAAATATTCTGTACTTTTCCAAAGAGAATCTGAAATTAATCATTATAAATAACTTGTTCCACACTGCACCGTGTTAGTGATTTTCAACAAACATCATTTGTTTTTGCCCAAGAACATAATAGAATGTCTGCTTGACCTAGATAATATCCAGATTCAGTAGATCCAGGTAACCAACCCACTATTGCAATAGGGAAAGAGTGCCATAGTCCAGAAAACAATGAAATAAGGGACAGAATTTTCATGTAATGAACACAGATTTCAACTCAAAAAACAATATTAGCATCTGTTATATATTAGATGTTTTGTCCAGTAGTACTAATGAGATAAAGGATAAGGTGGGTTTTGGAAAACTCGACGCTGATGAAGAGCTGTTGCCAGATTGAAGTCCAAATAAGAAAGAAAGATGTTGTAAAAATCCATAAACGCCATGTCATAGCACATCACGTGACTAATCATACAGAGATGCATTGATTTATAGTACAAAATAGCAACATGTGCAGTGATAGTCCAATGGTATCATCACTGGACTATTAATCCAGAAACTCAGCTAATGTTCTGGTGACCCAGTTTGAATCCCACCACAGAAGTTGGAATTGGAATTCAATAAAACACATCTGGAATTAAGAATCTACTGATGACCAAGAAACCATTGTTGATTGTTAGGAAAAAACCTAATTGCTTCATTAATATTTTTGAAGGAAGGAAATCTGCCATCATTACTTGGTCAGACCTATATGTGACTCCAGAGTCACAGCAATGTGATTGACTCTCAACTGTCCTGAAATGGCCAAGCAAACCACTCAGTTCGAAGGCAACTAAGGATGGGCAATAAGTGCTGGCCAGCCAACGATGCCAATGTCCCACAAAAGAAAAAAAAAGGCATTTGACTTCTGGGTTTTCCAACCAATCACAGAATGAATAGGAAGATTTCTATTTAAAGGGATCCTAACAGGGATCAGAATGGCTGCATTCCAGTAAGCAAATATTGAAGTTGTGCCCCAATTTTAACTTTTCCCTGCATTCCAACTGCAGGCTTTGGGCCCCATAGTTCTCTGCTGCAGAAGGAAGAGGCGAGCTTTTCAGACCAAACAGGTGTGGCAGATGCAGTGAGCAGGAAGAGTGTAGTCTTTCACACTGAGCTACAGTGCTGCAAGAGGTTTAATGACCTCATAAGGGAGACAAAATGAATGCCATCCTACTTTCACATGCCAGCCCTCAAATCTGACTTATTCACTATTCTCCTGCAAAACACTGCTCAGGCTTGCAACTCTACTCATCTCTTCCTCTCAAGGCACCTCTTCACATCCCTGTCCGAACAGCCAATGGGCACACTAACCCTCAGTGCTATATCACACTCATCCCTCACAGTCACCCTGCACAGATGTTGTCATCCCATCCTCTCCACAAAAACCTGAGTAAGGGAAGATGGAGAAATGGTAACATGGAAGAGAGGACACTTCTCGGGCTACTGTTACTGCTCTTGGACAACCCATCTTCAAGTTAGAATCCCAAATGCAGCCTCCAGAGCTGGTGACTGAGTCTGCCTTTGCACAGCTACAGTATTTGGTAAGACCATGTATAGATCACATAATACAATCAATACGTCACAGCTGTAGTGCAGGGAATGGTCAGCCTGCCTCTAGGTCTATTGCAGCCACAGTGATAGCAGTATATGGGAGTAATAGGGAAAGAAAGATTTTTTACTTCACAGAACCATAAAATTGTTACAGCATCATTTGGTCAATGTGTTTGCACCATCTCTCTAAAGTATCTCCTCCCTATAACCGTGCACATGCTTCCTTTACAGTATAATTCCCCTCTGAATGCTTCAATTCAACCTGTCTCCATCACATTCTCAGTCAGTGCATTCTAGATATTAACTACTCACTGCACAAAAGTTTATACTTGTGTCACTTCTGCTTCTATTGCCAGTTACTTTAAAATCTGTGCTCCCTTCATTCTCGATCCTATCATAAAGGGGGAATAGTTGCCCCCTTTTTATTCATTCCTGACCTCCCTCCTCTCAGCTTTCTTTTCTCCAAGAAAAACCTCAACTTTTCAGATGTACCTTTTTAATTGAAGTTTTTAATGCCTGGAAACATTATTTTCTGCACTCTCCCTAATACTTTCTCATCTTTCCTACAGTGTGGCATCCAGAACTGGATTCAAAACTAGCATCTTATACAAATTCAAAATCATTTTCTTTGTTCTTGTGTTCTGTGTCTCTGTTAAAATAGCTTGGGATATGGTATGTTTTATTAACCATGCTGTCAACCTGCCACCTTCAATAACTTATGTACATATATAGTACGCTCCTCTGGTCCTGCTCCTCATTTAGAGTTGTACCTTTTATTTTATGTTGTCTATAAAAATGTCTATAAAAGTCTATAGCAAGGTAATAGAAGGCATCATCAATATAGAAATCCAATGGCACTTATTCAGCAGCATCCTGATCATTGATCATAGAATCCCTACAGTACAGAAAGAGGCCAGTCAGCCCAGCAAGATGAAGAATTGACTTGCATAATTTTAGAAATGTCTGTGCCTTAATGCGTTGGAAAACTTAAATAAATCATATACTTTGTTTCAAATCTCCCTGTTAAAATCCAGAACTGAGCAGGATTGTGTTAGATTTTGGGACATGTAATTCAAATCTGCACCCCTCCTGTTCCTGCCCAGTTAAAATTCTACCTAAGATTTCAGTATAACTTTTGTATTTCATGTTGATATCCCCACATCTTGGAAAAACCAATTTGTTAATTCATCCTACTGTTGCATCCATAATTCAGTAAAAAAAGGAAGTAATACTATTTCCTTGGTATTTGTAGATTTAGTATTGTCTAAAAGCCATTAAAATATATATCTGATTAAACTTTAATCAATATTATATTCTCTTGTCTCTCCAGGAGTGTGACCAACAGATGATATATGACATGCTGCTCAGGCTGAAGTCAGTTGTATATTTACCTGGTGATTTTATATGTAGGAAGGTAAACTTCATTTTTCTCACAATTGTCAAATGTGCCTGATTAAATTGAATTGAACATACACTTCACTTATATATAACATTGTGTTCAGAATTAGCACCGAAGTCAAATCATAAATATCTGAAAAAAGTGAGGCTTACCAAACCCCCTTCACAAAAATATTTGATGATTATATGTCATTATGGAAATGTGATAATTGAATTACATTATAGGCATGAACTAGAGAAATGCAAAGATTGACAGAAGCTGTCATTGTTAATGTAAATTATTATTGGAAGGCATAATTAAACATTATTAGAAAAGTGGATTTGATGCAGAATTTCTCAGGCAGGAAAAATAATTAATGTCTCCAACTCCTTCTTTCTCTTTATTATTATTTAAAATGCAAAGTAGATCTTTTTGTTTACAACATCTTTTACTGCCATGCTACTAATTACAATCTCAGACCCATGTATGGTAGTTGTGATTGTGTTTCATGTCTGGACTTCTATTTTTAATTATTTGATTTTGTTACATTCCCTCAAAATGTTTCCTTGCTTATTGATAATTATGATAAAACAGCCCATAAACGCAGAACTACAATTGCTTGTCCAATAAATCCTTTTCTTAAACTGAGAGAGGCACATGAGTTATGCTTGATTTCACTCATGATGGCATTACATAAAATGATGCATCTTAATTACATTGCTATCCTCATGCCTACTGTTTCCAAACAAGACAAACTGTGTCAGCTATGGCTCAGTTGGTAGCACTTTTGCCTCTCAATCAGAAGGTCATGAATCCAAGTCCCAATTCTGAGAGCAAATAATTAGGCTGATGATTAAGTACCATGTTCAGGGTACTGCACTGTGTTGGGTGGGATTTTCTGGCATTCCCTTTAAGCGCCCTCCCCTTCCCACCTGAGGTGGAATCTTCTGGCAGTGGGACCTGCAAGCCACACACAAAAAAAAAAATACCATAGCCATAATTGGGAACAGAAGATCCCACTGGCAGCCAATGACGGGCCACATCCACTGCTGGAAAACATGTACGGAGGGTGGACAGAAAATCCTGCCCTTTTGTCTTTAAACAGCCTCCATCAGCTCTCTAAGATAAATGTAGAAGATTTCAAATCAACAGCAAAAGAAGAGTAGAGGAATCCTTCCAGTATTCTAGCCAACGTGTATCCCTCATCCAACATCTTAAACTGGTGATCAAGTCTTTAATTTCATTTCTGATAGAACAGAGAACACAAGGTGCCTGCAGTACAGAAGGAGGTCATATTTATCAAGGAGGTCCTTGATAAATATGTATCTATCAGGCAGGGAGAAAGTGGTCGAGCGAGGGAACTGTGGAGTACGAAGGAAGTTGAATCTGTGGTGAAGAGGAAGAAGGAGGCTTATGTAAAGATGAGTTGTGAAGGCTCAGTTAGGGCACTGGGAGAGTTATAAATTGGCCAGGAGGGAGCTAAAGAGAGGGTTAAGAGCTAGAAGAGGACATGAGAAGACTTTGGCAGATAGGATCAAGGAGTGCCCTAAGGCTTTCTATGATAAGAATAAAAGATTGGTTAGGGCAAGATTAGGGCCAGTCAGAGACAGCAGTGGGAAATTGTGCATGGAGCCTGAAGAGATAGGAGAGGCACTGAATGAGTATTTCTCAACAGTATTCACGAAAGAAAATGTCAGCATAGTCGAGGAGAAAACTGAGATAGAGTTGTAGACTAGACGAGATGGAGGTAAAAAAGGTGTTAGCAATTCTTGAGAGTATGAAAATAGATAAGTCCTCTGGGCCAGATTGGATTTACCCTAGCATTCTCTGGGAGGCTAGGGAGGAGATTGCAGAGCCTTTGGCTTTGATCTTCATGTCGTCATTGGCTACAGGTATAGTGCTGGAAGTCTGGCAGATAGCCAATGTTGTCCCCTTTTTCAAGAATGGGAGTAGAGACTATCCTGGGAATTATAGATTGGTGAGCCTTACTTCTCTTGTGGGCAAAGTTTTGGAAAGAATTATAGGGGATAGGATTTATAGTCATTTAGAAAGAAATGAATTGATTAGGAATAGTCAACATGGTTTTGTGAAGGGAAGGTCGTGCCTCACAAACCTTATCAAGTTTTTTGAAAAGGTGACCAAAGAGGTGGATAAGGATAAGACAGTTGACATGGTGTGTATGGATTTTAGTAAAGCATTTGATAAGATTCCCCATAGAAGGCTACTGCAGAAAATGCAGGTGCATGGGATTGAGGTGATTTAGCAGTTTGGATCAGGAATTGGCTAGCTGATAGAAGACAGAGGGTGGTAGTTGATGGGAAATATTCAACCTGGAGTTTAGTTACAAGTGGTGTACATCAGGGATCTGTTTTGGGGCCACTGTTGCTTGTCATTTTTATAAATGATCTAGATGAGGATGTAGAAGGATGGGTTAGTAAATTTGCTGACGACACCAAAGTCAGAGGAGTTGTAGACAGCGAGGATGGATGTTACAGTTTGCAGAGGGACATAGATAAGCTGCAGAGCTGGGCCAAGAGGTGGCAAATGGAGTTTAATATGGAAAAGTATGAGGTGATTCACTTTGGTAAGAGTAACAGGAGTACAGAATATAGGGCTAATGGAAGGACTCTTCATGGTGTCAACGAACAGAGAGATCTCGGTGTGTATGTGCATAGCTGCCTGAAAGTTGGCACTCAGGTTGATAAGGTTGTTAAGAAGGCATACGGTGTGTTAGCTATTATTATTAGAGGGATTGAACTTCGGAGCCATGAAGTCATGTTGCAACTGTACAAAACTCTGGTGTGGCTGCACTTGGAGTATTGCGTACAGTTTTGGTCGCCGCATTATAAGAAAGATGTGGAGATATTGGAAGGGTGCAGAGGAGGTTTACTAGGATGTTGCCTGGTATGGTGGGAAGGTCTTATGAGGAAATGTTGAGGGACTTTGAGGTTATTTTCATTAGGGAGAAGAAGATTAAGAGGTGATCTAATTGAGGCATAAAAGATGATCAGAGGGTTAGATAGGGTGGGCAGTGAGATCCTTTTTCCTCAGATGGTGATGGCTAACATGAGAGGACATAGCTTCAAATTAAGGGGTGGTAATTATAGAACATAGAACATTACAGCACAGAACAGGCCCTTCGGCCCTTGATGTTGCGCCAACCAATTAGGAACAAGCAGTGACCCTCTAACCTAAACCATTCCCTTTTCATCCATAAACTTATCTACTACCTCTTAAACGCCACCAAACTTGGCGCATCTACAACTGCAGCAGGCAGGGCATTCCATACCCTTACCACCCTCTGGGTAAAGAACCTACCTCTGACATCCGTCCTATAACTACCACCCCTTAATTTAAAGCTATGTCCCCTCGTGCTAGCTTTCTCCATCCTAGGAAAAAGGCTATCACTGTCCACCCTATCTAAACCTCTAATCATCTTATATGTTTCAATAAGGTCTCCTCTTAGCCGCCTTCTTTCTAACGAAAACAACCTCAAATCCCTCAGCCTCTCCTCATAAGACCTGCCCTCCATACCAGGCAACATCCTGGTAAACCTCCTCTGTACCCTCTCCAATGCCTCCACATCTTTCTTATAATGTGGGGACCAGAACTGCACACAATACTCCAAGTGCGGCCGCACTAGAGTTTTGTACAGTTGCAACATGACGTTGCAGCTCCGAAATTCAATCCCCCTACCAATAAAAGCTAAGACTCCATATGCCTTCTTAACAACCTTCTCGACTTGACTGCCTACTTTCAGGGATCTATGCACATACACACCAAGATCCCTCTGTTCATCAAGACTACTAAGAATCCTACCATTAGCCCTATACTCTACACATTTATTATTCCTGCCATAGTGCATTACCTCACACTTTTCCACATTAAACTCCATTTGCCACCTCTCGGCCCAGCTCTGCAACTTGTCCAAGTCTCTCTGCAAACTATAACACCCCTCTTCACTATCTACCACTCCACCGACTTTAGTGTCATCTGCAAATTTACTAATCCATCCTTCAATACCCTCATCCAGATCATTTATAAAAATTACAAACAGCAGGGGCCCCAAAACAGATCCCTGAGGTACACCACTTGTAACCGAACTCCACGATGAATATCTCCCATCAACTACCACCCTCTGTCTTCTATCTGCTAGCCAATTCCTAATCCAATTAGCTAAATCACCCTCAATCCCATACATCTGCATTTTCTGCAGAAGCCTTCCATGGGCCACCTTATCGAACTCCTTACTAAAGTCCATATATACCACATCAACTGCCTTACCCCCATCCACCTCTTTGGTCACTTTTTCAAAAAACCCAATAAGGTTAGTAAGGCACGACCTACCCTTCACAAAACCATGCTGACTATCCCCAATCAATTCATTTCTCTCTAAATAACTATAAATCCTATCCCTAATAATTCTCTCCAATACTTTGCCCACAACAGAAGTAAGACTCACTGGCCTATAATTCCCTGGAAAGTCTCTCTTCCCCTTCTTGAACAATGGGATCACATTCGCTATCCTCCAGTCTTCCGGCACCATACCCGTAACCAACGACGACCTGAAGATCAGAGCCAGAGGCTCTGCAATCTCCTCTCTCGCCTCCCAGAGAATCCTAGGGTAAATCCCGTCCAGCCCAGGGGACTTATCTGACTTCAAACCCTCAAGAATATCTAGCACATTCTCCTTATCTACTTCAATACTTTCCAGTTTGCAACCCTGTATCCCAGTGTTCTCCACAACTACATTTACATCTCCCTGCATGAATACCAAAGAGAAATATTTGTTCAGTGCCTCTCCAATCTCTTCAGGCTCCACGCACAACTTCCCACTGCTGTCCATGACTGGCCCTAACCAATCTTCTATTCTTAACATATCTAAAGAAAGCTTTAGGATTCTCCTTGATCCTATCAGCCAAAGTCTTCTCGTGTCCCCTTTTAGCTCTCCTCAACTCACTCTTTAGCTCCCTCCTGGCTAATCTATAGCTATCCATTGCACTAACTGAGCCTTCAAGCCTCATCCTGACATAAGCCTCCTTTTTCCTTTTAACCAGCGAATTAACTTTTTTCGTACACCATGGTTCCCTTACTCGACCATTTCCTCCTTGCCTGACAGGGACATACTTATCAAGGACTCGCAGCAGCTGCTCCTTGAATAAGCTCCACATTCCAGATGTTCCCAGTCCCTGTAGTTTCCTAGTCCAATCTATGCACCCTAATTCTCTCCTGATGGCCTCATAATTACCCTTCCCCCAGCTATAACTACTGCCCCCAGCTTCATGCCTATCCCTATCCATCACTAAGGTGAACGTAACCGAATTGTGGTCACTATCACCAAAATGTTCACCAACTTCCAAGTCTAACACCTGGTCTGGCTCATTGCCCAGCACCAAATCCAATGTAGCCTCACCTCTAGTTGGCCTACCTACATACTGAGTCAAAAAACCTTCCTGCACACTTTGTACAAAAACTGACCCTTCTAACGAGCTAGAGCTATAGCTATTCCAATCAATATTAGTAAAGTTAAAGTCCCCCATAACAATTACCCTATTACCTTCACTCCTATCCAGGATCGACTTTGCAATCCTTTCCTCTACCTCTCTAGAACTTTTAGGAGGTCTATAAAAGACTCCCAACAGGGTGACCTTTCCTCTCCTGTTTCTAACCTCAGCCCATACTACCTTAACATACAAGTCCTCATCAAACTTCCTTTCTGTCACTGTGATACAGTCTTTAACTAATAATGCCACTCCTCCCCCCTTCTACCTCCTTCTCTACTCCGACTATAGGATGGATGTCAGAGGTAGGTTCTTTACTCAGAGGGTAGTAAGGGTGTGGAATGCCCTACCTGCAGCAGTTGTGGACTTGCCAACTTTGAGGGCATTCAAATGGTCAGTGGATAGGCATATGGATAATATTGGAATAGTTTAGGTTAGAGGGTCATAAAATTGGTTCCATTGGTCGGCGCAACATCGAGGGCCGAAGGGCTTGTACTGAGCTATAATGTTCTATGTCAATTGCCCATCGTGTCTCTACAGATCGTCAGTCCTATTCCCAAAAGCCCACACATTTACCCCATTAATTCCCCTGACAGTAGGGTCAATTTAGCATGGCCAATCAACATAACCCATATTTCTTTGGGCTGTGGGAGGAAACCAGAGCACCCAGACAAAACCCACTCAGATATAGGGGAGAAAGTGCAAACTCTGAGTAGGATCTTCCTGGATGCGAATTCACTACCAGCAGTTACAACAGATTGCATCTCAAAAGTATTTAATTGCTTGTAAAGGACTGTCAAATGTCCAGAACAGCACAGTATAAAATAATCATTTCATCTAGTTCATCATGCATAATCCTTTCATTGAATTTATCAACTGAAGGTAATCCTAAATGTTGCTAACTATTGTTATGGACAGAGGAGAGATGAATGGAATGATTCCCTTGTTTTTTTTTCACCTCTCAATGGACCAAAGACACCGGGTGCGATTTTCTGACTTGTGTCATCAATGTCTGCAGAGGGCGTAAACAATGAGAAACCCTCTTGACAGCGGCAGGTCCAGAAAAAAAAAAAATCACACAGGCAGCCAGTGGTGGGTTGTCTTAACCACACAAAACCAACTTGGGGGGGTTGGAAATCACACAGACAGCCAATGGCAGGTTTCCTTCACCCAAAAGGTGGGCTGTGGAAAATCCAGCCCATCATGTCTTAACAAAGATGTTTTAACCTCTAAAGTGGCGTAACTTTCATGAACAAGTTTTCTGATAATTATTGAAAGAAACACCCGAGAATACACAACTGCGTTCATATATACACACACATTGACAAAATGCTTGTGGTTATACAAGTGGCCTGTGTGTGTGGCAGTTTAGGATTTCAAGCATTCTCTGTTACACTTGTTTTTCCGCAGGTCACAAATGCAGGCCTGTTTTTGTCATCCACTGAAGGGAATCGTTTGGTAATTTTAGAAGGAATGATTTACTGTTGATTTATGTTTGCAGCAGATTTCTCTCGCTCCACTCCAGTCAAGGTACAATAGTGAAGCCCTGGTACAGTTTGTCAGGTAGAGTATACAGATGGAATTTTACGGCCTCACTCAACCCAAATCCAAAAAGTCCTGCCTGAAGTCAATGGACCTTTCCAGGTCCGCCTCTCACTTGCTCCGATTTCCGTGGCACATGGGATAGTAAAATTCCAGCAAGGTCTCTGCCTACTGCTGTAGAGCTATTCCTTTTGCTGGTATAGATGTTATAGTTCAGAATATGCCTTATTATATCTCCTAATCAGAAATGATATCTGTCATATGCCAAGACCATCTCTTTCCATAGTCCTCATGAATAGTTTCTGATGGTGAAGCTATTGTCAAGCAATGGAGTGGATGAGTACTCATCCACACACCATCCTGATAAAAGAGAGCTTTTCATCACCATTTTCCAGATTTCAATTTTGGAGTCGACTGCAATCTATTGTGAAACCAGTCTTTTTAATTAGTTGGAGAAGTACATCCATTAACCACAGGAAGGGTTCTCTGCATTTTAATGACTTCTGAAAGATGTATCCAGGATGGGTCATTTACATTTTAATGATTCCGTCAAGACTAGTCCAAACATGAGAAATAGTTCAGGGTTCCTACAGTTCCACATGTGCTGATGGGAAAGAAAATACCACCTAACTTCTTGGCTTCATTTTGTTTTATAAAATAGTGTTCATATTTGGTTGCTATTTTGTCCATTCATATCTTATAAGTTCTCAGTAAGCCCTTTAACATTTACATTTATAATTGTTGGCAGGAAGGAAGGACCTAATGAAGAACATTCTATCCTGTGACATGGACAGGTTTTTTTTGAATGGCAGGATTTTCCACCCAGCCACCCAAGTGCCAGTGGAGAATGCACTCCCACCCAGAACCCAGAGTGTTAATTAGCTTGAGACAAGACTTCCTCTCACCCCTAAGACTGACTAATCTGATTAACTGGAAGCACAGTAGTCCCAGTAACATGGCTGGGAGGGCAGGCAGTGTCCAGATTCTAAGTTTTGGAGCCCAAGAACGGTTAAGTTGAGGTAGTCTTATGGTGTGATCAGTAGGTAAATCCCAAACAGGGTAGGAATTATAATAGAGCAGCCAAGAAGAGGAAGCAACTGCAGGGGGCAGACTGTATGTGTGTGTGCTTATAAGCGTGTGCTCTCGAAGTCCAATGTGGAAAGAAGGCCATTGAATTAAATGGCCGACCCCCTACTCCCCTGAGTCCTGAGCAGGGCGACTTTCTGGACTTTCCCCTGCATCTGAACTCCTCTGCAAGCCTGAAAATTGAGGCCTAGTGGGAAATGATCTTTAAGGGGTTACTAATTACCTACTTAAAAAACTCAGTGGGGAGAAGAGCAGGCAGGAGGGTCAATCTAGGCTAACTCAGCCACCATAACATTGTGAATAAGTTAGAATGGGCAGGAGGTCATTCAAGGAATTCTTATAGAGGTTCCCTATGCCTGCAAAACCATCACTGTGGAACCTCTCAATCTATAAACAAGTTATGGAGACCCTTTAGCTGAAACCACCACGTCAGTCATATCTCTGGAGCCATATTTTATGTCACTAAAGAAAGAAGTCAATAAAAAAAATTCTTAGACTCCCTAAAGTGCAATTCTAACATTTAGACAAGGAGTGAGTCAGAGGTGAAAACATTAAAATGTTTAAAAAGTCCATCAGACATGATGTAGCAAAATACACTGTTGGTTCATTCACCAATCACTCAGTAGCTTAGGAAAGATAAATTTATGAAAAAAATCTAGGAAATTAACTGAGGAATCTCACAGTTTCCACTTTGCAACTTTTGAAAGACTGAAAGAAACTAGTACTCAAAGCAATGTTGAGAGATTCTAGGATGGTATATTGCTTCCTTGGTGCCAGGGATGTCTTTTAATGGGATTCTGAAGGGAGAGGGTGGACAGCCAGAGGTTGTGGTACATATTGGTACTAATGACATAGTGGTGAGGTCCTGCAGCAGCAGTTTAGGGAATTAGGTAGAAAGTTAAAAAGCAGAACCTTTAGGGTTGTAATGTCAGGATTATTCCCTGTGCCAATCAGGCTACGAATAAGAAGATAGCCACTTGTTGAGTTGCACTAACAGCCAGTGTAGAAAAGGGTTTCAGATTTCTGGACCATTGGGGTCTCTTCAGGTGTAGGTGGGACAAGAAGGACAGGTTGCATCTAAACTGGAAGGGTATAAATATTTTGGCTGGAAATATTTTTGCTAGTGTCATATGGGAGCATTTAGATCAGTTTGGCAGGAAGGTGGGAACCAAAGCAAAGGTGAATTAATTAAATGGGATCAGAGAGTAGGGCTAGTAAAATTTAGAGAAACAGCACACAGGGTGTAGTTGCTAATCAAAGAGGTTCTGGTGACTGAGATGCATTTGTTTCAATGCGAGAAGTGTAACAGGTAAGGCAGATGAATTTAGTGCTTTGATTAGTACTAGCAACTATGATGTTGTTGCTCTTACAGAGACTTGGTTAAGGGAAGGACAGGACTGGCAGGTTAGCATTCCAAGATGCAGATGTGTCAGGTGGGATAGAAGGGGATGTAAAAGGGGTGAGGGAGTTGCACTACTGGTTAAGGAAAATATCACAGCTGTACTCCAGTAAGACACCTTGGAGCACTCATACAGCAAGGCAATATGGATAGAGCATGGTGACTTCTTGCAAGTTGTGCACAGTATACCCACTAATTCTATCTTTCTCACAACCCATGACTGTAACACGACATTCTGTACCCTCTCCTTTCCTTCTCAATGAGCGGTATGCTTTATCTGTATACCATATAAGAAGCAAGACTTCTCACAGCATGCTAGTACATGTGACAACAATAAATCAGTAATATCAAGCCAAATCCTCTAAACCTGTGCTTTGCTAATTAGATGAACTTGTACATTAAGAATAACTCCAACTCATCAAGTTAGGGACCCAAAGACTTGAGACAGAATTGTGGCAAGCTTATGTGCAGATGGGTTAAATCTCCAAAAAGAGTGTTGGCTTAGAAATCAGATATGATCCCACTTATTGCTAGGTTTAACCCAGGTAGTTATAGGTGCTTGTGAAACTTGGATGCAGATCAGTCACAGAATCACAGCAGTGCAGGAAGCCATTCAGCCCATTCGGTGTGCACTGATCACAGTTCCACCCAGATTCTATCCCTGTAACCCCACATGTTTACACAGTTATTCCTTCTTATACTAAGGGGCAATTTAAAATGGCCAATCAGCCTAACCCACACATCTTTGGACAGTGAGAGGAAACCAGAGCACCCAAAGGAAATCCACGCAGACATGGGGAGATCATGCAAACTCCATACAATTGCCTGAATTGAACCCTCGTACGTACATTGTGAGGCAGCAGTGTTAACCACCATACTGCTGCATATCTGGTAAGTAATTACAATATACAAGCAAGCAATGAAGTTTCAATTTAACCCAGCATTTTAGCTTTAACAGCCAGCACACATATTTCCTGAGCTATTAATATCTCACAAGAAGTCTCACAACACCAGATTAAAGTCCAACAGGTTTATTTGACAGTAAACCCACAAGCTTCGGGGTTTGCCCCTTCACCAGGTTGACTCACAACTAGAAAGGTCAATTTCAACTATTGGAAAAGTTCTTTCAACTATTTGGGCCCCTGAAGAGGGGAAGAAGAGAAGTCAGGTGTGGCCAAGATGCCTGCTGCTTGCACACCTGGCTGCATTTGACGTCTTCACCCAGGCACCATTTACTTAATCCATATTCTTGGGGCCTCTGATAATGTTATCAGAAATTCCATGCCACCACCAGACAAAATTCACTGTAACAAACATTACATTTGCATAAAACGTGACCAGACCAATTATCTGAAGGCTACTTTTCAGGAGGAATGAAAAATGTAACAGAGGCCAGAAGAATGAATGATAAATGAAGTTTTCATTCACTGAAATTAACATTAGCATAACACCATGACCATCAGCATACGCTCCTAAACCGTGTTCAATTACCAGCTTCAGTCACTGAGTGTGCAGACTCTGCACATTCTCCCTGTGTCTATGTAGGTTTCCTCCAGGTGCTCTGGTTTCCTCCCACAGTCCAAAAGATGTGCTGGTTAGGTGCATTTTCCATGCTAAATTTTCTTTCTATTTACCTGAACAGGCGCCAGAGTGTGGCAACTCAGATATTTTCCACAGTGGCTTAATTGTAGTGTTAATATAAGCCTACTTGTGACAATAATAAATAAAGTTAATAAATAAATAAACTTAAAGGGTGCCAATGCTATTTCTGTGCAATCAGTCACTTCAGTGGATATTGCAGGCCTCCTATAGAGGTATATGCCCAGTAGGGTGGAAATCCTACCCCCAACAGCTGCTATCCCATCAGAGGCTGGCAGGTTCTTAGACCACTGGGAGTAATGGCTGCTGCCAGTAATTCATCAAGGATTATCACGTTGTCCCTGGAGAAAAGAGTTTGAGTGAGTTGAGGGTCATGGGGAGAGGTTTGTTGATGCTGGCGGTGATGCAATGGCAGGAATTGGTTCTCAGCATCCTCCCACCACATTCCATGGGTCCCTCACTCAGATATCAGGTATTTTTGAGTGAAACAACCACCCTTGTCCCTTCAAAAGGCTTTGCTGGCAAGTCTTCAGGAGGGATGGGAGACCAGCTCATGTTCAGGACAATCCCTGAGCCATCACTCAATACTGGTGGGCTCAGGGATAATGGCCTTTAAGTGTCTCAAAAGAAAAAAACAAAGTACTGGAAAAATTCAGCAAGTCTGACCTCGTCTGTGGAGGGAGAAACATCAAGTTCATATTTTCAGATCAACTTGACTGAGGACAAGTAAAAATGTTGAAATTTTGCTTTTCTTTTAGCCAAGCACCAGTCTGCATCTTGTTTTTGTCATCAGATTAATCTGATCTTTATTCTGCTATTAATATCTACCTTGGATCTACTCTGTTTTGTTACTAGTGCCATTATCAATCCCTTCATATTTTCTTCCATAACATCTTTGGTATTTAATATCCTTTATTTCATCCCTGACTTTCCCTTTCTTTTTATATTCCCCCTTCTCAACAGCAAAAAAAAAAATCCATCACATTTCTACCTCTCTTTCGTTCTGCAGAAGTCATATTGGATTTGAAACATTGACCAGAATTCTCCAATCTCATATGCCCTACCAATGTTTGCCAATAAGAACAGAGAATTTGGGACTTAGCCAAAACTCCACTCACTGCAGTGGGAGCAGAAAGTCCCAGCTGCAGGTGAGATTGGAGTATTCCGACTGCTAACTCTGTTCTTTTCCTTACAGTGCTGCCAGACTAGCTGAGTTTTTCTAGAATTTTCCATATACACTTTTTTCATAAGGATGGTGGCCTCCTCCTCCAGTCAGTTGGAATCACTCTGTGTTCCTTTTCCTTCTCTAGGAGCTCCTCCAGGGAGATGTACTAAATCTTGGAACAACCTTTCCTGGCATTGCCATTATTCCTCTGCTGTGTCCCTCGTTCAGTTTTACCATGAGCCCTGTGACGGCCACCAGACACCAAACTCCACTTTAAAAATAACACCTGCCTGAAACCCACAATTAGCCAGCTTACCCATCTGCTGGCCGCTGATGAACTCTGCACGGCAAAATCAGTGAGAAAGTCCCAAAAGCAACCTGTGCAGCTGTTCAGTCCAGATAATGATCTGGCCATTGGGTTTTTCACCATCAGTAAAATCCAACCTTCTGTTTTTATCCCACAAGCCATAGCCTTAAATTCTCTGTTAGCACTGAACTACAAGTGCTGGCTTAATGGCTCTCTAACAGTTTCACATCAAGGTTGAATGACCCACAGCTGGAAGCTAATCCATTATGCAGCCTTGAGACTTAATTTGCATATTAATGCCGTATTGAAGTCCCAATTAAAAGCAACCTGTGGAACCCAGATGTCCCAAAACTGGGTGATCTGTTAAATGTTCTCAATTCTAGATTTATATTTGTTTCGAGCACATGCTATTATTACATGCCATGCACAATGCCCATTGTGCTTCTAGCAATATTCAATTACAGCAATGTGAAATTGTGACAGTGGATTAAATGCTTTATTTCTCTGCATTGTTTAGGTTAAGATGATTGTGTCCTAGTAATATTAAAATTAATAATTTATTATTATTAAACTAAAATTAGATCATTAATACTAAAATATTTCACCGGCATAAAAGGACTGATAATATCACAAGAGGCAAGAAACCGAGTGTGAGCCCAGTTTTTTACCCTTCGCATTATCTTACTGGCTCACCACATCGATCAACTGGCATGACAAGCTAATAAGATTGCCCCCAACGTATTTGCAATATCTGGCAATTTTCATGCCATCAAGATACATGGAAGTGCCTCATGAACAACTAATCACAGTTTTGAAGGAATGCCATTGTGAATGGGAAGTTGGAATGAATGAAAAGTAAAGAATGAGATAAATAAAAAACCAAAACCATATTGAGTGCTTGTAAGGTGCAGATTACACAAGTAGCAGGGTGAAACTGACTAGATCACAGCCACACCATCTTTTTTCTGACGGAGCATATCAAGCTATTGTGCAAAAAGCAGAAGAAGTCTACCTGTGTTTCAACCCCAGAAGCTCTGTTCCAAATGAGCAGAAAGTCCCAAAACAAAACTACATATTCAGTGTGATAATTATTTGCTTGATTGGCTCATCATGTTAAAACCTAAGGGATGTTGTGTTGAGGAAGGTTTATTCTTGGAGTTTAAGGAAGTAGATAGAGTAGATTTAGCAGATGGTAATTCAGTATATTGTCTAGATAACCATTATGGTAGTTAATCATAAATATTCTTTGTCATTGCCTTTCTTGTTGTGCTTTAAAGTTTAATAAACATTTTTCTATTTGAATATTTACAACAAGACTGAGTCCTTTCCTCACCAGGTTTCATATCTTTTCACACCCTTTTTTACCAAGTCACAAAGATATATTGTTAAGAACCAAAGTTCTAAGTTTCCCTTCTGGGATTTGAACATCAGTGGTGTTCATAACAATAACAAAGTCCATGAAACATCACTAAGTTAAAATAGCCAATTAAGTTGTGGGGATTGGATGAGGAATGGATGTTGGCCTGGTCCTCAAAAAAATACCATGGTCTTCTAAAAATATGGCATCTATACAAGCAGGTGGGGCTGTAGTACTCCTGACCATGTAGCTTTCCCTCAATACTTCACTGCAGTATCAGCCAAGGTTATATGCTGAGGACCCAAAATCAAATTTCATCCACAAACTTCTGATTCAGTGATCCTAGTGCTAAGGCTGGGTCAACTAACTTAAGGACTTTGACATTAGAGAACATGGGACAAGAATTTATTTGTGACAATATTAAATGGTCCTTAACCTCGTGTTTTACGTTTCAGGGAGATATAGGCAAGGAAATGTACATCATCAAAACAGGACAAGTCCAAGTCCTTGGTGGACCAGATGGCAAAACGATTCTGGTTACCTTGAAGGTTGGATCAGTATTTGGAGAAATCAGGTAATATTGTTGTGGTTTAGGAATTGAATTAACTAACAACAATAAATTTTAAAAATACATATATGCCATAATATTAAAGATATTATATCCAAATGTTTGATGAGTTTTTTGAAATTTTTTGAAGGTTATGCAATTTGAAAACAATGGCATTTGAATGTACTGATGTAAAATTTCAGGGAAGGCCTTTGGGCAAATTGGAAGCAAAACATAACTGTCCTGTGGTTAGATCCTTCACCATAGCCAAAATTAATTAGTTAGCAAATGTAATTCCTCTATTCAAGAAGACAGGAAGTAAGAAACTACAGTCCAGAGGAAAAATACTAGAATCTATTATTAAAGAAGCTTTAACAGAGCTTGTGCAATGGTAACATTCCCATCTCTAGGCCAAAGCTCTGGATTTAAGTCCCACTTCTGGACTTCATGGCCACGCAAGGCCCATTAATAATGTGGCCAAATAGATTAATTATCGGCCTATAAACCCTTCCAATATGCTTTCCTGATGGTAAATGGCAAGAACAGGCAAGTTTCCTGGTCAGCCATATGACCAAAGGGAACTGCAAATCATTGTTGTACTTTACCAAGCATAATCATGGATCAATCCAACAGAAGTTCCAAGGCACCAACAATCTCATAGGACCTGGCAGGACATTTGGAAAATTTCAATGCAGTTAGTCAGAGTCAACATTGTTTCATGAAAGGGAAGTCATGTTTCATTAATATTTTAGAGTTTCTTGAAGTACCAAGCAATGTGAATAAGGGGGAATCTGCAAATGTAGTATACTTGGATTTCTAGAAGGCCTTATATAAGGTGTCACATCAAAGATGCCGACACAAAATAAGAGCTCATTACGTAGAGAGTATTAGCAAGGATAGAGGATTCATTAGCAAATAAGAAACAAAGAGTAGGGTAAATGAGTCATTTTCAGGTTGACAAGCTGTAACTGGTAAAGATGCACAGAGCTCAGTGCTGTAATTTACAATTTATATCAATGACCCGAATCAGAGAACAAATTGTATGATTGCTAGATTTGCTGATGACCCACAGATAAATAGGAGAGTAACATATAAAGAGGGCCAAAGTGGGGGGATGGGGGGTGGTGTTGCGGGAGCAGGATGCAATCTTACCATTGTGTCCAGCTGGCCAGCCAGTAAGATCACAAGAAAACTGAGAAATCAGTTTCGTGCCCAATTTCTCATCTCTCGCAATCTTACCGGCATCACATATTGGATACATTCAGTCTTGCACCTGGAATGGGCATGAAGCACAATGTATTATGTAAATACATTTAAATCTTCATTTACATAGAATTAACACTTTCTGCAAGGATCACTTGTGATCCCCTATGAATGAGGACCAAATATTATGGCCTTGTCAGGAGAACTGGAGGCCATTGAGAACCCCCTGGGAGACTGGGGGCAAGAGGGTTGCCTCTTGTGCAATACCAGTTTGGTATTGCCAGCCTGGTGTCCTGGCACTGCCCACAGGCACCTTGGCACTACCAGGTTGGTACTTTGGTAGTGATCCAATTTGGTATGATCCAATTTCTATGAATAACTTCACAACAAACTCGTAGATAGGTTAAATATACAAACATAAATAAGGAACAGAAGTAAGCTACTGAGGCCTCAGTCCCAAATTCCTGCCTACTCCAGATAACCATTCACCCACTTGTTAATTAATTATCTATCTAGCTCTATCTTTAAAAAATTTAAAGGTTTTGCTTCCACTTCTTTTTGAGGAAGAGAGTTCAAGAGACACACAACCCTGAGAGAAAACATCCTCATCTCTGCCTTAAATGAGCAAACCTGGCATATTTTTCATTCATACGTTAAAGGTAGAGTAGAGAGAAAAGGATTTACAACATAAAGACGAACCACAGAGGGGAAAAGAAAACAAATCATTGTTTTTACATAACTCCAAATCCAGAATCAAAATTCACAGAGGTCAGCAGACTGTAGGCTGATGTTAAATTATTCACACTTCCAGTAGTGATGAGGTTCCACAAAGGAATAGGCACATGAGAAGAATTAGCCTTGGAGCCAGAAGTCCTAATAGAATGAGTGTAGATGGGAATAAGGCATTCAGCTCAATTGAAACCTTGTTCTGAGCTGCTCCACGCTGGATGGACGATGGCAGACTTATTGGCAGTACAAGAAGGCAGAGTAACAGGTTGTCCCAGCTAAGAGAAAATGAGACCCCCAACTCTCTATTTTCGCTTTGACGATGTATTTCCCTTTTACTGGATTCCTGGGATTGCTAGTGTTCCAATCATCAAGGACTTCAAAGGAGATTGCAGGCTATTTTGTCCTAGTAGACATACAGGGCGGGGATTTCCGACTGCAATTGCTCCAAGGTTGGAAAATCCCATCCGAGGTCAATAGACCTTTGCATGATCTGGCCCCGCACAATACAATTCCTGTGGTGGGCGGGATAGGAAAATTCTGCCCATGGTCCTCATTGGCCAAGCCTAGCTTAAGAAATGTAAAGTGCATCTGTATTGCTCCCTTTTAAGTTGGTTTCTGAAACTTACAGAGTTGTTTGAATTCTTCATTGATAACAGGTAGCATCTTCTCTGATATTGCCAGAAAGTTCCTTTTGTTTGAAAGTCTCACGTAGTCATGGCTCATAACTTTAAAGTCTATCCAGTTTCAAAATTTTAGGAAGTGGTGATGATGTATAGAAAATATAGTGTGAGGTCTTAGCTTAAATTCCACGCTGCCTTAGAGAAATAAATTCTATCTCATTTTTGTTTGTTTTATATGGCCATTGGAAGGAAGAATATGAAGTGAAAAAGTATATGCACATTCCCTCATTCACACTGACGCGTCAAGCAGGGGCAATGGCAATTCTTTGCTGCATTTCCCTTTTGAGCTTTAAACATGGATCAGAGTATCAACAAGGACTTTGCCTGATTCTGGGATTTGTAAGATTTATGTGACTTGAGCAGATTCAAAATTCATATGTCGGGTCTATTCAAGTGTAGTATTCTGAACTTTCCCCTGTTGGGGATCAGATGTAAGTAAACCCTTGGTTTCAGAGCTCTGCTTGTCCAACCCCTGATTCAGAAACTCAAAAGTATCTTGGGTTTCTCTGGGTGGTTAGCTCTCAGGAAGTGATCTGTTTGTGTTTTGAGTTCCACATCCCCATCAATCCCCAAAAAACCTTGATTCCCTTGCCCAAAAAAAAAATCTATCTACCTTCTGTTTTAAAAATATTAAATGACGCTGTTTCCATTGCCTTCTGAGACAGAGAAAAAACTTCCCCTCATCCAAGTATGGACCCTAATTTTAAAACAGTGCCCCCTAGTTCTGGACTCATGCACAAGAGGCAACATTCTTTCCACATTCACCTTATCAAGACCATTCACGATTTTATATACTTCACCCCTCATTCCACCTTATTCAAAAAAGGTTATAATTGCTGGGTTGTACGCCCAGCAATCACAGAGATGTCCATTTAATGTCGGTGTTTGAAAAGCATTCAGAAACAATTATTTGGGATGGAATTAATAATCTTCCAGAAAAATGTGGGTTGATTAGGAAGAGCCAGTATGGATTTCGTAAAGGAAAATCATGTTTAACTAATTTGCTGGAGTTTTATGAAGAGGTAACAGTGAGCATTGATAAAGGTAATGCTGTTGATGTGGTGTACATTAACTTCCAAAAGGCATTCAATACAGTGACACACAACAGATCTATTAAAAAAGTTATAGCTCATGGAATAAAAAGGATGGTAGGAACAGGGATATAGAATTGTCTAGTAATAGTAAATAATAGAGGAAAGCAAGTAATAGTTGATAATTTTTCAGGCTGGAGGAAGGTTTGTAATGGAGTTCATTAGGGTTGGGTATGCTTTTCCTTGCTTTTCCTGATGTAAGTTAATGATCAATCTTGGTGTGCGTGGACAATTCCTAAGTTTGCAAATGACACCAAATTTATAAGCATTGTAAACTGTGAGGAGAACAGTCCAGAACTTCAAACAGGTATAGAAAATTTGATAGAATGGGCAGAGAAATGTAGAACATAGAACATAAAACATTACAGCACAGTACAGGCCCTTCAGCCCTCGATGTTGGGCCAACCAATCTATTGGTTCCAATAGATTGGAACCAATCTATTGACCCTCTAACCTAAACTATTCCAATGTTATCCCATGTGCCTATCCACTGACCATTTGAATGCCCTTAAAGTTGGCAGTCCACAACTGCTGCAGGCAGGGCATTCCATGCCCTTACTACCCTTTGAGTAAAGAAAATGTAAAATGATTCATTTTGGTAGGAAGAATAGGGACAGCCAATCTAAAAAAAATGGGAGGTTCAACTCCAAAGAGTGTGCACAGAAAGAAGGACTTGGATATATATGTGCATAAGTCATTAAAAGTGGCAGGGCAGGTAGAGAAGATGGTTTATAAAGCATACAGTGTCATCGACTTTATTAATAGGAGCATAGAGTACAAGGGCAAGGAGGCTACACTTCAGGAAGGATGTGAATCCAATGGAGAGAATATAGGAAAGGTTTACAAGAATGGTTCCGGGATGAGAAACTTCAGTTATGAGGATTGATTGGAGAAATTGGGACTGTTCTTCTTGAAGAAGGGGCTGGTAAGAAAAGATTTGATTAACGTGTTCAAAACCATGAGTGGGTTGAATAAAATAAATAAGGAGAAATTGTTCCTGCGCTTAAAAGGATCGAGAAGGAGATTTGCAAAAGCAAATGCAACGTGAGAAAAACACTTTTTCACACAGCAAGTGATTCAGATCTGGATTGTGCTCCCTGGAACAGTGGAGGAAGCAGGTTCAACGGAGGCATTTAAGAGGGCATTAGATGATTATTTGAAGAGACACAACATGTCAAAGTACAGGGAAAAGTTAGGAGAATTGCAGTAAGTTATGCTTGCTTAGAGGGCCTTTGCAAATATAGTGGACCCAATAGCCTTCTTCTGTATTGTAACATTTCTGTGATTCTGTGAATCTTCTAAACTCCAATGGAAACAAGTCGTGTCTGTCCAACCTATCCTCAAAGGACAGTCCACTCATTCCCGATATTAATTAGTAAATCTCCTCTGAATCACCCCAAAAGCATTTACATTGTTCCTTCAATAAGGAGACGAAACTGAAAACTATATTCAACTTGTGATTTCACAAATACCCTGTGTAACTGAAGCATAATATCCTTACTTCTCTGTGTTGAATTTCTCCGGTAATGAAGTATAGCATTCCTCAGGGACAATTTCACTTTTTTGGGTCTTGACAGATTTCTGTTGGTTGGTGTTGGCCTTTTTTGCTAACTAATACCTTCTGCCAATCAACCGACAGTACTAATCAACTCAAAAACAGCTTCCTCCTACTGCTGTTAGACTTTTAAACGGACTTACCTTGCTTTAAGTTGATCTTTCTCTCCATCCTAGCTATGACTGTAACACTGCATTCTGCACTCTCTCGTTTCCTTCTCCAGTAACGGTATGTTTTGTCTGTGTAGAATGCAAAAACAATACTTTTCAATATATGTTAATACATGTGATAATATAAATCAAAATCAAATCAAAGGGGGAAAGCAATTCCTGTTAAAGATAGTTTAGGGACAATTGTGATTGTAGCAGGACCTGAGACAAACTTACACTTACAAAGTGTACTTTATGGAAGGTGGTAACACAGATCCTCCTCTCACTCTATTGATCAGGACTCTGATTTGCAGGGTGACTTCCGGTTAGGTTTAAGTTTCCCTCTCGATGATCCCTGTGTCCCAGGGACTTCTCATGGTGTTTACTCCAGTCCAAAGCCATTTTAAAGTCATTTTAAAGTCTTTGTCCAGCTTTATTTAATTTTAGGAAGAAGCCATAATGATATATCTAAATATTGATATATTTCATAAAAATATAGCGTGAAATCTTACCTCTATTACATTCTTATTATTATAACTTTTGATAAGAAGTGAGTTACATCAAGATTCCAGTCTTTGCAATCTGTAATCAATATAATTTTTAAACTTGTTCTCCTCATCATCCCAGGGCAGTACAACAGCATTGCTCATATTTTGGGACTGAAAGGGGAGTAATGTTCCTGAAAGAAACCTGGAAATCTGGAAGTTTTCTGGGAATTTGGTCATCTCAGACACATATTGTGCCATGCCCTCCAATGCATAAGTTTCAATAGCAAGAGTCTCTTCCTGCGCTGCTGCACCAGCCATTGGGGCATCCTTCCAGCATTATGCCTATGCAGCTCTATTAGGCCAACAGTCGTCCCACACATTCTCCAGCACTCAGGCCTAGAATATCTATTTAATTGCAGGAATTATACCTGCCATATCATAATACCTGACTTAGGGCATGTAGAAAGTCTTTGTATGATTTCCTTTGAAGTTGGCTTCTGCACTTCACAGGGCTATTAGTATATCTTCAGAAATAACGAGGTATCAGCTTCCTTGATACTGCCAGAAAGCTCCTTTTTGTTTCAAAGTCACAGTTAGACGTTGCTTCAGTCATTTTAAAGTCTTTGTCCAGCTTTATTTAATTTTAGGAAGTAGCCATAATGATATATCTAAATATTGATATATTTCATAAAAATATAGCGTGAAATCTTACCTCCATTACATTCTTATTATTGTAACTTTTGATAAGAAGTGAGTTACATCAAGATTCCAGTCTTTGCAATCTGTAATCAATATAATTTTTAAACTTGTTCATAAAGTTAAAATGTAATTTAGCCACTTTAGGCAATTCAAAGGAGGGAATTCTAGCTGCTGGCAGGATTCCGTTGGTACAATGTATGGGCCAGACAGATTTTCAGCTTCAGTAATAGATCCATTGCCAGGCCTGGATATAATTCATGCCCTGCTCCATAAACCAGTGAAGGTAATCCTCTATTAACTGCTACTGGATAAGGGGGATACTAAATCTTGGAGGATTTTTCACTTTTTAAAGTATTGTTCAAAGTACAACTTGAAATTGCTTGTCTCCCTCTTAAATGGGATAAAACTCATGAAATGTGTACAGTTCCATTTATACACATAAGTCAATTTAAGTCTTTAGTTGAATTACTATAAACTTTTGACTTTTAACTTTGGATGCTGGGAAGGAAATAACAATTTCTGTCAAGGGCAGAATAAAATGATATCTTCTGAATATGAACAATGGCAAACAGGAAAAGATCTACTGGTTCATCAAGCCAGTCCCACCTAACTGTAATGCCTAATGCAAGACAATGCATAGCCCACCCTACCCTACGTAAAAGCCAGGTAATCTTAGGGTTGGATTTTAGCGAGGTCAGCAGTTTTCACGTCTAACTCCTTAACTAAAAGGTTGGAGATAGGTGGCATCTCCCCTACAACAACTTAACTCTTGAAGCAGAATTAATTGCTTTAACTTACATGCTTGTTTCTGAAGAAAGTTCATCCTTAAAGTGCAACCAGGCAGTCCCAGCAAGCCAAGGAGGCCAAGCAAATCCATGCTTGACTTTATTGATAAAATAAACAGTTTATTTATCCAGTACAAATGCACAAGTGGTGAATGAAACACAAAGTTGGAACTGATTAGGTTCTCTTATTGTTGCAGTCTTCTGGCAGGAGATGGAGGGAATCGACGCACTGCCAATGTAATGGCCTCCGGATTTACAAACCTGTTTATTTTGAACAAAAGGACTCTGAATGAAATCCTGCTGAATTATCCAGATTCCCAGAAAATTCTTAAAAAAAAGGCCAAGTAAGTAAAGAATGCCTAAAATAGGATCATTTGTGTTATGAATTATATAACTGGACTAACAGAGCATCGCTTATATATATAGATGTAGGGTCGTCCCTGTTCCCATGTTTGGGGAGAATGACCCCTTCACAGTCATTGGTAACACAGCTCATTTTTCATTACCAAGTTTAAATGGAACACTAAATATTCATTTCTAAGTCTGAAGCAGTCAAGAAATCATGCATTTAATTTTATTTATGACCAAGTCACAGATGTATTTTAGACAACAGGTACACAAAGCTACATGTGACCAAGTGACTTGCTGTTTTGTAATTGGCATCTTAACTCTTCTATCTTGCTTAATATCATTTATATTGTTATATATGAGGCTTATTCATATGTAAGCATGGTCCAAGTTGTCACAAATAGAGCTTTCTTTCCTGACACATTTGATAGATATACATCTTAAAGACCACTATTATCTGTCCCAATAATCATAGCATCTCCTCAAAAGTTAATCTGCCTTTATATTTTTGCTTCTTTGGCAATTTTTTAATCATTTGCTTGTCATCTCTTCACCTCATTGGCATTTAATTCCATGGGTGGAATCGTCCAGTCCAGCCAACGGTGATCCCCCACTGTCGGTTCCCTGGCTGCAGAGATGCAAGCAATATTGACTGGGAGATATCGCCATTAACCAATAGCAGACTATTTCCACCAGAACATAATGTGGGGGGAGGAGAGAAACAAAATGATGAGGGAGGGGGTCAAATCTCACTCCATGTGATTTGCATCTTACTTCCAAACAAGATAGTTTAGTATTGCCAAATTGGACTCCAACATCAGCTGGTAGAAAGGTTGAAATACCTTCCGTTCAATGCCAGCAAAATAGAACCTGGTAGAACAAATAGTTCAAGCCAGTGCCTGTATGTTAAAACATAAATTTTCCTATTTACCTATTCTGGCTGAATGCAGTGTTGCACGACTCCTTTTATATTTAACATCCCAAGTGTCACTTTGACCTTCTTCTTCCTTACTTATATTTTCCACTGACACCTTAGAATCTCCCTTGATATTATTAAATTAGAAAGAGTGCAGAAAAGATTTACTAGGATGCTAATACGACCTGATGGTTTAAGTTATAAGGGGAGGCAGGGATGCTTGACTGGAACTTTTTCCCTGGAGCAAAGGAGACTTAGGGTGATCTTATAGAGATCTATAAAATAATTAGAGACGTAGATCAATTAGGTAGTCAACATTTTTTCCCAAAGCGGAGTCTAAAATTAGAGGGCATACGTTTAAGGTGAGAGGGGGAGAGATACAATAGGGTCCAGAGGGACATTTTCTTCATACAGAAGATGGTGAGTGTCTAGAACAAGCTACCAGATGTAGTAATAAAGACAGGTACAAGTTTGTCTCGTAAAAAACACTTCAACAGTTACATGCAAAAATGGGTATGGAAGGATATGGGCCAAACATAATTGGGATTAGCTTAGTGATTTTTAAAAAATGGCGGCATGAACAAGTTGGGCTGAAGGGCCTATTTCAATGCTGTAAATCCCTATGACTCCATGACTGCTGAAATTATAAAGAATTTCTTCATCATTACATGCTTTTAGTTCAACAAGTTCTAAGGAACGAAACGTTGCAAACAAGGGTAGGGAAACTCCTGAGAAACAGCTACTTTAACACACTTGTGATCAACTTAAAATAGAAAAGAAAGGCAGATAAAGGTACCTGACTGAAAAAAGTAAATTTTAAAGTGACAAAATGTCAATTAGTCCAGATAAACTGAAAATATAAAAAGATGTTAGTAAATCCAGCATACAAATAATGGGAAAGTTCAAACAGCACGTTGTTAGAATAAAAAAAGAGTTCTTAGATGTATAAAATTAAAATAGGACTTACAAAGAGAACATGACAAACTTGGAGCTAACAATATACAGTGGATAAAATATAGGCTGGAAATCTCCAACCTTGCCTGTGGCTAGGATTCTCCACAGCTGCTGCAGTGAATGGAGATTTGACTGACTGTCAAATTCTCCATTCTTGCTGGCAACAGTAATGGGCATGCAAGGCCAAAGAATTCAAGCTATAGGATGTAAACAAAGGGCATCAAAAATGTTAAAAGAATAACATTGAGATGTCATTGAAAGAAAAAAAGACATGCTGATTAGGTGCATTGGCTATGTTGAATTCTTCCTTAGTGTACACAAACAGACACTTGAGTATGGCGACTAGAGGATTTTCACAGTAACTTCATTGCAGTGTTAATATAAGCATACTTGTAACACTAATAAATAAACAAAGAGAAATAATAAAATATTTTATGGACATGTAAAAAATAGGAGAACAGTTAAAGAAATTGTGAGACTGAAAATAAAAAGATATACTTTTATGGAATTGAATGATGGAGATTTTGGGAGCTGGATTTTCTTGTGCAATAGAACTACTGCAGGTGTCATAGACAGAATTTGTTGTTTTCATAATTAAGGTATCTTACGATGTGAGGTTTTCTTGCCCTCAAAGTTCAATGTACATGAATTTTCCGTGAATTCAAAAATACAATAAAGTATTTATTATCAACAACTTATCTCAAAGGTTTAAGTGTGACATTTCACACACTATCGCATACACAAAGATTAGATACAAAAATGAAGGGAAAAAATACTATTATAATCTGGAATTATTTCTATCTCTTTTGTAGCAGCCTATAGTTTCTTAGATATATTTATGCTTTAGCTGGAGTGGAAGTTTTATAAGAACAGAGAATTCTCAGCAAGCTGTGAGATGAATTGTTAGGAGGTCAGATCTTAGGTGAACGTGCTGTTGGAACAGGTTGGGAAGGAAAGAGACTGTCTTCCATTTTTCAAGGTTTAGCTGTATGTCACCTTGGCTGCATAATTATCTTACAGCTAGCTGGATAATTTCTCATGGAATATATCTCAGAACAATTTCTGCATTTTAAATGCAGGTAATAAATGTAGCTGCATTACTCATATGACCAGTTATAAGTCCAAATTTATTTGTGGTGTGTCATCTCAGTGAATATGCTGTGTAGTGGCTGTTCACACCCTGAGAGTTTCAGACAGCCAAGGTCTTTTGTTCACAATACAATGAAAGCTCAGTGTGATTCATTTCATTGTCATCTAACACTTGTTGAGTTTCAATGTCTCTATTGCCCGTAGTGAAGCAGAAAGATGAGTCAGCAGGTATGTTTTGCTTCTTTCTGTTGATTATTCACCTGTAACAAAGGGATGTGTGAATTTGACAAGTGGGTGTGATTGTTCTTATGTTCTTAGGTTTCAACACTAGAACTGAATATTGCAACTCACATGCAATGCAGTAGCCATCTTAAACAGCTTTTGCTGTCCACTTTTTTAAAACTTGCTTTAAAATTTGTAACATCATCATGCCTGCACTAGACATGATAAGTGGTAGGTAGTTATACAGCAATAAAGATTGGCAGGCAGCTTCATTTTCCTAAACATGTTGCTGGAAAATACAGCAGCATCTGTAAAGAGAAAAAAGAACTGACTTTTTGAGTCCAGATGACCGTTTGTCAAAGCTGAGGGCTTCCAGACCTGCTGACATTTTCCAGCATTTTCTCTTTTGGTTTCAGATTCCAACATCCACAGTAATTTGCTTTTCTGATTAGAGGAAAATTGCTGTCCACCATCTGCAGAGAGCTTGGCCTTCCACCTCTTAACCATCCCTCCAAATTGAATGATGACTAGCAGGGTGGCATTATACAAAATAGTTGATTGATCTGATTTGATTTGATTTGATTTATTATTGTCACATGTATTAACATACAGTGACAAGTATTGTTTCTTGTGTGCTGTACAGACAAAGCATACCATAAATGGAAAAGCAAAGGAGAGAATGTAGCATTTAGTGTTACAGTCATAGCTACAGTGTAAGGTAGGTCTATTCAAAAGTCTGATGGTAGCGGGGATGAAGCTATTCTTGAGTTGGTTGGTACATATCTTCAGTATTTTTGTATCTTTTTCCTGGCAGAAGAAGGTGGAAGAGAGCATGTCTGGGGTGCTTGGAGTCATTGATTATGCTGGTTGCTTTTCCAAGGAGACGTAGACAAAGTTAATGAATGGGAGGGTGGTTTGCATGATGAACTGAGCTTTGTTTACAACTCTTTGAAATTTTTTGCTGTCTTGGTCAGAGCAGAAGCCATACCAAGCTGTGATACAAGTAGAAAGAATGCTTTCTATGGTGCATCCGTGAAGTTGGTGAGTTTGTAGTGGACATGCCAAATGTCCTTCGACTCCTGAGGAAGTAGAGGCATTGGTCGGCTTTCTTAACTATAGCGTCCTCATGTAGCGATCAGGACAGGTTGATCTGGACACCCAGAATCATGAAGTTCTGGACCATTTCCATTTCATCTCTGTTTATGAGATGAATACAGGGGCATGCCCTCCATTACACTTCCTGAAGTCTATGATTATCTCTTTTCACTGCCGTCTTATTGCAGCAGCACAAGGTAAGACTGGGCAGGGACAGAGATACTGAGACAGCATTGAGGGGAGGAGCCATTATTGGCCTCTTTTATTTATTTTCTGCTCTGAAAACAAATGATGGTTCACTCAGAGGCTTTCTAAACTATCCGAATTGTCAGGCTCTGGGTGCATTTTTCCCTTTAGTTGAAGTTCTTCTGCTTGAATGTCCCACTTGAGCAAGCCTAAACTTGTCAATATTATGGTGGTAGACTTGATCTTTCTGATTCGCCTTACATGTGCTTAATGAATCCTGGCCCAGGAAGAATAATTGGGTCATGATGGGGTCAGAATACCTAGTAGAACTCTACTGTTGCTCGTTGTCACTTACAAAACCAAGAAAGACAAAAATCTAGCCCTCATTATGTTAGCACTGACAGCAGGACTGGGAAAACTTTAGCTTTGGCACAGTCTTCACCTGAACCAAGCTGCAGCCAGTGTTTTGGTGAGTCAGGTAATTACGTAGAGAGGCCTTTAAACTAAATAGTGGGGAAAGGGGTCATGCAAGAGGAGGTGTATTAAATCAAAGGGAAGTAACAATGTAATAGAGCGGAGTAGCAATTTGGTTAATGATAACCAGAGTAAAGCAAGAAGGGAGAAAGAGAATAAACTCAAAATGCACTAGTAGTTAAGGTGCGAGAGGGCAAAAATTAGAAAAAGGCAAAGTTAAAGACTCTGAATCTGAGTGCCTGAAGCATTCATAACAAAACAAATGAATTATTCACACAGATAAAAATAAAGTTATATCCATTACTTTGGATATAATGGATATCCAAAGTATCCATTTGGTGTTTCAGAGTGACCAAGACTGGGACCAGAGTATTGAAGATATTCAACATTTTAAAAAAAGATAGGAAGCTGGGGCAAGGTGATGGGATGGCTCTGTAAGTTAAGGGAGTCATTGTTACAGTATTGAGACATTAGCTTGCCTCAAAAGAACAAGCTGTAGAATAAGTTTAGGTGAAGCTAAAAATTTAGCTTTGGAATTTTACTTGTGGAAATAGTCAATAGGCCTCTAACAGTAGTTACATGGTAGATAGGGTATGCAAGAAAATATAAATAGAGCATGTGAGAAAGCTGTCACAATAATCATGGGTGATTATAATCTACGTTTAGATTGGCAAAAATAACCTGGAACATGAGTTCATAGATTTGCAACATTTGTTTAGAGCAGTATGTTCTAGATCCAACAAAGAAGCTGGCTATTCTGGACTTGTCAATGAGTCAGGATTAATCAATGACCTTATAGAAAAGGAGCTTCTTGGCAACATTGACCATAATTTCATGCTCAGTTTGAAGGGGAGAAGTGTGAGTTTAAGACTAGTGTTTTAAGCCTGAAGAAAGGCAATTGTAAGGGAAAGCACACCTCGCAAAAATGAACTGGGACACTAGGTTTTATTTATTTATTTTATTGCAACTCATTGCTCATTACCAGGTCCAGAGTAGTCTGTTTCCTTGTTGGATCTAGAACATACTGCTCTAAACTCATGTTCCAGGCTATTTTTGCCAATCCACATTGAAAATCTAGATCTAGATTAAAATCACCCATGATTATTACCACAGCTTTCTTGAAAGAAGACATAGCAATGGGCTGAGTAGTGCCTTCCTGCTCCTAATTCCTATGTTTCTATGATTAATTGGCTCACATTAGAAGTGGTCTCATTGAGCATTTTAACTTCAGGAATGTGAGAAGGGAAGAAGTATCCAGACATTAAAGGAGCCCAGCTGTTGGTTATCTGAAAAACACTCCATAAGACCTTGTAAAGTGCACTGCCTGTGGGTTAGGAGCCAAAAGCCATTCAGTCTCATTCATAAAGTGTAAGGTAGGGATAATCTCTAATCCAAATCAGGCATTGTTTGAGTGCCGTTAGGTAACACAATGGCTAGCACTGCTGCCTCAGCGACCCCAGATTCAATCCTGGTCTTAGATGACTGTGTGGAGTTTGCCCATTCTCTTTGCATCTGCATGGATTTCCAGTTTCCTCCCACAGTCCAAAGACGTGCAAGTTAGGTTGATTGACCATTGACTAAATTGTCCCTTAATGTCAGAGTAAATATGTGGGTTTACGGGATCAGGGCCTGGGTGGGATTGTTGTCGGTGCAAGCTCGATGAGCCAAATGGTTTCTTTCTGTACTGTAGAAATTCTGTGGTTCTATAATGGTGACCATAGCATAGCTGTGCTTTAGCTTCTTCCACCCTCTATGATATTGAGATGTTAGGTTGTTGGGGGATCTTCTTCAGTGTCAAGAATCTATGAGGGAGTACCTCAGTTACAAGGCTACAACAGAAAAAGCCAAGTAGCACAGATGCAGCATTTAGGCATTACAGTAGTTCCCTGAATGAGAATGAGAGATCTACTATAGTTAGACAATTTAAATTCATTTGTCCATTGGAATAAGGAAGATTGGAGGATGGAGGCTGTGCTCAATGCTGCCTTCTTGCTGGCAGTGCAACTTTGAGCAGGAGAAGTAGTGCCTGGTGCTGTCTAGCGCAGCTTAGAGAGAATCCCCAGACTGAAGTGCATCATCCAGGGAACCCCAGGAAGAATCCAGAGGCTGAGGACCATCTCACAATGGCAACTGGCATGATCAAGAGTCTATGAAAGATGCATTTCCTATTTGGAGATGTGGGAAAGATAATGCCATGTTTGCCTACGTTTGTCAAGAGATGCAGTGCTCATCTCTGCCACATTCTGCAGGAGGTGATGGCCTAGTGTATTATCACTAGACTATTAATCCAGAAAGTCATCTAATGTTCTGGGAAAACGGGTTCAAATCACACCTCGGCAAATGGTTGAATTTGAACACAATAAAGTAAATCTACTGATGACCGTGAAATCATTGTCAATTTTAGGAAAACCCATGTGGTTCACTAATGTCCTATAGGGAAAGAAATCTGCCATCCTTATCTGGCCTGGCCTGCCCTGCATGTGACTCCAGAGCCACAGCAATGTGATTGACTCTCAACTGCCCTCAGGTAACTAGGGATGGGCAATAAATGCTGGCCAGCCAGCAATGCCTACGTTCCCTGAATGAATAAAAAAAATCTCTAATGCCACATAGTCTGGGAGGCCATCCTCTGCTAGTGCCCCCAAAGTCCACTACTGCACTCAATTTATTTGCATGCAGCTCATTTCAGGGACACATATGATCCAGTGCAGCATCTCACAGTCCTCAAAGCCTAAGTACATATCAGAGATGATGGGTGACCTCCACAGTAAGGCTTATTATTGTATAAAGTGCACAATGGATGAAGCCAACTAGGTAGCTAGATTTCTGGAGTTTTCAATAATCTCAGGCTTCCCAATGTAATCGATTGTACACATGGTGCTTTGAGAGCTCCATGGCAGAAGTCCCTGAATTTCATTAACAAGAAAGACTTTCTCAACATTCAGCTCCTGTGCAATCAGCAGAAACATATCATGCCTATTTGTGCTAGGTATTCTGGCAATTCTCACAACTCTTACACCTTGAGCCACTCCCAAAAGCCACAGATATTCAAAGGTTTAGTGAAGAGGTGGCTTATGACACCGGTGCATCATCCTCAAACGTTCTCAAAGGAAAGATACAACGCAGCACACTGTGCCACAAGGTTCATCACTGAGCAAATCATTGGCATCCCGAAAATGCGCTTCTGACGTTTGGATCGGTCAGGTGCAGCTCTGCTGTACTGTCCCCAGAAGGTGTCCCACATCATTGTAATCTGTTGATTCCCTGCATAACCTGGTGTTTCAAAGGAGAGATCATTTGAGACACATTGAGAGGATTGATAATTCCTCTGATGATGATGATCGGAAAGGGTAAGAGCCTGAGTGGTAGGCTTCCATGTGAGGATTGCCTTGCAGTGGCACAATGGGGAAGACATGCCTGTGACACTAGACCAGCAGGAGTAAGGTGCAGGACAGCTGGAAGTGGACTGAGTTTGAGATTGAGAATTTTAACGTTTTTATCCTGATCATTGAGTCCACAAAATGGACCATTCATTGAGATTCAACATTTCTCCAATGTTCAAAATATGACTTGACCAATAAATTACTCAGTGAAACATACCCATTTTTGATGTAATTAAAGGTTATTAAGATCTATCCTACTGTTAGCATTATTGATAACAGCTCACATTCATTCAATATGGGTAAGAAGTCAATAAGTTACATCTTTGTTAATACAATTGGGACACATTTATTATTAAATTTCTTATTATTGCACATTGATATGCCTTACGTCAGAATAATAATTCTTTTGAATGCTATTACTATTGACCCTCTGTAATGCTACCATTGATATCCATGTAAAGTCATAAGGTCTATGATAGAAACAGTGTTTCATACAGCTAATCATTACAAATTAATTACAAGGACTATGAGTGTTTTAAATGAATATTTCATCACTAAATATGTTATAAGGACTGTGTTATAAAGAGTTTTTATATGCTCACTTCACAACTGTGATGCATTAGGCAGGATAGTGAAGAGCTAATATATTTGACTTTAAATGTGCCCTTTTCCATCATAGATGAACTTCCATCTGACAAACTGATCCGTCCATCACTCAGACAGTTTCCACAGTAACAAACTGACCTCTCGCCTTCCCAATGTAACTCCACTGAGATGTTGAATGTTATCATACACAAACCAGAAGCTTAGAGATTACCATTGGCTATTCCTTCCAGACATGTAGTCAGCCTGGGTTTGACCTCAGGTCAATTGTTTTTTTTCTCACAAGAATTATTTAGCACGTGTACTCATCTTTCCCTCCTCTCTACTGATCTGGCCCTGATTCTAAAGCCAAGAATCAGAATTCTGCAAATTTGAAAATGGCTTTAATTAGGCAGCAATAATGCACTTCTTTTGAATATTATACCAGCTTGTCAGCCCTTGTGAATATTTTAGTGAGTTCTAAAAGAAATTACTGCTTGCAGTGTATGTGGATCTGATATCATCTGTCATATCTTGCATAAATTAAATTTATTAAAGTGTTGAAGTACAGAATCTAAACATCACACTCAAATTTCAGTGCTTTCCAAATACAGTAACATAATTAAGGGCTCAATTCCTTTGTCTCCTATTATTCATTCACACAGTGTGCATTTGTGACATTATAATTTTAAATATTATTATTGCCAAAAACCTCTGTCCTTGTTCACGGCTGGGATTCTCCAATGCCACTGAAAGTGAATGGAGTTTTGGTTGGAATGCCAAATTCAGATTCTCATAGCGGAGCGGCCACAGACAAGATCGGAGAATCCCACCCAATGTGTTTATATAGTTTGTATGTCAGATCATTTTACGAAACAGATAGTGGCCAAATAACATACTATCGAGGAGTCAAACAACTGAGTGCTCAACCAAAGAAAAAGTACAAGAAATTATTGAGTCTAATAGAAGGCTCGGTTCAAAAATTATAAATATTTGTTGGTCGTGAAGAAAAGCAACAAATGAGGGCTTTGAGAAAGTAAGATTTTCCAATGATTTAAATATTCTGCCTGGCTGGACTGTGAATTAAATGAGAGAGTAAATGTAGAGTATTGCAAATTGTATAATTTATTGTACACCAGATTGAATCCAGGGATAGTGGAATTTCATATTCATTAAATAACCTGCAAATCCAAAAAGGATCACAATGGCTCAGTTGCAATAACATTAAAATATTCCTACTTACTCTTCAAAGAATGCATAGTAGTAAGATCCCTGCATGTTCTAGAGTCTCAGGGACATTGAAGTGATTGCATGGTTGCATGTTTTTCAAAAATTTGCTATTCATTTTTTCCCCAGAAAATTGTTTCCTAAAGAAAAAGAAAAGAAAGATGAAGTCAAATTTAATCCCGCTAAAGGCTCAATACTCCTAATCCCACACAGACCTGCTACTCCAAAACTTTTCCATATACTATTGGCTACAATAAAAGATAGAGGATCAAGTCTTCTGAAGAAATTCAGAGAAAGTGAAACCAAGGTAATGGGAATCCTTTGTGGTTACTCTTTATTTGGCTGTTGACATATCAATCACATTATGTATAAGAATCAAAGTATAAAATTATTTACGGATATTCACAATGCACAAGGTATGCTTGACGCTGTTATGCAATGAAAATATGTTGGATGATTTTTGAGTTGATTTTTGATTTGATTTATTATTGTCACATATACTGGTATACAGTGAAAAGCATTGTTTCTTGTGTGCTATACAGACAAGCATACTGTAGATAGAGAAGGAAAGAGGAGAGTGCAGAATGTAGCATTACAGTCATAGCTAGGGTATAGAGCAAGACCAACTCAATGCAAGTTGATCTATTCAAAAGTCTGATGGCAGTAGGGAAGAAGCTGTTCTTGAGTCAATTGTTATGTGTCCTCAGACTTTGTATCTTTTTCCTGACGGAAGATGGCAGAAGAGAATATGTCTGGGGTGAATGAGGCCCTTGATTATGCTGGCTGCTTTTCCGAGGCAACAGGAAGTGTAGACAGTGTCAATTGGTATGAGGCTGGTTTGTGTGATGGACTGGGCTTCGTTCATAACCTTTTGTAGTTCTCTTTGGTCAACCGATCAAATGTGATGTGAGGTTCTGAATATTATTTTTGAAATAAATAGTGCTTTTTATTCGTGATTCTTTAATATGTAGTATTTTTTACTTATCAAATATTTAACTTTATCTACTATAAAATCTTGTTCTTAAGATTTCTGTTTTGGATTTGATATATGGATACCAAACATTGCATCTATATAACTTTAGTATGAGAAGGAAGAACTGACAAATATATATCACATGTTACAAGTAACTTTTAAAAATATATTTGAATTTTCAGTAACAGATTTAAAGGATCACATGACAAATTTTAAGAGTTTTATTGTAATAAAAAAAAGCAACAGAGTCTAAGCAACTCAGTAGGCAATTTATATTCTAAATTACAGACACAAAATTCCCATATAGCTTTTGCCATGACAGAAAACCTCTTGCAACAGTTATACTTTACATTTTCTTAAATTGGCACTTCATCACCAAAACTGTCAGCTCCAAACGACTTACTTCCTTTTCCCTTTTCCAGCCTGGCAATATCTAATCCCAGAACTGACTTTTACTGTCAGTATTACATTGGAGATGCCTCCCTGTAGCTGAAACTAGATGAATCTTTCTGCCTCCTGGACAGGACGGTAGCACAGTGGTTAGCACTGCTATCTCATAGCGCTAGGGACTCAGGTTCAGTTCCTGGCTTGTGTCACTGTCTGTGTGGAGTTTGCATATCTGTGTAGGTTTCCTCCAAGTGCTCCGATTTCTTCCCACAGTCTCAAAAATGGTTAGGTGCATTGACCCAAAAAGGCACTGGAGTGTGGCGACTAGGGAAATTTCACAGTAACTTCATTGTTGTGTTAATGTAAGCATTACTGGTGATTAATATATAATCTTTACTTTTAGTTTACTTTTTACTTTAGGTTTCCATGAACTTGCCTTCAACCTGAGTGTAAGCTGCAACCTGTGTTTTGTGTGGCAACCAACAAAGTCAGCCTTTTCTCTGCTTTAAGCACAGGACTAGTTGCCTCTGTCTACATGATCTCTTTTTCTCTCTCAGATTCTTGCGAAATGACTTGTGATATCTTCAGTGATACCTTGGGAAACCCACAACCAGATACTATCTCGCTTTCTACTTTTCCCTTCCCAAAGCTCATCTCCACATTGATTTGTATGAGCTTTGAAACCAGACAGAAAAACTAGTAAGTGATCTTCTAGATCCCCAATTCCATTTTAATTTAGAATTAAACAGATAGTTTAAAGTACAACCAATAATAAAGCCAGATATTCCTAGCATCTTCCTGTGAGACTTGGAGACTGCATTTGCCTGACAAAGACACAGAGTGTCGAAAGCTCGCAAATTTACTATCAAATAAATCGGTTGGATTTAAAATTGGTGTTGCTAAATTCTTACTGAATTCAGACTTGGGGACTAACAGGCTATCCATTGTCAGCACAGCTTTCCATGAGTGTGAACTTCAAGAACCTTAAACTAGTAAGTCAACTTGTGCCCCCCTTGTCCTCATTGTGGAACAAGTCACATTATTGCTGCCATGAGTCCATTTTATCTTAAGTTAAAGAGACAGTGCCAAATCATAACAAATCTGTTGTTCCTCAAAAAGTAGGTTAAAAATATGATAAAATAATAAGTTTATGAAAGCTGCATTAAATAGAAGTGAGATGAATTTAATTAAAATATGTTTATATTAGTTTTAATCAGGCTATAAAATTGATCTTTTATCTGATGAAGATCACCCAGAATTTGATGAATAGTCCTTTTAAATTACAAGAAAATTTAAACCTAGAAGGTATGACATGGAATATTAATCTACAAATGTTAGTCATACTGAGCTAAAAGGTACACAACTACAGGTACTGCTGTGCCTCCAAAAATATGTCTCTTCATGTAAAATGCATTATTTACAAAATTACAAAGAAAAGTCAAAAGTACTGGCGATCATTAGAATTTCATTGAAATAACATAACATACAAATAGAACCAATGCCTTCACACCCAACATATGACTTACCGCTATTGAAATATATCAGAGGGTAATTTGCTGTATATGGTTTGGTGTTGAATAATTTTTTGGCATATATCCTTCCTTGATGTAATAAATGTCTGGAGTGTATGGAGATGATCACATTACTTCACTTTATTAGAGTCAGCATCTCACCATAAAATAAGTGGCTTTCATTTTGAAACCAAACTCAAAGCGATTACATTATAAAGGTTCACCTTTGATGGGTTGGATTTTAATATGCAGAGAGAAGCATGGTAACACAGCGATTATGTAGAAACCTGCACTAATGATTCAGATCCATGAGCTCCAATCACACCATGAATGCTAGAGATCTAAGTTCAATTAACTTAGTAAACCTGGAATTTAAAGAAATATTAATATTTTAAGAAAATTAGTAATAGTGACCACAAAACTACCAAATTACCACAAAACCCTGTTTGTTTTTATATAGTGAGTAAGAGCCTGGCAACACCAATTTTAAATCCAACCAATTTATTTGATAGTAAATCTGCTAGCTTTCGGCCTTTGTAGCCTTTGTCAGGCGAATGAGGTGTTCTGGTCTCCAAAAGCACACATATCAGCACAGACAGTTTATAGATTGCTGATTAGAATGTGAATCTTTACACCTAACCTGCTATTCAAGTCTTAAAGTGACTAACAATGTGGATGGAAGGAATATTGAGCACAGGTTAGAGGGTACCATGCTTTGGGACATCCTTTCTTGCAACGTACATTGGGGAGACCATGCAGACACTACGACAGCGGATGAATGAACATCGCTCAACAATCACCAGGCAAAACAGTTCCCTTCCTGTGGGCGAACACTTCAGCAGTCATGGGCATTCGGCCTCCGACCTGCGGGTAAATGTTCTTCAAGGGGGCCTTCACGACACACAACAGCGCAGAGTCGCTGAGCAGAGACTGATAGCCAAGTTCCACACACATGAACATAGAACACAGAACATTACAGCGCAGAACAGGCCCTTCGGCCTTCGATGTTGTGCCAACCAATTAAGAAAAAGCAATGACCCTCTAACCTAAACCATTCCCTTTTCATCCATAAACTTATCTACTAACCTCTTAAACGCCACCAAACTTGGCGCATCTACAACTGCCACAGGCAGGGCATTCCATACCCTTACCACCCTCTAGGTAAAGAACCTACCTCTGATATCCGTCCTATAACTATCACCCCTTAATTTAAAGCTGTGTCCCCTCGTGCTAGCTTTTTCCATCCTAGGAAAAAAGGCTATCACTGTCCACCCTATCTAAACCTCTAATCATCTTATATGTTTCAATAAGGTCTCCTCTTAGCCGCCTTCTTTCTAACAAAAACAACCTCAAATCCCTCAGGATGGTCTTAACAGGGATCTTGGCTTCATGTCACATTATCTGTAACCCCATGACTTGCCTGGGTTAGCAAAACACCTCACTTACTGTGCTGTCTGGAGCCAATACACATCCCTCTAACCTGTGCTCAATATTCCTTCCACCACATTGTTAGCCACTTTAAGACTTGAATAACAGGTTAGATGTAAGGATTCGCATTCTAATCAGCAATCTGTAAACTGTCTGTGCTGATATGTGTGCTTTTGGAGACCAGAACACCTCATTCGCCTGACGAAGGCTACAAAGGCCGAAAAAAAAAGGCTAGCAGATTTACTATCAAAATTGGATTTAAAATTGGTGTTGCCAGACTCTTACTGAGTTTACCCCAGTCCAACGCCGGCATCTCTACATCATGCTTTTATATATCCATTTGCTTTTTTAATACCTTTCAGAAAGAAAACCTATTATCCTGACCGGACTGGATGTGGCTCCAGACCCACAGCAATGCAGTTGACTTTTAATTGCCCCCCCGAAATAACCTAGCAAGACACTAGGGCCAGGATTTTCCCTGATATCAGTGAAGGCCATGGTCAGGTAGGAAAAGTGAATTTGAAACCACCAACAGCAATGGCAGCTTCCTTCGCCATCTTTTGCGGAACTTGAAAAAAATTCCAAGTCACATGTCCCATAACATATCACTGGCAGAGGGCCTCTGATTCGCCCGCCCCCACTGTCACCAAGGGGCAATTTATTATGGCCAATCCATCTAACCTGCACATCTTTGGACTGTGGGAGGAAATCAGAGCACCCGGAGGAATTCATGTAGATATGGAGAGAATGTGTAAGCTCCACACAGTGACTTGAGAGCAGAATTGAACTCAGGTCCCTGGTACTGTGAGGCAATAATGCTAACCACTGCACCACTCTGGGTAGTTAGGATGAGGGCAGAAGGAGCAGCATCAAGTCTGCTAATGTAATGTTAATTCGGGCAACTCACGCTCACACTCTTCCTGGCCATGAACCTGATTAAGTCACTGGTGGTTGACAGCTGAGAGGATTTTATTCTGAAATTATTCTGAAAAAGTGCAAATTCCATTTTTGGTCGCTTGTGCGATTTAGTGCCCATTACAGAATTTTAGCCAGTAGTCAACCGTAGATTGTGAGCAAAATCTGAAATCGTCTGGTGGACAATTTTCTGACTTCACACCCCTAACAGGGTGGAACAGAGTGAAATTTTGTTGCCTATTAGATTAATGGCAGTAAAGTGTGCGCAGTATCTGCCGTACATTCTGAAAATGCAGGCACGCTGTACTGTTATAAAATAGCTTTTTACAGATTGGATCCTGCTGCCATTGTTGGTAGCGGGACACAAGGTACATTTTTTGGAGGATCTCTGCTGTATCCCATATCTATTCCAGGAAGAGTGGCAGGATGTACAGAAACAACAGCAGCTTTCACTGGCTTAACAAGACAGTGCAGCCACTGAACAGCAAACACAAATCATTACAATGAGCAGGCAACGCAATATTAAAAAGGTGCTGTCATTTTAACCAATGGGTGTAGGTTAATTTTGTATTGTGATTCTTGTGCTGGTTTTTGGAGACAATATATCTGTGTCCTCTGCAGCGAAGCTGGAATATGATCTAGTCTTACAGCATCTCATCCTATCCTCCTGCCTTTGCTCCTGAGTGCTTGGTCATAAAAACCTATCCACTGAAAGAACCCCTAAAGTACACCTAATGACGGTCTCTGCTTCCCAGGATCAAAATGAGAAACATTAGATCTACAGGAAGGCTGCCTTCTTAAGTTTTCTACATGACCTTCTACATTTTCTGGACCTGAAATGAAAGAGAACAATAAAGGTTAGGTCACAGTGTGAAAGGTAAGCAGAGCAAAGTTGTTGTCAAAAGCAGCTGCAACTTGTCATGTTTACATGGGATGAGTTAGAAGTGAGAAGAGAAAAAAGGGTAAAATGTGAAGTAAAATGCCTCCTCCAGCCTAACCACTGACTTTGACTTGTCACCCCCTTCCAACCCCCTCTTCTGGGATCCAGCTCCTCCAGCAGCAAAAGGATGTGCAAGTCGCATCCTCCTCCTCCAGCTGATCCCTGCTTCCTCATGTTGTGTGGGGAACATCATCTCTATTCTCCTGCTGACTGTCTGGACAAGGACTTCCAAAGCTGATTTCCTTACAATCAGCTGACAGCAAGAATGTTCCATGATCTTGGTGACCAACTGAACAGGCACTCACAGCGAACCTATTATCCATTCAGTTTTACATTTGAAGAAAGATACATTTGAAGTGCATGGGCACTGAGAAACATTGTCATTGTGTAAATTAATAAAATAGCAGAACAATGTAAATTACCTTACACTTGCCATAATAATAATAAGATTATATCGACGGAAATCATTTGGAAAGACTATATCACCTTATCTCATTCCAATTGGTTTTATGTTTAAAGACAGGTAATCAAAAGTTGCAGTGTGCAATTGTCAGTGGAGACACAAAGATGGATCATTTCACATCTAATGTCAAGAGGCAGCGATCAGTAGACAATGCATGCACAGTCATTGAAGAAGTGAGCAGAAGATATGGTATGTATTTTGCCTGATACATTACATCAACCTGCCAACACAATAAGGAATAATTTTGACCTAATTGAATGAAAATGTAAAACAAGTGTTGATTGATCCATCTGTAACATAATTGGGATGAAAATCAGGTTAGATGGTGACAGGTAGTGGAATCAATATTGCAGTAGTAGGATCTGATACACATACAGTGCAAATGTGGGACTGATACGTACATGACCCAGAACCACAGTCAGTCCAGAGATGTGTAAACATCTGGGATGGAGTCAACGCCATTCCTACATTTTCTAATTTATTCAAGGTAATAAAACTTATTTCATGGTGTTCAAAGTCTGACACATCATGGTGGCAGCATTGTGATCCTTACCCTCACAAAAATGCAGAGAAATTAAGAAAAAGAACACCTTCAATGGATTCTGAACTGAAATAATCTCTCAACCGAAGTTACAGACATGGGGAAAATTTACCACAAAGTAGAGCTCCAGGGCAAGGAAAACCTGGAAGCAAAATAATAGAAGTTTTATTCAAGAATTGGATTCAATTGCATGCAATAATATGTTTTAAACTTCTGGCCTGCCAGTGCTGAGAAAGTCCTTTGCACTCATTAATCTGAAGGACCATTTGAAAGAAACCTGTCACTAATTCCAAATCACATCTCTGAGACTCAACACATGGGTTCTGAGTTCGGCAAAGAAACAAAAAGATCAAATTAATAATTAATTTTGTCTATTTTGGGTACATTGCACCTGTCCAATTTCCTAAACAATAAGCCTGCAGTTATTTTCTACGTATCCCAACTTGGAAGCATTCTATCTCCAATTAAATGAAGTCACAATGAGCTGAGGAATACAGCCATTGTGGAACTTTCTTCTTCAGGCAGAAGTATGTACTGTTATTTTAGAAAGGTTGCCAAGAACTGGCAAGTCATGATGTCGAGATGCCGGTGTTGGACTAAGGTAAACACAGTAAGAAGTCTCACCACACCAGGTTAAAGTCCAACAGGTTTATTTGGTAGTAAATGCCACTTTTGTGTCTGCGCCTGTTTATGACCAGAACTCCCCATCCACCTGATGAAGGAACAGCATTCTGAAAGTTAGTGGCGTCTACTACTAAATAAACCTGTTGGACTTTAACCTGATATTGTGAGACTTCTTACTGTGAAGAACTGGCAATCACAGGAAGATCTGTTTGGTACTAAACTGCAGTGCCATTTCAGAAACCAGTGACCTTAAACATGTAGACACACTGAAAAATCTTCAAAATGGATCACAATTTGATACTTCCATGGATTCACCCATGGCCCAGACCAGTCAGAGAATTGTGGAGGAAAATATTTTTTAAGATACAGCATTGCTATGGTCTGCATAAAGGAATCAGAAGCAGAACTGGTCAACACATTTCTTTACTTGATTGAGGCAAGTGCAGATGATATTATTGCATGACAAGATATCAATAAGTCATCTGCCAAATTTGATGTTTTAAAATTCTTCTACAATTATTTCAATCTAAGCTTCAATAAAACATTGGCGAGAGCTAATTTTAATGAGATAGTCCAACTGCCCAGGGAACATGTTGATTCCTTCATAAACAATCTCTACAGGCTAGCAGAGGGATGCAAAATTGGCAGTTCAATGTCTGAGCTCATCCAAGCAAGAATCATTGTGAGTGTTGCAGATGATTCATTCTCTGAGGATCTCACCCTAGATAAGGTAATCCAGCTAATTAGACTGTCTGAGCTACATGAACAACACAGGACCATCCTAAGGGGAGAGGCAAAAACTTACCCTCTGTTTGCCATATCAGTCTCAGAAATGCAGTGATTTTGCAAGGAAATCATCTCCTAACCGTCCAGCAGAGCAACTTTGCCATCCTTGCAATATGATGCACCCTCACAGGAAAGATTAACATCCTGTGGGCATTACCAAGTGATTCCACTGCAACTAGCAGGAACACTTTGGTAAAATGTGCAACTTAAAATCCCAGCACCTCACAGATATTTAGAAATAATCTACAAGGTCCAGATCGAAAACTCTGAGGAATCGAAACTATGCTTCTTTGGTGACATCAGAGAAAGCCGTTCTTCATTTTGGAATTCTGAGATCCTAGTAAATGGTCATCTAACAATGTTAAATTTGTTTCAGGAGCCAACATGACAATGCTGTTAAGTAATGAACCATGGTCATTTCACTTTATGAAACAAGGAGTTCGATTCCTGGTCGTCAGCAAGATCCCTGAACCATTGAGGGAGAGCCACATCTGGACCTTCAAACTGGCATTCATTGTTCTGAACCCATCTTTTTCTCTTCTGAATGGAGATACCTGCAGACGACAGATGTCAGCTTGCACGGGATGATAGTTCTTAGCCACCCAGAAGGGTACACATCTGAGTCCTCAGGAAGTATTCAGACTCTAATCTCACCTGTTGTCTCTTTTCATGGAGTAGGTTTGTCCATCATCATTTCATAGAATCCATAGAATTCCTACAAGGAGAAGGAGGCCATTCAGCCCATCTAAGCTATACTGACTCTATGACAGGATATTTTACACAGGCTCTCTCCCCACCCTATCCCTGTAACTCCACACAATTACCATGGCTAATCCATCTAATCTACACATCTTAAGATGCCAAAGGGAAATTTTACCATGAGTAATCCATCTAGCCAGCACATCTTTTGACTGTGGGAGAAAACTGGAACACCCGGAGGAAACCCATGCAGACATGAAGAGAAAGTGCAAACTCCACACTCTCACCCAAGCTCAGAATTGAATTTGGATCTCTGGTGCTGTGAGGCAGGAGTGCTAACCACTGTGCCACCATGCCGCTCCTTCAGATCCTGGAAAGTCTGCAGTGGTCTGGCCAACCTATCGCACGAGATCACCATTGCACATCCAGTGGAATTAGTAGCAGAGAAGGATCATTAGTCTGAGGAGCCTGTACTTCCAACTCTGGTGATGGTACAGATGGTAGGGACACCAACCATTTTGTCTAAATGGCAACTTATAGCCAGAGTGCCAGATCCACAAGGGTTGTTGGAACCTGGTAGCAGTTTTGCACCATCAACAATAAAAAAAAACAGACTACTCAATCTTCTTCTACCTCATACACTGCAAGAAAACATTCCCATATTCAGCGAGACCATGCAGACACTATTTCAATGGATGAACAGACACAGCGCGACAATCACCAGGAAGGAGTGTTCTTTTCCAGATGGGAAACACTTCAGCAATCAAGGGCATTCAGTCTCTGATCTTTGGTAAACATTCTCCAAGGTGGTCTGCTAGACGTATAACAATGCAGAATTGTCGAGCAGAAACTGATTGCCGGGTTCTGCATGCATGAGGACAGCTTCAACCGGGATTTTGGGTTCGCATCACACTACATTTGGCCTGGGCTTGTAAAATCAAACTAACTGTCCTGGCTTGAGACAATTCATACCCTTTAACCTGTGATTATCCCACTGTCCACTCGCACTGTCTATACCTATAAAGACTTAATTACCTGTAAAGACTCACATTTCAATCATTCTTCACATTCCAATCTGAAATTATTTTGCAATTGTGTCTTTGCTTTTATATGCCCTGTTTGTATACCTATCTCTCCACTCACCTGATGAAGGAGCAACATAGCACCCTGAAAGCTCGTGATTCCAAATAAACTTGTTGGACTTTAACGTGGTATTGTAAGATTTCTTACTGTGCCCACCCCAGTCCAACGCTGGCATCTCCATATCAATCTTCTTCTTGCTACAGGACCACCTTTCCTCAACCTCAAAGAGCTTCCTGATGGCCAAATGGAAGAAGAAGCATTTTCATCCATCCTATAAGAAACAAACAAGAGTAAGAACAATCATTCACGGCCAAACTAGCCAAACCAAAACGGCAAGGTTTAACATAAAGAAATGGAATTTCAGGACGAAAACATACCCAAACATCAGTCCAACCTGCAATAACAAGAAGCAGAACCACAAGAAAGTGAACAGGATGTGGAAGCATTATAAGGCCTCCTGGACGTGAGAACTTTTAACATCAAGGTCTTGAAGAGGAAGATGGGGTAGCAAGAATGTTGTCAATGTTAATAATGTAATTGCAATAATGTTGAAATAGCATTAAGGCTGTGAAAATAAGATAAATACATAAGGCTATAACAATATATGACACAAAATAAACTAAAGTAACCCTATACTCATGCAATAAAGACTTGGGGGGTAGGTGTAGTAGTAGGGTCTGATGTATAGAGGTTAATATGGGACTGAGTACAGTACCACCCACACAATGATGGAAGAAGGAACATAACCTAGAATCAGAGTGAGTGTTGAGGTGGACAGAGATGTGAAAAACTATAATGGATTCATTCCATACTTGTACCTTCCACAGCATATATGTACATAGTTATAAGTTGTCAATGAGGATTTATTGCTAACATACTCAAGACTATGAAATCTATTTCGTTATGTTCAATGTAAGATTCTTTAGATATATTCATTTCATAGCATTACCCAAGATCAAAATTACCTGATTCATGTGCATGATAGCCATTTAATAAAATGCAGTGTCCCAATAAATAAATGCACATATTCATTCATTATTTGTCACCTGCCCTCTTGACAGAGCAAGAAGAATCCAGTCACCCTCGAGCTAAACCTGAAGTTCACCCCTCAATAAAACACCAATCATCACAATCTTCATATGAGATAGAGAGCACAGATACATGCAATGAAGAAAAGTTTGATACTTATGAAGATAAGAAGGCATAAGGTAAGTACCTGATTACTGGTGAGCTAGGAATATGGTGGTTGATGAGGAGTTAGTTGATACAAACAAAGAATAAACCTTCCTGATTTGCATTATAATAAATAGTGAATTTAATTTGCTTTTCCATTGATGCAGTACAGTAATAAGTCTATGCCAATGCACCCCTGTGCAAAATGAAGAATCTGAGTCATTAGATGACTACAGCACCCAGATCAGTATTTACCTTCCACTTTGAGTGCTGCTCCAGCGAAATGGTTATTTGCCATTGAAGACATTGTATCATCACATCTCCCAACAATGGAAGGCTTGTTTATAGACACATAGAAACATAGAACAGTACAGGCCCTTTGGTCCTCGATGTTGTGCTGAGCTATGTCCAAATCCAAGATCAAGCTGTCCCACTCCCTATCATTCTGGTGTGCTCTATGTGCCTATTCGATAATCGCTTGGAAGTTCCTAAAGTGTCCTACTACACTATCATGGCAGGCAGGGCATTCCACACCTCAACCACTCTCTGAGTAAAGAACCTACCTTGGACATCCCTCTTATATCTCCCACCATGAATCTTAAAGTTATGCCCCCTAGCAACAGTTATATCCACCTGAGGAAATCGTCTCTGCACATTCAGTCTGTCTATCCCCCTCATCATCTTATAAACCTCTATTAAGTTGCCTCTCATCCTCCTCTGCTCTAAAGAGAAAAGCCCCAGCTCCCTCAACCTTTCCTCAAAAGACCTACCCTCCAAACCAAGCAGCATCTCCTCTGCACATTTCCAATGCTTCCAAATCCTTCTTATAGTGAGGTGACCAGAACTGCACAAAATATTCCAAATGTGGTCTCACCAAGGTCCGGTATAGTTGCAGCAGCATAACCCTATGGCTCTTAAACTCAAACCTCCTGGTAATAAACACTAATACACTATAAGCCTTCTTCACGGTTCTATCCACTTGAGTGGCAACCTTCAGAGATCTGTGGATATGAACCCCAAGATGTCTCTTTTCCTCCACATTTCTCAGAACCCTGCCATTGACCCTGTAATCCACATTCAAGTTTGTCCTACAAAATGAATCACCTTGCACTTATCAGGGTTAAACTCCATCTGCCACTTTTCTACCCAGCTCTATGACAGTCATTAGCACAGCAGAAGCATGCTGAACATTGCTATAGATATTTTGTGCAAACTTGTTCAAACTGAATTGCCTTTGGTCACTTGGAATCTGGTTATAGATAATGAGAGAGCGAGAGAGACGCCAAGAACACAGGCTCTCTTCAGCAATATATATCAGACCATGTACAAAACATATTAATATATATGGGGATAGTACAAGAAAGTGATTTTGAAGTAGATGATCAGCCATGATCTAGATGATAGAGAAGGCTTGAATGGCCCACTTCTTCTCCTATTTCCTGTGTTCCTTTGTTCAATCACCTTGAAAGAAAAGGGAATAAAGAAATGAAAATACCATCACTTCCAGATTACCTAAAGCATCTTCATCGTGACTGAATTAAAACCCTAGAATTCTCTACCCAACTACATTGTGAGTGCACACCACGCTGCTGTAGTTTAGGAAAGTGGCCCACTGCTATCTTATGAAGGGCAACTTAAGATAGGCAATAAATGGCACTTTTGATTAATACACAGATCGGAGGAATCTGTTTTTAATTCTCTTAGTTACTTTGGTGCAAAATATACATGATACACAATGGTGACTTCCTAATATTTCCTTCATCAGCATTATAAATTTAAATAATAGGTAATACAATAAAAGACTAAATTTTAACAAAGGGATTGGACAGAAAAATGTCATTTGTAGAATGAAAATAAACATATTCATCAGAATTTCAATAGATATACGAATATATATAAAATTGATGTGAAGTTCAGAATGTAATATTTGATTCACTGGCAGAATTAGACAATTAAAAAGTGACTTTACAACTAACTCAAAATGCAAAAGTATATTACTTTTAATATTTTTGCTTTCAAGCACCTCAGCCAGCTGCTTCAGCTAAACCCACAAGAGGACGTAAATTGTGGCAGCATGCAGTCTCCAGCCAAGCAGTGAATACGGACAGATTACTTCCCAAGCAGATTCTAAAGGCAAGCAACCTCTGCAGAAAATATTCTGTATGTCAAGAGGAATGATTAATAAAATAAGTTGTAATTCAAAAGCTCCTTCACTCGATGAATGGAACCTCTATTGATGAGGTCAAATCAGATAAGCCAAGTTAATCACTTTTGACCTTTGTGAAGTCCATTGAACTTGAGTGATTTAGTACTTGTGTTTAATTAGGTTTTATCAAAGACTAAACTGCTTCCATATTTTTGCAATAGATGTACACAGATATAAATATGATACTGTAATCCCATGCTTTCAGCAGTGAATTGGCCTGGAAAGTTACATTCCCAAGCCCACTCTATATATATAAAATAATGCTTATTTTCCCTCTGCAGTTAACATTTTCCCTTCAATCTTTTTGTGATAATTCAGTCCTTTATTGTGTTATCTGTCATTTAAATTCATAATACTCATGAAGAAATTATTAGAAAGTCATCATTGTGTATCAAATATATGGTATACAAAAAATAGTTAGGAGAATTAAAAACAGATTCTTATCATCTGCATCTTGATAGAAAAATTGTATGGGCTACAAAAGGTTTGAGCTACAAAAGGTTTAGGCTAGAAAATGTAGCCCTGATTGTCTGATTAACTTTGCCTGCAAGCGCAGCAAAGGATCACAGAATCACCTTGATATATTCTTATTAAAAAACAAACCATTGCTAAATCACTGAAATATCTACCATTTGTTTAATCTCTTAATAATGCAAATTTGAACTTGTGTAGTGAGTTTTCAATCATCATATTAGTTATCCTTGTTATATTGTACTTAGTTACTGTAGCTCAAACCTTTATAAGTCTAGTGTTGTAACCAATGTTTGTAAACGATTATGGACCTCGATTGGCAGCCCCAAGATTGTTGCAGTCCTTCAACTGAAATGTATGCTGTTCAGTAATTTCATGTCCACTTGAATGTCTGATGTCTAATACAAGCTATAGTGTCAGTAAATGTCCTCAACAGAGAGACCATTTCTTCTGTCTGCTATTTGGAGTTAAATTATCAAATAATAACTGAAAATTTTAAATCTAGATGACAATCCTATTCTATTTCAATTTTAGTATGAAATATTTTGACTTTCAGTTGTTGATCGTTGTGTTTATATTGTTTTTCTGAAACGGCTAGTGAACTAATCAATAGAGTTTGTACTTGAAGACACTTTGGTTTAAATGAATTTCCAATAAACTCAAGTTCAATGATAAGGCTGACAATCAGGAGTAAGGTTCTCCATTTTGTGACGTGCAGAGCAACAGCTCAGAACCATCCACTGTTTTGGATATCTTGAGATTTTTCTTTAAAATTTAAAAAAAGCAGGAATATCAATTTTCCCTTAATAATTAACAACCCACTCATTCAGAAATTGTATGCTTTGAAATTGCACATGCTTATATTTTATTTCTAAGAAAACAACCATTTCTATGCTTAAAAAGGGGGAAACTTCACCTCCCATAAATACTATATATCAAGGATTTGTCTGGTGAGATGAGGCGAGGATGGTGGTGGGCGGGGGATGGGAGGTGGCAGGGTGGGTACTGCTCGGAAAGTAGAGTTAGCCCACAATCAGCCATCATCTTATTGAATGGTAGAGCAGGCTCAATGGGCTGAGTGGCCTCCTGCTTCTATTTCTTAAGATGATATTTTCTAGTCTATAATAAAAATATACTTTTGCACTTTTGACTGGTTTGATCTGTCAGTGTAAGCTTAATTTCACATGTTCTATTGTCACAAAAAAGGCTGTGAAATTGCTTGATCTACTGCAGTCCAGCTTTTCTAATTTACTTAGGCAGCATATTGGAAGCTGAAAAGGATTTTTATCAATTGACTAAGTCTTTTGTTAATAATTTTAGTTTTAACATTCATCAGTACTCTGTAGTATAAATTTTCATATCTGTGGTACACTGTGGAGAAAGAACTGATTATTATAAAGCAAGAGATGATCCAAGGTGAGATCACAGGGGATTGAGGGCAGAGTACAGGATTGGATTGAGGATTGGCTGACTGCAGACAGCAAAGTGTTGGAATAAATGGGTCTTTCTTTGGCTGGAAAAATGTACCGAGCAGAGCCCTGCACGAATCAGTCCTTGGACCGCAAATGTTTACAATCTATATCACTGATCTGCAAGCAGGGACAGAGTGTAACATAGGAAAATTGGTGGATGATACTAAAATAGGTGGGAAAGCTGGCAGTAAAGAGAATATAAAATTTTACAGGCAGATATAGATAGGCTAGGAAAATGGGCCAAAATTTGGCAGATGGAGTTCAATGTGGATAAGTGTGAGGTTATCCATTTTTTCAGAAAAAATAGAAAGGTAAATTATTACCAAAATGGAAAGCAGATTCAAAATATGTCTGGGCAGAGGGATGAATATAGATCAGAATGCCTATGTTCATCAATCATAGAAAGTCATATGCACGTGCTGTATGTAATAAAAAAAGTAAATGGGATGTTGGCATTTATTGCAAAGGGATGGAGTATAAAAGTAGAGAAGTATTATTGCAATTGTATAGAGTGTTGTTGAGACTACATCTGGTTTTCTTATTTGAGGAAGGATGTAGTGGCATTGGAGATAGTTCAGAGGACTTCACCCAATTGATTCCAGAGGTGCAAGGGTTGACATATGAGGACGGATTAAACAGTTTGACCTTATACTAGCTGGAAATTAGAAGATTGAGAAGGGATCTGATCAACGTACATAAAATTTTAAAATGGATTGATAAGGTAAAAGTTGACCAAATGTTTCCAGTTATGGGGCAATTTGGAAAAGAGATCACAAATATAGGTTGAGACGTGGTAGATTTAGAACTGAAGTGAGGAGGAAATGCTTCTCAGAGGGTGGTGAATTTGTGAAACATGCGGTCCCATAACATCTGCATCATTGAATGGTTTCAAGAAGGAGATAGATATAATTCTAACAAAAAAGGGATATGGTGGAATATGGGGAATTGGTGGAGAGGTGGATTTGAGAGCAGGGAGAGATTAGCCATGGTCTGATTGAATGTTGGAGCAGACTCAAAAGGCTGAATTTGTCCACTTCTGCTTCTAATTGCTATGTTCCTGAGAGAAAACCTAATAATGTTCCTGTGTTTTTCAATTGTTTTATCATTATTGAAACCTTCACCATGAACATTCTGGAGGTCACCATTGACCAAAAACTTAATTGGACAATCACATAAATACTGTTGCCACAAGAACAGGCTGGATAGTCAACATTAATTAACTCATCTTGAGACCCCTCAAAGCCTGTCCATCTACAAAGCACAAGTTAAAAATGTGATGGAATACAGCTCACTTAGCTTGGGTGAGCATAGATCCCAGAACTCTCAAAAAACTTCACACCATCCATGGCAAAGCGATCTATTTAATTGGCACTTAATTCACTATACCCATTAACTCCCTTCAGCTATCAGTGTAACATGAATGCAGTGTTTACCATCTACAAGATACATTGCAATAAATCACTAAGGCTTTTTCAGCAGCACCCCCAAACACTGAATCTCTACCATCTGGACGAACAAAGGTAATCGATTCTTGGGCATGCTACCACTACAAGTTTCCCTCCAAGTCACACAGTATCCTGACTTGGAAACAGATCATGATTCCTTCATTATCATTGGATCAAATTCCCAGAATACTCCTTGACAACATTGTAAGAATGTCTACGCTACAAGAGCGCTAGTGGTTCAAGAAGACAGCTCATCACAAGCTGTTTTCTTGGATAATTAAAGACGAATAATAATGCTGGTCTTTACAGAATCACTCACATCACATAAATGAATAGTAAAAAAAAATAAAGATTATGATATATCTTTCTCCTTCTCCCAGTTTTTAGCATTGAGCTGGACATAATTGCCTGCATTTGGCCCATATTCCTCTTTACCAATCTTACGCAGGTAATTGTCTAAATCTTCTTTAAAAGACAAAATTGTAAGCATCTCTGCTACTCCTATCTTGGGCAGCTCATTCCAGGCACTCACCACCCTCTATGCAAAACATTTGCCCTTCAGGACCCTTTTGTATCTCTCCTCTCTCAATTTAAATCTTTGCCCTCTAGTTTTAGACTCCCCTAATGTTGGTAAAAGATGTTGACTATCTATCTTATCTATTTCTATGTTTCCATTTTTAATGTGACCATACACTCCTTGATCTGAGAAATGGAAAATTATGTATTCATCATCATTTATATACAAAATCCACTGTGATCATACAATGCTAGAAAGGTCTCACAAGCAGCTAATAGCATATTGGGAGATCACTGGCATATTGCCCACAATTTTCAATGAATAGAAACTTATAGGCTTTGTACTCCCAATGATTTAATAGGATAGCTTTGTAAGACCCTGCCATTGGTGTGGGTTCTTGAAAAATTGCTTGCTACTTGAATGTCAGTTTGTTGTTTGCACTCTTAGTTTAGAAATTATACCTTGTAGCACCTAGTTTATTGATGTAAAACAGATACAAAAGACAATTTCAGAGACAACTGGAGTGGTCAATTTTCCAGGTGTCCCTGGTGTAAACATTTAACCCCATTCCCCGAATAGTCAAAATCTTGGCATGCCCAACCTAACATAATTGTGAAAGTACCTGCACTCCATGCACAGCAATACCACAATAAGAGTGCCCACCATCTCCTTCTCAAAGCTGAGTAAGAAAAATGCCAGTTTTCCTTGTGGTGGCCACAACCAGTAATTTTTTTTTTAAGAAATGCATGATATGATAGCATTGCAGGAGCTTCCAACCTCAACAGAAAAGAATAAAGGAGAGATAATTCTCAAAGTTAATATTTGTAATTATGCTGAAAGCATTTTACTGTTTACATCTCTCTTGAACTCAATGTCACAATTTTATTACATGGGTTATAAATACACACATAAATCCTACCTTTCACTTTTTCACTGCTTCAATTTGTAGCACAGCCACTATGATCATCTCTCTTCTGCGACAGCATTAATAGCTTGGTGTCCTCTGACTACATCATCAGGACATTCTCTTACCAACTTTTGTTTTTGATGCTGCATGACTTCTAATGCAAACACTTTTAAGACATAATGTCGAGATTTCTTACCCTACATTTTCTTCTCATCATTGACCGTGCCTCTGCTAAAGAATTTATTCTAACAATGAATTGGAAACTGATCCAGATGTGACTAGATTAAGGGCAAGATACTGGTGTAATGGTAATTTCACTGGATTTTTTGGACAGGAGTTTCTGCATGAGATTGAGGGGAGATTTAATAGAGGTGTATATAATTATGATGGGTATAGATAGAGCGAATGCAAACAGACTTTTTCCACTGAGGCTAGGGAGAAGAAAAAACTAGAGGACATGGGTTAAGGCTGAAGGGGAAAAGTTTAAAGGGAATATTAGGTGGAGGGCTTCTTCACACAGAGAGTGTTGGGAGTGTGGAATGAGCTGCTAGATGAAGTGGTGAATGTGGGCTCACTTTTAACATTTAAAAACTTGGACAGGTACATGGATAAGAGGCATGTGGAAGGATGCAAGTCAGTGGGACTAGGCAGAAAAACAGTTCAGCACAGTCAAGAAGGGCCAAAGGGCCTGTTTGTGTGCTGTAGTGTTCTATGATTCATGGGAGGTGGCAGCCCACCAGCGTTCAATGACAAAATCTTCTGGTCCCACCATTGTAAATAAGGTTTCCCATTGCATGCCTCAGGAAATCTGTGGCGGGAATGCACCATTGGCAGCACCAGAGATTCAGCTGGCATGAATGGCTGGAAAATGTCAGCCATAATCCAGTGACCTAGGCAACATGGGTTCAAATCCTATAATAACAACAGATGGAATTGAAAGCTTATCTCAGTAATGGCGATCATTAAACAATGATTGTTGCAGGTATCTATCTAGTTCACTAATGTCCTTTAGGGAAGGACATTTTCTGGCCTACATTTAAATCCAAATCCACATCTATATGGTTGACTCTTAACTGCCCTCTGGAATAGCCGAACCAATTACTCAGGGATGAATAACAAATGCTTTCCGTGCTGTCAAAGCCCACATTCCATGAAATAATTTGTTAAAGATTGGTGGTTTGCATGAATTACTAATTTTTTATTAAATATTTGGATGTAGGTCTTTGGCAATGGAAATTGTTTTAATAGAGAATGTTTCAGCTAGATTCCAATTCTCTTATCATACCTAATGCTTCACAAAGGCAAACATCTGTTTGTTTCCATGACGGCTTCCTCGTCTGTCGCCAGAGATTTATAGCTTGAGGGCTACCACTCCACATCAGGAATGGCTGACCAAGAGTCTCTCCTGCCCTAACCCCTGCCAGCCATTGTGTGTTAAGAAGGATTTGCAGGATGACATATTCGAATTGTTTTACCACATTATGAATGCACCTTCCATGACCATCAAGTCCTGGGGTAGGACTTGAACCCAGTGCTTTTACAATATTCACTGCACCACAAGAACTGCTTCAGCTGGATGGAATGGGATTCATGAGTAATTTTTCAGAGATTTCCCTCTCTATACGGAGCCTCACTTAATGGGAGCCAGAGTAGAGAATGAGGTGTGGAACTGAACAAGGCAAATTTGCAGCACTCTCAATTTTCAAACCATTATCTTAATCATTAAATTATTTATTTCACATGACATATTTTCCAACTGGCTGAAAAGATTCAACCTGCTTTGGTCATCATTTTTGATGTCTTTGGGAGTTGGAAGAATAGGTCTCAGACTTTGCTGTTGCCGAGCTTGTTAGTAATTCATCCATGGAGTGGGCTTTGTGGTCATCTAAGTGAATCATTGCCAACCTGGAATCAATGTAATATGGGAAAGCAGTTATATAGATAATCAATGCCAGCAAGTTGATAAAGGAATAGAGAGCTTTGGTCAGATCAAACAGCCTCAACAGGTGCTAAGCATTGAAGAATGGAGAGACAAGCGGATGAATAGTTCATAGAGTCCCTACAATGCAGAAGGAGGACATCTGGCCCATGAAGTCAACACTAACTCTCCGAAAGAGCTTCTTACGCAGGTTTAGGCAGGCCAACCTCTCCCCCTCCACCATTGCCCTATTCCCCCTAACCTACACATCTTTGGAGTGTGCAAGGAAACTGGATCACCCAGAGGAAACCAATGCGAACACAAGGAGAATGTGTGATCTCCATACAGACAGTCATCTAAGACCAAACGGTAACCCGGATGTCTAGCACTGTGAGATAGCAGTGCTAACCATTGTGCTGTCTTGTTGCATTAAAGGAAAAGATCAGGCAGCCTTGGATTGAAGAAAACAATATTATGCTGCCTTAGTGAATTGCAGTGATGTGGAACTGCTTAAACATGATGTCCCATATTGCATTTTTATCCCACTTATTTAGTGTTTCAGTTATTTACATAATTGGTAATGTTGTTTCTCAATAATATTGAACAACTGTTGAATGTGATTTGATGGGAGAAATACTGGGAGAATGTTTCCTCATGGGGCGGGGGAGGGAGGGGTTGGAATCTAGAACCAGGGGGCACAATTTAAAAGTAAGGTGTTTCCTATTAAACCAAGATTAGGAGAACTTTCTTCTCTCAGAGGGCCGTTAGCCTTTGGAATTCTGTAGTGGAAGCTGGGTCATTGAATGTATTCGGCGTTCCATTGGACGGAGTTTTGAGTGACAAGGGAGTTAAGAGCTAAGGGGAAAGGGATGAAAGTGGAGTTGAGGCCACAATCAAATCAGCTGTGATCTTATTGAAAGATGGCATAGACTCAGTAGTCCAAATTACTTCTATTTCCTATTTCTATGATTTTATCTTATGACAAGGAGATGAAAATGGAACATGCTGTATTTTATATTGCTCTTATTGTTGTCGAATCCTAATGTGACATCTGCCATCACATTTGGTGGAAAATATATCAATGGCAATAAACTTTAAATATTCATGATTGCAGATTAAGATGAACAGTATTGTAACCATGCCAGTCAAGTGAGATAGCACCATCCACTGCCTGTTACCTTCCAAACCAAATTTCCTTCAAGTTTATTTGTATTACAAGTAGGCTTACATTAACATTGCAACTAAGTGAAAATCCCCTAATCGCCATTTTGGCGACTGTTTGAATACACTGAGGAAGAATTTGCTATGGCCAATGCATCTAACTTCTGGACTGTGGGATGAAACCGGAACACCTGGAAGAAAGCCACGCAGACACAGGGAGAACATGCAGATTCCAAAAGACAGTGACACAAATCAGGAATCTAACCTGAGTCCCTAGTGTTGTGAGGCAGCAGCGCTAACCACTGTACTGCCCCACAAATGCAGCAAGAGGTAGGTTTATCTTGATTTCTTTGAGGAACCATGGAATGGGAATTTTGGCACTGCGACTTAGGCACAAAACAAGTATCCATCAGGACAACAACTACCATCCAGTGGGTGTCAGTCATTTCCCAAGAAACTGCGATCCTATCCTGATGATGAAGATGATGATGACAGTCCCACAATAGGTTCAGGAAGGATGAAGGAGTTTGGATGGTGAGAGGGGCAGTGGTTAACTGCTGTGATTTGCTGTGAGTCCTATTTGGTTGCAGCCTCAAGCAACCCCTTTAAAATATCACTTGCTCCAAGATCTGAGAAGACGAATGACAGCAAGCATAATCACTTCTGTGCTAAATCATTTCATACTACCACAATCTCTATGGAAAGGACAATCCTCTCGGGTGGGATTATCTGGCCATGCTTGCCCCAAAACTAGAAAATCCCACCCAAAGCCAATGGACCTTTGCGTGGTCTGCTGCACACCACTACAATTCCCATGGTGGGAGGGAAGGAAAATCCCCCAGCTTGTCTCTCATTTTGCATTTCAATGACAATGAAATAAGGTCTATGACTTCCTAGACAGAGGAATAATCTTTCCCTATTCATTCTCATGACAACATTCATAATTTTTAGAAGTTCTATTATATTGCCACAGAGATACCTAATAAGGATAGTCCCAGAAGTATAGCCTTTCATTTATAGTTTCCTTCCTGACAGTATCCTGGAGAAATTTTACCATATACCATTCAAAATATACAAGCATTCTAACTGTGACTTAAAATGGGTTTTATATAATTTGATCATTACTTCTCTACTCTTGAATTTCATACCCTATTTATAGAATCCAAAGTTGTGTTTTATTTTGTAGTTTTATTGCACTTGTACTTTTTTTGAATGATGTATTGCACCCTCACACCTTTCTGTTCACCTAATCCCTTCAGTTTCATTCCATTAAGTGTTCCATTAATTTAAATTGTTTTCTCCCCAAAGATATTACTACCTTACACTTCCAATTTAAATTCCTTTTGCTATATTCTGCTCATGTTGCCCAGCTCTGGATAACTTTCTGAAATATTTTGTATAGAATCCCTACAGTGCAAAAGGAGGCTATTCAGCCCATTGAATCTGCACCAAATCTCTAACACAGCATCTTACTCAGGTGCTACCATCATAATCCCATGCATTTATCCACCTAACCTACTCATCTTGGACACTAAGGGGCAATTTAGCATGGCCACTCCACCTAACAACACATTTTTAGACTGTAGGAGGAAACCAGACCACCCCAATGAAAACCACACTGACACAGGGAAAATGTGCAAATTCTACAAAGACAATCATCCAAGCTAGAAGTGAACCCAGGGCCTTGGCACTATGAGGCAACAGTGCTAATCACTTTTCCAACATGGCAGAAAGCTAGGTCCCATGCCACTGGAAGATTTTTCTCCTTGCACTTGCCAGGCCTTATTCCACCTTCTCTCCGATTCTGGAAGGAAGCAACAAATGGGCCAGGCAGAAGTAATGGCTATTTAAGTAAGGAGGATATTTTAGAGAGGCCTCTTTTGCCTCCAATCTGAGCTCCAGTGACACCTTTGTAGACCTTATATTCTGCCATGTCTGCAAAGCTGCAGCCCCACAGACTTGGGTTGTTTTTATCCATTTCATTCCATATTCATTATTTTCTGTGCAGGAAAGGGTGCCAGAATTTGCATTGGGGCTGATGGTGGGCTCCCAATGGATAATGAATATTCCATCACCAGCATGCCAAGCAAGTTCAATGAACATTGACTAAGTAAATGGGATCAGAACTAGAGTAAAACAATAGGGGCCAGGGGAAATACTTTCCTGACATATTTCCAATCAAAAGAATCTCAACCATGCATCTAATGGAAACTTACTTCAATTGCTTTGCATTTAGAGGACAATATGACAATACCTTTGCTTTTATTTTAAGATTTTCCACAGGAACTTCATGAACACTGCCTTTAGCAACCTCTTCAGATATAAAGAAATCTCCCTTGAAACAGAGAAATCTTCTGACAGTGTTAGATGACCCTATTTATTTTACAGGCCCTCTCAGGTGAGTTTTGACTCAAATTAAATATTTGAGGCACCGTCACTTCAATCTCCTGTCAGCATTTATAGTACTTTTCCATCCACTTGCACTGCCGAACATTTATCTTTCCTATACCCTTACACATCTTTCATTATCTATGTGACAAGATTAGCTTTTCCAGTTGATTCTGAGAATACTATTAGCGAAAAAAATCATATTTTTTTCCTTATTGGTGTCTCTCTTCATAAATGTCCTCTTCAACAGATTTCAAAGTATATTTTGTCGAAATGAAAAGGTTATGGTGATTCATAGACTACAAAGAAAAATAGCACCGACCTCTTTCCGGAGATAATGAATTCTGTTCCTGACCGTGAAAGAAATGAAGCATGCCTTTAGCCTTTTCCATCAAAGTTATTTGATTTAGTACTTTTGAAATTTATTGCTCCTGTCATTCTCTTTCCCAAAATAATTGGGGCTCCATTATTAAAGAGTTAAGTTAAAGCAAGAAGATAAATGCAGCACAAATGCACACGTGCGACTAAAAAATATGACTGAGGATACTTTATAAATCGAAAGGGAACAGTTTCATGACGAAATGCATTTAGTATATCTCGCACCATGTATGGCACCTTATTAATTCTTCCACTTACTGTCCCTGGCTTGTTGGCACCATAAAACCATGAAACACGGAGAGAGATTAGCTAACAGAAAGTCAGGATGAATGTGTCATTTTCAGGTCAGCAAACTGTAACTAGTGGATTGCCACCAGGTTCAATTATGAGGAGGATGCAAAAGGATTCATATATAGGTTAAGTGAGTGGGTAAAGATTTAGCAGATGGCAAATAATGGTGTAGGAGCAATGTTGAGGTTGGCATAAAACAGGAATTACAGACACATGCTAAAGGAATATCTGTAATTCTGGGTGACTTTAATCTGCATATAGATTGGGCAAATCAAATTAATAACAATACTGTAGAGGAAGAATTTCTGAATGTGTACGGGATAGTTTTCTGGACTAAAACATTGAGGAACCAGTAGAAAACAGGCCATCCTAGAGTAGGTAATGAAAAAGGAATAATTGGCAAGCTAATTGTTCAAGACCCCTTGGAGATGAGCGATTATAATATTATAGAATTTTTCATCAAAGTGGAGAGTGAAGTAGTTGACTCTGAAACAACGGTTCTGAATTTTAATGAAATAGACTACAATGGCATGAGGTGTGAGTTGGTTATGATGGGTTGGGCAACACTATTTAAAAAGATGACTACAGGTGGGTAATGGTAAACATTCAAAGAACTCATGGGTGAACTGTTAAGATTTTATAAAAAGTTTTAAATCTTATTTATTAGTCACAAATAGGCTTACATTAACACTGCAATGAAGTTACTATGAAAATCGCCTAGTCACCACACTCTGGTGCCTGTTCAGGTACTCTGAGGGAGAATTTAGCATGGCCAATGCAACTAACATACATATTTTTGGACTGTCAAAACCCACACAGACACAGGGAAGATATGCAAACTCCACACAGACAATGACCCAAGTCAGGAATTGAACCAGGTTCCTAGCGCTGTGAAGCAGCAGAGCTAACCACTGTATCACATGCCATGTATTCCTGTCTGGCGCAAAAATAAAACAGGAAAGAGGCCAACCCATGACTTTCAAGAGAAATTAGGGAGAATATCAGATCCACAGAAAAGGCATACAAATTGGCCAGAAAAACAAATAGCAGATCTAAGGATTGGGATGAGAATTCAGTAAAGGAGAACAAAGGGATTGATTAAGAAGGGGAAAATAGAGTACAAGAGTAAGCTTGCAAGGAACATAAAAACTGACAGCAAAATTTTCTACAGATATGGTGAAGACAAATGTAAGATCCTTACTGTCAGAAATGGAGAACTTATAACGGGGAACAAAGAAATAGCTGACTAAATAGATAATTTTGTTCTGTCTTCAGAAAGGAGGACACAAATAACATACTAGAAATGTGAGGAAAACAGGGTTCAGTGAGTGAGAGGAACTGAAGAAGGTTGGTAAATGATTTGGAGCAAATTTACAATGACACAAAGCTGGGCAGGGTGAGCTGTGAGGAGGATGCAGAGATGCTTCAGTGTGATTTGGACAAGTTAAGTGAGTGGACAAATGCATCGATGATGCAGTATAATGTGGATAAATGTGAGGTTATCCACTTTGATAACAAAAACTGAAAGGCAGATTATAATCTGAATGGCTGAGAGGGGAATTTGCAAGGAGACCTGGGTGTCTTTGTACACCAGAAGGCAAATGGTATGTTTCGCCTTCATAGACGATTCCAGTATAGAAGTAGTATATCTTGCTACACATAAACAGGGTGAGTCCACCTCTGGAATATTGTGAGAGTTTGAGTTTCCTTTTCTGAAGAAGGATGTTTACACTATGGAAAGAGTGAAGCGAAGATTTACCAGACTGGTTTATGAGATGGTGGGACTGATCTATGAGGAAAAATTGAGTCAGTTAGGATTATTTTTGCTGGAGTTCTGAAAATGAAGGGGGAACAGTGATTAGCATTGCTGCCTCACAGTGCCAGGAACCCAGGTTCGATTCCTAGCTTGAGTCGTGGTGCATGTGGAGTTTACATATTCTCCCCATATCTGTGTCTGTTTCCTCCAGTTGCTCCGGCCTCTTCCCACAGACCAAAGGTGTGTGTGTTAGGTGGATTGGCCAGACTAAATTGCCTCTTAATGCTGCAGGGATTATCTAGGATAAATAGAAGACAGAATAAATATAGAAGACAGAGGGTGGTGGTTGATGGGAGATATTCATCTTGGAGTTCGGTGACAAGTGGTGTACCTCAGGGGTCTGTTTTGGGGCCCCTGCTGTTTGTAATTTTTATAAATGATCTGGATGAGGGTATTGAAGGATGGATTAGTAAATTTGCAGATGACACTAAAGTCGGTGGAGTGGTAGATAGTGAAGAGGGGTGTTATAGTTTGCAGAGGGACTTGGACAAGTTGCAGAGCTGGGCCGAGAGGTGGCAAATGGAGTTTAATGTGGAAAAGTGTGAGGTAATGCACTATGGCAGAAATAATAAATGTGTAGAGTATAGGGCAAATGGTAGGATTCTTAGTAGTCTAGATGAACAGAGGGATCTTGGTGTGTATGTGCATAGATCCCTGAAAGTAGGCAGTCAGGTCGAGAAGGTTGTTAGGAAGGCATATGGAGTCTTGGCTTTTATTGGTAGAGGGATTGAATTTCGGAGCCGCAACGTCATGTTGCAACTGTACAAAACTCTAGTGCGGCCGCACTTGGAGTATTGTGTGCAGTTCTGGTCCCCACATTATAAGAAAGATGTGGAGGCATTGGAGAGGGTACAGAGGAGGTTTACCAGGATGTTGCCTGTATGGAGGGCAGGTCTTATGAAGAGAGGCTGAGGGATTTGAGGTTGTTTTCGTTAGAAAGGAGGCGGCTAAGAGGGGACCTAATCGAAACATATAAGATGATTAGAGGTTTAGATAGGGTGGATAGTGATAGCCTTTTTCCTAGGATGGAAAAAGCTAGCACGAGGGGACACAGCTTTAAATTAAGGGGTGATAGTTATAGGACGGATATCAGAGGCAGGTTCTTTACCCAAAGGGTGGTTCGGGAGTGGAATGCCCTGCCTGCAGCGGTTGTAGATGCGCCAAGTTTGGTGGCGTTTAAGAGGTTAGTTGATAAGTAAATGGAAGAGAAGGGAATGGTTTAGTTTGGAGGGGCATTGCTTTTTATATTGGTCGGCGCAACATCAAAGGCCGAAGGGCCTGTTCTGTGCTGTAATGTTCTATGTTCTATCTATGTTCTATAAATACATGAGGTTGTATAGATAGAGCCTGGATGGGACTGTAGAGTGCAGACTCGATGAGCCAAGTAGCTTCCTTCTGCACTATAAGATTCTAGGACTCTAGGATTCTATCTATAAATCTCACAGAAATCTATATGGTTCTAATAGGATTAGACGGCATATGCGATCTATTCTACATTGGATACACCAAACGCAGAATAGGTGGCCAATTTGCAGTACACTTTTGGTCCATTCACAGGCAAGAGCCTGACCTTCCTTAACATGTCATCCTGCTCTCCTGTCCACTTATTCATCCTTGGCGTGTTGCAATGTTCCAGTGAAGGCCAATGTAAACTGGAGAAACAGCATCTCATCTTCCGATTAAGCACTTTAGAGTCTTCTGGATGGAATAATGAGCTCAACAACTACAGAAGAATGTTTCCATTTTCTTCAGAGGTACAGTGCCATCTGAGTAAACAATTATCATTATATCAGTATCTTTCATTCATTTCCTACAGTTCTGGTATCTGATCACAAGAAAAACAATCTATTGCTGCAAAAAGACAAATATTCTTGAATCTTTTCACCTTGTATTCAACAGAACTGATGCAAGGATGCCAAATTTCAAAGGCAAACCATTTATACTGTTTGCGAAAAAGAATGGTGAATGGATGGGAGGCCAGCTCTGTTTGCTACTATGGTGAATGCACCAGCGAGATTTGTCACCCATTCTTTGGTTATTCAAAAAGTGTACAATATTCCTTTTGTCTGCAGGAACGGGGATCATGTCTGAAATTCAAAATTATGTTCTGAATTTTCAACCAATCCATGCTTATTGAATAATCTGAGTGTGCTAAGAATTATGCTAACACTCAACTTAATATTGTCAGTCATGCTCACTTACACTTGCTGGAAGCTACATATATTCATATGCAAGGATCTTATGTAGTATAAATTGTTGTTGTCTTTGAAATTTGACATTTTTGCATCTGTCCTGATGAGTGCAAGAGGAAAGCCTTCAACAATATGTCTCTTTCTTCAGCACTACTCAACTTTTGGTCAAGGTATTGGTGTAAAAGGAAGATTCAAGAATTGAGTAAAATTATTGTGAGCTGATGCTGCTTGAGAACAGCTAATTCAATAAAAGCAAGGATCAAAATGGAAAACATTATTGTCTGTCTTACTCAAGAGTCACAAAGTATAGTTAATTTACCTCAACACCTGCTAGAATCCTTAATAAAAGATAGTGCTCTAGGATTTGCCACTCCATTGACCTAGATATTGCCCTTTATGGAGATGAATGATCTGTAGTTGATAAAGGATCCACAGAACTGAATTTGTTTCCATTCGAGCGCTGAAGGCCAGGAAGGATCGTGATCAAAGTTTAAATTACTGACTGAAATAGGTAGTGTGGATATACAATAAGCTGTGAGTGAAATATTAGAGTACACAAGCACAACATTAAAAAAAATACTCACCATATTGAACTACTAGAAGATTTTTTTCACCCCTCCAAAAAAGAACTGGATAAATATCTATTTTGCAAAGAAAGTGTTTATGTATAAATAAAGATGAAATGTGCAAACATTTCATGGATGCCTGTGGTTAATGCAGCACTGGGTTCATGTAAATACATCTGCAAACTGAACCATTTTCAAAAATAAATGAGCATTGATAGGTATTGACATACAGCATTGGTGAGTTTCTGCTTCCCAGACCTTCAATACCTGACGCTGAAATGCTGCCGTAATACCTTCCACAGGAGTTCATCTCTGTTTTCCTGACAGCAGTTTAAATCCTACCCTATGTAGCCATGAAGAATGCATTGGATAAAATATACAACACCACAAATAAATTTATTTATTGTCACAAGTAGGCTTACATTAGTCCTGCAATGAAGTTACTGTGAAAATCCCTTAGTTGCCATAATCTGGCACCTGTTCCAGTACACTGAGGGAGAATTTAACATGGCCAATGCACCTAATCAATGCATCTTTCAGACTGGGAGAGGAAATCAGAGCGCCCGGAGGAAACCCATGCAGACTTGGAGGGAACGTGCAGATTCCATACAGGTAGTGACTCAAACTGGGAATCGAACCCAGGTCCCTGACACTGTGAGGCAGCAGTGCTAACTATTATGCCATCATGTCACCTTGGGACAAAACATCCCAAGCCCTAGTTCATCATAGCTGAGGACTTCAACCAGGCCAAGTTCAGGAGTGTCCTACCATGATACCACCAATACATCTTCTGTTCAACCAGAGGTCCAAACATCCTAGACCACTGCTGCACAAACATGCCTACCACTCTATTGCCTGCCCACATTTTGGAAAATCAGATCACAAGCTGTGTTCCTGGTCTTGGCTTACAAGGAAAAATTGAAATAGGCAAAATCTGATAAAGCAAGTTATGCAATGTTGGTCTAAGGAATCAGACGATCTCCTGTGGGACTGCTTCAATTCAGTGGACTGGTCAATACTTAAAAACTCAGTGACTAACCTGAACAAGTATGTCACCACAGAAACAGAATTTATTAGTAAATGCATAGAAAACTGTGTGCTAAAGAAGCAAATATGTGTGTTTCACAATGGATGAACAGGGAGGGCGGCATGATGGCACAGTGCTTAACACTGCTCCCTTACAACACCTGAGATCCGGGTTTAATTCCCAGCTTGGACCATTGCCTGTGCGGAATCTGCATGTCCTCCCCGTGTCTGTGTGGGTTTCCTCCAGGCTCCGCTTTCCTCCCATAGTCCAAAAGACATGCTGGTTGGGTCCAGTGGACGTACTAAATTCTCCCTCAGTGTATCTGAACTGGGGGATTTTCATAGTAACTTCATTGCAGTGTTAATGTATGCCTACTTGTGACACTAGTAAATAAATAAATATCCACTGCTTCCAGCTCTGAAGTGCTCAAATCAAGCGATGCAGACCTATACAAGAAATCCTGATACAATCTACAAAGAAGCATCAAAGTTGCCAAGAGTTTTCCATCCATTGACTCTGTTTACAGTTCCTACTGCCTCGGAAAAGCAAGTAACATAATCAAGGACCCCACTTATCCCATATTCTCTTCTACCTTCTTTTGTCAGCAAAAAAATACAGAAGTCAGAGGACACATACCAATCAATTCAAGAACATTTTCTTCCCTGCTGCCATCAGATTTTTGAATGGACCAACTTCATCTTAAGTAGATCTTTCCCTATACCTTAGCTATTTGCACTCCTTTATTTCTCTATGAATGACGTACTTTACCTGTATAGGAGCAATACATTTCATTGTATCAAATCAAATGAGTATCGCAACAAGCGCAATGTTTTTAATGGCTAGTTGCAGGATATAGTCATGCATTAGAAATATATTCATTTTAAATTCAACGTGTTTTCTTCATTAAATAAAGATTTCATGAATTAGAGTTGATTTTCTTTGAGGGTGCATTTATTCGTAATTTCTATTAAGTGAGACGGTAAATTCAGTATGATTGAGCAGATTGAGTATAAACTGAGGAAGAGTTGCATTTGCTCCATTGTCCTTTCTTCTTACCACTTGCGTTTCTGATTGTTGAATTTTCTTGTCATTTAAATCATTTTCCCATTTTTTTAAGGTTCCTTGTGTAACAAGAGCAGTCGCTCTGGCTGTTAACACTTAACAACATTAGAATTAAACCAAGCTGCCTAAACAGAATAAGAGGATCAGTTCTGATTGCTGTCTTAGTTACATCTATTATTTTCAAGCCTTTAAGCATTGAGGATGTACATATCTGATGTTGATTCTGATGTGAGCTAAAGTAGCTTTGAATACTGTCTCATTGAATATAAAATCATATGCATAAAGCACTGCCTAACTTTCGTAAAGTTATAGTTTATTAGTCACAAGTAAGGCTTACATTAACACTGCAATGAAGTTACTGTGAAATTCCCCTCGTCACTACATTCCAGTGCCTGTTTGAGTCAATGCATCTGACCAGCACATCTTTCAGAATGTGGGAGGAAACCAGAGCACCCAGTGGAAACCGACGCAGACACAGTGAGAATGTGCAAACTCCACACAGACAGTGATCCAAGCCAAGAATCAAACTCAAGTTGCTGGTGCTGTGAGGCAGCAGTGCTAATCACTGTGCTACCATGCTGTCCACAATTGAATATCATGTAATGATTGACTTGGTACATTTTTCTTTCAATAATTTTATAGCCTCTCCCTCCAGCAGGATCTTCCAGTCCACCACTGGAATTAATTAACTTTTGAACAGTTTGCCACATTTCCAGCCCCGCCCTCCTACAATGAGGCCATAAAATTCTGCCCAAGGTATTTGAAACTTCCTTGGTCTTAAGGTTTACAGCTTATTACATATAAATGTAGTCAGTGCACAAAAGATGTTAACCATAACTCCTCTTTTTCTATGATTAAGATTATACATCTAATGTTGAGAATAAATATTGGCCCAGCCAATGAAGCCCACATCCCATTGAAGAATAAATAACAAAAAGAAAAGATACAAAATAAACACTTCAACAAATATTGATTCTCTGGATTCTATTTAGACAGTCCTAAATTAAACCAGGAAATACTCAACACATCTAGGAGCATCTGTAGAGCAAGAAATAAATTCAAAACATTAAGAATCATAGACAATTTTAAACATTAATTGTTTTCTCTCTACAGATACTATCAAACCTGCTGAGTATTTCTAACTTTCTCTGCTTCATTTGAGATTTTCAGCATCCACATATGTTTGCGCACATTTACTCTAATAATGCCAAATTTTATCTCTTCAATGGGTTCCAGTATCCATTTTAGCATCAGCAAAAATAAATCAATTTTGCACCCACTGTCGGATTACCATAGAATCGTAGAATCATAGACCTCTACAGTGCAGAAGGAGGCAATTCAGCCCATCGAGTCTGCACCAACAATAATCCCCCTCAGATCCTATCTCCCATAACCCCATGCATTAAACCTGCTAGTCTCCCTGATACTAACAGGTAATTCACCATGGCCAGTCCACTGAATCTACACATCTTTTGACATTTGATGCTTACCTTTGAATAGAAATAGGAGAAATACTTTTCATAAAACATTCCATTTTGGCAGCAGCGTTAAGGGACATTGCCTTATCCAACATACTTTTGCAAGAAAGAATTTGTTTCTTCCAGAAGTCATATTCAAAGCTAAACATTTGGCAGATGGCATAAGGTGAAAGTGTGCATCCTTATTGCAACTCATTTTGATAAAAAGGTTAGACTATACCAGTACAATTCTTTTTTGGCAAGTAGGCACTAACAGTTAAAAACATTATACTAATGGTGTCACTGTGATTGTGAATTTAGTTTATTAGCTAATGGGAGAGGTATCTTGCACTGAGCTAATTTAAACATGTAGCAACAGGTAGCTTTGTAATAAGCTACAGCTACTAGTAATGAAACGTTAATGAAATGTTCAGAATTGAAGCATTTTTCTTGTGTAGGGTACATAGAATGCAAAGCAAATGCCTGAAGGTAAATTGATCACTGATTAAAATGTTTTATAAATTAACATGCTTTTAACTGACTCCATCATGGAGGGATCAGCATTTCAACATTACCCTAAAAACACAATTTAAACAATACAAATTATAATTTAGTGCATGATTTCTTTTTTTAAATTCCAGAATAAAAATACCTGAAGGAAATTATGAAGCAGGGGTGGCCAAACTTTCTGAATTTTGGAGCTGCATACAATAATCGGCAAACATTCAAAGGGCACAAAACACAGTCAAGCTTTATTTTTATTATTTTTGCATAGACTTATGTGCCCATCCTTCTCACTCAGACCCCACAAACTGTCTAATGCTCTCCCATCCACATTCACTCATTCATGCCTTCCGTTTCTATTCCGCTCCATTCACTTGTCACTTCCTCAGCAGCTATCAGCACTGAAGCCCAGACCCAGATTCTCAGCCGACCACTCTACAAGCTGCAGGCACTACTGCACTTTGGGCCCTGTTCTTGGCCTTGCTCCCTCCACCAAACCCCAACACCAGTTCAACCCTTGTGACCTCCCCACCATTGACACTGTTGTTAGACCCCATCCTACTCTCTACTCTCCCCCACACCCCATTTTATCTGTATAAGGGGAAATCAAGCTTTATCCGTAAAAGAGCCCAACAGATTGGCCTCTCCGTCTTAGAGCTTTTAATTTGGGTTTTCAATTGGATTAAGGAGACTTCAAAAGCATTTTTAAAATTGTTAATCTTGTCCCTTCCCTAGCTCTCCCCCACCCCAATTTAAGATAAATATTATTTCAGTATTAAATTATGTAGGCATTCATTTAGAAATTATATTGAAAAGTGTACTGTGTGCAATTCTGGTTGTCACATTAAAGGAAGAATGGGATTACACTCGGCAGGATGCAGAGGAGATTCACCAGGATGTTGCCTGGGCTGGAGCATCTCAGCTATGAAGTGAGGTTGGGATTGTTCTCCATAGAGTAAAGGAAGCTGAGGGGGTTCTGATCAAAGTGTACAAAATTAAAGAGGTTATAGATGGGGCAGAAAGGAAGGAACTTTTCCCCTTAATAGAGGGGTCAATAACCAGGGGCCATAGATTTAAGGTAAGGAGCAGGAGATTTAGAGAGGATCTGATGAAAAACATTTTCACCCAGGAGGTGGTGGGAATCTGGGACTCAGTGCCTGGTAGAGACGAGAACTCCCGTCACATTTGAGAAGCATTTTGATGAGCACTTGAAAAGCCATAGCATATGAGGCTATGAGCCAATAGCTGGGCAATGGAATTAGAATAGGTAGGTGTTTGATGGCCAGCACAGATACAATTGGCTGAAGGGCCTTTTTTTTGTGCCATAAAATTCTATGACTCTATGACTTGCAGAAATTATTAATCAGAATAGTGGCTTTCCAGTAAATTTAATGTAGTGATTTTCTCCCATGCAGAATTATTACGTGGTTTGCATTGTGATAGAAGATTAACTACTTCTATATTCTGCAATTTCCAACTTAATTTGGAACTCAAACTTAAAGGTAAAATTAAATTCATTGGATTTAACTCAAATGGTGTCATCTGTTTCTTTGAAGGGATTGTAACAGTAGCCATTAAATAAAATACAGTAATAAAAGGCACTGTAAATGTCTGAGATTATTAAATATTTGGTTAGTTTGTGTAAGATAACTTTTCAAAATTACATTGAATAGTCGGCATCAAATGAATGAAGGCAGTAAAGGATCAAATTAGAGAATGAAGTAGTTGGATGCTTACCTGTAGTTAAAGTTCAATTAATAATCTATGATATAACATAGAAACATAAAAACTAAAAACGTAAAACATTCAGCCCTTCAAGCCTGCTCTGCCATTCATTTTGATGATGACTGATCATCAAATTCACTACCCTGATCCTCTGTTCCCCATATCTCTTGATTCCTTTATCCCCGAGGGCTATATCTAACTTCTTCTGGAAATCACACAGTGTTTTGGCCTCAACTACTTTCTTGGTAGTGAATTCCATGCATTCATCATCCTCTAGGTAAAGAAATTTCCCGTCACCTCAGTTATTAAATGTTTATCACTTATCCTCAAACTATGATCTCCAGTTCTAGATTTCCCCCAATATTGGGAACATTCTTTTTGAATCTACCTTATCTAACCCTGTTAGACCTTTATAAGTTTCTATTAGATCCCCTCTCACTCTTCTAAACTCCAGTGAATATAATCTTAACCGACTTAGTCTCTCCTCATATGATGGACCATCCAACCAAGAATCATCCTGATAAACCTTTGCTGTACTCTCTCTATATCAAAGACAACCTTCCTCAGATAAGTTCATCAAAGCTTCACATAATACCCCAAATGTGGCCACATCAATACCCTGTACAATTGCAGCAAAATGTTTCTATCCCTATTCTCAAATCCTTTTGCAATGAAGGCCAATACCCCATTTGCCTTCTTTACTGTCTGCTGTACCTGCGTACCTACTTTCAGTGAGTAATACACACCAAGGTTTCCCTGAGTATCCACCTCTCTCAATTTACACCCATTCAAATAATAATCTGTTTTTCTAAAATTGCTACCAAAACGGATAACCTCACATTTAATCACATCATACTGGATCTACCATGCATATCCCACATACAACAGCAATGTGATAATGTCCAGATAATCTGTTTTTGTAATGTTGATGAAACAATAAGTTTTGGCCAGGATATTGAGGAAAATCATTTGCTATTCTTAAAAGCAGTGCCATGAGTTAGTTTTCTTGCAGCTCAAATGTCCACAAAGTTTAAAGTAGTTTATCAAGGAGTTCCTTTCAATTTTCCAGCAAAAATAAATTAATTGTGTAATTTGGCCCCAGTTCTGCACCAAGGCAAATACTAACAACTTATTCACAGTTGCTGCAGTTTATTGAACATGAACTGATGTAATGTTTTGATTGCATGCAGTCTCTGTTTTTGACTAAGTCTTGAAAAGATAGATGGCTGTCTCAGAGTCCACTGATCGCTCTACCAGTCCACTTTCATCACTTTCTCTCCCATTCAGTTATTGAGGCCAACTTCTGATTCTTTGTAAAGATGGGCACAGCACTGAGAGGTTGAATTGATTTGATGTCAGAAAATGCTTTCTTCTCCTCGAACAGCAGAATCATCTCTTATTTATTTCCCTCTTCTGCTGGAAAATGACAGTCAATTCTCCTTAAAGCTCCAAAATAATATGCCGCCTCAGGTGGAGTATTTGAAAGTGCCATAAAATTAAGTAGGCGGCCTTTCTGCTGGGTTCCCAATGAATGGCCTACTTAAAGGCCTTGTTCTGCCTCCACTGCTTTCCACATGTGGCAGGAGAAGGCAGAGGCAAAGCTTCCAGTACAGACTGCCCTATGCCCATCGGAGGCATCACCTTCTCCAACCTCCTTCTCCCCGTTCAGCCAGGCCCATCCAAAACACTGGATTTAACTTTGAGCTCAGACTCCATGATGCTTCTTCTGCAGGGACAGTCTAACAACTATGCCACTGCTCAATCCTGGTACTCCTGGCACTACCAACCAAAAATCAGTCTTCAATTGCAACTAAGTACTGAGATACAGTAATTTGTTTTTATTTAACTGTGGAGGTGTTATGTATTGATGTCAGAGTGATTACTAGCTGACTAGCCCTATACGTGTATTGTCGAGATCATAATGTATGACTGACATTTCACAAAGCTAAAAATGTACAAAAAATGGAACACTGCTTTTCCCTATTTCAGCAAATAAAGAAACTCAGAGACTTATTTTTCTCCAGTTAGTATTATTTAGAGAATTCTCGCAATGCTGAAGGACATGATGAGGTCAACTTTAAATCATTGTTCAACTATTGCCTCTGTTTCAATTCTTGTTGATGATGGTATGGGAGTTATGCAAACTGGAGGAGGAATTTTTTTTTTCTTTATACTCATTCATGGTCACTGGAACACCCTCTTTAAGATATGCCTGGCCATGGTTGGTCAGCAATCCAGAATCATAGAAATAGAATCCTAGAAACCCTACAGTGCGGAAGGAGGCCATTCGGCCCATCAAGTCTACACTGCCCACAATCTCACCCAGGCCATATCCCCATCACCCCACATATTTACCCCACTAATCCCTGTAATCTACGCACTCCAGGACACTAAGGAGCAATTTAGCAAGGCCTATCAACCTACCGCACAATTTTTAGACTATGGGAGAATGCACCACGCAATTAAATGAACAGTCTTCTCACAATTCACCACCTTGCTCTTGTGCTCACAATCCTGTCTTCAGCCTGCTGCAATGTACCAATTAAGACCACACAAACTGGAGGAATAGTACCTCGTCTTTGATTAGGCATCTTACAGCCTACAGGGCTCAAAATTGAGTTCAACAACTTCAGATCATGAACTCTGTCATCCATTTTGAATTATTGTTCTTCCTAATTGCCAGTTTGTATCTTGTTTTCATGTTTTTGCTTTCAAGCTGAGCTGACTTTTATTCTGCTATTCACACATACTCTGGATGAATGCTTTGTTTCCTTATTACTACCATTATCAATCCCTTTGTGATAATTAATCTTCCTGCTTTCTAACCTACCTGCCCTTTAGTTCCTCCTGATTTCTATTTCCACCATGAAACTATTGTTATTATAAAAACATATCTGGTTCACTATTGTCCTTCAGAGAAGGAAATCTGCCATCTTTACCTGGTCTGACTTACATGAGACTTCAGATCCACAGCAACATGACAAACTCTTAACCACCCTCTAAAATGGCCAAGCAAGCCATCTATGAGCATTAAGGATGGGCAATAAATGCTGGCCCTTCCTATATTCCATGTTCAGAACTTATAAACTAACAGTGAACTTGAGATGAAAATAAAAATAATAGAAAAGTAATATGACTGGCAGGACATCAAGAGGAATACTGAGATGTGATTTACACAGCAACAAGATTAGCAGGCGTCTAGAGAAATTGAGGTGTCAATTGCCAGTTCAGAAATATTGTTTTGCAGGGATCAGTGGGGTTAGACAAAATTGATAACTTCTAAAGGCAAGGAATTTGAAAGATAGATGGCCAAATCCATAAAGTGGAATTTAAAGCATTTGAACAGTACAACTGCTCACATCCTCAGGTGCCTAGTTTTCCACCTAACAGACAGACAGGCCAAAATCTTCAGAGAGACCAGTTCCATCTATGAACAGAGCAGTGGAGGCCTGTTCTGTCCAACACTTAGAGCCACAGAAGATTGAAGAAAGTCTCATCTAAAAGATGCAGTTTCATACCCTTGCCAAACCAGACTTGGTAATCTAAGGTATATTATGTAGGAACTAGGAGCTGGATTTGACTAGCGGTACTAAAGTGGATATTATTTGGGAAAACGTAGAAACATTGAAACTAGAAGTAGAAGTAGGCCATTCAGCCCATCAAAGCTGCTCTGCCATCATTTTGATCAAGGCTGATTATTGAATTCAATATCCTGATCCCCTCTTTTCCCCCCATTCCTTGTTCCCTTTAGTCCCGAGAGGCATATCTAATTTCTTCTCGAAATCAGACTGAAAGGAGTGACTTAATGAATTCAGGGAATGTGGGTACATTTTGGAAACAAGAGGTAACTGCAAATATAATGGCCTGTTTAGTTAGTAAGATATTTAAGTGTAATTTAGTCTTGTCTTATTTTTCTTTTATTGTAATAAAAATCTTTATTAATTGTTTACACAACAACTGGACTTGTTCCTTACTGGGTTGTACATTGTTCTTGAATCATTCCAAACAAACATACACCACTCAGAGCCAATGTTTCAAATTATATTGCAGGTTTTAAGATAGTCTCACAGATAACATCAGTGGGGTTTTTAACGCCCACAAATGAATTGAAAAAAAATTGGAAATACAGGGGTGCGATTCTTTATTTTTGAGGTGAAGTGCAGTGAATGGTGAGATCCCATATCAGATTATGAGTTTGTAACCTCATTAATTATGCACAAGTGAGTTCCCCTCCAAGTTATCTGACAGATTTGAAGATCATGGCACCATATTTTAAACACTTGTCCAGCACACTCATACCTCTCCCTCCAGCAATGTTTCCAAAATGGCAATTCAAACTTCAATTTCTCTAGGTGCCTGCTAATCTTGTTGCTGTATAAATCACAGTATCTGTCTTCATCAGAATGTGCGAGGTGTGAGCAATTCACAGAGAAAAGGGTAGCAGCCTTAAGAGGAACTATGTTCCTCAATTCAACCACCTTCCGCACTGAGCCCATCACGTCTGAGGTGCCCATTCCCACTTGGATATCTATCCACTGCATCTAGTGTCTTTGCTCATCCCTTTCCTGTAAACAATGTGGTATCCCTTGGCCCCGTTTGTTTGTGAGCTTTCCATGCAGTTTTGTCCAGCATCCATCCCCTCAGTCTTCCATCTGCCTTCTATTGTTAATCTTCATCTTTGCCCCTCTGCCTGTCATTGTGAACTCTCAACTACCCTCATCCTTGTACATCCCTCCTTCCACAGCCCCTCGTGTCTTTTTCGGACCATCCATCCACCACCCTACACCCAGCTACCCGTCTCACCTCACACTCCACCCCCGATCAAACTTTGAGCATTTGTTGCCGTGGTTGCATGAGTCCCGCAGCACAGTGCTGACCAGATGGAAACTGGTGTGTGGCACAAAGGATAAGGAGATCCTTAACCACAAGTGTAATATTGATCTGAGACGGTGACAAGGGAGGGTGCATTGGACATGAGGCATAGTGCTGTCCATGAAGACCAGCTCAGCATTGAGATGGAGGGCAGAAATGATTCTGTCCTGGCAGAGTAGTGTATAGGGCATCAGGAGCAACATAATGCTAACACAATGTTGCATTCACCCAGAAGTCTCTTGTGAACTGAGGATCTCATTGTGCACACCACTTATTAGCAAACATGTTTTAGACCACCGTAATTTCCTGCTAGCATGAAGCAAAATTGGAAGACCTGATAGGATGCCAGTATTCAGCTGTGATAATGAGGATTCATGAGATGCAAATGAATGCAAATGGTGTTTACACAACCAGCCAGTGAAAAGGCCGGCCCACCAATAACACAACATTGGGAGAATTGCCCCGGCGAGTTTCTGACTTTTTGGCTCCCACTAAATTTTCCTTTCCTGCTCACCACCAAACGTGCCATGAGAAGAGGATGGGAGAATTCAGCCAAAGTATATCATACTGGGTGGCACTATAACACAGTGGTTAGCATTTCTATCTCATAACACCAGGGACCCGGGTTCAATTCCAGTTTTGAGTCACTGTGTGGGGTTTACACATTCTCCCCATGTCTGCATGGGTTTCCTCTGGGTGCTCCAGTTTCCTCTCACAATTCAAAAATGTACGGGTTAGTTGATTGGCCATGCTAAATCAACCTAGTGTTAGGAGGGTTAGCAGGGTAAAGATGAGGGGTTACAGGAATAGGGCCTGGTTGGGATTGTAGTCAGTGCAGATTTGATGGGCCAAATGACCTCTTTCTTCACTGTAGGAATTCTCTGATAAGTCGCAATGATATTCGACCGTTTGCACATTACCAGTCAAAACAGAATATGATTTTATAAATTATACAGGAAGCTAGTAATTAAGAAATATTAAAACCTAATGAAGAAATTCATAGTACAGGTAACATGACTTATGGTAGTAATTAAGATATTAGCCAATTAGCAATTAATCAATAAAATGAAGTGAAAGCAGGAGAGAACAAAAGCAATAATTGTCCAATGGTCATGGTTCACTCATTATGTAGAACCTGTAGTGCACAAATAAAACTAAAATAATGCTAAAACTATTGTAATAAATCAGAGGAGATTGTACAGGAGGGAACAAAAGCAGCTCATAAACTCACTAGACTTATCTGCATCTTCACTGTCAGGCTCGGTAAAAACATTTCAATCATCAATAGTGGAGAGCGTGCTCTAAAAATAGCACCCATGGAATCTTTTAGTAGGCTGGTGCCTGGTTGGGAGGGGCTGGCGGGAGCACAATCAATGGTAGGCCTAACCACATCATCCAGATTGCACCTTGGTTTTCAAAACAAATAGCAACATAGACTCTGGCTCTCGAGCGCTGAACTTTTACCCAGGAGTGAAGCACCCACCACATTCTTGTTTGCAAGCATGTTGAGCGTGATGCGGCCACTTGAAGGTAGAGTGGTGCTCAGGCCTCCCCAGAGGCATGATTAGCATTGTGTACACCCCCTCTTCCTGAAAACAGCACCTGATTACGCTCAGCTATACTGCAAACTATCATCCTTCTACCATCGATCCTATTTATATATTCAATCACTTCTTGAATGCTGATTGCTGAAGCTTCCATAATTAAGACATTTCCAATTCATAAATGAGCCATACTAGTATCTCCATCCACTTTGATCATTTAATACAATCACTTTTTGAATGGGTTACATTAGCAGTCTAGTAAAAAGCTTCGACCCTGAATCTCTGAAGATCTGTCAGACACAATCCCATCAGTTTCACAAGGACTGGGTCCATCAGTGCCCTTTAGCTCCACCAGACTTTGAGGGGTCAATGGAATAGTATCTAATTAGCCTGGAGCCAGGTGAACATTCATACCACTGAAGATTGTTTCTAACGTGCCTACCTACCATTACTGGGCTGTCACCGGAGGCTCCCTTTTGAGCCTCTGCTTACTCCTGAGTGTTGGGGATAGATGCAGAATACTTTGGAAGAATTATTTTACTATGTTTCAGGGGTATCTGTCATTTTCCTGCCCCGTGTTCTCCCTGGTGAGCCTCACATGGTCTTTTTGAGACTAGTTCTCCTCACCTCGCTGGGTTAACCAGCCTTCCATCTATCACAAGATATATTGTGGTCTAGGATACATGCATATCCAATGTAGGGAACCTTCTACTTTGCTGTCATTCTCCTTGTAATTAACAGGTAGACCTTCTAACTTTTAGAATGCTAAAAAGCCTTCTCCATCCCTGTCTGTTTCCAGAATGTTCTTTCATGGCTCCTGCTAGAGATGTCAAATGGAAGTCATGAAGAAACCCATTGCTGCAGTTAAGAAAAATGTTTGGCACACTTAAACTGTTCAGCTTTCTTCCTAAACTCTTGCCAAGTCATATTCCAAATGATTGTTCATCAAAGCTAAATTAATAATAATCAAGCTTAAAAGTAAGAGAACATTTACCATCGTGCAACTAATTATGAGAGGTAATATATGCGTGATTTAGTGTCTCTGAGTTTCATTTATGAATTGCAATGTGCCCTTGAAATGTATAAACTTTGTACAACAGAGAAATGCAACACAATTCGGCATCTGTTTTGTAAATCAGGATAAATTTCCCTGTCAAACAACAGCAAGCATCAGGATAACAAATTTTATTCAAGCTCTCTTAGGACTGACAGCATTATATTCATGGCTCTTCCAAATGTCCATTTGAGAGACAAGTGCAGTAAGTTTCAAAGTCACAGAGCCACTCAAAGTAGAGCAGACATATTTAAAACGTCAGGAAAGCTGTCACAGAATTCTGTATCAGAAAGCCCTACATGGTAGAAATGCACTTACAAATGAAAAGGAGAACACAGGATTCTTCACTTATTTAAATTAAATGATGATTACTTTCTCATTTTTGAAGGCAGCATGTGGTGATCCTGCTGTACTGTGAAGGAACATAGCGACAAGAATATAACTGAGATAAATAGATCCAGATAAATAGATATTTCCACTTGTTATTGTAGTTCAAACACTCTGCCAATTCACCTATGTTAAGGAAGGTTAACACCACAGATGAAGTGTTTGTTAATGTAATTGCATCATGTTAAATCACAGATCTCTTAAAAATCTGGGCTGTTAACCTTACGAGGTCTGTCAGAGGAAAGCAAAGGGAAACCTTCTGCCGCCTGTGCATTTAAGTTAGTAACCCTTCCCTACCCATGTCTCCAAGCACTGAGGGATGATGGGGTGGGGTTGGAATTCGGCTGGGTCACATTTGTGGGAAGTGTTGCAGAACTTATAATAGTTCTGGTGAAGTCTAGAGAAATACTCCTGGCTTTTTCTAACCCCAGAAAGAGAAATGTTTTCACTCAAATTTGATGGTCACTGTTTGGTTTCCAACAGATATCATTGATGAGAAAACCACAATGAGTATGTCACCCAGTTCTGCTGAACAGACATAGGGTAGTACACTTTGGACAGAAGAACAGAAAAATACATTCGAAATGAGGACGATGATAGAAAGACAGATGATCAAGGAGATTTAGGGGTTCAACTACATAACTAAATATAAGCTGGTTTGCAAGTGCACAAAGTGATCAAATATCTCAATCGAATCCTGAGGTATGTAATAAGAAGTATACAAAGCCAAGAATTGCTGCTGAAATTCAGACCTTATTTGGAACATATTGCTCAGAATCAAATGCTCGCTTGAGGAAAAATATACTTAGATAAAAGTAAAATTTTGTTGTTACTGGAAATAGGAACACGGGAACATATAACATAGGAACAGGAGTAGGCCATTCAGCCCTTCAAGCCTGCTCTGCCATTCGATAAGACCATGATGGGCCTGATTGTGGCCTCAACTGCACTTTCCTGTCTAACCTTGACACAGTTGTTTATCAAAAGTCTATCTAATTCAACCTGAATAAAGTCAATAAACTGGTCTGCACATCTTTTTGGGGAAGAGAATTCCACAGACTAAACAAATCTTTAAGAGAGAACAAAAATCTCCTCATCTCCATCTTAAACAGGAAACTTCTTATTTTTAAACTGTATTCCTTTGTTCTAGACTTCCCCACAAGAGGAAACATCCTCCCAGTATAGCAAGTCCTCATAGGATCCAATATATTTCAATAAGATCATCTCTCATTCTTCTAAATACCAACCTGTTCAACCTTTCTCCATTAGATAAGAGCTTCATTCCAGGAATGAATTGAATGACACATCTCTGAAGTGCTTAGAACGATGAAATCAAAAAGGGTCTACTGCGCAAAAAGAAGCCACTTGGCTTATTAACTGGAATTTTACCATCCTGCCTGCCACGGGAATCGGAGCGGGTGAGGGGCAGCCCATGGAAAGGACATTGACCTTGGGTGGGATTTTACGGTTTCAGGACAAGTGAGACGATAAAATCCCATCCATTGTGTCTGCACCAGCCAAAAAATTAGCCACCCAGCCTGATCCAACTTTTCAGCATTTAATGTGTTGCTCTGCGGGTTATGGCACTTGAGATACATATCCAGATACTTTCTAAATGAGTTAAGATTTCTAACTCCACTAGCTTTTCAAGCAGTGAGCTCCAGAGCCCCACAACTCACTGGGTTAAAAAATTTCTTCATTTCCCTTCTAACCTTTCTACCAATCATTTTGGACTTATGCCCCCTACTCGCTGACCTCTTTGCTTAAATAAATTGGCCCTTCCCATCCACTCTATCTAAGCTGTTCATAATTTTGTATACCTCAATCAAACCTACCTTCAGATTCCTTGTTTCTGCAGAGAACAATCCCAGCCAATCCAATCTTTCATTATGCCTACAATTTCATTCGTTTCATAATGGGGTGACCATGACATTACAAAGGATACATGTTGTGGCTTAAATATTGTTTTACACAGTTCCAGCATAACCTCTCTGCTTTCATATTATAACCTCAGCTAATAAAAAGGATTTGATGGGTGGAATTTTATGGCCTCGCTCAACCTGGGGACTGAAAAATTGTGCCCCGGGTCAATGGACTTTCCCATTGTCCACGCCTGCTCACTCCGATTCTCATGGCGGAAAGGGCAGTAGAATTCAGTGCATATGTCTTCTTACTCACGTTATCAACCTCTCCTGCTACCTTCACTGATCTGTGGACATTCATTGCAAGATTCCTTAGTTCCCCTACACCTCTCAATATCCTCCCATTTATCATGCAATCCTTTGCCTTGTTTGACCTCACATTTCTCTGGAATAATTCTGTGGAACTTCACTGGAAACATTCATATGATCACAACAGCATCCATCAACAAATATTCTTTATTTCCTGCCACGGAGCTGATTCTGTGTCCAGCTTGCTATATCCCTTTGGATCCATGGGTTTTTATTTTTTTAACCAGTCTGTATATGAGACCTTCCAAAACTTTTATATCTTTTTACAATATGGAAACCAAAGCTATACGCGGTATACCAGATGTGGTCTCGACAATCCCTGTACAGCTGTATTATAACTTCTCTAGTTAGGCATGATTCTCTGGCCTCCCTTCAACACTTGTCTCAGTGGCCGGAGCTGGCACACCATTCACTGGGATCCAATTGCTGTCAATAGGAATTCTCAGTGCTACCAGGAAACCCACAGCAATGGTTGCATTGCCAGCAGGTCCAGAGAATCCCATCAGTGTGAATGACCAGAGAATTCTGGCTATTAATTCTTCTTGAAATAATTGCCAAAATTCCACTTGTTTTCCTAATTACTTACTGAACCTGCATAATAACTTTTGTGATTTATGTGCTACAGTATAGCATAGACCAGCAAGCTAGTCAATATTTTTTCTCAAAGATAGGGGAGTCTAAAACTAGAGGGCATAGGTTTAAGGTGAGAGGGGAGAGATACAAAAGTGTCCAAAGGTGCAATTTTTTCACACAGAAGTTGGTGAGTGTCTGGAACAAGCTGCCAGAGGTAGTAGTAGAGCCGGGTGCAATTTTGTCTTTTAAAAAGTTACATGGGTACAATGGGTATAGAGGGATATGGGCCAAATACAGCAATTGGGATTAGCTTAGGGGTTTTAAAAAAAAGAGTGGCATGGACAAGTTGGCCAAAAACCCTGTTTCCATGCTGTAAACCTCTATGACTCTATGTATCTGTAGACAGAGTTCTACAACCTATCCTCATTGAAATAATACACTGCTTTTCTATTCTTCCTGCCATGTGAATAAGATTTTTTTTCCCACACCATGCTTTACCTGCCAATTGTTTTTCCACTCACTTAACATATCCATATTCCTTTGTAGACTCTTTACCTTCTCTTGACATCTTAGTTCTTATTTCTGTAGACTCTTTACCTCCTCTTGACAATTTACTTTTTACTTATCTTGGTGTCATTGGCAAATTAGGTACCATACATTTGGACCCCTCATCCAAGTCATTGATACTGATTGTAAATAGTTAATTTCCCAGCATTGACCCTTGTAGTTCTCCACCAGCTACAGCTTGCCAACCTAAGATGATCAATTTTATGTCCATGTCTGCTTCGTATTAGCTAATGAATCCTCTAACCAATATGCTATCTCATATGCCAGGAACTCTTTTATTATATAGCAGCCTTTGATGTGACATCTTATCAAATGTGTGAGGGAAATTCTAATACACTGCATCTACAGGTTCCCCTTTATCTGTCTTTTTTGTTACTTCCTCAATGAACTCTAATAAATTAGTTAAAAGGGCTTCCCTTTCATAAAGCTATGTTGACTCTTCCTGACGCCATTGCAATTTTCTAAGTATCCTGTTAGAACTTCTTTAATAACGGATTCTAGCAATTTCCTGTGATAGATGCTAGGCCAACTGATCTATTGTTTCCTGATTTCAGCCTTTCTTCTTTCTTGAATAACAATGTTACACTTTATATATTCTAATCCATCAAGAATTTTTGAGATCCTGAAGAATTTTGCAAGATAATAGACAATGCCTCTCTGATCCCTGAAGGCATTCCTTTTAAGATCCTAAGCTGCAGGCCATCAGGCCCTGGAGGACATGCCAACCTTTAGTTTTCCCAGTGCTTTTCCCCAATAATGGCATTTATTTTAAGTTCCCCCTCCAGTTCACCTTTTGATTTTGAAAATAAGAACGAAAAATGCTTTGAATTTTTCCTCAAGCAGCATCTGGGGAAAGAGAATCAGAGTTTGCATTCAGATTGATTATCTTAAGAAATTGAAAAAGGATAAAGTTGTAATATGTATTTACCAAGAACACAGACAGTCAAGTAGGGAGGAGAAGAAAGAAAAGATTTGTGATACATAGGAAAGATTAAAGGAGGTGGTGTAAGGTGAATGGGATGGTAATGAAATGTGTAACGAGACAACAGATGGGTATCGAGAAGAGGTATATGACAAAAATAAAATCATTGCTAAGAGCTACCGTCTGAAAAAAAATGGAGGCAATTGTTATGATCTGAAATTATTGATTTCAGTCTGGATGCTTGTAAATGCCGATCCAAAAGATGAGATACTGTTTTCAAGCTTGTATCAAGTTTCATTAAAAAAATGAAGTCAAAGATTGCAAGGTCAGAGGATATGGGGTGAAGAATTAAAACAATAGGTGAACAGAAGCTCAGGGTCACCCTTGTGGACTGAATAGAGGTGCTTCACAAAGCAGTTACTGTATTTGGTTTTTGCAACATTGAAGAGAATGCATTGTGAGCAGTAAACACAGTAGACTAAATTATGTGCACAAGCAAATTGCTGTCTCATCTGAAAGGAGAAGTTAAGGTCAAATCAGAAGGTGCTTTAGGAAGGACAGGAGAGGGAGGCAAGTGTTGAAGGTAATTAAAGAGCAGCCTTGGATGCCACAGAGGGAATACCCTCTTCAGAATGTCAATTAGGGAGGAGATGTGTTTGGTAGCAGCATTATGATGAAGGTGCAGAATGATAGAGGATGATGCCGAATGTTGACGGAGACACACGATGGAAAGGAAGGATAAAGGCAAATCTTCTATGGCTCTGGGAAGGCTATGAAAGGGTGAGAGCAAAAGCACAGGAAATGGAGATGGTCAATGTAGAGGGAAATCCTCAGTTAAGGAGAAAGGAAGACATATTGGAAGCACTGGCATCATCAGACATAATGAGTAAGAAACTGGGAGCATGGAAAAGTATCTCTACAGGAAGTGAGATGGGAAGAAGTGTCATAAAGGCAGCTGGGAAAGTTGGGTTTATCAATGATATTGGTCACTACCTGTTTCTAAAAATGGAGATAGAGGGAGTGATTCTCTCCAAAAAATTCAAAGGGCCCTATTTTATTATTTTGATTCTAAATGCTGGGCGGACTTGAAACTGGTATTGTTTCAGATCCACCTTTAGATCCATTCCCAGATGCCCCCATACGCACTCTGCCTGAAAAAATTTCAGTGATTCCAAATCACGCTGCAGAAGCCCGTGGATGGGGCTTAACACGTCCAAACTCTGACTACATGCCTCTAACTACGCATGCACAGAAAAAAATGATTGAATGGTGCTTTCCTGCCACATCCCTCCTAGGCCGGCTAATGCCTGCTCCCAGCCCCACAGACATTGCCCCACCCCAACAACATTCCTGACCCACTTATCCCCCAACCCCTCCACCACCCAGACCGATTGCAGGACTTTCCCCCTCTCCTCCCCCCACCGATTACAGGTAGAGTGGCAACGGACCCCCTTCCCCTCCACTGATCTCAGGCAGAATGGCAGCGGATACCCATTTCCTCCTTCCCCCCGCATTAATCTCAAGCAGAGAGCCATCGACACTAGGCACCTACCTCCTCATTAACTGGAATGCCTGAATTTAACTTTTATGGAGCATGTCTGTTTCGTGCTAATTCCGGACGAGTGAATGCAGGAGCTGGGCATGCAGTCTATTAAGTCAACTTAAATGCATGGATGTCCCATTGATCCCAATGCAGAGTGGCAACAAGACACCCCACTTCCATTCTTTGTGAGTGCCCCCAAAGCCCCTCCCACCTGGCCTGTCCCCTATAGGCTCTACCCCCTTGGCACTGCCCCATGCCTGATGGGCAGTGCCAAGTACCCCCTGGGCATTGGCACTTTGCCCTTTAGGCAGCACTAAGGGCACTGCTTGGTGCCCATGCCCAGGGGGCACCACTCCCCACCACCCAACGCACAGGGGAACCCGCTTGCCTTCCTTTATGCCATCAGCGAGTCCCTATAGTTCCCCAAAAGTGAAAACCTACTGTAAATCCAACTGGAGTTAAATATTTTGGGTGAGAATTCTGCTAATCACATTAAAATGACACTAAAATAGATGTAAATGACTTATCTGATGTTTCCACCTGTCTTCAACACATATCTGATGGCGCTGGAAATCCAGCTCTGGGAGATGCATGTGTGACGGAAATGCATGCTCTTGCTCATGCCCAGATGTGAGATTCTCCCATCCCTCTGTGCTAGAAAAACCAGTGTGGTTTGGTGGCTGAATCACCTCCAGGTAAGTCAGGAAAGCAAGGGTATGGTCCATTTATATGGAAATGGACCATATAAACGGGAAGGCAGGGGTGGGAGCAAAGTTGATTAAATGTTTTGGGTCAGGACAAGAGCTGCAATAGTGCTAACAGTTTTCAACGTACTGGAATAAAAGGTGAGGAAGAGTTCTGAGTGGAACAAAGCCATAGTTCTTATAAGGTCATAAAGACCTTATTGAAACATATAAGATGATTAGAGGTTTAGATAGGGTGGACAGTGATAGCCTTTTTCCTAGGATGGAGAAAGCTAGCACGAGGGGACACAGCTTTAAATTAAGGGGTGATAGTTATAGGACGGATATCAGAGGTAGGTTCTTTACCCAAAGGGTGGTTCGGGAGTGGAATGCCCTGCCTGCAGCAGTTGTAGATGCGCCAAGTTTGGTGGCGTTTAAGAGGTTAGTTGATAAGTATATGGAAGAGAAGGGAATGGTTTAGTTTGGAGGGTCATTGCTTTTTTTTTCAGAATTGGTCGGCACAACATCGAAGGCCGAAGGGCCTGTTCTGAGCTGTAATGTTCTATGTTCTATAGTAACGACTTTCATTTGGAGACAGTGAGTGGAATCAAAGGATAATTTGTTTAATGTAAGAATATGCTGAGGCAGGAAGAGGAAGGTGACTCTGGATGGGGTTTGGTTGAGCCTTCATTTACTACATCAGCATTTAGGGAAAGAGCAGTAAAGCTGAAAGAGCGGTCAGTAAATTTGAGTTCTGGTTCATGGATGTATGAAGGTTAAGAAATGCTTTACTTTTTTTTTATTCATTATTGGGACATGGGTGAAGCTGGCTGGCAGCATTTATTGCCCATCCCTAGTTGCCTGAGGGCAGTTGAGAGTCAACCACATTGCTGTGGCTCTCGATTCATATGTAGTCAAGCCCAGGTAAGGACGGCAGATTTCCTTTCCTAAAGGACATTAGTGAACCAGATGGGGTTTTTTTTCCAACAATCAACAATGGTTTCATGGTCATCAGTAGATTCTTAATTCCAGGTATTTTTACTGAATTCAAATTCCTGCTGTGGTGGGATCCAAATGCAGGTCTCCAGAACATTGGCTGAGTTTCTGGATTAATAGACTAGTGAAAATACTTCTAGGCTATCGCCTCCCTGTGGGTTCCCTATTAAATTTAACATTAAAGATAATGAGGCGAATTGTCAAGATAGATAGGAAGCATTTAATGTCTTGGAGTAAAGAAATCCAGAAGAATTTCTACTCTTAGAAGTTGACTTAAGTTGACAAAATGAATCCCAAAATAATTCACAAAGAGCTGTAAAAATGTCGTTCAGTGCTGCTCCAGATGTTCACAAGCATCAATTTAATTGAATACTTTTAACTACAATAATTGGATTTTTATAAAACCTTTAAAACAATGCTTTGCTGAGGGCGTAATCAGGTTACATAAAAGGAAAATATTAAGGAAAGAAAGCTATTATGAGATGCGGAGTAAAGGCAAGTAATTGGAATTTAAAAGACAGAATTCATATAAACACTGGGATCAATATTGTAACAAGAATATTCATGAAATATATCAGACAAATCCTTAACCTATTCACTAAATTCCTCATCAATCTGAGGTTTACTATCCATGTTCTGCTTAGGAATTAATGAAACTCAAAACTGTATCATAAAACAGTCTTACATCAACCAGTTCTGATTATATTTGTATTTAAACTCAACTTCTCGCCAGGATCCATGCTGAATGAATGATAATTTTCAAGGGAATGGCTACTTGACAGCAGAGTTTAACCAGTTTCAAAGAACAAAGAACAAAACAGCACAGGAAAGTGGCCCGTCGGCCCAATGAGCCCGCGCCGCCACCTCGTTGTTCCCACTTCTACCCATGATCCCTGTCATCCCTGTCTATGTTTATAGAACTATACATTGGAACCAAATTTGCGAGACAATTTAGGGAGAATTTGTTTTGCTAATTAGCCTAAAAGCACATTTCTGGGGTGTGGGAGGAAACCAGAGCACCCGGAGAAAACCCACGTAAGCACGGGGAGAATGCGCAAACTCCCACAGACACAGGCTCAAATCCATGTATCTGCACAGCACAGTGATAGTCACTGAGCTGTTTGTTGCCCATCAAGTGGTCCAGGTCAAGTGTACACTAACAACGTGAAGCACTAGGCTACTCTCAAAAAATTCAACAGCAGCCCTCTCACAACCCATCGTGTGTATGCCCCTTGTTAGACAACAAGGTGGACCAAAGTACCTGTGGGATAAAACAAATACATCAATGTCATCGACAATTTACAGACATCCCAGGGAACTCCCAGGGTTCATGATCCCTATTTTAAATCAGTTTCATGAACTTTTAATTGCTTATTAAGCATAGAGTCATAAATTAGCAGCTCAGATGTTGAGGGCGCTCTCTGTCCACAGGATGGCAATGGGAGCTCAAGATCCAGCGAAACCCAGAAGTCATGGAACTTACCAATGAGATTCCGCCCATTGTGGGCTTGAACCTGATTTTAATATGTTTCAATTAATTTCAATACCATTAAAGAACTAAGTGCATTTTCAAACCTGTCACGGGAATCCCTCCCCAGGGCACAAGCAAGAATATAGCCCGTGGTGGGAAAGGGACATGGCCAGGGAGTGCCTTTGGCACAATGCTTGGCACAGTCCTGGCACAGGTTAGCAGTAGGAAGTCTGACAACACCATTTGATAGTAAATCAGTTGGACTTAAAACTGGTGTTGTCAGACTTCCTACTGTGTTTACCCCAGTCCAACGGCAGCATCTCTACATCATGACAGATTGGCAGTGCCAGATTGGCACCATATCCATGCCAATTTGGCAGAGCTATTTTGTGCCAGAGGGCAGTGCCTGGCATGGAATCTAGAGGGAGCTTCATAAAGTGGGAGGAGAATCATTTATTGTCTGTTTTGGAGGGGATGAGGTCAGACATCAGTGATATTTGTGGGGGGGAAGGGGAAAGGCTAGCATTGACTGTTTGAGGGCTTTACAGATATCTCTGATTGCAGAGCAGGGGGAAATGGGGTGGGCAAGGGTGGAACTCCATGTTGGAAAGGTTAGATTTTGCTCTGATCAGGATATCCCATCTCAATGTAGTCAGGTTTTACTGATGTGTTTAGGCCCCATTCCTCAACATGACAGCGTGAAACGTGCCCAACTGGTTTTTAATAAAGTACCATAAGACCTGAGAGAAAAGTGATTGTTTCGGTCAGAGGGGACATTTTGCCATTTTTGGGTAGGATTCTGAAATTAAGTATATAAATAAAAATATGTGACATTAGTTGGCAGAATAAATAAGAATTTGCAAAGGCAGTTCAGCTATGCCAGTAATCCAGTATTAACTGCTTGTGACCAAGCACTTAGTTACAGCTGAGATTAATGCCTGAGATTGATATAAATTGGTGAGATTTACTTAAGTTTTTAATCTTTAGATATTCAACAATTTAACAACATTTGACAGCTAATCTATTAGATAGCTTAAAAATCTATAAGCTCACAGTTAACATTTTCAAAATGCCTAAGAAGTCCTTATGAGTTGAAATTTGTTACCCATCTTACTCTGTGAGGTTGATGTTAGGGTGATGAACTTCTATCCACAAAACTGTTGTCCATTCTTCCTGTGTGATCTCTTGCTAGGTAAATTCATTAATCATAAGACCATCAGATATAGGAGCAGAATTAAGCCATTCAGTTTTATCCATTCAGATAAATTTTATCTCCCTTATTCTAAGTAAAACCTGTACACATACATCACACAGTAACGGCTGGCTGGTATAATGACACAATGTTAAGTTCTGCAACTGTTCTCACACTCAGTCAGAGATGGTTTTCCATTTTACTGTGGCGCCTTTTATTCCCAGAATGTTACCAGGATGTTGCCTGGTATGGAGGGCAGGTCCTATGAAGAGAGGTTGAAGGATTTGAGGTTGTTTTCGTTAGAAAGGAGGCGGCTAAGAGGGGATCTTATTGAAGCATATAAGATGATTAGAGGTTTAGATAGGGTGGACAGTGATAGCCTTTTTCCTAGGATGGAGAAAGCTAGCACGAGGGGACACAGCTTTAAATTAAGGGGTATGAGTTATAGGACGGATATCAGAGGTAGGTTCTTTACTCAAAGAGTGATTAGGGAGTGGAATGCCCTGCCTGCAGCTGTTGTAGATGCGCCAAGTTTGGTGGCGTTTAAGAGGTTAATTGATAAGTATATGGAAGAGAAGGGAATGGTTTAGTTTGGAGGGGCATTGCTTTTTATTTTGGTCGGCACAACATCGAAGGCCGAAGGGCCTGTTCTGTGCTGTAATGTTCTATGTTCTATGTTCTATAATTCCATGGTGAAACTCAAATACTTACCTTGGTGCAGACAGTGCATAGGTTGGGAATTCTGTTCCTAGTGAACCTCAGGCCTCTACTGCATATATCTGGAATTCACTACCTGAGTTGGTGATGGAGATAAAGACCGTAAAGTCCTGGATTAAATGCTGTAAGCCAAAGGTTTATAGACTGGGTGCGGGAAGGTGGGATTAGCAAGGGCACCTGGGTGTCCTTGGTCTAGCATGGACAGATGGGCTGAATGAACTCTCAGGCATTAATCTCAGCTATAACTATGTGCTTAGTCACAGGCAGTTAATACTTGATTACTGGCATAGCTGTCATATTTTTATGGTTCTATTGTTTTACATGGAGTCTAGAAAATTGCGCAGTTAGGCTAGACCAATCCTGCTTATATGCGCAGAAAGGGAAGAAGTAGAATTAGTAGCAGAAGTAGTCCCAGGCAAGGGATAACAGCTAGCAGACAGAAATATCCTTAAGTGAAGTTAGTGCATTGATTCCAAATTTAAGAAAGAGTTGCATGGAACAGACTTTGAGCAAAGTGTATGTGAAAAGGCCTTCAAATTCTGAGAAGGCAAACAAAGACTGGTGACTCCATGCTGAAGGCTGTTGGGAGAAATGTACCCTTTTGAAGCAGTGGTACTCTGCTTGACACAGCTGAAGATCTAAGATTGTGTATGGAAAGTGAAGCTTGAGTGAATTCGGAGATCCAGAGGGAAGGAAACTCGGAAGATGAGATAGAAACACTGTGACATAGGTCATTGTTGAGAATGTCTGGATGGGAGCAATGTTTGGAGAGAATTCCAAGGCAAGATCTTCAGATCTGGAAATTGGAAACCCTTGTGAGGAAGACAGAGTTCCAGTGAGATTGGGTTAACTCACAACATGACAAACGTTGAGTTGGGTTATTGAGAAATCTATAGAATCTATTTTGGTCACATCTATCACCTACGGCGCAGGGTGGTGTGTTCAACCACTGTTTGCCTGTCAATGCTAATTAACTGTCATACTTAGTCTGAATGTTAGATAATAAGATATATATTGTAAATTGTTATTGTCTAATCAATGAGGAATATAGTATAGCATCAAGTTCTGTCTGCTGTCCTCTCTGTTGGGGAGGTGTAAATGAAGTGCTTTAGCATAACTGCCTGTATTTGATCATGTGTGAGCCTTTCCTTGATGCAGACCGTGCAGAAAAATGGTGACAAGGACGAGATTGAGTTCTCCTCTACATTTAAAATGAGAAATGAAGGACCAAAGGACATTGTGATGCACTTTTGGAACTCCTAAAGTAGATTTTGAGGAATTTTGAGCATGTTGGGAGATTATTCCACATCCATGTCATGTTAATAACAAGTGAAGGTTACACATTTGGCTGAAAACGAATATAATAAAAGATGAAGAGAAAATAAATATTTTCTTCATCATGCTGGGGCCAGATGCTTTTGATACGGTGTCTAATCAGTTGTGCCTGAGAGACCCAAGCACATTGCAACATTCTAAAAGTAATGAGGTTCTGCACTCTAAATGCAGCAGAACTAATAATGTAATTGCACTGAAAGTTGCATCCTTTAATGGAAACAGTTGCCAAATAAAAGTGTTACAGATTACATTCTCGAATTAAAGAAATTCTCTCACTACTACCAGTATGGCTCAAAATTAGAAACTAGCCTTAGAGGTGCTTGCAAGGAGGCTTAAATAACAATATAATCTAAGCCAAGCTTCTGAGTAAAGGCAGTATGTTGACATCGAAGAAGGCCTGTAATGAGGTTCAGGCCATGGATTTAGCAGAAAGAGATGATTGCAAATAGCAGGGAAGTTTTGTTCCTGAGCAGACTGGGAAGATCGACTGGAATTCAACATGATCCAGAACCTAGTAGCCAAGATCACAGATTCAGTCAGAAATTCAGAAGTTACAGTTGCCATGGTAGACATCAACAATCTAAATGCCCCCAATTTTCAATCAAAATGCCATTCCACTGGGGAATTCAGTCATATTTAGATGGAAGATAAAAGCAAAATACTGCACTGGAATCTGAAACAAAACAGAAAATGCTGGAAAATCTCAGCAGGTCTGACAGCTCCTATGGAGAGAGAATAGAGCCAATGTTTCAAATCTGGATGATCTTTCATCAGACGTAGCGTCAGATCTGCTGAGATTTTCCAGCATTTGCTGTTTTTGTACCTGGATGGAATGCAGGAGTAGAGGAAACAGTAAAGCTTCAGGTCATGGTAAAGCAGCAGCTCATAGCAGTGTACCAGGTCAAGGTTGTGGTAGATCTAAAATAATGGAGTCTAGAATTCTTCAAATGATAGATATGGAAACAGAAGCTAGTGTCATCAAGCAGGAAGATAAAAGATTATACTCAGTTAATGATAAGAAAAATAGCACACTGAAGAGAAAAATCTGAAGATATAATTCCTGTGCTCATGGTAGAAATGGAATTTAGATATTCACAACTTCCTTTCAATATTGATATAGCTATTGCTATGCCTGTTATCTCTGAAGAAAAAAAACAAGAAGTCTTTCAGTCATGTTCTGTTCCACAAATCTGGCATGCATCTAATCAGTTATCCCATAACAGCACTCCAGTATTAGGTGAAGTCAGTATTAGGGTGGGACATCATGATACATCCCATAACTTGCCATTAGTATGAATATAAGGAAATTAATTTGCCCAAATGGAAAGGAATTGGCTTGAGAAGATATGCTTATATTGAGACAAATTATTCACAATAAGCATCAGTAAATCCAACATTGAGAAGGTATCAAGAGACCACATTGAGCAAGGAGGTACAAATGATAAAATTAGACAACACAAGGCCTAAGCCAAGAGAAAGGATAATATACAGCTGACAATTTGTAAGGTTAGCTAAATGCTTTCTGCACACTTTGAGGCAGTAATAAAAATAAAGCTGGGGGGATTTGAAAGAACTGGGGCAATTCAGAAGGTGATGAGCAGTGATTATGTTGTATGACTTGTGATAATTCTAAAAGCAGCCAGGACAATTTGGGTTTGTGAAGATTTTAAACTAACAGTAAATCAGGTGGTTTCGTTGCCTACCAGTGAAAATTTGTGTTCATTAAGGTAGGTCTTCAAAGTTATAATTAACTGACAAAAGCAAATAACTGCCTACTGTTCATACATACAAAGAGATATCCCAGTTTGAAAGATTACCATTTGAGGTGTCTATGCCTTTCACCATGTTTCAGAGTATTATAGATCAGGTACTAAGTGGGATAAAAGGAGCATGTTTCTTTTTAGATGACCTTCCAATTAATAGTAAGACGGAGAAAAAGGAACTCGTACGGTGTAAAGTTGAACCAAATCCTAAATGAACTGCAAGAGCAAGACATCCAAGCAAAAAGCACAAGTGCTTCATGACATCTATTGTAACCTGTGTCACAAAATAGATAGTGAAGGTATCCATTTATTACAGGGAAACATTGAGAGGATTTTGAAACCCAAAAAGACCAGAGAGCAAAGAAATTCTTGGGGATTGTTGTGTACCATTCTGAGTTCATCCCCAAATTAGCCAATATATTCACTTTACTGTATCAGCTGCTCAAAGATGGAATAGATTGGGAGTGGTATGAGAAATGTTAGAAAGCATTTATAAAATGAAGGAAGTACTGATTAGTGATTATGTTTTAACCCAATATGATTCCAAGAAACAATTATTATTTTGTGTCGAATGCCTCAACTTAAAGTACATTATCTCACACAGTGGAACATGGTTTAGAGGAGATTATAGCTAGCATATGCTTCACAGAATCACAGAAGTGTTATCATGCAGAAGAAGACCATTCAGCTCATCATGTCTGCACTTTGCTTATGATCATTATGACTTAGTACCACTCTTCTATTTTTGTTTCTATTCAAGCCCTGCACACTGATTACTTGAATAGAAACATCGATTACCCTTTTGAATGCCTCAGTTGAACATGACTTCACCACACATCCAGACCCACATCACTTGCTGAGTGAAAAAAAATTTCTTACATCACATTTCCTTCTTTTGCAAATAACTTTAAATTTCTACCCTTTTATTCTCGATCATTTTCCAAGCGGGATCATTTTCTCCCTATCTACTCTGTCCCTAATGATTTTGAACTTCTTTACTAAATATCCTTTTAGTCTTCTTCTGTCCAAGGAGAACAGTCCCAATCACTCCAATGTGTCTTCATAACTGAAGTTTCTCAATTCTGAAACATACATTGTTTAATGAAATCAGAGAAGCATCAGTTGAGAAAGAGACATTAGCAATCATACATGATGTTGCAACGTTCCACAAATACCTGTACGCTAGGAAGTTCACTTTGCTAACTGATGGCCGAGCACTTTGAAGAAATTTTGCAGGATCTTTGGGAAGTCCCTGCACCATTCTTCAGCTATAGAAGCTCTGTAGCTTGGGCTTCTGCCACTTCACCGAAAGAAGATTTGAGTGTATCCATGAACTGTTGGTGAGATTCAAGTGTGAGCTGTAGCTTACAATTATATACATTAATAAGCTTTGAACTTCCTCTATCAGTTTGATCCAACTTGGAATTAAGCATTTGATTCTCCTGGGATAGCTGATTACAAGCTGATTGCAATTGCTGATACACCTCATCATTGGGCTCGGTGGAATAGGTAGACAAATTCTCTTTATTATCTTCATCAACACAAAGAGGCAATAAAGACTTGATAAATATTAACAATAGAGTCAAGATCTAGAATCTCTTCTTCCAACAGATCATTTTCTTCTGCGGATGTTTCATCAAATCATAGAACCCTACAGTGCAGAAAGAGGCCCTTCGCCTCATCGAATCTGCACTGAACACAATCCCACCCAGCCCCTACCCTCAATCCCTACATATTATACCCACTAATCCCAATCCCTCTAATTTATGCATCCCTGGACACTAAGGGGCAATTTCTTAACATGGCCAATCAACCTAACATATTTGGACTGTGGGAGGAAACGCACAAGGAGGACGTGCAAACCCACACAGACAGTAACCGAGCCAGGAATCGAACCCAGGGCCCTGGTGCTGTGAAGCAGCAGTGCTAACCACTGTGCTACCGTGCTGCCCGATTTCATGCTCTTGAGCTCTGTCCAGCAAGAGCCAACCAAGGTCAAAAAGCACCTTCTTCTATACTGTAACCATTCTGCAATTCTGTACAGATATCCAGAAAAAGAAATCAGATAGGATAATTTGAAAGTACGTAGGAAGGAAAAAAGAAAAAACATTGTCCTTTTCATCAAATGATGATACTCAAGTTAAACGCAGGGAGTCCGCACATTCTCCTCGTATCTGCGTGGATTTTTTCTGGATGCTCCAGTTTCCTCTCACAACATGAAAGATTTTCTGGTTAGGCGCATTGGCCAGGCTAAATTCTCCCTCAGTGTGTCGAAACAAGTGGCGGAGTGTTGTGGCTAAGGGTTTTTCATGGTAACTTCATTGCAGTGTTAATGTAAGCCTACTTGTGATACTAATAAATAAACTTATGAGAAGAAATGTCTTCTCTCAGAGGCTTGAGAGTCTTTGGAACTCCTTGCCACAGAAAGCTGTGGGTGCAGAGTTTTCATTTATATTAAAGGCCGAGAGAGATAGACTTTTGATCAGTGAAAGATCAGGATTACAGGGAAAGGGCAAGAAAGTGGACGTCAGGAATATCAGATCAGCCATGATTCAATGATTGATCTGACATTCATCTGACATGAATGGTGGAGCTGACTGGAGGGGCTTAAAGACTTACTTCTGTTGCTATTTCTCGTGGTCATATGCTGTTAAAGAAAGTCATTTCTTTTGACATGTAAATTATTCTGGTTGTATCACACGTGTGTGTTTTGGTTGTGATTAACCACTAATTTACAAACCAACTTGTGAAATTTCAAGTATTGTTAGTTAGTTGTATTGTATTCTGGGAAATTATTAACCTGTACTATTTTACATTTTAATATATAGGTCATGGGATGTATATATAGGTTATAAAATGTATATATTGTAGAGTTATTTCAATGCTACCCTTTCTGATGGTGAGGTGTAAATGAAGTGCTTCAACATGGCTGTTTGCAGTTAAGAATGTGTGATTCTCTCAGTGCAGTACACAATAGAGTTTTCTTTTTAATTCTAAATGACTTTGATTTTGCTAGTTCTTCCTGATCTCAGTCAAATGCAGCTTTAATTTCAAAGATAATCTCTCTCAATTTCAGAATTTAGCACTCTTGTCCACGTTTGGACCAAGGCTGCTAAGAAGTCAAGAGCTGAGTAACCCTGCTGGAACCCCATGCAAGTTGCCACAATGGAATAGGTTCAGTGAGACAAGCGGTTTATACAAAGAACAAAGAACAAAACAGCACAGGAAACAGGCCCTTCAACCCAACGAGCCCGCGCCACCACCCCGATGTTCCCACCTCTACCCGCAATCCCTGTCCATGTTTATAGATCTCGTATTTTTCTTTCTACCATGGGAGAATAGAAAGGCCAAATACAAGCTTGGTGGTCTGTAGACAAAAATGGAATTCCAATATTTGGAGTATATGGGTACATGGGGCGGAATTTTACGAATCTCATCGCACCCATTTTTCAGCACATAAATGTTATAAAATCGAGAGTGAGCCAACTAGTGGGACTAGTGCCTGTTTTCACGCCCATTCCAATCTTATCGAAAAAAATTGACACAATCAAGACACCACACAAATCCAGCAAAATGTCAATTTGCACTTTTCTGCATTCATCACAATATTGTTGGCCAGCTTCACTGTCAATCGTCCCAGCTCACCTGTCTTAATGACTTCGTTTGCTGCAGCTCCAACCAGTGAGCAAAACATCTCATGTATAAAAGTCAGCTTCAGGCACTGAAGCAGTGAGGATAAGCAAGGAAGAAGGTCCCTATTTTAAAAGGGCTCTATGCTGCGGGGTAGTCCTATTGGTAGCAGCAGTAAGCAATGTTGGTGGTGGGGAATGGAGAGGAAACTCTCTGAAGTGGCAGTGCTACAGCCTTAGGACATATCAAGCAACACTGTCTGGGGCCACTACTGCTTGGGTTCTGGGAGTGTGTGTGTGTGTAGAGGAGGCAAAATGGGAGGAGCTCTGTAGCTATTCAGGCAGGCTGCAGACAGGAGTGGACAGGGTTGTGTTGCCATCCTGGGGTCTGTGATGGGGACAGTGTGGGGAGTGTGTGTTGCTGAGTTTTGGGCGGGGGGGGGCAGTTGCAAAGTGTGTGTTGCAGGGGGACTGGGGGGGGGGAAGATATGTGCCCCCTGTGATAGTCTGGGATAGGGGAGAGAGAGAGGGTAATGTTACTTAGCGATCGGGACCAAGGGAGTGATAAGGGGGCCTTGTGCAAGGGAACCCCAGGGAGCTGGGGAGAGGGTGGTATAGGAGTGAGTACTATTGAGAGGGTGTTCCCCTGATGTCCATGGGGAGGGAGGGGGAATCTATATCTGGCCCGGGGTGGGGGGGGAAATCTGTCAGGAGAATTGTTATCTTTTAGCTTTTTTTGTGCATGCACAGTTTGTAACTCCGATGTGAGCTGCTAGCTGTCTCGTGAGCTAAGCCCCGTCCATTGCCTGTAGAGACTAAAAATGGTCTAGCCCATATTTTTAATATCTAAATCCATAAGATTGGGAGTGAAAACTCACCCAAAAAACAGATCAAGAATGCTCCCCTTTTATGCTAGCTGGACCTTTGGGAAAAATCCCGTAAAATTCCACCCATGAACTATGATCTGGTAATGATTACAGTACTGCCATTAGAAGGGGGGAAGTGGAAAATGGTTGACTCCCCGATTATTTTAAAGTCAGTTTTGTATGTCAGGACTCAATTAGAACATTAAACTACTTTTAAATTTCCGATCAAGCCCATATTGCAATTTTGAGTCTGATGTGGACTTTAAGATAAAAACATAATAACTTGGGAAATAGGAACAGAGAAGGCTATTTGGCCCTTTGAGCCTGCTCTGCCATTCAGCGTAATCATGGCTATCTCTCGATCTCAAAGCCATACTGCAGCTCTCTCCCCATACCCTGTGATAGTTTTAGAGTATAGAAATCTATGTGTCTTTCTTAAATTTATTCAGTGATTTGGCCTTCAGAGCCTTCTGGCTGTGGACATGACATTGGAAAACATTGGTTGGACTGTGTCAAGTTGTCTAACTTTAAACTTCGAGTTCCTCATCTTCAACATAAACTATGCCCCGAGTTAACGGGAATGACTTACTTTTACCAGCAACCATAATGAGGCAGATATTACCAGCAAAAATATACTTCACAGAATTAGCAAACTTTGAGCAAGATATATTGATGTTCATGTTTTGGCCTGACAAATGTCAAAGTGTGAACTTGCCACAGAAATTCTCAGCAGAAAAAAATTCTAATCAGCAATGAAGCACCATGACAAATTCTGTGAGCCAATCTGTCCTTAAAGATCACTTTAATCACATCAGATATTTGAGTACGTTATCCTCACTGTCTTCAATCATTCAAAATGTGTAATGTGAAATATGGAATTTCAACTGAAGGCTTGAAAATCTTTGCAAAGGTATAAGAGTTTAAGCAGTGTCACCAAGGAATTCACAAACAGATGGGCAGGTACAATAAGACTATAGGGATTAACATCTGTCTGGAGCTGAGGTAACTGGAAGTGAGCCACACCTCCGTTACTGGAGACAGACACGTTCAAATACTGATGTTAAGATGGAATGCAAACTTACACAGGACAGCTGCTGTTACCAGATTTACTCAAAAGAGCATTCAAAATAAAACAATTCAGAGAAAATGATCAAAACAGAAGCTGCATTTTGATATCCAATGGTACTAAGTGAATGCAAAGCAACATACATGACAGATAGAATCCAGTGACTGTGAAGGGTGAGGCATAGAATCATCATTCATACATTGTGCAAACAACAGATGGGATAGCCAAATGCTCCTCTGTAATGCAGTCAATGATAACTAAACGATAAGTGATTTACAGATTATCCAATGACTGGGATGGGCAAAAATCCTTTTTCAGCAGTAAATGAAGATCCAGAATTACAGTGGAATTATAGAGTCATAGAAGTTTACAGCATGAAAACAGGCCCTTCGGCCCAACTTGTCCATGCTGCCCAGTTTTTATCATCAAGCTAGTCCCAGTTGCTTGCATTTGGCCCATATCCCTGTATGTTACAGGAATTAGTATTGTGCTGACATCAGGCAATCCAACAGCATGAGTCAACTCTTCATTTACTGTAAAGAAAAAGAATGACAACCCTAAATGTATAATTGCATGAATCATAGAGAAAATAGACTTTTCATGCAATCTTGAGAAAGAAAGTTTATGTAAGCAATAAAACATAGATATTGCGGATCGTGTTTCAGTCATGCATTTAGATCATTTAGAAATGAGATAAGGAGACATTATCTCATTCAGAGTGTTGTGAATCTTTTACCCTACATTGTGGTAGATGTTCCATTGCTAGACAGATTTTTGGTCTCTTAGAAAAGCAAGTGATACAGAAAAAGGACAGAAAAGGCAGTTATCATAGAAGACCCTTTTTTTAAATCCCGATGATAATCCCAATTGCCCACATTTGGCCCATATCCCTCCAAACCCATCTTAACTAGTTGCTTTTTAAAGGATAAAATTGTACCTGCCTCTACTATTCTGACAGCTTATTCTAATATTCACCATCCTTTGCGTGAAAAAAATTGCCTGTCTGGGAACTTTTGTATCTCTTCCCTCTCATCTTAAACCTATGCCCGCTAGTTTTAGACTCCCCTACCTTTGGGAAAAGATATTGACTAGCTAACTGATCTATGCTCCTCATTATTTTATGGATCTCGATAAGATCACCCGTCAGCCTTTTACGCTCCAGAGAAAAAGGCCTCAGTCTATCCAGCCTCTCCTTATAATTCAAGCCATCAAATCCCAGTAGCATCCTATAGTAAATCATTTCTGCACTCTTTCTGGTTTAACAATATCCTTTCTCCATTAGGATAACCAGAGCTGTACACAGTATTCCAAGTGTGGCCTTACCAATGTTTTGTATAACTTCAACAAGATGCCCCAACTCCTGTATTCAATGTTCTGACCAATGGAACCAAGCATGGTGAATTCCTTCTTCACCACTCTGTCCACCTGAGACTCCATTTTCACGGAGCTATGAACCTGTACCCCTAGATCTTCTTGTTCTGTAACTCGCTCCAACTCCCTACCATTGACTGAGTGAGTTCCGTCCTGGTTCAATCTACCAAAATGCATCATCTCGCATTTATCTTAATTAAACTCCATCTGCCATTCGTCAGCCCGCTGGCCCAATTGATCAAGATCCCACTGCAATCCAAGATTACTTTCTTCACTGTACACAATGCCACTAATCTTGGTGATATCTTCAAACTTACTAACCATGCCCCCTATATTCTCATCCAAATCATTAATATAAATGGCAAATAGCAGTGGACTCAGCACTGATTCCTGAGGCACACTGCTGGCCACAGGCCTCCAGTTTGAAAAACAACCCTCCACAACCACTTTCTGGCTTCTGTCATCGTCAATTCTCTAACCAATGCTCAGGATTCCCTTCACACACATTGTTAGCCACTTTAACACTTGAATAGCAAGTTAGATGTAAGGATTCGCATTCTAATCAGCAATCTGTAACTGTGTGGATATGAGTGCCTCTGCAGATCAGAACACTGCATTTGCCTGACGAAGGCACATAGTGTCGAAAGCTCGCAGATTTACTATCAAATAAATTGGTTGAATTTAAAATTGATGTTGTAAAACTTTACTGAGTTTACCCCAGTCCAACGCCGGCATCTCTACATTCTGTCATCAAACCAATTTTGTATCCATTTAGCTACTTCAGCCTGGATCCTGTGAGATTTAACCTTATGCAACAATCTATCATGAGATACCATGTCAAAGACCTTGCTAAAGTCCATGTAGATAACATCAGCTGCAGTGGCCTCATCTATCTTCTTGGTTACTACTTCAAAAAAACTCAATCAAATTTGTGAGGCATGATTTTTCACTCACAAAGCCATGCTACCTATCCCTAATCAATCTTTGCATTACTAAATGCCTATAGATTCTGTCTCTCAAAATACCTTCCACAACTTACCCACCACAGATGTGAGGTTCACTGGCTTATAGTTCCCAGGCTTTTCCCTGCAGTCGTTTGTGCTGTAGTGTTCTATGTTCTATTTGCCACCTCCAGTCTTCAGGCACGTCACCTGTGACTATTGATGATTCACATGTCTTTGCTAGGGGACTCGCAATTTCCTCCCTCGGCTTCCACAATGTCCTGAAATACAGTTCATCAGGTTGAATGGTGGAGCAGGTTCAAGGAGCTGTAAGACCAACTTCTATGTGTATTTGAATATTAAGAAACATAGAAATGCAGGAAAATTGTAAATTCGTATTTGCAATGAACATGATTGATGTTTTATGTTAGATGTGAGCATTCTCGATACATTAATAGTTAAACGTTTTGACTATTGAGGTCAGTGATGTTCTGGTACAACTTGTGTCATTTGTTGATTTATAGATTCTCATTATTCTAAATCTTAAGAGACACATATTTGATGAGCCTTCTGTCTATTATTTGGTGAAATGCTGCCACTGTGTGGTGGATATCTAAGCTACTTTGTGAAAAGTACATACAGATGATTGACTTTGCATATTCTTCATAGATTTTCCTTCAGGCTGTGCAGTAAGAGTGGTGTGAACACATGATGTATTTTAATCACAGTTATGTATCTAAAAATTGAACACTTAATGACACATATATTGAATTTGGTATAAACCAGTTACTAACAAGAGTCATAAAAAAGTAACTTGTATATATATTATTGTTTCTGATCTTTTTGACAACAAGGAAAAAGGATTTCTGCCACACAATGGGTTACTTAAACAAATCAATGCAGATTTATTTAGAAGCTGGTTCCTGATTAAAGTCTAACATGAAAAAGAAATAAAAACCTGTGAATGCCTCTAATGATATCACAGCACATCATATGACTTATCGCACAAGTGCATTACTTTACAATAAAGAACAACAACACAAAAGTTCATTTGCAGAGACACCAAGGGGCAATTCTCCCAAAAACATTCTAAGTACTGAATTAGCGAGAAAACTGTTGTAAATCGCAATTGTTTTTTCAGTGGGAGTTCAGACTTGAACCTGCCACACTCTGTGCAATGTAGAGGTTAGAATAGTGAATATCATTCAAAGCTCAGGGGATGGGGCTTATTCATGCCATAATCTGACTGTTCTGGGCCTTTGCACATGCGCAGTGGTCCCAAACTATTAGTCTCCTGTAGCCAGGATCCTTGCAGCGCTGTCCCTCCATCTCCATCATGGTCCAATCGCGGTTCCCTGCAATGAATTTGTGACACTGACACCCTCATCCAGAAGTGCCCAGATCTCTGACACTCTCCCAACAGTGATGATCCCTCCTCAACTCTTGCACTCCAACAGGTCCTGCACCCCCCCCTCCACTGGAAGCAGACTCCTCCCAGGATTCAGGCCTCCTCATCCTAGCAGACACCCCTCCCAGCAGATCCGAGCCCACCCCAATCACTGGCCTCCCTCCAGTCCCGCCTGGATCCCAGTGCAGAGTGGGAGAAAGAGCCCCCACCGATTGCCCCTAAACCCCATCCCTTAGGCCCTGCCCTCTCTCTCCATTCTGTAGGACCCACCCCCTTGGCACTGCGTGATGTCTAATGGCAGTGTCAAAGTGCCCTCTGGGCATGAGCACTTTGGCCCTTGGACAGTGCCAAGGACACAGGCTGGTATTGCCAGGGTGCCCATACACCCAAACCCCAAAAGACAATTGCCCTGCTTCCACTTCCCGTGAGGTCTCTCACCAGTTCCCTAAAAGTGTGGAGCTACTGTAAACCCCACCAGAGTGAAATTATACAGGCAGGGTGGGAGATACTATCTGTCCAGAGATTTCAGTCCTGGGCCTGATAATCACTTCAAATAACAATAAGATTAAAATTACTTTCCAACTGTTCCCACCAGTTTCCAGTGTGGTCCTGACAATGCTGGATATCCGTTACTGGAAGATATGCACACATTGGGAATGCATGTGAAATCCCACGAATTGGCACAAGCGCAATTCTCCTGGCCCGACCCGACAAAAAAATTAGTCAGTTGAGATGAGAGAATCCCGGCCACAATCTTGACTTTCTTTGGAGCAACTGTTTTATTAAGTAGACATTGAGATACTGCAAGATTTACACCATCCCATCCACCCCATATGTGGAAAACTTCATCTCGATTCCCACAATGCATCCTGTATTGTAGATTCACCTTAAATTTTAGATATGCCAGGTGCTACTTCTGGCACGCCATCCTGTACTCTTCAATGACCCAGTGTTGATCAGATCGAGGAATATGTCAGGTCCAGAACAATGATAGGTCCTTCTTGTCTTCATTTTTCATTCCACCAGTCTCCACATTCAAAGGATCATCCTCCGCTATTTCCGCCAACTCCAGCACAATGTCACTTTCCAATACATTTTCCCCTCACCTCACCATCAGCATTCTGTAGGGACCATTCCCTCCATGAAACCTTGCTCCACTTCTCTACATTCCCAACACGTCATCCCTTTTTCACGCAATTGCAATACCTAGCCCTTTACCTCCTCCATCTCCGAAGGCCCAAACATTCCTTTTAGGTAAAGCAACATTTCACCTGCACCTCTAATTTGGTCTACTATATTCACGGCTCCCAGTGCAGTCTCCTCTACATTTGGGAGACTAAATGCAGACTGGATGACCACTTTATGGAATACCTTCTCTCAGTCTACAAGCATGACCCCAACTTTCCTGACGCTTGACATTTCAACTTACCTCTTGCTGTCACACATCTGCCATCCTCATTCTGCTGCAATACACAAACTGGCAGAAAAATATGTCATCTTCCAATTAGGCATGTTACAGCCTTCTGGACTCAACTCCAAATTCAACAATCTTTGATTGTGACCTTCAGTTCAAGCATTTCTAATGTGTCTGTGCAAGCTTGATAAGCTAAAGAGCCTCTTTGCACTGTATGATTCCATGATCATTCTCCTCCACCTTGAATCATTTGCTGTTTTCACGGAACTGGTGTGTTCCAACATGGCGGAGTACGGAGAATGGTCACGGCAATCAGCAGGCTTAAACTGATGCTACGAGACTCTAAAGTCAATACTGAGGACTCCGGACTGTGTACTTCTGTTCTATTGCCTCTTCTGGGTCTACATATTGAGGACTTAGCTAGGGATGGTGGTCCTGCAACACCGGCTATCACTATGACTGTCAGGCTGTTGTTTGACTATTCTGTGGGAAATCGGGCCAGATGAGGTACAAACAGCAGATTTCCTTCTCTGAAGGATATCAGTGAACCATTTCAAGATTTTTATGAATTAATTGCCTTTATATTATTGTCATGAGGATTAGCCTGGGCCTCAGGATTACTAGCCCTGAGGACTAATCCACAAGAGGAGTTGAAACAAGTTATTAGATGAGACTTGGTTTAACTACAGGTGATTAACCAATGCTTGTAACTGATTGTGATGAATGTTGATAGGATTTTCTTCAGAAGAATACGTGTTGAGCACATTGAGTTCATTTCCTTAGGCCTCTCTCTCCATGCTATTGACCCAGCCTTGTGAGACTCAGTGGAGACTTTTATCTTCAGTTAAAGTCTACATAGCCTCAGCGATTTCAAAAGAATGAGGCAAATGTTTTATTAATAAAGATAAATGGGAAATTATCAGCAAGCTGGGAAGTAATACATCTTATTCATGCTCTCCTGAAGGCAGGGAAACTCACGGCATATGATTTTCTGAGTGCTCTCATTAATCCATTTGCTAAAATATGCAAATTAAAGGATCATTCATCTTTCACCTATGCTGAAATGCATTACTGCTGTTCAGGGGAATTGGTTAGCTCAGTTGGCTGGACAGCTTGTTCATGATGCAGAGCGACATCAACAATGCAGGTTGAATTCGTGTACTGGCTGAGTTGTTTATGAAGGCCACCTTCTCAACTTTGTTCTTCGCCTGAGGCATGGTGATCTAGAACTCCCATTCACCTGATGAAGGGGCAGTGCTCTGAAAGCTAGTGGACTGTGCTACCAATAAACCTGTTGAACTTAATTGTGCGACTTCTTACTGTGTTTAGTTTCATATATTTTAAATTTGCATAATTTATATAAAAAGACACTTAGATGGGTCAAAATTATATTACTTTGATCACGTCATGATTTCCAAAGTGTTGTTCACAAAATAAAATCATGCCTTACAGATATACAAACATAAAAAACTTTGGTAAAGACATCCTTAATTAGCTCATTATTCTTCCGTTCATTGCACGAGTACATGTGCATGCATTTTAGGCAACATGGCTGTATGTATATTACAAAAATTGCAAAACAAAACGTCCCAATTAAATTCAAAGGTTAATTTCTTTTAAGGTCTGAAATTGCTAAGTGCTCCACCATGAATTGCAATGTTGCAAAAACATCATGAAAAGCTTCACACATATTACTACTGCATTTCTCCAAAATAGTTGCCACCTGCAACGGGTTGGTCAACATGAGCCCCATTGGAAGCAACAAATTTCAATTTTAGGAAACCATCTCTCTTAAATACAGGTCCCATTAGGTCCATTTTCCGAGGTTCAACCATCAAGACATTAACATCACTAATAACAACTCTCACTCACTTACACCGTAGTTCATCTGCTAATTTGTTCTTTAAATTTTCAGCGGATGGATAGCTTGTATTTGAAATGGATGAGTAAAACTGGGAAGAGGTGAAATGGACAGGAACATTGTAACATTGAAACTTGGGCTTGGCTTCCTACAAACTTCTCAAAAGAGCAGAGCAGGGTGGTCATCTGTTTAAACAGCTTCTACATACGGCTGGCAGTAGAAAGATTGTCATGAATGAGTAGCTTACACTGCAGACTGAGTTAGAATCACTCTTCAGCATTTCAGCAGATCCACTCGGCACACTGATTGATGCTCTCCCTAAAATTTGTAAGTCTCCATCACATGAAGCTGCATAATGACTATTTGTGGGCTGTCATCTGAACTATATTCTGGCCACTTTCAGTGTGGCTCAAGCAGCACATTGTAACTGGACAAGATCCCTCATGGTTGTACTATGATAGGGAGATGGAACATAGGGAGGGAAGAGTTGGGCAGCTCTCAAGAGAAGGTCTCACACGTTTAGGATTTTCAAGAAGCAGCTCACCTATCTCCACCTCAGCGAGGAGCAGTCGTGATGTGAATACAATTCACCTAGGAGACCATCACTAGATTGCACCTCTCCAACCAGAACTGCACTCACAAAGCAGGGGAAGGAAGACATTGACTTTAACCGCGAACATCACCAACACTCTCAATTTCTATGCAACCGACATCCCCAGGCTGGAGCCAACAACATTGACAAATCTCTCAGTTCATCATGTATCACTATCAGGGAGCAAGAGAAGCCCTACACATCAGGAAAAAGACTTCATGTTCTTCTCTCTAACCAGTAAAAAAATAAAAGGCAGCAGGCAAGTGGTATTTCCAGGGTAGGGGGAAATTCCCATTGTTGCAGGGAACCTTTAGATATATGGGTCTGAGGGTGCTACAGGTACCATTCCCTTAACATGCAGCTGTGTGCAACCATGCATAGAGCATGTTGTCCATGAATTCCTGCTGTTCTCACAGCAGCCACAGGGATGTTTTCATCCTGAAGCAGTCAGTCAGACATTCCACAACAATCGAGCTACTAATAAAGGCTATTTTGTTCTGAATATGACTTGTGTGTGAACAGCTATCACCAAGAACATAGTAAAGAAAATTATCAGCATTCTTATATAAATGTTCCAGTGCTTGGTACAAGCAACATTCCCAGGCAACCCTCTAGTACACACCAAAGCACATCTCTGCCTTCTATTCAGAGTTGCCTTTTGCACTCCCCCAGAATCCTGTGCTGCCCTAAGGTCAGCAACCAGTGAATTATGATCCTTTGCATAATGTTCCCATTTTGATCATTTTAATTCACATCTTTCATCTTCCAAAGCATTTTCACGTAACCTGCACAAGCTGGCACTATTTATTTGATAGTAAACTCACAAGCTTTTGGGGTTTGTCCCTTCGTCAGATAAATGGAGAGTTCTGGCCTCAGACAGAGCATATAACAGCACACACAGTTTATAGATTACTGATTAGAATGTGAGTCTTTACAACTAACCTGCTATTCAAGTTTTAAAGATACAGAGAATGTGAGTGGAAGTGCTTTCTTGCATCTTTGTAAAAATTTGATGTCTGTGTCGATATGTGCAATTTTCTTGGAGAACCGCTCCACTTGGATTTGGCAGTTTGCGGTGTCGATAGTAGTCGTGATGTGAAGACTCCAGCGTTGGATTGGGATAAACACAGTAAGAAGTCTCACAACACCAGGTTAGAGTCCAACCAATTTGGCCAGCAGAGGGCAGGGCACCTTCCTAAATGGTTTTTTTGCTTTGTGCACAAGCAGAAACAGGAATGTTCTCCACAAGCCCCCACCAAGAAGGCCTATGGCCACCACAGCATTTTTAAAGCCAAATTTTCATTCTGTCACCACCCCCCCCCACCCCCCCACCACCCAAGTCAGGTATTAAATCTGACTTGGTGTCAAACACATTCCCAGGAAGTTTGATTTAACCAACCTCTCCAGCTGGAGTTCCCTTCTGCAACTTGGATTCCATACATAGATCTTACCACCCCATAAGATTAGAGACCAAGGTCTTTTCTGAGACCTATTATCTGACCAATCTCACATTGAGGTTATTAGTCCCATATCAATCAAGGAGTGGTTTCGTTCAGTCCCAGATCCAGGATTTTCTTTATAAGATGGACACAGAATATAAATGTTAAGGATCAATTGTTCGAATTGCAAAATGAAGACAGCCAATTGTATGGTCTGGATTTTTATTCCTGTGTTGGGATTGACATATCTGGATATTTCTCAACCAGAGAAGAGTGGGCCATCAGCTTTTCATTCAGGAGTGGTGGGGTTTCCTGGGAACCAGGTTGGGCAATGTGGAAATGACTATGGAATATCCTGGTGTAGGTGCACTGGCAGTGAATCAAAGTTTTAGAAAAATGGTAAAATCCAAGCCCTCACCCTCCCTGGCCCATCTCTGCCAACCATCCCCCATGGCCCTTCATACATACTATGCTAACTTATACATCAGTCCATCAACCTTTATTGCTCCAAGCCAACTCAGTACAAAATTTTTGCCAATTCATGTTCCTCCTGCCACACCTCCCCCCTCCACCATCTTTTGGCTTTATACCTACCATACCTACACACTCAGTATCAATCATAGGTAGGCCTCAGGACCCATGCTGAGATTTAAAGTTTGAAGTACCTAGTGCAGACTTCGCCTTTTAAAAGATACACTATTAGGAAAAAGTACATTCCTTCAATTATGTTAACCATGATAACAATGAACATTTAGTTTAATTGCATAACCTCTTATAAAAAGAAGCATCGGAATTCACAGTCCTTGTTCAAAGAGTCCGTAGCCATTTTGAGCAGTCAAACAAACTGAAATGCCAAAAACCTAATTACAATAAATTGACCATTTTAAAATCAGTCATGATTTTAAATCAGTAATTCAGAAAATGGTAGCTCTAAGGTTTATGTCAATAGACAGAATTAAATAGTAATTAATCATTTTATTAATATTCAAGACAGTTTTTTCAAAGAATTAAAGGGTAGGAGTTTTAAATGCTATGACAGTACTCCCTTTGACAATTCATCTAGACACTTTGACAGTTCCAATGAGTTTCACAATTCCAATGGGTTTATGAACTTGTTACACACATCCGTGCCTACTTATAGCAATCCCAAAATGGCACCCTGGCTATCCAAGCAAATCCACAAAGTTCAGGCCTGCCTCTATGAGGTATAATCTGCCCACAGGCCACTGCATCATGATGATGCAAATCAGACACCTCTCCATCAAAATTACATATGAGGGAGCATCTGCTGATTCCAAAGGATAGCTGTCTCCCGTGAAATGCATATGCGCAATTCCTGATCTGGGCCCATTCTACCCCTGCCAAAATGGTACATGCCACATTCCAAGATGAGATTTCGGGGTTTGGGTCCCTTCTGCCATTTTCGCAACAGAGAGGCTCTCCAATATTGCGAAAATCCAGGTCTAAATCTACATAATCGTACATCAACAATTTTTAAAACTGCATGCATAGAACATCATGGGTGGATAACCTCATCCACAGTATAATTACTTTTAACTTTACTTCATCGTATCTTCAAATATTAAACCTAAAAAATGTAAAACCAGTAGTAAGTACAATTACATGATGCTGTAGTATGAAGCATGATATGCAATCACTTCTCATTTTTAGAATTAGACATCAGAAATTGCTGTGTCATATGCAGGCATATTATCCAAAAATCCAAAAGTTAAATCATTCAAAACAACAATATAAAAATTGTAAAAAGTATTGGAGACTAACAAAAAAATGCTTCCTTGTGCATTACTAAAACTTTACCAAATACAATGAACAATTTTACACTGACAGCAGCTGCTAAATGATTATGATACAATGAATGGTTTGACCTCATTGAATTTTACTGGATTGTTTCAACTTCTTGCAACAAAAAAGTTGCCTTAAATTCACATACAAAATATTTATAATGAAGTAATTAAAATTAAATAATTTCAAAACTATTACAAATTTCATATATAATACAGTGTTGATGCATGCATTCCTAAATTTATTTAGAAGATAAGGTATAGATTTATTTTATGTAGTGAAGTACAAACATTTGGCTGTGAATTCAGAGCACTTAAGGATTAGGCTCATTCGGAGGACGAAGTTTGCGTGTGTTGAAGTAGCACACGACTTGCTGAGGCAATTCAGCCAGCACACTTTGTGCAAGAGCTTCTTTCGTTGCCTGCGGAGATACAAAAGTTAATCCAATTAATGTAATAGCAGAATTTAATTTGAAATCTTAAATTAACAATTGTTTAAATGAACAAAGTTTCAAGTTTTTGCTCAAGATCATTGGCATTGCTACAAACATGAAGCCCAGAATCTTATCACTTTTCATACTGGCAGGATTTCTTCAAACACTGCAGTGAATGGAGATTTGGCTGGCTGCCAAATTTCTGACCTCGCTGCACTGGGATCGTGTCGTGGGCAGGTAAGATTGCATCCAAAATCTTTCATGACCAACACAATCGGACAGTTTAACAACATTTTATTCTCTTGCTTTAAAAAATGTTGACATACTTAAGTACTTTAATGAAAGTATGTGTAGTGTATCCTTTATCCGGAAATCGGAAAACCAAATGCTGCACGTTTTTTGAATCTCATGGACATTTGGCGTAAGAAATCCAGTTGTTTGTCTGCACCATTTATCTTGTGTTTTTTGTGATTAATGTCAAAAAGAAACTTATTTTAAGTACTCTATATTATTCACCTTATTTTTCTATTTTATTTAGACTACAACTTGCCCAAGTCTAGGCTATTGTAATACAAGCTAATTTGTGACATCCAAAAACTGAATTTTTTTTAAAAAAAACTTCATGTAAGGGATGCGAGAGGCTGGCTGATCTAGCATGCATTGCCCATCCCTAATTACTCTTGAACTGAGACACCTATCCAAATCAGAGACGAGGCCATTTACAAGTCAGCCACATTGATATGGATTTGGAGTCGGCCAGATCAAATAAGGATGGCAGGTTTTCTTCCCCAGAGGACATTACTGAACTACATATAGGTTTTTATGACAATCAACAATGGTTTTGCAGTCATCATTAGACTTTTAATTGCATTTTTTTTCATTGAATCCAAATTTCATGCTGTACCATGGTGGGATTTGAACCCGGGCTCCAAGAGCATTATCTTTGGTCTCTGGATTACTTATTTAGAGACAATACCACCAAGCCAAGTGTGATCAATCCCAAAAGTTTCGAATAAGGGATGCTTGACTTGTATCTGAAAATGTGATTATCATGAAAATAATAATAATCTAGTTCTCCACTTGTGTGTAACCCAATTTTAAATAACTGTTAATGACATTGAAAAACCATATAGAACCTTTTATTAGCTTAGTGAAGGTAACTATTTAAGCTTATGAGCTTTCTTGAAGTTCCACAAATGGATATGTAGAAATTCTCCATGTTGATTCAGGTGGGGAAATTTGTGGGTGGAACTGATCTTCAGCATAATGTTTTTTTTAAACCTATGCAAAATGTTTTTTTAAACCTATGCAAAATGTTTTTTTAAACCTATGCAAAATGTTTTTTTAAACCTAGGCAAAAGATCACAGAAACTCAATTTTGATTGGACGTAACCTTTCAGAGGGTCATTAATCTTTGAAATTTTCTCGGAGAGCAGTGAATGCTGGGTCATTGAAATATATTCAGGGTTCAGTTTGACAAATTTTAGATCTACAACGGAGTCAAACGTTATGGGAGATGGGAAGTGGAGTTGGCACTAAATTGGAATTAAGGATGCAACTCAGATTAGCCATGAGCTTATTGATTAGATGAGTACATTCAAAGGGTTAAATGATGTACTCCTACCATGTTCTTATGCTGCTGAAGGCATCATCCAACACCTTGAGATTTGATTAATCCAACACTCTCTTCAGCTTATACCAGCAGTAAAGCACTGCTGCCCAAAATTTAATTCACACACATTTCCTTTATTCATCTTCACTCTCCTACATTGGCTCCCAGTCCAGCAATGCCTTGATTTGGAAATTCTCGCCCTTGTTTTATCATAGATAGAATCCACAGTGCAGAAGAAGGCATTTGGCCCATCAAGCTTGCACCTAAGACAATCCCACCTAGCCCATATCCCCATAGCTCCACATATTTACTCTCCTAAGCCCTCTGACATTAAGGGGTAATTTATCATGGCCAATCAACCTAACCTGTATCTTTGGAACATGGGAGGAAACTGAAGCATCTGGGGGAAACCCACATACACACAGGGAGAATTTGCAAACTCCATAATAACAGCGACCCAAGGCCATAATTGAACCCAGGCCCTTTGCGCTGTCGTTAGCACCAGGCCTCTGGTTTTTAAATCCTTACACGGCCTCACTATGTCCGAGCTTTGTAACCTCCTCCCGTCCTAAAACCTTGTGAAACCTCTTGAATTTTTCTAATTTTGCTGCTTTGCACATACCCAATTTTCATCAGTTCATCAATGATAGCTGTTCTTCACTTGCCAAGACCCCAAGCTTTGGAGCTCCCCCTCCCCAAGCCTACCTGTCTTCCTTTCAGAAACTCATTCAGACTTAAATCCATTGTACTAATACTTTATGTAGCTCAGTATGAAATTCTGTTTGCTAACACCCCTATATAGTTCTTTGGAATATTTTACAGCAATGCAATATAAATGTTAGTTATTGCTGCAGTTGTACTAGATGCCCCTGAGCTATGTAAACGGTCATAGTAAAAATTTATTTTTAATGAATTTAATGAATTTTACAATTGTTTTAAGATGCTAATTTAAATTTGCAATGATCTGGAAATGGGGTTTGAACTGCACCTTGGACCACCAATAGGAAAGGCAAGATAGAAGCTATTACAGTAAATGAACTGGCGACATTTACACAGGTAGGCATGGATATTCGCCAAAAATTCTCTCTCCATGCATAAATGTTTACACAAAATCGGTTTTCACAACAATTTTTAAAACACAAGATAAAATTAATCCTTGTAAGTAGTGCAATCTTGTTATACCGTAACTATGCAAGACTTACATTATGAAACTTTCTAAATGGCACAAACTGGACAATATCTCGGATAGCTATTTCCCCAGTGGGCGATTTAAGAACACATTCATCACCGTCCAGAAATTCCATGGCACTGAAATCTGCTCCACCCACACCAACAATGATGATTGACATTGGCAACTTAGCAGCATTAACAATGGCCTGCCTTGTATCATCCAAATCTGTTATCACTCCATCTGTGATGATCAGGAGGATGAAATATTGCTGTTAAAGAAAAGGAAAATGCAATCAATATGCATTTTATATCAATAAATTTAATGGACACACAGTTTGAAATACGTAGTATAAGTGCGTTTATAGTACAAATGTAATAACATCATACAATAATTTTGCTTCACATCATTGCTAACCCATTGCCAGGAGTAGAAATCATGGGTGAAATTTTATACTTGGGAATGATGGAGATATTAAACGGGTGCAGCGGCAGCGTGGGGAACTCACAGAGATTCAAATGCATCTTGTTCAGATTTGGGTACAACATTTTAAGAAAGACAAAGTTTTGGAGAAAATATATACAATTTACTAAAATAATGTAAAAATGACAGGCTTCACATTATAAAAATAAAGAAACTGGAATTTGAAAGAGACAAACATTTGTAAAAGAATTGAAAAAACATATTGGGACAAAGCTGTGGAATGAAACCAACTGGACACCTTTTTTTGGGGAGCCAACACAGGCATGAAGGGCCAAATGGCCTCATTTCATGCAATAAATTCTATATATTTACTACAATTAAACTAATATTTAATTTCTAATTTACTTTTTAAATAGTTCTGAAATTATTGAAGTCAAAGAAAAATTCCCTTCTGTAGTCACAGCCAAAATTCAAATGACATTGCAGGGGTGAATGCTGGAAAATTCAGGTGAAGAATGGAAAGTTTTTAACCAGGAATTTGCTTGGTATGGAGGACATTAGCTATGAGGAGAGGTTGGAGAAACTTGGTTTGTTCTCACTGGAACAACAGAGGTTGAGGAGCAATCTGATAGAAATCTACAATATTACGAGAGGCATGCACAGAGTGGATAGTCAGAAGCTTTTTCCCAGGGTGGAAGAATCAATTACTAGGGGGCACAGGTTTAAGGTGCAAGGGGCAAGGTTTAAAGGAGATATAAAAGACAGGTTTTTTTTAAATACAGAAGGTGATGGGTACAGATACGATAGCGAGTTTTAAGGGGTGTCTTTACAAATACATGAATAGGATGGCAGTAGAGGGATATGATCCTCAGAAAGGCCAGGGGTTTCACTAGGGGCAGCATGGCAGGGTTGGAATGTCCCTGTTCCTGTGCTGCAATTTTCTTTGCTCTTTGTACTTTCCTTGTTCAGGCTGAAATTGTCTTCCTCAATGTCCACTCGTGCTTCCCTGCACACAATGTGCAAATGAGCTGATTGCTCACCAGATTTCCATCCTTTCCCTCCCAACTACTGTTTTCCAAGGCTGACAGGTAGTAGGTGGCAATAGGCCACAAATAGCAGCAACAGCTTCATTACAGCTGCTTCATAAGAACATAAGAAATAGGAGCAGGAGTAGGCCATCTAGACCTTCGAACCTGCCCCGCCATTCAATAAGATCATGGCTGATCTGAAGTGGATCAGTTCCACTTTCCCGCTTTCTCCCCATAACCCTTAATTCCTTTGTCTATCAGAACCTATCTACCCGTCACCTAAATATGTTCAGCGAAGTAGCTTCCACCATTTCAACGGGCAGAGAATTCCAAAGATTCACCACCCTTTGAATGAAGAAGCTTCTCCTCAACTCCGATCTAAACTGCCTCCCCCCCCCCGCTTATTTTGAGGCTGTGCCCTCTAGTCCTGCTATCCTTTCTAAGTGGGAAGAATCTCTCTACCTCTACTCTATATCCATCCCTTCTTTGTCTTATATGTCACTATAAGATCCCCCCTCAGCCTTCTAAACTCCAACGAGTACAAACCTAGTCTATTCAATCTCTCCTCATAGGCTAACCTCCTCATCTCTGGTATCAGCCTAGTGAACCCTCTCTGCACTTCCTCCAAGGCCAATATATCCTTCCGCAAATGCGGCCACCAAAACTGCACACAGTACTCCAGCTGCGGCCTCACCAGCACCCTGTATAGTTGCAGCAAGATTTTTATGTTCCCTATTTTTATGTTCTATCTGCCTAGCTATAAAGGCCAACATTCAATTCACCAGTTGGCCCTTATTACTACAATCTAGGCCAAAGCCATCAACAGATGCCTTCATTCTGACCTTCAGTGAGAACCTGTCTCATTAAGGATGTTCATTGCAAGCCTGTAGGCTTGCCCCTAATGATGGCCAGGGACTGTCACAGACATGCAATGTGTTTTAATCCAGAAAAATGGGATTGAGATTGGGAAGGTTTAACTCTGCTTTGATGGAACTCTGTCTCAAAGAGGAGTGCTCATCTCAAGATGTCTTGTTACCTTGTATAAGTTCTCAATTAATTTTAGATTATCTGTTCACGACGAAAAGCTTTACACATAAAATGAACTCCATAGCCGTTCCATCAGCCTCCAGCAGTGGAGTGAGAAAGGAATTAGGCTTCAAAGGCTCCATGCCAACATCTCTCTCTCTCTTTCCTTTAATGAAAGATAACAGAGATATTGTGTATAACTTTTTTTGACTAACCCCACTGCAATACTTCTCACAGTAATTGAAAATACTCAATTTGAGATTTGGGATGCCTCATCTCAGCGAAGATCATTGATCACATGCAGGTGAAAATCCACCACTTCGGCAAAAAAAAGAGGTCAGCTTGTTTCTTTAAGTCAGCACTGGTCACAGGTTCCATCTTAACCTGTGATGCTCCAGTCAATACTACTTTTAAACCAAATCAAAGTTTCTCATTTCTAACAACATAATGTCAGCCATGATGGTCACTGACATCATCATGCCATTCAATCTTCCATTTCTTCCATGGCTAAAGTATTCAAAACATGGACAGTAAAATTTTACTTCTTCAAGCATTTACCAGAAACTACTTATTGCTTGTTTGTATTGCTATTTTTTTTTAAAACAGTATGCACCAATATATTGGCACAAATAGTATATTGCTTTAGAAAATTAAATTATTTCATTATTGTAACAATAGTAGCTTCCTAAGATAAAGCTCATCAAAAAAAAAACTGAACAACACAATAGTGCCTTTCACAGTAGATCCTGAATTTTTTTCTGCGGGTCCTTGATGGAAAGGGACTTCACTTGTACACAGAGAAATACTCACTGACGCTATCGGCTGCTGTGCTGCTGCAGCTGCAAAGCCTGCCACATGGTTTATAATGGGCGAAAAGTTCGTAGGTCCGTGGAGCTTGACTTGAGGCAGGCAGTTACGATAGGCATCAACTATCCCCTCCACTCCTACCAAACACAGAACATAATGAAACATCAAATTTCATGCAAAAAAGAGAACTTATCATTGTCACCACAACCTGTAGTCCAGTAATTGACTAATTTTGCAGAACAAACTACTCAAAATGCAATTCCATTTTTAATACTTCATAAAACCTTTTATAGAAGTATCAGTTAGATAACATGAGATGAAAAAGAATTACCTGCATTTATATAGCACCTTTCATGGCCTCAGCTCATTCCAAAGTGCTACACAGGCCATGAAGTATTTTGGCAGTGTACTTTGGGTGATAATGTAATAGAGGAAGTTATTGTCTCTAGACTAGTAATCCAGAGACCTAAAGTAAGGGCCCATGTTCAAATCCCACCATGGCAGGTGGTGAAATTTGAATTCAATAAAAATCTGGAATTGAGTGTCTAATCACTCAAGTCTAATGGTAACCATGAAACCACTGTCAATTGCTGTAAAGACCCATCCAATTTACTAATGTCCTTTAGGGAAGCAAATCTGCCATCTTTACCAGGTCAAGCTTACATGTGACTCTAGATCCACAGCTGTGTAGTTGACTCTTAAAAAAGTGTCCTCTGAAATGGCCCAGCAAGCCATGTAGTTCAAGGCAAACAGAGATGGGCAAAAAAAATGGGCAGCACGTTAGCACAGTGGTTAGCACTGCTGCTTCACAGCTCCAGGGTTCAATTCCCAGCTGAGGTCAATGTCTGTGTGGAGTTTGCACATTCTCCTCATGTCTGCATCTGTTTCCTCCCACAGTCCAAAGATGTGTAGGTTAGGTTGATTGGCCATGCTAAAATATTGCCTCTTAGTGTCCTGAGATGTTGGGGTTAGAGGGATAAGTGCGTAAATATGTAGGAATATGTGGGTAGGGCCTGGGTGGGATTATGGTCAGTGCAGACTCGATAGGCTGAAGGGTCTTTTTCTGAATTGTAGTGTTCTATGATTTTATGATTCCAAAAGTTACAAGGACATGATGAAGTGAGCAACTGGATTAGTTTTCAGTTACTCTAACAAGAGCCAGCACAGATATAATACTGAAATATTATTCTTTATAATGTAAAATCCAATGTTTTCACCTATGTTTACCACAACATCTTTCATTTCTGTAGCACCATGCATAAAAACATCTGAAAGTGGTTCACAGAGACGCTATCAGATAGAAATAGATTCAAGTCAAAGACTGAGATGGTGAAGTGACCAGCAAGTATCAAAGAGATGTGTTTTAAAGGAGGGTCTTAAATGAAGAAGAGTTTGTAGGATTGGAATCATAGAACATAGAACATAGAACATTACAGCACAGAACAGGCCCCTCGGCCCTCGATGTTGTGCCGACCAAAATAAAAAGCAATGCTCCTCCAAACTAAACCATTCCCTTCTCTTCCATATACTTATCAATTAACCTCTTAAATGCCACCAAACTTGGCGCATCTACAACAGCTGCAGGCAGGGCATTCCACTCCCTAATCACTCTTTGAGTAAAGAACCTACCTCTGATATCCGTCCTATAACTCATACCCCTTAATTTAAAGCTGTGTCCCCTCGTGCTAGCTTTCTCCATCCTAGGAAAAAGGCTATCACTGTCCACCCTATCTAAACCTCTAATCATCTTATATGCTTCAATAAGATCCCCTCTTAGCCGCCTCCTTTCTAACGAAAACAACCTCAAATCCTTCAACCTCTCTTCATAGGACCTGCCCTCCATACCAGGCAACATCCTGGTAAACCTCCTCTGTACCCTCTCCAATGCCTCCACATCTTTCTTATAATGTGGGGACCAGAACTGCACACAATACTCCAAGTGCGGCCGCACTAGAGTTTTGTACAGTTGCAACATGATGCTGCGGCTCCTAAATTCAATCCCCCTACCAATAAAAGCTAAGACTCCATATGCCTTCTTAACAACTTTATCCACTTGACTGCCTACTTTCAGGGATCTATTGACACATACACCAAGATCCTTCTGTTCCTCAACACTATTAAGAGCCCTACCATTAGCCCTATACTCTACACATTTATTGTTCCTGCCAAAGTGCATTACCTCACACTTTTCCACATTAAACTCCATTTGCCACCTCTCGGCCCAGCTCTGCAACTTGTCCAAGTCACTCTGTAAACTAAAACACCCCTCTTCACTATCTACCACTCCACCAACTTTAGTGTCATCTGCAAATTTACTGATCCATCCCTCAATACCCTCATCCAGATCATTTATAAAAATTACAAACAGCAGGGGCCCCAAAACAGACCCCTGAGGCACACCACTCGTCACCGAACTCCACGATGAATATCTCCCATCAACCACCACCCTCTGTCTTCTATCTGCCAGCCAATTCCTAATCCAATTAGCTAAATCACCCTCTATTCCACACATCTGCATTTTCTGTAGAAGTCTTCCATGGGCCACCTTATCAAACGCCTTACTAAAGTCCATATATACTACATCAACCGCCTTACCCCCATCCACCTCTTTGGTCACTTTCTCAAAAAACTCAATGAGGTTAGTAAGGCATGACCTACCCTTCACGAAACCATGCTGACTATCCCCAATCAATTCATTTCTCTCTAAATAACTATAAATCCTATCCCTAATAATTCTCTCCAATACCTTGCCCACAACAGAAGTAAGACTCACTGGCCTATAATTCCCTGGAAGGTCTCTCTTCCCCTTCTTAAACAATGGGACCACATTCGCTATCCTCCAGTCCTCCGGAACCACACCCGTAACCAACGAGGACCTGAAGATCAGAGCCAGAGGCTCTGCAATCTCCTCTCTTGCCTCCCAGAGAATCCTAGGGTAAATCCCGTCCGGCCCAGGGGACTTATCCAACTTCAAACCCTCGAGAATTTCTAACACATCCTCCCTATCTACTACAATACTTCCCAATTTGCAACCCTGTACCTCAGTGTTCTCCATAGCTACATTTCCAGCACTCTGCGTGAATACCGAAGAGAAATATTTATTCAGTGTCTCACCAATCTCTTCAGGCTCCACGCACAACTTCCCACTGCTGTCTATGACTGGCCCTAATCTTGCCCTAACCAATCTTCTATTCTTAACATATCGAAAGAAAGCTTTAGGATTCTCCTTAATCCTATCAGCCAACATCTTCTCGTGTCCCCTCTTAGCTCTCCTCAATTCACTTTTTAGCTCCTTCCTGGCTAATCTATAGCTATCCATTGCACTAACTGAGCCTTCAAGCCTCATCCTGACATAAGCCTCCTTTTTCTTCTTAACCAGCAAATCAACTTTTTTCGTACACCAAGGCTCTCTTACTCGACCATTTCCTCTCTGCCTGACAGGGACATACTTATCAAGGACTCGCAGCAGCTGCTCCTTGAATAAGCACCACATTCCAGATGTTCCCAGTCCCTGTAGTTTCCTAGTCCAATCTATGCACCCTAATTCTCTCCTGATGGCCTCATAATTACCCTTCCCCCAGCTATAACTACTGCCCCCAGCTTCATGCCTATCCCTGTCCATCACTAAGGTGAACGTAACCGAATTGTGGTCACTATCACCAAAATGTTCACTAACTTCCAAGCCTAACACCTGGTCTGGCTCATTGCCCAGCACCAAATCCAATGTAGCCTCACCTCTAGTTGGCCTATCTACATACTGAGTCAAAAAACCTTCCTGCACACTCTGTACGAAAACTGACCCCTCATGTTGTATCTTAATCTGAATGTTTACAAAGTAATTTTCCAAAACTGAATCTCATATAAAGAAATTGAACCATATTCTATTCAAGTAAAGTGAACCATAAAGAGGTAGCTGAAATACCATTTTTCTTTCTCCTAGCATCAGTGCTCACAGGTTGCAAGCAAATAGTGTTAGCAGCACGGCATAATCATTATCATTTCGCACCATATGCTACACTAATTTTATAATTTAGCATAACACTAAGCATTTAAATCAAATAATCCTTGCATATTCAGAACTATATGACAACTTTTCATAGTGCAATTAAGTACATAATACTTTATCCTTTACTTTATCTTCTGTAGTCACAAAATATACAAACACTTTCAAATAATTCAAAGTAATATTACTCCATTATGAAACCCTTTTATGTTTTCAAACACAAATGAAAAATGATGCAACCTTCCTCACAGTGTATAACTTAAGTAAATAGAGTGGATTTTCAAATGGTTTGGGACTTTGACTCTTTTATTAACTACATTTGACCAACCCTATGCTAATCATGAGACCTCAGTGCTACAAAATATCTCCATCTTGACCAATACTATTAAACATTAATTTTCAGAAGTAGTTTTGTATTGCCACAACTGTAATTTTAAAACATATTAAAAATGTAACAACAGAGAAATGTCATACCTGCACAGAATGGATTAGTAGGGTTGAAATTTAGTGGAAATTCATGCGATACCTACATTGGAGAGAAAAACCATCTAAGTATAAATAAGTCACAAAATGTAAAATGAAATTAGCAACACCTTTCATTAATTGGTCCATACTTACCTGCCAATTAGGGGGTATCTGTGCACCAAATCCAAACGCAGGGAACAACTTGTCTCTAAAATAATCATAATCAGACATTCACCAGTTAATTGATAGCAAGGAAACATATAACCAACAAAAAGTTACAACAGATATTATTAAACGTTCATCTAGCATTGCATCTCTATCATTTACACTGCAGACCAAATTGCTCCAGCTCACAGTTCACAATGCCACCACTTTCTTATACATGATGAGAGGTAAACAAAGAACTCCACCTTGGTGAAATTATGAACACGGTTCATAAATTAAGAGTACTAGACTGGATTGAGGATTAGCTGACTGACAGAATGCAGAATGTTGAGATAAACGGATCCTTCTCTGACTGGCGAAATGTAACTAGCAGTGCGTGTCGGGGTCAGTCCTCGGACTTCCAGTGTTTACAATCTATATAAATGACTTACAAGCAGGAACAGAATGTAATATAGCCGAATTTGCAGATGATACTAAAATAGGCAGGAAAGCAGGCAGTAAACAGGATATAAAGTTTCTACATTCAGATGTCGATATGCTAGGAGAATGGGCCAAAATTTGGCAGATGGCATTTTAATGTGGATAAGTGTGAGGTAATCCATTTTGGCCAAAACAATAGGCAAATTATTACCCAAATGGAAAGCAGATCAAAATGCATCTGGACAGAGGGATTTGCATGCCTACGTTTGTGAATCGCATAAAGTCGATATGCAGGTGCTGCATGTAATATAAAAAGCAAATGGATATTGGCATTTATTGCAATGGGACTGGAATGTAAAAGTAAAGATGTGTATTGAAATTGTATAAGATGTTGGTGAAACCACATCTGGAGTATTGTGACCAGTTTTCATCTCATTATTTGAGGAAGGATGTGGTAACATTGAAGACAGTTCAGAGATTCACCAGATTGATTCCAGGGATGTATGAGAAGAGATTAAACAGTTTGGACTTAGACTCACTGGAGTTTAAAAGGATGAGAGGGGATCTGATCAAGATATAGAAAATTTTAAAAAAGATTGATAAAGTAAATGTAGATCAAATGTTTACTTTTATAGGACATTCTAGAACAAGGGATCACAGGTATAGATGAGGTATTGAGAGGCGATAGATTTAAAACTGTGATGATGAGAATTGTTTCTCACAGAGAATTCTGAATTTGTGTAACTCACTGCCCATAGTGCAGCGGACCCTGAATCATTGAATGGTTTCTAAAGGGAGTTAGACATATTGCTAATAAAAAAAAGAAAGAGGAATATGGGGAACAGGTGGGGAGGTAGATTTGAGTCCGGCGAGAGATCAGCCATGATCTGATTGAATGGCGAGCACGCTCAAAGGGCTGAATTTGCCTATGTTTGCTCCTAATTCCCATGTTCAGATGATTCAACGGAAATCAGACATAATATTCCTGACCTCAAAACAATTTTAAACTTTCAAGTTCCCATGGAACTGCTAAAGGCAAGGCTAAATTCCTCCCACAGGCTATAGAGTGAGTTTTTATTATATAAGGGATTAAAAAGCTAACTGTTCAAATTAAATAGTGTTCTAGAATTAGAAATGATGAACAAAGAAAATGAATTAGAGGTATATAAATGATAAAGCACAAAATATAAAGGTTATCTTGCTCTAGTTCTCATTTATTCATCACAAGGATAATGAGGGAAAGGCCTGGTCAGAAGTGCTCACATTCCAAAAACAAATTTTAAAACGTGTAGAAGATTATTGCACTGAAGTGGCAAATGATAAGGGAGAAACAAGTTCTCTATAATTTGTTTGTAGATCGACGAATCTAGCAAAAATGTTATTTTATTTTGTAAATTAGTCAGGCCAATTGCTTTTTGTGATATATATTAACTTCTTGGGGTCAGAATTTTGCTGCTGAGGCAAGTAGTTCAAGCCAGGACCCAGTTTCGTTTAAAGAGCCCCAAATCAGATGATTCTCACTCTGGTAAGGCAAGTGCAAAATCAAGTCAGGCTTACCAACTCAGGAAACAGATCAGAGGTTGCCATGTAGAGAGGCATGTGCCAAGGCAGGCTGGTTAGAAGGCCTACCATGGTTCTCTGGCACTTCATCCCAACTGCGACAAAAGCAGCTAGATGCTGCAGCCACAACTTTTCACAGTCCCTCAACCCTCCTACCAGTGCACCTCATTCTGCATTGTTGGCTAAGAATCCAAATGAATAAAAGTGAGGGCTCAGCAAGGATTCAGTTTTGACACTCAAAATGAATTGTTAGCGAACAGATTCATTTTGCTAGGAAGAAAAAGACAGGCAATATGAACCAAATGCTACAATTTTGTAGGGGGCGAAGGAGCACAGATACCAACGAGTGACAAGGCACACAGAGAAAGAGTTTTTAAAAAATGGTACACAGGATCCCAGTCTTTATAAATAGACAACAAGTAAACAAACATAAACAAAGAAATGAACACTGATTCTACCACAACTATATATTATGTCCAATTCTAGGTACCATATTTTATGAAGAATATGAAGGCCTTGGAGAGGATGCAAAGAAGATTTAGTACAATGTCTCCAGTTAAGTAGATGAATTGGAGGTCTTAAGGTTGTTTTTATCAGAGCAGAAAATGTTAAAAGGAGATTTGATAGAGATATTCAGAAGCAGGGATAGTACATAACGGAGGCCGCAGGGATCTTGCCTATTGGCTGAATGGCCGGCAAGAGGCCAACATTGCCTCTATCAAGGACATTGGGGCTAGAAATGTTGCACATCAAGATCAATCAGCCAATCTGAGATGTTATTTCTGCATCACTTGGGGGGGAGGGGGAGGGAGGTGTGGTGTACATAGTGGTTCATGTAGTTATGTCAGGGAGGTTGTTGGAACATCATCAACAAGGATATGGGAAGGGGAGAGTGGCTTTCAGCAGGCACTTCCTTCCCGCTGCCAAGTCCTTTATCAACCACTGAGTCCAGTTCAGAGAAGCTCTCTCCAGGCTCCTGCATACAATCCATACATGATTTGCTTTTCAGGCTCCCCACAAGGCAGGACCTCCCCACTAACCTTGTCACTGGCTGAATACCACCAACAGCAAGGTTAGGTCCTCACATGAGTATTAACAACATTAAATTCTGCCTCATGGACAATGTAAACAGAGCAAATAGTAATAAATATTCCCACTGGTGAAAGGATAGCAAACTATAGGCTGCAGAGTTAAGATGATTGGCAGAAGAACAAAAAATGACATAAGGGAAATCTTTTTGATGCAACAAGTGGTTACGATCTTGAATGCCCTGTCTAAATGTATGGTGGAAATGATTCCAATGTCACTATTCAAACGGGAATTACGTAAGTACTTGAAAGGCTACTAGGAAACCGTAGGGAAGTAAAACAAACTGTGTTGCTCTTGCAGAGAGCGAGTACAGACTTGACTGGCTGAATGGCCTCCCTCTGTGCTGTAATAATTGTATGATTCTAGTAAAAGAATGAGCAATTATTCAAATAGCCACATCATACAATATCTTCAGCAGTCTGTTCACATAAAATGGCCACAGTTGCATTAATAGCTGGTTTCAGTTCATGTGGTAATTACTAAGCTGTCCACATGGAACAAAGATGTACATTTACATGGCACAGTAAGCTAAATTTTAATGCGCCAAAACTATAGAGACCCATGTCAGTAATTTTAGCAGCATAATCTACTGAAATACTTCTAAAAATAACCTGAGCCATGGAACAAGAGGCAAATCTATTCTGAGGATTTATAGCCAACTAGCTGAATAAGTATAAAACAATAAATGGAATTTAGTGTTGGTGATTAATCTCCCACAGATTGGAATCTTTTATCGCTTCTCTCTAGGAAGGCCACCTAAGGTTAGCAGCTCTCCTATGCCAACAATATGGCAAATCTCGGTCCAACATTTAGGCCTTCAACAGGGGTTGATATTGCATCCCTGGAGAGACAGAGAGAGAGAGAGAGGGAGGTATGCAGAGATGCAGTTCATAAAGATAGGGTGGGGGGGGGGGGGGTCATTTTTGGTGAGGGGAGGGGAGTCAGAAACAAGGTTTTTCAGCAGGCTTCCTCTTCCCAAGACAGAGTCTTTTGATTAGGTATCGCGTGTCCAAGATTAAGAGATCCCCTACTCAAAAATGCTGCAGGAAAACCGAATAGGTTTTGCCATGCTGTACAGTCTCCCTATGTGCTACACTAATCATCCGTGGTGGTCAGATCAGGCCCTTTAGCGGCATATTAAGGGCCTCAAGATCTCTCCAAACAGTGAGACTGTCCTCCGCTTCTCCTGCGCTGAGTTTCATCGGGAAGAAGCAGGATCACATCCTGCAATTTTCCCTAATTAACTGCTGCCCCCGTCCCAATTCCAAACTTGCCTTGAGGAGCACCACATCCACATCATGCAACCCAATGATACACTCATCATCCCTCTCTCACTAGCTGCCTACCCATTCCCAGATACGGGAGGTGGGGCAGTCACATACCAACCAACCCAACAAGGTGGGGAAGTCACATACCAACCAACCAAACAAGGTGGGGCAGTCACATACCAACCAACCCGACATGGTGGGGCAGTCACATAGCAACCTGTTGCCATCAGACCTTTGAATAGACCTACCTCGCACTAAGTTGATCTTGCTCTAAACCTTAGCTATAATTGTAACGCTACATTTTGCAGTCTCTCCTCTCTTTCTCCATGAACGGTATGCTTTGGCTGTATAGCATGCAGGAAACAATACTTTTCACTGTATACATGTGACAATATTAAATCAAAATCAAAAAAGGAAAGTCTTAGTCTTTATGTGAGTGATCAACGACCAGAGCAACTAGCAACTAACCAAATGATGTGGAGATGCCAAATAACAGAACAGGGAGACACAAAAGCCTATTATTGGTCACAGATATTATTTCCCAGGTGAACAGTTCACCACACTTACAACAAGAAAGTAGCCCATCAAACCCATTGCTTGGCTGACTGCTCTAACTTGATATTGCACACAGTATCAATTTCAGCATTATGAGATTTCACATTTCAAATATTGAATGATATTCCTGGCAGCAAGTTCTTATTCACTTAGGGTTCAACAGCAAAATGCAACCTATTGATAGATCAGTTGTAGAACCAATCCGTCAGATTATGTTTTATGAACCCATGTTATTTCCAATTCCATTTCACCACCACCCACTAAAACAGGTTAATTAACAAGTGTATCATAAGGTCTGTGTAAATCTATAACTGCACAGCTAAACATGAATCAAAATTAAACCTGTTAAAATTTACATGTTGTGTTTCATGCAGGTGCCTATTCATTCCTCTCATTACATACAAAAATTAAATCATTTCCATTTGGAACACAACTAATTACAATTTCTACAAAATGCAGAAGCTAAATGCCTATCAAAATGGTCTGCAAAACATACATTAACTTGAGAACTAATGTATGACAATTTATGCAAGAACTGGCAGGAGTGTGTGAAGATTTAAATATGAAAATTAGAGAATTGACACAGGCTGTGTTGAATTCTTTGGATCCGTTTCTTAATCACCAGCTTGCATGAGGTTTAACAGAACCACTAGTGAATATACAAACGTACAAATTAGAAGCAGGAACAGGCCACTAAACCCCCTCAAATCTGGCTTGCCAATGAATAAGATCATGGCTGATTTGATTGTAACCTCAACCCAAATTCCTGCCTACCCTGATAACGGCTCACTCCCTTGTTAATAAAGAATCTTTCTAGTTCTGCCTTAAAATTATCCAAAGACTCTACTGCCTTTTGAGGAACAGAGTTCCAGAGACTTATGACCCTCAGAGGGGAAAAAAATTTCCTCTTCTCTGTCTGGAAGAGAATCCCATTTTATCTAAACAATGACCCTGAGTTCTACATTCTCCAACAAGAGGAAACATCGGGCCTGAATTTACCAATGTGTCGTGTCCATTTTCAGGCACAAAAACTTGGTTAAGTCGAATGTGAGGCAAGTAGCACAATCCATGCCCATCTCTACACCAGTTCCCCTTTTACCAAGGCCCAAAAACGGCTGTGATCAGGACCATGCGCGAAACAAGCATGACGGCCATTTAAATTCATATGTATAGATTTAAATTGATTTAATGAGCTGCATGCTCAACTTTACCAGCACTTCCCCTTTAGCATCACGTTTGCCCATCCAGAATCAGCATGAAACAAACAAGCTCCACATAAGTCCGATTCAGGTGCTCCATCATTGAGGATTAGTGAGGAGGTAAGTGCTGAGCATTTGACAGCTCTCTGCTTGCTATCGAGGAGATGAGGGGGTCTGCCATCCTGCCTGAGATCAACAGGGGGAAAGAGGGGGTCTGCTGCCACGCTGCCTGAGATTAGTTGGTGGTGGTGGTGGTGGTGGTGGTGGGGGCCTGCGATCAGTCTGGGTGGCAGAGGTGTGGGGAGGATAATGGGTCTGTAATGCTGTGAGGGTGAGGCAATGTCTGTGGGGGCAATGGGGAGGCACTATTCGGCCCGGGAGGGAAGCAGCATTTTTTTTTTATTTTTGTCTGCTCATATGCAGTCGGAGGCACTGATTGGAGCTGCAGGATTTTGGGTGCGTTCTGCCCCACTCACAGGTTTGTGCAGCGCCATTTGGCCTCACTGATATTTTTGCAAGCAGAGTGCATAAAGGGGCACCTGAGAACAGGTCTAAAAGTCGGATCTGAAACACTCCCAGTTTCTCGTCTGCCCAGCACTCAGAATAAAAATGGTAAAATAGGGCCTATCCTCTCCACATCCACACTCTCAATACCCTTCAGGATCTTAAAGGTTTTTCTCAAGTCATCTCTCATTCTTCTACGCCCGAGTGGATACAAATCTAACCGAACCTTTCTTCATAAGACAATCTACCCATGTCTGTTATTATTCAAGTAAACTGTCTCTGAAGTGCAACTAATGCATTTACATCTTTCCTTAAATAATGAGACCAGTACTGTACACATTGGTCTCACTAACACACTGTACAACTAAAGCATAGCATCCTTACTTTTGTAATCATTTCCGTAGTACCACAGAATCCCTAGTGTGGAAAGAGGGCATTCGACCCATTAAGTCTCCAAAAGTACATTTTACCCAGGCCCACCCCCACTACTCTATTGACGTAACCCTGTGCATTTACCTTCGCCAATCTACCTAACCTGCACAAATTTAACACTAAGGAGTAATTTAGCAAGGCCAATTCACCTAACGTGCACATTTTTGGACTGTGGGAGGATAACAATAAGAACTCTTACAACACCAGGTTAAAGTCCAATCTTGGGCTTTAACCTGGTGTTGTGAGATTTCTTACTGTGTTTACCCCAGTCCAACACCAGCATCTCCACATCTGTGGGAGGAAGCCAGAGCACCTGGAGGAAAGCCACAGGAAATTTCCTTGCAATAAGCAATAATATTCTATTAGCTTTCCTAATTACCTACTGTATCTGCACACAAGCTTTTGTGATTCATGCACTAAGACAATCAGATTCCTCTGCATCTCAGAGCTCGACACCACTTCACTAATAAAATAAGCTTCTTTTTTATTCTTCCTGGCCAAAACCAACAATTTCACGTTTTCTCACATTAAGTGTATTTATTAATGTCACAAGGAGGCTTCCATTAACACTGCAATGAAGTCACTGTGAAAACCGCCTAGAAAGAATTTGGCATGGCCAATGCACTAACCAGCAGATCTTTCAGACTGCGGGAGGAAAGCCATGCTGATGCAGGGAGAATGTGCAAACTCCACACAGTTAGTGATCCAACCTGGGAATCGAACCTGGGCCCTGGCACTGTGAGGCAGCAGTGCTAACCACTATGGCACTGATTACACTCATTTTTGCAGATTTTTGTCAGCTCCTTCAACTTATATCCCTTTGTAGCCTCCTTACATCTTCTTCACAACTTACTTTCCTACCTATCTTTGTGTCACAGGCAAATATAGCAACCAAAGCATCAGTCCCTTCATCCAAGTCACTTATATAAATTGTAAATCGTTAAGGCCTCAGAACTGATCCCTCTGATTCACATCCTGCAAACCAGGAAAAGATCTATTATGCCTGTTAAGTAGCCAAGCTGCAATCCATATTATTATCCATTAAACCACTGACATATTATTTTATCCCAAGAATACTTAGAACGTGAACTCAGTACCATAAGGAATATTTGAGGAAATAGCGTACATGTGTTCAAGAGGATGTTAGATAAACATATGAGGGAACAAGGAACAGAAGTGTATATTGATGGGGTTAGAGGCAGAATAGTGAAGGTTTGTGGAACATAAAGAACAGCATGGTTCTCTCGGACCAAATAGCGTGCTTCTCTGCTGTAAATATTTTGTAATATAAATTTGTATTTCACAAGACCTTAGAAATAAAGGCTCTATTGTTTCTCTTAAAATGTGCAGCTAAAATTCAAATTTGTATTGGGAATTAGAATGACTAAAAATGACAAAGTCGTTATTCACAATTCGGTATCTGGATCAGTTAATGATCAACTGCTGCCTCACAGCGATAAGGACTCACGTTCAATTCCAATCTCGAGTGACTATCTGTTTGAAGTTGGCACATTCTCCCCATGCAAAGATTGACACCTTTAAAAACAGCTACAAAGAACTGCCATGTAAAAATAAGATTCCTTTGTGGAGGAACAGAAAGCAAAATTCTGATCTCACACTTTCCAGCCACCCCTTTTTTTAAAAAAATGGGAAAATAACTGGTAAAATTTTGGATCAGTTCACCCACACGTCCACAGGGCAAGGAACTAGGAGTAGCCCAAGGATATCAAGAAAATTGGTTGCATAATAAAAGGCAAACAGCCAGACTGATAAAAAAAAACAGGAATGCATTACGTATCGTAGTCTTGAATGATCATTCCAACAGACCAGATTGCCATCAGGTATTCATTAAATCCATTAGGACTTATATAATGTAGAGAATCAGGTTTGCGAGGATCTCCATTTGAGCCTGTGAAATCAATACCAACCTGCAATTAAGAAGCAAGAAAACATTTGCTAGAAATTATTTTAAAACAAACACAAATAATTAATGTAGCCCGATCAATGTTAAACGGAGTTCATGTTTGTTGAATTATGAGCAGAAGCCCTCAACTTTTGTTCCCTTAGGACTACATTTATTTGATCAAAAACTGAAGCTAGTTTTTATTTTAAGTTTTCCCTTAATGAGCATGCTTCAAATTCATAGAATCATAAAGTGCCTACAGAGTAGAAGGATGCCTTTCAGCCCATTGAGCCTACACTGACATCAATGCCATCCAGGCCCTATCCCTGTAACCCCATGTATTTATCTTGCTAATCCTCCTAACACTAAAGGGCAATTCAGCATGGCCAATCAACCTTACCCACATATCTTTGTAACGTGGGACGAAACCAGAGCATCAAGAGGAAACCAAAGCAGACACAGGGAGAATGTGGCAAACTCCAAAAAGACAATTGCCCAAGATCCCTGATGCTGAGAGGTAGCAGTGATAACCACTGTGCCGCCGTCCCACCCAATTAATAGAATAAATTAAACAGTTATTTGCTTTACTATCCAATAAAAGTGAAATTATTAAATATAAAAATTAATTTGGTATTACCATGATTTGTAATATGTTTCCACGATCTAAAGCACCCAGTAGGGAGTGCATCTCTAGCAAGCCCAAGTATGAAGCACATGATTTTTCCAAAAAAGTCATTTGGGTTTCATTTTGCACTCAGCTGTGAAGGAGCTACACTAACTTCAAAGAAAGCCGCCCACAAAAGGTTAGTGGCCTCCAAAGTATCAATTTCCCCATTCTTAACATGGCTTTCAATCTGACACCATTCACTAGGGATCCAAGGTGTTCGATATCAGTGAAGCTAACAAGGAGGCCGAAGAACCTCAGATCGAAGCATTCTCACTGATGGAACATCAGGATGTAAAAAGCACAGACTGTAACTCAATTTTCAATTATTTTTCTGAAAGCAAAATAAAGATTGGAATCTATACATGACTTTAAAGTGAAAACTGAAGTGTCATAAACTTGAAAAACTGAAATAATTCTTTTCCAGATCAGTAAATTATTATGGAATGAAGAGAATGGCATTCTACGCTTACAAAATCAATTTTCTCATGAGCAAAATATTGTTTAGAACACCATTTAAAGTTTATTTACCATTCATTCAAGGCTGAACATTATTAATTCTTTTTACAGCAAGAATAGTGTACAAAATATTGATGTTCATGTCAATTCACTGATTTTGTGCTGACAGTATCTCTGAAGATTAAACAGTGCATTCTGTGGAGGAATCGTGACCACTGACAACAACTTGTGGATTTCTACATTTAACTAAATTTCTGTTAGTTTCAAACTGTAAGGATAATCAGGGAATTACGGTGGCGGGGGGATTTCCCATTCCATTTTCAGCTGGCGAGAACGAAGGAGAAAGCGGAGAATTGAAGGGATTCCCAAAACAGCCTTTACCCTGCCAGATTTCCCCCACTCAATTGTCTCTACCCCTCTACAGTGACATAATAGAATTCCCGCTATGCAATGAAGGAAAGCCAATTTGAATACATTTTAATTTAACTAGCAGGCATCCACACTCTAACTTCCTTCTCTATATACGAAAGTCCTCTTCCCTTTGGCGGCATGCCATCAGGTCAGTGGGGTTCACAACAAAGCTTTTAAAATGGGTAACTGATGAACAGAACCAGCCAGTTACACGCAGCATTCAGAAGGGTGAGGATCATACCCAGGCGGTAACCTGGCACTGCCCCCTGGGGCTAGACTTCCATGTCCACCTGGGGGTGGGGAGGGGGCGCGGTCTGGAGTTGGAACACGTTTGTGTCCGCTGGGTGATTTCTTTTTCTCTTGTTTTATATAAGAGAGGCCTTTCTTTTAGAACCAGATTTGCTGGTTCATTCAGACTCTGGCCCACCAACATAACAATGTGGGATCATGCCCAGGCAGTACCTTGGCACTTGTTTCAAGATGTTAAAAACTTTGACCGGAAAAGTCAGTAGCTAGAGTTGACACTTCCAAAAGAATAGAAAAACTAGATTATGAGAAGAAGTAAGCTCATGATATCAAGGCAAATATGAGGATTGATATTTAAGTAAGTAAAGAGTAAGCACTGGTCAGTTAGAAAGTGTGCCTGGGAAATTGATAATGGAAAGTAGGGCTACAAGATGTATTAAACAGGTATTTTACATCTGTCTTCATTACAGAGGATACAAATAACATTCTCTTTACAGCTGTAAATCAGGAACTGGACAGGGAGGGAGGAAAATTACAATCACCAGCAAAATAGTCCAGAGCAAACTGTTGAGTCTCTGTGTTGACAATTCGAAAGACTGGGTGAGCTTCACCCTAAGATTTTGAAAGAAGTGGCAATGAGACAGTTAATGCATTCATTTTAATTTTCCAAAATTCCCTAGACTCAGGGAAGGTTCCATTAGATTTGGAAATAGCAAATATAACTTCTTTATTCAAAAGGGATAGAGTCAGAAAATAGGAAACTACAGGCCAGTTAGACTAATATCTGTTATAGGAAAAATGTTAGAAGCCATTATTAAAGATGTTATAGCAACCTACTTGAAAATTCAAGGCAATCAGGCAGAGTCAACATGATTTTTTGAAAGGAAATCATGTTTAAAACCTATTTGAGCTTTTTGAAAGAATCACATCTGCTACAGATTAAATGGAATCAGCGGATGTAGTGAACTTTGATGTGCCACCTTATCAAAAGCCTAATCTAAGTTGTTGCAGAAAATTAAGTCCAGGTTGTAGCAGTTTAGAGGGATCAGGGTGTCCTTGTGCATGAACCACAAGAGGCTTGTAGCTACAGTAAGTAATTAGGGAAGTTAATAGAATACTATTGTTTACTGAGGGTGGCATTCAATACAAAATTAGGGCTTCAGTTTTACAGGGCATTGGCAAGACCACATTCAATGCATTGTGTATAGTGTTGGTTTCCTTCTTTAAGGGAAGATGTAAGATGATCAAGGGATTGGATAGGGTGGATAGTGAGAGCCTTTTTCCTCGGATCGTGATGACCAACACAAGGGGACATAACTTTAAATTAAGAGGTGGTAGTTATAGGATGGATGTCAGAGGCAGGTTCTTTACACAGAGGGTGATGAGAGCGTGGAATGCCCTGCCTGCAGCAGTTGTGGACTCGCCTACTTTGGGGGCATTCAAATGTTCAGTGGATAGGCACATGGATGATATTGGAATAGTTTAGGTTAGAGGGTCCACTGGCCGGCGCAACATCGAGGGCCGAAGGGCCTGTACTGCGCTGTAATGTTCTATGTTCTATGTAAATGAATTAGAAGCAGTTCAGAGGTTTATTTGAATAATACCAGGAATGGGCGAGTTGTCTTATTAAAGGTTGGTATACATGAGAGTTTAGAAAAGTGAGAGATGTTTTGCTCGAAATGTTAAGATCCTGAAGGGTATTGATAGGGTGGATGTGGAGAGGATGTTTCCTCTCATCACAGGATCTAGAATTGTTTAAAAATAAGAAGCTGCACATTTAGGACAGAGATGAGAAGACATTTGTTTCTCTCAGACAGTTCAGTGTTTCTGAAACCTTTTTCTTTAAAAGGCAAAGTGAAGTTTTTGAATATTCTTCCAGCAGAGCTGGATAGATTCTTGATTAGCAAGTGGGTGAAAGGTTATCTGAGGTAGGCATAAATGTGGGGTTAAATTACAATCAGATCAACAATGATCTTATTGAATGGCAAAGCAGGTTCACGGAGTCAAGTGGCCTACTCCCGCTCCTAATTTATCTGTTTGTATGTTCGTAATATCACCAGTACATATAAATATAACTATTGGAATCTGAAAATCTCATCTTTTAGCTGAATCACCAGATTTTCTGTCCAGGATGATGTCACTTGCTTAATCAATATTAGTGCAAATTTTGTTTTAACAGCACAGTTTATTCCCTATTTCCATTTTACACCATTGCTTCCAAAAGATAGAATGAAGAGGTTATCAATGAGAATTCTGAAAAGAATCAAGGGTGAAGGTAAACTCCAAGGATTGAAAGTAATGAGGCCAAGTCATTAATTTGTTGCAGAAAATAAATTCATTAATTCAACTCATTAAAAAAATAGGCTGAGTGTTAAAATAAATCTCTACATCTCTCATTTTCATTCCCAAAAAACAGTGCAAATTTCAGCTAATACTTTTGATCAGTTTACATTAGCAATTTACTCACAATGAAGTTCATTTGACAGCCACCCATAATATAGTCCAAGAAAGAATACTCTTTCACAATCTGCAAATTAAACATTTAGAAGCATGTCAGGTATTTTACTGTGTAAAATCTATGATCTATTAGAATAGATGTTTTACTGTGTAAATATATGATTTATTACACAATCCATCAATTAATATTGTTACCCAAGTATTAATATGTGCTAAGGATGGGCAAGAAATGCTGATATTGTCTGTTACACTTATCACCCATGAATTTTTAAAACACTTAAAAAGCAGTTGTTTCGACCAGTGAGAAGTATTGTCAATCCCAATTTTTAATTAAAAAGGGAAACATTAATTGTTTCCGTTGACAAACTGTCCATTGTAGCAACAACATTGAGAAATAAATAACTTGCATTTATATAATATCATTCCCATCCTCAGGTATCTCAAAGTATTAACTTCTTGCCCATCATTTTCTATAAGACAGATCACCCACCAGGAGATGTAACAAACTATACTGTTGGAAGTTCTGTTCTCTAAGACATCTCTACCTGAATTTTTTTGTACCAATTGCTTTCATTTGATGCCATTTATTCTCAATTGTTATCACATTGTTATCACATTGTCATCATTTAATATCACTTGCCCACATACGCAATCATTTGTCCATCATTCTACTGCATTCAACTCAGAACAGGCCATTTAGCTATCATTTTCACTCTGAATCACACTTACAATGTCAAATGATATTTGTCACCTGACATCACTGTCTTCAATTGTTGTCCTCCAGTGAACACAACAAAATGTGACTACACAATTTTACTAATTCCTAATTGATTATGTATCCAGTGTATAGGGCCACATCCCCCCAATGTTGGAGTGAGAGGGAGGGTTGAGTGGCGAGAAGGTGGAAGGAGGGAGGGTTGAGTGGCGAGAAGGTGGAAGGAGGGAGGGTTGAGTGGCGAGAAGGTGGAAGGAGGGAGAGGGGTAATGACAACTGGATGGAGGGAGAGGACAACAAGAAGGTGAGGGGGAACAATGAGAAGGTGGAGGGGGGAACAATGAGAAGGTGGAGGGGGGAACAATGAGAGTGGAGGGGAAGCGACAAGAGGGTCACGAGGGATCTTATTACTTAATACATAATTAATTTCCTTATATTTTTAATTGGTTGCTGAGCATGTGGAATAGCTGTGAGCATATTATCAAAGTAATTCCAAATTAGAATTACTGATGTCAAATTGTAACTGAGAGCATTGATTACACATGAAAACAAAAATGATGTGAAAATTTCCACGCAGAGACATATCTCCCAATGTACTTCCCAGAGCAACATCCTGAGAGTGGGAATTTGTTGGTATTCATAGGCACAAGCCCAATGTACATAATGACATGTAATGGCAGTGTAATATATCATGCCAATATTGTCTCACTGGCACAAAAATAACTGGCATGGGAGAAAGAATGGGAAATGCACTCAAATTAATGAATCCATTGCAACTGAAGAATAGGTAAAAGTGTGTACGCACAGATAATAGTAAAACAAGAACAATTTTCTTTTTAGTATATTCATCAGAGAGTAAAAGTCATAAACCACTGGAGTGATTTAAACTTCAGGTGTTTAACGGAACAAGTTGTGACCAGCCTGAAGTGGATTTGGTTCTATTTTTCTTACAAACACAAAACTACATTCAATGGGATTTTGTAATGGCATTTTTAGTGCTGAACAATGCCATCTTGTTTTGAAAAGCATGTTGCAGTCCTTGTTTTTTTTTGCAAGAAAACAGATCTATTTCCCAGATGAGAGTGGAAGGTCAGTTTAACTGGTCTACTTAATCTGTTTTCAGCCAAATTAAGGTGAGGAAATCAAAGCCAAAATAATAGCTAGTTACACTCTGCAATTTACAACTCATTGTAATTTTCAAGGCAGGGAAAATTATACAGCTGAAACTGAAATTACCAGTCAATTCAGGCCCTACTGAGCTTGATTCATATCTGCAGAAAATACTGTACTTTTCACAGTATTTTAAGTGATTTTAAAATTTCACACTCTGTCAAACATAAAGTGTTAGTGAGGAAAATAAGTATGGTGATAATCTGGGTGGGGCAAGAAGGTCACGGAAAATACTTGATAGGAGTGTAGTAACTATATTATGGGTGGCACAGTGGTTAGCACTGCAGCCTCAGTGCCAGGGACCCAGGTTCAATTCCTGGCCTGGGTCACTGTCTGCATGGAGTTTGCACATTCTCCCCATTTCTGCGTGAGTTTCCTCTGGTTGCTCTGGTTTCCTCCCATACTCCAAAGATGTGCAGGTTTGGTGGATTAGCCAAGATAAATGGCCCCTTAGTGTGAAGGGGGACTAATAGGGTAAATGAATGGGGTTAATGGGGATAGGGCCAGGGCGGGATTGTGGTCAGTGCAGGCTTGGTAGGCCAAATGCCCTTCTTTTGCCACTGTAGGGATTCTATGAATACAGGTGGAAAGGTATAAAACGTCAAACAGCCTTTTAAAAAAAAATGAACTCTTGGAAATACAAACTATGAAATCCTTACCTGACATAATTTGAAACTCACAATTCCTGAGTTTCTGTATCTTCTTTTTTTCTGCTTCTTCTTTGGATTAATGCACTCAAACTCTGCCTGCAAAAGAAACACCAAGAAAAATGTTGTACTAGGTTATATTTTAAAATTATTTTATTTATTATTGTCACAAGTAGTCATACATTATCACTACAATGAAGCTACTATGAAAATCCTCCGGTCACCACATTCCACTGCCCATTCAGGTACACAGAGGGAGAATTTAGCATGGCCAATGTACGTAATCAGCATGTCTTTTGGACCATGTAAGGAAACCGGAGCACCCAGAGGAAAACCATGCAAACACAGTGAGAACGTGCAGGCTCCACACAGACTGTGATCCAAGTCGAGAACTGAACCCGAGTCATGAGAAATGAATGCAGCACCATTCTGATATTCAATATAAAAACAGAAACATTACTGTGCACGGAGAATGCAAGGAATGTGATTAGCATTGACTAATCCAACAGAATTTTATTCACACAGATTATTTTTATAATGTGGAATTACTCTGACATTAAGTTTGCCAAGAATGCGTCAAAGCTTCTTTAGAACCACAATGGCAGCTCACAGGGAGTTGCAGTGAGTAAAGTGCAATTAGAGGTAAGTTCATTCCCAAAATGAGGAGGGCCAGTCATACTTGTGGGGAGTTAATCACATCAGTTGCCTGCTACAGAATGGTATTTACCAGAGGCTTATTTTCAGGTTGAATAGCTGTCTTCTTGACCAGTAACAGTCCTGTTTGTAGAGGAAGTGAAAAGGTGGAGCATCATAGAAAAGGAAAAGAACCGATTTGCTATTGGAAATACTTAGGTCTGGATTAATTAAATTGTAATTGGTGAGTCCACACCTATCAAGGGAAGGATTAGATTCTCGAAACCTCTGATGAGAGTCCAAAATTGGAGGATAGCACACTACTTTTAATGTAACCACCTCGTGGGCCAATTTCATAGCTTTCAAACTCTCAATGGCGTACTTTGAAATGACTTACATGACAAGCTATGCTAACTTGGAAAGATTTCTGGCCAATTTAAACATGAATATCTTTTAAATCAGATTTCTACTGGATTACAATTTAAAAACAGCTGGTTACTAAAATATTATTTCAAAAAATACGTTCAGTCTTGTTGAATGTTATTTTACAAAGGACTCAAATTTCTAGGATGGCGTTTAGATAGTCATTATAATAAGAACTACACCAGTTTTCCCATAGTTTCGGTGATGGGAATTAAAACCAATATTTCCTGGGCAGATTATTTAGCTTTGCTGACATAGTTTTAAAAAATGTAAAATGAACATAAATGCAGCATTAACTGTAGATAATTTGTGTTATAACACTGGCGGAGATTTTACATCCTCCTACATGTTTGGAATTGGGAAGAGCAGTCAATCCTGCTGCCTTCCTGTTTCTGCCAGAATTAAGTTTAGAGCGGGTAGGCCTATGGTAGATAGACATCCTGACCTGCTGCCAATTGAGGTCCATAAGTGGTCAATTAAAGCCCATTTATGGTCTATCACCATGTGGTGGGCACAAACGTTAAACCTGTCTGGGCTGCTTGAAGATCCCTCATTCAAAGAAATTCAATGCTTGAGAGAAGGACCTAAGAAGGGGAGGGACAGCTAAGAGCTCCCCTTTGCTGTTGATCCCCCTCCATAATACTGTTCCCATCAGTGAGAAACTTAAGTCACTTCTCTATTTTGCTGTGGGCCTGAAGCGGTGTGGCAGAGCAGAATGGGGGGAGGGGGCAGGCAGAAGAGGGATGGGAGGGGGTGTCAGAGGGGGGATGGAGAGGATGAGGAGGAGGGGGGTGGAGGTGTGTGGCGGTGGATAGGGTTTGGGAGAGAGGGTGGGGAGGAAGTAGGGGGGAGGAGGTGAGGAGGAAGGAGAGCGGGGAGTGGGGATTGACCTGTTTAAGAAAATTGCCAATAATTTTAAAAAAATAAACAGTTGTCTTCTAAATAATACATTTATAGAATGGACTGCTAAGGACAGCTTTCCTTCCACCAACTGCTAGAATTTTATTTCAATTCCTCCCACAGTTGATTTGCTCCCTAAGAAAATTAGTAACCTTTTTTTCCCCATAGGATTGCTATAGTGCAGAAAGAAGCTATTCACGCCATTAAATCTGTGTCGACTCTGCAAAGAAGCATCTTACACAGGCCCACAGCACCCAGTGTTTTGTTTTACACCCTGTCAAATTTTCTTTTTCATTAAAAGTCCATAAGAAGGTAAAGTAGACAGGCTGCCAATTTACTATTGCCCAATTTTGCATTACTGCCAAAGTTAAATTTTACCTGCCTTGGCTGTCTCTTGTGCCCTGCCAAACAAAAATTCCAATGCTCCACTACTGCTAGGCACAGACCCTGCAGCCTACTGCCAAGCTACCTTAAAGCAGAAAGCATTCCTTATCATCTTCATTTGTTTCCTAGGCTCTAAAACTCAAACACAAATATACCATTACTATATTCTGTATTAAAAATTGATTTGTTCACTCACTATAAATGAGTGGTCCTGATAATTCATGCTACATTTTACAGCTTGAAGCCAAGGTTGGAATCTTGTGCTCTCTGGCGAGAAGTTTGGAGGCTGCATCCCTCATTCCTCTGATTTGAGCTTACTAATTATTTCTCACTTCACTATCATAGGCCAATATGCTCCACCCCTGGGAATCTTTTTGGAAAGCCCTTGGCTGTACTTTCCCTCTCCTGTGCTGCTTTTCTGATTCAACATGTGACATGATGTCAGCTAACAACAAGAATATTCCCGACACAAAAATAACAGTGAAATGAAATAATTGCAAATACAAAGTACAAGTCATTTTGGATTGTCCTCGCCCACTTTCTCACAGCTAGCTAAAAGGATGACATTAGCAAAGGCCGAAAATCAAAGCACCTCACCGACCTGTCAGATGGTGCAGAATGGAGATTTAATGGAGAAATGATAAAAGAAAAGTTATGCTCTAATCTAAAGCTATTTTATTTTTGTAAAAATAAAGCAGAATAGCTGAATATTTCTATAGTATTAAACAGGAGTTCTATAAAAGAAAAATGCAAACTTACTGGTGAACTATGCGATGCCATTTGCAACATCTGCATATTTGTTTCAAATGTTCCTATTAGATCATGAGATCCATCATTGTCATAATCGTAACAGGTTACCTGAAAAAGAGATGTTCATTAAATAGGCTGAAGAATATAAAAAAAAAATGTAGAGGAGTTTAGAGTATCTTGTATTTCCCAAAATACCCAATATTTCATTATGTGGCCTTTACAAATAATTATGTGGATGTAACAAATGTAATAGAGAAACAGTAATAATAATGCAAGTAAATACAATGCTTAACAAAAGCAGCAGTGAATATTTCTAACAGATATAAAATTAGACAATTAGTTTGCTTGTTTACTTATAGACAATCATGAGCTACAAGGTTATTTTCTTCATGTGTCAGGTTGTTAAGGCAGTTTGATAATTGGAAACAGGAAGGAGACCATGTGAAAAGAGAGAATGAAAGAGATCCAGAAAAGAGGAAAATATGAGGATGCTCTTTTGCATGAGGGAAAGTATGAGGATAAGTTAAAGAGTTTACACTTTAAACCATATTCTCAATATTTGTTTAGTCACGCAACTCCTCAATTACTAATATCAATACAAATTCTCATCAGATTCTTCAATTAGTAATCTTTTCAACAAACAAAATGCTAAGCAAATATTTCTTAGCTATCAGTAATAAAAATTAGAAATACCTTAATTGGTTTCTGCAAATCACTATTGCACAGCGACTGCAAAGGAATTTTAAATGGTTTCCATGTGGGGTTTAAATTTCTTTTAATGACCTGAAAATAATTTTTGAAAAATAGTAAATGTATTATCTGAAGTACTACATAAGTATTTGTTGTTCAATTTTTTAAAATCAAAACAACATCATTGAAGTATAGTTCAGGAGATGTATGCTATGTAGTATAGGAACTGGAAATGTCACATTTGTTTAAGGATGTGGCTGAAGATAGATAAATACATACGCATTGCATGTATATACCATTTGTTTATTGGACAGACAAGGAAAGAATCCCGTTACGGATTAAATGTCTTGGAACTGCTTTATTCCATTATTCGGCTTCACGATATTCAGTAGAAACTAATTTGCTCAGTGCCAGTTCAAGCACCCAATTTTCAAAATCCAAAGATATAAGTGCAACTGTCTTTGGATCTTGAAAATTAGGTACTTGAACCAGCACTGATGAATAATAATTGTATTCTCCTAATTTCCCATCCTTCTTGTTTCATAAACTGCAGGTCATTATACCACTTAAACATCACCCTAGTATTCATTGAAGACTCTTCATAATTAACGCCATCAAACTTAAAACCTCATCTTCCCATCTAAATCACTTTATGTCCACTTAATGTAATCAATTTCAGTCTTACAACCCTTTTGGGAACTCTATGTCCTTCTGGCCCTGGCCTTATTCTTCCTCCCGTTCCTTTCATCCTACCACAATCAGTTGACTCTTCAACCACCTAGAAGCTAGAAATTCCTCTCTAAAGCATCGTCTCTCTCAACTGTTCTTTGCTTCTTTAAGACTCTCGTCCAAATTCATCTCCTTGATCAACTTTTAGTCAACCCTTCTAATTCTGTTGACTCAATATCCATGTTTATCTGATTATACCTCTACAAAACACCAAAGGACACTTCTCCACATTACAGGGAGCTACATAATTCCACATTATTTTTATAGAATGAGCTAATTTATGTTAATATTCCAGAGAAATGTTGAGGGAATGCTACATTGTTGAAGTTTAGAATGCAAATTTTTAAAACCTGCAGCATAAGATAATTAATTGTTCTTTTCCTTTCACTGCGCACATGACAAAGGGAGAAAGCACTGACTTTTGGCCATGCAAAAGTGTTCAAATGCCACAGAAGCAATATGGAATGTAGTCAAGTTCTAGAAATCTTTAGGCCAACTGTTGCTTCTTTTCTGGTACCAACATAATTAATTCAAATTAACTTAGGGACTGAGCATTACTTGGTAGAAAACAAATGAATCAGAGGATTCAGGGTTCTTGCATTACAGTTAGTGGTTTGGAAAGCAGCATTTCCATTATTGGAGACCTGAGTCAGCAGTTAATTACTTCAATTCTTCTGAGCACAAGCAGTTTGCCGAGGGAAAACCATGTAGCAGAGATAATCTAAGTCCAGCAATGTATATGAATCAGGAAGGGAAGAGTGCACTTCATGGACTGAACCTAATAGCTGCTATAATCACCTTGAAAATCACTGGCCTGGATTGGCCATTTTCAGAAGCACAAAGCAATTCTATGCCCATCAGGCAATTAAATATTCAACATTGAGACTCCCATCTTTTAAGGGCAAACACCCAACTCCAAGAGTTAACAATTAATCTGAAAGCTAGTTGCACTTCAATCCCAGCAGTGCCACCAGGAGTTCTGGCCACATCTGGTACTGCAATCAACTAGGACAAGCAACAATGTTGGAGGCTCAGAATATAGGCAAGTCCATTGGGCTTCCAAGGCTGGCCTAACTACAGGGGAGAAAGGGGGCAGGGAAGTCTTCTTGAGGAAAGCGAGGAGACCTCCATGTGTCACAGTGGCAAATAAAGAAAATTCTGACAGGGAACCTAAAATATGAATTGCTAATTACCATTAATGGGCACACATAATTAGAAATAGGGATTTGATATAAAAAGTTAGAGACATGGCTGCTGTGCTGAACGATTAATAATGTGCCTAGGATAATCAAGAAAACGTCAAGCCATTGGGAACTGAGAAGCAGGCTTTTCTAGAAATTTGAAGATGGTCCAAGGTCATTCACAAATTTGATAAAATGTGTTTTCTTGAGAATACAACACAAAATGACAGCCAGTTACAAGCTCAGCTGAACTCTATCTTCAAAAAGGCGCACAATGAGGGGACACATTAATCAAGAGGTGAGCTATCTTTGGACATAGATTGCATCTTAATTTAGTTGGTATCCCTATAACTGAGACAGAGGCATGTCAAAATCTAAGACAATTAGTATTGTCTTTTTTAAAAATCAATATTTGTTTAATTATGCAATAATATTGCTAATTATGGTGGAGTCTGGTGGTAATTTTAATTACTATCCATAATCGTTATGTATAAACTAATCTATAATTAGTTTTAATAAAAAAATTTAAATGTACAAGTTGTAATCACAAATCTATGTTCTCGAGAGCCCACATATACAATATTATGCTAGAAATTTGTTAAGATTCTAAAGCTGATATTTGGAAATATCCCAATAATTCTGCTTTAAAACATCTCCATGCATGTCCTGTCCTCAGATAACTTTACTAAATTGGAGACTCCTGGTGGAGAGGATCTTTTATTGGAGACTGAGACCATGTTCCTTCAAGACTTGAAAATTTATTTCAATTGAGATTCTAACCTAGCAATAAGTTCAAGGGAATAGATATACTTTCTGTGGCTGGGTGGCAGTGGGTTGGGACGTTAGCAAAAAATAATAGAACCATTAACAAGGAGAATTCCCATCTCCAAGCCATCAAGGAGGCCATCAGCTTTTATTGGGCAACCTCCCATATAGCCACCCTGGATGTTGGTAAAATACCAGCTGCTATCATGGGATGAGGCCATTAATCATAGAATCAGAAAATGTTTACAACGTCAGGAGGGTACTAGGCCAGTTATATTTGTGTTTTTTCTCTGCAAGAGTAATTCATCTGGTATCAAGCTCCTGTCTTTTCTCCATAATCCTGAAATGTTTTTCTCTTGTGAAAATGATACGGAGGTCATTTTAAAGCTATAATTGAAAGCCTCCACCACACTCTCGGACATGCATTTGAAATCCCAACTATTCATTGTGTAAAAGATGATTTTCCTCATGTCGCTATTGCTTATTTTGCCAATTACTTTATATCTGTGTCCTCTGGTTTTCAATCCTTTCATGGCTGGAAATAGTTTCTCCCTATCTACTCTTTTCACACCTCATAATTCTGATTATATCTATCAAATCTCCATTTAATCATCTCTTCCCTAAGAATAACAACCCAAGCTTCACCAATCTATCCAGCATCTGAGATACCTTATCACTGATACCAAACTTGTGAATCCCTTCTGGATCAGTGCCTTTATACCCTTCTTAAAGTGTGATTCTCAGACTTGGATGCACTGGTTGCAATACTTCAGTCGAAGTCAAATCAGTTTTTATACAAGTTTATCAGGACTTCCTTGTACTTTATGCCCCTATTGATAAAATATATGTAAATTTTATTATCTGTGCTCTCAATCTGCCCTGCCACAATCAATGATTTGTTCACACATACTCCCTAGGTATCTCCGCTCCTGCACCCCTTAACTGGTTGTCAGAAGGCCTCAATTGGTCTCTGGATGGGAAGGCCATCCTCAACGGACAACAATAGGGACTCCATCCTCTTTCTTTCCTCCTGCTTAGCACTCTCACAAGGATGAAATTACTTTCCAAGGTGTGTTCTGTCGTAGCAAGGAGGGGTGGAAAAATCCGAGGAAAATTAGCTTTCTTATATTTGTCTTTTACGAGAAACTGGATATCGCATATCTACTTACCCTTTTGGATTAAGGTACCAGATTTTACAGGAAATCAGTTGAAAATACTAGTAATACGTTTTAACTGGCTGAAGTGAAGTTAAGCTTCAACACCCTCAAAACGTGACCAACTTTCAGTGTAATGATAGCAGTATTTACCTCAATTCTTTAAGCTGACACAAGACTGTACTTTGACTGAAAACATTGACCTGCGATATTGACACAGCTTCTTAACTATATTGTAAATAGATCAATTACATATGAAGTGGAGGAAAAGTGACCATGAGCCCACTATTTATATAGAATAAGAACATTGTGTGAAACAGGAAGGATCATTATGACTAATACGGAATTTACAGAATCATTTCAGAAAACATCTCACACCTCTGTCCTATGCACCATTTGCCATTTTCCATCTTCCGTCTGTTTGCAGAATTCCAAGTAAGGGTCTGATTTCCCCCAAAAGTCCTGTTTTTTTTTTACAAATAACAGAAGTAAAACACCCCAGGTTAGTTAGATATTTTTTAAAAATTAAAAATATAAAATAATAACTAAGTTTCTACAGCAGTAATGATTTCTTTTAAAAAAAGAGTCCTACTTTTTTATCCAACTTGCGTGCTTGAACTTCAAAGTTGACCACTCGGTTATCTTTTACTTCTTCTGCAAAGATCTAAATGGATAAAACGTAAAGAGGCATTTTATAAAAGGGTTACATCATCTACCTACTTCTCTTCTCCACTAATTATTTGACCCAGAAACTACCTGCATGAGAGTCAGCAGAGGTAGCCTGCTTCCAGAAAATCAACTATGCTGCTCATATGTGGTTAAACAAGAAAAGCTTTCAAAACGTCCCATCTTGTCAAAAAGAATTTTTCTACAGCCCTTCCTTACAGCAAAGTAGCTGACATCAGGTATTTGAACATGAATGCTACAATGTGTCTCTGTCATTTTTAAATTAGGTTTATTGAATGTGAACAGCACTGGCAAGACAAGCAATTATTGCCCTTTAAAAGGTGGGTAGTGAGCTGTCTTCTTAAATTGCTGCTGTCCAAGTGCTGTGTTCCCATGCTGCCCTTGGTCTTCCAGATGTTAGGAGGTTGCAAGTTGGATGTGCTGCCGAAGGAAGATTCGGCTGTTTTGGCAGTGTTTCCTGTATATAGTACACATAGCTGCTATACAGTGGTAGAGACACAGTAGTATTAAAGGTAAAGGATGGGATGTCCATCAAGTGGGTTGCTTGCCCTGAATGGTGTTAAGCTTCCTGAGTGTTGTTTGGGCTGCATATCCAAGCAAGTGGACAGTATTCACTTGAGTTGTATTTTATATATGATGAAAAGGTTTGGGGAGTCAGGAAGTGAGTTACTCACTTCACTTGCTGTCAGGAGCAACACCAGGCATATCTAAAAAAATGTGGTGTCAACTGGTGAAACTACAATATAGCATTACTTGCATGCCAATTGTCAGAAACACCATGCAATAGACAGAGCCAATTGATCCCACAACCAACTGATCTGACCCAGGCCCATCAGTCCTGCCACGTCCAACTGTTAATGAGGTAAAAAATTAAATAATTGGAGGAAAAAGCTCCACAAATATTCCTATCCTCAATGATGGGGGAGGCCAGCACCCCAGTGCAAAAAGCAAGGCAAAAACATTTGCAACCATCGTCAGCCAAAAGGACCAAGTGAAGTATCCATCACTGTCTCCTCCTGAGGTCCCCAGCATTACAGCTGCTAGTCTTCATTCAATTCAATTCATACCACCTGATGTCATGATATGGCAATGGAAGCCAACAACATTCCAACAACAGAACTGAAGACATATGCTCCAAATCTAGCTCTGTTCCAAGCCAAGCTGTTCTATGCAGCTATAAAACTGGTATCTATCCCAAATCCATCCTCTCTACACAAAATAGGACTGAACCAATCTGGTCCATTACCTTCCCATTATGGGCAAAGTAATATAAGGTGCCGTCAATGCAATGTAGTACTACTTATACAGCAATAACCTCCTCTCCAATGCTCAGTTTGTTTCCCCAGGTTCACTTGACTCCTGATCCTATTACAGCATTAGTCCAAACATGAACAAAAGAGCTGAACGCCAAAGGTGAGCTGTGAATGACTGTCCTTGATATCAAGGTAATATTTGGCCAGCTGTGGCATCAAGGAACTTAGCAACATTGAAGTTAATGGGAAATGTTGGATAAACTCAACAGGTCATGCAGCATCTGTGGAGAGAAAAAAAAGTTAACATTTCTAACTCTGTTCTGTAGAAGGATCATATGGACTCAAATTGTGTTTCTTTATCCACAGATGCTGCCAGACCAGTTGAGTTTATGCAACATTTTCTATTTTTAATTACAAATTTCCAGGTTCTGCTGTATTTTGTCTTTGAGGTTAATGGGAATCAGGAGAAAACTCTTCGCTGGTTGGAGTCATATCTAGCACAAAGGAAGGTGTTTGCGGGTCAAATCATTGATCATTTGCAAAGTGTTGCAATGTATTGTTGACAGTGTTATCAAGTGACACTTACCCAGGACTAGCCTGCTCATTTATGCTCAGTTTGTTTTCCACCAGGGATAATCCGCTCCCTGCTAATATCTTCCAAATCACATGAAATGCTCATGATCAGGAACTTGGATGTCATTTGCAGTCATTTTAACTGAGCCCCGACATCCAAATTTGATTGACTTCAAAGTGGTTGCAGGAGTCATGAACCTTTCAAACCGCTCCCATCACTACCTATTTGCACTACAAATAATGCTTCATGAAATTCAACTTTGAATACTTTAAAATGTCATTTTGGTCCCCAGGCCACTGGTTAAATCTTCCATTCTACCACAATTAAAATAATAGGTGTAAACCATTTGTCTCATTGAGACTACTACGCTCACACATCTCTTCAGGTAGTGAACAGTAAATAACAGCATCCAGCAAGACGTGGACAACATTCAGCCTTGGGTTGATAAGTGGAAAGCATAACCCTCTTCCAGAACATCATTACAAAAGTTCCTCAGAGTTGTGTTCTAGACGCAAACATCTTCAGCTTCTTCATCAAATAACCTTCCCTTCACTATAGGGGAAAATCCATGAGGATTTTTGCTGATCATTAATTTCAGCACCATTTACAACTCCTTATATACTGAAGCAGTTCTGTTCCCATATGCAGCAAAATTTGGATAACATTCAGACTTGGGCTGGTAAATGGCAAGTTATACCTGTACCACACAAGTGCCCAGGCAATGGCCATTTCCAACAAGAGAGAACCAGCCAATGATGTGCTCCCTGAGGCAGTAAGAAGGAATGCCTTCTTGGAATAGTTTCCACATTCCTGAATGAGTGCAGCTCCAACAACACTCAAGAAACTCAACGCCAAAAAAGACAAAACCATTTGATTGGTACCATATCCATAAACATTCCCACACATTGATGCACAGTGCATATCACAGTCAAAATGTACTGCAATTAGTCACCAAAGCTCACTTGAGAACACCTTCCAAATCCACATTTATCAGCAGCTGCATGGGAACACCACCAAGTTCCCCTCCAACTCAACATCCTAAGTTGGAACAGCATGGTTTTATGTTCAAAGACATTAGATCAAAATCCTGATACTTTCTTCTTAACAGCATCATGTACATTGAAGAATGATAACAATGCTGGCTTTGCCATCATTGCCCATTCTCCAATAAAGAATTCCCATTCTCTGACCTGCTCTTCTATCCACTATATTTATGTGTCAGTCAATGTTAAACCTGCTCCCCTTGCTCAAGGTTTTTATTGATGGAAAATTCAGCAAGGATTATGTCACTGAACATTAATGAAAAAGGGTTATGCTTTCCACTTATCAACCCAAGGCTGAATGTTGTCCACATCTTACTAGATGCTGTTATTTACTGTTCACTATCTGTGAGCTGCCATGATGCAATAGTCTCAATGAGACAAAGTTTACACCTATTACTTTAATTATGGTAGAATGGAAGATTTAACCAGTGGCCTGTAGATCAAAATGACATTTTAAAGTATTCAAAATTGAATCGCATGAAGCACCATTTGTAGGGCAAATAGGTGGTGGTGGGGGCGGTTTGAAAGGTTCATGACTCCTGCAACCCCTTCAAGATTAATCAAATTTGGATGTCAGGGCTCAGTTAAAATTACTGCAAATAACATCCAAGTTCCTATTCACGAGCATTTGATGTGACTGGAATATATTGGCAGGCAGCGGATCATCCCTGGTGGAAAACAAATTGAGCATAAATGAGCAGGTTTGTCCTGGATAAGTGTCGCTTGATAACACTATCAGTAACACATTCCAACACTTTGCAAATGATCAAGAGTAGATTAGTAGGACAGTAATTAGCCAGGTTGGATTTGACCTGCTTTTTGTGCATATGTTTTCTCCACATTATCAGGAATATGCCAGCATTATATCTGTACTGGAACAGCTTGGCTAGGTACAGGTTGTTCTGTAGCACACACCTTCAGTACTACTGCCAAGGCCCATTGCCTTTGATTTATCCAGTGCACTCAGCCATTTCTTGCTTTCGCATGAGTGCACAGAATCAGCTGAAGATTGGCATCATTGATGCCGAGGACCTCAGGAGAAAGCAAAGATGGATCATCTAATTGACACTTACAGGTGAAGATTAATGCAAATGATTTCAGTCTTGGCTCTTGAACTCATGTGCTTGTCGTGTTTTTGTAATGATATAAAGGCACCAAATGCTCAGAATAATAGCGTCCAAATGAGGGATGAGACTTCTCAGTGAGATTAACTGACCAGTAACCATGCTTGATTTCAGGCTTAGAGATAAATTCCGCATTTGCAAATTGTGGATTTAATACTTCTAATGTGGGCATTTTGTAAGGACAACGTTTCAAAGCTGTGTTTAAACATTGTGGATCAAGGTACACGTTCCATGATCCATCCTTTCTTATGAGGCAGGTAACAGCTGCACCAGTCTGTCAGATCCTGTACTTAATCTTGCTGTCAGGTTGAACACCATGTCTTCTGGAAGGAACCACTGCTGCACACCATGCCATGATTTAATAATGGTATAAAGGCACCAATCACTCATAAGGGATTGTGCAATCATGCTGTAGGTTCATTTATTGAGATTAGACGCATGGGAATATCTATACTGAGACATAAAGCTTAAAAGACACTTAGTTTCACTTTTGCTTTTAAGCAGAGTGTCTGTGTGCTCTGCTTAAAAACAAAAGTGAAACTAAAATGGAGTCACATGACATACTTCTTGCATCAAGTATGTCATGTGACTCCATTTTAGTTTCACTTTTGTTTTTAAGCAGAGCACACAGACACTCTGCTTAAAAGCAAAAGTGAAACTAAGTGTCTCAAGCTACAACCCCTTACAACAGTGCTACTCTCCCCATCATAGAGTATAGAGATATTCATTGAGTCCCCTCTTTCCAACTTTGATTTGTCCACCATTATTCATGACGGATTGTGGAAGACGTGATCTGATTCACTAGTTGTGGGATTGTTTTGTTCTGTCTTTAGCATGTTGCTATATAATTGCAAAGGATGTTCTGCTCCATGGCAGTATAAAAGTCACTTTTTATATTGGAGCCAGACACTGACCTCACAACAACAAATGTGACTGAGAGCAATCCACCTCCACCCCACACTGGTGAAGCAGCTACACAGTGCGTGAGGTACAACTACCAACCTGGTTTAAGGAAGGTCATTCAAAACTTCTGTTCACTTAACAAAGCTATACATTGTTGATTTAAATGTCCAGATGAAGTGGGTACTCAAGATATCTAAGGGGGGCTATGTATAGGACGAATATTAGAGGGCAGTTTTTCACACAAAGGGTAGTGGGGGTGTGGAATGCACTGCCGAGTAAGGTGGTGGGAGCAGGCACGCTGGGGCTGTTTAAGGGTCTCTTGGACAGCCACATGAGCGGTATGCAGATAGAGGGATATATTAGGACTGTTTAACTACGGCTTTTTTCCACAGGTAATTCGGTCCATAATTTGAGCATGCATTCGGCAGGTGGTGCGGGTACAGCTCTTGGATGTTGATTCATGGGTTGCCTGGTACCTCATGTCGTAAATGAGTGCTTTATGTGGACCATCTGAAGGGCACCATGACAGCTCAGAGACTATCGATGTGGCTGTGCAGACACTTGGAATTGGGCCGGTGTCTGCGGGAGTTTGCGCGTTCTCCCCGTGGTTGCGTGGGTTTTCTCCGGGCACTCCGGTTTCCTCCCACAACCCAAAAATTCGCTCTTAGGCTGATTGGGTAACAAATTGTCCCTATGGTGAAAATTTTCCAAATTAGGATTAATATATATACTATTATATAGGACTATTAAAATAGGATAATGATTTGGTATTACGGTGGCGCGGGCTCGTTGGGCCGAAGGGCCTGTTTCCCGTGCTGTGTTGCTTTAAAAAAAAAGACGAGGGTCAGAAGTGAAGCTCTATAAACAAGGTACAGGTTGGCTGCAAAATGTATGTAGCCAATATTCTTTTGCCAATATCCAAAACATAAATATATTCTCAGAATAAATTTCAAAGCACATATCAATCTGGAATTTAGTTCTGATGAGCCTTACAATCAATGACACTGACATTATATTCATCACTCTCGGTTCCTCATTGTTATTTTGCTTTCTTAAAGGATTGTCACCACAATTTGCTTGTTGAAGCTACAGCATGCTCAATTAAATTGCCTTTGTAGATTTTCCTGATGGTGACCTGTAAGGCTCAATAGATTATTCTGTTAAGTCAGCCAGGTTACATGCTCCACACAAAGTTCCATTTTCTGGGAGGTGCACTCCGCTGATTTCATTAAGGACCCTTTCCAAAATGTGGTGATGAGCCCAAGCCCATTATTTCCCAAGTTGACAACCCTGGGCCTGTCAATGTGCCAAACTTCCAGTGGTGCCACAAACCATCAGAATTTGAGAGTTCATTTGACCATCAAGCTCGAGTAACTACATGGTGTTTGGTTCTGTACCGTGATCGTTCCTTTTCCTGCTGTTTTTCCATTATGCAGCACCAGGGGCCTGGTCAATTTTTTGCTGGAGACAATCTATCAAAACAATTCAAAAACTTGTATTATTAATTTATCATAATAATTAATACAGAATCATCGAATCCTTTAAAGTGCAGAAGGGAGCTATTCGGCCCATTGAGCCTGCACCGACAACAATCTCACCTAGACCCTATCCCTGTAATTCCATATATTTATCCTGCTAATCTCCATCATACGAAGGGACAATTTAGCTTGGCCAATCAACCTAACCCATACATCTTTGAATAGATGTATAGAAAGAAATGATTTGTGCCAATCAGCTGAAGATCTCATTTTCCTCAAACATTAAATCTAAAATACAAGCATTGCAGATGTGGAATTTCAAAACCATTCCAAAGGTGGCATTGAAAATGATAAAAGCAGATCAATATTAACAAGAGTACATAGATTAGTTACACGTTCCCTGGACATCCCATTTTCTGCTCTAAACTGCACCAATACTCTGCTCACCCAAGAAACTGTCTTAGGATCCCTTGCAAACATCCACAAAAGAAAAATCTCATCAACTTCAGCAATGTGTATCAGCAGACAGTTGGATATCAATATTTTTCAAATTACATCAGATACAGAAATGTCATTCTAATGATTGCCCACAGAAAGCGTTACAGAGAGGCAATTTACAGTAAAATCCAATACATTGATGTATTATATTGTAACATTTTCACCATGGAAGAATTATTCATGAACATTACTGCTGTGCAAAATAGTTACTGTAGTGAAAGAAAAGATTGTATTTTTTAACTTGAATGATAAAACACAAACTAAACAAGCTTTGTGAAATCAGCTAAAGTACTCAGTGTCTTAGCAAAGAGAAAAATGAAATATTTATATTTACCTGACCCAGAGTACACTCAAATTCTCCCAGGAAATCATCATCACCCAGGTCAAAAGTTTCATTGTCAATATCGTAAACTCCAAATTTCAGCTTCTGCACTTGTTCAAAGTAATAGTCTATCAGAAATTTCTTTGAAAATTTTGGATCAAGGCAGTTTTTAACCATTTCTGTACGGCCAATCTAGGAAAGATTAAAAGGTCAAATGAATCTTTTAACAAATAATCTCTTCAACTTGTATTTATTAAACCCAATCAAAATAGATTCATGGGTGCAATTTTCCAGCTCCTTTTGCCAGCGGATTTTCCAGTCCCACCAAAGTCAATGGACTTTTGAACGACTTGTTGCCTTTTACAATCTTACCCCCATCATGACAGGGCTGTACAGTACTGCCCAGCAAGTCATTTCAATAAGAAGGAGGCCATTCAATCAAACGATCCCATGCCATAGAAATCTTTGAGCCAGTTAGGAGCCAAATTACCATCTTTTGGTCCCTAGGCAGACACATTCACCAGAATCCAGCCCGACACAGAATCAGAACAGGCAAGGGCGGACAAAAGAAATGTCCATTGACCTCAGGGAGTTTTTTGGCCACGTTTGTCCCAACATTAGAGAATCGAAAATGGACCTTGTCCATCCCCAATTCCAGTAGCAGGTGGCACAGGAAAAGTCCTCCATTATCTATAGTACACTGATCCTATTCCAACAGAATCAAAGTCCACTCATTTTGGCAGGAATAATGGGATGAAGGAGTACAATATAAGGGATAGGAGTCTTAGCTGTGTTGTAGAGCAGAAGGATCTCGGGGTCCGGGTCTATAGGACTCTTAAATCGGCCTTGCAGGTGGAGAAAGTGGTCAAGAAGGCGTACGGTGTACTGGCCTTCATTAATCGAGGAATAGCGTTTAGGAGTCGGGAGGTAATGATGCAGCTCTATAAGACTCTTGTCAGATCCCACTTGGAGTATTGTGCGCAGTTCTGGTCGCCTCACTATAGGAAGGATGTAGAGGCTATTGAGAGAGTGCAGAGGAGATTAACAAAGATGCTGCCTGGATTGGGAGGCAGGCCTTATGAAGATAGGTTGAGGGAGCTGGGACTCTTCTCACTGGAGAGACGTAGGTTGAGAGGCGACCTGATAGAGGTTTATAAAATGTTGAGAGGAATAGATAGGTGGACTCTCAGAGACTATTTCCCCGAGCTGAAATGGTCACTACGAGAGGACACAGATTTAAGGTGCAGGGAAGCAAATACAAAGGAGATGTCAGGGGTAGGTTTTTCACTCAGAGGGTGGTAGTGAATGGAACCGACTGCTGTTGGAGGTTGTTGAGGCAAACTCACTGGGGTCTTTTAAGAGACTTCTGGATGAGTATATGGAAAAGAATAGGATAGGAGGTTATAGATAGGTCTGTGGACTGGTAGATGTGATCAGCGCAACTCGTGGGCCGAAGGGCCTGTCTGTGCTGTATTGTTCTATGTTCATGGAGATAATACAAAATAATGATACAAAAATTCTGAACTGGCTGTAATACGTCACATATTTCTTTTATCTGTAACAAAATAGTTATAAAAATATCAGTCACTATGTTTGGCCAATCACATTAATTGCCTATTACTTGGCACAAACTGACCAGTCAAAGACCAAGAACGTGGTTGCTGTAAAAAAAATACCAACACGTATTGGTTGGCGTAAGAAGTCACTCTTCTACCAATATATTCTCCGTTGAATGGTGGAAAAGAAAATATTAAAAAAATGATCTATAAATGTAGAAACAAACAATAATCATTACATCTTTCAGCATGTTCTGTAGTATTGGTTACTGAAACAAATTGTAGAGTTAAAATCCAAGAGCAGTATCACCTTGTCCAGTTCGAAGTCCATACCAGGATACCAGTAACGTAATAAAAAGTTATGCTTTTCACATACAGGCTGGCTGAGTAAGATGCTTAAAGATTTTCCTTACCTCAACCCACTGATTTCCACCAGTATTTAGAAGGAGTGCACAGAGTGGATCAGATTTCGAGAAAACATCTTTATCCAGTAGATTTTCACAGGAAATGCTTAGTTCCACCTTACTCACACAATCTGCCATCTGCTAACCTGAAAAGTAATAATACATGGAAAGCAATAATATTAATATTTTAAGCTTTTATGTTATTTATTTATTAAAAGTAAGCTGAACACAAAACCTTTGTATCAGTCTTAAATACATTAGCTTTTGAACCAAACTAGAGCAGATTTTGACATTAAGAAAACATACTATATTTCTCCTTGTTTTTAATCACTAGATTCATTGAAGGAACATATTTTGCAATAGAACATATAAATCAAAACAAATAAAAGTTCAATTCCTGGTCTGTGTTGGATTTGTTGCTATTTGCCAAGTGACAACATACAAAGAGATTCAGAGTTCCTTGGTTTCGGGGGAAGAATCAGTTAGAAATTCAGTTTATGGTATGAATGTCAGGTTAGGAATGGTTTTCAGCCTGTTAGATAGTACACATCTCAGTAAATCTCAATTCAAGACATATTTCCATAGCTCATTTGGAACGGTGTTGAGTACTGGGACACGTGTCTTCAAGAGAAGAGAAAAAGCGATAACACATATTTGGAAAATAAAGTTTCCTCTGAATCCAAGAGTTGAAGGTTTATAAAGTCTTTCTCTTTACAAACGTTGGTTTTACTTCTATCAGCAAATTCTGGCCAATAACCAACAACAATGTTATGACTGCAGATAGTCTGTTTGCTGTACAATCATGTTTTTTTTGGGGGAGAAAAAGACTATTACAGCGCTGTTTGTTTTCCATGATTTGTACATTAAACAGCAAGAGTGAAATTTCTGTCACCAGACAGATGTCATCAACAAACAAGCCCATGAATTTGTGAAACTTTTTATAGACCTCACCAAGTCATTATAAGATCTTTATCTATAAAGTCTCCACAATTTTTGCTGCACTTTTTTTTAAAAAAGCATCTCTGGGTGTATGTAATGCAGATGAAGCCATATTTATTATCTATTCCACCTTGCATGAGAAGATGGTGATGGTAGGCCTTCAGTTGAATTCTTGCAGTGATGGTGCTCCCACAATGATATTACGTAGACAATACCCTGACCTTTTCATCATGCTCGATGAATGGAAGGTTAGATGGAAATCTTAAAGTTTGTCATCTACACTATGTTCTAAAACATGTTTGCACTCAGAAGAAAGGTTAAGTAACCTGAAAGTTGTCGTATCTGTGTGGTGACAAGAGTGCATTCTGGAAATTATCTTCTCACATGTCCAAGCTTTTTCATTTGACAAGTTGATGGTTAATAGCGGTAACTATGAAGAGTCTTTTAAACTCAAAGCAAAGATTTTGCCTAGCTAATATTTATTCCATATCCAAAAGATTATCTGGCTGTTTATCGGAACTTGCTTTTAAACACAAACTGACTGAATTATTGCTATTGTTGAGGCCAATATTAAAATGCCACTGTAAAGTAATTTAAGACATTAAGAAAATAAAAGGCACTGTAAAAACACAAAAGACGCAATTTTACCAGCTCACTCTGCCTGACAATCAATGTGGCAAGCTGGGAAGATAGCATGAGATGCCAAAAATGCAATTCCCCCCGCCCCGTTTCCCTGGTGAGAACGACTTCAGGCAAAACATAAGATTGTCTGCATCTCTACATAATTATTGAGTACAGCACAAGTGTGATTCCCTCCCAGATGCTTCCCACCTTGTCTGCAAGACATCGTACAAGCGAGAATCACTATTGTTCTGCAGAGACCAGGCACCACGGCTACACCAGGGGAATCAGAGGCCACAGTTGATTGGGAGTATGGCTGGGCAGTGTTCAGACAGTGCTCACCTGGCAGTTCCCACCTGATGGCATGGCAGTGTCTGGTTGGACACTGTAGATGACTTGGGACAGTACTGGGGGTGGAGTCTAAGTGGGACTGGGCGCTAGGTGGGGATGGTGCTGTGATGGGAGTGATATAATAGAGGGGGAGTTACGTAAAATGACGAGGAGGGGGTGGGCATGTACAAAGATGGGGGCTATGCACGGGGGATTTATGTAGGAAGGGATTATGTGGGGAGGGGGTTGTGCAGGGATCAGCCAAGAGACCTCCTCATCAAGAGGATCCTGACACCCCAATGCCATTGAACTGTGTCAGTATGGGGGTGACAATGCCGTAGACGAAGGGAGGGAGTCTGATATCCAGTGGAGCGGGGGAAACAGTGGTACATTGGAACCCTCTGCGAAATGGCCAACTTCACCAACATGTTTAGGTCTGCACACCACCCCCCCCCCCGCCAACACTACCACCACCACCACAAAGCTCCTAGCCATCAAATAAATTGACAGGATGCCAGAAGATTGAAGTGCCAAGCTCATCCAAAAGACTTCTGGAACACACTGATTTTTTCATTGTTGCAACACTTCAGAATTTTTCTGCCCACAAACTTTTATTCTTTTTGGTTAACGCAATTAGACCAAAATCCCCCATGGATCAACCATCTAAAAAGCATTTGTTTTTCTAATCTCAAAATTGTTGGAGAGATCCAGGAGAGATTTATATCATTACTGCATGTATTATTCTCTGAAAATAAACAAGTTATATTCTAACCTGCGCATTGACTTAGACTCTGCCTACCTGACAGCCTACTCTGACATCAAAAAGTGGCTTCACAATTTTGAGCACCTTATCTAAATCTCACTGGCAGGATAGAGTGTGCTAAACCTGTGTCCAATGGAGCTTGCCCAATTGGGACCTCAAGGATGGACCAGGGCTGTTACTAGCATTGAAAGTTACGGAATCAGATGGTGAGTGCCTTGTGTTATTTTTCTAGTCCTTAGCTCCTCCAGGGATACAAAGAAATTCACAGTACATCATACAATCCCCAATTTCGAGAATAAGAGGCCTATCCTATGCAAAAGACAACAGCTTTAATCAGCATAGTTTCTAGATAGAGTCAATTAGATAATTATCACCATTAACAGACCACTCAGGCTAATCTAAAAAAATCAATCCCATTCTATTTCCATCTGATTAGCACCAAAGGCAATAAAAGTAGATCTTGCTCTGAGTGTGGTCTCTGTTGTATATTTCTACCCTACAAGGACCAGACTGTCCCAATGTTTTCAGATGAGAAACTAAACTAGCGTCCTATCAGACTATGTTAGTGGTTGTCAAAAATCTCTGGTCACTATTTGAGGAGGAGCAAGAGCTTTCCTAGTATTCTGACTAATAATCAATTCTCGTCTAACAACAGATTAGCAAGTTGTTCATCAAATTTGTTGTTCATGGGATTTTGCTGTGTGCCTTTTAGCTGCTATAATCATGTTTGACAACAACAGTTATCTTCCAGAAATCATTTTTTGACTCAAACACTTTGAGCTATCCTGGGAATATGAAAAACACTGTATAAAGTTCTTCCTTCTGTGCAATGTACACCACCAATCCCAAGGCAAGTAACATTATACTCTTTATACATTTTAACACTGAAGCGTCTTAATAAAACTACCTTTCAAGGTTAGCAGAGGAATTGTGTTTGTTAGTTTTTTTTAAAACTGTATATATTTCCACGGTTCAATGTCAATAGCCTTGTGTCCCCTACAAACCAAGCATGTTATTATGTACTACATTTACCTAGATATTGGCTAAAACCAAAGGGTCAAACAAAGAACTCACCACTGTACTCTATTTACTAATCTTCAGGCATTTGAAGAACATACACAGCTTCAAAACACTGAGCAAATGTTTTTAGTATTATATCAGAAAACATGCAGTACTCAGTGGACACCATATTAGTAATTGCAGATCTTACAATTCTCTTTGCCATGTCAAAAACACAACATATTCATCTCCTAAATTATTTCTCAAAATCACATGGCAATTTGAAGCAGGAACACTTACTTCAAGAGCCTTTGAAGGAATCCTAGAACTAAGAGGCATTAAGAACTGAGTGTCAAAATAAATTAGGTCTGTGTTTTTTCAAGTGGGGTTCACAGCCCACACGAGATAATAAAAAAAAAAATTGGTTGCCAAAAACGATCCCCAAAGACCACCTGACTTTTTCTGTTTTCTGTCTGCATGGATTCTCACTATACTACTCTGTATGACTGTGTGATGAGAATAAATATGTCAGCAAACTGTGTACATGCACTTGGTGCCAAGTCTTCTGTTGTCACCAATTTTTTTTTCCCTTTCTGGTAAGCCACTCGTAGACATAGATCATTTTGTTACATGAAATAGAGGGCGGGAGATAAATAGTAAGTGAACGTGACATGGGTCATGATGGACTGTCATCTAGTAAAAATAGATTGCTGGAAAAGAAAGTTTGAAACTGGCGAATTGCCCTTTTTCTCTGGAATCTTCTCCTTCCTTAAACACTTCATTTCCTCAGCACTCTTATCTATTAATTCCACCCCCCACCCCTATATTTTCTCCCTAATTCTTCCTAAAACATATTCCCTCAGACTCTAAAGGGACAACCACTTATCCTTGCTTATTTACTTTTTCATTTTGGCAGACCTTGTTATCTTTCCACTTCATTGAGAGTTCCCATCCAAGCTCTCAATCTCTTTCTCTAATATAATCTTCCAGTCATATTCATGCCCAACTTCTTTATTGACCATATCCCTGATCTGCTTAGTCCCATGGTCATGTTCATTGACACAGCCATCTCAGAGACCATTCTCATATCCCACGCATCCATATCCTCCCGTCATTTTCAATCCTACTTCTTTAGCACTGCCTTGTGGAAAATCCTTCCCTGTAGGCTATTTGCAACTGCACTATCAAACTTAAGGTGCCTAACCTTTAGTCTTTTATTCACTATATCTGTACCTATCAACTCATTAAACTAATCCCTTGCCTCCAGTTTTGAAGGCCACGTACCCAAAACATGTTACTTTCCCAATCAGGGTACGCCCCATGTTTGCTCACAAAATCAGAGGAACAGACTTCAACAACTCTTGACAATTTGTTAAGCCATTTATCAGTTGATCTGGCTAGACCACAAATATTATTAGACTTCACTACCATCTACTAAAACACTAATCCAGAGCAGTTCTGAAAAATGATTGATCCCAGCTTCTTTTCTATTCCTGGTTTCATTCGCCTCTATTCATTCTACCCTCTATTGCCTGCATCTGCAACTGCAACATAGACAAGTTCAGATATATTGTCACTAAGGTTAAAAATACCTTTCTGCTGCTTCTGCCCATCTGCCCCATGCTAAGCTAATCTTAGGCAATCCTATCTACTAACTCTGAATCGAAATCCCGCTAGTTCATTTATTCATCCCCTCTAAACTCATGTTCCTATTACATTATTCCCACAAAACTGTTAAACATCCAATTCCCTCTCAGACCCAATGGTAGCTAACACTGTATCTTATTCTATTTCCTCAGATACAGTCCTTCTTCTCCAAAGCTATCATTATCATTGTACTTCAGACCACTTAGCTTTGGAAACTATGGTCTCGTCACCTTCTCCCTTTTCTCTCCAAAGTCCATGAATGTGTTGTTGCCTCACAAATCACAGTCCATCCTTCCACAAGGCAGTGCTAAAGAAGTAGGATTGAATTCCCAGTTGAATCTCTTCAATCAAGCCAAAACCTCTCCTGCAGCAGCAAATGGTCCTATTTAAGATCACAAATGTTATGTGATTGAAAACGTGGTACATCATTCGTCCTTGACTTCTCACCAGACTTGGAAAATGTTTGCTACAACATCCTATGCCAATATTTTCCATCATTGTACAGCTCATTTAAACTTCTCTCACTTTCTTCTATTCTTGTCTATCCAATTATTCACAGAGCATCTCCATGAAGAAATTATTTTCTGAGCCCCAATTACTTCTGGAGTCCATTAGGATATGTTCTCGGCCCATCCTCTTTCTGCATACTGCCCTTGGTGCCATCAGCTGCGGGTATGAAGTATCCTTTACATTTTCACTGATGACCTAGGGACCCGATCCTCCACAATCTGTCTCAATTCTTCCATTAACTATGTGCTATCCAATGAACTACATGCTCGTTTCTGAAAGAAGATGATGGTATTACAGTTATTTCACTCAACTAGTGAACCAGAGGCCCAGATTAATGGAAGAGTGTGGCATGATGGCACAATGGTTAATACTGCTGCCTCACAGCTCCAAGGTCCCAGGTTCAATTGAGTTTGGGTGATTTGGGTGTGGAGTTTGCATGTTCTCTCCATATCTGTCTGGGTTTCCTCTGGATGCTCCTGTTTGCTTCCACAGTCGAAAGATGTGCAGGTTAGGTAGACTGGCCATGCTAAATTGCCCCTTAGTGTCCCAAGAGGTGCAAGTGGTCAAGTACCTCCTCCTAACTGACCAAGTGGCCTCCTTCTGCACTGTAGAGATTCTATGATTCTTTTGGACATGGAGTCAAATCCCACAAATGACAGCTAGTAGAATTTAATTTCAATTAATAAAATTTGGAATTGAAAGTTAGTTTCAGTGACGATGAAAAATCATAAATTGTCAAAAATCCACCTGTTTTTGCATGTCCCTTTACTAAGGAAATTTGTCTTCTTTTACCATTTCTGGTTATATTGACTCAAGATCAACAACAATGCAGTTGACTCTGAACTGCCCTCTGAAATGACTTATCAAGCCACTCAGTTTATGGGGGAAATTAGGGATGGGCAACAAGTGCTGACCTTGCCAGGGATGCCCACTCTTTATGATAGGATGAAAGACTGGGCGGAGAAGTGGCAGATGAACTTTAACGCAGATAAATGTGTGGTGGTCCATTTTGGCAGGACCAATGGGATGAAGCAGTATAACATCAAGGGTAGGAGTTTTGGCAGTGTTGAGGAGCAGAAGGATCTTGGGGTCCGGGTCCATAGGACTCTTAAATCTACCCTGCAAGTGGAGGGTGTGGTCAAGAAGGCATATGGTGTACTGGCCTTCATTAATAGAGGAACTGAGTTTAGGAGTCAGGAGGTAATGCTGCAACTTTATAAGACCCTTGTCAGACCCCACTTGGAGTACTGTGTGCAGTTCTGGTCGCCTCACTATTGGAAGCTATTGAGAGAGTGCAGAGGAGATTTACAAGGATGTTGCCTGGATTGGGGGGCATGCCTTATGAAGATTGGTTGAGGGAGCCAGGTCTCTTCTCTCTGGAGAGAGGAAGGTTAAGAGGCGACCTGATTGAGGTTTATAAGATGTTGAGAGGAATAGATAGAGTGGATTCTCAGAGGCTATTTCCCAGGGCTGAAATGGTCGCTATGAGAGGACACAGGTTTAAGGTGCTGGGGGGCAAGTACAGAGGAGATATTAGAGGTAAGTTTTTCACTCAGAGGGTGGTGAGTGAATGGAATCGGCTGCCGTCAGTGGTGGTAGAGGCGAACTCGCTGGGGTCTTTTAAGAGACTTCTGGATGAGTCCATGGGATTAAATGGGATTGGGAGTTACAGATAGGTCTATGGCCTGGTAAGTATAGATATGATCGGCACAACTTGTGGGCCGAAGGGCCTGTTTGTGCTGTAGTGTTCTAATGCATATTTTTAAAAAGTTACAAAAAGCAAGTCATGAGCTTAAGGAAAAGGTACAGTAATATTGTTGGATTGATAAATGAGAATTGTTAATGGGCAAGAAGCAAACAGTGGAGAAAAGTGGGATATTTAAAAGTTATCAGGTTGTAACCAGTGGGGTTGAAGCCTTGGCTACTTACATTTATAACTTAGACAAACGGACAGGAATAATGCATCTAAGTTTTCTGAAGACATAAAGCAAGGTGGGAATACGAGCTGGGAGAGAAGTTGCAACATGATACAGACAGGTTCTATGAGTGAGCAGCAAGCTGGCAGATGATATAACATGTGGAAGGTGAAAGGTTATTAATTCTGCTCACAAGAATAGAAAAGCAAAATATTAGAAGGTGTGAAATTTGCAAATGTTGATCTTAATTGGCAGGTTAGAATAATCTACTCCTATTCCTACTTGATAAATTATCTTACTCATCAGGCCAAAACCACCAACATCCGCAAGTTCCATATTCTTGCCGAAATTTCAATCCCCCTCCCTCACTACTTCCCAAACTGAATTAGTATATTAACAACCTTACATCCCACTTAACCCGGAAATTAGCTTCCAGTGTTTCTTTTTCATCACTCACTCCTCCTTTAGGAATTCCATGAAAAATACTTCTTTGATGAAACTGAAATAACTTTTTTTTGACTTATTTGTTTTTACTCTACACTCTGTGAAGCAACGTGGCTTGTATTATTTTACATTCAAGTCACCATATAAATGAAAGTTGGGTTTTTTGTTAGCCACGCACAAGATTCAAAATTATCTTTTCCCCACCAGTACTACTGTAAAATATATGTTAAATAATCCCACAGGATTCTTAGATTTGAATTTATTATTGTCACAAGTAGGCTTACATTAACACTGCAATGAAGTTACAGTGAAAATCCCCAAGTCATAACACTCCTGTACCTGTTTGGGTAACTGAGGGACAATTTAGCATGGCCAATACACTGTGGGAAGAAACAGCAGCACCAGGAGGAAACCCATACTACAGACAAAGAGAACGTACAGACTCCACACTGACAGTGAACCAAGCCAGCAATTAAATCCTTGGCATGTGAGGCAGCAGTGCTAACTACTGTGTCATCTGTCAAGGTCATTTCTGAATTATCCTGAAGTGTGTCTATCAGAAAACTTGAGAATTTGCATCCTTTGCAGCCTGTAGAAACAATCAGCTACAACCAAATTTAATCTTAGCTGTAATGATTAGAGTATGGCAGCTTAGTGGTTCTTTTAGTGAGCTAGAGGATTCACAAGTTAAATTCCGCTTTAACAAATAGTGAAACTGAATTGAAATCTACTGATTTGAAATCTAGCCATGAAAACTGCTGGACCGTCATAAATATGCAACTAGTTCACTACTATCCTCTAGAGACAATGTCATCCTTAGGCAGTCTCAGGCTCCTTGTATCTCTAGTCTCATGCTACATAGTTGATTCTCAATATCCTCAGAACTAACGGAAAGACAATAAATACTACATTCTCAATGTTGCCCCTATCATAAGAATGAATTTAAAAATTCATCATACATTAAAATGTTTAATTTTTGTAACAAGTAATATCAGGTCCAAATCATAACTGTTGCATGCGGACGTGCATCTTTAAAATAAGAGATATAAATAGATATTTTGTCAGTGACCCTTAGTTACATTCACCCTCCATACTACACTGAACCAGTTTCAACTAGTGAAAATCACCTACTGTGTATATCAGTGCTTTTTTTTTTGAAACAATAAACTAGATCCATCAGATTTTAGCATACTTCAAATTAGTCACTGGAACTTGCTAAAGGCTGCGAGGGCCAGTATTGTTCACTACAAGGTAATACTTAGCATCTAATTTGTGTGGATAACATGACTGATTACCGAGCATCGCTTAGCTTCACCTACTCAAAGAGTTAAAATAAGCTTTTCCTTAATTGATAAATTATAAAACATCATGTTACTGCATTTTTCTTAATTAACCACTGGAGGTTACAGCATGATGCTGGCACTTTAGCCATACTTTTGCCTATGACTCTTGAATTCAGAATGCTTTCTCTTTACACAAATGGAGCTTTTGTTTTGTTTACAACACAACCCATGGTATGATAGGATGATGTAAATTTACACAACAGGTTCTCATATAACATTACGATGTCTCAATCACCACATTTCAATGTGGCAAAATGTAAAACGTCAATATCTGAACTAATTTTCCACCTCTGATTACTATAATCTTTTTATAATGTGGTACGTCAGTAATGAAACAGTAAGAGAACACTGTTTCCTCCTATATGATGACTTTGGAAAAGTGTTCTGATTTTTCCAAATAATTTGGGTTAATAGATCACACCAGCTCAATGAATTACTCTGAAATCACTGTCAAATGATTACATAATTCTTTCTACACTGAGACTATTTTCTCAGATTGCATTCACTTCCGTAGGGAAAAGTGAAGCAGCTCACTGAACTCAGGATATTATACTATCACTTAGCATTAATAATTAGATTTTGAACTAAAACTAAAAATAGTCCTGCCAGTTGTATATGCAAAGTATTAATTGGATGTATTAATAGCTGACATATATTTAAGCTTTAAACAGCAAAACATCTCATGGGACCTAAGGGAGGTGAAGTAAGAAATGAACACAGGTGGCATACCATTAGGTTTAACCTAAGCAAGCAATCTGGGAGTGAGAATTTATCAGGAAATACAAAGCAACACTTAGAAACCAAATAGAATGTCTTAGATTCTGTTAAAGTTAAACTGGCTGATGACAAAGGGTCATCTGGACTCAAAGGGTCATCTGGACTCAAAACGTCAGCTCTTTTCTCCCCTTATAGATGCTGCCAGATCTGCTAAGATTTTCTCTTTTGGATTCACCTATCAGCCTTGTGCTCGCCAATCAAATTGGGTCCCAGTCTAGTAATACCTCAAAATTAAAAAGATTATTCTTATGTTCACGTACTTGCATGGCTTCTCTCCTCCCTATCTTTGTGACCACATACGACCCTCTGGGAAACATAGAAATATTGAATATGGAGGCAGGAGTAGGCCATTTAGCCACTCAAGCCTGCTCCACCAATCATTATCGTGATCCTGCTTTCCTTTCACATCCCTTGATTTCTTTAACCCCAAGAGCTACATCTAAATTTCTTCTTGAAATCACACAACCATTTGGTCCCCTCTGGGTGAACAAATTTCTCCTCACTTCAATCCTAATAGGTTTACCTCTTGTCCTCAAACTATGGCCCTAATTCTCGATGCTCCATAATCAGGAACATTCTTTCTGAATCTATCCTGTCTAATCCTGTTAGAATTTTACAAGTTTCTATGGCATCCCCTCTCATGCTCCAAAACTCCAATGAATATAATCCTCATATGACAGAACTGCCATGCCAGGAATAGGCGTGGTAAATCTTTTCTGTACCCCCTCTATAGCAAGGACATCCTTCCTCAGTTAAAGACACCAAAACTGCACCTGAAATCACATGCAATTTAACTTTACATAGTAGTCTGTTCTGTAAGACCTTGCCAAAAGCCTATTGAAATTCTAAATAAACCATATCCATTGGTTCTCCTTGATCAACTTTATTAGTTACATACTCAAAAAATTCCATGAATTCATCAAGCATGATTTCCCTTTGTAATTCCATGCTGACTTTGATTATACCATTGCTTTCCAAATTAGTTATGAAATCCTTGCCAATGGCTCAAACAACTTGACTCATGACACACGACAGCGCAGAGTCGCTGAGCAGAGACTGATAGCCAAGTTCCGCACACGTGAGGACAGTCTTAACAGGGATCTCGGCTTCATGTCACACTACCTGTAACCCCTGTGACTTGCCTGGGTTAGCAAAAAACCTCACTTACTGTGCTGTCTGGAGAAAATACACAATTCTCTAACCAATGCTCAGGATTCCCTTCACACACATTGTTAGCCACTTTAACACTTGAATAGCAGGTTAGATGTAAGGATTTGCATTCTAATCAGCAATCTATGACTGTCTGTGTTGATACGTGTGCTATTGCAGACCAGAACACTGCATTTGCCTGACGAAGACGAAAAGGTCGAAAGCTCGCAAATTTACTATCAAATAAAATGGTTGGATTTAAAATTGGTGTTGCTAGATTCTTACTGAGTTCTCAAACAACTTCCCCAGTACTGACATTAAGCTCACTGATCTCTAATTCCCTGTTTTCTTTTTCCTTCCCTTTTAAATAGCGACCTTACATTAGTTACCTTCCAATCTGTAGGAACCAGTCTAGAGTTCAAAATATTTTGGGAAATAACCACCAGTGAATCTACTGTTTCTAAGGCCATTTTCTTATGTACTCTGGGATGAAGATTATCAGGCCCTGGAGATTTATGTACCTTCAGAAAGCCAGCATAGATTCAAATCACCCAAAAGGTCTCCTTCTGTGCTGCAAGTACTATGACTCATTACATTCCTTAGAAGTCTTGCATCCATAACAATTCGAGTATCATCACATGACAAAATCAACATACTAGCATATTTCCTGTGTGATTACTCACAAGGTTTTATAAAAGCAGATAATTTATAAACAGTATTATCCAAAATAAAATGTCTTGTCAGTTTTGATGGAAACTGACCCTGGGAGCACCTGAAATAGGGTTCAGATTCTAAAAATATTTTAAGAGAGTGTTTAAGGACGTGGGAGCACTAAGACGCAAGTCCCAGGGTTCTAAATACAGCCATTAATTATTCAATCCGATCACTGCTGATCTGAAATCTAAGTCCATATATCCATCTTTGTCCCATATCCCTTCACACCATGGTTAACAGATGTAAAATTAACAATCACCGCTTAGAGGAGAATTCTAAATTCCTGCCAAACTTTGCACATTTCTGCACTTCACCCCTGAATGGCTTGGCTCTGGTTTTCAGTTATGCTCTTTCATCCTATGCTTTCCAACTAATGGAAATGTACTGACTACCCTATATGTTCCCCTTAATATGTTGGGAACTTTGGTCAATCACTAACTTTCTAAATTCCAGGGAATATTTACTCCAGGGAGTTTGTGCAATCTCTCCTCTTAGGTTATCTTGGGGTCCAGGCATCACTTTAGCAAATCTATACTGCACTATACTTCTAAGATTAATATATCCTTCATAAGGTATAGTATCCAGAACTGAACACTGTATATCCTGTATGCCAGATATGTCATGAGGACTTGTATAGTTGCAACATAATGTCTATATGTGCTTCCCCCACCACTACCTTCCTATATTCTTCTCCTCTTTTTATAAAGCATTCAATTAGCCATTCTGATTTATTTCTGCACTTGTCCAAATAATTTCTCCAGTTGTCTCCAAGTCTATCTGCTGTTTCTAGCTTTTCACCATTTGGAAAGTATCCTGATGTACCCTATTAAGTCCAGAGTGGAGTCCAGGGCTGCCCCGTCATGGGATAAAACACTCAGATGTGTAATTAATGAGGTCAGGCCAGATGATTTGCTATGTTTTCCCATTAGCCTCTGCAGTGAGAAATACCTCATGTTTCTGCCCCCACCATGCACTTGGTCACAAAGTGGGAGAATTTCCACTCTCTATCCCACATTCTAAGTTGTAAATATGGTGAATAATTAAGACCCCAACACAGATCTTTGAGGCACACTACTAATCACGTCCTGTCAATTTCAGTATCTCTCCAGTTTTCCCTCCTGTCTCCTGCTATTCTGACAACTTTTTCACCAGGTCAATAACTTTCCCTCAATTCCATGTGCTTTATCTTTAAATAACAGTCTATTATGAGTGATTTTATCAAATACCAGAACTCTGAAGATGAGTTTACAGGAACATGGGAATCATTGATATATAAATTCTGGGACCTTGAGGCATATGTTGATGGAAGTTTAAGGTCTGGGAGCAATAAGAATGCAGCACAGTCATATGCTAATACTGGAAGGAATTTTCTAAATCTTTAAGTGGGAAAGACAGTGGCCTAGAAAGAAAGTCTCCAATTTAGCTGAAATAAGGGACTATGGCATTTGGAACATATTATTGCACAGTATCGGAATATTGAGAAAAGTAGAATCTAACCATCCAGAAGGATTGCCACTTGTATATTTTAAGCCATCTGAGTTATATTTTTCTATTTCCCATCACTTTTCTGATCCATTCACAGCCTCTTCTTTGCCCATAATTTGTTCATGCCACCATCATCATTATTATGTCTTTGGTGGAATGACATCCAACTTCCTGCCCCTTGTACATTTCCGATGTGTGGATAGTCCATTTGCTATATTTAAATCTGTAGCAATATGCAATAATTTCTTTGCATGTCTTAACGGGCACCATCCTGTGCTAAATTCAACTTTGAAATGGAGCAGTCAAATGAACTTCCTTTCATTGGTGTACTATTTGGGAAATCTGCCAAGGGATTCTCTGTCATTGTCGACAGCAAACCTAACTTCACAGGCCAATACATGCATTGGGATTCTTACAGTTACATGCATTACAGAATTGGTCCATTTGACAATTTTGTATATAGGACCCCAAGCCATTTGCCCATCATCCAGATCTGACAATATAATAGGGTGCATCACAGGCATCCTGCAGGATAATGGCTATGCTGATCAGATCATTTTGTGCTGTATATAATGCAAATTTATAAACAGACCTTAGACCATAATTTTCAGTGCTGAAGTGTCCAGTCTACCTTAGACTACTCTAGAAGGGTAAGATATCTCATAAACCTTAACAACAAGTGAAGGTAACTGTTTCACATTGCTACTATGCAGTAACAATATGAGTGGTATTCACCACTAACCTTTGCCCTCCAACCAAAATGATGTTTTAGTCACACAAGTAAGTAATGTGACAAGTGAATTTCAAAGCCGATCTAGTGCTTGGTACATAGGCTATACATCCCAAAGACTGTATATCATATCAAACAGCATGTCCCTTCCACTGTTCACAATGGGCAAATTACATACCATATCCAATCAATCCATGCTTACAAAACTCAAAACAGTGTCCAATGTTAGGCAGGATTCTGCAATTAGACAATGCTTGCAATATAATATTCAATGTATTAAAAATTATGCTGACAACCAATTTAAGATTGTCAGTTCAGTTTGCAGTGTGGCATATACCGCGTGCTACATACACACTCAGAAGTAACATGCACATAAATTGTGCTTTTAGCTAAACAAAATAAGCAACAGCCCTGAGGAATGAATTAGCAAATGGCTATGTCTTAATCAATCAGTGTCAAGCTGCCTGGTTTAAATTTCAAACAATGGTAGGCAGATAACTATCAGTCTCTATCACCTGGCACATTTTCCATGGTAATGCTAATCAATCAGCACACTCAGTTGTTGTTCCCCAACACTGGTATTCTTACAATTGTCCTGATAAATACAAAATGAAAAACTTTGACAAAATGTATTTTTTCAGCAACATTCATTATTCTCATTGTTAGATCATTCCTATCTTACTTTGTACAAGTCAGGAAACTCACTAATTGCAGGCAGCAATGTTCAATATGCATACATATCCATAATCAAATAGATTTTACTTTAAATCTCAATTTCAGGAATTAAAAAAAAATTAATTCTTAAAAACTATCAATGGCTCAGAACAAATTTTCTAGTTGAATTTATCTTGCAATAACTAATGCAGTCAAACAAATTGTTTGCTAATCAGAACATATCAAAGAAACCACAATAGTAGCTAATGCTCTTCATTACACACTACTATTCACCAGTATTAATAAATGTGCTTACTATAACCCAGTTGGCAGCACACTTGTGTCTAAATCGCAATCATAGAATCCTACAGTACAGAAGGCGGCCATTCGGGCCCATCAAGTCTGCACTGACCATGATCCCATCCAGGCCTATCCCCATAACCCCATGCATTTACCCTAGTTAGTCTCTCTGACATCAAAGAGCAATTTAGCATGACCAATCCATCTAACCCACACATCTTTGGACTCTGTGGGGAAACCGGATCACCCAACGGAAACCCACACAGACATGGAGAGAATGTGCAAACCCGGGATTCAAAGCTGGGACTCCAGCACCATGAGTCAGCAGTGCTAACCACAACATAACTGCGCTGCCTTGGGTTCAAGTCCCACACAAAAACCATGGCCAACATGCCAGTGAAGTACTGAAGGATCATATTTAATCAACAATTCAATCAACACCACAAAAAACAGATTATATGGTCATTACCACCTTGCTGTCTGTAGAAAGTTGCTGAGAGCAACATAACTGCCACATTTCCTACATTACGAAGGTGACCAAACTTCAAAAAAGTACTTAAGTGACTGCAAAGCGTTAGTTATGAGATATCCAGTGGTTGAGAAAAGAGCTTTATAAATGCAAGATTTTTCTTCTGTAAATCATTGTCAGACTTGGATAAAATAAATGAGCTGAGAATTCAACCTTTATTTCCAAAGATTTGAAAGTAAACAGTCTTTATATAGCTCTAACTGAAATTTTGAAGAATGTTTTTTTTAAAGTGATCCAGTTGGTTCTTCCACAGTGACAGATAACTGTTTTTATAGGAAAAATAAATGTTTCCATTGGGATTCTTAAAATTAAACACTAAAATAAAAGTATGACAAAAATTGTGATGACAAGAAGATAAGTTTGTGAACCGAAAAACTTGTTCTCTCCAGGCCGAGTTAGAATTATAGTTAGAAATGACATTACAAGAAAAGCCACAAATGAAAGATACAAAAGTCACTCAAAGTTGATTTTGTTTTTGTTTTCATGATTACAGAGACAATTAGTGTTGATCTTAGCAGAAGTTCTTAATGGTATGCATTAAAATAGCAAACTGATTGTCAGCAAGTCATTTAGATTGGCAGTCTGGCAAGAAAATCACATTAATATTTCTGAGCTTTTCAAGTGAATGTTGGATGTTTGCACAAAAGCTTTGCCTTCTTTTGTTTGGGTAGCATGTTGGCATTGTTTACCACTGCTGCCTCCCAATGTCAAGGATCCAGGTTCAATTCCAATTTTGGGTCACTGTCTATGTGGAGTTTGCACATTCTTCCCACGTGTGCATGAGTTTCCTCCCACAATCCAAAAATGAGCAGTTTAAGTGAATTGGCCTTGCTAAAATTAACTAGTTTCCAAAGTTGTATAAATTAGATGGATTTGCCATAAGAAATGTGTGGGATTATAGGGATAGAGTGAAGGGAATGGTCTGGCTAAGATACTCTGTTAGAGAGAGTCAGATCAGATTGGGATAGGCCAAATGGCCTCTTCTGCACTGTAAGGATTCTACGAATATTCTATGTTTCAGCCCAGTTAGAAACCTTAGATTGTGTTCTCTCTTCTCATAAATGTATTTTTTTTTCCAAAAGTCCACTTATATAGACTGTTCTATAGACAAAGTATAAATTTCAATAGATCAATGGAAAATCCTTGTTTGGCTCACATAGCATAGGAAAACAGCTGATGTGGAAAGATCCCTGTAATGCTCCATACACTATTATGAATCCTCACATTCAAAAGTGACAGTAGATATTAGCTCAAATAACAAAGTGCCATGTCTTGTGTCATCTTGTATTTGATTGATATGACAGTTAAAATGAAAAAGGTTTAGCAATCATTATATACGGAATACACAAAAAAAGGAATAGTTTTGTAACTGTAATATTTAATTTATGCACCAATATGCACCTAGATGTCAACATACACATGATTCTATACTCAGGAACTAAAAAAAATTCTGTTCTGTGAAAATTTTGTACAAGCTGTTATACTGTCTCTTGCTTTCACTTTTTTCTTAAATAAATGCAGCACCCAGTCCAAGAGAATGTTTATTTTTCCAATTTTTAAAGTCAGGATTTCATAAAGGGGTCTTGAGCCATATCCAGTAAAAGTAAATACAGTAGCAAGGGTTTCAGTTTGATCTTAGAAAATGCTGTTATCAACAGATACTGTGATTCACTAAACTTAGCTTCACACATTCTTTGGAGCAGAACAGAAGTATCTGTGATGTTGTCAAACCATTAAACACAATGGATCATAAGATACACAGGGATATTAAATTAAAATATTTTGGCATAACCTTGGGGTGATAAAATGCACAACAATTTTAGGCAACATTTTTTCAAAAAATGCTTCTTATAATACAGGAAATATGATAGATAAAAGTCAATGGTGTTACTATTCTCTGCTTCCATCTTTGTTGTATTCTCTAACCTTCTAATACACTGGTGGTAACACAGCCTTCACCATTCTCTGCCTTACTTCTGAGGACTTACTCTCCAAATCCTTTCAACTCTCAAACTTTAAAAGCTTTCTCTTCAACAGCCCACCTCTGCAATAAATCGGGTGGCACATTGGCACAATGGTTAGCACTGCTCTCTCACAGCGCCAGGAATGTGGAATCTGTATGTTCTCCCCATGACTGTGTGGGTTTTCTCCGGGTGCTCAGTTTCTTCCCGCAGTCCGAAAGACATGCTGTTAGGTGCATTGGCTATGCTAAATTCTCCCTCAGTATACCCGAACAAGTGCCGGAGCATGGCAACCAGGGGATTTTCACAGTAATTTCATTGTAGTGTTAATGTAAGCTACTTGCGACTCATAAATAAATCAACTTCAACTTTACTTTTGGTCACCTTGTCCATTCTGTCTATTCTTGGCTTTCTCTGTGAAACACTTGGAGATGTTTTTCTACATTGAAGATACAATATAACCACAAAATCACAGAACTGTTTTGGCAGAAGAGGAGGCCAATTGGCCTCCACCTCTCCAACTGAGCAACCCATCTTCACCCTGTAACCCTTCACATTCTTCCTTTTCAGATAACAGTGTGAATGCTTCATTTGAACCTATCTCCACCATACACTCAGGCAGTGCATTCCAAACCCAATCATTGGCTGCATGAAGAAGATTTTCTTCAAATCACTTTTGCTATTCTTACAAATTATTTTAAATCTGTGTCCTCTCATTCTCAATCCTTTCAGGATTGGGAACAATCTCTCCCTATCTAAACTCCTTATGATTTTGAAAACTCCCATCAAAACAGTTCTAACTTCTCCAACCTATCTTCATAATTAAAGATCCTCATCCCTGGAACTATTCTCATGATGAATAATTCTCATTTTTTGGCACCCTCTCCAATGCCTTCCCCATCCTTCCAGCACCGTAGCATATATTTCTTGGAAGTTCATGTGCACCACATTAATTGCAACTCATGCTGACAAGAATTCTTTCAGCAGCACTAACAATGAGGAATTTTGCAAAGAGGTACATGTAAACTACATGGACTACAGCAGTTCAAAAAGACAGCTCACCACCGTCTTAGAAGGGCAACTAGGTATAAATGCTGATCTAACCAGTGATGCCCCACATCTCATAATGAACTTAAAAAAATAGTAGATAAAGAGAAATCAGTCTCATTGGCAGAAGCAGCAAGAAAACGAACACAAGTTGATTGGCAAAACAATAAAAGATAACACAAAGAAAGTAATTATACAGTGAATGGTTAGGATCTGGAATGCAATGCCTGGGTTTGTAGTGGGTACTGATTTAATCCTGGTTTGCAACAGGGAATTGGATAAGCACCTGAAGGCAGCAAATTTGCAGCACTGAGCAGAAAAGATGGACAAGTAGGTCTAGCTAGCATGCCTGTAACACGCCAAATGCCCTCCTCTATAATTATACTCGATAATTATGATAATTAAAAGGTGTCCATGAAGCACTGGTTTTATGAGGAGATGATAGAATTGTGATGCCCAGAGACCCAGGCTCATGATGGGTTCAAATGCAACAATGGGAGCAAGTGGAATTTGAATTCTGTTAATTAATCTGGAATATAAAGTTAGTGTCAGTATCAGTGGCCAAGAAACTATTACTGATTGTTGTGAAAACCCATCCTGTTCACTAATGTGCTGCAGGAAAGAAAATTTACTATTCTTACCTGGTCTGGCCTACACCAGATCTGTATCTGTGGATCACTCCCAGTTTCCAGTTACAGATGTCTGAATTATGTGCTTTGCCAGACTATTGGCCTTAGTGTCTGCCACTGAAGGCTCTTATAAGAAGACCACTGTTTTTCAGCCTTTGTGATTTTTAAACTTGTGTGTCTATTACCCTTTCATCATCTATTGGGAATCCAGATATGCTAATTGCACTGCTGAATTGTAAATAATAGGTGTAGTCCTTGGGCGTGTGACCTTGATAATCCTATTCACATGGCATGCACATTTGCACTTCAACAATTTTGATTTTTTTTTGGTTAAGTGGTAAGGTGGGAAGCAAAATGAAAAAGTACTCTTTGATCAGTGTGAGCACTTTTAGTTTCTTGGCTGCTGAATTAAGGACAATGGAAATAACCCACTGGGATAAATCAACACTGAAGAAAAGGAACAGGTATGTGATATGCAGATCAAATGTGAGGAAGTGAACAGGGTAATAGTAGAGTCATTACAGGGAAGCTGATGTGACCCTGTTTGTCAAAAGGGTTATAGTAGAGTGACTGGAGAGCCAAGAACAGGATGGGCAATAGTTGAGTAATTATATAGTTATTTGTATGTCACACCTATTGGTAATTTATCTATAAGTATATGTAGTTAAAACACTGCCATCACCTACGGCTAGTCAACAATTGCCATGGACAAAACTAGGGTGGACTGCTGCTTTCTGTATAGTCATGATGTGGAGATGCCAGCGTTGGACTGGGGTAAACACAGTAAGAAGTCTTGCAAACTAGTTTAAAGTCCAACAAGTTTATTTAGTAGTAAACACCACTAGCTTTCAGAACGCTGTCTCTTTGTCAGGTGAGCGTGGAGTTCTAATCACAAACAGGGCATATACAGGCACATGGTACATTGGGGAGACATGCAGACGTTACGACAATGGATGAATGAACACTGCTCGACAATCACCAGGCAAGACTATTCCTTCCTGTTGGCGAATACTTCAGTGGTCAAGGGCATTCACCCTCTGATCTTTGGGTAAATGTTCTCCAAAGCGGCCTTCATGACATACGATAGTGCAGAGTCGCTGGGCAGAAACTGATAGCCAAGTTCCGCACACATGAGGATAACCTCAACATTGATATGTTCCTATCTATGAACAGATAGGGTTCATGTCACACTACTTGATGACTTGCCTCAACTTACAACATCTCACTTACAGTCCTGTCTGGAGACAATACACATCTCTTTAACCTATGCTTAATGCTATCTCCACTCACATTGTCTGCTCCTTTAAGACTTGATTAGAATATGAGTCTTTACACCTAATCAGTATTCTGTAAACTGTGTGTGTGCCGTTATAGCATGTTTGTGATTAGAACTCCCCACTCACCTAACAAAGGAATAGTGTTCTGAAAGCTAGTGGCGTTTACTACCAAATGAATCTGTTGGACTTTAGCCCAGTGTTGTGAGACTTCTTACTGCTCTCTGTATAACCGTACAGTATACTTTATGTCCTTTGTTCTGCAAATTATTCTCACAGAAATCCAAGTTTTAACCTTCTCTCTGCCAATCCTGCCAAATTTACCTCAATTTTTATTTTCAGCTTTTGATTAAAAGGAGGCACATCGTCTTAGACTTTGTTCTGATGCCATTACTGCTCCCCTTAGTTTCCTTGAATCAATTTACTTTGAATTTGTCTGGGTGAGAATACTTGTCCCTCACTACACTAAATACGTTTATGACCTATTACATAAGATCCATTAACTTATTATCAGAGTCCATCAGTTAAATCTAATTTTCTCTTTGTTGAAACACCATTCATGTTGACTTTCATGTTCAAGTGACAGGAGTTACTCTGCCTTCCCTCTTCTGTTAATCAGGTTGATGGCCACACTCAATCTATTTAGAGGCTGAGGGATTTGAGGTTGTTTTCGTTAGAAAGGAGGAGGCTAAGAGGGGACCTGATCGAAACATATAAGATGATTAGAGGTTTAGATAGGGTGGACAGTGATAGCCTTTTTCCTAGGATGGAAAAAGCTAGCACGAGGGGACACAGCTTTAAATTAAGGGGTGATAGTTATAGGACGGATATCAGAGGCAGGTTCTTTACCCAAAGGGTGGTTCGGGAGTGGAATGCCCTGCCTGCAGCAGTTGTAGATGCGCCAAGTTTGGTGGCGTTTAAGAGGTTAGTTGATAAGTATATGGAAGAGAAGGGAATGGTTTAGTTTGGAGGGGCATTGCTTTTTATATTGGTCGGCACAACATCGAAGGCCGAAGGGCCTGTTCTGTGCTGTAATGTTCTATGTTCTATGTTCTATAGTGCAGAAGCAAGGGGCTATCATCCAAATCATATCATGTTTGATCTGTACCTAAATTTCCCTTGCTTACCTTCTGCTCCATTTCTCATGATATCCATAGCTAATGAAAAACTGCCAAGTATCTTCTTGAAAATTTCAGCTGGTACAATATCCACAGAATTATTCCAGATACAGATATGAGCAGTACTGAGATTTTTTATTTATTTATTACATTTTGACTCAGCAGCACCTCAGTTATAGGGTCAATAAAAATTAAAATGTAACTAATTAAAATCTGTCTGAAACATTTAAAACTTTGTGTTGTAGGTTTGAATTACAGATAGAGATAAATTAGGCACTAGAGATTAACTTAAACACAACTTGCGTTGCTCCGTCGCTTTAAGAAGATGGAAGTGAAAAGTCACTTATTTAACATTTATGAGCTGCGGATATCTCTACATTGCGTGCTAAGTTCTGTTTGGGATCTGTAGAAAAGATAACTACTCCAGCAAACAGTTGACATGATTTTAAATTGCTCTGAATCTTGTGCGTGTTAATTTATAATGGCAGATTTATGGGAAGCAATTAAACGTGTAACTTTTAAGCACAGACAGGGAGGATATGGAATAAGTGTGAAAATGAGATTGTTTTAATTTGATAGGATTAATTAAAATTTGGAATATTTGAAGTAATTATGAAAAACCTATGTTGGATCAAAACTTCTTATCAGGATGAAAGATACATTACTGATACAATTGGCAATGAAAAGGTAATTCTAGAATTAGATTCAGAGAAAGGAATTAGTCCTCGGTCCTGAATGCTTGCTAGATTTTTTAAAAAGTGATGATATAATGATGTCCTTTTGAGAACTTTTACTCCATCACTTTTGAAACGAGAGACAGCTAAAGATATGTTTAGTTTTCTAGGAATTGGGAATTACAAGATTTTAAGGTTCTGAATTGTTAGATATGTTCAGATGTGTTAATCCATTCTGCTCCAAGTAGGATAGATTTGGTTTTTTTGTGACAGCTAACTGCAAATGGAACAAGACTTGCAATAGTTTTAAGATATTTGAGCATTTATTTGTATTTAAGCCGTAGATTGTTCAGCATGGGCCAATTACAATGTTGGGGAAGTAACTGTTCACAAAGCACAATCTGGTGCAAATTCTGAAGGATGGACGATGAATTAGGTCTCCCATTTCAGCCTAATGGGAAGGCTGAAAACCATTCAGACTGAGCAAGGCTCAATGGGAAAGCCACTTTCTGCTGGTAACTGGGCAAATTACTACAATTAGGGACAATGGAAATGACCCAGTGGGATAGATAAACATTGAAGGAAAGGAACAGGTATGTGATGTGCAGATGAGATATGAGCAAGTCAATAGGGTAATAGAAGAGTCATTATAGGATAACTGACGTGACTCTGTTTGTCATAAGAGTTGTAGCAGAGTGAACGGAAAGCCAAATGTTAGCGTGGATTGAGGATTGGCTATCTAACAGGAAGCAGAGAGTTGGAATAAATGGGTGCTTTTCTGGCAGCCAGTTGGTGACTAGTGGAGTGCTGCAGGGATCGGTGCTGGGGCCTCAACTGTTTATCATATACATAGATGATCTGGAGGAGGGGACTGAGCGTAGGGTAACAAAATTTGCTGATGACATGAAGATGAGTGGAAAAGCGAATTACATGGAGGATGTGGAAAGTCTGCAGAAAGATCTGGATAGACTGATTGAGTGGGCAAGGACCTGGCAGATGGAGTATAATGTTAGTAAATGTGAGGTTATCCATTTTAGAAGAAATAATAATAGGATGGAATATTATTTAAATGGTGAAAAGTTGCAGCATGCTTCTATGCAGAGGAACCCGGGGGTCCTTATGAAAAAATCGCAAAAACTCAGTCTGCAGGTGCAGCAGGTGAACAAGAAGGCGAATGGAATGTTTATCGCAAGAGGTATAGAATATAAAAGCAGGGATATAAAACTGTACAAGACTGTGGTGAGGCTGCAACCGGAGAACTGTGTGCAGTTTTGGTCCCCTTATTTATGAAATGACTTAATTCTATTCAGTTTGCTTCATAATATATTTAAAACAGAAATCAAACTTTTCTATTTGATTCTGGGCAGCAACCTATTTTGATTGCTCATTCTTTGTCTTAAATAGCATCATTTTAAAGCAGCTTGCTAACAGCACATTTTTCCTATGTTAGAATTGTCCCAAATTGTGGCCTTTCAAATGTCTATTGGTGTCTATCTTGTCTCTTTTTAAAATAAACTTTGTTCCTACATCCATAGCCAACCACCTAAACTGTATTCTTTTATTCGTATCCCTTTAATGTTTTTTAATCACCATTGTCATATATTGGCCTTGGAGGGAGTACAGAGAAAGTTTACCAGGCTGATACCAGAGAGATTGAATAGAGTGGGCCTGTACTGGTTGGAGTTTAGAAGGCTGGGTGATCTTGTAGAGACTTACAAGATAATGAAGAGGCGAGATAAGGTAGCAGTAGAGAGATTCTTTCCCCTTAGAAAGGAAACCAGAACTACAGGGCACAGCCTCAAAATGAGGAGGGAGCAATTTAGCACTTCTCTCAAAGGGTTGTGAATCTCTGGAATTCTCTGCCCATTGAATGGTGGAGGCTACCTCGTTGAATATATTTAAGTCACGGGTAGATAGATTTCTGATAGACAAGGGAATTAAGGGTTATGGGGAGAAAGTGGGAAAGTGGAACTGATCCACTTCAGATCAGCCATGATCTTATTGAATGGCAGGGCAGGCTCGAAGGGCTAGATGGCCTACTCCTGCTCCTATTTCTTATGTTCTTAAGAACAGAATAGTTGAACAGGATAGGACAAAACTAAAGATGGTATTTATTTGATGGTTAGTGAGAATGACAATGGTGATAAAAAACATTAAAGGGATACAAAGAAAAGAATACAGTTTAGCTGGTTGGCTATGGATGTAGGAACAAAGTTTATTTTAAAAAGAAACAAGATAGACACCAATAAACATTTGAAAGGCCACAACACTATTGTTTAAATTTGGGACAATTCTAACATAGGAAAAATGTGCTGTTAGCAAGCTGCTTTAAAATGATGCTATTCAAGACAAAGAATGAGCAATCAAAATAGGTTGCTGCCCAGAATCAAATAGAAAAGTTTGATTTCTGTTTTAAATATATTATGAAGCAAACTGAATAGAATTAAGTCATTGAGAGGACAGACACCAGAAATTAAACAATAAATGGGAATTGGGATATTGTGTGCAATTCAATTCACTGGAATGTTTCCATGTTATTCTAGTGAAAGGAAAGTATAGGTGGGCTAATAAATTGATAGCTTTTTCTTGATGATACTTGTGTCCTTGTCTATGTTTTTAAGGGAGCAGAATTTGATACTCTGCCACCTGAGGCATCTGGACCATACGTGGAGAGATGGGCAAAGACTTCAAAATCTTATGATAAGATTACCTGAGAGTCAAGAAGGTATTGGCATGAAATTGGGATACAGTACAAGTATGCACGAGTTATATGTGAAGGAACAGATATGCAAGAAACAGGTTCAAAATAGACCCAAAGGTTTGGATGCACTTGCAATTAGACATTTAAGAACAGGTCTCAGACAAGCACACTCCTTGACCGACACAGCATGAAATGAGGCCAAAGGGAAGCTGGTCACCCAAGAAGCATCAGAAGATTCTTACTGGAGAATCACCACAGAAAACAGCATACCAGACAGAACAATGTGTTAGATATAAAGGGCTGGTGCTGGTGGTGAAAGAGAATGGGAACAAAAAGTGCACAATTTTGCCAGTAGTGCAGTACACGTGCCCCAGTAGAACTCTGGAAAAGCAATAAAAATAAAACTACATCACCAGCCTCTTCCGAAGACATAAGGAACAGATACAGATTGATTTTATAAATCCATTACCCGCCCCCCTCCCCCGAAGAAGAAAAGTAATATTGCCCAGTAATTATGCATCAATTTACTAGGTGAATGGAAGCATTCCACATGAGGGGTTACTCACAAACAATTATAAGAGGGGAAAACCAATGCACTGACACATGGAGGGAGGATTTGAGGGTACGTTAGAGAATTGAGTAAACAATTTGGTTAAAAAAGTTAGAGGCTGATAGGCACCACAGGATCTGCAGGGGGGGGTCAGCAAATTGAAAAATAAGAGTATCATCAAATGGGCCACAGGGTGATGGTAAAGATGGGAGCAGAGCGCAGTGATGTCCAACTGCAATGGCATGAACCATACAAGGTAATTATGACAGTATTACATGCGTGCTTATAAATACAAGGACAGGAAGTGGTTGGAAGCATTATATTCCATTAAAAATGTATGCAGACTCTAACAAACCTGACAACCATTCGACTGCTGGGGACTAACATTAATGTTTTCACAGATTCCTATTTACTCTGATAATTGTCATGGCATCATATACATCAGCTACCTACCAGACAGCAGGAAAGTGGATAAAGAAACCCAGTTCGAGGTTACCCCGAGAAAGGCCAGACATACCAGTTTGAATCACTGGACCAGACTGTGGATAGTTGGAAATGAAAAAGACTCTCATAGGGTAAGTTGATACTTAACAGATATAAAATTAAAATATCGGATTTATGGAAATATTTATTCAATGTCACGGAACCTGCCTTTGAGGGCCAGTATTGTCAAGAACCATGAAAACATGTAACAGACAAGACTTGATTGTAGAGATATTAGATGTTACCAGCTTAATACATATGGATATCAAAAACTGATCCAATGTCCAAACATGAGAGAGCCCCTTGGATGGCTAGCTAGCTCTCACCCTTCACATCTTCCCCACCCCCATAATTAGCCCAGACAAACTTGTGTGCTCCATCCACCATGTCTCCTCAAAATCCTGATCTGGCCACTCATCCAATATCCAGACCCCAGGATCGACGCAGAGGTGATTAAACAAAAAATTTCTAACAATCTCATGCAGGCTTGAATGAAATAAAGCTCCATTTATGACATCCAATCAAAAAGCTTTTAAATCTCATGTGTTCAATCCCTTATAAAACTAAACTTTTAGTCAATACTCATCAAAGATAGGTAATTTTTAATAATCTGTAAACAGTCAAACTATGATCTCAAAGTCCCCTGCTGAGATAATATTAGATTTTGAAACTCAGCTAAATATTGGTAATGACGTGACAATAATAATAATAGCCTTTAGGAACCATTATCACAACACTATATTTAAACTGCATCGGTAGGTGATAACTGTTTTCTTTAACCTACACCAGATAGCCTGTAAATCAAAGCAGTCCTGCAGATTTTTTAAAACTCTCACTAATAGCTTACGTCTGTTTTTTTGCCAAGTTTAAAGGCATTTAAAAAATGTCAGATCATTAAACTTAAATAGACCTTGCCTATCCTTTAAAGGCATTCACATGTTCTCCATAAATTTATATCTTGCACTCTGCGACATAAAGCATTTGCAACAACCAAAATGGGATCTATTTAAACTTAGTACTAAGTTCCAAAAGCCCTATTGAATGGGCTTCACACCTGTGTGAATCATATTCCACCCCTTTCCCCTTCCAGCAAAACCTGGTGCTATGAATCACTATATACAGGTTTGCCCATCATTTTTGAAGGTCTGCAGATACTTCCCAAACTTCAGGTCCAAGGTTTCTATTTAGGAACCCTAAGATCCCATATGCATTGCTAACCAGTCTCTCAATATGTTCTGCCACTTTCAAAGGTCAATGCATGCACAAATTCAAGTCCCTGTTTTTGCACATTTTTCAGAAACACTGTATATGAAAAAAATAAAAGCAGGTCCTTCAAGCCTGCTTTGCCATTCATTTTGATCATCAAATTCAATATCCTGACCCCTGCTCATCCTTCTTTGCGCTATATCCCTTGGAATGATATCTAATATAGGAGATATTTCTACATCGCCCTCTCTATTTTTTCTGCAAAAAGCCCTTCTCTTATTAAATTCCATCTGCAAATTGTCTGCCAATTCTATGAGGTAATCTATGTCCTGTATCAGACGATTCTGTGATCTTCATTGTTACTACTCCTTCAAGTTTGCTATCATTAGCAAATTCAGAAATTCTACTCAACATTCCAAGATTCAAATAATTTACATGTAACAAAAAATGTAGTATTCCTAGCACTGGCCTTTGGGAAACATCAATATCTACCATGCTCCAGATGGAAAAATAACTATCTACCACAACTCACTGCTCTGTCCTTAAGCTAATTTTTTTAACCAGTTGGATACTGACAGATTATTGCACGAGATGAATTTTGTTAATGAGCTTTATATGCGGTACCTTGTCAAACACTTTGTTAAAATCCACATGGGCAACCTCTGACACATTCCCTTCATCAACCTTCTCTACTACTTCACGTTAAACATAATTTTCCCTTTATAAATCTGTGCTGACTCAAACCGCTCCATGCAGCTGTTAATCATTGGTGAAAAAATTGTTTCTCAAACCTTCCCCACAATTGACGTGAAATTAACTGAGCTGTAGTTTCTAGGTCTGTCTTCGTACCCGTTCTTGAATAGAACATAGAAAACTATAGCACAAACAGGCCCTTTGGTCCGCTGATCATAACTCTACTTACTAGACCTACCTATAACCCTCAATCCCATTAAATCCCATGTACTCAACTAGAAGACTCTTAAAAGACCCCAAAGAGTTTGCCTCCACCACCACTGATGGCAGCCGATTCCACTCACTCACCACCCTCTGAGTGAGCCCAACACCCTCTGAGTGAATAATTGTGTCACATTTGCCACACTCCAATGCTGTGACAAATCCCCCCTATCTCAGGGGGATTGACAGATTATGACAAGCCTTCTACTGTCCTCACTTCTTTGCAACATGGGATGCAAGAGGTCTAGAACAGATTATTCATCTACTCTAATTGTAGCTAGTTTTCCAGTACCTCCTTTCTCTCAGTTTTCATAAGATCTCCACCTCCTCCTAATATTTGTGAAATTCCTCTTCCTTAGTAAAACCAATAAAAGTGCACCATAATTATTCAATTATTCTAATCTTACTCTGGGCATCTAAGCACATTAAGAAGTCTGACAACACCAGGTTTAAGTCCAACCGATTTATTTGATAGTAAACTCACAAGCTTTCAAGGTTTCCCTCTTCGGTAAGTGAATAGTAGTTAGGTGTAAAGATTTGCATTCTAGTCAGTAATCTGTAAACTGTCTGTGCTGTTATATACTCTGTCTGAGGTCAGTACTCTCCATTCACCTGACAAAGAGGGAAACCTCGAAAGCTTGTGAGTTTACTATCAAATAAATCAGTTGGATTTAAACCTGGTGTCGTCAGACTTCTTACTGTGTTTACCCCAATCCAACGCCAGCATCTCCACATTACATCTAAGCACATATCATCCTTTCTTTCCCTACTAGGGGACTCTCAACCCACCTCTTACTACCCACTTACTATTTATACACAGAAAATGATTTTTGGGTTCCATTTCAAGTTGACTATCACAATCTCCCTTTCGCAGTCCCATTTTCCTTTTCATCTCCTTTCTCAATCTTTTTGTATTTGACCTGGTTCTTACATCACAAATTCATTACTTATGCTTCAGGCACCTTTTTTTTTGTTTCATCATAATCACTATCTCATTTACCATCCAAGGAGCCCTGTTCTTAGGTTCTTGTATCCTCGTTGGAACGTACCTCCTCTGTACCTGATGCATCTCTTGTCTAAAGATCCAACATTGTTACCACTGGTAATTTAGTTTAAACCCTTCCCCAACTACACTTGTGAACTTTCCCACAAGGACATTGGTCCCAGACCTGTTGAGATGCAACCTGTCCCTTTCGAATGCCTTCTGTGCAGACTCAGTCCCAAGGCCTCAAGACGCTGAAGCTCTCTCTGCTGCACCATGCTTCAAACTACGCGTTGAACCTTCCCACCTTCCTATTACTATTCTCATTAGCACCTGGCATTAGGAGTAATCCAGAGATCACTAACTTTGAAATCCTATTTTTTAAACTCTCTTTCTAGCTCCAGTCTATGTCATGATACCACAATAGTTAGCATTGCTGCCTCACAGTGCCAGGAACCTGGGTTCAATTTGGCCTTAACTGACTATGGGGAGTTTGCACATTCTCCTGATGCCTGCGTGAGTTCCCTCCAGTTTCTCCAATTCCCTCCATGGTCCAAAGATGTACAGGTTAAGTTGATTGTCCATGATAAATTGCTCCTTAGAGTAAGGGAGATTAGCAGGGTAAATATGTGGGGTTACAGAGATAAGGCTTGGGTGGGATTGTTGTCGATGCAGGCTTGATGGGTAAAATGGCTTCTTTCTGCACTGTAGAAATTCTATTCTATGATTCTCCTGAAAATCTGATTTAAAAAAAAGACCTGAATACCCGTTCGCTCTACGTCACTGGTGCTACACACTTAGCCATTTCCATGGCTTAAAAACAACATGCCACAAAAACTGAAAGCAATACATGACACTTTTTCCTGGAAAAAGTGGAATTAAAGTATAACATATTTTATTAAATGACAAAATAGTCATTGAATTCCAGAGGCAAGATGGAAGTAATCGCCCTTGACATCAAGGCAACATTTGATAGTGTGGGGCATCAAGGAGCCCTAACAGCAAAATTAAAGTCAATGGAAATTGGGAGAAACTCTCCACTGGTTGGAATCAAACCTTACACAAAGAGGAATGGTTGTGTTTGTTGGACATCAATCATCTCCAATCCAGGACATCTCTGCAGGGGTTCAGCTAAACTGGTATCCCATCCTAAAATTCTTTGGTTACATCAGCAATGATCGTCTATCCATCATAAGGACAGAAGTGCGGATATCAACAACGACTGCACAATTTTCAATCCCATTCACAACTCTTCAAATAACGTAGCTATCCTCTGAAGTAGCAAGACATGGGTCATTAAGGCCTGGATTGATAAGCAACAAGTTATTTGACTACACAAATGACACGCAATTATTATTTCCAATCACAGCATATCTAATCATCTTCGTTCAATATTCAACAATATTACCGTCCGTTAATTCCCATGATTAACATCCTGAGGATCATCACTTGACCAGAAACCCTAACTGTACCAGCCACAAAAATACTGCAGTTACAAGAGCTAGTCAGAAGCAGGGCACTCTATGGTGAATAACTAATCTGACTTGCCATGGTCTATCATCTACATGGCACAAGTCAGGAGTGTAACGGACAATGACTGGCTTACTGCAATTCCAACTACACTCAAGAAACTCAAATTCAAAGCAACCATTTGATAGAAACCCTAAATACTACTTCCCTCCACCAATACTGAAAAATGGCAGCAAGGTTTATCATTTACAAGATCCCTTGCAATAACTTACCAAGTTTGTTCAACAACATGGCACAATGCCATAGTGGTTAGCACTGCTGCCTCACAGCAACAGGGACCTGGGTTCAATTTTGGGTCACTGTTTATGTGGAGTTTGCACATTCTCACCATGTCTGCCTCAGTTAGTTGAGTCTAGCTTGATAAACAAGCAAGCTGTCTGTAATAAATTAATCAATCTCACTGCACTGGGATCTGAGCAACACAGCTTCATGCTTTATCAGAAGTCAGATAGGAATTGCTGGAAAACCCTCCACTGGTTGGAGTTATTCCTGGCACAAAGGAAGACAGTTTGGTGATCAGAAGTCAATCAGATCAGCTCCAAGACATCACTGCAGGTGTTTCTCAGGGAATACATGTTGGCCTAGCCAGAAACATCCCATGAACAAAAGTAAGGCAGATGACTCACAGCTGGGTCAAAGAGATAAGGAGTATCTTAAAGAAAGAGAGGCAAAGAAATTTAAGAAGGGAATTCTACAGTTTACGGCCTTATCAGTGAAAGGCACAACCACCAATGGTGGTGTGATTAAATTTGGGGATGGTTTATTTTTACTAATTCAAGGAATGGGGGCTTCACTGGTTAGGCTAACAATTATTCCCCAAACTTAGTCCTCAAGGATGTGGTGGTAGGTTGCCTCCTTGAACCACTGCAATCCATGTGATGTAGGTACACTCACAAGTGCTGTGAGGGAGTCCATGATGTTGACCCAGTGACAGTGAAGGAATGGCGATATATTTCTAGGTCAGAATGGCGAGTGGCTCGGAAGGGAACTACAAGGTGGTGATGATTGTCCTTCTCAATGGTTGGGACTGTGGTTTTGGAAGGTGGTGTCTAGGGAGTTCTACAGTGCACATGGGCCAGAATTGGAGAAGTGGAGATTTCTGAACTATTTGTGCTGCTGTAAATGGCAGAAAGAAGGCATGGCAAGGCAACAAAAACAAAGGTGAGAATTTTTATGAAAATCCAGACATTTTTAACCAGGAGCTAATGTAGGTCACTGAGCACAGAGGAGATGGATGAACAGTTCATGATGTGAATTAGAACATGGGCAGTAAGAGTTTTTGATAACTTCAATAATAATGGGATTGTCACGTCCAGAGGTAGCAAAGACATGGCTGAAGGTTTCAGCAGCAGATCAAGTTACAAATGAGGCAAATCTCACAAGACAGATCAAAGGACAAAAACAATGCACAATTACTTTAGAAAAATACATGGGGATGAAGAGGCAAAAATCACAATGTTTCAAAAGTGTTTAAAAATGGAGCTGCAATAACAATATTGCATTATAATTCCATTTGTGGCACTAATAAACTTCAGCTTTAAAAATATTCCACAAACTGGTCTGATTTCAATCACTCCTGCACCCTATTATAATTCAAGCCAACCTCAAAACAGACTATGTACAAATATAAATGAGCTACAAAAATGCCAATAACATGAATACATAAACAATAAATTTGTCAATTAATGGTGCATTATATTACAGCTCACAAACATAAAAATATTTCACATGGCCACAAGTAGAGAAAACAAAATATGCTCTTAAAGGCGGGGGGGGGCGGGGTGTTCAAAGTGAATCCTTAAAGATTACCAAAGCAAAATACTGCAAGATGCCAGATGAAAAAGCTGGAAAAATTCAGCAGGTCAGGCAGCATCTGCAGAGAGAAACAGATTTTGCAGCAGAATTCTCCCAAAAAATGACTAAGCGCCTGATTTTACCATTGTGCTGCACTCCACTTGTAAAGTCGAGCATGAGACAAGTACTGTGATCCGCACCTGTGTCTGCGCAGATGCTCAAGTTACCAAGGCCCAAAAATGGCCACAATCTGACTGTGCCCGAAACAGGTGTGATAGCGATTTTAATGCAATTGCATCCATTTGAGGTGAATTAATGAACTGCTCACCCAACTTTACCTGCACTTCCCCCTTTACAACCACATTCACCCATCCAGATTCGACGCAAAATAGTCATGCTCGACAAAGGTCTGTTTCAAGCACTCCAGCTTCTGAAGACCTAAGTTCAGAGCTTCTAACGGCTGTTTGACTCAAATCAGTGGTGGGCGAGGAAGGGGGCGGGCCAGACCATTCTCTGGTGGGTGGAGCAAGAGGCATGATCGCTCACTGGTGGGTGGGGGTGAGGGAGACCCGATTGCTCTCTAGTGGGGTTGGGGGGAGAGGGGGTGGTTTGACTGGAAGAGGGAGGCCTGATCATTCTCTGATAGGAGTTAGGAGCAGAGAGACAAAATCACTCTCTGGTTGGGAGGGGAGGGGGGACGGGCCAGATGGATACCTGGTGGGTGGGAACAGGGGCGGTGGACCACTGCCACTCTGCGAGTGATCGGTGGGGTCGAAGCGTGCAGAGGGTCGTGATCGATCTGGGTAGTAGGATGTGGATGGATAGGGGAATAGTTATGTCGTGGGGGTGGGGCAACATCTGAGAGTGCCATCGCTCCTGGGCCACTTTATCTGCTTTTTGCTGCTCGGGAGCAACGTGACAGGGGCGCATTTCTCAAAAAATGTTTTCACTGTGTACGCACAGTTCAAAGCTCCAATCAGATCTGCAGCATTTTGGCTGTGATAAGCCCCCACAGTGCTATTTAGATTCACAATTTTTTTCAGACTAAGTGCATTGGCGGGCATCTCAGAGCAGTTTTCCAAGTCAGATTTGAATTGTGTCCAGATTCAACACTTAGAATCAAAATGGTAAAATCGGGCATAAGTGTTATTACAGCAAGAAAGCAGGAGTGAACTGTACCGGACTTTCAGGCGTGCTCTGCATTGTAACTTCATGCATTCAGTCACATTTTTGGAGAGATGGAATGGGGAAGGGGGACCTGCCTGAACATCCCAGTGAAACCGACTCCAGAGTAATTTGGTGCCATCCTTCAAGGTCACTCAATCTCACAGTCCACCCCCTTCCTTCCCTTATGGATATTGGAACCATGGGACCCTCGGGACACCTCCAATGATCTGGCCCACCCCCTCCTCCTCCCCATCCTCCCCCACCACCAATCTGAGTCAAAGAGCCATTAGAAGCTCTGAACTTAGGTCTTCAGAAGTTGGAGCACTCGAAACTGACCTTTGTTGAGCATTTATGTTTTGTGCCGAATCTGGATGGGCAAACATGCTGGTAAAGGGGGAAATGCTGAGTGCATTCAAAGAATCAGAAACCCTACAGTGCAAAAAGAGGCCATTTGGCCCATTGAGTCTGCACCGACCACAATCCCTCTCAGGTCTACTCCAATATCCCTACATATTTATCCATTAATACCTCTAACCTACACATCTCGCGACACTAAGGGGTAATTTTAGCATGGCCAATCAACTTAACCAGCACATCTTTGGACTGTGGGAGGAAATCAGAGCACCAGAAGAAACCCATGCAGACACAAGGAGAATGTGCAAATTCCACATAGACGTGACCCAAACTGGGAATTGAACCCAAGTCCCTGGAGCTGTGAAGCAGCAGTGCTAACCATTGTGCTACTACTTGTTCCTCCACCCCCTCGTAGACACAGGTCACTAGCATTGGGATGTCGGATACTCCCGATAGGTCCCCAGCCTGACCCCCGACATGCCCCTCTCATCATTACCACCTATGTGATCCACCCCTGCATGGAACTGGATCAGATCCCCATCCCTATGCATAGGCTTCCTCAAAGCCCTCCTGCATTGCCCCCTCTATCCTTCCACTCAGATCCTGCCCCCTCAGTACTATCCTTGGCACATTGGCACTGCTGAAATGGTACCAATGTTTGGTGAGCAATGCCCTGCTGTCTGGTGGGCACTGCCAGGATGCACTACTTATCCCAACCACCCAGGGGTCTCTGAGCCACTGGACGTGGCCATCACACCAGGTCTGAGCTAGTGGTGACGAGTATTCATTCTTGCTGTTCTTACCCAGAGAATTCTGTGTGCTGGGATTGGAATGGGCTATGCATATTTAAATATGCTAATCAGCCTTGTGAACAATCCAGTTCATGCCATTAGAAAGGGGCTAGGAGAACCAGCAACTGGCACCAGATGTGAAAGTGATCTTTAGGCTGACGTGCTATTCTCCAGGATTGTTGCAACCTGTGGCAGGCGCGGTGATGTCAGAGAATTGCCCCTTATGCCTCAGGTCAATGATCTTTCACCTTAAAAGGTCGCTAAAGGCTACTGACCTGTATTAGGCAAGCAAGATTAGTAACCCCTCCCCCATTTTCCTGACAACAACCTCCTCCCTCCACCTCAATGAGTAATTGGAGATGTGCATAGCTGTGTCCTTTAACCCTTTACAGAATCTTCCACCCACTGGCAATGGACAAGAGACACCTAGAGGTTCATTCAGTGCAAAGTTTCAATGTTTCCCCCAATATTCCCACATATGATTAGAATGGGTGAGTTAGGTGGATTGGCTATGCTAAATTTCCCCTTAGTGACAGAAGGAATAGCTGGGGAAAAGGCATGGGGATACGGAGATACAGTGGAATTGCGCTGGCGCAGACTCGATGGGCCAAATGGCCTCCTCTTGCACTGAAGGGACTGTATGATTCTATGACTAGATTGTATGATCTATTGGATTCTAATAGTGGGTAGATGCCTGTCCTGAGAGAGGAGCTACTTAAGAGGAGCGCTGAACCACAGCAGACAGACAGGCCACACAGCCAATTCGATCCGATATTTTCTTCTAAGGTCTAAATGGATCCTGACCAGCCGTAAATCTGAGAGCCACAACTGGACGCAGAGGCAGCTGACTTCCCCACACACACACATACATAACTAATGTAATCTCTCCTCTCAGCCAAGCTAACTACGCCCTCCAAACTTCCAACATGAATCAACGGATATCTTAATGTCAAATTATGTATATTTTTAAGACTAAACGCTAAAGATTTGATGGCACCGTTTGAAAACGTATCTTACCTGAAAAGTGACCAAAACTCCTGCGGTAATTCCTTTCCGTGTGGAAAGAGATTACGGACACAGACAAGCGAAGTGAGGAGGAAGAGAGAGAGAGAGAAAAGGGGCGAGAAAGTTAAAAATTGCCAGCCAGGTCTTTGCTGTAAATTGTTCCCCGACAACTAGGCTAAAAATCCAAAGACAATCTTCACAGCACTAACTTCACTCTGAGGAGCTCCGACTACCCCAGCTCCAGTTTTGCTGACACTTCACGCTGCGTGTGTAGCTCTATAACTTGCACTCTCCACTGCTACCAGCAGGCAAGTTGCGGAAGGAGGAAGTTCGCAATTTGATGAAAACTTCAGTCTCTTGTGTGATGCAATGGTGTTCCACTGTACTTCGCAAATTGCTGAATAATTTCCTATCCGCTCTGAATGTGTCCCAGATCCACTTTCATTTTTTTCCCCTTTGAAATGATAGCCTATTTTCAATTTCTTTTCCACTCCTCCCTTACAGGAAGAAATGCTGCTCTGGAGAGATTGATTTTAAAGCTCTGAGCTATCCAAGTTTCTTTTTAAATTTATGCGTCAGCTTCTCTCCATTAGTCCCCAGCGCTGTTGTTTCTTGCCGTTGAGAGCTGGTTACAGTGATAATGTGGCAACTTAGCAGCGCACAATGAAGTTTAATAGAATATCCATATCGGGCTCGTAGCCTATTCATTGATGGTTGCTCTGCATTTTTGATACATTTAGCATTCAGTCTATTAAAATTCTAATGGTCTCTTTCAGCCTGATTTTAAGCTATTGCAAACCATTCATCGGTGTAATGATACAGACTTCATCAGGGACACAAAGGATATTTATTAACTCAAGGAAAAAATGTACATAAGTTGGCAGCCCACCAGGTGCCTGAATCCCTACATGTCTACTGTACCCCTTCTAGATGTTTTCTAAGAGAGGACTCCACCCCCAGCGGTGATTACTCACTCTCAGTCCCAATTGGTTCTCTAAACCTGATGTGTTGTGCTTAATCACTACATCCCTCCCCTTTTACTCCTCTCTCCAAAACCAGGTTACCTAGACCCAAATCTAACAAAAAAGTCGGACAGTTATAAATTGAATCTTTGAGGGGCATTTCTGTTTCTTGCAGAACAATGCAATTTTGTAATCTGAGACGTTCCATAGAAACATCACTTATGCCTGTAACGGGTCAGTTAGCTACTTCGGTGCTTACAGGTTCAAAGATATTCCTTAACGACATCACCGACTGCAGCAAAGTCTTTCCATTCCCCCAATGATCCAAATGCTTACAAACCAACCATTTCTCCATCTCTACTGAGTACAAAGGAGTCCCATCACCGAGACAATAATTCCATGGATCTAACATCTGCTACTGAAGTTTCATATGATAACTCAATGCACTTAAGAGTTTTTTAAATATATCACAGTGGCAATGGCTGATGAAATCTTGAAGCTTGTGTGTTTTTAAAGATAAACACTTTTACTGGTAGGCTTTAACTATATATATTTCCAAATATAATCTTGTATAGAATTCTTCCATACAGACTTGTTTTTCCATTTCATGACCAATTCAGAAATCTTATTTTGACATGTAATCTCAGTTTATTTCTGTTATATATTTAAAAGTGTTACATGATTTGATGGTAATGTCATTAGATTGCTGTCACAGGTTGCTACTTTAAGTTCTATATTCTGTGCAGTGCAGATAACATCTCGTTCAATAAAACCTGGTGAGTGCTAGTTTGAATATATATATATGCAAACTACAACTTTTTGTTAAAACCCTCAAGCTCTAATGTTGATAGGACTTTGTCTGAATTGTTGATACTGTCAGTATCAATATTTTTGCCCCTTAAGTTAGTTTCTCATTGTCAAGTTTCTCTCCTTCAATCTCTTATTTTCCTGATTCAATTCCTCGCTTCAGCTGTTCTTATTTTTTGGTTGCTCTTCACAGAGTTCAGCTTATTCTCCATTATCTTTTTAAGTTCTCCTTCTTAACTTCATTTTGTCAATTTTTGCAACTTTTTTTTCAAGCTTGCTATCCACCATTCCATTTTGTTTTAATGTCTTCTCTAGAACATAGAACATTACAGCACAGAACAGGCCCTTCGGCCTTCGATGTTGCACCGACCAATTAAGAAAAAGCAATGACCCTCTAACCTAAACCATTCCCTTTTCATCATAAACTTATCCACTAACCTCTTAAACGCCACCAAACTTGGCGCATCTACAACTGCAGCAGGCAGGGCATTCCATACCCTTACCACCCTCTGGGTAAAGAACCTACCTCTGACATCCGTCCTATAACTACCACCCCTTAATTTAAAGCTATGTCCCCTCGTGCTAGCTTTCTCCATCCTAGGAAAAAGGCTATCACTGTCCACCCTATCTAAACCTCTAATCATCTTATATGTTTCAATAAGGTCTCCTCTTAGCCGCCTTCTTTCTAACGAAAACAACCTCAAATCCCTCAGCCTCTCTTCATAAGACCTGCCCTCCATACCAGGCAACATCCTAGTAAACCTCCTCTGTACCCTCTCCAATGCCTCCACATCTTTCTTATAATGTGGGGACCAGAACTGTACACAATACTCCAAGTGCGGCCGCACTAGAGTTTTGTACAGGTGCAACATGACGTTGCGGCTCCGAAATTCAATCCCCCTACCAATAAAAGCTAAGACTCTGTATGCCTTCTTAACAACCTTATCGACTTGACTGCCAACTTTCAGGGTTTAATTCTTTTTGTTGATTCCTCTTCCTGTTCAAGAGCTTCCAATTTCTTTTGAAGTCTTTAATTTCTGCATTTCTTCTGAGATAAATCCATCATGTTCTTACTGGACATATGCATTTCACAAATTGAATCTTCATTTCTACTTGTCTTAACTTCAGCTAAAATTTTTGGCTTCACTATTGGTCAGGCTCTGATGAAGTATTGTCTTGTTTCCATTCTGCAATTCTCTCACTGCTCTTCATTTTGTCATTTATTGTTTTTCATTGCCCTCCTTTCTCTTATCGTTGCCCTCCTTTTGGGATCTTTCAGTGCCTTCCTTCCACTGGCTTTTTCTCTGAGTTGCTTTGGATCTTGTTTTGAGCATTGTTGTTCAACTGGGTTCTTCACAAATTTTCCTGTCCATTGTCCTAAGTTTCTTCTTGTGGTTGCTACTTTAAATGCATTGCCACGTTAAAGATTTTATCCCTTTAAATGCACTTCCACTTTAAGACTACCAACTTTTTTTTAGAACTGTCCGCAGCTGCCTGTTTTCTCTATGTGCTTTTCCCTTTCTTTTGAAGTTTTGGCACAAACCTGAAAGGCCTTCCTTTGAACTTTTTTTTAAACTTTGAGAACTCTTACTTAGAGAAAGTTTTCTCAGGGATCTCTGCAGCTTTTTTTCTCTGGCCATTTGGAAAGTTTGTTCTTCTCATCCTTTCATATGCCAAGTTTTTTTTTGTCAACTTCACTGCAAGATCCAAGTGCTCTCGAGGTCCACTGGCTGTTTTCAATATTTTCCAACATATCTTCTAAACAGATTGAGGGTTTATTTTTAAAACTTTGGAACTTGTTTCTCCCAGTTTCTCGTGCAGGGACTGCTACCTGACACTGGATGAAAGAAAATTATTGCGGATGCTGGAATCTGAAACCAGAAAAGAAAATACTGGAAAATCTCAGCAGATCTGTCAGCATCTGTAAGGAGAGAAAAGAGCTGATATTATAAGTCCAGATGACCTTTTGTCAAACATAAAAGGCATAGAAAGTGGGAGATATTTATACTATAGGCTGAGGGACTGAAAGATGAGTCATATCCGCAAAAACAAGGGGAAAGGTTAAGAGGTCCTAATGGCAGCCCATAGAGAGAATAAAAGGTGTGAATGGCCAAATGGCAGAGAAGCTGAAATCAGAGGGTAAACTGTGACAGATGAGAATGGAGGGGAGGGAGAGATAGACAGGAGAGAGGTAAAATTGAGAAAAAGGGGAAAAAGGGAAGCACAGGGGAGAAAAGGTAAGAAAAAGGGAGACAAAATAAGAGGAAAGAGTGAGGGGAATGAGTAGAGAGGGAAGAAAGAGAAAGACAATAAAGAAATAAAAGTTAGAGAACAGTTAAAAATTAAATACAATGAAAACAAAGGGGTCGAGGTTGGGTAGAGCTAATCATCTGAAGTTGTTAAATTCGTTGTTGAAACTGAAAGGCTAAAATGTGCTGACCAGAAGCTGAAATGTTCCTTCACCATCTGAAGATGATTTTCCCTTTTGGTTTCTGTTACCAGACACCGTTTCCTCCTCCCAGCCCCATTTCCCCTATAGGCCCTGCTGGATCAGGAGCCCAGTCATCTTAGCTTCTTCGCTTTCCCTCACTACAACTTCTTGTCATACCTTCTTTTTCACTGAGAAACACTACTCTATGTTCCCTTTGCTTTCTTTTCAAGGGAAAAAAAGTTGCAACAATTGAGGTAGTTATGTTAGCCACATTTAAGACTTATCTTGAAAAGCATATGAACAAATAGGGAACAGAGGGACATAAGCAATTGGTCTTGATGGGTAAACATGATCGATGCGGGCTTGGAGGACGTGTTCCTATGCTGTTCTCTGTTCTTTGTACAAGAGCTAGGCACTAAATTAAGCAGTAGAACCTTGAAAGGTAATAATCTGTATTATTCCTGAGCCGTGTACAAATTGGCATAGAGCAAATAAGATTAAGGAAACGATCAAATGACTCAGTCACTAGTGTAAGAGACATGGGTTCCAGTTGATTGGCACAGGCATCAATACTGGGAAAAGCGGAGGCTATAATGTTGGGATGGTCTACACCTGAACAATGCTGTGGCCAAAGGTAGAGGACTTTAAACTAAATGGGGGAGAAGCAGGGAGTGAGGGGAGATGTAGCAAATCAAGGGTAGATTCAAGACAGGAAAACAAAATAGTAACCTGGCAAATGAGGGTCAGAGAGTGTCAGGAAGAGACAAAAAAAACCCTAAGAATACACCAACAGTCAAAACAAGAACCAATATTCTCTGGCCATTCTTGCCAATTCTCTGGTCCTGCCTGTGGTATGCTCCTTACTGTGGGTTTCCCTGTTGTGTGCGGTGGCTCCAGGTAGAATTCCAAGGGCAGTTGTCAACAGTCCCTTGCAGGGAGGAGAGCCTATAACATTTCTTAGGTGCCATTCTAGCTGCTTCCTCACTCTCCCTTGACCTAGCTGTGACATAATGGGAAGCCAATGAAGCCTCTGTGCCAATCCTTGTGCAAGTTGAGTTAGGGGACTAGGCACTTCCTGCCTAGTTAGTTTCTCAGCTGATAGGAGAAGGTCTGTGATATTAGTGAGTCATGTCACTTAAACAAGTCTGTTTCTAACTATCCTCCACTACTTTAAGCTTCTTCACCACATAGTGTTTCCTTTATTAAACTTGCCTATATCTCATTTATGATTGTACGTATCTTTCTCTCTGCCTGTCTCTCTCATTCTCCTTCCAGACAGACATTGTAGGATTTTCTAAGGCAACTGATGAGAGGTTTTTAATGGCCCATTGTCCCAATTAGCAAGGTGCAAATTGGTTAGTCACCAAGGAAAGAAACTTCTATTTATTATATTCATAATCTTTTATCTCAATGCATTTTTTGTAAAGTTGAGAATATATTTGTTGACATAATCTTGAAAAATAATCTAATTTTCCATTGCTTTTTGTTGCAAAATGGTCAAAATAATTAGTTAAATCCTTGGAGTACTGCCTGCTTGTATAAAGTGTCAAGTTACTTAAGTCTACCATTACATGGTTACATGGTTCCTACCATCCAACAATAAGCATATCTTGGAACCAACTTTATCCCGAAATGACTACACTTTGATTTATTATTGTCACATGTATTGGTATACAGTGAAAAGGATTGTTTCTTACACACTATACAGACAACATATACTGTTCACAGATAAGGAGAGAGCACAGAATGTAATGTTGTAGTCATAGCTGGGAAGTAGAGAAAAATCAACTTAATGCAAGATAGTAGCATTCAATTGTTTAATGGCCGCAAGGAACAAATTATTCTGGAGTCGGTCAGTACACTTCCTCAGATTTGTGTATCTTTTTCCTGTCAGAACAAGGTGGAAGAGAGTATGTCTGAGATGTTTAGGGTCCTTAATTATGCTGGCTACTTTTCCAAAGCAGCAGGAAGTGTAGACAGTACCAATGGATGGGAGGCTGATTTGAATGATGGACTGGGCTTTGATCATGACCCTTTGTAATTTCTTGGAAAGAGCAGGAGCCATACCAACCTGTGATACAACTAGAAAGAATGTTTTTTATGGTGCATCTGTAAACATTGGAGAGAGTCACATTGGACGTACCAAATTTCCTTAGTCTTCTGAAAAGGTAAAGGCAGTTGTTGGCATGGAGGGACCAGGACAGATTGTTGGTGATCCAGGCACATAAAAGCTTGAAATTCTCAACCATTTCTACTTCACCCCGTTGACGTAGACAGGGACATGTCCTCCATTATACTTCCTGAAGTTAGTGACTATCTCCTTTGTTTTGTTGACATTGAGGGGGAGATTATTGTCATTGCACCAGTTCACCAGATTCTCTCTTTCCCATATTCTGTCTCATCATTGAGGTCTGGCCCACTACAGTTGTGTCATCACAAAACTGAAAATCAATTTGGAGGGAATTTGACCACACTGAAATCAAACTTACATAGTTCAAAGGTATAGTCACTAGTTAGTCATTAGATAGTTAACATGCTCAAATTTGACCATTGCTGTAAATAGAAACTCCAGTTAGTTACTCAGTGTTATCAGTCGTTAGAGTCATGGAAATTCTACGAACAGAAAGAGGCCATTCGGCCCATCGTGTCTGTACTGATCACGATCACACCAGCCCCCGCTCCCTTATCCCTACATATTTTACCCACTCATCCCTCTAACCTACACATCTCAGGACATTAAGGAGTAATTTTAGCATGATCAATCAACTTAACCCGCACATCTTTGGACTGTGGGAGGAAACCAGAGCGCCCAGAGGAAACACATGCAGATATGAGGAGAATGTGCAAACTCCACATAGGTAATGACCCAAACAGGTAATTGAACCCAGGTCCCCAGAGCTGTGAAGCAGCAGTGCTAACCACTGTGTTACCATGCCGCAAATCAAAAGTATTTGAAAATAGACTGAAAAATAACAAAGTAATTTTACAATAGCTATAGAAATTCATGCCTTGAAATAACTTGTCAATTGCCATTGGACTTATTTTGATTGACTGAGAACATATTGTAGTCTCTGACAAAACAGTATCAGGTTCCCTGTTAGCTTTGACATCTCATTGGAGTTTGGATTTCTGTAAATATTGTAACAGAACATTGTGAAAGCTCTGTTTGTATTTCACTGTATTGAGCTGTTATTGCAGCAGCATGCTTTAAAAATGTCATTAATATATCTTTCAATCACTCCATAGTCCTTTTTAGTTATTAGTGAATTCCTTGTTCATTGCATTTTTTTTTGTTATTATTGTATGTTTTACTTTTTTTGCATTTTCTTTTCAGTTTTCAAGAATTCATTAACAGGGGAAAATAGAATGTGGCTTGAAATGGGTGCTGCCACCTGTTCATTGCAGTGCAGGCAGTTTGCTAACTTTGTGCTACCTGCTAATTTAAAATAATAATAATAACTTGCAGCCCCGGTGTTAAATGCACTGCTGAGTGGTTGCTCACTTCAGCAGGCATTTCAATTAATGTAGAACCAGTACCATTTAAAGCCAGCCTGCACTCCTAGAGAGGTGTATTCTGGCTATGCCGGATGCTAGAAGCAGCTGGGGTTAAGTGCTTGACCTGTAATAATAAGTATGGTACAGGAGGGCAGAGTGTGCTCCAAGGTTCACTGACATAGCACTGAACGCCTTGGTGCAGGAGGTAGGAGGAGAGAAGACCACAAGCACCCCTCCCCCACCCCACCTTCCCCTCCAGGCCAACACTGACAAGGACAATCACTGAAGCCAATGCCAGCAGCTTAGCCCTAGGCCCTGAATGCAATGCCAAAAAGAATCCAATGTCTTTAGAAAGGTGGTCAAAATCAATACAATTATCTGGAGACATCCTACGCAAAAATTGTCATGCACATGGTCACTTTCATAGTTACTGGCAGTGGACTCCTTTCCCAGTGGCAAAACTTCAGATCTGCCTGCAAGAGGTGATAGGTTTGCATTTCTCACTCATGAAACAGAGATGTCACACAATAGTTCCTCGTGCAGGTTGAGGTAAGAGAAAGAGATCCTGGATGAATATGGTCTTTGTCAAGAGTTAATCTACCTTCCTTCTCTTTCAGCAAATAGTTTATTCTCCTCTTTGTTGCCTCTGTTCAATCTCACACTTGTGGTGCCATTGCAACCACTCCACTCGTAGTGCCTAATGCAACCTCTTAAAAGATGATTCAGCAGCAGGTAAGAAGCCTCCCAACCAAGACTGTTTAAAGGGATTTTCAAAACAGTTGATCAATTTTTACTGTCAGCGATATTCACGGCATTTGACTTTGCACACCGTGCTAAGATACATTGAAGGAATGACTACTTAAGTGACCACTTAAAAAATTGCCTATTTGCATGTGGAACTGTATGGCCAGAAATGGGTGGGATCTATGCACCCCAAAACCAGAAATTCTTGCCCGAGATCAAGGAACTTAAACGGTCCACTAATTTTTCTGTCCTGCCTGCTACGATTGCCACGGCAAACGGGATGAGAAATCTTCAGCCAACATTGATCAAAATAAAACTACAAATTTATAACATTGCAATAAGTAAAGCTATTGAACAGTAATCTAAAATATCTTGAGGAAATAGTTCATCTCCAATTTATTTAAGGTAATCATCAAGAAATAAATTACTATTTTTATACTTTTACTGCAAATGGCTGTTTTCAAAGTTAATAGACTTTATATTACACTATTTGGCATTACCTGAGTGTTCTGATTCAATATATAACTCACTATGTACTTAATAAAAATTGTAAAGCATTCTGGCGTTGCATGTTGTGCTCAGGCCCTAGATGCACTGTCCCTACTGACTCTTGCTTTTGGATATCACTGATAGCTGAGCTATCTAACTGGCAAGATGTAAAATGGGGCTCAACTGGTGGAAAAAACCCTTGTTATAAACATAACTGATCAGAAGAAGTCACAGTTCAAGTAGTCCCACCTTAGTGTTCTCACAAGATCTACATTTGCCCGGCTAAATAATATAGTGTTTTTACTCCTGTTTTATTTCCATGCCACAAACAATGCAAAGGTCTATTTCATGAGTTCTTTGTGCCAGTTTTTCAAACCATTTCTGGACTTTTGTTATTAAATGTACGTTCTTCTTTAAAGAGTGCACAATTTCCACTGAATTCAAATTCTGATTGAAATTTTAACACCTGCATTAAAGAGGTTATGGAACTATAAGTTGGGACAACATTCCTCTTCTGGTTTGTGAAGAAAAATTGCTTCCAATTTCCTCAACACACTGAGCAAGGGAGACACTGGAGTATTAGCTGCGAAGATGTTAGTGTTCATGTTCATGGGAAAAGGCTGGATGGATGAGGGCAGTTGCAAGAAATAGATCAAAATAATGTGGAATTCGAGGCCAGGAAGAATATGCAAAAAAAATTGCTCGTAATGGAAATGTTCAATGCCCAGTGTGAGATCAACTGACACTGACATGGCATTTATTTACAGTGATCTAAAGTTATGCAACCCTTGGATATACATATAAACTAACTTCTCAAGGACATTATCGGAAAAGTGTGGAACAATTGTATGTTTGAAGACAAAAAAACATTCACTAAAAAAAATGCAAGCACCCCATCGACATTGCACTCATGGATCATAGACTTGATTCCAATACTGACAAAAAATAATTTCTGAAGTATGGAATATCAAATGTGACAGTCAAAAGGATGATTATTTGAGAAACAAAGTTACCTGTACTAGCAATGAAGATAAGAAAGAAACAGAAGATCAATACGAAGATGTAACGAAACTACACAATTGGATTGAATTGTTTAATGATTTTGAGAGATTGCAATTAATTTGATTATATGCATATTTATATTATAATGGATAAACTGTATATATGGGTTGCACTGCCGTTAGCACAACTGTCTCACAGCTCCAAGGTCCTGGTTTTGATTCCCGGCTTGGGTGACTGTCTGTTTGGAGTTTGCACATTCCCCCTCTGCATAGGTTTCCTCCGGATTCTCTGATTTCCTCCCAGAGTCCAAAGATGTGCAGGTTAGGTGCATTGGCCATGCTAAATTCCCTCTTACCGTCCCAAGATGCATAGATTAAAGGATTAGCAGGGCAAACATATAAGGTTATGGGGATAGGGGCTGGGTGAGATTATGAAGTTGTGAATTGGGTGGGCAGACTCAATGGGCCAAATAACCTTCTTAGGCACTGCAGGGTTTCTATAATTCTACAATTTCGAGAGATTTAATATGAATTCTTTAGTGTTGTTGGTTTTTACTTAATTTCATTTCAATGGTCTTTTTTGGGCCCAAATCATACACTCACATCAACAGCTCGAAACTATTACTCATATAAACGTCAACACCATGAGTGGGGTTTTCCAATTACGCTTGCCCAAAGACTTAAAATTCGCACCTGAAGTCAATAGATCTTTGCATGGTTTGTGAATTTGGCCTTGCAATGCCACCTCACAATCACAGTCCAGCCTGACAATCCATGCATTGTTAGTCCTCCGTTCCCACTGCCCCACCCCTTCCCAACAGCCCAATCACTACCCTGCCTTAGCATGCCTGGCCCAACCATGACCCATCCACCCGGCCGCTCTGATCCTCAGCAGCACCCCCCGCCCCGCCCCGTCCCGTTGTCCCTCCAACAATTTCGCCCCCCAGTTTGATTTATTATTGTCACATGTATTGACATATAGCGAAAAGTATTGTTTCTTGCACCCTATTCAGGCAAAACATACCACAAAAGGACACAAGAGAGAAAGCAGAATGGAGTGCTACAGTCACAGCTAGCGTGTGGGGAAAGATCAACTTAATGCAAGGTAGGTCCATTCAGAAGTCTGACAGCAGCAGAGAAGAAGCTGTTCTTGAATTGGTTGGTATGTGACTTTGTTGCTGTCGTGAAGAATCAGATATAGCAGGGGGAGAGGAGGGAAAATGCTGGTTTAGCCTTTATCTGTATCCAATCAGCAAGATACAAATCAGTTTCACTCTGGCCACCAGCAGGATTCCTGATTTGACATAGCAGAGACCCACTGAAGATCCCATGGAAAATTCGCACTGGCATAACACTGATTTTGGGCCTCTCATTGAATTCTCTCTCCAATGCCTGCCATTGAACTTGCCAATGGACGAATGGGAGAATTATATCTGGTATACCCTTCGTACAACAAAATGTCATAGAAAGGTAGGTTTTAACATTGTGAGATGTAACATAACTTACTCTGGATTGATATTTTTTTAAAATCTTTATTCAGCTTTCTTCTTTACAATTAAACATTTTTATAGTGATAAAACAATCTCAATTATTTAATAATGGCAGCTATTTCATATATGTATTTGGCCCCAATCTAAAAATTCAGATAGGACATTTCTGACAAAGTTATAAAAAATTTAAAATAAAACATTTGCAGAATAAGTTAGAAATATGTAGCACAATTTTAAAAAAAGACTGCAATTCCTGGAGCTCTGAAATAAAATTAATTAGTAACCATCAGCTTTTATAAAATAGGCAGGTTTAACCTTTCATCAGAACAGAGACAATTTACAGCATTGGAGTAAAAAAGCAGAAAGAACAGTCTAAACAAAAGCTATTGCAAACTAGATCATTAATAAGTTGGGTTATCTGTTGCTGATCAATTCAATCTCGACAAATTTCATTATATTGTTTTATCAAAATTATTTAAAATGTTAAGATGGAAATGAATTTAAATTCGTCAGTATTTGAACTTTTTTAAACCAAAAATCCATCATAAAAAAATAAGTTTAGTGGCTAATACTGGCAGGATTGAAGATTTCTGCGCTCCAGTGAATTTATTTGTACATCATGCACCAAAGTCAGCTCATGCACTCAAATATTTCAGGAATTTGGCTCAATAGGAGGACAAAGTTTACGTGAATTGAAGTAGCACATCACTTGCTGAGGTAATTCAGCCAGCACACTCTGAGCAAGAACTTCTTTAGGTGCCTGTTGAATGAGATGAGAAGGTTATCAGCTAGAAAATGCCAACAAATGGCAAATCAAAGACATTACAACAAATTTTTAGTCTACAGTATATCTTAGATCATATAGGATGCATGGTGCTTAGTCCATTGTGTCTCTTATTGTTGGTTATTTGAAATGCAATCAATTATTTTAACCTTCCAGTTCTTCCCACACATCTCTATAACATTCCCCCCTTCAAGTATTTTATTCAATTCGTTTTTGAAAGTTTCTACTGAATTCACTTCCAGCACACTTTCAGGCAGGGTATTCTAGATCACTTTTTAAAAAAAAATTCATCTCACCTTTGATTATTTTGTCAATCATCTTAAATCTGCACCTTTTGGTATTGCCTCTATCAGTGAAAACAGTTTCTCCTTAGTCATATACGTGATGTTGCACAATGAAGTAACCCCATTCCATGTGACTAAATAGAATAGTTGTATACTTCTGCTCTTCGCTCACCAGCCAGTGATTAAGCTGGATGGTCAGAAAACTGCAAACTTGGAGAAACCCCTAACAAGGGATTACTAATAAGGAAAATGGAATCTAAAATATCTTGACAAGCTGACTCCTTTCTCATTGAAATAAAGGACAGAACTAAAAACATTGGCTAGAATCTCTTTGCTTTCACTGCCATCTGAGTGGAACTGGGAAAGACAAAGGTGGGAAATTAGGTTGGGTTTGATCCCCAATGTAGATTGCACACCCACTGAATTTCGAATTGGAAGTGACAGATGATACTTCCTATATCTACACATATACGATTAGGTACATTAAAATATTTAAACAATGAAATTGTGTCAACCAATGTTCATTCCATCACTTGGTTGTTTGCCCGTGGCATCCAGCATTGCAATAGCAGCCCGAGTACCTTCCAAAATTATTTGCAGTACAAGATGGTGCCAAAGTGAGGCGACTTCTTGCAAGCTGTGTCCAGCATACCTTCAAATTCTATGCTTCTAAAAATTTCATTCTAACTCTTTTAAACTCTAATAATGAAGTTGATCTTTCTCTAAACCATAGCTATGACAGTAACACTGCATTCTACACTCTCTTGTTTCCTTCTCTATGAACAGTATGCTTTGTCTGTACAGCACACAAGAAACAATTCATTTCACTAATATATGTGACAATAATAAATCAAAATTACTTTAAAAGACTCTTTTCCATAAGGTTAGCTGTGGTCTGGGGAGACTGCACTGGAAAGCAAAAGCATCAGCACTTAAAGAGATGCCTCAATTCCACACATATGGAAAACCTGGGCCATAATATTCTATTTCTCTAAAGGGAAACTTGTTTTGATGCCAAAAGTTTGCTACCACTGCAATAGAATTGCAGCTTTTCTGATATACAATGTTTGTTTTGATTTGTCATATGTATTAGCATACAGTGAAAAGTATTGTTTCCTACATGCTGAACAGACAAAGCATACTATTCATAGAGAAGGAGAGAGTACAGAATGTGTTACAATTAGAGCTAGGGTGTAGAGAAAGATCAACTTAATGCAAAGAAGTCCACTCAAAAGTCAGACAGCAGCAGGGAGGAAGCTGTTCTTGAGTCCGTTGGTACGTGACCTCAGATTTTTCTATCTTTTGTCTGATGAAGGTGGTGATGGAACAGAATGTCCATGGTGCATGACGTCCTTAATTACGCCTGAGAGGAGAACATGGGAATTGCTTGATTTGCAGGAGGTATTTGCTTGTGTGTGTATGACAGCTGCTTAACTGGTTTGGAAGGCAGTGATTGTGTCACCTTCTCTCTGCCGATGGTCATAGCTGTCTGGAGGACCGATGGGGTGGCATGGCTTAGCTACCTGGTTGATTCTGCTAATAGTATATGCTTGTCTCAAAGATTAAGCCATGCGTGTCTAAGTACACATGGCCAGTACAGTGAAACTGCGAATGGCTCATTAATTCAGTTTTGCTGAAGCAGTGGGAAGTATAGACAGAGTCAATGGATGGGAGGCTGGCTTGCATGATGGATTGGGCTATATTCACAACCTTTTGTAGTTTCTTGCAGTCTTGGACCAAGAGCTATACCAAGCTGTGATACAACCACAAAAAATGCTTTCTATGGTGCATCTGTAAAGGTTGGTGAGAATCATAGCTGACGTGCCAAATATCCTTAGTCTTCTGAGAAAGTAGAGGCCTTAGTGGACTTTCTTAACTATAGTGTCAGCATCGGGGGACCAGGACAGATTGTTAATGATCTGAATTTCATGCAAAGATTTGCAGTCTCATAATTAATATCAGTGGTCTGAACTTCTTGTTTACATAATTTGGCACAATCATTCTATTATACCAGTTTGTTAAGAAACTATTTGGGGCCAATCACACTGCCAATTTTAGCTTTCTGGTGGAACGTAGCACTTGAAAACAAATTAATGCTGATATTGGCATGTTCAAAAACAATCCCTTTACCACTTATATCCAGCCCATGACCCAAACATTAGTACACATATTGACATAATCATGACACACCACAATCACATTATCCATTGAAGGTTTGTTTTCTTTTAAAAAAAGAACCAGCTAAGAAAAAGTTTCTATCACATAAACAGACAAGTGTAAATAACAACCCAGATACAAAATGCTTGAGATTTTGTGATTTGTACCATCTGCTATAGGATCTACTTGTTGGAAATATTACAAAAATGCTTCCATCATCTCTTAGGGGTCTACAGAACATAGAACATTACAGTGCAGAACAGACCCTTCGGCCCTCGATGTTGCGCCGACCAATTAAGAAAAAGCAATGACCCTCTAACCTAATCCATTCCCCTTTCATCCATAAACTTATCTACTAACCTCTTAAACGCCCCCAAACTTGGCACATGTACAACTGCAGCAGGCAGGGCATTCCATACCCTTACCACCCTCTGGGTAAAGAACCTACCTCTGACATCCGTCCTATAACTACCACCCCTTAATTTAAAGCTATGTCCCCTCGTGCTAGCTTTCTCCATCCTAGGAAAAAGGCTATCACTGTCCACCCTATCTAAACCTCTAATCATCTTATATGTTTCAATAAGGTCTCCTCTTAGCCGCCTTCTTTCTAACGAAAACAACCTCAAATCCCTCAGCCTCTCTTCATAAGACCTGCCCTCCATACCAGGCAACATCCTGGTAAACCTCCTCTGTACCCTCTCCAATGCCTCCACATCTTCTTATAATGCGGGGACCAGAACTGTACACAATACTCCAAGTGCGGCCGCACTAGAGTTTTGTACAGTTGCAACATGACGTTGCGGCTCCGAAATTCAATCCCCCTACCAATAAAAGCTAAGACTCCGTATGCCTTCTTAACAACCTTATCGACTTGATTGCCAACTTTCAGGGATCTATGCACATATACACCAAGATCCCTCTGTTCATCAACACTATTAAGAGTCCTACCATTAGCCCTATACTCTACACATTTGTTATTCCTGCCAAAGTGAATTACCTCACACTTTTCCACATTAAACTCCATTTGCCACCTCTCGGCCCAGCTCTGCAACTTGTCCAAGTCTCTCTGCAAACTATAACACCCCTCTTCACTATCTACCATTCCTCCGACTTACAAACAGCAGTGGCCCCAAAACAGATCCCTGAGGTACACCACTTGTAACCGAACTCCATGATGAATAATTTCCATCAACCACCACCCTCTGTCTTCTATCAGCTAGTCAATTCCTGATCCAATTAGCTAAATTACCCTCAATCCCATACATCTGCATTTTCTGCAGAAGCCTTCCATGGGGAACTTTATCGAACGCCTTACTAAAGTCCATTTATACCACATCAACTGCCTTACGCCCATCCACCTCTTTGGTCACTTTTTCAAAAAACTCAATAAGGTTAGTAAGGCACGACCTACCCTTCACAAAACCAAGAAATCCCAGTTGTACAATGCACGCCCTTCTTAATACATCCATTTTAGTTTTACCAGTCACATTTAAGGATTTGCATAAAAGTGATTTACAAGTCAGGTTTTACAAGATTTCAACCATTTGTCTAGTCCTTGTTACCTTGGTATGGCATGGTGGCACAGTGGTTAACACTGCTGCCTCTCAGCAACTGGGATCCAGATTCAATTCCTGGCTTGGATCAATGTTCTTGCAGAGCCTGCACATTCTCCCTGTGTTTACATGGATTTTCTCCAGGTGCTCCAGTTTCCTCCCACAGTCCAAAAGACCTGCTGATTAGGTGCACTGGCCATGCTAAATTCTCTCTTAGCGTACCCGAACAGGAGCCAAAGCACTGCGACTAAAGAATTTTCACTTCATTGCAATGTTAATGTAAGCCTACCTGTGAGTAATAAATTAACTTTCACTTTACCTTTGTTATTTCAAGCCTGTGAAGTAAGACTCCTGAATATTATTAGTTGGACAGTTTGTGTACTTACATTTTGAAACTTTCTAAAAGGCACAAACTGGACGATATCCCGGATAGCTACTTCTCCTGTTGGTGATCTGAGAACACCATCATCACCGTCCAGAAATTCCATGGTGCTGAAATCGGCACCGCCAACACCAATGATGATGATGGACATTGGCAATTTAGAGGCATTCACAATGGCCTGTCTTGTTTCATCTAAATCTGTTATCACTCCATCTGTGATGATCAACAGGATAAAATATTGCTGCCAAAATAAAAAAAATCCTGTCATAAATTATTCATCAAAATCATACAGTGAATGGATAAACCTGTCATGATCAAACACAAAACACAGTTACTTAATGGATGGTTTAATTACAGAGATTGTGAAACAGCTGGATTGTGACTGTTGTAATCATTTCATGCTGAAATTGATTTTATTATCTAAACTCAACCTTGCATTCAACTTCATTTTCTTTGAGTGCAAATCTCACTATCTTACTGTGGGCAGCACGTTGATGAGCACTGCTGCCTCACAGCACCCAGATTCGATTCCCGGCTTGGGTCACTATCTGTGAGGAGGCAGTACGTTCTCACTGTGTCTGCGTGGGTTTCCTCCAACAGCCTGGAAGACGTGCTGGTTAGGTGCATTGTCCCGAACAGGGGCCGAAGTGTGGCAACTAGGGGAATTTCACAGTAACTTCATTGCAGTGTTATGTATGCCTTACTTGTGACTAATAAATAAACTTTAACTTTTCAAAACAGGCAAACAGGTTCTCCAAGTGCCAAAATGTTAAAGCAATGGTAAAACAGATTTACATATAATAATACTTTCCTACGAAATTCAGACATGAATTTCTAAATCAAGTACTGGTTTTAAGTATTAATCACTTTCAGAATTTGTTAATTGCTTCAGTTTTTTAAGATTTGTAAAAGGTCCAGTCCTTTATGACACATTTACATATGAGGTCAGTTGTTATTCAGATCTCACAAATAAATACTGTTCCTACTGTGGAACATAGTCACGCTGATCAAGAAGTTCAATGATGGCTGAGCTGGAAAGATGCTGCAATTATATTACAAGAAATTAAAGAGGGAAAAAAAGCAGATTCATTCTCCCAATCACCAACACCTACTGGAAAACGTGCAGTCAGGCACAAATCAGACTCATTATTATTTGGTCTCTTTAACCATCCCTACCCAAGTAGCTTAAAGGTATTCAATTTCCAGGTTCACAATGAATCAGGAAGCATGTGGTACGGAGGCTGTCCCCTCTCCATGAAGCTACACGGCTACAAGGAGCCATGAATCATAAAATCACGGAATCCCTACAGTGCAGAAGGAGACCATTCGGCCCACTGGGTCTGCACCGATTCTCTGAACGAATATCGTACCTAGGCTCCCCCTCCATAACCCCATGCATTTACCATGGCTAAACTCCCTAACGTACACATCTTTGAAAACTAAAGAGGCAATTTTACCATAACCAATCAATCAAACCTGCACATCTTTGAACTGTGGGAGGAAACCGAGCATCTGGAGCAAACTCATGCAAGCATGGACAGCATGTGCAAACGCTACACAGCCACCAAGGCCGGAATCGAACTCTGTACCCTGATGTTGTGAGGCAGCAGTGCTAGCCACTGTGCCACCCAACGTGACTTCAGTTAAAGAGAAAATATTGGTCCAGGATCCTTTATCCTCTTGAAATACTGAAACTATGATTACAGAATACAATCACTCTGCTGTTGCCCTAAACTTTAACTCTTTGTTATTAATGATTTTTAAAATGCTAAACAAAAGTGCAGCAATTTTTGCCTATTCTTGTTTTGCGTACACAATTCCTCACCAAGACATTGGGTTATGTAAGTTTCTTCTTAGCATCTGTTAAAGCAGCTTTATAAACAGTGGATCTAACTGTAGATGTAAAATAACTTACTGAAGCTTTTGGCTGCTGTGCTGCTACAGCTGCAAATCTTCCCACATGGTTGATTATTGGAGAGAAGTTTGTGGGTCCATATAACTTGACTTGAGTAAGACAATTGTAGTAGGCATCAGCTATCCCCTGCACCCCTGAAGAACCCAATCAGTAACAAAATATTAATATATTAATAAATTAACTCATTAAACCTTCATTTTGGTGCCACTTTAACTTCAGTCTCAAGTTCCACAAGACACAGGATAGTGCCCCAACTGTGTTCAATCACAAGACTGCAAGAGATAATTGTTATTTAACAAAGATAATAAACAAATCGCATGCTCAGAATTTCCTTGAACTCAATACTTTTAAGAATCGGGAAACACAGTGGAATGCAACAATCCACAATTCGTAGTGAGTTTTTTTTTAAAAACATCTCTGAAGATCTTGATTATGCAAGAGAAATGGTCTAAGTTTCAAAGTAGCAGCTACTCAGCTTCATGAGTTATAACTGCAATGCACATTCGTGCTATTTTTAAGAAGAGTTACTGCTTCATGTGAACATGTGTGCTGTGTGCTTTCATTCGGAGGACGTAATTTTTTAAAAACACTTTCTTTTTCCCACCCTTTACTTCACTAGAAGTAATAAACAAAACCACAGATGAGACTGCAGGATCTTGCTTACTTCTCTGCCATACAAGTTTTCAGAACACATTCATTCACAGCGCTACAGAACTGGGTTCAATTCCAGTCTTGGGTGACTGTGTGGAGTTTGCACATTCTCCTCCTTGTCAGCATGGATTTCTTCTAGGTGCTCCAGTTTGTTTCCACATTCAAAGATGTGGTTAGGAGAATTGACATGCTAAATTGCTCCTTCATGTCCTAAAATATGTAGATTAGATGGATTAGCCACGGGTAATTGCACAAGGTTAAGGGGATGGGGTGGGCCTAGGTAAATGCTTTTTTGGAGAGTCAGTGTAAGTCCTTTGGCTCAAATGCCCTCCTTTTGTAGAGTGGGGACTCTGTGGTTCAGTAGCTTTAAGAATAAAGGTAAATGCTTAGTGCTGACTGTCAGTTCAGCTCATTTCTCAATATCCTCAAGAGTCAAATGGTTCTGGCTGTAAGTCCCAATTCACAACTTCAGCGTGACTAGTCTGGGTCTTCAGTACATTACTGAAGGTATACTACTTTGTCAGAAGATGAGATGGAAAACTGCTTGTCTTTCTGTTTATATATATAAATATATATATATAAATAATATAATAATAAATAATAAATATATATATATAAATTTATATATATATATATATATATATATTTATATATATATAAATATATTTTTCAAGAGGAACATGGAGTTTTTCCCCAATATTCAGACAAACATTTTTCTCCTCACTAAACACCACAAAAACAAGATTATCCAGTCAGTCATCTTAATTGGTGTGACCTCATTATTATTCTATCTGCTACACAACAATCACTACACTTCAAAAGCAATTCCTTGAAAGTGTAATGTTTGGAAATATTCTCAGGAAAAAACACGATCAATATAAAGTCAAGGCCATTCTTTCTAAAAACGGTGTCAATTTTATAAACTGATTAAGGGAACAGCATGGGAGACATTAAATATTTAAAATTTAAGTCAGTTGAACTTGAAAGGAAGAGTTGCAGGATATATTTTTAACATGAATACCTTCACCACAGCAATAGTGCTAACTAATATTTTGAAAATCTATAAAGGTCTAGAGGCAATGGAACTGCAAATAAACATTAATATTTTGATACTGAATCAAATTCAGACGCTACCGAGATATACGGTTTTGCTGGTCCATCAATGTATCTAGGACAACTTCTCTCTTCATGTTAGATATGATTATATAAACTTATTTACATGGATCCTCCTTTTACCATAGGGCAGAATAACACAAAAAAGTCATATCTCTAGAAATTCTTTATGCTGAACAAAAACAACAGAATTGGGGATATTATTAAAAGTTTTAGTTATTAAATTAAAATAGCACTTCTGCAGCAACCAGAAGTTCCAAAGACCAACAACATAAGTCGATCCTTAAATGAGGTTCTGTTGAAGGAGGGTGTGGAACTGTGGAATAAATTAAAAACCAAAAATGTCAAGGTGCTAATAATATTTAGATATTATACTAATAATATTTAGATAAATCTACACAGGGATAATAGATTAGAGGTTTAAATGCACGGCTAAAAAACAATTGTGTGGGAGGCAGGCGTTTCATTTCAAGGGATGCTGTCACTAGAAATGGGGAATAAGGAAGTTGTTCCACTGGGACAAGTTCCACTTAAACTGGGTGAATCAAATAGTTAGTGCAATAGACGAGCCTTCAAACCAAGGAGGAGAAGCTGAAGATTCAGGGTAAATTTATAAGTCCAAATATAAAAGTCAAGACTGTAGAATAGCAATTTGGGTACAATAAATCAGATTGTTCAGGAAGAGACAGTGTTAATAACTGGTAATAGGACACATTAGCAGAAATAGTCTAAAGTTAAAATTAAACATACCATATCTAAATGTTCAAAGAATTCATAAGATAGATGTTCTCTTGTAAAGAAAAGGTTGACCAGGTTATGTATTTACTCAGAAAAATATTCATAACTCGTGAGGAGTTGGTGTTTTAAAGGTGTTCTTTAACATATGAATCAATTATTTTCATGTCACATGACAACAAAGTAATGCCATGTAAACAGCTTCACACGTTAGTTGGAATCGCATCATTACTTTAACAACATCTTATCCTTCATCCTCCCCTTGTAAATAACTATTATAAAATAAGTATATGTTTCATACCTCCACAAAACGGGTTTTCAGGGTTGAAGTTAAGTGGAAATTCGTGAGATACCTATAGGAAAAATGCCATTGCATAGGATGACTTGTACAGAGAAATAAAGTATTTGAACATATCTTTTATACAAATGGCCTATTTTTACCTGCCAAGTCGGGGGTATCTGAGCACCAAATCCAAATGCTGGGAATAATTTGTCTCTGTAAATATACAACTATAATTAGACAAATTGCTGGAGAAAATGTGTACATAATTGAGTGCAAATTATTCTAGCATTAACATGTAATAAATAACCCCACACATTAGGAGCTAGATAACCAAACTGTGATACACAAATTATTGTATATTAGTCACAAAAAGCGATCCTGGCTGATAGGGTTGCTCCATAAACTGCCCCATCAAAGATTGTAAAGACAGAACCTGAATTTTAATGGCAATCGAAACAAAAAGTTACTAGGTCTCACGAGTGTTACAAAAGCATGGTCAAATGTAAAAATCTGGGGGAGTGATTCTCCCATCCTGCCGTGCTGCTTTAGTAGCACAGAGGGCTGGGAGGCTCATGTGGACGCCTTTTTGCAGGTACCCTGCTGGGCACCATCAGCTCTGCGCCAGAAATCGGAGTCCTATGATTGAAGTCCCCAGGCCCTCTATCATTTCCCCCCCCGCCCATTGCCCCCCAGAGTATTTCACTCCAGTGCAGTTTACTCTTGCTACCCACTAACTGGAATTGCAGGCCTGACCCCGCTTGAATGAAGGGAGGCCACTGAGCCTCCTCCCAACCAAGAAGATTGGGTGCTGGGGGCTGCCCCCGTGGCATTGCCACTTTGGCAATGCCAGACTGTGTCCTTTGGTGCTGCCCAAAGGGAAAGTGCCAAAACCTCGGGACACTGCTCACTGGACATCAGGGCCTCTGGGGAGGGAGATCGATTGGGGTGAGAAGTCCTGCTGGCACTCTGTAATTGAGCTGGGCGACAAAGGGATGTTAGGCCGGCAATTGGAACTGGCAATTGAGATGGGCCAGGGGCATGATTGAAGTTGGCCTGGACATGTTCACAGGGCTTGCCAGCAATCAGGTCACTAGCATTGTGGGCTACTGTGCCAATCTCAGTGCTAACAGATTGGGGAATGCGCAATGCCACTCAGTGATATGCTGCCAATCTCTAGAGCAGAAACAGGCCTTGTCCATTGATTCATGTGAGTGCACTTTGGAGTGTGGAAGATTCGTTTTGAAATTCTTGCTGAAAAAAAGCATGTTAGAATTTTCTGGGGAGAATTGCCCCTCCTGGAGTTTCTCAATACTCTACTTTAATGTTATATTTCCATAAAAAGTTGTCAAAATATTTTTTATTAACATCAGATAGGCACTGGAAACGTGATTATACATACAGGTCAGCATATGTATTATACAGCTTTTATCTTCAATTAGATGATAATTCTATCACCTATAGCTTTGAGAAGCTGGAAACGAAACACAGTAAGTTGACAAAGATAAAGAAATTCATTACGAGTCATAGTCTTGAATGATTATTCCAATGGCCCAGATTGCCATTAGGTATTCATTATATCCATTGGGATTTATAAAATGTAGAGAGTTGGGTGCACGTGGATCTCCATTAGAGGCAGTGAAATCAATACCAACCTGCAATTTGTAAACATGAAAACAATTACTGGAAGTATGAAATGAAGTGAAGCATATAGACTTTTGTATTAATAGTCATCTTCTTAAAAAAACTACGTTTAAATAGTATAGGAACACTTACGGTCAGAATTAACACTTACCCAACAAACTGTCTAAAATGCTTTTGTATCAAACACTGATTATTAAAAATGGAGATTTTAATTTATCAATTGTTTTACTCAGATACTTGGATGAACATTCCTATAGATTGAGCATCATGAGGTACTTAGGTGAGTGATTTATTTGCTCAGCAAGCTTTAAGTAAGTATAGCTAGCTTCCAAACATTTTTTCTGGCAATGTAAAATAAAGTTTATTTATTCATCACAAGTATCCTTACATTAACACTGCAATGAAGTTACTGTGAAATTCCTCTAGTCACCACAGTCTGGTGCCTGTTTGGGTCAATGCACCTAACCAGCATGTCTTTCAGACTGTGGGAGTAAACCCACGCAGACACAGGGAGAAAATGCAAACTCCATATAGACAATCTCAAACCAAAACTGAACCTGGGTCCCTGGCACTGTGAGGCAGCAATGCTAACCACCGTGCCACCCTATGGTATCAAAAAGAAAAGAAAATTGCAGTGGGATAAAAATTAAGGACAAAAAAGGCAAGCTAGACACATTTGAAAGACCAAAGGCACAAGTAATTTGGCAAAATTGTTAACACCACATCAGTATCAGCTCTAGTTTCTACAACTATAATATTTCATGGCCTTCTGCTTTGAGAATTCGAATAGACCAATCACCAAATATACATTTGCTCATTTCATCAACAGAATATATACTCACAGTAAAGTTCAGCTGACAACCACCCATAACGTAATCCAGGAAAGTGTATTCTTTCACGATCTGCAAATTAAACTCTGTTTTAGTTCTTCAAAAATCATATGTTATTTTATCTCAGGTTTTTCCAAAGTAGTTCCTAGAACATTTCTACATGACAGGAAGATAGGGTCTGCACAGAGGAACCTGAGCCCCACTTCTTCTACTCACTTTCTATAATGCAAAAAATGATGATCGAATGGTGCTGATTGAAAATAAATAACATTTCATAGAATCTCTACTGTGCAAAAGGAGGCTATTCAACCCATCAAGCCTATACCAATAACAACCCCTCCGGTCCCCATCCCCGTAACCCCTCGTATTTCACCCTGCCACTAAGAAACCATTTATTATGCCCAGTCAACCTAACTCACACATCTTTGAAGTGAAACAGGAAACAGTAGCACCTGGAGGAAAACTAGGCAAATAGGGGAGAACATGCAAACTTCTCACAGATAGTCACCCAAGGCCGGAATTGTACCTGGGTCCCTGGTGCTGTGAGGCAACAGTGCTAACCACTTTGCAACCATGCTGCCCATTACAGTTGAGGTGTTCCAGAGAGACAAAGGCATTTATTTTTGCACAAAAGAAACACAAACGCCAGCTCTAGAGGCAAAAATTAACAAAAAACAAATATCAGTGGTGTGAGTTTGTAAAAAGATTTCATAATATCCCAGAATCATAGAATCCCTGCAGTGAAGATATGTGAATTGGCCCATCAGGCCTGCACTGACTCTTATCCAAGCTTACCCCATAACCCTACACATTTACCTCACTAATCCCCACGGGACACTATGCAGCAACTTAATGTGGCCAATCAACCTAACCTGAAACGTGGGAAGGAAGAAATCTATACAGACATAGGGAAGACATGCAAACACCGCACATTGTTCCTTTTATTAAGATTTCAGGATCCTAGGTTCAGATTCAACTACTTCATTCTCTGTCTTCGCTCTCCACTCTCCATATGCAGGGTAAGTTTTGTTTTACAGAGGGTGATGGTGGCCTGGAATGCACTACTAAGTTAGGTGGTTGAGGCAGATATGTTAGCAACATTTGAGACTTATCTGGATAGACATATGAACAGATAGGGAATAGAGGGATACAGGTGATTGGTCTAGATAGAACAATATGATCAACACAGGCTTGGAGAGTCAAAGGGCTATTCTTTGCTCTCTTTGTTTGTTGTTCTTTTAAATGAAAAATTTGATCATATTATGCTTGCCTTTCCCCCAAGGGAAGATTCTACATTAATTAATCCTTTCTCATTGTATTATATTCAGACTAGAATAACCTGTTCTCCTTTTGGTTTAGTTCACTCTTCCAGACATTGTCAACTCTACGCTTTGAAGCTGGACTTCAAATCGGAGAATCTCCTGCCACAGTGAGGAGTTTTAAATTCTGCCTTTGGCTTCCAAACTTTCCTCTGGAGTTTTTTTTGGAGATTTTTCTTCTGCAGCTTATCTTAGATCAGAATGCTTTGTTGATTTTTTTCAGTTTTCCAGCATTTCAGTTTATTTCTACATTCTAACAAGGTTCTGGACTTTTAGTCCCTTGATTCCACTGTTGTGTGATGTTTGTGTGAGATCAGTGCATCATAAAAAAAGTGTCCGTAGTCTGTCTCAGGTTAACAATAAGTCTTTATTAACAACTATAATTATTTACACGTACAGTGAAGGGTATAAGCTAGGAGCTATCTCCAGGCTTAGGTCTACATGTGTCCCTACTCAACACCACATTGACCCCTGGGTCTGGATCATGTGTCTTCTTCCATCACTGTGTGGGCGGTAATGTACTCAGTCCCACATTAACCATTTATTTACCAGACTTCTATACTGCAAAAAAAGGCAAATGGCAGATAGTGTTTATCAACATTTCACATTTCACCAACAGATTCTGATGTCCCAATATCCCTACCACTTCACAACCTAGTCCTCATACCCATATCTCCAAAAATTCCCAAATTTCAAACTTCCAATTTTTTCTATATGTTGTCCTCTCCTTCTTCCTTTTCTCTTTTTTTTTCTTGCCATCCTCTCCTTTGGCCAGCATTTCCCCTATTCCATCTCTCTTCATCCATCTTTCTCACCAACTCAATGTCTCCTCCTAACACCTCTGCCACCTTCCTCATAAGTTAGTTAACCCTCCCACTCAGCCTCTGGCACCTGCTTCACTGTTTCTCAGTACTGAGCTGGGAAAACAGCAGCTTACTTTTTAAAGTATCATCACGTATATCATGTGTTTGCCAAATAAACAATTGGCAAACAGATTGTCTGCATAAAAACCAAGTTGCTGACTCAAATGCTGCAAAATTGACAATGACGCAGCCGCAGTCCTGGGTGCCTGAAACAGAGCTGCAGGGGCTGAAGAAAGCCGTTTGGATGAAAACTAAGTAGCAGCAATGGTTTCAGGCACAAAACAGAGGGTAATTGTTGTGGCAGGATGGAGTGCGAGAAAAGAAAAGACTGAGAGTAAGAAAGTGAGACTTAATAAAGCCAAAAGGAAGGAATGCGAACAAAATAAAAGCAATATATTAAACAATCTCTGCAGCAGTCAGGATTAAACACCTCAGTAATTAAATAAGGACTAACATTTCTTACCTGGCATAATTTAAAGCTCACTATTCCTGAATTCTTGTAACTTTTCTTTTTCTGTTTCTTCTTTGGGTTAATACATTCAAACTCTGCCTGCCAGAGAAATTCCATGGGCATTGTGATTACATATCATAAGATCATAAAAAGTTAAAATAATTCATTAAAATCACCATCTAAATTATAAAATCAAGGACAATGGCAATGGATTACTGCAAAGAACAGCCAATGTAACCTTACTCAGGGGTATTACCTCACAACGCTCTGCTAGAAATGGGAAACAAAAAAAAATTCAAAACAGGAATGATGCAGTATTATATTAACTATTTTCCTGAGAATTTCTTTCCTTTCTCCTAGCTCCACACACATACTGCAATAACTACCTGCATTTATATAGCACCTTTAACTTAGCCTCTCAAGGTGCTTCATAGTAGAGCTTTCAAACAAAATTTTTCACCTGTTGTATAAAGATGTATTTGAAAGATGATCAAAAGCTTGGACAGATAGAGGTCAACAAATGCCCTGCAAGAGGAGAGAGGGGTAACACAGAGATTTGAAGAAGAGAAATTCCAGAGTTGGCAATAAATGGGTCTTTTTCTGAATGGCAGTCAGTGATTAATTTGGTTCTGCAGGGATCTGTGCTAGGATCTCAACTGTTCACATTATACACTATTGATCTGGAAGAGGGAACCGAATGTACTATCTCCAAATTTGCAGATGATATGAAGTTTGGTGGGAGGGTGAGCTGTTAGGAGGATGCAGACATGCTTCAGCATGATTTGGATAGGCTGAGTATCTGGGTATCAAATAGTATTTGATTACTATCAAATAAACTGGTTGGTCTTAAACCTGGTGTTGTCAGACTTCTTACTGTGTGGGTATGTGCATGGCAGGTGCTGTATAATGTGGATAAATGTGAGGTTATCCACTTTGGTAGCAATAAAAGGAAGATAGATTACTTGAATGGGTGTAAATTAAGAGAGATGGATACTCAACGAGATCAGTCGTTGAAAGTAAGCATGGAGGTACAGCAAACAGTATAGAAGGCAAATGTCGGCCTTCATAGCAAGAGGATTTGAGTATAGGGATAGGGATGTTTTGCTGCAATTGTATAAGGCGTTAGTGAGTATTGGAGTATTGTATGCAATTTTGGTGTCCATATCTGAGGAAGGATGTCCTTGCTATAGAGGGAGTACAGCAAAGATTTACCAGGCTGATTTCTGGGATGGCAGGTCTGTCACATGAGGAGAGACTAAGTCAGTTAGGAATACGCTTGCTGAAGTTAAGTAGAGTGAGAGGGGATCTCATTGAAACTTATTAAATTCTAACAGGGGTTACACAGGATAGATTCAGAAAGAATGTTCCCAATGGTGGGGGAGTCTAGAACTAGGAGTTGTCTGAGCATAAGGGGTGAGGAGAAATTTCTTCACTCAGACGATGGAAAATGTGTGGAATTCACTACTACAGAATGTAGCTAAGGCCAAAACACTATCTAATTTTAAGAAGAAATTAGATAATAGCATTTTGGGTTAAAGGGATCAAGGGATGTGGGGGCAGGCACGAAGGACCGAATGGCCTCCTCCTGCTTCCAGTTTCTATGAAATTACTAAAACACTAGATTGTACAGAAACAAGCAGCACTTCACAGGGTCAAGTTATCTTAGTTCTCACCCATAAAATCTACAATATGTATTTGTAGCAGCCGGCCATATCATCATAGGCAAGCACTCAGAAAATCTCTATTATTTACATGCTTCACTGAATGCATCATTATGTCTTCTGTCCTTTAACCCCTAAAATGGAATTTTACAAGAAGGTAGCATTTTTCTGAGTTACTTAGTTAAACCTTGTGTAGTAAAAAGCCACTGTTTGATCACACCAACGAATTGCATTTATATTGAGACTTTAAAACATCCCAAGATGCTACATAGCAGCATTATCAAATAAAATGATACTGAGCCAAGTGCGGGGAATTAGATCAGGATAGGAATACTCAATATGACCAAAAGATATATGCTAAATGCTGTGAGAGCTATCAGATATAACAATAGAAAGTCAAATAGATCTCAAAGAGCTTCTCAACATTTTAAATTATTTGAGAATTTAAATACTATTAAAAGATACAATAGCCAAAAATGTGGAAAATGTTGTGTACCTGGTGAGAATTTTTTTTACAGCAATCGGAAATTGTGGAATTTGGAGAAACAATTTTCATTCATTATTAGTCAAATAATTAGGTGAAATGTGCACCTGAAGTTCAAATGTGTGATCACGATGGGCAAAGCTCTTCAGGGAGTATGTCAACTCTGAGAATTACTCCTTTGGGATATAGTTTTGAAAGATATTCTGAAAGAATAAATGAGGTAGATGGAATGGAAGGAGACCTGTGTGCAGTTTAGAACAGTTAGGTGAATGGCCTATTTTCTGCACTGTACATTCTGTATAATTCTCTGTCAAACCTACCGGCGAGCTGTAGGATGCTTGTAGTAGTTTGGTCATGTTAGTCTCAAATATTCCAATTAGGTCATGTGATCCATCATTGTCATAGTCATAGCAATCCACCTGAAAAAGATTACATTTTGTTGTAACCTGAAAAATTACTACTTACACATTTCAAATTTTAATCTGTAGTATTCATGAGCCTTTTGCTGCTGATTGATGCAACTTTCCTCTGTACATTACTCCCCTTTGTTGCTTGTCATAGTACTGCTAATAAACAATGTGCATTGTAAATCTGCAACAAAAGTCTCAGCAGGCTTGTTGCCAAATCATCCTTGTGAAATATCAGAAATGATCAGATAGACATTCTTGTGAAAATACAATCCAAATTATAAAGATTGGGGGATAAAATAACAGTGATTTAATGACTATGATTTTGTGAGAAATGTTCATGAAGTGTTATCAACACTGGGAACCTGAACTCCCTCAACAATCCTATTTACATGAACCAGCATTGTTAACTCATTAGGCCCAATATACATTCAAATCTCATTGAAAGAGCTCTTGAAAACTGGTTGGATAAGTCATAGGATAAGAACAGCATATAAGTAAACTGTTTACCCTCCAGGCAGGAAGAATGTATTTAAGCAACCGGTGAGTACGTGACAAACCTATGAAAATATTTTCCAAACTTTAATTTAGCCTAAACTGATGGTTTTATTAAAAAAAGACATACTTATTGAACTAATGCCAACAGTTGGAGTTGACAATGGTTTTCTTTTTGAATGGTCTTTGTTTATTAATCTTCTCACTTCAACTCATGACACTAAACATTTTTAAACTACCCATCACATATGTTTGAAACCATCTCTGTCGCTAGTTACTAGTACAAAGAAATCTAACCAAGGACAAAAATGTATCTATTGTATTGCTTTATTTGCTTCACTCACAAATGAGTGCAATCTTTCAGTCTGGTCAGTCCTTTACAAGAATACCAATATAGGTAAATGAATTTGCTAACGTGATTTTGAATTAATCACTATGAAAAATATTCAAAATACTATACATTTCCCAACTGTTTTTGGTAAATCAATATTCATAAAAAAATTCAAAATTTATTTGTTTCTCTTCAATGATAGCACAGTGGTTAGCACTGCTGCTTCACAGTGCCAGGGACCCGGGTTTGATTCCCGTCTTGGGTCTGTGTGGAGTTTGCATGTTCTCCCTGCATCTGTGTGGGTTTCCTCTGGGTGCTCTGAGGATTTCCTCCCACATTCTGAAAGACATGCTGGTCAGGTGCATTGACCTGAACAGCGCTGGACTGTGGCGACTAGGGGAATTGCACAGTAACTTCATTGCAGCATGGTGTAAGCCTTACTTGTGACTATTAAATAAACTTTCAATATACTGTAAAGTACCTTGATAGACCTCTCGAAGTCACCATTGCAAAGAGACCGCAAAGGTATTTTAAAGGGTTTCCAACTTGGATTCAGGTTGTTCTTTATCACCTAAAATATAATGTAGGAAATAAGGGAACAAAATATAACAAAAATGTTGCTTTGAATTAGAACAAATCCCTTGTTATTTGTGTCCAGTCAGCTTCCTCCATTGGTTTTGTGATGTCTGATTGACAAACATTGAAGTGTGCTGCTGATACAAGAATATATTTTACTTGAAATAATAGCATCACATTTGTTAAGACTACAGCAGATATTATTTGCTGAGCAAGTCAAATCCCAAAGGAAAACTTGTTTTACTTAACATGACACTTTTGACCACCTTGATTACTCCCACCCCCAGCAGTCCCAATTTTGCGCAACCTCCCAGCAGTCCCAATCTCCTCTCCCACCCTGGGAAGCCCAGATCACCCCAATAGGCCAACCCCCATCCCCGCAACCCCCAAACCAACGGCCAGCCCCACTCACTGGCTTCCCTCTTTTTGTCACCATCAAAAGGCGGAGTGGCTCTGGGACCCCCCCCCACCCATCTTCCTTCTCGATGCCTAGTGGGCTGTACCAAGGTGCCCCTTCAGCATTGCCACTTTGCCCTTTTTTATTTCAGATTCCAGCAAAATTTATTTTGCTTTTATAAATACAGAACAGTCTTAGAACATTGCACTTAAAATGGAGATAGCTAGTTTGCACAAGGAAGAAAAGTAGACAATTGTATATTAAAAATGAGGGCTAACATGTAAACATCAGCTCTTCAAATTTTAAATCTCACCTCTGTCCTATGCACCATTTGCCATCTTCCATCCTCAGTCAGTTTGTAGAACTCTAAATAAGGGTCCGACTTTCCAAAGAAATCCTGATCATCACCAGCGCAAGTAACACAATGGAACAACAAATATTATTATCAGACAGCAAACATGAACGACAATCACTGTACAGATAATACTCTTGGATAAGATACAAAACTCAGAGATAAAAAGGAGAAACTGATAATGCTGTTAACCTGAATGAGAAATTGTTGGAAATAAATGCTGTTGAAGGGATTCTACCCAAATCACAGGCCAATCTTCCCTCTTTTCAGTAATAGAACCAACTGTGTATTTTCAGGTTTTATATACAAAACCCACCTTATTATCCAGATTCCGTGCCTGTGCTTCAAAATTTACTGCCCGGTTATCTTTCACCTCCTCTGCAAAAATCTTGAGCATGAAGATAAAGAACAGAATAGAAATCAATTTATCAACAAGACAATCAAATAAGTTTCACCTCAAGTATCCGAACCAGAGACATTGGCCAAAGATAATTTGATGGGCAACACGACAGCTCAGTGACTATTGCTGTGCTGTGCAAAGACATGGATTTGGGCCTGTCTGTGGGAGTTTGCGCATTCTCCCCATGCTTGCGTGGGTTTTAAAGAACAAAGAAAAAGAAAATTACAGCACAGGAACAGGCCATTCGGCCCTCCAAGCCTGCACCGACAATTCTACCCATCTGAACTAAAACTCCTCTCTCTTCCAGGGACCATATCCCTCTTTTCCCATCCTATCCATGTAGTTGTCCAGACACTCCTTAAAGGTCACTATCTTATCTGCTTCCACTACCTCCTGTAGCAGTGGGTTCCAGGCACCCACCACCTTCTGTAAAAAAGCATGCCTTGTATATCTCTATTAAACCTTGCCGCTCGCACCTTAAACCTATGCCCCTCATAATTGACTTTCCACCTTGGAAAAAAATTTTGACTATCCACTCTGTCCATGCCCATCATAATCTTGTAGACTTCTATCTTGCAGACTCAACCTCTGTCGTTTCAGTGAGGACAAACCAAATTTCTCCAGTTGTTGACTTACGGAGGATGATGACCTATGACGTTGGAGAATCTAAGTTTAAGGAACATAGTGGCATAAATGGCCGGGTGCTCCAGTTTCCTCCCACATCCCAAAGATGTGCTTTTAGGCTGATTAGCAGAACAAATTCTCCCTAAATTGTCTCACAGATTTGGTTCCAATGCATAGATCTATAAACATAGACAGGGATCACGGGTAGAAATGGGAACATCAAGGCAGCAGCACAGGCTCGTTGAGCCAAAGGGCCTGTTTCCCATGCTGTTTTGTTCTTTGTTATCACAAGCAGAATTCGCAATGACCATTTTTATGCTCGTAGAGGAAACAGCTTGTTTCAGAACAATGAGGTCAGAGATATCCTTGACATTGAGTATTGGACCATATTGCAATACAACCAGCATGGCAGAACAGGTGGCATGATGGCACAGTGGTTAGCACTGCTGCCTCACAGCTCCAGGGACCTGGGTCACTGTCTGCATGGAGTTTGCACATTCTCCCCCTGTCTGCATGGGTTTCCTCCAGGTACTCTGGTTTCCTCCCACAATCCAAAGATGTGTGGGTTAGATTATTGGCCTTGCTAAATTGCCCCTTAGTGCCCGAGATTCATAGGTTAAAGGGATTAGTGGGTAAAATATGTAGGGATCTGGGGGTAGGGCCTTGGTGGGATTGTGGTTGGTGCAGACTCAATGACCGAATGGCCTCTTTCTGTACTGTAGGGTTTCTATGATTTGCATGTTACCAGGACTACATACAGGTTGCTATTGTACAGCAAATATTGTTAATCTCCAATACTTTAAATTTCATAAGAACACAGCAAATTTATTCATATGACAGAGGAAATTTGTATTTAAGTTTTATAACTTCTTTTATTAATTATAAAATTTCTTCCAGCTCCTACAGGATTCAGGCCATAAATGCAGATCTATAAACATAGACAGGGATCATGGGTAGAGGTAGGAACATCGGGGTGGTGGCGCGGGCTCGTTGGGCCAAAGGGCCCGTTTCCTGTGCTGTTTTGTTCTTTGTTTAATATATCACAAGGTAGGAGGTACAGGGAAAAGGTAGAGGAATGGCATCAAATCATGATGCTCATTTGGAGAGACGCTAAGATTGGTTAAATGGCTTCAGTCTGCATCATAACAATTCTGTGACTCTGTGATATAGGCATTACTGGATAGGCCAGCATTTATTACCCATCCCTGGTTGCCCTGAGAAGCTAGTGCTGGTGGAGGTACTGCTACAGTACTGTTAAGGAGGTAGTTCTACCCCTCAACAATGAAGGAACAGTGATACAAGTTCAAATCAGGACACTGTGTCACTAAGAGGAGAAATTAGGAGCACGCCTGCCAACTTTGTCCTTCTGAGTGATGGAGGTTGCAGATTCAAGAGATACTGTCAATGAAGCCCTCCAGCTTGCAGCAGTTCATTTTGAAGACAGTGCATACTGCAGTCACAGTATGCTGGTTCACCAGTATTTCAGAGGGTGAGCAAGTGCAACAAAAATTTCACTGAATTTTAGAAAAAGCAGTGGATTTCCCCCATGGGAAACGTCCATGTTAAGAGAAGGAATGACAAAAACATGAGGCTAGAGGATGGGAGCATGGTGAGGAAAAGATCATGAAAGAACTCAACACCTGAGTTATTTTCACCCACTCCAGAAGGCGCACTAAATTTGGAGGTCACAAGCTGGCTTTTCACAGAGCCAATATTAGAACACCAATTTATCACAAGGCAACCATCAAGTAATGCCAGTTGCTGGATAGAGACTTACAGCCCAAATGAATGAGAGGAACAGTAATGTTAGTGACTGTTATGTTAACCCACACCACTGACTTTTTTCACCAGGCCCTTCCTGGGAGATTTGGATGACTCAACACATATCTATCTACTGTGCATTAGTACATTAAGGTAGCTATAAGACGTTCTCTATCAAGCAGGCCTCTCAAATAGACCCTAGCGAAGAACGCAAGCAGTTAACTTCATAGAATAGCAATAGTCCTCCCTGTACATTGTGCTACTGAAGTGCCATGAAGACTTATACAAGTGTCCCATTAACATTATGTGCTACCAATCTCATAATTTTGCAGATAAACATGTGACATTCCGGGAAACTGCCATAATTCATTTGTATTCTGGAAAAATGAATTTAATTTGCATCATTGAGCAGATCACTGCTTTGGATTGGTTGTTTGGAAAGGAGAGGTATCCCTAGCATTCAATTCAACCCTGGCAATCAATCCAGTGATAACACAGAACATAATCATAAATTCTTTCACAGCTACCTTGATAGGTTCATGCCACCAGATGAGGTTCCGAATAGCTGACTGAATGTTGTGCAATCATGCCATTCACAAAAGCTCCCAGGTGAGGGAGAGAACTGTGAGCACAAAGAAATAACAGGTCCTCCATCATTTGATGATGCAGTGGCAGGGAAAAACAACCTTTTTTTGATTATGCCTTTGTGAATGTCAACACTGTCACTAAATTCACAACTTATTATAAAAATTATCATTCTTAGCATACATCCAGGGTCATGGATAAGACAGGACTTGTTGATTTAATAACCAGAGAACCAATGACATTTTCAGATAGCAAACTTTACAATCTATCAAGCGTAGCCAACATTTTGTTTCAGCTCATTATCATTGAAATAATAAATCCAACAGAATAGAGTGGCATGGTGGCACTGTGATTAGTATTGCTGCCTCACAGTGCCAGGGACTCGGGTTCAATTCCAGCCTCGAGTTACTCTCTGTGAAGAGTTTGCACGTTCTCCACACGTCTGCGTGGATTTCCTCCGGGAGCTCCGGTTTCCTCCCATTCCCCATAAGGTATATGGGGTAGGTGGATTAGTGATGCTAAGTTGTTCCTTAAGTCGGGGGACTAGCAGGAGAAATACGTGGGGTAATGGGAAAGGCCTGGGTGGGATTGTTGTTAGTGCAGCCTCAATGGTCTCCTTCTACACTGTGGGAATTATACGATTTAATGAGAACCAAATCAAGTTTTGCAATCTTTAAACTAGGATATTGCAAAAAATGTTTCACAATAAATCAATGGAAGTAGTAACTGCTGCCACCTTGCCAACACAGTCCTCCTCCTTTGCCTGCACAACAGATTCAACATGAACTGCATTACGTTCCGTGGCTTCACGTTTTTTTTTTAAACTGTATTATAAATGCAAATTGTGGGTTGTGGATTACTCCATATTAACTATTACCTCTAACGTATTCATGGCAACATTCCTTCACAAGCTCTGTGCTCCTGGTTCATTTTGCACATGAAGACTAAGCACCCAAAATCTAGGCTGCTAGGCTCATCACATCAGTCAGAACCCAATTCCTTCTTGTCTTCCACTCTCCATCGTCTGGCTCACTGATGCTTGGTGCATTGCTGTGATTGTTCACAATGATCAGAGGGACTATCTCCACGCTGGGTGCATCTGAGCTGGTGTTTGAGTACATGAAGTGCCATGATGGTGAAGGTGAGTCCCTTCAGAAAAGCTGGTGGTCTGAGACTGCTCTTCCAACTCTGATTCACAGATTTGATGAGAATGTTCCAAAAGATATTAATGGATGGTAAATGCTCATCATGAAAAAATAAACAATGATTACAAGCAATGAATGGAGATTCTACATTTGAAACTGCTTACCTGAAAAGTAGAACACCGCAATCACTCACGGAACTGAAAACCATTCTCGTTACCAGTCTGAGAGTGGCAGTTTGCCTCATTTCTCATGGTCTTCTCCGTTGCGTCACCAAGTAATTGCAGAGTCTTGTCCTCATGATCAGTCAGTGCTCTTGAGGTTCTTTCCCCACGGTTAGTTGTTGACTCCGATCATAAGCCACCTTTTCCTTAGCTAAGCGGAGAGAGCAACAAAGCTATCTCCCTGCCATTACATTTAACTTCACCAAATGGTGTCTCCATTCATATTTTCTGATGATAATCTTTCCAAGTTTAGGATAGAAGACGATTCATCTTTCATGCTCCAAATATGGTTTCAAGATGATCACAGATATCCATTGCCCCCAATTACCACGGCTCACTTTATGGCAGTCATTAAATCTTTTTTCTTCAATACACAGCTCTAGATGGGTTGTACTGAGCCTTCTCCCTTTATAATAACCGTCTTGGTGACTTCGCTCAAGTATTGAGCCATTGGTCTTTCCTTCCTTTCATCTCAGCCAAAAATACATCAATGAAGCATGCAGGAATCTGGAGGCTCCAATGACAGTAGAAGTATCTTCCATTGCTTCCCCTGCTAGTTCAGTTTATGTGTCTCCCATAATCCCTTTAAAAAACTTGCAATCATTTTAGTTGCATTGCAATGTCTTCTCTCTTGATCAGTCATGAGGAAGGAACCTGTTAAAATTCCCTATGCATATAAAAAGAACCACCCTCCCACACTTCTGAAGTATGCATATTATGCTGTAGACACGTTGAGTCTAATTGCAAGCACAATACGACTATCTGGGCAATGTATTAGAGGAATCCAGCATAGTCACCTCCTTTTAGCGGAGAGAAGGAAGAAAAATGACAAAGCATTTAAGACAAATATAGTTGTATGATCAACTATGTCTTTGTTCCAATGTCGTTGATGTGATATTAAACTACTTTTTGGTTGCATTCAAAGTATACACCTAATAAGTAAATAAAAAAAAGTTCAAGTCTATACCGTGATGGTTCCTTTTCCGGCTGGTCTTTTATTTTTCAGAACAAGAGGTCTAGTCAGTCTTCTGCTGGAGACAATCTGTCAAAACAACCCAATTATAGGTGCTCAGGATCCAACAGAAGCAACAATCACAGGCAAAATAATAAATCAGTGAGTAGAAATACTAATCTTTCGTCACACCTATACCTGGACATATCGATAGGTTACTGTGAAATTATTTAACAGTATAATCTGAAGAGTAGTATGCTACCTCAACTCCAATGCCATTTATTCATGTATGCTATTATTGAGACTAAAGCAGAGCATACATGAAAATAAATTGTATCAAACAAACAAGCAATAGGAAACAAAAACATAATTGATAAGAGATGGAGACTATGTGCTTTTAATTACAAAATCCATTGTAAAGTAGGAAATCAGACTAACAAGTGAGAAATGGTTAGCTGGCTTTAGCTTTTAGGCTGCTATTGCACAATGTATTATTCATCAAAAGTTCTGGATTCAAAGTTATGAAATATTAAAACAAAACTTAAAACCGATATTAAAAATTTTACTCCCACATGCACCGAGCTTGTTTATTTCCATACCCAATGTCCATATTTATAGTGAAAACTGCCTATGTAAAGTCCTTGTGCTGTGACTTTGTTACACCACTACTGGAAACACTATTATTCTACTACAAACAGGAAGCAGTAGTTCCAATGTGACAAATTTGCCCAGGCATTTTCCATTATAAATGTAGATGTAGGAATTTATAAGGCAAATACTTGAAGTTAAGATTGGTTAAGACATTGTGCAAGGCAAGCTTGGAGAACAGCCTTCCTTGGTTTATTCCCCAGAGCCATGCCTTACCAATCATAGGTGACCTGCCTGGTTTGAATTCGAAACAAAAGCTTGGTAATTAACAGTTGACTATCCTCTGCTTTATTCTCCATCCATACTAATCACAGTCAATTTATCAACTAATCAGCCCTCTAAATTATTGTTCTTTTTAATGTTGGTTTAACTTGTGCAGCTGTGCTGATGAGTGCAAGAGAAACGCTTTGACAGCATTCTTTTTTCTTCAGCGCTCAAGTTCTGTAGTACCAGGGCAGCACAGTGGCTAACCCTGCTGTCTCAAAGCACCAGTTACCTGGGTCACTGTCTGTGTAAAATCTGCATGTTCTCCCCATGTCTTTGTGGGTTCCCTCCATCTGCTCCAGTTTCCTCCCACAATCTAAAAGATGTGCTGGTTAGGTGCACTGGCCGTTCTAAATTCTCCTGCAGCGTACCCAAAGAGGTGCTGGAGTGGGGCGACTAAGAGGTTTTCACAGTAACTTAATTGCAGTGTTAATGTAAGCCTACTTGTGACACCAATAAACAAACAAAACTAAATTAACAATTAAATTTACAGTTGTGGGAAGTCAACTTTCATTATAATGCAAAGAAGCTCCATGTATTTTTTCTTTATTTTCTTCAAAAGTCTGTTTAGAATATTTAGTTTTTATCTTAAGTTGTGATCACTTATGGCAACGTTTTAAAGTTTTAATTAAATGTGAAATCATTTAGCACATATAACTCCCCTGCTGACAGCACTGCTATTCTACTCTTGGAGATCCCCTTATCTTGGCACCAGATTGAAATTGCTGTCAAGAAAGGGGAGGGGTGCACCAGAGATGTGTACAGAGTCCCTTGAGATCAGTGGCAAGCACACTCTGACAAAGAAGTAATTGTTCCCAATTCATCTTCTCAAAATCCTTCGTAACGTTAAAGCCTCCACTGAATTTTCTCTCAAAATCTAGGCCAAAATTGCACCCATTGTTTATTTAAAAAGGGGTTAGTTCCCTTCAAGGTTAGTCAAACCTTTTTTCTTCTCATGAAACAAATGTTTCATAGCAGAGAGGTAACTTAAAGCTTGCAAATTATTTACTTGACTCGGCATTGTTAAAATTAAATCCCCAAAGCATTATTCAGCAGTAACAATGAACAATAAAAACTTCTATTCACATTTACCTGTCCCAGAGTGCATTCAAGCTCACCCAAGAAGTCATCATCACTCAGATCAATGGTTGCATTGTCAATATCAAAAATTCCAAACTTCAGTTTTTGAACCTGCTCGAAGTAGTAATCTATCAGAAACTTCTTTGCAAACTTTGGAGAGAGACAGTTATTAACTCTCTCCGTGCGACCAATCTATAAAAATAAAATCCCCGAATTAAAACTGCTGGAGTGAAAGAATCAACAAGTAAAGTTCATGCCAATAGTGTTTTAAAGCCAAATGTATTGTTATCTGGCTGCAGAGCAGAAACCGCCTGGCTCTATTTACATTCTTCTGTAATCACTATTTCAAATGTCTTCAGACACCAACTATAGATTTGAGGCTGACCTATTTGTGTGAAGTATTTAATTAGTCTTCTAGAAAAGTAAACAACAACATGACACCTATACAGAACTACGGTCTGGTGGGATAAATATTCTGAGCTGAAGTACTCTAAAATATAAAAGATCTAAGGAAGACAAGAACCCTTAATGCTGACACAACTTGTCTAAGACAGAAATATTCACATTACATGTTTACAGCAGAAAAGGCAGCCATTTGGCCCATCATGTTTGTATCAGTCTTTTGCCAGAGAATTCCAAAATTAATCCCAATGAACAAAGATCTTTGTTCTAATCCCACTGCTTTGTATTTTTCCCCAATTTCCCCTTAAAAACTTAAATGGTCACTGTCTCAAATAGTCCTTGTAGTAAGGAATCTTCTGCTTCAATTCCTGAAGAAATTCATCTAACCACTCTCTTAGTGACCATTTTAAATTGATGATTACCTAACAAAAAAGGGAGAGAAGTAATATTTCCCTATTCATCTTCTCAAAGCCCTTAATAATGTTAAACACTCCACAAAATATCACCTTAGCCTCTTCTGCGCTACTGGATATAGCTTAATGTCCCTCCTCAAAAAAGATTCCCATCTCTGAGATTATTCTGACAAATTTTGGTTACAAGTGGTGTACCTCAAGGATCTGTTTTGGGGCCCCTGCTGTTTGTAATTTTAATAAATGATCTGGATGAAGGTATTGAAGGATGGATTAGTAAATTTGCAGATGATACCAAAGTCGGAGGAGTGGTAGATAGTGAAGAGGGGTGTTATAGTTTGCAGAGAGACTTGGACAAGTTGCAGAGCTGCGCCGAGAGGTGGCAAATGGAGTTTAATGCGGAAAAGTGTGAGGTAATTCACTTTGGCAGGAATAACAAATGTGTAGAGTATAGGGCTAATGGTAGGACTCTTAATAGTGTTGATGAACAGAGGGATCTTGGTGTATATGTGCATAGATCCCTGAAAGTTGGCAATCAAGTCGATAAGGTTGTTAAGAAGGCATATGGAGTCTTAGCTTTTATTGGTAGGGGGATTGAATTTCGGAGCCGCAACGTCATGTTGCAACTGTACAAAACTCTAGTGCGGCCGCACTTGGAGTATTGTGTGCAGTTCTGGTCCCCACATTATAAGAAAGATGTGGAGGCATTGGAGAGGGTACAGAGGAGGTTTACCAGGATGTTGCCTGGTATGGAGGGCAGGTCTTATGAAGAGAGGCTGAGGGATTTGAGGTTGTTTTCGTTAGAAAGAAGGCGGCTAAGAGGAGACCTTATTGAAACATATAAGATGATTAGAGGTTTAGATAGGGTGGACAGTGATAGCCTTTTTCCTAGGATGGAGAAAGTTAGCACGAGGGGACATAGCTTTAAATTAAGGGGTGGTAGTTATAGGACGGATGTCAGAGGTAGGTTCTTTACCCAGAGGGTGGTAAGGGTATGGAATGCTCTGCCTGCTGCAGTTGTAGATGCGCCAAGTTTGGTGGCGTTTAAGAGGTTAGTAGATAAGTTTATAGATGTTAAAGGAATGGTTTAGGTTAGAGGGTCGTTGCTTTTTCTTAATCGGTCGGCGCAACAGAGGGCCGAAGGGCCTGTTCTGCGCTATAATTTTCTATGTTCTAATCTACAGCACGACGGTTTTAACATCTTTTGTAAGAGGTGCTCATGTGTATAAAATAGTATTGTTCTATAACTTTATGCCATAATTTGTGAAATCTACACCCCTATAAAAAAACCCAAAAAACTACAGCAATTGTTTGTTCACTCAAAGAATTATTTTTCAGTTCTCAACTGCTAATATCAAAACTATTAAATAAAATGGAACAGGCACAGACTACGCAGTGTTGTAACATTCGTAAAGCCATGATGTGGAGATGCCAGTGTTGGACTGAGATGGGCACAGTAAGGAATCTCACAACACAAGGTTAAAATTCAACAGGTTCATTTGGAATCACGAGCTTCATTCTTTGAGTCACCTCGTGAAGGAGCAATGCTCTGAAAGCTTTTGTTTCCAATTAAACCTGTTGGACTTTAACCTGGTGTTGTGAGACTTCTTACTGTGGCAAAATTCACAAAAATCTAAGTAAAAACTACAGAAGTGTTTCTGATTTAGTTTCCCCTCTTTTTTTTCCCCAGACTCAGATGGGTTGAAAAGCACTATTTATATGCTGATAAACTAGGGCCACAATGTCAACAAAAATGCCAATGAAAAATAACACACAAACTGGTATTATGGGGTCTCACTGCCACAAAAGATGCATGTGCAACTCCAAAGACAGGTTACCAAAAAAAATTCAATGGTCCACTTCTCATAAATCCAAATTATGACTGTATTGTGTGAAGCAGTTTATGCATAATATTTTACAGCATTATTCACATCATTATTGTCAGAATTATAACTGTCAGACTTTTACTATCGATTTCTATCATATCGCATGAAAGTTAGTTCAGTTTAAAAAATATTGATTACCAAAATAAAATCAAAGGACCTTGTTAGCAGTGTTTATTACGTAAGTAGACCACTGCTGAATACTAACTAGCCTGGAGAACTGTGGGTCGGCAAAATTTAATTAAAATACTCATATCTTCCACAAAGCAGAAAGTAAAGAAGGGAGGATATAATAGTGGAAGGCAGATCAACAAAATAAATCAGAAAATATGCTTCCTTAATTGAATAGAAGAAATATAAAAGCAGCACTGTGATGAACTTGTTATTGCATTGATGCACTGCAACATCTGAAAAAAATTACATACCTCAACCCATTGATTTCCACTGACATTCATAAGCAGCGCACACAGCGGATCTGATTTGGAAGTAACATCTCTATCCAGTAAGTTCTCACAGCAGACACTCAGTTCAACTTTACTTACACAATCTGCCATCTGCTGCCCTACAAGATAAACAGAACAAAACAACATATAGTAGATGCAGCCAAGTTGCATTTCACAAACATTACATTTTCCCTTCCTTTAACTTGTAGGGCCAATTTTCACAACATTTTATTTTAATCATACGCCCAACAATTATTTGGCATTGAACGCTCAATTTTCAAATCAATACGTGATGCAAGGTCATCAATTTTTATATTTTTACCTTTTTAGACACATGAAACATTGTGTGTTAAGTTCAGGATTTTCTACATTTTAATTTGTGCAGCATTAAGAAAACTGACTGATGAGCCAATTATTTAAGCATGGATAGAAAGGAAGTTGACACCTTTGGAAGGTTCCAGTAGCTAACAAATTTGAGCAAGAAAACTCTATTAGCCACTAACTCATATTGAATCACAAGCACTTGCAGTGAAAAACTGGGGGAAATAAAACAAGATTAAATGCAATTGTAAAGTATTGCTGTTTTATAACAAAAATAACCATCTTCCTGCCAATTACAAGAATTTACTTTTTTAATAATCCATGTGGGGGAAATCATAAACTAAAATAACCAAAGTACCAAACAACCCAAATGAAGAAATTATCAACAAGAGTTCTTGTAAATTTTATTCTATCAGAACCAATCTAAACTAAGTATGAATTAACAGGCAACCATTCAAATAAAAAGATCAATTTCACTTTAAAAGTCAATCTAACAAAGATACATCCTTACATAAGAACTAGAACCAGTTCTTACATAAGGATTGGAGAACTGTGGGACAGCAAAATTTGATTAAAATACTCATATTTTCTGCAAAGTAGAGAAGGGAGGATTTAATAGTGGAAGGCAGATCAATAAAATAAACTAATAAATATGTTTCCTCAACTGAATAGAAGAAAAATAAAAGCACCGCTGTGATGAACTTGTTTTTGCATGGATGTGTTGCACACATCTGAAAAAAAAACCCATTGATTTCCACTAACATTCATAAGCAGTGGAATACTTATTGCTTATTCACTCAAGGAATTATTCTGCAGGCCATCTGGCCCCTCGAGCCTGCACTGTCATTCAATAAGATCACGGCTGATATTTCCACGGATTCAGCTCCAATTACCTGCCTAGTCACATGATCTTTAATTCCTTTACTGTTCAAAAATTTATCTATCCTTGCCTTAAAAACATTCAAAAAGGTAGCTTCAATTACTTCACTGGGCAGGGAATTCCATAGATTCAGAACTCCTTGTGTGAATTGAGGAAGTCCTCTCAATTCAGTCCTAAATCTGCTTCCCCTTATTTTGAGTTCATGCCTCCTAGTTCTGATTTCACTCACCAATGGAAACAATTTACCTGCTTATTTATTCCCTTCCTAATTTATGTTTCCAAAAGATATCTCCTCATTCTTCTGAATTTCAATGAGTATAGCCTAGTCTACTCATAAACCAACCCTCTCAACTCTGGAATCAATCTGCTAAATTTCCTCTGCACCCCCTCCAGCACCAGTATATTCTTTCTCAAGTAAGGAGATCAAAACTGTACATACTATCCAGCTGTGACCTCACCAGCATCTTATAAAGCTGCAACATAACCTCGTTGTTTTTAAACTCCATCCCTCTAGCAATGAAGGACAAAATTCCAATTGCCTTCTTAATTACCTGCTGCACCTGCAGGTGATTTTTGCACAAGGATACCCAGTTCCCTCTGCACAGCAGCATGCTGAAATTTTTAACCAATTAAATAATCGACCATTTTGTTGTTATTACTATCAAAATGGATGACCTCACATTTATCAACATTGTACTCCATCTGCCAGTCCCTTGCCCACTCAGACTATCTATATCCATTTGCAGACTTTCAGAGTCCTCTCTACAGTTTGCTCTGCTACTCATCTTAGAATTTTGACACACTACACTTGGTCCCCAACTCCAAATCATCTATGTAAATCATAAACAATTGCTGTCCCAACACTGATCCCTAAGGCACACCACTAGTCAATGATTGCTAGCCAGAAAAACATCCATTTACCCCCACTCTTTGCTTTCTGTTATTAACCAATTCTCTATCCACGCTAATATATTACCTGTGACACCATGCACTTTATGTTATGCAGCATCTTGTCAAATACCTTCTGGAAATCCAGATACACCACATCCACAGGTTCCCCAATGTCCATTGCACATGTAATGTTCTCAAAGAATTCCACCAAATTAATCAAACATAACCTGCCCTTCATGGACCCATGCTGCATCTTATCAATGGGACAATTTATATCCAGATGTCTTGCTATTTCTTTCTTGATGATAGATTTGAACATTTTCCCTACTACAAAAATTAAGCTAACTGGCCAGCAGTTATCTACTTTTTGTCTATTCCTTTTTTAAACAGTGGCATCACATTTGTTGTTTTCCAATCTGCAGGAATCACCCCAGAGTCCAGCAAATTTTGGTAAATTACGACTAATGCATTTGTTACTTCCCCTGCCATTGCTTTTAGTACCACAACCACAAGAACCAATATTTCTCCCCACCTACATGGCACTGTATCGCCACACAATTCCAAAATATGCTCTTCTTTATTCATGCAGGCTAGGTCAGGAGTCTTATCTGACAGCTGCACCCACTCCCAAGTTTCAGGGGTAAATTGATCACTTGCAATGAGTGTTTTACAACCCCTTCTTGAATTGGGTCACAACAGTCCTCTTGGAAAATCATTCCCGTGTTCCTTTTCAACAGACCAACCAATAAAACCTCCGTTCACAGTTTGGCCACTTTTGGAAAATCACCACCTTTTTAGCGTGCCTTGAGATATTTATACACCTAGTGGGTTTTACCACAGTTTTTAGTGTCCTTTCATTGGATATTGGCATCACTGATAATGCCAACATCTGCCCATCCCATTCACGAACGTGTGGCATTTCATTTATTTTACATGCTAACATTTCATACAAGGGCTTGTGGATGCATTGTGTGAAGTGTTTCTGAATCTTTACAATAAAATCCTTGTTTAATCCCCAATCTACGCATGCAAACGTAATCAAATTTCTACAGATTACTTTCAGATGCTCACAAGACAGTTACTGGGTAAACAATTTTAATACATTCCGTTATATTTAATCAGGTGGCACAGTGTGAGGCAAATTTAATACTTTTCAACTAAAGTCTTAGAACCAACAACCCGTAACACTGCTTATTGTATTCATTCTTACAGTTATATTTATTTAAGCTAACTTAAGGATTTCTGGGTTTGGCGCATATTGATGTTTTACAAAGAATGTGTTCATAAGTTATTCTGGAAACCTTGAAGAACATTTCCTGTTGTGAGAATCATGTTAAAAAACTGCTGTAAATAATGAGATGCCAGTGTTGGACTGGGGTAGGCACGTAAGAAGTCTCACAACACCAGGTTAAAGTCCAACAAGTTTATTTATTATCACAAGCTTTCGGAGACTTATTGTGAACTTCTTACCATGCTACAAATAAGTTGCAGTGTGCAGCATATTAATCAATCGTGAGGTAAAAGGCTGTCATGATGCTCAAAACCAAAGTTTGAGTGTTTACCAATGAATTGGCAAATCTTGCGTTTTTGACCTAAATTACATTTTCCAATCTAATTTAAATTTAAACTGCTATTTTTTTTAAGCAGATTTGGCCAATGGCAAATAACTTTCAAAAGGAACCATTAGTCCAAAATCATACTCTCTTTTCAGAAAACTAGTGTTCCTTTAAACACACTCCAACAAACCATCCTCCACCCCACCACCTTAATCATATTTAATGTTCAGAATAGGATCCACGAAGATGGGGAGAGAGCTAAGGGGAGTTGTTCTATTTTAGGTACCACGGCCCTTCTGCACCCACTTTCTGAATCTCAGCTTTATGGCTGCACGCTTGCAATCTGATTCAACAGTCGGCTGGAGTGTCAAGACATTGAGATTCTTTGGACATGTAAGAAATTGTGAACCCACAGCTCATTTGCTTGCACTGGACTCTTGCCCGAGCTTCACGGGTGATATCAGGTGCTGCAAGTTCAAAGACAGAGTCTTCCCCACACCATCAACTTAGCAAAAAGGTCTCACCACATCCTGGTGCTAAACCACTTCACTCTACACCGCATGAAGCTCTATTGTGTTCAAAAATCACATCTGCTTTGTATTACAACAATATTGTTATTACAGACGTTAAATTTCAAATGCTAAAAATCATAAAGTAGAATTAGAGAAATCCTTATCATCACAAATAGTTTCCAAACTCTCATCGTATTTTGAATTGCTTCCCCGCAGTTACTCATATCATTGTTAGTGATTTGAATACCCTAGTTTTAAAGACTTAAAAAGGAATAAAATTGTGAAGAAATTAGCCAAACCACACATATGCATAGCATGTTATTTTTAATCTGCTACTTTGGGATAAATTTACCTTGGGGTTCAAAGCATAATTCACCTCTGAAGTAGACACAGTCAGAGACTGCTACCATCTCAGATTAAATTTGCTTTACTGAATAGACATCATTTTCCATTATTAGTAAAAGATGATTTATTACATTATTTAGTTTCCAAAAATTTAAAAACTTAAATTTAATAAAACCATTAAAACTTAAGAATTCATTAATCTAAAATTCCATAAAGAAATTCTTCAAAAACCTACCTCTCATTTATCAGATCTCCCAAGAGCCCAAATATGCTGCCTGGACTATTCACGATGTATTTTTATTTAAGAAACTGCCTTTAAAGACTGTATATGAAGACATTCAGTTATAAAAAGAACACTAAAATACATTGTACCTGTGTCAACGTGTGTAAGGACTCACAAAGACAGGCACACAGATTCATTTATTACCAAAATTATTTTTCCCAAAGCTTTGTTGTGCTTCAGTATTGTTTTGCAAGGTCATTGGGTATATAAGAAGCCTTGTGGCAGTTCTCTGCATTGGTCCCAAAGATTAAATGTTACCATGTGGCCTGTTGATCAAACTAGAAACAGAGGCATAGGCTGACCAGAGTATACCATAACATTCTCCAAGTTACTATTATAGCAAGCTCTATGCTAAAATAAGTTCTTTCCTCAATGACACCGCACAGTGATTTCATTAATTTATTTTCCAATGTCAAATACCTATTTAAATTTCATTTTCCACCACTTTATCTCCAGGACAAGAATACACAAAACGTTCTGGGGTCACAATGATCCTTATATTCATGGCACTTGTGAAAATTGTTTTGTTAACAATGTGGTGCTTCCAGTGGTTTCAATGAATATTAGGTTAAATTCTCTGCCATGACATTCTCTTATATTGACTTGTTCCTTACATAGGAAGCAGGAAGCACAACAGAGTTGCTAAAATTTACCAGCAGATCATCTGGAGGCTTGAAATGATAACTGCAAAATCAAGCCCAAGGCAGGAGGTGACAGCCCTGTCTTGTCAGGTTGGATCAGGAATGTCTCAACTTGAGACTCTGAATTGAAGGTGATTGGATTGAACTGGAATAAAAACAAAAAAAGTAGGAGATTGGATCACAACCCCATTAAAAAAAAGTTGATTTATTAGTCACAAGTAGGCTTACATTCACACTGCAATGAAGTTACTGTGAAAACCTCTCATTGCCATACTACAGCACCTTCAGAAACACTGAGGGAGAATTTAGCATGGCTAATTCACCTCACCTGCACACCTTTGGACTGTGAAACAAAACTGGAGCATCAATTACTGTTTGTGAAAGAATGTTCCAAATGTCTATTACCCTTCATGTGAGTAAGTGTTGCTGAATTTCACTCCTGAAAGATCTTGAGTCTAAATTTTAATCTCGTAGACTTCCCAGTCAGCTGAAATAATTTTTCCTAAGTCTCCCGAGAAAGTAGAAGCATTGGTGGGCTTCCCTATAACTGTAGCATTGGCATGGAAAGATCAAGACAGGTTGTTGGTGATCTGGACACCAGAGGAAACACACACTGACAAAGGGGAATGTGCAAACTCCACACAGACAGTGACCCAAGCTGAGAATCGAACACAGGTCATTCTTCTGGTAGGGTCGGCGACTAAAAATGCATACAATATTCCAAGATGAAGGCCATTGTGGGTTGGATCTCAAACAGTGATTAGACGGAGTACAGGAAAGAGATAGAGAACCTGGTAAATTGGTGTGAAAACAATTATCTCTCCTTCAATGTCAACAAAACGAAGGAGATAGTCATCACCTTCAGGAAGCATAGTGGAGGGCATGCACCTGTCTACATCAATAGGGACAAAGTAGAAATGGTTGAGTCCACCAACGTTTTTAGGTGTCCAGATGACCAACAACCTGTCCTGATCCCTCCATGCCAATGCTACAGTTAAGGAAGTCCACCAACGCCTCTACTTTCTCAGGAGATTTAGGAAAAATTACTTCAGCTGACTGGGAAGTCCAGGAGATTAAAATTTAGACTCAAGATCTTTCAGGAGTGAAATTCAGAAACACTCACACACACGATACTAGATAAACTGTAAATGTTAAAACTGAAATTGATAGAGTTTTATTAACTAAAGAGATATAGTAAAGGTGGGTATGTGAAATTGGGCTTCAGGTCAGTGGTGATCTCATTAAATGATAGAACAGCTTCTCGGGACTAGGTGGCCATTAAAATATGATACAGTACATCAGGCCATGACATATTTTGGATTACCACAGCAGGGCCTGACCCAATTTCATCTTATTCCCAATATCAGGAATAGGTTCAAGATTGCACCTTCATTGCAATGGCTAACTTTACACACAGGGCTCAATCCTTGCAGCCTAAACTGCACCTGATGGTCAGACATCTCAATTGTTAGGAAGGGACAAATTCTTCAAATGTGAACTTGCACACATTCCAAGACACCAGCCAAATTCAAGTTTTACAGTGTACTTAAGACTTTGACCAGGATTTCTGACGGGGCTCACCCAAAATTGCTAGCAAGTTAGTACTACCAAGAAATATAGAGTGTGGGGGGGCAGCCAAAAGGTGGGGGCGACCTATTTCATTGGGCTTGGGAACACCAGGTGTTCAGTTAAACCCGGCCTCTGCCTACTTGTGCCTACATTTGTTGGGGGACCAGACAATCTGGCATTCGTTACTTTACCTCTACAGGCACCCACCATGGAGGAAGGAATCTTGTCGTTTTATTATACTAAAACCTAAACAATCCTTCTTTTCTTCCACTAGCCCTTCCAAGGAAACCAATCCTTCTAGATAGAATCTAATGTCTTCCTTATTTTTAAAATATCATCTTTACAAAATCTGTGCTCTCAGTGTGAATGGAAATCATAATAAAATGCAAATTATGGACGCCCAAGGGTCCCTTCCCCACGAGTGAATTTTTTTATTTTTTTTTTTATTTTTTTTTTTTTTTTTTTTTTTTTTTTTTTTTTTTTGTTATTTTTTTTTTTTTTTTTTTATTTTTTTTTTTTTTTTTATTTTTTTTTTTTTTGCAGTTCTGGTCCCCGCAGTATAAGAAAGATGTGGAGGCATTGGAGAGGGTACAGAGGAGGTTTACCAGGATGTTGCCTGGTATGGAGGGCAGGTCTTATGAAGAGAGGCTGAGGGGTTTGAGGTTGTTTTTGTTAGAAAGAAGGTGGCTAAGAGGAGACTTATTGAAACATATAAGATGATTAGAGGTTTAGATAGGGTGGACAGTGATAGCCTTTTTCCTAGGATGGAGAAAGCTAGCACGAGGGGACATAGCTTTAAATTAAGGGGTGGTTGTTATAGGATGGATGTCAGAGGTAGGTTCTTTACCCAGAGGGTGGTAAGGGTATGGAATGCCCTGCCTGCTGCAGTTGTAGATGCGCCAAGTTTGGTGGCGTTTAAGAGGTTAGTAGATAAGTTTATGGACGAAAAGGGAATGGTTTAGGTTAGAGGGTCATTGCTTTTTCCTAATTGGTCAGCGCAACATCGAAGGCCGAAGGGCCTGTTCTGCGCTGTTATGTTCTATGTTCTAAAAGCATCAGTCACAATGGATCCATTTCCCTCATCAGCTTATAATGTTTCCCCACGTGATTTAAATTTCCAATCTGATATACATTCTATATTCCCATGAAAAGTTATAGAAATGTTTTCATTTTATCTCTGAAAATCATTGACAGCTGCAGTCAATATCAAACTGTAGGTTATCACTGCACCGGAGAGCTCTCTTTCCATTGATGATGACCTCTGCCTACTTGATTGAAATCCATTTCCTCTTGGGTAAGATGTCAGATCATCATGATTGCATGATCAAATCTTAGCCAATAACCTTGACCACTATGCATAGCACCATGTTTTAAAACAAAAAACTTGCAAGCAAATAACATTTTGTGTTGTGTTATGTATAAAATTATACAAACAATTTCAATCAAACAGGACATTGCTCTTAAATTCACACTGGTGAAGCTCTAAAATTTATCAGTCAAAAAAGTACACAAGACTAGTTGTGGTCTTGATTCCTCTTTGCTTCCTCTGTGGGGAATAAGTTTCATCAACCCAGTGACTTATTGTGGTTGCTGATTAACTGGGTAAGCCAGCATCTGAAATAGAAATCGACTGCATGGCACAATGCAGTATGCTTTGCCTGTTTGTTAAACTGCACAAAAATTCTTGTAATCCTACAAAATCAGTGAACTCGAATCTTTAATTTAGATTATTAAAATAACTTTGTCCACAGCTTGTCCAATTAATTGCACTAAAATATAAGCAGTATACTTAAGAACCAAAATAAAAGCAAAACATTGCAGATGCTGGAGATCTAAAATAAAAAAAGAGTGCTGGAAAGACTCATCAAGCCTGGCATGGCAGTTTTGGGGGAAAGAGAAACAGATCCAATGCTTCGAATCCATCATGACTCTTCAGAGGCAGACATATTGAGCAACCCATCTTCCCAGCATTACTTTCATAAAGATATGGGAGTCTCTCCAGCAATTCATTTGCCATCATTGACGAGGAAAATAATATTAAAGATATCAATGTGTGGAAACAGTATGCCTTTGACCATGCTAACTGGAGAATGCCCAGAAACAATTCATTCGATTGCTAACAAGCCAGGGATTGGCAATTTTCAAATGTTGACTGTATTACGGTCCCTCATGGCAAATTCCAGAGGGAAACTTGTCTTACTGATCATGTCCCTTTTCCTGTTGTTTGGAAACAAGGGGGAGAAAAAAACTACTGATCTTGGGTGCATCGAACTCCAGTAGCACTTTTTCGATTTTAAAAATTAAAAGATATATTAACAATGAAGAATGGAAAATTAAGCAACCAAGTTCAAAACTGTACAGCTAAAACAGTCTTACAAAACATACTGAAAAACCCCATTTGGCCCAAACACATTAGTAAACACCTTCTAGGTAACCACTCCATTATATGTTTTGAACTATAAAAAAACTCCAGTGTTATTCAAGGCAAAAATTGCTATCACTTTCGTAAAAATATACCACACAATTTCTCACTTGCTTCCACACTGTTGTGGAAATGCAAGAAAATTCAGTAACAACTGCTTTTTGAAATAAAGCTTTTTCTGGTTTCTGGAGGCTGCTTCAGTACTCTTTTCCTCTGGCTCCACGCACAGATTCCCTCCTTTGTTCTTGAGTCGGCCAACCCTCTCCCTGGCAACCCTCTTGCTCTTTATCTAGAAAAAGCCTTGGGATTTTCCAATGCTTTTTCATGACCCTTTTTAGCCGTTTCCTATACCTCGCTTAAGTTTCTTTCTACTTTTCTTGTATTCTGCACTTGCTTCGTATGTTCTCAGCCTCCAAGCTTTGACCAATGCTTGCTTTTTCTCCTTGACTAGGTTCACAATATATATTATCCAAGGTTCCTAAAACTTGCCATACATGTCCTTCATCCTTACAGGAATGTGCAATTTCTGAATCCTTATCAACTTACACTTGAAAACCTCCCATATGCTAGCCCTCAAACATCTGCCTCCAATCTATAATTTTCAGTTCCTGCCTAATATTCTTATAATTAGCCTTCTTCCAATTTATCAACTTAACTTGAGGATTACATTTATTTTTATTCATCTGTACGTTAAAGCTTACTGAACTGTCGTCACTGTTCCCGGACTGCTCCCTTATTGAAACATCGACCACCTGGCCAGGCTCATTCCCAATATCGGATCCAGTACGGCCCCTTCCCTAGTTGGACACTCTACATACTGTTTCAAGAAGCCCTCCTGGACGCTCCTTCCAAACTCTGTCCCATCCACACCCTTAGCACTAGTGGAAATTAAAATCTCCCACCACAACAATCCTGTACTGTTACACCTTGCCAAAAATCTGTCTACATACCTGTTCCTCAATCTCCCACTGTCAATTGGGTGGCCTACAGTAAACTCCCAAAAAGGTGACTACACCTTTCCTATTTCTGAGCTCTACCCATATTGCCTCGCTGTATGAGTCCTCCCTGAGTACAGCTGTGATATTCTCTTTAAGCAATGGTGCAACTCTCCCACCCCTTTACATCTCCCTCAATCCCACCTGAAACATCTGCATCCTGGAATGTTAAGCTGCCAATCCTGTCCTTCCCTTAACTAAGTCTCTGTAATGGCAACAATATTGTTCCTAGTACAATATTATTCTAAATTCATCTGCCTTACTTGTTGCATTTCTCGCATTGAAACAAATGCACTTCACTCCACCAACCCTCTCTGATTAGCAATCTCACCCTGCCTGCTGTTTCTCTAAGTCTTACTGGCCCTATCCTTTCGTTCCCCTTCAGCTAATTCACCTTTGCTTTGGTACCACCCCCCTGCCAAACTAGTTTAAATCCTCCCATGTGACACTAGCAAACCTCCAGGCCAGAATATTTGTGCCCTTCCAGTTTAGAGGGATTGTGGAACTGCAGGAGCTTACACAGGTAGAGAAGGGAAAGTCTGCAGTAGTATTTGAAAGCAAGGTGAGACTTTTTAAATGAAGGCATTTCTAGACTGGGGGCCACTGTAGGTAGCAGTGGGGTAATGGGCAAATGGGATGCGGGCAGCAAAGATTTGGATGACTTCAGGTTCATGGTGAATTGAACATAGAAGATCAGCATTGTAATAGTGTAGAGATAACAAAGACATGGATGAGGGTTTCAGCAACAGGTAAGTTGAGGCACGGCAGAGAGGGTCGATGTTACAGAGATGGCAGTAGTTGCTCATGATGGTGCAGACATAAGAACATAAGAAATAGGAGCAGGAGTAGGCCATCCAGCCCCTTGAGCCTGCCCCGCCATTCAATAAGATCATGGCTGATCTGTAGTGGTTCAGTACCACTTTCCCGCTTTCTCCCCGTAACCCTTAAGACCGGAAAAATCACCTTGCAGTCAACTATAACATGGAAATTACAAACAGTCTAGTTCCGCTTTAGTTAACAAGGAGAGGAACAGTACTATTGGTCAGGGATTGGAGTTTGTGATAATGATCAAAGACAATAGCTTCAATCTTTCCAACAGATATATTTTTAAATTTATTCATTCACAGGATGTGGATGTTACAGGTTTTTATTCATTCATGGGACATTGGCATTACCAGGTGACCAGCATCTATTGCCCATTCCTGTTGCCCTTGAGGAATTAAGGTGGTGAGTTACTTGCAGCAGAATTCCTAGCTTTTGACTTCCTTTGGTAGTAACAACATTTATAATGGCTAGTTGAGTTCAGCTTCTCGTCAATGATATGTCAGTTTAATAGAAAACATTTCTGTTCATCTAGTAGCCAATGTAGGACAAGCAGGGTAAAAATTTAGAGACACTGGAGGAGTGATAGTGAGGTAGAACTGCATATCATTAATGTACATGTCGAAAGTGATATAAATCAGAAACAGAAGGGAGCAGGGAAGGGGATGCAGGATAGAAACTTGGTGGACAGTAGAGGTAATATTGCAGAAGTAGGGAAAAAAAATTATAGTTGATTTGCTGGCTGTGCTAGATAAATAAGAATCACAACATGTGAATGCAGTCCCAGTTGGCTAGTTAACAACAGATAGCAGTTGTTGGAAGATGGTGAGGCCAACTGTGTCAAAGATTTCAGACAAGGAGATAGGTTTGAGAAGGGGTAATTTAACCTACATGCAGCATTCAGCAGCTTAAAATTGAGCAAGTTATAAGGTTAACCATGTTTGAACTTCGATGTTGTGGCCATTTCAGAGACTTGGGTGGAGCAGGGACAAGAATGGATGTTGCAGGTTCCGGGGTTCAAATGCTTTAGTCGGAGTAGAGAAGGAGGTAGAAGGGGGGGAGGAGTGGCATTATTAGTCAAAGACTGTATCACAGTGACAGAAAAGAAGTTTGATGAGGACTTGTCTGTTGAGGTAGTATGGGCTGAGATTAGAAACAGGAGAGGAGAGGTCACCCTGTTGGGAGTCTTTTATAGACCTCCTAAAAGTTCTAGAGAGGTTGAGGAAAGGATTGCAAAGTCGATTCTGGTCAGGAGTGAAAGTAATAGGGTAATTGTTATGGGGGACTTTAACTTTACTAATGTTGATTGGAATAGCTATAGCTCTAGCTCGTTAGAGGGGTCAGTTTTCGTACAAAGTGTGCAGGAAGGTTTTTTGACTCAGTATGTAGATAGGCCAACTAGAGGTGAGGCTACATTGGATTTGGTGCTGGGCAATGAGCCAGACCAGGTGTTAGGCTTGGAAGTTAGTGAACATTTTGGTGATAGTGACCACAATTCGGTTACGTTCACCTTAGTGATGGATAGGGATAGGCATGAAGCTGGGGGCAGTAGTTATAGCTGGGGGAAGGGTAATTATGAGGCCATCAGGAGAGAATTAGGGTGCATAGATTGGACTAGGAAACTACAGGGACTGGGAACATCTGGAATGTGGAGCTTATTCAAGGAGCAGCTGCTGCGAGTCCTTGATAAGTATGTCCCTGTCAGGCAAGGAGGAAATGGTCGAGTAAGAGAACCTTGGTGTACGAAAAAAGTTGATTTGCTGGTTAAAAGGAAAAAGGAGGCTTATGTCAGGATGAGGCTTGAAGGCTCGGTTAGTGCAATGGATAGCTATAGATTAGCCAGGAGGGAGCTAAAGAGTGAATTGAGGAGAGCTAAGAGAGGACACGAGAAGACTTTGGCTGATAGGATTAAGGAGAATCCTAAAGCTTTCTTTAGATATGTTAAGAATAGAAGATTGGTTAGGACAAGATTAGGGCCAGTCATAGACAGCAGTGGGAAGTTGTGCGTGGAGCCTGAAGAGATTGGAGAGGCACTGCATAAATATTTCTCTTCGGTATTCACGCAGGGTGATGTAAATGTAGTTATGGAGAACACTGAGGTACAGGGTTGCAAACTGGAAAGTATTGAACATAGAACATAGAACATTACAGCACAGAACAGGCCCTTCGGCCTTCGATGTTGCGCCGACCAATATAAAAAGCAATGCCCCTCCAAACTAAACCATTCCCTTCTCTTCCATATACTTATCAACTAACCTCTTAAACGCCACCAAACTTGGCGCATCTACAACTGCTGCAGGCAGGGCATTCCACTCCCGAACCACCCTTTGGGTAAAGAACCTGCTCTGATATCCGTCCTATAACTATCACCCCTTAATTTAAAGCTGTGTCCCCTTGTGCTAGCTTTTTCCATCCTAGGAAAAAGGCTGTCACTGTCCCCCTATGTAACCTCTAATCATCTTATATGTTTCGATAGGTCCCCTCTTAGCATCTCCTTTCTAACGAAAACACCTCAAATCCATCAGCTTATCCTCATAAGACTGCCCTCATACCAGGCAACATCCTGGTAAACCTCTCTGTACCTCTAAAAGCCTCCACATCTTTCTTATAATGCGGGGACCGAACTGCGCCAATACTCAGTGCGGCGCACTAGAGTTTTGTACAGTTGCAACATGACGTTGCGGCTCCGAATTCAATCCCTCTACCAATAAAGCCAAGACTCCATATGCCTTCCTAACACCTTCTCGACTTGACTGCCTACTTTCAGGGATCTATGCACATACACACCAAGATCCCTCTGTTCATCTAGACTACTAAGAATCCTACCATTTGCCCTATACTCTACAAAGTAGAGTGCCTTACTAACCTCATTGAGTTTTTTGAAAAAGTGCCCAAAGAGGTGGATGGGGGTAAGGCGGTTGATGTGGTATATATGGACTTTAGTAAGGCGTTTGATAAGGTGGCCCGTGGAAGACTTCTGCAGAAAATGCAGATGTATGGGATAGAGGGTGATTTAGCTAATTGGGTTAGGAATTGGCTAGCAGATAGAAGACAGAGGGTGGTGGTTGATGGGAGATATTCATCGTGGAGTTCGGTTACAAGTGGTGTACCTCAGGGATCTGTTTTGGGGCCCCTGCTGTTTGTAATTTTTATAAATGATCTGGATGAGGGTATTGAAGGATGGATTAGTAAATTTGCAGATGATACTAAAGTCGGTGGAGTGGTAGATAGCGAAGAGGGGTGTTATAGTTTGCAGAGAGACTTGGACAAGTTGCAGAGCTGGGCCGAGAGATGGCAAATGGAGTTTAATGTGGAAAAGTGTGAGGTAATGCACTTTGGCAGGAACAATAAATGTGTAGAGTATAGGGCTAATGGTAGGATTCTTAATAGTGTTGATGAACAGAGGGATCTTGGTGTATTTGTGCATAGATCCCTGAAAGTAGGCAGTCAAGTCGATAAGGTTGTTAAGAAGGCATACGGAGTCTTAGCTTTTATTGGTAGGGGGATTGAATTTCGGAGCCCAACGTCAAGTTGCAACTGTATGAAACTCTAGTGCAGCCGCACTTGGAGTATTGTGTACAGTTCTGGTCCCCGCATTATAAGAAAGATGTGGAGGCATTGGAGAGGGTACAGAGGAGGTTTACCAGGATGTTGCCTGGTATGGAGGGCAGGCCTTATGTAGAGAGGCTGAGGGATTTGAGGTTGTTTTCGTTAGAAAGGAGGCGGCTAAGAGGGGACCTTATCGAAACATATAAGATGATTAGAGGTTTAGATAGGGGGGACAGTGATAGCCTTTTTCCTAGGATGGAGAAAGCTAGCACGAGGGGACACAGCTTTAAATTAAGGGGTGATAGTTATAGGACGGATATCAGAGGTAGGTTCTTTACCCAGAGGGTGGTTAGGGAGTGGAATGCCCTGCCGGCGGCAGTTGTAGATGCGCCAAGTTTGGTGGCGTTTAAGAGGTTAGTTGATAAGTATATGGAAGAGAAGGGAATGGTTTAGTTTGGAGGGTCATTGCTTTTTATATTGGTCGGCGCAACATCGAAGGCCGAAGGGCCTGTTCTGTGCTGTAATGTTCTATGTTCTATGAAAAACAGGAATAAATTTTTAGAAAGTGTACAATTAAAGTGAAAGTTTTAGTAGAAGTCATCCCGATTCCTATCAGAGGAAAACTTTTAAAATTTTAATCAAAGCAGTTCTTAAAGTATTCTAACATTACGTGCTGCGACAGTTTCATTAAAAATGCAAGAGGACAGGCACAACCAGATGTAATTTGGGTGTGGGCATACTGAACATTGAAAACTTCATACATCATTACTGCATTATTGTTGAGTCATTATCTTGGAATTCCCTATCCAACACCATTGCAGGATCACCATCACACAAGGACTACAACTGTTCAAGCAGCAGATGCAACCTTCTCGAGCAATTGCAGACCACAATCAACAATTAATGCGACCTGACCACTATCCTCATATCTCAAGAGCAAACATAGATAACACGGGACAATCGAATGGAAAGATGACACCCTACAAGTGTAAAAAATGCATACATAGAATGACTGGGAAAAGAATGGAAAAGTAAAATACTACAGATACTGATAAAACATGAAACAAAAGCAGAGAATGTTTGAAGAGCTGAGCAGATTTAGCAATATCTGTGGAATGAAACAGATAACATTTCAGGTGAATGATCTTTTTAAGCAAATGTAAGGGCATGGGATTGTAGAGGGGGATGCGGTGGAAAAGAGGAAAGAATAGAAGAGGTGCTATAAGGCAGTAGTGATTAAAGGACAAGGCCAGGAAGAAGACAGTAATCAAGCAGATAGATACAAAAGTTGAACCTGGTAGGAGGTGTAAATGAGAAATAGTAGAATCATCACCAACAGGATGGTGTCCAAATAAACGAGGGCAGGGATTATAGAACATAGAACATTACAGCACAGAACAGGCCCTTCGGCCTTCGATGTTGCGCCGACCAATATAAAAAGCAATGACCCTCCAAATTAAACCATTCCCTTCTCTTCCATATACTTATCAACTAACCTCTTAAACGCCACCAACTTGGCGCATCTACAACTGCTGCAGGCAGGGCATTCCACTCCCGAACCACCCTTTGGGTAAAGAACCTACCTCTGATATCCGTCCTATAACTATCACCCCTTAATTTAAAGCTGTGTCCCCTCGTGCTAGCTTTCTCCATCCTAGGAAAAAAGGCTATCACTGTCCACCCTATCTAAACCTCTAATCATCTTATATGTTTCGATTAGGTCCCCTCTTAGCCGCCTCCTTTCTAACGAAAACAACCTCAAATCCCTCAGCCTCTCTTCATAAGACCTGCCCTCCATACCAGGCAACATCCTGGTAAACATCCTCTGTACCCTCTCCAATGCCTCCACATCTTTCTTATAATGCGGGAACCAGAACTGCACACAATACTCCAAGTGCGGCCGCACTAGAGTTTTGTACAGTTGCAACATGATGCTGCGGCTCCTAAATTCAATCCCCCTACAATAAAAGCTAAGACTCCATATGCCTTCTTAACAACTTTATCCACTTGACTGCCTACTTTCAGGGATCTATTGACACATACACCAAGATCCTTCTGTTCCTCAACACTATTAAGAGCCCTACCATTAGCCCTATACTCTACACATTTATTGTTCCTGCCAAAGTGCATTACCTCACACTTTTCCACATGAAACTCCATTTGCCACCTCTCGGCCCAGCTCTGCAACTTGTCCAAGTCCCTCCGCAAACTATAACACCCCTCTTCAATATCTACCACTCCACCGACTTTAGTGTCATCTGCAAATTTACTAATCCATCCTTCAATACCCTCATCCAGATCATTTATAAAAATTACAAACAGCAGGGGCCCCAAAACCGACCCCTGAGGTACCCCACTTGTCACCGAACTCCACGATGAATATCTCCCATCAACCACCACCCTCTGTCTTCTATCTGCTAGCCAATTCCTACCCCAATTAGCTAAATCACCTTCTATCCCATACATCTGCATTTTCTGCAGAAGTCTTCCATGGGCCACCTTATCAAACGCCTTACTAAAGTCCATATATACCACATCAACCGCCTTACCCCCGTCCACCTCCTTAGTCACTTTTTCAAAAAACTCAATGAGGTTAGTAAGGCACGACCTACCCTTCACAAAACCATGCTAGCTGAACCATTATGATTTGAAATTGTTGAACTCAAACTGATTCCTGAAAGTTTCAAACTGCATACTCAGAAGAGATGTCATTCTTTAAGTTGAGACTTAGTTTCATCAGCTCAGTGACGGATTGAGGAATCTGATCTTTCTCCACAGCCTAGCTATGACTGTAACACTAAATTCTGCACTCTCTCCTTTCCTATGAATGGTATGTTTTGTCTGCATAGCACACAGGAAACAATATTTTTCATTGTATGTTAATACACGTAACAATAATAAAATCAAGTCAAATGAGTGGCTCTTTTTGTCTCAGCCTCACCTTCATGACTGAAGGACAATCATCTCAGCCCTAGCACATCATTTGCAGTTTCTGAAAGATTAGGGCAACGCCCATGAATGGGCACACCGCTGGGATCCTAATAGTCAGCGACCTTTTGGCTGGCCCACCATAATCTCTGCAGCGGGTCAGTCCTGTCACAGCTAGGGCAGAAATTCCTTGTCTCCTGCTTCAGTTGCTTTTGCAGTGACCTTGCCTCCATCAATACGGTAGCAGACAAGCTGTCTGCAGAATCAGAACTCCAGATCATGAAACAGCTCATACCTACATGAAGGAAGACCTGGATAACAGTCAGCTTAGGTTGACAAGTAACAATCGTTCCACACACGTGTCAGGCAATGGCCACCTTCAACAGGGAATTAAAAAAATCTAACCACCATCCCTTGACATTACCATCAACGAATCTCCCTCCTAATATTAAAATTACAGGGAATCGACGTTTAATCAGAAATTTAAGAGCAGCCACACAAATAAAACTTCATCGACATTATTATTCTCAAACTTCAGCGAAATCAAAATCGCTGGAATTCCACCGCAAAGGGTGAATGAAGGAGCAATGCAAACACAGATTGCACACCACTATGGCAACACACAAACATAGGGAGGTTCCCTTCCTATTCCGTCGGCGCCCCATTAGGCGAGAGGAGAGGGCTCATTCCTACAAATCGGACAGCAAATCACACTGATACAGTAACCACACCTCTTTATCCTCTCCCTGAGACTGTCTTCACTGCTTCTGGAGGGAAGGAAAATACAACACAAAGTAACACCTGGTTACACCACGTATCGCTACATACTGTGACTGGGCAGAAATAAAGCATTACCGCTCTGAGTCGCAACTACATTCACGGATCTGCTCTCCACAACCCCCGCTCCTGCCGACACAGGGTTCGATCTCACTGCGCATGCCAGTCCGCAAGGCGGGGCTACAAGGGATGTTATTCCTGTTTACAGTGTTAGTGCAGCGTGTGCCCTTGTACAGCACCCTCGGGACTTTTAACACAGGGTCTAGGTAGGTGCGTAGCAGCCCGGGGGTTTTCAAAATCTTGACAATTCTACGGGACAATTACATGTGAGGACGGTCTCAACAGGGATCTTGGGTTCATGTCGCACTATCTGTAACCCCCGTGACTTGCCTGGGTTTGCAAAACGTCACTTACGTCTGGAGACAATACACATCTCTTCAACCTGTGCTCAGTGCTCCTTTCACTCACATTGTTAGCCACTTTAAGAGTTAGCAGGTTAGGTATAAAGATTCACATTCTAATCAGTAATCTATAAATTGTCTGTGCTGTTATGTGTAATGTCTGAGGCTAGAACTCTCCATTCACTTGACGAAAAGGGGAACCGCGAAAGCTTGTGAGTTTGCTATCAAATAAATCGGTTGGACTTAAACCTGGTGTTGTCAGACTTCTTACAATTCTACGGCAGGGCAGGGGCTTTAAAACAGGGTCTTGGTAGGTACGTAGCGGCCCTGGGGCTTTTAAAACAGAGTCTTGTTGGGTGCATAGTGGCCCAGGGGCTTTTAAATCAGGGTCTTGATAAGTGCGTAGCAGCTCAAAGGTTTTTAAAACAGGGTGCATAGTAGTCACAGGATTTGTAAAACAGCGTCTTGATATTCTTATAGCAGTGCAGGACTTTTAAAACTGGGTCTTGGTAATTCTACAGAAGTAGAAGGGCTTTTAAAACAAAGTCTTGGTAGGTGCACAGCAGTCAAGGGGCTTTTAAATAGGGTTTTGGTAATTCCACAACGGTTCATGGATTTTTAAAATAGGGACTAGGTGGTTCTACAGCAATAAGGGGGCTTTTAAAACATAGATGAGAGTGATTTGAAAGCGTACTGCATGAAATACCAAAATTGCACAACAGATTACTCAACATGAAAAATAGACTAACCTACTATAATAGACTGTTCATGATCTATTACGTGGGTATTTTCGAAAGGGTAAATGTATCTCTGGCAAGTTTTAGTAACTGGTGAACATGTATCTACAATTTAAATAACTTCAGTTTATTCTGCAAAGTAAAAGCCTTTGCCAAATAAGTACATGGGTATGTAAGATGGATTGCAGGCATCCTTTTAACAAAGCAGACACAAATAGTCACATTTAAAATTAGTGAACCAGGAAGGAAAATGGTGGAAATAGATGAATTTATTTTTGAGGAAATATTGGAGTTAAGAAATCTTTGGGGCCTTTCCACCCATCAACTATTCCTTTACAGCATAGGTGCAAACCACAACAGCAACTGGCAGTTTTATATGGTAAAATGCCTGCCTCACTTCCTTGTGACAGTACTTACCATTTCTAAAATATTTTGAACTAGCAGTTATATGGAGCTTTTCTGCGTTATGCTCCATTTTGCTCCATAAACCAGTGCATAAATCTGTCCCATACAATTGTATACAGAAAATAACGTTTGAGTAAATCTTTAGAATTTATTTGTGACATTTCTACTTAGTATATCTGTTGTGTCAGAGATCTGTTTTCTCCACAGCTCAGTTTCTCCCTTAGCAAATTAAATAGAATTTCAGTCAATTAAGTGTGATAACACACTATGTATGTTGCTGTTATATATTTAAGAGTTTCGCAGTCTCCTTAAAGAATTGACCACATGATTTGATGGTGATGTCATTTGAGTGTTTGCACAGGTTACTTTTAATTTCTGTTTGCACTTTTTGCAGTGTAGAGAACATCCCTTTCAAAAAAACCTTGCTGTTAGTTTAAATTTACATGTGCAAACCACAGCTTTTTGTTTAAAACACGCAATTCCGTACATAGTCAGGATGTTATGTAAAAGTTGCAAATCAGGAAATGAAGAAAAATGTGATTAATTCTGTTTCTCAGTCCACAGATGCTGTCACACCTGCTATGTATTTCCAGCATTTTATGAAATAAAAATGCCTATGAATTGCACACATGAAGTGTAACATTGAAATTATATTGGACTAGATATTTGCTAGATGTGTTATTAGTATATCTAGTTGTATTGTTCACTTAGTTTTATGATACATTGCTTTAAAACCCCGGAAGGACAAAATACTAGAAATTATTATGCTATTAGGAGGATCATTTCTGGTTACTAAAGCACAAGGAAAGCTTCAAGCCTTATAGTCAGTTCAAATAAAGGCCACAAGCTAATTATCAGCATCCAAGGACTGAGGGACATGATAAATTTGATAAATTCTGCTCTAAAATCCTTGAAAGGAGATAGTTGAAATTAATTGCATAGATACGTAAAAGATAATGGATTATTGAAAAAGGTAGCCACGTATATTATTTCAAATTATGTTATGAAAGCAGGAGAAGGGGGCAAAAAGACTTATTAAGCATTCACACCAAAACATCTTCACCCAATGATTATGACGCAGTAGAGCTCCAGTTAGAATAGTGAGGTAAAATTTAAATAAATCTAAGAAATTGAAATGAGCTAAATACCTTTATGAAGTAACCTGTATCTCTTTATGGCCATAATGTCTATTACTGTTAAGTACATGCCAAGTAAAGTCAAAGATCTCCAAATCGCTAATAAGTTTTGACCTAATTTAGTACCATCATCATTATTTCATATTCTTTAATCTTCAGTGATTTTCTCAATTGTACCTTGAAAAGGCCTCTGAAAGTCATTTTCAAAGCCATTAATGGGACGCAGGTATCACTGACAAAGCCAGCACTGCCCTTGAGCAGGTTTTTGGTAAATTGCCTCTAAGTGCAATAGTCCATTTGGTGTAGGAACATGCAAAGTGTTGTTAGGAAGAGGGTTCCAGGATTTTGACCTAGTGACAATGAAGGAATGGCAGTAAGCGCCGGAGAACTTGAACGAGTTACTGTAATGTTCAATGATCTCTCATGATAATATGTGGCTAGAATAGAAACTTATAGGTGATAGCAATACTACCATGTCATAGAGTCAAGAATTATAGAGCACAGAAAAATGACCTTTGGCCCATCACATCTGTTTCAGTCAAAGACAAACCACCTAACTATACTAATCCCATTTTCCACAAGCTTTGTATGCCTTGATGTAACAAGTGCAATCTAAATACTTAACATTAAGAGAGTCTCTGCCTCCACCATCCTTTAAGGCACAGAGTTCCAGACTCCTACCACTCTTTGGATTAAAAGGTTTTTCCTCACATCCACTCCAAACTTTCTGTCCCTTACTTTAAATCTATGCCCTCTCGTTACTGACCCCTCCGTCAAGGGTAAAGTTTCTTCTTGTCTACTGTATTTATGCCCCTCAATCATGTTTTAAACATTTCAATCATGTCCCCCTCGGTCTCTTCTACTCCAAGGAAAACAACCCTAGCCTATCCCATCTCTGTTCATAACTAAAACTGTCCAGCCCAGGCAACATTCTGGTAAATCTTGTTTACATCCTTTTCAATGCTATCATATCCTTTCTATAATGTAGGTTCAAGAACTGCACTCAATATGCTAGCAGTAGCCTAACCAACATATAGTTTCAGCACAACCTCTCTTAAACTTTATGCCTCGGTTAATAAAGGCAACTATATCATATGCTTTCTTAACCACTTTGTCCACCTGCCCTGCTATTTTAATGGCCTAGTGTATATTCCCACCAAAGTCCCTCTAATTCTTGGTACTTCCCAGGGTTCTGCTGTTTATCATACATTTGCTTGCCTTGTTTGTCCAGCCCAAGTACATCATCTCATACTTACATGATCACTGCCCATGTCCTACGATATGACTGTGATCACAGGTTGGTATAGTCTCTTGAAAGTATAGCAAGTTCTGCAGTATATCTTCTAGATGATATACGTGACTTCCATTGTACATCAGTGGTGAAGGGGATGATTCTTTAAGATGGTGGTTGGGGTGTCAATCAAGAAGCTACATTGTCTTGAATGGTATTGAATTTTTTGAGTGTTCTTGAAAGTGCACTCATCCAGGCAAGTGGAAAGTATTCCATCACACTTCTGACTTGTAGATCATTAACAGGCATTGGGGAGTTAGGAAGCGAGTTCTGCCCAATAGTATTCCCAGTCTCTGACCTGCTCTTCTAGCAGTAAGAAGTCTGACAACACCAGGTTTAAGTCGAACCAATTTATTTGACAGTAAACTCACAAGCTTTCGAGGTTCTCCTCTTCGTCAGGTGAATGAGATGTACTCACCTGACGAAGAGGAGAACCTTTAAAGCTTGTGAGTTTATTGTCAATCAGTTGGACTTAAACTTGATATTGTCAGACTTCTTACTGTGTTTACCCCGGTCCAATGCCGGCATCTCTACATCATGACTACTTTTCTAGCTACAGTATTTATCTGCCTTAAATTTCCAGTCAGTGGTGACCCCCAGAATGTTGATATTGGTATTTCAGTGATAGTGATGTTTGTGAGGACTAAGGGGAAATGGTTATGTTCTCTCTTGTCAGAGAGGATCATTGCCTGACATTTATGTGGAATAAAAGTTACTTCCCTTTACTAGGCAAGCCTGTGTCTTGGTGTACATGTGTATGGATGGCTTCAGTACATAAGTCTCCAGTGATACTTCGCATTGTATACTCATCAGTGAACATTCCCATCTCTGACTTTATGATGGACAAAAAGTCATTAATGAAGCAAGTAAATTCACTCGGGCCTAGGGCATTACCCCGAGGAACTCCTACAATGATGATGTTGGATTAATGCGATTAGTTTCCAACAACCACACCCAAATTTTTTGTATGAGGTATGACTTCGACAAGTGGAGAGTTCCCGTCCCAACCCACTTCACTGAATCCTATTGACTTCATTTTTTTCTAGCCCTTCTTTATGTTGCACTTGACCAAATACTAATTTGATGTCAAAGGCATTCATCCTGACCTCACCTCTTAAATAGAGTTTTTTTTAATCCATAATAGTGCCAAGGCTGTAATGAGGCATAGAACTGAGTGGCTCTGGGGGTATCCATATCAAATGATTTTGATTTGATTTATTACTGTCACGTATTAACGTACAGTTGGAAGCATTGTTTGTGTACTATGTATGCCATTTCCACATCATTTACCCATCCACCATGTCGATCCCTTAATGAACTAAATTAGGTTACCTATTGTTTTTATTAAAAAATGAAACATACAAACAACAAAACAGCACGGGAAACAGGCCCTTCAGCCCAACGAGCCTGCGCCACCACCCAGATGTTCCCACCTCTACCCGTGATCCCTGTCTATGTTTATAGATCTATGGATTAAAAACCAAATTTGAGACAATTTAGGGAGAATTTGTTTTGCCAATTAGCCTAAGAGCACAGCTTTGAGATGTGAGAGGAAACCGGAGCACCTGGAAAAAACCCACACAAGCACAGGAAGAATGTGCAAACTCCCACAGACACAGGCCCAAATCCATGTATCTGCACAGCACAGCGATAGTCACTGAGCTGTCGTGTTGCCCATTGCTGATTCATCAGGGCCAGTTCATACATATTTCTAAAAAACTTATTTGTACTTAGCCAGCCTTTTTGAAAGCAACAATGAAATCAGTTTTAAAAAATGCAATTCATTTATGTTGTGAAAGTACATGACAAGGTATTTCAGAATAATGTAAAGATGAGGGGTGTGAAGTTGAGGAGAATGTAACCATATCAATATGATATGGAGGTAGAAATGAAAAATCACAGGTAAATATAAAGGAATAATTGGATAGCACCCCCAAAAACAAACCTGAAGTGGCAATGAGCAGTTATCCTGCCCTCATTCATTGTAATGCAAACAGCAAGGCAACTTAAGGCTGCCTGATGATGTCAGTGATCACTGTGCCCAGCCAGAACTGCCTTATTAATTAGCTGGCCACAGCATCAGTTGCAAGTAGGACCCATAAAACGTACATGTAGTGTGTGCAAAATAAGCATTCACTTTGCAAAATGAATCTGCATCTTTTAAAGGGGAGATACATTGTGGCTGAAACAGGTGCCAAGGGTCACGATGTCCTTTGTTTGTGGGGGAAAGGCTGTTTTCCAGCCATATTGTCTAAAGAACAAAGGAACCGATTGGTCAATGTAGGAGTTAAGCCTCAAGGACTTGAATGCTGTGCTGTAAGATGTTCAATGACCTCACGAGTAATCATCAGAAAATGCACCTTCAGATACCTATCTGTAATATTCAATAAGAAATTGCCCAGGAAGCATAAACTTCCAATGTTGATTTCTGTTACCTGGGACACTCATGAATATTTCCGACTTTGAGCTCAGGACCAAGTTTGGACTGGATACACATGACGTAAATGCATGCTTAACCTGGAAATGTTAGTTTAGTACCAAGTCTAACCTAGTGGTCTGCCAACATAAACTTAGTTGAGCACCACAAATTCATAATATTTAATATATTTGCACTAAACACAGGCTAAATCAGCATTTCATCTGTGGATCCCATTTCTGGTCACTCATAGCAGCTAATAAAAAAATCCCTTCTGTCGACCTCTCTTACATTCACCACATATATAATGAGGAACTGAGTTTTTCTGGTCTTTCCAAACGTGTTATACATTCACCATTTTTATCCAACATTCCCTTACCTCCTCTCCCACCCAAAATGCAATAGTTAATAGAAAGCTTTTAGCGAAATTAAAGATTGTGACTTTTTTTTAATCTGCTAGCTTGGAGCACAAGCTTAATAGTCTTCAGAGTGTAGCCCCCAACTCAGATGTAAATAAAAAAATCTTGAAACATCAGCAACAATCAAAATACTTAATTATTTTACCAGCCATATTGACAGATCAACTCTAAAGCAAACAACGTATGGAAAATGATGTTTCATGGTTTCTTTATTGAAGAAAATGCCACAAGCATTGTTCATCAAATCTCATTGGCAAATGAAACAACTCAGTTTTCTTATTTTTAATCTTTGGTAATTTTGGCTAAATATACTGCATGGTACTATATTAAAAGCACACTGTACACGTCATTTTCCAGTTCAAGGTTACAACTGATGCTTATACTAAATATGTGTATTTGGCCAAATTGAGGAAATGAGACCACTGTTAAAAAAAGCAAGTCTATCAACTGAAAACAAAATCAGAAATAATCTTGTGAAAAGCTTAATAAAAGCAAAATCATTGCAAGATCTATTTTCAATATTGTTTTAAAATAATTAAACAAAGTAAATTTTGCTAAACATTTAATAATTCAGAGATGTTTCTGGGGAAGAAAATGATAGTGATGTTTGGATGAGTAATTCAACAGAAAGCTATTGCATGTAATGGAAAATATGGGGAATGCCAACTTTTAACATAAAAGTGCTTTCATTTTCTTTTGACTTCTCTCTTCCCATGCATTGCAAACCACCACTTCATGTCTGCTCTCACCAGGAGTTGATCTAATGGTGTGGATTGCTAGGTATACCCAGGATCAACTCCACATAATGATCTAGACATCATGTGGCATCCGCATGGAATTTTTAAAACTTTATTTTAATTTTCCTTTCATATCCCTCTTTTCTTGAATACAGGGAGAGTTTGTACCGTTCCACAGAAACAAACAGTCTGTCAGAGTCCCATCCAATTGGCTACTTACACTGGAAAGATTTTTTTAAAAAGTCAGTGAACTAATCAAGCATCAGAACTGTGTTGTCCTCAGCATCTAATTATCCATACTCTCCACAGTCAGAAGCATGAACTTTGACTTAAAGGTTTTTCTTAATAGCCTGTTGAGGCTAATTAACTTAGCTGGGTGGCATGCTGTGACACGCAACTGAACATGAAAAGGTGCTCAACTTAATACTGTTTCCCAATTCAAGATCAAATTGTTCAAAGCGATGGAATCACATGCAGACAGGCACACCCATAACTTTCATCATGAGGGCAGATCAATAGAACAACTCATTGTGGGAAGACGGTCCCATTTTACAAGCCTTTCAAGTTACACAGTAGGGAGGAAAAACAACTTTGTTAACCTTTTCCTCTAAAATAGACTAACCAGATGCAGTTGTTTCATTAATACATTTACAAAAGCTTAGAGGGAAATGGCACAGGTACAGATCTAAGTTTGAAGGACTATTGTTGCCCATCAACTAGAAATCCAGAAGATCTTCATTCACTTTTTTGTTCTTTTGGAGGACACATTTTACGTGTGTTGAAGTAGCACACCACTTGTTGAGGCACTTCAGCAAGTACACTTTGTGCAAGAGCTTCTTTGGCAGCCTGTAGAGAAGGTGACAGATCAATACACAGAACTCGACAAATTTTAAAAAGTTATCCTACGACATCAGAATTAATTTGAATTAAATACTTATTAATTCAGAAACAGAAATCAAGTATTAACCAACTAAAACTCTCCGTTACCTACATTAGCTAGTTGAGGACATGCCAGATATATGTTTGAAGAAATAGCATCAAAGCAAATAAGAAATTACAGCATTCGATAGCTAAGCTGGAATGGTTGTGGTTCATTAGTTCAAAGTTGGAGAAAATAATAAATAACATTGATTGTTTTCACAGCCAGAAATGCAGTTAGAAAAAATCAATTAGTTCTGAAAGAACTAGAATTAATATTCTATGCTTTTTTTAAAAATGTAAAACACAAAGCTCTCTGATGTTCATATCATACTGACCATTTCAGTCTGTTAACCTCAACTTACTAAAGTAGTAGATCCTTGCAAGCAAATTTACAGTGAATAGGGAATAAAGTGCAAACTACAGAATCAAGCTGCAGACAGTTTAAAAAGATGACATTCTAGCTGCTTTAACATTGACAAGAACGAGCTACTGGAAGGTTAGCACCAAAAATTTAAAGTTAAATCACTGATTTCTTACAAAGCAGTACTATCAAGAATATGTTAATATGAACCTGTAAAATAGACATCTTAATGCCATCATGTGCTATAAAATACTTACATTTTGAAAGTTCCTAAAAGGCACAAACTGGACGATATCCCGGACAGCTGCTTCACCGGTGGGTGATCTCAGAACGCCATCATCACCATCGAGAAATTCCATGGCACTGAAATCTGCTCCACCCACACCGACAATAATGATGGACATTGGCAACTTAGAGGCATTCACAATGGCCTGTCTTGTATTATCTAAATCTGTTATCACTCCATCTGTGATGATCAGGAGGATGAAATATTGCTGTTAAAAAAAAAGATTTTCACAGATCAAAGAGGTCACATTAATGCTATGCTTAAATATAATTTTTCACCTAGCAATGACCAAACAAATAATATACAATATTAATATAATTGTAAAATATAAATTATAAATCCTTGAAGAAAACGATCACATTCAGATATTCTGAAGTCTCAATTTCATGGCAGATTTTCCTCTTCAGTTAAGCCAGCAGAGAATTTGCTTTGCTGATGCCACTTCCACTGGATGTTGTGCAGAATGAACAACATTGCATCCAAGGATCAGCAGATATATTATCAGAAGATGCAAAAAACAGGGTAACATCAGTTTCATCTTGGCAATTCTGGTTACAGGAGCACTGATATTTCTTATTATAGAGTGTTTAAGGTGTAAATGACAAGAAATGTGTCCTATAATCCAGGCCTTTCCTTTATATTTCATGACTAATTGTTATGCTTTCTTTGGCCAGAAATAAGCTACATTCAGCTCCTTTTTAATGGAAAATCCAGTGGTGTATTAAACATTATATTAACATTTATTTATCACTTCTTGGTGGCAAAAGAATACCCCCAAAGGAATAGAATAAGATGCCAGTGAGCTACCATACTTTAAAACAATGCTTGTACTGATCTATGCTTTCAAAAAAAATGCCATCAGAAAAATGAAAAAAAAACTTCAAAATCTGTGAGTTATAAACGGGCATTAGAATTCCAGAGGAAAGTAACTGAAACCCATGTATTCCACAGACTCAGTATATATCCTAAAAAATACTAACAATGGGTGACATGATAAACGTCAGTGTGAAATTCGATATAATTTTATCTACAATGAATAATTCACTTCAAATTTCTGGAGTAACAACACTTGAATTATCCACCCTGCATAGTGTTATGGAAACAGGCCTTTCAGCCCAATTTGTCCTTGATGCCTTTTTTTTTTAAGACCTCTCAGCTAATCCCAATTGCCCACGTTTGATCCATATCCTTCCATACCCATTGTACCCATGTAACTATCTAAATGCTTTTTAAAAGACAAAATTGTACCCGCCTCTACTACTACCTCTGGCAGTTTGTTCCATACATTCACTCTGTAAAGTTTCTATGATTTCTATGAACTTATCCAGCACAAATGTGAGGCTCACTAACCTGCAGTTCCCAGGCTTTTCTGCAGCCCTTTTTAAACAAAGGCACAACATTTGCTACTTTCCAATCTTCAGACACCTGACCCGTGACTATCAATGATTCAAATATCTTAACTAGGGGACCTGCAATTTCCTCCCTAGCCTCCCACACGTACTGGGATATACTTCATCAGGTCCCGGGGATTTATCTACCTTGACGCGCTTTAAGACTTACAGCATCTCTGTAATATGTACATTCTGTAATGTGTACACTCCTCAAGATTTATTTCTACTTCTGCTCCATATCTTTAAATGTGAAGCATCGTTTTCTTTCCACATTGAATTATCTCTTATCACACCAAGTGAAATCGAACAATTTACAAGTTGAAATTTGAGGTCAATTTTTTATTGTACTTTATCTATATTCAAACATGGCAATCAAATTTTGAATCATACCTAGGAGAAAGCATCTTATCTAAAAAGTAGGCGGATCAAAGATATTTGAAATTTAAATACTCTACTGCCCATGGGTAATTTATTTTTCATTCTGGTGATTCAACAAGACTAATTAAGTGATAAGGAGTGGAGGTTTTCTAGGCCCATCCACCCTGAACGCCAGTCTTGTTAGGGCTGCTAAATCTTGCAAGGGGGCCATACCGGAATTTGTGCCAGTATGAATTACACTGTGACATAATCAGATTCAAGCCTAAAAGGGAATGAAAAATTTGAATGAATTTAAATGAATTAACATCTGATTAAATGGCTTGATGCTGTATCTTCTGGGAACACTGGATGTTCCCATCTGCTGGTGTGAACTAATGCTGGAGGGAATCACTACTGCTCTGCAGCAGTCAAGATGACCATGCCAGGGGCACAGAGGCCAGTGTGGCCCCTGGATCGTCAGGAATATGGCTGGGTGGGGGAAAGGGATAGGGCAAACAGACAGACCCATAGCGGGGGTTCCCATTATGTGTGAGGTGTGGGGAAAGACGAGATGCCTCAATTAATGGGAAGAGGGGAAGACACACTGAGGCTCAACCCTTGTTTGTTGGGGGAGGGGGCCCTATCTCTTTATTCTGAGGTCAGGATGCCTTTTTTGAAGGGCATCCCAATCTCTGTGGAGCTAGACTTAGTGGCAACTTTAGGCCCAGCCCCTCTGCATTTTTTGCCAAATTGTCAGAAAATCTGAGGAAAAATACATCAGTTTTCAGTCAGATCTGGTGCTGCATCTTTCTGGAAAAATTCCACCCAAAGGGTTGAGCTCTTATTCCCATCAGCGAATCAGGGCCTATGACAGCACAGGAAAAGGCCATTCAATAGTTAGAAAAAGAAAGAATATTGGAATAGATTATCAGAACAATCCAAATGTTTGATACATAGGAGTCTCCTGCCTAGGCTAGAAATGCTAAAACTTTATACAAAATTGATTTAATTGAGCTTCTGTTCAAATTTAACAATATTTCCTGTTGTATGCTGTAGTTCTAAATACAACATTTCACTCTTTCACTTACATGGCTTTACTACTTGTGCTCATAACTTTAATTAGTTGTATGTCTTATAGAGAAAACACTGAGGGACAGGATATATACACATTTGGAAGTAAATAGATTAGTTAGTGACAGTTATCATCGTTTTGTACAAGGAAGGTCACGTTTCACCAACTTGCTCGAGTTTTTTGAAGATTGACAAAGACAAAGACGAGGGAAGGGCTGTGGATGTAGTTTACATGAACTTTAGTAAAGCTTTTGATTAAGGTCCCACATGAGCATGAGACTGGTACAAAAACTAAAATCACATGGGATTCGGGATGGGTTGGCTAGATGGATACACAACTGGCTTTGTCATAGAAGACAGACAGTAATGGCGGAAGGGTGTTTTTCAGAATGGAAATCTATAACTACTGTTGTTCTGCAAGGATCAGTGTTGGCATCTCTGTTGTTTGTAGTATATGTAAATGATCTAGAGGACAATGTTGGTGGTCTGATTAGTACATTTGTGGATGACACAAAGATTGTGGAGTTGCTGATAATGCCAGGCATTGTCAGAGGGTACAGCAGGATATAGACAGATTGGAGACTTGGGCACAGAAATGGCAGATGGATGAATGCGAGCTGATGCATTAGAGGATCAAATTTAGGCATGAATTATACTATAAATGGCAGAACCTTTAGGAACATTAACAGGAACAGGAACAGAGGGATCTGAGCGTGCAAATCCACAGTTCCTCAAAGTGGCATCACAGGTGGTTAAGCTGATTAAGAAAGTATACGGCATGCTTGCCTTCATCAGCTGTGACACTGAATTGGGAAATCATGTTGCAACTATATTAAACCTTGGCTAAGCCACATTTGGAGTACTATAAGCAGTTCTGGTCTCCACACTACCAGAAGGACATGGAAGCTTTGGAAAGAGTGGAAAGAAGGTTCACCAGGATGTTGCCTGGTCTCACTGGTGTTGACTATCAGGAGAACTTGAATAAACTAGAATTCCTTTAACTGGAAAGGCAGAGGCTGAGGGGAGACCTAATAGAGGTCTACAAAATCATGAGAGGCATTGACAGAGTGGGTAGTTAGAGGCTTTTTCCCCAGAGCAAAAGTGTCATTTACAAGGGGACACAGGTTCGAGGTGAGTGGGGGAAAGTTCAAGGGAGATGTGAGGAGGAAGTTTTTAATGTAGAGAGTAGTGGGTGCTTTGAACACATTGCCAGGGGATGTGGTGGAAACAGGCACATTTGTAACATTTAAGAGGCATCTGGATGATTATATGAATCATAATCATCACAGACTTGGAGGCCAAAAGGCCTTTCCTTTGTTCTTTGAATGTCAGAAAAGTGTCTTTCTGCTCTGATACACCATTTGAAATCTTACCATTTAAAAAATGTATGGCCTTCCTATATTCTAATTTTTCAATTTCTATCACTTTACGTGTTTCTTCAATGAACTGTATCTGCCACTTCTGTTCATTCTTTAATACCATCTGTTCTGCTGTTGTCCTACAGTATCACAATTTGCCAATCAGAAAATGAGATATCCAAAGTCCAAAGATGTGAGGATTAGGTGAATTGGCCATTGGCCATGCTAAATTGCTCCTTAGTGTCAGGGGACTAAGTAGGATAAATGCATGGAGTTACACGGATAGGGCCTGAGTGGGATGGTTATCAGTGCAAACTCAATAGGCTGAATGGTCTCTTTCTGCACTGTAGGGATTCTATATTATTTAAAAGAAACAGCAATCTAAAATATTTACTAGATCAGACTATTTATTCATTCATTTTGTATTGATTTGTCCAATTATATAAAACATCTTTTGTGATATATGTTCAGTCAATAAAATGACAGAATCTTCAAAAATACCAGTCTTACAACAATAATTTACAGAAATATTGAAGAGGTGGTCAAGTAGTGGGATTGTCATTGGACCAGTAATCCAGAACCCAGAGCAATGCTCTGGGGACACAGGTTTGCACCCTACTATGACAGATGGTGGAATTTAAATTCACTAAAAGTCTGTAGTTAAAAGTCCAATGGTCACCATGAAATTATTGTTGATTGTCATTAAAACCCATCTAATTCACTAAAGTCCTTTAGGGGAGGAAATCTGTTGTCCTTACCTACCTGGCTTACATGTGACTCCAGATCTACAGCAATCTGGGTGACTCTTAACTGCTTTCTAAAATGGTCAAGTGAGACATCCAATTCAAGGGCAAAATTAGAGGTGGGCTACAAATGCTATTTCAGCCAATGATACTCTTATTCCATGGAAGAATAAAAAAATGCTTCATTCAAACAAAACAGATTAGGTGGAATCCTATAGATTGATTAACCTTCTCTTGTGTACTCTCTCACCCATTCCCCCCCCCATGCAACAGTTTTTGCCGATCCAAAGTGATTATAATGATATCCATAAGGATCAATTAGTTATACATGATAGAACTGGAACTGGGAAAAAAAGGCCTCCTCCATCCATTGACTCTGTCTACACTTCCCGATGCCTTGGCGAAGCAGCCAGCATAATTAAGGATGCCACGCACCCCGGACATTGTCTCTTCCGCCTTCTTTCATCAGGAAAGAGATATAAAAGTCTGAGATCAACCAACCGACTCAAGAAAAGCTTCTTCCCTGCTGCTACCGGACTTTTGAATGGACCTACCTCGTACCAAATGGAGCTTTTTCTATACCCTAGCTATGACTGTAACACTACATTCTGCACTCTCTTGTTTCCTTCTGTTAGCTTTGTCTGTATAGTGCGCAAGAAACAATACTTTTCACTGTACACTAATACATGCGACAATAATAAATCAAATCAAAGAGGAAATCAAGAATGAGCAGCTTGTCCAAAATTGAACACCCATAACCAGGCAAATATTCTCACTGTAATTACAAAATACTGGAGAGTATGATGCTGAGAAAAGGAAGCCACCTTACACAATAGCTTATCTTTCATGTCTTCTCTCAAGCATTGACTGATGTCCTGCATCTTCAATTTTATTTTTTTTATTTCTAGTATCTCTGGTTTCTCTTTATACTTACAGAAGCTGTTGACTGCTGTGCTGCTGCAGCTGCAAATCTTGCCACGTGGTTTATTATTGGAGCAAAGTTTGTGGGTCCATATAGTCTGACTTGAGGAAGACAGTTGCGGTAGGCATCCACAATTCCTTGTACTCCTAACAAACAAATTGGTAAAAGATGTTTATTGAAGACAACCTGGCAACCTTGCAATTTTAATTTTCAGATAGATATTTCACTTGCCTTCAATACTGAAATATTTTCATATTACTTTGGCCTTGCAGTATCTAGCAATGTAATATTGTACAGGAATGAACAGAAGCACTAGTAACTCCAACAATTGGCACAAGTTTCTGGTATTATGTTTTCCATTAGAAAATGTCTGGCAAAACAACAAGAACTGCTACTTAGTTAACAACACTATATTAACATTTATCCATTGAGATCTGTACGTCTTCCAAGACCTTGCTAAAGTTTACAGCTTGAAGCAAATGACACATGATAGTTCCACCTCAGAATAATGGAAGTAAGTTTGAAACTGTATATGCATTCTGTGTATGCATAATGAAAAGAAATGCTCTCTCTGTAGATTTCTGAGAATTAATGCGAAAGGAGTTTTGAGATTTAAAAGGATTATTTATCTTTCCTACCAAAAAGATTTCAACCAATCTCAAATTCAGGAGTCAGCTTTGGTTCAGCAGCAGAACTCCTGAAAAACTTAAATTCAAGCCCTATAAGAATTTAAGCATAATTTCATCAGCTGGTACTTTGGTGCCATACTGAGGGACAAAGAACAAGAAATACTTCTTGTTTTAAACATAAAGCTGTAGAATACATTAAATGTGGGTGGCATAGTAGTACAGTGGTCAGCACTGCTGCCTCATAGCATCAGGGACCCGGGTTGGATTCCTGGCTTAAGTGACTGTCTGTGTGGAGCTTGTACGTTCTCCTCGTGTCTGTGTGGGTTTCCTCCGGGTGCTCCAGTTTCCTCCCACAGTCCAAAAGATGTGCAGGTTACATGGATTGATCAGGATAAAATTGCCCCACAGTTTCAGACTGACTAGTTAGGACAAATACATGGGGTTAGGGATTTGGTGAGATTGTAGTCGGTGCAGATTCGATGGGCTGAATGGCTTCCTTCTGCACTGTAGGGATTCTATGATTACTCCCAGATCATTCTGTCAACAGGTGACGAGCACCACACTCCGCTGATCCTGTTTAATGCTTTCCTTTTATCATATCCTCAATGAGGCAGGAGCCCAACACATCAGCGCAAAAGACAAGGCTGAAGCATTCACAACAATCTTTTGCCAGAAGTGCTGAGTTGATGTTCCATCTTGGCCTCCTCCAGATGTCCCCAGCATCACACAAGTCAGTCTTCAGCCAATTTGATTCACTCCTCGTGATATCAAAAAACAGCTGAAGGCACTGGATACTGCAAAGACAAAAGCACTGACAATATTCCAGCAATAATATTAAACAGCTGTGCCCCAGAATCTGCTGCATCCTTAGCCAAGATGTTCCAGTACAGCTACAATACTGGCATCTACCCAGCAATGGGGAAAACTACCCAGGTATGCCTTGTACACAAGAAACAAGACAAATCCAACCTGGCCAATTGCTACCCCATCAATCTACTCTCGATCATCAGTAAAATGATTGAAACAGTCATCAGCAGTGGTATCAAGCAGCACTTACTCAGCAATAACTTGCTCACGAAAGCTCAGTTTGGGTTCCGCCATGGTCACTAAACTCCTGACCTCATCACAGCCCGTGGTTTAAACATGGACAAAGGAACTGAACAGCAGCAGTGAGGTGAGAGTGACTGCCTTTGACATCAAGGGAGTATTTAACCAAGCATGACATCGAGGAACCCTGGCAAAACTGCAGTCAATGGAAGGCTGCTGGTTGCAGTCATTCCTGGCACAAAGGAAGATGGTTTGGTTGTTAGAGGATAATCATCCCAGCTCCAGGACATCACAGCAGAAGTTCCTCAGGGCAGTGTCTTAGGTCCAACTATCTTTAGCAGTTTCATCAATGACCTTCCTCCCATATACGGACAGAAATGAGATATCTGCTGATAACTGCACAATGTTCAGTACCATTCGCAACTCCTTAGATACTCAAGCAGTCAACATCCAAATGCAGCAAGACCTGGACAATATCTAGGCTTGGCCTGACAATTGGCTAGTAACATTCTTACCACAGAAGTGCCACATAATGACCATCTCCATCGAGACAGCATTGTCTCTTGACATTTAATGGCACTATTATTACTGAATTCCCCCCACTATCAACATATTATCATTGACTGGAAGCTGAACAGGATCAGTCATAAAAATACTATGGCTATCAGAGTAGGTCACAGAGCAGTATTCCCTGAAATCTGTCCACCATCTACAAAGCACAAGTCAGGAATGTAATGGAATACTCTTCACTTGGTTAGAAGAGTACAGCTTCAGCAACACTCAAGAAGCATAACACCATTCGTGGCAAAGCAGTCTACTTGATTGATAATCCTTCCACAAACATTCAATCCTTCACCACTGACAAACACTGGCAGGCATGTGTATCATCTACAAGATGCACTACAGGAAGTCACCAAGGTTCCTTAGGCAACATCTTCCAAACCCATTACCCACCATCATCCAGAAGGCCAAGAGCAGCAGATATCTGGGAACACTACCAACTGGAGGTCCCCCTCCAAGTCATTCTGACATCCCAGCCTGGCTTGGAAATGTATCACAATTCCTTCATTGTCACTGGCTCAAAATCCTGGAATTGCCTCCTTAGTGGCAACGTGGCTGCACCTCACCTAATGAAGCAGCAGCGCTCCAAAAGCTTATAATTGCAAATAAACCTATTGGACTTCAACCTGGCATTGTGAGACTTCTCATCAGAAATACAGAACATAGAAACATAGAAAATAGGTACAGGAGTACGCCATTTTGTCCTTTGAGCCTGCACCATTATTCAATATGATTATGCTGACCATGCACTTTCAGTATCTTACTCACGCTTTCTCTCCACACCTCTTAATTCTTTTAACCGCAAAAACCACGTCCAGCTCCCCCTTGACCATATCTAACAAACTGGCCCCCAACAATTTTCTGTGGGAGAGAATTCCACAAGTTCACAACTCTGAGTGAATTCATACTTTCCTCATCTCAGTCCTGAATGGCTTACCCCTCATTCTTAGACTGGGATCTCTAGTTCTGGACTTCCCCAACGTCAGGAACATTCTTCCCACATCTAGCCTGTCCAGTCCCATCAGGATTTTATATGTTTCTATGAGATCCCCGCTCATTCTTCTAAATTCCAGTAAGTACAAGGCCAGTCGATCCAGTCTCTCTTCATATGTCAGTCCTGTTATTTCAGGAATCACGCTGGTGAACAAGCTCAGGCATAAATTAACTCCCCTGAACTTACAGTATCATTGCCACCATCAATAGGGTCTTGGCCTTATAATTAAAGCAAAGTAGTGTAGATTCTGGGAATCTGAAATAAGAGACAAAAAAAAGTGACGGAAAGAACTCAGCTAGTCTGGCAATACCCATGGAGAAAGAAAAACAGAGATAATCAGGACGATTCTCTGCACTGCTTTTGTAGTGCAGCAGATCAGAAGACTCAGTGGAGGTCATTTTGTTGGCTCTTCATGCGCACCACGGCCTCTCCAAGTCTGCAGCAGCCAGATTTCTGGATTTTTTTGAGCTGCATAATTTATTTAAATCATCATCTAAACATATTTTAAATATCATTAGTGGGTTGGATCTGAAATCTTCGGGTCTGCTAGCCTTTCCACCCCCACCAGCAGTGTTTCACTCCAGCAGGGTTTACTATAGCTCCCCAGTTATGGGCAGCTAGTGGCCTGATCCTGCTGGAATGAAAGGTGGGGGAGGGGGGTTATCGTGGCTGTTGGTGAGGCAGGGGATGATCCAGGCAAGGTTGAAGCTGACCAGACATATTACACGTTGGCGGGCCAGCAATTGGGCCATGGGGTGTTTGCACGGTCAGCAATATGCAGAAGTCACGAGGCTAGCCAACGATCGGGAGCTGGCATTGCAGGGTTACTGCGCACGCACTGATCACACTGCTGACAGATCAATGCACGTACAGTGGCCGAATCAGTGCTATTTTGCCAGCCTCTCCAGCAGGAATAGGCACTGCTCACTGATTTTTAGTGTGATTTACGTTAGTGCACTTTGTACTGCAGAGTGTGGGAGAGTCATTTTGAAAATCTTGTTGAAAAATGAACAGTTTTTACACAAATTTGACATTTTTTTTTGGGCAGAACCATTCCCAATGTCTTGTGTCCTTACGATTTATTCAGAGCTCATAAGAATGATACCAGACTGAAACGTTAACTGTTTCGCACTCTACAGATGCTATCAGACCTGTAGAGTTTATGTTTTTATTTATGGTCTGAACATTCACAGCCTTTGGCATCAGAAGCTGTGGGCCAATATGAACTTTTAAAACTAGGCCAGATATATGGTGAAAGGAAAGGGGAAAATAAAGAAAATTGGGACTAGAAATAACACATGGCACTAGAATTGCAGTCTGTATGGAAGATAAAGAGGACAGCAGATTGATTGTCTTTTTGAATGAGATTTACCATGTAGTTCTGTGTAATACTGTAATGTTACAACATTGCAATGTATTGAAGCAGCATCATCATTCTTGATCAACTTTGCCATTTAAAATAAAACCACCAACTGTGTGTTCACGCTCACAAAGATGTGCTTGGAGTGAATGTGACTTCTCCATGGCAACTAGCTTGAAATTTCACAGAACATGACAAATTATCCCTTTCAAAATAATTACTTAATTAAAGTTGTGGAAAAACAAGGTCAATAAAAAAGCCACACAAGTCTGCACAACAAGGATACATTTTAATGAATCAGCAAATTAGTAGCAACCATGTTCTCCAAGTGTCAAAATCCAACTACTGCAAGAGCCTATGGTTCCTGACTTCTGAGGCAATGCTTTCTACAGTATTTTATTTTATTTGTCTTCTTCACCCTTTGTGGTGTTTAATAGGATTTTGGTAGGTGCATGGGTGACTGCTAAGTTAAACTGTACCTGGAATGCTTTGCCGCAAAACTGGACAGGACACTGCAGATGATTCAGTTTTGGACAAGTTGCTCATTCTGATTTCCTCTTTAATTTGATTTATTATTGTCACATGTATTAACATACAGTGAAAAGTATTGTTTCTTGTGTCTTGTAAGGACAAAGTTCATAGGGAAACGAGAGAATGCAGAATGTAGTATTACAATCATAGTAGGGTGTAGAGAAAGAACAACATAATGTAAGTCCATTCAGAAATCTGATGGCAGCAGGGAAGAAGCTGCTCTTGAGTCTTGAGTTGGCACATGACCCTAGACTTTTGTATCTTTTACCTCCGGAAGAAGATGGAAGAGGGAATGTCTGGGTGCGTAGGGTCCTTAATTATGCTGACTGCTTTGCCGAGGCAGCAGGAAGTGTAGACAGAGTCAATGGATGGGAGATTGGTTTGCGTGATGGATTAGGCTACACTCACAACCCTTTGTAGTTTCTTGCAGTCTTGGACAGAGTAGGAGCCATACCAAGCTGTGATACAAGAATGCTTTCTATCGTGCATCCGTAAAAGTTGGTGAGAGTTATAGCTGACATGCCAAATTTACTTAGTCTCCTAAGTACAAGCATTGGTGGGTTTTCATAACCATAGTGTGGGCATTGGGGGGGGGGGAAAATCAGGACAGGTTATTGGTGATCTCCATACCTAAAATTTCTCAACCCTTTCTACTTTGTTCCTGTTGATACAGACAGAAGCATGTTCTCCTCTATGCTTCCTGAAGTTGATGACAAATTGTTAAAGTGAGCTATTCTGTTCAACTGTATCTTCATTGAGGGTATTTGTATGTGTGTGATTTGCGTGAGTGGATTTTGCAGTGTTGGATTTTAGTGATAAACACTTAAATGAACCATCCAATTTCTTTGCTTAAACCCATGAAAAACTTGCCGCTGGTTAATCAAATCATCGACACTTGGGGGGGTTTTATGTCACCCACATCTTTACCTTTCAAACAGAACTCGCTGACTACAAACAGTTAGGAAGGGGACGAGGATTTCAGTAGTTCTCTTTCACCCTGTCCGTAACATTTTAAGAATTTAAAAGAAAATTTCCTATTCTGTCACTGTCTATACAAGAAATGCGGTCAACAATCCTGTATTTGAGTCACACAAGGGTATCAATTTCTTAGCCAAATATAACATGAACACAAAAAGATAGGAAGCAAAACCATCTCACGCTATTATTACAATAATTCATCGAGTCTTCCAGAGTAGGCTAAATATTTTTGGTTCATTCATTGATTCATTGAAAAACTTGGTAGGAAAAAAAAAACCCCTTTCCAACTTTGTTTTCTAATTTAAGAACAACAATGCTTCGTGATTCAAAATTAATTTTCCCTGCTCCCTTACACAGTTGTATGTAACAATTTTAACAAAACGACTGCAAAGAATGACAAAGTGGCACAATGGTTAGCACTGCTGCCTCACAGCATCAGGGACCAAAGTTCGATTCTGGTCTTGGGTAACTGTTTGTACGGAGTTTGCACGTTCTCCATGTGTCTGTGTGGGTTTCCTCCAGGTGCTCTGGTTTCCTTCTGCAGTGCGAAGGTATTAGATAGTTGGCTATGCTAAGTTGCTTCTTAATCTCTCAAGGTGTGTAGGTTAGGGGATTAGAGGGTAAACATGTGGGATTACAGAAATAAGGCACGAGGTGGACCCAATGATGCTCTGTTGGACAGTCAGTGAAAGGTTGATGGGCTGAATGGCCTGCTGGGTTTCTATGGATTCTATAGGCTTCCTGTTATTATACCATTTTTAAAAGCTTTTCAAAGCATTATAAGAATTCACAAGTAGATGCTGTAAGAACATTGAAGTAAACTCCAGAGCTTCATTAATGAGATTATTTACAGAGCCAGAGCAACAACAGGCAGACCCTGGATTTGGGCAGATCCTCAGCCCTTCATTTTATTTAAATCCGGGATTTTCCCAAAGTGTTTTCTTCAGCCATTTTCAGAAAAAGTAGTTAATTTAACATGAATGCATAGGCAAAGTGGTTTTGGAGTGCAATGTGGTTTTGGAGTGCAATGTGGACAAACAGTTTGGGAATCTAATTTCATGTTTATGTTACAGAAATAATATTCCTCCCTTTAGTTCAGCACCACCTCAGTAACATGGCTGAGATCAACAACTTGTCATTCCTGTGAAGACCAGGTAGACGGTAAAGGCTGCCCAATCCATGCCCTAATGTACAATTGTGCTAAGATCAAAGCAGTTCTAATTACATATTTCTATTACTTCCAAAATCCATGACTCACTATTTTCACCTCAGTATTATACATTTTTGCATAACCTCATACCTGCACAGAATGGATTGTCAGGGTTGAAATTGATTGGAAATTCATGTTCCACCTAAAATAGAAAAAATGTTGCATAAGATTTGGCAACCAACATATTAATCAAACAAAATATTCCTTCCTGTAATTGATGTATATATACCTGCCAATTAGGAGGTATCTGTGCACCAAATCCCAATGCTGGGAACAGCTTGTCTCTGTAAAGGAATGAGAAGCATCATTGAATCAGATATCTGGCAAGAGATCAAACATAAATACTTCTCTAGTTTAGACACTATGGGTCGGATTTTCATCTCCCAATTGAGGCGAGCATGAGGTCGGTGAAGTAAAAGAGTTCAGGGCTTTTAGCTGCAACATCCAGTTTGCAGTGCCTTTCCTATGCCACCTTTTCATGGTCAGGAAGGCCTGAAATGCAAGCCATATGCCAATCACTTCAAACGTTGGAGTTGCCATTGTGAATTTAAAATTTTCTTCTCTCTGCTATTTCTATCCGCGGTGCAGGTTTTGGAAGCCATTAGGTTTGAATATTTGTGACCACTGGAGAAAGGTGACTATGGAGTTAGGACCATGCTGACAGATAAATGTTTCAACACCTTCAACTGTTACTAGTTTATGCTGCATTGTAATGTAAATGTGTTTAAATGTAATGATCGATCATAGTGCTCTAGGTAGGTTGACCATTACGTTAACCAGTTTTGTGCAAGTGCTGAGATGCATTACAATTTTATTCCTACTGGAAAAAGTGCAATAATGCATTCAAAACTGTAGAAAAAATGTGATTGGAAATTGTCCTGACATTTTTGGATTATGATTTATATGTCCAGACATCTATAACTTTGAAAAAAGCTGATCTGTTGCTCAGGGTTAATTAAGTATCGTCTCTACTACAAGCGATTGATAGGCAACCTGTTTTGAAACAGAAACTAACACCATCCATCTTTTGGTTGTAGGAGCTGCAAGCTAATGTTTTTGATAGCTGTGGCTATTATAAATGCTCAACTGAGTGTCAAATGCGCATGGAGTATGATACTCAGTAGGTGATCTGTTAACAGTTGCTTAGAGAAGCAACTGACAGTTCTAGAATGTTGCAATAATATTATCTGCCTTTTATGTGATTTCTGAATGCATAATTGTTTGTTTGAACCACTAATTGGGACTTAACTTTTTTATATAGGAATAGATTTTTTTTTGCCATGCTGATGACAGTTATTTGAATGAGTTTTATTAATTATTACGGTGTAACATTTTTCACTTAAATTTTCATTTGAAACTATTCCGATTGTAATCACATAACATCTGAGGACTATACATAGTGGATATGCGATGAGTAGCTATGGCGGATACATGGGTGGACGGAATTTGAAGGGGTTTAGGGGGGGCTGAGGTCTAGGGGACATGTAAATAATGTTAGGAGCTGCATTGTTGTCCTGAGAACTGAAGCAGCCCTTCGAACCAATCCACCTCATCACCTAAACACTTCCATATCACAGCATACTTTGCTAAAGCTACCCTGCCCCCTCCTCCATCTCTCAGAAGAAAGAAACATGCAGGCATAGAGTTCAGAGGCAGGCTGGCATTTTAAAAGTTGCAAGTGAGCTGGACTTACCTTTCACTGGCCCAAGGGGGGAAGTTTGGGTCAATGGCTTTTTTCTTGTGGCAGGAAACATACTAGTTATCATAGCACAGCTCATAAAAGATGACATTAGTGGTACAGTGAATTGTGATGCTACAAAATGATGCAACTCTGAATGTTATAAGCTTACAAGCTCAGTGATAATCTTTGTGGGTAATTTCCGTTGGAGTTGGACAAGGAAGAGAGAAAAAAAATCATCTCCCCAGTAGACTCCTATGTATTTCCTCGGAGCAATAACTTAGAATTCAATACGAAAACTCATTTGCAATAAAAACAATTTTGTTTGTGTTCATGCAACTGTCAGACATCCAATGGAGTTATTCACAAGTCAGTGGCTCCACATTTTATTTTTAAAGAATCATATTGTTCTATTGCTAAAATGTACATAACCCTATGGCAACAAAATTTAACATGCAGTTAATTTGTGTGAAGTTAATTAAACATCTGAATAAACCTGAATGATGCCACTGGGTTGCTTTCTCTTTTAAAAATTGTTCTTTAAAGAAATATATAAATTTGTATGTTTGATAAAGTGTGACAGATCAAGATAGTTTTTTTGGGGGAAAATTACAAAATAAAATAAACAAAAACTAATGTCTTATAAAACCTGTTCTTTAATCCCAACTTTATCCAGTCTTAAAAAAAATCAAATGTAGGTTTTTAAAGGATGATAGAGATTTGCACCCATCCTTACAAAGCCAGAAGGTGCGACATTATCTCCTTGAGAAACTCTCACCATGCACAAACATTTGATATGCTGACACATCGGCAACTTCAATCTCTAATTACACTTGTGTTTGTCAGTTGTTGGCAGGTATATTCTATTTCACCTGATCACAGAAATTGCAGCATAGGCTGTAAGAAAACAATTAACATGTTATGCATTGCGGATTTAACAATTTCAAATTGTTAAATTCATCAGGGGCCATAGTGTGAGGATATAGAGTAGACCATTTAAGACAGAATGGAGGAAAAATTTCTTCACCCAGAGAGTGGTCAGCTGTGGAATTCTCTACCACAGAAAGTAGTTGAGGCCAAAGCATTGTATGCTTTCAAGAGACAGTGAGATATATATGAGGCAAAGGAGATCAAAGGCTGTGGAGTGTTTGGGGAGGGAGGGGGTGGGGGGAGGTGTGCAGGCAGCATGAAGCTATTGAGTTGGACGATCACCTACAATCAAAAATGAATGACAGGAGAGGTTCAAAGGGATAAATGCTCCTATTTTCCATGTTTCCACATAAATTGTGAGATTCTTTTAGTGCATTTTGAAATAGAATAATTTAACTATTCACAATGAAAATTATGATGTAAAACTCAAAAGTTGGTATCTCTGATATTTACATACAAATATGGTTGAATATTTTTACTGGTGATCAAGAATTGAAAGAGAGTGGATCTGATAAAAAAAATTGGTCTTAATTCAACAGGAAAATACATTTCATTAGTATCTTTTGGAAATTTGAACAAGTACATAAATTGATGTAAAAGAATATGAGCATTATTAGTTTATTAATGATGGGTCAAAGTCCTCCGATATTTGCAGCATCCTATCTTATCACAGTAATACAATTAATAAGACAAAAAATATACATTACGTATCATAATCTTGAACGACCATTCCCACAGACCAGATTGCCATCAGGTATTCATTAAATCCATTTGGATTTATATAATGTAGAGAGTCAGGTGAGCGAGGATCCCCATTGGAGCCTGTGAAATCAATACCAACCTGTGCATGAAGAGAAAAAAAGTCTGCTGAATTTATACACACCATTCCCTGTAAATGCTCAGCAAGTAAATACACTTATTACATTTCACAAACTATTCTTTTTGGTTTTTGTTTTACAAACAAAATATATAGGCTTTACTAAGGTGCTGATTTCTGATCAGATGTTTAAACAAAGTAAAATCACTGGCTTATTTTCTCTAAATTACAAATTTTGGATCTGTTTCTACTAGGCATTGTCAGTATACTTTGCAAATGTACAGGTTCTGACGAAAGGTAAATGGACCGGAAATGTTTTGGGGAAACTGCTTGGGGAAGTCCTGAAAAACAATACGATTGTGTTGGAAACACAACTCCAACCCACTGTCCACCAATTTCTGCATTTAACTTCAGTATATTTGGCTGCATTCCCACTGATCCTACGCACCACCCCTCCCCCCAATCCCTTCCAAACCACCTCGAATCAGGGTAGCCCAATAGGAAAGAAACAATTTGGACCAGTATTCTTATTTCCCAGTTTTTCCTGAAATTCCATCTGAAGTTAAACTAGACCAATTCAGACAGTATTCTTATTTCCCAGTTTTTCCTATTGATTCCTTCTGAGGGGCTGTCAATTTCAGTGGGTTGATTGCTCAACAACAGCAACACTGCTTTTGCAATTTTGTGACTCATGTATTTCCCAGTATTTCTGGAACTTCTGAGAGAAAGCAAACATGGTTGCAATTGAGGGCACTGGGTACATGGCAGGGAAATCTGCCAATAAGTGCTAATAACTTTCAGCTGCTTCCTTGTTTGGGTGTGTTAAAGGCTTTAAACATGGTATTTGTGCTAGAATGTTAGCTTTACAATTTTGGAAGTTTCAACATCTGATCTGCACTTTGAAGTTTTGACTGAATAGACCAGCATGGGTGCTGCTCACACTGTGCTACAGTAAGAAATCTCACAATACCAGGTTAGAGTCCAACAGTTTATTTGATAGTAATCCCACAAGCTTTCGGAAACAGTGTCCCTTCGTCAGGTGTGGGGGAGGTTCTGATCAGAAAAGAGCATATAAAAGGCACACACAGTTTACAGAATACTGATTAGAATGCAAATCTTTACAGCTAACCTGCTATTTAACCTCTGTTGTGAGACTTCTTACTGTGTTTACCCCAGTCCAATGCCAGCATCTCTACATCTACACTGTGCTACTCCAGACTTCAGATAAGCCCCAAGATAATGATAAGCACCAACACCAGAATCGGCAAAAGCTACAGAAATTTAGTTCAGTAGGACAGTATGGAATCGACAGAGAAATGCAGTTCGCTGTAGACCATGCTAGGCACGTTACAAGTAGAGGATAAACTTTTTCAAGAGGTTCTGGGAGTCAAAACCTCTGACAGCTATCAGATAAAGGATCAAACTAAAGTTAATCTTTATTCAAGTTTAAATTATTCAGAGTGAAGCATTGTAAGCACTTATCTGCTAACTCAATCCTCACCTTGGTGACAGTAGGAGTCTCTTTAGATGCTTTTTTAATCACAAACAAAATGAAATGTCTCTTTACAAATGTATTCAAGTAACAATGCAATCAGCATCCTCCATTTACATATAGTGAACCACAATTGATATACAATTTACACAGGGTGCTTAGCTACGTCATTTTCTTTTTATATCAATTATATTGCAGCTTTTAGTATTGTGCTTCATCGATTCTAAGATAGAGTTCACCATATTGCCCAAATTAATCTTTTTATTATTACTACTACTAGCAGGATTAGTTATCAATTCATTATTAATCTGTAAATCAGTCTGTAGTGGCAGACATTTGCAGTCTTTTAGGAAAAAGGCACTCCTTACCATGAATGGTTGATGGTTTATTTGCCTACAAACTGCCAATGTTTAGTTTTTTTCATGATGACATCGGTCAAAATGAGCAGGTGCTCAGGGTCAGGTCTCTAGTTTGGCTGACTTCCCAAAGTCACATAACATCATTTACTGCACACACATGGCAATTAAAACACCCCAAGATCACCCAGAGATATTTATCAACTGCAAGGACTTCCACCTCATCAGCATATCATTTAACTGTAACCAAAATAAAAATCTTTGTACAGATGAACACAGGATTCCTGGACAAGCACCAAGGTGTTTTCATCCTGTGCTGGTCCATCATCTCTGATGGGTACTTCAAAAACAGACTTCATGGCAGGCTGCTTAGAGACAATGAATGCTTAATTTAAACTCTATTGGTAACACCAATGAGGGATCCAACCATTGAGATCTAGGTGCAATAGAATGAAGGCTATAAAAAGATATGTTACTGAGAAAGTCTCTGTCTGACTGAAAACACTTTAGATGCCTGGATGTATTAAAGGTACCCATCATACTTCAGCAGGTTGTCCAGAATGGTACTGAATTCCGGACAAAGTTTGGATCTGTCGATGGAATAAATTGCAAGGAACTCTTCAGATGTCAACGAGGATTAGAAACTGATAGTATATGACCCAATCGATGCGCCAGCAATACTTATTGCTACCAGAATTGCAAGGTTCACTCAAGTTCTATCTGTTCATCACACGAAAGGGCAACTTTCTTCTCTCTGCTCCCACTAAAGCACATCCAGTGGAGAGTTACTAAAACAAGGTACAGCCTTTGAACAACTGGATTCCATTCTACTAATTGCTTCTGTTGTGCTTCCAACTCCCAAATTGTATGTTTGGGGTGTGCTTGTAAAACTGCATCTGAAATCACTGCATGCAGGTTGATATTTTGCACACTTGTATTAATTGGTCAAACAGCACAGGAATAATATATTATAAAAGTCACTGACAGATGCACTGCACTAATCTATGGACTTCCCATACGCTACTGCAACACCCCGTTTCCAGCACAGTACGGAGTTAATATCTAGCCCAGGGATTCCCAAACTGGGGTCCGTGGACCACTGGGGATCTGTGAATGATCTCCACGGGGTCTGTGGAGCTGGCAGCCACCACATGGCCAGCAAACAGCACGTTAAAAGGAGCAACAGACCATAGAACATAGAACTTAGAACATAGAACAATACAGCACAGAACAGGCCCTTCGGCCTTCGATGTTGTGCCGACCAAAATAAAAAGCAATGCCCCTCCTAACTAAACCATTCCCTTCTCATCCATATACTTATCCACTAACCTCTTAAACGCCACCAAACTTGGCGCATCTACAACAGCTGCAGGCAGGGCATTCCACTCCCTAATCACTCTTTGAGTAAAGAACCTACCTCTGATATCCGTCCTATAACTCATACCCCTTAATTTAAAGCTGTGTCCCCTCGTGCTAGCTTTCTCCATCCTAGGAAAAAGGCTATCACTGTCCACCCTATCTAAACCTCTAATCATCTTATATGCTTCAATAAGATCCCCTCTTAGCCGCCTCCTTTCTAACGAAAACAACCTCAAATCCTTCAACCTCTCTTCATAGGACCTGCCCTCCATACCAGGCAACATCCTGGTAAACCTCCTCTGTACCCTCTCCAATGCCTCCACATCTTTCTTATAATGTGGGGACCAGAACTGCACACAATACTCCAAGTGCGGCCGCACTAGAGTTTTGTACAGCTGCAACATGATGCTGCGGCTCCTAAATTCAATCCCCCTACCAATAAAAGCTAAGACTCCATAAGCCTTCTTAACAACTTTATCCACTTGACTGCCTACTTTCAGGGATCTATTGACACATACACCAAGATCCTTCTGTTCCTCAACACTATTAAGAGCCCTACCATTAGCCCTATACTCTACACATTTATTGTTCCTGCCAAAGTGCATTACCTCACACTTTTCCACATTAAACTCCATTTGCCACCTCTCGGCCCAGCTCTGCAACTTGTCCAAGTCACTCTGTAAACTAAAACACCCCTCTTCACTATCTACCACACCACCAACTTTAGTATCATCTGCAAATTTACTGATCCATCCCTCAATACCCTCATCCAGATCATTTATAAAAATTACAAACAGCAGGGGCCCCAAAACAGACCCCTGAGGCACACCACTCGTCACCGAACTCCACGATGAATATCTCCCATCAACCACCACCCTCTGTCTTCTATCTGCCAGCCAATTTCTAATCCAATTAGCTAAATCACCCTCTATTCCACACATCTGCATTTTCTGTAGAAGTCTTCCATGGGCCACCTTATCAAAAGCCTTACTAAAGTCCATATATACTACATCAACCGCCTTACCCCCATCCACCTCTCTGGTCACTTTCTCAAAAAACTCAATGAGGTTAGTAAGGCATGACCTACCCTTCACGAAACCATGCTGACTATCCCCAATCAATTCATTTCTCTCTAAATAACTATAAATCCTATCCCTGATAATTCTCTCCAATACCTTGCCCACAACAGAAGTAAGACTCACTGGCCTATAATTCCCAGGAAGGTCTCTCTTCCCCTTCTTAAACAATGGGACCACATTCGCCATCCTCCAGTCCTCCGGAACCACACCCGTAACCAACGAGGACCTGAAGATCAGAGCCAGAGGCTCTGCAATCTCCTCTCTTGCCTCCCAGAGAATCCTAGGGTAAATCCCGTCCGGCCCAGGGGACTTATCCAACTTCAAACCCTCGAGAATTTCTAACACATCCTCCCTATCTACTACAATACTCCCCAATTTGCAACCCTGTACCTCAGTGCTCTCCACAGCTACATTTCCAGCACTCTGCGTGAATACCGAATAGAAATATTTATTCAGTGCCTCACCAATCTCTTCAGGCTCCACGCACAACTTCCCACTGCTGTCTATGACTGGCCCTAATCTTGCCCTAACCAATCTTCTATTCTTAACATATCGAAAGAAAGCTTTAGGATTCTCCTTAATCCTATCAGCCAACATCTTCTCGTGTCCCCTCTTAGCTCTCCTCAATTCACTTTTTACCTCCTTCCTAGCTAATCTATAGCTATCCATTGCACTACCTGAGCCTTCAAGCCTCATCCTGACATAAGCCAATTTCAAAAAAACAATTACAGCAATGAAACAGGCCAATCAGAGCAATTGAAGCACTGGATCCAAGAGGCTTTTGACTGACTGGACATTTGATTTAAAATTAAAGTTAATTTGTTAGCCACAAGTAGACTTACATGCACTCTGTAATGAAGTTACTGTGAAAATCCCCCAGTCGCCACACTCTGGGGCTTGTTTGGGTACACTAAGGAAGAATTTACAAGGCCAATTCATCTAACTGCATATCTTTGGACTGTTGGACAAAACCAGAGCACCCCGAGGAAACCCATACAGACACAGGAAGGACATGCAAACTCCACACAGACAGTGACCCAAGTTGGGAATTGAACCTGTGTCCGTGGCACTGTGAAGCAGCTTTGCTAACCACTGTGCCAGTTGAGCCCATCTCACTGTTGCTGGGAAAAACATTTGTAGCCAACAATGAAGATTGATCCTGAGAATAATCCTGGTGGCAAGAAACAATGAGATACCTCAGAGGTGAGAGCGAGAGAGCTGGGGGAAGGAGGGGTTTGAGCCTTGCAGAGTCATGCACGTGAAGGGGGTTCAAACATCAGACAGGCATGTACATTTGAGTAAGAGAGAGGTGTGTGAGTGTGTGTACGAGTGAGTATGTGTGTGAGAGAGAGAGAGAAAAAAAAGAGGGAGGATAAATGTATGTGTAGAGGTTGGGGAAGGAGGTGTTTGTGATTTGGAAAACTTTAAGTGCGCGTGAGAGAGAGGGGCGAATGTGTGCGTGTGCGCGTGCGCATGAGAGAGAGAGGGGGGGATTGAGTGTGCATGGGATACAGGGAGACAAATGTGTCTCTCTCTTCCTACTTTATGCACAGATATAGCTAGAGAATACTTCTTTACATTTGATTTCTGATGTGCACCTATTTCACAGCAAAAAAAAAGGAGGCATTGACATTATGAGAATGCTTTGGTTCCCAAAGGCTCTTGGGAAGTCACTAGAGGGATCCATTGCTCAAACGGGTTGGGAAACTGTGATCTGGCTTACTAACTCAGTATCACATTCCAAAGATTCTACCTAACCGGCTGAGTGTTTCCAGAACTTTTTGTTTTATTTGTAAAGATTAAACCAGGCTGACCTTTGCACTAGCTACGTAGTCAATGATTTTACTAAATCATTTGGTTGAGATTTTGGAGGGAAAAACATTATCCAATAACTTCAATTGCCACATAGAACACTGCAAGTTCCACTGATACTGCACTAATGCAATTAAAGCTGAAAACAAAATTTACTTACAGTAAAGTTCATCTGGCAGCCACCCATTATGTAGTCCAGGAAAGAATATTCTTTTACAATCTGTTGATTAAATAAATAGTTAATTGGATTAACAATATGGCAAAAAATGATCAAGCATATTATCAAATTTCTAAGGATTTTATTCAACATTCATTTCATTTGATTAATTAATCCCATTTTCTTAATTTTTCATGATGGTGTGTATAGCAATTTGGAGAATACAGTCATCTTCACACCTATCTTTAATTTGATGTTTCTCTAACTATTCTTTTATCCTCATCTTTTTTCTTTCTCTTAGTCTTTTTTCCTTTTGGGAGAGGTTGTGGGTGGTATAAAATTGATCAGATAGTGAAAGAGGACACAATGGCTGCAGGCTACATTTGGGATAGAGTCAAATGAAATATATACTACTCCAATAATCATCCTCCTCCCATTCGCTCCCTCAATCTCATTCATACCAATCAACCCTAATGTCTCCCATGTTCCCTTCACCTTCTCATATCTCCTTGCCTTTCTACAGCCATCACTTCCATTACTACTCCAACTCTTATTTGCCAAAAGGGTCCACTCAATCCCTTTTTTCACTTCATCCAAGCTCCGTTGTTACTCCAATTACTCAACGCTCTATTCACTCCTCCCATAGTTCAATGATGAAAAGCAAAAGACCTCATCATCTTCACCCTGTTTTGCGTCACTTTCCCCTCTCTAATACACAAAGACATTCAAAATGCAATTTAACTGTTTCATATAAAAATAAAATTTGAATGAGAAAATGCAATGGGGTTAGAAGAACCCTCTTAAATTACATATCAATGACTTCCTAATTCCACTGTCTTTTTAAGTAATGTATTTCTGGTATTAATTACTCAAGTGTGAAGAAATTTTATAATTTCCCTTCTAATTCTTCTGCCAATTATTTAAAAATCTATGATTTCTGGTTGTCAGCCCAGTTGCTACAGGCAAGTTTCTCCTACTAGCTCTACCAAAACCCCACATAATTGTGAATGCTTCTTAGATCTCCCATTAACCATCCCCACTCCAAGAATAATAATCCCAGATTTTCCAATCTCTTAACATATAGAAATCCCTTATCCTCTGCATTGTCTTCTATACCATTGCAAAGACCTTGACATCCCTTCTATCCTGTGGTGCCCAGAACTATATACAAATGCTCCAGCTGAGGCCTAATCAGGGGCATACTTTGTCGCTTTTGGATTCTATACCCCATTTAAAAATATTTTCTTAACTGACTTCCAAACCTATCCTGTCACCTTCAAAGATTTCTGAATATGCACCCAAAGGTCCCTCTGTTTCTGCACCCTCTGCAAAAATAGTACCAATTAGATTATACTGTCTCTTTGTTTCCCCAAAGATGCATCACTTCACACTTATTTGTTTTAACTTGCATCTATCAACATTCCCGCAGCTGTGTACATAGAACTTGTTCCATGTCAAATATATCAAAATTGCATTCTTTATACCTAGACCTAGATAATGGTTCCAAAATTGAACCTCATCGAATACTTCTCTCCGATCAGAAAAACACTCCTACTCTATTCCTGCTATCCCACAGCCAATTAAATCCCAGAGTAACAACTCATATTATATCACATGCTTCTACTTTCAAACAAGTCTGTTATATGACACTGTACTAGCTCTGATTGTTCTTTGCAAAACCAGACAAGTGAATGGACAGAGAGCTGTCCATAAAACCAAAGAATCGCAATAGTACAGAAGGAGGCCATTTGGACAGAGTCTGCATCGATGCTCTGAATAGCATCTTATGCAACTCTGCACGTCCAATTCAGGCATAAACACTTAGCCCTTAGATGGGAAGGCTGAACTCCCTCAATATCAATCAGTGAAGTAGCATTGGGAGGGTGGCGGCCTAAGAATTTCCTCAGTGCCAGTGTCATGCAAACAGGAATGGCTTGTCAATGATCCTGCAAACTCAAGAAAGTTCAGCAGGGGTACAATCCCAGCCCATGGAATTCCATGGTCACTGACTGTGACTCCTTTCTAGGGTAAGTGATAGTTCTTCAGGTCTTGGTTGTATAGAGTTAATGGTTATCCTTTCTAAATATTAGTAAAATACAAATAGATAAATTGACTTCTACCTTTTGGGTTGTGGAAATTGAACAGCATGAAGTTAAATCTCTGTCACAGATCCCTTTGTCACTTTCTTCCCTGCCAGCTAAATGCACTGAAATTATTACAATAATTCCATAAATGTGTAGCTCCTTGCTAGTCAAAATTGTGTTGTTTAATATCAGGTTATTGTGAAAGATGTAAAGAGGCTTATTTATTTCAACCTTTATTTTGGCTATTAGAAATTAAACTTGGTGGCAGATTTTTAAAATTCTAAAAACACTTTGGAAATTCCCAGTTTTGTCTCCTAAACCTAATGCTGCCTTCATTGGTTTTGGTTAGGGGTGTGATGGTTCTCAAGTATTTTGTCTGAATTCTCATTTAGATCATTCTACAGAAGGATCTGTCACAGTTAACTGCAGTCTTTTATTTAGCACGTATTCAGTGCAATTCAGCATGGGATCATCTGGGCCAGAGCACACCAAAGGTCAAGACTTCTTGGCAGAGGTTTCATCGAGGTTTTTGGATTGCTGTAAAGACATCTTGGTTAGTTTTCTCCTTCTTTCCTCAAGCTCTAAATTCTCTTGTGTTTTCCCCTTAGAAATTACTGATAATTGAAAACAGAATCACTAAAAGGAAAAAGTTCAAAATTCAAAGCATTACAGTGTTGAATTATACAACTTTGAGTTGGTAAGATCAAACAGTTTATAAGTTACATAAATAGATATTTATTTAGGTGTATTATATAAAATATTTAATACAGGAGTGAGGGATAATGGCTTTGCTGTCCAATGTAATTCTTTTAAGAAAGATTTGAAGAAAGCAAATCACACTGAAGAAAATAATTTGCTTGCTAGTTAAATTCGCCTCTGAACTACACTTTTACAAGTTCCAGTCCCACCATAGACTCACACACATACACTAGGTTGGGAGGCAATAGCCTAGTGGTATTATCGCTAGACCATTAATCTAGAAACTCGCCAATGTTCTGGGGACTCAGGTTTGAATCTCATCATGGCTGGTAGTGGAATTTGATTTCAATAAGAAATATCTGGAATTAAGAATCTACTGATGACCATGAAACCATTGCTGATTGTCAGAAAAACCCATCTAGTTCATTTTAATGCATGTAGCACAGTGGTTATCACTGCTGCTTCACAGCTTCAGAGACTCAGGTTCGATTCTCTGTTTGGGTCACTGTCTGTGAGGAGTCTGCATGTTCTCCCATACCTGCGTGAGTTTCTTCTGGGTGCTCTGGTTTCCTCCCACATTCTGAAAGACGTGCATTGACCCAAACAGATGCCGAACTGTGGCGAATAGGGGAATTTCACAGTAACTTCATTTCAGTGTTAATGTAAGCTTTACTTGTGACTGCTAAGTAAACTTTAACTTTCATGTTCTTTAGGGAACAAAATCTGCTGCCCTTGTCTAGTCTGGCCTATACATAACTCCAGGGCCACAATAATGTGGTTGATTCTTAACTGCCCTTGGGCAACTAGGAATGGACGATAAATGCTAGTCAACCAGTGACGTCTATGTTGCACAAATAACAAAAAAAATTGGTGGATTACTAAAGGAGCATTGTTGGAGGTGCTGTCTTTCACATGCAATACACCAAGGATACTTTTAGATGCACTTTCTTTGAAAAATGTGGAGTTTTGCTGGTGCTGTAGCCCACACTGATCTCTCAACTCTTACCAAAGGAAGAGGATTAATTGTTTATTTATCTTATTATGTTATCTTGCTGTGTTTAAATTGACTGTATCAGTTGCCTACAGAGTTGTGTAATTATTCATTATCGTGCAGTTATTTGGAACTTACCAAGGATGTGAAGTGTGCAATATAAATGCCAATTTACCTTCTGCACTTAATCTTAACATTGAACAAGAAAGGAACAAAGAAGGGAAATAATTATACATCTACCTTTACTGCATGAGCAGCTAAACTAATCCATAACTTCAAAAATCACACAAAAGGTATATTCCCATGATATTATACTTGTTTAATTTAGAAATATTTTAATAAACAAAAAAAATCCAAACATACCTGACATGATTTAACAATCACAGTCCCTGAATTTTTGTAATTCCTCTTTTTCTGCTTTTTCTTTGGATTAATACATTCAAATTCCGTCTGTGAGAGAAACATGAATATCAGAATCTGAGTACTATATTTTGTAATGCTATTAATATGGTAATACTACTAAATCCAATAGCTGAGGGAAAATTTTCTTTCGACATCAAAATACTTAAAAAATTGAACGTTTTCTCTCAAAATATACAGTAACAATATTCAGTCTCTGTACTGACCATGGGGTAAAAACTGTTTTGCCTTGTATCCATTTTATGCCCAAGAAAGCATTCAAATTTTTGCAGTGGGTGAACAACACCATTTAATGCCATTGCCATATGCCCATGAATGTATTAACGAGGGGCCTAATGTCTGTTGGAAGTGGGTGAACAGACCTTCCAATAAAATCATAATTTGTTGTCAATTATGCAATAGAAGTCACTGATATAAGGGGGCCACAGGTGGCATTGTTTTGTTGGTGGAGAATTGTGCTTGGAGTTGGATCAAAAAAAGTAAAAAGGTATTTTGTGAAGAAGCAGAACTCATGTCTACTCTACAGCAACCAATAGGCTCAAACAATGTCCACTGAAGGATCCTTTTATAAAATTAGTTAGCAAGTGTTAGCCTGTCTCATTCTGATTGCATTAGCAGTTTGCCAACTGAAGGCAATTTGGCAGATATATCTTTTTTGAAGCCAGATAAAGCAAAAGTGATTCTCAATTCCACAGGTATCAGAATTGCACATTCCTCCCAATAGATCTCGCTCTAAACTCCGCCATGTGCTCACCAATGAAACATTGAAATATTTGCTAACATTAAAATATTTGTTCCATCTGGCAAGCTGTGAAGATGTATCCAATGCTATCAGCTGAATGAATGTGCAAATAAAGCCAGAGAACTGGTTTTTATATTTTCATGGTTTCAGACTAATGTCTGTTCCTAAATTTTTACAAGTGAATTTGATTGCACAGTTTGTGGTCAATGTATCATAACTTAGCTGGGTCTGAAGCAACTAATGTTTATTTACAACATACTATCTTAGAGTCTTGCAGCTAAGTAGCTGCTAGGGTTGATCTAAAACACAAGCCCACTTACTCGGGTGAACACCCAACCTGGTCCCCCAATTGGTTTTGTGACCTTATCAGCCAATTGCCCCTTAAATGTGCCAGTCACCACACAATGGTACCTCCAGCAGAGAGGCAAGTGTAGCAATTTAATCACATCAGAAATTATTGCTAGTGTCAAGAGAAATGAGCTCTCTCAATGTTTCATGACGGCACTGAAGAGCATTAATTGGTTGGAAATCTACTTCCACCCCATAAGCAGGAGGAAGCCCTGCCTCAGAGATCTGCTGGACCATCTAATTGGCTGGCATCGTTGTTGTCCTGGCAGCACCAGGATGCACTAGCAGTGGCCAGGAACTACAAGGAGTCTCCAGATTGTAAATTCCAGAGACCTAGAAACTTGAGTGTCGGGGAAATCTCATGGTCCAGAGGGGAGGTAAGGCTTGGACATTGAGGTGAAGATCCTGATGAAAAAGCCTTGGGGAAGGGAGCACCCTGGGGCAGAGAGGGGGTGCCAAATGTGGAAAAGGAATCCTGAGGAACGTGCCCTCTCAAGAGGCAAGGAGGATGACGTGCGAGACAATCATCCCTATCCACCCACTAAACTCTTTCTGCCAGCCTCAACATTGTAGACAGGCAGATTCCCAGCCAGAAGGAGGATAGTTGCTTTCTTTGTCATGTACCAAGATGATGAACAGGTAGCAGACAGAGAAAATGCCAGAGTCACGTTTGAAAGATATGATGATAGCAATAGATGACACAAGGCGTAAGGAAGCTCAAGCACCACCACAGACCTCAATGTAATTACAGTAAGCAAAATTAATCAATTATGTTTGATTAGCATCCAGAGACCTGATTTTACATGAATAACCAAATACAAATAACAAGTATACACACAAAAACAAAACTGCAGACTTCAGCATCATATCCATATTGAACTGTGACCAACCAAAAGCAAAGTCAAAGCTAAATCTTACTGAATTCTGCGATGCTTCTTGAAGTTTGGCAACATTGGTCTCAAATACCCCTATTAAGTCATGTGACCCATCATTATCATAGTCATAGCATTCCACCTGACAGAAGAAGTACAGATGTGTGTTAGTAAAAAGCAGCAAACATTCCTTCCTCATCCTAACCCTAAGGAATAACACCATTTTCACATAAAATGCAACTTTTAATGACTTTTAAGTCAAACTGCAAGTCACATACGTCTGCATATCACCAAACTAACATACACGGAGCACAATGAATTTACACATTTGCCATAAAGAAATTAAATTATTCAATTTTAATTTATGTAACGTAGTAACAAAACACAGTCTCTAAGAAAGTTAAAATAGCCCTTTTAATTTCTTGTTTTGTAGCAGCACAAAAAATGGTGACTGATCAACAAGTTTGTCTTCTAAACTATGGTGGCATTCCAAATGGTCTGAAAGTTTAAGAATTGCCCTATAATGTATCCCTATATACATAGATTTTTAAAACTTTTATAAAGGCTCTAAATTTTGGTAGTTAACATTTCAATATCATAGTAGAAACAATGTCTAACATCTATTGATTAAAATCCCTTCTCCACAAAGAATGTGGCCCAGACTTAGTTTATTTCATATAACTTACAGGCAAATTAAAAGAAATTACAATTAAATATACTGAAACATACAAAAAATTGCCTGGTTATGAAACACCATTTAAATTACTCAGCAACAATTTGTTCTATAAACAAAGAAAAATATAATAGTCAGATTTTTCTAGCGTGTTTCACAATGTCAATCATTAGTTGGACTTGTTCATATGTATTTTGACTCTTTTTTTAAAACTACATAGCTGCCAGAGGTGCAAACTTATTCCAGTGCAAAAGGGATCTCAGACTTTAGTGAACAAGGTAATGTACGTAACTAATGAGATTTAAATATTGAGAAGAAAGAAAGGATGGAGAAAGACTGGGAGCTAAAATGTATGAATTCGAAGTCAGATCAGGAAAAGAAAGATAGACAGACAGAAAGAGAGTAGATTAGATTGAAACAGTATTAAAAAAAGTAAATTTATAATTACTGTATTGTTTAAAAAATATGTGCTGTTAATGATTAAATGGAATCCGAAATTTTCCAACCCTGTTCGTGTCAGGAAAATATTGTGAGAAGTTCAAAGTCACACTTTAAGCAGCGTGAAAGCATGACACAATTGTCCCCTCCCCATTATTGACAAGCTGCATTTAACATTGAACGTCTTTATAATAAATTAACATATTATCAGACTTCATAGGCCAGAATCATCCCCACAAGTGCCCACGCATCCTGCTCCTCCCTGCCCATCAAAAAATCCATCCATGGCAGTGTGTTTTCAGTACGCCTCTGAAGGAATGTACCTGTACTCCCAAAGGAGCTCAGGCGAGTGTAGCATTCCAGGGGAGGGGGTGCTCACACTGATACTGCCAGGAGGAAGGGGTGTACCTTGGTCAACTATTTGCTCACTGGGTGCTGGGATGACCTTTAAAATGGCACCCAGATCATCAAGCATCCAAGGTGATGAAGTGGGGGCAAACCAGAGGCCACCATGCCAGTGATACGTTGTGGGCTTAGTTTCATTGGTCAGAACATTGGATATAGGAGTTGTACAGGACATTAGTAAGGTCACACTTAGAATACTGTGTACAGATCTAATCACCCCATTATATAAAGGATATTATTAAACTAGAAAGTGCACAGAAAAGATTTACTAGGATGCTACTGGGACTTGATAGTTTCAGCTATAAGAAGAGGCTGGATAGACTGGGACTGTTTTCCCTGGAATGTAGGAAGCTTAAGGGTGATCGTATAGAGGTCAATGAGGAGCATAGACAAGTTAGATAGTCAACATCTTTTCCCAAAGGTAGAGGAGTCTAAAACTAGAGGGCATAGGTTTAAGGTGAGGGGAGAGAGATACAAAAGGGTGCAGAGGAACATTTTTTTTTCCCCCCACACAGGGTGGTAAGTGTCTGGAACATGCTGCCAGAGGCAATGATAGAGGTGGGTATAATTTTGTCTTTTAAAAAAGTATTTAGACAGTTACACAAGTAAGATAGAGGGATATGGGCCAAATGCGGGCAATTGGATCTGGCTTAATGGTAAAAACTGGGCGGCGTGGACAAGTTGGGATGAAGGCCTATTTCCATGCTGTAAACTTCTATGACTCCATGATCTGCAATTTTAAACTTCTTTTTTCACAGTGCTCCATGCGCCATTTGGCAGAGAAAACAGCCATTGCCATTGGCAGCTTTAACACACTTTTCCCACCCAACACTGCTGATAGTGAGGAAAACTGTGGCCTTAATCTTCCATGGCAAGTTTAATGGGTAATTACTATATTACTTCATGAAAATCATTTAGGTTTTGGATGCTGCTTTTGCAAAGCTAATTGTAAAACGTACGCACTGACTAGTAATTTGTGGTCATTCACAATTCATGGGCATTACTTCTTCAGTCTAAATTGCTGGCTAATTTGCAATGATGTGGGACAGAGTGCATTATTCTGACCTTAGTTTTATCTCCCAGTAAAATCTTATCCAAAGGTCAACATTTAAACCATTTCTCAGACTCATACATACACTGTTCCAGGGGTGAAAACAATAGATTAGTTTCTTGAAAAGCTGTATTTTCGATACTAACAGTAACACAGTCCTACCCACGCAATGACAGAACAGAATCGGCAAACACGATTCATGAGGGGGAAAGCGGTCTGGAATTACACGCACAGCTAAGCAGTAACACATCAACTAATGGTTAGCTAGAAAAACAGATGCCTTTCTCGCAGGATCAAATTTCAGACCAAGCTGTAAGCAATAAAACTCCACTGTAACTAAACAATCACGTCAATAAACCAGAGTAAATAGTTTTTCATCCTTCCAATTAATGAGAACTGATCTTTTGAATATGTATAGAGTCATGTTTTTTATTTAAGCAAAACTGAATACCTTGATTGGCCTCTGCAAGTCACCACTACAGAGAGAATGCAAAGGGATTTTAAATGCTTTCCAACTGGGATTCAAGTTGTTTTTAATGACCTGAAAAAAAAAGACATTGAAAGCACAAAATAAATTCCTATGTTCATCGACTACTTTTTTCATCGTAAGATATACTCTTCTTCGAGCACTGTGGCCTTACTGAGTTATCCAACTTCATTTGATATGAGGTAGCTTTCCAATGAATTTCTAGTTAAACAGTTCTTTGTATTCTAGCATCTCTGGCCTTGTCTTGTAGTGTGTGTATGCCTGGACCAAAGTGGATTAGCCCAGTGTAATGCTTTCCTCGAGACCCCATAGTGGCTTTATGTCCTGATTGGGGACATGAAACTGGAAGTTCCCTGGAAGTGCAATGGAAAGTGGCCACACCTTCCATATGGATGGTTTGTCCCCCATATGCCACAGGATTTACAATAGCAGTGGAATCTGGGGCAGCATCCCCATGCAATCTCAGCCAGTTCCTGATACCATACAAAAGTGCCAAGATTGCGTACACTGATGACAAGGGAACTATCAAGCAGAAGGGTTTATTCAATAATCTTAATAGCTCTTACATGTTGTGTGTGTATTCAGGGGGAGAACTCCTGTGCTACTGAGATGGCACTTCTTGTGTCCACGTCATTCCAATGGACATGTGACCACCACATCAACACCAACACTTTCTTCAGCTACAGAATTGAAAGTCTGGAGCCATTGTCTTCAGATTACAAACCTTTCCACAAATTCTTATTTCCTTTCTGGTCAGTATTGCATGCCAACCACCCATCTTTCAAGCTCTGAAATTCAGCAATTTCAAAACTGTGCTGCCTGTATCTTATCTAACACAAAACTACAACTATTCTCACTGATCCCTGATGCTCCCAATGTCTACAGCTTTAGATTCTTATCCTTTTCGTGGTTCATCGGTTAGGTAAATAACAAGTGCAATGTTTATTTACATTGAACTATAAGACAGAGGCTTGCAGCCTCATGGCTGCCAATCAGCTTCTAAGAAGTTTCTGGAACAGAATCCCAAGCTCAGCAGGGTCATCCCCATCCTGCTCCATGTTTGGTTCCTTCAGTCACGTGGTCCTTACTTTGTAGCTGGATCCTTAAATTGTCTTAAAAAGACAATTAACAAATTGTGTTTATATTTTTATGCCCTCTCTCTCCCTACTTCTAACCTCCTCCAGTTCAATGGACCCTCCAATGTGGTCTGTTTCTTTAACTCTGTCATCTTTCCCTCTAATATTAGTAGCCTTCAACTGCTCTCAGTAGCTTTGGGATGAAATTCTTATGGCTTCCTGTGTCAGTCTCCACTTTAAAGGCTCACCATAAATCACAAGAGTTTGGTCACCTCCCAATTCCTCTCTTTTGGCTTACAGGCATTTTCCTTATACCTTTTTGAAGTACCTTTTTCTTTATTAAAGGCATTAAAAATAGAACTGATGTTGATGTTGATTTCAGTTCAGAGAATCGTAGGAATGGTTACAGCACAGAAGGCTGATCATTTCCATGCGTGCTCTTTGTAAGAGCTACTCATCTCATCCCATTCATCCACCTTTTCCCAGTAGCTTTGCAAACTTTCTCTCTTCAGCTGCTTCTCCAATTCTCTTTTGAAAGTCATAGTTGAATCTGCCTCCACTGCATTTTTTGCCATAACAACTTGCTGAATAACATTCCCCATCTTGTCTCTCGTTCTTTTGCCAATCCTCTCATTTCCTTTGGTTCTGGACCCTTCCCACAAAAAGTACAGTTTCACTCCAAACTGCTAATAAGTTTGAACAACTCTAACAAATCTCTTCCCTGCTCAAAGGAGAGCAATCTCGGCTTCTCATGTTTATCCATGTAACCAAAGTTCCTCACTTTTGGAACCATTCTCGTTCATCTTTCCTGCATTCTTTCCAATGGTTTCACATCCTTCCTAAAGTGTGGTATCCAGAATTGGTCACAATAGTTCAGTTGAGGCTGAACCAGCGTTTGTAAAAGTTCTTCATAGCTTCCTTGGTCTTTGTACTCTATGTCTCCATTTATTAAGCCCAAGATCTATATGGTTCATTAACTATTTCCTCAACCTCTCTTAACACTTTCACCAATAATATCTCACAACACCAGGTTAAAGGTCCAACAGGTATATTTGGAATTACAAGCTTTCAGATCGCTGCTCCTTTATCAGGTGAGTCACTCCTTAACCTGTGAGACTTCTTACTGTGCCCACCTCATTCCAATGCCAGCATCTCCACACCATGGCTACCAATAACGTAAGCAGCAAAAGCACCATTACTTTTTAAAGCCTTAAATAAGCCATTAGAAACTATGTAAGAAAGACTAAAGTAAAATATCAATGTGTTAATATTTGATGAAAAGAAATTGCTAACAATTATCTCTGAGGACAGATATCTTACCTCTGTTCTGTGAGCCATTTGCCACTTTCCATCGTCAGTCTGTTTGTGGAATTCTAAATAAGGATCTGATTTTCCAAAGAGATCCTGACGAGCACGAGTAATAAAAAGTAGAACAATTATAATTTAGATACAATTGCAATACACTGGAAACCAACAACTTCATTCATTATTGATGTATTACACTGAAAATAATGAAACTCCAATGTATAGGGCCACAGACTAGTGAGAAATGGGACTTCAGTGTAGAAGTTATTGTTCCTATATTAATAATCCAGAGTGGAAATACAAATGCCACCAGTTTGAAAATTTTAATTATTTTTCAAATCATAGAATCGTCGGCATGGAGACAGGCTCTTCGGTCCAAACTGGTCCCTGTCAACCAAAAAGCTCAACTAAGCTAACCCCATTTGCTTGAATTTAGCCCATATCTCTCTAAACCTTTCCAATCCATGTATCTGTCCAAATGCCTTTTAAATATTCTCAATGTCCCAGCCTCATCTACTTCCTTCAGCAGTTCATTCCACATACGTACCACCCTCTGTGTAAAAAAGTTGCTCCTCAGGATCCCATTAATTTTTTCCGCTCTTAACTTAAATCTATGCCCACGAGTTCTCGATTCCCCAGAAAAAAGACTGAATACATCCAACCTATCCATGCCTCTCATGATCTTGTACACCTCCATAAGATCACCTTCAGTTTCCTATGTTCCAAAGAAAAGAGTCGTAGCCTGATATCAATAATTAAAAAGCTGATATCAGTAAGACAGACCCATGGCTGTAGGTGTGTCATATAAAAAAACATTTTGATGTTCTTGACAGAAGAAGCCCACCATTCTTACCCAATGTGGTTTACAATGCGACTCCAATCTCAAATCAACATGGTTGAATCCTAACTGTTCACGTGAAGTGGGCCAGCAACCACACATTTGCATTGAATTGTAGCAACTTTATTATTTTACCTAAGAAAGCCCACATTATTTTCTCAGAGCCAACAGATGTGCAGTGGTGGAACAGATGAGTTTAGATAAAACCTTTTAAATTTTTTTTTAAACAAAGTTTAACAATACCTTATTATCCAGATTCCTTGCTTGAACTTGGAAGTTCACTATTCTGTTATCTTTCACTTCTTCTGCCAAAATCTAAAAGCCAAGGAGATTTTTTTAAGTCATGTGATCCTATAAAGCATAATTCCATGGTCTGCTGGTTTTGGAAACTTGCCTATATAGTTGGAAGGATTTATACTGTGTGTATAATTAGCATAATTATAATAATTCTGCCTTGCAGGATTTAAATACCAAAGTAGTTTTAAATATTCTATTTACTTCTTTGTTATTGGGTCTACTGATGACAAGGTTACAATTAAATTCAATTTGATTCATGCCATCATATTTGTTACTAATTCAAATAAAAATAAAATACCACAGTGCCATTTGAATAACCTTTAAAAGGGTGTTCATCTTAAAACCCTTCTTCCGTCAGGAAAAAGATACAAATGTCTAAGGTCACATACTAACCGACAGAAGATCAGCTCCTTTCCTGTTGCCATCAGACTTTTGAATGGACCTGCCTCATATTAAGCTGATCTTTCTCTAACCCCATTGTGACTGTAACACTGTATTCTGCACTCTCCTTTCAAGACAGCACAATGATTAGCACCGCTACCTCACATCGCCAGTGACCCGGGTTCAATTCCGGCCTTGGGTCACTGTCTGTGTGGAGTTTGCATGTTCTCCCTGTGTCTGCATGGGTTTCCTCTGGATTCTCCAGTTTCCTCCCATTGTCCAAAGACCTACAGGTTAGGTTGGTTGACCATGCTCAATTGTCCCTTAGTGTTAGGGGGATTAGAAGGATAAATGCATGGGGTAATGGTGGATAGGGCCTAGGTGGGATTGTTGCCAGTGAAAGCTTGATGGGCTGAATAGCTCCCTTCTGCACTTTAGGGATTCTATTCTATTCATTCTCTATGTATGGTATGCTTTATATAGCACACAAGAAACAATTGTTTTCATTGTATACTGTGATAATAATAATCAAATAAAATCAAAAACCAGAAAAAACAGTGGAAGTTATCCTATGACATGCAGGAGATTGAGCAACTTCAATTTCTGCCGCCATATCTTAGAAGCTAAAGGGGCCAGTTAGTTCAGTTGGCTAGACTGAATCAACTAACACCAGCACCAAGAGATTCAATCCCCATTCCAGCTGAGGCAGACTCAAAGCCAGCTTCCTAACCTTTCTTGCAATTCTAAAAAATAGTGCCACTTAGCCATGGGTTTGACTAATAATTGCCCAGGTTTGCTTTCAGACAGAGATGTGAACAGAATTTTAGAACATAATGTTCAAATAATTCTGACATGGTTTACATTTTATTAAGATTCCAATTTTCATGATAACATCAAGGATTTTTACACTCTAATTGACAAACAATAGTGATTATGCCCCAAGTGATGTATACATACATACTTATATACTCACATAACTAATTTAAACGCTGAATGTTTCTTAACCTTTAGGCAAAAGCACTTACTGAAAATATTGTTTGAGTATTAAAATTACTTCTAATCTTTCAAGTAACTTCATAATCAAAATACACCTGAAATGTTACCACAATAACTTAAATGAACTTTAACTTTTCATTGCACTAATCTGCAATCCACGTAAGCATACAATGTTCAAAGCTGTTTAGATCTTTACCGAGATTACTCCTTTCCCTGCAAGCTTTCCATTTTTCAGCACGAGAGGTCTCATCAGTTTCTTGCTTGAGACGATCTGTAAAAGCAATTGGACCATGATCAGCTCGATAGCATAGGGTTAGTGCCACTGTTAACAATTATTTCTGATGCAAAGATGCTGGCTTTGGACAGGGTAAACACAGTAAGAAGTCTCACAACACCAAGTTAAAGCCCAAACAGGTTTATTTGGTAGCAAAAGCCACCAGCTTGCAAAGTGCTGCTCCTTTGAATGGTTGTGGGAGTTCTGTTCACAAATAGGGCATATAAAGACAACACCTTTTACAAAGTAATGGTTGGAAGCAAGTCTTTACAAGTAATCAAGTCTTAAAGATACAGACAATGTGACTGGAGAGAGGGTTAAACACAGAATGTGTAGTGTCTCCAGCCAGGACAGTTAGTGAGATTTTGCAAGCCCAGGCAAGTCATGGGGTTACAGATAGTGTGACATGAACCCAAGATCCCGATTGAGGCCATCCTCATGTATATGGAATTTGGCGATCAATCTTTGCTCAGCAACTCTGCGTTGTGTGTCGTGAAGGCCGCCTTGGAGAACGCTTACCCGAAGAGTGAAGGCCGAATGCCCATGACCACTGAAGTGTTCTCTAACAGGAAGAGAACATTCTTGCTGGGTGATTGTCGAGCAACGTTCATTCATTTGTTGTCATAGCGTCTTCATGGCCTCCCCAGCATACCAAGCCTCGAAGCATCCTTTCCTGCAGCACATCAGGTAGACAACATTGGCCAAGTTACAAGACTACGTATCAGTACAACACGGTCAATGTTGTCTACCTGATATGCTGCAGGAAAGGACGAAAAGACTCACATTCCAAGCATTATTTTGCAAATTGAGTTTGTGTCTTTATGTGCCTTGTTTGTGAAAAGAATTCCGACTTACCTGATGAAGGAGCAACGGTCTGAAAATTAGTAGCTTTTGCTACCAAATAAACCTGTACAACTATTTCTGCACAAACTACAAAGATTTCACAAAATTAAGTACAAGTTTAACATTAATTTAAATTGTCTGATCCAGTGTGTTCAAGGAAGGAGAGAGAGCACAATAAATCAATACTGTGTTCTCCATCAGTTCATACCAGTGATTCCCTAAATGTATGTTGGCTACTAAGAAAGATCAAGACCTTCTATGGGTCAACAAACAATACGCACTGAATTACTCATGTACACAATCCTGTTAAATTCCTCAAGTACAGTACTCTTGTGAAGAAAGCTGGCACACTAATTCATCACATTACACCGAAAGTTTCTGTCCAGTGCCTAAATATCACAAACTGTAACTGGCTTCCTTCCATCTGTGAGAGATGGTAGGAGTACAGCCTGAGAGCTTTAGGGAGGTCAGATGAGATTATTTGCTGCACTTGTCTGATAATGAAACAAACCAATTATAGAAAGGCAAAGTCTGTGCAAGTGTTATTTGTGAAGTTGTTCCTTGTTGGTGGCCTAGGATGATCTCTGCTGATACTTTATTTGCAGGGCTGGTTCTGCTTTGAAGATTTTGAAACCACAAATCATCACGGTGACAAATTCCTGCATATAAACGAAATCACAATTTGCATCGGTCGTCAGCCAGAGTTTCTCCACTTGTCATGATTGATAGTGAGGGCTTTTAACAGCATCTTTGAATTAAAGCTGCTGGTCTTTTGGCACCGGTTGTGTAGAATATCCCTGGAGATATGGCTAACTTCCAATCTGTGTATATTCCCCAAATGGCAAAGCCTTTATTTGGCTTCATTAGCATTACCATACTTGCTCTAGAAAGGATTGCTTCACTGCTGGCTTCACCTTTCCATGTGATATCAAGATTGTGTTATAGAAATTAAAAATGGAGGTTATTGAGTCATTTTTTTTCTTTTGTAGATGTAACTTGTCCACTGTCATACAGCAATGTGCTGAGGATGCAGGCTTGGTAGATAGGAATCTTGGTCTAACACATCAGTGTGACTTGCATTAGATTAGATTAGATCTAAATAATTAACCAGACATGTGAAAATTGGAAAGATAAACTGACATGGCTGTAATGTACAAATTGAAGGATTTTTAGAATCTAATTTGCATTAGACATACAAGTGACGACAGTACAGAGGTTTATACTAATAATCACTGAACTTTAAAGCCATTACATTCCCTAATGTACAAATTAAAAGTTATTTGGTTGCATGAGTCAATGTGGCATTTTTTCATTGCAATTGCTAGAGATGTGTTTTATTAGATCTCTGGATTTATTTAAAAAAACAAAAGTGAAACCCAAAGAAAGGAAATAACCCACATTTTTTTTTATCATCCTAAAACTCTAATTGGAAGTCGCGGAATACAGCCAGAAACCTATTGGGTGAAGGGGAAAAATTGATTTAAAAAGCTAATGAACACATACAGTATGATCTTATTGGTTGTTCACATTATGCTCCCACTGCAGCAAGGTCAGAGAATTTGGCACTCAGCCAAATCTCCATTCACTGCAGTGGGATGGGAAAGTCCTGCCAGCGTGAACAGTGGTAACATTCCAGCCATAGGGTAACTTCAGGTTTGAAGTAACTGATGTAAAGTCAAAATTCTCCAAATAACAAACCTCATGTTCATTAATTTTTATAATTAGTTCCCTCATTTTAATTCATAGTACTGATAACTTTTAGAACCAAAATTAGTACAGGCTTCAATGAATATTTAAAAAGGAGAAATTATATTAAAATAACAACAGTTCAGAGTCAGTTGACAGAAACGTTAGAGCTTACGGGTTCATGTGCATTTTAATATAAGCAACAGTGAAGATTTCATTTGTTATCTTTGTTGTAATATGCCTTAAAATGATGGCATCCCTTTAGAAGGAATCATTGTCGCATATCACGTTGTGTGTGTTACAATGATATCAAAGGCAACAATCGCTCATAAGTGACTAAGTAAACAGACTGCGAGTTCATTTATTAATTCTAGGCACGTGTATATATAATACACACACACACACACACACACACACACACACAGAAAGCTTGAGGACATTACAGCATGGCTGTACATATTATATTCAGTTCCAGACCAAAGTGAAACTGAAGCAGGATCACATAACACACTTCCAGTAAAGCGTTGGCATGCTGCTATTCCCTAAAGACATATTACAATGCTATCCACAGTATCTCAATCATGCCTCACATTGAAAAGGTCACATTCAGTGTGTGCAAAATTCATCAATGCATCACCAACTATCAATAGATGGTATTTGACATTTTTCAGCAAAACAGACTTTATGATACAAGAAATAAAGTCATAGAGGTATTCAGAATTACAAAATGTTAAAGGTCAACACATATCAGAGCTAAAAAATACCTAGACCACACCAGTTAATCAGATCAAATTGGCATCTGGGATCTTCCAAATCTGCATGATTCATTTACTCACTGTCATAACCAATTTTCAGAAGTAATGCCTGAACTAAAAAATAGCTGGGCATCTTGATCTCTCAAAAACTATTACAGTCAAATTAATAATCTAATAATACCTAAAAATAAATGTGTTGAATAGTATTTTGAATAAACAGACATTTAGATTCCTACATGTAATGGTTGGACAAATATTAAAACACAACTTATATAGGATTTCTAAACAAACCATTTAACTTTTCTTCAGTTCATTTGTTGCTATTTGCTTCTTCTCATCTGCATCCATTCTGTGCTTTTTTTTTTAAACTTATAGCCTTGACTATCCCAATGCTCTCCTGGCCAACTTTGCACCTTGTACCTTGCACCAAGTGAACTGAGCTCATCGAAAACTGTTTTAACTTGAATCAAGTCCCGTTCATCCACCACTTTTGTGCTCGCTGACCTATGTTGGTTCCCACTCTGGGAACGTAAAAATCAATGTAAAAATTATCATTCCTGTTTTCAAGTCTCTAAATTGCTCCATCCCTACAGTCATTGGAGTTCTTTGCTATCCCCCAATTTGGCCTCTTGTATTTTCATTGCTCCATCATGGGTGATTATACCTTCAATTATGAGGGCTCTAAACTCTGGAATTCCCTGCCTAGGTTTCCCTCCCTCTACCTCTTCTCCTTAAAACTCAACCCTTTGACAAAGCTTTGCTCAGCTGTCTTAATATCACCTAAGAGGGTTTGGGACAGGAATTTGTTGAATAACACTTAAGATAATGAACTTTACAACCTGGTAATTTTTTAAAATGCCTCCTTTAACTTAAGGTAAAATATTATGGTCTGAACAGGTAATGGTGAAACCATACTAAATATTTCAACTTGAGACAGACTTACGAGATTAGATTGAAGAAACTCAAGCAGAAATCTATTAAATGGAATAATAGTTTTCACACTTATACACAGTAAGTTACAGAAAAGACTCAGCTGCTTTTGAGACAGAGGAAGACAGATAAGGCAGCTCCTGCGATGGGGAAGCAGAAGGATTGTTTTACGTTAATAAGTGAGATGCTTGGGAGAGTTTGTTTTCCAAAAGAAAGGATAATACCAGATAGGAATTCTAGATATTTAAGAAACAATCCTGATAGGACTTGACGAAAATCAGATCTGGAAGAGCAAAGCAGAGGGGAAGAATTTTCAGAAGGATACTGCAAGTTTTGACATAATGTGGCAGAGAAAAATGAACCTACTGGGAAGTGGGAATCAGGTTTCTGTAATGCTGTATAACTGCGAGAAGCAGGTACATGGCAAAAAGGGACTGTAGGATGTATCAGTATCACGTTAGTTAATGCAAAAGAACCTCTTGTTCGTTTTTTTGTATTGGTAGCTGATTAAGTAATGTTTGATCTATGTTGATTTTAATTTGTTACAGTAAAAGTCCTAAAACATGACAACTTGTTAATTCCATGCTTGACAGGAAATCCAATCTTTATAGAAGTATTAGACTTGATGTGACTCAGTTAGACAACAAATTGTTAAAAACTGTTAAAGTGCTATATAAATGCACAGGCAATCCACAGATAGCATGGTATCATAATCACATTGTATGGCAACTGGAAAAACATTGAATTACATCGAATCACCAAGATTTAATTCAAAAGACAAATTATACCACTTATATACTGTCATATGAACATATGCTCAGGAATTTTTTTTAGGGAAGTTTAGAACATTGAATGTTACAGGAGATAATGCTGGCTCTCAAAAAGAATAATCTATTTCATTTAATTCCACTATCCTTTTTCCTTAAACTGTTGTTTGCCATCGAATGTCTCTATGTTTAATCTGTTAAACTATGAATTTTAGGAGCAGCTTGCAGTCCTCTTAATGGTTAAACATGAATCATTTTTGCACTGTGACACAGTACGTCCTTTATCCTGGCTCAGGTAATTCAAACAAAACTTTTCAGGTGCAAATTTCAGAATCAACCTTTGAAACCAAAGCCCCTATAATTAACGGTGTAACATATTTCAAGATATACATGATAAATGGGTTCAGTTACAAAATGAAAATTTTTCCCTTCGTCTTGTTACAATCACCAAAATGTATAATGAGTAAGTACCGCCAATAAACAAAAAACAGTAGCCAACTAAAATAGGAAAATGGAGTTTCTGCAGGTTTCACTCAAGATTAAAACCAACGCATCAACAGGGGAACACTAAAAGCAACAGAAAAGCATTAGTCCAGATTAAAACAAACATCCTAGCAATTAGAAGCAATTTCGCTGCTGCAGTAACAATACAGAGCTGCTTAATATGGACAAAATGGCATCAGTAATAAAAAAAATTTGCTAAGACAGATCCTGCACAAGGAACATATTTCTTAAAGACACACTATTGTCAGAGCATGATAAAAATATTCTACTTACCTGTCCCAGAGTGCATTCAAATTCTCCCAGGAAGTCATCATCCTGCAAGTCAATGGTTTTGTTGTCAATATCATAAATTCCAAACTTCAACTTCTGAACCTGCTCAAAGTAGTAATCCACCAGGAACTTCTTTGAGAATTTTGGGGCGAGGCAGTTTTTAACTCTTTCTGTGCGAGCAATCTAAAAAAAATAAATAAGCCTCAAGTTAATAAGCAAACAGAACAACACAAATGTATCCAGATACTGAGCACTATCAATCTAAAGCCAATTAGCACAAAGTACTTAACAAAAAGGTTGCTGATAAAGTAAACAAGGCATATCGCACTGAAAAAACAAGTGTTAACAATGCATACTATTATTAATTCACAAATCAGAAAACAAGTTTAGGGGTGAAGAGATACACTGCGAGTTAAGATTCTTCACCATCTGCTTGTTAATGTAAATGATTCCACCATTTACTTCAAACAAACAACACCTTGCCCTTAGTCTCCCAGTTATTTTTCAGGAATTTGCTGGACTTACCCATTAAATTTGCTGAAGAACAGACCTGAAAATTGCTTACATAATGACAACCCATTACTCTGGCCCAGAAAGGGAACATTTAACAATTCTAATTCCTATATGTAGTTGCTTTTGAAAGTTTGAAACTCCCAAATTTAAAATGTAATTTTTTTTAGTTTTTCTTTTCTTCCCTCTTCTTAAGGGATATGATTTTCTATTCTATTTATCTTTCTGCACTCAATCTGAATAATTCACCCGCCTTCTTTTTCATTCCTCTTACTTCCTGATCAATCCTTAAATCTTCCTGGTTAAAGAGATGTGCTGTTTGGACATGTTAATCAAGGTCCTAGCTAATACCATGGCGAGAGCAGCAAAGTTATCAGCTCACAATTTAGCTAAATTGGAACAGGGATTAAAAAAAAGCTGAGCTAAAATTTGGCCCTATACATTTTCGCATCAACAATACAAGAACACAGGGCAGAATTCTGCCAACCCACCTGTGGCAGGTTTGGTGTTGGGCAGACATGGAGAATCTAACCAGCAGCAAAAACTTAAACTTGCTGGCATAAAACCATGTTGCAATTCATCCAATGGCAGGTTGAGATGTGTCAGACTTCCATTTGCATTAATTTGCATCTCTGATTTGATTTATCATTGCCACCTGTATTAGTATACAGCAAAAAGTATTGTTTCTTGCACACTGCAAAGCATACTGTACATAGAGAAGAAAAAGAAAGGAGTTACAGTCATAGCTATGGTGTAGAGAAAGATCAACTTAATGCGAGTTAAGTCCATTCAAAAGTCTGATGGCATAGGACAGAAGCGGTTCTTGAGTTGGTTGATATGTGTCCTCAGACCTTTGTATCTTTTTCCCGATAGAAGGTGGTGGAAGAGAGTATGTACAGGGTACATGGGGTCCTTAATTATGCTGGCTGCATTTCTGAAACAGCAGGGAGTATAGACTGTCAATAGGTGGGAGGCTAGTTTGAGTGACAGATTGGGCTTTGCTCATGACCTTTGTAGTTTCTTGCAGTCTTGACAGAGCAGGAGCCACACCAAGCTGTGATACAATCAGAAATAATACCTTTTTTGATACGCAAAGGGAATTGGGCATATAGGTACACAAGTCACAAAGTGGCAATGCAGATGGAGAAGGTAGTCAAGAAGGCAAACAGCATGCTTGCCTGCATCAGCCAGGGTACTGAATTTAAAAATTGGCAAGTCATGTTGCAGCTTTATAGAATCTTAGTTCAGCCACATTTAGAATATAGTGTTCAATTCTGATCGCTACACTACCAGAAGAATGTCAAGATTTTAGAGAGGATACAGAAAAGATTTACGAGGATGTTGCCTGGTATGGAGGACATTAGCTATGGAGGAGAGGTTACAGAAACTTTGTTTGTTCTCACTGGAACGACAGAGATTGAAGAGAAACCTGATAGAAGTCTACAAGATTATGAGAGGCATGGACAGTGAATAGTCAGCAGCTTTTTCCCAGGATGGAAGAGTCAATTTCTCAGGGGCGTAAGTTTAAGGTGCGAGGTGCAAGGTGCAAGGTGCAAGGTTTAAAGGAGATGTACGAGGCAGGAGATGTACGAGGAGATGTACAAAGGCACCCTTTGTAGACAAAGGGTGATGGGTGTCTGGAATACATTGCTGGGGGAGGTAATGGAAGTGAATACAGTAGTGACTTTAAGAGGTGTCTTGACAAGCGCATGAATAGGATGGGAATAGAGGGATTTGGTCCCCAAAAGGATAGACAGTTTTAGTTAAGTCAGGCAGCATGGTTGGTGCAGGCTTGGAGGGCCAAAGAGCCTGATCTTGTGCTGAAATTTTCTTTGTTCTTTGTTTTGATCTTTCTATGGTGCACCTGTAAAGGTTGATGAGTGATCATGCCAAATTTCCTTAGTCCTCTGAGAAAGTAGAGATGTTGGTGGGTTTACTTAACTATCGTGTCAGCATGGACGGACTATGAAAGGTTGCTGATGATCTGGACACCTAAAAATTTGAAGCTCTCAACCATTTCTACATCATTCCCATTGATGTAGACAGAGGCATGTCCTCCACTACACTTCCTGAAGTCAATGACCATCTCCTTTGTTTTGCTGACATTAGAGGGAGATTATTTGTTATCACACTAGTTCACCAGATTCTTTATCTCTTTCCTGTACTGTGTCCCATCATTGTTTTAGATCTGACCCAGTACAGTGGTGCCTTCAGCAAACTTGAAAATCGAATTGGAGGGGAATTTGGCCACACGGTTATAGGTGTAAAAGTATAGTAAAGGGCTGAGGACACAGCATTTTGGGGCACTGGGGTTGAGGATGATTGTAGAGGAGTGCTGTTGTTTATTTTTACTGATGGCGGCCTGTGGATTAAAAAGTTCAGGATCCAGTTGCAGAGGGAGGAGCTGGAGTTTGGAAATGAGTTTCGTAGGAATAATGGTGTTGAAGGCTGAGCTGTAATCAATAAAGGTGGGTCGGACTTCCCACTGCCAGGTGGCATGCATTCAATTCCAGGCCAATTGCTTTCCGTGGATTGACCTTCAAGAATGCTACTCAGACATCTACAATAATGACCTCAGACACAATTTCATCTGAAGCTTCGGGATGGAGGGCGAAATGCTCATTAAACCATCTGCTCACTGGTGTTCCATCAGCCTCCCAATCTCGTATCACGTTGAGAGAATTCATGTCAGCATCAAGCCCGATTGTTAATGAATGGCATGCACAAAAATGTCTTCAGTTTGCCAGGGACTTTGAGGTGCGTGGAACAACTTTCTGCCATAGTGCTACACTGCACTGTACAGCACACTGCCAGGCTAACGAATTCCTGCTCCATCTCCATAACACAAAGAACCCTCCTTTGTCACCGTCTGCAGTCAGTACTGTGCCTTAGTTTAGGCAGTACAGGAATCTCTTTGCTATTGGTGGCACACACCAGTGTTAATCTGGACAGGATTATACTATGGTACTCATCCAGTCAATGCCACAAAATATCCAACATTTGATCAGGGATACAGTGCAGAGTGAGGTTAATACAGTGGGAATTGTGGCCTAATGAAGACAAAGGGAGCACTGAGGAAGGAGACCTGCATAAGGAGTGGGGAGGATGAGGTCTCACAATGGTACATAAAGGGGCAGGGAGGTGGGTGTGGATGACAAATAATGGAAGGCAGAGAGTTCAGGCATTCAAAGAAACACAGAATTTGTATCAGAGCACCAGATACAGGGTATTGCTAATTGATCTGTTGGAAATAAATTCTGGAACACTACACTGTCAGGAGGTTAAAGCTTCTGTGAGATAAGATGCCTGACCTACCCCATGAATAAAGAACACGATAGTGAGAGTAATACTTGTGGTTGTACAAGATGTACTTTGTTTGTGGTCAATTTATAATGAAATTTATCTTTTATTTAAGTATCATTTGCCTGCTAATTCATGTTTAATTTCTGATTCACGGTGAAGAAAAAAAACTACAAAAAGTGAAATCCTGTTGGCGATTTCTTAATTTTGAGTCATTTGGTAAAGCTGGTTATTTAGGTTTACAGATTCCCCACAGAAATTATAACATTTCAAAGAGGCAGCAGAGATATAACAACAGTATGGCTTCCATCTTTGCTGTCAGTTTCTATTATTCTGCGAGTCAACAGTTCCAAGTGAACAGGGCAGCAAGCTGGATGGTAAGAAGGTAGAGAAGGTAAAAGGGGAGTGATAGTGTTTGTAATTCCTGTTAACCAATCTTCCTACAGCAGGCAGTTAATGATAACATACAAAATTACATAGGAATTCCTCTCATTACTAGTAATATTTGTCTTGATGAACAGAGGGATCTTGGTGTGTATATGCATAGATCCCTGAAAGTAGGCAGTCAAGTCGAGAAGGTTGTTAAGAAGGCATATGGAGTCTTAGCTTTTATTGGTAGGGGGATTGAATTTCGGAGCCGCAACGTCATGTTGCAACTGTACAAAACTCTAGTGCGGCCGCACTTGGAGTATTGTGTGCAGCTCTGGTCCCCACATTATAAGAAAGATGTGGAGGCATTGGAGAGGGTACAGAGGAGGTTTACCAGGATGTTGCCTGGTATGGAGGGCAGGTCTTATGAAGAGAGGCTGAGGGATTTGAGGTTGTTTTCGTTAGAAAGGAGGCGGCTAAGAGGGGACCTAATCGAAACATATAAGATGATTAGAGGTTTAGATAGGGTGGACAGTGATAGCCTTTTTCCTAGGATGGAAAAAGCTAGCACGAGGGGACACAGCTTTAAATTAAGGGGTGATAGTTATAGGACGGATATCAGAGGTAGGTTCTTTACCCAAAGGGTGGTTCGGGAGTGGAATGCCCTGCCTGCAGCAGTTGTAGATGCGCCAAGTTTGGTGGCGTTTAAGAGGTTAGTTGATAAGTATATGGAAGAGAAGGGAATGGTTTAGTTTGGAGGGGCATTGCTTTTTATATTGGTCGGCGCAACATCGAAGGCCGAAGGGCCTGTTCTGTGCTGTAGTGTTCTATGTTCTATTTACAACATTACAACAAAAGGCAAACATTGGAATATTCTGATACATAAAATGGAAATAAGTTGAGGAAAAAGAAGAAAATTTTTTTTAAAGTTTATTTACCAGTATCACAAATAGGCTTACATTAACACTACAATGAAGTTACTATGAAAATTCGCTAGTCACCACAATCCAGCATTTGTTCGTGTACACTGAGGGGGAATTTAGCATGGTCAATATATATGCTAATATTAAGTACTGATCAAATTAGATCAAAGCATCTTGAACTAGATTAATATCAAAAGTAAACAGATGCTTCAAACAAAAAAAATCCATCGATTCATCAAGCTCTTGAAAAACCAATTTCACAACAATGTACATTGGACAGAACTCCTTACCTCAGTCCATTGATTCTCGCCAGTATTTATGAAGAACACACATAGTGGATCAGACTTGGAACCAACATCTTTATCTAATAAATTCTCACAGGAAATGCTCAGTTCAACTTTAGTTACACACTGTGCCATCTGTTAACTTGCCAAATGCTGAAGAATAATCTGTGGAACAATTAAGTAAACCGTCAATTTTTAAAATCAGGAATTAATGTGCATAAAATAGAATATTTATAGAAAATATGAATTGAATTAATTGGGGAAGAGATTTGTACATTCTCCTTGTGTTTGCGTGGGTTTCCTCCTGGTACTCTGATTTCCTCCCACTGTCCAAAGATGTGCAGGTTAGGTCAAATGGCCATGCTAAGAAATTGTCCCATAGTGTCCAGGGATGCGTAAGTTAGAGGTATAATATGAAGGGATATGGGGGCAGGACCTGGGTGGGATTGTATTCGGTGCAGACTCAATGGGCCGAAGAGTTTCTTTCTGCACCGTAGTGTTCTATGGTTCTATGAGATGGTGATGGAGTGGTAATGTCATTGCAATTGGAATTCAGAGGCCCAGACTAATGTGCTAGGACAAGTGTTCAAATCCCACCATCGCAACTGGTGGAACTTTAATTGAATTAATCATGTGGAATTGAAAAGCTAATATCAGCAGTGATAACAATCTGCCATCCCTACCTGGTCTGGCCTACGTTGTTGACTCCTAACTGTCCTCTAAAATGGTGATGGCAAGCCACTCGGTTCAAGGAAAATTCATTACAGGCAACAAATCCCAGCAACACCCTCATCAGGAGTGAGAATAAATGAAAAAGCTCTCTTGCCACTCGCCTCACATATTACCATGGCAGGAATGCAAACTGCTCAGTGACTCCCAATATTACACATTATATAGTAACTCATTGAAAGAAACTACGTAGCCTTGACTCAGCATGTTCCTGATCACCTGGCCATAGTTGAAAAACACTCAAGTGAATTCAGGAATAAGTTGCAAGTCTGTGGTATGGTGTTTGGATACCTCTCTTGTGCTACAAGATAGCATGATAGAATACTCAACTTACAACTAGGCATTATTTACAGGACTTGAACCTTGTCTTCATGCTTCAATGAATTTGAGATAAGTCAAACTGACATAGTGATATTCATTATTTAAAACTACCAGAAGTTCTTTGTGTACAATTTAGCAGTCAACAAAAGAATTCTGATAGATAGGAAAATGTACAAATTAAATGTTAAAAGCATGAATTCTAAAGGAAATTATTAATGATACATGCAAACTACGTAATAATTTTAGATATCAATTTGTCAATAGTTCAATTTAAAGTTCAGTTTACTTTGAATTTATGTTGACAAATATTGGAAGGTAACAGTCTCCATACAAGCTGTGTGTGTGTTTAGGATTCTGATTAATGCAGCACTATGAAAAGATTATTGTTGTAATTTAATCATGTTACTTTGTGAAACATATTACATGCAACAATGCAATTTCAGTCATCCATATACGATGTCCTTGGTTTACCTTTAAGTACCAGCATGTTTAATCAAGTGTTTAATAGCATGCAAGTAGTAATCATTTACTTCCAAATCAAATTAAGATAAAATAAACCAAACAAAAAGAACTCCTATCCTCTCCTCATTGATGTCTTTTGGAAAATTTATCCCAGGTCCATAATTTAGTTACATCAGGGAATTATTGCTGAAAGCTCAGCTTAAATGCATTTTTGTCCGGTTAAACCAATTTGAAGAATTGCAAAAGATAATTTACAGCAACCCAGAATAAATACAGTGCAATCACTTCTTATCAAATGAAAATATTGGACAAATGCTGATGATACATCTAGAATTGTCAAAGTAACTTCTTTATCTGTTATTTCTGAGAACTAAGACTACACCATATCAAGATGTTATGTTTGGATTTATCCAAATTCAATGTCAAGATTGCAATCCATCTGATTTTTTATAAGCAAGGCTAAGGCAATGATGTTATAATGTTAATAAGGAACAAAGAACAAAACAGCATGGGAAACAGGCCCTTCGGCCCAACGAGCCCGCACCGCCACCCCAATGTTTCCACCTCTACCCGTGAGCCCTGTCAATGTTTATAGATCTATGGATTAAAAACCAAATTGAGACAATTTAGGGAGAATTTGTTTTGCCAATTAGCCTAAGAGCACATTTTTGGGATGTGGGAGGAAACCAGAGCACCCGGAGAAAACCCATGCAAGCACGGGGAGAATGCATAAACTCCCACAGACACAGGCTCAAATCCATGTATCTGCACAGCACAGCGATAGTCACTGAGCTGTTGTGTTGCCCATCAAATGGTCCAGGTCAAGCATACACTAATGACGTGAAGCACTAGGATACTCGCGAAAAAAATCCAAGAGCAACCCTCTCATGACCGTGTATACGTGTGGACCAAAGAACCTTTAGGATAAAAACAAGTACATCAATATCATTACCTATTTACACACTTCCCAGGGACTCCCAAAGCTCATGATCCCTATTTTAAATCAGTTTTCTATACCCCTCCATTCCCATTCTGTTCATATGCCCATCTAAGTATTTCTTAAATAACTCCAGTGTGCCTGCCTCCACCACTTTACCTGGCAGCGCATTCCATACCCCCACCACCCTCTGTGTGAAAAAACTCCCTCTAGCATCCAAATTATATCTTACCCCCCTCACCCTAAGCCTGTGACCCCTTGTGCTATTCGAGCCCATCCTAGGAAAAAGCTTAACCCTGTTTACTCTATCTATACCCCTCATAATCTTGTACACCTCTACGAGATCTCCTCTAAGTCTACGTCTTTCTAAGGAAAACAGCCCAATTTGCCTAACCTCTCCTCGTAACTCAGACCTTCCATACCAGGCAGCATCCTGGTAAACCTCCTCTGCACTCTCTCCAAAGTCTCCATGTCTTCCCAGTAGTAATGCGACCAGAACTGAACGCAGTATTCCAAATGAGATTCAGCCAACATTTTATACAACTGCAAATTAAAGTACCAGCAAACTAAATGGTTTCACATTGCTTATGGTTTGTATAGCAAAAGGCATCAAGTTTAAAAAATTCATCACAAATGCAACTACAGCCTCTTATGGTCGCAGCCATTCATCACATTCCTTCGTTTTAGATAGAGAGCATGGGCAGAATTGAGATTTCCAACATTAACAATTTGCATTGTTATAGAACATAGAAAAACTACAGCACAAACAGGCCCTTTGGCCCACAAGTTGCACCGATCATATCCCTACCTACTAGACTTACCTATAATCCTCAATCCTATTAAGTCCCACATACTCATCCAGAAGTCTTTTAAAAGACCCTAACGAATTTGCCTCCACCACCACCAATAGCAGCCGATTCCACTCACCCACCACCCTCAGTGAAAAACTTACCCTTGGCATCTATAGATGGTGCTATATTTATAGCATCTTCAATGTAGCAAAGCACACCAAAAGCTAGGGCAATGAGGCTTAAAGGTGGGAGATCGAGATAGAGGAGCAGAGGTGTTTAGTGGGGAATTCTAAAGCTTATAGGATTTGAAGAGTTAAAGTATAGCTACTGATAGGGTGAGGGATGTCAGAGATGCAAAACAGGACTGGATTCTCAGAGGGTTAGAGGAGGCTATACAGAGATTTTTTTTTAATTACGCATAGGAGGACATGGGCCTTGCCCATCCCCAGTTGCCCTTTAAACTGAAAGGCTTGCCAGGCCATTTCAGAAGACAGTTGAGAGTCAACCATATTGCTGCGGTTCTGGAGTTTGCACAGTAAGAAGTTCACAACACCAAGTTAAAATCCAACAGATTTATTTGATAGTAAACACCACAAGCTTTCGGAATGCTGTTTCTTCGTCAGGTGAGTGGAGAGTTCTGGAGTTTGAACAGAGGTATGAAAAGTATAAATCTGAGGCATCGCTAGGCTGGAAGTTTACAAGTAAGTGACCAATAGTTGATAGGTGCATATTAGAATACAAATAGCAAAGTTTTAGATGAGCTTAAATTACTGGACGGCTAATATGGAAGGCTTGGCCTGCAAGAATATAGAAATAGTTGAATCTGAAGGCAAAAGTGTATATGAAGATTTCAGCAATAGTTAGACTAATATTAAGGGAGGTAGAAGTTGGTAAGGATATGGGGCTGGAAGCAGAGATTAGAGTCCAAAAGGATATTGGTATTGTGAAGAATTTGATTCAGCCTCAGAAAGTGGATAGGGAAAGGTATGAAATTCGTGCTGTGGGAGTGGAATTGATGGTGAAGCTGAAACAATAGCTTTGTTCTTCCAAATATTTAACCAGGGGAAATTTCTGTTCATCCAATATGCGGTGTAACAAATATAAGTGGTGGGGAAGTCAAGAGATATAGGGCTCCACTTTACTAACAAGTTGCCCCTTTCTTCGGGCACAAAAACTTTGCGTGAGGTGGTGTTGGGGGCTCCACTGCCACTCTGCCCAGGATCAGTGAGGGGGAACGGGGTGTCTGCTGCCACTCTGCCTGGAATCACTGGGGAGAGAGGAGAGAAGGAAGAGGATGGGCCCGCGATTAGTTTGCATGGCTGAGGGGGATAAGGGACTCAGTCATTTCATTGTGGCAAAGTCCACGGCTGGAGGAGGAAACATTATTCAGCCCAGGAGCTATGTGGCAAGGGAGCCGTGTTCTATCATTCTTTTTCTGCGCATGCACAGTTAGAAGCATCGATTGGAGCTGCAGGATTTTGGGTGCATCAAGCCCCGCCCACAGGCTTCTGTAGCATGATTCAGAATTGCTTTTATTTTTTTCAGGCAGAGTTCGTATGGGGGCGCTGAAGAAAAGGTCTTAAAGTGTGATCTGAAATACTCCCCGATTCAAGTCTGCCCAGCACGTAGAATCAAAATAGTGAAATAGGGCCCGTAATGTTGAGCTAGATCTTGATGCTATCAGCATACATGTGGAATCTGATGCTGTGCTTTTGCATAACTTTACTGAGAAGGAATATGTAAATACAAAATTGGAAGGGTCTCAAGGTTAGATCCCTGGAATATTTCAAAGGCAACTATACAGGAAAACATCAGAACAAGGAGCAGGAGCTGGCAATTCAGCTCCTTGCACCTGATCCACCATTCAATATAATCATGACTGATCACATCTCGGCTTCATCTCCTGCCCACTCCCCATTACCCTTCCTCTCACTACTTATTAAATATCTATTTCCCTCTTAAATTTGTTTAGTGTTCCAGCATCCACTGCATTTTGGGATAAAAAAATTTGACAGATTCATGACCTTTTCTGTGAAGTAATCCTCCTTATTTGTTTCAAATCTGCCACCCTTTAACCTAAAATTATGGCCTTGCATTCTTGACTGTCTAACATCCATCCTGTCAATCCCCTTTGAAATCTTATATATCTCATAGAAGTGTGTAAGAGCCTCCACTGTAGGAGATTCTCTGGTTACCTGGATTGCTCAGACTAGGAGCCAAGTGAAGGAAGTCTCCCTCCGTTGAGCAGTGGCAAGGAATGGTCTTCTAAATTGTCTCAGTGACCGCAGACAAACAAGAAACACGAGAAGATGCATTATGTCTGTTTCAGGGATGGAAACATGGAGTTATAGAAAAGGTGGGCACAGATTTGGAGGCAACATGTTCAAAGACCTAAGAGAAATTGATAGTTGGGGAACAGGATGCTAGTTTGCCAGGACTGAGTAGACTACAGCTATACTCATTGGAATTTAGAAGAATGAGGGGAGATCTTATAGAAACATAAGCTTATGAAGGGAATAGATAAGATAGAAGCAAGGAAATTGTTTCCACTGGCACTTGAAACCAGAACTAAGGGGCCTCAAAATAAGGGGGAACAGATTTAGAACTGAGTTGAGAAGGAACTTCTTCACACAAAGGGTTGTGAATCTGTGGAATTTCCTGCCCAGTGAAGCAGTTGAAGCTACCTTATTGAATGTTTTTAAGGCAAGGATAGATAAATTTTTGAACAGAAAAGAATTAAAGCGGGTAAGTGGAGTTGAGTCCACAAAAAGATCAGTCATGATCTTATTGAATGGTGGAGCAGGCTCAAGGGGCCAAATAGCCTATTCCTGCTCCTAGTTCTTACACTCTTATAAGGACAGAAGGGACAACTATAAACAAAATGTATATTAAGTGGGTAACGAAACCAAATTATATTTGAAGTTGTTCGAATGAAATATAATTATGGCACACTAACATGAGACAGAACGCTTTAATTATACCATCTCTGTTTACATTACTCTGTATAATTCATATTTTGACAACATAAAAAGGCTACTATTTTGCTACCCAGACTGAGACAAGCCAATTATTTTCCCACTCCTACTAATTACATTATTATGGTTTAAACAACTTGTTTCACAAGAGTCAAATCTATTTCAAACACTTTTTCAGGGCAATGTATACAACCTTGTCACATCCCAAGAACAAATAAATTTAATGATGGCAACAACATAAAAACAATGAACTAATAGAATATCCATTGTTTGCTATCTCCAAACTGATGTTTGACAGGACAAAGTAATGATGTTTTGCCATTGGTTTGCACTATGCAACTTACTGTGATAACGCAACCTCAAGATTCTAGATTGTGTACATTTAAGTAATGATTAATTTGCAAATCTAATTACTTAAAACCAGAAAGTTTAGTAATGTGATTTTTAATAGGGTTTTCCTGATTGGGGGTCACACAGTTCATTTTTGTTTGCAGCATATTTGATTGTCAGATCTTTAATTCCACATAATAGTCTCTTTTTACTGGTTTTGAAGATGCCATGGAATGAAGATTTTATAATTGATGCAACTGATTATAGCTTGATCACTTGCCAGATTGTCATTGATTATTCAATGAGTATTCTTTATCCAATCATTTCCTGCCAAATGTATCTGCATTCTTGACTGCTGATAGGCTCAACACCTTGCTACATGCATAGAAGTTAAGTAATCATTTTCCACCAAAAGAGAATATGCTGGAAAATCTCAGCAGGTCTGGCAGCATCTGTTAGAAAGAAAACAGCTGACTTTGAGTCCAGACAACCTTTTGTCAAAGCTTTGATTTTCTAGCATTTTCTCTTTTGGTTTCAGAGTCCAACATCTGCAGTAATTTGCTTTTATCTCGTGAGTAGTCATTTTCTTTTCCCCTACTTGTAATATCCTGAGCTTTAATGTATCCTCAGCTCTATTGTATTAATGGGAGGATGCAGTCACTAAAGACAAATTTAAATAAGCACAAATCTTCCAATATTGCAATGATTGAGAAGACTTGGTTAATGCAAATGCATGACTCGTATCACCCTTTATTGCAGTTATAAATCTTTCTAAAAAATACCTTCTCCATACATCACACAGAAAATTAGGACTGTCTGATAAAAGATGCATTTATGGTTAGGTAGTCTAGATTTAATCAGCAAAAGTCAAAGAACTACTACACATAATCTCATAGGTATTTTGAGAATCTGTTTTCTGGCTATTAAAATCTATTTCTTGTTTAGAACTTCTAATGTGTACAAATGGTGTGCTAAATGAAAAGATGCTGAACTAAAATATATAAGAGGGAGTTAAATTCCTGACCTATGATTTTTAAATTCTTCTTCTTAGGTGGTCCCTTGAGTTGAGCATTTGTTTCCAATCTGGTTCAACAGGTTCTGAAATGGTTGATAAGTCCAATGGATGATCTTTAGTCTCTGCTATGCGAGCAGTAGATGGTGCTTGTTGAATTGGGCAAGATGAGGTATTTGGAGGTTTGCACACCCTTTCTGACACTTTGCTCAGCATGCTCCCAAAATCTTGATTTGTTCAGTACCTTCCTGAATTAAACTTTTTCTATTTTGGTGGGCCTCAAGCCAGGAGCCCTATGTATCAGGGGAATGTTTAATCCCTTCAAGGAGATCCCTAAAGTGCTTTCATCGTCCTCCCAGTAGCTGTGACTGAGTTCCAAGTAGAGCAGGTTCTTTGGGAATCGGGTATCAGACATACGAGCACCATGCCCTGCCTAACAAAGCTGGTTTTGAGTGATTAGTGCCTCAATACTGGGTGTGTTAGCTTGGGAGAGGGTGCTGTTTTTGGATCACTTGCCATGGATTTGGGAGGATTTTATACTGTTGATGATATTTCTCCAGTGTTTGGAGGTGCCTGCTATAGCTTGCCCAGTCTCTAAAACATGCATAAGCGTTGGGATCACCATTGTCAGTAAACCAGTAACTTTGTCTCATTTTTGAAATCATGGTCCTTAAATGTCCTGTTGCTCTGTCAGCTGAAGCCTGAGCTGGCACATTGGAGGCAATAATAAATTTTGTCAAGAGGTGTTTGCTCATGTATGGAAAATGATCCACAAATTCCAGGATCTTATTGTTAATCTTTACTGATCTGAGTAAGGGTGGTACTGAGGTAGGGGATGGCAGTAGAGTAGGAGGTGGCAGGAAGAGGACTTTAAACTTTCTGGGTGTTTTGTGAAACACCCATTTTCAAGTTTCTAAGAAGAAATCAGCAGTGTTCCTGCAGCTCAGTTTCCAAGTGAGTGTTTGCACATTTGCACACTGAATCTCAGCAACTGAGGTTGAGGCAGTTTTGGTTTTAGACTCAGGGTGGTTTAAATTGAACAGTTTACTGTTCATCCTGTAGGTTATCTCTAGCTTGTAAGTAATTTGATAGAGGTGAAGTTGCAATGAGAACAATGGAGAATCAGTAAGGATAGATAACAACACCTCCTCGACAATCATCCTCAACATTGGTGCTCGACAAGGCTGTGTTCTCAGCCCCCTATGAAATTCTTTATACAACTAAGACTCCATGCCCAAATTTCCCTCCAACTCTATTTTCAAGTTTGCTGACGACATCATTGTAGCGGGTCAGATCTCAAACAATGAGACTGAGTACAGGAATGAGAGAGAACTGTTCTTGAAATTTGAGAATGTCCCCAGAAAGGGGATGGTGCACCGTTCCCAAAGATACTGCTGATAAGTGGAGCGGATAGTGCAAGCCCCTATTCCATCTCCCTGCTTCAAAAATCAATTTAATTTATGGTCCCCAGATAAGGGATGTAATCTGGTGAACAGGTGCAGCAACAATAATCTCTCCCTCAATGTCAACGATAGGCAAGAGATTGTCATCGACTTCAGAAAGCGTAAAAGAGAACATGCCCCTATCTACATCAATGAGGATGAAGCAGAAAGGATCGAGAGCTTCAGGTATCCAGATCACCAACAACCTGCGCTGGTTCCCCCCATGCTGACAGTATAGTTAAGATAGCCCACCAATGCCTCTATGTTCTCAGAACATTAAGGATATTTGACATGTCAGTTACCACTCTCATCAATTTTTACAGATGCCCCATAGAAAGCATTCTTTCTGGTTGCATTATAGCTTGGTATGGCTCCTGCTCTGCCCAAGACAGCAAGCAATTACAAAAAGTCATGAATATGGCCCAATCCATTACGCAAACCAGCCTCCCAACCATTGACTCCGTCTATACTTCCCATGGCATACGTAAAGCAGCCAGCATAACTAAGGAGCCCACACACCTAGGACGTTCTCTCTTCTGTTGGGAAAATGATACAAAAGTCAGAGTCATGTACCAACTGACGTAAGCACAGATTCTTCCCTGCTGCCATCAGACTTTTGAACAGACCTACCTTGCATTAAATTAATTTTCTCTACACCCTATGATTGTAACACTACATACTGCACTCTACGAATGGAATGCTTTGTCTGTATAGCGTTAAAGAAACAATATTTTTCACTATATGCTAATACATGTGACAATAATTACTCAAATAAAAGAGCTGGTGCAATGAAACAACCTGGTTTAACTCCAGTTTTCACTGAGCTAAGGTTTGTGGTGATTCCACTATGAGGATCATGGTTTGTACGTCACTGTGGACTATGAAGAAGATGCCTACAAATTTCAGAATGCAGCCAAATAGAGCAGGATACTACATAATATTTCACAGTTCTGCTCCCTAACATCTAGGGACTTGTGCCCAAAACTGGGCAAACCGTCCCACAGACTAAGCAGACGCCTGACATAGTCATGTGCACTGAGTCATATCTTACATCCAAGGTCCCAGCAATGAACATCGTCATTCCCTCGATACGTCTTCTCCACTGGCATAACAGACCACCTGGTATTGCAGTAGAGTGGAATGCAGTCACAAGGGAATGGCCCTGAGAAATGTGATGGCACTGGGGCAAAGGTATACAGTTTTTGGCTTGGCATGGCCAAAAAGCAAAAATTGTTTTTGGAATTGGGTTTTTAAGGGCATTTATTAGGTTGTGTCTGACCACAATTTGACATGGAAAAGTTTTTGAAGAGAATGAAGAATCCCATTTTGATTCAGATGTAGCCGAAACAGCAGAACCTCAGGTGGCAAAAGGCAATCTGTGCACACACAGTACAACAACAGCTACTTGTTCTTTTGATTCTCAAGGGCTAGTGACACCTCTTATCCTGTCCCAAATTGCCAGATTTGCAGGGAGAAACTCTCAAGCACTGCATTAGTACGAACTAAATTGAAGCATCACTTCAATACAAAACACTGTTCACTCTCCAGCAAGGTCATACCCCTTGCCTCAAGCCTCTGAGAGAACCAAACATAAAGCAAAATCAATGAATGATGGAGTGTGTGCGAGTTTCAGATAACGTGCAGGATACACTACCCCCAATTCCATGCGCATGTTAATCTCTTTTGTGGAACTTTGTAGAAAGCCTTCTGAAAGCCCAAATAGACCTCATCCATTGCACCCTCGTAATAGATTTGTCAAACGTGCTTTCCCTTTTGTAAAATCTGTGCTAACTCTGCCATTGTTTATCATCAATATAATTTCCATTAAAAGTAGTTGAAGCTGTGCCCACAAACCTTTTGAAAACGAACTAGACAAACATCGTCATTATTGGGACCGAAATTTTGCATCGGATGAAACAGTCAGATATTCAAGTGAAGATTAATTTCTACAACACAACAGGAAATTCAATCAGATACAAATAATAGATTATAATTCAACCTCCTTATTAATGCAATTTTAAAACGATTGCACATCGTTGCAAGTTTTTAAAAACTGTCCCAAATAAGCAATTCCACAGTGGTCCAAACAGGCGGCCGACCACCTTCTCCGGGCGTGGGTATAAACTTGACAGTAACGCCCACATCCCAAAAATGAATGAGGAATAATTCACAAACATCCCGGAACACACTCAAGCGATTCGACGACGCAAATGAGCGTATTGCACTTACAACAGAATGCAATATTCTCATCACAAACTCATTACATCAGATACAAACATCTGCCAGTCTACGAAAAAGCTTAGCAACCGACTGCGGCAAACATTTAACACGAATCCAACAGCTTCTTCTTTTGACTGTTTCTGAAATTAAACTGCATAATGCTAGCCAGCTTGCCTCACATTAGCCTGCTCCCTGGCAAGATACACAACAATTGAGTATTTATGTAACTAACTTCCTTCGTGCAGCCTTAACTAATAAATGAGAATATGAATTATGCAGCCATTTCTCCCTAATGCGTGTGATTATCTGTTCAGCGTTCTTCTTCAACACTGACTACACCCTAGCAAGACGCGCACACTGAACGTTGCATTAAACAAGACATCCTCACAGTATCACCACTTTTAACAGTAAACCACCAACAGAAAAGTAAAAGTCCTACTTTTTCCGGAAATAAGGCACCGAGGAAATGACACTTACTTAAATGACAGGTAAAGAGGCGAACAGGATTGTAAATGGTTTACACTAATGTCACTACCGCTTCATTCAGTACTTCCTGTGACACGAGAGACAATTCCCACCCCACTGCAGACAGACACAAGAGGCTGGAAACGCTAGCTGTGAATCGGGAGTCAGACTTCAGAGTGTATGACTAGTGAGTCACCACCCAGAGAGACCCTCCTTCAACAACACATTTCAGAAACGGAGTTAAGATTAAAAAATCCCACAGCACACATACTGAAAATTCCAAATGAACATTCAAAGTTCACTCCCCTTCCCGGACACCTTCAAGGGCGGTGCCTCTTCCCAAAAGACCAAACCTTCCTTGCACTCTGAACCAACACTGATTTTTTTTTCTCATCAACAGCCAACAATAACTGAAACCTGGCTGCACTGGTTGTGGTTGTGGGTGGAGCAAAGTAGAAAGCTGTTAAACTGGAGAAATTGGGTGTGGTTTATGTTGAAGAATATTACGAATTGAGTGAAACGATATTTAAACGTGAAGTTGAGTGAGGCGCACCAAAATATGCTGCAATTGAAGTGAGAAATGAGCGAATGTTGGTCTATGTCAGCTATAAGCATCTGAAACAGAAAATAAACCTTCCACCGTCCTGGACACTCTGGATCATTGACTTTGATTAGATTTATTATTTGTCACATTAATAGCATAAAATGGAAAGTATTGTTTCTTGCGCACAATACAGACAAAGCATACCATTCATAGAAAAGAAATGAGAGGATGCAGAATGTAGTGTTACAGTTATAGCTAGAGTGTGGAGAAAGATCAATTTAATGTAAGGTAACCATTAGATTCTTTCCTTTTGCAAAAATATACTTTATTCATGTAAAATCTGAAAAATACATAAAGCATTTCCAATTATTACAACAGTAAAAGTCAAAGATATTTACATATTCTCCTGAGATCAAAATTCACATTGAATTCAGTTTGAGAACATTATATAAATTTCAATATTTTCATAGAAACAAAGAACATAGGAGCAGAAGGAGGTCATTTGGCCCTTCAAGCATTCTCCACCATTCATCACAATCATGGCTGATCATCCAATTTCATAGTCTAATCCTGCTTTGTCCCCATAACCTTTGATCCTATTCACCCCAAGTGCTATGTTCCTTGAGTCTAATATTCTTCACAAACTATATACATTGGTTATGTTGCACTCTGCAATACTTAATAAAGTTACACATGCTGAGAATTATACACAGTCTGAGGGTTTTACTTGATTATCAGGCCCTTGGTCTACATTGGCTGAAAGGCCTTATATCCTTTTTTATTCATTCCAGGGACATGGGTGTTGCTGGCTGGACAGCATTTATTGACCATCCCTACTTGCCCTTTGAGACAGTTGAGAGTCAACCACATTACTGTGGCTCTGGAGTTGCTTGTAGGCCAGGCCAGGTAAGGTCAGCAGATTCCCTTCCCTAAAGGACCAGATGGGTTTTTCCAACAATCGACAATGGTTTCATGGTCATCAGTAGATTCTTACTTCCAGATATTTTTAATTGAATTCAAATTCCACCATTTGCCCTGGCTGGAATAGAACCTGGGCCTCCAGTGCATTAGCTAAGTTTCTGAATTAATAGTCTAACGATAATACCACTGTCTCCTGTGCCTTGGCAGCAGTTGCCCGCACGTGTATGCCTCAGTACATAATCCTGGACTTTGGCATGTGCCATCTGCAACATTCAACTCTTTGCAGTGGAAGGCCAACAAGTTTTGGGCAGACCAAAGAGTGTCTTTCACCAAATTGATGACCTTCCAACAGCAATTGATATTTGTGTCAGTGTGCATTCCTGGGAAGAGTTTGTAGAGAGTCCTATGTTATGGGGCTGCTCAGGATGACCTTGACAAATATCACTGCATTTTCCTCTCCAGATCTTATCTGCAAGGTATATTTTACAAGGAGGTGCTTGGCTGTGTCTCCTTCCCTGACTTCAAAGTGCTCATTGGTGTCAGTGGATGTCTGCACTTAGTCTTTGAGTGCCTGAGCTAAGGAGGTTGGTCTTTAAGATATCTGTGGGCTAAGTCAGTTATCACTAGGTACACTTTGTCTTTCTTGGGGTGTCTTGTGAATGAATTCATTTGACACTAAGTGCTTTCAGACTAATCTCAGGGTCCCTGGAAATTAATTTAATTTGCATTGCTTCCCCAGGCATCTGAGAATTCATGAAGTCCGCCCTGGGGATTGCTGCGTTACTTCATTCTATATTACATGCTCTCAGATTGATTGCTGGGTACTTGGTGGTTAATGCTGTTAGGAAAACAAAGGTAGTTTTTGGGGATTTATGTCTGCATTGTAAACATTAGAAATTAGATATAGTTTTAGGTGGGTTTAATTTAATATTTCTCTGACTGGAGGGGACCTATAGTTAGATGCATGCTGGATGAAGGGGCTTGTGTGTGCAGGGACTGGTAAAGTTTGAACTGTGTTTCTATTGTGCGTAGAGAGCCACTATGTGAAGACTAAACAAATAAGCCAGCAAAGATATGCAGTGTTGCTTAGCAACTGGAGGTCCTCGTAAGGTAAAACACTTTTACATTTTAACTTAACTAATTTGAGAACAATTGGAGCCAGACCACTTAGCAATGAAGAACTCTTAACTCTGCTAGTAAAAACTGGCAGTACAAGAGAATTGCAATGACACAATTTTCCTCAAGAAGAAGTTACAGTCCAGATAACGAGGAAGTTGGGACAGAAAGAGTTTCATAAGAAGGATGGAGTTAAACAGAACAGAGGAAACTGGAAACAAGAACAGATCACTGTTCAGTAAAGTCACAGAGAGTTGAAAAGGCGTTGGATTGTGAAAGGCCAGAAAGATATCTGCAGTGTTGTTAAGGTTTGTGAGGCATTACTGCATTCTGTGAAAATTTTTTTAACTTGGCAAAACAGTATTGGCTGCGTGTCAATGTTGTGTAGCAGTGGGAAGTAAATCGCAACAAAGGGATCCTGACAGAGTTTGGTGTAAAATCCTGGACTGGATTTCCTGATAAATGTGGAACAGAAGCAGGATTCAGAAGAGTCTTTGGGAAAACCAGGGCTGGATTTTCAAATGCAAACCACTATGGAAAGCAGATTATGAGAGATTTTTAAAGCATATTTTGGGAGGTTAATTGGAAACTCTTACGTGACAATCATCTGGGTGAATTCGGAATAGAAATCCACAGACATTAACTTGGGTGTAGCCACGAGTATGTATTTTGCCACAGCCAATTGCTTTGCCTTAAGAAGGACTTTGTGCGTCAACTGGACCATTGTAGCTTCAACTGCACTTCTTAATCTGTATTAATCTTAAAAACTGTTTGCAATTGTTAAATTGGGGAGGGGGGTAAAGGAGTATTGCATTATAACCCAAGTGCTCATGTTTAACAAATGTATTTTTCTTGTTATTAAAATAAATCAGTTCTTCCATGTTTGATTAAAAAAAAGTAAAATTTACAATTTTTGAGCCAGGGTACCATTCTGGAATTTTCCTGTTCAATTATGACAACAAATGGATCATAACAATGTAGATTTGGTTAACCTGTGGCATCTGTAACTCAGAGAATGGTTAGTATACTCGTACCATTCCTGGATTAAATCTGGACTGAACGATCTGGATCTGATCCTGGATGAAATCAGGACTGGGAACTCTGGGTTTGATCCTGGATTAAATCAGGACTGTATACTCTGAGCCTCATTCTGGATTAAATCAGGACTGGGTGCTCGGGGTTTGATCTTAGATTAAATCTGAACTCGGCACTCTGAGTCTGATCCTGGATTAAATCAGGATGGGGTGCTCTAAATCTAATCCTTGATTAAATCAGGACTGGGTGATTGGGGTCTGATCCTGGATTAAGTCACAAATGAATGCTCCGGGTCTGACCCTGGATTAAATCAAGATTGCATGCTTGAGATCTGATCCTGGATTAGGTCAGGACTGGGTGCTCTCATCTCATACTGGATTAAGTCATGACTGAATGCTGTGGATTTGATCCTGGATTAAATCAGGTGCTCTGGGTGTAATCCTGGATTAAATCAGGACTGTGTGCTCTGGACCTGATCCTGGATTAGGTCAGGATTGGGTGCTCTGGGTTTAATCCTGGATTAAATCAGGACTGGGTGCTCTGTGTCTGATCCTGGATTAGATCAGGACTGGGTGCTCTGTGTCTGATCCTGGATTAGATCAGGACTGGGTGCTCTGTGTCTGATCCTGGATTTGGTAAGGTCTGGGTGCTCTGGGTTTAATCCTGGATTAGGTAAGGACTGGGTGTTATCGCACTGACCGCTAGGTGTCAGCCGAGGCTGCGCTGACTGCCGGGCGGCGGAGCGGCGCGGAGGGAGAATGGCGGCTGTTGGCGGATCTGCCTTCAGTCGGTTCGTGTTAAAAGCTGCAGCAATCGGGCGGAACTGGAACTTCCGATTGAAGCCGTGTAGTTTTGGGGTTGGGGTGAGAGCGCAGGTGGGTGGCGGCTCGGATGTGTTATATCTGTATTTGAACCGCTTCCTGTCCCGCTGGAAGCCCCAGGTGGCCGGAGTGCGCAGGCGCAGTGTCCCATTCCCAGCCTGTGGGTTTTGTTAAACAGAGAATGTAGGTTCCAGTTTAACCCCTGGTGCTGAGATATCTTCCCTCTTACCCAGTCTAATTAACCCCTGGTGCTGACATATCTTCCCTCTTACCCAGTCTAATTAATCCCTGGTGCTGAGATATCTTCCCTCTTACCCAGTCTAATTAATCCCTGGTGCTGAGATATCTTCCCTCTTACCCAGTCTAATTAACCCCTGGTGCTGAGATATCTTCCCTCTTACCCAGTCTAATTAACCCCTGGTGCTGAGATATCTTCCCTCTTACCAGTCTAATTAACCCTGGTGCTGAGATATCTCCCTTTATCCAGTCTAATTAACCCTGGTGCTGAGATATCTTCCCTCTTATCCAGTCTAATTAACCCCTGGTGCTGAGATATCTTCCCTCTTACCCAGTCTAATTAACCCCTGGTGCTGAGATATCTTCCCTCTTACCCAGTCTAATTAACCCCTGGTGCTGAGATATCTTCCCTCTTACCCAGTCTAATTAACCCCTGGTGCTGAGATATCTTCCCTCTTACCCAGTCTAATTAACCCCTGGTGCTGAGATATCTTCCCTCTTACCCAGTCTAATTAACCCCTGGTGCTGAGATATCTTCCCTCTTACCCAGTCTAATTAATCCCTGGTGCTGAGATATCTTCCCTCTTACCCAGTCTAATTAATCCCTGGTGCTGAGATATCTTCCCTCTTACCCAGTCTAATTAACCCCTGGTGCTGAGATATCTTCCCCCTTACCCAGTCTAATTAACCTCTGGTGCTGAGATATCTCCCCCTTACCCAGTCTAATTAACCCCTGGTGCTGAGATATCTCCCCCTTACCCAGTCTAATTAACCTCTGGTGCTGAGATATCTCCCCCTTACCCAGTCTAATTAACTTCTGGTGCTGAGATATCTCCCCCTTACCCAGTCTAATTAACCTCTGGTGCTGAGATATCTTCCCCCTTACCCAGTCTAATTAACCTCTGGTGCTGAGATATCTTCCCTCTTACCCAGTCTAATTAACCCCTGGTGCTGAGATATCTTCCCTCTTACCCAGTCTAATTAACCCCTGGTGCTGAGATATCTTCCCTCTTACCCAGTCTAATTAACCCCTGGTGCTGAGATATCTTCCCTCTTACCCAGTCTAATTAATCCCTGGTGCTGAGATATCTTCCCTCTTACCCAGTCTAATTAATCCCTGGTGCTGAGATATCTTCCCTCTTACCCAGTCTAATTAATCCCTGGTGCTGAGATATCTTCCCTCTTACCCAGTCTAATTAACCCCTGGTGCTGAGATATCTTCCCTCTTACCCAGTCTAATTAACCTCTGGTGCTGAGATATCTCCCCCTTACCCAGTCTAATTAACCCCTGGTGCTGAGATATCTCCCCCTTACCCAGTCTAATTAACCCCTGGTGCTGAGATATCTCCCCCTTACCCAGTCTAATTAACCTCTGGTGCTGAGATATCTCCCCCTTACCCAGTCTAATTAACTTCTGGTGCTGAGATATCTCCCCCTTACCCAGTCTAATTAACCTCTGGTGCTGAGATATCTTCCCTCTTACCCAGTCTAATTAATCCCTGCTGCTGAGATATCTTCTCTCTTACCCAGTCTAATTAACCCCTGCTGCTGAGATATCTTCTCTCTTACCCAGTCTAATTAACCCCTGGTGCTGCGATATCTTCTCTCTTACCCAGTCTAATTAACCCCTGGTGCTGCGATATCTTCTCTCTTACCCAGTCTAATTAACCCCTGGTGCTGCGATATCTTCCCTCTTACCCAGTCTAATTAACCCCTGGTGCTGAGACATCTTCCCTCTTATCCAGTCTAATTAACCCCTGGTGCTGAGATATCTTCCCTCTTATCCAGTCTAATTAACCCCTGGTGCTGAGATATCTTCCTCTTATCCAGTCTAATTAACCTCTGGTGCTGAGATATCTTCCCTCTTATCCAGTCTAATTAACCCCTGGTGCTGAGATATCTTCCCCCTTACCCAGTCTAATTAATCCCTGCTGCTGAGACATCTTCCCTCTTACCCAGTCTAATTAACCCCTGGTGCTGAGATACTTCCCTCTTACCCAGTCTAATTAACCCCTGGTGCTGAGATATCTTCCCTCTTACCCAGTCTAATTAACCCCTGGTGCTGAGACATCTTCCCCCTTACCCAGTCTAATTAATCCCTGCTGCTGAGACATCTTCCCTCTTACCCAGTCTAATTAACCCCTGGTGCTGAGAACTTCCCTCTTACCCAGTCTAATTAACCCCTGGTGCTGAGATATCTTCCCTCTTACCCAGTCTAATTAACCCCTGGTGCTGAGATATCTTCCCCCTTACCCAGTCTAATTAATCCCTGCTGCTGAGACATCTTCCCTCTTACCCAGTCTAATTAACCCCTGGTGCTGAGATACTTCCCTCTTACCCAGTCTAATTAACCCCTGGTGCTGAGATATCTTCCCTCTTACCCAGTCTAATTAACCCCTGGTGCTGAGATATCTTCCCTCTTACCCAGTCTAATTAACCTCTGGTGCTGAGTTATCTTCCCTCTTACCCAGTCTAATTAACCCTTGGTGGTTAGGTATCTTCCCTCTTATCCAGTCTTTTTAACTCTTGGTACTGAGGTATCTCCCTCTTACCCAGTCTAATTAACCTCTGGTGCTGCGATATCTTCCCTCTTACCCAGTCTAATTAACCCTTGGTGCTGAGATATCTCCCTCGTAATCAGTCTTATTAACCGTTGGTGCTGAGATATCTCGCTTCTACCCAGCTAATTAACGCTTGGTGCTGAGATAGCTCTCCTTATCAAGTCTAAGTATTTATATTCTTGCATCTTTTAATACATGAATTCCCATATCTAAATGTCCAGTCGTACAAGTGTTTTCTCCTCCCTTTCCATGTCATAAACTAAATTACAGAAAAATGCACAATTATTTTTAACACCTCTGTGACCCTTCTTCTGTGTTGTTCACATTAGTGTCCAAACAAATAGGCCAGAATTCTCCCAAAAAAACCTAAGTGCCCAAACTGTGGGAAAATGGGAACTTTTCCTGCCTAATTTTTGGGTGTACTTAGTGGAATGAATCTCTGGCACTCTGTGCATATGAATTTCCAGCGTGAGGCATTTTATGAATAAAAACATAGCATGAGAGACTCATAATTGGCCAGATGGTCACGAAGCCTACTACAGACTCCCTGCTGCTGGCCTTTTCCCCGCCTGCTGCACTACTCAAACAGTGCAGCAGATCAGGAGTATCCCAGCCATAATCTTCAATCCTAGATTATGGAAGGTTGGCAACCTTAGGTGTGCTCCATCCTCATCCGACCTTACCACAGGTGCTTCAGTGTGTCATAGCCAGGTCCCCTACTTCAATTTGGAATCTCACTGATTCGATTTCTGCCCTTGCTAAACCATGGCTCTAGTCTGTCACATGGTGCAACTGCCCTCATTTAGTTCCACTCTTAAATATTCTTGCGAATGAAATGTTACAGATAGCAGGAAAGGTTTCTGCAAGAATTTGCAATTTTGAATTTGCAGTGTCCTGTAGTCAGACTGTAATTTGGAAATCTTCAGTAAGAAAAACAAGATGTATTTTGAAATGTATTCCAGCTTACCAGGACTTGAAAAATTTCACAGTGGCACAGTAGTTAGCATTGCTGTGTCACAGCACCAGAGACCTGGGTTCGATTCTGGCTTTGGGTGACTGTGTACATTCTCCCCATGTCTGTGTGGGTTTCCTCCAGATGATGCAGTTTCCTGCCACAGTCCAAAGATGTGTAGGTTAGGTAGATAGGCCATGATAAAATGCATAGGGGGGATAATGGTGCTGGGTAAGATGCTCTTTTGCAAACTTGGTACAGAGTCAATGGGCCAAATGGCCTCCTCTGCATTGTAGGGATTGTGTGGTTCTATGGTGCTGAGCACTAATGGTGTTAGGAGAGATGGGGCAGTCGAAAAGATGAAGAGGAGATTTAAACACTGGGAGATATTGTGCAAGACACAGAAGCTTAGAATGGATTAGCTGTGGAGATGGTGTAAAGCAGAAACTGGATGTTATAACCATGCACTGGTATATGGATATTGTCTTTTTATCTACCAATAATATGTTTGCATTGTAAAAATATTGTCATAGTAATAAATTTGATCAAAGTTGTAAGAAATCTTTGATCGAAAATTTAATTTTACTATTATGCACCTTTATCACTGGTGCAAGAAATGGCCATACATCATTGCTGTCTGTTACCCATCCCAGTGCAGGAAGGAATAAATCATTTGCTTCCGAGTGCCTTTGCAATTGTATCCCTGTTTTGATGGTTTATTACCCATGGAATTATAATGAAAGGTATGGCAGGGACACAGAACCAGGAGTACAAATGTAAAAGTACGGATGAAACAAAGCCACAGGGGAGGAGAAGGAAATACTGCATCAATTCTTGTCCAATCAAAATGACTGCCAAATCAATTCTGTGCTTGTTCTAACTAACAGAGTTGTTGGATTTGTTTGTGCAATGGCTAGCAAATATTTCATGCTCGGCAATGCTATTATGAGCAAATATTAAATGTTTTACCCAGAGATGTAAAATTATCTCAGGCCCCTGCATGGCATTCATCTGATCATTACAGTAGCCAGCCAATTGAATATCATCAGCAGTGAGCTCGTGGCAGATTCTCTTGAGCAAGAGCCTGAATGAGATCTCAGGGAAGGAAATTATATTTTAAGGTGATACGGTATTTGCTGTTTATTGTGAGTTTGGGATTTCCTTATGTGTAATCATAACATTTTCGTTTCCGTACCTAGGTTTTGAGAGGTGCCACAAATCTAGGAAGAGGACTTACTCTGACATTAATGACCTTTCTAAGTTATGAAGCTTACAGAAACATTCCAAGATCTCTAATAGTTCATGCTAATCAAAAAGGTAAGTATGGAATTGAAGGTTTGCATTACAATTTTCTCGATTAAATAACTGCATATTTACAAATTGGAGAATTGGGACTAGCAGTGATATTGATTAGAATCATAGAATTTAACACACAGAAGAAGGCCATTTGGCTTATCATGTTTGCACTGATTCCCAGCTAGTCCCATTCTCCAACCCTATCTCCATAGCCCTCTAAATTCAAATATACAGAATCATCAGGTGTGATCTTACTGGCTGTTCGTGTCATGCTCCCACTGCAATGTGTTCGAAGAATTTGGTACCTGGCCAAATCTCTGTTCACTGCACCAGGATGGGAAAATGCTGCCGGCATGATCAGCCATATCATTGTAGCCACAGAATTTTACATTGTATGCTCTCTTTTTTCACTTATTGGTGGCTTTAACTGCTATTCTTAGCATTTTGTGAAATACAAATAAGGCCTATCTTGCTAAATGTTAACTAAATATTACCACACATAATCTTGATCACAGATTTGTCCTCCTCTAATGTCAAGTCCACTCAAGACTGTGGCCTAGAATTTTGGTATTGTCCATTTTTGCACACCTCACTGCAGTGTATTAACAGCTCAAGTTCAAATGAGGGTGTCCAAGCAGTAGAGGATTTTGGCTTAGTATTGTACAGAAGGCACAGTGGTAGGAGCCTACACAAGTTCATGCTTCAATCTTCAGTAATGATTCTGGCAGGGGGTTGAGGGGGAGGTCTGTGGTATTGTTGGCTTTGTCTTGGAGTAAGACTGGTGGGAATAAGGGTGTTTGGAGGGTGGGAAAGAAAATTGCAGTTTTCTGGAGTGTTGTTGGGTCAGTTGTGCTGTCAGCAGTATTGGGTGACTGTATCAGATCTTTAGAAGGGGCCTCACATTGCAATTGGGCAGGTCTAAGATCAGGGAAGAAGATGACATCGAGCTACACTATATTGATGTTTGTCTGAGGGCTATGATGTTCGGGTGAAAGGTGTTGGTGGTGCTTGGAGATTGAGGGAGAGATGGGGTGACCTGAAGGTCAGGATTTGGAATTGCAGTCATGGGCTTCAGAACCAGGAGCGGTGGTGATTAAGATGAGTGCTAATCTTTTTTCCTAATTTCTTGCTGCTGAGCATTGATTTTCCTGGAGGTAATCAGCGCTGGTGTTGACTGTTCTGAGATGCTCCTCTGTATGTGAACTCTAGCTGCAGTACTTGACAAATAGACAGACTGTAGTCATACTCTGGTAACTGCTTAATGCTTGTTTATTAGTACTGCATCCCAACAGGTTAGAGTAGGCACCAAGCATCTAGGCATTATTCAAAATTCTTTCTCAAGAGTCTAACGGATGACTGATTGATGTCAGCAGTACATCATTATCTATGATATATATCAGCATATCCCATCTGTTAACTTTTCACACTACAGTGGCTACATCAGATGCCAACCCAAGTTTCAAGAGGGAGCGGAGGAATGCATGATGCTGCTTATTTGCTTCTGCCTGTTTCTGATGGGAGTAACAGACGTCTCTTGCTTATCAAAGTGGCATCTGACGGAGTGAAGATTAGTGCATGTGCGACCCTGACTCTGCTTTGGCACAAAGTTGCATCAAAGACCGGGTGCAATGGAGCAAACTTCTAAATCTCTGTCTGGATTCTGATTGTATACCTAAAGCTGCTTCTATTAATGCTACAAAATTTTTCAATTGCTGAAATTTTAGTTCACACTCATTGGGAAGTGCTTACTTCTCAAATTCTCGATTCAATTTAAAGTACAAACGTTTTTGGACCATTAGGCTGAAAATCTCCTCTCTGCAACACGTCTGAGGTGGAATGTCTTGCCTCTTTCCTTATAAGCATAGGTTCATAGCACAGATTTACCTTGGGTCACCATAGGTTAGGATCCCTAATGACAGAAATCATATATGTGTATGTTAGTCAAAGTGCAAAGAGTTTGCACCGATATAGTGAGCCGAGATATCTTTAACAGAGGGTCTTTACCCTGCAGCTGGCTCATGATGTTATTTGACTTTGGAGGATTTGCAGTTCCATTCCCTAACATTTCATAAATTTACCTATAGGCTGAATTTTAATGCATCATTGGGAAGGTCGATTAAGGAAACTTCTCGAACTCGCAAACCCACCTCCTCTTAAAAAATCCTGCCCATCATATTTTGTGGAGATGCTGGTGTTGGACTGGGATAAACACAGTAAGAAGTCTCACAACACCAGATTAAAGTCTATTTGCAAGTTTATTTGGTAGCAAAAGCCACTGGCTTTCGAAGCTCTGCTCCTTCATGATACATCCTCCCATCCAAGGAGGCAGGAACAAAGTGGAGCAGGTGCTGCAACTCTGGAGGCAGACTCAAGACAGCAGTGAAGGGAGGTAGACGGTGCAGTCAGGATGTTGGAGCACCCAATTCTATTAACTGGAACATCAGCCATAGAAGCCCTATAGTGATGAAGGAGGCCATTTGAGTTTGAGATTGCACTGACTACAATCCCACTCAGGCCCTATACCCACATATTTATCCTGTTAATCTCCCTGACATTGAAGAGCAATTTAGCATGGCCAATCCACCTAATGTACATATCTTTGGACTGTGAGAGGAAACCTGAGCATCTGGAGGAAACCCACACAGACATAGAGAGAACATGCAAATTTCACACAAACAGTGACCCAAGCTGGGAATCGAACTTGGATCCTTAGCACTGTGAGGCAGCAGTGCTACCCACCATGCCACCATGCTGCGATATTAAAGCCATGTTTCAAGCCCTCAGACCCCACTTCCTCCATGTCCCAACCCACCCCAAATGCCTTTCTATGTTCCTTCATTATCCCCAAGCTGCCATACTGTTTCATAGTCCTCATGTCTCTTCCATACCTCCTCATATTCCCATGTTCCCTGCAGGCTCCCTTCATGTCTCCTTCTCCCCCATGTATCTTCTTTAGACAATCACTGAATTTCTAGACCTCAGGTGCATTGGCTTTTAAATAGAAATAAAAAAATGAACGTTTAGCAATCTAAGAATAACTCGTTCATAAAACCTGTTCAAAAGTTTAAATCCTTTCAAGTGATCTGTCTGTTGTAAAAGGAAAGAATGATTTAATCATGGCTTCAACAAGATAAACCTTTAGTAACATTGTAAAACTATCAAACAAAATGTGAACATAACCCTCTGCTCAGATAAGTGGTTTCAAAGCTTTTGAAGTCAGCCAAGCATTTATAGTGGTCTAGTTTTAACTGCAAATCCTTGAAAATAAAAGTGAACGAACTTTCTTTCTAAACTATACTGGATGTATTTGCAATCAAAACAGCCCAAGAGCAAGTGGGGGCTTATTTTTTTCACTAAGTGAAAGCAGCTGAAGGTTTTATTCTTCATTTTAGAATGACTATGGGAGTGTATATCAGTTCGGAGTATTACACGAGAGATTCCAAGTAATGGTTTCTTCAATTTTGATTGCATAATCTTATGCTCTCATTCAAATCAGACCTAATGTATTGTGTGGTATCTTACCCATAGAAACTGAAAGAAGGAATGTTTGCTTTTGTATTTCAAAGCCTGTTGATGAAAGAACTATAGGTGCAGGTGGCTGTTATGTTTTTGTTTCCCCAATTGAGATTGGGGTTCCAACATGGCTTATACTTCTGACAGTCTTTGAACCATGCGTATTTACTGAAAGGGACCTGACTCCATTAAACCTGCAGGACACGGGGTTTTAACTTTCCCAACCCAGCAATGGATCCAGCAGTGATGATAGTGCTACAGGTGAGCTGACTGTTGTACTCTTATCGTGTACCAGCAAAAATGCTAGAAACAGAAGGGTGGGAATCGCAGAATCAGGATCCATCTTTAAACAATCGGTGAATACTTATTATTCTGCTTGACATACAGACTGAATAAGCTTTACAAGGTATTTTCTTAGCATTTTGACACTGGGAGATTTGATTTTAATTAATTATGGACTGTAAGTTAACCAATTTTGATATTTTAATTCATTGAAATGAAAATTGAGTCTACATATGATAAAAAAAAGTATGGATTTTAAATTATTTTCCTTGTATTTAATTTGTATTATTGTAACTTCCAATCCTCTCTTGATATGAGATTAGTGCCAGGGGACTAAGTGATTGCAAATGTTACATCTTCATTTAAAAATGGGGAGAGAAATAAACTCAACAATCATAGCCCAGTCACTTCAACATCAGTGCTGGATAAACTTTGAGACGTTGGGGGGATTTTTAACTGAAAACATATTTGGGTGGGGTTACAAGGAGAAAAATCACAAAGTGCTATAATTATGTGATTCCTTTTCACAAAAATTTTCCAACTTCTTTGCCTTTGGCCCTGAAAGTATGATACCAAGCGACATGAAATGTTAGATCAGATGACCAAAAGCTTGGTCAAAGAGCTAGGTTTTAAGGAGGGCTTTAAAGGAGTAAAACAAGCCAGAGAGCTACAGAGAGAGAGTATTTCCAGAGCTTGGTGTCTAGACAATGGAATGGTGGAGTGATTACAAGACCAGGCTAGGGTTAGAGAATAACCAGTTATCTCGGAGGGTTTGGTGTTAGGATATTCATAGGTATAGGGAGGGAATAAGGCAATGAAAGGATTTAAAAACTAGAATAAAGATTTTAAAATCAAGACCTTGCTTTACCTGAAGCCAGTGTAGGTCTGGAAGAATAAGACATGAGCAGGACTTGGTGCGAGTTAAAATATGGACGGCAGAGTTTTGGATAACCTCAAGTTTACAGGAAGTCAAATGTGGGAGACCAGTCAAGAGTGTGTTTGAACAGTCAAGTCTGGAGGTAATCAAGGCAGGAAGGAGGATTTCAGTAGCTGATGAGCTGAGATGTGTAGAGTCAAATGATTTAAAAATATAGGAAATTATGGTCTAAGTGATGGCACAGATATGACATGCAGCAAGTTGTGGAGTGAATATGAGTTATATATACAGCAAATTATTATAAATTAGGAATGTATTGCTATGAAAGCAGGTTCAATAGTTACTTTCAAAGGGGAATTGAATTAATACTTAGTTGGGAGGAAGGATTTACAAGGTTATAGAAAAAAGCAGTGGAGTGAGATAGATTGAATATTTCTTTCAAAGAGCTGGGGCAGACTGTTGAAATGAATGGTCTCTTTCTTTGCTATAATCATCCTGATTCTACATAGACACGTTTTGTGGGGCAGTTTGTATGGCTGCATGTAGTAGCACCATTATTCTTATCACAATGGAGTTGATTGTATTTGATGGTTGAATTATCCACTTGGAGACCACACTGTTGTAAATCACTGAGATTTTATAACCACAAAGTATATGTGACTATCCTTCAGTCACTGCATTTTGACGTCACAATCACCTTGATTTTATTGGGAGATTTTGCTGCAGTTTTGGTCATGAGTTCCAGTTGCTGCAGATTGTAGAGGCTCTTTTTAATGGGGTTTGTAGACTGTTTGCAGGTTTGCAAGTACTATTTAAACCCTGTTTGTTGAATGAATAGACTATTTGCTGTAAAATATGCTGTTTATTGTGAGCTCTGCTGTAAGTTACACTTCTTCAACTCACTAGGCGACGCAGTTATGTTACAGACAGTGTGTTTTGTCACTCTTGAGACTGATTGCTGATTGATTGCACTCTCAGGCTTCAACCCATAGTTCCTCACTATGTCTGTTATCTCAGGGATAACTAAAATTCATCAAATGAATATTTATGGCAAAATGGGGTAAAATATTGATTCATCTGAAGATGTATGGGTTAGGTGGATTGGCCATGCTAAATTTCCCCTTACTATCTAGGTTAGATGGATTAGCTGTGGTAAATGTGTGGGGTTACAGAGACAGAGTGAGGCAGAGGACTTGGGTAAGATACTCTGTCAATGTCAGTGCAGACTCAGTGGGCCAAATGGTCTCTTCTGCATTGTAAGTATTCCACGAAATGAAAAGTAAATTATAGTTTGGGATCTGTGCTGGAGAATTTTAGCTTATTTTTAACTATAATTTTAGGATGGATGTCAGTAGACTCTTCTTCACAGAAAATGGTTATTGTGTGAGTCCAGATAAAGTAGTGAAATTAGGAACCCTATAATCTTTTAAGAAATAATTGTATTCCACAGTGTGGGGGGGATTTCTAAAAAAAGGCTTTCCACTTCATGATGGTGTTTGTTTCTGTGTCCATTGTCACCAATGTTGAATTGTGTTGGAGGGCTGCTAGATTGATAATACCTTGATAGTACTTTACGAGTTGACACTATAATTAAGAAAGCCACCAACGCCTCTACTTTCTCAGTGGACTGAAGAAATTTGGCATGTCAGCTATGACTCTCACCAACTTTTGCAGAAGCACCATCGAAAGCATTCTGGTTGCATTGCAGCTTGGCACGGCTCTTGCTCTGCCCAAGACGGCAAGGAACTATAAAAAGTTGATGAATGTAACCCAATCCATCACGCAAACCATTAACTCTGTCTACACTTCCTGCTGCCTCAGCAAAGCGTAATTAAGGAGCCCACGCACCCAGGATATTCTTTCTTTCTGCCCTCTGTTGGGAAAAAGATACAAAAGCCTGAGGCCACGTACCAACTGACTCAAGAACAACCTCTTCTCTGCTGCCTTCAGACTTACCTCACATTAAATTGATCTTTCATTATGCCCTAGCTATGACTGTAACACAATATTCTGCACTCTGTCCTTTTCTTCACTGTATACTGATACATATGACAATAATAAATCAAAGGTTTTAATTATGATTTATATCTTGGAGAGTTTAGACTTCACATTATTTGAAAAATATATTCTTCAATGAAATTTGATTGTGACTTTGTAAACAATAAAAGGAAAGGCTATCTAAGTTAACTAAGCAAGCAGTATGAGTTACATGATTATAGAACCAAATTATTTGTCAGGAGATTATTTATTTTCACAGAGAGCTGTCGATATATGGAAAAAGTTGCTGGCTTATGCAGTGAGCATGAATTTGCTGACGAGAATTGGATGATTTTCTGAGGGTGGTCGAACTAATATATAGAAGGTAGGTTGATATTGAGTGGGGATGTAGCCCTCAGTTATTGTGGTGTCCTGGAATTTAGTTTATCCTTTCAAGGAATTTTTTTTCCCCAGATTAGCCAGTGGATTTCCTTTGATTTTTGTCTCTCCTGGATGATTGCATAGTTGGGAGTGAGGGTGGGTATAACTGGTGTCACATAATTTGCAGTATGACAACATAGAAAAATTTGATGGAGTTGCTGGTCCATTCTGTCTTTTCATATAAATAAAAGCAAAATGCACTGAGTGCTGGTGATCTGAAGTAAAACTGAAAGTATTGGAAAAACTTAGCATGTCTGGCAAGAGAACAGGTTAACATTTCACATCCGATATGACTTTGGAACTTGTATTTTCATATTTTCTTTTTTTAGAAACAATTATATTGTTTAGCACTGCAATACTGCCATCTATTGAATAGAAAAGTGTGGACTAGAATTAGTTAGTTGACTAATATATATTTGAGCTGGCAAATAATGAGGAGCCACACTTAATAATAGTTCCTTCTGTTCCCTTTTTGAGCAAATAAAATGGGAAAGCAGGATAACATATTTATCTTTCAATGTTAAGGACAGCTAGTAAATTCTTTGCTAGCTGTGATAAAATTCCAGGATTTCTTTGACTATTCTCCTTCAAAAGCAAGAAACAGTTCAGTGCCTCCAATTTGATTAATAAATGTATTACACTTACTATGTTGGATAGTTTTTGATCTTTAACTGACTGTGATAGGGCAACAAATGTAAGATCACTAAAAATCAGTTGAGTTATTTGTTACGAAAGCAACAGTTTAATCAGAGGCTCCAGAAACAGCAAGATGCAGAGGAGAGTTGTGAAAGACAACTGGCTTTGAATATTATTTACATGGTTCTCAGCAGAAATAAGTTATATTAGTCGTAATAAATAATGAAGTAGGCCGTTCCGCCCCTCAAGCCTAATGTTCATCCCATTCAATAGGATTATGGCTGATCCAGCATTTCTCATATCCACTTTCTTGTCCATTCCCCATAAGTATATCTCTGGGATGTGGTCCTTCTGAGATGGCATCTTCCAAATTCACAATCATTACCATCTAGAAGGACAAGGGTAGCTGACACAAGGGAATTCTGTCACCTGAAAGTTTTCCTCCAAGCCACTGATTTGGAAATATATGGCCCTTCCTTCACTGGCTGCAGGTCAAAGTTCTTGAACTTCATCCTTAACAACGATTGGGATTGCTGTGGTTAAAGAAGACAGCTCACTGTCATTTTCTTGAAAGCAATTAGGGATGGTAATGAATGCTAGCCTAGCCAGCGGAGGTCATATCACGTAAATGAATAAAATTCTTAATGTATATCTCGTGTGACAACCAGAAGGACATCATGCAGTCGTCAAACAACACTTACTCATGGATGCTCAATATCAGTTCTGCAAGATGTCTGGGACACTGCGTCGACTTCTACACCTTGAGTAAATCACGAATTCCAAACATTTTTGAGGCCCCAAATTGCATCCAGAGTTGGCTTCCGTGCAACAAAGGCTATGGATGTGACTAGTAATGTCATCTGAGGAAGGGCACAATGGTGACCACATCACCACATGAACATTGTTGGAGCAGACCATTGTCAAATTGAAGATGAAATTCCAATGTCTCGACAGATCAGCAGCACACTCAAGTACATTCCCCAAAAAAGCTCTCAGATCTTCCTGGCTTGCTGCACCATGCACAAACTGGCACTGGAAGGACTTGCCAGATGACTTGCTGGAGCAGTTGTATGTCTTCTTTGAGGGTGAGGACATTGAGAAGGCTAAGAGTGAGGAAGCTGAGGTTACAGAGGAAAGCATCATAACACAAGGCTAAATGAGTCAGGTGTGCACGTGGGTGTTAATAGCTATGAGATTCCAGAAGAGTGATGACATATTGCTCTGAAACAGGTCCCCTGAGGTATATGTCTCTGCACTGGTGAAGGGTGTGGGTGACTGTCATGGTGAATCTTCCAGCAGCATGTTGTCTGGATAGGATGTTGGTGAGGCCATACTTGGAGTATTGTGTGCAGTTTTGATGTCCTTTTCTGAGGCGGGACTCCTTGCTATAGAGCGAGCACAGTGAAGGTTTACCAGACTGATTCCTGGGATGGTAGGTGTGTTATATGATGAGAGACTAAGTCAGATTATATTTACTGGGGTCTAGAAGTGTGAGAATGGATCTCATAGAAACTTATAAAATTCTAACAGGGTTAGACAGAATTGATTCAGAAAGAATGTTCCCACTGGTGGGGGAGTCCAGAACTAGAGGTCATAGTTTGACGTTTAGGGGTAAACCTTTTAGAACTGAAATGAGAAATTTCTTCACACAGAAGGGGTGACTGTGTGAAATTCACTACTACAGAATGTAGCTGAGGCCAAAATGTTGTTTGATTTCAAGAAGTAATTTACTTTAGCTCTCAAGGCTAAAGGGATAAAGGGGGAATCAGGATATTGAATTCAATGATTAGCCATAATCAAAATGAATGGTAAAGCAGGCTCAAAGGGCCGAATGGCCTACTCCTGTTTCTAGTTTCTCTGTTTCTATGGATCCTTATTAGGGGCTGGAAATAGCAAAATAAGGAATAATCCTGGTGCCCCTGGGTCCCTCGTGTTGTGAGGCAGCAGTGCTAACCGCTGTGCCATCAGGCCACCCATTAACACAACAATAAGCCGTAATTCATATCCTAAAAAACTAGTTCCACCAATAGATTATGGATGATAACTCACTCTCCTTGTCTGCTGCCTGTGTATTCCACGTTAAGTAAACTAACGTTTAAATGTGAGAGGATTAGTGTGACTTTTTTTTTCTTCTTGCCGTATAGTCTGTCATCCTGAAAAAATATATTTAATGATGTGATGTAATTTCATGGCTATGATATTGGTGAGATAATCAGTGTAACATTGGATATCATATCTATGCAAACAGGGAATCAGATAAACTGGGTGATGAAGTTACAAGCATATTATTGTTGTTAGCCAAGTAGTACGGTCAACACAGCTTTTACTAGTGGAGAAAATATATTTTTCTTTGACTTTTTGGAAAGCCAAGATTCTGTTTTTAGCAATTAAGTTTGCAGTGATCTGGTGAAGTACCTACCCTGACCAGTATTGCCATCATAGCAAAATAAGGAATAATCGATATGTCATTTTGTAGGATGGTGATTCTTGGGCAATTTATGCAACGCCATTTAGTTGCATTTGTATAAATGCGGTTAAGAAAGGTAACTCAAATGGAGATCCAGAAACAATTACTAATTCTTTTTAATGCTTACCCTGCAAAATAGAATTTGGGAACTGGTGTTTTCTTTTAAGAAGAATTCTGACGAAACAGACCATTACCTATATTGCAACCCATGAGCATAAGTGAAATGAATTTATGTAAATGAATCATCACTTTCTTAATGTCATCAAGAATGTGACATGAAGTTAGTATCTGATTCTATCATGCAGTGACACAGTCTCAACGTCCTTAAGTAGTGTACATTCTTTATGAACCAACAGTATTGCTTTGCTACTTCATGAGTTTCTCAGTCCTGTGCTTTGATAAAATTTATGGTACTAGCAGAAGTATCTGCACTTTAAAGTGTAACATACATATGTATAATGATGTTTTATGTGATTGTAATTTTTTTTTTAGCATTTCCAGTGGAAGAAATTATTGACCAGGCTGACTATCTTTATGGTACTGGAGAAGTGGCTAAACTTTATAAGCTCCTTATTGAACACAAGGACAGGTATTATAGTACCTAAATTATATTGGAAGTGTGTTGAAGTGTTGTCTGTTCTGTCATCTGTCATGCATTGACATTTGTCCAATGACCTGTTGAAGTAAGCACTTATGATGCCTGAAATGCCATAAATAACCTCAATTCTTCCAAAGCATAAAAGGAATTGGAAAATACTTATTGAACTTCAAAGTAGAAACAAACTATATGTGCTTTAATGGTGTTTTGAGGCACTTGTGGATATTTAGTGCAAATGAAAATTCAGTACTTAATTACATGTAATTATCTCAAAACCAAGTTAAATGTATACATTTGAATTAATTATGGTCAGTGGGTTATTATGAGACAGTGTCTTTTATTTGACCTCTTTGGTGTAGAAGAGTGAATGTTTTTGCTGGATTAATTGAAGAAATAACTTCTTTGTGCTGAGCATTGACGACTCTTGGCACAGATGGGTACAAAGTAAAAGTTAATACAGATACCAAAGCAAAATACTATGTGATAAAAACAGAAAATGCTGGGAAAAACTCAGCATGTCTGGAGAGAAACAGAATTAACATTTTGAGTTTGTAAGACTTTTCAGAACTGAACTGAAAACACTGCTGATCCTGGATATCAGCCCTTTTTAATAACACCTCTTTTACCTTCTTCCCTTCTCACCAACCAAGCTATAAAACACTTCTCCCAGATACAGTGACATATTTGTACCCTGGGACCTCACTATAACATCTCTTACAGGGACCATATCTTGAGATTGCATTATAGGTGAAACTGTTATTTCATAGCTCAGATTTGGTTTCAGATCCAACATTACAAATTGAATTCAGACATTTGATGTTTGGATAGCTAGAGATGTTGGGAGCGGTGGGTATCGATTCATTGTAGTGCAATTTGGATAGATTTCTTATGAACAAAGAGCTAGTACGTATGATATGCTCAGAAGGAAAAAGCTCAATTTGGGCCTATGATTCTTAAAGCTTGCCATCAGGATTTTTATGTGTCATCCATTGTACTATGATTAGGAACTACATGGGCCATAGGTTTTTTTTTAATGTAGAAAATTCTACTAAACTCCATTCTTGTAATAGTGTAAAGGGGTAGTGCAGGTAAAGTTTTCTTAATAAAACTCAGAAAGTAAGGGATAAAATTGGTCCTCTTGAAGATCAGAATGGTGGGCTTTGTATGGAACCAAAAGAAATGGGGGAGATATTAAATGGGTTTTTTGCATCCGTATCTACTAAGGAAGCTGGCATGGAGTCTATGGAAATAAGGCAAACAAGTCGGGAGGCCACGGAACCTATACAAGTTAAAGGGAGGAGTGCTTGCTGTCTTGAGGCAAATCAAAGCAGATAAATCCCCAGGACTGGACAGGGTATTCCCTCGGACCTTGAGGAGACTAGTGTTGAAATTGCAGGGGCCCTGGACTTGAGAAACTGAGTTACAGAGAAAGGTTGAATAGGTTAGGACTTTATTCCCTGGAGCATAGAAGAATGAGGAGAGTTTTAATAGAGGTGTATAAAAATATGATGGGTATAAATAGAGTGATTGCAAGCAGGCTTTTTTCACTGAGGCTAGGGAAGGAAAAAACTAGAGGACGTGGGTTAAGGGTGAAAGGGGAAAGGTTTAAAAGGAATATTGGTGGGGGGGCTTCTTCACATTGAGAGTGGTGGGAGTGTGGAATGAGCTGCCAGATGAAGTGGTAGATGCGGGCTCACTTTTAACATTTAAGAGAAACTTGGACAGATATATAGATGAGAGCAGTGTGGAGGGATATGGTCCAAGTGCAGGTCAATGGTATTACGCAGAAAAATGATTTGACACAGCCAAGAAAGGCCAAAAGGCCTGTTTCTGTGCTGTAGTGTTTTATGATTCTATTATAAGTATGTGCCTATAGTTTCTAGTCCTTGTGCTCAGTGAATAAAGTAGGTACTGTCTAAAATCAGTCAAATAATTAGCTACTTTTCTTTCATTTTTTTTTAAAGTGGGTGTCTGTGTTTATGGTGGAGGGAGGTGTGTGGTCACATTTACAGAATGAAAATGTTGGGATTCAAGATGGACCTGCATTATACCAAGTTCATACTGTAGCAGACCAAGTTATAGCAGAGTTACAATGTACATTCAGTTAGTGCACTGTATCCACTGTTCACAGTGTGGTCTCTTGTGCATTGGGACAACAATCAGATTGAATAACCACTTTGTAAAACACGTCTATTCAATCAATAAACTTGGCCCCAAGCATCTGGTTGCCTGTCATTTTAAATCTCACCTTGTTCTCACTCTGACCATTTTCTGTCCTATGCTTCTTGCAGTGTTCCAGTGAAACTCAGTGTAAACTCAAGGAACGTCATTTTGTCTTCCACTTAAACTTTACAGCCTTTTGGACTCAGCATTGAATCTAACTATTTCAGATTGTAACCTCTGCCTCATTTTTTTTGTTTCCTTTTCGTTACTTATTTTGTCTTTTTCTTTTTGAAAAGAAGGAGTTCATGATCCTGCCATTCGCACCTCTTCTAGACACATCTCTTGCTTCTTTACTCATTGCATTATCATCCCATCTTGCCTTACAATATCAACCCTTTTGTCATTTAATGGCTTCTGTCTTCCATTCCATCACAGACCTCACTTTCATTCTTTTTCCACACTCGTTCACCTTTGACTGACTCCTACTTAAAACTATTCCATCTTCAATTTTTCCCAAATCTGATAACTACTAGAAAATTGTTGACCTGAAACGTTAACCCAGCAGATCTAGCAGTGCCAGTGGATAGGGAAATAGAGTATTTCCTATGTTTTCTTGCTTTCATGTTAAAATACTTACTGACATAGTGAAGTTTTCAGAAGGAAGTGGGATCACTCCATGTTTCTGCAGGGACATGTGTATGTTGAATGAAAAATAATCAGAATCAGCTTTTGGAAGGGACCTAGCTAGAGTAAGCTGCTTGTTCAAATTCATATTTTCTTATTTCAATGAGCCAGGCATTAACTGTGCATTTATTTTGGCTTTTATTTACTATTAGAATTATGTGTGCACATTTATTCAAATAGTGCAACATTTATTTTACAGTTACAAAAGTAAACAATTCAGAACTGTCAGTCTTTTAATGCCTTTATGGCTCACTCTTTGACCAGTGAATGTACTTGTATCTCCTGTCTGTTGTACTGAAATACGGAAATCATTTGAATATTTTTTCCAATGTTAAACTGTACATCACATTTCCAAGGAGGATTCAGTTGGTCTAAACCAATTTATAACATACAGTTTCATATGTATAGAGTAATCATTTATTCATGTGAAAGATGGAGATGATTTTGCAGTAGCTGCTTTTGGTTGTATAAATATATGAATGCTCAAATAATTAATTGAACAAGCCACAATTGAAATTGTAAAAAATGTGGTACTGTTTTTCCTCCTTTATTTAAGATGCTTTCTTTCAATTAAAGCAATTGCTTATGTAGGTAGCTTTGAAAGACAGTGAAGGTTTGCTGTGGACACCTCATGTTTAATATGTAACTCCTTTTCATAAACTTGAAAAAAGGACAGATATATTAAAATAGTTCAGTGCACTGAAGTACTATCATGGAAGGATACGTTTTGTCTTCCTGTTCCGAGTTCTTGATCATGGGTCACGCCATACTAGGAGATTGGGATGCCAGGTAGTGACTAAGTGCTTCTTCAGAGGAATTGAATACAAATTGCAGACCAATTCAACCTAAGTCCAAGTAGTCTATTAAAGTCTAACATTAGTCTTAAAATAGTTTATTTGTTTTCCCAATTGGAAAATGTTGCTTGATCTAAAGATTAGGGGAAAGAAAGGTTGGAAGAAGGAAGTTTGTTTGAAAACTGAAATTCAAAATAGACAAGTTGCATTCCTTGTCCCATGTTTTATCTAGTACAAATGGTGAAATTCTGTGGCGCCTTGCTCGTGCATCACGTGACTTGGCTCAACTGGGAAGCACCCCTGTGGAAAAGAGAAAGCAACTGACATATGAAGCTTTGGAGTTTGCTAAAAAGGCACTGGAGAAAAATGAATTGAGCTTTGCAGCTCATAAGGTAATGCATCTTATTTTGTCATGTTATTTGTTCAATTTTCTGCCAGTTTGTGATCTTATTTCTTTTAATTTATATAGTGGTACGCTATATGCATCAGTGATGTTGGAGACTACGAGGGCATCAAGGCTAAAATTGCAAATGCCTATGTTATTAAAGAACATTTTCAGGTAAAGTGGCAGCCAAAGAATATGAATTTTCCAGTTGTGCAGTATCACCACATTTATTTCCATGTATTTTTATGAAAAGTCATTCTGTTCCTGTTAAAAGTAAGATTGAGAAAACTAATTTAGATGAATAGTTTGGAATTAAGAATAAGTGTAACGAAGAGGCAAAGTAGTTTAAAATAGTAAGTGGAAGATGTATCTCAGGGCAGATAGGAGAAATGACAAAAAAGATAATAAAGGATAGTGGGTGAAAAGTGGAAAGGAAAAGTAATGTGAATAGGTCAGGGTTGCATTTTTTTATCTGCAAAAATCCAAAACATGAGAAATAGAAAGACCTGCTGGTTAGGTTCATTGGCCTTGCTAAATTCTCCCTTACTGTACCTAATCAGGCGCCGGAGTGTGGGGACTAGTGGATTTTCATTTCATTGCAGTGTTAATGTAAGGCTACTTATGATACTAGTGAATAAACTAAACTAAAACCAAAACTGGAGAAACTAGAGGCACTAAACAAAGGGAAATTGTACATTGTTGACAGGAATATGACTACAGTTGAGATAGGTCTGAGAGCTGTATACTTCTCGATACGAAACAGTTAAATATGGAAGAGAAAAAAGGGTTGGGGTGAGCTTGGACTTGGATTAGGATATTGGTTTAGAGAAGAAGAATGCTTTTGTGTGAATTGAGTTAAAGAATGTGAGATGCTAGTCATCTTTCATGGACTTTGCACCCAGAAATAAGTGTAATTTTCAGGTGAATTGGGGTTGGCAATAATTAGACTTTAATGCTTTCTTATTTAGTATATTGTATGAGCAACAGTGGCACATCTGCTTCCACATCAAAGGTTGTGTGTTCAAATCACATCAGGCTCACAGCAGCTTGGATATTTTGGTTGAGGAAGATGGTGGCTGAGTAGTAATGTCACTGAACTGGCAATCCAGGGATCCAATGTTCTGAAGAAAACAAATTCAAATCCCACAGCAGTTAATGTAATTTTAAATTTTAAAAATCTGGAATTGAGCACTCGTCTAGTCTCAGTAATGGTAACTATGTAGTCATGGCGAAGTGATTAAGGTGATAGATTAGAAATCCACTGTGGTCTCCCCATGTAAATTTAAATCTTGCTGACTACAGTTCTCATTATTATTGGAGTCATGGCCAAGTGGTGAAGACAATGGATTTGAAATCCATTGGGTCTCTCTGTGTAGGTTCAAATCCTGCTGACAAAGCTTCTCGTGCTTCCTGATTTTAATTATGTTCCTACAGAATTAATTATTGGCTAAATGAAATGAGAAGAACATAAGAAATAGGAGCGGGAGTAGGCTATCTAGCCCTTCGAGCCTGCCCTGCCATTCAATAAGATCATGGCTGATCTGAAGTGGATCATTCCACTTTCCTGCTTTCTCCCTTTAATTCCCTTGTCTATCTACCCGTGACTTAAAATATATTCAATGAGGTAGCCTCCACCACTTCAACGGGCAGAGAATTCCAGAAATTCGCCACCCTTTGAGTAAGAAGTTCCTCCTCAACTCCGTTCTAAACTGCCCCCACCCTTATTTTGAGGCTCTGCCCTTCAGTTCTGTTTTCCTTTCGAAGCGGAAAGAATCTCTCTACCTCTACCCTATCTAGCCTCTTCATTATCTTGTAAGTCTCTATAAGATCCCCTCTCAGCCTTCTAAATTCTAACAAGTACAGACCCAGTCTATTCAATCTCTCTTCATAAGCTAACCCCCTCATCTCGGGTATCAGCCTGGTAAACCTTCTCTGTACTCTCTCCAAGGCTAATACATCCTTTCACAAATAAGGAGACTAAAACCGTACACAGTACCCCAATTGCAGTCTCACCAGTGCCTTGTACAGTTGCAGCAAGATCTCCCTGCTTTTATATTCTATCCCCCTCGCTATGAAGGCCAACATTCCATTTGTCTTCTTGATCATCTGCTGCACCTGCAGACTGAGTTTTTGCGATTTGTGCACAAGGACCCTCAGGTCCCTTTGCAGTGTAGCGTTTTGCAGCTTTTCATCCTTTAAATAATAATCCCACCTACTATTATTTCTTCACGCAGGAGAAAGACAATGTTGTGGGGGAGAATACTGCGATACTAGGTTATAGACTGGGCAGGATTGAGGTTCATAAGGAGGAGGTGTTAGCGAATCGAGGGTATGAAAATTGATAAGTCCCCTGGGCCAGATGGGATTTACCCCAGGATTCTCTGGGAGGCTAGAGAGGAGATTGCAGAGCCTTTGGCTTTGATCTTCATGTCGTCGTTAGCTACAGGTATAGTGCCGGAAGACTGGAGGATGGCAAATGTTGTCCCTTTGTTCAAAAAGGGGAGTAGGGACCATCCTGGAAATTATAGACCGGTGAGCCTGACTTCTGTTGTGGGCAAAGTCTTGGAAAGAATTATAAGGGATAGGATTTATAAGCATCTAGAGAGAAATAAATTGATTAGGAATAGTCAGCACGGTTTTGTGAAGGGTAGGTCGTGCCTCACAAACCTTATTGAGTTTTTTGAGGAGGTGACCAAAGAGGTAGATAAGGGTAAGGCAGTTGATGTAGTGTATATGGATTTTAGCAAAGCGTTTGATAAGGTTCCCCATGGTAGGCTACTGCAGAAAGTGCAGATGCATGGGATTGAAGGTGATTTAGCAGTTTGGATTAGGAATTGGCTAGCTGATAGAAGACAGAGGGTGGTGGTTGATGGGAAATATTCAACCTGGAGTGCAGTTACATGTGGTGTACCTCAAGGATCTGTTTTAGGGCCACTGCTGTTTGTCATTTTTATAAATGATCTAGATGAGGGTGTAGAGGGTTGGATTAGTAAATTTGCTGACGATACCAAAGTGGGGGGAGTTGTAGACAGCGAGGATGGATGTTACAGTTTGCAGAGGGACATAGATAGGTTGCAGAGCTGGGCCGTGAGGTGGCAAATGGAATTCAATACGGATAAGTGTGAGGTGATTCACTTTGGTAGGAATAACAGGCATATGAAATATAGGGCTAATGGAAGGACCCTTAATAGTGTTGTCGAGCAGAGGGATCTTGGGGTACAAGTACATAGCTCTTTGAAAGTTGGCACCCAGGTTGATAAAGTTGTTAAGAAGGCGTACGGTGTGTTAGCTTTTATTGGTAGAGGGATTGAATTTAGGAGCCGTGAGGTTATGTTACAACTGTACAAAACTCTGGTGCGGCCGCACTTGGAGTATTGCGTACAGTTCTGGTCGCCGCATTATAAGAAAGATGTGGAAGCATTGGAAAGGGTGCAGAGGAGGTTTACCAGGATGTTGCCTGGTATGGTGGGAAGGCCTTATGAGGAAAGGCTGAGGGACCTGAGGTTATTTTCATTAGAGAGAAGAAGGTTACGCGGTGACCTAATTGAGGCGTTTAAGATGATCAAGGGATTGGATAGGGTGGATAGTGAGAGCCTTTTTCCTCGGATGGTGATGACCAACACGAGGGGACATAACTTTAAATTAAGAGGTGGTAGTTATAGGACGGATGTCAGAGGCAGGTTCTTTACACAGAGGGTGGTGAGGGCGTGGAATGCCCTGCCTGCAGCAGTTGTGGACTCGCCTACTTTGGGGGCATTCAAATGTTCGGTGGATAGGCATATGGATGATATTGGAATAGTTTAGGTTAGAGGGTCCACTGGCCGGCGCAACATCGAGGGCCGAAGGGCCTGTACTGCGCTGTAATGTTCTATGTTCTATGTTCTAAGGTGGATAACCTCACATTTGCTAATGTTATACTCCATCTGCCAGGTCCTCGCCCACTCACTTAGCCTTTCCAGATCTCTCTGCAGACTTTCCACGCCCTCCATGCAATTCGCTTTTCAATCATCTTCGTGTCATCAGTAAATTTTGTTACCCTATACTCAGCCTCCTCCTCCAGATCGTCTATCTATATGGTAAACAGTTGAGGCCCCAGCACCAATCCCTGCGGCACTCCACTAATCACCAACTGCCAACCAGAAAAGCATCCATTGATTCCAATTTTCTGCTTCCTGTTAGATAACCAATCCTCAGTCCGTGCTAGCACTTTACCTGTGTACCCTAACCTTCTGCAGCAATCTTTTGTGAGGCACCTTATCAAAAGCCTTCTGGAAATCTAAAAACACCACATCCACTGGTTCCCCTTTGTGTATCGCACTAGTCACATCTTCATAAAAATCCAGTAAATTCGTTAAACTCAACTTCCCCTTCACGAATCTGTGCTGCGTCTGCTTGATCAAACCATTCTTTTCTAGGTGTCTTGCTGTTTTTTCTTTGATGGTTTTTTCAACTACAAACGTTAAGCTAACGGGCCTATAATTTCTTGTCTTTTGTCTGTTACCTTTTTAAACAGTGGCATAACATTAGCTGTTTTCCAATCCTCTGGCACTTCCCCAGAGTCTAGTGAATTTTGATAAATAATTACTAAGGCATCTGCTATTACTTCTGCCATTTCATTCAGAACCCTGGGATGCATTCCATCTGATCCTGGAGACTTTTCAACCTTCAGTCCTGTTAGTCTACCAAGCACTACCGCTCCAGTGACAATAATTGTATTAACGACCTCATCTCCTACCATCCCTCTTCTAATTAGAAGCTTCTAATATAGGAGGATGCAGATCTAAATAACACAAGGAGGACATCTATTCCATGCTTCGTCTATTCATAGCGGGACAGTACTTAGCTGCTTCACAGGACCAGGGACCTGGAATTGATACCAGCCTCGAATGACTGTGAAATTTGTGGTGCTCCAGTTTCCTCCCACAGCCCAGAGATGTGTAGAGTAGATGGAATGCCCATGCTAAATTGCCCTTCAGTATCCCAAGATGTGTAGGTTAAGGGGATTAGCAGGGTAAATACGTGGGTTGCAGATATAGGGTGGGGTTGGGCTTGGATAAGATGCTCTTTCGGAGAGTTGGTGCAGACTTGATGGGCTAAAAGGCCTCCTTCACTATATTCAATGATGCTATCCCACTTGGACAGGGTTCTAAAATGTATTTAGTTTAGGATGTGGCATATTTATTGGCTGAGTGATTTCAAATGTGGACTGATTGTCTCAGTTGGACTATGATAAAGGCAGATTGTGGAGTAATCCACATTGGAGCTACATGCTTCATGTGCCAATTAGACATCATAGAAAGATCAAAAACCCTGCATTTGGATAGTCTGTCAATTGAACTCCCTCTTAACAACAAATTAATGTCAACCCCAAACAAAAATACTCTTTATGCAAATAAATATTTGTGGCACTTCACCATTTGTTGAGTCTTTCCAAAGTCAGTAAGAAGACTTTATTTATATGTTGAGCCATGAGCCTGGGTTCTCCTAGAGCAAATGTCTAATGTTTTTGCATCTATGAACCCTCTGCACTCAGACCCCAGAGGCAGATTCAGTTGAGGCACTCAAGAAGGAATTGGATCATTTATATGAAATAGAAGAGTGTGCATGAAGACAGGGGAATGGCATTGGGATTAGTTTTGGTCTTTCTGAGAGTTCGCAGACATGACTATTCGAATGACCTCCCTGTATAATGCAACCATTCTGTGAATCTGTGAAAAATCAAGTTGAATTGAGTAGCAGCTGCAAAACAAAACTAAAGGCCACTTCCTCCCTGCTGTTTCTCTGAAATGATGTGGAGATGCCAGCATTGGACTGGGCTAAACACAGTAAGAAGTCTCACAACACCAGGACACAGTCCAACAGGTTTATTTGTTAGCAAAAGCCACTAGCTTTCAAAGCCGTGCTCCTTCATCAGGTGAATGGGATTTCAGTTTACAAACAGGGCATATAAAGACACAAACTCAATTTACAAAATAATGGTTAAAATGCGAGTCTTTACAGGTAGTAAAGTTTAAAGGTACAGAGAGTATGAGTGGAGAGAGGGTTAAGCACAGGTTAAAGAAATTGTATTGTCTCTAGCCAAGACAGTGTGAGATTTTGCAAGCCCAGGCAAGTCACGGGGATTACAGATGGTGTGACATGAACCCAAGATCCTGGTTGAGGCGGTCCTCATGTGTACGGAACTTGCTGTCAATCTCTGCTCAGCGATTCTGCGTTGCGTGTCATGAAGGTTGCCTTGGAGAATGCTTACCTGAAGATCAGAGGCTGAATGCCCATGACCACTGAAGTGTTCCCCAACAGGAAGAGAACACTCCTGTCTGGTGATTGTCGAGCGACGTTCATTCATCTGTTGTTATAGTGTCTGCATGGTCTCCCCAGTGTACCATGCCTCAGGGCATCCTTTCCTGCAGTGTATCAGGTAGACAACATTGGCCAAGTTGCAAGAGTATGTGCCGTGTACTTGGTGGATGGTGTTTTCACGTGAAATGATGACATCTGTGTCGATGATCCAGCACATCTTGCAGAGGTTACTTTGGCAGGGTTTTGTGGTGTCGTGGTCATTGTTCTCCTGAAGGCTGGGTAGTTTGCTGTGAACAGCGGGCTGTTTGAAATTGCATGTTTGTTTGAAGGGAAGAAGTGGAGATGTGGGGATGGCTTCGGCGAGATGTTCATCTTCATCAATGGCCTGTTGAAGGTTCCAGAGAAGATGTCGTAGCTTCTCTGCTCCAGGAAATACTGGATGACGAATGGTACTCTATCCGCCGTGCCCTGTCTTTGTCTTCTTAGAAGGTCGGTGCGGTTTTTTGTTGTGGTGCATCGGAACTGTCGATCAATGAGTCGAGCATCAAATCCTATTCTTATAAGGGCATTTTTCAGCGTCTGGAGGTGACTGTTGCAATCCTCCTCATCTGAGCAGATCCTGTATACATGCAGGGTTTGTCCATAGGGAGTGGCTTTTTTAATGTGTTTAGGGTGGGAGCTAGAGAAGCGGAGCATCGTGAGGTTAGTCATGGGCTTGTGATACAGTGAAGTGCTGAGGTGACTGTCCTTGATGGAGATGCGTGTGTCCAAGAATGCAACCGATTCCAAAGAGTAGTCCATGGTCAATCTGATGGTGGGATGAAACTTGCTGATGTCAGCATATAGTTGTTTCAGTGACCCTGTGCGAGAACCTCTCCGGCTACATCGAGGGCATTCTGAAACCCATTGTACAAAGAACCCCCAGCTTTTTTCGTGACACTACAGACTTTTACAGAAACTCAGCGCACATGGAGCAGTTGAACCAGAAGCACTCCTCGTCACAATGGATGTCTTGACACTCTACACCAACATCCCCCACAATGATGGCATTGCTGCAACTGCCTCAATACTCAAGGCCAACAATTGCCAACCTCCAGATGCAATTCTACAACTCATCTGCTTCATCCTGGACCACCATGTCTTCACCTTCAACAACCACTTCTTCATCCAGAGGCACAGAACAGCCATGGGAACAAATTTGCACCTCAATATGCCAACATCTTCATGCATAGGTTCGACAAGACTTCTTCAATGCACAGGAACTTCAACCTATGCTGTACATTAGATATAGAACATAGAACATTACAGCGTAGAACAGGCCCTTCGGCCTTCGATGTTGCGCTGACCAATTAGGAACAAGCAGTGACCCTCTAACCTAAACCATTCCCCTTTCATCCATAAACTTATCTACTAACCTCTTAAACGCCACCAAACTTGGCGCATCTACAACTGACGCAGGCAAGGCATTCCATACCCTTACCACCCTCTGGGTAAAGAACCTACCTCTGACATCTGTCCTAAAACCACCACCCCTTAATTTAAAGCTATGTCCCCTCGTGCTAGCTTTCTCCATCCTAGGAAGAAGGCTATCACTGTCCACCCTATCTAAACCTCTAATCATCTTATATGTTTCAATAAGGTCTCCTCTTAGCCGCCTTCTTTCTAACAAAAACAACCCAAATCTCTCACCCTCTCTTCATAAGACCTGCCTTCCATACCAGGCAACATCCTGGTAAACCTTCTCTGTACCCTCTCCAATGCCTCCACATCTTTCTTATAATGCGGGGACCAGAACTGTACACAATACTCCAAGTGCGGCCGCACTAGAGTTTTGTACAGTTGCAACATGACGTTGCGGCTCCGAAATTCAATTCCCCTACCAATAAAAGCTATCCATCCTTCAATACCCTCATCCAGATCATTTATAAAAATTATAAACAGCAGGGGCCCCAAAACAGATCCCTGAGGTACACCACTAGTAACCGAACTCCACGATGAGTATCTCCCATCAACCACCACCCTCTGTCTTCTATCTGCTAGCCAATTCCTAATCCAATTAGCTAAATCACCCTCAATCCCATACATCTGCATTTTCTGCAGAAGCCTTCCATGTGCCACCTTATCGAACGCCTTACTAAAGTCCATATATACCACATCAACTGCCTTATCCTCATCCACCTCTTTGGTCACTTTTTCAAAAAACTCAATAAGGTTAGTAAGGCATGACCTACCCTTCACAAAACCATGCTGACTATCCCCAGTCAATTCATTTCTCTCTAAATAACAATAAATCCTATCCCTAATAATTCGCTCCAATACTTTGCCCACAACAGAAGTAAGACTCACCGGCCTATAATTCCCCGGAAAGTATATCGATGACATTTTCTCCTTTTGGACTCATGGTGAACAATCATTGAAACAACTGTTTGATGACAGCAACAAATTCCGTCCCACCATCAGACTCACCATGGACTACTCTCTGGCATTGACTGCACTCTTGGATACACGCATCTGCATCAAGGACGGTCACCTCAGCACTTCACTGTACCACAAGCCCATGGATAACCTCACAAGGCTTCACCCTAAACATATCAAAGAAGTCACTTCCCTATGGATTAGCCCCCCATATACACAGGATCTGCTCAGATGAGGAGGATTGCAACAGACATCTCCAGATGCAGAAAGATGCCCTCAGGAGAATACGATATGGTTCTTGACTCATCAATCGACAGTTCTGATGCACCACAGCAAAAAATTGCACCAATCTCCTCAGAAAACAAACACAGGACACGGTGGACAGAGTACCGTTCGTTGTCCAGTATTTCCCGGAGCAGAGAAGCTATGACATCTTCTCCAGAGCCTTCAACGTGTCATTGGTGAAGATCTCGCCAAGGTCATCCCCACACCCCCACTTCTTGCCTTCAAATAACTGCATAACCTCAAACAGACCATTGTGCACAGCAAACTACTCAGCCTTCAGGAGAACAGTGACCACGACACCACACAACCCTGCCACAGCAACTTCTGCAAAATGTGCTGGATCATCATCACAGATGCTATCATCTCACGTGAGAATACTATCCACCAGGTACACGGCACATACACTTGCAACTCAGCCAAAGCTGTCTACCTGATGCGCTGCAGGAGAGGATGTCCCAAGGCATGGTACATTGGGGACACCATGCAGATGCTATGACAACGGATGAATGAACGCTGCTCAACAATCACCAGACAAGAGTGTTCTCTTCCTGATGGGGAACACTTCAGCAGTCACAGGCATTCAGCCTCTGACCTTTGGGTAAGTGTTCTCCAAGGCGGCCTTCACAACACATGACAGTGCAGAATTGCTCAGCAGAGCCTGATAGCCAAGCTCCACACACATGAGGATGGCTCAACCGGGATCTTGGATTCATGTCACCCTATCTGTAAGCCCCACGACTTGCCTGGGCTTGCAAAATCTCACTAACTGCCCTGACTGGAGCCAATATACATCTCTCTAACCTGTGCTTAACCCTTCTCCACTCACGTTGTCTATACCTTTAAGACTTGATTACCTGTAAAGACTCACATTCCAACCATTATTTTCTAAATTAAATTTATGTCTTTATTTTGTTTGTAAATTGAAACACTTTGAAAGCTAGTGGCGTTTGTTGCGAAATAAATATGTTGGATTTTAACCTGGTGTTGTGAGATCTCTTACTGTATCTCTCTGAAAGCCAACGGAGGCCATAAGAAAATATTGATGGTGGAACAATTATTTGAAAAACTTTTCTTCTCTCTTTCAGAAAGCCATTGAGTTTAATCCCAAAGATGCAACATCAATTCATTTAATGGGATTATGGTAATAACTCTGATATTTTAACAATTATTAAAACTCATCAGTGGGACTTAAAGTATCTGATGTGACTGTTTTTAAACATTTTGTTGTACCATTCTGTTTAAGAGCATGTAACTAAATTATAAGCTTTCATCTATCTATTTGCAGTTATCTTCCATACACTGTGCAGTTAGAGACTAATTTATAAACCTGTTGAATACTAGTGCTTAAATCTAACTCAATTCTGCTGTGTGTGTGCAGTCTGTAGTGTTGAGAGAGGTGTAGTTCAAGTTGCTACAATCTCAACCCTGAAAATGGTGCAGACTGTTGATCCCACATCAAGATAATGGGGAAAATTATCCCAGAAAACGGTGGACGAAGGGCGAGCCGCTGATGTTGTCTATATGGATTTTAGTAAGACGTTTGACAAAGTCCCTCATGGGAGGTTAGTCAAGAGGGTCAAGGCAAATGGGATACAAGGACAGGTAGCTAGATGGATAAGCAACTGGCTTGGTAATAGGAGACAGAGAGTAATAGTGGAAGGGTGTTTCTCTAGCTGGAGGTCAATTCACTAGTGGTGTGCCGCAGGCTCGGTACTGGGACCTCTTCTATTTGTAATATATATAAATGACTTGGAAGAGGGAGTAAGTGGAGTGATCAGCAGGTTTGCAGACGATACAAAGATGGCTGGACTTGCGGATAGTGAGGAGCATTGTCAGGCGTTGCAGCAGGACATAGGCTGGTAGCTTGGGCAGACAGATGGCAGATGGAATTCAATCCTGATAAATGTGAGGTGATGCATTTCGGGAGAAAGAATGTAGGGGGGAGGTTTATGATAAAGGGTAGACCTATTAAGAGTATAGAAACGCAGAGGGACCTGGGGTTGCAGGTGAACAAGTCTCTGAAGGTGGCAGAGCAAGTGGAGAAGGTTGTGAAGAAAGCATATAGTATGTTAGCCTTTATAGGAAGGGGTATAGAGTACAAGAGCTGGCCTTTAATGTTGCAGTTGTATAAAACGATGGTTAGACCTCATTTGGAATACTGCGTCCAGTTCTGGTCGCCCTACTACCGGAAGGACGTGGAGACTCTGGAGAGAGTGCAGAGGAGGTTTACCAGGATGCTGCCTGGTATGGAAGGTCTGAGTTACGAGGAGAGATTAGGCAAATTGGGACTGTTTTTCCTTAGAAAGACGTAGACTTAGAGGAGATCTGATAGAGGTGTACAAGATTTTGAAGGGGATAGATAGAGTAAACAGGGTTAAGCTTTTTCCTAGGATGGACTCAAATAGCACGAGGGTCACGGGCTTAGGGTGAGGGGGGTGAGGTATAATTTGGATGCTAGAGGGAGTTTTTTCACACAGAGGGTGGTGGGGGTATGGAATGCGCTGCCAAGTAAAGTGGTGGAGCAGGTACTCTGGAGTTATTTAAGAAATACTTAGATGGGCACATGAACAGAATGGGAATGGAGGGATATAGAAAACTGATTTAAAATGGGGATCATGAGCCTTAGGAGTCCCTGGAAGTGTGTAAATAGATGATGATATTGATGTACTTGTTTTTATCCTACAGGTGCTTTGGTCCACCTTGTTGTCTAACGAGGGCATACACGCGATGGGTTGTGAGAGGACTGCTCTTGGATCTTTTTCGAGAGTATCCTACTGCTTCACATTGTTAGTGTATGCTTGACCTGGACCATCTGATGGGCAACACGACAGCTCAGTGACTATCGCTGTGCTGTGCAGATACATGGATTTGGCCTGTGTCTGTGGGAGTTTGCGCATTCTCCCCGTGCTTGCGTGGGTTTTCTCCGGGTGCTCCGGTTTCCTCCCACATCCCAAAGATGTGCTCTTAGGCTACTTGGCAAAACAAATTCTCCCTAAATTGTCTCAAATTTGGTTTTTAATCCATAGATCTATAAACATAGACAGGGATCGCGTGTGGAAGTGGGAACATCGAGGTGGCGGCGCGGGCTTGTTGGGCTGAAGGGGCCTGTTTCCCATGCTGTTTTGTTCTTTGTTCAAAGTTCAAAGTGCGAATTTGCATAAAAACTTGGAGTAAATCACTTTCTTTCAACGGGATTTTCAAAGTGAATCTCCCACACTGTGAACTACACAATAATGTGAATCACTCTAAAAAATCAATGCGTAGGGCCCATTTCCATGGGAGAGGCCAGCAGCATAGCATTGAGCGGGTCAGTCTGCCTGCGCCCATCTATCAACTCAGTGGCTGGCCAGCTCCATGATTCCACATTACTGGCCTCGTGAACCTCCCCACTACCTAATCGCTGCCCTCCCAGATGTGTCTAGGCCAGCTCCAAATTCCCCCACAGCCCCAAATCTCCCCCCTTGATGGCCAGCCCCAATCACTTTCATCCCTCCCTCTATCACTGATTCCAGGTGCAGAACACTCTCACTGATCTCTCTCCCAGGGGCTCTGGCCCCACCCCCTTGGCTCTGCCCAATAACAGGTGGGCAGTACCAGGGGACCTGGCTGACATTGCCAAACTGGCAATGTCCATGGAGCACGCCCACCCCCCCCCACTCCACCCCCACCTCCAGGAGGGCCTTTATGGCCCTTCTTCACTCCAACAAGGTTGTCCCACTATCTCCCCAGTAGTGGAGTTAAAGTTGACGATGCCAGAAATCTAGCAACTGGAGATACATGGAGGCTGTGGCGGCCAGCAGGAAGCCCAAAACACAGCTTCCATTGATGTTTCTCATCCCACTGTGTTGCTAGAGCACTGCAGCGGGCCGGGAGAATCACCCTCATTATATTTATTGACATAACAAAATAAAGCTTGTTTGTAGCCCATTAATCAGATGATGCTAAATTCTTAATCATAACATGTATAATTCTTCACATTCCTTTCTTCCTAGGTGTTTCACGTTTGCAGAATTGCCCTGGGTCCAACAGAAGATAGCTGCCATGTTCTTTGCTACACCACCAAACTCGTCTTATGAAGAGGTAATGTAAATCCATTGATTTTTTTTTTGTAGGCCAGTGTGAAATTGCCAAACTTGTTTGTGTTGGTCATCTACAAGCAAAACATTATTTGTCTCCAACTTCAATTTTCTGAACATTTCCCCATCACTGTTTTTCTGAGATTAACTCTGGATTTTACTCTCCAGAAAGATGGAACAGGCTGGGGCTCTTTTCTGACAGAGTGTAGAGTAAGTTGATTGGAGGTCTTTTAAATTATGTGAGGGTTTGATAGGGTAAATGTAGAAAAGAATTTTCCGTTTCCAAAATCCAAAATCATTGGTCTTGAAGATAAGATTCCATAATGATACAGCACAGAGGGAGGCCATTTGGCCCATATGCCTAAGCTGGCTCTTTGGTAGAGTAAATGTGTTACTCCCATTTCCTGATTCCTCCTAATAGCTGCACAACTTTTCCTTTCATGTAATTATTTGTTATTATTTATTTTGTAAGTTGCTACTGAAACTGTTTCTATTGCCTTTTTAGATTCTAGATCATAACATCTCACTACTTCAAAAGAAAGCTTCCGAATGTCACTTCTAGTTTTTTTGCCAATTACCAATAATTCTTTGTCCAGCTTATTCTGCTGGAAACAGAACAAAGAACAAAACAGCACTGGAAACAGCTCTTTGACCCAACAAGCCCGCGCCGCCGTTTTAACATTCTCGCTTCCACCCATGACCCTTGTCTAGTTTCTCCTTACTCTATGAAATGTGTTCATGATTTTTGAATGCTTTCTATTAAATTTCCCCCTAATCTTTTTTGTTCTAAGATCAATCCCAGCTCCCCCACTTTCTCCACTGAAATACTTCAATCCCTGATATCAGTCTAGTGAATCCATTCCTCTTAATGGCCTTGACATCCTTCCTAAAATGATTTTTCTATCACAGTCCTACTTTGGGCCTTGTAATTAGTGACCACCCTTTGGGCAGTCAGGAGATGAGTTACTTGCCGTAGAGTTCTTGGGCTCTGACCTGCTCTTGTAGTTGCAGTATTTATATGGCTAGTACAGTCAAGTTTCTGGTCTCCACAATGCCGATTGTGGAGAATTCAGGAATGGTAATGGTGCTGGTATCAGGGGAAAATGATTAGAATCTCTTCTGTTGGAAATAGTCATTTTCAGACAGTTGTATGAGGAAAATGTTTCTTGTTGCATGAAATTATGGAAGATGCTAAAATTTCAAAGCATTTTTGTTGCAGGCTCTCCTATATTTTAACAAAGCTGAGGAAGGTAGGAGATTTCTAAAACAAATTCATTCAGTTACATGAAGTTATATCATGCTGAACTGTTAAATAATGCACTTAAATTAATAAATGTGTTTCATTCATTTAATTTATAAAGTTGCATGCTGTATTAAATTATGTACATTGCTTCATTGCAGATATAATGATTATTTTCACAGTGTCGATATGCATAAGTTTGCAGATGCTGCAAAGTTTAGAAATATAGCAGTCTTCGGGACGATGTAGATAGACCAGTGAAATGGAAAGATGTATTTTAATGCAGAGATCTGTGAAGTGGTGAAAGGAAAAATCATGAGAGGCAGTATAATTTAAATGATACAAGAACAGAGAGGGTGGGATAAACGGGGCCGAGTTTCACATAATGAGATATTTGAAGTTGGTTGTTCAACTGCTAAGGATTTTTTAAAATAAAAAACACATAGTGATCTTCTTCTGTATAAATGTTACTGATTCGAGAGATAGCAGCACATTCAAGTATACGAACTGGAGATGACTCTGTCCAATTCTAGTTTTAAGAAAGAATGTCAAAGCCTGGCGAGAATAGCACCATGAATGAGGTGTTTCAATTGTCTGGGAAATCTGTGCATTGCCCTAAAGGGTGGTGGAGTGAGATTTCGCCGTTACTTGTGAAGGGGAATTGAATCTCAACTTAAAAAGGAATCATATGCAAGGCATACGTCCTCTCACATATCTATAGATGTTTGCACAGTATGATGTGTTTACTGTTTAATCTCTCAAAGAATTTGGTTACAGAATATATTTGAGAAATTAAATATCTTAATAATGTGAAGATTGCTTCAAGTATTGGCTTTACTATTCTCATTTGAAACAACTTTATAAAAACATGACTAAGGGTAGCATCAAATCCTCCCAGTGGGAAGCAAGAATATGCACTTGACCATTTGTTTAATGAATTATTTATTTAGTGATTGGGTTTTATTAGAATGAGAACCAGTTCTTTATACTGTAATGAGATAATAAACAAAGTCTGTGAATTATATTTCTCCATCACCTTTTGTAGTTTTAGGTTACTGATAAAATGAACTTTATATCTATTGATCTCTCTGCTACGGGAAACAGGTCTATCCTGTCCACTTTATCTGGGCCTTTCAATTTTATAGAACTCAACTAAATATTCCCAGCTCATTTGTTCCAAAAAAAACAATTCCAGCCTGTCCAACCTTTCATAGCCAAATTGACCAGTGCTGGCAACATCCTCCTAATAAGAAGTCTCACAACACCAGGAGTTTGGCAGGGCACACTTCAGCTGTCAAGGGCATTGAGTTTCTGATCTTCGGCTAAGTATTTTCCAAAGCGGCCTTCAAAACACACAACAACGCAGAATCACTGAGCAGGAACTGATAGCCAAGTTCCACACACATGAACACAGCCTCAACCGGGATCTTGGGTTCATGTCACACTACCTGTAACCCTGATGACTTGCCTGGGCTTACAAAATCTTACTAACTGTCCTGGCTTGAGACCATTCACACCTCTTTAACTGTGCTTAACCCTCTCTCCACTCATGTTGTCTGTACCTATAAAGACTTGCATTCCAACCAATGCCTTGTCATCGAGTCTGTGTCTATATGTGTCCTGTTTGTGAACACAATTCTCCACCCACCTGTTGAACATAGAACATTACAGCGCAGTACAGGCCCTTTGGCCCTCGATGTTGCGCCGGCCAGTGGACCCTCTAACCTAAACTATTCCAATATCATCCATGTGCCTATCCACCGAACATTTGAATGCCCCCAAAGTAGGCGAGTCCACAACTGCTGCAGGCAGGGCATTCCACGCCCTCACCACCCTGTGTGTGAAGAACCTGCCTCTGACATCCGTCCTATAACTACCACCTCTTAATTTAAAGTTATGTCCCCTCGTGTTGGTCATCACCATCCGAGGAAAAAGGCTCTCACTATCCACCCTATCCAATCCCTTGATCATCTTATACGCCTCAATTAGGTCACCGCGTAACCTTCTTCTCTCTAATGAAAATAACCTCAGGTCCCTCAGCCTTTCCTCATAAGGCCTTCCCACCATACCAGGCAACATCCTGGTAAACCTCCTCTGCACCCTTTCCAATGCTTCCACATCTTTCTTATAATGTGGCGACCAGAACTGTACCCAATACTCCAAGTGCGGCCAAGTTGAAGGGGCAGTGCTCTGAAAGCTCGTGCTATGAAATAAATTTGTTAGACTTTAACCTGGTGTTGTGAGACTTCTTATTCTGCCTGTCCAAGTCAATGCCGGCATCTCCACATAACATTCTCCTTTGTAGTACAATCATGTCCTTTCTTTAATGAGGTGGCTAGAACTGTACATAGTACTTCAGCTGTGGCCTAACCAGTGTTTTCTACAATTCTAGTACAATCTTCCTTCCTTATCAACCTCACCTTCTCCCTTGAGGGTTTTGTGGGCACACACTCCCAAGATTTCTTTGTTCATGTACACTTCTCTGTATCTTAACATGTATTGTGTATTTATTTTCCCTCCCCAAATGCATTAATCTCTGGATTAATTCTATTTGCAACTTTTCTACGTATGTGAGTCATTGACGTCTTCTCACTGTCCACAGTTTTCTTCTTCACTGTAAACCCTACGGTCAGTTTTTGTATAGTTTGCAAACATCTTAATCTTGCTTCGTACATAAATCTATGTTTAAGTTTCAAAACCAATTTTCAGTTAACGCAGAAATAATTCAGTACCCTGCTAAACACCATTCTTCAAATTGTCTTCAATAGTTAGAAAGAGAAGTTCTTTTAAGAATGAAATGAATGACAAGTGATGGCAGAATCTTTCACATTGCCATGTACAAAGCTTTTTGGCCAGTGATACTGGACCCTGGCAGACAATTTAGAAACAGCTTAGCCTGATCTTGTCCACAAATGGAGCTTCTAGCAATGTCACTGGGCGGAGTTGAGAAACAAGTACCTCAGTTTTGTTGCTTTAATTTTATTGCCTTCCTCCAAACCCAAAAAACTTTTGGATAAATTGATCCTGCCACCCTCATTAAAATCTGTTAACTAATTGCAGGCCTGCAAGTGAACATTTCTATGATTTTTCTCAGATAAGGTTTGTTGTTACAATGGGGCACCATAAGTTTAATACCTCTTCTTTTCCAGCTGATCCAAATTTCTACAGTAAAAACTTACTAATGATGGGTAAAACTTACATGAAATTGAAAAACAAGAAGCTGGCTCTGTTGTGGCTGACAAAAGCAAGAGACTACCCAGCACGTAATGAAGAAGACAGGCAGGTACAAACGTCTGTTTCATTCAAGAAGCTTCATCTTTGTGCGATATAAATTTTAATTCACTTCCAGTTAGCTTTAAAACACTGTGCTTTATAATTAGTAAAATTTGATGTTTTTTTTGTTGTTGCTTTTATTACTGCTGATAAGATGCTATTAATTTAAAGTGGTCCCAGCCAAGATAGTGGAGACAGTGGTACTGCGGTAATGTCACTGGTCTAGTAATCCACAGTGAGAGCTGGGGACCCAGGTTCAAATCCCACTGTGGTAGATTTGAATTCAATAAAAATCTGGAATTAAAAATCTAATGATGACAATGAAATCATTGCCAGTTGTTGTAAAGCCCATTTGATTTTGGGAAAGGAAATCTATCATCCGTCCCATTTCAAGGCAGCTCATCATTATCTTCTCAAGGGCATTTAGGGATTGTAATAAATGCTGGCCTAGCCAGTGATGCCCACATCCCATGAAAGAATTAAAATAAAGTTTAATAACTTCAAGTGGTCAAGGTCAGTAAATGTACCTTGAAATGACATACCAATAATGTACTATTAAACTCACTGCTCAATGTAACACACCCCTATCACTCACCCATCAATTATCTCCAGTAACCAGAACGCAGCTGAATGGTAGGCAGGCACATCCCCCATTTACCGATACATCTGCATGTTTTAGGAAGAACAAGGTGGCTAACAATAGATGGTCTGGCCTACATGTAACAAAAATGTGATTGACTCTCAGAATGCCTTCTGGAATGGGGGTGTAGTTAGGGACAGGCAATAAATGCTGGTCCAGCCAGTGATACTCATGTCTATGAAATGAATTTTTAAAAAAGTACTTACAACAGCATCTGCTAAGAAAATAGTTCAAACTTAGATTATCAACCACATTTATAACAGTAATGTTAATACATTTTAATTAAGGGATTACATTCAGTTGAGGTCAGTAGGACATGGTGGTGTAGTGGTAATGCACTGGACTACTTAAAGGCCCAAGTGAATTCTTGGGGACATGGGTTCAAATCCTACTACCACAACTGGTGAATTTAATGCAAATAACAAATCTGGAATTGAAAGTTAGTATCAGTAATGGTGACCATCTATTGTTAGCCACCTTGTTCTTCCTAAAACATGCAGATGTATCGGTAAATGGGGGATGTGCCTGCCTACCATTCAGCTGCGTTCTGGTTACTGGAGATAATTGATGGGTGAGTGATAGGGGTGTGTTACATTGAGCAGTGAGTTTAATAGTACATTATTGGTATGTCATTTTAAGGTACATTTACTGACCTTGACCACTTGAAGTTATTGAACTTTATTTTAATTCTTTCATGGGATGTGGGCATCACTGGCTAGGCCAGCATTTATTACAATCCCTAAATGCCCTTGAGAAGATAATGATGAGCTGCCTTGAAATGCTGCAGTCCCTGAGGTGTAGGCACACCCAGTGCTATTAAGGAGTTTCAGGATTTTGACCCAGTGATAGTGGAGGAATGGTCATATTGTTCCAAATCAAGATGGTATGCAGCTTGGAGGGGAGTTTGCAGATGGTAGTGTTCCTATGCATCTCTTGACCTTTTCTCATGATAGAGGTTATGGTTATGGAACACTGTTGAAGAAGATGGTTGGATTCTCTCATTGGAAATGTTTACTGCCTGGCAGTTGCCTGAATGTTGCTTGCCATTTATCAGCCCAAGCCTAGTTATAGTCCAGGTCTTGCTGCATTTGGACATAGATTCTGAAATAGTTTCCGAGTTGCAAGAGGTACTAAACCTTGTGCAGTCATCATGAACACCTCCACTTCTGATCTTATAATGAATGGAATATTACTGCAGGAATTCCTTAGAGTATATCTACAAGTGCTTCATCAGTGATGCCTTGGGATTCAGATGCTTGACCTTCAAGTTTTCCCCACGCCAAGATTTCTTGCTACCACACTTGGTTAAATGCTGCCTTGACATTAAGGGTAATCATTCTCACCTCAAGTTCAGCTCTTTTGACTAAGGCTATAATATAAGTTCAGGAGCTGAGTGGCACTGCCAAAACTAAACTAAGTGTGAATAGATCATTTCTGAGTAACCGCCACTTGTCAGTACTGTTGATGATGTCTTCTGGCACTATACCCAAATTCTTGGGCCAAGATTCGTAGCATTGGTTTTTGTGGAGGGCCTGCTGCAGACAGATCATCCCTCTCCCACCAGCCTCCTCCATTACAGTTTTCAGGGCTGCATTTCAAGAACTAGGAACCCTCTTTCCGACCTGGTACATCATTTCTTCCTGCTCCTAACGTCTGCCAACCAGTTAAATGAGCTGTTGCATAAAACCTGGGGTTCTTGTTGAGTGTACAACCATTCAGCTTAATGCTGGGCTTCAAACCATCATCATGGTAACAAGCTGGAGCAGCACAAAATTTACATGAGTACATTATGCAATTAACCCGTATGTTTATATTTTTGTATTCTAGCTATGTTTATTTTGCATATGTAAATGATTTTTGAATTCCTTGCACTTTAGTCCTTTGAAATCTGTCTTGCTTATATTACAGGCAGATTTTAGAGCATTAGTTGTTCAAAATTCCTTGTTACACAATTACTTTTTGGCTGCTGAAGCATTATACAGGCCAGACGACACTTAAGCTGCATATTTGGTAGCCCTTAAACTGTCTTTTTACATTGGAAGAGGTGAATGTTCACAAACTTGAGGCTGTTTTCAATCAGGAATCTGGTGAATTAATTTGCACAATGTAGAGTATTTGAAGTGATCAAATTAATTAACTAAATTTTAAATTCTTCCTAATGTGTTTTGCTGAACTGTTAACAGTTGCCCTAACACTTTGTGATGCATGACTGTAAGTGACTGTGCACAATTGCTGCAAAAACAATCACATTTTCTTTGCCTCCTATTTGTAGGTTGTAAAAGAAGCTACAGAATTACTCAAGTTGATCAGTAACCAGGATTGAGCACCATCTCAAAACAACATTGCAATGTCCTACCAGTGTGTTACAAAGTTAATTTTGAAAAATAAAAAAATTCTCAGAACATCAGTAAATTAAAAGGATTTTTATTAAATGTTATTAATCACAAAAGAATTTCTACATGATGAAATTGTACAGGCCTGACACAGCATTAACCAAATAAAGTGTGTTTATATATAATATATATTCTCATGTACCTTCTGTGCTATTGAATGTGTAAAACACAAGTTGTGTAGTAAATAACTCAATGAGCAAATAGGCAGTGAAGAAGAATTGCAGAACTATTCAGTTCTCACTAGAAAAGGACTCACTGCCACTGGAAACCAAAGGAAAAATGACATCATGTATTGACTGATGCATCCTCAATTGCTCAGGTTTCCAAAAATATACAAAAAAGATATATCCCAAACTTCACCTGAAATTAATCATCAGCAACCCCACTGACTGTCAATCCATTTTATCTTACGGTTTTAAATTATTAGTCTTTTATACTATTCTTATACAACAGCTTCACAGAAAGGCTTTTAGACAGGAGAAGAAAGAAACTTCCAATAAAAGATAAATATACATCAAAGAGGAAAAAGTCAGGAAGAAATGGCTTTCTATTAAGCAGTATTTCTACCTGTAATTACTAGTCTGGTTTTAAGAAAAAGTTTTAATCTTGAATACCTGACTTGATAGAAGAAAAATTAAGTAGTTTACGTGTTAATTCCTGATCCACCACAACAACTCCCACCTATTTGGTAACAATACCAAGTGATCAGTTCTACTTACAATATTTTTTTTGAGACTACAATTGTTTTAAAAATTGCAATGGGAAAAACTGACCAAACTCAAGTATTTACAAAACTTTTACAAATTAAAAACTTTAATGGAATTTACAATGTTTAAATTTAAAGCATTACAAATGTTACATTTCAATGTCCATATCTCCCCATTCACTGCAAGGAAGCACGGTGTGTTAGAAGTTGCAGTTTCATATAATTCACAATTATTTTTAAATAGATTTTGTTACATGTAATTAAGTAAATGCCCTCAATACTGGTGAAACTATTTTAAAATCATTTTATTACATGTTTTTGAAACTTCTGCATTTAAAAAAAAATAAATCACGATATTTCTAGGAAGAGTGAAGGCCTATATTAGAAATTATATTTCAAAGACAGAAAAAGAAATCAAACCTATGCATAGAATGCAATTTACACAACAGCCATTAAAAAAAATAGCGTGTATAATATTGCAATGGGAAAACTAATTACACAACATTCCTTACAATGTGCAAAACTTATATTTGATTTATATTTTTTTATTCCTGATTGATAAATGTAACTCTAAAAGGCTGAACATAAAAGCAGCAGAGGTAATATTTTGCATAATTACTGTGAAAATTGTCCACATTAGCTTCTTGAATATAAAATTACATTAGTATTATGGGGTACTACCCAGTACTTTTGCTTTCCATTTTTTTCAGTCTGCTGTACACAAAACATACATAAAACAGCAATAACACAACAAGGAAGTAAAAGAAAACCTCATGTCAGCATTTACACATTCTATGATCTCATCAAGCCAGCAGCATTAATTCTAGATATTTAACAGTGTTTGGCATAAGCCTTAAATACTTTAGTGACAGCCATGCGAGAAATAACTCTGGCAGATTTGTTACATCAGTGGGAACTGATCAAAAGGGCATGTTTTCTTCTCGAAGATGCAATTCTAAGGGGGTCGAACAGCACACCTACCAGATCTCCCAAGTAAGCTCTATAAAACTAGAGCCATTGATATTCCAGCTGCTCCTGTGTTTTTTAAAAAAATCATTCTGTTTCAGAAAGCAGCCAAATTGTTTTCTCCAAGACACTCATTTTAAGGGGAAACACAGGTATGTAAAATACTATGTGTGGTTCAAGACAAATTTGCATAATGATTCAGGAAGAAAAGCTGCTCAGTTCTACAGGATTCCAGAAATAAATGACTTCTCTAGGCAAATAGCTTATATACAACGGTAGGCATCTGTGCAACTGTAGATAGCTGAACATGAAACAAATACGCTGTGATCTCATCAAGAATATGTGCTGATCTATTCCTGCCCAAATCCTTCAGTTTCTTCGATTGCAAAAAGCAGTTTCTCTTTTAACTGTTCATAGCTTTTGTAAGGTGGCAAGTCCAAACGATTAAAGCTGTTAAAAGTAAACATAGTTCAATGAATATTTAGCTCAATTTAAACACTATCATGTAGATCATAGAATCCTTACAGTGCAGAATTAGGCCATTTGGCCCATCGAGTCTGCACCAATTCAAACCCTATCCCTGAAACCCCATATATTTACTCCCCCCACCCCCAATCTCCTTCACCCGTCTTCACCCGTGGGAGGAAATCGGAGCATCCACAGCAAACACAGACAGGTATGGGGAAAACATGCAAACTCCACAGTCATCCAAGGCCAGAATCAAACTCAGGTCCATGGTGCTGTCAGGCAACAAAGGTAATCACTGTGCCATGTTCTGAATAAATTTCAAATTACAGGTTTACTACAGAAACTATTGTAGAATCCCTATTCTTTCTCAGTGATGCGGGACCCAGTAGGTTTCTGTAACTTTTGGACCTCAATTTACATTTTGCACAAAACTGATACAACAAGACGTATATATTTCTCTTAGCTAAAGCAGTCCGCAATTAGAGAAGTTAAAAAGATGTTGGGAATGGAAAGAATCTTTTGGAGGAAAGCTTAGCAGTTGAAGCTGAAACAGTACAGAAGAGAGCTGTTTCTGATCAATGAGTGCTTGCAACACAACAATGGCAAAATACAGCAATTATTGAGAAAATATTTCCAATGCCTGAAGGGTCAATAATCAGTTGGCACAGATTTAAAATGGTTGGCAAGAGGAGACATGGGGAAAACCTTTTCACGAACGAGTGATTAGGATATGAACAATCAGATGTTAGGTAGTTTCAATAGTATAGTCTTCAAAAGGAAACCAAATAAATAATTTGAGAATGAACTGCATATATATGGAAAATGATCAGAGATTTGGGTTAACTGAATTATATTCTTTAAAATCATTCTGTGATAGACTTAGCATGGAACAGGGTGCTAATGAATAAAATGCACAGAAATGGGAAAATCAAATCTAGAGGCGAGTAACAAAGTATTAGCATGTGGAAGTGAGGCATGGGTAGATGATGTTGCAGAGGTAGAAGCAAGTAACCTTTATGGGTAAGAGATAAATCTTGAAGAGTATTACATCGTTTCAACCTCAGCCAGTGAACAGGCAGGGAGGAAATAGTGAAGGGGTGTTAGTGTCACAGCTGCAATTAGTGACCTCAATTTAACCATAACATAGTTGGAAGAGATTTTACATCATTCACAAGATGATTTCAGAAGACTGAACAGGGTTCAAAGGATACAATGCAAAGAAAATGGTGGCAAGGTAGAAGTAGGTGTTATTGATTGCTTGATCCTTTGCACGTTAAGTTTCCAAGATTCTGGAGGTGCTGATGTAAGGCTGAGAAGCAACAACTATTTTCTGTAATACACTGGCTGCATTGATGAGTGTATCAAGGGGAGAAGCAATAGAGGGGTTACTTACTGTAATATTGTTTATAACCTGGGCTCCTATTTTTGAAGATGGAAACTAAGATAATAAAATGGTTATTTCATGGTAATTAGTACCTTCTCAATAGATGATAAGGTAGTCTAGGGTTTGCTACTTTATAAAGACGTTATATCTAAAGATTTAAAACCTTCCTTCCAATAAAGTTGATTAAAGTTCCGATCATTACTCACCAAGTATGACTTCTGGGGAGCCATGTTTCTTTACCAACCTTTTCAATGCAAAACTTTTGAGGGCCATTACTCCCTGTTTGAAATAATCAATATCATTACCAACTAATGATTCAAACTGTACAATGCGAGGCTAAACATTTTTAGATTGCAAGTGAGAAACTATACAACTTGATCCAGTTTGTATATTCTAAGTAGAGCGCACAAATATTTCACAAGCAAGCCACTGCCATCTATGTTATCATGCCAAGCAGTTGCGTAAAAAAAAAGCTTTATTAAATAATTTTTTTTATTATTTTACTGATTCTAAAGATGTAGGTGTTGCTAGAAAGCCTGGTTTTAAGTACCATTCCCTGGTTGCTGTTGAGAAGATGTTAATCAGACAATCGAATGATTTTCTAAGCTACTTCAAAGGATTATTAAGAGTCAACCACATTACACTCAGATACTGCAACCCCTTGCCAACAGGAACACAAGTCCTTAACAGCTACCATACTAGTTTACTAGGCTTTGATTGCCACCGGCACTCTTTATCCTGCCTTCCCACTCTCCTGTTCAAGTCCTGAACTCCAGTGGCCAAGCTTGCCAGAGTTTGTTTTTGCCAAACTCTGGAATGCTTCAGAAATTAATTCTGACTCTCCGCAGCACATGCAAAATCCAAAATCAAAACAGAAAATGTTGGAAATAATCAGATCTGACAGCATGTGTGGAGATAAAAAGAATTAATGTTTCCAGTCACTGACCTGCATAGAATTCCTTACAATGCAGGAGGAGGCCATTTGGTCCATCAAATCTGCACCAATCCTTCAACACAGCATCTTACCCTTGCCCATCCCCTCACTCTATTCCCATAACCCTTTGCATTTAACCCACTAATCTCCTAACCTATGCATCTATAACAATTTCGCAAGCCACCCAACCTACATATCTTTGGACTGAGAAGAAACCGGAGCACTAGCAGGAAATCCACGCCAACATGTGGAGAATATCTGTGTGGAGTTTGCACAATCACCCAAGGCTAGAATCGAACCCAGGTCCCTAGCAACGTGAGGCAGCAGTGCTAACCATTTTTGTCAGAATGTATCCAGCATCAAGTCTTTGACTTGAAATATTAACTTTGCTTCTCTTCACAATGCTGCCATATCTGTCCAGTATATCTTGCGAAATCCTCTCCAATTTTCCATCCCAACTCCTTCATCTTCCAATTGAAATGCTTCCTTCCCCATCTTTACTATTTCAACCTGACAATCATGATCTTCACTAATTTGTCAGAATGGGCTCAGAAGCTGGCAGTAATATTTGGCCTGACTCTTCAAATTGCATTCAAGTGTCAGGTTTATTTATGGCAGGCACAGACTGAAAGGCAGGAAATCTGGGAACCAAGTCAGCCTAAGACATTTGTACACTTTCTAATGGCTGATAAGGCAGCAACTGCATTTGAATTGGATATGCACACAATGGAATGTGCCTAAAAACATAGGAGAAAATAATAAACAAAAATAACAAATAGAAAAGTTAATATATCAGCATTCTCTAAGGAAACAACAAGCACAAATGATGTGCTATCAGAGAAGAAAACAATTAAAGCATTTAATTTTTGTAATGTCATCAGTTTGCCTATACATAATAGGCAGTTTGGAACAGTAACTGAACATAAAATGCATAGTAATTTCTAGAAATTACAAATTAAAAAGTTTCAGAAAACAGGTTAATAATTTGTTTTAGAGTTCTAAGTCAATTATTATTTTGATATTAATACAAAATCTGGATCATTTGTCTGTACACATCAAAACCAAAGTTCTCAAAATGAATTAAAATGTTGAAATAACATAACTAGCCACATAAATTACAATAATCATTGAGCAGTTATACTTACCCAGAAGCTCTGCAAATCCTCCTAATGGTAAACGACAGGTACCCGTGACAAATTGCATCAATCGTAAACGTACTTCATTGTCCATTTCTTTCACAAACTGAAAAGTAAAATAAATTCACTTATAAGAATTTATAAGTAGTTCAAACCAATATATTCAAACTTCTTTCGATGTGAGAGATGGAATAGAATTTCAACATCTATAACAATGAAAGATTCAGCTCACACCCCAAATAGATTGCAGAATGTTACTGCAAATCAGCATGGGGAATAACTGAATGTGATGAATATCCTACAGAGCGTTGTAAATAAGGTTCATGATGTGTACACACAGAAAGCCATGTGGGAATATGATTTTTTTGGCAAGAGCAAGACCTGACACAAAAAAGGACTGGACTCAGTACATAGTATTCCCAGATGCAGGGTGTTAAGTAAAAATAAAGAATGAAGGAAAGAAAGGAAGGAAGTGAGATGGCAGTATTGAGTGACGATAGATACCGTCCTAAAGGGATCAAGAACATAATCTATTAGTTAGAGTTAAGTAGCAATGGAGAGCTCATCATATTGTGAATTTCTACATGTCATCAACTATTGGGATAGATACAGAGGAATAAATTTACAAAGAAATTACAGATATGCAAGATCTATATATTAATAATTATAAAACTAATTATTTTAATGTAGACTAGATGATAAAAAAGGTCAAAGAAGGGGGTTTCAAAGATGCAGCTATAATAATGAATAGAGGAAATACTGTTACTATGTACTGGGGTTTTCACAAAGCTTTTAATGAGGATTCTCACTGGTAATTAAAAAGCTAATGTGTACAGGTCAGAGAATGGTGCCGAATAAAAGTATTGGTTTTAAAACAAGAAATATAGGACACAGAAATGCTACTTTTTAATGTTGTAACTTGTCAGTGGAGTATCTCAAAAATTAGCTTTGAACTTGGAGAATAATGAGTTTCTGAGTTGCATTAAATTCTGGAGGGGGGGTGGGAATTGGCTAATACTGAAATTGTGGAAAGCCAAGATCCTGAAGAAGCAATATTCAAGGGAAACTTCTACAGTAGACTAGAAACATACGATTGCAACGGCCTGGAATCAATAAGGCTAGTCTATGGTCCGTCTAAAGGTAGAGAGATCCAAGATATTTGGAAATCTGGTTATCACATAAGCAAAGAGCGGTGAAGGTTTATATTCCTCAAACTATAACTAATTGAGTAATATGTTAGAAATGAGAATAGATCAGGAAGTCCTAGCTCATCAAAACTAGTGAAAATTCTGTTCATTGTAAATCATCTTATCAAAAACAGTGTTAACTTAGATAAGATTTTACAATGCTGCAAAATAGAAAGTGTTGGAAATACACCACGCTGGGAAGCCAACTTCTTGAAGGGTCAAATAATCTGCTCCTATATCTTATGCAATATACTGGTTACAACGTTTTAGAACATAGAACATTACAGCGCAGAACAGGCCCTTCGGCCTTCGATGTTGCGCCGACCAATTAGGAAAAAGCAATGACCCTCTAACCTAAACCATTCCCTTTTCGTCCATAAACTTATCTACTAACCTCTTAAACGCCACCAAACTGGGCGCATCTACAACTGCAGCAGGCAGGGCATTCCATACCCTTACCACCCTCTGGGTAAAGAACCTACCTCTGACATCCGTCCTATACCTACCACCCCTTAATTTAAAGCTATGTCCCCTCGTGCTAGCTTTCTCCATCTAGGAAAAAGGCTATCACTGTCCACCCTATCTAAACCTCTAATCATCTTATATGTTTCAATAAGGTCTCCTCTTAGCGCCTTCTTTCCAACGAAAACAACGTCAAATCCCTCAGCCTCTCTTCATAAGACCTGCCCTCCATACCAGGCAACATCCTGGTAAACCTCCTCTGTACCCTCTCCAATGCCTCCACATCTTGCTTATAACGTGGGGACCAGAACTGCACACAATACTCCAAGTGCGGCCGCACTAGAGTTTTGTACAGTTGCAACATGATGCTGTGGCTCCTAAATTCAATCCCCCTACCAATAAAAGCTAAGACTCCATATGCCGTCTTAACAACTTTATCCACTTGACTGCCTACTTTCAGGGATCTATTGACACATACACCAAGATCCTTCTGTTCCTCAACACTATTAAGAGCCCTACCATTAGCCCTATACTCTACACATTTATTGTTCCTGCCAAAGTGCATTACCTCACACTTTTCCACATTAAACTCCATTTGCCACCTCTCGGCCAGCTCTGCAACTTGTCCAAGTCTCTCTGCAAACTATAACACCCCTCTTCACTATCTACCACTCCTCCAACTTTGGTGTCATCCACAAATTTACTAATCCATCCCTCAATACCCTCATCCAGATCATTTATAAAAATTACAAACAACAGTTTTGGATGTGTATCCTGTTTATCAAACATCATACCCATCTTATTGCGGTAATATTGCCAACTTGTTAGGTTAAGTTAGTTATCTGATTAAAATCTGCTGTCTGGCTCAAGGTGTAGCTATTAAAAGCGGTTAAAAGAGTAAACTAATTGGAAATCTTGTAAAAGGGGGCATTTTCTATAACTTGGATATATAAAGTAGGAATCTAGTGTAGCCTGTATGCAGTGGGTGGACTAAACGAGAGAACTTCTAAGAGTATTTTCCATGAATACAGGAGACTTCCTACCATTTACCACCTCAATATCTGAATCCTTACTGTTCTCCAGATTGTGTATTAATCCAGATAAGCAAACTCTCAAACAAGTTTTCAAGTGATACAAAAATGGCAGACAGAGAAAACGATGAGGGACAATCCACAACAAATTTAGATTTGCTAGGTAGCCAGACTAAATAGGTGGTGAAAGAAAGCTAAGGAAAAATAAAAATCTGACATGATTTAAATAAAATTTTTAATACCATTATAACCCAGCATGTCTAAAGAAGGTGGTGGAGGAATTTAGTAAAGGCATTTCAAAGAGTGGGCCAAAAGTATAGCCAGCACTGGTGGGGTGAATGAAAGGAGAGTTCTAATGAACAGCAGTCAAGAGTCTGAGGAATGAAGAGTTTGGGAGCAGTAAGACTTGAGGATGTTAACAAGATTCAAATCTTGCAAGGACAGATGGTGGAATTTGAATTCAATAAAAAAAAATCTGGAATTAAGAATCTTCTGATGATGTGAATCCATTGTCAATTGTTGGAAAAACCCACCTGGTTCACTAATGTCCTTAAGGAAAGGAAATCTACGCTCCAGAGCCACAGCAATGTGGTTGACCCTCAATTGCCCTCCAAGAGCAATGAAGGATGGGCAATAAGTACTGGCCTGCCCTATAAATGAATAAAAGATTGATAGAGGAGATATGCCAAGAAGAAATTTAAAGATGTGATTTTTTTAAATTTGAGGCATTAGGGAAGGGTGCATCAATGTACACTGATAAGGTGGGGAAATGGGAGTGAGAAGGAAGAAGAAAATGAGCAAGCAGATTTTTGTGCTAAATCGGATATTGGGGAGTAAAGGTTTGGATGATCTTAAGTTTATGAAGGGTAAAGAATAAGACAGCTTTGAAGTGAAGTGTATGAGAGTTCCATGATGACTGGGCCGAGACTGAGCTTCAAGGTGCTGTTTGTTATGGAGAGCGTAAGTGGAGAGAAGCATAGTTCAAAGTATAAATAGATGCAATTGCTGAAAACAATCTTGGTTAGCTAGAAATAGTGGTAAGTGAGCAGAATTTGTGACAGGGACTAAAGATAACTCTTTTGATCTTCTCAATGTTAATTAGAAGTAATAAAGATTCACCCAATACTGCATATTTAACAAGCAAAGATCACAACACAGATGTGTTCTGGGAATCACACTTTAAGAAAGATATTAAGACTTTAGAGAGCGTATGGAAGACATTTACTTGCATGGTTATAGAGATGAGGAACTGACTAAAGAAACTGAAGGTGCTCTCTCCTTTGAGCTATTAAGGCCAGGAGGAGATTTTAAATAGGTGTTTAAAATCATGGGAAGTTTAGAGAAGAACAAATGAGAAAATAAAAAGGAATTACAATGGTTGATAAGTTGTTAACTAGAAGGCAGATAAAAAGGTGATTGGCAAAAGAAGCAGAGGCAACATGAGGAAGAGTATGTTAACAAGTGTTTAAGGTTTGGAACTCACTGCTTGATAAGAATACAGGTTAGTCTTCAAAAGGAATTGGCGAAGAAGATGAAAGCATTTCAGGAATAGAGGAAAAGATTGATGGGTTGCAGTGGTGGTGGTGGTGGTGGAGGGGGTGGGTGGTTTGGCTGGGTTGCTCTTCAAAAGATTGCAGATTCAATGGGATAACTGGTCTTTTGTGTGTTGTGATTTTCTTTGGTTCCAGGCAATGAAGAAACCCAAAAGGGTCATGGAGGGATAGTTTGGTCTCATGAGGTACGTATGTAATCTGAATGCATATTTAAAGATAGTGTTATCAAGGCAGAACATGTAAATGAAAAAGAATATTTCTAGCACACCCCACGGTAACCATGTGAAAGGGTGGTTGGAGAGACAACTTTGAAAGATACTCCAGCTTAGCTATGTGAAACCATAGAAATGAATGATGGAATTGATCTCTCAAAGGCTGTATAGTCACACAACCTTTCAACTTTCACTGCTACACACTTGTCAGTTTCTTAGTAAGATTTCTTTCTTTCCTACATGGAGTTACTGCTTTCCTTGGCATTGCAGTGGAGATCAGGAAATCAATAGAGTGGAGGAACAGAATCAGCCAATCACTGCATGTGCTGTGTGTGGAATATTTTTCAAAATCACTGCTGGATTTCTACAACCAACCAATGGCCAAGCTAATTCATCCTACTATCTCAGTCACAATTAATCCTAATCCCTGAATAATATGATTCAGTGGAAATATATATCAGATTGTCAGAAAAGGGAATATATCAAAAAATCTGAAGCATCATCCAGATTCAAAATGTTGGCTTCATTCTCTTTCCACAGATGCTGTCAGACCTTTTGAGATTTTCCAGCATTTTCTGTTTCTGTGCCCTTTTATAATATACCAAAATGTTGGATCTGACTGAAATCCAGCATTTAATCCAATAAATCACTGTTTTTGTGTGATGCTAGGGATTTTAAACATCCAATTAGAAATTTAGGTAATGTTTCAAAACCCTTTACTAATAACAGAAAAGTGAAAATCTGTATATGAGTAACATCATCACCAAGGTAATATGACATACTATTCTCATAAATCATGTCCACAAATTCAATTCATATATGAATTATTGCATAGTTCAGAACAGATGTCCATCACTTTTAACAATTTTGTGATCCATACCTGCCAGAACCAAATGATTTGTTTGCTATTTCTGGTGTAATGGCGGTAGACTGTATTCCTCTGCCAGTCAGTAAGATCTACTTCCTGCATGCCACACAGCATAACCTGCAAAGACAGACAATAAAGGCTTTATTCCAGAACCACATTGGGCACTGTGACAACTAATCAGAGTGTCAATTAATTATTTTACAATCAAAATTAAACATTGTCATATTGCCAACACAGCCAAACCCCATGGTAATTAGGATTATAAACTCATTGGCAAATTAGTGATGATAATTTAAGGGAATCGGGCAAAAGTGATTGTTCACCTTCGTAGTTCCCAATCCCAACTGGCTCATCAGAGCATGTTTATTAGAGAGATGTGTTGTTTTCCTACAGGAAAGGAGAGCATAAGGAAAAGGGACTGGTACTAAAGTCATCTTAGATTCTTCACTCCCAAAAGTGTTTAGGACTCTTTCATGTCAAATTTTGAGATGACACTGCATTGAGAACACAACTAATGCTGAGGAAGAATGAACATAACATACTGAAGAGGCAGAGGCATAATGGTATTGTCCCTGAATTTGTAACCCAGAATAATACTTTGGGGATCAGTGCTCAAATGGTGAATTTTGAATTTAGTGAAGAAAAATAAAATGTAGAATTAAAAGTTGAATGAGACCATGAAACCATTATCAATGGTGAAAAAATCCCATTTGGTTCATCAATGACCTGTCGAGAAATAAATTTGCTGTCCTTATCTAATCTGGTCGACATTTGACTTCAGAACCACAGCAATGTGTTTACATACCTTCTAAAATAGGCTAGCAAGCTATTCAGTTTTATCAAACTGTTAAAAAATCTAAAAGGAATGAAATTGGATGGATTGCCTGAAACACCCTGTTGACTATCACATACCATCTGCACTCCCCTCAACTGATAAATCAGTACTCTTCCATATCAAATCCCACTAGGAGGAAAACACTGAGGGTGGCAAGGGCATAGAATGCACTCTGGGTCAGGAACCTCCAAGACCAATAAAAGTGGCTCGGTAGCTCCACTACCAACTGAACTGACCGAGTCCTGATGGACACAGCTGCTAAATATGGATCTTCGGCAAGTGATGAAGGGGACAAACAAGAGTGAAAAACATATTTGACCTCATTCTGTGCCTGTCACAGATGCATCTGTACATGACTATATTATAGGAGTGACTACCACAAATTCCTTGTACAGCTAATGTCCCATTTTCATATTGAGGATACCCTTCATAATGCTGTGTGGCACTATGTTCAATGAGAAAGATTTTGAATGATCTACAATTTCAAGACCGGGTAACCGTGAGGTGCTGTGGGCCAGCAACAGCTGTCTCTGCTTGATTGTATTATGATTTTCTAAATATTCTGCTACTACTTCCTTAATAACGTATTCCAACATTTTCCTAATGACAGCTAACTGACTAAAGGGTGTATACTTTGCTGTTTTCTGTCACCCTCTTTTCTTAAGTGGAAGTGCCAGATTTGTGGTTTGGCAATCTGCTGGGATCTTTACAGAAACTAAGAAATTTTGCAAGATTGCAACTAACGCAACTACTTTCACTGCAAGCATTTCCTTTAAGACCTTAAGTGCATGGCATTAAGTCTAGAAGCCTATTCCTCCCTTTCCTTCCATTTCCTGATTTACAGCTATATTTGGGATATTAATTGTATCCTCCATAGAGAACAGTGATGCAAAACACATGATCAATCCATCTGTATTCTTCACTTTCCATTGTTAATTCCCCATATAGGACAAACGCTCACTTTAACTTTTCCTTTATAAATATCTGTTGTGACGTTAGTATACCTTTAAGAAGTTTTTTTAAAATTATGTATTCTGCAATTGTAAACAAACTTTTATAAACTAATTTATTTTTATTGGAATAGTTGTGACTGCATTGTTTCGAGGAAAAATGTTTGGCAGGTCATGTGATTTTTTTTTTCATTTTCAGTTTGGAACTGCAGATTTAAGTTTTAGTTTTAGATTTAGAAGGGGCATCAAGGCAAGAAGTCTCTCTTTCCCGGTTTTAGAAATTCTGCTGATTAGCTGAAAATAAGGTCTGGCTTTTCTGAAGGGACTCTGGCTTGCCTAGAGTCCCGGGTGCTTTGGGAAAATATTCTGACTTCAAACTGTTGTGAGTCTATCCAGAGAACTGCAGACTTCATCCAAAGGACTCATTCCAATATCATGTGAGCATTAGTTTTTCCTGTGTTAAATCTGTGAAAAGGGCCTTTTGTTCCATGGGATCAGCTTGATTGGAATACATTAGATATATCTGTTAAATGTTGTACGTTATCAATTACAAACAAGAAACAAAACTGCTATGAGTTCTTGCCAATTTTCTTACTATACATGTCAAATATATTCTTAAAATTTGTTTGATAAAAGCTCCCTAGTGGATCATTTGAATCATACTATTATCCTAGCCAAATTCAAGGTACAAAACTTATGATCGAGGTGGGCTTCATAAAACACTTTGGAGTTTTTGACCTGAACCATCACAATTGGGGCTCTCTCTTGGAGGATTAAAATCTATATTTCAATTCATTTGGGATTACTGAGTTTAAAGACAATGACTAGTGAGCATATTGGTGTTTTCTTTACAGATGTTGTATTCAGGTTTGAATAGGGAGTGACTTGTAGAATAATGGCTGTTTTGAAGGCTAAGTAGTTCTCAGGGGTGGAGGAAATCATGTAAAATGGTTTACAAAAGATGACTAAAACAAAGCTTTTGGAATTGGCAAAAACATTGTAGCTGATATTGTCTACCAGCATAAGGAAAAATGAAATTAACTATCGTGATAGCTCAACATTTAAAATTGCCAGAAACAGTCAGAATCATTGGAAATGACTAGAAGTGAATTACAAATTTTAAGTTAATCATGGACGTCACTTGATTCTAAATTAGGAGAGAAAAAAGGAAAAGAGGGAATGAACAAAGTTTGCTTTAAAAGACTCAAAGCAGTGTTATAAAGCAAGATTTGACACTGAGCCACTTAAGGGTGATGTTAATGGGAATGGGCAAAAGCTGTCAGAGATAGGTTTTCAGCAATGCCTTGAAGGAGAAAAGGGAAGAAGAGTAGGAGAGAGGTTGATGGATGGAACTCCAGAGTACAGAACAGAATAAGTCCCATCTATTAAAAGAAGTGATGGAAATCAGGGTTGTTTAGAAGGCCAGAATTAGGGGAGTGCAGACATCCAGGAGGGTTGCGAGTGGGAGGAGATTACAGAAATAGCATATTCGCATTTAAATACCATTTGCATAACAAAAAGTAGTGCCAAAGCATTTTGCAGCAATTAATTATCATTGTATTAAGGATACAGTGATGCATTTAAGCTCTACCGATTTGGATGACTTCAAGTTCATGGAGATGGAATATGGACGATTTGTCATGAGTACATTGAATAGTTAAGTCCCAAGATAGTAAAAATACATTTTAGGGTTTCATCAGCAAGTGAACTGAGGCAGAGATGGAGTTGGACAATAGTATGGAGGTGGAAATAGGACGTTTCAGTGATGGCATCTGTTTTCAGGTATTGTTGCAAAGGGGAAAAAAGAAGAGAATTATGACAAGACCAAGTGTAGATCCTTAAGAATAATAAAGGTGTAGAAATGGGAAAATAAACCATTGTATGTGATATGCTAATTGCAGAGGTTTTGGAGGAAGATGTCAAAGATTGCATGTAGGTAGAGGAAGACAATGAGAGACAGATCATTTTTGTTACAGTCATGAAAAATGTCAAAACTTTGTGCAGAGTAACCTTGAATTGTGGTGTGGGAGGACACCTGACTGGGGAATTCAAACGCGAAGGTCAGGGGAAAAAAGGGAATGAATTTGAGAGATGACACATATTCAAAGATTATAGGTAGGAAAGAGAGGTTAGTGATGAGGTGATAGTTTGCAAAAATGCTATGGGTCAAGAGTTTGTTTTATTTGAAGAGTGACGATGACAGATTTCAAGAGAAGAATAGTACCTGAAGAGAGAGAACTGTCAACAATATCATTGTGATCAAAAAGGAAAGTTACATAGTCAGAAATTTAGGCGGAAGAGGTTCAAGAGAGTAGTAAGTGTGTCTTGTGGATGTAATGAACTCAGAAAGGGAATGAAGAGAGACAAGAAACTGGAGAATAGTGTGAGCAAACGTGCATTCCTTCTACAAGATAATCACAGAGAAGCAGTGAAATACAGTAGGCCACTTGCCAGTCTCTGGAAGCAGGGTTTCACACAGTTAGAACAGAAGTTGGAATTTTAAAAATACCATTGTTATGTTTTGCTTGCAAAAGTGCATTAAAGCTCATTGAATTGGCATATGGCAATATGGGACCAAAACTGGCAATGGGATAGAAAGCAGTAAGTTGTGGTGAGCAACTGTTTTTCAAACTGGAGGGAAGTATCCCCAGATACTTTTTTGTTCCATATTAATGACTTTCTTACACTGAGCATAAATTCAAAATGTAAAGTTTATTTATTAGTCACAAGAAAGGTTTACATTAACTCTGCAATGAAGTTAATGTGAAATTCCCTTAACCACCACAGTCCGTTGCCTATTTGGATCAATGCACCTAACCAGCACATCTTTCAGAATTTGAGAGAAACATGGGGAGAATGTGCAAACTCCACACAGATAGGGACCCAAGCCAGGAATTGAACCTGAGTCCCTGGCTGCTATGAAGAAGCAGTGCTACCATGCTGCCTCATGGTATGTATGAATAGTTCAAAACTCAGGAGATTTACTGAACAATTACGAGAACGGTGACAGATTCCAATATGACATGGACTGGTAAAACAGACAGGTTCATGGCAGATGAAACTGTTGCAATATTTGAAGTTAAGCATTCTAATGATAAGATTGAGAATGGCAATACAAACTAAATTATACAATTTTAAAGGACATGTGTACAGAAACCTTTAGAGGTGTCATGACAAATTGGGAAGTGTGTTGAAAAAGCAATAACAAAGACACCAAGTACAAAAGCAAGGAAGTTTTGCTAAACCTTTATAAAATACTGGTTAGGCCTCAGATAGAGTCTTTTGCTTGATTCTGGGCATCACACTTTATGAAACGTGTCAACACCACAGAGTGGGTGTAAAAGGCATTTATTAGAAGGATGCCAGGAGTGAGTGATGTCAATTATGTGGACAGTTTGGAATAGCAAGTTATTTTCCCGAAGAGTAGAGATGGTTTAGAGGATATTTAATTACAATGCTCAAATCATAAACAGCTTTTATACAGCGGCATAGGAGGAACTGTTACCAGTAGCAAAAGAATGGGGACACAGATTTAAAGTGGTTATGGCAAAATAATCTGAAAAGGAGTTCAAAGCAGGTTCAACAATAACTTTCGCAAATATAGAGCTATAGGAAAAAAGCAGAGAAATGGTACTGATCAGATAGTTCTGCCAAAGAATTAGCACTGGCATGATAGGTGAGACAGCTTTATATTGTACTCTTGGAATCAAAACTCATTTTATTTAAAATATCTATATACAAGTATGGATTTTATTATAAATTAAAACAAGGAATTTCCCCCTATAAAATAACAGATCAGGCAAGTAATGTATCTCAGAGAGTTGTATTGGCTGCTTGGAAAGTTCTACTGGTCTTCAAAAAATTAAGTCATTTCCTTTTTTTTTACTATTTGTAAAGAAAATAGTAATGGTCTCACCTCTAGCTCTTTTTCATCAAAGTACTGGAGCCACTGTAAAGGTACTACTTCATTGAAGCCATCTAAAAAAGCTCTAGTCTGTTCTTCCACGCCACGAGAAAATCGCCATTCTGCCATGAGACTGCAAAGGCAGAGGTAATCGTTTAAAATATCTACGCAAAATAAATTCTGTTTAAACAAATACTCCAAAATACAACATAAAGCATAATTAGCAATATGCCAAAATCAAATGAATAAGCATGTGAATTCTGGATTAAACATAGTGAGTGAAGAACAATAGCCACCAGAGCTGAGAGGATGAAAAAGCCAAGGTAAAAAAATAAAAGGGCTGAAAATCATCACTCAGTCAGTTTCAGCTTATTTTCTTTTGACACTAAAAATACTATCCGATATATTTATATCAGAAATTCAATGATTTAACACAACGTGCAATACTGATGAATTCCAAGCAAAAAGAATCTAGGTTTATGTTGTTGTATTCTTAACCATGAACAAATTAGTTTTTCTGTGGCTTTTTTGATTCTTTCAAAGGACATGACTATCATCGACAAGGACATGTTTGAATTGCCCTTGACGTGGTGAGCTGCTCTCCTGAACTGTTGCAGTCCATGTGATGTAGGTACAACCACGGTGCTATTAGGGACAGAATTGCAGGATTTTGCCCCTGCAATAGTGAAGTAATGACAATATAATCCCAAGTCAGGATGGTGAGACTTCAGATGGTGGTGGCGGTGTCCCAACGTGAATTCATTCCTGTCCCTCTAGGTGGCAGATGTTATTGTCAAAGGGCCTTAGCAAGTTGCTGCAGTGCAGCTTGTTAATGATGCACACTGAGTTTGGTTGTATACACATGCATTATGCTACACATCTGAAGGTTATTAAAGAATCTTATTGATTTTTGGTGCATTTGCACAGTCGGGAATCATGTTAAATGTCATCTTCAGATGAAGCATAGTTTTGAGGGCAAAGAAATAAATAAACCAAATCATATATTCTATCCTTGTTTCATATGTTTCAATTGTGTTAGTGCTTATAGTTAAAAAAGTATAAGGCAATTTGGAAAGCAGAGAAATAGAATTTGTTGGAGAAAGGAATTTCTGTTTAGTAGAGGCTGCTACTGGTGGAAGTGTGCAAACACAATGCAATAAGTTCATGAAGAGTTTCATTCCAAAACTAAAAGTTGGTTTTTTAATGTTAAAAAATTTACAGAATCTGCAAACAGACATAAGGAGAGTGATTTTACCAAATAAAAACTAAGTGCCCAACGTGTGCCAGTTTTTGGGCACACTTAGGTGAATTTCCAGTACACAGTGTTTTTGCGAATCTGCCAGGGGATTCGTGTCAGTGGGGTAAGGGGTCACCAATGGCCACTGCCAGGGTGGCACTGTCCATGAGATGAATCCCCTGCTACAACCTCCAGGGTGGGCCTCAATGGCATCTGCCCCCATCAGTGAGGCCATCACATCTGGTCCCCGTTGACCAGCTTTAACCCCGTTGGTGGGAACCTCTCTTGTCAGGGTGGGAATCATCAATGAGCCCAACTGATACTGTTCGCAGACTCACCAATGTATTGAAATTAAGATTTAAATATTGTCATCGTTGTGATCAGTCTTGCGCTATTTTCTGGCACGAGACCAAATATACCATAAAAATAGCTTGGGAATGTCATGTCCGGCATCCTTCTTACATTTCCCAGGCTACTGCACTAGTCGAGCAGTGCAATGGACTGGGAAAATTGCACTCAAGATTTTTTGCCATGTTGTGACATTCTGTGGTGTTGTGTGTTTTAAAAAAAATACTTTACCCAATGTATTCTTCTTTATTTTCTTCTGTTACCAGGATATTTGATCCTCCTTGTTTCAGTTCATGGGAGGTGACTTTTCCTAAAATTTCCATGTCAACAGCAAAGTACATTTCTAAGCCACATTCTTCAATGTTGTTATCCCTAAAAGAAATGAGTTATAGTATTATGAAAAATCACTCACTTAACTGCAAATCAGAAATGAGCTTACTTATAAAATGAAAATGGTACAGTTTTGTTGTTGATCATCTTCCAATATTTTGGTGGGTTAATGTCTTGCGTTTTACTGATCAGAAAATGTGAGATCCAATCCTTAAAGCTTTGATGTGTTAGCCAATTTCAGTAGTAGAGTCAGTAGTGGGAAAATTCTGGACTTCATTACCAAAGATTTCATAGCACAACATCTCGTAAACAGTCGGACAGGGTTATCATGGATTAAAGGGAAATCATGCTTAACAAATCTACTGGAATTCTCCAAAGAAGTAACTAGACAACTTGATGATGGGGAGCCCCTGGACAGGGTTTATTTGGATTTTCAAAAGGCTTCTGACAAAGTCCCACATAAGAGATCAGCATGTGAAATTAAAGTACATGGGATTGGGAGTAGTGTATTAAGATGGTCTGAAAACTTGTTGGCAGACAGGAAACAAGCAAGAGGAGTAAACAGTAATTTTCCAAATGGCAAGCAGTGACTAGTGGGGTACTACAGGGATCTGTGCTAGGACTACAGTTATTTACAACACACATCAATGATTCAGGTGAGGGAACTAAATATATCTCCAAAGTTGCAGATGACACAAAGCTGGGTGGGAGAGTGAGCTGTGGGGAGGATGCAGAGATGTTTCAATATGATCTGGACAAGTTGAGTGAGTGGGCAAATATATGGCAGATGCAGTATAATTGGGTAAATATGATGTTACCCACTTTGGTAGCAAAAACGGAGATAGATTATTATCTGAAAGACCATAAAATTAAGAGAGAAGAATGTGCAACAAGATCTGGGTGACCACATACAATAGTCAGGTGCAGCGGACAGTACAAAAGGTAAAAAGTACGTTGGCCTTCATAGCAAAAGGATTTCAGTACAGAAGCAGGGATAGCTTGCTACAATTATACAGGGTCTTGATGACGTGATACCTAGAATATTGGGTGCAGTTTTGGTCTTCTTATCTGAGAAAGGATAGATAGAAGGAATACAGAGAAGGTACACCAGCCCGATTCCTGGGACAGTGGGACTGACATGATGAGAGATTGAGTCAGTTAGGATTATACTTACTGGAGTTTAGAAGAACAAATGTAGATTTCATAGAAACCTATAAAATTTTAACAAGACTAGACAGGGTATATGCTGGTAGGATGTTCCCAATGGTGGGAGTGTCCAGAATCAGGGGTCATAGTCTAAGGCTGCAGGACTTTTAGGATTGAGACAAAGAGAATTTTGTTATATTAATTTGTGGGACACGGACGTTGCTGGTTGGACAACACTTATTGCCGATCGCTCGTTGCCCCTGGAGGACAATTGAGAGTCAATCACACTGCTGTGGTTCTGGAGTCACATGTAGGCCATACCAAGTAAGTAAAGCAGATTTCCTTATCTAAAGGACATTAGTGAATCAGATGGGTTTTCCTAACAATCGACAATGGTTTTCATGGTTATGAGCAGATTTTTAACACCACATATTTTTTATTGAATTCAGATTCCACCATCTGTCATGGTGGAATTCAAACATGGATCTCTAGAACATTCACTGAGTTGCTGGATTAATAGTCTAGCAGGTTACCACTAGGCCATTACCTCCCCCGATTAGTGAGCCTATGGAATTCATCACCGTGGAAAGCAGTAAAGGCCAAAACATTGTACCTTTTCAAGGAGTTAGATAAAAGGGGTCAAAGGATATGGAGAGAAAATAGGATCAGGCTATTGACTTGGATGATCAGCTCTGATTATAATGAATGGCAGAGCAGGCTCAAAGGGCCTCCTCCTGCTCCTATTTTCTATGTTTCTAACTACATACCTAATCCAGATAAGGGAATTGTAGAATTCAGGGTCAATAGATTCCAAGTCCTTAATTGTGAGCTTCTTGTTCAGCATTCGTTTGTAGAATGGTAGTGAGAATCCAGTGTCAATAAACTTTCCATGAAAAAGAGCCTACAAAAAGAGAAAAAAGTTATCTTGAGTTCTTTGATCAGGAACAAAAGTACTGACATACACAGTGATCCCAGTAAATTGACTAGTTGAAAATAATGTCAATCAAATAAAACTAATTGGTTGATTAGTTTCTTGCTTATTGTATAAAGATATTATGGCTTTGATATTAACCTCCACATGACGGGTAAAAGAGAAGTTAAACATCAAATATGTGAAATTTGATCTAAATCTATGGCACGTGAGCCATTGCCATTTTTACAGATAGATCTTGTAGCATCCAATTATTCCACCTTGGAGAGGCAATTTAGTCACTGGAATAATCAAATCATTCTCAAACAATGTAATCGAGAAATCAATTTAAAATTCACTGCTGCTTCCAGATTTCCTGGGGATCAGGAAACTCAGTAGAGAAATGCAGATAAAAGTTATCTTTTCCAGCATTTACTGTGGGCTAGAGAGAGAGAGCAGGATTGCTCCCTCTAGTGCCTCGAGGAAGCTTTTGACCACTACCACCATCCCATCGCTTCCCATCTCCACCTTGCTGACTGCAGCATTCATTTCCCCATTCCAATAGCTATCCTCCTCGTTCCCAGTTCCAATGTCTCCTCTCTCCTATGTCACCATGATATATAATGTTCCCTACTCTGTCCACAATGTGATCGTCATCTCCCATAATTGCCAGGGATTGTTCTCAAGAATTCCCAGTTACCACTTACTGTTAATGATCTCCACTTTGTGTTTTTTTTATTTATTTGTTTACAGAATGTTGGAATCACTGACTGGCCATTGTTTATTGCCCTTAATGATTGCCATTGTTGCTAATCAGGCTATAAAATGTGGTCAGCTGCTGGGTGGGAAATTAATTTACGAAATGATAACATAGCTTTGCAGGACCTGGGTGTTTGAATTCTTCTGGTGTGTTCAACTTCCCCATACTCATGTTCAAATATCATAGTCTATATTTTATTTCTCAAAATATTAACTGCAGCTATGTTTATTTCCTTATTCACTTTCCTGAGTGAATATCGCAAAATACATCTCATCTGAAGAGAACTTATATAGATAGAGATCTTCATTCCTGAGCATCCCAATAACAAATGCTTCATTGATTCCTACAAGCATAAGTGACACTCCCTGGAATCTGTCCAAAGACATCCTTCATTTATAAAGAATCCATTTAGTATGTTCTTTACTGCCCAATATTTTCAGAAGGAATCTGTCTAGACTGTCATTGGAAAAAAAATTGAATCTCACTGATTTGTACAAACAAATCAACTTCAACAGAAAATAGAAACATCAAAACAATATTCTAAGCATTTGAAAGAAGGTTGCAGGTTTTTTTTTGTCTGTAAAACCTATTTTATATTTATAAAATATGAGAATAAACACATATGCTCAAACCTCAGTAATCCAGCATGATAGAATGCAAGGATTCCATCTCTGATGGATACCAGAAATTGACAGAGAACAAAGAGTTCTCAAATTGTTATTCACCACTGCTGCCTTTGCCTCTTTCCAACCAGCATAACTGGGTTCTACCTGTTGACCGGATCAGTTCATTTTAGAAAGTGATCAGTTGGTGTCTTATAACAGCTTCTTCCTCATACTTGCTCATAATGCTGCCACAGACTGGAAAAACAGCAAAACACATTTCTGCAATACCAACTTGATGAAGGTAGGGCAGCAGATGTTGTCTGCATAGATTTCAGTAAGGCCTTTGATAAGATCCTTCCTTCGTGGCAGACTGATGCAGAAGGTGAAGTCGCGTGGAATCAGAGGCGAGTTGGTAAGTTGAATACAAAACTATCAAAAAAGGCAGAGAGTAGAAGTGGAAAGGGGCATTTCTGAATGGAGGGCTATGACAAATGTCATTCACAGTAAGGAGTTTGACAACACCAGATTTAAGTCCAACCGATTTATTTGATAGTAAACTTGCAAGCTTTCTAGGTTTGCCCCTTCGTCAGGTGAATGGAGAGTTCTGACGAAGGGGCAAACCCCGAAAGCTTGAGTTTACTATCAAATAAACCAGTTGGATTTAAATCTGGTGTTGTTAGACTTCTTACTGTATTTACCTCAGTCCAACGCCAGCATCTCCACATCATGACAAATGTCATTCCTCAGGGATTAGTGCTGGGACCTTTGCTGTTTGTAATACGTATAAATGATTTGGAGTTTAAAATGTAACTGGTTTGATTGCTAAGTTTGCAGATGACACAAAACTTGGTGGATTTGCTGATAGCGGATACAGCAGGATATAGATCAATTGGAGATTTGGATGGAGAGATGCAGATGGAGTTTAATCCAATCAAACAAAAGGTAATGCATTTCGGAAGCTCTAATACAAACAGGAAATACACAGTAAATGGCAGAACCCTTGGGAGCATTGATAGGCACAGGGATCCAGAAGTATAGGTACACAGGTCATTGAAAGTGGCAATGCAGGTGGAGAAGGTAGTCAAGAAAGCAGACAGCATGCTTGCCTTCATTGACCAGGATACTGAGTTTGAAAACTGGCAAGTCATGTTGCAGCTTTATAACTTAGTTAGGCTGCACTTGGAATATAGTGTTCGATTCCGGTCACCACATTACCAGAAGCAAGTGGAGGCTTTGGAAAGGACACAGAAAAGACTTACCAGGATGTTGCCTGGTATGCAGGGCATATACGTATTACAAACAGCAAAGGTCCCAGCACTAATCCCTGAGGAATGACATTTGTCATGATGTGGAGATGCTGGCGTTGGACTGAGGTAAATACAGTAAGAAGTCTGACAACACCAGATTTAAGTCCAACTGGTTTATTTGATAGCAAACTCAAGCTTTCGGGGTTTGCCCCTTCATCAGAACTCTCCATTCACCTGACGAAGGGGCAAACCTAGAAAGCTTGCAAGTTTACTATCAAATAAATCGGTTGGACTTAAATCTGGTGTTGTCAAACTCCTTACTGTGAATGACATTTGTCATAGCCCTCCATTCAGAAATGCCCCTTTCCACTTCTACTCTCTGCCTTTTTTGATAGTTTTGTATTCAACTTACCAACTCGCCTCTGATTCCACGCGACTTCACCTTCTGCATCAGTCTGCCACGAAGGAAGGATCTTATCAAAGGCCTTACTGAAATCTATGCAGACAACATCTGCTGCCCTACCTTCATCAAGTTGGTAATGCAGAACTGGCACTAGGGCAGAAATGTGTTTTGCTTCTTTTCCAGTCTGTGGCAGCATTATGAGCAAGTATGAGGAAGTGTTCTCATCAGCTGTGAAGAGAAGATGGAGAAACTTGGTTTGTTCTCACTGGAATGATGGAGGTTGAAGGGTGACCTAATAGAAGTTTACAAGATATGAGAGGCATGGACAGAGTGGATAGTCAGAAGCATTTTCTCAGGGTGGAAGAGTCAATTCTTAGGGGGCACAGGTTTAAGGTGTAAGGGGCAAAGTTTAAAGGAAATGTAGTGGGTGCCTAGAACTCATTGCTGGGGAAGGTAGTGAAAGCAGATATGAAAGTGACTTTTAAGGCATGTCCCCGGAAGGGTAGGAGATTTTAGTTAAGTCGGGCAGCATGGTCGGTGCAGGCTTGAAAGGCTGAAGGGCCTGTACATGTGTTGCAATTTTCTTTGTTCTTTGGCCCACAAGGACACAAGGAGAACTTGCAAATTCCACACAGTGACCCAAGCTGGCAACTAAACCCGGCTCCTTGGGATTGTGAGGCAACAGTGCAAACCACAGTGCTGCCCCAATATAGGCTTAGTCTATTCAGTCGCATCTCAGGGGAGAATCACTTCATCCCAAAAATTAGTCAAGTGAATCATTATTGCACTCCTCTAAGGCAAATGGCCTTCTTTAGGTAAGGACACCAAAATTGTACACAGTACTGGCAGTTGTGGCCTTACCAAGTACTTACAGTTGACTTATTTCCTCTTAAAAGCCAACCACTTTCTAATAAAGGCTAATAAGTTGTTGCATTTGTATTTTTTTTTTACTGCACTGCCATGTTAACTTGCTATAATTCATATGAAAAACAGACCAGGTCTCTCCAATTATCTACATTTCCCACTCCCTGCTTGTTAAGAAATATTCTGCTTTGCTATTTCCCCTACCAAAGTGGATATTATTACATTTCCCTGCAGTATCTGCTGTGTACTTTCTCATTTAGTCTATCTATGTCCTTTGCAGCCTCTTTTTGACCTTCTTACAATTTACTTTTTCTGTCTAGTTTGGCATCAGCAAAGGTGAATACATTAGCTGGAATTCCCAAAAAATTTCAAATGTCCTAACTATGAAAATGGAAAGGTTCCACATTGGTCTTCTGGGTGAGCTTGGCATTGTAATCATCTGGCGCACCTAGTTTTTCTGACACCTGGGAGCTTTGCACTGGGGGGCAGGGGCGGTGAGCAGAGCTCAAGTACACTGGGGAAGCAGCTTCAGAGCACACAGGTGCTAATTATGCACAGTGTTCTAATCTGCTCGTGCCCTGGGGTATCTCTTCCCATGCAACATTCCCCCACGGATATTACATCATCAATGGCATTGTCATCCCTCACATCAGCACAGATGGCCTTTCCGATGACTCCCCTGGTGGATGTCCAACATGCTTCAAGCTCCCCTTCTACCCTGTCAAACCCACCTCCAGGGCCACACTTGGGGGGTGGCGGGGAGCGCGGCCTCGAGAGTGGGGGGAGCGCGGACCTGAGGGTGGAAGCAATTATGCCAGTCCAGTTAAGTCCTTTTAACCTTCAGCACAAATCAAATTTTGGGCCTTGCACACTATCTTTCTAGCTGGCCATCTGATTGACTGGAGTGGTGTGCCAGATGACTGCCATCACCTAACTCATTGAAGTAAATTTGATTTATTATTGTCACATGTATTAGTCTATAGTGAAAAGTTTTGTTTCTTGCACACTATACAGACAAAGCACGCTGTTTATACAGGAGGTAGTGACAGAGTGCAGAATGTAGTGTTGCAGTCATAGCTAGGGTGTAGCTAAAGCTCAACTTAATGTGAGGTAAGTCCATTCAAAATAGCAGCAGGGAAGAACCTGTTCTTGAGATGGTTGGTACATGACCTCAGACGTTTGGATCTTTTCCCAACAATAGTCGGAAAATTGTAGATAGCTGAAACCGAAACTTTTTGCTGTTTACATTAGTTATTCCCAAAAACAGCCCATTTATTTCTACTATATTTTCTATTTATTAGCAATCCAATTCATAATATTTTTCCCCAATCTCTTGAGCTCTAATTTTGTGTAATAATCTCTTGTGCAGCAGTTTACAGCTTGTTTTTTTGAAAATCAGCCATGCTTCCTTTATTTAGCTGGCTCGTTACAACCTCAAAATAATCCAACAGATTTGTTGAATATAATCTACTTTTTTATAAATCTGTGATGGCTCTGCTCAATCATATCATGACTTTCTATGTGCCACATTAAAACATCCCCAAAGATAAATACTAACATCTTTCTTACTATTGATGTGAAGCTAATTAGTCTGTTTTCTCTCTCCCTCCTTTACAGAAGAGTTTTGCTTGTTACCTCTTCCAGTGACTAATTTCATAAAAGCATTGCTGAAACCTGGTCACTCCTCTACCCTTTTGGCCCACCTATTTGACAAAGTGAAGAAATTAGCTAAAGAATGCTCTAATTTAATGAGCTGCTACGTTTTATGTTCAATCTCATGTGCAAGTTGTTGCACAAGTATCCTACTATATCACGTCTCTGCCTGTATCACTAAATCCAACCACTAGATGGCAGACAAAACTGTTGTTTTCAGAATCGGTCTTCCAACGTCCAAAAACCAATTCTCAGCTCAGTTCGTCAACTTTTGAGAACAGCCAATTTGAGATTAGAAACTCATTGAATCAGGTATCAGATTATATCAGTGTATTATTTTAATGTGAAAAATTAAACGGTCTACAACACCAATTTCTTCATACAATACAGAAAATTGTGCAGTGTAAATTATAACATTTGAACAACATTTCATTTTAGATTCATTCGCAATATAAAAAGAAAACTCCCAAGGACTGAAGCTAGTACGTTAACCATAAACACTTTTGGATTTTCAACTTAATATTTAACCAATTAAGGAATTTTGTACTCACCATTGCAATAAATCGTCCAATGAAACAAAAATACGAGAGGTGGTCTGGATTTATTGTGGATGCTGGATTTATCTGCAAACAATAGTTGCTCTTGCCAGCATACTCAAAAAGACAGTACATTGGATTTAACACCTCGTGGGATAACAGAAAGAACCATTCTCTGTACGAAGAAAATTAGACAAATAACTTTTAAAATGCATTATAGGTAACCTGACAATTAAAAAAAAAACCGTCAATACTCCAATCCCTTCCTTATTATTGAAAAGAATCTGCTCCTGTACAAGGTTGAAGGCTGACACACAGAGCAATTGTCAAGTTGCAAGAAAATAATAATTGATGAAAACAAAGTGCTGCAAATACTCTTCAGATCTGGCAGCTTCCATGGAGAGAGAAGCACAGCTAACAGAGTTGATGTTCTTTCAGCAAATTCTGGGTTCTGAAGGGTCATCAACCTGAATGTTAATTCCATTTTTCTCTGTTCCAGTGTCTTCAGCAGTTTTGGCATTTTGTGTTTTTATTTCAGATTCGCAGCATCTATGGTATTTGGTTTTTGTAATAACAATCTGTTTCCTCTTTTAAACATTGGTGAACCTATTTAAACATTACCGCAACCCAAATCATTCAATAGACTGAGAATGATTTACACATTGATGATTTACTTTTTTTTTTATTGTTTTCAAAGAATCTGGTAGATCATAAATCTGATGTACAGATGAGATCCCTCCCAGGATATTCAAAGTTGCACAGATGGAAAAGCTCTTAAACACATCCTTTCATACATCCTTGGATTCAAGGGTAGTTCAAGAGGACTGGAGAATTTCAAGTGTTGATTCTCCATTCAAAAGAGAGGAATAATCCTGGTTGTTGGATGATGTGAAGGACCATTGTCAAGGACAAAACGATTTCTTACTTAGAGAAGCACAGATTAATAAAGGACAACCAGCGCAGATGGCAAAAGCAAATGACAACTTTTAACTGATGAAGTAATAAAAAGTATTTATGAAGGCAGTGGAATAGATTTTATATCTATGGGACTTTCAAAAGGATTTTATAAAGTACAACAGAACAAAGTTATTCAGCACGTAGAAGCATATAATACTAATGGGATGGTAATAGCTTAAGGAATGGAATTAGTTAATAGATTGAAGGGAGAGACTAGTAGTGAACAACTGTTTTTCTGACTAGCGGACAGTTTACACTGGGATATCCTAAGGGTCAGTATTAAGGCCAATGCTTATTACATAATCTGTTTGGCCTTGGATCCAAGGAATACAATTTTTAAATGAACAGAAAATCCAAAAATTGACAACACAGTAAATAACAAACATGATAATAGCAGAAATCAGGTACTTCGTTTTGTAAATGGGGGCAAATGGGAGCTAATGCATTTTGGTAAACTCAATTCAGGCGTAAATTACAAAATATACGGCAGAACCATCAGGAGCATAGACACACACAGAGGTTTGGGAGTACAGGGCCACAGATCCTTAAAACTGGCAGCACAGATGGAAAAGGTGGTGTAGAAAGCCTTCATCAGCCAGGGCATAATTTGTATAAAAGTTGGCAAATTATGTTATAGTTATATAAAACATTTGTTACATCACATTTGGAACACTGAGTCCAATTCTGTTGCCACACTACCAGGAGGCTGGCAACCGCTTGGAGGGAGTACAGAAAAGGTTTACCAGGATGTTGCCTGATATGGACAGTATTAGCTATGAGAAAAGATTAAATAAATTAGGATTGTTCTCCCTGGAAAGATGGAGATTGAGGGGCGACCTGATAGGAGTTTTTAAAATTATGAGGGGCATAGATAAGGTTAACAGTTGGAAGCTTTCTCACAGGGCAGAAATAACAATTGCAAGGGGGTACAAGTTCAAAGTAAGGGGGGAAGCTTTTTACAGAGAGGGTGGTGGGGGGACCTGGAATGCACTGCCAAGTGAGGTGGTTGAAGAAAGCATTTTAGAGACATTTAAGATTTATCTGGATACAAACATGAACAGGCCAGGAAGAGAGGTATACAGGCAGTTGGTCTAGATAAGACAACATAATTAGCGCAGGCCTGGTGGGCTGAAGAGCCCATTCCTGAGCATTGCAGTTCTTTGTTCTTTGAATACAAAAACAAGGAGATTGTGCTAAACCTTTACAAATTTCTAGTTAGACCTCAGCTGGAGCTTTGTGCACAATTCTATGTACCATATTTTAAGAAAGATGTCAAGAATCTGGAACGGGTACAAAACAGGCTTACCTATACAACAGCAATAACTTACAAAGCTAGGATTGTTCTCCTTTTAAGTATTCCAAACTACAAGGGGTTTTGTTAGGCTAAGTGAAGAAAAGCATTTGCCTCCGATAGATGGGTCAGTAACCAGAGATCAAAGATTTTAATTTATTGGCAAAGGAACAGGAGAAGAAATGAGACAGAATCTCTTCACACAGATTAAGGTATGGAATGAACTGCACGAAAGGACGATAAAATCAAATTCCACATGAGCATGCACTTGAAGATAACTGATTTGCAGGGCTATGGGGATATAGCTGGAGTTCGAGACTAAACTGGACAGTTCTTTCAGAGTCACCACAGACACGATGAGTTGAATGGCCCCCTTGAGTGGTGTACCTCAGGGGTCTGTTTTGGGGCCCCTGCTGTTTGTAATTTTTATAAATGATCTGGATGAAGGTATTGAAGGATGGATTAGTAAATTTGCAGATGACACTAAAGTCGGTGGAGTGGTAGATAGTGAAGAGGGGTGTTATAGTTTGCAGAGAGACTTGGACAAGTTGCAGAGCTGGGCCGAGAGGTGGCAAATGGAGTTTAATGTGGAAAAGTGTGAGGTAATGCACTTTGGCAGGAATAATAAATGTGTAGAGTATAGGGCTAATGGTAGGATTCTTAATAGTGTTGATGAACAGAGGGATCTTGGTGTGTATGTGCATAGATCCCTGAAAGTAGGCAGTCAAGTCGAGAAGGTTGTTAAGAAGGCATATGGAGTCTTAGCTTTTATTGGTAGGGGGATTGAATTTCGGAGCCGCAACGTCATGTTGCAACTGTACAAAACTCTAGTGCGGCCGCACTTGGAGTATTGTGTGCAGTTCTGGTCCCCACATTATAAGAAAGATGTGGAGGCATTGGAGAGGGTACAGAGGAGGTTTACCAGGATGTTGCCTGGTATGGAGGGCAGGTCTTATGAAGAGAGGCTGAGGGATTTGAGGTTGTTTTCGTTAGAAAGGAGGCGGCTAAGAGGGGACCTAATCGAAACATATAAGATGATTAGAGGTTTAGATAGGGTGGACAGTGATAGCCTTTTTCCTAGGATGGAGAAAGCTAGCACGAGGGGACACAGCTTTAAATTAAGGGGTGATAGTTATAGGACGGATATCAGAGGTAGGTTCTTTACCCAAAGGGTGGTTCGGGAGTGGAATGCCCTGCCTGCAGCAGTTGTAGATGCGCCAAGTTTGGTGGCGTTTAAGAGGTTAGTTGATAAGTATATGGAAGAGAAGGGAATGGTTTAGTTTGGAGGGGCATTGCTTTTTATATTGGTTGGCGCAACATCGAAGGCCGAAGGGCCTGTTCTGTGCTGTAATGTTCTATGTTCTATCAGTGCATTAGGCTTTTTTTAATTAATGATTTTTCGTACAATAATAAATTGGTTCTATTATTTTTGTACAGATTTATATTCAAACATAGCCTTGCACATTAGGATCTTCACACGCAGAGAAGTGTTTCTTACTAGTTGCAGCATTTTACTATATCTTACTTGAAATTAGATCTTTATTTGCAAATTATTGTGATGGTGCTTTACCTGGCCAATCCACCATAATCCAGTCCCTCTTCTCCTCTAAATATTACATATAATCGTCTTCGAAGGTCATATGGTTTTAAGGCCATGATCTGTTTCAAAAAAAAAACAAATTTTTAATAAGATTTTCACTTGCACACATCAAGAAAAGTGAAAATAGTCAGCTTAAAATTACATACTTCTAACAGGAACAACAGGATAAGTTTATGGAAGAATACTGGATTAGAAATTTCCCTGCCTTTCTAGTGCACTCCTACTGTAACTTTTGACAGTTGTGTACTGCCAAGATTGGAAAATAGGTTGGGACTTGAATATGTTTTTATGGTCAACACTGGAGGTATTTAATGACATGTCATCTTTATATAATCAGCAGGATTGCTAGCCTATGTTTCCAGGACCATAATTAATAACTATACTGATTTCAATTGTTGATGGTCATGGCAATTAATTAATAATACAAAATATTAGCAATTCATGAATAACAGGTCTGTACATTTAAAGTTCATTTTTATTACTGTCACAAGTAGGCTTACGTTAACACTGCAATGAAGTTATTGCGAAAATCCACTAGTAGCCATATTCTGGCGCCTGTTCGAGTAAACGGAGGGAGAATTTACCATGGCCAATGCACTTCGGATTGTGAAAGGAAACCGGAGCACCTGGAGGAAAACCCACCACAGACATGAGAACGTGCAGATTCCGCATTGACAATGACTTAAGGCCGGAATCGAACTTGGGTCCCTGGAGCTGTGAGGCAGCAGTACTAACCACTGTGCCACTATGCTGCCCATTTCTAGCTGTAACTGCTAATATTACAGTTACAATTTTAGTCTAAACATTAGAATGCAGAAACTTACAGCACAGAAGGATTCATTGTGCCTAGGCTGACTTTTTGGAAGGGCAGTCATGCTTAGTCCCAAACCATCATTTTTTTTCCATGACTCTATAAATTGTTCAAGTACAAGTATTTTTAAAATTACTTATGGAATAAGCTTAGAGTATGCAAGATCCCACCAACTCATTGGGGAAAAAACTCTTTTTGGTTCTCCTCTACATTTTTTGGCAAGCATTTTAATCCACAACCTCTGCTCATTGACACATTTGCCAGAGGGAATAGTTTTACTCTATCAAAACCTCACATCTTTTAATTATTTATTAGATTACCTATTATGTGCTAATAGAGAATGATAATAGGGTAAAAGGCTTATTTTGAATATAAACCATGCATGGATCAGTTAGGCTGAATAGTCTATTTTTGTCTGCTGATTTTATATATAATGGATAAAAGCATCAAATGCAATGTTAAGCAAGTTTCTGCATCAACCTTAATACCAAATTACTGCAGATGCAAAGCAGAAAATGCATAATTTAAAACAGAAACAAAAACTTAAGAAAACCAAAGGACAAAATCCAATAACTGAGTATAACTCTTCAAATCTCTGTCACACAACCAAAAAGAAACACAATATCAGCCTTAGAAAACTTATAGTTTCATAAGAATACAGATAGGTAGATGTGCTCAAAATAGCCCAATCATAAAAATCTTTTCTGTGCCTTTTTTTAGAATAAGAAAAGACTCTAGATAGAGCGTTGTGAAGATCTGTCAAGTGGGCTGCCTGAAAGTGTAATGGAAACAGATTCAATAACAACTTTCAAAGGGAAAATGGATGAGTACTTAAAGAGAAAAGAAATGTAGAAGCATGAGAAAGCTGTGGGACTAATTGGGTAGTTCTTTAAAAGAACGTGCAGAACAAAAATGGACCAAATACTGTAGCATTCTAATGAATTGCAAATGTTTTGTACCAACATTAAGGTAACCAGGTGTTAGCAAGATAATTTAATCAAGGGTGATACTTGTAATCTCACAGTGGAGAATGGAGAATGAATGTTTCAAAATAAACATAATTTGATCAGATCAAATCAATTATTGCAATTTATTTTGAAAGATGAGTGGGGAGAGAGATGGCTATAAAATGATGCTAATGGTACATAGGATCAAGACAACAAATGTCTTAATTGAAAACTGTTCAAAGAAAATGGGTTACACTTCGTCTTAGTTTGAACTGATGGGCTTGAGAAGGATTCCTTTTGGAGCCAGATTCTAGAATGTGCTTCATTTGTTTTTCCATTTTTTCCAACTACACAACTCCACTAGATATTTTGGCCATACATAGCTAAAGTCATAAGCCTAAACCATTAAAATACGTGGATGCAACTTTCTTGCTAACTGACATTTCACAAATCATAGAAGCATTTATAGTAGTTAAATTTGGGGTTGCAGAGTCTCATTCCTCATTTACACTGAGTGGGATTAAATGCTCTGTGTAAGTGTGGTGTTGGTGTTAGATTGCACACTTCTTGCCTTATTAATATGTATTAACACAAAATATATTAAATCACAGGCAAGCAGTCTGTGGCCTTGGATCACTACAGTAGGCACCTTACTTAAACTCTACCCTCACATAGCATTCTCAACGTTGACTACTGGAAGAGACAGATGAGTCCCAAAGGAAAGAAGACAACAGGCCTCAAGTTTAGCGACATATCGCTGGATCAACTCCCTGATGCTGTTGAGATTGCACTCTAGCTTTGTGATGGCAGAAGATGGTCCAAAAACCTGTAAATTACAGCCTGAGAGGTGAAGGTTGCCAATACAGCCCATAAGAGATGTCATCCAATGCAGGAAGAGTATGAATGATCTCATCTGTTTCACCTGGGTAAGTCAACCTCAACCATCACTCTCAACTCATACTGTCACAAGCCTACACAACATTTGGAGGATGACTATCCACAATGATCTCACACTACCAGCTTAAGGGGCATCAATTCTCACTCTGTCACACGGACACTTGGACATCTGCATCAGGACTCGCATCCTGAGCATCTCACGTACTCATTCCATGCATGGATCCATTTCTGCACAAGTCAAGCATCTTATCTTCCTTGACATGGGGTCTGATCTCATTCCCATTGTCTGTCCTCGTGCACAGCAAATTTGCCCAGAATAATGAGGAGAAGTCCCACTCTGGTGCTGGGCTGCCTGAGCTCAAGCCTCTGACTCCCTAAGAGGAATGTGTTGTTGAGCTTGTTGGAGATGACCAGGACCATTTCGGCAGTTTTGAGGAGATCGGAGGCACACTGGGTGTATTATTGTGTTTTGTCATCTACTGTCATGTACCACCATTCTTCATTATCTTTAACAGGCACCACAACCAAACACCCCAGGGGAATCAGTAGCCAGCCCGTCATTTGGATCTACTTGACATGCTGCTGGAAGATCCGCCATGGCACTCACCCAAGATCGAAGAGAAGCATGCATGCTATGGATCTTTCCATCCCCTACCTAAACTCTCTGCGTTTAGCCAAATGAGATGTGCCTCAATACAAAGCGTATATACATTGCTTTATTGGACAAAATGATATCCTGTGGGACTCTCTCAGTTTCTTCCCCTCTTCCAGCTGGCGGGGCAACAAAATTGTTGATGCACAAAAAGCAAATCAACAGCGAAAAGCTTTTTGTGTAAAATTGGTTGCATGCTTATGCAGAGTATATTTATTTTCTTTAAAATACTGTGGAATTCCAGCTAAAAGTGATAACCTTAAGTCTCTATTACATATTTTTAATAAGTACTTTTATTTTCTGATACCTGAAAAGTTACTTACTTGTTGAAAGGAGTCTTCAAATAAAGTCTGTCTAGAAACAGTGATCTTTACATGACTGGGTAACGCATTAGACTGAAAAAACAAAGTCAAAATCAATCTCATTAACCAACACATTTATGACAGATTTTAAACTGACATCTTAATTTAAGTGCAAAAATTTACATTAGCTCAATTTTTCAAAAGTTTATCCCAGTAATCATAAACTTGTAAAGGTTTAAGATTAAGAATAAGTCAGTTGTGGATGGAAAAGAAAATTGATTTACCTGACACAGATACCGGAAATGTGCTAACTTCCACCGAAAGCTACGTTCATATGCTATTTGTGGACCCTTTGCACTGTGGAAATAAATAACAGTTTACTCTTTAATAGAAGTTGGTAATAATTGAATTTTGAAACATTCTTTGACATACCATTAAGATATAAAATATTGTGTGGATTGTGAAAGCTGAACTCTTAAGAAACAACAGACAAGCCTTATCATAGTCCAAGGATTCCAATGCTTCCTAAACTAGTCAGCACTTTGGTATATCAGGCCACAAGGTTGTGTTCCTGCTCTCAGCTTACAAGCAAAAACTGAAACAGGAGAATCCATCAAAAAACGAAATGCAATGTTGGTCTGACAAATTGGATGATCTCCTGCGGGATTACTTAGAGTCAGTAGACTGGTCAGTATTTAAAAATTCTATGACCAGCCTGAACGAGTATGCCACTATCCTAACTGACTTCATCAGTAAGTGGGTAGGAGACTACGTGCCAAAGAAGCAAATCTGTGCATTTCTCAATCAAAAACCCTGGATGTACAGGGATACCCATTGCTTGAAGTCCAGGCCTGAGGTGTTCAAGTCAGGTGACCCTGGCCTATACAAGAAAACTAGATATGATCTGCGAAGATCCATCAAAGATGCCAAAAGACAGTACCGGACTAAGTTAGAATCCAGGCTAGCCACAAGGACTTCAGACAACTATGGCAAAGTCTGCAAGATATAACAGGCTACAAGATGAAGACGTGTAACTTGCCAGCTCCAACGTACCCCTCCCTGTTAAGCTCAGTGCACTCTCTGCCAGTTTTGAGCAAGAGGTCAGTGAGAGAATGCCCTCCATCCTGGACACGTTGTACGAACCTGCATCAGAGATTGCCGACATCAGAGCAGACTTCCCAAAAATCAACCCACAGAAAGACATTGGCCCAGATTGCGTATCCTGGGTGGTGCTCAAGTCCTGCACGGACCAGCTGGTGGAGGTATTCGCAGACATTTTCAACTCCTCTTAGAAAAATCTGAGGTCCTTATCTGCTTTAAGAAAACGACTATCCGAGTATCAAAAAGCCAGGTAGTGTGCCTTAATGACCATCATCCAGTAACTCTGACATTCATCATTATCAAGTGCTTCACAAGTTAGTCATGTCACAAATCAATTTCTGCCTCCCATAAAGGATACTGGTAGGTGTGTATACTTCAATGTGAGGAGCATACGCAATAAGGTGGACGAACTTGCAGCCTGGATAGGTACCTGAAACTTCGATGTTGTGGCCATTTCAGAGACATGGATAGAGCAGGGACAAGAATGGATGTTGCAGGTTCCAGGGTTCAGGTGTTTCAGTCGGAGCAGAGTAGGTGGTAGAAAAGGGAGAGGTGTGGCATTGTTAGTCAAAGATTGTATTAATGGCAGAAAGGACATTTGATGTGGATCTGTCTATTGAGGTAGTCTGGGCTGAGATTAGAAACAGGAGAGGAGCGGTCACCCTGTTGGGAGTTTTTCATAGGCCTCCAAAAAGTTCCAGAGATGTGGAGGAAAAGATTGCAAGAATGATTCTGGAAGAAGTGAAAGTAACAGGGTAGTTGTTATGGGGGATTTTAACTTTGCAAATACTGATTGGAAAAGTTATAGCTCAAGCACATTAGAGGGGTCAGTTTCTGTACAATGCGTGCAGGAGGGTTTTATGACTCAGTATATAGATAGGCCAACAAGAGGTGAGGCTACACTGGATTTGGTTCTGGGTAATGAACCAGACCAGGTGTTAGACTTGGAGGTAGGTGAGCACTTTGGTGATAGTGATCACAATTCGGTTACGTTTACCTTAGTGATGGAAAGAGATAGACATATACCGAAGGGAAGAAGTTACAGCTGGGGGAAAGGTAATTATGAGGTTATTAGGCGAGATTTAGGATATATAGGTTGGAGTAGGAAACTGCAGGGGCTGGGAACATCTGAAATGTGGCGCTTATTCAAGGAACAGCCTTTGTGAGCCCTTCATAAATATGTACCTGACAGGCAGGGAGGAAGTAGTAGAGCGAGGGAACTGTGGTGTACTAAGGAAGTTAGTTCACTGGCGAAGAGAAAAAAGGAGACTTATATAAAGATGAGACATGAAGGCTTGGTTAGGGCACTGGAGTGTTATAAATTAGCCAGGAGGGAGTAAAGAGTGAGATAAGAAGAGCTAGAAGAGGACATGAGAAGACTTTCGCAGATAGGATAAAGGAGAACCCTCACGCTTCTTATAGATATGTTAAGAATAAAAGATTGGTTAGGGCAAGATTAGGGCCAGTCAAAGACAGTAGTGGGAAGTTGTGCGTGGAGCCGGTAGAGGTTGGAGAGGCACTGAATGAGTATTTTTCGGCAGTCTTTATGCGGGAAAATGTCAATGGAGTTGGGGAGAATACTGGGATACAGGGTTGTAGACTAGACGGGATGGAGGTACATAAGGAGGAGGTGTTAGCTATTCTTGAGAGTATGAAAATAGATAAGTCCCCTGGGCCAGATGGAATTTATCCCAGGTTACTCTGGGAGACTAGAGAGGAGATTGCAGAGTCTTTGGCTTTGATTTTCATGTCGTCGTTGGCTACAGGTGCGGTGCCAGAAGACTGGAGGATGGCAACTGTTGTCCCCTTGTTTAAGAAGGGGAGTAGAGACCATCCTGCGAATTATAGACCAGTGAGCCCTACATTTGTTGTAGGGAAAGTTTTGGAAAGAATTATAAGGGATAGGATTTATAGTCATTTAGAATGAAATGAATTGATTAGGGATAGTCAACATGGATTTGTGAAGGGAAAGTCATGCCTCACAAACCTTATTGAATTTTTTGAAAAGGTGACCAAAGAGGTGGATAAGGGTAAGGCAGTTGATGTGGTGTACATGAATTTTAGCAAAGCGTTTGATAAGGTTCCCCATGGAAGACTATTGCAGAAAATGCAGATGCATGGGATTGAGAATGATTTAGCAAATTGGATTAGGAATTGGCTCGCTGATAGAAGACAGAGGGTGGTGGTTGATGGGATATATTCAACCTGGAGTTTAGTTACTAGTGGTGTACCTCAGGGATCTGTTTTGGGGCCACTGTTGTTTGTTACTTTTATAAATGACCTGGATGAGGATGTAGAGGAATGAGTTAGTAAATTTGCTGACAACACCAAAGTCGGAGGAGTTGTAGACAGCGAGGATGGATGTTGCAGTTTGCAGAGGGACATAGATAAGTTGCAGAGCTGGGCCGAAAAGTGGCAAATGGAGGTTAATGTGGAAAAATGTGAGGTGATTCACTTTGGTAAGAGTAATATGAGTGCAGAATAAAGGGCTAATGGTAGGACTCCTAGTAGTGTAGATGAGCAGAGAGATCTCTGTGTACAGGTGCATAGATCTCTGAAAGTTGGTACTCAAGTTGATAAGGTTGCTAAGAAAGCGTATAGTGTGTTAGCATTTATTGGTAGGGGGATTGAATTTCAGAGCCGAGATGTCATATTGCAACTGTACAAAACTCTGGTGCTGCCTCATTTGGAGTATTGTGTACAGTTTTGGTCACCAAATTATAAGAAATATGTGGAGGCATTAGAAAGGGTGCAGAGGAGGTTTACCAGGATGTTGCCTGGTATGACGGGTAGGTCTTATGAGGAAAGACTAAGGGACTTGAGGTTATTTTCATTACAGAGAAGGCGGCTAAGAGGTGACCTAATTGAGACGTATAAGATGATCAGAGGGTTAGATAGGGTGAATAGTGAGAGTCTTTTTCCTCGGATGGAGATGGATAACACAGGGGGACACAGCTTTAAATTAAGGGGTGGTAGTTATAGGACGGATGTTAGAGGTGGGTTCTTTACTCAGAGGGTAGTAAGGGCGTGGAATGCCTGCCTGCAGCAGTTGTGGGCTCGCCAATTTTAAGGGTATTCAAATGGCTAGTGGATAGGCAAATGGATAGCATTGGAATAGTTTAGGTTAGAGGGTCATAAAATTGGTTCCATTGGTCTGCGCAACATTGAGGGCCAAAGGGCTGTACTGCGCTGTAATGTTCTATACTGCCTGGATCCACTGCAATTCGCCTATCGCCAGAACAGATCCACAGCAGATGCCATCTCCCTGGCCCTACATGCAACCCAGGAACACCTAGATAACAAAGACATCTATGTCAGACTCCTTAGACTACAGCTAAGTCTTTAACACCATTACTCTTTTGAGTCTCGAATGGCCTGGGGCTTGACTCCTCCATCTGCAACTGGATCCCTAAGTTTCCTAACACACAGACCTCAGTCAGTAAGGATAGATAACACCAGATCCACCACAATCATCCTCAGCACCGGTGCTCCGCAATAGTATGTTCTCAACCCCTTGCTGTATTCCTTAAACATCTCTAACTACATGGCCAAATTCTCTTCCAATTCGATTTTCAAGTTTACAGATAACACCATCATTGTGGGTCAGATCTCAAACAATGACGAGACATAGTGAAGAGATAGAAACTGATGCGACAACAATCATCTCTCCCTCAATGTCAACAAAACAACGGGAGATAGTCATCGACTTCAGGAAGCATAATGGAGGACATGCACCTGTCTATATTAAGTAGAATGATGAAGTAGAAATGGTTAAAACTTCATGTTTTTAGGTGTCCAGATCACAAAAAATCTGTCCTGGTCCCTCAATGCAGATGCTATAGTTAAGAAAGCCCACCAACACTTCTACTTTTTCAGGAAACTATGGAAATTTAGCATGTCTGCTACAACTCTCACCAACTTCTACAAATGCACCACAGAAAGCATTCTTTTCAGTTGTATCACAATTTGGTGTGGCTACTGTCCATGAATGAAACCTAGTTCATCACTTAAACTAGCTTTCCAGCCATTAACATTGTTTATAATTCCAACTGCCTCGGAAAAGCAGCCAGCCTAATCAAGGACCTCACACAACTAGGACATACTCTCTTCCACCTTCTTCCATCAGGAAAAAGATACAAAAGTCTGAGACATGTACCAACCAACTCAAAACCGCACTTTCCTGACTCCTTTCAGACTTTTGAATGGATCTACCTCGCATTAAGTTGATCTTTCTCTACACCCTAGCTACGACTGCAACACTATATTCTGCACTCTCTCATTTCCTTCTTTATGAATGATATGTTTTGTCTGTATAGCTGCAAGAGACAACACTTTTCACTGTATACTAATACGTGACAATAAATCAAATCAAAGCAATTTATCAACTAATACACCATTGTGTATAAACAAATCCTAATATGACATCAAGCATGCTGTTAATGTTGAGAAAATGTATTTTGTTAAAAAACTGACCAAAACCATGGACCATTCGAACACAGAAATGTTCTGCAGCCAATTATGCCTGATACAGCTCTTTGAATGGTTGGTCCAAGTTCATCCTGCAGTCCAGCTTTTTGCCTCAAAATCTACAAATCAGTCCTTTTCAAGTATATTTCTAATTATCTCTCTCCCCGCACCCCCCCCATAGAATCTGAATTCATTGCCCTTTCAGACAGGATGTTCCAGATTTTAACAATCTTCAGTGTGATAATTTCTCTTCAACTCTTTTGCCTGTTGTTTTAGATCTGTAGTTTAAGTTAGTTAGTCCTTTGACTGACGAAATAATTTTTCCCCACTGGTTTTATCAAAACACCTTCAAATTTTGAATACCTATTAGCCCTCCCTTAACCTTCTTGGGTCTTAGAAGAATAATCTCTATCTTCAATCTCTCTACAAAACTGAAGCCCCTCATCTCTGATATCATCCAGGCAAACCTCTTCTGTGCCCTCTCTGAGACTTTCACAACTTTCCTAAAGGATGGCACCTAGAACTACACAGTATTCTGACCAAGGCCTACTCAATGATTTACAAAGGTTGATCATTACTTTCTTACTTTGTATCCAATGTCCTTATTTAAAAGTTAGATATTTCACATGTTTTCTTAGCTTATCTTATCAATTTGCCCCCTCTACTTTAGCACCCATTTTCAAACAGTACCCTTTAGATTATACTCTCTTTCCATGTTGTTCTTCCTAAAGTCTATCACTTCACATAGTTGCATTACTTTGGATCAGTCATTTGTCTGCTCATTTCAATAATCTATGTCATCTGAAGTCTGTGGCTATTGAGATAGCAATTTATTATATAGCCAAGTTTTGTATCATTCTCAAACTTCAAAACTGTGCTTTTGACACCCAAATCTAGGCTACTTCTTAAGAGAAGTATAGTATTTGCATACTTGAAACTTCCTGACAACATAAAAGGTATTTACTAACAAGTAAAAAAATGAATGGTGGCTTGCTGCCTCACTGCTTGCCCGGAAACAGCCGACTCCTACGTGTCTTTTGGAGTACTCCACCCACTGCAGTGATTATCTACTCAGTTCCCCTTGATGCCCCAAGCCAGATGAGCCTCTTCTTGCTGTGCTGTCTTAAAGGGACAATCATCAGAATCTCTATAGGAAATTAAGGATAGGCAATGAATGCTGGCCTAGACAGCAAAGCTGTCAATAAATAAAAACTTACATATAACAAGCAACAGGCTCTGGAAATAACTTCTGGAAGGACACACTGCATAATTCTCTCCAGTCAAAAAAAATTGTCCACCACTACTTCATCTCCTATCCGTTTAATACCATATGCTTGTATTTTCTGAATAGAATTGTTAAACAATATTTTAGCAAATTACTTCAGTATGTTTACATATACGAGATTCACTGCACTACATTCATCAACCCTCTCAAGTACCTCAAAGAATTCAATCAGGTTAGTCAGACATGATCTGCCTTTAATAAACCTGCTGTTGTGCCTTATTAACACACACTTCAAGATGTTATCCTCTAAAATTATCGTGACATGTTTCCCCAACATTGATGTCATATTGATTGGCCCATCATTATTTTCTCTCTGTCCCTCACTCAAATATCTAAGGAGCACAGAAAGAATTTGGTCAGAGATCCTACTATCTCCAACCCAGCTTTCCTTAACAACTTAGGATGTATTCCATTGTAGCCAAATGACTTACTGAGTGATGTCAACGTATGCTCACTCGCTATCTATTTTTATTCTATCCAGTATCTCCACTCCTTCCTCCCCTATTGAAATAGCAACTTCATCATCATCTTTTATGAAGTACGACACAAAATACACATTCATGCCCTCTACCTCCAAAATCTCCCTTACTGTGCATAATCTGCTTTAGGTATCCTTTTATGTTTTAATGTTGAGTTTGATTAAAAATGCTTGTGCTTCCTACTTTTTGTTTTTATTTAAGATTTATTTCAAATTTGTAATTTTATGTCCAATTTTTCTCCTGAAGATAATCATACGCAGTTTTGGGGCAGACAGATTTCCTTTAATAATTAAATGGTCATTCTTCCTGAGGCATCAAATGAAAATGGCTTAATTAAATAAAAGCAAAATATTGCAGATTCTAAAACAAAAACCAACAAAAAGTCAGCAAGTCTGACAGTATCTGTAGAGAGAGAAAAGAAGACAGTTAATGTCTCCAGTCTGTATGATTCTTCACACTCAAAATATTAACTCTGTTTTTGCTCTCTACAGATATTGCCAGACTTGTTGAGTTTTTCCAGCATTTTCTGTTTTGGCTTAATTTGGTTGACTGAAGGATGTGCCATATGTAACTGACACAAAGATAATATTTCTTCCCTTATATATAACAACTTTGCCCCTTACTACACCTGAAAAATATGAAGTGAGGGAGATTAGGCAGCAGTATGAAAATCTTAGAATCTTAAAAAAGATCATTAACTTAGATCATATTAATAAGAGCATTAGAATCCTCCTTTGAAAGAATAAATGGATTGTGCAGGAGCTCGCCTGAGAACTCCATGAATTAAGGTTGCAAATTGGTGAGGGATGCAGACCAACATGTTCTGAGATTCACCATTAATCTGTGCTGAAATAGTTGGCCTGAACTGGACTGGCATAGAGGGACAATCACCATCACAAAGCAGCATTTCTAGCTTAAGTTGGACAAAATCAAATCTGTTGCGATTAAAGGTCATAGATCTGAAAATATTAATACTCTTCCTCTCTCCATAGTTGCTGCCAGACCCACTGAGTATTTCCAATATTTTCTGTTTTTATTTCATAGTTCTCACTCCACATCATTATCCAGTAAATCCTAGTTGAGTACAAACATGAGGACAAACATGATTAAGATCAGTTCATTTGTAAAGGGACAATGAGTGAACTACTGTGCTGACATTTATCGTCAAGGATCATGCAGAAATAGTGGCCATCTGAGCAAGACCACACAAGAGTTTAAAACCCATAGAACAATATCGCAGTGAAATGAACAGAGAAAAAGTGGCGTGCAAAAAAGGAACAGGAAGACAGCTGTGGAACCAGCTTTTTCCAAACTGTGTTTTAAAAAATTCAATATCTTAGAGGTAATATCTCTAAGAATTAACATTCAGTAGTTTATTTAAATATTAAATTGATTTAAACAAAAATGTGAAAAATCTAATTTATTTTACTTAATATGCAAAGTATCAACCTTGAGTAAAGAACTGTAAAATATATACAGGAAGGTTGCAATCACAAAGCTATTTAATTCCTGCTACGTTGTTCATGAATGGAACTTACACTGATGATTTGCCCGTGCGAGGATCCTGAAAGGTAGTTGTTCGAGTATTGTGATCAACAAAGTATCGGACACCTTCCCTTGTGTATCTAATTTCCCAGCCTTCTGGAAGTGGATCTTCATTCTGCAAACTGCACAGATTAAAATTAACCAAAAGTGGTAGAACAGACAAAGTTAAAGTTTGCAATCACTTATAATATGAATTGAATGCACAAGGCAAAAATAACTTCAAAAAAAGTGCAGTGAAAACTATAGAAGTGTTTATTGTCAAACATAACTTTGTAAATTATATATGAAGCTGTAGTTTCTCTTACAGTGACTTTGTCCTATTGAAATATATAAGAAATTTACATGCAGAACAGATTTAGGCCAGTCAGAAGATCGAAGATTCTGATCCTTGATGTGCAGATTGTAAAGAAAGCATCATTGACATAATGGTGATAACAAGAGAGAGTTTAATTTTAACCAAGAACACTTTTAAAAATTTTTAAAAAAATTCATTTAGAATTTTTGAAGTTTATTTGCAATTTCAGCACAATTGCACAATAATGTAATTTCAAAATAGTTGCCCAGGGCCATAATGCACACCAACAAGCTATTACCATAATACATTTCAGAAGACAATTATCAGTTTTACTCAGTTCATTCATCCAAAAAAGAAAAAAATATACTTCCTCCTCACACCATTTAATATGCTTATGAATGGTTAAAATCTCCACTGCTTGTTCTTCTGGAATTAGTTCAAAATATTTATCAGTCTACGTAGAGAAGTATTTGCAAGGATATCAAATTTCTCTTCAATCGTTTGAACCAATGTCCAGTTGTTATTTACTTTGAAGGATGACTTCAAATTTCCCTTTTCTATGCAATTTAATATTTAGATTTCCTTCCAACGTGTTCTTTTGAGGATAGAGAACTCCAGTTTTGAAAACCTATTCTCATAATTTATTCTGCCAATCCAGAGTGTCTTCAAAACAAGCTATCGCCAGGGCTTGAAAGTTTCCCTTATGTTTTAGCATTGGACAGTGCATAAACTGTAGTGTATCAGAACACTAGTTCAGCATAACTAACATGCTTATATTGTTCAGGATTCTTGGTTATTTTGCTTTATTATTGGTTGTTTCATTGTGCATCATTATTCCAACATCTCCAGATTTCTGTCAAGCTAACCTTGAGCTTTTCTATAGCTCATTGTATCCATGTTTTTTAATATCTAGTACCCTACAGCCGCTCAAAACTAGGCATCTATAAGACACAGTGGGCCATTATCAGCAGCAGAACTGCATTCCACTATAAACTGCAACTTCATAGTCTGGTATATCCTACACATTATCATTAGCATCAAGCTTGGGGATCAATGAGCAGCATAGGACAGCATTATTCTTTTATTCTTCCAAAGGATGTTGGCTTGCTGGCAAGGCCTGCATCTGTTGACAACCCCCAATTGCCCTCGAACTGAATGGCTTGTAAGACCTTTGTAACGACAGCTAAGAATCACGCACATTGGTCTGGAGTTGTATTCATGCAAAACTCTGTAAGGATGGCAGATTTCAATCACTAAAAGCCACTTGTAAATCAGATAGGTTTTTAAAATCCTGCCAGGAACAGCATCAAGCATACATAAAAATGAAATGCCTACCTGTTGAAGCTGCAATACGGAACTACACATATGCTAAACAGTGGAAGCATCTGACTGCTTCAACAACCACCAGCTCACAGCACTACAGTCCTGCTACATTCAGTCAAGAATGGTGGTGGATAATTAAACAATTAATCACAGGAGAAGTTTCAACGAATGCCCCCATTTTCAATAATGGCAGATTCCAGCATGATGTAGAGATGCCAGCGTTGGACTGGGGTAAACACAGTAAGAGTCTGACAACACCAGTTTTAAATCCAACAGATTTATTGGGTTATAAACTTGCAAGCTTTTGGCTTTATGGCCTTCGTCAGGTGAATGAGGTGTTCTGGTCTGCCCAGACCAGACCAGAACACCTCATTCGCCTGACGAAGGCCATAAAGCCGAAAGCTTGCGAGTTTACTATCAAATAAATTGGTTGGATTTAAAACTGGTGTTGTCAGACCTCTTACTGAGATTCCAGCACATCAGTGCAAGTCATGGCTGAATCATTTGTAATTATCTTCAGCCAGAAGTGCTGTGTGAATCATTCATCTCAACCTCCTCCTGAGGTCCCCCAACATCACAGATACAAGTCTTCAGCCAATTCAATTCAAACCACATGATTCCAAGAAGTAATTGAAGCTACAGAATACAGGAAAGGCCATGGGTTATGAAAACATCCAGCCACAGTGCTGAAGACGTGCTCCAGCACTAGCCCTGCCCCTGGCCAAGCTGTTTCAATACAGCTACAACACACGTGCTATGTTAATGTATTATAGACCTTTTATAAGTTTTTGTTGATCTCATTTTTTGCAGGCAATTTGTTGCTCAACCTTAATTTTTCTCTTCTCACCAGTTTGTTATCATCTGCAAATCTATTCATTTTTCATTGAATTTCTTGAGTCTCCACAAAAGCATTCACTTATTAGTATTCAATGCTTTCTTTTCATTACCAGCTTTCTTAAGCCCATCTCTCCAGTTCCTCCAACAAAAAATACATGGTGATTATGGAATTCTGTTAATAAAATTGAGAGCATTCATTCGAGCTACCTCGGCTTTGCCTTGCTCACCAAGCAAAACCATCCGTCGGGCTCGTTCCTGCCCAATCTCTCATCTGAAGCCTTTCATTAATCTTCCTTTTACCTTCCTTCTTGAGCTTATTTGTGTCCACAAGACCCATCTCATGCTTTTGACCCTGCTCCCAAAAAAAACGCAAACTACATACACTCTCACCCGCATGTCCCTCTTCCCCTCGCCCCCATTGCAATACTGGCTAATATTGTAAACGGTTCCCATCTTTCAGACAATATCTCTTTCAAAGCAGCCTCATCAGAAAAGAACTCTAGTCACCTCTACCTTTGCAAAATATACGTCCAATATCCTTTCTAAAATTCCACAAAATTTACACATTTTTATTGTAACTTCATGTTTAAATCTCTCCCATCACCATTATATTCCTTCCTTTAGAGAGAAGCAAAAGGAAAGAACAAAGAAACAAAAAATGGGAGGTCACTTGTGGTCACCCATTCAAATATCTCCTTCTTTGGCTTGCTTAGTATCTACTACTTATAATAACGTAATTGATTCTTTAGGCCAGGTTCTTTTTAATTTGCAGATTTCACATAGAGTTGCCACAAAGCATATACAGTAACCTTTCATGAAAGGTGTTCAAGTTTTTTTATAAGTCTTAATACATTATGTAATGAGGATCCCCTGGATCCCATCTGCTCAGAAAGTTCAATGGACTGAATCTTGACAGCTGCAGCAATGTAAGTATTGCAGTGTGAGTGGGAATGTAGTTTCTATGGGAGTTGGTTTACATGGTCTTGATTTCATCAGTTCACTCTGGAAATCAGTTTGATTGACAGGTGTGTCCTTCAATCAATCAGGAAGCAGACCTCAACTGCAAGTAAATCACCTACTGCTGCTGATAGTGGAAATCTGCTCCCAATTCAGGAAGAGAAATGGGGTATTCTGATGGGGTTGAGCTTGGGAGGTCATGGAAGAACCATGTAACATCTGCACAAAACTGTCTATGTCTCCCTTAAATGTCATATTTCTGTGTCAGCTATGTTAAAATGGCAAAGCAGGTTAAATCAAATGCTGCTATCTTCATTATAACACTTCATTAGCCAATTTCCCCCAACAATGGATTGGTACCCACTTTGTATTTCCACCTCTGTTAAAACGTAGGTAGTTTGAGATTTTTGAAATTTCAACATCTTACCCAACATCAACACAATTTAGGAGTTAACAAGCCACTTTAATTATTGGACTTTTTTTTACTATTTTAGATATTAATTTTTGCAACAGCTTAAAAGGACAATACAGCACGTGACTTATTATTGAAACATTCAGATGGTGTCAACAATATCCTTGAAAATATATAAGGAATTATATAGATAATTATTGTTTAAATTGGGCTCAAGATATCCACATATTTACTTGGCAATGGATTTCTTAGTGGATACTTACCCCTGTGTTCTTGGATCCTCCCACTGCGTAGTCTTTGTATTATGATTCACAAAGTAAACTCTATCATTCGCATCCACTCTCCTTTCTGTTACAGAGAAACAAAGGAGGATTCAGATTTTTTCATTTCTCATTCCCATATATCTCCTTTCAAGAGAGACTGAGTTGGGGAAACAGGGTGCTGGTCCTAAAGTTGCAATCTACATAATTTGATCAATTAGATTACTCGTGCATCTTTCCCAATCTCAGTAAACCAAATATTACAACAGAAGTGATGTTATTTAAAGTTTATCATATGATATTGTGAACAAAATCTTTAAAATGCAGGATTTGAAACTATGTTAATTCAGTTGTTGTATACTCAATTCAAAGCTTAGCTTGTAAAAATTTTGTCTTCATGTATTTCAAATATCATTAATCAGTTCATGAAAAGAGTAGAGGCAATTTAGTCATTCTGCCAAACTGAAACGCAATTTGTCCAATTAAAGTTGAAATAATAAACCTACTTTACAAAATATATATAGTCTTATTAATTTTAGTGAACTGTCATCCTTTTAAGGAATTAAGTAAATCACAGCCTTTCCAATTTAAGAGCATGATCGTTTCCTGAAAATTTTACTCAGTGTCATGCTTTTTAAGCAGTGATGCAGGACTTTCCAAAAATGATGACAAACATACCCCAGCCAGGTGGTAAAGGACCAAGAGGGTCATTTTCTGCTGATAACATTGAGGCCTGTTGAAAATAATATTCACTTTAGTCAAACGCCACACATGACAATGTACAGAATGAAACATCAACATCACTAATCTTCTCCTGGTTAGCCTAGACTAATATTGCTTTTTAATCATTTAGTATGATTGGCACAAAGGATACCCACATTGAATCACTCTCTATTTCTAATGGCAAGGAAGCATATTGCTCATAATCACCTGCATTCCAGCATTCATCGAATAGTATTGGAGGTGTGAATCTGCGTTCTACTAGTAAGCAGCACAGTATAAAAGATACTCTTTTTGACAACTCCATCACTTGTAAATTTAAGCTTCTAACTAAAAAAGCTTGAGTTTTTTGAAAGGGTGACCAAAGAGGTGGATAAGGGTAAGACAGTTGATGTGGTGTACATGGATTTTAGCAAGGCGTTTGATAAGGTTCCCCATGGAAGACTATTGCAGAAAACGCAGATGCATAGGATTGAGGGAGATTTAGCAATTTGGATTAGGAATTGGCTAGCTGATAGAAGACAGAGGGTGGTGGTTGATGGGATATATTCAACCTGGAGTTTAGTTACTAGTGGTGTACCTCAGGGATCTGTTTTGAGGCCACTGTCGTTTGTTGTTTTTATAAATGACCTGGATGAGGGCATAGAGGGATGGGTTAGTAAATTTGCTGACAACGCCAAAGTCGGAGGAGTTGTAGACAGTGAGGATGGACATTACAGTTTGCAGAGGGACATAGATAAGTTGCAGAGCTGGGCCGAGAAGTGGCAAATGGAGTTTAATGTGGAAAAGTGTGAGGTGATTCACTTTGGTAAGAGTAATATGTGTGCAGAATATAGGGCTAATGGTAGGACTCTTAGTAGTGTAGATGAGCAGAGAGATCTCGGTGTACAGGTGCATAGATCTCTGAAAGTTGGTACTCAAGTTGATAAGGTTGTTAAGAAGGCATATAGTGTGTTAGCATTTATTAGTAGAGGGATTGAATTTCGGAGCCGAGATGTTATGTTGCAACTGTACAAAACTCTGGTGCGGCCGCACTTGGAGTATTGTGTACAGTTTTGGTCGCCACATTATAAGAAAGATGTGGAGGCATTGGAAAGGGTGCAGAGGAGGTTTACCAGGATGTTGCCTGGTATGATGGGTAGGTCTTATGAGGAAAGGCTAAGGGACTTGAAGTTATTTTCATTAGAGAGAAGAAGGCTAAGAGGTGTCTTAATTGAGACATATAAGATGATCAGAGGGTTAGATAGGGTGAATAGGGAGAGCCTTTTTCCTCGGATGGAGATGGATAGCATGAGGGGACATAGCTTTAAATAAAAGGGTGGTAGTTATAGGACAGATGCTAGAGGTGGGTTCTTTACTCAGAGGGTAGTAAGGGCGTGGAATGCCCTGCCTGCAGCAGTTGTGGACTCGTCAAGTTTATGGGCATTCAAATGGACAGTGGATAGGCATATGGATAGCATTGGAATAGTTTAGGTTAGAGGGTCATAAGATTGGTTACATTGGTCGGCTCAACATCAAGGGCCGAAGGGCCTGTACTGCACTGTAATGTTCTATGTTCTATGTCTTTCTTCTTTATGTTCCTTGGCACTGTAGGAATGAAACAAACAATTCCAGCTACAGGATGGAAACAATTACTAACACAGGATAGAATTGCCACAGTGTAGAATATCAATAATGGTAGGAAATGTTTAAGTAAATAAAACATCTTTGCCGGCACACTACACTTGCAAAACTGGGGAACAAAATGAAGCAATAACTACCGAATAGAGGTATCGCTGGTTGAATTGCTGCATAGCTCCCTGTAGCTGATTCCTTTGAGATTGCCACTGTTCAAAGTTCCTGACTGATTCCATTGTTGGCCTTTGCCATGTTGTTGTCCTGGTGTTATGATCTACATAGTACACCCTGCCTCGATCATCCACCCGTCTTTCCCACCTAAGAGACAAAGCACGTTTTAAGAATAGAACTCAAAGCTTCTCACAAACAAGGACATATAAACAATGCAATGCAACATTACTCACCCTGGTGGTAAAGGCTGTGGTCTTTCCCATGTTGTAGTTCTTGTGTTGTGATCAACATAATATGTTCTACCATGAGGATCCTTCCTCTGTTCCCACCTTCAGAAAGTAGAATCAGTTTAGGAAAAAGGATTTTTCCAAGTAGTTTAAAAACGCACAACTACGCAATAAAGCAGACAGTGGAACGTGTTCCAGTGATCAGTAACACAACTAAACAAAGTTCTTTCACAGTCAGGTGCAATAGTCCAAAATAGCTCTTATATGCTTTAAAATTCCACAAGCATATATAATTTCTACAGTATAATCTTTAGAGTTGTTTGTCTCTATAATTTTAAACCTGCATTATTACTTTCAACCTAACTCTGCCCTGACCTCTCCCAAACCCCCCATTCCCAAAGCCAGAGCCAGGAGAAGAGGAGGGGGATGAGGCAGAAGGGCAGCAAGATAGGTGAGGGGGGGAGACATAGCCACCGGGAGGGGGTCTCAGGGGAAGGGGTGGGCTGGCCGAGGACATGGAGGGGATGGAAATAAGGGAGCTGAGGACAGTGGAGAGTGGGGGGTGGAGGGTTGCCAAGGACGGAGGGAGGGAACTGAAGGATGGAGGGGAGGTGGGGGGGAGGGGAGAGCATACAGCAAGAGTTTGGAACAAAGGGACAGTTTGGAGACAGAGAGATGGTTCTTAAGCAAACTTCAGTGGGTTGGGGGTATAATTTGGAGGGCGGTAAGCTTTGATGAAGGGTTAGTGTTTGGAGACTGGAGACACATGGGGGACAGTGAAGACATATAAACATAGAACATTACAGCACAGTGCAGACTCTTTGGCCCTCCATGTTGTACTGAGCTACATCCAATCCCAAGATCAAACTCTATCTCCTCCCAATAATTCTGGAATGCTCTATGTGCCTATCCAATAACCGTTTGAAAGTTCCTAAAATGTCCGACTCCATTATCAGAGCAGGCAGTCTATTCCACACTCCAAGCACTCTTTGAGTAAAGAATCCACTTCGGACATCCCTCCTATATCACCCACCATGAACCTTATAGTTATGTCGAAGATGGGGAGACGGGGGGAATGGGGGAACAGGGGGAGGAACGGGGGGACGGAGGGACAGGAGACAAGTCGAAGAATGTAGATCCTGAGAACTGAGGTGAATGGGTGGGAAGTATGCATCTCGAGACTAAAATGTTCAGGATCGGATTTTTATTTAATTCATTACTGGAATGTGGATATTGCTGGTTGGGAGAGCATTTATTGTCCATCCTACTTGCCTTTGAGAATGTGGTGATGAACTGACTTCTTGAACCACTATATACTTGTGGTGTAGATTTATAGGAAGGCAGTTCGAGAATTACGATTCAGTGAAGGAATGGCAACATACTTTCAAGTCAGGATGATGGGTGAGTTGGTGGGGCACGTCCAAGTGATGGTGTTTCCATGTGCCTGCTACTCTCATCCTTCCAGATGGTAGAGATCATGGGTTTAAAAAATGCTGCCTAAGGAGCCTTTTTGTTGAGTTGTTGCAGTGCATTTTTTAGATGTTACATACTGTTGCCAATGTTCTTCATTGGTGGATGGATTGAATATTTATGGAAATGGTCAAGTAAGCTGCTTTGTCCTGGATGGTGACAATCTTCTCCAGTGTTAATGGACCTGCATTCACTCAGACATTCCATCCTGAACTGTGTCTTGTTGATAGTGGACAGGCTTTGGGGAGTCAAGATGTGAGTTACTTGTTGCAGGATTCCTGGCCTCTGACCTGCTGTTGCAGCCATTGTATTTATATTGCTAGTCCAGTTCAGTTTCTGGTCAAAGGTAACCCTCATGATTTTGGGAGGGATTCAGCAATGATAATGCAACTGAACGTCATGGGTTAGATCCTTTCTTATTTGGAGATGGTCATTGCCTGGTACTTGTGTGGCCCGAATGAGGTGTGCTCTCCAGTATTTATTATATAGCGGAATAATTGTTTTTGATGAAATATAAATTCAGATATTAAATAATAGGTTTCCTTGTATTTTTCAATGCAGGTTGCTGAGTGTATTTGATAGATTTGAGCATGCTGGATAACTTTGAGCGTGCAGAATAGCTTTGAGCATTTGGGATATATAAACATAAGCGCACTACATAACTCCGAGTGACGATTAAATTTGATGTCAAATTCATGCCAAATTAGAACTTTTGATGTCAATTTGTAATTGAGAGCTTTGAGCACGCTTGAAAAGCAAACATTATGTTACAATTTTCGGGTAGCCTTCTCCCAAATCACCGCCAATACATATTCATTAAGGATTCAAAAAAAGCTGAAGTTGATCATTCTTTAATTTCTTCCTGCTTATTTTGAGAAATGCACTCAGTAATTCTTCAATAACAAAATTTATATCAAGGACGTGAACCCAAACTAACAAATTCCTTCGACAATGCAACCCTTCAACATTATTCTAAAATGCATTTCCTGCTTAGATAACTTACCAGCTTTGTGTTCTTTAAAGCAGTGAATAATACTTTAAAATTTTTAGAAATGTTCCTAAATTCATAGTTCTCGAAACTCGGATTTAACAACAAGCATTATTAGCACTATTAATTGTGCAACAATTTACCTTTACGCAAAGCCTTTAACAGAGGATAATATTCCAAGATAGAGAATAATGTATACTAAGCAGAAGTCAGAGAAAGTAATCCATATAATTACAATATTTCATTCTTTTAGATATAACTGGGCTACTAAAATTCAATAGAACTATGCATTACCAATCTACAACGTGCAATATACTACAGCAATAGTCATACTGAATCAAGAACAAACTGGGAGTAGGTAAAAGCTCTTCATAATATATGCATATAAATGATCCCTGATTAAATGCAATCACAGATGTGAGCAAATTACATGTCAAAAAGGTTCCAGATTTAACTCTTAGCACTTGCCAAGCTTGCCAAATTCAATCAATTGGAAGTTTGAGTAGCAAGCTGATCAGACAGTTGGAAAGTAGAAGGCTGGGGAAAACTTGCTTTCCAGTAAACCTTATACGAAGCACACATGTATATATAAACTGGATGCTGAATACCTCAGTCCCCAAACAAACAAACAAATAAATACTATTCAAACCATATTCTTGTTTAAACCACCACCTTAAAACAGCATTGTAAGAGGGCCAAGCAAGAGGGCCAATAAAGTAAAATATAAATACTCAAGTCCTTGTTTTGGTATTCAAGCATTATTTAGATATAAAACAGATCGTCGAGAATTATGGAGCATGCCCATTAAAAAATTGTAACTAATTTAGAGATGCATGTGTAGTTTTTTTTAAACAAAAAAAAGTGTCCTGAGAGCATTGAAGTCAAATTTATAGCTCCATAAATCAAATTCTTCCTTTCAACATTGTACATCACATATTTCACAAAATATGATGCGCATGTTTTGAAAACAATAGCTAATTGAAACATTTCTAAATTAGTTGACTGAGTAATGCTACTTCCTAATAAAGCTCATTTTAAGAAATGAGCATATTAATCAGATAGTTTTTTTTCCATTAAACGCCAATCCTGTAACAATTCAATACTAATAATCAAACAAAGTCAATCAGTATTCATGTACTTACCCAGCTGGCAATGGTTCTGTACTAATGCTGTTTGGCTGCTGTCTAATAGGCCCAGCAGATGCATTTGAAGTTGAATGTCTAGGTTTTCCACTGTCTACCCCTGTATTGCTTCTGGCAGCAGAGTCCACAGCTGTAGTTGCTGAAGGAGTATCAGTCGTTGCACCACTAGATGTGCTTGTTGCTGAAGTTGTGCTATTGCCTGCAGCAGTTGTAGTTGTTTCTATTGAACTTACCGTAGACATGGAAGGTAAAGTAGTACTAGTAGTAATAGTAGTAGTAGTAATAGCAGTAGTGCAAACCAAGGGGGTGGAAGTTTCTGTAGATGGAGTTATAACTTCACTGACAGGTATCACAGTCACAGTTATTGTTGGTGAGGATGTTGATGTTGACGGGGGTGTTGGAGGTGATGCTGCTGCTGCTGCTGGTGGTGGTGGTGGCGTTGATGGTGGTGCTAGTTCTCCATTTACTAGACAAAAATCAGTAAAATTTTAAACAAATTAGATCATTAATTATCCATAATCATGAATCAACTTATGCATGAAAGCTGGACATTGTGTTTATAACCTGCTGCAAACTATTAATTTTGTGCTATTTCTGTAAAATGTTAAAATTGTTAATATACATTTATTTAAAAAACATGTGCTTTCAAGCCCACTTGCTGTTCATCAATTCCTGTATCACACCTGAGTACTGATATCAGTGCATAAAATCTATAGTTACTTTCGATTTAATATTTCTGTAGTTATCATTACTTTTTCCTACACATACAACTATATATCTTTTAGGCCTCCCAAATTACTGCAGTGCTGCTCCAAGGTTCATCTCCTGCATCCATTTTTCTACATGATGTTACAAGCAAGTAATAGTAGATATCATTTTCAACTTTGAAAACCTTTGGCCATTAACAACTGCTTCCTGGTATCCTCTGCCTCAGGAATCCTACCTCCTGTCACATGGTCAGATGCAGCCCTCTCTACCACATCTGCAACATTCCACCTAGATTCCTCTCCCATCTTTCATAAATAGCCAAGCTATTTTCTTCCTCCCTTTTGACTGTCTAATCTTTGCTGCTCTGAAATGTCGTAGCATTTCAAATTTCATACCACACAGCCATGATCTTCAATGAAATGACAAGTACTTCAGTTTTCTGAGCACAATATATTTCCAAATTATTGTAAGAACTTGTAAGAAAAAGCTTCAATACAAAAGCATGGTGTCATGTGAGTGCACCTTTAAGGTTTTATTAAAATGTATTTTACAGCTTCAGCAATGTCATTGGGGGCTGGAGCTAAGCTGAGGCAGTCAGGTGATAGGGCTTTCAGTTTCATTTGTGGAGATCAGGTCGTAGGGGTTTTTTCATTTTAATTTTGTTTTGGGGAGTGTGTTGGAAGCAGTTTAGCAGCAAGCTAAGAAGCAGTCTCTTTCTCACCCTGTTCTTCTGTTTGTTTTGATTTTGAAATTATCAGTTAGCTGAAGGAGAGGCTAATTGCCATCCTGCTCAAAAGAAGCTGTGTTTTGGGAAATAGATTCGATTACAACCTCTTCTGAGGTTCTTCACAAGGGATTTTCAGCATTCAACCCAGGAGGCTGCAGGAGACTGAGTTCCTGTAATAAGTGGGCATTAACTAATGCTCTATTGTGCTTAGTTGGAAGGTTTTCTGTATTGGATGTTGGCTTTAGTTACAACACATTAGGAATATTCCTTTAGAGTTATACATCATTGTGGCTGTTGTGTTTTTTGTTTGTAATTGTTAAAAGTTCTTGCTAATTGTCTTACTATACATGTCAATAATTTTCTTAATTAAACTTTGTTTTTGATAAAAGCTATTCGTAGGTCAGTTGAATAAACCCAAAGTGAAACCTCTTGTGCTCATCCTAGCCAAATTCAATGTAAAACATTACAGATCAAGCAAGCTTCATAGAACCCCTTGAAATATCCTACTTAACTTTCAAAAAGCTTTCAAAAACGTGTTAATCAGAGTTCAGGGTAAACTCATTTCTTCTAGAGTGAAGGGCAAGGTGGGTAGAAGTACAGAATCCTGGATCACTTGGGATATTGAGGCCTTGGTCAAAAAGAAGGAGGTGGCATGTGACATGCACAGCAGCTGGGATCAAGTGAAGAGCATGGGAGTGATAGGAATCAGGAGGGCAAAAAGGGGACATGAAATTGTTTTGGCAGATAAGGCAAAGGAGAATCCAAACAGCTTCTACAAATACACAAAGGGCAAAGAGTAACTAGGGAGAGACTAGAGTCTCTTAAGAATCAAACAAGTTATCTATGTGCAGATCCACAAGAGATAAGTGAGATTCTAAATGTCTTGGGGTACATTTCATCAGATCCTGAGGATTCATCTACCTGATGCACTTTAAGACTTCCAGTAACCCATTTTCTGCAATATGTTCACTCCTCAAAACAATATTTACTGTTGAGAAAAGCATGGATGTTAGGGAACTTGGGAAAATAATTAGTGATATCTTGAGGTATGTACATATTGCAGAGATGGTGGTGTTGGAAGTCTTAAAGTGCATGAAGGTAGATAAATCCCCAGAACCTGATGAAGTGTACCCCAGGACATTGTGGGAGGCTAGGGAGGAAATTATGGGCCTCTTAGCAAAGACATTTGAATCATCGATAGTGACAAGTAAGGTGCCTGAAGATTGAAGGGTGCCAAATACTGTGCCTTTGTTTTAAAAAAGCTGCAGGGAAAAGCCTGGGAACTACTGGCCAGTGAGTCTCACATCTGGAGTGGTAAGTTGTTGGAAGGTATTTTAAGAAACAAGATCCACAAGTATTTAGAGACGCAAGGACTAATTAGGGACCATCAGCATAGTGAGTCAAAAATCATGTCTCATAAATTTGGTTGCGTTCTCTGAAGGAGTAATCAAGGTAGATAAGGTCAGTGCAGTTGATGATGTCTACATAGACTATAGCAAGGCCTTTGACAAGGTACCGCATGGTAAGTTGTTGCATAAGGTTAAACCTCACGGGATCCAGGGTGAGATAGCCAACTGGATACAAAGTTGGCTTGACAACAGAAGCCAGAGGGTAGTTGTGAAGAGTGTTTTTCAAAGTGGAGGCCTGTGACCAGCAGCTTGCCTCAGAAATCAATACTGGGTCCATTATTGTTTGTCATTTATATTAATGATTCAAATGAGAATATAGAAGGCATGGTTAGTAAATTTGCAGATGACACCAAGATTGGTGACATAGTGAATAAAGAAGAAGGTTATCTCAGATTGCAATGGGATCTTGATGAATTGGACCAGTGGGCTGACAAATGGCAGACAGAGTTTAATTTAGATAAATGCGAGGTGATGCATTTTATAGACTGAACCAGGCCAGGACTTACTCAGTTAATGATAGAGCCTTGGAGGAGAGTTAAAGAGCAAAGAGATCTAGGGTACAGGTTCATAGCTCCTTAAAAATAGAGTCACAAGTGAACAGAACGGTGAAGAAGGCATTCAGCATGCTTGGTTTCATTGATCAGAACACTGAATACAGAAGATGGAATGTCCTGTTGAAATTATACAAGACATTGATAAAGCTATACTTGAAATACTGTTTACAGTTCTGGTCACCCTATTATAGAAAGGTATTATTAAATTAGAAACCGTGCAAAAAAGATTTACTAGGATGCTACTGGGACTTAGCAGATTGAGTTATAAGGAGAAGCTAGATAGACTGGACTTTTTCCTCTGGAGCGTAGGAGGCTAACAGGTGATCTTACAGAAGTCTATATAATAATGAGGGCCATAGATCTGCTAAATAGTCAACATCTTTTCCCAAAGGTAGGGGAGTCTAAAACTAGAGGGCGTAGGTTTAAGGTAAGAGGGGAGAGATACAAAAGAATTCAGAAGGGCAATTTTTTCACACAGATGATAGCGAGTGTCTGGAATAAACTGCCAGAGATAGTAGTAGAGGTGGGTACAATTTTGTTTTAAAAAGCATTTAGACAGTTACATGGGTAAGAAGGGTAGAGAGAGATATGGGGCAAATGCAGGAAATTGGTATTAGCTTAGGGGTTTAAAAAAAAGAGCGGCATGGGCAAGTTGGGCTGAAGGACCTGATTCCATGCTGTAAACCTCTATGACTCAATAACTTATAACAATGTGAATAAATAATAATGCTGATAAACTGGACATAGTCTTTCACCTTCAGGAACTCATTTTAGAAATCACACCACTACACCCACAAGCTTGCACAAATGCAAAAAGAGAAAGAAAGCAACATATGCCCACAGAGAAGTGAGTTCAAGCTTTTGTATGAAGAAAATCTCTTGAATCCCGCATCTGAAACTTCAACCAGGTATCTATCCTTGACGTAGCATTGAAACAACCTTAATCGAAATCACAAACTACAACCCTGTAAAATGCATGATCCCTCACTTCCTTCACTTAACCTGTTCCTTATCGTCCAGCTTAATGAGATTTATACTTGCATGGTTCCACTGTTATTTATCTACTGCCACAGTGTTTCCCACAATAGATTCTCGCCCTATTCTACATTATTACCTCTCAAGTATCTGTCTTTTGTCCCTCCTCTTCATTATACTGGAGTAACATCATTTGATAACAAATGCATGCTGACAACACACATCCATGCCTCCAGTTAGCAGCTAGTTAGCCTAATAACAGTGAGGCAGAATAATATATTAACAAGTACTGAGGGTTGACTAATGGAGAGGAGCAGAGAATAACTATTTTCAGGATGGCAAAGTATAACTCAGAGTGCCACAAGTATTGATACTAACATAAAAAATTAACTCAATTCATCTTATTAAAACCTACTGCTTGTGCATCTTTAAAGACTTATCAACAATTATCCCCATGATTCTTCTTTGATTCATTACTTTTAAGAATTGTATGCAATACATTGACCTGGAGATTCCCAACCCTAAATATATTTCAGCACAATTTTCCCACACTGGAGGTATTTGCTAAACATGGGTCCATTTACTAATTTATCTAAATTAGTCTGCAATTTATAAATTTGTTCTGAATGTGAACTCCTGTGCACAACACGAAGCATTTCAAATTTATGTTTAAATCTAGCTCATTAGTTGAAATAATGAATTTACAATGGTCCTAGCCTTGTGCATTAGAGTGTATTACTCTATGGAATTTATATAGCAGATATCAAACATATTGGATAACTATCCATAATTATCTGTCAACAAAGTTTTCCTTCACACAATTTAGACCACCTCCTCCTACAACTAGATCTGGTTTTGTGTTGGTTATCAGAATTGACAGGTATCAGCTATGTCATGGTGGTTGCACTCTTCACTCCAAGTCAGAATTTTATGAGTTAATCCCCAACTCCAGGGACTTAACACTCAATCAGGATTAGAGTACAGTGCAATACTGACTGAAGGATTACTAAGATTTTAAATCAGAGTCTCATTTACTATCTCAGGTGAATATAAAAGATCTAGTGGCATTAATTTAAACAGGAGCAGGAATGCTCTGCACAGTCCAATACTGGTCTCTCAAACCAATTAAATAACTAACCTCAACTATCATAGAATGGTTACAGCAGAGGAAGCTTTTCAGCCCATTAAACTCAACTATCACAGAATGGTTACAGTACAGGAGGCTTTTAAGCCCATTGCATTCATGCTAGTTCTCTACAAGGGCAAGTCAGCTAGTCTCACTCCGAAGATCTTTCCCCCTTAGCCCAGCAAATCATTTTTTTCAAAGTTTTATCCGATTTTCTTTTAAAAGCCACAATTGAATCAACCTCAATTCCCACAACAGATTCTTTTTTTTATCACATTGCCATATGCAAAATGGTTGCTGCTTTCTCTAAAATGTAATATTGATGACACTTCAAAAGTAGTTAATTGGCTTTGAAGTGCTTTGGAAGATATTACAGTTAATGCATATTTCTCAACATTTATCAAATTACCTACAAATGCTTACCAGTACTGCTGGCATCTTGAGTGGCAGAGCTTTTTGGCGCTGTTGTACTTTTAGGCCTGGCAGCTAAGTGGCAGGGAGAATGATTACTCTCTCCATTTACAACAGGAGAACTGGCAGCAGACTGCCGTGAAGAACTCGTTGATGGACTATCAGCACAATTGGAGGTTTCGGTGTTAGATCTTTAAAAAAAAAGATATTTCAAGTTAACATCTCAGAAGCTACCACATATATCGATGTTGTTGGATAAAATTTCTGGTCAAATTATAATTCAGACATCATTCCGCTAGAATAAACAATAATATCTTTCCTGCACAATCTTTTTACTCTCTTTCTAAAATTGTTACTGTGTTGTAGTTCCATTATACAAGCTATCCATTTGTGACTATAGCATAGTCCAATCCAGTCCTCATCCAATATTCACATGATATGGAGATACCGAAGTTGGATTGGGGTAAGTACAGTAAGAAGTCTCAAAACCAGGTTGAAGTCCAACAGATTTATTTGTTAACACAAGCTTCCAGAGCACTGCTCTTCATCAGGTGAATGGAGAGTTGGGTTCTCAAATACGGCATACGAAGACAGATTCAACTGCAAGATAATGGTTGGAATGTGAGTCTTAACAGGTACAGACGGTGCGAGTGGAGACAGGTTAAGCATAGGTTAAAGAGGTATGAATTGTCTCAAGCCAGGACAAATAATTAAGATTTTGCAAGCCCAGGCAAGTCATGGGAGTTACAGGGAGTGTAACATAAACCCAGGATCTTGGTTGAGGCCATGTATGCAGAACTTGGCTATCAGTTTCTGCTGAGTGATTCTGCCTTGTCATGTGTCTTGAACACCGCCCTGGTCAGATGATGATATCCGTGGCGATGATCCAGCACATCTTGCAGAGGTTGCTGTAGCAGGATTGTGTGGTGTTGTGGTATCCACAGGATCGGGACAGATAAGGAGGAATGCAAAAGACACTGATTGATGCTAAAAGACACCCATCTAAGAACAGAATATGGCGCTCAACTCATTGATGGATAGTTCTGACATGCGACAGCAAAAACACCGCACTGACCTCCTTAGAAGGCAAACAGAGTACCCAGTTCTCCCTCGGAGCAGAGAAGCTATAATATCTTCTTCGGAGTCTTCAACACGACACTGATGAAGACAAACATTTCACCCAGACATCCTCTCACTCCCACTATTTACTTGCCTTCAAACAACCACACAACCTCAAGCAGATCTTTGCTCGCAGCAAACTACCCAGCCTTCAGGCAAACAGCAACATGACAACAACAACAACAACCACCATCACCCTGCCACAGCAATCTCTGCAAGATGTGCTGGATCATAGACACAGATGCCATTATCTCACGAGAACACCTAAAAGATACACAGTACATACTCATGCAACTTGGCCAATATTGTCGACCTGATACACTGCAGGAAAGGATGTCCTGGGGTATGGTACATTGGGGAGACAATGCAGACACTACAACAATGGATGAATAAACACTGCTGGACAACCACCAGGCAGAAGTGCTCCCTTCCTGTCGGGGAATACTTCAACAGTCGAGGGCTTTCAGTTTCTGATCTTCAGGTAAGCGTTCTCCAAGACAGCCTTCAAGACACACGACAATGCAGAATCACTAAGCAGAAACTGATGCCCAAGTTCCGCACACAAGGACCAGATGGTCCATGTCACACGGCCTGTAACCCTCATGACTTGCCTGGCTTGCAAAATCTTACTAACTGTCCTGGTTTGAGACAATTCACACACCTCTAACCTGTACTTAACCCTCACTCCACTTGCATCATCTGTACCTATATTGACTTGATTACCTGTTCAGACTTGCATTCCTACCATTATGGAACATAGAACATTACAGCGCAGAACAGGCCCTTCGGCCTTCGATGTTACACCAACCAATTAGGAAAAAGCAATGACCCTCTAACCCAAACCATTCCCTTTTCATCCATAAACTTATCTACTAACCTCTTAAACACCACCAAACTTGGCGCAACTACAACTACAGCAGGCAGGGCATTCCATACCTTTACCACCCTCTGGGTAAAGAACCTACCTCTGACATCCGTCCTATAACTACGACCCCTAAATTTAAAGCTATGTCCCCTCGTGCTAGCTTTCTCCATCCTAGGAAAAAGGCTATCACTGTCCACCCTATCTAAACCTCTAATCATCTTATATGTTTCAATAAGGTCTCCTCTTAGCCGCCTTCTTTCTAACGAAAACAACCTCAAATCCCTCAGCCTCTCTTCATAAGACCTGCCTCCATACCAGGCAACATCCTGGTAAACCTCCTCTGTACCCTCTCCAATGCCTCCACATCTTTCTTATAATGTGGGGACCAGAATGTACACAATACTCCAAGTGCGGCCGCACTAGAGTTTTGTACAGTTGCAACATAAAAGCTAAGACTCCAATGCCTTCTTAAAACCTATCGACTTGATTGCCAACTTTCAGGGATCTATGCACATATACACCAAGATCCCTCTGTTCTTCAACACTATTAAGAATCCTACCATTAGCCCTATACTCTACACATTTGTTATTCCTGCCAAAGTGAATTACCTCACACTTTTCCACATTAAACTCCATTTGCCACCTCTCGGCCCAGCTCTGCAACTTGTCCAAGTCTCTCTGCAAACTATAACACCCCTCTTCACTATCTACCACTCCTCCGACTTTGGTGTCATCCGCAAATTTACTAATCCATCCTTCAATACCCTCATCCAGATCATTTATAAAAATTACAAACAGCAGGGGCCCCAAAACAGATCCCTGAGGTACACCACTTGTAACCGAACTCCACGATGAATAATTTCCATCAACCACCACCCTCTGTCTTCTATCAGCTAGCCAATTCCTAATCCAATTAGCTAAATCACCCTCAATCCCATACATCTGCATTTTCTGCAGAGCCTTCCATGGGGCACCTTATCGAACGCCTTACTAAAGTCCATATATACCACATCAACTGCCTTACCCCCATCCACCTCTTTGGTCACTTTTTCAAAAAACTCAATAAGGTTAGTAAGGCACGACCTACCCTTCACAAAACCATGCTGACTATCCCCAATCAATTCATTTCTCTCTAAATAACTATAAATCCTATCCCTAATAATTCTTTCCAATACTTTGCCCACAACAGAAGTAAGACTCACCGGTCTATAATTCCCAGGAAAGTCTCTATTCCCCTTCTTGAACAATGGGACCACATTCGCTATCCTCCAGTCTTCCGGCACTATACCGTAACCAACGACGACCTGAAGATCAGAGCCAGAGGCTCTGCAATCTCCTCTCTCGCCTCCCAGAGAATCCTAGGGTAAATCCTGTCCGGCCCAGGGGACTTATCTAACTTCAAACCCTCAAGAATATCTAGCACATCCTCTTTATCTAGCTCCCCTCTGTGAAATGGAAAAGCAAGGAGGAAATTTCCATGAGATGGTCAAATTGTGGGGCTGAGGTTCCTAAGGCAGCTTTGGGAGCTGTGGCCAATGTGAATTTCATCTTAATATTCATCTTATAATGAAGAAAATACATCTATGATTTTCACAAAATAATGTAAAAAGTTGTATAACTCAGTACTTCAAACACCTGGTCAAATCTTAAATTTGGAATATGACATTCAGTTACTGGAAACCTGTTGGCTCTCAAGGTAGCTTTTACAGTGCATTGCTGCTTTTATTGAGAAGTATATGCTTCAACACATGGAATTTCTGTTTATGGATAATACATACTATTTCCCGCTCGTGTGTGAATACTTAATTAATACATAGAGTTGTCTTGAACACTGGTTGGTGGAGCCATACAACCAAGGGAGATAGCAGGACTTACCCAAACTCAGTTAGGTTAGCTGATCATAGCCCTGGTGAAGCTATAATTGGTTAGCTATGATGTGGAGTTGCTGGCATTCTACTGGGGTAGGCAAAGGTTTTTCCCAGTGTATATTTTAGTGATCTAGACTGCAAAGCAACATAACCATTCCATCATCACCACAGCTGAAACATACACCAGCTAACAATATGTGGTATTTCAGATTTAAATGGCACATTTAATTCTGCATCTGGTTACATAAAATTCTTTTATTATTCTACCCATGTACAAATTGAAACAAAACTTTTTTCCCCACACGATGCCATTAAAAACGTTTTTCAATCTAAGGTACGCTTGGGGACTTAAGATCATGATATTTTTCTTGTTGACTTAATAGCATATATTTTCCACTATTGCAAAACAAAATGATCAGACTGCTTAATTTCCCATAAGTCGTCTTTTGAAAGGTAGGGTGGTCTCTAAGAAGTAAATCAGTATTTACAGAAAAGTATTTTCAAGAGTTCGTCACACAGAAAAAAATGAAAACTGCTGACTTTGAAATTAAGAAAAAAACAAATGTCCATCTTGCTGCCAGCATCAGAAATATATTGGCATTTATGTACTGGCCTTTTATGAAGCCATATCTTTGTGAACTCTCCTTTTAGTATGCTAATTCTCAACCTTGTTTCCATGAAGTTTATTCAATATCTACCTTACTCACTCACTCTGTCCTCAGTTAAGGAAGAGTTAGTTTCAAACTACTAGAAGTAAGATTTACCTAAATTCTTAAAAAATGAAATCAGTGTGTTAATTTCAATAAACAACTCATATTTACCCTTTGGAAATATATCATGAAAGGGAGCAGGGGCTAAAAAAGCTTTCTGCCAGAGAATAACTAACAAAGTCAGAAATAGTCAAAGAAACAAAGATAAACATGGATCTATTGGAAGATGTTAAAAAGTAAAACTGAAGGAAATAAAATAAATACACTTCAAAGGTTTTTTTTCAAAAAACAAATTTGTGGAATGACATTCAGTGAGGATGATATTGATCAAGTGCATGACTGATTTGCTAGCAGATTGAGCAGACATGTGGCAAATGGAAATTAGTATGAGGAAATGCGAGGTGATACATTTTGACTGAAAGGATGGGGAGCAGCAATACAGACATAATAGCATAGTTCTAAAGTATGTGCAGAAAGAGAGAAATTGAGTTTTTTTTTGGGGGGGGGGGGCAGGTAAGAACGTGCCTAGATTTTTGAGAAGCACAAGACATATTGAGCATAGTTAGCAAAACATACAGCTAATCTTGGGTTTCATAAATTGAAGCTAGATATTCAATCTGCAACCTTAAATCCACTAGTTACACATGGATGGCCAGGTGACATGGCTTTCAATAACTTTTTGTCAAGTGCCATACCTGCCTGAAAACATTTCAAACTGCAACACCACTTTCTGTCTAAATCTATTCTTTATTCCAAGGCCATCATAGAAGATAGGCACAGTTCCACCAGCACAAACTAAGTCAGTCCCCTAGGCCAGATGGGATTTACCGTAGGATTCTCTGGGATGGTAGGGAGGAGAACTGTAGAGCCTTTGGCTTTGATCTTCATGTCATCATTGGCTACAGGTATAGTACTGGAATACTGGAGGATAACAAATGTTGTCCCCTTGTTCAAGAAGGGAAGTAGAGACCATCCTGGGAATTATAGATCAGTGAGCATTACTTCTGTTGCAGGCAAAGTTTTGGAAAGAATTCTAAGCGATAGGATTTATAATCATCTACAGAGAAATAAGTTGCTTAGGGATAGTCAACACAGTTTTGTGAAGGGTAAGTCATGCCTCACAAACCTTAGAGCTTTTTGAGAAGATGACCAAAGAGGAGGATATGGGTAAGACAGTTAACATGGTGTATATGGATCATAGCAAAGCGTTTGATAAGGCTCCCCATGGTAGGCTACTGCAGAAAATGCAGATGCAGAGGATTGAGGGTGATTTAGCAGTTTGGATCAGGATGGTGGTGGTCGATGGGAAATATTCAACCTGGAGTTCAGTTACAAGTGGTATACCTCAGGGATGTTTTGGGGCCACTGCTGTTTGTCATTTTTATAAATGATCTAGATGACAATGTAGAAGGATGTGTTAGTAAATTTACTGATGACACCAAAGTCGGAGGAGTTGTAGACAGTGAGGATCGATGTTACAGTTTGCAGAGGGACACAGACAAGCTGCAGAGCTGGGCTGAGGGGTGGCAAGTGAAGTTTAATGTGGAAAAGTCTGAGATGATTCACTTTGGTAAGAATAACAGGAGTACAGAAAATAAGGCTAATGGAAGGACTCTTGGTAATGTCGAAGAGCAAAGAGATCTCAGTGTATATGTGCATTGATCCCTGAAAGTTGCATGCAGGTTGATAAGGCTGTTAAGAAGGTGTACAGTGTGTTAGCTTTTATTGGTAGAGGGATTGAATTTCGGAGCTGTGAGATCATGTTGCAATTGTACAAAACTCTGGTGCAGCTGCACTTGGAGTATTGCGTACAGTTCTGCTCGCCGCATTATAAGAAAGATGTGGAGGCATTGGGAAGGGTGCAGAGGAGGTTTACCAGGATGTTGCCTGGTATGGTGGAAAGGCCTTATGAGGAAAGGCTGAGGGACTTGAGGTTATTTTCGTTAGAGAGAAGATTAAGAGGTGACCTAATTGAGGCATACAAGATGATCAGAGGGTTAGATAGGGTGGCCAGTCAGAGCCTTTTTCCTCAGATGGTAATGGCTAACATGAGGGGACATAGCTTTAAATTGAGGGGTGGTAGTTATAGGACGGATGTCAGAAGTAGGTTCTTTACTCATAGGGTAGAAAGGGCGTGGAATGCCCTGCCTGCAGCAGTTGTGGACTCGCCAACTTTAAGGGCGTTCAAATGGTCAGTGGATAGGCATATGGATAACATTGGAATAGTTTAGGTTCGAGGATCATTAGATTGATTCCACTGGTTGGTGCAACATCGAGGGCTGAAGGGCGTGTACTGCGCTGTAATGTTCTATGTTCTAACTAGCTAATTAGTTTTCCCTCTATGCACAAAGACACACATACACAGCTATCTTCATCTCAAGTTCTAAAAGGAAAGAATTCAAAGTCATTTACACAGTCTCCACTGACTGTTCAACAAATTGAACTCCTCAGGGACAGGATGTATGAGCATCTGGAGCGCTGCGATCTGATCAGGGATACGTAGCATGGCTTCATCAAGGGGAAGCCTTGTCTTACAAATCTAGTGGAATTTTTTGAAGAAGTGACAAAAACAGTTGATGAAGGACATGCTGTTAATGTCGTCTACATGGATTTCAGTAAGGCGTTTGACAAGGTTCCTCATGGTAGACTGATAGAGAAGGTGAAGGCGCATGGGATACAGGGCCGGGTATGTAGATGGGTCGAGAACTGGCTCGAGAGGAGGAGACAGAGGGTAGTAGTGGAAGGCTCTTTTTCCGACTGGAAGCCTGTCACTAGTGGAGTGCCACAAGGCTCAGTACTAGGTCCTCTTCTATTTGTGGTCTACATAAACGACTTGGATGTTGGGGTAGGTGGTGAGATCAGCAAATTTGCTGATGACACTAAGATGCTTGGATTGGCGGGTACAGAGGAGCAGTGCCAGGCAATACAACAGGACATAGATAGGTTGGTAGACTGGGCAGATAGATGGCAAATGGAATTTGATCCGGATAAATGCGAGGTGATGCATTTTGGCCGGAAAAATGTAGAAGAGAGTTATAGGATAAAAGGTAAAACTATTCGAAGTATAGAGATGCAGAGAGACCTGGTGGTGCAGGTTCACAAGTCTCTGAAGGTGTCTTCACAGGTGGAGAAGGTGATAAAGAAAGCGTATAGTATGTTAGCTTTCATTGAAAAGGGTATAGAATACAAGAGTAGGAGTTTGATGTTGCAATTGTATAGAATGTTGGTTAGGCCTCATTTGGAATACTGCGTCCAGTTCTGGTCGCCGTACTATCGGAAGGATGTGGAGTCCTTGGAGGGAGTGCAGAGGAGGTTTACCAGGATGCTGCCTGGTATGGAAGGACTGTCTTATGAGGAACGATTAAATAGACTGGGGTTGTTTTCCCTTGAAAAACGTCGGCTTAGAGGGGATCTAATAGAGGTGTATAAGATTATAAGGGGTATAGAAAGAGTAAATGGTGGTAAACTTTTTCCACCTTCAGAAATGGATAGGACGAGGGGTCATGGCCTTAGGGTGAGGGGGGCTATGTATAAGACGAATATTAGAGGGCAGTTTTTCACACCAAGGGTAGTGGGGGTGTGGAATGCACTGCCGAGTAAGGTGGTGGGAGCAGGCACGCTAGGGCTGTTTAAGGGTCTCTTGGACAGCCACGAGCGTTATGCAGATAAAGGGATATAGTAGGACTGTTTAACTATGGCTTTTTTTTCCCCACAGGTAATTCGGTCCATACTTGACCATCAAGGAGCATGCATTCGGCAGGTGGTGCGAGGACAGCTCTTGGATGTTGATTCATGGGTTGCCTGGTGCTTCATGACGTAAATGAGTGCTTTATCTGGACCATCTGAAGGGCACCATGACAGCTCATTGACTATCGCTGTAGCTGTGCAGACACTTGGAATTGGGCCGGTGTCTGCGGGAGTTTGCGCGTTCTCCCCGTGGTTGCGTGGGTTTTCTCCGGGCGCTCCGGTTTCCTCCCACATCCCAAAAATTCGCTCTTAGGCTGATTGGGGAACAAATTGTCCCTACATTGAGACTCTTCCATATTAGGAATAACCTAAAATTAGGATAGGATAATGGAATTGTTACTATATAGTTATGATGGCGGCGCGGGCTCGTTGGGCCGAAGGGCCTGTTTCCCATGCTGTGTTGCTCTAAAAAAAAAATTCAGCATCCAACTCTCAATCCTATTCCCTAACCAAATTATTCTCACCTATCCTATTTATGTCCACCTTTACCTCAAAAACATGTAATTCATGAAATCTGCTGCTCTGGCTACAAAATTTCCTTAGCTTCGAGTTTGCAGACATTATCAATCCATCTCTGTATTAGGGTACGACATACACAATCCTTAGGAAACCTAACATTAACCCAATCTCTGCAAATATCACCTGATCTTTAATGTTTCCTTTGTCCCTAAAGATCTGGAAAGCGTCTTTGTCTTGCAACTAAAATCCCACGACTCAATGTATTTTTTTGTTGTTCTTCCATCTTCCAGTCTAGTTTCTACTACTCCCACAGTACTAAGAATGTATTAACCAAAGGCACCAACAACATTTTTTGCCATTACAGCCAAGGTTTTCCTACTTCCACTCATCTTCCTCAATTCCTTCAAAACAGTTGGTCATTCCATTGCAGCTCAGAAATTGCCACAATATGTGATTTAGACAGTGAGTATATGGGCCTAGTACATAGTGAAATATAGAGAATGTTGTTAGCTAGAATAGATATTGGCTGTGAAAGAGTCACTCATCTTCTGCAGAACGCTCTCCTGCAGATAGTGGCTGTGCCAAGTTGCAGCCTCACGGGTGTAGCAGTGACTCTATGGGCACAACACGAGTTGGCCTGTCTCAAAATGTCAGTGCCGGTTCTTCCTTCGCCATCTGCTCTGCAATATCCACCATTGTGCCAGCAACTTTGCTTGCTCAACTATCTGAGCAACAGCTGAGAGCTAACAGTCTGAAACCAACACAGTAATGTAATGTTAGTCAAAAAACTTTTCACAATCTTCATGCAGTTTTCTTACTTTGGTAATTTCCAATGCTACAATTTAGCACACAAAATTCTACTTCCTCTATCACATTCCACAATATTGAACTGTGAATCCAGATGTAAAATGCTTTTAACGGACCACACTTACTGTCACAGCTCTAGACAGTTACATTACTGCCACACTGGGTGCGTATGGGTGTCAGAGAGGGGTAGTACCTCTTGTGGGGGAACATGTCATGTCCTTTTCAGGGCAATTTGTCTATCCTTTGTCCCCACCTGGCACTCAGCTCTCACCTGTGACTCCCTGTAGCTGTCTGCATGCGACAGGGCCATACCCCGGGCAACAGCTTCAACAAGCTGGCTAAACCAGATGAGAGTGGCTGATGGGTCTCAACTCTTGGTGAGATAGGGAGATATCTATCCCTGCACATGAAAACAGACTCCGGCAGATTGAGTGGACAAGACCAATGGAAGGTCCAATGGTCAAGAAGGTAGTCTCTGCAAGCGTTGTGGAAAGCGAAGAGTAGGACAAGACACAGAAGACATCCCATCACCAGTCTTCTTGTCTGTTGTCTTGCCACTGGATCTAGATGGGAATTGGGAAGAGAGAGTGAGGTTGACATTGAGCAACTCTCCCTCACTTGAATCTAAATCAAGCACTAGTCTCGACATCATCATCATCATCAAGTGTCCTGTTCAATCTTCGGAGTCCTGAGGCAATGGGGCGAGCGACAAAGCAGCAGGCATGGATACACTGGCAACTGCAGTCACGGACCTGCACACAGGGACTCAGGTCTAATGGTTGTTTTCTGCTGACCAAAGCAGCAGTGAAACTCGGCATCTACCTGGGCAACTGAGCAGTCCTCTTCAGGAAAGCACAGCTCACTTCTGTAGAATGAGGAAGAGGCTGTAGAATGAGGAAAAGTGCCCTAAATATTGCCTGCTTCACTACGCCTTGACCAGTTTACCACAGCTGGCGGGGATCCCATCTTGTCAAACAAAAAATAAAACAAAGTTACACCTCTCACCACCGGCACTTGGAACATGTGCACGCTTTTCGGCAACCTTAAGCAGACAGACCAGAGAGAAGAACAGCCTTAGTTCCCAGAGAGCTTGCAAGATACAACACTGACATTGCAGCCCTGAGTGAAACTAGTCTTGCCAATGTAGGTCAGTTGATTGAAACTGGAGGTGGGTACACTTTTTCTGGAGCAGTCGACGAACGTCATGATGCTGGAGTTGGATTTGCCATTAGGAGTCATCTTGTTCGGAAACTTGATAGTCTATCCAAGGGTGTGAACAACCGACTTATGACATCATAGCTTTCACTACAGAACAGAAATCAAGCTATCCTGATCAGTGCCTATGCCCTCACAATGAACAATCCAGACAAGATGAAAGACAAGTTCTACGAAGAACTAGACGCCTTATTAGTAGTGAGCAGTATCAACAAACTGATCTTAATTGGTGATTTCAATGCAAGATGGCAACATGGCAGGAAGTCATTTGGAGGCATGGAATGGGTAATGTAACAGTAACAGCCTACTCTCAATGAAAACCTATGCAGCACATGACCTCCTCATCACTAACAGAATCTTCCATCTGCCTATCTGTAACAAGACCTCTTGGATGCATCCCCACTGTAAGCATTGGCATCTTATCGACTATGTCATTGTCAGGAGAAAAGATAGGCGGGGTGTCAGAGTGACCAAGGCCATGTATGGTATGCTGACTGTTGGACAAATCACAAGCTCATTGTCTCCAAAATGAAGTTCCGTATCAAACCCAAGAGGCGACCACAGGAATGCTTCAAGAATGCTGTCCATACATCTGCACTGAAGATGCTCTGGCCCTCTACCTGCAAGCATGACTGGTTCAATGAGAATGATGAGAAAATACAGGCTATAATTGTTGAAAAGCACCATTTTCAAGGCCTGTCAGAGCGGCCCATCATCAGCTGCCAAGAAAAATGCTTTTACCAGTACTCGCAAGACAATCCAGAATAAACTGCATAAAATACAGGATGCCTGCCTGAACACCAAGGCAGATGAAATACAGGGATATGCTGATAAAAACAACTTGAAATGGTTCTATGAAGCTCTCAACGCTTTCTACAGATGTCAATCTCTCGGGAACCCCCCCCCCCTCCTGAGTACAGATGGTACAACTCTCATTACAGAGAGGGCTCAGATTCTACAGAGATGGGATGAACACTTTGAAGCTGTCCTCAACCGACCGTCATCTTTTAACAATGAGGCAATAGACAGGATTCCCCAGGTATATCCCCTGGGGATTACTGGTGAGGTGGCATGAACTGAAAATTAGCACAATCTGATTTAAAATTATACTAGGATAGTAACTGCATGGCAGTGCTCTGATTTTTGACTATCTGTAAGGCTCTCACTTGCCTGTCTATAGCAAGCATCTCTGATGTTTCACAAAAGTCAGGAGTGTAGATACACAAAGGTATAGACGTTGCCAGAGCAATACAGTGCTCAATTCCAGATTCTGCATATCCTGGAGTTTTATATCTTTGGCCAATTCAGAAATTGCAAGGTCTGCAGGTTCAGACTCAAAGTAGGTTTCTTTCAGCATTGCGAACATAAACAAGCTTCAGTTCGTCCAAATTCTACAGCTTGCTTTTGAACCTTCTACGAGTTGATCATTCTCACCCACGTAAATACCTTATGGATCACTTGTCGTAGTATACTAAGATCTTTTAAAAATCCTTCCTTATCCTAGTCTAGCAACCTATTTTTACATTTAGGAGCTCCCTCTCCCCAAATCACATTGCTTGGTCACTAAAAAGAACAGCCATGGAAAATGATGGGCACCAGGCCAGAGTCAAGGAAGTTTGCAGAAGTTGTGACATGGAAAGACAAGTGAAGAATAAACTGAAGAAGTTGAGTTTTAAAGTAACTGCACTTTTATCTTCAGTGAGTGTCCTTCTGAAAGGTGGCTAAGAATTAGATACTCCCTATTAATATAGAGAGACAGAAGCCCTCCAAGATTCATTTCCAAAATTCTGGGAATCAGACAGACTTGTTGTTCTCATCAAATAGAATAAAAGGAAGAAATTATATACACATTACAAGGTGGCTTCTTTTTTGCTGGAGAAAAAGGTTTAGTTGCTAAACACAAGTGAGTTTCAAACAAACTGCAGGCTATTAACAAATGCACCCAATAAAGGCAATTGTTTTTTTATTAATAGTATAAAATGAGTGTTACCAATTCAGCTGTCTGAATCCATATCGCATGACTTCTATTGATTTCAATGGAAACAAAAGTTGGAAGAGATGTATAACACACAGCTGAATTGATAACACCTGTTTCACACCATCACCCAAAGTCAGAATTACTTCTTATGATTTGTGTGTCCAGGGAATATACAACTTCCCAAATGATTAATTGCAAAAATATAATGGAGGTAAGCAAATTTGAATGATGGGGTTGCAGTCAAACTCGGGCAAAGCAACTGTAAGTTAGGAATTGCAAACCACAACTTTAGATTTCCATACAGCTCAAACCACAATGCTAACAGCCATATCCACTACTATAAAAGACTATCAGTAGAAAGTGGCCAATAGAGTGCTCCATCAAGCAACAGTCTTAAAACTTATTTCATATAGTTTATCTAAAAATCAAATACAAAATTGACATCATGAAATCAACCCCTGAACTACCACGGTTAATAGTTTCCACTGCACAGCACGCATACCGAAAGAACAAGAACATTCCATCACTTGCTGACATAAGGAGCAATTTTACCTTGCATTTTTTCCATTCATAATTCCCTGACCATATTTTGTCTATCCATTTGCTAAACAATTTTTGTAACAATTTAGTATGACTTTAATCTGTAATGTTATTGCAAAATTTTAGTTCATTTTGTCTATTTTCTCAAAGTAGATAAACTCTTACCGGTACACCTGCTTACAACCTAAATAACTGCATGAATCATTCAAAAAATCTATTTCTAGTTTTGCATCATCAGAGTTGCATTAATTTTGAAGGTATTTAGAACTAAAGAACACTGCAGCACAGAAATAGGCCCTTTGGCCCTTTTTGGCTGTGCTGAATCATTTTTCCGCCTAATCCCACTGACCTGCACCTGGACCTGGACCGTCTCCCTCCACATCCCTCTCATCTATATACCTGTCCAAGTTTTTCTTAAACATTAAATGTGAGCCCGCATTTACCATTTCATCTGGTGGCTCATACCACTCTTCCACTATTCTCTGTGTGAAGAACCCCTCCCCCACTAATGTTTCCTTTAAACTTTTCCCTCTTCACCCTCAACCCATGTCCTCTAATTTTTTTTCTCTCCCAGCCTCTGTGAAAAAAGCCTGCTTGCATTCACTCTACCTATACCAATCATAATTTTATACACCTCTAACAAATCTCCCCTCATTCTTCTACGCTTCAGGGAATAAAGTCCCAACCCATTCAATCTTTCTCTATAACTCAGTTTCTCAAGTCCGGCAACATCCTTATAAACTTTCTCTGCAATCTTTCAACCTTATTAATATCCTTCCTGCAATTAGGTTACCAAAACTGCACACAATACTCTAAATTCAACCTCACCAATGTCTTATAGAACCTCACTATAACATTCCAACTCTTATACTCAATACTTTATAAATCAAAGGCCAATATTCCAAAAGCACTCTTTACAACCCTATCTACCTGTGACGCCACTTTTAGGGAATTATGTACCTGTATTCCCAGATCCCTCTATTCTATTATACTGTTCAGTGTCCTACCATTTACCTTGTATGTCCTACCTTGGTTTGTTCTTCCAAAGTGCAATACCTCACACTTGTCTGCATTAAACTCCATTTCTTAAAGGTTTTTAAAGTTAACAGCTATAAATATTTTAGAAAAGTTATACTGTTTTTCAATATTAAGCATGATATAATAATTACTTGGTGCAAGTCGGCAAGGTACTTTCTGTACATGTTCACATCATTCATTTCTTGTTTTCTGTTCAATTACATTAAATAGTGCGTGCATTTTATTCAGATTTCCCAGCAAATGTTTTTGCAGCAATTTATTTTCCCAAAATCACATTTAAAATAGCCATGTCTCAGTCAGGAACTTGCATGGCTGCATTTCAAAAAATTTTTTACATACCTTGTTCTAGCCCTTGTAGAGGATTCACCTCCATTTACGTGGATGGCATCTCCATTCTGCTGAACTTCTGTGCAAAATAATTTTAGTTAAATAGTTTTACTTTAAACAAACTCTCAAAAACTATTTGAAATAAAGATACATTTGTTATACCAGTTATCAGACTATAACAGTTACTCACTGGTTACTGATGCAGTGCCATTAGGTACAGATTCCTGATCCACTGTCATACCATCAAGGAAAACAGTCAGGTCACCAGTCTGTACTATCCCGTTCTTATTTTCCAATGTGAGCTTCAATACTTCTTTAACATTCTCCACTATTCCAAAACAAAGTGGGGATATTAAAGTAAAATGTTGGTTGTTTATAATTGCATAGCAGCAACAATTTATTTGTGTCATCAGAATTATAAATCATTTTATTTAGAACATAGAACATTACAGCACAGAACAGGCCCTTCGGCCTTCGATGTTGTGCCGACCAAAATAAAAAGCAATGACCCTCCTAACTAAACCATTCCCTTCTCTTCCATATACTTATCAACTAACCTCTTAAACGCCACCAAACTTGGCGCATCTACAACAGCTGCAGGCAGGGCATTCCACTCCTAATCACTCTTTGAGTAAAGAACCTACCTCTGATATCCGTCCTATAACTCATACCCCTTAATTTAAAGCTGTGTCCCCTCGTGCTAGCTTCTCCATCCTAGGAAAAAGGCTATCACTGTCCACCCTATCTAAACCTCTAATCATCTTATATGCTTCAATAAGATCCCTCTTAGCCGCCTCCTTTCTAACGAAAACAACCTCAAATCCTTCAACCTCTCTTCATAGGACCTGCCCTCCATACCAGGCAACATCCTGGTAAACCTCCTCTGTACCCTCTTCAATGCCTCCACATCTTTCTTATAATGTGGCGACCAGAACTGCACACAATACTCCAAGTGCGGCCGCACTAGAGTTTTGTACAGCTGCAACATGATGCTGCGGCTCCTAAATTCAATCCCCCTACCAATAAAAGCTAAGACTCCATATGCCTTCTTAACAACTTTATCCACTTGACTGCCAATTGACACATACACCAAGATCCTTTTGTTCCTCAACACTATTAAGAGCCCTACCATTAGCCCTATACTCTACACATTTATTGTTCCTGCAAAAGTGCATTACCTCACACTTTTCCACATTAAACTCCATTTGCCACCTCTCGGCCCAGCTCTGCAACTTGTCCAAGTCTCTCTGCAAACTATAACACCCATCTTCACTATCTACCACTTCACCGACTTTAGTGTCATCTGCAAATTTACTAATCCATCCTTCAATACCCTCATCCAGATCATTTATAAAAATTACAAACAGCAGGGCCCCAAAACAGACCCCTGAGGTACACCACTTGTCACCGAACTCCAAGATGAATATCTCCCATCAACCACCACCCTCTGTCTTCTATCTGCCAGCCAATTCCTAATCCAATTAGCTAAATCAACCTCTATTCCACACATCTGCATTTTCTGTAGAAGTCTTCCATGGGCCACCTTATCAAACGCCTTACTAAAGTCCATATATACTACATCAACCGCCTTAACCCCATCCACCTCTTTGGTCACTTTCTCAAAAAACTCAATGAGGTTAGTAAGGCATGACCTACCCTTCACGAAACCTTTTCTTGTTGTAGATAACTAAGATGTTACAAAGGACATTCAAAAGATAATAATGAAATGTCAGCTTTTAGTTAGAAATAATCATAATTAAGACAATGACAAAGTTATTACTAATAGCAATAACTTGTACTTGTATAGTTCTATTAACATAGAAAAACACTTCAAAGTACTTCAAAAGAAGAGCAATAAATAAAAAGACCATTGAGCCAAAGGAAAATCTATTAGGAGGGGTGATTAATAGTTAACATCAAAGATGGGCTTTATATAAAGTCTGAAAAGTGGGAAAGAGGTGAAGAGGCAAAGAATTCTAGAAAAAAATTCCTGAATTAGAGCAGCTCAAACATTGCTATCAATGAAGGGCCAACAGAGGTGAATGTTAAAAATGCCAGTCAGAGAGACAGGCTTGAAGGAGGAGGAACTGTAACTAATGCTGAACTGCTTACATATATAAGATTGCCCCCTGCAATATAAGATTGCCCCCTGCAATACAGTCTTCCGTCTTCCCATTGCAGGCAACCCTACAACATAAATGCATCTCAGTAGTACATTAGAGCAAGAAGCCATATTGCTCAAGTTAATTGTAAAACGTACATTTTCTGTTGTGCAATTCCAAAGCTTGGCTGATGTCTAAAGTGGCTTTCCCTAGTAAAGCATCGGATTTTAATGTATGATGGCTCAAGATTTTAAACTCCAATTTGGTATGTGGCGTTACGTTCCTGCAAACAAAAAAATGTACAGCAAATTATATGGTTATGTGACATAATTAATTCAATCATACCTTAATTAATGGTTATTCTGAAAGATAATATGCATGCACTATGGTTGCATGAAACATTTTAAGATAACAAGATAAATTCCCGTAGTAGCTAAAAGAAATTATTTTTCCGGAAATATTTTAAATGGCATTGGCATTTTGACTATGAAGATGTAGGTGATGACTGCTTAAATGGACAGTTCTGTACTTAATAAAAGTGAATATATTTTGTTACTCCCTAGCCCAGATATTAGCTTTCTTCTTCTCAATGATATTCCATTTACTGCAGAAAGCCAAAAATGTCATGCTGAAAACTAGGAAATCTGCAATAAGAACATCAAGTTCAAAGCAAGAAGCAGTTGGTTCCTCAAGTGCACTGCGTGTATTGGCCTCCTTTGATTAGTCTTTCATGGATCTCCCCCATCCTATGCTACATTTTCTGACTTAGGCTTTTGAGAACTAGCAAGGCACAGGTGAGGCTGCAAACCTGCTGTTTCCAATAATGCTCTTGGAGGAAACCGCAGGATGTGCCTGCTAGTGAGTTACTGAAATAGCTTACTGGGAAAGAGCCTCAATTCAATGCCAAAATATAAAATTCATCCTCCTGGGTTTTCATCCCAATTAAGCATCATTTTGCCTTACACAATTCCAAAGAACTGAATTTATCTAGTTGTACAGAGCCATTCATTGTGTTACTTCAATAATATGTCCCTAATCTATTGCAAAGAAGTTATATTAAAATTATTACATACTGAAAATAATGCCATAGAAAGTTAATTATTTGATTTATAATTGTGCTTACATTGTTAAGTGCTCATCCCATTTTGGATTAGAAGAACTATGTGACTTTGCAGATTTCTTTAGTTCTCCGTCTGCTGATAATTCCACATAGATTGCAGTTCCAAACCAATTCTTTCTTCTTTTTAGTTTTGCAGAAGCAACTATTAAGTAAAATTGTGGTACAAATTTAAATAAATGCATTTAGTACATCTCTTATATCCCCAGTAGATGGAATAAAAGTTGTAAGAAACAAATTCTATTTGGTCTGTTTCATACTGATCTTTGTCATCAGATATTTAGAAATGAAAAAGTTTCAACTTAAATAACCTTCATGCCACATTTGTAACTCTTTAAAACAAAATTCCCCATTATCTGAAAATGCATATTTTTGCAAAGCCACTACTTTCACTGAGCATACATTAATATTGCATGCTGCAATTGTTTTTAAAAATGAGATATATTTGATATAAAATTCATAATACTTTTCTATTAATAGCAATAAATGCAAATATTTAGAAACACCATCGAAAATCTGGATTAGTGTTCTTCTACTTAAACCCTTATTTAATATTGTAGTTGCACTTTTCTGAAGTGCAACTTTTAAATGATAATCAAATCAGATTTTCCCATTATAACAATTGTAAAAGCTATAGTTAGGTTCTGCAGAACCTTTCTCATCAGAAAAAAATTGAAACACTATATCTGCAAGCTAAACTACTTTATATGGCTGAATTCCTATAGTAAAATGAGGTTAGAATATAAAATAAATATGCTAACTTTCTCTATTTATCTCTGACTTGCTATCTTTCCTGCTCCATGGTCTTCCAATTTATCACCTCTTCCATTCCCTGTCTTTCACTTGCCATCTGTCATTTGCCTAACCCTCTATAAGTAAGTGATGACAAGATGAGTAGCATGGGGCAGGAAGATGAACTTCAAGAGGTAGCCCACAAGCTGAAGAGGCAGGAAAAGAGGAAGTCAACAGTAACTAGGATGATTGGTGAAAGGGAATGTTAGCAACAACCAGGGGGTCAGGACACGGGAAATACCACTCCAAAATGACTCCAATCAGGTCACACAACCTTAGGTCAGTTTAAAACAACACTAAAACAAAATCCCGGCACCAAATGCAAACAGGCGCCCTATTAACTGATTCATGTTAAAGAGGAATAACTTAGAACGGTTCAAATTAAAATGGGAACGGACTGTATGATAAAATAATAATCTTGCCTGATGCAAGAATACAACAAAGATAAAGGATAATGAAAGACTCAAATTGCACCACCCTGTTTATAATCTATGTAAGTGATCTGCAGACAAGACAGAATGTAACATTGCATATTTGCAGATGATATTAAAATAGATGGAAATAAAGATAGTGAAAAGGAGATAACATTTTACAGGTGGGTATCGGTAGGCGAGGAGAATGGGCCAAAATTTGGCAGGTAGAGTTTGATGACGATAAGTGTCAGGTTATCCATTTTGGCTGAAAGAACTGAACGAACAGAAAGCCAAGTTATCTAATTGGAAAGCAAGTTCAAAGTGCATCTGGGCAGAGGGATCTAGGTGTCTTTGTTCATGAATTGCAGAAAGTCAGCATGCAGGTACAGCACGTAATAAGAATAGCAAATGGAGTATTAGCATTTATCGCAAAATGACTGGAATCTAAAAGTAGAGAAGTGCCATTGCAGTTGTATGGGGTGTGTTGGTGAGAACACATCTGGAGTAGTGTGTCCAGTTTTGGTCTCCTTCTTTGGGAAAGGACATGGTAGCATTGGAGGCAGTTCAGAGGAGATTATCAGATTGATTCCTAGGATGAAAGGGTTGATATATGAGGAGAGATTAAACAGTTTGGGCTCGAAATTTGCTGAAGTTTAGAAGAATGAGATAGGATCTAATCGAGATATTTAAAATGCTAGAAGGGATTGATGAAGTAAATGGAGATCAAATGTTTCCCCTTATGGAGAAATCTAGAACAAGAAGTCACAAGTATAGGTTGAGAGGCAGTAGATTTAAAACTGAGATTGAGGAACTATTTCTCACAGAGGATGGTGAATTTATGAAACTTGCTACTGCATAGCCCTGTGGAGTCTGAATCATTAAATGGTTTCAAGAAGAAAATTGATATATTTCTGATTTAAAAGTGGATTAAAAGGACATGGGGAACAGATAAGTAGGTGGATTTGAGACCAGGAAGAGATCAGCCGTGATCTGACTGAATGGCAGAGCTGATGTGAAGGGTTAAATTGTGTACTCCTGCTTCTAATTTCTATGTTCGTATTTAACACATTACTTTAAACACATCTAATGGTTTTGGCAGATTATTTCAATCATTCATTATTCTGGCTAAAACTGATTTTAATGATTTTTTTCCATTCATTCAAATATATCACTTTAAGTCCTACTTTCTGATCTTACTTTGAATAATATCCTGTGTTTAGGGAAGCCACTGACTTTGATAACACTACAAGCTCCATGCTTGAACTATCCAAGGTTAAACCAGACCATTCACAATCTAGACATATTATTTGACCAAAACAAGCTTAAGATAATATAACGGTGGAAGAAAAGATAGCGGAGTCAATGGAAAATGTGAAAATTCAAATAATTCTCCAAACCCTCTTGAATGCCTTGATTGAACTTGCCTTCACCACACTTCCAGGCACTGCATTCCAGAGCCAAACCATTTGTTAGTGAAAAAGATTTTTCTGACATCACAATTGCTTTTTTTGAAAATCACTTTAAATCTGTGCCCTCTCATTCTTGATCTTTTTTATGAGCTGGAATAGTTTCTTCCTATCTACTCTGTTCAGCCCCTCATGATTTTGAGCATCTTTATTAAATTTCCTCAATCTTCTTCTCTCCAAGAATAACAGTCCCAACCTCTCCAATCTATCCTCATATCTGAAGTTTCTCATCCCTGGAACCATTCTTGTAAACCTCTTCTACATTCTTTCCATTGCATTCACATCCTTCCTATAATATGACACCCTGGGACATACAATATTCTAACAGAGGTCTAACTAGTGTCTTGAATATATTCAACATTAAGTTCTTCCTCTGGAATGGGTTTTAGTTACCAGATCAATATTTGCATCTACACTAAGACTGTGGATTTCAAACCTCTCGCCCAACTTCATTCTCGACTCATTTGATGTCATTTGGTGTACAAAAAAAGTTAATTCGCTGGTGAAAGGAAAAAGGAGGCTTATGTCAGGATGAGGCTTGAAGGCTCAGTTAGTGCACTGGAAAGTAATAGATTAGCCAGGAGGGAGCTAAAGAGTGAGTTGAGAAGAGCTAAAAGAGGACACGAGAAGACTTTGGCTGATAGGATCAAGGAGAATCGTAAAGCTTTCTATAGATATGTTAAGAATAGAAGATTGGTTAAGGTAAGATTAGGGCCAGTCAGAGACAGCAGTGAGAAGTTGTGAGTGGAGCCTGAAGAGATTGGAGAGGCACTGAACAAATATTTCTCTTCGGTATTCACGGAGGGAAACGTAAATGCAGTTGTGGAGAACACTGGGACACAGGGTTGTAAACTGGATAATATTGAAGTAGATAAGGAGGAGGTGTTAGATATTCTTGAGGGTATGAAAATAGATAAGTCCCCTGGGCCAGGCAGGATTTACCCTAGGATTCTCTGGGAGGCGAGAGAGGTGATTGCAGAGCCTTTGGCTCTGATCTTCAGGTCGTCGTTGGTTACGGGTATAGTACCAGAAGACTGAAGGATAGCAAATGTTGTCCCATTATTCAAGAAGGGGAATAGAGACTATCCTGGGAATTATAGACCGGTGAGTCTTACTTCTGTTGTGGGCAAAGTTTTGGAAAGAATTATTAGGAATAGGATTTATAGTTATTTAGAGAGAAATGAATTGATTGGGGATAGTCAGCATGGTTTTGTGAAGGGTAGGTCGTGCCTTACTAACCTTATTGAGTTTTTTGAAAAAGTGACCAAAGAGGTGATGGGGGTAAGGCAGTTGATGTGGTATATATGGACTTTAGTAAGGCGTTCGATAAGGTGGCCCATGGAAGACTTCTGCAGAAAATGCAGATATATGGGATTGAGGGTGATTTAGCTAATTGGATTAGGAATTGGCTAGCAGATAGAAGACAGAGGGTGGTGGTTGATGGAAATTATTCATCATGGAGTTTGGTTACAAGTGGTGTACCTCAGGGATCTGTTTTGGGGCCTCTGCTGTTCGTAATTTTTACAAATGATCTGAATGAGGATATAGAAGGATGGAGTACTAAATTTGCTGATGACACCAAAGCTGGAGGAGTTATAGGTAGTGAAGAGGGGTGTTACAGTTTGCAGAGAGACTTAGACAAGTTGCAGAGCTGGGCCGAGAGGTGGCAAATGGAGTTTAATGCGGAAAAGTGTGAGGTGATTCACTTTGGCAGAAATAACAAATGTATAGAGTATAGGGCTAATGGTAGGACTCTTAATAGTGTTGAAGAACAGAGGGATCTTGGTGTATATGTGCACAGATCCCTGAAAGTTGGCACTCAAGTTGATAAGGCTTGTTAAGAAGGCATACAGAGTCTTGGCTTTTATTGGTAGGGGGATTGAATTTTGGAGCCGCAAAGTCATGTTGTAACTGTACAAAACTCTGGTGCGGCCACACTTGGAGTATTGTGTACAGTTCTGGTCGCCACATTATAAGAAAGATGTAGAGGCATTGGAGAGGGTGCAGAGGAAGTTTACCAGGATGTTGCCTGGTATGGAGGGAAGGTCTTATGAGGAAAGGCTGAGGGATTTGAGGCTATTTTCATTAGAGAGAAGGCGGCTAAGAGGTGACCTTATTGAGGCATATAAGATGATCAGAGGATTAGACAGGGTGGACAGAGATAGCCTTTTTCCTAGGATGGAGAAAGCTAGCACGAGGGGACATAGCTTTAAATTAAGGGGTGGTAGTTATAGGACGGATGTCAGAGGTAGGTTCTTTACCCAGAGGGTGGTAAGGGTATGGAATGCCCTGCCTGCAGCAGTTGTAGATGCGCCAAGTTTGGGAGCGTTTAAGTGGTCAGTGGATAGGTTCATGGATGAAAATGGAATGGTTTAGGTTACAGGGTCATTGCTTTTTCTCCATTGGTAGGCGCAACATCAAGGGCCGAAGGGCCTGTTCTGAGCTGTAATGTTCTATGAAACTCTTTTCAATGTCATATTTACTTCTAGATTTCATTATTTCAATGCACTCCTGATTGGCCTCATCTTCCATCCTACCTAAATGCAAGTTTATCCAAAATTCTGATGCCTGCATTCTAACTCGCACCAAGACCCAATTTATTGCCCATTCTCACTGACCTACATTAGCTCCTGGATAACCAATTTTAAATTTCACATCTTTGTCTTTAAATCCCTTCATGGCTTCGCCCCTTCCTTGATTCTGTAGCTTTCTCCAGTCCTATAACCTTGCGAGTAATCTGTAGTTCACTAATTTGGGCCTCTTCAGTATCCTCGATCTATTCACTCTAGCATTGACATCTGTGCTTTCCGCTTCTGGGAATGTAAGCTCTAGATGTCCTTCACTAAACCTCTCTACTTGTCTAACTTTTTGCTCCTAAGATACTTCTTATAATCCATATCTTTGACAAAAGTCTGCTCTAATATACCCAAATGTTGCCTGAAGTCAAATTCAGCTCGATAATCCTCCCATGTAGCACTTTGGGACATTTTATTACAGTAAAGGCATTAATACATATTATTTCTTGCTATTGCTCAGTTCTAGGTGTTATAATAGATAATAAATGTGGTCTGACCAATGCATTGTGAAACCTCAGCACAACTTCAGCAGATTTCTATCTGCCTATTCTGAGTATATGGCCTAACATTCTGCTAGCTTTCTAAATAGCTTCATTACATTGAAAGCGATAAGCATACTCTTACAGTCAGGTACATTTCCAATTCTTCTGTGTTTATCAAATGGATACTTTAGCAACATAAGCTTCCTGGCAAAATCATGGGATAGACATTATACAGTGGCTCATTGCAACCTGTACAATTAGAAGAGGTTTCTTGCCAATCTTAGGACCTTGTTAAGTGAACCATAGTTTCATTAATTGTACAATCATGATCTAGATTAAAATATTTTGCAAAATATTAGTCATCCATGGAATTAGCCTGATTATCTACCTGTATCATATAAGGAATGCATGAAAATAGTGTCTGAAAAACAAGCACATTTTAAGGAAATGCTAATTATTTTGGTTTATTGAAAAAGGAAGCAGCCATTAATCCCACAATGATAACATTAAAAGGTACAATTTCAATTAATAGTGCAATGTTTTATTTAAAGTAGAAAATATTCTTCATCAAATAACAAAATTAACATTAAATACCATAATTTTGAATATTTTTTGAAAGAAAAACATCTCTGTTATGAACTGATTATGTCCCTATATTGGTCCCTATATGGGAATCTTCAACAATAGGCATAGCCTAAAGTCAGGGATATGTCATTAAAACGTTAGGATGGCGGCGTGGGCTTATTGGGCCGAAGGGCCTGTTTCCCATGCTGTGTTGCTCTTTGTTCTTTGATTTGTACTGCTGGTTGCAAGCCTAAATAGATTCATTTGGTAACATATGGAGGTGAGAGTTTCAAAGCATTGTTAACATTTCTGTTTCATCTTTTTCTATGATGAATTTTTTTATTTATGAATCATATTATTTTAGTTTACACAGACCATAAGTGATTGTTCTCTAATTGATAAAAGGTATCCATCCACTGGTAACACTGACAATCTCCCTCCGATTCACTATCACTGTATTCTGCATCAACAGACCACAGATAAATCAACTGACAGTGTTAATGATTGATATCACTCAAAGCTTTGCTCATCAATTCCAAAACTTATGATTGCCATCAGTTAAATCATGAAAGCACTCAACCGTAGTACAAAATTAAAAACAATTTCTCATACTTGCCACATTCAATAAATGATATTGGAGGTAGCAAAGCACTTCAAAACATCCAAAGCACTGCCACTTGTATCAATGTTAGAAAGTAATTACCTAAATAGAAGTGTTCAGCAGATAGACTTCATACAAAGAAACAAACATTTACATTTATATTATGATGTCAGTGAGCCTTTAAGAAATGTATATTTTTAAATCCGGTTCTCTTTTCATTGTTATTGAGTTGTCTGCTTAGAAGTACTTTTATTGCTGCTTCGGTGATTTAAATGGGTTTTGTTTATTTATGCTCTTGGTTTCACGCAGTGTTTGGGATATTACAACCTTTTATGTTGTCTGGGGGAAGAATGATTGAAGGTCAGGTGACAGGAGTTCTTTCATTTTCAGTTTTGAACTGCTGGCTGCTGTTTGAGTTTAAAAGGCGCTTGGGTACCAGACTGAAAAGCAGTGCTTCTCTCTTACTCTGCGTGGTATTGCAAATTCTGCTGGCTAGGTGGAAGCAGGTTATCTTGCCTTTCTGGAGTGAGAATTGTCTCTTTTCCATAGTTCGCAGGCTGAAAATTAGAGACCATTAGTGGTATTATCTCTACTTCGAGGGCTGCAGGAAGTTACATGGCTGGTAACATAGAACATCGAACATTACAGCGCAGAACAGGCCCTTCGGCCTTCGATGTTGCGTCGACCAATTAAGAAAAAGCAATGACCCTCTAACCTAAGCCATTCCCTTTTCATCCATAAACTTATCTACTAACCTCTTAAACACCACCAAACTTGGCGCATCTACAACTGATGCAGGCAGGGCATTCCATACCCTTACCACCCTCTGGGTAAAGAACCTACCTCTGACATCTGTCCTAAAACCACCACCCCTTACTTTAAAGCTATGTCCCCTCGTGCTAGCTTTCTCCATCCTAGGAAAAAGGCTATCACTGTCCACCCTATCTAAACCTCTAATCATCTTACATGTTTCGATTAGGTCCCCTCTTAGCCGCCTCCTTTCTAACGAAAACAACCTCAAATCCCTCAACCTCTCTTCATAAGACCTGCCCCTCCATACCAGGCAACATCCTGGTAAACCTCCTCTGTACCCTCTCCAATGCCTCCACATCTTTCTTATAATGTGGGGACCAGAACTGCACACAATACTCCAAGTGCGGCCGCACTAGAGTTTTGTACAGTTGCAACATGACGTTGCGGCTCCAAAATTCAATACCCCTACCAATAAAAGCTAAGACTCCATATGCCTTCTTAACAACCTTATCGACTTGACTGCCAATTTTCAGGGATCTATGCACATATACACCAAGATCCCTCTGTTCTTCAACACTATTAAGAGTCCTACCATTATCCCTATACTCTACACATTTGTTATTCCTGCCAAAGTGAATTACCTCACACTTTTCCGCATTAAACTCCATTTGCCACCTCTCGGCCCAGCTCTGCAACTTGTCCAAGTCCCTCTGCAAACTATAACACCCCTCTTCACTATCTACCACTCCACCGACTTTAGTGTCATCTGCAAATTTCCTAATCCATCCTTCAATACCCTCATCCAGATCATTTATAAAAATTACAAACAGTAGGGGCCCCAAAACAGACCCCTGAGGTACACCACTTGTCACCGAACTCCACGATGAATATCTCCCATCAACCACCACCTCTGTCTTCTATCTGCTAGCCAATTCCTAATCCAATTAGCTAAATCACCCTCTATCCCATACATCTGCATTTTCTGCAGACGCCTTCCATGGGACACCTTATCGAACGCCTTACTAAAGTCCATATATACCACATCAACCGCCTTACCCCCATCCACCTCTTTAGTCACTTTTTCAAAAAACTCAATGAGGTTAGTACGGCACGACCTACCCTTCACAAAACCATGCTGACTATCCCCAATCAATTCCTTTCTCTCTAAATAACTATAAATCCTATCCCTAATAATTCTCTCCAATACTTTGCCCACAACAGAAGTAAGACTCACCGGCCTATAATTCCCTGGAAAGTCTCTCTTCCCCTTCTTGAACAATGGGGCCACATTCGCTATCCTCCAGTCTTCCGGCACTATACCCGTAACCAACGACGACCTGAAGATCAGAGCCAGAGGCTCTGCACTCTCCTCTCTCGCCTCCCAGAGAATCCTAGGGTAAATCCCGTCCGGCCCAGGGGACTTATCTAACTTCAAACCCTCAAGAATATCTAGCACATCCTCCTTATCTATTTCAATACTTTCCAGTTTACAACCCTGTATCCCAGCGTTCTCCACAACTACATTTACATCTCCCTGCGTGAATACCGAAGAGAAATATTTGTTCAGTTCCTCTCCAATCTCTTCAGGCTCCACGCACAACTTCCCACTGCTGTCTCTGACTGGCCCTAATCTTGCCCTAACCAATCTTCTGTTCTTAACATATCTAAAGAAAGCTTTAGGATTCTCCTTGATCCTATCAGCCAAAGTCTTCTCGTGTCCCCTTTTAGCTCTTCTCAACTCACTCTTTAGCTCACTCCTGGCTAATCTATAGCTATCCAGTGCACTAACTGAGCCTTCAAGCCTCATCCTGACATAAGCCTCCTTTTTCCTTTTAACCCGCGAATTAACTTTTTTAGTACACCATGGTTCCCTTACTCGACCATTTCCTCCTTGCCTGACAGGGACATACTTATCAAGGACTCGCAGTAGCTGCTCCTTGAATAAGCTCCACATTTCAGATGTTCCCAGTCCCTGTAGTTTCTTAGTCCAACTTATGCACCCTAATTCTCTCCTAATAGCCTCATAATTACCATTCCCCCAGCTATAACTACTGCCCCCAGGTTCATGCCTATCCCTATCCATCACTAAGGTGAACGTAACCGAATTGTGGTCACTATCACCAAAACGTTCACCAACTTCCAAGTCCAACACCTGGTCTGGCTGATTGCCCAGCGCCAAATCCAATGTAGCCTCACCTCTAGTTGGCCTATCTACATACTGAGTCAAAAAACCCTCCTGCACACTTTGTATAAAAACTGACCCCTCTAACAAGCTAGAGCTATAGCTATTCCAATCAATATTAGTAAAGTTAAAGTCCCCCATAACAATTACCCTGTTACTTTCACTCCTGTCCAGGATCGACTTTGCAATCCTTTCCTCTACCTCTCTAGAACTTTTAGGAGGTCTATAAAAGACTCCCAACAGGGTGACCTCTCCTCTCCTGTTTCTAATCTCAGCCCATACTACCTCAATAGACAAGTCCTCATCAAATTTCCTTTCTGTCACTGTGATACAGTCTTTGACTAATAATGCCACTCCTCCCCCCCTTCTACCTCCTTCTCTACTCTTGACTGAAGCATTTGAACCCCGGAGCCTGCAACAACCATTCCTGTCCCTGCTCTATCCATGTCTCTGAAATGGCCACAACATCAAAGTTCCAGGTACTGATCCAAGCTGCAAGTTCATCCACCTTATTGCGAATACTTCTTGCATTAAAGTATACGCATTTCAAACCATGCTCTACTCCACCCATATGATGCTGTGCTTTACAGTCCTCGTCTACGACCCCCGTATTCTCGTCCCTCTTAACATCCAAGCTACTCAGGATCCCACTCCCCTGCACAGCCTTTGCAGAAGTCAGAGTTTCAATTCTCCAATCAAAGGACTAAGTTCCAGCATCACGTGAGCATTTGTATTTTTTGTGCTAAACCTGTGGCAGGTGTATGTTTACAGGGGAATTTGTTTGTTTGGAACATTTCATAGAGTTCAGGTTACACAATATCTTTTCTTGTAATTGGTTAAAATTATTGCTGACTATATTCTTAAATAACTTTGTTCAATAAAAGCTCCCTAGTGGGTCATTTGAATCATATCTGAAGTGAAACATCTCACGCTTACCCTAGACAAATTCAAAATTCCAACTTTATAATCCAGGTGGATTTCATAAAACACTTTGGAGTTTTGACTGGAATTATAACATTATGGCATTTTTCATGATCACAAGCGGCTCCAAAAGACTCTACAGCCAATGAACTACTTCTGAAGTACTTATATGTCTCAGTAAGATTATAAGATAGGAATCATGGTAGCCAATTTGTGCACAGCAACTTTCCAGACAATGATAGTGACCAGACAATCTAATATTCTGATATGAACATTGAAATTAGGAGCAGGAGTAGTCCACCTAGCCCTGCAAACCTGCTCCACTATTCAATAAGATCATGGCTGACCTAATTTTAACCTCAACTTCATATTCCAGTCCATAATCATAGATTCTTGATAAACAAGAGGGTGTATCTACGCCCACCTTAAAAATATTCAGACTCTGCCTCAACCAGAAGAGAATTCCACCATCCCTCAGAGAGAAAAAAAATCCTCAGCTTTATCTGAAAGAGCAACCCCTTATTTTTAAGTATCACCCCTAGTTCTAGATTCTGTTTCAAGAGGGAACATTCTTTCTCCATCCATCCTGGCAAGTCCTCCCCAGGACCTTATGTTTCAGTTAAGTTACCTCTTCCTCTTCTAAATCCAGTGGATATAATCCTAGCCTGTCCAAAGCTCTTTCTTTATTTACTCCTGAGATGTGGGCATCTCTGCATGGGCCAGCACTTATTGCCCATACCTAAGTGCATTTAAGATTCAACCACTTGCTATGCATCTGGAGTCACACAATGCTACAGTTATTTGGAGCACTGTAAGACAACATCTGGAGTCTGTGTATCAAGAATGAATGGGTTGTCTTATGCAGAAAGTTGGGAAAGTTAGGTTTGTATTCACTAGGGCTTAGAAGAGGAAGAGGTGTCTTGATTGAAACCTTTAAGATCCTGAGGGGTATTAATAGGTGAATGCAGAAAGAATGTTTCCTCTTTTAGAAGAATCTAGAACTGTTCATGTTTAAAAATGATGGCTGCCTACAAACTCTACACCTGAGGTATGGATTGATCAGTCTTCCTCTTAAGGCTCCCTCTGAACTGTCAGTCAGATTGATTTCCGAGCAAGAAACCCAAGAACGACATAACACACATACGAAAGAATCTGACTTCTGGCCAACTCCACAGAGTTAGACAAGTTAAAATCCAACCCAATGTATTAAAATGTACAAGTAAGCGCAGAAGGCTCCTGGTATTTTTGTTTGGAAAAGGCATTTGATCAGTTCACTACCAATCTGACCAGAAGTTTTCAAGATGATACAAGGAATTGAGATTATTGTTCACAAAATAGTATCATACTGCACTATTAATCTCTTTTAATGCAGAGGAGAACCAAATTTAATAAAAGTAAACTTCCATAAACTCAATCTTCTCTACGGTTTAAGAGTATAACAGTACAAATCAGATTAAATGTTTCCAAACATACCAAAGACTGTCAAGGGGCTTACCAACAGTCTGAAAAAATTTGCCAGTCTTTAAACAGCTAACAACACAAGACAGGCTGATCATAACTTTAAGACAAATAAAAACAAGTAATAATAGAATATTTGTCATCTAAGGTCGAAGTTCAGTCAGTGTTTCTTAATTTGTATTGCAGGGTATAAAAATGAATTCAAGAAAGCCAAAAGATGGGAATAAATTTAGTGGTGGACTTCTAAATATAATATCAAGCAGAATTGACATACCCTTCACAAAAAACAGAACTTTAACCTTAATTCCTTGACATTGTAAGTATTTTTCTGCATTACATTTGATGTATTTTTAATCTGTAAAAGCAACAATTTGGATGTAAACAAATTAAGTCAGACTATCACTTTCCTGAAAAATTACCTTAATAATTGGAACATTTATCCATTTGCACACATTTCAGAGACACCTAATTCCCACCATTTCACAAAGACATGGTCACACCATCATTTTCACAATATATTAGTTGTACAAAGAACAAAGAACAACACAGCACAGGAAACAGGCCCTTCAGCCCAACGGGCCCGCGCCGCCATCCTAATGTCTTAATGACATATAGAGACCAATATAGGGACAATTTGTTACCCAATCAGCCTAAGAACACATTTTTGGGATGTGGGAGGAAACTGGAGCACCCAGAGAAAACCCACGCAACCATGGGGAGAACGCGCAAACTCCCGCAGACACAGGCCCAAATCCATGTGTCTGCACAGCAACAGCGATAGTCTATGAGCTGTCATGTTGCCCATCTGATGGTCCAGTTTAAGCATACACTAACGACGTGAAGCACTAGGCCACTCCTGAAGTAACCTCCAGGAGCAGCCCTCGCACGACCTGCCAAATGCATGCACCTTGTTGGTCAACAAGGTGGACCGAATAGCCTGTGGAAACAATTAAAGTATTTAAACAGTCTTCATATATCCCTCTATCTGCAGACCGCTCATGTGGCTGTCCAAGAGACCCTTAAACAACCCTAGCGTGCCGGCTCCCACCACCTTACTCGGTAGTGCATTCCACACCCCCACTACCCTTTGTGTGAAAAAATGCCCTCTAATATTAGTCTTATACATAGCCCCCCTCACCCTAAGGCAGTGACCCCTCGTTCTATCCGAATCTAATGGTGGAAAAAGCTTACCACCATTTACTCTATCTATACCCCTCATAATCTTATATACCTCTAATAGATCCCCTCTCAGCCGACGCCTTTCAAGGGAAAACAACCCCAGTACGTTCAACCTTTCCTCGTAAGACAGCCCTTCCATACCAGGCAGCATCCTGGTAAATCTCCTCTGCACTCTCTCCAGGGCCTCTACATCCTTCCTGTAGTACAGCGACCAGAACTGGACGCAGTACTCCAGATGAGGCCTAACCAACGTTCTATACACTTGCAACATCAGACTCCTACTCTTGTATTCTATACCCCTTCCTATGAAGGCTAACCTACCATACGCTTTCTTTATCACATTCTCCACCTGTACTGACACCTTCAGAGACTTGTGAACCTGCACCCCCAGGTCTCTCTGCGTCTCTATACTCCGGATAATTTTACCTTTTATCCTATAACTTCCCTCTACAGTATTCCGGCCAAAATGCATCACCTTGCATTTATCTGGATTAAATTCCATTTGCCATCTATCTGCCCAATCTACCAGCCTATCAATGTCCTGTTGTATTGCCTGGCACTGCTCCTCAGTCCCCGCCAATCCAAGTATCTTAGTATCATCAGCAAATTTGCTGATCACACCACCTACCCCCCTCTTCCAAGTCATTTATATAAATCACAAATAGAAGAGGTCCTAGTACTGAGCCCTGTGGCACACCACTAGTGACTGACCTCCAGTTGGAAAAAGAGCCTTCCACTAATACCCGCTGTCTCCTCCTCCTAAGCCAGTTCTCAACCGATCTACGTACCTGGCCCTGTATCCCATGCGCCTTCACCTTTTTTATCAGCCTACCATGAGGAACCTTGTCAAACGCCTTACTGAAATCCATGTAGACGACATCAACGGCTTGTCCTTCATCAACCGTTTTTGTCACCTCTTCAAAAAAATTCCACTAGATTCGTAAGGCACGACCTCCCCTTAACGAAGCCATGCTGCGTATCCCTGATCAGATCGCAGCGCTCCAGATGCTCACACATCCTGTCCCTGAGGATCCTCTCCATTAGCTTACCTATAACTGAAGTCAAGTTCACCGGCCTATAGTTCCCTGTATTGTACATGCCTGCACATGATGCCCAGGCACAATAAGCTTGCTTGTGTGTTGTACATTTTTTTACATTTTCTAATTAACTAAAAAGAAATATGTAGGGAAGTGGCAAGATGGTAGGGAAATGGCAGTGCATAAACTGGTCCTTTGGAGAACCTGTATAGACAAGATAGGGTAAAGTATAGAATAGGATATAGATAGGATAACCACCTTCTACACTGTAATGCTTCTGTTCTACACTCTAAGGTTCACTTCCGACTCATTCTTGAGATGAAGGGCTTGCCTAAGAAGAAAGATTGAACAAGTTTGGCATAAACCCATTGGAGTTCATGAAAAGGAGAAGTGATCTAATTGAAACAGATCAGATTTTGAGCTGACTTGATAGGGTCACTGGATGGATGCATTCTCATATGAGGAAGATTAAACTAGGGGACAGAGTTTAAGAATAAGAGATCATCCTTTTAAGATGGTGACGTAGAGAATACGTTCCTCTCAGAAGATTATTAGTATGTATTTCTTCCCCAGTAGAGTTGCGGTGGGGGAGTCATTGCACTTATTTAAGGCTGAATTAGTGTTTTCATACACAGGGAGAAAGTGGTTATGAGGGACAAACATGAAAGTGGAGTTGAGACCATAGTGAGATCAGCCATAATCTTACTGAATGGTAGAAGGACTGGCTGGCCTACTGATATTCCTATATTCTTCTATTCCTACTGACAAGTGAGCCAGGCCTCCAAAACAGCAATTAGCAATATCATATAACAATGGAAAAAATTTTGCAACATTAAGTGAAAGCTGCTTTTTGTTCAGACTTTGCGATTGCATAGCTTGCTTAAGATTTATTCATTCACAGTAGCCTAAAACAATTGTTATTTAGTGCGAAAACTCTCTCATTCAGTCATTTATTATTACAATACTTCTGTTTTATGGAAATCATGGGAGTTACTCAATATCAACACAACAGCATGTCAGTTTAAATATAGTAATACAAGTCAAACTTCGGATGCAATTAAACTTAAACTAATTTAGAGAACAAAACAATTCTGTGATAGCATCACAAAAATGAAAGCAGTGTAATAAATAGCTAAGCAATGTCATAAATTGGTTTAATAACCTGATTTCAAGTTATTGTCTGGAGGACAATTATTCTTGGTTATTCCAATTGTAATTTGGTTGAAGTCTAGTATACCTGTAAATGGGTAGATCAATAGGCTAACACTTTTTCATTATCCCTGAAACTCCTAAATTCAAATTTATCCACATCGTGGATTGAAAGTAGTTGCTGTAAGGATGCTAAACAAAATGAGATTGGGAAGTCTTTATCCACATATTACTAGACAAATGTTTTCCTGGGGGACCACAATTTAGTACAAATTGTATGGGAATTAGAGCATTTACAATGGTGAAATAGGCATACCACAAAATGGGAATTAAGGTATCTCATTACAGCAGTGGACAAATAATGCTGGACTCTTGGTTGTGGTATTTTGGCCAAACCTTGAAATGCTTGATGTTGAATTTAGAACAAAAAAAATGAAAAAGTACAAGCATCAGCAATAAGATCCTGAATTTAAAGAGCAAAACCCCTAATAGGTCCACCTAATAATGACAAAAATAAAGGACCTCAAAGTCACACTTTTGCATAAGTAATTTGACTACATTTTAGATGACATAAAACATGCACAAAGTGGAATGCACAAAGCTGACTTTTGCCCAGTATGAAAATAATCAAAAATAAACTTGAAGGCAGTCTTATTACTTCTGCTTAATCAAATTCAGATCGAACGCTATGAACTACTAGTAATCTAATGACAAATTACAATATCATAATCCTGTAATAATTTATAGTTCTGTATTACAGTGACAGTAATATTTGAATATATATTTATCTGATTAACAGGCACCTGTCATTACATATAACTGAATAATAATTAATGATGTTATAAATCCTTAAAGCGTGGGAAATGGCTCCTTTTTCAAGGACTAAAATCATTCTGGAAGAATAATGTTTTAAAGATATTGTTTCTGAAAAAGACAGAATTTTACAAACAAAGATATTAAAGAACACAGATGATATTAACAACCAACTTTATTCAACCTTTCCTCAGAACTAATACCCTCCAGACCAGGCAACATCCTGGTAAACCTCTTCTGTACCCTCTGCAAAGCATCCATGCTTTTCTGATAACGTGACGACCAGAACTGTACACAATATTGTAAATGAGGCCTAACTAAAGTTCTGTACAGCTGCAACATGACCTGCCAATTTTTATGCCCCAACCAATGACGGCAAGCATACTGTATGCTTTCTTGACTACCTTATCTATTTGCCTTGCCACTTCCACATCCACATTTAAAGATATGTTGTGAACCATGGGAGTAGTCGATCTATAGGCAGAGACAGTGTTTTCCCCCCATCTCAGTTGGAATATGATTAAACAGAAAAAGTAGAAAAAAATTAAGCAAACATTTTTCACAGTAAATCAACTATTCATTAAATAGCACAAACCCATACGCATGGAATAACATAACTAGAGACCGACATTGCACTTCACCCATCTCAGTTGTAACATATAATTGGTGGGGTTGAGGGATTTGATCCAATACAAAAATGTGAGATTGTAAACTGATAATAGTTGGGAAAGGGTAAAAAGTAAATGGCAAGAATCATTTTGCTTCTATGTTAAAGATTATATTAGCAGAATGACTACGTGTGCTGCAAATGGGTTTTTGAAGTTGTTAGCATTATATTACAGTTCTTTAATGATAGGAACTGTTGCACAATTGGCAAATGCAGTGAAGAGTTACAGATAGAAGTTAGAGTGAGAGCTAAGAAAGTTGAATTTTGAAACTAGTTGCCAAAAAAATTGAATATGGAAATGAAATAAACATAGGAAGCTGCAGAAATATTTATTTCAGTATACTTTCAGTTAGAACAGAAGAAATGAGAATTGAAATGAGAATTTTGGGCAAAGGAAAAAAGAGAATTCTTCAAAGTGAGCAGGCAGAAAGCAAGAGACCCTAGAACTTGAACTTAAAAGGGACAAAGCAGAAAGATCTGAGAGAGATGAGAGACAGGAGCAGAGAAAAAGAAAGAATGAGGAGAAATGGACTAAGAAAGGGAGTATAGATAAGACCACTAAAACGACAGGTTGGCCTTGACACCAGGAGAAACGTTGGGGAAAATCTTGGCTCTAACCTAAAACCCAGTCGGGAGTTGTTTAAATATGTGAAAGTCATCCCCAATTTTTAGAAAAGGGATATGGAGGCATTTTTCATTTCTTTCGAAAAGTTAGCTAAGCAGGTGACAAAACTGGACATTGACTGGCAGATTTCAAGAATTTTCTGCTTTTCAGAAGAGTCTTTTACAAATTACGAGCTGGCAAAAATGGTTACTGTTCGCTACTTAAGAGATGGTCTTTGAAATTTACAGGCAAAAATTTCAGAATTTCTGAAAACAGCCTGGGCAGAGTTGTACAGAATTTGAGAGGATGAGGTCATTTGTTCTTTCAGTCCTGGAAGAGTAGGAGGTTTTCATTCAGTCAGGCAGCATAGTTGGCACAGGCTTGGAGGGCTGTTCCTGTGCTGTAATTTTCTTGGTTCAAACTAACTTTGATAGCTGGATACAGGCATTAAAGGTAGAGGTCACGTATGAGACCCTTAGCCAAATAAAGCTCCTGGAGGAATTAAAAATTCATGCAGTGAAGCAGAAGGTTTCAGCAGCTAGATGGACAGCTTAGTTGGCTGATGATTACAAGTTTGTCCACAGACACAAACCATTTTTCCATCACCTCCACAAATCCAAGGTGGTTACAAAATGGAAGAGTGACAGGAAGCAAAATTGCAGGGATGAGGAAAGAGACCTGAGAATGTAACGGGATCTCCTTCACAGACCGAAAAGTAAAGTTCTGGGGCTGACAGTGAATGAGGGCGACTTCAGGAAGCATAGTGGAGGACATGCTCCTGTCTACATCAATGGGGATGAAGTAGAAATAGTCAGAATCTTCAACACCAACAATCTGTCATCATCCCTTTATGCTGATGCCATAGTTAAGAAAGCCCACCAATGCCTCTACTTCTCGGAAGACAAAGAAAATTTGGCATATCTGCTTTGACTCTCACCAATTTTTATAGATGCACCATAGAAAGCATTCTTTCTGGTCATACCACAGCTTAGTATGGCTCCTGCTCTGTCCAAGACTGCAAAAAATTTCAAAGGGTCATGAGTGAAGCCCAGTTCATCACGCAAACAAGCCTTTTATCCACTGGCACTATCTACACTTGCCACCGTCTCAGAAAAGCAGTCAGTAAAATCGAAGACCCAATGCACCCCAGACAAACTCTCATCCACCTTCTTTCTTTGAGAAGATACAAAAGTCTGAGGAAATATACAAACCAACTTAAAAACAGCTTCTTCTCCATTCTGCTGTCATCAGACTTTTGAATGGACCTACCTCGTATTGTGTTGATCTTTCTCTTCACTCTAACTACGAGTGTACACTTCTACGTTTTCTCCTTATCTTCTTTATGTACTGTATGCATATATTAATACCTGAGACAGTAATAAATCAAATCAAAGTCCGAAAACCTAATTATTCCTAAAGCCACAATGTATGAGGTCTTGGAAATTGCTGGAAATACTGGAAAGTACTGGGGAAATTAATCAGACTTATCAAGGTATATAAGATTTGTGTTAAGAAAGGGGTCCAAACCAAGAGTGCTATAGACCAAACTGTAGTTATGATTGCAGCTGGCTTACCCCACGAGTGAAGCAGTTAAGACTATTAGGGATACAGGGGCAACCCAAACATTTTTGCTGGGGAAAGGCATGATTTTCCCACCAGAGTTCACTAAATGTCAAGTGACTGGTAACAGCAGCAAGAAAATGTCTATACTTTTGTATCAAAAGCACTTGGGTACGACCTAATGCGTGGAACGATAACGGTTAACAGTTGTGCAGTTTACCTGTGGAGTGAAAAAAAAACAGCTTCCCCAGTCATTACAAAAAGACCAAGTGAAGTTGAGATCAAGCAATTGCAGGAAAAAGTTCCAGGAACTTTTCCTCCTTGTGTTGTAACCCAAACAAAGGGTAAACAAATTCCATTATCGAAGTAAAATTGGCACTGCAAACAGATATTTGCCATCTGAAACTTACTTTGGGATTTGGATAATCCAAAGTAAAAGTTTACTAAGTCTTTTCTGATTAAAGTACAGCAAGCCAATCCAAATTGAAGTAACATGGAACTATCAGTGCAAACGGCAGCTGAAGTAGGAATATTGTCAGAATGCTGCTATATTTAAAATAGGATTCTGATGAGTATGTGTAGACTTCCTCACAGACCTATGGAATGGCTGATTAAGCAGTGGTTCTACCCAAATATTGTCAGGAATATTAAGTATAGCACACAGAATTCTTATGACTGGACATGTAGGGATCTGAAAGACCCAAGCATATATCTGTTGGATAAAAGCAAAATACTGCGGATGGTAGAATCTGAAACAAAAACAGAAAATTTGTAAAATCTCAGCAAGTCTGGCAGTATCTGTGGGGAGAGAGTAGAGTCAATGTACATGTTGGCTTGTTTGCTGGCCAGATCTTCACAAGGACATGGTACTGATTTGTACAAAGTGATCATTCTTGCCAGATTGTGAGAAAACTGCAATTCGCAATCAAACTAATTTCAATGCCAATTTTTGGGGAACCATTTTGTGGAGTGTTGTTACATTCTGTGAGGCCTTTATCAAGGAAAAAAAAAATGGGATACCAATATATACTGATTCTTTTGGATATGGCTATTTGGTTCCCAGAGCCATTCCCTTGAAAACACATCCACTAGTTCTCCTTGGTCAACTCTACTAGTTACATCTTCAAAATAAATAAATAGATTCAATGAGGAACATGACGACGACCCAACAAGGTTTCTCACAGTGTAGTCTGATGGATATTCATAAAAAAACTAGCTAAGTGAAGACCCCAGCAAAGCCTGTTGGTTAAAAGGTTAACTCTATCAGACTAACAACTGTGAGACCAGTAAAGAAAAGGATTGCAACTATGAAACGAGGGGATTAGACAGCAGCTGTTGCTTGAACAGATAGTGATTGAACACAGATTCCTGTGTGTCATGTTCCTAAGAGAATTATGACCCCTGATAGAGGTATGATTCTCAGTAATTGTGACCAAAAGATGGTAATTGATTAGTGCCTGTTATTGGAGTACATGACTGGAAACCAGTACCATCTCGATAAGCAGAAAAGACACAGCAGTGTCAACAGCTGCAACCCAGGATTAACTATTGACCATTGTAGAAGCAAGACCCCAAGTCTGGGGCTTTCAGACACCGAAACAAAACCATCCACAGGGAATCTGATCAGTTTGCCTCAGTTTGAACTTAGTATTTCTAAGTTCAATTCGTGAGTTTGGATATTTTGTAAAGTTTTAATATATTTTGAATACTTGAGTGTATAAAAGAGTAAATCAGAGGTTAGTTACTTTGCATGTAAAGAATATCTGGTGTAATTTTGTGGTAGCTTGGTACAATACGATAAAAGAGATCTGTAATGCAATAACTACAGAATTTAGGTTTCTTCATTCGCACCATCAGTCGATCCAAGTTCAAGGGCACCAACAACATTCAAAGGAATTTGTACAGACAAACTAGGATGCACAACCAAAGTCAAAATGATATGGAGAATTCTCTCATATGAAACAACATCCTTACCACTTAAGTCCAAAGAAACAGGCTACAGTGAAAGAAAAATTCAATTCATTTTTGAAAATTATCTAACTCAACCTGGTCAAAGCTACTGGAATTTCCAAGCTTTGTTGGAGCCTAATCCAAATGGTTCAACCATATTCTGCAGAGACTACAGAAAAGTCAATTGCAGCAACAAAAAAAGACTGCTTCCCAGTTCTCACTTGGAAAACTTTTATGACAGAGCTAGCAGTCAGTGCCTTATGTCTTACCAAAACAGGATTTGCTGAAGGGATATTGTCAGGTTCCATTCCAAGTTTAAAAAAAATTGGCCTTTATCAGACACGGCTGTCTTTTCCAATACCAAGTGATGCCATTCGGACTAAAATATAAAGGCCCCAGCAACTTTTCAGAGAACCAAGTGGTAGTCAGTATTTCTAACTGTGATTTGTCTTTATGATGTAGTTATATACAATGAAGCTTGGAAGGACCAATTACAACTTCAGAAGCTCAATTTAGAAAACTAGTCAACTCATCCAGTAATAAACCTTGTCGAAAATGAGTTTGCAAAAGCAGGGGTAGCATATCTTGGGCATACAATAAGGCAAAGATGAGTGTGCCAAAAACAGCAGAAGTGCAGGCATTGGTAAAGTTCTCTGCATGTAAAACTAAGCAAGAGACCATGAGAGATGTGTGGATTTTACTGCAAATTTGTCTCAAATTTCAACTCAGCTAATAGACTTGCTACAAAAGAAAGGCAAGGTAATATGGTCAGGGAATGGCAAGACTCTTGAAAGGCTGAATGCAATTTTGAACAGCATTGACTGTGCCAAATTGCACAAAACCCTCTGAAGTAACAACTGACACTTATAACTTGAGGGATGTTGCAATCCTGTTGCATGATGAACATCATTCCTTTCAACCCCAGTCCTTGCCATGTATTCAACATACCCTCTGACCTTCCCCACTCCTGAGGTTCTATCATGCTTTCCTAAAAGGACTTGGCTTGATACCCTTACAGCCCCATCTCAATGAATTTTAAGCTTGACACAACACTGAACTCTTCTTCCCCCTCCTTCATCTCTGTGCTCACTTTTTGGGCAGGAATCCACTCGTGTTTAACAGATTGTCTCACTCGCCTCTAGCATTCTCCCTCCACCTGGATCTCTCCCAGCCTCTTACTTACTCTTGTCTCTTTAAAGGTTATGTGGAACATTCCTTATTCCAATCCTATTCCGTCTTCCTCCCACAACTATTTTACTGGTACACTGTACTCTATTTTAGTGCTGCTTCATGCTCTCATCTGAACCCAAAAAAAATTTATCAATTTCACTTCTGATTTCCATCACTCTGCCAACTTCACATGCTCCATCTCCGATACTTCCCTTCCCTTCCTTGACCTCTCTATCTCCATTTCTGGAAATAAACTGTCCACTAGTATCCATCACAAGCTCAATGACTCCCAATGAATTACCCTGATCCACTCGTCCATCACGCCCCTCTACAAGTTCTTAGTGTTAACCAAATAGATTTTATCCTTAACTCTTTGAGGACATCCTCTCTCACAAGCACTATAATATTCTTCTTATCAATGCCACACTATTTTCTTCTTCCCAATTTTTCCAGTAAACTTTGTATCCAGGAATATTAAATATGTAGTATTTCTCTATTTTGATGCAGATCGCCATTATTGCATGACGTCATATTCCATTTTGCTATATCTGCCTGCAGCTCTCGACCTTACTTCCCACAGTCTACATTTTCCATACCTGCACTGCAAACATAATTAAGAGTTTATTGCATTCTCTTTTACTCTGATTCTACCTAATAACTTATTGTTCTTACTCTAATGTTACTGATCCTTCCCAATTTTTTGTACACCTTATTTTCCTCTCTGACGATCCCAATTCCCATCCCCTTACTGACACTATGCGCATGTCATTCCTCATTACAGGTGCATAGTATCCTATGAAGCACTGTGTAAATTGATTATCTTATTTAAGGAAAGATGTAAATGCATTGAAAGCAATTCAGAGAAGATTTACTAAGCTAATACCTGGAATGGGTGATTGTCTTATGAGGAAAGATAGGATTGATAGGCTTATATCTGCTTGAGTTTAAACTAGTAAGAGGCTACTTGACTGAAAAAATCCTGAGGGGTCTTGACAGGGTAGATGCAAAAAGAATGTTTTATCTTGTGGGAGAATCTAAAACCAGGTATCACTGTTTAAAAATAAACAGTTATCTATTTAAAATGGAGATGAGGTGATTTTTTTCACTCAAGGAGTGGTGACTCTTTGGAAATCTGTGGTGGAAGCAGAGTCTTTGTTTTTTTTAAAAGGCAGAGATGGATAGATTCTTGGTAAGCATGGGGGTGATCAGGTTATCAGAAGTAAGCAGAGTGCAGTTTTGAGGTTACTATCAGATCAGCTACAATCTTATAAAATCATGAGTAGGTTTGAGTGGTTGAATGGCCTACTCCTTCTCCTTGTTCATACATTTGTAAATGTCACACCTATACTCTAAATTCAAGATCACCTGTGAGCATATGATCGGAGATGATTTATTTTCTTTATAGAAAGTTGCTATGCAGTTTCAAGAACTGTTTTCAAGGAATTTAAAAAATACATACCAGTTACATGCAACTGTGACCTTCCATTTTGACTGTTACTTGAACAAGCTGTGGCCATGTCATAAGCTGCAATGTTAGCCTACAAAGAAAGAAAATTAAACATTACAAGTTCAGTCATGTACCCAGCACAATTATCGAAAACATTATCTCTACCAAGTCAATTGTTGCCTTTCTCTGAGCATTTTTCCATCTTGTTAACGAAATACACAACTGTTTGAATGTAGAAAATATAGCAGCCTTTTTTTTAAATTTGTTCTTGAGATGATGCTGGCAAGGCTAGCATTTATTGCCCTACTCCTTATATATATAAAAAAAATCACAATCTTTACTGTGTAGATGGAGGCCATTTCGTCCATTGGATCTGCACTGACTCACTGAAAGAGCATTCTATCTAATCCTACTCCCCTGCTTAATCTCTACAATCTTCTACATTATTTCTTTTGAATACAAAGACAGAAAATGCTGGAAAATCTCAGCAGGTCTGACAGCATCTTTGACGAAAAAACAGAACTAACATTTTGAGTCTGACGACTCTTTGTCATAGCTGACGAAGAGTCATCCAGACTCAAAACATTGTTTTCTGTCCACAGATGCTGAGATTTTCCAACATTCAGATTACAGAATCTACAGTAATTTGCTTTTATCTATTTTGAAAACACTAGTTGACCTGTCTTCAGCAACCTTTCAGGAAGTTTGTTCCACACTCCAACCACTCATTTTAAAACATTTAAATGACGACTACTGCTCACATATTTAAAACATGATTTACTTGAAAAATTAGAAGCCACTGTATTCTCCTGTATCTATCCATGAAATGAATCCTCCTAATCTGTAATATGGCATACAAGTGAAAGATTAAATGCTCGTTACAGGCTGTCATAACAGCCTCACTAGTCAATATAAACTATTGCTACATATTGGGCAACTTTGTTGAACATGTTGCATGATCGTAACTTTGTTAATTTAACAAATGTAAATTCTGTGAACTTTTTAATGTAATGCAGGTTCAAACAGAATTTTCTTTATCCAAGGTTAAAACAGAAGTTATTTTTGAAATCTCCACATAGGTACAACTAAGACACACAAATGCATGCAGACAAATTACACATTTTTATTTTCATTTCTGCCAAAGCAAGCAACGCAACATCTCTACGAAGCAGTTAATCTCTGATGCAAGATCATGTTACTCCAATTAATATCCAAATCTACTTCCAACTTCCTAACAATTTACTAACAATTATTTGTTACATGCAGACTGGGGTAATATATCAAATCATTCTACTTATTATATAAACATGTTTATTTTTTCAGGAAGCTTCTTGTTAAGTTTCTACTTATAAAGATACTATTTGTTTCAATTTTTGCTATTTATAATACAGTAAATAAGAAACATGGGCACAGCTTTCCATGGATCCTGTGGACACTAATAGTCCTTATATCAGCAGAATTCACAAATAGGTATGAAAGGATGATAAAAACAAAGACAAAACTACTGCAAGATCCCAGTTAAGGCTATCCTCACGTTTATGGAACTTGGCTATCAGTTTCTGCTCAGTGATTCTACATTGTGTGTCATGAAGGCCACTTTGGAGAACGTATACTCAAAGACCAGAGGCTGAATGCCTGTGACTGCTGAAGTGTTCCCCGAGTGGAAAGGAAACACTCTCTTGTCTGGTAATTGTTGAGCAGCGTTCATTCATCCGTTGTCATAGTGTCTACGTGGTCTCCCCAATGGACCATGCCTCAAACATCCTTTCCTGCAGCGCATCAGTTAGACAACGTTTGCCAAGTTGCAAGGATATGTACCGTGTACTTGGTGGATGGTATTCTCACGTGAGATGATGGCATCTGTGTCAAATGATCTGACAATGAATGCCTTGCAGAGGTTATTGTGGTAGGGTTGTGTAATATCATGGTCACTGTTCTCCTAAAGACTAGGTGGTTTGTTGCGGACAATGTTCTGTTTAAGGTTGTGCAGTTGTTTGAAGGCAAGAAGCAGGGATGTGCAGATTGCCTTGGCGAGATGTTTGTTTTCATCAATGACATGTCGTAGCTTCTCTACTCCAGGAAAGTACTGACAACAGAAAGGTACTCTGTCCTCCATGTCTTGTGTTTGTCTTCTGAGGTGGTCAGTGTGGGTTTTTTTGCTGTGGCACGTTGGAACTGTTGATCGATGAGTCGAGCACTATACTCTTCTTACGAAGGCGTCTTTCAGCTTCTGGAGTATCTATTGTTATTCTCATCTGAGAAGATCCTGTGTATACGGAGGGCTTATCTATAGGGGATGGCTTCTGTAACGTGTTTAGGGTGGAAGCTGGAGAAGTGGAGTATCGTGAGGTTATCCGTGGGCTTGCAGTACAGCGAAGTGCTGAGGTGACCAACCTCGATGGAGTTACATGTGTCCAAGAATGCAACCGATTCCAGAGAGTAATCAATCGTGAATCTGATGGTGGGATGTCATCATGTAGTAGTTTCAATGATTGTTCACCATGAGTCCAAACGAAGAAAATCTCATCAATTTATTTAATGTATAGCATTGGTGAGTCCTGTGCAGTGAAGAGGTTTTGTTCAAACCTAAAGATAGTTGGCATATTGAGGCTGAATTTGGTCCCCAAGCCTGTTCTGTACGTCTGAATGAAGAATTGGTTGTTGAAGGTGAAGACACTGTGGTCCAGGATAAATCAGTTGAGTTGTAGAATTGCATCTGGAGATTGGCAGTTGTTGGTATTGAGAACTGAGGCTGTCGCAGCAACGCTGTCATCATGAGGTATACAGATGTAGAGTGCCGAAACATCCGTTGTGACAAGGAGTGTTCCTGGTTCAACTGATCCATGAGTGCTGAGTTTTTAAAGGAAGTCCATAGTGTCAAGACAGAAGCTGGGGGTTCTTTGTACAATGGATTTCAGGATTCCCTCGATGTAGGTGGAGAGATTCTCACATAGGGTGCTTTGCTTGATATGATGGGGTGGCTGGATGTATTTGCCTTATGTATCTTCGGGAGGCAGTAGAGATCTCCAGTGCGGGGAATTGTGGGATGAGAGCACGGATGGTGCTCTGAAGATCTGGATCAAAGGTCATGATCAATCCCTTGAATTGACGGGTGTGTTCTTTGGTCAGATCTGCAAGTAACTGTCTGTAATGTTCCTCGTGTTCAGTTGTTGTACACTTCTTTGCAGTAATCCTTTCTGTTCAGTATGACAGTGGCCCCTCAGTTGTGTTATGGAGAGTTACTGCAGACTCAATGGGGCGAATGGCTTCTTCTGTGCTGTCGGGATTCTATGATTACTTAACAGTGTATCTAAAATAGCTTGTGCTACATCAAAAGTGCTAGTATCCCCAGTCACAAAATCCCCAAATAATTCAACCCACTTTTCTTCACTGACATAACTTAAGGTGTTGGTAGCCTGACAGACAAATTGCAAATTACTGGAGAATTTTAAAAACTCTTGGAAAATAAGCAACACCAATAAGGCCAAATTGCAACCCTGCTCTAATTGCCCTGAGATGGCGATGGGTCCCCTATTAAACTGATTCCTCTGGTAATTGCGCTCCTACAATAGTGTTATGTAAGTTCAAATTACTGATCCAGAAGTATGGACTATGTACAAATCAAAATAATGCATGACTTGGAGAGGAATCTTCAAGCAATAACGTCTGTGACCTAGTTGCTTGTGTCCTTAATGGCAGAAGTAAAAGGAGTCTGTCAAAGTGATTTTGATTAATAGCAGCAATGCACACTGTAGATCATGCATAGTACAATCTACAGAAGGGTCCTTGACATTGAGTTTTACGGTAGGAGTGCTGGTTTTTCTGCTCAAGGTCTGGAATGTAACTTGAACCCACAATCTTTTGTCTTACAAGCAAGCTTGCTGCTGTCTGAGCCACAGCTAACTCACAAAGAGCTATGCAGCCACAACAGTCAAGAGGCTCAGTGACATCTGTTTTGAATACCTCGGTTGAACCCATCTCTACCATCCTTTCAGGAAGTTCATGACAGACAGCAACTACTCATTTTATAATATTTAAATGACAATTACTGCTTACATATTTACAACAGGATTATTTATTTGAAAAAAAAACAGAAGCTACTGTATTCCCCTGGGTCTCCTTTTAAACCACCTGATTCCTCATGGTAACTGCGCTCCTGCAATAGTGTTATGTAGTTTCAAATTACTGATCCAGAAACATGGATATATATCAACGTGGATAAATGTGTAGTGGTCCATTTTGGCAGGACCAAAGGGATGAAGGAAAACAATATCAAGCATAGGAATCTTAGCATTGTTGAGGAGCAGAAGGACCTTGGGGTCCGTGTCCATACGACTCTTAAATCGGCCTCGCAGGTGAAGAATATGGCAAGAAGGCATATGGTGTACTGGCCTTCATTAATCGAGGGATTGAGTTTAAGAGTCGGGAGGTAATGCTGCAACTTTATAAGACTCTTGTCAGACCCCATTTGGAGTACTGTGCGCAGTTCTGGTTGCTTCACTGCCGGAAGGATGTGGAAGCTATTGAGAGAGAGCAGAGGAGATTTACAAGGATGCTGCCTGGATTGGGAGGCATGCCTTATGAAGATAGGTTGAGGGAGCTAGATCTCTTCTCGCTGGAGAGACAAAGGTTGAGAGGCTTCCTGAGGTTTATAAAATGTTGAGAGACATTGATAGGGTGGATTCTCAGAGGCTATTTCCCAGCGCTGAAATGGTCGCTACGAAGGAACACAGGTTTAAGGTGCTAGGGAGCAAGTACAGAGATGTTAGGGGTAAGTTTTTCACTGAGAGGGTGGTGAGTGAGTGGAATCAGCTGCCATTGGCGGTGGTAGAGGTGAACTCACTAGGGTCTTTTAAAAGACTTCTGGATGAGTACATGGGATTTAATGGATTGGGAGTTACAGATAGTTCTACGGCCTAGTAGGTATGGTTACAATCAGTGCAACTTATGGGCCGAAGGGCCTGTTTGTGCTGTAGTGTTCTATGTTCTATATATGCAAATCAAAATAATATATAATTGGAGGGAAATCTTCAAGCAAGTGTTTCTGTGACCTGGTTGCTTGTGTCCTCAATGTAGAGGCAACAGGAGGGGGAAGTCTGTGAAAGTGACTTTGATTACTTGCAGCAGTCCATGCTGTCGATCCTTTTTTGAGCCAGATATTAAACCAAGTCTGTTCTTTCAGGTAGATGTAAAAAAATCCTACATCTCTATTACCAAAATGAGAAGGAAGTGAACTCTGGTGTCCTGGTCAATAAATATTCTGCAATCAACAGCACATTAACAGATTATCACATTTCTGTTTCTGGTAACATGCAGTGTGCAAATGGGCTGCCACATTTCCTAAATTACAACAAGGACTGCACGTTAAAAGTACTCTATTGGATAGAAAGTGTTTTGGGATGTTGTGAAAGTTACTACATTAATGCAAGTTTTTCTTCTCCCAATCAAGAGGTCTTACCCTTAAGAAATGCTACTTTAAAAAATTAGGAGAGTTATACCACGTATAATGGATTACGGTGGAATGTCTTCTGCTCTCTCATACCACCAATTTCCTGAGCTCCCTTCCATACTTCTTGCATACTACACCCTTTCAGTGCTATCAAGGGCAGCATGGTGACAGAGTGATTAGCTCTACTGCCTCACAGTGCCAACGGCCCAGGTTCAATTCCCAGCTTGGGTCACTGTGCAGAATCTGCACGTTCTCCCCTTGTCTGCGTAGATTTCCTCTGGGTGCTCCCATTTCCTCCCACAGTCCGAAAAAGATAACGGTTAGATGCACTGGCCATGCTACATTCTCCCTCAGTGTACGGAAACAGGTACCTATCTATGGCAACTAGGAGATTTCCACAGTAACTTCATTGCAGTATTAATATAAGCCTAAATGTAACACTAATAAATAAACTTTAAATAATTCACCCTGTTCTTCTACATATTGGTTGACTGTTTTAGCCATCAATTCTACCAACAGCATTGTATGAAATTTGGACGTTCACATTAAGAATCTCATTCACTGGTGCTATATTCAAGGACAACTGTACAGATGGAAAGAAAAGTGATGGAAGAGGGTAAGACCAATAGGATAAAAACTGACAGATGATTACAGGATGAGAGATAGTTAATTTAGCAAAGGAGAAAATTGATTTTGTTGTAGGGCAGTGTATTACGAAAGTAAGACATATTTATAAGATTGTTGTGCTTTAAATGGTCTCTTTTAATTTGAATGAGGATGATAATTTCATGTTGAAATCTGACCATTAACAGGCTCATGTGATTTAGTTGTCGTGGAGATGGAAATCTAGATTGAAATGATTAGGATTCAGTTACCAATTTTCACACCTTTGCGCAAAACAGGACAGTTGTCTTTTTGTGGATACAAACTCATTCTCAAATCTGGAGAGCAAGACCAAAAACAGCTGATGTGCCAAGCCAAGGGACAGATTGTTTTTGTGTTAACCACCAAGCAGAATGCTGGTGAGAATGAATGTCTTCTTTGATGTAACTTGCAGAGAGATTTAAAGACGAAGGAGTTAATAGAGCTTGTCTTGATATTGGTGATGGTTTTGATTATAAGGACTTTTAAGAAGCACTGTAAGACTCATTTTGGTGTAGTGGGAAAAGAGAACATATTCAACAGCTGGCAGGAATTTTGGATACAAATGACAAGGCTGCATTTCTGCTAAGAATGTGCTATTAATATATAAATGCGGTGTTTACAGTTGTGTTATTAGTTCATGGAGAAAACTGCAGATGCAACCAAGACAGCCCCAACAGATTTCTCAGAAACCTATCCAGACTTCAGTGACCACTAAAACTCTGTCTGCTTCAGGAAGGATTTCAACTGCTCACTCTGGAAGATCAGCCTCTGAATTCTCTCAAAAGCTGCCCCGACTCAGACCCTCTGAATGACTGTGCACCTCCTAATAGTTCAATCTTTTCTTCTAAGACTCTGTTCCATTGGATTTACAAAGCTGTAGTCCCACCTCTAATTATTGGCATAATTTAAAGTCTTTCACAGTCTTCTAGCTTCACTAAGCTGTACTGCTCAATTTTATTTCAACTCCAGTCTCCTGGTTGCACTGAATTAGAAATAGTTTCCAGGGCTTCTTCTGAGCCATAACCTACTCCAGTAAAGGACCAGTGATGTTCCACCTCCTTCTCAGCTTTTTGGGACTTTTTTGAGCTATAACGGCACAGAACTGCTCTCAGGTAAGCTGCAAATCAAACTGCAACTTTCATCTCCACCAAACAGCTCCTAGGACTTTTCTAAGCACCAACTGCCTACTGCACAGTAACAGTTGTACATTTCATGCACGGAGGTTCTGCCCCACTACACAACATTTGGATAAACTGAAACCTGAGAACCCTCTTAAGCATCACCCATCTCCATAATAATGCAGTCCTTCAGGGTTCACTAAATGTTTTTACAATATAGCTTCAACTTACAAAACAATACATATCTCTGGACTGCACTTTTTTTGCAAGAAGTATGTACATCACCTCTCCTGTTCTCCAGCCAGGTAAACCCACATGCTGTTTCATTACTCTCTTTCTCTTCTATTTTGGCTCTATTATGCAAACAAGGATACCATTCTGACCCGTCATTTTCTTTTAGGTGTTCTAGTTGTCTCTAAAGCTCAGCATTTTAGTTACCTCACCATCACAAGAACAATCTTTCCAGAACTAGATTTTATCTCTAAAATAGATATTTGTCACATTGATGTTGCAGTAAAAGATTTAAAACAGGAAATCTTGCTGTGTGTCTTTTAGTTTTGTAACTGGGAAACATGTATCTCTTTTTAAAAGTTATTGAACTCAACAGGGATCATTACAAATGTTAGAAGATATCAACTATAGTAGTGCAATTTGTAGAATGTACACAGTATTGCCACTGTGCATCAATGGTAGAGGCAGTCAATGTTTAAAGTGGTGGATAAGGTATCAAGCTTTGTCCTAGATAACACTGAGCTTCTCAAGTATTGTTGGAGTTGTACTCATCCAGGCAAACGGAAAACATTCTGTCACATGGCTGACTTCTGTGGTATGGATGGTGGACAAGTTTTGGGGAGTCAGGTGAGTTACGCTTTGTAAAGTTTCCAGCCTCTGATCTGTTTTGTTGCCACAGTATTTATTGACTGGTTCTTCCAAACATAATAGTTATAGCTTCTGATGACCAATGTTTCAGTTTTCAGTGCAAGAAACTGCCACCAAAAGTCTGACTATTGCACAGGAGACTCAAACTGAATTCATCCAGGTCAGCTTGCAGCCGTGCAAGGTCAGATTTCCGTCATCATGGCTGTGGATACAGAGTTTGCAAAGTCTCACAACAATCAGCAATCTCATCTCCAACACATTACTAGCACTTTTGAGGCAGATCCTGGAAGAATAGATATGACTAAATTAAGAAGCAGAAGCTGTTGCTCCCTCTCAGGCTGATGTAGAGATGCCGGCATTGGACTGGGGTAAACTCAGTAAGAGGTCTGACAACACCAATTTTAAATCCAACCGATTTATTTGATAGTAAACTTGCTAGCTTTCGGCCTTTGCAGCCTTCGTCAGGCGAATGAGGACCTCATTCGCCTGATGAAGGCTACAAAGGCTGAAAGCTAGCAAGTTTACTATCAAATAAATCGGTTGGATTTAAAATTGGTGTTGTCAGACCTCTTACTGAGTTTACCCTCTCAGGCTGGCAGCTCCTACCTTTACTATGCTGCCTATATCCTCATTGGTGACTGTCAGCCAAAAATTTATTGCCTGTAGAAGTTAAGCAGTATTGGATTGCTGAACAGAAATTTAGGGTTGCGGTTTCCTGTGCCATCCTTGAATTAATTCTTAATATACAGCATAGGCAAAAAGGGGCTTTCTAGTCGCGTCTTTTGTTCCTCTGTCACTTCCATTATTTTACATGCTATTCCTCCTTTTGGTACCACTCTTCAGTTCCTTGCTCAAAAGGTGACAACAAGTGTTCTTCTCCCCACGATCACAAGATTTTGCAACACACCACCAGAAACCTCAAGACCAATTCAGTCACCCAGTAAGCCATTCTTTGATTTTATAGCCAGCACTGCACAATGCCACAGAATGAAATCACCATAACCGATGCCAGAATGTAAGGCATTGACCTGCGAGCTGCAATAATAGTCACATACTAGCTATAAACTAAGGGACTGGAATCTCTTTTGGTCCCAGCTCATAGCAGATTTGTCACACAATGCCTGCAAAGCAATGAATGTGTAGTCAATGCCATCTGCATGATATTGGAAAAGCTGAAATAACCTTTAATTAAAAAATGATGAACAATGTTCAGCAGGTTAGGCAATATCAATGCAGAGAAAAAGAATCAATATTTCTGGCCCTTTGTGTAAATTTCATATTTCTTTTAATAGAAAGCTTTAGTGACTAATGCAAAAATAAGCTGCAAGCTGCAAATGTTAATATCTGAACCACCAGGAAGGAATCAAACACCAACATGTTCATCACCACATTCTCTTTACAACCAATGATAATGTAGTCCTTCTGCTGCTCTGAGGCTGCAGCAGTTGGCTGACATCAGTAATGATCTCCTTAGTGAATTGCAGCATCTCAAAAAATTGGTGATTACTGAGTTCAGATGCTCTGAACATCCTGGTTGGATATGGCTATCTGATGTTGCATATCATCTCAAGTACCCTCTGATCAACTCAAGACCTATGGCTCCCAGTCTTGATTAATGTCCCATACGTTCACATAAGCAGGAAGATTGCAAACAGTTTCTAGAGAAGCTTTACATGCCTGTTGCAACACGAGGACCTTAATCCACCTGCTGCTTGCCTTCTCTTGTGGCAACCTGCATGGCTAAGATCACCTTGCCAAGAAATAACATCAGAGGCCTTACGGCAGCAGAAATGGAACCAACATGCCACCATTAAAAACTTCTTTCTTGACACAGATCTCATAGTCCACCCACCCAACCAGCTGCACCATGCCATCATTGGGCAGTTCTCAACCATTTCTGCATTGGCCAAGGCCTTTGTGTGACAAATCAACACAAGGAGAGCCTTGCAGGGAACCTGGATGGCAGCTGTGGTACATCCCAATCAATGACTCATATCAATGAAAACTACAAAAATAAGCAAAGGGCTTAGAGACCTTCATTTAGCCACTGTGGAACCAATTGCCTGGATTGATGATTACTGCACATGCTAAAACAAATGGTTGCTTGCTGCATGCCTTTCACCTCCTTCTATAAGTTTGTCCTGTTCTGCAAAGCCTCTGCTCATTCTCTCAGAAATGCTCAATTCCAAGAGGCACTGCATGTTTGTGAACAATTGAATTTCTGAAGTCAGCAAAAGTGTTTCAATGCCTGTAGGCTTCCAATACTTGAAATAAATACAGGAAATACCAAAACTGTGGAGAAGTGTAGCAATGATGAGAAGAAATCAACTAGCAACTAACCTGTATGTAGGTAAAGATCCCAGGATAACAGCCTTGAATACCATTGAACAAGTGTTCAGCTCAGCAAAGTTGAGCGGGGGCACTGGCTAGAAACGGTCGCAACACAAAAAATCAGTATTGCACTTTCATTGACCTCATGATCTGACTGCTCCACATATTTCCAGTAGACATTAACTTCTTCAGCAATAACTTTACCAAAATAATGTTCAGCACATTTTGCGTCACAAGTGTACAATTTGAATCCCTGAAAGAACCGATAGCACTTGGAAAATGAGTGCTAGTAAGCACAAATTCTCACTGAGGGTATTTCAAATGAGAGGTTAGGGTGAACAGTAAACAACATCTGTTGCTCCTACTTATATCCTTTTTGATAACTCATCAGTGACATTGTCAGAAACCTGTTAATTAGCTACATGCCTATTTAGGTAGTGATGACCACATTGCCAAAATACATTGTATTTTATATAATATTAATGTAAAAATCATTGAAATTGCTATATTCTAGTTTACATTGCATTGATAATTAATAACCTATATTTATAAACCATCATGCAAGTAGCTTCCACAAAGATTTTGGAGATTGATAGTCCTTGTAGCTGTTAACAAAGTTCTATAAAAATTCAGTGACATAACTTTACAACTCTTTAACAACATAGTGAATTAAGTATTTGAATAATTCCATACTATATTGGTACAGAATTATCATAAATTCCTCAGTCCCTTTGTAAATCAGTGTTATTGGATTCAATTATAAAGAAAAGCAAAAACTTAGTGCGGAATCTTACCACCATTCACGGAGATTTGGCTGGCCACCAAGTTCTTCAACTCGCTGCAGCCAGAGTGTGGCATGAATGGCAGGTAAGATCATGCCCACAATTTATGAATGTAACTTTTTGATTACTTTCTGAAAAAGTCCTATACCAGTCGGGCATTATCATCTTTCTTTCTGGACTCCAGAATTTAGGTCAAGTATCCAATAACATTGTTAATCTTTGGCTCTGTAAATGTTGTAAAACAAAATTGTACACACCCAGGTCTCAAGAAGATACTGTAACAATCCACTACACTTCTTACAATTGAGATTGCAACAAAATCTAAATGCAGTATTATCCTTCTCCACTCTTTTCATGTCCACCTTTCAACAAGACAGAAGATTTTACAACAATCTTTTTTGTTTATTTTTATTCCAATTCAATCAAATCAAGTCCAATTCAGAGTCTCAACAAATTGAGACATTCCCAATCCAAGCTGACAAGACAGGGCTCTCACCTCTTGCCTTGGCTTGATCTGCATGATCCAAGCTGATTGCAGTAAGCATAGCTCCTCCTCCTAGACTTGATCTCACTTGCATTTGAGCCAAAAAGCCGAAATGCAGCTTTTCAAATGAAGCTAAAACGTAACCTCGTGACTTCAACGAAGCACAGCATGTCAATGCTACACTTGATCTTAGCCAAAAGGCCAAGAATAATCTTAAGATGTTGAGAAGTCAAGAAAAAAAGGCAAGTAGTCATAAATCAAAAATAGCTTGTAACACTTTCCAGTTGACTTATGTAGTCTATTTCGCACTAAGGTTGTTTTTCCTAACATTTAAAGTCATGACAAAAACTGATCCTTGTACATATGTTAATAGCATATCCTGCCGAAAAACTAATCATTTCTGCAAGCTCCCTATAATGTCAAACATTGCTTAGGTCATAGCTCACATCATGTGGCACCTCCACACTGTTAAGTGAGGTAAATTGAGAATAGATCTACCAGCTCAAAAGTGGCCATCAAGAGGACATACAAGACATAAAAAGCAACATAAGTGAATTCCACTATAACCTGTAATCTCATGCTCTCTCTTCCAACAAAATCAAATCTGGTTTAATGAGGAGGGGAACAGGACCTGAAAATGAGATGTCAACCTGATGAAGCTGCAATAAAGAAGCATATAATGCTACACAGTGGAAGTAATATAATTTAGATACAGCTAAGTGACCATGCAACCAATGGATCAGTTCAAAGCTCTGAAGGCCGCCACCTCCATGCATGAATAGGGGCAGATAATTAAACGATTTACTGAACATCCCATCCTCAATGTTTGCAGAACCCAACATTTCAATCAACACCACCAGGTGGATGATCCTACTTGGATCATTAGCAAAGACGACAAACCTCAACAAATAAAGTAGCTGCACTGCTGAGGCATGTGCTAAGCAATTTCAGTGTAATTACAAATCTGGCATCTAACCAAATCAGATTGCCTGGATCCCCTACAGTTTGTCTATCACCACAACAAGTCCATAGCTGACACCATCTCCCTGGCCCTACACTCAACCCTGGAACACCTGGAAAGCAAAGACACTTATGCCAGACTCCTATTTATTAACTGCAGCTCAGCTTTCAACACTATTATTCTGACACAACTCATCTCCAAACTTAGTGGCCTCAGGCTTGGCTCCTCCCTCTGTGACCAGATCCCAGACTTCCTAACCCACAGACTACTATCAGTTAGGATAAGCAACAACCGCTCCTCCATGATCATCCTCAACAAGAGTGACCCAGAACATTGTGTCCTCAGCCCTTTAGTATACTCCTTAGACACCAATGGCTGTGTGGCCAATTTCCCTTCCAATCAATCAATTTTCAAGTTTGCTGAAGACACCACTGTAATTAGGCAGATCGCAAACAACGAAGAGACGGAGTACAGGAAAGACATGGCGAATCTGATGAACTGAAACAATGACAATAATCTCTCCCTCGATGTCAGCAAAATAAAGGAGATAGTCATCAACTTCAGGAAACATAGAGGAGGATATGTCCCTAGCTACATCAACAGGAATGAAGTGGAAATTGTCAACAGCTTCCTGTTTCTACGTGTCTAAATCACCAACTAACCTGCCCTGGTCCCTCCACATCGACACGGTCATTAAGAAAGCCCAACAACATCTCTACTTTCTCAGGAGGCTGAGGAAAGTTGGCATGTCTACTACAACTCATACCAACTTTTACAGATGCATCACAGAAAGCATTCTTCTGTTGCAGCACAGTTTGATATAGCCCCTGCTCTGTCCAAGACTGCAAGAAACTATAAAAGGGTCATGAATGAGGTCAGTCCATCATGCAACCCAGCCTCCCATCTTTTTATTCTGTTCTACACTTCCCACTGCCTCAGCAAAACAGCCAGAATAATCAAGGACCCTGCATGCCCTGGACATACTCCCACCTTCTTCCGTCGGGAAAAAAAATACAAAGTGTTAGGTCACGTAGCAACCGACTCAAGAATGCTTCTTCCCTGCAGATTGAAGATTGAAGAAAAATCTTCAATCAGATTTTTGAATGGACCTACCACATATTAAGTTGGTCTTTCTCTTCACCCTAGCTATGACTGTAACACCATATTCTGTACTGTTTCTTTCTTTATGTACAATATACTTTGTCTGTACAGTATACAAGAAACAATACTTTTCACTGTATACTAATACACATGACAATAAATTAAATCAAATCAAAACCAGAGTAAAATTGTTCAGATATATCCTAACAACAAGTCAGCCAAGTCAAATCTCTTCAGCCTTCAAACATTACTAATCGCCAATCAAGTGACATGAGGAATCATTAACACTCTGAAAGCTTCCCTAAATAAATGCAACATCCACACTGACACACGGAAATCACTTGCCTTAAAAGGTTTAAACTGGAAACAAAGCGTCTGAAAAGCAGCCAATCATTTCAAACATCACCAGACGTAGCACACAAACACAAAGTCTAAGCATATGCAGCAGAATCCAGAACATCCCACCCATCCAATTCATCAAACACCTCCTGCCAAATTTTTGACAGAGTCTGAAGCTCCAGTACTGAACTTACAGCCACTATAGAACCCAATCCCTCCCTCCAGAGTGGAAGCAAATCATTCTCGACCCTGAGGGACTGCCAAAAAAATAGGAAACATGGCATTCAAGGCGCACATCTTTCATGAACAGCATATGAAAATGATCAGATAATCTGTTTTTATGATATTGACTGAAACAAAATATTGGTTAGGACACTGGCAATACTTTCCCCCGCTTTTCTTCAGTAATGTGCCATGGGATCTTACATACTCATCCATGGGAGCAGTCAGGACATTGTTTTAACATCTCATCTGAAAGACACTCGACTGGAGTGTTAGCTTTGATGTTGTGTTCAAGTTCTGAAATGGGACTTGACTACAATCTACTGACTCAGAGAGAAGACTGCTGGCAACCAAGCCAGAGCTGACAGTTTGATCCCAAGTTTGCTAACCACTGTATCCAATAAGTTCATTTTACTTTTTATTTGGAGTTACTTCAATGATTCCCAGAGTAACTTCAGAAATAATTAACCCCACTACCTCACAGAATTTCTTTGTTGCCTGATGCATTTCTAACAACTAAAATTTGCTATGCATTATTTAGCTAGATAAAAATAAATAAATGTTATGATGTCCCAACATTCAATGAAATAATGGGATCCAAATCAAAGGAAGTTGTAATCTTTTGTAACTGAGTTCTAAGCCGTAACTCACCGGTCTTGCATGCGTCCCCGCTACTGCTGCCAGCTGGACAGGAGAATTTGGTGCTTAGCCAAATCTCCATTCACTGCAGCGGAACCAGAGGATCCCAGCCACAGGCGAAACTGGAGAATTGCAGCCCTATTTGGACTACCAACATCTTCAGAACTGCATTTAGTTGCAGTTACAAAAAAGAGATATTGAAAATGCAAAGAAAAGTCACAGGCTGATTCCAAAAATTAAATCCTGAGATTTAGGAAAAGTTGCATTTGATAATTAATTCTTGATGTATTCAAGACAGTCAAGAGAAAGGAAAATATAAATCCAAGATATTACATTGAAATGTCAGTTTATGGGCGGCAGCAGTGGCATAGTGATTAGCACTGCTGCCTCACAGCGTCAGAGACCTGGGTTCAATTCCAGCCTTGGGTAACTATGTGGAATTTGCACATTTTCCACATGTCTGCATGGGTTTCCTCCGGGTGCTCCAGTTTCCTTCCACAGTCCAAAGATATGCAGTTTCGTTGACTGGACAATCTAAATTGCCTCTTGGTGTTCTAAGATACGTAAAAAGGGTTGGGGGAGTGGTTAACTGGGTAAATATATGGGGTAATGGGAATAAGGCCTGAATAAGATACTCTGTTGAAGAGTTGGTGTAGACTTGATGGGCCAAATGGCCTCCTCCTGCAGGGATTTTATAATTCTAGAACAACAGGATAAGTTCAAAACAGTAAAAACGTAATTGACAAGATAACAGGAAATTGTCTATGCACAAAAACAATCAACACTTCAGACTTTCAGACACAGTGGGCAAAGTAACTCTGGAATCTTTTCAACAGGATATGCCACGATAGAGGCATTTTAGATCTTTTTGATTTAAGTTGGTTGAATAGTCTTCCTCATTTTAATTACCTCATGCAGGACCATATAAAAATACCCAAGTTTTGTGTAGTCTGCACTGGTATAGTGGGGGCTAATAGGCTATGATGCTGGCCAACCCAGATGGCACAGGTCCACCTTGGCAACTAACTCAGGTAATTCTCGAGTATTGCCTTTTCTCCTTGCCCTATTATGTTATCACATAATACACGTGTAAAGGACTGTTAAGAAAGCTCCTGAAAGCAGTCAACTTTTGTTTTCTAAAATCCGTCATTAAGAAAATTGCTACTAAAATAGATAGTACCGTTGTGAATTTTCTGGTAAAACACCCAAAAATTGATCTCACGTTTCTGTACGATCTGGAATAAAAATTATGTAAATGCTTTTTTTCCAAATTGCACTCAAATAGTTCCATAAGTGCAATGGGAAACTGTAAAAATCAAACTATTATTATGATCACATTCAAGGAAGAAACTATTTGTTCTCAACACAGGAAACTGCATTAAATCTTAAAAAAACTATTTGACTATAAAGTTACAGTTTTAGCAATTCCTTCACAACAGTAATCATTACAGATATTTCTAGAATTCAAGTCAGAAGCTTAATTTCCATTTCTGCAGCCATGCACATCCAGTAGATCAGTTATATTCTGACCGTACCCTGCACTTAGTTCAGTCAAAACAGAGATTTGCACACGTATATTTGAACGCTGACAGGGAGCTTCTAGGATGGTTAATTTTGAACATTATGAGATTGTAGATAAATTTTTCTCAGTCAAAAAAAACCAACAAAGTTTATGAAGTTTCTGCCATACCCAAAAGAGCATCTGAGCACTTCTAAAGCACAACTCTGCCAAATTTAAGCTATAGCATACATAGTGCAATGTTCAAAGCCAAGAAAGAGAATGAGTCTCTTATCTCATTCTTTTATATGTACAATTACAATGTATCAGAAGTGACAATGACAACCCTTGATATCAAAGCTGATTTCGACCGAGTGTGGCATCAAGCAGCCCTAGCAAAACTGGAATCAATGGTTACCAGGAGGCTAACTCTCCGTTGGTCAGAGTCATACATGGCACACAGGAAGATGGTTGTGATTTAGAGGGTCATCTCAGCTACAGGAGTCCCTCAGAGCAGTGTCCGAAGCCCAAGAATCTTCAGTTACTTCATCAATGACCCCTCCCTCCGTCACAAGGTCAGAACTGGGGACATTCGCCAATGATTGCACAATGTTCAGCACCATTCGCAACTCCTCAGACACTGAGGCAGTTCACATTCAAATCAACAAGATCCGAACATCATCGAGGCTTGAGCTGACAAGTGGCAAATAAAATTCACGTCACGTAAGTGCCAAGCAATGATGATCAGAAATAAGAGAGACTCTAACCATCGCCCCATGACATTCAATGGTGCAACCATCACTAAATCCCCCACTATCAACATTCTTGGGGTTACTATAGACCAGAAACCACATAAACAGTGGTTACAAGAACACGCCAGAGACTAGAAATACTGCGGCAAGTAACTCACCTCCTGACTCCCCAAAGCCTATCCACTATCTGCAAGACACAGGTCAGGAGTGTGAAGGAATGCTCCCCATTTACTTGGATGGGTGCAGCTCCTACAACACTCAAGAAGTTTGACACCATCCAGGACAAAACAGCCCACTTGATTGACACCACATCTACAAAATTTAATCTCTGCACTATCAATGTTCAATAGCAGCAGTAATATTATCAAGATGCACAGCAGCAATTCACCAAAGATCTTTAGACAGTACCTTCCAAACCCACAACCATTTCCATCTAGAAGGATAACAACAGCAGATAAATGGGAACCCCCTGCAACATCCTCTTCTATTTGTGGTCTACATAAACGACTTGGAAGTAGGGGTAGGTGGTGAGATCAGCAAATTTGCTGATGACACCAAGATGCTTGGATTGGCGGGTACAGAAGAGCAGTGTCAGGCAATACAACAGGACATAGACAGGTTGGTAGATTGGGCAGATAGATGGCAAATGGAATTTAATCCGGAAAAATGCGAGGTGATGCATTTTGGCCGGAAAAATGTAGAAGAGAATTATAGGATAAAAGGTAAAACTATAAGGACAATAGAGACGCAGAGAGACTTGGGGGTGCAGGTTCACAAGTCTCTGAAGGTGTCCTCACAGGTGGAGAAGGTGACAAAGAAGGCGTATAGTATGTTAGCTTTCATAGAAAAGGGTATAGAATATAAGAGTAGGAGTTTGATGTTGCAGTTGTATACAACTTTGGTTAGGCCTCACTTGGAATACTGCGCCCAGTTCTGGTCTCCGTACTATCGGAAGGATGTGGAGTCCTTGGAGAGAGTGCAGAGGAGGTTTACCAGGATGCTGCCTGGTATGGAAGGACTGTCTTATGAGGAACGATTAGATAGACTGGGGTTGTTTTCCCTTGAAAGACGTCGGCTTAGAGGGGATCTCATAGAGGTGTATAAGATTATAAGGGGTATAGATAGAGTAAATGGAGGTAAACTTTTTCCACCTTTAGAAATGGATAGGACGAGGGGTCATGGCCATAGGGTGAGGGGGGCTATGTATAGGACGAATATTAGAGGGCAGTTTTTCACACAAAGGGTAGTGGGGGTGTGGAATGCACTGCCGAGTAAGGTGGTGGGAGCAGGCACGCTGGGGCTGTTTAAGGGTCTCTTGGACAGCCACATGAGCGGTATGCAGATAGAGGGATATATTAGGACTGTTTAACTACGGCTTTTTTCCACAGGTAATTCGGTCCATAATTTGAGCACGCATTCGGCAGGTGGTGCGGGTACAGCTCTTGGATGTTGATTCATGGGTTGCCTGGTACCTCATGTCGTATATGGTGCTTTATGTGGACCACCTGAAGGGCACCATGACAGCTCAGAGACTATCGATGTGGCTGTGCAGACACTTGGAATTGGGCCGGTGTCTGCGGGAGTTTGCGCGTTCTCCCCGTGGTTGCGTGGGTTTTCTCCGGGCACTCCGGTTTCCTCCCACAACCCAAAAATTCGCTCTTAGGCTGATTGGGTAACAAATTGTCCCTATGGTGAAAATTTTCCAAATTAGGATTAATATATATACTATTATATAGGACTATTAAAATAGGATAATGATTTGGTATTACGGTGGCGCGGGCTCGTTGGGCCGAAGGGCCTGTTTCCCGTGCTGTGTTGCTTTAAAAAAAAAAATTCCCCCCCCCCCCCCAAACCACTAACTATCCTAATTTGGAAATATATCACCATTCTTTGACAGTTGCTGGGTCAAAATCCTGGAATTCCCTCCCTAACAGCATTGTGGGTCAACCCACAGCACATGGACTGTAGCGATTCAAGGCAGAAGCTCATCACCATCTTCTGAATGGCAACCAAGGGATGGCAATAAATGATGGTCAGCCAATGATGCCCATTCCCACGAATTAATTTTAAAAAAAGTTAAGAAGGGCAGTATTATTTTCATCTAAGTATATGATGAAAACTACAAATCAGCAGCCTTGAACAATGAAAACTAGCTCAACAATATAATCTCTTTAATGTTTCCACCTTTAATCCAAGGGTACAAACAAAGATAAGAAAGTACTTTGGATTCTAGATAGGTCAGGTATTTGATATATGTCACATTTTCATGGAGTTTGGGGTATGTGAGCTGTTGGTATTGGAAGAGTGATCCTGGAGTTGCCAGCAAGTGGCATGTCAAATGATAATATTGGAAAACAATGGTTGAAGAGGGAAGTAGAACAAGTAAAAAGGGTGATTCATGACAGGAGTCAAAGACGATAGTTTCCGTTTTCCCATTGTTTAACAGGCAGAAATTCTGTCTCATGGAACACTGGATGGCAAGCAAGCAGTCTGACAACAGAGATAACGGAAATGCTCAGTGTTCCTTAGTTACTGCTGCATTTGAGTCACACTTTTAAAAACTTGCACTTTGTTCTGGCGTGATGTCATAGCGAGATGTGGAAGGGAACAATTGCATGTTGAGCTTGCTAATAAGACTGAAATCCAGTCAATCTCATGCTAAGCTTCCCGCCCTTTCTGGACACAGTGTAGCTTGCGTCATTCTAAAGGGGCTAGAAAGATTGCAAATTGTTTGACACCAAGCGCAAAACTGGAATTTTAGCTTCACATACTATTTTCCTAACTCTCACCTCCATTTGCAAAAGTGGTAAAATACTTCCTTTTGTCTCTCATTATATTTCTTTGTATTACATTTTATCTTCCAATTTGTCTATGTTCTTCTGAAGTTCTACAGTATCCTCCTCTCAGTTGACAAATCAAGTTCTATGCCATTTGCGAATTTTGAAACAGTACTCTGTACAAAAAGGTCCATGTCATTAATACATAATCAGCAAGAGCATGGGTTCCAACACCCAACCCGGAGAGGTTCAATATAAACCTTACTCCAACTTGAAAGGCATCCATTAACCACAACTCTTAGTCTCCTGTCATTCAACCAATTTTGTATCCATGGTGCTACTGTCCTTTTAATTCCATGAGCTATAGATTTGCTCAAAGTCCGTTGTCCAACACCGTATCAAACAATTTTAGGCAGTCCACGTGCATATCAACAGTATTACACTCATGAACTCTCTTATTGCACTTTCAAAAAAAATCCAGCAAGCTAGTTAATCAGAATTTTCCCTGGACTCATCCATGCTGGATCTATTTTAAAATCCAGATTCCCAAGTGACTACTATTTTTTCCCAAAGCTTTCTGCTGACAAAATTAAATCGACCGACCTGCAGTTGCTGGGTTTATTTTTACACGCATTTTTGAACAAAAATGTAACATTTGAAATTCTCCAGCCTTTTGACACCACCCCCGAATCGAAGAAATACTGGAAAATTATGACCAGTGCCTCCACAATTTGCATTCTCTGTTCCTTCAGTATCTTTGGAAGCATCTCATTTGATCTAGGTGCTTTGTCAACTTTAAATAGAGACAGACTACCTCGTCAAAAGCAGTGCTGAAAGCCATGTAAATATCAAATGCACAACCTCCATTGACCATCCTTGTTAATCCATCGAAAAATTCAATCAGCCGAATTATTCATCACCTTTCCTTAACAAATCCATGCTCACTGCCCATGATTAATTTGTGATTCACTAGCGATCCTTGATTAATTTGTGCCTCCCAACTGACACTCTATACCATGATTCAGAATCTTTTGCACTCATTTGCACATAACTGTTAGGCTGACAGTTTTGTAATTACCTGGGTTATTTCTTACGGAATTCCCACTTAGCTGATTAAGGAGCAGCGCTCTGAAAGCTAGCGGCTTTTGCTACCAAATAAACCTGTTGGACTTTAACCTGGTGTTGTTACTATAATACTAGTATCATAGATGTTCTTGATTTTTCCAGCATCGCTTCCGTAGCTAAAGAGAATTGGTCAATAATGGTCAGGACCACAATATTTCTTCCCTCGCAGCCTGGGACCCCCTTCACTCTGGCCTGGTGTTACTCCCTTTCAAGAACACTCAACACTTTAGCATTTCAAAAGAATGTACAAACAAGTTGCAGGAGTAGACAATTAAGCCCCACAAGCCAGGCTGATCTCACTTCAGCTTTAACTCCACTTTCCTGCCCATGCTCCATAACTCTTTAATTCGTTACTAATTAAAAATGTCTCACCATAATCTACTACGAATCTGACCAATTCACTACCCTTTGAGAAGTAACTTCTCTTCATTGGTTTTAAATTTATTACTCCTTACCCATAAACTATGACCTCTTGTTTCAGATTTCCCCACAAGAGGAAGCATCTGCTCTGTATCTACTTTGTCAACATCTTTAATATTTTATATATCTTAATTAGATCTCCTCTTATTCCTCTAAACGCTACAGAACATAGATCTAAAATGCTCAATCTCTTTTCTTAAGACAACCTCTCATTTCTGTAATCGATCTATGAACTTCATCTGAACTGCCTGTAATGTCAATACATCCTTCATAGAAACATTGAAACTAGAAACCGGAGTAGGCCATTTGGCCCTTCAAGCCTGTTCCTCCATTCATTTTGACCATGGCTGATCATCAAATTCAATATCCTGATTCCCCCCTTGCCTCCCCAAATCCCTTGATCCTTTTAGCCTCTAAAATTATACCTAATTTGTTCTTGAAATCAGACAACATTTTGGCCTCAATTACCTGCACTGATAATGAATTCCACACATTCATTACCCTTTCGGTGAAGAAATTTCTCCTCACCTCAGTTCTAAAAGGTATATCCCTTATCCTCAAACTACGGCCCCTTTTCTAGAGTCTTCCACCATTGGGAACATTTTTTCTGAATCTACCTGATTAGCCATGTTAAAATTTTATAAGTTTTTGAGGATCTCCTCTCACTCTTCCAAGCTCCAGTGAAGATAATCCTAACCAATTTAGGCTCTCCTCATCTGACTGGCCTGCCATCCCAGAAATCAGCCTGGTAAACCTTTGCTGTACTCTGTCTATAGCAAGGACATTCTTTCTCAGATAAGGACACCAAAACTGCACACACTATTCTAGGTGTGGCTTCACCAGCAAAATATCCCTATTGCTATATTCAAATCCTCTCGTTATGAAGGCCAACATACCATTTGCCTTCTTTACTGTTTGCAATGAATTGCATACTTACTTTCAACAAATGATGCACAAAGACTCCAAGGTCTTGCTGAGTACCTACCTCTCTCAATACTGTGACAAGTGGTATTGTGCAGGACTCTGTATTAGGACCTCTGCTGTTTGTGATGATTTGGAAGATGATGTAGCTTGTCTGATTAGTAAGTTTGTGGACAACACAAAGATTGCTGGAGTTGCGGATAATGATGTACATCGTCAGAAAATACACCAAGCTACAGAAAGACTGAAAAATTGGGCGGAGAAATGTCAAATGGAATTTAATCCAGATAAATGCGAAGTGATGCATTTAGGTAGATCTAATGCAGGGGGAGGAAACAATAAATGGTAGAGCCATCAGGAGTATAGCCACACAGAGGGATCTGGGTGTGCCAGTTTATAAATCCTTAAAGGTGGCAACACAGTTGGAAATGGTGATGAAGACGGCAGATGGCATGTTTGCCTTTGTTGGACGGGACATAGAGTATAAAAGTTGGCATATAATGTTGCAGTTATATAGAACGTTGGTTAGGTCATATTTGGAATACTGCGTCCAGTTCTGGTCACACACTACCAGAAGGACATGGAGGCTTTGGAGAGAGTGCAGAAAAGGTTTACCAGGATGTTACCTGGTACGGAGGGTCTTAGTTATGAGGTGAGATTGAGTAACCTAGGGTTGTTCTCCCTGGAAAATGGAGGTCGAGGGATAACCTAATAGAAGTTTATAAAATTATGAAGGGCATAGATAGAGTGAACAGTTGAAAGCTTTTTCCCAGGGAGGAAATTACCAACACAAGTGGTCACAAGTTCAAGTTAAGGGCAGGGGGGCAAGGTTCAATACAGATATGCGAAGGATTATACAAAAGGTGTTGGGGGCCTGGAAATGCTCTACTAAGCAAGGCGGTTGAAGCAGACACGCTAAGATCATTTAAGACTTATCTAGGTAGCCACATGAGCAGACTGGGAGTACAGAAATACAAACGGACGGTCTAGTTAGGAGTAGATGATCGGTGCAGTCTTGGAGGGCTGAAGGGCCTGTTCCTGTGATGTATTGTTCTTTGTTCCCTCAATTTATACCCATTCAAGTAATGATCTATCTTCCTATTATTGCTACCAAAGTACATAACTTCACATTTATCCACATTATACAGCATCTGCCATGCATAGTCACACTGTCCAAATCTCGCTGAGGCATCTCTGCATTTTCCTCACAGCTCATCCGCTCATTCAATTTTATATCATCTACAAATCTGGAGATAATACATTCAGTTCCATCTTCCAAGTTGGGGTCACTGACTACCAATCAGAAAAAGACCCGTGTATGCCAATTCTTTGCTTCCTATCTGCTGACCAGCTTTCTATCCATCTCAAGACATTACCTGTAGTTCCATTTACTTTAACTTGACATAGTAGTCTGTTACGTGAGACCTAGTCAAAATTCTTTCTTGAATAAGGAGTGCAGTTTTATCAATGCCTTGTATAGTTGCAGCAACACATCTCTACTTTTATATTCTACTTTTTAGCCATGAATGCCAAAATTCCATTTGCTTTTCTTATTACCTACTGTACTTGCATACCAGTTTTCTGCGACTCATGCATGAGGGCACCTGAAGTACTCTCTATTTAAATTATAAGTCGCCTTTCTATTTTTCCATGAATAACCTCTCACTTAGCCATCTGCCACGTTTTGGCCCACTCATCTAACCTACCTATATCCATTTGTAAGTTGCTTTTGTCCACAATGCAACTTACTGTCCCACCTATTTTAGTGTCATCTGCTAATTTGGCTACAATACCTTTTAATCCTGTATCCAAGTCATTAATATAGATTGCAAATAGCTAGGGCTTGAGTACCCAACCCTGTGGCATCTGACAAGTTACATCTCCCCAACAAAAGAAGATCCATTTATTCTGACTCACTGCCTTCTGTCAGTTAGCCAGTCTTCTATCCAAACTAATAAATTACCCCTAACGGTATGTGATTTTATCTTGTGCGTTAACTCAATGTGCTGCAAATCCTCAAAAGCCTTCCTGAAATCCAGATATACTATATTGAGAATTCTCATTATCCACTTGGCTTGTTACATCTTCTAAGAACTCTAGCAAATTAGTTAAAATTATTTAATTTCATTAAACAATGCCGACTGATGCAATTGCCGTTTGATTTTCCAAATGTCTTGTTATTATTAGCTCAATAGATTCTAACAATATCTTAACAGCAGCTTTTAAACTTACTGATCTATTGTTTTCTAATTACTGCTCCCTGCATAATAGTTAGCACTGCTGCCTCATTGTACCAGGGTTCTGGGTTCAATTCTGGTCTTGTTTGACTGCATGGGCTTTGCACACACTCCCCATGTCTGCGTGGGTTTCCTGCAGGTGCCCTGGTTTCTTTCTGCAATCCAAAAGATGTGAAGGTTAGGTGGATTGGCCATGCTAAATTGCCCCACAGTGTCAGAGATGTTAATAGGCTAAATACGTGAGGTTGTGATAGGACCTGAGTGGCATTGTTATTGGTGCAGGCTTGATGGGCTAAGTGGTCTCCTTCTATTCTATAGGGATTCTATGCTTCTGGTTGGTTCCACAACATACTCCTCCAAGAAACAATCTCTAATACATTCAATGAACTCTTCCTTGAGGCTACCCTTGCCAATTTGATTAATGCAGTCAATGTGTTAAAATCACCCATGGTTATAGCTCATAAGCTCCAGTATTTCCTGGTTTATATTGTGACCACTGTAGAACTACTGTTTGACTAACTATTGATTACTCCCACCAGGGAATTGTTTCCTTTGCCAGTTCTTATTTCTACCAAAACTGTTTCCACGTCTTGTTCTCCACTGCTAATATCATTTTCCCACTATGGCACTGATCTCTTCCTTCAGTCGCAAAGCTAAACCATCTTCTTTTCCTATCTGAATACCTTTGGATATTCAATTCCCAGACCTGGGGTGCGATTTTCAGGCTGCACTCACCCCAAGGTCAGAAAATCCCACCCAAAGTCAATGTACTTTTGCACGGTCAGTGTCCCACCCACTACAATTCCCACAGCAACCAGGACAAGAAAATTCCCCCCATGGTCTCCCTGTAGCCATGTCTCAGTAATCACCACCAAATTATATCCCTTTGTCTCTATTTGCATTGATTACTCATTAATTTTGTTCCAAATGCTTCATGCGTTCAGACACAAAGCCTTTATAGAACATAGAACATTACAGCACAAACAGGCCCTTCGGCCCACAAGTTGTGCCGAACACATCAAAAACCTACCCAGCCATAGACCTATCTATAACCCCCAATCCCATTGGATCCCATATACTCATCCAGAAGTCTTTTAAAAGACCCCACCGAGTTCACCTCGACCACCACCGACGGCAGCCGATTCCATTCACTCACCACCCTCTGAGTGAAAAACTTTCCCCTAGTATCCCCTCTGTACTTGCTTCCCTGCACCTTAAATCTGTGCCCTCTCGTCGCGACCATTTCAGCCCTGGGAAATAGTCTCTGAGAGTCCACCCTATCTATTCCTCTCAACATCTTGTAAACCTCTATCAGGTCGCCTCTCAACCTTCGTCTCTCCAGGGAGAACAGTCCCAGCTCCCTCAACCTGTTTGTTAAGTTTATCAAATTTCCCTATTCTTATATAATTCTTTGTTGCAAAATGACATTCATACATTCTGCCTCTTCTTTTTATTCTATGGAAACAATCCACATCGTTGCAAACCTGCAGTCCTACCATTTCTTTTAATTTTGATGTTCTGATTTCCCATGCAACTGAACACACACACACACACACACACACACACACACACACACACACACACACACACACACAATCATCTATTTAGTTTAAAATTCTATCAACAGCCCTAGTCATGCAATTCATCAGGACTCTGGTTCCGGCATGTTTCAGGTGAAGGCCGTTCCATCAGAACAGCTCCCACCTTCCCACAATATTGAGTCATTGACATCTGACATCAGTTTCTTTGCTTTCTCCTACTCTGTAAGCTGACATCTTGAAGGAGTGGTGCTTTTCTTCTCCTTACAGAAGTAAAATAGATAATTAAGCACTAATCATGCACAAAGGATTGGTTAACACAAAAATACATAGATTCAAATATTATGCAAAAACTTGAGAAGTTGGAAACAGTATTTGAGTTAGAATAACTTTACAGATCTGAGTTGGTAACTCCCTCAGAACAAAATGCATCTAAATCTTGTGATAGTGAATCATTTCTCCTCTGGTAACATACAGAAAACATAACTACACCCACTTAAGATATACCATAACAGGGATGTCCAGATTTGATAGTCTGATCCTTAACCTTCTTAACCTTTTGTTCTCCTCCTTGAGTGTCTCCCACTGTTCTAACCTTGAAGTGGCTGGCCTGTAACTTCTCCAGAGTGGCAATCTCCAGCACATTACCAATGTTGATGTATTGAAACTGAAAAGCCCGTCTCGCCCAACCATCCTCTATCAAGCTGGGTGAAACAAGAGCAGCAAAGTTCTTCTCAGCTGCATCAGTGAGAAGTAACTGAGACACAGGAAACAAAGGAATGCCCCATTTTTACAGCACAACTTCTATTAAAGGAGATATTTAAAGGGACAATTTAAGGGGACGAAATAAGTTTTAAAGGTAAGTGGTTCAGACAATTGGGGGAAGTCTGGGAGGAGAGGTGAAACCAGGCCAGGCCAAGAGGGGAAGGTGTGGGTGGAACTGGATCAGGAGTGTGGGTCAGACTAAGCCAGAGTCAGGCTAGGTGGGAGGGAGAAATCTGATGGGGTAGCTTCAGGTGGGAGGGAGTGCATGTGTGTACGAGGCACAATCTGGGTTCTTTTAAAATAGATTGGCTATTTATAGTTAAAAGAGATGTCTTTCCTCTAACTTTTTCAGAATAACTATCAGTGTAAAACTGGCAGGACCATCTAGAATTTAGCAATTTAAGCCATTTCTATTGGATAGTTCCCAGCCCAGTACAATTATCCGGGGCAGGTAACCCTCCTGAATCGCTAAGTAAACCCTTACTTGGGAACTCCCGAGAGGGATTCCCCAGCACATCACCGAATCATCCTCTAAAAGCAATGCTGAGAAACCAAGAAATTGTGGGCCAATTTCCTGTCCACTTCTACCATACCCCATTTCAGCTTGATAAAATAGGCCTTTGCCCAACATAAAATCTTTATTCTTGGTCTATCATTATCCTTTTCCATAATGACTCTAAATCTAATTCAATTATGACCATTATCAAATGTCTCCTACTGAGATCCCTTCTCAGACTGAGATTCATTCCCTAAAACTAAGTCCAGAATTGTCCCTTCTCAGAAAACGCTCTCCTGAATATTAAGAATTCTGCAACTTTTTAAATTGAATTTATTCCAGTTAATATTTGGATAATGTAAATCCCTCACCATTACTACTATGTGTTTCTGTACCTCTCAGTAATTTGCCTTCGCTCTTCTATTTTCCTCAATGTTTGAAATTTATAGCAGTGACTAGCCATTTTCTTCCTCAGCTCAATCCGTATGGCTTTATTTCAGGTTCCTTCTAACATTTCACCCCTCACAGCTGTTATCAATTATTTAATCAATATTGCCAAGCCCTCTTTACTATCTTCCTCTCTATCTCGCCTGAAAACCCTGTAAACAAGAATGCTGAGCTGCTATTCCTGCCCTAAGTCACATTTCAGTAATAGCTATGATATCATACTTCCAAACATCTATCTGTGCTCTCAGCACATCAACTAATTCAACTTCACCCAAAAAAACCCACAACATATAGCTGAGAACTAATCTTTAAATAATATTCCAATGTAAGGAGTTAATAGCAAACGGCTACACAATGGCATGAATAAACTTCAAAACCTGAAACAATGGTCCATAAATCTAAACTTGATTTTTATTTTTTATAAACAGCATATGGAATCACCTCCTTGCTCTAATAGGCTTTCTGAAAAATATCAGGTCTTAACCTTGTTTTATTTTTAGCTCTGTTACTTATTTTTTTTGTGTGTAAAACACAAGATGATCAGATGCTGCCCTTATTTAGGTACAGAACCTATTCAGAATACTTCCACCTTTTTTAACCCTTAGTTTGAAGAGGCTGCTCGTATTTTTAATGGTTCCTGAAAGATCATTGCAACATTAAGATCAATTTTGCTGGATACATCTTTAAGCACCTTTGAATGAAGACCATGTGGCAATGTCACATTTTTTTCCCTTTAATTTCAAAAAGGCTACCCATGACCACCACGTCAAGGCAACTAGTCATGATCAGTAAATGCAGCCTTAAAAAGTACCATCAAGATCCCAGTAATGACACACTATGTTTTGATCTATTTACAGGCTGTGCAAAAGTTACTATAAACTAGTTGCCATGAGAAACAGAGGAACAGAAGTAGGCCTTAAAGAGTCATCCAGACTCAAAACGTTAGCTCTGTTCTCTCTCCACAGATGCTGTCAGGCATGCTGAAATTTTCAAGCATTTTCTGTTTTTGTTTCAGATTCCAGCATCCACAATAATTTGCTTTTATATTTTATAATCCCTTAAACCTGTTCTCAAATGAGATTATGGCCAATCTAAGAGCTAACTCCATGGTCCCCATCTTTGCTCCATATTAATTGATGCCTGCAGCTAACAAAAATCTATCAACTTCAGTTTAAACAAATCACCCAAGCATCAATTGCTGTTTGCAGAAGAGTTCCAAGATCATGAGTGAAGTAGTATTCCCTAATTTCACTCCTGAAAAATCTGGCTCTAATTTTTAGACTATGCACCCTTATCTTAAACTTCCCAACTCTCAAAAATAATTTTTTCCAATCTATCTTACCTTCCTGGATACCTAAAAAAAACTTTGACCATATCATCTCTCAACATTTTAAATTTCAGGGAATGCAATCCTGGTTTACATAACCTTTCCTTATAATTTAACCCTTGAGAATCCATGCATCATTCTGGTAAATTAAGTCTGAAGTACCTCCAATTTTCATTCTGAGGTGTGGTGCCCAGAACAACTCATAGTACTGCATGGTCTGACCAGGGCTTTACAAGCTGAAACAAGACTTCTTTGTTTTAATATTCTAATCCTTTGGATGTGAAGGCAAACATTCCATTAACATTTTGACTATTTTCTGTACCTGCCCATGTCATTTTGCAGATCTCATACCTGAATCCTGAATTTTCTTCAGACATCCACAGTTTCTAGGTGTTCATCATTTAAGTAAGTTCTTCTATTGGCTTTGGGTCCAAAGTGGATGGTCCCACATTTGCCAACATTGAAATCCATTTAGCATGCTTTGTTCGTTTACTTAATCTAATAATATAGGATTGTAAAGTAGTTGCATTACTGAATAGATCATTCAGCCCATCATTTCTGGGCAAGCTCTCTGCAACAGCAACAGAGCTAGTCCCAGTCCACCTTCCCTGTAGTCCTGCAAATTTCCTCTCTTCAAATATTTATCAAATTTTCTTTTGGAAGTCACAAATGAACCTCACTGCATAAAAAGATTGTCCTCACTTCACCATTTGTTCTTCTGCGAATTACCTTATCCAATGTTCTCAATCCTTCTGTCAATAGAAACAATTTCTTCTGTCTACCGTGTTTAGACCCTTCATGACTGTTAACATCTCCATCAAGTCTCTTCTCAAACCTCCAATCTCTTATGAGAACAATCTAGCTACTACAAACTATCCACATTACTGAAGTTTTTCATCCCTGGAACCTTTCTCATAAATCTTTTCAGCACTTGTATCATTTTTGAAATGCCGTGCCCAGAACTGGACACAACAGGCACTTTATAAAGGTTTATCATAAATTTCTTGTATTCGTACTTCTGTCTCAATAAAACCCAAGATCTTATATGCTTTTTTAAATCTGTGTAACCACTTTCAACAACTTGTGCACATGTACTCTCAGGTGGCTCTGTTAATACACCTCCATTAGAATTATACCCTTTACTTAATATCTTCTCTCCACATTCTTCCTGTCAAAATATATCACTATCCCGACATTAAATTTCATCTGCCACATGTCTGCTAACTACACCAGTTTCCCTATATCCTCTTCAAGTCTGTCAATGTTGTCCCCACAGTTCACAATACTTCCAAGTTTCCTGTCATCTACAAATTTCATCTGGATGAAGGTACAAAGTGCAGTTCTCCAGCCATCGGTACAAGGAACATTGCAGTAGAGTGGTGAACTATTGTCACTTCATTTTCAGGGAAGAACAGAAGACGACAAGGAAGATTCATACCCAAAGACAGACCTGGCCAGTTCACTCAAGCCATTAGTGTTTGTTTTCAGTCAAAAGTTTAAAGTTAAAAGTGTAAGTTTAAATAGTACCCTGTTGATCCAAGTTAGATTCATTAATATCCATGGAATCCAAAGAAGAGGCTATTTAGCCCATCGAGTCTTCACCAATTCTCCAAAACAGCATCTTACCCAGGCTATTCCCCCAGCCTTCCCTCAAATCTCATATTTACCATAGCTAATCCACCTAACCTCTGTATCATTGGACACTAAAGGGCATGACCAATTCACCTAACCTGTGTATCTTTGGACTGTGGGAGGAAACTGGAACACCCAGAGGAAACCTAGGCAGACACAGGGAGAATGTGCAAATCCCACACAGAGAGTCACCCAAGGCTGGAATCAAACCAAGGTCCCTGGCATTGAGAGGCAGCAGTGCTAACCACTCTGCCGCAATGTTCCTAGAACCGACCTCTGAAGAACTGAACTGTGCATCTTCATCCAGTCCAAAATCAACCATTCACCATTACTCTCTTTCCTATCAGTCCAATAACTCTATAAGAAGGCTCATACAAAGAGATTCCACTTTCACAGCAAACCTATTATATGGCACTTCATCAAAAGCTTTCTACAAGTCCAAATATGACAAATTATCCGCATGAGCTTCATCAATTGTCTCTGTTATCTCATCAAAAACCTCAATAAAGTTAGTTAAATATGATTTGCCTTCAACAAATCCATGATGGCTTTTCTCAATTCACATTTGTCCAAATGACTGTTATTTTTGATTCAAATCATTGCTATTAAATGCTTTCCTATCATTGAAATGAAACTGACTGGCCTTAATTGGTGGTTGAATTTATGCTTTCACCTTTCAGTGAATAAGGTGCAATATTTACAATTTTCCAATCCTCTGGTATCATCCCCATATCTGAAGCGTATGCGCTAAACAGGACAGACTTCGAACTGATCTAGCAACTCAAAACTGGACATCCATGAGGCACTGTGAGCTATCAATAGCAGTGAAACTGTACTCCAGCACAACTTGCAACTTCATGGCCTGGCATATCTCCAACTCAACCATTACTATCAAGCCAAGGGATCAACTCTGATTCACTGGACACTGCAGTAGGGCATGCCAAGAGCAACACCTAAAAATGAGGTGTCAACCTGATGAAGCTAATAAACAGGACTACTTGTATATCCATTAGTATAAATAGCAATTGATAGATATAGCTAAGCGATCCCAGAATCAAGGGATCAGATGCAAGCTCTGCAGTCCTGCCACATCCAGTCATAAATGGTGATGGCAATTAAACAACTCACTGGAGGAGAAGGCTCCACAAATATCCCCCTTCTCAATGACGATGGAATCCAGCAAATGAGTGCAAAAGATCAGGTTGAAGTATTCGCAGCAATTTTCAGCCAGAAGTGCCATGTCTGCCTCTTCCAGCAGTCACCAGCATCTCAGATACCATCTCCAGCCAATTCAATTCACTCCACATGATATCAAGAAATGGCTGGAAGCACTGAATAATGTAAAGGCCCTTATAACATTCCACAAAAGTATTGAAGACTTGTGTTCCACAGCTTGCTGCTCACTTAGCCAAACTCTTCCAGTACAGTTACAACACTGGCATCTGCCCGAAAATGTGGAAAATTGCTCAGGTACACAAAAAGCAGGACAAATCCAACCTGGCCAATTACCACCCAGTCTACTCTCAATCGTCAGTAAAGTGATGGAAGGAATTTCACAAGTTCTGTCAAACAGCACCTGCTCAGCAATAACCTGCTCAGTGATGTCAAGTTTGAATTTCACCAGTGCCACTTAGCTCCTGACCTCATTACAGCCTTGGTTTAAATATGGACAAAAGAGCTGAACTCCAGAGATGAGGTAAGAGTGATAGCTCTTGACATTAAGGCCGTATTTGACCGAAAGTGGCACAAAGGAGTCCTAGCAAAACTGGAAATAATGGGTATCAATGGCAAACTCTCCACTAGCTGGAGTCATATCTGGAAGATGGTTGTGGAGGATCAGCCATCTCATTTCCAGGACATCTCTGCAGGAGTCCTTCAGGGTACTGTCCTCGGCCCTATCATATTCAGCTGCTTCATCAATGACTTTCCCTCTGTCATATGGTCAGAAATGGAGATGTTTGCCAACGATAGCATAATGTTCAGCACCATTCGTGACTCCTCAGATATTGAAGCAGTCCATGTTCAAATACAACAAGATATGGACAATATCCAGGCTTGGATGACAAGCAATAAGCAACATTCTCATCACACAAATGCCAGACAATGACATCATCAATAAGAGAGACACCAATCACCACTCCATGACATTCAACGACGTTACCATCACTGAATCCTTGAGGTCAACATTCTCAAGGTTGATACTGTTCAGAAACTCAACTGGACTCATTATATAAAGAATGTCTACAAGAGCAGATCAGAAGCTAGGAATACTGTAGCAAGTAACTCACCAAAGCCTATCCACCATCTACAAGGCACAAGTCAGGGCTGTGATGGTATACTCTCCATTTGCCTGGATGGGTGCAATTGCAACAACACTCAAGAAGCTTGATATCATCCAGGACAAAGTTTAATTAGCATTACATCTACAAACATCCACTCCCTCCACCACCGAGACTCAGTAGCAGCAGTGTGTACTATCTACAAGATGCACTGCAGCAATTTACCAAAGATAGACAGTACTTTCCAAACCCACAACCAATTCCATCTAGAAGGACAAGGCAGCAGATACATGGAAACACGACTATCTGCAAATTTCCCTCCAGCCACTCACTGCCCCGACTCGGGAATATATCACCATTCCTTCACAGTCGTTGGGTCAAAATCCTGGAATTCTCTTCCTAATGGTATTGAGAGTTAACCCACAGCACATGGACTGTGATTCAAGAAGACAGCTCAGCATTTCCTTCTCAAGGACAACTAGGGATGGGTAATAAATGCTGACCAGCCAGCAGCACTTACGCCCCACGAATGAATATTAAAATAATTATAGCCAGCACCTTTCTTTCTTGCTCTCCATACCTCCTACTTTCTACTTCATTTACAATATTTCTTTCCAATTTTACACTTTGATCTACATAGTTTACAATTGCTTATATCTTTTGGTCACTAGCAAATTTGAATATGTGGCTTTCTATACCATCACTTGTTAATGATTATAATCAATAATTGAGACCCTGATACAAACTTTTGTGGAATACTATTAGTCATATTTTGGCAGTTGGTGTAATTTGTCTATTATCTCTCTTCTGCGTCTTCTTCCACCGAACAAATTTCCTAACTAGATCACTTTGAATTTTCTTTGAATTCCATAAGCTTCAACTTCACCTTTCACCAAGGACTTAACAAATGCCCCCGGAAGTGCATACACATAACATTCATAGACATTATCCTTTACACAACTTTTGTCATTCAAAAACTTCAATCATGATTTATCCTTTACAAATTCATGTTGGCACTCTCTGATCAATGAAAATTTTCAAGGTGTTCAGTCACCTTTTACTTACTTATAAATACCAGCAAATTCCCAACCACAGATTTAGGCTAACCCTTCTATAATTCCCTGGTTTCCTTTTGTCATTTTTTTTTAAATAGCAGATGAGATGCAGAGAAGAAATGACCAGCAGCTGTCTTTATTCCCCAATATAAAGGAATACTTTATTTCTACTGGATGCAAGGATAAGGATCAAAACTATCCATTCATGGAACTGCAAATAAAAACCAATTACCAGAAGAAGGGGCAGGAAATTATATGGTTGCTGCTCAGAAGGGAATTTTGGGGGTTATTGTTTTCGTTAGAAAGGTGGCGGCTAAGAGGAGACCTTATTGAAGCATATAAGATGATTAAAGGTTTAGGTAGGGTGGACAGTGATAGCCTTTTTCCTCGGATGGAGAAAGCTAGCACGAAGGGACGTAGCTTTAAATTAAGGGGTGGTAGTTACAGGACGGATGTCAGAGGTAGGTTCTTTACCCAGAGGGTGGTAAGGGTATGGAATGCACTGCCTGCTGCAGTTGTAGATGCGCCAAGTTTGGTGGCATTTAAGAGGTTAGTAGATAAGTTTATGGATGAAAAGGGAATGGTTTAGGTTAGAGGGTCATTGCTTTTTCTTAATTGGTCGGTGCAACATGGAAGGCCGAAGGGCCTGTTCTGCACTGTAATGTTCTATGTTCTATTATGTTTGGATGAAGCACAACTAAAAAGATTAGACTCAAACAGACCAGCTGGTCTTTTTGTACATGCCTTTGCCTACACAGCTCCAGGTAACGTCTGTAGGGCGGTCTTGGCAAGACAGACAGCAGGATACTTGCCAATGCTCAGTCCTGATAAGCTGGAAAGTTGTATCTAGTTAAATTCCAGCAGTACTATTAAGGTAGGATGGGGAAAATTCCAAAGCTTTGATCATTCTGCACCTGATTTCTCTAGCCACTTAATGTTAAAGAGCATATTTTTCTTGTTTAAGAGGAATTGTTTATCTCACTGGTTTGGAGATTCCCAAGTGTGATGAACTTCCATACATGCAAGGCAACAAAGAAAAATTGAGCACAATCAATCTTCTTTACAGTAAGTCATGTAAGTACACTTCTCACCCCTCACCCATTACTGTAAAACTTTAACCACTAAATAACAGAAACCCAGGATAAATACTTAGGATTGCTGGTGAAAATCCATGTCTCCAATTTCACAAGATTTTTTTCATCACTACAGTCATCTGATTTCTACAGCCAAGACAATCTCAGTCAAGGTATCAAATCCTTCATTAGTTGCACAATTTTTAAAATCTTCTTTAAAAATCCCAAAAGAAGAACTTAATCAAATCTAATGTTTATTAGCATCTTAAAAAAAGGAAGCTAGAAGATTTTTTTTAAGTAGTATTCATAAAAGACCAAATAATCCTTGAATCCTGTATCTCCAGACGTGCTGGGGCAATGAGGTGAGTGAAAGTGACAGCCCTTAATATTGAGGCCACATTCAACCAAGTGTGGCATCAAGGAGCCCAAGCCAATGGGTATCGGGGGCAAACACTCGGCTAGTTGGAGTCATACCTGGTACATAGGATAATGGTTGTGGTTGTGGAAGGTCAGTCATCTCAGCTCCAGGACACCTTGCAGGAGTCCTTTAAGATAGTGTCCCGCGCCCAACAATCTTGAGCTGCTTCATCAATGACCTTTCCTCCATCATAAGGTCAGAAGTGGGGATGTTTGCTGACAATTGTACAATGTTCAGCATCATTCATGACTTTTCAGACACTGAAACAGTCCATATCCGAATGCAACAATATCTGGACAATATCCAGGCTTGGACTGACAAACAGACATTTGCGCAATAACATGAGCAAATACCAGGCAATTGCTATTACCAATAAGAGGCACTCTGACCACCGCCCCTTGACATTCAATGGTGTTACCATTGCTGAGTCCTCCATTGTCAACATCCTTGGGATTACCATTGACCAGAAACTCAACTAAATTCACCACATAAACACAGTGACTACAAGAGCAGATCAGACACTAGGAATACTGTATGAGTAACTCACCTCCCAACTCCCTAAAGCTATCCACCATCTACAAGGCACAAGTCAGGAGCGTGATGGAATACTCCCCACTTGCCTGGATGAGTGCAGTTCCAACAACACTCAGGAAGTATGACATCATCCAGGACAAAGCAGCCTGCTTGATTGGCACCACATTTATAAACATTCAACCTCTCCACTACCGACGCTCAGTAGCAGCAGTGTGTACTATCTAGAAGCGGCACTGCAGTAATTCACCGAAGATCATTTGGCAGTGCCTTCCATCCCATGACCATCTAGAAAGACAAGGGCAGCAGGTACATGGGAACACCACCATCTGCAAGTTCCCCTCCAAGCCACTCACCTTCCTGACTTGGAAATATATCGCTATTCCTTTATTCGCTGGATCAAAATCCTGGAATTACCTCTCTAATGGCATTCTGGGTCAACCCGTAGCATGTGTGGACTGCAGCAATTTAAGAAACTGCAGCTCACCACTACCTTCTCAAGGGCAACTAGAGATGGGCAATAAATGCTGGCCCACCAGTAGCACCCATGTCCCACAACTGATTTTTAAAAATGAGTATGTTGTCATCAGTGAAACAAAATTATTAAAACTGGAGTTGTAATATCATAACAACATAAAAGGGGGCCATTCAGTCTATCAAGTTCATGCCAACAATTATGAGAATCATAATCACAACTATGAGGATTATGACTGGGAACAATTGAAGAAATTTTGTGATTCTTACAGTGGCATATTATTGTGTTAAATTAAGCAGTTATTGACAATACACATATAATGCAAACTGCCATAATATGGAACTTGCTGCAATATGGGTCCATTGTGAGCTCCAAATATTTCACGTGAATTTATCATTTCAGAAAGTACAGCATTCAGAAAATTGGAATATTTAGGGATTTAGAATGAGACAGACCTAGTAGCCAGTTTTCTTTATATAAATATTGGTTGAAGCTGCAACGATCAATGCAAAATCACAAGTACTGAATCATAAATATCATTGTCAAGAGGCAGAAAAGCACAGCTCAGATCAAGGAAGGCTTATGCAACCATCTACTTTACAAGGAATAAGGATTGATAAATCAAAGCCTCATGGGTGGCTTAAAGATGAAGACAAGTTGAAAGAGATGTCGACAGAGATGGATGAAGGCGTTCAGACAAAAAATGCCTGCAACATTAAATCTCATCAAGACCAAATATACTTGGTTCAATCAGCTCAGAGACGAAGACAATCCTGCGATTCAGGCTCAGGTAATGAAGTTTTGCAACCAAACCTATGCAAACAGCAATGCTCCAGTAGACTTTGGAGCTGCAAAAAAAAAAAATGCGAAACTTAAGAACTACCTTGGCATTTCAAAGGTTACTAAAAAAAGAGAACAACAGCTTGTGGACAAGTCAGCCATAACACCATTTTCAGCTGAATTAAAGAAGATATTACACAAAGCAGGATAAACTGAAGAGCAAGACTAATATTGCATGAGATAACTGTACCACAAAATATTAGAACAGAAGGCATAAGCAACAAGGAACAACTCAAAAATGTCTCGATGAAAACAAATGAAGACAAGTTTGATGGTTATCTTTTGCTGCCAACAAAATTGATCGACACAACCTGACTCCATTCATCATCAGCAAATTCATCAGACCATGAGATGGCCATTCAACCCACCGAGTTTGCTCCATTGTTCAATGAGATCTGGACTGATCTGGGAGGCGACTCTCCCAAAAGAATTCCAAGTGCCAAATGTGTGAGAAAACTGGAGTAACTCCCATCCTTATTTTTAAACAGGATTTTTAAAATGAATCTCCCACATCCTTGAGCACTGCAGAGTGTCCTAGCGAGATTCGCAATAAAAATCAGTGAGCAGGGTCCATCTTCACTGGACAGGTTGGCAGCATAAATGCTCAGCAGGCTACTGTGCATGTGCCAATCTGTCAGCGATGTCCCTGTATTGTTGCCCTTCTAATAAGCCCCCAACCTCAATCGCTGGCCACCAAGACCTCTTCATGCAACCATCCGCACCCAGCAGTCAATATACCCTGCCCCCAACCCACCCAGATGGCCAACCCCAGTAACTCCATTCCCTTCATCTGTCACGGTTCCTTTTGCAGAGTGGTAGCAGGATCTCCACTGCCACCAACCAGCCTTTCCCCCCCTCCATAGGCCTCAAATCATGACAAGATGCTGCCCCCTCTGGCCCTACTCCCTTGGCACTGCACGACACCCTTACCCCTGACCTCCTGAGGGGGCCTCTATGGCCTCTTTTCAATTCAACGGGGTCAGCCACTAGCTCCCCTCTAGTGGAGAACTGTTGTAAACCCCACTGGAGTGAACCACCCCTAGTGAGGAGGGTGAAGGTGCTAGAGGTCCCGGAAACTTCAGTCCCACGCCCGGTAACGGGATTCAAATTCAAATTTTATTATTTAAGTCAGCTCAGTGCCAATTTCCAGCACGAACCTGATAATCTTACAAATCTTAGTGTGGAAGATGTGTGGAGCCCGTGGTGGCCAGCAGGGATGCCAATAAACTGTCTCCACCGTTGTTTCCCAGCACACTGCATTGCGAGCTTGGAGAAACACATTCCTGATGTGATACTCCTCAAATTCACTTATCCACCTTATCCCGCAAAACCCTTTATTCCCCCATTGATCAAAAATCTATCTATCTCAACCTTGAAATGACTCTACCTCTACAGTACTCTGTAGTAAATAATTCCACAGATTTACTACCCTCAGAAAAAATTCCTCCTCATCTCTGGACAACCCCTTACTCAGATTGTGCCCTTTGATCCTAGATTTTCCCACAAGAGAAGCAAGCTTTCAGCATTTAGCCTGTTAAGCCTTCTGAGAATCCTATATTTCGCAACAAGGTTACCTCTCGTTCTTCTAAATTCCAATGAATCCAGGCACAATCTACTCAACATCTCACAAGAAAATCTTTCCATGAATTTCTTTGGACTGCCTCAATGCCAGCATACCTTTCATTAGTTAAGGTGACCAAAGTGTTCACAGTATTTCAGATGTAATGTAACTACGCCTTGTATAGTTTTAGCAAGATTTCCCTATTTTTATACTCCAATCCTCAACTTTGTGATTTTTGCAAGGGGACACCCAAATCCATTTGAGCTACAGCTTTCTCTCTTCTTTTTCTATTTATGTAATATTCAACATTTTTCTTCCTAAAGTTCATGACTTCACATTTTCCTGCATCATATTTCATCTGCTAAGTTTTTACCCACTTACCCACAATCTGTCCATGAGCAGAATTTTCCAACCTCGTTACACCTGTCGTAAATTGCACTGATGTCGGAAATAGTGTGCAAGCCTAAAAAAATCAGTTTTGCACTCAGCATAAAATGTTTTGTGATCTTCCCAGCCCCTTTCTAATACTAGATCACACCCAGAAAAGATGCAAGGCCACTTAGCATACTTAAAGTAGCACTTAAATATGCACAGCCCATACAAAACCCATCGTATGGAATCTTTCAGCCTCAGGTTGGGGGTGCAATAACAGTGAGAATCACAGACCTCGTGCAAAGGTAATGCTTGAGGCTTGGAGCCCTGCACCTCCAAGCTTCTGGCCTTGATGTTTGATTATTTAATATTTTTGAACATCTATCAGTGTTTTCTATAGAGAAGACTGATGCAAAATATTTATGTAACTCCTCTGCAATTTCCAGATTGCAAATTAATTTCCCACCCTCATTCTCTAAGGAGCATACATTCACTTTAGTCTCTCTCTTCCTTTTTATATATTTAAAGTAGCTCATACTGTCCACTTTTATATTACTTTCTAGTTTACCCTCATAGTTTAGTGCTTCTGTCATTACCTAAACCTAAAATCACTACTGTGCCAATATTCAACTGTTGCAAAAACCTGCATGATTTAATTTTTGAAAACGGATTCCATTATAAATTGATACCAGACATCAGCAAATATCTCAGACATAACAAACTACCAAAAAAGACCATCTTTCTGCTTCACAACTAACCTGCATAGCCACTCCAAAGAACCTGGTAACATGAGGTGAGAACATCAAATGCATTTATCAAGAAATACAGCACAAGTTCAAATCTTTTATCAAGACATTACATCGACCTTCAAACTGCCTCAACAACAGCTTCTTCCCTATTGCTATCAAACTTTTGAATGGACCGATCACATATTAAGCTGATCTTTCTCTTCATCCAGTCTGTAACTGCAACATTATATTCTGCAAACTCACCTTTCCTTCTCCTCTATGTATTGTATGAAAGGTATGTTTTGTCAATATAATGTTCAAGGAGCAATGCTTTTCACTGCACCCTAATGCTTGACAATAATAAATTAAATCAAATCAAACATAAATACAGAAGAGGATCAATCGAGAGAATGGTGGATATTTAAGACAACAGAACAACTCACCTAAAAAAACGCAACATGAAATTTACTTATGCAGCCTTACTTGGCAAAGATCAAAAACACCTGGATACACATCCTGGGTGCTGATATCCTGGGGTATGGTACATTGGGGAGACCATGCAGACACTACAACAATGGATGAATGAGCACCACTCAACAATCATCAGGCAAAACTGTTCTCTTTCTGTTGGCAAACACTTCAGTGGTCACAGGCATTCGGCCTCTGAACTCCGCGTAAGCGTTCTTCAAGGCAGCTTCATGACACACAACAGCGTAGGATCACTGAGCAGAGACTAATAGCCAAGTTCTGCATACATAAGGACGGCCTCAACCAGGATCTTGGGTTCATGTCACACTATTTGTAAGCCCCATGAATTGCCTGGGCTTGCAAAATCTTGCTTACTGTCCCATCTGGAGACAATACGTATCTCTTTAACGTATGCTTAATGCAATCTCCACTCACATTGTCTACACCTTTAAGACCTAATTAGCTGTAAAGACTCGCATTCTAGGCAATATTCTGTGAACTGAGAGTGTGTCTTTTTGATGCCCTGTGATCAGAACTCACCACTCACCTGACGAAGGGACAGAACCCCGAAAGTTAGTGGAATTTGCTACCAAATAAATGTGTTGGACTTTAACCTGGTGTTAGAAACATAGAATAACTACAGCACAATACAGGCCCTTCAGCCCACAAAGTTGTGGCGAACATGTCCCTGCCTTAGACATTACTAGGCTTACTTATAAACCTCTATCTTACTAAGTTCCAAGTACTTATCTAAAACACTCTTAAAAAACCCTACTGATCCGCCTCCACCACCGTTGCTGACAGCCCATTCCACGCACCCATCACTCCCTGACACCTCCTATGTACCTACTCCCCAGCACCTTAAACCTGTGTACTCTTGTGGGAACCATTTCAGCCCTGGGAGAAAGCCTCTGACTATCTGCTCAATCAATACTCTCAACATCTTATACACGTCTATCAGGTCACCTTTCATCCTTTGTTTCTCCAAGGAGAAAAGGCCAAGCTCACTCAACCTATCCTAATAAGTTATGCTCCCCAATCCAGGCAACATCTGTATAAATTTCCTCTGCACCCTTTCAATGGGTTCCACATCCTTCCTGTCATAACTGAGCACAGTACATCAAGTGGGGTCTGACCAGGGTCCTATGTAACTGCAACATTATCTCTCAACTCCTAAACTCAACTCCTCAATTGATAAAGGCCAGTATACCATATGCCTTCTTAGTACCGCTTCAACCTGCGCAGCTGCTTTGAGCGTCCTACGAACTCAGACCCCAAGATCCTTCTGATCTTTCACACTGCTAAGAGTCCTACCATTATTATATTCTGCCATCCTATTTGACCTGCCAAAATGAACCACCTGGTGTTGTGAGATTTCTTACTGCGCTGCATTTGAGACAGAAACCAATCATAATGATTGGTTTCAAAGGCTTTTCTGAAGAAATCACTAATAGTAAGAAGAGAATGATGGACTACAGTGGATTCAATGCCCACAGTCTAAACTAGGCAAGATACTACTGATAATATTGATGCACGGCTGAGCTTTGTTTACTAAGAAGCTACCATCAAGTTGACGACAGATAAACAAATTCTGATCAACATAACAGATAGAAACCTTCAAGGCAACCAGCAAACTAACAATGATGATGCAGAAACCAAACCACGACAATCATTCCATACATTCAGTAACTATTACTGGGATAGCTGGAAGCCAACAAAGAAAAATCAACTGCTGCATGTATGACATAACCTCAGAACATCCTACATTAAGCATAAGCACAGACAATGAGCAAACACTTAAAAATTACTAATTTCTTCAATACACATCAATCTGTTTAATAATGACATTGCTGTATCATTTCTTGTTACCAGAAGAACAAGTAATAATTTGAATTGATCATCTTAATTTTATTGGTTTATTACTCTGGCTGCTGGCTTGGCATTTTTTAAAGAGCCTTATTAAAACATGGTCTCCTGATGTGGAACACATGGATCCAGAGCCCCAATGTACACAGAGAGATACATTACACAGATATATGTGTAATATATTTCAAAACTGAACGACAGTCAAAATTTTATGTCTTTTTCCCCAAATAAGGCAACACCAAAAATCTTAATATTTGTAAGAAAAAAGCCTGTAATGCTGAAATATTTCTATACTGACTGAAAATTAAACTCCATTGATTTTTATAAATAATTATTTGCATCTGCAACTTTAAAGCCATGCCATCAAAATAGGATTCAGAAAGCTGTAAGGCAAATGTCTCAAGCCAGGCAGATCTCTCACTCTAGCTTTTGTGCACACTACTTAATGACTGCAAAAGGCTGGAACTAATTTGCTTCCCTACCGTCTCAGATGCTGGATCTTACAATAAATTTTACATATAAAACAGTCCCCTGGACAGAGCATTGGAGACAAAATCCAGAATTAAGAAGGGTATTTCAGGACCTTTTTTAATGGATAAACCAAGATGGCTCAAATGGCCTTCACAATTTGCAATTATCTTTTATAGGGTGATATGAAAAAAATGGTAAATATGACAGCAAATCTTGACAAAAAAAGTATTAAGTGCCCCGTTCTTAGTATCGGAATACTCTCATATTCTAAAGAAGTTGAACCATATTTCCATGATAATTCAACAGATTTATTTGCACAACACACTTTTTGTTCTTTCCACAACTTGCAAGCGTTTCAGATGCGAATAAAATAATAATCTAATGACGTATGAAGTCATGGCTAAAAATATGAAGATACCTTTCTTCTGACAATGATTTTAACTCAGTAAGAAGTAATGATTTTAACTCAGTAACACCAGGTTAAAGTCCAACAGGGTTATTTGGCAGCAAAATCCACTAGTTTTCGGAGAGCTGCTCCTTTGTCAGGTCACTGGGAGTTCTGTTCACAAACAGAGCATATAAAGACACAAATTCAATTTATGAAATAATGGTTGAAATGCAAATCTTTACAGGTAATCAAGCCTTAAAGGTGCAGACAATATCAGTTTGTCTTTATACGCTCTATTTGTGAACAGAACCTTACCTGATGAAGGAGCAGCGCTCTGAAAACTACTGGATTTTGCTACCAAATAATCTGGTGTCGTGAGACTTCTTACTGTGTTTACCTCAGTCCAACGCTGGCATCTCCACATAATGATTTCAACTCTTAGGCAAGAAACAAGTGTTGCTCAGATCATTATTGAAGAAACTAAAAACTGTGTTTTTTATTTTAATTTACAACCACCAAAGAAAACTGACAAATCAGGGGTTTTCATAACAGTTTAATCCCAATGTTATTTTGGTAGCATTATAGAAAAGCAACGGTAAAAGAATAGAAATGTAATAATTATGTTACTATATGTAAAGCATGCAATGAACCATTAATTATACAAGTTCCTATATGTTCCTCAAGCATAAGGGAAACTGCTCAACAATAAATTTAAAAACTCTATTTGTGATAAAGCTACCGTATATTTGTTGTCTTTTTATTAACTTGTAATTTCAAGAATTTTTAGATTTTGTGTGGGAGAAGACAATTCCAAAAATATGCAAAAGACACAAGTATGTCTATTTTACTGAGATCAGGATGGAGGTTTTGAAAAAGCTGCATTTCTTGAAAAAATGAAAAGTAAGCAGCATGAATCTATACACTTAGAAATAAAACAGAACTGTAATCAAACACATACATAAAAATGTTCCAATGTGAGATTATTAATACAGATGCAAGACAATAAGGAAAATATTTCACTTTCCATGATAGGAAACAGAACATTCAAAGGATAGAATTTCCACAGGTCACACTATCCCAGTTCCTTCAGTTCTCAATTTAAAAGACATTATGTGGAGATGCCAACATTGGACTGGATTGGGCACAGCTCCTTCACCAGGCCTGAGCCACTTATCTGATGAAGGAGCAGCACTCCCAAAGCCTATGATTCCAAATAAATCTGTTGGAATTTAACCTGGTGTTGTGAGACTTCTTACTGTGCTCAATTTAAAAGACTCATACAATTTGAAACAAAATAGAATGCTTCATACAATAGTTTACATATTCAACCTCTGTGTTCCATTCAACCAAATTAAGCTTTCAATACCATTTCTGTGGTACTGGAACACAGAATGACTGTCTAATACCACTTCAATAACATTGCCCGCCTCTATCCATTTTCTACTGAAATCGGCTTTTATGCATCTGTTGTCTGCATACTTATTCTCCAATTTTTTTTTCTCTGGTTAGCAACCTATCTTACATAAACCTTAGTTTATGCAAAATCTACTGGCAATAATCTATCCCATATCATTTCCTGCTTACCCACTACATGCAGTGTAGTCAAAATTAAATTTTGCATACAAAAGTTCGAATCTCTCCAAAACCTCACCACTCCCTAGATCTGTAAACTCCTACAGTTGTACATCCTAACTTTCCATTCCTCCCTTGTACAACCTTCACTACTGGAAATGATGCCACTCAGCCACCAGGTCCCACTGGGGAACTGCAGTTCCAAAATTATTCACTTCTCCATTTTCTTCTCTTGAAGGCTCTTCAGCAAACCTACTCTAAGTCTGTTTTCATCATTTCTAAAATCATTTCCTTTAGTTTGAAGCTAATTTTACTTTCTCTTATATGAGGAATGTATAACCTTGAGATTTTTCTACAATAAAAGGTGCTATACAAATGCAAGTTACTGCTATTTAATTGGGAAATACAATGCACCTCAAAATTTAGTAGGGCACGTATAACTGGATACATAATTTGCAGAAAATGTATATTAATATTCCCATAAACAACAACTGTGCACACATATCAAAGGGAACATAATAACCCAATAACTAAGAGAACAAGTGTATTTTGTGTTGAAAATATCTTTTCAATCACATCTAAAACATACTTAAGTCTAATTTTCAGTCATATTTAGTAGAAAAGGGATAACATGAGCTTGCTGAGTTGGCACTTAGGGCTTCAAACCTCACTATGTGGTACCACTGCTGATGGATCATCTTAGAATTCTTCAATTCAACAGCAACATCTGGTAAGACAGATATAGCAAGAGATCAAAATCAAAGTTTTCTGAGTTTATTCTTGGCTCACTGAACAACATTATGAAAAGAGCTTCTGAATCTGTTAGGTTTTAGAAGTCCACAGGTGATAAGCTCTGCTCAAAGGTAACTAGCAGGAAATCACATCAATCTAATTTGGCAATAATGATTGTTTAAAATACTGGAAATTGAAGATTTGCATTCAATTAAATTTGCAGTCCAGTAACACAGAAAATATGTGTAGAATAACACCAAATACACGGCACAAAAATAGGCCATTCATCCTGGCCAGTCCATGCCTATGTTCAAGCTTCCTCAATATTTTTTCCATCTATAGCTATCATAATCATCTATTTCCTTCTCCCTCAAATGCTTGCCTAACTTCCCTTTAAATATTGTTCATTTCAAGTTTCCCAGTTGGCAGCAACCCATATTTTTGCCATTCTTTAGATAAAGACATTTCTTCCTAGGAAACTTACTAGATTTCTTGGTGACTATCTTATATTGATGACCTCTACTTATGTTCTTTGCTAAATTTGTAATTGGACATTCAAAACACAGCCTCCCATGACACAGCATAAAGGTAGTGACCAGTACATCTTTTGAACTATGTGAGTAAACCAGAGCACCTGAAGGAAATCTACAGACACATGGAAGAATGTGCAGACTCCGTACAAACAGTAACCCAAACCGGGAATCAAACTCGGCTCCCCAGCATTGTGAGACAGCAGTGCTAATCACTGTGCCACCCCTAAGTAGCAGCCACCCAATGTCTGAGTGTGGTCGTGTAAATGCTGTCATTATGACTGTGGACTTCAGTATGCAAAAAGACCTTCAGCATGTTCCAACATTCCACTGGTGTCCAGCAGATTACTAAGACTGCTGGGCTAAAGTGCCATGGGAGTGGTCGAGGCTGCATGAAGCATAAATCTGTTGTCCTCTCTCAGGAAGACATTAATCCTCCCATTTCTTACATATTTCCAACACATCCAGAGTCAGAGTGATCCTGTGTGGTCACCTGCACTCTTCTTCACTCCAAACTTACACCAGCCATGCTGCATCCACTGCATACAGAGAGGCAAAGGTACACAGAGGACTAAGCGAATACACAAAGGTGATTTCTGCATACAATATGGTCTCCTCCATCACTACGATTTTCACTGTATGCATACTTGAGTTGCACACAGTACACACATTATTCAACAATAATGAGTGCACTGCATTAACTGCAAGATAAAGGAGAGCCTCAACTACTTCTCTTGCGAAGCAGTGGACGGCAACCTGAGAGTCTGGAAAAATCTCCAGCTCTGGCCTGGAAGGAACCAGACACACAAAATTCCACAGCTATGGTTACATTCATAACCAATGGCAATGCAGAATACACTATACTGAAGTTGCAGTTGAGGCCACAATATGTGGCAGCTTTCAGTGACAACATCTTTGCTGAAGCACAGATTCTCATACATTGCCCCTTGATGAGGTGCTGGTAGAAGAAATGCTCCTCCAACACTCACCACAAATGTGGCTTCTTCATCACAGCCCTTCTCTCCCCACCACCTTCCCCACCCTCTCCCTTCCAGGAGCCCATCCTGCTCTGCGTGGCACCCGTTCATTTTCCAATTCATGTTGTGTTCCAAGAGGTCGGCCTACTACTATGCATCCATCCCATAGCATAAGAAATAGGCACAGGAGAAGAACATAATCTTCCTTTCCTCTGATCCTGTGCGACTTCACCTTCTGTACTAGTCTGCCATGAGGGACCTTGTCAAAGGCCTTGTTGAAGTCCATGCAGACAACATTCACTGCCCTACCCTCATCAATCATCTTCATCACTTCCTTGAAAAACCCAATCAGGTTCCTGAGACACTATCATAAAAACCATGTTGCCTCTCGCTAATACATCCAATTATTTCCAAGTGGGAGTAAATCCTCTCCAATAATTTCCTACCACTGACGTAAGGGAAGGGGCAATACTCCAAAACCTGCTGAAGGTGCAATGCTCTAAAAGCTTGTGCTATCAAATAAACTTTAACCTAGTGTTGTGAGACCACTTACTGATGTAAGGCTCACTAGCCTGTAATTACCTGGATTATCCTTGCTACCATTCTTAAACAAAGAAACAACATACCGTTTTTTTCAAGAGTATTCTAGTGCTTCACGTCATTAGTGTACACTTGACCTGGACCATTTGATGGGCAACACGACAGCTCAGTGACTATCACTGTGCTGTGCAGATACATGGATTTGGGCCTGTGTCTGTAGGAGTTTGCGCATTCTCACTGTGCTTACGTGGGTTTTCTCCAGGTGCTCCGGTTTCCTCCCACATCTCAAAGATGTGCTCTTAGGCTAATTGGCAAAACAAAATTCTCCCTGAATTGTCTCAAATTTAGTTTTTAATCCATAGATCTATAAACATGGACAGGGATCGCAGGTAGAGGTGGGAACATCGGGGTGGCGGCGCAGGCTCGTTGGGCCGAAGAGCCTGTTTCCCGTGCTACATATATAGAACATTTAACACTACAGCACAAACAGGCCCTTCGGCCCACAAGTTGTGCCAAACACATCAAAACCTACCCAGCCATAGACCTATCTATAACCCCCAATCCCATTGGATCCCATATACTCATCCAGAAGTCTTTTAAAAGACCCCACCGATGGCAGCCGATTCCATTCACTCACCACCCTCTGAGTGAAAAACTTTCCCCTAGCATCCCCTCTGTACTTGCTTCCCTTCACCTTAAATCTGTGCCCTCTCGTTGCGACCATTTCAGCCCTGGGAAATAGTCTCTGAGAGTCCACCCTATCTAATCCTCTCAACATTTTGTAAACCTCTATCAGGTCGCCTCTCAACTTTTGTCTCTCCAGGGAGAACAGTCCCAGCTCCCTCAACCTGTCTTCATAAGGCATGCCTCCCAATCCAGGCAACATCCTTGTAAATCTCCTCTGCACCCTTTCAATAGCTTCCACGTCCTTCCTATAGTGAGGCGACCAGAACTGCGCACAGTACTCCAAGTGTGGTCTGACAAGGGTCCTATAAAGCTGCAGCATTACCTCCTGACTCTGAACTCAATCCCTCGATGAATGAAGGCCAGTACACCGTAAGCTTTCTTAACCACATCCTCCACCTGGGAGGCCGATTTGAGAGTCTTATGGACCCGGATCCCAAGATCCCTCTGCTCTTCCACACAGCTAAGACTCCTACCTTTGATAGCGTACTCATTCATCCCGTTGGATCTGCCAAAATGGACTACAACACATTGATCCGCGTTGAAGTCCATCTGCCACTTCTCCGCCCAGTCTTGCATCCTGTCGATGTCCTGCTGAAACTTTTGACATCCCTCCAGACCATCCACAACACCACTGACCTTCCTGTCATCGGCGAACTTACTCACCCATCCCTCCACTTCCTCATCCAGGTCATTTATGAAAATGACAAACAGCAAGGGTCCTAGAACAGATCCCTGGGGCACTCACTGGTGACCGACCTCCATGCAGAAAAAGAGCCATCCACAACCACCCTCTGCCTTCTGCAGGCAAGCCAGTTCTGGATCCACAAGGCCAAAACCCCTTGGATCCCATGCCCTCTCACCTTCTCAAGAAGTCTTGCATGGGGACCTTGTCAAATGCCTTGCTGAAGTCCATGTACACCACGTCCACTGCTCTTCCTTCGTCAATGTGTTCAGTCACATTTTCGAAGAATTCAATTAAGCTCGTAAGGCATGACCTGCCTTTTACAAAACCATGCTGACTATTTCTAATCAACCTAAACTTCTCCAAATGCTCGTAAATCTTGTCCCTCAGAAGCCTCTCCATCGGCTTACCAACCACTGAGGTCAGACTCACTGGTCGGTAATTTCCAGGACTATCCCTGTTCCATTTCTTGAAAATAGGGACCACATCCGCAATCCTCCAATCCTCCAGAACCTCTCCCGTCTCCATCGACGACGCAAAGATCATCACCAAGGGCTCTGCAATGACATCTCTCACCTCCCACAATAACCTGGAGTACATCCCATCTGGTCCCAGAGACTTGTCTATCTTGGTAGCATTTAAAAGTTCTAACACATCCGCTTCCTTAATATCTACATACTCAATCTTTTCAGTCTGTCGCAAACTTGTAGTGCATCCTCCCTGATCACTTTCCACTGTGAATACTGAGGCAAAGTACTCATTAAGCACCTCTGCCAAGTTCCATACAGACTTTTCCCCCTTCACCTTTTATAGGTCCTATCCCTTCTCTTCTCATCCTTTTACTTTTCACATATTTATAGAAGGCCTTGGGATTCTCCTTAATCCTACCAGCCAAGGCCTTCTCATGACCCCTTCTGGCTCTCCTAATTTCCTGTGCTGTTTTGTTCTTTGTTCTTTATTCTCCAACCTTCTGGGACCTCCCCTGTAGTCACGTGGAGATGCTGGCATTGGACTGGGATAACACAGTAAGAAGTCTCAGAACATCCCCAAGTTAAAGTCCAACAGGTTTATTTGGTAGCAAATGCCACCAGCTTTCGGAGTGCTGATCCTTTGTCAGGTGTATGATCACTATTTTCCAGTGGAACTTTTACTATGATATAACAAATTAACCAATACTAGATCTAAAATAGTTTTATCCCTGATAGTTTCCTGGAACAATGTGTTGTGGAACCAATCACGAAAGCATCCTACAACTTACCTTCCAGACTAACTTAGCCAATTTAATTATTATGATAACGAAAGGTTCAATAACTATTAGTCAGTATTCCATGGGAACCACTCCCTCTGTGACACCCTGATTCCACTTCTCCATCACTCCAAACTGTACCTTTCCATCCCACTTTCCTATGAAATCACAGAAGGTGCAACAGCTGTCCCTTTACCATTTCCCTCCTCACCATATAAGATCCCAAAAATTAATATCAGGTGAAATAACAATTCAGTTGCACCTTCTTCAATTTAATCTACTGCATTCACTGCTCACAATGCAGTCCCCTCTTCACTGGGGAGACTTCCCACTGCAGCCAGCATAATCAAGGATCTCACCCACACCGGGCATTGTCTTTTCCACCCTCTTCTGTTGGGAAAAAGATACAAGTCAAAATTACATACCTACTGACTCAATAACAGTTTCTTCCCTGCTGCCATCAGAGTTTTGAATGGACCTACCTTGTACTAAGTTGATCTTTCCCTACATCCTAGCTATGACTGTTTCCACTCTCTCCTTCTGTATGCTTTGTCTGTATAGTGCCAAGAAAAAATACTTTTCAATGTATACTTATATACGTGACAGTAATAAATCAAATCTTTCCTCAATCCACAAATACAACCTCAACCTTGGTGGTTTCCCATTTCAACTCACCATCTTGCTCTCATGCCCACATGTTCATTCTTGGCTTGCTGCAATGTTCCAATGAAGCCCAACTTAAACTGGAGGAACAGCACTTCATCATTCAATTAGGCCCTTTTCAACCTTCTGGACTTAACACAGAGTTCAACAACTTTAGATCATTAATGTTCTCCTCCATTTTGATCTTCTAAAAAATCTTTTATTCCCCCAACTCCTTGCTCCACAGGACCAGCTGTAACTTGTTCTAATGCTTTGCTTTCACAAAGCACTGACCCTTGTTCTGCTATTAAAATATTCTGCTTTCTTACCTTTGTGCCAGCAATAGCACCTTTTTTAACACAACCATTATCATTCCCTTTGTCATGTGTCTGTGAAATCATTATCAAATCTCTCCTGAGCTCTGACCTACCCTGACCTTCTATTTGCTCTAACCTTTCCAACTCTCTTCAACAGTATAAAATCTATCACATTTCTACCCGGGCAAAAAAAGGGGGCATGAAATGATTTTGGTGGATAGGATTAAGGAAAACCCAGAGGCTTTTTACTCCTATGTTAGGAATAAAAGGGTGGTTAGAGGAAAAATCGGACCTCTTAGGGACAGAGGAGGGGAACTGTGCTTAGAGCCCGAGGGAATGGCGGAGATCCTGAATGATTACTTTGCGTCGGTATTCATGAAGGAGAGGGGTTTGTTGACAGCTCCTGTCTCTGAGGGAGCTGTGGACCAGTTGAGGAAAATATCCATACCGAGGGAGGAAGTGTTAGAGCTTCTAGGTAGCATTAAAACTGATAAATCTCCGGGGCTTGATGGCATTTACCCCAGGCTGCTTAGGAAGGTGCGAGGTGAAATTGCTGGGCCTCTAACGCAAATCTTCGTCTCTTCCTTGGACACAGGTGAGGTCCCAGAGGACTGGAGAATAGCTAATGTTGTACTGTTGTTTAAAAAGGGTAGTAGGGATAACCCTGGAAATTATAGGCCAGTGAGTTTGACGTCAGTGGTAGGATTCTTAGAGATAGGATGTATAGGCACTTAGAGCATTGCAATCTGATTAGGGATACGCAGCATGGAATGCTAAGGGGAGGTCATGCCTTACAAATCTGGTAGAATTTTTTGAGGTAACGAAAACAGTGGACGAAGGGCGAGCCATTGATGTCGTCTATATGGATTTTAGTAAGGTGTTTGACAAAGTCCCTCATGGGAGGTTAGTTGAGATACTAAGGCTCATGGGATACAAGGACAAGTAGCTAGATGGATAAGTAACTGGCTTGCTAATAGGAGACAGAGAGTAATAGTGGAAGGGTGTTTTTTCTAGCTGGAGGTTGGTCACTAGTGGTGTGCCACAGGGCTCGGTACTGGGACCTTTTCTATTTGTAATATATATAAATGACTCGGAAGAGGGAGTAAGTGGAGTGATCAGCAAGTTTGCAGACGATACAAAGATGGCTGGACTTGCGGATAGTGAGGAGCATTGTCAGGCGATGCAGCAGGACATAGATAGGTTGGTAGCTTGGGCAGACAGATGGCAGATGGAATTCAATTCTGATAAATGTGAGGTGATGCATTTCGAGAAAAAGAATGTAGGGGGGAGGTATATGATAAAGGGTTGACCTATTAAGAGTACAGAAATGCAGAGGGACCTGGGGGTGCAGGTGAACAAGTCTCTGAAGGTGGCAGAGCAAGTGGAGAAGGTTGTGAAGAAGGCATATAGTTTGTCAGCCTTTATAGGAAGGGGTATAGAATACAAGAGCTGTACTTTAATGTTGCAGTTATACAAAACGCTGGTTAGACCTCATTTGGAATACTGCGTCCAGTTCTGGTCGCCTTACTACCGGAAGGACGTGGAGACTCTGGAGAGAGTGCAGAGGAGGTTTACCAGGATGCTGCCTAGTATGGAAGATCTGAGTTACGAGGAGAGGTTAGGCAAATTGGGACTGTTTTCCTTAGAAAGACGTAGACTTAGAGGAGATCTAGAGGAGTACAAGATTATGAGGGGTATAGATAGTGTAAACAGGGTTAAGCTTTTTCCTAGGATGGACTCGAATGGCACGAGGGGTCACGGGCTTAGGGTGAAGAGGGTAAGGTATAATTTGGATGCTAGAGGGAGTTTTTTTTCACACAGAGGGTGGTGGGGGTATGGAATGTACTGCCAAGTAAAGTGGTGGAGGCAGGTACTCTGGAGTTATTTAAGAAATACTTAGATGGGCACATGAACAGAATGGGAATGGAGGGGTATAGAAAACTGATTTAAAATAGGGATCATGAGCCTTGGGAATCCCTAGGAAGTGTGTAAATAGATGATGATATTGATGTAAATAACTCCAGAGTACCTGCCTCCACCACTTTACTTTCTGCATGATTCATCGACAAATCCACAAACATACAAAACAAGCACTAATTTGGAACTATAAGGCTATTTGTAACAGCAGAAAATGGGTGCTCACAACCCAAACTCCAAATTGTTTATATCAAATGCATCTTACTGTGTAAGTTCTGGTGTGCTTGTGTGGATATAGAACGAGGTTGGATAGTTCTCCAGAACATCAATGGACACGATAGCAGTGTACAAAAAGTAAACCATGTAACTTTTAATTACACGTACATTGACAACTGTTTTTGTGAGTAAGTGCAACAAAATTTCCACAATTACAATGAAACAATTACAGTCAGCTTTTGGTTACAACAAAAGAATGAAAGGCCTCATTAGTATGTAATTTACAGATTATAGAGTTATGGTAATCTGGTTCCAGTAATTACTTCATCTTCAACTGTTATTGAAATTCTAAGCCTAGACCAAGAGTCCAAAGTTAACACAACACTTGTTGCAAACTTGAGAGATTTTCACATCCCTAATCCAGGCATTTTCAGATTGCAGTTATGTTGTTTATATAGTAATTTAAACCAATTACTGTGTAACTCAATGGATTAGTTATTTAATCCACTGAGTCTATTTATAGATGTTGTGTTAAAGAGACTACAAAAATAGAAACTGCCCCAAACTACAGCAACACAAATCTTAGAAAGGAAATGCATCCAGATTATGCTCTTCTACAAATAATGCCATGCACTCTTCTACACATATTTAGTTTAAGTCTCACCTGAAAGACAAGAACTCCAACATCATCACATTCCCTCAGTATTGTACCAGAATGAGAACACGTATTGATTAGGAATTTTTATTTCTGTTCTCATCAGTGGTCAAATTTAAATTTATGCATTTTATTCAACAGAAACTCACATACTGGCAAGTGCAGAAGTGGACCCAATTTGTGTACAACATTGAAGTGTATTAAATACACACAAAAATTAAAACAATTTAAATTCTACTATGTTCTTGTAAAACTATATGAATGCAATAGAATGAGAAGTGAAACCTACTGAGGATTGCTATGTACAATATTACTTAAATTTACTATCAGCAAGAGCAGCAGCAAATATTTTTGTGCAATTACAAAATAATGAAAAATAAGAGAATTGACAAATTCTCACCAAACTCTAATAACTCTATCAAGTCACCTCTCAACCTTCGTCTCTCCAGGGAGAAGAGACCTAGCTCTCTCAACCTATCTTCATAAGGCATGCCCCCCAATCCAGGCAACATCCTTGTAAATCCCCTCGAGAAGAATTGAAAAAATCTCTTTTTACCCATAATACTGAACATTGATTATTCTCAGTTAAGATTGTCCAGATTATCACTTAACCAATGTTTTTGCAACACAAGTCATCCAGAAAAGCCAAAAGCAAAATAACCCTCACATTGCAAGATACTGGATTTCTTGAACCAGCTAAAACACAAATCAGGGGTAAAATTGAGATTCTACCTGACTCCACCAGAATGTCTTCTGCAAAGAAAATATTCTGGAAAGATCCACAGAATGTAAAGCAAATCAGCACTGACAGTCTCTCATGTCAAAAACTGAAAGCGCCATAAACTCACTGGAGTAAAATATGCCCAGTGCTATATTTTAGTTGCATTATTTCACTCAAAAGTCCTGACTACAATTCGGAATTAATGTAATTGCAGGACAATGACGTTGTTGTAATACAACTATTATAACTGTAAAAATAGTACAATTACTGATTACGCCTTTCCAAAGTTAGCTTGTATCTGACAAGAGCTTTTGTATTTACACAACACAGGGATAAAGTTCTTTTGGTTACAATTTTGTCACTGGCAGTGGTAAGAATACTTTAAAGGTCATCAATTGAAATCACTGAAGTACATTGCACAACATCTGCACATTTTGTTTGAATGTAAACGTTCTACAGGATATTGTTATTAATACAATAAATAAACTAGTTATGATGCAGTGAATATTACATAAAACCCTCTTATAAATTACAAAGCAAAATACGTCTCTTGAACCGTTTAATTCATATAATTAGTACCACAACTTCCAATCCAGATAATAAAGCTGTAAGTGTTGATGCAACTGCGGCTCACAAATCCCACTGTGTAAAAGAAATTCCAAATCAGTCACCATTAGCAAACTCCCTGGTCCCAGACTTGATCTATTAACTGCATGAAATATTCAGATAAGAAGAAACTTTATTCAGTTTATTCCTTAAACCTACAGCCTGTCTCACTGAAATGAACAGCAACATGAATTTGACAAATAGAAACACTAATTTTTCAGCAGTGTAGTTTCCTAAATTATTTAGTTAGAAGTTTCATTTGAAGCATCTAACAATCATAGGATCACAAAATCCTTACAGTGCAGAAGGAGACCATGCAGCCCATCACGTCTCCACTGACAGCAACTCATGCCAAATCCCCACAACTCCATATATTTAATCTGCTAATCCCCCGACACAAAGCAGCAATTTAGCATAGCCATTCCCCCTAATCTGCACATCTTTGTACGGTGGGAGGAAACTGGAGCACTCGAAGAAACCCATGCAGACACAGGGAGAATGTGCAAACTCCACAAAGATAATCACCCAAATTTGGCTCCCTGCTGATGTGAGGTAGCAGTGTTAATCACTGTGCCACCATGCCACCTAATTATTTCTCAAGTGGATCAGAATTTGCATCCATCACTTGCAATCTCTACAATTTCCTGTTGCATCATGTTCAGTATAGTGTTATTCAAACATTACCCTGTAGAATAAAGTACAAATGTGTGACAGAAATATTGAAAATACAAAAATACTAAAACCTAAATTAAATCAAAATTATACTCAAAGGTTAGCATATTGTTCTTTTATCACAAAGATTGGATCAAAAGATTGGACTTCAACGTGGATAAATGTGTGGTGGTCCATTTTGCAGGACCAATGGAATGAAGCAGTATAATATCAAGGGTAGGAGTCTTGGCAGTGTTGAGGAGCAGAAGGATCTTGGGGTCCAGGTCCATAGGACTCTTAAATCTGCCCCGCAAGTGGAGGATATGGTCAAGAAGGCATATGGTGTACTGGCCTTCATTAATAGAGGGACTGAGTTTATGAGTCGGGAGGTAATGCTGCAACTTTATAAGACCCTTGTCAGACCCCACTTGGAGTACTGTGTGTACTTCTGGTCGCCTCACTATAGGAAGGATGTGAAAGCTATTGAGATGGTGCAGAGGTGTCCTCACAGGTGGAGAAGGTGATAAAGAAGGTGTATAGTATGTTAGCTTTCATAGAAAAGGGTATAGAATACAAGAGTAGGAGTTTGATGTTGCAGTTGTATAGAACTTTGGTTAGGCCTAACTTGGAATACTGCGCCCAGTTCTGGTCTCCGTACTATCGGAAGGATGTGGAGTCCTTGGAGAGCGTGCAGAGGAGGTTTACCAGGATGCTGCCTGGTATGGAAGGACTGTCCTATGAGGAACGATTAGATAGACTGGGGTTGTTTTCCCTTGAAAGAAGTCGGCTTAGAGGGGATCTCATAGAGGTGTATAAGATTATAAGGGGTATAGATAGAGTAAATGGAGGTAAACTTTTTCCACCTTTAGAAATAGATAGGACGAGGGGTCATGGCCACAGGGTGAGGGGGGCTATGTATAAGACGAATATTAGAGGGCAGTTTTTCACACAAAGGGTAGTGGGGGTGTGGAATGCACTGCCAAGTAAGGTGGTGGGAGCAGGCACACTGGGGCTGTTTAAGGGTCTCTTGGACAGCCACATGAGCGGTATGCAGATAGAGGGATATATTAGGACTGTTTAACTACGGCTTTTTTCCACAGGTAATTCGGTCCATAATTTGAGCACGCATTTGGCAGGTGGTGAGGGTACAGCTCTTGGATGTTGATCCATGGGTTGCCTGGTACCTCATGTCGTAAATGAGTGCTTTATGTGGACCATCTGAAGGGCACCATGACAGCTCAGAGACTATCAATGTGGCTGTGCAGACACTTGGAATTGGGCCGGTGTCTGCGGGAGTTTGCGCTTTCTCCCCGTGGTTGCGTGGGTTTTCTCCGGGCACTCCGGTTTCCTCCCACAACCCAAAAATTCGCCCTTAGGCTGATTGGGAAACAAATTGTCCCTATAGTGAGAATTTTCCATATTAGGAATAATATATATATTATTATATAGGAATATTAAAATAGGATAATGGATTTGCTACTATATAATATGACGGCGGTGCGGGCTCGTTGGGCCGAAGGGCCTGTTTCCCGTGCTGTGTTGCTCTTTAAAAAAAAAACAAATTTAAAAGGATGTTGCCTGGATTGGGGGGCATGCCTTATGAAGATAGGTTGAGAGAGCTAGGTCTCTTCTCCCTGGAGAGACGAAGGTTGAGAGGCGACTTGATAGAGGTTTATAAGATGTTGAGAGGAATAGATAGATTGGATTCTCGGAGGCTATTTTCCAGGACTGAAATGGTGGCTACGAGAGGACACAGGTTAAAGGGGGGCAAGTACAGAGGAGATGTTAGAGGTAAGTTTTTCACTCAGAGGGTAGTGAGTGAATGGAATCAGTTGCCTTCAGTGGTGGTGGAGGCAAACTCGTTGGGGTCTTTTAAGAGACTTCTGGATGAGTACATGGGATTAAATGGGATTGGAAGTTACAGATAGTTCTATGGCCTGGTAGGTATAGATATGATCAGCACAACGTGTGGGCTGAAGGGCCTGTTTGTGCTGTAGTGTTCTATGTTCTAAAAGCGAAACAAATGGGAGGATGAAAATCTTTCTCATTAGCTGTAAAGATAAAATAAAATTATAAAATCTCAATGCCATTTCAAAGGACGCAAGTTCATGGCATAAAACTTTAGGACTTTAGGATTAATTAGCTAACTGAATATGAGATCATAAGATATTAGTACCCAGAATTTAGATGTGATTGTTTTTTTTTACTTTATACTGGTTATGTTTGAGTTCCTGGAAGTACTGAGTTTTTGAAGTGCTAGTCACAGTTGATGAACTTTGCAGGAAGTGGTGCTAAATCTGGGGAAGGTGTTGATTTTTGATTTCAATGCTCTGGACAAATCATTTTCTCTCAGCCAAAGAGATTGTGTTATGTTGAGTTGAATCCTGAGAGGCGGATGTTACAGAGGCAGCAAATAAAAAGCTACTTTAAAGTTTATTTATTTGTCACAAGTAAGGCTTACATTAATACTGAAATAAAGTTACTGTGAAATTTTCCTAGTCGCTATACACCAGCACATGTTTGGGTTAATGCACCTAACCAGCTCATTTTTCAGAATGTGGGAGGAAACCGGAGCACCCGGAGGTAACCTGCTTATTGAGGGAGGACCAGGAGGAGAAAGGCCTTTTATTGACAACGGTTATTGGGAAGACAGGTAAGTGGAGTTATGATCTCATTGAATGTCTAAGGCGGCACAATGGGCCAAATGGTCTACTCCTGTTGCCATTTTTTATGAAAAGTGTCTGGAGGATATTAAATAAATTAGACAATAATGATATAAAATTACACATATAATTCTTCTACAAAACATTGGTCAGGCTTCATTTGGAATGATATATCCAGAACTGATCCTTCACATGATGGCGGTATTTATTTTTTGTATTGAAGGTTTGGAAAAGGTTCAAAGGAAGCCCATTATATTGATTTCCAAGTTGAAAACACTTCAGCTAATAATATTGGCTTAAAACACAAGGTTTATGTCTTTACATAATTAAAAATGCAGGCACATTGACTGAGGTCTATAAAATCACGGAGGAACTTGATTGTACTCACATTAACAAGTTATTTCAATCAGATAGCTTGGGGAAGAACAAGGGTCACACTGGTAGGTTATACAGATATTCTTTTACCAGAGAACAGTAAACTTACAGAACAAACTGTTTGCTTCTGCAGAGCATGCTAACTTGCCAATGAGCCATGAGCAGTGACTGAACAGCAGAGCATGGCGCCTGATGTCATGCCGTCAAATTATGAAGCACAAAGGTAGCGTGCTGACAATGGGCCAAGAGGGTCTCTTGAGCCAACAGCTGAGAGCTGGGAAATTAAGTGATTGACATTGAACACAGACATAGAATTCCTACAGTAGAGAAGGAAACCAGTCGGCCCATCAAGTCTGCACCAACAACATCCCAACCAAGCCCATCCCCATAATCCCACATATTCATACCATTAATCCCTCTAACCTACACATCCCCAAGTCACTACAGGTCAATTTAGATTGGCCAATGCACCTAACCTGCACATTTTTGGACTATAGGTGGAAACTGGAGTAAGAATGTAAGAAATACGTTCAAAGGCAAGTCGTGCCTTACGAGCCTAGTGGAGTTCTTTGAAAATGTGACTGAACATATTGATGAAGGAAGAGTGGTGGATGTGGTTTACATGGATTTCAGCAAGGCGTTTGATAAGGTCCCCCATGCAAGACTTCTTGAGAAGGTGAAAGGGCATGGGATCCAAGGGGCTTTGGCCTTGTGGATCCAGTACTGGCTTGCCTGCAGAAGGCAGAGAATGGTTGTGGATGGGTCTTTTTCTGCATGGAGATCGGTCACCAGTGGATTGCCCCAGGGATCTGTTCTAGGATCTTTACTGTTTGTCATTTTCATAAATGAGCTGGATGAGGAAGTGGAAGAGTGGGTTAGTAAGTTTGCCGGCGATACGAAAGTTGGTGGTGTTATGAATAGTCTGGAGGGATATCAAAAGTTGCAGCAAGACAATCAAATTTAATCCTGATAAATACGAAGTGATGCATTTCGGGAGAAAGAATGTAGGGGGGAGTTATATGATAAAGGGCAGACCTATTAAGAGTATAGAAACTCAGAGGGACCTGGGGGTGAAGGTGCAGAAGTCTTTGAAGGTGGCAGAGCAAGTGGAGAAGATTGTGAAGAAAACTGATGGTATGCTAGTCTTTATAGGAAGGGGCATAAAGTACAAGAGCTGGCGTTTAATGTTGCAGTTGTGTAAACCTCATTTGGAATACTGCGTCCAATTCTGTTCGCCTTACTACCGGAAGGATGTGGACACTCTGGAGAGTGTGCAGAAGAGGTTTACCAGGGCACTGTCTGGTATGGAAGGACTGGGTTACGAGGAAAGGTTAGGCAAATTGGAGCTATTTTCTTTAGAAAGACGGAGACTGAGAGGAGATCTAGTAGAGGTGTACAAGATTATGAAGAGTATAGATAGAGTAAACAGTGGTAAACTTTTTTCTAGGTTGGAATCAAATATCACGAGAGGTCATGAGCTTAGGGTGAGGGGGACAAGGTAATAATTTGGATGTTAGAGGGAGGTTTTTCACACTGCCAAGTAAGGTGGTGGGGGCAGTCACACTAGAGTTATTTAAGAGATACTTAGATAGGCACGTGAGCGGATTAGAGATGGAAGGATATAGAAGACTGATTTAAATAGGGATCATGAGCCTGGGGACTTTCCTGGGAGTTACATAAGTTGTGCATGTCATTGATGTATTTCTGTTTCATCCTACAGGTACTTCGGTCTGCCTTGTTGTCTAACAAGGGGCATACATGCAATGGGTCATGAGAGGACTGCTCTTGGATTTTGAAAGTAGCCTAGTACTTCAGGTTATTAGTGTGCGCCTAAAGTGGACCAGTTGATGGGCAACACAACAGCTCAGTGACTATCACTGTTGCTGTGCAGATACAGGAATTTGGGCCAGTATCTGTGGGAGTTTGTTCATTCTCCTCGTGCTTGCATGGGTTTTCTCTGGGTGCTCCGGTTTCCTCCGGGTGCTCCGGTTTCCTCCCACACCCCAAAGATGTACTCTTAGGCTGAATGGCGAAACAAATTGTCCCTAAATTGTCTTCCCAATTTGGTTCCAATGCAGATTTCCATAAACATAGGCAAGGATCATGGGTGGGAGTGGGAACGTTAAAATGGCAGCGCAGGCTCGTTGGACCAAAGGGCCTGTTCCCATGCTGTGTTGTTCTTGTTCTTAGATAGGATGCAAGACTGGCCAGAGAAGTGGCAGATGGGCTTCAATGCAAATAAATGTGTAGTGGTCCATTTTGGCAGGACGAATGGGATGAAGGAGTACAATATCAAGGGTAGGAGTCTTAGCAGTGTTGAGGAGCAGAAGGATCTTGGGGTCTGGGTCCATAGGACTCTTAGATCTGCTCCAGAAGTGGAGGATGTGGTCAAGAAGGCATACGGTGTACTGGCCTTCATTAATCGAGAGATTGAGTTTAGGAGTCGGGTAATGCTGCAACTTTATAAGACTCTTGTCAGACCCCACATGGAGTACTGTGCGCAGTTCTGGTTGCCTCACTACAGGAAGGATGTGGAAGCTATTGAGAGGGTGCAGAAGAGATTTACAAGGATGTTGCCTAGATTGGGAGGCATGCCTTATGAAGATAGGTTGAGGAAGCTAGGTCTCTTCTCCCTGGAGAGACGAACGTTGAGAGGCAACCTGCTAGAGGCTAATAAAATGTTGAGGGGAATAGCTAGGGTGGATTCTCGGAGGCTATTTCCCAGGGCTGAAATGGTCGCAACGAGAAGACACAGGTTTAAGGTGCTAGGCAGCAAGCACAGAGAAGTGTAAGTTTTTCACTCAGAGGGTGGTGAGTGAATGGAATCAACTGCGGTCAGTGGTGGTGGAGGCGGTGAACTTGCTGGGGTCTTTTAAAAAACTTCTGGATGAGTACATGGAATTAAATGGGATTGGGAGTTACAGATAGTTCTATGGCCTAGTAAGCATGGGTATCTTGGGCGCAACTTGTAAGCCGAAGGACCTGTTTGTGCTGTAGTGTTCTGTTCTATATTCTAAATAGGAGCAGGAGTAGGCCATCTAGCCCTTCGAGCCTGCCCTGCCATTCAATAAGATCAGGCTGATCTGCAGTGGATCAGTTCCACTTTCCCGCTTTTTCCCCATAAACTTTAATTCCCTTGTCTATCAGAAATCTACCTACCCGTGACTTAAATAAAGAACAAAGAACAAAACAGCACAGGAAACGGACCCCTTGGCCCAACGAGCCCGCGCCACCACTCCGATGTTCCCACCTCTACCCGCGATCCCTGTCCATGTTAATCTATGGATTAAAAACCAAATTTGAGACAATTTAGGGAGAATTTGTTTTGCCAATTAGCCTAAGAGCACATCTTTGGGATGTGGGAGGAAACCGGAGCACCCGGAGAAAACCCACGCAAGCACAGGGAGAATGAGCAAACTCCCACAGACACAGGCCCAAATCCATGTATCTGCACAGCACAGCGATAGTCACTGAGCTGTCGTGTTGCCCATCAAATGGTCCAGGTCAAGCGTACACTAACGACGTGAAGTACTAGGATACTCTTGAAAAAAAAATCCAAGAGCAGCCCTCTGATGACCCATCGCGTGTATGCCTCTCGTTAGACAACAAGGTGGACCAAAGCACCTGTAGGATAAAAACAAGTACATCAATATCATCATCTATTTACACATTTCCCACGGACTCCCAAAGCTCATGATCCCTATTTTAAATATTTAAATTTTCTATACCCCTCCATTCCCATTCTGTTCATGTGCCCATCTAAGTATTTCTTAAATAACTCCAGAGTACCTGCCTCCACCACTTTACTTGGCAGCGCATTCCATACCCCCACCACCCTCTCTGTGAAAAAACTCCCTCTAGCATCCAAATTATACCTTACCCCTCTCACCCTAAGCCCGTGACCCCTCGTGGTATTAGAGTCCATCCTAGGAAAAAGCTTGACCCTGGTTACTCTATCTATACCCCTCATAATCTTGTACACCTCTATTAGATCTCCTCTAAGTCTACGTCTTTCTAAGGAAAACAGTCCCAATTTACCCAATCTTTCCTCATAACTCAGACCTTCCATACCAGCAGCATCCTGGTAAACCTCCTTTGCACTCTCTCCAGACTCTCCACGTCCTTCCGGTTTCATCAACGTAGCCTCCACCACCTCAATGGGCAAAGAATTCCAGAGATTCACCACCCTTTGAGTGAAGAAGTTCCTCCTCCATCCCATTCTATACTGCTCCCCTCCCTCTTATTTTGAGGCTGTGCCCTCTAGTTTTGTTTTCCCTTCTAAGCGAAAAGAATCTCTCTATCTTTACCCGATCTAGCCCCTTCATCACCCTGCAAGTCTCTACAAGATCCCGCCTCAGCCTTCTAAACTCCAACGAGTACAGGTCCAGTCTATTTAATCTCTCCTCATAAGCTAACACTCTCATCTCTGGTATCAGCCTGGCGAACCTTCTCTGTACTCCCTCCAAAGCTAATATATCCTTTCGCAAATAAGGGGAACAAAACTGCACGCAGTACTCCAGTTGCCTCACCAGTGCCTTGCACAGTTGCAAGACGTCCCTATTTTTACATTCTGTCCCCCTTGCGATAAATGCCAACATTCCATTTGCCTTCATGATCACCTGCTGCACCTGCAGACTGAGTTTTTTGCTATTTGTGCACAAGGACCCCCAGGTCCCTTTGCACAGCAGCATGCTGCAACTTTTCACCCTTTAAATAATATTTCTTCCTATTATTATTTCTACCAAAGTATATAACCTCACATTTGCCAACATTATATTCCACCTGCCAGGTCCTCACCCAGTCACTCAGCCTATCCAGATCTTTCTGCAGACTTTGAGACCTCCACACAAGTTGCTTTTCCACTCATCTTTGTGTCATCAGCAAATTTTGTTACCCTTTGCTCAGCCCCCTCCTCCAGATCGTCTATCTATACAGTAAACAGTTGAGGCCCCAGTACCGATCCCTGCAGCACTCCACTAGTCACCAACTGCCTGCCAGAAAACATCCATCGATTCCAACTCTCTACTTCCTGTTAGATAACCAATCCTCAATCCACGCCAACATTTTACCCCCAACTCCATGTACCCTAACCTTCTGCAGCAATCTTTTGTGAGGCACCTTATCGAACGCCTTCTGGAAATCTAAAAACACCACATCCACCGGTTCCCCTCTACCGCACTAGTCACATATTCATAAAAATCCAGTAAATTCGTTAAATACGACTTCTCCTTATAAATCCATGTTGCGTCTTGTTTGATCAAACCGTTCTTTTCTAGGTGTCCTGCTATTTCTTCTTTGATGATGCATTCTAGCATTTTTCCAACTACGGACATTAAGCTAACTGGCCTGTAGTTCCCTGCCTTTTGTCTGCTACCTTTTTTAAACAGTGGCATAACATTAGCTGTGTTCCAATCTGCTGGCACTTCCCCAGAGTCGAGTGAATTTTGATAAATAATTACTAAGGCATCTGTTATTCCTTCTGCCATTTCTTTCAGAACCCTGGGATGCATTCCATCCGGTCACAGAGACTTGTCTACCTTCAATCCCATTAGTCTACCAAGCACTACCTCTCTAGTAACAGTATCCAAATGAAACCCACGCAAACACAGGGAAAATGTGCATATTCCACACACATAGTGACCCAAGCCAGAATCGACCCCAGGTCCTTGGAGCTGTGAGACAGCAGTGCTAATCACAGTGATTGCTGGAGTTTCACTGGCTACAACTGGGTAGCTAAGATTGGTATCAATCAAGAAAAGTCCCATTCATTTGGATGCAAGAACATACTGTAAAAAATAACAGCAGGAGTACACCACATGATCGTTCGAGCTTGCTTGACTATTCAATACAATTGTGGTTGACCTTCAACTCCACCTTTCCACCTACTTCCCATGTTCCTAGGTTCTCTGAGATGAAAAAACTGTTTATTCCAAACTTAATACTCTCAATGATGATGCATCCACAACTCTCTGGAGTAAACATTCTCTAGCTTCCTAATCCTTTCACTGAAGAAACTTCTCTTCAATAACATAATGTAAATAATCTACAACTTATCCTGCACCTTGTTAAAGATTCCCTAGCAAGGGAAACAACCTCTCAGTCTAGAGCCTCTTCAGAATCTTGTATGTTTTAAAGAGGCTGCTTACTACAAAGAGTACCAATTTAAATAGCCTTCCATCATCGGAACTAGTCTGGTGAAACTTCTCTGTATTGCCTCCAATGCAAGTATATGCTTCCTTAACTGAGAGCAGTTTACAGATCAGGTGACACCAAACTATATGTAACTGTACAATTCATTATTCTTGTACTCCAATCCCCATGCAATGCTATTTGCCTTCTAAATTGTTTGCGTTTAAATGCAAACCTTGTGTGCATTTACAAGTACATCCAGGTCTCTCTGAACATTAACATTTACAAGATTCACATTTTTTAAAAAGTATTTTTTCAATACACACTTCCCCACATTACACTCCACCTGTCACTTCACTGCTCACTCCCTTATCCTATATCACTTTGCAGCTTCTAGTGTTCCCCACAGTTTAGATTTGTACCAAACTGTGTGTCATCAGCAAACATAAATACATTACTCTGTCTCCTTGTCTAAGTCATTAATAGTGATTGTAAATAGCTGAGGCCTCAGCACTGATTCTGTGGCATCTCACTCATTACAGACTGCCAACTTGAAATTGCCCTGATTATCTCTACTTCTGCTTCCTGTCCATTAACCAACCTTCCATCCATGCTAATATATTATACCCAATTATGAGTCCTTATCTTACGTATTAATCTTCTGTGTGGCACCTTTACAAATGCCTTTTGGGAATCCAATCATACCACATCTATTCGCTTACCTTCAGCCATCTATTGCTTTGTCTCCCAAAACAACGCTAATAAACATGTTTTCTATTTTGTAAAACCTTGGTCTCTCTGATCGTACCATGATTTTCTAAGCATTTTCTCAAGACTTGCTTAATAACAGATTCCAGCGTTTTCTGAAAACTGATGCCAGTCTAACTGGCCAGTAATTTCCTGTTTGCTCTGTCCCTGTTTTGTTAAGTAGCAGTGTGACATTTTTAACTTCTAATCTATTGGTGCCAGTCAGAAATCTAGTGAATACTGTAAAATCATAATCAGTACATTCATTACCTCTATAGCTAGCTCTCCAAGAACCTTGGGACATAGACCATCAGGTCCTGGGGAATTATCAGCTTTTAATCCTGTAAATTTCTCTCATTCTTTTCTACTGCTGACATGGATTCCTTTACAGCACAGTATAGGCCCTTCAGCCTAACTCTTTAGTTCCTCACTCTTATTAGCTCCTAACTACCTCCCATCTCTGTATGTAATTTGTGACTTTATTTGATTTAATATTGTCTTTAAGTTCCCTAGTAAACCATGGATGGATCTTGCTTGTTAAGTTTTAATTTTCTAATGGCATGTGATTTTGCTGAACATTTTGAAACATTTCTTCATTTTTTAAATTCATTTGTGGCACATGGACATCACTGGCCGGCCAGCATTTATTGCCCAAGTGCTAATTGACCAAGGGCAGTTAAGAGTCAACCACACTGCTGTGGCTCTGGAGTTACATGCAGGCCAGTCCTGTAATGTATCTAAGTTTCCTGATGAGACAAAGCTTGGTGAAAATCTAAACTGTGAGAGAAACACAAGAGAAGCTGCATTGTGATATAGGCAGGTTAAGAGAAAGGGCAGTAATATAACTGTGGAGTATAATGTGGAGAAGTGTGAGGCTATTCACTTTGATAGTAAGTATTGAAAAACACTATTTCCAGATTTCCTTCCCTAAAGGACATTGGCAAACCAGATGGGGTTTTTACGACAATTGACAATGGTTTCATGATCATTAAAAAATTTTTAATTCCCAGTTTTTTTTTTACTGAATTCAAATTCCACCATTTAAACCTGGGTCACCAGAACATTAGCGAAGTTTCTGGATTAATAGTCTAGCAATAATACCATTATGCCACTGCCTCCTTCAATATTTCCCATTGTTTATTTGATGCCATTCCATTTAGCCAAACTAACCAATCAACCTGAGCCAGCTCCCCTTCATTCCAATATAATTGGCTTTAAGATTCTTGCTTCGGACCTCAGTGTGTTAATTTCAAAAATGTACATGGAGTTCGACTCTGTTGTGATGACATTTTTCCAAGAGATCTTTTACTAATTATATTAATTAAACCCCATCTCATTACACAATATTAGATCTATTAGGAATAAGAGATAGCTAGAAAAAAAGTTGATCACTCAAGGACAGAGAAGAGAAATTATGCATAGAACCAAAGGAAGTGGGTGAGACCCTTAATAAGTACTTTGTAACAATATTTACAAAGGAGAGGTACACGTTGATTGATGGTGTCTCGAAGGGGTATGTAAACCCTTTAAAACAAGTTATCATTACAAGAGAGGAAGTGTTCAGTAAATTAGAAAGCATTAGACAAATCCCCAGGGCCAGCTGGCATCTATCTCAGATTACTGTGGGAGACAGGAGATTGGGCCTCTAACAGAAATCTTTGTTTCTTCGTTGGTCACTACTGAGGTCCCAGAGGATTGGAGGATAGCCAATGTTGTCCCGTTATTTAAGAAGGATAGCAAGGATAACCCAGGTAATTATAGGCCAGTGAGCTTCATGTCAGTGCTCGTGAAATTGTTGGAGAAGATTCTTAAGAGATAAAATCTATACACACTTGGAACTCAATGGTCTTGTCAGTGATTTTGTACAAGGAACGTCATGTCTCATTAATTTAATTGAGCTTTTTAAGGAGATGACAAAAATGATTGACAAGGGAAGGGCAGTGGATGTTGTCTACCTGGGCTTTAGTAAAGCATTTGACAAGGTCCTTCATGGCAGGCTGGTGCAAAAGATTAAATACACGGGTAAACTAGCTAGGTGAATTCAGAACTGGCTAGACCATAGAAGACAGAGGGCAGCAGTGAAAAAGGATGTTTTTCTGAATGGAGGTCTGTAATTAATGGTGTTCCACATGGATCATGCTGTTTTAATATATATAAATGACTTGGAACACACAATGTAGCTATTCTGATTAATTTCTGGATGATACTAAGATTGGTGAAGTTTGGATAGTGATGAAGTCATCAAAGAATACAACAGGATACAGACTGGCTGGAAAATTGGGCTGAGAAACAGCAGATGGAATTTAATCTAGAAAAATGCAAGGTGATGCACTTTGATAGATCCATTTCAGGTGGGAGCTGTAAAATAAATGACAAACCACCAGGAGCATAGATATAGAGAGAGATCTGGGCATGCAGGTCTACAGATCCTTAAAAGTGGCAGCATAAGAATATAAGAAATAGGAGCAGGAGTAGGCCACCCAGCCCTTCAAGCCTACCCCGCCATTCAATAAGATCATGGCTGATCTGAACTGGATCAGTTCTACTTTCCTGCTTTCTCCCCATAACCCTTAATTCCCTTGTCTATCAGCACAGATTGAAAAAGAAGAAGAAGAAAGCATACGGCATGCTCTTGTCTTCATCGGATGGGCCAATGAGTATATTAGTTATCTACCGATTAGGCCACATTTAGAATACTGTATCCAATTCTGGTCACCACACGAGCAGAAGGATATGGAAGCTTTGGAGGGACTACAGGAAACGTTTACCAAGATTTTACCTGGTATGGACAGTATTAGCTATGAGGAGAGATTGAATAAATCGAGATTATTCTTTCTGGAAAGACAAAAGCTGAGGAGCAGCCTGATAGAAGTTTATAAAATTATGAGGGATAGAGATAGGGAGAACAGTTGAAAGCTTTTTCTCAGGGCAGAAATGACAACTACGAGGGGACACAAGTTCAAGGTAAGGGGAAGGGAAGGTTCAGTGGAGATGTGCGGCGAAACTCTTTTTACACAGAGAATGGTGGTAGCCTGGAATGCACTGTCAAGTGAGGTGGGTGAGATAGACATATTAGCGACTTTTGAGACTTGTCTGGATATTCACATGAACAGACGGGGAATGGAGGGATATAAGCAAAGAACAAAACAGCACGGGAAACAGGCCCTTCGGCCCAACGAGCCCACGCCGCCACCCCGATGTTCCCACCTCTACCCGCGATCCCTGTCCATGTTTATAGATCTATGGATTAAAAACCAAATTGAGACAATTTAGGGAGAATTTGTTTTGCCAATTAGCCTAAGAGCACATCTTTGGGATGTGGGAGGAAACCGGAGCACCCGGAGAAAACCCACGCAAGCACGGGGAGAATGTGCAAACTCCCACAGACACAGGCCCAAATCCATATATCTGCACAGCACAGCGATAGTTACTGAGCTGTCGTGTTGCCCATCAAATGGTCCAGATCAAGTGTACACTAACGACGTGAAGCACTAGGATACTCTCGAAAAAAATCCAAGAGCAGCCCTCTCACGACCCATCGCGTGTATGCCCCTCGTTAGACAACAAGGTGGACCAAAGCACCTGTAGGATAAATACAAGTACATCAATATCATCATCTATTTACACACTTCCCAGGGACTCCCAAGGCTCATGATCTCTATTTTAAATCAGTTTTCTATACCCCTCCATTCCCAATCTGTTCATGTGCCCGTCTAAGTATTTCTTAAATAACTCCAGAGTACCTGCCTCCACCACTTTACTTGGCAGTGCATTTCATACCCCCACCACCCTCTGTGTGAAAAAACTCCCTCTAGCATCCAAATTATACCTTACCCTCCTCACCCTAAGCCCGTGACCCCTCGTGCTATTCGAGTCCATCCTAGGAAAAAGCTTAACCGTGGTTACTCTATCTATACCTCTCATAATCTTGTACACCTCTATTAGATCTCCTCTAAGTCAACATCTTTCCATGGAAAACAGTCCCAATTTGCCTAATCTCTCCTCGTAACTCAGACCTTCCATACCAGGCAGCATCCTGGTAAACCTCCTCTGCACTCTAGAACATAGAACATTACAGCGCAGAACAGGCCCTTCGGCCTTCGATGTTGCGCCGACCAATTATGAAAAAAGCAATGACCCTCCAAACTAAACCATTCCCTTCTCTTCCATAAACTTATCAACTAAACTCTTAAACGCCACCAAACTTGGCGCATCTACAACTGCCGCAGGCAGGGCATTCCACTCCCTAACCACCCTCTGGGTAAAGAACCTACCTCTGATATCCGTGCTATAACTATCACCCTTAATTTAAAGCTATGTCCCCTCGTGCTAGCTTTCTCCATCCTAGGAAAAAGGCTATCACTGTCCACCCTATCTAAACCTCTAATCATCTTATGTTTCGATAAGGTCTACTCTTAGCCGCCTCCTTTCTAACAAAAACAACCTCAAATCCCTCAGCCTCTCTTCATAAGACCTGCCCTCCATACCAGGCAACATACTGGTAAACCTCCTCTGTACCCTCTCCAATGCCTCCACATCTTTCTTATAATGTGGGGACCAGAACTGTACACAATACTCCAAGTGCGGACACACTAGAGTTTTGTACAGTTGCAACATGACGTTGCGGCTCCGAAATTCAATCCCCCTACCAATAAAAGCTAAGACTCCGTATGCCTTCTTAACAACCTTATCGACTTGACTGCCTACGTTCAGGGATCTATGCACAAATACACCAAGATCCCTCTGTTCATCAACACTATTAAGAATCCTACCATTAGCCCCATACTCTACACATTTATTATTCCTGCCAAAGTGCATTACCTCACACTTTTCCACATTAAACTCCATTTGCCACCTCTCAGCCCAGCTCTGCAACTTGTCCAAGTCTCTCTGCAAACTATAACACCCCTCTATAACTATAACTCCACGATGAATATCTTCCATCAACCACCACCCTCTGTCTTCTATCCGCTATCCAATTCCTAATCCAATTAGCTAAATCACCCTCTATCCCATAGATCTGCATTTTCTGCAGAAGCCTTCCATGGGACACCTTATCGAACGCCTTACTAAAGTCTTACTAAAGACTCTCCAGAGTCTCCACGTCCTGCCGGTAGTAGGGCAACCAGAACTGGACGCAGTATTCCAAATGAGGTCTAACCAACGTCTTATACAACTGCAACATTAAAGGCCAGCTCTTGTACTCTATACCCCTTCCTATAAAGGATAACAAACTATATGCTTTCTTACAACCTTCTCCACTTGCTCTGCCACCTTCAGAGACTTGTTCACTTGCACCCCAGGTCCCTCTGCGTTTCTATACTCTTAATAGGTCTACCCTTTATCATATACCTCCCCCCTACATTCTTTCTCCCGAAATGCATCACCTCATATTTATCAGGATTGAATTCCATCTGCCATCTGTCTGCCCAAGCTACCAGCCTATCTACATCAGTTGGTCTAGATAAGACAACATGATTGACGCAGGCTTGAAGGGTCTGTTTCTGTGCTGAATTATTCTTTGTTCTTAAAATAGCTTTGTCTCCAGTTTATTTCACAATGTCTTGTTCTAGGAAGCTGTCAAAAAAGCATTCTGCAAAATTTTCTTCCAAACTACCTTTATCAATTTGATTTGTTTAGTTTGCATGAGGATTAAAGTCATGATTACTACATTGCCTTTGCTAAGCTCCAATTATTTCTTAGAACATAGAACACTACAGCACAAACAGGTCCTTCGGCCCACAAGTTGCGCCAATCACATCCCTACCTACCAAGCCTACCTATAACCCTCAATCCCATTAAATCCCTTGTACTCAACCAGAAGTCTCTTAAAAGACCCCAACGAGTTCTCCTCCACCATCACCAACAGCAGCTGATTTCACTCACTCACCATCCTCTGAGTGAGAAACCTACCTCTGATATCTCCTCTGTACCTACTCCCCAGCACCTTAAACCTGTATCCTCTCGTAGCAACCATTTCAGCCCTGGGAAATAGCCTCCGAGAATCCACCCTATCTATACCTCTCAACATCTTATAAACCTCATTAAGTCACCTCTCAACCTTCGTCTCTCCAGGGAGAAGACCTAGCTCCCTGAACCTAACCTCATAAGGCATGCCACCTAATCCAAGCAACATCCTTGCAAATCTCCTCTGCACTCTTTCAGTAACTTCCACATCCTTCTTGTAGTGAGGTGACCAGAACTGCGTACAGTACTCCAAGTCCGGTCTGACAAGGGTCTTATGTTTCTTGTATTATATCCATAACTCTAATTCTTGTTAGGGTCTCTATAAGCAACTCTTAGCAGTACTTTGACTTCTCTTATTCCTAATGTCCGGCCATACTTTGTAATCATCTGAGCTATGATCTTTTCTAACTACTGTTCTTAAGTCATACTTCATCACAGCTACTCCTCACCTTTTCCATTCTGGCTGTATTTTCAAAAAGGGTACACACCAGAATAATTCTTTCCCAACCTTGGGAATTTTACAATAATATCTGTAATTGCGATTATATCATTTATTTTTATTTGTGCCACTAATTTGCTCAACATGTAATAAATTGATTCAGATAAAAAGCCTTTAATTTTATTTTCTAAACTATCATTTTTGCATAGGATCCTTGCACTGATGTACTATTATTGTTAAACTCTTGTCCCTTTCTTCCCACTCTGCTTGTCGTTACACAAATTGCTACAATGTTTTACTGTCTCAACTTTGACTTTTAGATTTCCAAATCTTCCCTCATAGAATGATAGAAACTTTACGTGTAGAAGGAGCGATTTGGCCCATTGAGTCCGCACTGCCTTGCTGCAAAAGCAGTCTACCCAATCCCACTCCTCTATACCTTATTCCCATGACCTGTCACATTATTTATTTTCAAACAGCAATCTAATTCCCTTTTGAATACCTCAATCAAACCTGCTTCCATCACCCTTTTAGGAAGTTCATCCCAGATTCCAATCACCCTCTGGATAAAAAAGCTATTCGTCACCTCACTTTTACTCCTTTCTCTGTAATTTTGTACCTGTGCCCTGTTGTTCTTGATGTTCTCTTGAGAGGGAACAGTTTCTCACTATTTACCCCATCCAAACCTCTCAAGACTTTGAATAGAATCCCTACAATGCAAAAGGAGGCCATTCGGCCATCAAACCTACACCAATAACAATCCCACCCAGGCCCTATCACCATGACCGCATGTACTTACCCCCTTAATCTTCATGACACAAAGGGACAATTGAATACGGCCAATCAAACTAATCTGCACATCTTTGGACTAGGTGAGGTGACCGGAGCACCCGGACGAAACCCATGCAGACATGGGGAGAACACGTAAACTCCACAGTCAACTGAGGCTGGAATTGCACCCAGGTCCCTGGGGCTGTGAAGCAGCAGTGCTAACCACTGTGCCATCCTCTATTAATATCACTATCAAATCTCCTCAACCTTCTTTTCTTGAAGGAAAGAAGTTCCAACCTCTCAAATCTCTCCCTCATAGCCACAGTTGTTTATCCCTGGGATCATTCTTACAAATGTCCTCTTTATTCTCTCCAATGCCTTCACGTCCGTCCTCAAATATGACACTCAGAACCAGACACAGTACTCCAGCTGAGGCCTAACCAACATCTTATATAAGTTCAACATGATCTTTTTACTCTACTACTCAAAATGAGCACTCCGCTCCTTATTAAAGCTTTATCCTCAGGCATAGTTATACAATTGCCAGGATGCTGATGCCACTCAGATTTAAATGAAGCCCAGACCAACAGAACAGTTTCCTCTTTTCCTAATCCTGGTGTCAGTGATCCATAATCCTTTTTCCTCACATCATTCTTTAAGCCATGAATTTAATTCTCCAATCTGCTTGACATGCAGAGTACGTGGCTCAGATACAAATTCAGAAACAATTATCTTTGACGTTCTTCAGTATGTGGACCCTAACTCCTCAAACTCCCTCAATGGAACATCATTTCTAATTCTAGCTATCACTGGCTGCTAAATGGACCATGAAAATTTTACTCCCCCTCTCCAGGAGGGGATGTCTCAGCTCTAGCACTGAGCAGGTAACAAAACCTTTGCAAACTTATTTATTTGATTAGTTAATTAGTTACTAATTTAGTAAAGCAATAGCAAGTTTGTATCCTAGCTTCGAGACAACATTTACAACTATTGGAGATTAAAGAATTTCCACTGGTACCAAATTCCTGACTTCAACACTCCGTTTACAAAGTACACAGCTCCAAATCATTCTGTGCTCCACTTGGGCAGCAAGGTAGCACATGGTTAGCAATGCTGCTTCACAGCTCCCTCACCTGGGTTCGATTCCCAGCTTGGATCACTGTCTGTGTGGAGTTTGCACATTCTCCTCGTATCTGCGTGAGCTTCTTCCAAGTGCTCTGGTTTCCTCCCACAGTCCAAAGATGTGCAAGTTAGGTTGATTGGCTGTGCTAAAATTGCCCTTAGCATCCTGAGATGCATAGGTTAGAGGAATTAGTGGGTAAATATGTAAGGATATGGGGTAGGCCCTGGGTGGGATTGTGGTTGGTGCAGACTCAATGGGCTGAATAGCCTCTTTCTGTGCTGTAGTGTTTCTATGATGTTGTGTGGATAATGAAGGCAAGAAGACATTGGAGGAAGTCAGTGTCGTTGGCTGGGCCAACAGCTTCAGAAGTTGCAAAAGACAAGGAGGGATAGTACACTATAGATATCAATCTTTATGAATTTGATTAGAGCCATTTAAAAGCCATGGTGGAGAGCTAAACCTGTTGTAAATGTAGAAATGTGGAGCTGTAAGAATGAAGGGCATAGGTTAGAAAAACAACAATCAAGCACTTTGAACGAAAAGAGAGATTGGAAATAGGGAAGTCAGAGGAATCAGTTATGATTGGGGGGGTGGGTAGTAAAAACCAGTTTGGAAAGGGAACAACGTTAGGTTGCGCGAAAACGAAGAGTGAAATTGATTGTTAGCTACATACGAGCTCAGAGAGAGCATTAGGAGATGATGTAGGATCAGGGCTGGGACTGGAGATCTTGGAAGAAATTTGGCTTGGTGGATAACAGGCAAGGCGAAGGGGAATTGCAGCAGACGCAGCCAAACTATCATCTCAATCTGAGTGAAGACAAATATGAGCTCTAAACAGTAGCTGCTGGTGAGGATGGAGCATAAAGGGCAAAAAAGAGAACAGTTGATAATGAAGAAAATAATCACAGCTTATCCTTGCATTTCAGGAAGATCCTGGACTGGTTAGCAGTTCTAAATAAATAAGGCCCAATCGTGTTTGAAGTGTCCAGCCAGTTGGGCATTTGTTGAACCTGAGGGAGTGAAAAAGAAAGCATTATCAGGGAAACTGTTAGTATGGGAGAAAGCAAGAATCTTACCTGGATCAAGGACAAATATGCGAGAAAGTGATTGAGCAGATGTGATAGCTGCAAAAATATCACAGCGGATGGATAGCAAAACCTTCACAGTTGGGTGTTTGCAACTGCAGCTGAAAGTGACTTGGTACTTTTTTAAACTGACTTAAATACAAAAATATGGTTGGAAATGGTTAAGGGTATGTAAGTGGTGAGGAATACAAAGTTTTCAGTGACTTGTCTGTGGTCAACACAATGAGCACAAAGGCTACAGGAAATAGAAAAGTAAAGAACATGGATTTGAATATAGGTAAGGAAAGAGTTTATATAGAAAAGAGAAGATGGTCAATTGTGAGGAGAAAATCCAAAGTGAATTGAGGGTAAAGTTGTAAATCATTGAGAACACATGAAGAATAGACAATTAGCAAATTATTTTTCTACATTGAATGACTTTTTGATGTGGGTAGGAATTACTGCAAAAATTTAAAAATTCATAATCTATAGAAAAAGAAAATGTCAAAAATATAAACAAAGTTGGGACTATTTCTCAATTTATAGGAAACCCAAGATCAATGCCAAAAAAACCTAGAAATACCCAAACAGACAGCAGCGATCGCCTTCTTCCTAATTTAAAAAAAAGTGTATTCATAGACTTTTGCAATACTGAATGAGTCCATGCAGACCATCAAGTCTATGTTGGTTCACTGCAAGATCTACTAATCATTCGTCTCACTTTCCTCTACTCTATCCCTATAGGCCTGCAAATACTTCCTTATTAAGTAGAGATCCAATTCTCTTTTGAAGACTAGAATTGAATCCCCTTCCATCAACTTTCAGGCATTGTATTTCCATATCATTTTAACTCTCACCTTCCCTATTGTTTTGCCAATTATCTTAAATCTACATCAACCTGTCACTGGCAACAGTTTTCGTTATCTTCTCTATCAAACCTCCTCATTTTTTTGAACACTTCTATAACAATTCAGTTATGGTTCAGTTAATAGTACTCAGAAGATTGTGAGTTTAAGTCCCAGTCCAGGATTTAAGCACAACAATTTATGGTGACATTCCAGAGTGTTGCAGTCTTTAGGATGAGACATAAAAACTAAGGCCATACCTGATCTCTCAGGAGGACTGAAAAGATCCCATCTCACTATTTTTAAGATGAGGAGGGTGTTATTGCCAGTGTCCTGGATAATATTAATCTCCAAAACAGATTATCTGGTCACTACCACATTGCTGTATGTGGGGGTGGAATGCACAAATCTCACTGCCTCTTCTACAATACAACATAAGTACTTCATGGGCTGTAAAATACCTTGGGACGTCTGGTCTTTGTGAGAGAAGCTATGTAAATGCAAGTCATTTTTTTCCTTTTATTCAATTGCTTCTTAACCTTTACTATTGTGAAGAAATAACATGACAAACTTCACCAGTTTTCCACATTACTAAATTTCCTCATCCCTGGTATGCTCTAGTAAATCTCGATCAAGGGGTTTATGTTCTTTCTGAAGCCAAGAATTGGACACAATAGTCTGGCTGAAACTGAACCAGTGTTCTTAAATGTGCTGTTGCTTCCCAAATCAGTGGCTCTATACATCTATGTATAAAGCCAATGTCCCTGCCGCATTTTTAAAGTAATAGATCTAACAACTTGTCTTGCCACCTTCAAATATTTCTGTACATAAAATCTGCAGGTCTCTGTTCCTACAAAATTGCACAATTTAATTATATCGCCTCTTATTTTCCTACTAAAATTCATTACTTCATACTTCCCTGCATTCTGCCTTGTGTCTACTCTTTCTAGTCTGTCTACATCCTCCTGAAGTCTGCTTCTTGCTCATTTTTTAAAATTCATTTCCAAGATTTGTCTCATCTATAAATACATTATGTCCCCATATACAATTCCAAATCATTAACACATAGCAAAAGAGCAGTGGTTCTAATACTGATCGCAGAATTTCTACAGTGCAGGAGGCAGCCATTCAGCCCATCAAGTCTGCACTGACCCTCCAAAAGAACATCCTACCCAAGCTCACAACTCCTGCCCTATCCCCATAATCCCATGCATTTACCATGGTTAACCTAAGTTACCACCTAATTTACACATCCTTGGACACTAAGGAGCAATTTAAAATGCCGATCTACCTGCACATCTGTCGACTGTGGGAGGAATCCAAAGCACCAGGAGGAAATCCAAGCAGATACAGAGTGAACGTGCAAACTCCATACAGTTCCCCAACACCAGAATTGAATCCAGGTCCCTGGTGCTTTGAAGCAACAGCACTAACCAGTGTGCCACCATGCCACTCACAAGTGCTGATCATTGGGGACATCATTGTTCAATCCAAAAAACAATGATTCATTACTACTACTTTTTGCTTTCTGTGTGACAGTTAACTTTGTATCTCCACTGCCAATGTCCCTTCAATTCCATGGACTTTGTTGCCCTTTATCACACTCTTAGGAGATCACAAGATGCTTCACAATCACTGAATTATTCCTAAAGTCTATTAACTATTACATGGCAAACAAATAAAACAATTTTATCCACAAGATTTCACAAATGTCAAATGAATTAATATATAATACGATTTTAATGGTGTTAACAAAGGAGGGAGGAGTGTGGATCAGACATCTAATTTTAATCATCCCATGGAAATTTTTGGAAATCTTCAGTTTAATGGGTCAGCCATAAATAGTAATTGTCTATACAGCCCCTCAATGAAGCCCCTGCACTGAAGTATCTGCTTATATTCAATCTTTAAAACCCAGAATGGGTTTCCATCCAAAACCTTCCAATTCAGAGACAACAGAGCCATGGTGATAGTTAACATATTAATTCTGTTTTAACACCTGTTAATAGACATGTAGACAACAAGAGTTTGCAGGAGGTAGGTGAAAAATACAGTTTTTATTCAGCCTGTCCTGGTTAACTATACACAGCAAAGTAGCTAGGAAGCCAGACTCCACCACGTTTTCTACATAAAAAAGCAAGAATTTAATAAGTGAACATGCAATTGATTTAATTATTCGATGATTTCAATAAATTAATAGTGCCAATAGATTGGAATTAATCTGTATTTAGTTACCTGTTCTGCCTTTACTAGCGTGAAACAGTAAGATATTCTATTTTATCTCATTTGGCACTTAAGAGTTCAACTTTGTCATTTATGCCCTGTTTATACTGTCAACCGCAAACCAAAGCATTTTCATTTTCCAGTACACACTAGTTTACAATTGACAGTATAAACTCTATACTCTGACTCCGCATTAAATTTTGAGACCTAGTATTGTTGGTGGTTGCACAATTTACTTCAGGTACAGCAAGAATTAAGCTAAATTCACCCACTCTACTCCTCCAAACAACAAACATGCCAGGATATATAAGCCGCTATGTAAAACATTTAGAGAAATTTCACGTGATAAAACACCATCAACAAGTATTGTGTGGGAGTTAAAAAAGAACTGTTTTGTTTCCCAAATAAAGATATAACTGAATAATCAGGTTTTATTTAGATAGAGTGACCAGTTATGATATTTCCCATTTGCAGAATATTTTCTGCTATTGTTATTTTCAACACTAATCTTACAGCTACACCATCTTGGGTACTACCAAGGTTGTTTAAAAAAGATTCAGAAATGTTAACATTGCTATTGCATCAATATAAACCATATCCAAAACCAACTGAATAGACGTGGAACTAAAATACTATTCTGTTTTAATCTGAAACTGTAAATATATACTTAAGTCAAAATATTAATACACCATCTATACTCTTCCATAGAGAAAAAAAACCTATCTCTCCAAATATATGGTTTAGAAAGAGATTTGTTTATAGTAGGAAACATATTCTTTCAATGTGGCTGTATACATCTTTCAATTGTCTGGCTTTTAGTTTACTTCAGCCAAAGAAAAATATATTCTGCATCAAAAGCAGGTTTTTTTTTTCAACTGACAAACTGGTATTTGGGTAGAGCTATCAGTGCATTTGGTAAGGCTGACCTAACAGTAATTGCCTTTACTCACATGCCCTTGCCAAATAAACAACATCTACAACGAAGCAAATTCGATCCAATGCCTGTTTGACCAATCTGAATATCCTGCCGCAAAGGGTGAACAAAATATAAAATTGTCATCACTTTAAGTGAATGAAAATAAAATATCCAAATATCCAACTTCCGGCCCATTTCTGATACATTTATTCTTTTGAAAAAATGTCTCCGGACTTTTTTCACATCAGTGTCAATTTTATATGTCTCTACAACCGTGCTCTTGCAAACACTGTAATGAGTGTCATCACTTCTCTGATTTCTCTAAGCAGCACTGCAAAATGATGCAATAATACTGCATGGGAAATATTAGAATTCAACCACTGTTTTCACATGTATACTGTGAACAGTCTTACAATGGAGAATAAGTCATACTGCATAATACACATACTCAAAAGCTCAAAATGCACATATAGTATGAGGAATTTTTTTTTCTATTTAAACCTTTTTTCCTCTATGTATCTCTCCTCTATGTATTTTTCCTCTATGTAACCATTTCTGGCCAAGATGATGGCCAAATGAATTTCTCCCATGCCACTCAAGCCAACTAGAGAGAGAACTGTAGGACCAGACCAAGTGACTGATCCTTCAATTTTCTGTTCCTGACCAGTACTTCCTTTATTTCTGTCCCTTCAAGGATGCTACTTTTCTCTCTCTACCTTTCTCCATCACCTACCAAATGAAAGCTAATTTTCAGAAGATTAGACAGGGTTCTGATGATCGGTTTATATACCAAAATATTAACCCATATTTTTCCCTACATGTTTCTATAAATAGTTTCAGTTTTTCAGTATTGTGTTTTTTCCCCTTAAGATCATCAATGCTAATTAATTTATTAAGGAAGTTAATGACTGCCCTTAGCATTTTTCTAAAAATTACAACTTTCTTGGGCCTATTAAACATATATGTGAAATAAGGCTTTGCCGCCTGCATACTCCCTCCAGTATAATTGTTTAAATTCCATATTGTTTCCTTTGACTGTGCAGAACCACTTTTTTTAAAAAACGGTTTTAATCTGTGATATTGCGTGAAGATTTGCAAGGCTTTCCGGGATTGTGTCAGTTGTCATTTAAACATGGAAAGGGCACGATTACTCTTATTTTTTTCTTCTCATTTGAGAGCCTTAACTCCACGGGCGCCCAGTGATTACAAAACAGTAAACATCGGGCTGTATTCTTGCAGACAGCACCGGGCCTACAAAAGGCCCACAAATGAGATGCTGCAATGATTTACTCTGTCAGCAGAGGCAGAGGAATCCTTGAATTCTCGCATCACGGACCGCGGGGGGTGGGCAGATATAGCTGACAAGAGTCCAAAAAAAACACTTTACAAACAACCTGAGAAAAAAATGCTTCAGTCAAACGGTAAAACTTGCAAATTGCGTTCTCTCTCTGTATTCATATCAGATCTCAGTGGATTGCAACCTCCCCAGCGGGCAATGAAGAAAGGGTTTGGATGGAAAATACTCCTGCTATACAAGTCTGAGACGTGCTGCTGCTTCGTCATGGTCATGGACACTTGGTGATTACCAAAAGGGCTGCAGGCAGTTGGAACTGCAGTGGTTACTTCTCACAAACAACAATCCCCTCCCCCCACCCAACCCAAAACACAACCTCTACCCCCTCCTCAACCCAAACCCCCAGCCCAAAGCCAATACTTACCCTCAGAGTGCAAATCCAAAACACTTCTCCCCCCTCAACCCAAATTCCAGCTCTCATCCAAACCCAACTCTACCCCAAACACTCAGCCCAAAGCCAACACCTTATCCTCCCAGCCCAAACCCAAAACACAACCCTTACACCTACTTCCTAAACCCAAACCTAAAACCCTACACCTACCCCCCAACCCAAATCCCCACCCCAAATCTCCAGTCCAAAACCAACACCTACCCCCTGCCCAAACCAACGACCCTCAACCCAAATTCCAACCTCCACCAAAATCCAACCCTTATCTCAACACCTCCAGCCCAAAGTCAACAACTAACTTCATTCCCCATCTCAACCCAAACCCAATTCCCTTCAATGCAAACAAAACCCCCCATCCCAAACTCAAAATACATCTCCTACTCCAAGCCTAACCCCTACCCCCTCGACACAGACCCAGCCCGCTGAACCCAAATCCAAACCCCAATCTCCCCCCTCAACCAAAACCCAATCTCTTCAACCCAAAACACATTTCCCTATCCAACCATAACGCCACCCCTCCCCCGCCCAACCCCCACTATCCAACCACACAGAGCACAAACCATCCGGTTGCCAGCCCTGAGCACAAACCAGACCGATCCACTGGGCAGACCAACCCAAATCTAATCCATTTCTCAGCGATTAAAAACACATTCCCTGAGAAGCACAAACCGGGCAGAAAATGTCCACGCGTTTGACAATAACTTTTATTAATCACATCGATTTATTTATATATATTTTTTTCCCCTTCCTACACAATCCGGATCGAGTGTGAGCCCCTGAAACTCGGCGGAGAAGCCGGCTCAGCGGCTGCCTCGGGCTCAGCGGCTGCCTCGGCCTCAGGGAGAGACACTGGCCCGGCTGCCCGTGTGTCAGACCCTGGGCCAAGGGGAGGTTAATCCTGGGAGACTCGAGCCGCCCGGGACCCGGGGCCTCCTCACTGACTGACAGACAGACAGACAGCCCCCAAGCCGGAGCTCCGCTCTGAACCCACTCTCACCGCCCTCCACCCCTGAACAAAATAACACAAACAGCGGCCGCCCTCAGCCTGCCTACCGGCGCTTCTCACCGCTTTTCAGGCCTCTCCTCCCGCTCCCGCTCCCGTTCCCGTTCCGGCTCCGCTCTCTCTCTCTCTCTCTCTCCCCCTTTTACTCCTCGTCTCTCCACTCGGCCGCACAGCCCCACTCTCCGATTCCCATCTCCGGCACCGACAGCCCTGTGCGCGCCGCCGCTGCGCGTGCTCACTCCCCTCGCGTGCCCGCCAACGCGCGTGCTCACTCTCCCCGCTTGCGCGCCACCAGCGCGCGTGCTCACTCTCCCCGCTTGCGCGCCGCCAACGCGCGTGCTCACTCTCCCCGCTTGCGCGCCGCCAACGCGCGTGCTCACTCTCCCCGCTTGCGCGCCGCCAACGCGCGTGCTCACTAAGACGCCGCGGAGAGGCGAAGATTGTTGCGCTGTGGGGCAGGGGAGGGGGAGTGAATGCTTGACATAAAGCTCCCATCCAGCAAAGCAGTCTTTGTGGTTAGCACTGCTATCACAAAGCATCAGACACACGGGTTCGATTCCTGGATTGGGTCACTGTCTGTGCAGAGCCTGCGCATTCTTCCTGTATCTGCATGGGTTTCCTCTGTTTTCTCCCGCAATCCGAAACACATGCTGGTTAGGTTGCATTGGCCATGCTCATTTCTCCTTCAGTGTGGCCCAAACACTGTGTGGCAACTCGGGGATTTTCACAGTAACTCCATTATGGTATTAATGTAAGCCTACTTGTAACACAAAGAAATAAACTTAAACTCCTATGGAATCAAGACCCCAGTGGCAGAAGCTCCAGCCACTGAGAGCTGCCAACTAACCAGAGGCCAGGCTGCTCCTGCACTCATCTGCACCACAGATTCCATGATTGTAGTGTGACTCAGAATACGGGTCAGTAATGCTCCCAGTTTTGCCATGATGTGGTGTTGCTGGTGTTGGACTGGGGTGCGTGTAATAAGAAGTCTGTCAACACCATGTTAGAGAACATGTTTAAGCACTGTTTCTTTTGGTTTAATTTGATTTGATTTACTATTGTCACGTATTAACATACAGTGAAAAGCATTGTTTCTTGCACGCGATACAGACAAAACATGACGTTCCTCGAGAAAGGAATGAGTGAATGCAATATCTTGTGTTACAGTCATAACTAGGGTGTAGAGAAAGATTAAATTAATGCAAGGTAAATCCGTTCAAAAGTCTGATAGTAGCAGGGAAGAAACTGTTCTTGAGTCGGTTGCTATGTGACCTCAGACTTTTGTATCTTTTTTCCAACAGAAGAAGGTGGAAGAGAGAATGTCCGGGGTGCGTAGGGTCCTCAGTTATGCTGGCTGCTTTGCTGAGGCAGCAAGAAGTGTAGACAGGGTCAATGGTTGATAGAAGGAGCCAGTAGATGTGGTGGATGAGAGGTTGGTTTGCGTGATGGATTGGGCTACATTCATGATCTTTTCTAGTTCCTTCATTAAGTGTCTCGGTTTTCCGCTAAGGTTATAGGGCGGTACCATGGCATAGTGGTTAGCACTGCTGCCTAACAGCACTTGGGATTCTGATTTGATTCCCAGCTTGAGTCACTGTCTGTGCGGAATCAGCATATTCTCCCTGTGTCTGCATGGGTTTCCTCCGAGTGCTCCAATTTCTTCCCACAGTCCAATAGACATGCTGATTAGGTACATTAGCCATGCTAAATTCTCCCTCAGTGCACCTGAACAGGCACTAGAGTGTGGTGTTTAGGGAATTTTCACAGCAACATAATTGCAGTGTTAATGTAAGCCTACTTGAGACACTAATAAGTCAATTTAAATAAAATCAGTAGTGCACAATTGGGGCTAAGCAACTGGGTGGGATTTTGTTTCAGTTGCAGGTGGAAAAGTGTGTTCCCCCTGCAAAGTTGCATCCCTTTGTCTCACATCTTTTTCGCTGATCTCTGCTTTGACAGTGTGGTACCTCTCCTGCTGGGTTATATTTCTCTAAGTGTCCAAACCCTGACAAGCTTCACTTGCTGACTCACTCACCCTGGCACTAACAAGTGGATTTCAGTTCAACAGCACTGAAATTCTGTTTAGAGCTATAACTTAGAAATTCATTGGTACTGTCTATGTTGTTCAGGTACGATCAGGTGCCCACTCATCTAAAATAGTAAGTAATAATGGACCTGCATATTTAAAGAACGCCCCCTCACCAGACTGAAATACAGTCATTTCAGACCTATGCCTGAAATAGGCATCAGTACCTTTTCATATGTAAATAGCAAACCCACTATAATTGCCCACTTTTTCATACTTACTGGGCAGAGATAATTGCAATCATTTTAATTGAATCATAAATATGTTTTCCAAACGTCTTTACAAATTTGATAAACCTAACACAAGAAGAAAAATATTGGATATAATTTTTTAAACTTACTCAGGAATGAAATTATTTCATAATCTTGATAGTCCAAAAAAAAACATGCAATGATATAGTATGTTTAATATATGAAAATGTCCCAAGTCTCTTCACAGGAACTTAAGCAAAGGAAAATTATGAAACCAAATCAAAGTTGGAGATATTAGGACTTGTCAATAAAGGAAGTGGGTTTTAATGTGAGAGAAGCAGAGAGGTTCAGGGAGGGAATTTAGAGCTCAGGGCTTGGATGACAAAGTACAGATATTGACAGTTAAACAAAGGAAATGGATTGCACAAGAGGCCAGGGTTGGAGGAGTGTGCTAAGTTCTTGGAGAGTTACATAACTGGAGGAGACTATAGATTTGAAAATGTAGATCTGAGTTCTAATATTGATAAATTGGTGGACCAGGAACCAATGTAACTCAGTAAACACAGAACAGGTTGGTGCAGCACAGGTTAAAGACAACAAAGTTCAAACCAAGTTCAAGTTCGTGGAGGGGTGAAAAATTATATCTCAATCAGGAGATTGCAATAGTCCATCTGGAGGTATCAAAAGCATGGATGAGGATTTCAACTAAGCAAAACCAAGAAATGGAAAATGTTATGAAGTTCTAAGTAGACAGTCTTATCATGAAAAGGATATGTGGTTGGAAATTCAGTTCAGCATCAAATAGGATACTGTGGTTGGAACAGTTTTGTTCAGCTTGAGACAGTGGCTAGTTATGGGGATGAAATTGGTGGCAAGGGATCCAAATTTGTGGTGGGGATTGGAGACAAATAACTGTACAAAACTCTGTGCGGCCACACTTGGAGTATTGTGTACAGTTCTGGTCGCCACATTACAAGAAAGATGTGGAAGCATTGGAGAGGGTGCAGAGGAGGTTTACCAGGATGTTGCCTGGTATGGAGGGAAGGTCTTATGAGGAGAGGCTGAGGGATTTGAGGTTGTTTTCATTAGAAAGAAGACGGCTAAGAGGAGACCTTACTGAGGCATATAAGATGATCAGAGGATTAGATGGGGTGGACAGTGATAGCCTTTTTCCTCGGATGGAGAAAGCTAGCACGAGGGGACATAGCTTTAAATTAAGGGGTGGTAATTATAGGACGGATGTCAGAGGTAGGTTCTTTACCCAGATGGTGGCAAGGGTATGGAATGCCCAGCCTGCTGCAATTGTAGATGCACCAAGTTTGGGGGCGTTTAAGTGGTCAGTGGATAGGTTTATGGATGAAAAGGGAATGATTTAGGTTGGAGGGTCATTGCTTTTTCTTAATTGGTCGGCGCAACATCGAAGGCCGAAGGACCTGTTCTGCGCTGTAATGTTCTATGTTCTATGTATCTGGGGGACACTGTGGCTCATCCAAGACTATAAATTGGCAAGAAGTCTGACAACAGTGATTCAATGAAAGGAACTCAATGGTTGATGGTGATGTTTCAACAATGTATATGTGAAATCTGATATCATGAGTGAGAATTTATGGCCTCCCTGCAATGTGCTTCTTGGCGGCAGGAGGCTGTGGGTCGTTGGCCAGTGGCAGCATCTTCTGGTCCTGCCATGATCAATAGGATTTCCCTTTGATTCCACCCCACTTCTCCAGGAAATTCACAGATGATTGTGCCATCAGCAGGCAGGACCAAAGATCCCACCGCATTGAAGAGCTGGAAGATTTTGTCCCATGTCTTCAGATGATGTCACTGATGGCCAGCATGTAGATAAGAAATAGGTGCTGCCCCAGCATAGCACCTTGGTAATTGGAGAAGCAACATTACAGGATTGGAAAGAGAAACCAACGCATGAAAGTTTATCTAGATATAGGTAAGAGGCCAGCGTTTGCCAAAGGCAGTCTGACTCAGCTGACAATGGAGGCAAGGAATTAGAGGAGACTGGCGTAATCACTGTGTCAAAGTCTTCAAAGAGATCAAGAAAATAAGAAGCAGTGGTACATAACTGTGTCAGTCACAATGGAAGACATTGGAGATTTTCTTTAGGCTGTTTCAGCACAATGGCAGGGTATCTGTGGCCAGGTGGTCCAATACAGAATTGGACAATCTGAATTAAACAACAGCCAACAGATCCACAACCAGGCCTGGTGGGAATTCAGACAGAGTAGGTTTAAAATTCATACACAGAATAGAGGTGAACAATGGCAAGACTGGATTTATCCTGATGGCTGGAACCAGAGGTGCGCAGCTCTGGCCAAATAAGAACAGTATTTGTGTACTCCCCCATTTTGACCAAACTCTCTGGCATCCCACGTTCACACTGTTACGTATATGGAAAGGGATTACGAGCACATCTTGCACCTGAAGACTGACACCCAGGGGACCCTGGCATTCCCCATATGTGGAATCAATAATCTGATTGGGTGCTGCTTGGTGACCTTATTGGCTAAAAGCCAGAGAATCTTTCAGAAAGGTGCCAGGAGGTGAAAAAGAATAGTCACCTGGAGACCACCCCAAAAGAAGCCACAATTTGATCCCAGCAAAGACTCAACTCGATTTGGCCCTCAGCAAAGATTATGCGGAGACCCAGCGATGGTAGAAGAGAGCATGCAAGACCAACATTTGGGAAGAAGACACTGAGTTTGAAGATGAGCTCAGCAAATTGGATCAAGCACGGCCAAGTTCATTGAAACGGATAATTTCAAAAATCTTAAACAAATGGCAGAAAGTTTAAAGTTATTCTGGGAATTGAGTTATATTTAAGTAAGTTTATATGATAAGGATTTGTTGATAAAATTTGGGTTGATTCACAAACTGAGTTTTGTTTTTTGTCCATCTCCTGGGCACCTTGGTAAAGTGACCTTTTACAGACAGCAGAGATATCTAACCATGGGGTTTGAGTAAAAATGGGCAGCAATTTGAGAGGTACCCCTGCATTCAAGAACTTTGAAGAAGAAAGGGAGGTTGGAATTGGGTGTTAGTATGTAATGATAAGGGAATCAAAGCTGAGGTTTTTTTTAGGTAAGCAACGTAATCTTACAAGGAAACAATTTTATACTGCAGGACGTAATATATAGCATTTAAAAGAAGTTTCTAATATACAGCTCTTGTATTTGTATTTTAATTTCTGAGATGAGCGGAGAGATGATGGATCAGTTATGACATTGCTCATCTAGATAAACACACTAATCAGTCAAAGTGTACTGCTGGGGGATGCAATATTTACTTGTGTTTGTGGAGTTGGCATCTGCATTAACAGGTCAAAAGTAATACAGGCCAGCTGCAGAGTCATACTTTGTCCCAAAAATATGCCTTCACCCAGTGTGGGGAGGACATTTCCATAGCATAATATTTTTATATTCTACAGCAATCTTCCTTCTGGCCACTTAAAGCAAAACTAGTAACTTAATGTTAACTAGTATTGAATTATGGGCTGCTTTGTTTCATGAACTCCTATCAGCAGATTCTGAGCTAGACTGCTTGAAACGCATTCACTTATGATCCTAGCAATGACGACTGATTTGAATCCCATTAGCCTATGTTAGATTTAAAGCCCAGGTCCTTGAGTCTTCTACCTTGTTGAATTCACCATCTTTTTAATTACTTTTATTTCGGTCATATACTTGTTTAGAGACTTGAACATTTATTTGTTGAATGGTTTTATCAAAATTTAAACATAAAGAATTGTGCAGAATGGAACTGAAAACAAAGCAAGAACACAACTCTTCAGCAGAACGTTGAACAACTTAGTGAAATGCCTGATTTGATTTGATCTTTTGAGATTCTATCCATACATGAATTTATTTGGAATTAACTGTAATCATCCTGGATAAAAACCTGCAGAAATGATCCATCATATCAACAATTCTTGCATTTATGTAAGACTGCAACTCTAAGAAACATTCATTGGATTATTTTGAACTCTAGTGATTGATATTGTATAGGGATACACCAGCTAATTTGCATATTGGAACATCCCCAGTAAAGGCAATGAGATACAGACGTGCTTTCATTGGATTTGATTGAAGGAGAAATGTTAAAACCTACTCTTCTTCAAATAATGACATACGTTCTTTAAGATCCAGCAGAACCATTATTCTGCTTAAACATCTCTGTGGGCAAGATTTCTAGATAGTACTTTCTCAGTGTTGTTCTAAAGCTTCAGCATAACTTAAGTTCTGGGTTAGGGTTAAGTCTACTGTTTTAAGTGAACCACAATGTCACTTGATGTAAATAAAATTGCAGTTGTTTATAGCATGAAGAAAGCAATTTTACTTGACGTTTCTGTGTCGGCCATTTACTAGAGGAATCTGAAACTAATCCCATTGTCTTGCTGACTCCCTTTGCTCCGAAAGCATATCCATAAAAGTAGCAGTGGTCTCCTCAGCCTCAATCATTCCCAATGGTTGCATAGTGGCATGGTGACACAATGGTTGGCACTACTGCCTCACAGCAACGGGGACTCAGGTTCAATTTTGGCCTTGGCTTACTGTCTGTGTAGAGTTTGCACATTCTCCCTGTATCTACATGGGTTTCCTCAGGGTGCTCTGGTTTCTCCCACACTCCAATAATGTTTGGGTTTGTTTAATTGACCATGCGAAATTGTCCCTTATGTTGGGAGATTAGAGCATAAATATGCACAGTGGTAAGCACGACTGCTTCACGGCGCCTGAGTTTGATTTCCCAGATTGGGTTACTTTCTATGTGGAGTTTGTACGTTCTACCTGTGTCTGTGTGGGTTTTTTCCGGGTGCTTTGATTTCCTCCCACATTCTAAAAAAATTGCTGGTTAGGTGCATTGACCTGAACAGGCACTGGACTGTGGCGACCAGGGGAAATTCACAATAACTTCATTGCAGTATTAATGTAAGCCTGACTAATAAACTTTTCTTCATTTTATACTTATATGTGACGTTATGGGGATAGGGCTGAGTGGGATTGTTGTTAGTGCATGGGTCGAATGGCCTCTTTCTGCACTGTAAGAATTCTTTGATTCTACGGCAAAACAATCCAACACTCCAACAAATCAATGTGCAAAAATTCCCAATCTGTATCCTTGCGACCATTTTAAATTGGTGAACTCTTGTAATGATTTCGCTAGCCAGCAAGTAACTTTAATTTCTCTGCCAAAATTCATCCAAATTTTGAAAACCTATATTAAATCACCTCCTATTTCTTTTCTTCTCCAATGGAAATCGACTAACAATGTAACTGCCTCTTTGTATGGTTTTCCATTCTTTGTTTCCACCATTTTGATGAATCTATAAAAATACAGTGAGAATCTGAGTCTTCAGTACAGCTCCATGGGGGCACCACTAGTCATATCTTGCCAATTAGAGTACCTATCCATTATCCTTAATCTCTTACACATATCTCCTAACCAATTCCTTCCCAATATGCTTGCTTATCACAAAGTGACATACTAAGCCATTTGAATTCAATCCAAAAAGATTGATTAAATTCTAAAGTATTATACTGAAAATACATATTACACATTCCTATTAACATTGCTATTGTTATAAACAGCATCACTCAGCATGAGAAAAGCCGTAGGAGATTTGCCAGTTTATATTAAACTTCAGAACTCCTAATGGACTGCAGTTCACATTTAACCTGCCACTTGAAGGTAAGTGATCACATATGGGAACAATTAATGAGTCTATAAAGGCTCAAAATAGATTTACTTTATTTAGTAGCATCTGCAAAAGGCTCTGTAGAGGTATCGGAGGTATGGGGGAATCAATTTCTGCAAGACAAAGGTAAAGATAAATTGAATAAAAGAGTCTGCAAAAAAAGTAAATTGAGTGGTTCCAACACTTGAAACCTCTGTTTGGTGCTGAAGTGAATGGTTTACTGATTGAAATGGATACAAAGAGACTTGCCCTGCTTAGCACTTCTAGGAAAACACCTCAGGCGATTACATCATTGAACGCTTAGTGTAAAACATGCTCAGGTTCAATGCTGTGTACATTATCTGCAAGCCATCAGAACAGACATGGGAGAACACAATACACTAAGAAGAGATCTGTCAAGATAAGACATGCATCATATCAGGTACATGACCAAAAATTGCTTGCCACATTTACTGATTATTTTTGATAAACCCTCATATCATTCTAATGTTTTTTCCTTTTTTGTTTGTAAGTTTGGATAATTAGATCACAAGTTACCCAAAACAAGGCAATGACACACCTTGCATCCCTTTCCCTGATTTTAGGAAACTTGAGTAGAGTGACAAAAATGCCAGAAGATGACAATAGAACCCTGTGTGGCAGAATGCACTGAGTGAGGAACAGGGGAACAGGTTGGCTGCTTGATCACCAGGCTGACATCAATAATTCTCTATATTTCTTGAAATGCAACAGTGCAAGAAAATAGGGCAGCTGTGTCAATCTCCTGTTGTCTTTTAATAGGAAAGGGGATGAAAGGATTGGCCATGCTGAACGATAATCAGTATATTGTCTTCGTGTGTGTAATTAATAGAAACATTTATCATTTTAAGTACTTAAGATGTCACCATCATCATCAAGTGTCCTAAAGGTAAGAAAATAATGAACACTTAAAAGTGATTTTTAGCAAAATACTTTTCATCATGGCCTATTTAAGATCACACAAAAATTAGATTTCAAATCAAAATTTAGAGCCTTTGCTGTTGAAAAATATGTTGCAAGAAATCAGATTACATGTTTATTAGCGTTCTATAAAGGTGTAATTTCCTTAATTGTACTGAGAATACTTGCACAACTTGTACAGAATTTGATGTTCAGATCTGCTTTATGATTATAAAAAGCATTTCAAGAGGTCAATTTAAGGAGGAATTATCGGCCATTCTAACATGAATAGAGGTCAATAAATATGTCTTTCAGAATTTAAAGCAATAATTCTATTTGAAGGTTTAAGTGACTGAGAAGTTTAGGTTCATTATTTATAAAACAGGTTAGATCAATGTTTTACTTTGCAGGAGGTATTTCTGTTGTTGCATTTGCATATTTTTCCAAAATTGCATGGAAAAGTCTAACAGATGTGATGTAAAGGTATCCATACCGATAAAAGATGCTCAAAAAGTCAAAAAAATTCTCCTCTGAATACTTATGCGTTAGAAGATTACTTTAAATTAGACACGACTTGAACTTTCTTTCTGCTTTAATTTTATTTTAGTATGGGAAATAAATGTTTATGGATTATCTGTGCACTAATGATTCTCTGTGCAGTCATTTTTCTAATAAATTTCTTAACATTATAATCTTGAATTTAAGAATTAATTGCTTTTCAGTGTCAAAAATACAGAAAGTTATAATACTATTTATGGAGGAGTTAGAAAAAACTTGTAACTTTTTTGAGAAGAGGATTGAGTGGAACAAAATATTTTCTTTAGCTTTTAAAAAATCGTAAATCACTGGTGTGAAATTGAATACACGTAGGGCAGACATAGAACTAGTCAAGCAGTGTGTTGCTAAGTGTCAAATTGTGTGAAGTTGTTATGCTCTATAAGCTTGTTGATTTGACTTTTATTGTGCCAATAGTTCAAAATCTTCCACTTATAAGCTGACTGATGCCAGATCTGACCTGGAATTCAATACTCATATTATGATCCCTTCACCACCCACCGCCCCGCCTCCCCCCTCAAACCCACCCACCATCCCCCCCCACCCCCGCCTCATTCAGCCTGTGTAATTTTGCACAAGTTTCTCACAATCAGCCTTTAAAAATTGCCTTTTCATGCTAATTTCTGTGAACCTATTTTAGGATCAAAGCACAGTTCAGAGTCACAGTACAAGTGAGCACGTATTCAGTTGCTCTGAGCTTTTGCATTTTGTTTATGCATGTGTACATGCATTCATTTTATGAAGGACGAAGGAAAGTATAGCCATTAGTCTTTTTGTTTCCCAGTTATGTTGCACAGTTCCATAATCTGAACTAATGTGTTGTTTCCAATGCTTACCATCGATTCAGAACTTAAAGAAGATACCAGTTGCTTATTATTGAAATACAACGAATGTGCTGCAAAGTATCATGTAACAACATTAACCATTATTATATTTATATTGCACTTTTCATATAATAAAACGTCCCAAGGCCCTTAAGAAACTGCTTAGGAAAGTAAAAAAATATATCCCTGATACTGAAAAATATTTATTGTCTACCATTTCTCAAGACCTACTTATTTTTGCTCTTCCCTCACCAAAATTTTGTTCTTAGCCATTTACATTATACAACACGAGATATATTTTTTTACTTTGCCTCAATGAAGTTACAGTATTTGCTTAAGGTGTTATTTATTAACTGGTGTTTTCTCTCTCTCTCTCTCAAAATTTAATTCCTCCAGTTATTTACATAATTAGAAAAACATTGGAGGTAATTATCCTGAGATGAGTGCCTTGGAACATTCATTTACTGGGCATTGGAAATAGCAGATAAATCCATCGTAATGTGTATAAGAAATATGAGCAAAAGGAGGCCACTTGGCCTCTGGAACCTGCTAGACTATACAATAAGATCAAAGCTGATCTAATTATGGCTTTAATACTACTTTCCTGCCAGGCCCCATAACCCTAAACCACCCCCCCCCCCCCCCCTCCCACTCGCCCGTGGATCAAAAGCTTGTCTAACTCAGCCATGGAGAGAAACAATGAACCAACTTCCAATATTGTCTGGAATAGAACACCTCAATGTTGCCATGGAATTTCTGAGATTACCCCAGAGATATTAGATTGTACCCCCCTGCACAACAGGTGCAGCCAGGCCAGTCATTCCAATAAACTGGGAGAGGGTATTTGGTATACCTATCTCATCTTCAGTTCCTTTGTTAATTACTTTGTATTCATTTAGAAGCTTCAAGCTTCTAGGTCTTGAACCCAAGCCCTTTCCAATTAGAAAATGCCAGGCAGTGGGTCTGTAGACAAGCCCATTTTTATTTACAATGACACACAGACTTAGAATTGGTTGGGGGCCTTTCAGCTTGCTAATTCTGGAATGTTTCAACTACAGAACTAATTGCTACTGCTGCAACTCCCTCAACAAGGTTAACCTTTGCCAGTACTAGTCCTTACAAGACTTGCATGCCTGTACCAGAAGTATGGTCCCTCAAATTTAGATATATTGATGTCTTAAACTAGTGACATGGGGGTTTCAGGAGCAGGAGATTTGGCCCATTGTTCTTACTGAAGCTGACATTAACATGAAAACGTATCACAAGCTTTTTTTACTGATTATCAAATCTACAATGCCCCACACTTGAAAATATATTAATCCACTATGATCCAGGCCTCTCTGACTAAACTCTCTCCTCCAGCCATGGCACAAACATTAGTCCCCAAACATGCTGTTTACCTTAGAATTTGTCATCAGTGCTTTATAATGTAATGAATGGGAAAAAAAGAAATCTTGTTTTACTGTTACTGTTTACTGTTCTCATTTCAGTATTTGTGCATTTACTGTTATGGAGAAATCTAAGTGTTAAGTAAACTAAAAATTACAACTCCCATGATCCATCTCTTTCTATCGTTGCCAATATTGTGTTTTTCTTCAGATGTATGCCTTTTTCATATTTCCAATGTCAAAAGTATTAATTGTATTGTGTGTCCTAACAAGCAAGGAGGAAAAATGGTGTCTAAAATTAGATTGAATTGGGAAAAACAAATTGGATATGACAGACCCAGCTAAGGTTGGTGGCTAGAGTTGGAACTTGACTGCAAACATTTTGAAACAATCACAATGATGAATTAAAGTATAGATTTTCTTAATTATTTTCAAAGCTTTTCTTGTAACACAGGAGGAATGGTTCACCTCAACATTAAGCTCAATAATGTGCAAGGAAACTGAATTAACATTAGCAGATGGAGTCGTTAACCTAGAATGCTTTAGGGATCTTGTCTCATGTGGGTGGTATTTTTACATCACATTTTCCAATGGGGTTCAGCTGGTGGTAAAAATAGCCCTTTAGCAAACCATTTCAATTCTGGCGCATCTTTCTAGAATTCTGATAGCTAGAGGGAAAGATCGAAAGAGGAATTAAGAACTATTATTGTTGCCCGATGTACAGCATTTTCTGTTGTTATAAAAGTAACTAAATGTTTCCCCAGTCATTACCTCAATGGGAAAATTTCAAAAATAGAAGTGCTACCTTCAATTATACATACTTCAAGGTTGTGCTCTAACTGAGTCAGCAGTGTATTTCACCTGCAATTATTGTCAGAGTGGGTGGGGAGGATTAAAAAAAAATTATCATGCTGATTATGGTGCTTTTATTCAATGTAAAAATTCACGTGGAACATTTCAAAATCTGAACATGAACTTATCACTGAGGGTGGAAAATAATTTTGAAGCTTGAAACTTTATTTTATCCATGTGGAAGCTTAAATATTGTGGTGATCATCACCAGCATTTATTAAGCTATGCAAAAATGTTGCCTGTTAGTACCTGGATACAATTGAGTCTTCCTATGCTCCAGACAATTACTAAGGTTAATTTTCCTTCAATTATCTCTGGCTGTACCCTGTTGTAATGCCACCTGCCACAAACACTTCACTGGTACCCACCTGGGCATTTCTCGGCATATCTGTGCAGCAATTGTTTTCAAAATTTGCCATTGTTACTGTTGGTGTGTGAGAACGTGTGGGGGTAAAACGTTTTATGGAACTTCTTATTGCTGTTGGTCAGCCGTTATCAATCTTTGTCATGTCAATTATGTATCTTAAATCTACTCCTGTATATATACGCTTCCGTTTCTCCCTGGAAGTTCTTAATTTATCATTGAAGAATTGTGTCAGATATTTATGTTTCCTTGGTGTTCCCTGCACCACCTACTGGCCTTGCTAAGTACTAGTATATCCTCTTCCCGTCTTGTGAATTGGAACATCAAAAAGTGAAAGACTAATACATAAAAGTAATCATATTAATTTTGATCGAATTGGGCCTTTCTAGTTATGTTAGTCGTAGTATTTTAGAAGTGTATATTTAACTGTAGTGTATGATTTTGTATGGTAAGGTTAATATGTTTTAATACAATATTAATAAGATCAATTATAAAATGAAATTCTGAAAAAAACAATAGCGATAACTTTTTAAGACAAGTAAAATCCTAAGTGTTTTAGAAGTTCAAAGTAAGTAATTTAAACTGAAATTCTGTCACCTTGAATGTATATCTCAGATCACACTATCTGCTGTAGATTGATACATTACAGAGTGTAGTAAAGCAGTGCGTGATGTGGCACTCTGGATTGTATATACTTGTGTATATGCACATAATAATTGTGGTGATTGTCCCTTTAAGAAAAACCTTACCCACTAAGGGTCATGTGATTTGAACAATTAATCAAGATGAACTAAGCAAGCCTGAACGAGTATGCCACTACAATAACTAACTTCATTTGCAAGTATGTAGAAGACTGTGTGCCAAAGAAGCAAATCTGTGTGTGCCCCAACCAGAGACCATGGATGAACAGGGATATCCACTGCTTGCTGAAGTCCAGGTTTGAGGTGTTCAAGTCAGGTGACACTAACCTTTACAAGAAAGCCAGGTATGACCTAAGGAGATCCATTAAAGATGTCAAAAGAGAGTTTTGGACCAAGCTAAAGTCCCAGGCTAGCCACACCAACTCCTGCCAACTATGGCGAGGTCTGCAAGACATTACAGGCAACAAAATGAAGGCATGGAAAATCGCCAGCTCCAACGCACCCCTCCCTGATGAGCTCAATGCATTCTTACCCCATTTTGAGCAAGAGGTCAGCAAGAGACCTGGATGAACCTGTATCTGGGGTCACCATTGCAATGTCAGAGCAGATTTCTTAAAGGTCAACCCATGGAAAGCGACTGCCCTGGATTGTCTTCCCAGTTGGTGAGAGTATTCACAAACATCTTCAACTTCTCTTTACAAAAATCTAATGTTCCTATCTGCTTCAAGAAGATGACCATCATGCCAGTACCTAAGGAAAACCAAGCAGCATGCCTTAATGTCAGTCGGCTGGTGGCTCTGACACCTATCATTATGAAGTGCTTTGAAAGGCTGATCATGACAGGAATCAAGTCCAGCACTCCTGGATTACCTGGATTCACTACAGTTTGCCTACTGCAGCAACAGGTCCACTGCACCATCTCTCTGGCCTGCACTCAACCCTGGAATGCCGAGATAACAAGGACGCCTATGTCAGACTCCTACTTACTTACTACAGCTCAGCCTTCAACACCATTACTCTCAAAAAAAAAACCATCCCCAAACTCCATGACTTGGGTCTCTGTGACTGGATCCTGAACTTCTTAATTCACAGAACACAATCAGATGCACCATAGAAAACATTCTTTCCGGTTGTATCACAGCTTGGTATGAATCCTGCTCTGTCCAAGACTGCAAGGAACTACAAAATGTCATGAATGTAGTCCAATCCATCATGCAAACCAGCCTCCCTTCCATTGACTCTGTCTACACTTTCTGCTGCCTCAGCAAAGCAACCAGCATAATTAAGGACCTCAGGCACCCCAGACATTCTCTCTTCCATTTTCTTCCATTGGGAAAAAATTACAAAAGTCTGAGGTCATGTACCAATCAACTCAAGAACAGCTTCTTTCCTCAGACTTTTGAATGAACTTAGCTTGCATTCATTTGATCTTTCTCTACACTCTACATTCTGCACTCTCTTGTTTCCTTCTCTGTGAACAGTGAAGTTTGTCTGTGTAGCGCACAAGAAACAATATTTTTCACTGTATGTTAACACTTGTGACAGTAATAAATCAAATCAAATCAAATCAAGTACAGGAATCTCTCCAGGAAATAGAATCTTTCCTAGTAGTAAAGTGTACTACAGGCTAGCTATAAGCAAACAGATCATGATGCAGTTTTGGAAATAAAGTTACTCTCTGGGAGTACATATTTATACCTGATGATGAAGCTGAATGACCCTGGCACTGCGTCAGGCTCCACACCTGTGAATATCCTCTTTTAACCAAAGTTTGAGAAAAAGTCTTAGTAGAATGTCTTTCTTTGGGTAAATAGATCACTTGATTACTCCATGGAGGCCTGGAGTCAACATCTCAAGTTTTAGTTCCAGACAAATGAAATAAGAAAGAAGGCAAACACAAAGCAATTCTCCAGACCTACACTCTCATTCACAATCTCACAGTCCCAAGTGCACCCAACTCCAAATAATTCATTGAGCTTGTTCATTTAATGAAGAGTCATATTTAATTCCAACCATTAATCATACTCCATAGATTCAAATTTAATTTGAACCTGGGTGAATCGATCACAACTTACTAAATTAAAACAATTATCAGAGTATTGTGATTTTGGAATTACCTTAAACAATGGCACGTTGAATTGGTTAGTTTGTGGTGTGAGCAACCATGCCAAACAGTGCCAATTGCTAGCAGAAACTGACATAAATTTCAAATGAACAATGGAGATGGGATTGGCCATGGAAAGTACTGAAAAACATTCATAATAACTGCAGAGAACTCAAAATGATGCAGTATACCAATAAGGGTGGAAACCTGCAGCCAGCTGTGGCACCAAAACTGCTGAAGTAGCTGCGAAACAAGTACTAATTTCAGTCACTCAAAATAAAAAAAGTACACTGGAGGCAATAAGATAATGATTCTTCAATTGGAATGTCACCAATATGGAGATAACTACCTCTTGAATCCTGCAGGTTTAAGGTTACTGTATGTTGTTATTGCCACAAAATAAGACATTTGATAAAGCAGTGTCAGGCTAAGGCAAGATTGCTGAGTAACTGATCAGCCAAGTTATTACAAGTATATGGTCTGAAAACACCACTGATTTTGATTTTCACTCTTTTTAATTTAAAAGTAGGCAAGCCAGACCCTACTACTGTAATACTCCATGTAAATGGGAAGCTCCTTTGTCTGGGAATGGATACATGGTATCAGCCACTGTGATGGGCAAGCTTGCATTTTAGCATCTGAGAAAGAGTGCTTAATCATTTAACTTGAAGAGCTGAAGGCATATATAGGAGAAACCATAAAAGGCAGGACAATGGTACCTGTAAGCTATGGGCAACAATCTACCCAACTTCCAGTCATAATATTGATGGATGAAGGACCAAGCCTTCTGCACTGTGTTTGTCTTAAAGAAATAGATTAAATTGGGCTGAGATATTTCAAGTGCTGGCAGATCCCTTCCAGAATTAAGAAAATACGACAATGTCTTCTGTGACAAATGAGGCAAAAATCAAATATTTGCAAGCCAAGATTTACATTGATCCAGAATCAACTCCCCAATTATATACAGCAAGAATGGTACCATACACCTTAAATGAGAAACTAGATACTGAGTTAAGCAAGTTGGAAGAACTCGGCATCATTCAGCTGGTTTAGTTATCAAATGGGCAGTACACATCTGTATTGAAACTAGATATGTATATCTTCATTTGCACCAATTCTAAGCGAATAGTTCAGCACATCAGGAACTGGATCAATTGAGAACTGCTTCTGTCCAAAGTGGGAGACAAGATACTTACGGAAAGGGTAAATGGAGCCAATTTCTGAGGAAATTGAACCATTCATTACCAGAGAAAGTGAGTTGGGTTGTCAGGATGGCATCATACACTGGGGAACAACAGTAGTCATTCATGTATTAGTATTCATCCTTGCATCTCTAGGATGAAGATGCTCACCAGGAGTTATGTGTGGTGACTTGGCATTGATGTAGATATTGAAAATCTATTCAGGCATCATAAGAGTGCCGATTGCAATACAAATTGCCAGCCGCAGCCCCACTACACTTTTGGGAACTAGTAGCAGTCCATATTGACTATGTTGGTCCATCCCTGGGCACAATGCTTTTGCTTGTGATTGATGCGCACTCTAAATGGATGGAGATCCTTGAAGAGAGGTCACCTACATTGCATGTTACCATTCTAAAAACTGCGCCAATATTTTTCAACTTATTGATTACTCAAAGTGATTGTATTAGACAATGGGATTGTATTCACAACTGCTGAATTCCAAACATTCAGCAGTCTCAATGGTATTAAGCACAACAGAACTACGTCTTACCACTTAACATCAAACGCACTAGCCTTGAGAACTATTCAAACTTTCAAGTCTGGCCTAAAGAAAATGTCAGGAACCTTGGAAACTGAAGTCTCACACCTCCTTCTTAGCTATCGTACCACTCTACATGCACCAGTGGGAGTTCTATCAGCAGAACTGCTAATCAAACATTTCCCAGAGTGAGACTCAGTCTCAAGTTTGCAAATTTAAAGCAGAGAGTAGAGAGCAGCCAAAGTAATCAGAAAACAAGCCTCAATTTGCACAATAGGACAGGAAAATTTATTGTAGATTAAGCTGAGAAAGTTTAGTAGTGAATCAAGTTGGATCCCAGATTTTATTGTCTGTGGTACTGGACCACTTTCAAACCAAGCAGATGTGGAGGAACAGATTGTTCATAAACACGTGGACCACTTGAGGAGTAGGGATATGCTCCAGTAGTTAGTGTTGCCAGCAAGGAATGATTTTGAACCTGTAAGCAGTACAGTACCTGACCAACCTGTTATAGAGACCACTGGTGATGAACTGCCTGTTACAGAAGAGGTGCCCATTATTGCAGTTCCTGTTAATATCACTGCTGTAGAAGGATCTCAGATATACAATTACATCACTCTGCAAAAAAGAAAAACACGCCTCAAAGACTCCATTTATAATTGGCAGACTTATGTTCATAGTGTATCATTATAATTTAGACGAAGTTGGTTAATGAAGATCTTTTCAAAGAGTTAAAGGAGGAGGGATAGGGTGATTGCCCCTTTAAGAGTAATCTTACCAAGTAAGGGTCATGTGGTTTGAATAGCTCAGCAAAACCTGGTGCAGGACTGTCTCCAAGGGGAGGAGATTTTCCCAGAGTCGAGTATATTATGGACTAACTGCAAGTATGTGACTCATGATTCAGCCTTGTAAATAAAGTGTTTTTGTTCAACCATAGAAAGGTCTGGGAGTACATGCTTATGATAATATAGTTCCTCACTCTTGAATCATAATAATAAGAGGTATTTAAAATTATGAAGATATTGAACAGAGCAGAGAGGAACAGGCAATTTCTGATGGATGAGAAGTCTCATTTCAGAGCGAACAGATATGATTAAATGCAAGAGATTGAGAATAGAGAACAGGAGAAAAACATATATCACAGAGGGTTGTGGATGTTTATAATATACTACTGTATTCACTGATTGAAGGAGAGGTTGGTCAATTGTTAAGAACCACTTGAATAGGAGGTTCAAGGAAAAGGGGAATCAAAGAATCTAACAGACAGACATATAAGATTAAGATTATTGCCCTCTTGGAGTATACCATAAACCCAGACTGTTTTCACTCTGCCTGCTGCTGGTGCATAGCATAGTGAAAGCTTAAATAAATGGAGAGGTTAAAAGTATAAAATAACTTATCAAGAAAGAAAAATAACACTGAAACGCATCCAGCAATCAAATGTAACTTTTGGCTGGTATTCAAGTTCATAACCTTTTACATGGAGTGAAACCATCTTGTTATAATGGAGCTACAGGGCTACACCCTTCAACAGCCTGCTCTTTATACACGATTGCATCTAAAAGATCATAGGCCCAACATTATTATTTCCACTTGCAACCCGAGATCAAATTTAATGCAGTTTGTGGTTGTTTTTATGGTAATTATAATTCTGAAACAACATTGATGTTGCATTTGGGTAGTTTATGTTCTGTTGCAGTTTTGGAGCTGGGACAAATCTGAAGTACACTGCTATGAGTTCAAAAACAGTACAACTGGATATTTATGCCGACTTTAAAAGGTAACACAGACCTTTGTGCCAGGAATGTTGGCTTTGAATTGGAAAGGAAATCATGCTGTTTTAAAGACTTTGTGCCAAAACCTTATCTCATATTCGGCCTTTTGTTTCACAAGACACCTATTAAAAACTTTACATTCATAATATTAAGAACAATGAACTTTCATCTTTTCATCAACATTGAATGGAATAGTTTCCCTAATCATTTACATAGTTCCAAAAAACAGTTTTGGATTAATTTTTAGCCCTATATATTTTAAGTTACCTTGCAATTATTTTTAACTTTGAGTACAGAAGCATAAATATTGTGCTTCGATTATATAAGGACTTGGTGAAGCCACATCTGGAATATTGTTCACAGTTCTGGTCCCCTTATCTGAGGAAGATAGTTTTTCCATACAGTGCAGGGAAGGTTTATCAGACTGATTCCTGTGATGTCACAACTGATTTACAATGAGAAATTGAATCAGGATTATATTTGCTAGAGTTCAAATGATGGGGGGAAGAATCTCATAGAAACTTTTAAATTCTAACAGGAATAGACAGGATAGATGGATGAAGGATAGGTAGTCCATAGGACCATAGAATGCTACAGCAGAGAAACAAGCCTTTTGGCCCTTCTTGTCTGTACCAAAGCATTTTTCTGCCTGGTCCCACTAACCTGCACGTGGACCATATCCCTTCACACCCCTCTCATCCATGTAAACCAGGGGGTCATATGCTAAGGATAAGGGTAAGCCTTTTAGGACTGAGATGAGGAGATTTTCTTTTGCTCAGAGAGTGGTAATCCTGTGGAATTCCCTTCCTCAGAAAGCTAAGGCCAAAACATTGCATGTTTTCAAGAAGGAGTTAGGTTTAGCACCTAGGATGAAGGGAATCAAAACATTTGGGAGAAGGCGGAATCAGGCTTTTTTTACATGTTTATTGAAAATTTTCTTATATTTTACATGGTAAATAAACACAGATACAGGTCCACAGAGTGCTTGCACGTACATTCCATGCGACTGGGTTCAGGACTCCAGACAAGCCTCTGGTAACCCCAACACCCACCCTGCCCAAATTCCATCTAATTGTATTGGTATTGATGGTAATAATATAAAAAAAGGCAAAGGAACACTGCTGGAGAAGCCACTGAGCACCCAAACAGCCCACGCTATAAACTAGTGAGCAGAGAAAAGAAAGAGCCACAGCAAAAGACAGAGAAGAAAGAGTGTAAGAGGGAAAAGAGAAAAGATCTTGTGTTTGTCCCGACACCTCAGCAGTGTAAGCGGTTGTACTCAGGTGAAGGGCCAAGGTGTGCCCACCAATCAGGGGAGGGCGGCATTCTGTGGGAGAACCAAGGGTCCTGGGGCCATCGGGTATCTCTACCTGGCTCCAACTGCAATGTTTCAACATGCGCTATAAATGGTCACCAGGTCTTTTAGAACATAGCAGTGGATCCTTGTAGTGTGCACTTCATCTTCTCCAGCTTAAATGGTATCTACCAAATTCTTCACCCACTGTGAGTGTATCGGAGGTACACCTGATTTTCACCTAAACAGGATTAGTCGTCTTGCCAAGAACGTAGTGAAAGCTACAAATTCCACTTGGAATTTCGACAGCAGTGGATTTAAAGGTACAACCCCAAAAAGGGCAGCCTGGGGGATGCAGTCATGTCCCAATCTAGCGTTGTCGTAATTGTCTCAAATATCGATATCCAGTAGTTATACAGTGATGAGCGAGCCCAGAACAAATGTAAGACAGTGGTGACATCGTTCACAAATGGAACTTGTGACTGGGTACATTCTAGAGAGACTAACCCAAATTAGATATGCTCTGTGAAGGAATTTACATTGTATCGCATCCAGCTTGGCATATATTGAGAAGTGTACTTGATGCAACACTATGTCCCAATCCTTCTCCAAGAAATCCTCCCCCAGATCTCATTCCCTTAAAGACTTAACCACTGATAGAGAGTTTTGTTAAGACAGAATTTGAGAATAAAGAACAGAAATGATACCACGTATAATAATAGAAGACATGAAGATGTCAATAGAGGTACGAAATTGGGGGTTGGTTCTACGCACAAAATCTCGAATTTACAAATATCTGAAAAAGTGCATTGCAGGTGAAGCAAACTTATCCACTACTTGCTGGAATGACACAAACATGCCGTCCACATACAGGTCCCGGAATGTTCTGATGCTGTGGTTGACCCATATGTCAAAGACACCATTCAAAACAGATGGAGGCAAAAAAATGGTTAGCCGATACTGGGGAGGCCAGCGACCAGGTGTGAAATCCAAAGTGGTGTCTAAATTGCATCCAAATTCTAAGAGTTGACTTGACAAGTGCACTTCTAGTGCACTGGGAGGAGTGAAAATTTACTGGGGATTATATCAAGGCAGCCAGGAAAGACAGAGCACAGGACAAGGATTCTAACTGCAGCCAACAAGGAACCTCCTGTTGCCTGTCTCTCCCTGCACCCAACACACTATTGCTCTCATATTGGTGGTCCAATAATAAAATAGAAAATTGGGCAATCTCATATCCTCCCCTTCCATTTAGGGGTTTGCAAGACTGTCCTTCACATTCTTGGATTTTTCCTATTCGAGACAAAGCATGAAATGAGCCAATCAAGTCTGTGAGAAATGGATGTAGGAATGAACATCAGCATGCACTGAAAGAGATATAAAAAAATTAGATAGTATGTTCATCTTCACTGCATTGATGTGACCTGCTAAGGATAACAGGAGGATGGACCAACATTTGAGGTACTGTTCCATCTGCCCCATGAGTGGAGCAAAGTTAGCTTCAAAGAGTCTACTAAATTCGCTATTCACTTGCCCTCCCAAGTAAGCAAACTGCTAGTGATAGTCTTGAAAGGCAAGGTGTTGAGTGGGAAGCTACGGGCAGCTGTATGCTCATAGTGTGTATACTTAAATTTAAGCAGCATCTCCTCCGCTTGACATGAGGACAAAGTCTCAAACTCCACCTATAATAATAAATATTCCTAATATAAATATATATATCTAATTTCTGGGGACAGGTCCACAGCGTACGCAGCATCAACTTGGACGATACACCCCAGCAAATACAATAACCTCCTATCTCTCTGTTTCACCTCATGCACTGAATAAGCCTTCAATGTCTCCCATAAAGTAGTTGCTGAGACTCCGGGAGCATCATTAAACTCTAAGAAATCATCGACTTGGGTTAACAGAAATCTAACAAATTCTTCATCAAAGAGCAGACAAGTATTAAATCGCCAAGGCGTACAGGGGCCCATCCTCCTCCCATTACCAAGTCCATTGTCAAGGGAGCATGGTCCAAGATTACAATGGTTTCATAGGAGCATGAGTGCACAGCCAGGAGCAATTTATTATCTAGTAAAAAGTAATTTACATCTGATAGACAGGTGGAAAAAGGAATTCCCTACTAGTGGAGTTAAGAAACCTCCATGGGTCCCACACCATGTATTCCATGAGAAATGATTTAATAATTTCTGCTGACTTGGAAGATACAGTGGTCCTGGAGAAGGAGCATTCCAAGACAGGATTCAACCAACAGATGAAACCTCCACCCACCATCAACCAACATGAATTCAAATTTGGAAACAGGGTGAAAAATGACCAGAAAAAGTTTTCACAGTCCCAGTTTGCCACATGCATATTAGCTAACATCAGGGGTGTTCCATATAATTTACCCATGGCAATGACATATCGGCCATTTGAGTCAGAAATGACATTGGCTACTACTAAGCGTAAGGATTTGTGGAAGAGGATTGCTACCTCCTGCATCTTGGTATAAAAAATTGAGAGAAAAAATTGACCTCCTCATCCTCTGTGGAGCCTAAAATATTCCACTAGCTTGAAGTGGGTCTCTTGGAGGAATGCAATTTGGGTGCCCAGTTGTCGGAGATGTTGAAATATCTTACCACGCTTAACCGGATTTAATCCCCTGACATTCCGGCTATTGAACTTGATTGCTCCAAGGTCAAAGTATTACGGTCATCTAGCCAGCATCCTACATTCTTAATAGTAGCCTGGTATCGCTTCTCACTGGGGAATCTCCCCCCAGTTGCTGATGTTGGCAAATGCCACATCCCAGGGCCCCACCCCCTATCCTTTCCACCCACCATGGGGAACCAACCACAAGAAAAAGAAGGTGGGCTTGAAAAAGGCCAAACCGCATTCACAGCGAAAAAAAAATAGCAAAGACACAAAAACAGCCATTCAGACAAAACCTGCAGACACAGCATTCCACCCCCTCACCCCAGCATGCACCCTCTCAAACAGGGTGCCTGCACTTCTAACATCTCCTTATCGTGGTGCCTTCATTGCACTCCGCATGGGATATGATTTCCACCTCCATTCACATTGGTCACAGGTGCTATAACCTGAAAAGCTCTGTAGAAGTATCAAACACTTAACATGTAATCTAACAGTCACGAAACCCATTACCCTTTCCAGGCTAACAATTCAATCCGGGTACAGAATGCAAGTTCATAAAAAACAAATATCAGTTTGTATCCTCGTGTGGTCACCCACTTCAAAAGTCTGCTCCATAAATTTCATTGCCACTGCCGGATCTGTGAACTTACGCTTGGTTCCATTGTTGAGAATAATGCTTAAGCAGGTTGGAAAGCGAAGCCTAAACCTGAGCCCAGGACAGTCATGCAGAAGTCGTTTGATATCAGCAAAGGCGCCCCTCTTCTTGCCATCACCGGGAAAAATCTGGAATTATCAGCAGCTTATTTTCCTGGTACCTCAGAGTGGTAGCCTGTGCTGCTTCCTGCAGGATTCTGTCTCATGCTGAGGTGTAATATACTTGCACAATAATGGGCTGAAGGGCTTCTCCCAATCTAGGCTGTTCCCTCAACACTCTGTCTGTGTGATCCAGAAACGGCTCATCCTCAAGTTCCAGCACATTCTTCAATAGCCGAGCGACAAAGTCTGTGATATTTAGGGCCTCGATTCCCTCTGGAAGGCCTATCAGACGGATGTTATTTCGTCTTTGGCATCCTTCCATCTCATCACATTTCTCCCTTAGGGACCTCCGATGTCAAATCAGTAACTTGGCTCTTCAGCTCGGAAATAGTGTTTCCGTAAATGCCTCTGAATCCTCAAGCTCCTTCAAGTGGTTCTCATGGGTGACAGTAACACCTTGGAGAGATTAAACAAATGATCCAAGCTCCTTTCTCAGCTCGTCTATCTTGGCCTGCAACTCATTGACCCACTGGTCCAACCTACTGTCCAATCTTTGCAATGGCCTTTATAATAGCTTCCCCTATCCTTTCACTTAGCTTGCACTGTTCAGGGATCCCTCAAGGACAGCAGGGTGGGGTACCCCCTCTGCCCTTGTGGTCCCACTCTTCGATTTTGGTTTGCCTCCTGCCATTTTGCCAGCACCAGCACCTGTGGGCTTACCCATTTCTTCCAGCATGGAGCGCTATTTTTAGGTCCTTATATCAAGCTGTCTCACTGTTCTTACATGGATTGCTTTTCATCTTACTTTGCTCTTAACTGGGTGAACAGAAGCAGCAAAGAGTTCACAGCCCAGCTGCAAGTTGCAACTCTTCTCCCTCACTTTAATTCATCCTTGGTTGGGTGAAAAAAGAAACGGCACAGTGTCCCCAGGTTGATCTGACTGTACTGACACAGGAATTCTTCTCTGGGCTGCCTTCACTCTGGGCTGCCTTCACTCTGGGCCCCCCACCCCCCCAAACCAATTCACACCTGATTGAATGAAAGATCTACAAGATGGTTCCAGGTTGAACTGCAAGCCCCAACATGCCCCTCATTGAGCTGTAGCTGCTAAAAGAACAACCCAAAAATAGAAATAACAGCTTGTAATTTGCAGCAGGACCTCAGCGGCTCCTGTTTTCCACTTTAATTCACCCTTTCTTGGGTGAAAAAGAACAGAGAATTTTCAGACAGAGTTGCAATTCACAGTCCCTTCCCCGCCGGGCACACAAAGTAAATTCCAACTGGAAGGAAAGAATCTAAAAAGAACCCCTTCCAGCTAGTCTTTCAAAGTTCTCTCTTTGCAACTGCACTCCAGGTATGTTTAAAGCTTGCTTGATGTACATTAACCTCTCTCCAGACCTCAGCAAACAACCGGATCTCATGAAGGATATTACCACCTGTGAATCATGCTTCCTCTCACACCAGCGCCATTTTTGATACCCCGGGATCAAGCTTTTGAGTTGGGTGGTAAGCCATGATTATAATGAATGATGGAGCAGGGTTGAAGGGCCAACCTTCACCACTGGTTTTAAAGTGATGGTAACAGATTGGGTTTCTGTGATACTCCCTTCCAATTTTCCAAGAAAAATAAAGTAGGGTATGTAATGGGCAATTGATTGACTACTGGCAGTTTACTGAGCCATGATGAGTATCCCCAATATGTTTCAAATTCTTTCATTTACATACTGCAATTCCATCATCCCAGCCTTCAATAGCTCCCAAGTTGCAGTGAATCAACTTCACCCAGTCATCACTGTCTCCTAAGTCTCAATGAATCAACTTCAAAATTTTCATCCTCACCATCAAATTTATTCATGCTCTTGTCACTTCTCACACAATTATAATTCCTCATACACATGTCATCCAGTCTGCTGATGCTAGCTACTTGTTAACTCTCATTCTCTGTGTTTCAGCATTAATGATAATCGTTTAGCCATTGCACTCATAATTTCAGGAACTCATTCCCTATATCCCACAGCCTAACTGCCTCTTTTCCTCAATTAAAGAAACTTCTTTTCTTCTAGTCATCCATACAACAAATTTAAGATGCAAAAACCCCATAGGAATAGGGAGGTCAACTGTATAAAGTTGCTAAAAATAATAGTAAGCCTGAAGATTGGAAGCATTTTGGCATTCAGCGAAGGAGGACCAAGAAACTGGTGAACAAAGAACAAAGAACAAAACAGCACGGGAAACAGGCCCTTCGGCCCAATGAGCCCGCACCGCCACCCCAATGTTCCCACCTCTACCCGTGATCCCTGTCTATGTTTATAGATCTATGGATTAAAAACCAAATTTGAGACAATTTAGGGAGAATTTGTTTTACCAATTAGCCTAAGAGCACATCTTTGAGATGTGGGAGGAAATCAGAGCACCCGGAGAAAACCCACGCAGGCACGAGGAGAATGCGCAAACTCCCACAGACACAGGCCCAAATCCACGTATCTGCATAGCACAGCGATAGTCACTGAGCTGTCGTGTTACCCATCAAACGATCCAGGTCAAGCATACACCAATGACGTGAAGCACTAGGACACTCTCGAAAAAAATCCAAGAGCAGCCCTCTCACAACCCATCGCGTTTACCCATCACGGCCCCTCGTTAGACAACAATGTGGACCAAAGCACCTGTAGGATAAAAACAAGTACATCAATATCATTATCTATTTACACACTTCCCAGGGACTCCCAAGGCTCATGATCCCCATTTTAAATCAGTTTTCTATACCCCTCCATTCCCATTCTGTTCATGTGCCCATCTAAGTATTTCTTAAATAACTCCAGAGTACCTGCCTCCACCACTTTACTTGGCAGCGCATTCCATACCCCCACCACCCTCTGTGTGAAAAAACTCCCTCTAGCATCCAAATTATACCTTACCCCCCTCACCCTAAGCCCGTGACCCCTCATGTTATTCGAGTCCATCCTAGGAAAAAGCTTAACCCTGTTTACTCTATCTATACCCCTCATAATCTTGTACACCTTATTAAATCTCCTCTAAGTCTACATCTTTCTAAGGAAAACAGTCCCAATTTGCCTGACCTCTCCTCGTAACTCAGACCTTCCACACCAGGCAGCATCCTGGTAAACCTCCTCTGCACCCTCTCGAGAGCCTCTACGTCCTTCCGGTAGTAAGGTGACCAAAACTGGACGCAGTATTCCAAATGAGGTCTAACCAATGTTTTATACAACTGCAACATTAAAGGCCAACTCTTGTACTCTATACCCCTTCCTATAAAGGCGAGCATACTATATGCTTTCTTCACAACCTTCTCCACTTGCTCTGCCACCTTCAGAAATTTGTCCACCTGCACCCCCAGGTCCCTCTGTGTTTCTATACTCTTAATAGGTCTCCCCTTTATCATATACCTCCCCGCTACATTCTTTCTGTAAACTAGCAGGAAACACAAAAATGAACTGTAATATCTTCTATAATCATGCAAAGAGGAAACAATTAGCAAAGGGGATATGGGGGGAATGGCCTGGGTGGGATTGTGTTCGGTGCAGATTCAATGGGCCAAATGGTGTCTTTCTGTACTGTATGGTTTCTGTGATCTGTTCTATGACCTCAAGATGAATGTGGTTCAATACAGCCAGAGACAGGAGAATTTATGATGGAGAGTAGCAAAATGGTAGAGAAGCTCAATGCATATTTTGTGTCGATTATATGGGGAAAGATTAAAAAAAACCCCAAAAATAATAGAAAACCAAGGGATTAATGGGAATGAGAAACTGAAATAAAAACATTTATAAAAATGTAGCACTGGAGAAATTAGTTGTATTGAGAGCCGGTAAATCCCAAGGATCCAATGATCTACATCTTGAAGTGTTGAAAGAGGCAGCCATAGATGTAAGGGCTGCATAGGTGGTCATTTTCCAAAAGTCTATACATTTTTGAATGGTGCCTGCAGATTAGAAGGTTGCAAATATAACTCCATTGTTTAAAAAAAATAGGGAACTACGCACCAGTTACCCTGATGACAGCTGTAGGGAAAATACCAGAATGTTTTAGAAAGGATGTGATAGTTGGACACTTGGAAAATAATGATCTGATTAGACAGAGTCAACAATGTTCTGCCTCAGCTTTACATAATGTATATCAGTGATTTGAATGTGGGAACTAAATGTAATATTTCCATGTTTGTGAATGATGAAGAAGGGCTTAAGTGGTAATTAGGTATTTTAGTGAGTGAGCAAGAACATAGCAGATGGGATATAATGTGAAATAAATGTGAGAATATTCATTTTGACAGGAGGAATGGAGGTGCAGAGTATTTCTGAAATGGTGAGATATTGGGAAGTGTCCAAAGGTGCCTTGTTCATAAGTGTCTGAAAGCTTACATGTAGGTGCAGCAAGCAACTTGGAAGGTTAATGATAAGTTGGACTTTATCACAGAAGTTTAAATATAGGGGTAGAGATTACTTACTTCAATTATATAGGACCTTGATTAGACCACACCTGCAATAATGTGTGCAGTTTTGATTTTCTTGTTACTCATAATAAATGGCTATGATTGAAGAATAAATCCAGACTCGTCTTGAGGTTCAAGTTGGTTTATTGTAAGACACTTCCTCAATGCTACCAGTTTACAAAAAGTCCTCCAGCCAATGTGTTTAAGCAGTCTCTATTCATAGGACTATCACTGTCACAGGACTAACTAGCAATCCCTTAAAAGGTTTTTGCCATACACTGTGATTAGTGATACATTGACACTCTTTAGCTAAGGAAGGATATACTTGTCATACAGAGAATATAAAAAAAACAACTTTCTTGGAACTTCCTGCTAAAGTGCAACAAAAAAACCTCAAGAAATTTAGAATCCTAATTCAAAAAGATTCTGCTGAATGCAGTGTAGCAATAACCTTTCATATGAGCATTGTGGGGATGTAGCAGCTTATTTTTCGGAGCAGACCACGTGATCATTGCAGAGGGGAGACTGTAACAGCTGATGTACATGATAAGGATGTCACAAACAGCAAAAAGTAGAGGAGCACAAGGAGATTCAACAAGTTACAGTTGTTGTTGCACAGATTATTGTTTGTGATTTTGACAATGCAGTCTTTGTCCCTGGCAGAATTTAAACCAGTCTGGAAGATGTCAAGCAGGAAGTGCTGAAACAGAGTTGCAAGGTAACACTGGGTAACAGTCTGTCAGGTTGCCACACTCTCCTTTTCACTTACAGTGGAATGCAGTTGCATATTTTTCATCTGACCTTCTGAGTCGGATTAGGTGAGGAAAGCATGATGCAGTGAATTCCTGAGACTTTTACTCGAATGCAGTGGAGTTAAACAAAAGGAAGCCACGTCCCCCTTTTAACAGCATTAATGGCCATAAAACAGGTAAGTTTAAAGGCCCCAGTCATTTAAGCCATGGATATATTAAGTGTTTAAGTTAAGTCAATAGGATGGGAGGGGTTTGGGGGAAGGTAGTGTCAGGAGTATTAGAATAGTAATTATCCAGGGGTTAGAAATGCTTTGATTCTTCTAACTTTTCCCAACTATTCTGTGAAGACAATGGGAATGATCCAAATTCTTCAATTTAAATCAGAATATTACATGGTTTCCAGAACAGGGCAGTTACCTGTCAGAAGTTTGAACTTCCTGGGCAAATCCTGTGTAGCCCTTGCGTGGAGACTCCTGCAGAGATCCCACCTCCTCCAAGGTATGATCACCCCTCCTAGAGATTGGAAATTATGGGCCAATGTTTCCTGAGAATAATTGTGGGGAGAAGGATAGGCTGGAGACATGGCAGAAACAATATCATAAAAACATAAGACATAGAACCAAAACAGCCCCTAGAGCCTGTTCTGCCATTCAATAAGATCAAGGCCAAACTTCTGCATTAACATCACTATCCTCAGATTCCTCAGTTACCTGAGATCCTCAATTGTCAATCCACATCTGACCTGAATTTACTCAGCAACTGAGTATCCACAGTTCTCTCCATTAGAGAATTTCAAAGATTCACATTTGTATTAAACTAACAGATCTGAAGTTACTATAACTATCCTTGTGCTTATTTTTGGATAAGGGTGTTAAATACACCACTCTCCGATCACCTGACATCTCCCCATAACTTGGGGAGATGGGAAGATTATGGCAAACATTTCTGCTACTCTATTTTCATTGTAAAAGCAAGCCATCTGGCCCAGATTGTTTATCCACTAGATGCATAACTAATCTTTTCAGAACTCTCCCCCATGCAATTTTTACCTCATCCACTAAGCCGACCATCTCTACTTCTGTTCTACTCTATTTCATCAGACTCCTCTTCCTTGTAAACACAAATACAATGTGTTTGTGAGATATTCTAGTCTTTCCTGCATCTCTAAGCATATATTGATCAATTTGTTCGAAATAGGACCTACTCACTACCTGCCTACAATTTACATGTCATGGAAGATTTTTAGATTTACTTTTATGACTGTAATTTTATTCTCATATTTTCACTTTGCCTGTCTTGTTTTTATTTTCACTTCCTCTTTCAACTCATTGTAATTGACCTGGTTCTCACTTGAAGAAAATCAACACCTTATGTTTTCTTCACTCAGAAGATGTGGACTTTGGACTTTGGAGGTTGCAATCGCTCAGTCACTGTGTATATTCAAATTAAAAGTTTAAAGTTTATTTATTAGTCACAAGTAATTCTTATATTAACACTGCAATGAAGTTACTGTGAAATTCCCCTAGTCGCCACAGATCAGCACCTGTTCGGGTCAATGCACCTGACCAGCAGGCCTTTCAGACGTGGGAGAAAACCAGAGCACCACGCAGACACAGGAGGAATATGCAAACCCCACACATAGAGTCATCCAAGCTGGGAAATGAACCCAGGTCCCTGGCACTGTGAGGCAGCGGTGCTAACCACTATACAGATTTTTGTATTTTAAACTAATCAAATGATATGGGATTCGGGCAGGAAAATGGGGCTGAGGTGGAGTTGAGACAGAATGCCAGTCATGATCTTATAGTAAAACAGGTGTGAGGGGCTGTTTCTACTTCTAATATTCATTCCGATTGTATCAAAGTTTTGTATGGCTCCTGCTCTGCCTAAGAGTGCAAGGAATTACAAAAAGTCATGAATGTAACTCAAACCATCACACAAACCAGCTCCCATCCAACACTTGCCCGCTGTCTCGGCAAAGCAACCAGCATAATTAAGGACCCTACACTCCCAGACATTCTCTCTTCCATCTTCTTTCTTTGGGAAAAAAATACAGAAGTATGAGGTCAGGTAACAATCGACTCTGTTCAGACTTTTGAATGGACTTACCTTGCATTAAGTTGATCTTTCTCTGCACCCTAGCTATGACTGTAACACTACGTTTTGCACTCTCTTGTTTCCTTCTCTATAAACAGTATGTTTTGTCTGTATAGTTTGAAAGAAACAATACTTTTACTGCATGTGATAACAATAAATCAAATCAAATCAAAATTAGTCTTGTCACTGGTTGAGAAAAAAATCTGTTCTGATCAGGGAAAGGACAGAAAATAGCACTGGCTTTATTTCAGAATTTTACATTTGTAGAGAACTTGGAGCACATGTTCATTATTACCAGGGAGAACATATTGCTTAGTTATTTGATAATGATTGTTTTCAACTGTAGCCATGTCATGTTTAATAAATAAGCTCTTATGATAGCTCTGACAGAGGCAAATCTGATTTATTTTCCAAAATTAATGCAATGAATTTTTTGTGGTTCTTCTATTAACTTGTGCCTCTAGAACTTGACATTATGATATAGTGCCAGATTATTAACTACAAACAAGAACCGAGTTCAGAGTTGTGAATTATGGTTACCATGGCAATATATAATAATCTTTCAGAATTGCAGTTACATAGTAAATTGGTATAATGTCTCTGATTAATGAACCTACAACTTCTACATTTCATTTTGCTGAAATTTATATCAAAATTCTGTTATTTCATCTGAAGGGTGGGGAGGATATTACTATTAATTGACAAAATGAATTAGTGAAAGCATTAAGACTGTATTACATCATTTTCTGGAAGTGGGCAAATGGAGTAACTACAGAGGAATTTTCCTGCTGATGGTCAGAGGGAAGGTCATCACAAGAATCTCACTGTGGCTGAAGGTCCTCTCCTAGAAATGCAATTCAGATTCCATCCACTAAGAGGCACAATGGACATAATCCTCCCTGCATCGCAACTGGAAGAGAAATACAGGGAATATCACCAACCCTTGTACGTGGTCTTCTTTGACCTCACAAAGATCTTCAACATTCTCAACTGGGTGGAATTATGGAGCATCCTCCTTCATTCTGACTGCCTCCAAAGGTTTGTTATCATCCTCTGTCTACTCAATGATAACACGCAAGCTGTGATCCTGAACAACAGTCCACCAGAGACATAATTCATGTTTGGACTAGGGTCACATTAAGCTGTGTCATTGCTCTTCTTGATCTTTCTTGCTACAGTGCTCCATCTCACCATCAACAAGCTCACCGCCGAAGTAGAGCTGTAGAACAAATGGGAATCTGTTCAACCTCCACTTGCAGGTCAGATCTAAGGTTATCCACTCCTCTGTCATTGAACTATGATATGTAGATCTGTGCACACTCGGAAGCCGAGCTCCAGGCTATCATCAAGATCTTCACCAAGGCATATAAGAGTATGGGCCTTACATTAAACATCGAACCTTCTACCAACCTGCCCCTGCCACATAGCACTCTCCCACAGTTATCAAAATCAGAGGCTTAGGACAATGTGAACCACTTTCCACACCTTGGGAGCTTACTATCAATAAGAGAGGACATCAACGACAAGGTTCAAGACTGCCGTCAGTGTGCTGGTGCAGCCTTCGGTTACCTGTGGAAGAAAGTGTTTGAAGACCGTGATGTTTGGCTCGTCACAAAGCTCATGGTCTACAAGGCAATTGGAATACCTACCTTCCTAAATTACTCAGAGACATGAACTATGTACATCTCAAGACCTTGGGAAAGTACTGCCAACAGTGGCTCTGCGAGATCCTGCAAATCCAATGGCAGAATAGGTGTATTGACGTTCTTGTTCAAGCCATCATCACCAGCATTGAAGCACTGACCACACGTGATCAGCTCCACTGAATGGCATCATTGGCATGCCTGCCACAAGACTCCTGAAGCAAACATTCTACTCAGAGCTTTGACACAGCAAGCGAGTCGCAAGAGGATAGGGCCATGGGTCACAGACACTCTCAATGCTTCCTTGAAAATGTGGAATGTCCTCTTTGATATCTGGGAATCTCTGGCCCAAGGCTGCCCAGAGTGACGGATCAGCGTCTGGGGAAGTGCTGAACAGCTTGTGTTTCATCGCCTTAAGCCAAATCAATGAGAGGAGCATGAGGCGACTCGGGCACCCTACTCACCCAGGCATCTATCCTCCCACTTCTCCAACACCATCTGCCCACTCATGACGGAGACAACAATCGTGCATTGGACTTGGTCACCAATGTGAATTCATTTTTAACGTATATTCAAGTCTTCCTCGAGTCCAGGGAATTGCCTAAGCAGAAGGACAAATGAACTTAAGTACCTAATGTCAAGTTGATTCTTATCTCTGTATTTTCTTTTAATCCAAATAGTCTAAATAACTTTTGTTAAATGGATAATCAAAAAAGTATGGTACCCAAGCTTGGGACAACACAAGCTTATCATAATTGAGAAGTCTAGACAGAGGAGATACAGTGAAGGAAAGTATTGGGACAGATATGTTGATTGAAGGAGCTTTGATTAATGAAAGTTTCCATGAGGTAAAAATTGATAAGTTCTTTAACAACACATTGAAAAGTTGTAGATAAGCTTAAATCAACTGTCATTATTTGTGGAATATAAAATTGCAGAGATAAGACAGAGAAAGGTCATATTGGAGAACTCAAAAAATGTAAACAAAATTTGAAAGCAAATTTGTTTAAAAAAATTGAACTATTTAAAATTATAAGAAGATAATTTAATGATCTTCTAATGATAAAGCTGGGTTCAGTTCATTCATGAATGCTGAATCATTTTGCTTTATTTGATTTTATCAAAACACTTGCATTAATATAGCACTGTTCATAGCCATCACATATCTCACAGCACTTTACAGCCAAGGAAATATTTTTTGAAGTGTAATCACTGTCAAAATGTAGAAGATATGGCAGCCAATTTCCACACAGCAAACTCCCACAAATATCATTGCGACAATAACCAAATCATCTGTTTTTTTTTGTGTGATGTTGATTGAAGGTTGAATATTGGCAAGGATAACTAGGATAATGCCACTGCTCTTCTTTGAAAGGCTGCTATGGAATCTTTTCTATCCACTCGAGTAGACACATGGGGCTTTGAACCAAAACATTGTGACTTAGAGGTTAGTGTGCTGCCAGCTTAACAATGGTTCTCATCAAGGAAGCAAAAGCAGATGAAGAAGGAAGGAGAAGGTCAAGATAAGACTGATGTCGACTTAATGTTAATGAAGTCTATGCCCAAAATATAAATGTGATAAACACTATGCCACGAACTGTGGCTAGTGACAGAGCACACAAAGCAGATACACCTAGGGGGCAATCTTATTGGTTCGATTGACGAGGTGAGCCAGTAAGATCGAGTGAGAGGCAAAGAACCTCACCTCTTGTGATATTACTGGCCCTGTTTTGCTGATGAAATCTTAAAGGGAGTGAAGCTGATTCAATATTTTTGAGATCAGTTAAATGTAATTAGAGAGTTCTGGACAACTTTGTCCAGGTTCACTTAATCACACCTGCTTCTTGGTCGAGGTCCTCACTGACGAGGATCACTAACAGGGACCAGACATAATGGCCTTGCTGGTGGACTGGAGGCCATTGAAGCGCTCGGGTGGTCAGAGGCAGGGCTGGGCCATGAGTTCCCAGGCTGGCACTGCCAACTTGACATCTTTGGCAGTGCCTGCCAGGAATTCTGGCACTGCCTGCCTATCACCCCCCACACCCCCACACACACACACACTGCTGGCCCCAAACATCAATACTCAGATGTCCATGACTAGACTAGCACCCTCTCCAGGGTCCCCCTACTTCCCCAGCAGCACACATGAAATATAACATTATTGCTTTGGTGAATCCCCCCCATCTCCCCCCGATCCACAACATGCAGGCGGATGGTCAGACAGACCTAGCTCTTTGCTCCCCTTTGATATGGCTATACCTGCAGCAGACTCTTATGGAGCAGTTATTTTACTCCCCAGTGAAGTTGTTAGGGTAAAATGGGGTGTGGGGGGATAATTGTGACTGTTACGTGTTCATTATGTTGAGATGCATGGAAATTCATGCAAATTGATATCTTGCCCAATCTTGGGTGTTTTCCTCATTGTATTAACATGGTAAGGTGGGAATCAGCACAAAAATGGGTGCGATTGCCCTTTTCTGTTGCTGTCCTGCTCTTACAATGTCACTTTGCCGAAAAAATTGGCACAATGAGATCCTAAGATCGTCTCCTCCTTGTCCTTTTTGCTTATTGAAATAATCTCAATATTCCAAATCTCTCCTCATGGGCAGCATAGTGGAATAGTGGTTGGCATTGCTGACTCACAGCGCCAGAGACCGGAGTTTAACTGCAGTCTTAGATAACTGTGTAGAGTTTGCACATTCTCCTCAGGTCTCCGTGAGTTTCCTCTGCTTTCTGCCCATAGTCCAAAGATGTGCATGTTAGGTGGATTGCCTATGCTAAATTGTCCCATAGTGTCTCAATATGTGTAGGTTATGGGAATTAGTGGGGTTATAGCGATAGGGTAGGTCTAGATAAGATGCTCTGTGAGGTAGTCAGTGCAGACTCGATAGGCTGAAAGGCCTCTTTCTGCACTGTAAGAATTCTATAATTCTACTATTCTCTATCTGTCATCAGTGTATTCCAGGTATGAACAACATGCAAATAAAATGTGCAGGAAAAGACAGCGTCAAGTGTAGAAGCCTTACGGTCTTCATTTAGAGCTGACAGATTTGCTGCAGTTGGTGTAGATGCCAACATTCATGTGATAGAGAGGGGTCTTTTAAATAACTTGTCAGTGTTATCCACCCATTGAACAGGTAGTAAATTACATTTCTTGAAGTGGAGTAATTAAATCATAAATCCACCAAAAACAGCACAGATAACAACCCACAAGCCTCAAAAATATGGAATCCAAACAGATAAAATAAATGCAGCAAAAGCTCATTGTCATCTATTTCTGTTCTTTCACTGTCGCTAAGTCAAAATCCTGGGCTACACCTCCCTTTCCTGCTGTACTTCAAGAAGACAGCTCACCATCATTATCTCAGAGGCAATTTGGGGTATTAAATGAAGAGTTTATTTATTTATTTCTTGGTGTCATAAATAGGCTTACATTAGCATTACATGAATGAAGTTAGCGTGAAAATCCCCCAGTCGCTACACACCAAAGCCTGTTCAGGTACACTGAAGGAGAATTTAGCATGGCCAATGCTCCTGACCAGCATGTCTTTCAAACTGTAGGAGGAAACTGGAACATCCAGAGGAAACCCATGTGGACACGGGGACAGTGTGCAGATTCTGCACAGACAGTGAGCCAAGCTGGGAATTGAGCCTGGGTACCTGATGCTGTAATGCAGCAGTGCTAACCACTGTGCCACTCCAGCACCTTGCCAGTGACAATCACGTCCATGAATAAATAAAAACATTGAAGATTAAAATCAAAATCATGGGGCAGGAGAGGAAATTTTCATAAAGATATCAAGGGTAGAGTTTCATGGTTCTATCCTGTTGGGGGTGGAGCTGGAAAATGCAACAAGCCATTCAAAACTTCACTGACAGTGACAGAACCAGATGATGCTGTTGGTGGGAGGGACTGTAAAATTCAAACCTGATTTACAGCCGGATCCTTAATATATGTCGGTTTTCAATTTTCTTTTTATAATATTCTCTGGTTAACTAATAAATTAATTTTAATTCCTGGGAACAAACACTTGTCACTTAAGCATGGAAATAGCTGTTATATTTTAGTATTTAAAAGCTTTCTTGTCTGTCAATTGCTCAGCCCCATCGTGCCCTTGCCTTGTTTGACCTACTGGAAACCCAGCAAATCCATGTGTCCAGAGATGAGGTCAGAATCCAGTTCAATTGCTCTTTAACATATTTAAGTCATATTTAAGTAGCAGACCCATTTGTCCTGTAAAGGTTTTCCATCCACTAACAAATGCACATGATTTAAATGAGAGAGAGTGGGCAGGTTCCTGCAGGTTTCCCAACGAGCTGACACCCTCAGCAATTTTAAACTGTTGCTTCCCTAGAAAGTCATCCATTTCATCAGATGTACTCTCCACAGTCTCCGTCTTCACTCACTTTTTTAACAGTTTGACAGTAAAAATGTTCTTCGACCTTAAAAATGCCAGCTTTGCTGATTGATTGACCATGATTATAATTTTGAATAAAGTACTCATGCAACGATTACATGTTCCAGGTTGGTAGTAAATAAGTGTCCACTAGATGGCATAATGTCATATATCTTCTGCCTTACCTCCAAGTAATGGGAAAGGCAAAACAAAGTCCAATTTCAGCAAAATATGTAGAGAATTCCTTTGCTTTTCATAAAGTAGTCAAATGAATTTCAGGAGACCACTGCAGCTGATGATGCAGCACTAAGTGAATTTATTGAACCCTCTTCTAGGGATATCTCATAGTGTCTGTCACTGTGAGGAACATCCACTACAGTGTTTTCAGAATAAATATTTTTTCTCATTTTAATTGAACAACTTATTCAATTTGTAGTTTCACATCTTCTACAATGTAAACAACTCAACTTTATTGTACCAACATATTGCCCATTGTATTGCGCCATCATCACCATTGTACTCCACTTCCATACCTACACTGGGAGTGAAATTACTCCATGCAATAGTGCTACTGCAAGTTGCAGGTCTGCATTACATCTCCTGCAAGGGCGTTAAGGAAATATTGGCATACTTTTATTCATGCGCTTAAAATTCATGCCAGGACTGAACCAGTTTAAACAGGTGAACGCTAAGACATGTGTTAATATAAAGGTAGATGATAGGGCAGTGGTATTGCTTTTGGACTAGGAATCCAGATCTGCATTGAAATTTGAGGTAAATTAAGAAAAACTGAACACCATTGTCAAAAACCCAGGTTCCACCTGTCTTCTCAGTAAACACAATAGATCCCATGCATTATTTTGAAGAAATCAGAAGACTCTCCCCTGCTAAGTTGGTCAATATTTATCCCTCAATTAATATCATTAAAACATGATTTAGTCATTAATTACTTGGTGTTGTTTGCAAATTGGTTGCCACATTTTTCACATTACAACAGAGATTGCACATCAAAAAAGTACCCAATTGACTGTAAAATGTTTTGGGATGTCTTAGATTGTGAAAAATACTGGGGGCAATTTTGAGCTTAACTTTACCAGGAGCTTAAATGGCAACACAGGCCCAAAGCATCTCACCAGCAAGATCTCATTCTCTGATTTCCCCCACTCTTTTTGGGTGGGAGCCTCTTTTAACTTTATTTGAATAAGTTTACATGTAATTATCAGGAAACCTGCTGGGGATACAAAGGTAAATATAGCCCTCAGCTGCAGAGGGACATGCCTAGGCATTGTCCTTACACCCTGGCAGTGCCAATCTGACCGTGCCAATCCAGAAGTGCCATAGCAACGTCTCTTGGGTTGCAAAAAGACTAACTATTAACAGGCAAAGAGATAGAGTCATTTGCCATTCGCCTTTTGAGCCTGCTCCGCTATTTAATAAGACCATAGCTGATCTGATTTTAACCTCAATTCTACACTTCTGTCTACCCCAGTAACCTTTCACTCCTTTTCAGGACACTATCCAACTCTTGTTTAAAAAATAAGAGGTGGATATCCTTTTGAGGTATATCTTCTGATGCAGAAAGTTCCGAAGACTCACTGCTGTCTGAGAAAAAGGATTCACATTTCTGTCTTAATTGAGAATCCCTTATTTTAAACAGTAATTTCTAGTTCTAATTCTCCCACATGAGCAATCATGTTAATTAGCCAATCTTCAATCCATGCCAATAAATTACCCCTTACATTGTGAAATTTATTTTTACAATAACCTTTGATGTGGCACTTTGTTAAATGCCTTTTGCAAATCTAAGTATGATATGTCCACCAGTTTTCTTTTATCCACCGCACATGTGACTCCTCTTACCTAATGGTTACTGTTCGAGGTCCTGTATACCAACTCTGACAAGTGACTTCTTGCCATTAGCAGTCTTCACCTCAAAACGCTTTTACATCCTGGTTTCTTGTACTTAAGTCAAGCTTCTCAATTGTGCTGATACCATTTTAATTCATTGAGCCACCCTTAACCTTTATCTAACTTCCTACTCTTCCTAAATATCACGTAGCTTTTAATATTGATTCCTCAATCTATGCCATTCTGCAACTCTGTAACTGCAATTAGTTTATGCTTATTTATCTGTATTTGTATTATCAATTAATATGTTCTATTTCAAATGCTACATGCATTCAGATACAGAACCTTAAATGTTGTCATTTCATTATTTTTATGATCCCCAGCCTTATGTGCTGATTTACTCTCAGATTTCTGCCTCTTCCCTCATAGTCTGTGAATCGTTTCTTGGATTCCCAATATCTTCATCTCGTCTTAGTCTGTAATCTTTTAAAATTACATTATCCCACATTTGATCCCTTGGCCCCACTATCTAGTTCAAAACTCTTTCCCCATCCCTCTTAATTTTTTCTATCCTTATCATCCTAAATTACTTTGGTTATTGTACCTTGGTTTACTCTCAGAAATGAGTGCTAATTCTAAGTTGCTGAACTCTGAATCTTAATTCAAGACTACCTGTTATTATCATGAGATCCAACTGCATTTTCAGTAACATGTTGAAGAATGAAATGACAGACAGAGACCTGATAGCAATTTCTAAAAAAGGGAGAGAGGAGGTCCTGGAGACGGAGAGTAGCATTTTAATCTGTAGAGAAAATGCGAAAATTATTGCATGTTGCTCTTATAATAATTTAAGATGTTTTTGTAATGTGTCTTTCAGAGATTTTATGAATAAAGTACATTTTTGGAAAAAAAATCTTTCAGAGAAAAATCAAAGTGGTCATCACTGGAAAACCCGTTAGTTGGTATTTTATTCCATTACCTTTGAAAACTTGGGTAAATTTAGTAATTGTAAGGTATTATTGATAGTATTAAGTATTACTAATTATGCTAAAGTTTGTTAGATTGGCTGGTGAGTATTTCCTATTTATTTTAGTTGGGATAAGAGGTCATTTATTGAAATAATAAGAATATAAGGCAGGACTAGATGCATTAATTAAAATTTCATCAATAAAATAATTAGTTAATAAACAATTATAAAGATGGCAAGGCAAGTGATGTTTGGCAGCTGCAGAATATCCTAGCTCGTGGACAGCTATATGGTCCAAGGCAAAGACATCTGCAGTGAGTGGAGGAACATCAGCTCATGGTCATTAATCTGGAGCCCAAGCTTAAAATTCTGAGACACATTAAAGAAGAGAATGTTACCTGGACACTTAGTTCCAAGAGATGGCACACTCTTTAAGATGGAGTTATTTGATTTGATCTGGGTAGAGACAGAAAGATGTGACAGCGAGTGAGGCAAGCATGGGGATCAAGAAGTTAGACATGGAGGAACCTCAGCTTTTGCACTTGTCCAACAAGTTTGAGGTTCTTGTAGCCAATATTGTGAAAGCGAGGGCTGCAGAGTCGTTGAGTAAACCAATTATGGCACTATAGTACAGAATGCCATTCAAGTGGGGAGAATTATTAGGAATATAATGGTAGCAGGAGGGGCAGTCAGGAGGGCCAACACACTTCTCTGCAGTTGAGAATGAGAGTTCCAGATGGTTGTACTGTCTGCTTGAAGGATTCAAGACATCTGCTCTTGGCAGGAGAGGAACCTACAGTGGGAAGGGGAGGATCCAGTTGTTGTGATTCATATAGGTACCAACAACATAGATAAGACTAAGAAAGAGGCTCTATATGGAGAGTAGGGCCAGCTTGAGTCAGAGCATACAAATTTAATAACATGCTGGTAAATAAATTAAGAGATGAAAAAGTAATGAAAAAAACAGAATTAAAGACAATCTATCTAAAGGAACATGGCATTCAATATTCTTGTTTTGATTGGCAGGATGGAACAATTATACAGCAGGCAGGAGGTTTCATTTCCTCTTTTCTAACATTACAGTTAGGAACAAAACCAACTACTTGAGATGCATTGGTGAAAACAGAAACAAACAATGTTCCTGTCTAATGTGTAATTGATCCAACCTGTCAACCAAAGGCTAATTACAGGTATTGGAGCATGAATGAATCCAAAGCTCTCCAGGCATTTGAGCTTTCCAGCAAGATTCAGAGATCTAAACAAAGGCAATGTTAAAAGAATGGGGTTGAATGAACAGGTCTAGTGAAATGAGAAGGTTCCTGAGGCTTACTGGATTTTATCAATAATGAACTGTGTGATCTGCTCTGGAGTTGTCAATCAGAGCAGTTCAAAATGATCAGGCTACACCTGTTGCTCATTCAAGGACATCTCCTGTCAGAGAACTTCAAAACTTTCTTCTCACACCTGGGGCTTCTGAAGGAGAGCAAAGGCAATCCCTTTCATAGAATTGAATGCTGCTGTGATTTTGCAAGTTTCCGCATATCAAGAGATCCCAGGTCTCTTGTAAGATCCTCCCTCGATAGTTTGACAGCAGCAGAGGGGCACTTGAACAAAGTGCTTAACTTCTTGCCCCTCCTCAAAGTCCAAGATGCCAGGTCAGGGTGTCAGTCCCAGGGCTCCAGAGGGCAATGTAGGGTTGGCATATAAGCTCTGGAATTATAATTATGATATAGTGCATGAACATTTTTCAGGCATACTATGTGCAAAGCTCTTACTAAACTGATTCATTTTACTTCCCTCTCCATCTTTTAAAACATACTCAAAATTCAGCTTTTCCATTAAGTTTTTGATTTCCCTCTAACAGCTTGGTGTCCATTTTATTCTTGCCTATTCTTTTCTTTTTCTTTTCTCCTTTGTAAAGCACTTCAAGCTTCCTACACTAAAGGAATTAATATTAGTTGTCAGAATTTTTTTTTGTTGGGATGTTAACCCGTTTATTTTAAGGACTTATTATTACCAAAACTGCAGCAAGAGTCTGTTCAGGTTAAAATATTCGTAAGGTATTCTACATTGTAACTTCAAGGCCACAGGATTTTGACTCTATAGTTTGTAATGTAAGCATATGCTGCAAATTGTGAATTGTTTAATGATGCGAATAGCTGATGTTTATCAAGGCTGACATTGACCCTCATTTAACCAAATGATAGTTATTCAACAGTTTGCCCATGCAAGAATGCATTTCTGGTCTGCAATATCTAAATCATTTGTATACTTTTTACAATATCCTGAACTGTTGCAACAATTGTTTGGACTGGAGTATGAATTATGTGAATTTGTCTCTGACTGGAGTGTTGAAATGGGATGGTAAGGTTCTCTGCCCAACAGTGCCATAATCTTCACCAGAGGTTGGACAGGAAGGAAGGTCCAATTCCATTCAGCTAGAACAGTGATTGAAACCCTTGGTGTTTGCACCAATCTGATCCACAATGGCAGTCCAGGACACTACCATTCATCAGCCTTCTGGCCCCCAAAGACATTGCTCCACTCCCACAACATAACTGACCTCCTTATCCTCCCACCCTGCACTACCCAGATCAATCGTGACTCCCTGCCCAACTTCTCCTCCACTGATCGTCTGTAAAGTGGCAACAGACACCCCTGCTTTTCCCCTCCCCACCAGATATCCATCTGGCCTGTCTCCCTACCTCCCCCAGCGAATAAGCAGGCCTCTTTCCTCCTCCCCACCAGGCAATAATCTGGTCCCCGCTCGCCCCACTCCCCTCATCAGAGAATGATCTGGCCTCCCTCCCTCCCCTCCCACCAGAGAATGATTTGGTCTCTCACCTGCTCTCCTCTCCAGCAGAGAAAATCGGGTGTCCCTCCTGCTCTCCCCTCCACCTGGGAATCATCTGGCCTCACTCTTCCTCCCCCTCCCTGCCTTGCCCTCCAAAATGATCAGGCCTCCCTCCACCCAGTGAATGATCTGACCCACCTCCCTCCCCCACCAGATATACATCTGGCCCATCTCCCTCCCCCACCAACACTGATGTGTGTCAGGGAGCCACTGGAAGCTCTGAACTTACTTCCTCAGAAGCTGGAACATCCTAATTGAAGCTTTGAGGATCATATCTCTTTCATGCCGAATCTGATCAGGCGAACGCGGTGGTAAAGAGGGAAGTGCCAGTAAGGTTGGGCGTCCAGCTCGTTGTCGTTGCGCCTGTTTCGGGCACAGTCATCCATTTTCGAGGGGAAATTGACACAGACGCAGATGCAGATTACGCTATTCACCTCATGCCCTAATTTACCAAGTTTTTACAGCTGAAAATGGTAAAATCTGGCCTATTGTGTTGCCAGAACTTCCATGTAGATTAGAGTAGGTGATTGGTCTATATCTCCTCCCACTGGTTGGTTAGCAGCATGTTGTTCCTAATAGCTGTTGATGTGATACTGCCAATGGCATGCCACACATTTCTCCTCCATTAACTATTATGTGTGGAGAACAAAAACTGAGACTCCTTAGTTTCTACTTCTGAAAAGAGGGAAAGGCAATTACAATATGTTCTTCATAAGACTGCAGCCAGTTAAAGGGCAATATCACTGATCAGCAAGACAGCAGGAGCAGCAGCCTAGGGGTGTCAGTAGCTGGAAGATGCTCCAAAAGCCCTGTCTCTCCCAAGTCAACTTGCCCAGTATTGAGGCTCTATTCACTGCTTGGTAGGTAGGACAGGTAACCCAGTGAGGATAGGCAACAACGTCTCCACCATGATCATCCCCAACAAGGCTGTGTTCTCAGCCCCCTACTACACTCTTTACACATGTATGACGGCATGGCCAAATACCTCTCCAACTCAATTTTCAAGTTTGCTGATGATGCCACCGTAGTGGATTGGATCTCAAACGATGACGAGACAGAGTTTAGGAATGAGATAGAGATCTGGCGCAACAACAATAATCTCTCCCTCAAAGTCAACAAATGAAGAAGATTGTCATCGACTTCAGGAAAACTAGTGGGGAACATGCTCCTGTCTACACCAATGAGGACAACATAGAAATGGTTGAAAGCTTCAAGCTTTCGGGTGTTCAGATTACCAACAACCTGTCCCAGTCCCCCAATGCCGACACTATAGTTAATAAAGCATACAAAAGCCTCTACTTTCTCAGAAGACTAAGGAAATTTGGCACGTCAGCTACGACTCTCACCAACATTTACAGATGCACCACAGAAAACATTCCTTCTGGTTGTATCACAGCTTGGTATGTCTCTGCTCTGTCCAAGACTGCAAGAAACTACAAAAAGTCATGAATGTTCCCCAATCCATCATGCAAACCAGCCTCCCAACCATTGATTCTGTCTATATTTCCCACTATCTTGGCAAAGCAGCCAGCATAATTAAGGACCACAAGTACCCTGGACATTGTCTCTTCCGTTTTTTTCCATTGGAATTAAAATACAAATGTTGTCAGGGACCAGCAGCCTCAAGAATAGCTTCTTCCGTGGTGTAATCAGACCTTTGAATGGACCTACCTTGCATTAATTTGATCTTTCTCTACACCCTAGCTATGACTGTAACACAATAATCTACACTCGCTTCTTTCCTTCTCTATGAATGGTACGCTTTGTCTGTATAGTGCACAAGAACAATACTTTTCACTGTAAGTTAATACTTGTGACAATAATAAATCAAATCAAATTAAAGATCATACATACATCTGATACCAAACTCCTAAAGCAACTGTTCTACTCAGAATTCATATGTGACAGGCAACTCTTAGGAGGGAAGCAATAAATCTTCAAAGATGTTCTAAAACCATTTCCAAGGGGTCAAACATATGCACTGAGTGGGAGACCCTCATTTATGACCAACCAAAGTAGAGAAGATTGATTTGGAAGGGCTTTAAATGATTCAAAATACATCATTTGGAAAGTGTAGAAGTGAATTTGAGGTGTCAGAGACATCTGTAAACCATATAACAAACCCCTGTCCTGCATGTGATAGGAATCTGAAAATTTTGCATTAGATTCACCAAGCATTTCAGAGCCCAGCTAACCAAAGTGGAAGCAAGTCATCCCGAGAGCATGCCTAAAAAGGAGAAGACAGTTGCTATCCTATAATTTTGGACATTTACAGGTACACATTGTCATGAAATCTGACAGTATCAGCACATGGTGCCCACTTGAGAAGAATTCTTTTCAGTCAGAGTAGTTGTCACTGAGCACTAGTGAGGATGAAGATCTGGGATTGGATGAGAAGGAGAAGACTGTTGAAACCAGGGATCCAGATCGTCGGGGTCCACTCTTTAAAAGAACTATGATGTGGGAGTATTGATCTAAAGTGCAGAGAGTAGTAACAGTCTCAGCACCAAAATTAATATAAAAATTGTCCCTCTGACTCCTGGATTGGAAGCTAAATATTAGTGGAAAGTGAGATGGTCTTACTTTTCTTTCATCTGCCTTATGTTTTTTATTAACAAATGCCATAGTATGAGAAAATATCTATGGCATTTCATTATTTTGACATAAACAATGATATTAGTACATTCTATTCTCAGTTGAAATATAATCACGCTCATTAATTTTGACATCAACTATAGCAGGAATGTGGAGTGTGGGGTGTAGGTTGATCATGCACAGAATGAAAACTGATTCATTATGTACACACCCACTAAGGGATTAATTTATTGAAACAAAAAGTTCCATTTTTATTCAATACAAAAACATGCTGCAAAAATCTATCTAAAGCCAAGCTAAAAGTTATTATCGAGTCACACGAAGTACCACATTCAACACAAAGAACTCTCTTTTTCTTGAGTAATAAATTATTGAGAGCAGTATAAAGACTAGTTAGGGTCACATCTACATCAAAAAACATACAAAGTTATCACACTTAAACTACGGGAATAAGATAATATTCCGAAAAAATTTCACAAAAAAGGGATGAAAACAGGGCATGTACATTCTCTTTTTTATATATATAAAAAGAATAGCGGCAATAATAATCATCCCTCAATCTCTTTGTAACTTTAATGAAATGATCATGTTTTTTAACTGTTTTGAAGGGATGGCATTTTTAAACAATCACAGTACAGGTTAAAGTGTCCTTGTTTTTCATTTGGAAGTACTCTATGCCAAAAAAGGTCTGCCAATGTACATATGATACCAATTGTGTTGAAAAACAGAATTAAGTTACTTGTGTGCAATGTCATCAAGATGAAACCATTCACATTTTTTTAGTTCTCACCAAGCATAGAGATTGTTAAACATTTTTTAATAAAGATAGCTTTTCCTTTCAACACCAAACAAATTTCTATGTACACAAATTGCAATGAGTACAGTCTAATGGAAAATCACTTTAGAAATTACACTTATTTCTGATACTTTATTCCCATAGTTTAAGTGTCTTGTTCAATATTGTTATACATATGTTTATTCTGTTCGTCTGACACTGCCATTGTAATAAATGCATTAATGTTTCAATAATAAATGGAATAAACCACCATTAAAATAACAAAGGAATGTATTAAAGAGTATATTTTCCACTAGTGGATTTCAAGTACAGATGGAAAATACATTCAGGGCATTCATGTATGTACTATTTTTAAAATAAACAAGCTAATGCCTGGTTAAAAATAGTGCACAGATTCAAGTATTATAAACTAGCAAATACATGACATGATGTGGAGATGCTGGCGTTGGACTAGGATAGGCACAATAAGAAGTTTCACAACACCAGGTTAAAATCCAACAAGTTTATTTGGTATCATGAGCTTTTGCAGCATTGCTCCTTCATCAACACTCACCTGATGAAAGAGCAGTGTTCTGAAAGCTCATGATACCAAATAAACCTATTGGACATTAATCTCGTGTTGTGAGACTTCTTACAGTACATGAACTTAATTGATAGGGAAGAAACACTGTCTACATACTGATACATCATTTGTAGAGTATAGAAGTGAGTTTGAAGTGTCAGAGACACCTCTAAATCACGTGGGATTTTTCAGATACTGTAATACAGAGCTGTGACATGTTTGAATCTTTACAAGACTTGCAATCAAATAAATTGGATGGTCTCACTGGTTTTCTTTAGGATTACCAAACCCACGACTGCCTCACTGCAGAATCGATATCAAGCAAAATTGCAAAGATGCAACTAGTCCCATGCAGTAGAGAAATTCAAATATAGTCATCTTTTAATTAGCATTAGTCAATTAAAATCAGATCTACAGCTGACATATCAAAAACTCACAACTGCATGAATCTTCAATTAGAAATTAAATATATAAAGTTCTGCAAAATGACTGCGGACAACCCAGCAATGTAGGTTTGTACAAAGCATGATATTGTTCCCAGCCCATTACCCTCCCATTCCCAAATGGATCAGTTGTTGACCAGTTTCTTGGTTGTTAAGAACAGGAGTCTAGTTGCCCTTTCCAAAAACTAATAAGGATTACTTTGGATGCCCCAGGATTATTAATGCATAACCAATTCTGACTGTGTGTCCCCTTCTGTAAAAAAAGGCATAACTAATAAAAGAACTTAATAACAAAAGAAATGCTCAACAAAGCAAGGAAAACTCACAAAACTAAATGATAGTATTATCTATGAGACAGACCAACTAGTCTCAGAAAGTCTTGAGAGCGCAGGTGGGCACTACATGGATCATCTCTAGGGTGACCTAGAGCGCAGGCATGGACAGGACCACAGAAGAGAGGCAGGAATCAGTGCGACACTGTCTCATGGGCTGCACCAATTCTGGATGCATAAATGGCTACTTTGGCCAAGTCCAGAAGCAGGCCCATAAAAAAATTTCCTCTGGCTTGCCTGTTCCCTCTACATCATGTCATTCATTTAAACAAATGGATTTCTAAAAATGAAAAATTACCCAGTGATTTACTTTGCAATTACTTTGTAACAGCTTGAGAATTACAACAATTTTGTGAATGACATTCACAATTTGAGTGGTCACCACTCAAAGTTTCTCCATTTTGTTTGTGACATGCAGCTGTGCAGAGCAATATATCAGCATATCAGAAAAACGAGAATGGTATTGGTTACTTAAATATCAAGCCAAAAAATCTAACATTTCTTTCATCAATTCAAATTGTTTACCCACTGCTCTCTTGAAGGTGATGATTCATTTTCAAAAACAGATCCATGGTTATCAGCCAGATTCCAGAACTTCTCTAAACTGGTAATTATCTCTGTACTAGAGCTGAAACAGTGTTAGCAATTATGTATTGACTGAGCACTAAATCTAAATCCATATGGCACTTTCTAAAAGGAGTTATTGGATCAGAACTGGGAAATGAGGCTTGTTTTGATCTCCTTCTAATTGGCTTGATTGAGACAACTACCTCAGCTCAGGCCAAAGCTTGGATCTTGATTAATAACCCCTTGTTTTAATTATACAGGCTCTATCAAAATCTGAATTCTTCAGATTTTGAATTGAAAAAGAGTAGATTTTATCTTTACTTAATCCATTTGTTACACTAGATAACTACATCCTTGATTAATCTACATAATTGCTAACTCATAATAATTGTGCCTTTAAAAAAAAACAAAGCTCAGAATTAATCTCTAAGCAGGAACCATAGTGCAGTGGATGAAGTAGGTTACAAACAGGAGAGAGTGATGTCTATTCAATATTCCTGCTTCTCCCAACACGTAAGAAATACACTCAGAATTTCCAAAAAACCTGACCTTGGTTTGCCGTGTATCCCAATGTATTTTTCCAGATTCTGCTGCTGGCTTTGGCATTGTGCATGCCTCCTAATTTCTTGAATTAAAATTACATTGTGACTGCATCGATGACAAAATCAACTTTAGCGTGTTAAAGTAGGAATCCATCAGTCTGGGACAGCTAGTTGGCCCTCCTGTGCCAAAATTCTGCTTGGTTAAAATAGATAGAGGGAATACTCATGTCATTAAGTTAGAGTTTTGCAGCAAAGGAAGAAACCCTTTGGTTTATTGTGTCTGTGCCAGCCATCAAGCTCCTACCTGTTCTAATCCCATTTTCTAGCACATGGTCTGTAGCCTTTTATGCTGTGGCATTTCAAGTGGTAATGTTAATGCTTCTTCAAATACATCAGGTTCCCACTTCTACCGCCTTTCAGGCAGTGAGTTCCAGATCCCATCATCCACTAGGAAAATGGTGCAACTAAACCCATGCCTTTACCACACCTCAATTTTAGTAACCTGTCTGTCTTGTTAATGCCAGGCATGGCTTAAAAGCTGGACTTAAATCTTAACATAGTAAGCAGCCTGTACTGCAAGCAAATGCTGAGGTAACACAATGTGTTAATGACCAGCCTTGCAGTGCAAAATGAGTTTAAGAGACATTGACAGGCATAGTGAATTTCGTAGAATCATAGAATCCTACAGTGCCAAAGGAGGCCAATTGGCTCATGAAGTCTGTACTGACACAGGCCCTATTTTCATAACTCCATGCATTTACCCTAGCTAGTCCTCCTAACATTAAGGGGCAATTTAGTATGACCAGTCTACTGCACAGTTTTAGACTGTGGGAGGAAACCAGAGCAATCGGAGGAAACCTACATAGACACGGGGAAAATGTGCAATCTCATTATAGACAGTAATCCAATCCGGGAATCGAACCTGAGACCCTGGTATTGTGAGGCAGCAGTGCTAACCATTGTGCTGCCCCATAGATTTCTTGAAATAATTTATATTGCATCAGATCTAAATCTACAAAAACCTTTAATCAGAGAGCTCTACACTGGACCAATTCAATGAATATTTTTTAAAAGATCTCTGGTATTTCATGCTATTTTACCAAAGGGAAACAGGAGTGGTTCCTCCATTCTCCACTTCTGGACAAAATACTCTTAAGATTTAAATAAAGAAAATAATTTTGCATATTTCTTTATCTGTATTATGAGAAAGATATTGGTTGTTGCACCTTAGGTAAGATGTATTTTCTGAGATCCAATTCTCTGTTTAGTTTGACAAAAACATACATACAAAGCTTTTCTCAGTTGGAAAAGATCTTTAAAAATCTCAGATGGAGTAGTTTAATATTTTAAGATGCTTGAAATATTTGTAGTTTTGATGGAGTCATTTGTTGTTATTGACTAACCAGGCTCCAAATTAAGAAAAAGGTATCCATGTCATTTAACCGTATCCATATTTTTCATTTTCTTGAATGCAATGAACATGTAAATCTCAGGGCTGTAGAGGTTATGGTTTGCCTGTCTACCTTCCTTGCTTGAAGATACTTAGGTCTTCTTGTAATCAAAAGATGAATAGTGAGGGCAGTAGCTCATTCAAGCAATTTAAAGTATGTCCTTCAGATTATAATTAATAATGTGAATCGTAATAAAACAACAAACGGTGATTGCAACCAATGTAAAAGACTAGTGATTAAATAATAATAGTAAAACCTGTGCCTGTACTCACTTAGTTGAATATTTAAGTTATATTTCCCTGTTTGAGGCAAACTGTTCACTCAGCAGTTACAGGATAGTTTTTATCACCTTCACTTTGCAGGTGATATACTTAAATACATTCAACATGAAAAGCTGAAATCTATTATTACAAAAAGAAAATATCAGTGTTTATGCCAATGAGTAAGAAATACTTAATGAATTAGACATTTTGAGCTGCTACCATTATAAGAAAATTGGTCCTTTTTTACCCCCAATTTTGGGCAAAATAGCGCAGTGATGCACGAAAGCTAAAGGGGAGAACTCGGTCTCACTGTCATTCTACTCTGTGCCATTTTGATTACAGGCTACAGGGTAGGCAGCCAAGGATCCCTCCAGAGACAGTGGGAAACACCATTATCAAATACAGTTCAGGGTGCTATGACAATTGCATGGGGCTTTGTCTCCATATGGTCTTTTATTGGTAGAGAATGTGGAGCAGCACAACCAATGGTCTTTAAAGGAACTTCTTGAGGCTATTCTAAAAACAAGGAGGTAGGTTTAGTGGCATTAATGCTCCTTTAGGCACCACAAAAATGCTCCCATCTGGTGCACAATTCATTGAAACCCTCTCCCATCATTAAATTAATAACTCTGATGAATCACCAGTTTTCCAAGCTATGGAAACACGGACGGCTCATGAAACTCTGGAAATTAACCAACCATCAGAATGGTTCCAGTCTCTGGCTGCTTTCATCATATGGATAACTGATTTACTTCATCTGCTCCCTGTCTGATAAAAAAAGTTTGCATTAAAATTAGTCCCTATAATTCTTACAATTAACTGAATACTAGAAAAGATAAAAAATAGTTTAGAATTTTGCATGTCACAGCATAAACATGTACATCAATCTTTAAGATGACAATAATTAAACAGAGATGCTAAAATACTGACAAACCTATTTACTTTGAAATAACAATTAGTCAATAGTGAATTTTAGCTGCAGTTTTGTGACTACGTATAGGAAATGTTTGAACATTACTTAGGCTATTTTAAACGGTGAACCAGCCAATCAGAATCTAGATGATTCAATAATTCTTTGTCAGAGCCTCGAGTGACAATCCATTGATTACTAATTCTCAATATGGTGCTGGTACCATAGGTTAAACTCCCGGATTTCCTTCTCATGTAAACGACGTGACTTGCTGGAACGGCTTGACTTGGTAGACTGCGCTGACTTAGAGCTTTGACAGCGGGACGATGTTCTCCTCATCAAGTTCTGAGAGATTGACCGGTGGAGGTTTTTCATAGAGGACGAAGCTGCCATTGTCACAACCCACGGATGTTTCAAAGCTTGTGCAGCCGCCATTCTCTCATTAGGATCTAGTGTGATTAGCCTATCAATGAAGTCCTTTGCCAGGTTAGAGACGTTTGGCCATGGCTGTAAGGAAAATAGAAAGTAAAGAAAAATCAAAACTAATGCAGAATGTGATGTGAGATAACAATTCATTAAATATAAAAAAGGACCTGAGCATTTATAGCAATGGCATCTCTTCCTTCCCTTCATGCCACTCTGGGAGTTTGCCAAGTAATCAATCCTTGGTCTCCTCCTCTTCTTATTTGCATGTTATCCATTAACATTGTCATTGCAGACATATGTACTAATGACATTCAGACTTATCTCCACTCATATAAATATGAACTTTTCTTTTGTTCTTTTTATAGCTTCTCTTTGTTTCACTGCTTCTGTTATGTAAGACAAGCTGAACAGCAAGAACTCAGACATGCTGGAATTTCCTCCAGCTAAATATGGGAAAAACTGAAACCACTGACCTCACCGTAAACTTTATGTCCTCATCAATGATTTCATACCACTTTTAAAGTTTTGGATTCAGCCTTTAACCCCATGTTTTCTTTATTACAAAGACTATCTATTTTCATAAAAGCAAAATACTTCAGATGCTAGGAATCTGAAATAATGTGTGTCATTCATTGAGACTAGACACACAAGACCAGATGTCCATGGGTGTGAAACCTGTAAAAAAACAGCAGGAAAGCTGTCAGCGTGTGCTCAGCTTAAAAGTAAAAGTGAAACTAAAGCTGGATTGCATGATGCACTGGTTTTCTGCTAACTTGATATCTTAATTCTCCATAGATGCTTCCAGGCTTGTTGAGTTTTTCTCGAGTTTTCTGTTTTCATGATCGCCTATTTCCACCCCTATAACATTGCTCATCTCTGCCCTAACATCAATCCACTTGCTGTTGAAATGTCATAACGTGCCGCTAAGGATTGCAGTATGACATGAAAGCAAATGCGTCATACAATCCAGCTTTAGTTTCACTTTTATTTTTAAGCAGAGCACATGCTGACAGCTCTCCTGCTGATGTTTGTTCACCCATGATTATCTGTTCGCACATGGCAAATCTCAATCTTTAAATGCAACTAATCAATCACCGGCAGGGATCATGTTTGGCAGATCTGTACTTACCAATTTAACTACTCTTACCTATTCTACACAAAGATAGACAGAGCAAATTTTAAGTCCACAAGAGGAGATGTCTGACGTGCACGATAAAAATGCAGATGCAGAATTGCCACATTTATGGTTGGGACAACAAGTTCACATCCTGATCCCAAAGAAAGCAAACGGCAACCAGCCAAGGTAGTAAGTATTATTTTGAACTGATGTCCTATGAAGTCATTACATACGAAGGCACAATAGTGAGAGGTAACTTACGACAAATCAGATCTAATCCACATCTTCAATCATTGTACCTATTATATCTAGGACAAATTCTCAAGTGCACCCAGGAACAACATCCAAGAATGACAATTCCATAGATCATCATTAGCAAGAAGCTCCCGGACAAGGCCACCAACACAAGATCTGAGCGTACCAACACTTTACCTTTCTGTGTAGAGATGCATAGATTAATCAATTCTATACACTGATGTAATGATAACTAAACCTAAACATATATTATATATCATTGTACTTCTTTAGAAAGGAGGAAGTATCTATATAAAAAAAGGATGATTTGTAGTATGCTTTGAAGGGATTTTAAAAACTCATTCATGGGATGTTGGTGTCACTGGCTAGGCCAGTATTTATCACCCATTCCTAATTGCACTTGAGAAGATTGTGATGAGCCACCTTTGCGAACTAATGCAAATCATTTAGTATAGATATACCCACCATCCTGGCCCTGTCGTGGCAGGACCTGCCTCAAGAGATTGACTTCCAGAGGAACAAGATAATCCTGTTTGCAAGTGGGGCTGGAAAAGTCCACCCTTGGTTTCACTTTTACTTTTAAGCAGAGCATGTACAAGATGGCTCTGTTTCTGGCATCTTTGTGATTTATATCTATGTAGACATATTCTTATGTGCTTAGTCTCATGGCAGGCAGGGCAGAAAAATTCCTCAACTTGTTGCTTAGTTTCAACACATTTACATTCGTTAATAGTTTTCTAGTAAGAATAACAGATTTTTTAAAAAACTAAACAAATCATTGTTTTGATAATATTTAGTCATAATGACTGAAGTAAATACTTATTTTGGATGGTACAGTGATGCACTGAATGGTGGAATGTGAGTTTTGACCCTTGATTTCCACATAAGAAAGTAATTACAGGAATGACGTGGCCTTTTATAAATAGTTTTAAAAATAACAATAAATTCAATTTGAACTGTAAAGCCAGTAGCATTGTTTAATCTTAATCAGTTTAAAACACAAAGAATTATAGTATTAGTTGAACATAATATAGACTATAATCCATAAGTGAATTAAGTTCATGCAGTGAGTCCATCATAGATGCATTGTTGAACTAAGAATTGGCGACATTGGCGGCTTGTATTGTAACTTCCTTTGGGTATTATGTGCAAAGAAATCCTAAACCCATTCTTTACAAACCGTTTTACATATTAGGTACATCACACAAAAGAAATCTTCTCTTGCAGTTTTAATATAAAGTCTTGGTAAAATAATATCATGTTAATGTTGTAATGTTGCAATGTCAGAAGCAAGTGCTTTTCTGAAACAGGATATGAAATACAGTCAGGAGATTACTTTAGATAAACAAAGATGAGGAGAAAACAAGCAATGTGTTCCCAGGCTACATGGGATGATTTAGGCACAGCTCCAATTCATCAGTATCATACCCTTTGTTACATTCTTTGTGTGTGTGTGTGTGTGTGTGTGTGTGTGTGTTTGTCCTGCCTATGCATGAAGGAAATGGATGGGGGTTGGAGAGGAATGCTAATAGGACGAGTTTCAGATTTTTATCTTTGACAGCCATTCTAGCCACACTGCCGACACTGTCATGGATCACACACAATAATCATTATACGAATAATAAGGGACTTTTTAAATGCTCCCAATATTTTTGAATAATATTACATAACGAGTAGAGAAAAAGGAACAAATGGTGCGTGTTTCTTCTTTGTATATTACAGGATGGCAGAACCTTGTGAAGATCCCAGAAACAGAAAATGAGCTTGTTGGTCTCTTGAGCTTGTGTGGGAGGCAAAATGTTAGCTTCCCACTGGCAAGGTGAAAGTTGGGTATTAAATTGGCAGCAGATTGAAGTTGGATCTTCTGTTCTGATGGCAATTGGCAAGAACCTATTTTTAATACATTTGCATGTCATGCATACTCAGTAAAAGACAACTTCACCAGATTAAATTATATCTTTGAAATTAAGAACGCAGCAAATGAAAAATATGTGCCCTCAATTTTGTGGCTGGTTAAAGGTGGCATATAGCCGGTGAGGTAGTCTTCCTGATAGATTTGAACTGAATAGAAGCTGTTTTTTTCTTGTAGGGGGAGTTTTGTTGAACCAGGAATGCACAGAGATCAGATGAAAGTGGCTGACCAAGGGAGGGAGCGAGCTGGCTATGAAGGAGGAATGAAGTATGCTTTATTAAAGGACGGATGGAGGTTGCCATCCGACAAAGGCTCATGGGAGGCAGAGGGAAGAATCTGGACTCCACAGCAAAAGCTAATGTCTAAGATGGTAGGTCAAGTATGATTGTGGGGAAATCAAGGGTTACAACAGCAGATCAATGGCAAGGTCTTAAGGCCAGAAGTGGGGATGTTTGCTGATGATTGCACAATGTTCGACATCATTCACGATTCATCAGATTCTGAAGCAGTCCATATTCAAATGCAACAAGATCTGGACAATATACATGCTTGGACTGACAAGTAACAAGTAACATTAGCGCCATATAAATGCTAGGTAATGACCATCACCAATAAGGGACACTCTAACCACCGCTCCTGGTCAAAAGTGCTCAGGATAGGAGAGAGGGAATTAAAGATGATGCTGGCCAAACATTTGTCTGCTTTTTGTTCACAATTGCTCTCAAGCACACAAAATGGTTCAAATGCATCCATTGCTTTTGATAATTCTGATGCAATTGGAGAGAACCCACAGAGAGTGGTCCATGGCCAGGAGCAACAAAGATCAGAGTACCAACAAGGAATGCCAGAAGAGATTCAGGCAGCTCAGGATGCTGCAACCATAGACTACTGAGGTGCTGAGTATTGACATGTAATAGAATATATTGTAGGCATCTGTAAATATCAGGAAGACAACATCAGAGAGAGCTAAGGATGTCAAAGGCTTCCATCACTCACCTTCTGGAATATCTAGAAATTTGTGGACAGGGAAGCAACCAAAGCCAGTGGCTTTAAAAGCCACTGGATCATTCCAGGTTTCCACTGGCGATATGTCTGACATCTTACAGCCATCCATTCACAAATGCATCAGAGGTCACAACTATCTGTTCAGAACAGCCAATAATTTTAAACCAAGCAGCCAGAGTTGTGAGATTTGGCTCTATTGCTGGATTTCCACAGATACAAGGGGCAATTGATTCCACATATATGGGGCTGAGAATTACCTGGGAGCAGCTAGTGGCCTTCGTAAACCGAAAGGGTTTTCACTCTCGGTGTTCAGCTGGTCTGTGACCAACACAAGCAAATCCTTCAGGTATGTGCTCAATTCCCAAGGAGTTCTCTGATTCTTACATCTTCACTCACTCATTGGTGCTATACCCGTTTGCACTCCCTCAGCAACTGCTGGGGTGGCCCACAGATGATACAGAATATCCATAGAAGATCTGGCTCGTGACACTTGTGTGGAATCCAGAAAGCCTGGCAGAGGAGAGGTACAATGCAACCATACCTCAACAAGGGCAACAATAAAGCAGACCATTAGCCTTCTGAGATGAGGTTCTGTTGCCTGGATTGCTTAGGTGGAGCGTTTCAGTAGCTCCACAGAGAGTTTCAAGGATTACATGTTCTGCTATGCCCTGCGCAGCCTTGTATAGTGAAGGTTCTGATGAATTTGTTGACAATGAGATGGAGGAGCTCAATTTCCCCTCAGATGTGGAAGAAATAGAAAAAGCCAATGTTCATGAGGAAGGGGGAATGGACAGTGTGGTCCCAGCTGCAGATGTCAGGATGAGGAGGCAATGAATAAGCCTGTGACACCGTCACTGCATCCAGCTACCAGCCTGAATAAAGCCCTTAAAAGATCACTTGATCTTTCAAAATACCAGTGTGTAAATGTCCTTTCATTCCCCCCAGACCAACATATGAGCCTGTGACCTTTGCCACCCAGAAAGGAAAGTGCTGTAGGCTCTCTTTGCATATTTCAGTCAAATTCAAGGAGATCATCTATTACTCAATGACACACTCCAAGTCCTGGCAAGGTCTTGCTAAGAACTCTTTCATGCACTTGCAATACAAGGAATGTTTTAACTTCAGATGATAATCCATCAAGCAAAGCAGCCTCCCATCCATTGACTGTCGACACATTCATTGCCTAGGAAAAGCAGCAACAAGGACCCCATCACCCTAGACATTCTCTTGTTCACCTTTCTCCGTTAAGAAAAAGATATACCAAAGTCTGAGGACACGTACCAACTGACTCAAGAACAGATTCTTCCCTGCTGCCATCAGACCTTTGAATGGATTTAGTTGTATTAAGTTGATCTCTCTCTACACCCTAGCAATGACTGTAACACTACATCCTGCACTTCTTTCCTTTTCTATGTACGGTACGCTTTGTCTGTACAGCGTGCGAGAAACAATACTTTTCATGTATACTAATACAAGTGACAATAATAAATCAAATCAAATGACGAGTTGACAGTCTATGATGGATGAAAATAAAGTGAACATTAAATGCTGGTTTACCAATCAAATTCCAAACCCCTGAATCAACAAGGGACAAATATAGAAAATTAGAAATTATGTGCTTTGACAAAGGGTCATTTGGACTTGGAACATTAGTTCTTTTCTCTCCTTAGACATGTTGCCAGACCTGCTGAGATTTTCCAGCATTTTCTCTTTTGGTTATAGAGAAGTACACACACTAAGAGACTCTAAGATGCCACTTCTTTTGAGAGTCCACAATAAATAATATTTGCTTAGCCCCACATTGCCATCATCAATATTTAATGTAGTGCAACCCCTTTAAAAAGCCCCATCAGTAAGCAAAGCTTGAAAAATCATGAACATTCAACACATAAGAATAAAATGACTTGATATTTTGAACACGATTGAACACATTCATGAGATGCACAGATGCATTGCCTTCGGCCTCATCTGCTGGAGGTACTGGGGTTACTGGCAAAGGAGAGGAGGAACGCCCTGAGATGATATCTTTGGAGCAGCCTGCTAGCGTTCCTTTTCCTTTTCATTGTGGAAAGGTACTTCCCTGAATCCTGGTGGAGAAGGGGCACCCAGATGTCATCTGGTTTGAATGCCCCAGCCATGACAGAACCAGGACATAGAAACTATCGTTCACTCAAATCCGGATGTGGCCCTGGATATCTCTGCCAGATATTTCCTTACTTGTTTCTGCATCACCATCTCATTTCATATGAGCGATTTTCAAAGCACATTGTTAGCATGGAGCTCAGCATAGGTCTGGTCCCTAACAGTCCTCTGACTTTCAGAGGTCTTAGCTGCCACATCAATTGCTGTGATACACCTGTGATATGATCTCCAGATGTGGACTTGAGCCTGATCATAAACAAGTACCCATCAAGATGAATTTCTCTGTGCTGGTGGGAGGTGTGGGGACACGATGCGATGATGCATCCTTTGAGTGGTCAGTGGCATCCTCAGAGGTGGAAGACGGATTTGCTGAAGATTGGTTTGGGTGTTTCACTTTGCTGTGAGGATCTGCACTGGAGAACACAAGGACTAAGTTCATGGTTGTGCACGGTAGTCCATCAATGTATCATATCTATCTTCTTTTGCCCAGTTCTCAAAACCAGACTAAAGGCATCTCACTCTAGTGTCTTGAGACTCCTGCCTCTCCATCTTCATCGATTTTTCCAGCTTCCTCTTCAGCAGGGATCAATATGTGCTCAGGTACTCTGCCACAAGTCTTTGACCGCTCCCTGGTATTACGCACTCTTTTGTCCTTGAGGCAAACAGAAAGATTAAGCGTCCTCTTGGTGGGCACCAAACCCCTTTATGAGCAAGCATGCCTATGATAGCTCCTGTGCTCTTCCTAATTACTGTTCTGCATATGCACTCCCCTGCAATTTGTACAACTTGCACAGCTTGAACAGACTGCCACCATATGTTCACCTGATGCTGAGATCCAAAATCCAAACTCCTGTCTGACATACTCCTCTACGCACACATTTACTATGCTTGATGTCATTATGAGTGTCACTTTCCAGCAACTACGCTGTGCAACTTACTTGGGGAGTCACACAATGGTTTTCAGTCTGAGCCTGAGAAAAGATGTATGTCTGACCTACTGAGTGTTTCCAACATTTTCTGGTTGAGGTTTACTTTGATGCCACTTACACCTGCTGAAGATAGGGAAACCAATAGATCTCTCCAGCACTAAAATAGTTTACAATTCACTTCCGGAACAGAGGCTCATTTTGGAGTACAGCCAAGAATGTGCAACTTGCAATCTGCTGTCAACTCCACTGTTGTAAAAGTGAAATGGAGCAGAGACTGATTTTTAGTACAACAAAGTACCTATCTCCATTATTGCAACATGTATGCTTATTATCCATATTCCAGAAAAATCTAGAAATGTTGGACTTGTTAGTAAAGGCTATGCTAACTGTATTAAGTACAGTTAAAAGCTCTGTAATTACCAGGGTAGTTAAATACTTGAGATGAGCTTGTAATATCACAACTCATTTTATTGCCAATTTTAATAGATGGAAACATATTTCTGACCATTGATGACTCAGGTTAGAACATTGCAACCGTGAATCCTCTTTGGATTTGCTATTTTATAAAACTATATTTTTGCTCTCTCAGTTTTCCGTTTGTATTAATATATTTGTTTGCTTTTAATTTTGCAGCTTTGAAGAAGGTTTTTCACTTGCGAGGTTAACAGGTCTACTGTTTTCATAGATGTTGACTGACTTGCCATGTGTTTCTTGTATGTTCTGTCTTCATTTTACAATTCGAGCTTCTGCAGTATTTTGCTTTTCACTTAATCTGGTCAAGTTTTCACTTCACTGCTCTATTGCTGCAGTGTAAATAACACAGCGTTCCACTCGTGCAATGGGTCCACTAGCAAAACCATTGTATAACGCAATGCATTGTCGGGCTCCTAAATTAGCATCTTAATCTTCTTCCTTTACTGAAGGATTACAATGCCTTCCTGTTTACCAAGGGTGTACAGTGACTCCATTCACATTTCATATCACCACTAACATCAAATATATTTAAATTCTGCAAATATTTCATATTCAAGCAGTAATAAAGTTATACTCCTCAGTGATATAAAGTTAAAACATTTCTGTGAATAATTAGTTATGAAAGTCTCAGAGTCAGATTTCAGAAGAAATCTGAAAACTCTTCAGATTTCAGAACTTTAAATCTGAAGTTCTAAAGTTTATTTATTAGTCACAACTAGTATGTTGTAATGAAGTTACTGCAAAAATAATGCTGATTTGTTTGCCTATTACTCTTAGACTAAGGAAGCGATCATTTGTATAGATGGTAGCTACAAATTTTGTCCATTCATGGGATAGCATCCAATACTAAAGTTTGGGTGGAAGAGGGCACTATTGAAAGTAAAAACTGGATATTGTTGGAAACACTTCAAGGGGGAATAAAAATGCACAAAGATTGGGCTTACTGTGAAGTAAAAGTTTCAAAACAAAGCCCAGATCACCCTTGAACTTGACCATGTTGGCACTGGGATTGGTGATCAACCAGAAGGCAGGTACCTCATTTAAATACTTTAATGAAACCCCACGTGCAGAATTCTCTCGCAGATTTGATGGTGAACATGGGGTGGGGTGCAGAATATGGCAGGAGATTGGTCTCTGGCTGGTGTCAAACCTATGTGAAATTAATTTGCATTCCACTAATTGGATGCAGATGAAGGCCCGACTGGAAACTTCCACCCATGCCCGGTACTCCACGACAACGGTGATAAAATATGTGGATGCAAAACCCATTTGGAACAATGTGATGTGCAGTTATCAGGAGTTACCTGAACAATGTTTGGGGCTGCCTCAGGAGTTCGAGAGGGAGGCTATCCATAGCTCTAGACCTCAGACAGTGGTCTGGAGGAGCATCTGCTGGTGAACTTTCCAGATTCAGCTTCTTGGAGGAGGTCCATCTTCCAGCTTCAGAATGTTCAATTCTGCCCCTGATCTCCCCCTGTCTAATCAGCATCCCCTTCTGACCCCCTGATCTCCCTGCCCATCATCCATACTATAATGCTGTTGTTTGGTGTTGCAGGATTATCTGCCACACAGCCACTCAGTCTCTCAATTCGGTAGGCTGGGTCAAGAAAAGGATTTCAAACATGGTAGACAAGTTCCACTGACAATATTGTTTATCACAAAACTGCAGTCCACCTTACTTTGTCCCTGCTTCTGCATAAATATTGGAGCATTTGGCTTTGCATTCAGCATGTCATCTGTAAATCTCTACAAAGAGTGGTAGAGGTATCAGTATTAATGATCTGACCAAATAAAGAAATACTGACAGAGTCACATATCCATCTATTTTTCTCACAGCTTCCACCTACTGAATGTCCAATAAGATGAGTGCTGGATGGACACCGATAAGGTAATATGCAGGGATTTCCAGACGTTGGTCTTGGCTTGCTTATCTCACTGAAAAATAAATATTTTTTCACGAAGACCTCAAGATCAGTCTAGAAAATGTTTGGGTTTGCATTCTGTATTTCCTGTTACTTTCTGTTACATTGCTTTTCTGTTTCCTTCAGACAGCAACAGTGAAATTGGTGAGGGTGGGAAAAGGTCAATAGAGTGGGAGGAAGCTGGTATAGAATACAAACATTCATACAGCTCAGTTGGGTGAATGACTTAGAGATTTTCTGTAATTATGAAGTGCACATCAGGCCTTAGCAGCTTGATCCCAGCAGCTTCTCACCCTTGCAACTCACCTGAAAGATTATAATAACTTGACCTGACCTTCAAATACTTTGACTGGGTCCACTCTGGGCGATTATAAGCCTCGTTCTATCATAGTATTGACAGCAGAGCAGCATTATGAAATTTCAACCTCGAGGTGTTTGCCAGAAGTGAAGTGAAATATAACTGATTGTAATAGAGAACAGAGGGGGCAAAGACAAAGATAGAACATAGAACATAGAACATAGAACAATACAGCACAGAACAGGCCCTTCGGCCTTCGATGTTGTGCCGACCAAAATAAAAAGCAAAGCCCCTCCAAACTAAACCATTCCCTTCTTTTCCATATACTTATCAATTAAACTCTTAAACGCCACCAAACTTGGCGCATCTACAACAGCTGCAGGCAGGGCATTCCACTCCCTAATCACTCTTTGAGTAAAGAACCTACCTCTGATATCCGTCCTAGAACTCATACCCCTTAATTTAAAGCTGTGTCCCCTCGTGCTAGCTTTCTCCATCCTAGGAAAAAAGCTATCACTGTCCACCCTATCCAAACCTCTAATCATCTTATATGCTTCAATAAGATCCCCTCTTAGCCGCCTCCTTTCTAACGAAAAAAACCTCAAATCCTTCAACCTCTCTTCATAGGACCTGCCCTCCATACCAGGCAACATCCTGGTAAACCTCCTCTGTACCCTCTCAATGCCTCCACATCTTTCTTATAATGTGGCGACCAGAACTGCACACAATACTCCAAGTGCGGCCGCACTAGCGTTTTGTACAGTTGCAACATGATGCTGCGGCTCCTAAATTCAATCCCCCTACCAATAAAAGCTAAGACTCCATATGCCTTTTTAACAACTTTATCCACTTGACTGCCTACTTTCAGTGATCTATTGACACATACACCAAGATCCTTCTGTTCCTCAACACTATTAAGAGCCCTACCATTAGCCCTATACTCTACACATTTATTGTTCCTGCCAAAGTGCATTACCTCACACTTTCCACATTAAACTCCATTTGCCACCTCTCGGCCCAGCTCTGCAACTTGTCCAAGTCAATCTGTAAACTAAAACACCCCTCTTCACTATCTACCACACCACCAACTTTAGTATCATCTGCAAATTTACTGATCCATCCCTCAATACCATCATCCAGATCATTTATAAAAATTACAAACAGCAGGGGCCCCAAAACAGCCCCCTGAGGCACACCACTCGTCACCGAACTCCAGGATGAATATCTCCCATCAACCACCACCCTCTGTCTTCTATCTGCCAGCCAATTACTAATCCAATTAGCTAAATCACCCTCTATTCCACACATCTGCATTTTCTGTAGAAGTCTTCCATGGGCCACCTTATCAAAAGCCTTACTAAAGTCCATATATACTACAGCAACCGCCTTACCCCCATCCACCTCTCTGGTCACTTTCTCAAAAAACTCAATGAGGTTAGTAAGGCATGACCTACCCTTCACGAAACCATGCTGACTGTCCCCAATCAATTCATTTCTCTCTAAATAACTATAAATCCTATACCTAATAATTCTCTCCAATACCTTGCCCACAACAGAAGTAAGACTCACTGGCCTATAATTCCCAGGAAGGTCTCTCTTCCCCTTCTTAAACAATGGGACCACATTCGCTATCCTCCAGTCCTCCGGAACCACACCCGTAACCAACGAGTACCTGAAGATCAGAGCCAGAGGCTCTGCAATCTCCTCTCTTGCCTCCCAGAGAATTCTAGGGTAAATCCCGTCCGGCCCAGGGGACTTATCCAACTTCAAACCCTCGAGAATTTCTAACACATCCTCCTTATCTACTACAATACTTCCCAATTTGCAACCCTGTACCTCAGTGCTCTCCATAGCTACATTTCCAGCACTCTGCGTGAATACCGAAGAGAAATATTTATTCAGTGCCTCACCAATTTCTTCAGGCTCCACGCACAACTTCCCACTGCTGTCTATGACTGGCCCTAATCTTGCCCTAACCAATCTTCTATTCTTAACATATCGAAAGAAAGCTTTAGGATTCTCCTTAATCCTATCAGCCAACATCTTCTCGTGTCCATCTTCTCGATTTGGAGGTTGGACTGAGATTTTTTTTTTAGAGCAACACAGCACGGGAAACAGGCCCTTCGGCCCAACGAGCCCGCGCCGCCGTCATAACTATATAGTAGCAATTCCATTATCCTATTCTAAATTTAGGTTATTCCTAATATGGAAGACTCTCACTATAGGGACAATTTGTTTCCCAATCAGCCTAAGAGCGAATTTTTGGGTTGTGGGAGGAAACCGGAGTGCCCGGAGAAAACCCACGCAACCACGGGGAGAACGCGCAAACTCCCGCAGACACCGGCCTAATTCCAAGTGTCTGCACAGCCACATCGATAGTCTCTGAGCTGTCATGGTGCCCTTCAGATGGTCCACATAAAGCACTCATTTACGACATGAAGTACCAGGCAACCCATGAATCAACATCCAAAAGCTGTCCTCGCACCACCTGCCGAATGCATGCTCAATGTTGGTCAAGTATGGACCGAATTATGTAAAGGAAAATGTATTTATTTGATGTGTTTCCAGTGCTGCTGTTTACAATATGTAAGGGATCTATATTTTGAGAATATATAACACCAAAACATAAATGAGAGCAAATGGCTCAATGTTGTCTGTCATTAAATACATTGTGGGATTTTACAGCCTTGCTCAGGTGAAACCAGAAATTCCTGCCTGAGGTCAACAGTGATTTCCGTTGTTGAACCCTTGCCTGCTCCGACACCGTGGCAGGTGAGGTGGTAGGGCTCTAGCTATTAAAAACTTTTTGATAATATTTCAATGAATTATCCATAATGTCACAAAGTCCGTATTAATCTGCATAATACATATCTAGATAACTGATACAAAGAATGTTGGACCCAAAATCCTGATGGGCAGAAACGGAACCGAGATTGCCACTGACCATAACGTCATGGCATTTACTATACCATAATCAATAGGGTTTGCTAAATCATGTGGAAAAAGGTACTCAGACTACCTAAATCCAGCCTGCAATATTTTAAATACTTTATGGATAGGCAGCAAAAATCTGGGGAAGGAGTTTAGTGGACCATTTGGAGACAATGATGGAAATATTTAATAGCTATGGTTCATTATTTCTCAGGTTACGTACCATCAAGGCTGACTCTTTGCTGATCAGTGGGTTCTCAGATGCAGTGTCAGTAAAAGTGACATGGCTAGAGTTCACCTTTCCGATGCTGTCCCCTCAGTCATTCATTCAACCTTTCCAGACAAGATATTTCCCCATATTAGAGCATGTGTATTATTGCTATGGCAATGAGGGATCTCTTGAAGTTCTGTTAGGGTCAAACTTGATTCAAAGAAGCTGATAATATCAGAGCACAGCCAATTATCACTGTCAACACAGCTATCAGCTAATTATCTAAGCACAACACCAAAAAGGTTTATGATCAACATAGAGTATCACCAGAGATAAATGCAGTGGTGTTTAGAAACAGTGGTAGTAAAAATACAGTCATGATAAAGCTATTTTATGAAATCCAATGTTCCAAGGTATAGTAGTTCTTTGTTTTTCTGCATTTGTAAAAATGATTGGAAATCAGCTTGCCAACAAAAAAAAATGATCTTCATGTTCTTCCTTATAGAACATAAAACATTACAGCACAGAACAGGCCCTTCGGCCTTCGATGTTGTGCCGACCAAAATAAAAAGCAATGCCCCTCCAAACTAAACCATTCCCTTCTCTTCCATATACTTATCAATTAACCTCTTAAACGCCACCAAACTTGGCGCATCTACAACAGCTGCAGGCAGGGCATTCCACTCCCTAATCACTCTTTGAGTAAAGAACCTACCTCTGATATCCGTCCTATAACTCATACCCCTTAATTTAAAGCTGTGTCCCCTCGTGCTAGCTTTCTCCATCCTAGGAAAAAGGCTATCACTGTCCACCCTATCTAAACCTCTAATCATCTTATATGCTTCAATAAGATCCCCTCTTAGCCGCCTCCTTTCTAACGAAAACAACCTCAAATCCTTCAACCTCTCTTCATAGGACCTGCCCTCCATACCAGGCAACATCCTGGTAAACCTCCTCTGTACCCTCTCCAATGCCTCCACATCTTTCTTATAATGTGGGGACCAGAACTGCACACAATACTCCAAGTGCGGCCGCACTAGAGTTTTGTACAGTTGCAACATGATGCTGCGGCTCCTAAATTCAATCCCCCTACCAATAAAAGCTAAGACTCCATATGCCTTCTTAACAACTTTATCCACTTGACTGCCTACTTTCAGGGATCTATTGACACATACACCAAGATCCTTCTGTTCCTCAACACTATTAAGAGCCCTACCATTAGCCCATGAAGTGTTCTTTTCTTCAGCAGACCAGTTCTCACACAGTCTTAGAGAGCAATGTGGTTTGTAGGCTCTGGTGAAAGGTATTTTCTTATTGGTCTTTTCTCCTTGCCTGTGGCCTTGTAAAATATATGAAAATACCAGAGTAAATCCCAGGATAATAGCTCTGCGGAGGAGTCATGCTATCGCCCGGATTTTTGTGCACTTGCTGTGTGGGTGAGAGGTGTTATAATTCAAGTCAGAAACTCCATAGCATTTTATGAAGCCCGCCTGGATCATAAGTTTTGCATTTTTAATTTGGCTAGGATAAGCATGATTCGTTTCATTTCAGGTATGATTCAAATGACTCACAAGGGAGCTTTTATCAAAGTTTATTTAATAATATAGTTAACATGCGTAGAAAGAAAACTAGCAATAATTTTTATCAATTACAAGCAAAAAACCATAATGATAAAAAACAGAACAATCTTTGATAAATATATCTAAAATGTTCTAATCAAACAAAACTTTCCAAAGAACAAAACCCTTTCACAAGTCTAACACAGCAAAGACTAATGCTTATTTGATACTGGAATTGAATCATTTTGTTGGAGAATTGAATCACTGAATTCTCAGCTTTGTAACTTCTAGCAGCCTCTGGTTACAAACACAACAGTCTGAAGTCAGAACAGCTTCCCAGAATGCCAGCGAGATAGAGAGAGAGAGACTGTAAGCAAGCCAACCACCAACAGCAGATTTTCCACTCTAGGCAGGCAAGAAGCCTTACTTTCAGCTAACCAGTAGAATTTCCAAAACAAGAGAGAGAGAGAGAGAGAAACATTTCTTTTCAGCTTGATGCCCAGCCCCTTCTAAACTAAAACTGCTGCCAGCCAAACAGAAAATGAAACCTTAAATTCACTAGGAAACAAGATCAGTCCCAAACACATGACCTGCCAACCAGTCTTCCTCCCAACAATGCAAGGTCATAAAACAATGCCAGAAAGTACCTGAGGCCCATAGTAAAAATAAACAAAATCTCATGTAAACCATTGAAGAAGCAATAAGGACTTCCAGCAGATATCCCAACAACAATGAGGAAAAACACTGAAAAGGACTGCTTGCAACTGCAGAGAATCTGATTTTTAAAAAAAGTTTTAAAGGTACACTAATGTCACAAAGGGCACAAGGCGAGTAGAAATTTCCGCACTGGCATTTTCTAAGGATATCCGGGAAGAGTTTTGGTGGCCTTGTGAGATGGTAGAACATATGCCATGAACTCAGGCAGAGAGTATGGCCAGCTCGCGACTATTTGGCTCTGGAATTGGGATCTCAACTGTCTGATATTTTTGTCTTCTTAAGGTGACTTTTTTTTTTACTTAATTGGTTCTAAACTTTTTTTTTTACTTAATACCTTCTAAACTTCAGTGAGTAAAGGCCTAATCTGTCTAATCTTCCCTCATGATGTAACCCTTTAATCCCAAGAATAAATTGAGTGAATATTCTCTGAGCTGCTTTTAATGCATTTATGTCTCTACTTAAATGAGGAGACCAAAACTGCACACTACTGTATATATTGGCTCACTACCACCCTATATAATGTAGTAAAACATCTCTACTTTATATTCCACTATTTCACCTAGTGTCAGTAGTAGTGGGCGGTACAGTGTGAGTAGATCATTTCTGTGTCCAGCTGTCTCAGGACTTTTTTGGGAGCAATTTTGTTGGGCTTGAGAAGGGGCAAAGCCATGCCAATGGATGGGGGCTCTCTACTGTTTGACTTTGCAGTTGGGCTCTCAACTGTTTGATATTTTTGTCTCCATAATTGTTTTGCTGAATAGGTTTGGTCACAGTGAAGTGTCACTGAATTGGAATCTTCATGCGTTCAGTGTGATTTTTCCTACATTACAGTTCCACAACAGAGTGTGTTTAATTAAAAAAAACAGCTGAATGGGTAGACTTTAGAGTCCTTTCTTAGCAAGACAGTTAACTCACTTTGGTCAAAGCTAATGTTGCTGACAAGGTTTGTGGACAAAGTCTGTAAACTTAGCCACCTCCTATCTTAATGCAAGTCATGCAGCTAAATTATCTCTCTTTCAGGTTTAAGTCAGGTGAAATTCTAGCATAAATGGCAGAGTTTCTGGGTCAGCAGCTTTTGGTTTCATTTGCATTCACACACCGCTTTGGGATGAATGCATCTATTGCCAGCACCCAGTTCTACTGGAATTTAGCGCGTATTTTAGAACGGGTGTAATTCTCGGTTAACTAACACAATAAATTCTATATCTCTTACATTTCCAAGATACAAAATCAAAATATTTTGTATCTTGTGTCAACTTAATATCTGAAAAACAATGTGAAGATCTAAAATGACAACATGCAAAACTTAGCAACAGTGCCACTGACTGTGCTTGAATTATTCTGAAGACGACAAGTTCGGAAACAATTTTAGTTTTCAGTGGTGGCCTTCTGCATCACTGCATTCACTCTTATAAATTATCCCTTTCTCCTGCGATTTCAGCCATCTATTCCACTGGACTTGCTGGGATCACATTTCTTCTTTGTCTCACATTTTATAATTAAAATCCATCTGGGCATGAAATTGACAAATGCGAGCATATTGCTTTCAATGGCTGGTAAGTGCAGGTTTCACTCTTTCTGCACGCCAACAGAACAAAGAGGACACACAACAAAGACACAAACTACTGCTAGATGACACCAATAGCAAGCTGGTAAAACAATACCTGTCTGGAGGATATAGCCCTTATCACCCTATCACTCTGCTCCAACACAAAGGAATACAGTCTCTGACCGATTTCACAGCTAGGTTTTCGAATGCACTGAATAAGAAACAGAGCTTTGTTGATTTAAAAGCTGGGGAAACTTGAGCAAGTGTGAAGATGGGTAATAAGAACTTTGTGAGGGTAGTAGTGGTTCTAGTGGTGGGGTGGAGTGGTGGTAGGGGGTGTGGGGCATGGAATTTAAATGAGCCAGCTGTTCTCATGTATTGGCAAAATACACTGTAACAATAACTTCAGTGTTCCCTTGTTTAAGAGTCACCTCTATTCATTAAGTAGTCATTCTATTTTGATATTCTATATACCTAGGCTGTCAGATCACCTCATGGATCTTCAGATATCCTTAATAAATTCTTTATCCTGCAGAAGATACCTTTAATATGAACTCTTCATCACACTTCCATTTCGCATCCTCCTGTATATTGATTGAATTGCCTGGTGGCACTTTGGCTACCAAGACTTCCATAATAAAACCCATCAGCGTTAGTAGACACTGCACCCCATTTATTAAAAATCTCTACTTCTATGTTAAAATGTGATAAAGTTTAAATTTATATTTGACATACTTTGGGAAAACTATAGTATTCCATACAATGGGTGAAATTTAATGAAGGCCATTTGCACAGAACTTAAGATTGAGGGGGGGGGGGGTCAGTTGCATTAGAATCGTATCAAAACATGCTGTTGTAGAACGTAGGGCGCATTATGCCAGTGGTGGGAAAGCCATACCAGTAGGAAGCAGCAGATGCTAACTGTATTCATTTAGAGAGAGAGCTTCAAGTTTCCAGATGTTCCGATCACTAACAATCTGTCCTGGTCGCTCCATGCCGACACTATAGTTAGAAAAACCCCACCAACATATCTACTTTCTCAGAAGGTTAAGGAAATTCTGTTACAACTCTCACCCTCCCAAAACAGGGGGGTGCCTGAGTGCTTTGCAGTTGGGCTCACCAATATATTTAGGCCACGCCCCTTCCACACAGGCACACAACTCACCACTCTCCTAAAACATGATTAAGCATGGGACGATTGCGGTCTGGACTGCAGCTGACAGACTGTGGATCGATTTGGCATTCTTGCCATTATGGTACTTGTCTAGCTTGGGGGGGAGCAGTGGGGTGTGGATTCTCTGGGCCAGCTAACCTTGATCGCAAATTGCGATGGCCTAGGGAATCAGGGGTTGGTGAGAAAGCGAATTTTGTGCTAGTTGCCAAACCCACTGTGACTTTCCCATGCCGTGTTACCACCGCCAATTAGGTTCCTGGCCAGGGCGGGCAGGAAACCTATACATATTCAAATACACACGTTTCAGTATAATTAGCAGGCTTGTGCCCAAGTTAACTTTTATTAAAGATTTTAAAGTTTATTTATTAGTCACAAGTAAGACTTACAGTAACACGGCAATGAAGTTACTGCGAAATTCCCCTAGTCACCACAGTGTGGGGCCTGTTCAGGTCAATTCACCTAACCAGCATGTCTTTCAGAATGTGGAAGGAAATCGGAGCACCCAGAGGAAACTCACGCAGACACACGGAGAATGTGCAAACTCCACACAGATAATGACCCAAGCTGGGAATCTAACCCAGGTTCCTGGCGCTGTGAAGCAGCAGTACTGGCCCTCATTATTCACCCACGTCCCCAATAGGATCTGCACTTGGGACGCCCTTCATTCAGGTCCTCACAAGTAAAAACCTGGCATGTTGAACCACAAAGGTTGAAGAAGCACCACTAACCCCTTAGCAATGAGAGACATCCTCCCCCCCGACCCCCACACTATGCAGGCCCGAGGTTTATCTGACCTGACCCCTCACTCAGCACCCCCCTTCCTCCTCATCCTCAGATTACCCCCTCAGACCACCACTCAGGCCCCCTCACCCCTCATATTCCCCACTTGGCTTCCCTACAAGCCAAACACCTTGGCAGTGCCAAAGTGTGTGTCCCGGGCATTTTAACACTGACATCCTGCCCTAGCACTGTGGAGACTCAAGGGGGTAAATCCAATGGCCATTTGCCTCTCTGCAGCTGCCAGTTGGGTGGTCTTGGACTGGTGATGAAGGGTTAATCTCGCCATTCTTTGATTGGGTTGGGGTGTCATGTCTGAACTGCCCCTTCTAACCTTGACAGACCTTTCTTCTTCCCAACTGACACTAGAATCACTGCCATCCTGCCTGCCCACATCATATAAGTGCATAGGCACATGCTTCCATCTTGCGAATTAGCAGGCAATCATGTGACAGTATTTAGCTAGCTGCTTTATTCTATCAGTGACACTCATTTCTCCTGCTACAGCAATTAAATTACCTCCCAATGTATGAGAATTCCTTAATCATCATATAAGATTATATTAGTGAGAATCTGTATGACTACTATTCAGACTTCTATGAAAAGAAATCCTTCTGCTAATACTTTATGTGAAATTTTAAGGTTTTTTTAAAATACCTTCACAGCTTTGTTGGACATCTTCACAAATGCATTTATAGTGCTACAATATCTAACTATCAGGCAATCCTTCCCTCGATATTATAGCTTTGGGCAGTCAACTGGAGGATAGAATTCTAACTGACATTTAAATTCACACTATATGATGCTAATATGTTTTAGGCAAGATTTTTTTTTGTTTCTTTTGTTCACCAACCTTCCCCTCACAGCACCCACCAGATTCTTAGCTGTGATTTTGATCTAATAATACTCCATTGATTAATCTAAGTTTCAAGCACTTTATTTGGGTTGATTCAGTCCACACTATTACCATGCTGTGGGGCAGCACAGTGGCACAAGGGTCAGCACTACTGCCTTAATAGCACCAGGGAGCCAGATTCAATTCGAACCTTAGGTGATGACTATGTGAAGTTTACCCGTTCTCCATGTGTCTGTGTGGGTTTCATCTGGGTTCTTTGGTTTCCTCCCACAGTCGCTGGCCATGTTAAATTGCTCCTTAGTATTCAAAGATGTGCAGGTTAGATAGATTAACCATGGTAAATGTGTGGGGTTACAGGTTTGGGTAGAAGGCCTGGGTAAACTACTCAGTCAGAGAGTTGGTGAGTCAGTGCAAACAGGCACCTAGATACTGAGTCAGAATGCCGGTGCAGACTCAATGGGCTGAATGGCTTTCTTTTGCACTGTAAAAATTCTGTATTCAAAAAGCTAAGTACAGTATTTCCCCTCTAGCACCTAGCCCTTTGAATTTCTTAAAGATTTTTTTTGTCCTCCTGCAACAGGCTGCAGGCCTCCTACCTGCTCCAGCAGCAGCCACTTTTCCAGATGGCACAGCAGAGGCTGCTGAGTTGCCATCTCTGTGCTAGGGCCAGCAACTCTCAGGGGTGGACTGCCATCCCGAATAGGGCAGCAACCCTGATATTTAATTGGTTGCTGCATGCAGGTCCCGCAACGCTATCTGCCTGGTCGGTAAAATTCTATCCAACTGTTCAGATCCTCCATTAGGGTTGTTCCCTCAGCTATTCAGCTGGAATATTGTACCAAATTCTTATTTTAGAAAGAACATCAAAGCTTTTGAGGAGATTTAATGAAATCTACCAGGGAAGAGGTATTTCAGTTAGGTAGCAATACAGTAGAAACTGGAATTGTTCTCTCTTTAGAGCAACAAAAATTAAGGGCAGATTTAGCAGAAGTGTCCAAAATATTGCAGGATTTGATAAAGCAGACAGGAAGAAACAGTATTCAGTTTAATAGTTTAAAAATAATTGGCAAAAAAGGGATTGGGGTAGATGAGAGTCATCATTTGGAATGATGTGGAGATGGCAGCGTTGGACGGGGATGGGCTGAATCAGAAGTCTCACAGCATCAGATTAAAGCCCAACATTCCAAATAAATCTGATTCCAAATAAACCTATTGAACTTTAACCTGATGTTGTGAGACTTCATAATTTGAAATGCATTGCCTGAAAGTCAGTGGAAGGAGATTCAATCATAACAATCAAAAGGGAATTTAATCTCTACTTAAAAAGAAAATATTTGTGGGACTATGGGAAAGATAAGGGAGTGGGATTAATTGGTGGCACTTCAGATTTAATGACTGCTTTCTGTGCTGATCACCTCTAATATTACGGCTTGAAGGTCAGGGAGCTAGTTACCTTTCCTAAAATGTATAGGTGAACAAGGTGCCTGCTGAGTAGGGTGGCAGGGTGTAGGATGGCAGGGTGGAAAGATGGCAGAGTGGTCAGGTGACAGAGTGACAGGATGGTAGGGTGGCAGGATATGTGAGGTTGGGTTATGGTCGGGGGAGTGGAGGGTTGCAGGGGGAGGATGTCAGAGAGGGTGGCAAGTCAAGATGGAAGTCAGAAGGTTGGCATGAAGTCAGGGCCATCTAGTTACCTAGTAGTTAAACATGATTGTTTCAGTCTAACATTTCCTGGGTAACTATTCAGGTAACTGAGTCAGAATCCTTCAAAGTCTCCAACTCTAAGTTAGAGTTGGAGATCTTTGCGGAGGGTTCTGTATGCCCATCAGAAGTTAAAAGTTCCCAGGCAATTTTCAGAGTATCCTTGCACTGTAATGTCCAAGACGACCCCCAATGCATCTTCCAGCTTGCCTCCTGGGTGTGACCATCTGGATGGAAACTGAAAGATCTGGGCCATTGTATTACTTCAACACAAATCACTCAGAATTTTACTCCAGCAACATGATATTTAATGGGTTTCTACATGTTCTGTTGAACTGACATGAACTGGTTTTATCATTTTTTTAAATAACAACAATGAATTGTATGAAAAACATAAATAGCAGTAATTGCTGAAAAGGAAAGCTTCACGCTGAAAGAAAATTGTCAGTGCTTTCATGCTAGGAGATGTCTCACATTTCATTGACATTTCTGCACTGTGATGTCATGCTTATGCACATGAGAACAAACACAGGCTCCAAACCCCATCGTGTAGGATTACAGCAAAGCAATGGTGTAATTGTAAAAGAACTCAAAGATGTTGTGATACAAACAATCAATCATTTAAAATGAGAAAGCAAAGAGATTAGTGGAGACACAATGGCCTTCGAAATGGGATCGTATGATCAGCCATCAGAAACCCTGGAACAGAATATGAACCTCAAGGAGTCAATTCAGAAAGAAGGTTTGAATTTGGGGTTGCCATCGCAATGGTAGGTCAGCTAGGCCTTGGGAGAAAGATGACAATCAAGAAAGAGAAAAAAAATGAAGGTTAAGGAAGCAATCAGGAAGATGATGGTTCGGATGAGATGGGATGGATTGATGGTGGTGGTGCTGGGGGAGATGGTGTGGATCAAAGGATGGCTAGTTAGCAAACACATGGTTTTAATATGGAGCAGGGCAAAATTCTTCCGCACTTAGCCCCAGGTAAGTATTTTTTAAAAAAACTTACCATCATAGTGTAAGCCTCCAGCGAGTCATTTAAGTTAGCATTTAAACCTGATTTTCCTGAATGCATCTAGACCAGTGACAGATACATTTGAGGCAAAGGAATTTGATAAAGGAATCATCAACTGGTGTTAGGCTCTTTATCTGCCGACACAAAAGAACTAATATCTACTTTTGGTTGTTCCTTTTTGATACCCATATCCATAGAGCAGAACATGCAATTGTGGCATGGTTTTGTGCCTGTGCACATTAACCTTCATATTGGCCGCTTTGGGCACAATAAAGGAATAAAGTGTTGATGCATTTTGGTCATTGAACAATTAATCCTAATACAACTGACACTTTTATCATTCTTCAAACAGAATGATTTCATAGCAGGTCATTGATTCAGGCAATGAAGAATATGAGGCAAATGAAAAGGGCTTTAAGAAGGCTTTTGCAGATAGCATAAAACATGAGAAGGTGCAGGTACTGAGAGAGGAGGCTCAGGGGGTAGTGGGGGAGAGGGTGAGGATGCATATGCTGGCATTTTACTGCCATGCCCAGAATTGGGGAGGGCATGGCTTGTTGGCCTAGGGCAGGATTTTATGAGCCTTGCCCGAACAAGGTCGTAAAATACCAGCCATAGTGTCTGAAGGGAGTAGGGAATGAGCACGAAAAATTAGAATTTTGTAAATGAATTTTTAGCTAAGGGATTACCAGAGTAATGGCCAGACCATACTGGAACAATAGGTAGAAGAGGACAAGGACCAAAACACCAATTACAAGTATATTATGCTCCTTTGAGGTCAGTGGGTTGGAATCAGGTGCACCAAGGGATGCAACTCACTTTACAATTCTGAATGCAGGAATATTTAAATCTGCAAGAAAACACTGGTTGAGGATTAAGCTCTGGTGAAGAAAAACTGTTACTATTTAACCACTTATGATAGCAGATGATTGTCCAAGATCAAAAAATATCTGTTGAAGGAGATTTAGTGTTAGGTGAACAGATGGAGATATTTAAAGATGAAGATTTTAAGTGGTGTATTGGAGAACAGGGAAACAGTGTACACCTATAAGGGGTGGGTGCTCAGCAAATGAAATTTACTAATGGTATATTTTGCAACTGCTAGTGGTTTAGATGAGTTTTCAAAAATGGGGAGTGAACTTAGGAGGGCCAGCAAAAAAGAGATTAGAGACATTGCTTTCAAGTTATTGAAGCATGTATAAAGAACCTGGGAGGAATGGGCAAGAGGTTGAGAGAAGGTGGATAAGTTAAAGTTATTAGTGTCATATAAGTAGGCTTATATTAACACTGCAATCAAATTACTGTGAAAATCCTCTCGTTGCCACATTCTTGCGCCTGATTGGGTACACTGAGGAACAATTTAACATGGCTAATGCACCTAGCCAGCATGTCTTTTGGTCTGAGAGGAAAGCAGAGTTCCTGGAGGAAACCTATGCAGACACGGGGAAAATGTGCAGACTCCACACAGACGGTGATTCAAGCCGGGAATCAAACCCAGCTCCGTGGCACTGTGAAACAGCAGTGCTAACCACTGTGCTACCTTGCCATCCAAAGGAAGCAAACAAAGGGCTCTTTCAGGATTTGAATCCGGGACCTCTAGCATGCTCATGACCTGATACACCCTAAGTGAGGATCATACCCCTAGACCAACGAGCCCGCATTTAAAAGTGATAAAAGGTGATGGATGGAATATAGGGATTTGAAGTTCATCTCTAGCAAAGGTTGTTTAATGGTTTCAAACAGAGTTTATGACAAGACAACACGGCCTGAGCCTCTGTATAATTTCACTGAAGGAAAGTTCGATCCATCCTTGAATTAATAGCAGACAGCCTAGTGGCAGTGAGATGAAGGAAGGGGTGGAGAAATAGGGCTCAATTTCAGGAGAAAAGAATTGAAGCTGATCCCATAATTGCAGATGAAGTCAACACAGAGTAAAATTGAGGTCACTCCATCTGTGTAGGAACACAATAAAGCTATTGCTGAGATGTGTTGGGTGCATTGGGACAGGTAGGATTGGAATCATACAAACATAGCAATGAATAAGCATTTCCAACTAAACCTTAGTGTTTTATATTTCACAGGATTAACCCCAAAATTATGAGAAGTGAAATGATAGTGCTACATAGATTACTTTGTGTTATGCAACAGCTTAGCTTAGTGTCTATGATAAATGTTAAAGTTCTTATTGTAATCCAAGTCCTGCATTAACAAATCCAAGCAGATAATAGCTAAGAGAACTAAGTTTAAAAAAATGCAATCATTTTATTTAAATTATTAAAAAGCTTCTGAAATCCTATCAAGAAGGCCATTTTCATAAATCAGCTGGCAGACTAACTTTGGCATTGAGTTTCCCTGAAAGGTTGCACGCACCTGAAGATGTTGTGTGCCGCAACACAGCAGCACAGCACGCAAGAGATTGCCTTTGTCCAAAAATGGTCATAGGAATGATGATTGGAACAATGCACTATTTTTGGCAGGTGATAGAAGCAATTGGCAGTTTACCTGCAGAGCAGCCATTGACTGAGCCACAGAACCATTTGCTACAGTACACAAAAAAAATGTAGAGTGTGCAATGTTTTCAGAAAATCCATTTTCAAAGGGTATGCCTGCTCCAAACAGAAAACCTCACCATGTGAAAGCTTTCATTAAAATGTCTAAATGTAATTAAGAAGATAATCTGACAACCTGCATAAATCGCTTGTAAAAGAAAAATACTTTCCCTTTCTAGATTTCCATTAGAAATGAGGTCATCTCCCTGACTGCTGCCCCTGGTCTACAGCTTAGGCTGCAAGAATAAGGAGAAGGTATGGAGATTGGAAGAAGAGTGAATATAAGTGAGCAACTGAGTATCTACATGAAAAATCCAGAGGAAAAGAATGAGGAACTTCAGTAAATGCTGCGTATTGGCACCATATCTGATCCTCTCTATATCTGGCTAAGGCAAGCCACACTGGTAAACCCATTCAGGATAAAACATTGATCTTAAAAATTTGCACTTGACTTCAAAAGCTTGAAAGAAACAGGGCAGAATTTTCTCATCTCGTCGTCACAGGAGCCAGAGTATATGGGACATGGACCATGCAAAGGTCCACTGACCTCAGATGGGATTTTCTGGTCTTACGGTGAGTGCAGCCGAAAAATGCTGCCCATAGTTCTATAGTGCCTTTCCCAACCTTAGGTAAGTCCGAAAGCGCTTTTAAACCAATGATGTACATTTGAAATATAGTCTGTGTTGGAAGAAATTCAATGGCTAATTTGAACACATCGATTTCACAGATAGCAATGTGATAATACAAATATACAAACTGGAGCAGAAGTAGGCCATTCAACCCCTTGAAAAATCGGATAATCTGCCTTTATAGAATCCCTACAGTATAGAAAGAGGCCCTTCAGCCTATCGAGTCTGCACCAAACATAATCCCACTTAGGTCCTACCTCCATATATTATACCCACTAATCCCTCTAACCTATGCTTAGTATGGCCAATCAACCTAACCCGCACATCTTTGGATTGTGGGAGGAAACCAGAGTGCCTGGAGGAAACCCATGCAGACACAAGGAGAATGTGCAAACTCCACACAGATAGTGACCCGAGCCGGGAATCGAATCCAGGACCCTGGAGCTGTGAAGCAGTAGTGCTAACCACTGTGTTACCGTGATGCCCACTGTCTATCTGGTGCTTGTTGACAAATGAACATTGGCTCAAACACTTTGGAGAATTCTTTGCTCATCATTGAATTAATGTCACGATATCTGTGGCAAGTTATATAGAAATAGTTTGACATCTCATCACTTCTAGCAGTGCAGCATTCCCTCTGTGCTTTATTTGAGCAGCAGCATTGATATTTTTTCTGAAGTGGAATTTGAACTTACAAACCTCTAATTCAGAGCTAGAGAACCATTTTTCTAATCAATTGGAATTGGGATGCATGTGTGTAGGCAGTCAAACCCTCTGAAATTGATGTCTGGTTGGTATCCTGACATCACAGAATCTCCACACTGCAGAAGGAGGCCTTTAGGCTATCCAGGCCATTGAGTCTGTCCCAATTCTCCAACAGAGTGTGTTGCCCAGGACCTACTCCCATAATGCCCCTCATATATATGTCTTGGGACACCAAGGGCCAATTCAGCTAATCTGTACATCTGTGGACTATAGAAGGAAACTGGAACACCTGGAGGAAATCAACGTAGACATGGGGAGAACATGCAAATTTGATACAGAATCACCAGAGGCTGGAATCGAGCCTGAGTCCCAGACGCTGTGAGACAGTAATGCTAACCTTTGCACCAATGTGCTGCCCATCATCCTCTCCTCTTTTGGGTTCTAGTGGTGTGGGATTGAAAGCAATTGGGGAACTTCATTGGATCTGCAGTTGTTACTCAAGTAATTAAAAGCCAATTAAGAACTTTTTGAACACTCATTTCTGAATTTTTCAGTAGGATGCCTGTATCCTAACCTGTCAACAACTTATCAGGAAGCTGAATGAATAGGGGGAAGATATTCTTCAGTGAAACTGACAGTCTGGGAAGGCTTTGATGAGTTACACTGAAGAGTTCAAGATGTGATCTTTGGAAGACCATTGTTGAAAGTACTCCTCATTATTTACTCAGAAAGTGTTCTCACTATTTGCCAATTTGTTAAAAGTCTCTTTATTTGTTCTGCACTTCACTCATCTACAACTGCATTTCTCCGCTGCCTGAACAAAGAACAATACGGCACAGGACCAGGCCCTTCAGTTATCAAGTCTGTGCCAACACAGATGCTTCTCCAATCTAATATTTTCTTGTCTCTACGTAGTCCATATCCCTCTATTCCTTGTCTATTCATGTATCTATCCAGATGCCGTTTGAACGTTGTGATAGAATCTGCTTCCACCTCTGGCAGCGCATTCCAAGCGTTCATCACCACCTTTATGAAAAACTTGCCTCTTACATCTCGTTTAAACTTTCCCCCTCTCACTTTCAACCTATCCCCCCAAGTAATTGATCCGAGGAAAAAAACTCTGACTATCCACTCTATCCAAACCTGTCATAATTTTGTAAACCTTCATCCTCTGATGCTCTAATGAAAACAATCCAAATTTGTTCGGCCTTTCTTCATAGTACATATCCTCCAAACTAGTCAACATCCTGGTAAATCTCTTCTGCAACCTTTCCAATGCATCAACGTTCTTCCAGAAGTGTGACTAGAATTGTACATAGTATTCCAAATGTAGTCTTATACAGCTGCAACATGATTTTCCAACTTCTACACTTAATACTCCAACCAATGAAAGCCAGTATGCCATATGCCTTCTTGATCACCTTGTCCACCTGAGTTGCCATCTTCAAAGATCTTCCCACCTAGATCCCTCTGCTTGCTAATATTTCTACCGTTTACTCTATACTTTCCCTCTGCAGTTGACTTTCTAAATCACATCCCTCACATTTTTCTGGGTTAAATTCTATCTGCCATCTTTCAGCCCAGTTCTCCAGCCAATTTATATCTTGCTATAACCTCTGACAATCCCGCTCACTATCTGCTATTCCCCTAATTTTTGTATCATCTGCAAATTTACGAATCAGATCACTCACATTTTCCTTCAAATCATTTATATATGTTACAAACAACAGAGATCCTCATCACTGATCCTTGTGGACACCACTTGTCACAGACTTCCAGTTAAAAAAAGTATCCTTCCAATGCTACTCTCTGCTTTCTATGCCTAAGTCAGTTTTGAATACATCTTACCAGCTCACCTTCGATCCCATATAAATTCACCTTCTGTATCAGTCTGCCATGAGGAATCTTATCGAAGGCTTTACTAAAGTCCGTGTACAAAACATCCATTGCCCTGCCCGAGTCAATTTTTCTTGTCACTGCCTCAAAGAACTCAATCAAGTTTGTGAGACACAATCTCCCCTTCACAAAACCATGTTGCCTATCGTTAATAAAGCTGTTCTCTTCCAGATGTGATTCTTGCCCCTAAGACCAACTCACTGATCATGTTATCCACGACTTCCTCAATATCATGTATGCTCCAAAGTGAATTCATCTGCAATTCCAGAGCCATCAAGTGGTCTAAAAAGAGCTGTAGTTGGACACACTTCTTGCATGTGAAGGAGCCAGGGACACTGGAAGAGTCCCTGAGTTCCCACATTGCACAAGAAGAGCATGGTACAGGTCTGGGATCTCCTGCCATGACTTAATCCTTGAGTTAACTTACAAAAGCAATTACAATGCCAAGAGAAAAGAAAGAAAATCCAGAAAGGAAGAACTACTTACTGTTCACCAACCAATTACTTCCCTGCTCACTGTGATGCCACGGTTTGACTTCTTTCTACTTCTCACTTGCCCTCAAGTCTCCCTTGCAGGTCAGCCTCACCACTCCTCCCAAAGATAAGCACCTCTCTCCCCCCAGCACTGAATTCCCATAGAGTTCCAAATTTCCAATACCCTTAGTCTGACTGAATCTCACTGCCTGCCTTTACCATGTGATGAGAGCAGCCTATTCAGCTGCACTTTCCACCCTACGCAAGGGGAATGAGCAGAAGCCACAGCACTGCCAACAGCAGCAGTAATATAGCTGCCTTTTCTTCAGCTGCATACCACTCCAGGGAACACGTGGTTTGGACATCAAGATCCAGCTGAAAGGAAGTGGAACCTCAGTGCCTCAGGAGTCTGTATAGGAATGTCAGCCTTCCAAGGTCTCCTCTACACTCCTGCAGTTGCTGCAGCCTCAGAACTCCAAATGCAGTGAGTAATTGGAACCCATGCTGAGGACCCTTGAATTTGAAATCCTTCCTTTGACAGAATAGATGGTGGTTCCACCTGCCTTCTCTGATTAGGTGGGCAACCCAGAGCTGGGATGTGAATAGTGTGGCTGAGTTAAAGAGCCAAATCATCAATTCGTAAATTTGGTTACTGACCTGGGAATGATCCCACCATTCTGGCAAGGACTAAGTCCAGAAGATCCTATTTATTGAATCACACCTGACAGTAGTATTTAATTTGTTACTTCATAAAGGTTAATAAAGTGAAGACATTCAATAATGCTGTAACCTCTTATGTATTATACAGGGTTTATGTTTGCTGCAGTACAGTGTGATTGGTTTAGTTACAAAAGTGGACGATTATACACGAACCATCAGTAACTGACACTTTGAAAACCAGGGTCATGGGAGACAAATGTGTTCCTCCTAGCAACCGATCAGGGTATGCACTGGCAAAGACTAGAGAACATTGTTCTCTATTGTTCTGTGTTTCTGAAGTAAGTAATATGGTATTTGAGTTTGATCATGGGCTGCTCCAACAAAGTATAAAATGAACATCCTTGTAGTGCTATTGTTTTCATCACAAGACAACTTTGTTCCTAACTTAACCAACAGGAATTTAAGGATTAAAATTAAAGAGAAAAGGAGCAGATTCATCATGATTACTAAATAAACAATTTATCAGTTCTTATGCCAATGATGACAGGACAGTCCTTGTTTCATGAACAGTTTTACTGGCATGGGTCCAAAGTGGGCAAAGAGATGGCAATTAAAGAGGTTTTGGTTTTCATCACTCTCTTATATTCTTCATTGCATGAACTCCCCAGTGCATCTGAATCTTACTATAACAGTTAGCATTGCAAGTTACAATTGGTTGGGCAAGCTGGGCCAAGCCAGTTGCTTAAGGTTGCCTCGGGAAGAATAATAATTTTGATTAATACTAATAATGAAGTAGCATAATGGGTAAACCACATAGATTATTAGACATAAACTGAAGCAATAAATGCTCAGTCATTGAGAAAATAAAAAGCCTTGATTTAATTTAGAAGCTCAATAATAGTAGCATTCTCACTACTTTAAGGTACGTTACTAAAGTTTTTCAGATTAAACGTTTGCATCAAGGATGACGTGTCTCTATATGTTGTGGCTCTATAGCTTAAACCTTTGCTTAAAACTTTTTACATAGCAAAAAGATATAAGATCTTTTGCGTCCAATGCAACTGAATATATCCAAATGGATTTGCAGTGCATTGCCATTAGGTATTTAAGTACTTTGGAAGCTGAGCATGCTATCACAGTGCCAGGAATGTTCAGATTCCAGGTGCAAAGGGGAGGGGGGACAAAAGCTGTAATGCATTCTCATGGCAAAGAAGGTGAGTCTATCTTGAGAACTCAAAGATAAAGGAGTTCAGTGACGCAACAAAATAATTTTTTAAAACAAATGCATTTACATTTGCTTAAATATCGACACCAGCCAAGAGAGCTGATGAAGAAACAGAATCTGGAATATTATTTGCCATTGCAGTAGATATTAGAAATTATTTGTTCTTTAAAGAACGTGGACACTCACTGAGTACAATGTTGCAAGTTTTTAAGTCACGATCTAACAATACACTTCCCAAAGCAAATCTACTGCTATTTTGTAATACAAGCATCAATTTATTTAGTGCCAGGCATCGTAATATCACATAATAACTTTATTCTGTGAAATTATTTATGTATCTTATAAACCGTCGATTAGTAATAAATATGAAGTCTTTGCCTCAAATCACATACTAACGCCCAGCTAGCAGTTCAGATCACAGATTTTGTCTCATTTTGGGATATTTACCTTATCTTTGCACATTATGGCAGCACAGAATATGCCATCACTGGAATTCTATTGTCCCACCCACCCTGACGTGGGTGAGGGCAGACAATGGGAAGATCCATTAATTTCGGGCAGGATTTTCCAGCCTCAGGTCGGGCAAGGCCGTAAAACTCCATCCCTTAGGCTGAACAGGTCACACTGGTGTTTATTAAGACTTTTCCACCCTCTTTCATCTAACCCCACCAACATATCTTCTTTTCACCCTCATGTGTCTTTCCAGCTTCCCAAACTGAAGAACAGAATGGAGTTGGGGCCGTGAATTGCCACCAATCTCCAAAAAAGTTCCAGACAATTTCTCTCACTCCTGTAGCAATGCAGTGAAGTGAGTGGATACCAATCTCTCCTACTGTATACAAACATTTTGCTTCTCAGGCATAACTTCTGTGTGTTTTGTGTTTGCCTTGAATATCTGAGAGTTCAAATCTCCTGTGGATTAATGCTTCATGATGCACCTTGCCTTAAACAGAAAGGAATCTAACATGAAACTTAAAACATCAAACCAAAACGTGATTTAGGGGTTCGAGAAGGTACCCCAGTTGCCACATTGTCCACCTGGCAAGGAAGGCCTTGACAGTGCCGGTGGAGTCTATGTGCAAAATTTTCCACCCTTATCATTATTGTGGTGTCGAAAATGCAGCAAACAATTTCCAAACAGTAAATTCTCACACACAGATATTTGATTATTTGCATTAGTGATTCAGATTAGGGGCAAATGCCTGATAGGAAACCAAGAATAACTCTCTTGCTATTATTTGAAATAATGTCCTGAAATCTCTTATGTTTATCTGAGAGTCTTTATCTGAGATCAGGATCCCAAAGAGTAAATTCTCAGAGACAGCAATTTGAGCCTCAGTTTACTGCCTTAGACAAAACATGGGAACTGTGGAAATACTGCATTGGAGTGTCAGCTAGATTTTTGTTTTTAAGTCTCGAATGGAACTTGAAGCCAGAACCTTTTGACACAGACACAAGAATGTTTTCAGCTGAGTCAGGGCTGACTCTAGCTGTTGTGAGAAAATTACTTACAACCTAAGCAGACACAAACAAATATATTCACAGGGTTCATATATTTAACACAGAACTGCATACTTCTGTACTTCACATAGGAATAATGTGTGTACTGCAAATTTTTAAAGCATATCTTCACATACACACACTTTGTTTTCCTATGGGAATAGTAGTGATGTGGTGGAAGTATTATTGAGCTGATCGTCGGCCTGTTGAATGTTCCTTCCACAGCTAGCAAGTCCTGGTGTTGGACTTGAACCCGGACAACCTGATCTAGAGGTCAGAACACTACACATTGTGCCACAAAACTTCCTTCCAGCTGCAGCTTAGCCGTGGAAAGATCATGTCCCACTTATTCCTCTAATATCTTCATATGCCATGTTTCACTTTTCACAGTGTGATAAACTGGATGATACCAATAAGATAGTGAAATCTAATAAATTAAATGGAAATTCACCTTGAAATAACGATGATAGTTAACTTGGTTTGGGTTTCACCAGATCTTTCGAAATTGTTTGCCAACTTTTCTAAGTTTGCAAACTTAACTGCAGACAAATGCACAACATTTATTTGTGTACAATACAAAAAGTTGGGGTGGGATTTTCCGGCTGTGCTCGCCTCAAGGCTGGAAGATCTTGCCTGATGTCATTTCGCATAGTCTGTGTTGCATCCACTACAATACCTGTGGTGGGTGGGACAAGAAACGAATGTCCTTGATGTCAAATCTTAAATAGCTTTTCTTTCTGGATTTCTGTTTGTTCTTGGGAGGCACTGGCAAGGTTAGCATTTACTACCTATCCGCAATTGCCCTTGACAAGTTGACAATTGACGATTTGTTTATATTGATGGTATGATAGTCATATTACTGAGGATCAAGAAATGAAAGAAAAGGCAGCACATGATGTTCACAACATTGGAGCATGTATTCATGTTTGTACACTTCTCATGTTGATTTCTTGATGTTGCTGCACAAGAGTGTCAAGCAGAGGTGCTTTTCCATCAAGACAAAATGAGAGCAGTAGGACTGAATTAATTTCCAAATCATTCTTGCAACCCATCAACGACATTGAACAAGATCTGAAAGGAAGCTGCCCTTTGCACACTTGTCCATAGGTGGTGAATGGCATGGAAAGGCTGCAAATGGGGAAGAAAACAAACACTAAAAGAATAATAATCTGGAATGCAAAATCCACCTGCACCAAGCATCCTTGAGCATATTCCATAAGGCTGCAAAATCAGCCGTGATCTATTCCAAATTCTGAGTCATTTTCTGCTTTAGTGTGACGTTATTTATTTAGAACTTTTGCTCTCATCAGGACGGTAAAGTTGGCAGCCAATGCTTTTGTATGTAAGAAGAATATTAAAGAAGTGAGCAATAAGATAAATTTGCTCCATCAAAAACTTATCCCTCAGGCCTGATAGCTTTCTTATCATGTTATCTAGTTATATTCTGAATAACTCAAAAAATTATTTTATCTCCATTATCACAAATGTTTATCATTCCTGGCATTTTATCTTGCAATCTGGTCTAAATTTACTTTCTATTAAATTCCACTTTTCTTCTTTCTATGTTATTCGCTCAGTTTGAAGATATAATCTGAGTATACTGTATTTAATGTTAATGTTTCTAGATGAGAGTCCTGATGATGGGTCAGACATCCATCAGGAAGATTTCTCTGTATACGTGGGCAGACTCCTTTATGAAAGAGCCTTACAACTTTCCAATTTATTCCTCACGGATCCAGTCCACATGTGACTGATAAACACTGGGTTTTTGTAGTGTCATGGAGAATTTCTCACAGGAAATTCTGGTATTCTTACCCCAATTCCTGCCACTTCAATTTCCACTGATGAGAACAAGGGTGCAGGCTGCACTTGCAATCAGGCAACTTCCATTGTTTGATAGACATTTCCTAGCCTCTGGCAACTTTCGTGGATATCGGGCCAGCTACTCAAGGACTTATGATTCACAGACTCTCAGAAGAGTCATGAATCATAATCTGAGGTAAGAAGCCTTTGGATGATACTTTCAAAAGATCTTAACACCTGCACTTATGCCATCTCATGTTACCCTACCTACCCCTATGGTCTCCCATACCTTCCATGCCATTCACCCCGTGTACAGAACCAATTAACTCTATAATAACAATGGCATGTGCGGAAATGTTTAAAAAACAGCCATTCTGAACTTCTTTCTCCATGTCAATGAATCCTTTATGCCCTCTAGATTTATGAAATTCAAAACCAAATTTGAATACTTCACCCCATCTTCCTCTAAAACCTCTTTTCCAGACATATTCTCTTCCAGGAAAAAGATACAAAGATGGGAGAAGACATATCAATCAACTCAAGAATAACTTTTTCCCTGCTGCTATCAGGCTTTTGAACGGACCTATCATATATTAAGTTGGTCTTTCTCTTTACCCCATCTGTAATTGCAACATTATATTCTATATAAGGGCATTATGGTGGCACGTGGTTAGCCTACAACGCCAAGAACCTCGGTTTGATTCTTGGCTTAGGTCACTGTTCATGTGGAGTTTGCATGTTTCCCCCATGTCTGTGTGGGTTTCTTCTGGGGGTTCCGGTTTCCTCCCACAGTCCAAAGATGTGCAGGTTAGGTTGACTGGCCATGCTAAATCGCCCCTTAGTGACAGGGGGACTAGCTAGAGTAAATGTGTGGGGTCATGCGGATAGGAGCTGGCTGGGATTGTTGTTGGTACAGACTTGCTGGGCCGAATGGTCCCCTTTTGCACTGCAGGGATTTTATGATACTACTATTCTATGATTCTGCAATCTTTCTTTTCCTTCTTTCCTATGTATTGTAGTAATAGTATGCTTCATGTGTATAGCCATAGAGGGCATCCTAATGGCCCATGTGGAGAGAAAAAGAGGAAGAAGCACCAAGGAGACAAATACAATGTTAATTCGCTGCACATACATGATTCACAGCAGCAAAACCACTGATCAATACATCCGCTGAACTGACCAACTGCAGTTCAACATGAAATCAATGGAAAAAGAATGAAAGCATACCCGATTGCCAGTCCAAGCTCCAAGAACCTGAACCAACAGAGTTTACCATGCTTCTGTCAGGATGGCAAACCAGATGTGGAAGGGGTAACTTCAGACTGTCTGAATCTGTAAAGTCAAGGACTGGAAGGGGAAGATGGGCCACTGATAATATTATAGTAATGATAATGTAGTAATAGCAATAATGTAGCAACAACAATCTAAATGTATGAGGCTGATAACAATATAAGGCATGAAGTAAACTTGTGTGTATTCATATATATTAGATAAAGATTTGGGAAGAGGTGTGGTGTAAAGATCTGATCCATAAAAGGTTATAAATTTGATTTATTAGTGTCACAAGTAGGTTTATATTAACACTGCAATGAAATTACAATGAAAAGCCCGAGTCATCAGACTTCAGTATCTGTTCGGGTATACCGAGGGAGAATTTATCTTGGCCAATGTACCTGACCAGCACGTTTTTTGGACTGGGGGAAGAAACTGGAGTAACCGGAAGAAACCAATGCTGAACGGGGAGAATGTGCAGACTCATGCAAAAAAAATGCATGAATAGCTATTGGCAGAATTGATTACAATGATTCCAGGATGTTACCTGACCTTCGCCAGGATGTTGCTTGGCCGCAAGGGTGTTGACTATGAGGAGAGGTTGAATAAGCTAGGATTGTTTTCACTAGAAAGATGGAGGGGATACCTATTAGAGGTCTACAAAATTATGAAAGGCATGGACAGAGTGGATAGTTAGAGGCTTTTGTCCAGGGTGGAAGTGACAATTACTACGGGGCACAGGTTCAAGGTGAGAGGGGGAAAGTTTAAGGGAGACGTGTGGGGGAGGTTTTTCACGCAAAGAATGATAGGTACCTGAAATGTGCTGCCAGAGGAGGTGGTAGGAACAGGTACATTAGTAACATTTAAGAGGCATCTCAATGGGTTCATGAATAGGAAAGGAAAAGAGGAATGGGGGCTGAGTATGGACAGAGGGGTTTTCTTTAGTTTATTTAGGACATATGATCGGCACAGGCTTGGAAGGCCAAGGGGCTGGTTTCTGCGCTGTACTTTGTCCTTTGATACCCTTTTTCCTCATGTTTACTTTTTTGGTTAAAATTATCAGGTCGCTCCTTGTTTCAATGGACTTGAATTTTGTCTTACACGGGCTGGTAGAACTTACTCTTGATGACATGATAAAATCAGCATTTCATTTTTCCTTTCAGAACTTACTTAAGTCGCTAGTCTGGGATAATTGTGTGAGAACTAGTTGTGACCAATAATATATTCAGGAGATACTATTCAATGGTTTTGAAGTCTGTAAATGCAGTATAATTACTAAATCGATGTCAAGTTCTGCAATACCCTCCACACTTATTACAATTTCAGAATCGCTGGCTTTTAATACATTGTTTAAATGCAGCCATTCTTCTCCAGAACCTAAAAGGTCAATTAGCTCCTTAGGGAATCAGCATTGCTCATTCTCTGATAAATACATTTCAGAACAGTACTGTGGGAAACTAAGAAGAATACATTGCAGTCGGCTTTTTCTAATCCTATTAATCGAACTCACTGTTTTTTCTTCATTTATCATGACAGCCTCTCTACAAGCATCCTCAGTAGGTAGCTTGTGAAAATAAGTGGTGCTTTATTGTGAAATTTTCTCCCATTGTACTGAACACCAAAGAGCATAAAATCTGTACCCAGATGGGGTTTATTAAACGTGGCCTATATTAAACAGCAAGAAAACTTAACATTTTAGAAGTGCTTTGTGTGACTTCATGCTGTTTTATATATAAATTGACAGCTCAGCCTTCAACTCCATTACTCCTACAAAACTGATCTCCAAATTCCACAGCCTGTAACTTGGTTCTTCCCTCTGCAACTGGACCCTACTTCTAACTCACAGACCACAATCAGTTGGAATAGGCAACAATACCTCCTCCATGATCATCCTCAACATCGGTGCTCCATAAAGCTATGTCCTCCATCCCTTGCTATGCTCCTTATACACCAATGACTGTGTGGACAAATTCCCCTCCAATTTGATTTTTAACTTTGCTCATGAAACCTCCATAGTGAGTTGGATCTCAATCAATGATGAAACAGAGTACGGGAAAGAGATAGAGAATCTTGTGAACTGGTGCGGTGACAATAATCTCTCCCTTGTCAACAAAACAAAGGAGGTGTAGTGGACATACCCTGTCGGCAACAATGGGGATGAGGTGGAAGTGGTTGAGAGCTTCAAGTTTCTAGGTGTCCAGATCACCAACAACCTGTCCTGGTCCTTCCATGCTGACGCTATAGTTAAGGAAGTCCACCATCGTCTCTACATTCTCAGGAGGCTAAAGAAATTTGGCACATCTGCTACAACCCTCACCAACTTTTACAAATGCATCATAGAAAGCACTCTTTCTGGTTGTATCACAGCTTGGTATGACTCCTTCTCTGTCCAAGACAACAAAAAACTACAAAGGGTCATAAATGAAGCCAGTCCATCATGCAAACCAGCCTCCCATCCATTGACTGTCAAAACTTCCTGTTACCTTGGAAAAGCAGCCAGTATAATCAAGGATCCCACGCATCCCGGACATTCTCTCTTCCACCTTTTTACATTTGGAAAAAGATACAAAAGTCTGAGGACAAGTACCAAAGTTTCTTCCCTGCTGCCATCAGACTTTTGAATGGACCTATCTTGCACTAAGTTGATCTTTCTCTACACTCTAGCTATATCTGTAACACTACATTCTGAACACTGACCTTTCCTTCTTTATGAACAGTGTGCTTTTCTATTTCGTATACAAGAAACAATTCTTTTCATTGTATACTAATACATGTGGCAATAATAAATCAAATCAAATCAGCTGTTTTTTGCAAATAGCTTTGTTAATCTGACTTTTGTCTGGCAGTAATATGGTCAGCTCACCATATAATAACTAGACAAGTTGCATCTTATTTAATCCTTTAGCAAATGCATTATCATATAATCTATCTATCTGTTTTCCAGTTGTTTTAAAAAATGTCTTGGGGAGTAATTTTGCCCTTGTGCAATGATGAACAATGAGCAATATCAATTCCGTTACCTGTTATACACCTATCCAAATTTTCATTTCTATTGAAGTCAGACATATTTCAGGTATGCTGGCCCAGCTTATAATGAAGAAGGTCCTTGAGGGAGGGGATACCCTTTCCCAATATCAGCAGGTGTGTCCCTAGAGCAATAGTGGGCTTGGTCTGAGCAGAAATAGGACACAGTCATTGACAAGAGAATCATGCTTTGCAACGTTGGAAGAAGTGTAAAGATCCCCGAGAACACAACTCAATTGCACCTTTACTTTCCTCCATTTTTCTCAGCAGCATTTCAATTCCTTCCCCACTTACAGTGCTACCCTTAAATGCTTCAATTTTCTATCACAACCTTTTACTTATGAAGCAATTTCCTATCACAGATAAGCAGTGCAGGCAGTAGTACAAAGAGACATTACAAAGGGATAATAAAAACAGAAAATGCTGGAAAACCCAGCAGCCCTGGCAGCATTTGTGGAGAGAGAAACATTTTCATTTCAGACTCTCTGTGGTATTTTGCTTTTAAATAACAAAGGGATATTAATGGATAAAGTGAATGGGAAAAATCTGTGACAATGAATTTCAATGCAGAGAAATGCAAGATCTTCCAATCTAACCTAAGAAAGATAGAATATTACTTTTTAGATGGTGAAAAGTTAGAAATAAGTGGAGGTTCAAAGACACTTGGAGATCCAGGTACACAGGTCACTGAAATGTTGTGAACAATACAGGAATAGTCAAAAAGGCTAGTAGAATGCTGATCTGTGTATCTGCAAGTCTAGAACATAAAGAGTAGAAGCTATGTCACAGATATATTTAAGGGGAGATGATGGCCTAGTGGTATTATCACTAGACAATTAATCCAGAAACTCAGCTAATGTGCTGGGACACAGGTATGAATCTCACCATGGCAAACAGTGGAATTTGAATTCAATAAAAAAAATCTGATTAAGAATCGAATGATGACCCTGAAACCATGATTGATTGTTGGAAAAAACCACCTTGTTCACTAATGTCCTTTAGGGAAGGAAACCTACCGTCCTTATCTGGCCTACCAGTGACTCCAGAACTACAGCAATGTGATTGACTCTCAATTGCCCTCAGGCAACTAAGGAAAGGAATTAACTACAAGCCACACAACTCCCACAAATGAATAAAAAATGTTACAAAGACCAGTTGGACCACATCAGAAGTAGTGTGAGCAATTCAAAACACAACATGTTTGGAATATCTTAGTCTTGGAGACAGACTCTTGGAGTCCAATTTACCAAAATGAGACTGAACCCCAAGATAATTTGTAATCCTTGGAAGTTGCAGCAGTGTTTTAATCAAAAATTTCAAGATATTAAGAGGAACACATAGGCAAGAATTTTCCAGCTGTTCTTGGCAGTGAGATCTTGTTCCGCCGACAGTACGTTCCCGCTGTAGGTTTCCTGGCAGCAGAGGGTCCCACAGAGGGTGCACAGAACAGGAAACCCCATTGACAGTGGTGTAGAAGATCCACTGTAGGCCAACGTCAGGTGCCCCTGCCACATTGAAACACATTGCGGGAGGTGCGTAACATCAAACCTATAGGGTGGATAGAAACTATTCCTATTGTTGGGAAATTTAGGACTGGGGGACAAAGTCCAAAAATTAGAACTAGACCTTCAAGGAGTGGAATTATTAAACATTTCTATACTTAGTGGCAGAAATTTGGGATCCTTTCTGAAAACTGCAATTGATGCAAGATCAAATGCTTTTTTAACTCTGTGATTGAACCAAACATATGAAGGGATATGGGACAAAGCCCCAGGTCAGCCTTGATTTTGGTTAATGATGAAGCAGACTCCAGGGACTAAATGGCTTATTTTTGCTCCAATGGTCCTATAAGGGCACATTATAATACCATTGTGTCTCAGTAGAAATACATTCAGCTTTTCCACTCTTCTCCTCATACCAGGGATTTTGGATCTTGCAGTTTCTGTTTAATTAAGTTGCCCATCTTATTCCTTTCAGCTGCAGTAGTGAATGCAATGTGTGTTAATATCAGACACCTAGTGGACAGTGGGCATATTATCAGCAATTAATCTCTACCCCAAAGTGCCCTCCCACCCTATCACTGACAAGAAGCCAACTGATAAAAGATTCAAGTCTACTAGCATGTTATAAGACGTGTGGAGTTGGAAACTGAATTACAAAATAAATTGCAAATGAAAAATTTTTCCTTAGGCCTTAAAAACTTGAAAAGTGAATGTTACAGCTTTAAACAAGTTATTCGATAAGTTTCACCTACCTCACCTACATAACTGTATTTGCACTTGAGAATCATTCTGTAAAGCCTTGTCCGATTTTCATCCTCGAATGGCATAGTTCCACTGAGCAAAATATAGGAGATCACACCTAAAGCCCACATATCTACTGCATTGGTGTAAGGTTTTCGCAATAGGACTTCAGGTGCAATGTACTCTGGCGTGCCACATGTGGTCCTCATGGACCAGTCTCCACCTTTATTCCCAGAATTGGCAAGTCCAAAATCAGTGACAAGGATCTTGGAGTCTGATCCTGGGTGATAGTAAAGAAGATTTTCTGGTTTCAAATCTCTGTGTGTAATCCCCAAGGTATGTAAGTACTTGACTCCATCTAGAACCATCTGTAGTACCCTCGTGGCATCTCTCTCTGTAAATGATCCTTTGGCAATGACGCGGTCAAAAAGTTCTCCACCAGTAGCCAGTTCCATTACCATGTAAATACGATCTTGCGTCTCAAAGACCTCGATCAACTGGATGATATTGCGATGGCTCACTCTCCTCAGCACGTTGAGCTCAGACTCGCACACCTCCTTTCCTTCCTTAGCCTTGGTTTCAATCATTTTGATGGCAAAGGGCTGTTTGGTGGCCCTATGTTCAACTCTCACCACCCTGCTGAAGCTTCCTCTTCCAATGAGAGCCTTGATGTCATATCTGATGAAAATGAACAGTACAGACTTGTCAAAACTGGTTACCGATACAGACAGAATGCCTTTATAATGTAGTAATTCCAAAATTCCGAGTGGCCACAATACCACTGAAGGTCAACTGTAATGCAAACATCATAGCCAAGCTATGTTTCTAGTAGTAGACCACTGCATATAATAATTAAGAAGACAGAAATAAAATCAAAGGTGCAAGTTTTTCATGTTAGGGAATGTAATTATTTAATCAGAAGTGTAACTATTTTTATCCATCCCTCCTGATTATATTTACTTATCCAATCAGTGTCTATAGTACTGGAAGAACAGAAAATCAGTTACTGAAGAAAGTACCTTAAATATCAGATGGAGTATACTAGTTACCCTACAAATAAACTGCATCTTATTTTGCGCCACTAAAAAAATACGGAAAATAATTTAGAGTTATGTGTATATCAGTGTGAAGGCAAACAAGATTTTAATTTTTTTTCCACTGTCACTGTCAGTATTACAGGAAGTGCAAGATCACGGATTTACTTTCATAAAAATTGAGGTGTTTTGTGCTTTGATATTGATTATTATTTTAATTGTTTATTGGCTGATCAACTGTAAGCATGACTCTGCTGTGTATCTGAATAGCTCAGGCATTCAATTAAAGAAACTGCCATAAAAATTTGAACTGATTCCAATATCAAACATCAGATATGTCAGCTGGAACCATCTTGCCTGCGATAGGCTCTACTTCCTTCTTGTTTGTCCAAGTGATAGTCACTTGTTGGACAACTAACAGGAGTGAGTTTGAATCCTCTGTGGATAAATGCAGGCACTAGGTATTCACCATTCGTAGCACAATTCACCAAAAAATATATAAATTTGTTCCTATTATCGTCTTAGCCTTCTTCATCAAGGCTGACCTCAATATAGAAATTCTATGATAAATAGAATTTAAATAAGTGATCCTGGCACGGAATTGTCTGGGCTCGTTTGCTTTTGTGGCCTCACCGATGAAGGCCATCACCAGCAAGGATCATATTTGGTCTCCATCAACAGGGGCGTGTTATGATAGCCTCACTTTAATGACCAGAGGCCATTGGGGACCCTGAGAAGTTGGAGGTAAGGGGGAGGGGTACCCCTTGCAGAAAGCTGGCCTAGCACTGCCAGCCTGGCACCGCCAGTCTAGCACACTGATAATGCAAACCAGATACTGGGTAATGCCAAGGGTGTGGGGTCTGAGAGGCAGGGACTTAGACTTACTGGGAGATGTAAGGCTTGAAGGGGTGAAGCCTAAGGGGAGGGGAGATGTTGAGCATTCTGCAATCAGTGATCAGCTGGGGAGAGGAAGATCCAGTTAGTTGGGGGGGGGGGGGGGGGGGGTTATCGTCCATGGTTATCGACCATGGTGGCCAGCGATAGGTGGGGAAGCAGTGAAAGATCAAGTGCAATTGCTGCGTAAGCTGCAGGCTTTTAGGTGAGCTTAGGCTCTGTCCCTTCCCCTGCTGATGGGAAACTGATCTTGCTTCATTTTTTGCTCAGAGTGCAGTAACATTAATTTTTAACTCGCTCAAAAACTCTATTCTGTCCCGTTTTTAGGCTTGATCAACGCTTAGATTTTTTTTTGGTAAGATCGCCCCTTCACAGCACTTGCTTTGGAGACAGAACAGCAATGGTTTACTAAATTGCTCCCTGGGATGAGGGTGTTGTCCTCTGATGAGAAGCTCAGAAGGCTTCCATTCTCTGGAGTTTAGAAGAATGAGAGGTGACCTCATTGCAGCATTCAAGATCCTGTTGAGACTTGCTAAGGTAGATGCTGAGAGATTGTTTCCACTGCTTGATGAATCCAAAACACTCAGACACACTTTCAGGATAAGCAGCCAATCATTAGACAAGGAGAAATGACTTCACTTAAATGTTTGTGAATTTGTGGAATTCCCTACTCCAGAGAGCTCCATTGTTGACTAAATTTAAAGCTGGATCAGACAGCTTTTTGGTCTCTCAAGGAATCCAGAGATATGGGGAGCAGCTGGGAAGATGGAGTTAAAGCCTAAGGTCAACCATGATCATATTCAATAGTGGAACAGATTCAACCAGCCATCTGGTCCACTCCTGCTTCTGTTTTTTGTGTTCATATGTTCTTGTGAATAAATGAGTTGTTTGGAGGCCTTTATGTCTCTCTAATGCTTTGACTCTGTGTGGGAAAATTCCCAACAAATTCTCAATGTATTTGGCACCTTCCTGCATAAACCTTCTCCATTTTGATTAGTCAAAAGCCAGGGACTCTCACGAGTTGGTAGGAAAGTTTGATCTCTTTAGAGATACTTTGAGGACATCCTTGAAATATTTCTTCTATCCTCCTGGTTTGTTCCTGCCACGACTGTGTTTCAAGAGTTCAATGGCAGGCATTTGAACAATATATTCCACCATAATGGAGCTTATTTTGAATGATTAGCACCTTGATGCTAGGTATGTTGGCTTGAGAATGGATGCTGCTGTTATACCATCTTTCAAGTCACTGGGTTTGAAGGCTCTTGTAAAGGCGTTGGTGTGGCAATTCCCGACAGCTTTGAGATGCTGCTATGTATTGTCCAAGTCCAGATCTCGCTACTGCCTGGTAAACTGTGACCTACTCTTGGGTTTGAGATCCTGGTTCTCAAGTGCAAGAACCACTTATTCTTGCACTTGAATAAGAATAAGTGCAAGAAATAGGAGCAGGAGTAGACATATGGAGCTCTTAGCTTGCTGCATTATCCAACAAGATCACAGCTGATCTTAAACTTCAGCTGTATTTGCCTGCCCCTTCCCCATATTCTTGATACCCTGAGAGATTAAAAATACATCTATCCCAGCTTTGTATGCATTCAATGTTCGAGCATCCACAACGCTTTGAGGCAGAGAATTCCAAAGATTTACAACCCTTTGCTGGAAGTAATTTCCTCCCATCTCAGTGTTAAACAATTGGCCTCTAATCCTGAGACTATGCCCAATGTTTTGGATTCTCAACCAGCAGAAGAAACCTCTCAGCATCTACCCTATCATGCCTCTTCAGAATGTTATACATTGCAGTGAGATTATCTCTCATTATTCTAAACTCCAGAGAAAAGAGACCTAATTTTGTAGATTCTTTTGAGTCCATTTGTAACCCAGAGTTTCAGGTCCATTGTACAACTATATCTAAGTAATATAACAGATTCTTCACCAGGACCTTTAAACAACATACCAGTTACCCTTATGTTCCAGATATCCATGTCTATTGCTTCTTCACTTATTCATCACCAGCTGCTTGATCTAACTTCTCATGTAACATGGCTTAGTAACCATTTATGCCCAAGGTAAGACTAACTGCCCTGCCTCTTTACATAGTAAGAAACTGGAATGGGCTGGATTCCTCTGCAACCAGATTTGCTTTGTCCCAAAAATCCAGCTTAGTTTAGTCCTGGATATTCAGTAAAGCCAAGAGAAACCCTTCTACTAGATACCACGGAAATCTGATCAATTAAAAGAATAGTTTAGACACATCTTATAAGACACAAAATTAACCTGCATCAGGGTTTTGATATTGATGAAGAACAGTATCCTATATTTATATAGCTCTTTCTCTTGGCAATCTATCTAAAGGCACTTCACAGAAACGATACAAGTCAAAAATAGATGTTGGCCAGAAATGAAAAAATTCAAAGACATGTGTTTTTAAACAGACTTTGCAAGGAAAATGAGAAAATAGACAAGTCAAAATTAAATTCCAAACATGGGGTTTAAATGGCTGAAGGTGCCACAATCAATGAAGGGACAAAGAGAGAAGGGAGATATACAACAGGTTAGAACCAGGGAACTGGTGGACTTTGTATGTGGGGTTGGGAGGTGGTTCAAGAATGCAGGGAATTACAAAGATAGTGAAGTGCAATATCAGAAATGTTTTAAACCAAGTTTAATTTAGAACCATTAGGATTCCACAAAGAGTCGAAGTAGGTCAGGAAGGACTGGAGTGATGGGTGAGCAAGATCAGATACATAAGAATATGAGAAATAGGAGGAAGATTAAGCCACTGATTACTGTTCTGACTGTGGCTTCAACTCCACTTTTCTGCCTGCGTCTCCCTCTAACCTTAGCCCCTGATTCACTTATCGATCCAAAATATTCCTAACTCGGCCTTGAATGTACTCAATAATCCAGCCTTCGCTGCTCTCTGAGGCAGAGAATTTCAAATATTCACAGCCCTCTGAGGGAAGAAATTTTTCCTCTTTCCAACTTTTTATCTTATGCAACAACCTATCACAGGTAGATTGTTGCATAAGATTAAATCTCACAGGATCCAGGGTGAGGTATCTAAATGGATACAAAGTTGGCTTCCTGACAGAAGCCAAAGGGTGATTGTTGACAGTTGTTTTTCAAATTGTAGGCCTGTGACCAGCAGTGTGTCTCAAGGATCAGCATTGGGCCGATTGTTATTTGTCATTTATCTTAATGATTTGGATGAGAATACAGGGGGCATGGTTAGTAAGTTTGCAGATGACACCAAGATTGATGGCATAGTGGACAGTGATGAAAGTTATCTCCGATTGCAATGGGATCTTGACCAATTGGGTCAGAGGGTTGACAAATGTCAGATGGAGTTTAATTTAGATAAATGCGAGATGATGCATTTTGGTTGATGGAACCAGGACAGGACTTACTCAGTTAATGATGGAGGGTTGGGGAGAGTTATGGAACAAAGAGATCTAGGGGTACATGTTCATAGTTCCTTGAAAGTGGAGTCACAGGTGGACAGAATGGTGAAGAAGGCATACAGCATGCTTGGTTTCATCGGTCCGGAATACATGAGTTGGGACATCTTGTGGAAGTTGTACAAGACATTGGTAAGGCCACACTTGGAATACTGTGTACAGTTCTGGTCACCCTATTAAAGAAAGAATAGTATTAAATTAGAAAGAGTGCAGAAAAGATTTACTAGGATGCTACCGGGACTTGATGGTTTGAGTTACAAGGAGAGGCTGGAAAGACTGGGACTTTTTTCTCTGGAGGCTGAGAGGTGACCTTATAGAGATCTATAAAATATTGAGGGACACAGATAAGGTAAATAGTCAATATCTTTTCCCAAAGATAGGGGAATCTAAAACTAGAGGGCATAGGTTTAAGGTGAAAGGGGAGAGATACAAAAATGTCGAGAGGGGCAATTGGTTCACATTGAATGTGGTGAGTGTCTGAAACAAGCTGCTAGAGGTAGTAGTAGAGGCGAGTACAATTTTATTTTTTAAAAAGCATTTAGACAGTTGCATGGATAAGATGGATATAGAAGGATATGGGCCAAGTGCGGGCAATTGGGATTAGCTTAGGGCCGAAGGGCCTGTTTCCATGTTGTAAACCTCTATGACTCTAAATGGACCATCTCTTATTCTGAAACTACGCCCTCTAGTTCTAGATTTTCCCACAAGAGAAAACGATCCTCTCAGCACCCCACGCAAAAACAGAAAATGCTGGAACATCTCAGCTGGTTTTGACAGTGCCTGTGAGAGAGAATAGACTGAGCATTTTGAATCTGAATGACCCCTCACCAAAGCTGAAAACAGTGGAAAATAGGAAGATTTTTCTATGGATGGATAAGGGGATGGATTGACAAAGATATCACAGACAAAAAGACAAGGGGAATATAAATGGTGTGATCATGGCTAAGAAGGCTGATAGCAGCCATTAAGAAATCAGAATGTGTAAATGACAGGACCAAGCTGTGCAGAGTGTTAAAAGACAACTTGAGACATGTAACTAATGCCCTTAACGGAGTGGAAGATGCAGGTAAGGGAGAGAGAGAGAGAGAGAGACCATAGTGGATGGAAAAAGATGGAAAGTGAAACTTAAAAATGAAGAATAGAAGAAATGAATTTTTAAAGAATTAATTGGCTAAAATTAAAAGGAATAACATAAAATAAATAGAAATGGAATAAAGGTGGAGGAGAGTGTGCATGCTCTCAACATCTATCTTGTAACAACCCATGAGAATGTTTTAATAAGATCATCTCACATGCTTCTAAACTTTAATAAGTTGTTGGACTCGTAGCTTGTAGTCAGAGCACTAGCCTTGTAAACCAATGGTCATGAGTTCAATTCTCACTGGAGCCGCACGTGAAAATTTAGTTGATGTTAGATGGTAAACTAAGCGTCAGACAAATTTGAATAGGCAAAAAGAAGAGAATATCTTTGTTCATAGAGTAAAAAGAACAAAGCTTATTTGAAAAAGTGAGAAAGTTATAAATGTTGATGTTCAAACTGGTGGATGGGCATTTCAATCTTTATTACCAGGGGATTGAACTGGAGGGAAGAGTGGTATTGTCACTGGACTAATAATCCAAAGACCCAAAGTAATGTTTGGGAGCCAGGGTTCAAATTTCAGCAATGCAGATGGTGAAATTTGAATTAGATTTAAAAAGAAAAACCTGGAATTATAAATCTGGGACTGCACAATGACACAGTTGTTAGCACTGCTGCTTCACAGCACAAAGGACCCGGATTGAATTCTCACCTCGGGTCATGGTTTGTGTGGAGTTTGCATGTTCTCACTCTGCATGGGTTTCCTCTCACAGTTCAAAGATGCGTGGGTAAGGTTGATTAGCATGATAAGTTGACCCTGTGTCGAAAGGTTGGCTTGGGTAAACATTTGGGGTTATGAGTGGAGCCTGGGTTGTGGTCGGTGTGGACTTGATGAGCCAAGTGGTCTCCTTCTGCACTGTAGGGATTCTATGATTCAATGATTCCATGAGTATAGGCCCAACTGCTTCAAACTTTTCTAATAAAATTAACCCTTCATCTCAGGAAGACCACTAACGCCTCTACGTTCTCAGGAACCTAAGGAAATTCAGCATGTCCGCTATGAATTTCACCAATTTCTGCAGATGAACCATAAAAAGCATCCTATTTGGATGTGTCACAGCTCGGCATGGCTCCTGCTCTGACCGCAAAGGGCTGTGAATGTAGCCCAGTCCATCACTCAAACCAGTCTCCCATCTATCAATTCTGTCTACATTTTCTGTCACCTCATAAAAACAGCCTGGGCATACTCTCTTCCACCTTCTTCTGTCAGGAAAAGAATCAAAAGTTGGAGAATACCCAGCAAGGTGTTCAAGAACAGTATTCTCCCTGCTGCAATCAGACATTTGAATGGTCTGACCATATATTAAGCAAATCTTTCTCAATACCGTATCTTTGACTATAACATATTGGGCAGGAATCTCCTGCAATGCTTGCCTCAAAACTGGAGGATCCCGGCTGAGGTCAATTAACTTTTTTATCGACCACCCCCAGCTGCTACAATTCCTGTGGCAAGCAGGATGGGAGAATTCCAACATATATACTACACCTTCCCCTTTCCTTCTCCCCTACATACTCAATGAATGACATGTTTTGTCAGCAGAGCGTGCAAGTAACAATATTTTTCTCTGTATTCCAATACATGGGACAATAATAAATCAAATCAAAAGGAATCACTCCAGTGAACCTTCTCTGAACTGCCTCCAATGCAAGTGTACACCTCCTTAGCTAAGGAGAACAAAACTGCACACAATACTGTAGGTGATCTCTCATAATGGCCTGCACAGTTGTAGCAAGACTTACCGATTTTTATACTCCATCCCTCTTGCAATAAAAACCAATGTTCTATTTGAACAGCGGTTGAATGAGCACCGCTCAACAATCACCAGGCAAGACTGTTCCCTTCCTGTTGGCGAACACTTCAATGGTCATAGGCATTCAGCCTCTAATATTTGGGTAAGCGATCTCCAAGGTGGCCTTCACAACACACGAGTTGCTGAGCAGAAACTGATAGCCAAGTTCCCCACACATGTGGATGGCCTCAAACAGGATCTTGGGTTCATGTCACACTATCTATAACCCCCACAACTTGCCTGGAGTTGCAAAATCTCACTAACTCTCCTGTCTGGACACAACACACATCCTTTTAACCTGTGCTTAATGCTCTCTCTACTCACACTGTTTGTACCTTTAGGATTTGATTAGCTATAAAGACTCATATTCCAATCATTATTCATGTAAGTTGAGTTTGTGTCTTTGTGCACTGTTTGTAATCAGAACTCATACCTATTTGATGAAGGGACAGACTGTTCCAAAAGCTTGTGGCATTTGCTACAAATAAAGAGGTTGGACTTGAAGCTGGTATTGTGAGACTTCTTTTTGTTTTTACCCCAGTCCAACGTCGGCATCTTCACATAATATTTATTAAAACACAGCTCTGCCAGATTAAATTGTGTTTTTGCAATTAACTCTGCAACAAATAAGAAGCATGTATCTTCAGACTCATGACTGGTTAAAGGTGGTGTGTAGCTTGTGAGGTAGTCTTCCTGGTAGATTTGGACTGATCAGGAGCTTCTTTCTTGTATGGGAAACTTTACTGAACCAGGAAAGAGGCTTTGATGTATTGTGATCCAGAGGCAGCTATAAAACGGAATGGCAGGAGAATTGCAGTGATCTGTGGGAGGGTGGCAGAAGTTAAACAGAAGAAGCTGGACTACACGTGGAAGGTCTTTCTCTACAGATAATAAGTCAAGCATGATTGTAAGGGGATGAAGGGTTAGAGAGGGCAGGTCAGTGGTGAGATTCTGAGATTGGAGGATAATAGAGCTTACCCTCGATTGTGTTAGCAAAGCTGATCAATGATGAATAGCAACAGCTTTTTGGTGAATGACAACTGGTGAGTGGGCTGATGGTCACTTAAGGCTGGGGAAGGGTTATGGAGTGAGGATCGAGGGTGATGAAGGGAAGCTAACTGAGGGAGAGTACTGGATGATGACTTCCAGATTAATGGTCAATATGGGAATATGCAGGGACATAGCTACAACAACATAATGAGGTTTCTGATGTACCAGTCAATAATGGAATTGTCCACAGCAGAGTGGATGGAGACTAGTGTGTGGCTGATGCAAAGTATAGGGCTCCCCAATAATCAAATGTCTTCAGTTTAGGAAGGAGGCCCATGAGGGTAGTAAGGGTGTGGAATGCCCTGCAGCAGTTGTGAACTCGTCAACTTTAAGGACATTCAAATGGTCAGTGGATAGGCATATGAATAACATTGGAATAGTTTAGGTTAGAGGGTCATTAGATTGGTTCCACTGGTCGGCGCAACATCAAGGGCCGAAGGGCCTGTATTGCGCTGTAATGTTCTATGGTCTATGAAGATTATTGCCTGATCTTTACCTGATTTTTGTTCAAGTCTTCCTCAGACAGCTATGATGGGTTAAATCCACCCAATCATGTTACCAGCACAGCTGGAGAGCAAGTGACAGAGTGGCCCAGGGAGAGGCACAATAATGGCCCAGTTGGAACAAGGGGTATCAGCAGATGGTAAGGCAGCTCAGGATGATGGCAATCAGAGGCCACTGAGATACCAAGTAATAGTATGTAACCCTGGCTATACCATAGGTTTGTAACCACTGACAAATATGAGAAACTGCAAAGGGAGTCATGAGATTCTGTCACTTACCTACGTCAGCTTCTTCAGGAAGACCTATATTCCTGTATCAGGGGAAGCAATCCAATGCCAGTAACTTTAAAAGTCACCTTGGAATTGAATTGTCCCACCACTGGATCATTCCAAAACTCCATCAGGAACATGTGGCATCACATAGTCAGTCATCCCCAAGTGCATCAGGGAGGTTTTCAATGCCCTATTTAGAAGTGCTCATGATTTTTTATGATTCCCCAGAGACTCAAAGTGCCAGGCAGTAGGAGCAGAGGGATTCAGTGCCATCACTGGATTTCCACAGCTACAATTAGAAGATAGAACATAAAACATTACAGCGCAGTACAGGCCCTTCGGCCCTCGATGTTGCGCCAGCCAGTGGACCCTCTAACCTAAACTATTCCAATATCATCCATATGCCTATCCACCGAACATTTGAATGCCCCCAAAGTAGGCAAGTCCACAACTGCTGCAGGCAGGGCATTCCACGCCCTCACCACCCTCTGTGTAAAGAACCTGCCTCTGACATCCGTCCTATAACTACCACCTCTTAATTTAAAGTTATGTCCCCTCGTGTTGGTCATCACCATCCGAGGAAAAAGGCTCTCACTATCCACCCTATCCAATCCCTTGATCATCTTAAACGCCTCAATTAGGTCACCGCGTAACCTTCTTCTCTCTAATGAAAATAACCTCAGGTCCCTCAGCCTTTCCTCATAAGGCCTTCCCACCATACCAGGCAACATCCTGGTAAACCTCCTCTGCACCCTTTCCAATGCTTCCACATCTTTCTTATAATGCGGCGACCAGAACTGTACGCAATACTCCAAGTGCGGCCGCACCAGAGTTTTGTACAGTTGTAACATAACCTCACGGCTCCTAAATTCAATCCCTCTACCAATAAAAGCTAACACACCGTACGCCTTCTTAACAACTTTATCAACCTGGGTGCCAACTTTCAAAGAGCTATGTACTTGTACCCCAAGATCCCTCTGCTCGACAACGCTATTAAGGGTCCTTCCATTAGCCCTATTGGGAAATGATTGCACAGATGTGGCCCTGAGATCCTTGGGATCATCCTGCAGCCTTCACGAACCAAAAAGACTTTCACTTTCTCAATGTGCCTCTTGTCTGTGACCATCACAAATGAATTTTTCATGTTCATTTACCATGGAAGTGAAAGTCCTTATCACTGTGACATTCTCATGCTCTCCCAGGTACCAGAACTGTTTGTCCTCCCTCAGTGACTTTTCAGTGACTACACCATGCTAATTCCTTTGCAAAGTATAGGAGATAGTTCGTCCTTTGGTGGCATTACGCATAAATTAGCTTCTACACTGTATGGCTGCTAACCTCAACCCAGGCCAGCCTGGTCAGGATGGCCTGGCCTGCTGCTGCTGCCATCATTGGGGAATGGAGTCTCCCGCTGTTACCTGGACAGCCTGGAGGAGAACTTACAGGGAGACATTGACAAACAGTGCTGTCAATGCTAGGACTTTACTAACTCACTGGGGTAACTGCAGGTAATGATATTGAGATGCTGATGCTGGACTGGGGTAAACACAGTAAGAAGTCTCACAACACCAGGTTAAAGTCCAACAGGTTTATTTGGTAGTAAATGCCACAAGCTTTCGGAACACTTTCTTTGTCAGGTGAGCGGAGAGTCCTGCCCTATAGATGTATATAGATGTATATGATATATGCCTGGTTTGTGAGCTGAACTCTCCACTCACCTGACAAAGGAACAGCATTCCAAAAGCTTGTGGCGTTTATTGCCAAATAAACCTGTTAGACTTTAGAAGTGAGATTTCTTACTGTGTTAACTGCAGGTGGCCAGGCATAACAAGGTGGGGGAGCGGTGAAGTAGCAATAGATCTAGGCATTTGGGGAACAGGTGACAATACTTATAGGAAGGAAAACCTGCAGAATGACTGATATTGTTGGGTGTTGTTTAAATATGGCTCCCAGATCTTTGACTCTGAAAGGCATTGATGGAGCTGCCTTCTTCCTGTTCATCCTGCTACACAATTGGCTGAGCCCCTCAATTCTGCATAGATAATTGGCAGCTGTCACATGCTTGTGTGTAGACAGCTGTTCTGATTCTGAATAGATGTGATGTATGCTCTCTCTCCTGTCATCAGTCCACTCATTGCTACAACAAGGTTAGGCCCTTTGTACCTTCTTCACAGCTTGCTTTCCCACTTAATACTGTATTGTCTTACGTGTAACTTATCCCAAGTCCTGATTAAACCATATTTATTAATATTTAATTTTAATACATCAAGCAACATTTTGCAGTTAAAAGACAAAAAAGTCAAAGTGCATTTATCTCACCACTGTACAGTGTGAAGCTGCTGTCTGAAGTTCCTTATTTCTTCAAATCTATTTCCTTAATATCCTAATATTATTTTCCACAATGCCACAGAGAAGCCAATTTGATCAGTTCAAATATGGGAGACAATCAGCATAAGTGCTTGCTGATAGCAGCCCACAGATTTAGTGTGCAGTCTTGAGAGCACTCTTGCTTTTGCCAACTCCACAACAGTGCAAACAAAAAACATGCTTCCCTGTGCAGCATACAATGGTCCACTAAAGACATTATCTGGAGATGCCAATGTTGGACTGGGGTAAACACAGTAAGAAGTCTCATAATACCAGTTAAATCCAACAGGTTTATTTGATAGCAAAAGCCATTAGCTTTTGGAGCAATTGCTGCTCCTTCGTCAGGTGAGTGGGATTTCAATTCACAAATAGGGCATATAAAGTCACAAACTCAATTTACAAAATAATGTTTGAAATGTGAGTCTTTCCAGGTAATCAAGGACTAATTAAAGGCCACAGGCTATTAGAAATTGATTACAGTAAAGTGACTTCACTAAGGTGACATTAGATAGATTTTACGCGCCTGAACCGCACACAAAACTCTTAACGCCACTTTCCGGCGGACACTTCTGTATTCTTCAAAGAAATCTCAACTGATTTGACAAATGCTGCACTTCTGTCACAGAATATCTATTTGTTGCCTGCCATACAGAACCCTAGCTTCCTGTTTTACACATATAAAATGGGTACATCATTATTGGATTACTAGGCCAATGTATTTTGTTGACATTTCTGATTTTTCTTTTTTTAAGTCAATATGAGTAAGATCGAAAACCTAATGGTGCCAGGCAATATAGGCAGCAAAATATTAAAGAATCTGCTTCAGGGAATAGCATACTGATTATAAACAGCATGACGAGGGATCAGGAAAGTCATTCTGCATTGGACATCAAGGGTATTTTTTTTACGTTAAGTAGCTACATATTAGAACATAGAACATAGAACAATACAGCACAAACAGGCCCTTCGGTCCACGAGTGTGCCGATCACATCTACCAATCCACAGACCTATCTATAACCCCCTATCCTATTCATTTCCATATACTCATCCAGAAGTCTCTTAAAAGACCCCAGTGAGTTTGCCTCAACAATCTCCGACGGCAGTCGGTTCCATTCACTCACCACCCTCTGAGTGAAAAACCTACCCCTGACATCTCCTTTGTATTGTATTGAAGACAATTAAAATGTAACAGTGCACTGATGATGAAGAACATGTTATTCTGTACATTTTCAAAACAAAATAAAGCAAATTATTTAAAGTTTATTTATTATTAGTCACAAGTAGGCTTTCATTAACAATGCAATAAGTTACCCCCCAGTTGCCATGCTCCAGTACCTGTTCAGGCACACCGAGAGAGAATGTAGCATAACCAAAGCACCTAACCCAGCATGTCTTCCAAACTGTGAGATAAAACCAGAGCACCTGGAGGAAACCCATGCAGACATGGGGAGAATGTGCAGACTCTGCATCCTAGCTAGGAATCGGACCGGGTCCTTTTATATCTAGATTAAGAAAATGCTTCTTCACAGGAATATAAAATTGGTCAGGGACAATGAAAGATTATTCATTCCATTAAAGAACATTGCTCTAATGTTTTAGCTTTCACTTCTTATAATCAGTTATATTGTGAATAATAGACTTCATTGTCAAACACATTATGAAGGAAAAACCTTCCAGCATAGTTTTACCTGAATGAATTTGGCATGTGTCCACACAGCTTTCCATCCATTAATTCTGGATGATGAAAATCAGGTGGAATGCATACATGTCAATTTCTAATGTGTTGTGAGTAAAACTCATAAATGGGTACAATTAACCCCAAACATGCCTGCTTTTGAATCAATGGAAGTGAGGTAGGCCTTAGAATGAAATGCATACTAAAAATATTGGCACTTTACTGATTTCTGAATCCCACCAGACTGGCTATTAGATCCATCCAAGGAATTTTCACTGGGTTTATCACTATGAACTCCTTGAGAAGCGTGACTCATTTTATAACAGGGTAATAATGACACTAATTTGCAGTTATACAGCACCTTAGTAACATAATCAAACTTGTCAATGCACTACATAGGAGTGTTATCAGACGGATTTTGATACTGTACCAGACAAGGTGATATTCGGACAACTGTCCAAAAGCTTGGAAACAGAGTTGCATTTTACTGAGTTTCTTAAAGAAAGAATATGAGGTAGAGTTGTAGAGAGGTTTAGGCAGGAAATTTCTGTCATAGAAATAGTCACCAAGGTACTTAGCAAATTGAATACTTAGCCAAAGTGCTCAGTTTATTGATGCAAATTTATTGCAAGAAAATAATTTTTAATATGGTTGTATATGCTTTCAGAACATATCTGGGCCACTTCCACTGTTTTTGGATGTTGAAGTGGGGGAAAGGTGGATTCTGACCAACTACTGACCATTTTCCTAGTGATCTCTTACAGATTGAATCCTGTATCCTCTTCTGAGTTGAATCCAGAGCAGGTAATTGCCCTCCCTGTCTCCTTTTCCTTTCAGTTCTTTTGAGCTTTATATTATTCTTGAGATGTTGGCTTTTGATGTCATCTTTGTTTTTTTTCTCAGAATGACCGAACTTCACTTTCTCCTTCTCAGAAACCACAACTGATTCATAACCTTAAAAGATATATGTGAGGTGGAACTTGGATATGGGAACGATTATATCTGTGAAAGTATGAATGCAGCAATTATAAAAATCAAATTTATAATTTAAAACATTTCTGAAGCTTGGGGTCATTTGATTCATAAATCTAATTTCTGTTCAAATTTGTTTTGTTATCAATTCAAAGATAAAAAACTTACATTGTGTGTCTCACTTCTTGTTTTTTTCCTTGGTTTTCTTCAAATCTCCCTCAGTTCACATCTCAGTTTTATCCATCTATCCAATTTTTCTTCTGTCTCTTCTGCTTTTACCCAGAATTTCTCCTTCAATTGGTGCCAGGACAAGGCTGTCAGATCTTTGTTTCCAATGCCCATACTTCACTCACTTTCCCTTTCTAACTGTACTAACTGTTAAAACTTTAGAGTGACTGAGTCAGGTATAAAGATGAATTGTGAATAAATAAGTTTAATAATGAGACCAAAAAAAGGGTTGTTTATTACTTGAGGGATTTATGAGGGGTATGGGCAGGGTGAATAGGAAGCAGCTAGGATCGACCATGAGGGGACATAGTTTTAAGGTGAAGGGCAGGAGATTCAGAGAAGATTTGAGAAAACATCTTTTCACTAGAAAGTGGCAGGAATCTAGAATTCATTGCCTGAGAAAGTAGTGGAGGCTGAAAACCTTTCAACTTTTAAAATGTATTTGGATGAGCACTTGAGATATCATTACGTTCAAGGATATGGTATAACTGCTGGAGAATTGGATTAGTGTGACTTTAAGGATATTTATTGTAAGTCCAGATTCAATGGCCTATTCAGCATTGTATGATTCTATGGCTTGACTCAAACAGAAATAGTCAATCTACAGCAGTCCTAACTATAGGACATTATTAAAAATTTGTTCCTGTGATTTGAGAACTCACTGGCAAGGTCAGATTTTGTTGCCCATCCTTAATTGGAAATTTGGCGTGTCACCTACAACTCTCACCAACTTTTACAGATCATCATAAAAAGCATTCTTTCTGGTTTTATTACAGCTTGGTATAGCTTCTGCTCTGCCCAAGACTGCAAAAAACTATAAAAGGTCATGAATGTAGCCTAATCCATCATGCAAACCAGCTTCCCATCCACTGTCTACACTTCCTGCTGCCTCAACAAAGCAGCCAGCATAATTAAGGACCAAATGCACCCTGGACGTTCTCTTTCCAACTTCTTCCATCGGAAAAAAGATACAAAAGTCTGAGGTCACATACCAAACAACTCAAGAACAGCTTCTTCCCTGCTGCTATCAGACTTTTGAATGGACTTATTTTGCATTAAGTTGATCAATTTCTACATCCTAGCAATGACTGTAACACTACATTCTGCAGTCTCTTATTTCTTTCTCTGTGAATGGTATGTTTTGGCTGTATAGTGCCCAAAGAGCAATACTTCTCACTGTATATTAATAGGTGACAATAATAAACCAAATCAAAATCAAATCCAAAGGTGAGTTGCTTTCTTGAATTACTGCACTCTATCCAGTGTTGGTACACTAACTGTGCTACTAAGGAGAAAATTCCAGGATTTTGACCCAGTAACAATGAAGAAACAGCTACATAGCTCCTACTCTGAATGATATGTGACTAGGAGCTGAATTTGCAGTGGTTGTGTTCCCTTGTCCTTCTAGGTGGCAGAGATTGTAGATTTGGAAGGTGCTGTCAAAGGAGTGTGAGTGAGCTATGAATTTCATAGATGGTACACACTGCTGCCACTGTGCATCTGTGGTGGAGAGAGTGATTGTTTAAGATGATGAATGGGATTCCAATCAAATGGATGCTTTATTCTGGATGATGTAGCGTTTGAGTGTTACCAGAACTGCACTTACCCAGACAAGTGGGTAATATTCCAGAACACTCCTTATTTGTGTCTTGTAGATGGTGGACAGACTTTAGGAATCAGGAGACAAATAATTTGGTACAGAATTTCCAGCCTCTGACCTGCTCTTGCATTCACAATATTTACATGGATAGTCCAGTGAAGTTTCTGATTAATAGTGTTGATGCCAAGGTAATTGGCAAAGATAATTCCACACTTTCCCAATCAGTAACTCACCAAACGGCTCATTCATATTGGTTTGGCCTTTGTGGATATCCTGCATTTAAGATGCTTTTAGAGATCCAGAGAATGGAGCAATATTTTCACATCAAGTCTATGCAAGAGTGCAAGAGACTTAGAACAATATCAGGGAATCAAATCAAGTTTCAATTACACTAGAAACCAGAGAAACAAAGCTTGGAAACCTACAGTGCACAAGGAGGCCATTCAGCCCATTAAGCCTGCAGGGACAACTGTCCCACACAGGCTGTACTCCTGTAACCCCACATATTTACCAGGCTAGTCCCTCTAACCTAAGCATCCCAGGACGCTAAGGGGTAATTTAGCATGGCCAATCAACCTAACCCGCACATCTTTGGACATCTCAATCTTTCTCTTTACTCACCGAATGGCATATAGATGCAGGACAGACCTGTGCGAGTTCATTCTGACTTTGTAACACATATCCCCCTCCGTGTGTTAATTCTATTCCCAACACGGATGTGAGCTCAGGGTGGACACACATGGAGCCGGGATGTGTGAATATAAAAGGAGTCTTTTAGGGGTAACATTTAGAAAATACTACTCAAATGTGGTCATTTCTTCGAAGGGACGGGTTCTCCTTCCATTATCCAACTCAAAACTATTGTTGTAATTTTATTGATGAGATAATAGTAATTGTTGCAAAAGAAAATGGGTAAATTAAAGTTATAACCTCAGTATAAATCAATAGATTCCCCCTCCCAACAACAATTAAGTAAGGGATGGATTCAGAATAGTTTGCCCCACTGTGTGATTTACCTTGCTGTCACTTTCGGGTCAAACTTGGCTCTATACTTGGCCACTCTGGTTCTTCTTGTTCCATCGGGGCAGCCTGCATCGCTTTGCCCACTGCCCACTCCCCTGGACCCCGGCTTCAGCGGCCCCTCATCGCACAACTTGGGCTTGCACTTGACCACCGTCTTCACAAAGTCCACGTAGCAGTTCCTCGGCGGCTCTGGCAGCACTTTACTCGTCCCGCAGCCCATCACTCGGACATGGTGCAGGCAGCGAGCTGCATCTGGCCGCTGCAAACCCACAGCTACTAATCCTGTGACCGCACTCTCTCCCAGTAAGGGAACAGAACACTGACACTCTGCATTGCACTATTGCACTGCCCCCAAGCGAGCCGAGAAGGAGTGGGGGAGGAGGAGGTGGGGGGCGGAGGTGTAGAGAGACAGAGAACTGCCAGCAACCCTACAGGTATTTACAGCATTCACCTGAACAGAAACTCAACCTCAGGAGAGTGGGTGTGCCGAGTGATCTGCTGGAAGGAAGCTCCGGAAGGATATTTCCAACTTAGAAATGGAAGAACCTGAAGCCACCTTGATCACAACATGTGCAGCGAGTCCCTCAGCAGTTCCAGGCCATGATTACAACAGTGCTTTTGGCATTTTGTTCTCATTTCAGATGTTTAGTATCTGTGATATTCTGCTTTTATAATATCAGCACCTAGTACAAATTATATTGGCACCTTTTCCTTTCCGCCCCAACATCTCAATATGCACAAACTGCAGTCTCAACCGCTACCAATCAATCCTGACCCAACTTTCACATTGCAGCCGAGTGTGCAGACTGCCCCTTCAATGAAGCACTCTTTTCAGATGTGCAGCCTGATACTTACAGGTTACTGTGGAACAGTACAGTGACAGCCACGTAGCAATGTCAGAGGATATATGGTCTAGACTAAGTATCAGTATGTTCTTGGCCAGAGGTGTGACAAGACCTAAGATGCAGATAACACCATATATGCACAGTTATATATTGTTGCGTATGGTCTATTGTTAAGGTCCCTCACCAGAATCCCAAGTTATATTATGAAACCAGGTTAGAAACCCCAACAATTTTCCAATTTGGCATAAATGTGAGGATAGGATGTTTCGCCCCAGGAGTAATTCCACTGACAAATTAGGGATTTTTTCTAAAAACTTTATTCATATCACAGTTTAAGTACAACTCTAACAAATGAAGCACCTTAACTCTCAACAGTTGAACAGTCTATAAAAATGAAAAGAAACAACTCTAATTTCTAAATAATCACTATTCCAGTTGCAAATGAGCAACATTCTTCTTACAATATTATTACCACTTTGAATGTAGTTACCAGTCACAAATATACTTGCTATAATAAGTGTCAACTGCCTTGGCGTTTTCAGTGAGATATAGCACTTTCAGAAACCTGCAAAATTCTCCTTCCTTCAACCAGAACAGGCAAATTCCAATCCCTTTCTTCAAAAACATTTTTCTCAGTCACAGACAAGGATAGTACATAAACCACAACATCACATGACTCTGTCAATCACTCTAATCTGAAATTCCAGGGGAACTTAGGTCAATAAAAGTCCATTAATTCTATTTAACATAGCCACTTGCAAGGTTGTAATGAGTAATTATGCTTTGCTCCCAGCAACTGAGCTGTACTCCTACCAGTTCTACCAGACTTACAGAAAAAAAGCTGAATGTAAAAAATTCTCCTGAAATATGACAAAGCAATAGACATATTTGCGCACACTTTCATCACACCATAAAGAGATTGAAGATTGTTTTAACAGGCATGACATGTTCTGCAATCAACACCATTCCAACAAGATGGACCATTGAATTTTGAGTTAATTGCCAAGTAAGAAGTTTCACAACATCAGGTTAAAGTCCAACAGGTTTATTTGTAGCAAAGACCACTAGCTTTTGGAACTAGCTGTTCCTTTGTCAGGTGGACGGGAGTTAGAACATAAAACATAGAACAGTACAGGCCCTTTGGCCTTTGATATTGTGCTGAGGCATATCCAAACCCAAGATCAAACTATCCCACTGCCTATCATTCTGATATGCTCCATGTGCCTATCCAATAACCACTTGAAAATTCCTAAAGTGTCCAACTCCACTATCACAGCAGGCAGTGCATTCCACATCCCAACCACTCTCTGAGTAAAGAATCTACCTCGGGCATCCTTCCTATATCTCCCACCATGAACATTATAGAATCTGCACATCCAGTCTATCTATCCCCCTCATCATCTTATAAACCTCTATTAATCGCCTCTCATCCTTCTCCACTCCAAAGAGAAATGCCCCAACTCCTTCAACCTTTCCTCATAAGACATATCCTCCAAACCAGGAAGCATCCTGGTAAATCTCCTCTGCACTCTCTCCAATGCTTCCACATCCTTCTTCTAGTGAGGTGACCAGAACTGCACACAATATTCCAAATGTGGTCTCACTGAGGTCCAGTATAGTTACAGCATAACCCCACAGCTTGTAAATTCATACCACCTATTAGTAAATGTTCCCATTTGGCTTCTTACTGTGCTTATCCCAATTCCAACGCTGGCATCTCCACATCTTAAATGTTAATTGAAACAAAAGAAGCTTAATGTAGATCACTGGGGTGGAAGTAGTTGATCATTTGTGATCGATAGCCACATTGGGGGATCATGTTAGTCAGGTTCCTGCAGGTTGCCTTTGTTTTTAGAGACAATTTGTGGCTGCAGACCAGTTTTCTGTTGCCTTTGACCCTGATGCAATTAGCAGGTGTATTTCTTTGTCGATACGGTTTTTATAATATCCCTTTGTCTCAATTTAGATTTAAGAACAGAACTGAAGGGCATTACGTCTACTCATATATAGCATTGTTGGAAAATGTTTGTGTTGCCAAATAGTTGACAGCCTGGGCCCAGTGAAATCACTGCGAAGATCCAGCATCATATTTAAGGTTTTAAGGATTGGTCAGATGTAATAAATGCTCTTCCTCTGGGATTTGTACTTAAACCATAAATTTCATTATATGCCTAATGACTTATATAAAGGAGCGAGTTTTGAATATATTACATAGAATGCACTAGAAGTTGTGTGATCAGAATGATGAAATAAGGAAAGAAGATTCAGTGACTGCACAAATCTAGCGCAGATAGACTTCAAAGTGGGGAGTACGTTCAAGTGGGGAGTGTGAGGGGAATTTCTCATGGTGTTCCACTTGGGGTCTTGTATTCAGCTGGTTTTAGCAAACACAAAACTTGTGAAAAATATATGTGGTTAAAGATGTTCTTTATTTGACCAATGCATATTGAGAGAGAAATGGTCAGTGGATTCTAACTTCTGTTCACATGAGCAAACAGATACACACTTCCAAAGGTTTGATCTTCCCACCCCATCTGTCATCCAAACTAGATGGTCCAATTACAAATAATGGACTTTATTTACTTTGGCCTATAACATTCTACCTTCTGGCAGAATTATGAATTCATTAGTTGACCAACCCCATTGATTTCCACCCCCCCCCCCCCCATTGCTTAGTAACCTCACCTATGCAAATCTGGTAGGTTCAAGGATCACTCCTAACACCTGCAAACCTGGGAACAAGAAGGGAGTTATCTTCTTTGGTCTGTTTTCCAGTCCCCTTATCAGTGAAGGCTGAATAGCAGCTATTCATAACAGCTAGAAGCTGAATCCTTCTCGTCATTTCAATAATGTTGGTAGCTTGCAGCTGCCTGGCCTACTAATAATAGAGTACATGCCCTATGCTTCATTGTTCCAAAAGAATGTGGTCTGTCTAATTAAACCTATTTCCCATTATGCCAAGTGGTAAACTACTTGTTGGCCAAAGCTCACAAGAAAATACAAAGATATAGTTTATCTGTTCAAAAATAATTACATATATCCTAATATAGACAATATCTTCATACAGCATATAAATAAGGCACATTGTAATACATTTGAAATATATATAAGACACACTGTGGCCCCTATTTGAAACTAATCTGCGTTATTTTAAAAGTCTCAGAAATCAAGGGTTTCTGTCTCCTCGTCCGTATCTAAGAAAGTTAAATTGAGGTGAAAACAGAAAGTGCTGCAAATACTCAGCAGCTCTGGTAGGATAAAAGTTAATGTTTCAGGCCAATCATCCTTCTTCAGCCTTTGAAACACTAATTAAGTATCTCTCCATGGATGCTGCCCCACCAGCTGATCATTTCCTGCATTTTCAGTTTTGCTTTCAGATTTCCAACATCTGCACTGCTTCTAAATGGCTAGACCAAGAATGATTGAGGTGCAAAGAGAGTTAGGGCCTGTAGTTTCCACACAAATGCCCTACTTTTCAGTTTAATTCCTCTGTTATTGACATAGGTTAAACTAGAAGTCATAGAATTTTTGACAATCATTTGCATTAGTATTAAAAACATCAATCTAGAAACTCACTCCACCCATAAAGCTGCTGTGTGTTCATGGGAAATTAAATATCAAGGGAAATTGGGACTTTCTACCAGCCATAGCAAACTAATTCACTTTTCCAGGAAGCTTCAAAAGTCCAACTTAATTCGGGGTGAAAATACATTAATAAGTATATTTCAAAAACTTGCATTTGCTTTATCTTTAATTTATGAAGGAATTGGCTACTGAGCCCCAATTTAATTAGAGAATAGTTCTGAAATTTTTAAAAGTTGTTTCATTAGGTTAAAATTGAGTAACTCACTGGTGTTGGATTGAGAAAGTGATTTAAAAGGCTTAGAGGGCAATCTTACTAAAAAAATCCAGAATGAGTGTAAAAATGGAAGAGTTTCAGATCCGTTTTTTCGGTGAGGCTACCATTTGAATCTTATGACACAATAAAAAATCCTCAATCTGTTTTCACCCAATATGGGAAGAGGGCAGAGTTAAATTGTCTGAAAGCCAACTGAAAGCAGCAAAGGGCACCATTGAACACGTGCAGGTTTCTGTGCTTTGAGAGCAGCAGAGACTATCAATGGCTTTCATGGTGTAAACAACAGCTCCCCAATACCATGGGGCCTGTGGCTAGTCACGAGCCCTTTCCCATTCAGAATGCTCGCGCCGCCCCCACCTGATATCATTAATTGCGAATCTGGGTTTGACATCATGTTCTGCGGCAGGGAGGGTTTGATTGCATGCATTCTGATATTATAACTGTGTGCCATATTGAAAAGACACCTATCATCACTAAGCCACCGTTGAAGAAGGAAGATGGACCTCCTGAAAAGGAAAATTGACTTCCAAGAACACTCTGAGGCAGAAGATGGACCACTTTGAAGACACTGAAGCTGGAAGATCCACCTGATAGATGCTCCACCATTCATTGCTGTGTCTTCCAAGGACCAGGGTCACTGGTGGCCTCTGTCCCAAACTCTGGAGGCAACCTCAACTAAGTCCTGACTTTTGTACATCACATTTTTCCAGATATGTCCTTGACTGGTGTATTTTCTCTTTGGCATTGTAGAGAATTGCACGTGGTGAGAAGTTTCCAGTTGGACTTGCATCTGCATCCCATTGGTGGAAAGTAAATCAGTTTCACTCTGACATTCAGCAGGTTTCCTGTTCTGCTATGATGGGAAGTAAAGGAAGATACTGCAGGAAATTCACACCAGTGTGAAACTGATGTTTGGACTTCTGCCAAATTCTCATTCGCCATTGAACCTCCTAGTGGATGCATGGAAGAATTCTGCCCTGTGTCTGTGCACATAAATCATTAAAAACAAGTGTGCAGTTAAAAACAAAAAAAAATACAAGAAGACCTGAAGAGGAATGAGTTTCTGAAGTGAGGATCTGATGCTTAGGTTGTACAGAGTCTTTGTCAGACCCCACTTGGAGTACTGAACATGGTTTTGGGCATGGGACTTCAGGAACAATATATTGATTGGGCTTTAAAAGTATATGGCTCATATTCATCTGAATAATGCCCAGATTTAAAAAGGCTAATATATCAGAATGCATTGTATAAACATAGATGTAGAATTTCATCTGTATATCTCCTTTCACAACCATTGGATAAGTTCAGTATCTCAGCAGAACACTCTCTGAAGCTATCTACAGTGATGATGCAACACATAAAAGAATTACTAAAACATGTCTAATCTTTGGCAGACTTCAAACATGTTTGAGTTAAACACGGTTGAGGTGGAATGTCAGCTCATCTGCTTACACTGTGGTTGGGAAGGCCAAATTTTTTTTATTCATGGGGCATGGGTGTCGTTGGCTGGCCAGCATTTATTATTCATCCCCCATTGCCCAAGGTAGTTGACAGCCAACCATGTTGCTTGTCTCTAAAAACCAGGTAAGGGTGGCAGATTTTCTTCTCCAAAGTGGATTAGCTGACAATTGATAATGGCTTCATGGTCATCAGTAGATTCTTAATTTCAGAATTTTTTTTATATTGAATTCAAATTCCACCATCTGTTGTGACAGGATTCGAACCCAGGTCTTCAGAACATTAGCTGAGATCAATAGTCTAGCAATAATACTACTAGGCTATCACCTCCCCTTATGATGTAACAGTTCAGTGGATAAATAAAATTGCATAGTCAAATGTATTGTACTTACTCTCAGGCTTCCCATGCATTACTGGATTCTGTTCACACTTCACTGCTTTCAGCACGCCATAAAGCAAAAACCTAAGTGTTTCTTTCTTCCTATTACACTATCCTCCACGCTTTGCCTTCTTCCAGAATTTTTACTTCATTGAAATGAAGGACAATTATTCTTTCCCTATACTAAATTTTTTTATCTTTTGTCATTGAATGATGCGCCTTCAGATTGTCCTCATTCATTCTCTTCTCCTGGAAGGGTTTGACTTTTATACTCCATGCCCAACATCACCTAAAGGTATATTTCTCTGTGTAAAGTTTAAAAAATATATTTTACCCAACTGCCATTGTAAATTAGTCACCTAATTTAGCTTATTCACAGAATCACAGAATACTACAGTGTAGAAGAGGACCTTTAGCCCATCGAGTCTGCACTGATGCATGAAAGGCCCTGACTTGCCCACCTAATCCCACTTGCCTGCATTTGGCTCATGGCCTTAACATAAGGACATAAGAAGTAGGAGCAGGAGTAGACCATCTAGCCCTTCAAGCCTGCCCCGCCATTCAATAAAATCATGGCTGATCTGAAGTGGATCAGTTCCACTTTCCCGCTTTCTCCCCATAACCCTTAATTCCCCTGTCTATCAGAAACTTTGAATGTTATGGCATGCCGAGTACTCATCCAGGTACTTTTTGAAGGATGTGAGGCTTCTCGCCCCCATCATCCTCCCAGGCAGTGCATTCCAAACCATCACTACTCTCTGGATAAAAAATGTTTTCCTCAAATCCTCCGTAAACTTCCCAACCCTCACTTTTAACTTGTGTCCCCTCAGGACTAAACCTTCAACTAAAGGGAACAGCTGCTCCCTTTCCACCCTGTCCATGCCGCCCATAATCTTGAACACCTCAATCTTCTCTGCTCCAGAGAAAACAACCCAAGGTTATCCAACCTCTCTTTATAACTTAAATGTTCCACCCCAGCCAACATCCTGGTGAATCTCCTCTGCACTCCCTCCAGTACGTTCATATTTTTCCTATAATGCGATGACCAAAACTGCACACAGTATTCCAGCTGTAGTCTCACCAAAGTTCTGTATAATCCATCATGACCTCTCTATTTTTGTAATTTATACCCTGATTAATAAAGGCGAGTGCACCATATGCCTTTCTCACTCAGCTCTTAACCTGCCTTTCCACCTTCAGAGATCTCTGGACAAACACACCAACATCCCTTTATAATATCTTGTGGGAAAAGGTAATGTTGGATCCCGTCAGATATTTCCTTGAGCAGATTCTCAAAGTAACTTGGCAGAATACATCATCACCAAAGTGACTTTCAAATAAGCACCGAGGTGTAGTTTGGTTGGTGGTGAGAAAGACCTTTCCTGTTGGATCCTCCATGTGAGCCTGGAATCTCACCTCCTCCATGTCTTTCCCTTGTGAGGAATAGACTACTGCAGCTTAGTGAAAGGCAATATTTGATCTGTCTAAAACTTGCTGATCTTCCAGAAAGTGCAAACAGTTGTCAATGATTGTGTTGTTTCAGGTTAGCATATTCCAAAGTCCAGAGCTACATGCTGAAGGATGCATGAAAGCTCGGGCCAAGCCCACAAAAAGGCTGTATGGAGAAAGGACACAGTCTAAAACCCTTCTGTCATAGTACACTGAGGGGATGGATACTATGTAAAACTCCTCAGACCCATAAGCATAAGAAAATTTTCAGCATGAAATATAAATGTTTTAAATATATTCTGTAAGTGTAATAAGTTTATCTCATTTACTGTACTGAAAGAATTGAATTTTTATTTTATTTTATGTAATGTGTACCTTTACAAACTTTATGACTAAAATATATTTTTGTGGGAGAAAAATTTATCTTGCTGTCTCCTTTAAATCTTTACAACCATCAGAAGTAAATTATGTACATTGGCTCCTCCTTCAACTTGGCTTTTTAACTTTTAAGAAATTACTGGCCTGATTTGAGTGATCATTATTATACTTAGTAGTTGCTTTTCAATAAATTTGTCTTATATTTTATAATCTCGGGAGCTTCAAATTAAGGACTGTGGGCTTTACCGATATAGAAAAATATTGCAATTGAGGAAGAGCATTTATTTTGAAATGCAAGCCAGTTGCTTGCTTGAATATTTTTACATAGCAGGCTACTGCCACCCAATGGCCAATGTCATTAGTTGCAGTAAATATCAGAATTAAAACTGCTGACAAACCCCAATCTTTGGAAACTCAATTGGACCAAGTTAAATAAAGTTTTGTTTGATTGGATGTTCCCTGCCAGCAGCACAATCTTGGAAAAAAAGCTAATGAAAGTGTTGTTAAATAATTGCATGATTTAGAGATGTGATCTGTACACTATCAAGAAAGAATTCCTTTAGAAGTGAGAATAGAAATCTTCTTATTTCTCATCTTACACATCACCGAAAGAATTTTTCACTCCCCTGTGCTTCATTACTTGAAGGGAGGTTTTATATAGGCCAGAATTTTACCATCCCGCCCACCACGGGAATCAGTTCAGGGTGAGGGGGCAGACCACAGATATGTCTGTTGACCTCAGGCACAATTTTACGGTTTTGGGACGAACAAGGTTGTACATGTATTTATAAGTAAAAAAAAACTGTACAGTAAAGAAAGGCATTAATCACCTTGACCAATTCTTGTAAACTGGTAACTAACTGTTCAACATTGGTTATAAATACAAACAGAAACTGCTGAAAAGACTCAGCAGATCTGGCAACATCTTTGAGGAAGAATCTTACAGACTTGTCACGTTCACTCTGTTCCTCTCTCCACAGGTGCTGCCAGACCTGCTGAGTATTTCCAGCACTCTGTTTGTATTTCAGATTTCCAGCATCTGCAGTATTTTGCTTTTATATTGGTTATAATTGTCCACAATTGGATCCTATATGTTGAAATTTGAGCAGAAATGAATGCTGACATGGATATAAGCACATTTTATTGTAGAAATAATGGAGTTTGTTGCCTGTAGCTGACTTTACAACTCAGGACAAAGGGGTTGCCGATTTTTTTTCTAATTTACTGATTTTGTTTATGGAGGTTTTACATTAAATATCACGATATACTAATGTTCCATAATACATGTCCATTCTTGCTCATCTGGGATTTCCCTTACATATTGTCTAGGCAAACTAACTGATAGAGACTGTTTGCTATGGTTATAATTCCATTATCATGGTGTAATGCAACCAGAAGGAATGGTGGAAGGACTTTGGACTTCTCCCATCGAGCAAGCATTCATGTGTTACTTTCCATTCTTTCCCCACCACATTAATTACTTGGCTGAGGACATAACTATTGTGAAAAATGTTTGCTTAATACTTTGCACCCGACTGTTTATTTTCCTTTCATGTCCTTTTATTCATGATGTTCCTGAATGTATCGTTTCACTTTATTACTACATGATATTATTTGATGCATTTATGATTAAGTTCCTTATCTATATATACTTAAAACAAGTATTTAATAGATAAAAGCTCTCATTTAGTACATTTAATCATTTAGGTCTCGGCTGCTGCCATATATTTTCTTATATAATCATCCATTTCATTTATTTTCTCTTCCCATGGTAATAAACCATTCTGGATTTAAGGAAAATCAAATTAACATGTTCAAGAATATCCCATTTTCCAAATTTCCTGTTATTGCAGGCTGTCTGTTAAACATCAGTTAAGTGTAACCATTTCTCTCCTTCCCTGTTAATGGTCTGAACTTTCTTCAAGTATTCAGCTTTACCTCTGCAAGGCATTCCTTCTATTCCAATTGCTATCTTCCTACGCTTTCTTTCTTCAGATATTTGCTTGATTTCTATTGCCTTTATAGCTGACAAGACAAACGCCTTGGCTTCTTCCTTCACTGAAAAATGCAGAATGCCTCTAGAGGAAGTGATACCGAGTGATATTATCGATAAACTATTAATCCAGAAATTCAGTTAATATTCTGGGGACCTGAGTTCGAATTCCACCATGGTAGGTGGTGCAATTTGAATTCAATAAAAAATAGCTGGAATTAAGAAGCCACTGATGACAGTGAAACCATTGTCGATTGTCGGAAAAACCTATCTGGTTCACTAACATCCTTTAGGGAAGGAAATCTACCATCCTTACCTGGTCTGCTTACATGCGACTCCAGAGCCTCAACAATGTGGTTGGCTCTTAACTGCCCTCGAAGGGCAATTAGAGATGGACAATAAATGCTGGCCAGCCAACAATGCCCATGTCATATGAATAAATTAAAAAAATTCTGAATTCTAAATCTGGATTGATCTGAATGATTTTAATACTGCTTTCATTTAAAAAATATTAGGTTCTGCTAGGTTACCAAAACTGCAACATGTATTGTGAAAAAAGTCAGCTTAATTTTAGGAATAATGGAATGTACTGTAAAGGCAGTAGAGTTAATGCAGCAGCATATTGTTTCTCAAATATATTAATGGAATCAAGAGAAACTAGAGTGCATTAATATTAGGTCCCCTAGAAATTTAGTATTAATAGAATCAGAAAACAGAAAAACCATAGATTGAAATGCTTGCTGTCATTTCACATTATTGTAAACATTTCTGCTTGTAGAAGCAGAAGATATTAACCGACTGCTCATTATGTCAATTAAAGACTTGACAGACAGTGTTAATCCATTTCCCTGCTGGCTGCAGTATTTGTAGTCATTTCAATCATTTGAATGTGGAAGGTCGGTGGAGTTTGTACCTCATTGTTATTGCAATCTCCTGGTAACCAGGAAACTAATGGCATAAGGGATGACGAGGAATTTCCCATACTTTCTATCATGAGTTGGACTATGTAGTTTTTATCTGGTTTTGATGGTCCTCTCCCTTTTGCTGTTCACCCACTTGCCTTCAAACCTGCCATCATCATCTGCTCCTCAAACAAAATCTTTGACTCCTATTGTCCCTGTGTCATGGTGGCTCATTGATGAGATCTTGAGGCTTGTGTTCTTAAATATAAACACTTTATTGGTAGGTTTTAACCATTTACAGTTCCATGATGTGGTCATGCATGGTGCTGCCCCACCATGCAGGCGAGTTGCTTACAACACTAATGTTTCTAGACAGTTCCCTTAGAATCTCTCAATATGCAATTTTGCATCATAGAGTCATAGAAGTTCATAGCATGGAAACAGGCCTTGCGGCCCAACTTGTGCATGCCGCTTCTTTTTTTTTAATCCTTAAGTTAATTCCAATTGCCCATATTTGGACCATATTCCTCATGTAACTTTCTAAATGCTTCTTAAAAGGCAAAGTTGTACCCACCTCTATTACTACCTCTAGCAACTTGTTCCAGACACTCATCACTCTACGTGTGAAAAAATTGTCCCTCCGGACACTTTTGTATCTCTCTCCTCTCACCTGAACTCGATGCCCTCTAGTTTTAGACTCCCCTACCTTTGGGAAAAGATATTGACTATCTAGCTGATCTATGCCCCTCATTAGTTTATAGACCTCCATAAGATCACCTCTCAGCCTCCCACACTCCGGAGAAAAAATGTCCCAGTCTATCAAGTCTCTCCTTATAACTCAATCCATCAAGTCCCAGTAGCATCCTAGTAAATCTTTTCTGCACTCTTTCTAGTTTAATTATACCCTTTGTATAATAAGGTGAGAAGAATTGTACACAATATTCCAAGTGTGTCCTTACCAATGTCTTGTACAACTTCAACAAGATGTTCGAACTCCTATATTTAATGTTCTGACCAATTCTGTCCACCTGTGACTCTACTTTCAAAGAGCTAAGAACATGTACCCCTAGATCTCTTTGTTCTGTAACTCTCTCCAATGCCCTACCATTAACTGAATAAGTCCTGCTCTGGTCCAACCTACCAAAATGTATCACCTTGCATTTATCTAAATAAACTCCATCTGCCATTTGTCAACTCCCTGGCCCATTTGATCAAGATCTTGTTGCAATTGAGATAGCTTTCTTCACTGTCAACTATGCCACCAATCTCGGTGTCATCTAAAACTTACTAACCATGCCTCCTATATTCTCATCCAAATCATTAATATAAATGACAAATAATGGTGACCCCAGAAGATATTATAATCCCTGAGGCACACCACTGGTCACAGGCCTCCAGTTTGAAAAACAATCCTCTACAACCATCTTTTGGTTTCTGTCAAGAAGCCAATCTTGTATCCATTTAGATACCTCAGCCTGGATCCCATGAGATTTAACTTATGCAACAACCCTATCAAGCAACATCTTGTCAAAGACTTTGCTAAAGTCCATGTAGACAACATCAACTGCACTGCCCTCATCTACCTTCTTGGTTACCCCTTCAAAAAAGTCAATCAAATTCTTGAGACATGATTTTCCACTCACAAAGCCATGCTGACTGCCCGTAATCAGTCTTTGTGTCTCTAAATGCCTGTAGATCCTGTATCTCAAAATACTTTCTAACAATTTACCCATCAGATGTGAGGTTCACTGGCCTGTAGTTTCCAGGTTTTTCCCTGCAGCCCTTTTTAATCAAAGGCACAATATTTGCCACTCACCAATCTCCAGGCACCTCGCCCATGACTATCAATGATTCAAATATCTTGGCTAGGGGACCCGCAATTTCTTCCCTAGCCACCCACAATACCTTGGATATACTTTATCAGATCCCAGGGATTTACATACCTGGATGCACTTTAAGACTTCCAGCACCTCTTTCTCTGTAATATGTACACTGCTCAAGATATCAATATTTATTTCCCCAAGTTCCCTAACATCCACACTTTTGTCACCGGTAAATACTGATGAGAAATATTTATTTAGGATCTCACCCATCCCTTGTGGATCCTCACAAGTGTGACCTTGTTGATCCCTAAGAGGCCCTACTCCCTCCCTTGTTACTCTTTTGCCCTTTATGTATTTGTAGAAGCTTTTGGATTCTCCTTTGCCTTATCATGCTCCTTCATTACACTATCCTCCTCAAACTCTTCCAGACTTTTCATTGTCTTCAACTGGGTGGGACTTCTGTCATCTGATTTCATTTTGATCTCTCTAATTGTAGTCAGAGAATCATTAGCAATGGCTTCTTCTCCTGATTCTACACTGTTACTGCTGGTGTTCTCCAAGGATCTTGCACCTTCTTATTTCACATATGCATGATATCCCTTGGTAACATCTTCTGAAGGCACAGTGTTAGTTTCACATGTATACGAATGAACCTCACCACCACTTCTTTTAACTCTTCTTCCATTGTTGCTTTTTAATCAGATATTTTATCTAACATTTTGTACTTGAGCAGAATGCACCCCAATTAAATATTGGGAAGACTAAAACCGTTATTGTCAGACCCTGTTCCATACTGCATTTCTCAGCTCCCAACTCCATTCCTCTCACTTGCAGCTGTCTGAGACTAAACCAGACTGCTCACAACCTCAGTATCATATTTGACTCCAAGATGAGCTTCTGATCATTAGTTCAAGCCATCATTAACAATGCCAATCTCACCTCTATAGAATAGGATAACGGAATTGTTACTATATAGTTATGACGGCGGCGCGGGCTCGTTGGGCCGAAGGGCCTGTTTCCCGTGCTGTGTGTTGCTCTAATCTATAACATTAACTGACCTACCCCCATATTCTCAGTTTTCTGTTGCTGAAATGTTCATTCATGTCTTTGTTAAAATTAGACATGATTATTCCAATGCTTTTATGGTTGGTCTCCACATTCCCTCGGGGGGAATTGGGAAGTCTCCCTGTCCATGGTGGGGAATGCAGGAGGAAGGGAAAGAATTTAAAAAAAAAAATGTTTTGTAGTCATCCCTTGAAATGAACCTGACCCACCCGCATGTGGGATCCACCTCCTGGATTTCTTTTGATCAAAATGGCAAAAAATATGCCAGGAAAAGCTGGCACTGGAGGGGACTGCTTTTCCTGCTTGAGTTGGCACTTCGTGAAAAAAATGATAAAATTCCACCCATGATCCTAGCCTTGGGTCTGAGATCCTAGTTTGTCAACTATTCCTTTCCTTAGCAATCAAAGGCTGAATGGTCATATTGGCAATAATGATAAATTTTGATGTCCATTTGGGTGGCATGGTGGCACAATGGTTAGTACTGCTGCCTCACAGTACCAGAGACTTAGGTTTAATTCCAGCCTCAGGTCATTATCTGTTTGGAGTCTTGATTTCTCCCCCTATCAGTGTGGGTTTACTCTACGGTGCTCCAGTTTCCTCCCACAGTCCGAAGATGTGAGGGTTAGATTGATTGGCCAAGACAAATTGACCTTAATGTCAAGGGTAAATGAGGGTTATGGGTATAGGGCCTAGGTGGGATTGTGTTTGGTACAGACTCAATAGACTGAATGGCCTCTTTCTGTACTGTAGCTATTCTATGATGACTGCCTTGTGGAAAGGAAGCTCCCAGAATACAGAAAGAGATCCACATTTTCCAGGATCGTGCCATTGATTACTTCCAAGGTACTTGATAGAATACACCATTGATGTGATTGATCTGTTCCTTCCTTTCTCTCCATTTTGATTCTGTTTTTATTTTTAATTTATCAAAAAAGATTATTCCTTTTTTCTATAGCTATTATGTTCTCTTTAATAGCTAACCCAATCCCTTCCTATTTCCCTATTCTTTCTAAATGTGTTTCATCATGCAATATTTAACTACCAGTCCTATTCTTTAAGTAGCCATGCATAGTTTTCACTACTATATATCTGGCTGTATTATGAGCTATTGGTCCCATGTTCCCCTGTATCATTTAAGATGTTGTGCATATTGCTGTACAGATTACCAAATTTGCTTTTATTACTTGTTCTTCACATTTTATTTTTTAAGTAACTTTTAATTTTTGTTCCATAACTCAATTTGTTTCCTGACTATTTATGTCACCCTTGTTCCTTTACTTATTTAACCTTTAGTTATTAACAGTATACAGGAAATGGACACAAAAAAAGGACTTATAGTTGGTCAGAAACTTGGAGAGAAATGTTGGTCAAAGATCAAAAAGGAGCTGGAACCCTGATGGTTTGCTGAAATTCCAATTCAACTTTTTGTTGTGAAAACCACCATGAGGTAAATGAGCATTGGGCAATGAAACATTTTCTCACTTTTGCAGCCAAACTCAGCATCAGTAAATCCAAAGTCTGAGAAATACTTAGTGTAGAATGAAGCATTCTCTTGGTTGTCTGCCAACAGCAAAATCTCTGCAGTTCCTGTGCTAACATTTCTAAGGGAATCCCTGGCTAGATTATTCTATATTTTGGAAATTTCAAAAAGTTGTGTGTGGGTTGGGGGGGGGTTGCTGGGGAGGCAGGAGCAGTGGCAATTTTATACATTTTACATGAAGATATTTGCAGATGCTTATCCTGGAGCATCCAAACTTTGACTCTATCAACCTGACCCTTACAGCCTTGAGAAACGTGTTTTACATTTTCCTGCTTTGTGCTGTTACACATAGGAGATGGAATGTATCAAAGGTAACACACCCTGGTGGTAATAAACAGGACATAATCAGGAATAGATATCTAACTGGTGTTTATTGAGCAGAGTCACTTAAACTCATAGAGTCGCTGAGTTTAAACTCATATAGCACAGAAAAAGGCCCTTTGGTTCATCACAATTGCACCAGTCAAAGACAAACCACTGAATTATACTAATCCTATTTTCCAGCACTTGGCCTATAGCCTTGTATGTCTTGACATCACAAGTGTCCATCTCAATACTTCATTGAAGAATCAGAGAATCCCTTCAGTGTAGAAGAAGAGCATTCAGTCCATCTGTAGAGGGATTGTCCATTGGTAGAGGGATTGAATTTTGGAGCCATGAGATCATGTTGCAACTGTACAAAACTCTGGTGTGGCCGCACTTGGAGTATTGCGTACAGTTCTGGTCGCCGTATTATAAGAAAAGTGTGGAAGCATTGGAAAGGGTGCAGAGGAGTTTATCAGGATGCTGCCTGGTATGTTGAGAAAGTCTTAAGAGAAAAGGCTGAGAGACTTGAGGTTATTTTCATTTGAGAGAAAAAGGTTAGGAGGTGACCTAATTGAGGCATACAAGATGATCAGAGGGTTAGATAGGGTGGACAGTGAGAGCCTTTTTCCTCGGATGGTGATGGCTAACACAAGGGGGCACAGCTTTAAACTGAGGGACGGTAATTATAGGACGGATGTCAGAGTTAGATTCTTTACTCAGAGGGTAGTAAGGGCATGGAATGCCCTGCCTGCAGCAGTTGTGGACTCGCCAAGTTTAAGGGCGTTCAAATGGTCAGTGGATAGGCATATGGATAACATTGGAATGGTTTAGTTTAGAGGGTCATTAGATTGGTTCCACTGGTTGGCGCAACATCGAGGACCGAAGAGCCTGTATTGCATTGTAATGTTCTATGTTCTATTGGGTCTGCACTGACAACAATCCCATATAAGCCCTACCTCCATAACCCTACATATTTACCTTGCTGGTCCCCCTGACACTATAGGGCAAGTTAGTGTGGCAATCAACCTAATCCACACATCTTCAGAGCAAGGGAGGAAACGCATGCAGACACAGGGAGAATGTGCACACACCATGCAGACAGTGACCCAAGGCCAGAATTGAACCAGGGTCCCTGGAACTTTGAGGCAGCAATTCCGCCTTCTTAAGTGTTAGAAAGATCTTTGTCTCCATCACCATTTCAGGCAGACTCCCACCACCCTCTAGGTGAAAAAGCTTTATGCTTAAATTGGCTTTAAACCTCCTGCCTAAAGTCTATGCCCCCTAATCATTGATTATTCCTCCAAGGGAGAAATTTCTTCATGTCTATCTATGTCTCTCATCATTCTATTATTAGTAGCCCATGGATTTACATACAGTGAAAAGTATTGTTTCTTGCATGCTATGCAGACAAAATATACTGTTCATAGAGAAGGAAATTAGAGAACACAGAATGTAGTGTTATAGTCATAGCTAGGATGCAGAGAAAGATAAACTTAATGCAAGTCCATTCAGAAGTCTGACAGCAGCAGGGAAGAAGCTGTTATTGAGTTGATGTCTTCTTCCCGATGGAAGAAGGTGGAAGAGAGAATGTCCAGGGTAAGTGGGGTCCTTAATTATGCTGGCTGCTTTGCCGAGGCAATGGGAAGTGCAGACAGAGTCAATGGATGGGAGGTTGGTTTGTGTGATGGATTGAGCTACATTCATGACTTTTTGTAGTTCCTTGCAGTCTTGAGCAGAGCAGGAGCCAAACCAAACTGTGATACAACCAGAAAGAATGTTTTCTATAGTGCATTTGTAAAAGTTGATGGCAGCCATAGCTGACATGCCAAAATCCCTTAGTCTTCTGAAAAAGTAGAGACATTGGTGGGTTTTCTTAACTATAGTGTTAGCATGAGGGGACTAGGACGGATTGTTGGTGATTTGGACACCTAGAAACTTAATCTCGATCCTTTCTACTTTGTCCCCATTGTTATAGACAGGGGCATGTTCTCATTTACCCCTCCTGAAGTCAATGACAACCTTCTTCGTTTTGTTGACATTGAGGGAGAGATTAATGTCATTGCACCAGTTCACAAGGTTCTCTATCTCATTCCTGTACTCTGTCTCATCTTTGTTTGAGATCCAACCCCTTATAGTGATGTTGTCTGCAAACCTGAAAATCAAATTGGAGGGGAATTTGGCCACACAGTCAGAGGTGTATAGTAGGGGACTGAGAACACAGCCTTGTGGAGCACCAGAGTCGAGGATGATCGTGGAGGAGGGGCTGTTGCCTTTTCTTACTGATTGTGGTTTGTAAGTTAGGAAGTTGAGGATCCAGTCACAGAGGGAGATGCCAAGGCCCAGGCCATGGAGTTTTGGAGATGAGTTTCGTGGGAATAATAGTGTTGAAGGCTGAACTGTAGTCAACAAATAGGAACCTGACATAGGTGTACCTAAGTACACAATCCTTCTTTCTTTCTCCTTCTGTATCTGATTTGACACTGAATTTACACCCTTCCCTGTTCTTAGTTCTTAAATCTCATGGGTTAAGGGGAAACATTCTTTGTCCCATTGTTCTCCAAGGTCCCAATGCCTAGTTGCCCTCACTCTATCATTATCATTGCAGACCTTCAGCAATTCTGTAAAAAAAAAATATTCAAACCCAAATGTGCATGAATAGGTCTAGGTAAAAGAGTTCATTGTGAGATCTCTTAATCAGCAAACTCTGGACAGTTATGTTAAATTGATGCCTTGTCTACCATTTCAGGTGAATTTTTCCTAAGTATCCCAAGGTGTGTAGGTTAGGAAGATTAACAGGGTAAATGCACAGAGTTACAGAGATAAGGTAGGGCGATGGGGAGGGGGTAGGGGTTGGGGGGTGATTCTGGGTAAGATGCTATTTTGGGAAGTCAATGCAGACTAAATGGGCTAAATGATCTCCTTCTGCACTGTAAGGATTCTATGATTCTATGAATATGAAAGATCCCTTATAACTATCAGGTCAATGTATCCAGTGTGATCAGATCAGTGTGATCAAATTCCTCCTCATTTTGGTTCTAAAGGGTCATTCCTTTACTCTGAAGCTGTGCCTTCGGGTTCTAGTCTCTCCTACTAATGGAAACATCTTCTCCTCAACTACTCTATCCCGGCCTTTCAATATTCCATAATTTTAAAGGTGAATGATAGGAGTACTAGGATATTATAGACTTCAAGGAAATGCAGGGCAGGACAGGGGCAGATAATAGTGGGGCTGGATGGGGGCAGTTCAACCCAGATAATAGCCTCTCCCCCCACAAATAGTAATTAAAAAGCATATGTATTTTGATTGGTACCCTTGCATAGTTAGGAGCACTTACCACTGTCAATATAAATATATTTATTATGCAGTGGAAGATAAAAACATTAAAATGTGTATTGTTAAAGTATGGAATAAATTACTTTTACTCCCTTTTTTTCCCCACGAACAATAAATTTTTCATTTGTCAAAACTGTTGCTGACATAATGCAGAAATATTTGGGAAAACGCCCTTTATTAGTGATATTTCTGAGAAATGTTTATGTTAATGCAGGGTGGATTGAAATGTTACTGTAGATACCAGTCACCCAACCCACATCTCCCTGCTGCCTGTGCAGTACACTTTGATAAATAAAATGTTTACTTTTGAACACACTCCAGAGCATGTTAACACTTACGCCAGCTACTGTTTGTATAACAGCAAGATAAAATTATGTTCAGTGATCCAGAATTCAATGGTAGTGCAAGGAAAAACATTCCAATTTTTCTACCCCCTCCAGTTTCCGCAGCACATCAGTGAGGAAGGAATGGGGATGAGATTAATTGAAGAAATTATCAGATGTTATTGAAGTTACTGATTTAAAAATACACCAATATTTTCTGTTATACCACCACATAAACTTCACTCTTCCATTTGATCAGGCCTGACGTATTTCTCAACTCTATTCTCCTGCCTTTTCCCGATAACTTTTGATCCCCTTTCCAATAAAGAACCTATTTATCTTTATCCTAAATACACTCAGGAAACTGGCCTCACCATCCTTCTGTGGCAATGAATTCCACAGATTTGCCACTCTCTGGCTGAACAAATTCCTCCTCATTTTGGTTCTAAAGGGTCATTCCTTTACTCTGAAGCTGTGCCTTCGGGTTCTAGTCTCTCCTACTAATGGAAACATCTTCTCCTCAACTACTCTATCCCGGCCTTTCAATATTCCATAATTTTAAAGGTGAATGATAGGAGTACTAGGATATTATACTCGGATAGAATGGGAAATAGGACTGAAGTATTCAGAAGGAAACAAGCATTGGGTTAGTCTTTTACTAAAATGAAAAATATGAAGGCATTCCAGCAGACATTGTTAACTTACAGATGGTGTCATCCAGTGCAATTTATGATTTAATGCCCCAAAAAATGTGGGCTTAGGTCTTCAATTTATCTTGCACTGATGTTTCAAAGATACAGGTGAGAATTCAATTTGAAGACAAGTCAGGTTTTTACAATAAAACATGGAAATCCAGAAGTTGCTGTCCACGGTGACTTTCTTCTTTACAAACTTCATCACATCCCATTGGAAAAGCAGATGTTGAAACATATGCAACTGCAAAAGGTTGTGATACATGCAGAGAAATCAGAGCAGGAATAAACTAATTGGCCACACAAGCTGATCCACCATTCAATAAGATCACGGGTTGATCTTCTGCCTCAGCTCCATCTTCTGCATTGGCAGAGGTGAAGGTGACCAAGTATACAGAAATGACTTGACTCTGAGAAGAAGATGTCTAAGACTCCCTGCACTGTCAACCTGCTTGAGTTTTATACCACCTGGGTGCGGTCCCAATGCAATATCAAATAATGTGTGAAACAACATGCTTAGGGTGTTCCTCATGTGAATCAGCAAGCAAATCTGCAGTTTGCAACCAGACAGTGTGAACGGGAATGTAAACAGGAAATGCTAGAAATACTCAGTGGGCCAGGCAGCAAATATGTCTACACAAGAGGACTAGTGCTGGCTGGAATCTAAGCTGCAGCTACCAGCTCCAACTGAAGTATTAATTCAATATAATTTCACAAATGATTGTGCAGTACAATTTTGCTTTATTTCACAGCGTCAGGAATTAGATTAACACACTGTCATCCCAAGGCTACAAATGGTGTTCATTATAAGAGCATCACAGGCTGGGAGGTGCATAGTGACACAAAATCTGGAGCATAACTCTAACCTGAGATTGCCGAAGTAAGTAAAGTTTAACCATCAGTGCAAGATAAATTGGAGACCTAAGCCCACATTTTTTGGGCATTAAATCATAAATTGCACTGGATGACACCATCTGTAAGTTAACAATGTCTGCTGGAATGCCTTCATATTTTTCATTTTAGTAAAAGACTGACCCAATGCTTGTTTCCTTCTGAATTTAAACTATTTAACCAGCATTCTGAGAGCTGTTCTGGAAGTGGGCTTCAATATGTGTGAGTTGTGGCTCAGTTGGAAGCATTCTTACTTCTGAATCATAAGATTTGGGGTTCAAATCCTGATTCAAGGCTGATAATCCAGTGTAGTACTGAGTGAGTGCTGCACTGACTGAGGTACTTATTTGGATGAAACATTAAGTTGAAACCCCATCTGCCCCAGTTGGTTATAAAAGATCCTATGACATTATTTGAGAAAGAACTATGGAGTATTGCTGCTGACAACCAATTTTTATTGCACCAACAGTATCACAAAGACGGATAGTTTGGTTGTTAATACATTTGCCGTTGGATTTTGCTGAGCAAAAATTTGCTGCCCTTTTTCCTACAGTGCAAATGTGAATAAATTGTATTTCATTGTCTCTATGGCCCTTCAAGTGAATAGTGATCATGAAACTGGAGGCCTGTGACCAGTGGTGTGTCTCAGGCACAAGTGCTTGGTCCACTGATATTAGTCATTTATATTAATGATTTGGATGAGAATATAGGAGGCATGGTTAGTAGGTTTGCAGGTGACACCAAGATTGGTGGCATAGTGGTCAATGAAAAAAGTTATCTGGGATTGCAACAGCACCTTGATCAATTGAGCCAGTGGTCTGATGAATGGCAGATGAGTTTAATTTAGATAAATGCGAGGTGATGCACTTTGTTGATCAAAGCAGGGCGGGACTTACTCACTTAATGGTAGGATGTTGGGGAGAATTACAGAACAAAGCAATCTAGGGGTATGGGTTCATTGTTCCTTGAAAGTGGAGTCACAGATGGACAGAGAGTGAAGGCGGCATTCAGCATGCTTGGCTTCACTGGTCAGAACATTGATTACAGGAGTTGGGACATCTTGTTGAAGTTGTACAAGACATTGGTAAGGCCACACTCAGAATACTGTGTACAATTCTGGTCACCTTATTATACAAAAGATATTATTAAACTAGGACAAATGCAGAAGAGATTTACTAGGATGCTACTGGGACTTAATGGTTTGAGTTATAATGAGAGGCTGGACAGCCTGGGACGTTTTATTGGAGTGTAGAGGTGGAGGGGTGATCTTATAGATGTCATTAAAATAATGAGAGCATAGACAAGAACATAGAACAATACAGCACAGAAACAGGCCTTAGGCCTTCGAGTTTGTGCCGACAAAAATAAAAAGCCATGCCCCTCCTAACAAACATTCCCTTTAATCCAATACTATCAGTCCCAATTGTTAAGGACAGACAAGATAAATCATAGAACCCTACAGTGCAGAAAGAGGCCCTTCGAGTCTGCACCAAACACAATACCTCCATATTCCTACACTTTATACCCACTAATCCTTCTAACCTGCACATCCCTAGACACTAAGAGGCAATTTCTTAGCATGGCCAGTCAACCTAACCCACTCATCTTTGGACTGTGGGAGGAAATTCACGCAGATGCAAGGAGAAATGTGCAAACTCCACACAGTCGAGCTGGGAATCAAACCCAGGAGCTGTGAAGCAGCAGTACTAACCACTGTGACTATTTATAGCCTCCCTATAAATAGTCAATATCTTTTCCCAAAGATAGGTGATTCTAAAATTAGAGGCATAGGTTTAAGGTGAAAAAGTAGAGATACAAAAATGTCCAGATGGTGGCGAGTGTCTGGAACAAGCTGCCATATATATTTGTAGAGACGGGTACAATTTTGTCTTTTAAAAAGCATTTAGACAGTTACATGGGTACAATAGGTATAGAGGGATATGAGTAAAATGCAGGCAATTGGGACTAGCTTAGCGGTTTAAAAAAATGGGCAGCATGGACAAGTTGTCCGAAGGGCCTGTTTCCATGTTGTAAACTTTGATGACACTATGAAAAATGCTAAATAAATGTAAGTCTTTCTTTTAATGCACGCATATACAGACAAGATAGGTTTTAATGCACACATAATGGACAAGGCAGGAGTGGTGTTTACCTGTGGGGCTCTTAAGCAAAGTTATGATTTCGTGCCCCCAAGCATATTATCTTACTATCCAGATCAGAACTGTTCGCCTGCCTTTTGTCCCGGTTTTTATCATCTTGGTTTTGGATCTAAGACTCTTCCCTTTGTCACCACAAGGGGGCAGCCAAGATGTATCTTTGAAGAACCAACAAATGGCACCCAGTCAGTCACTACTAGGGAGTGGCAGCAAAAAGTGATAGCAGGGTTCATCAATAAAAGAACTTCTTTCTGCCTGCCTGGTATCTTGTAGGACTTTTTACCAGAACAATTCATAATTTTGCTAACATCTGGAGAAGTAAGCCTTTTTTATTCTGGTGTTGTATTTTATTGTTGAAATGCCATTGACCCTTCACCAGAGAGTTTTCTTCAGCCTTAGTTGCAGGAACTTGTGAATGCAAAGAAAATTTCCATTGATAAACCTTTCATCTATCACATGCAAATTTTTAAATATTTTGCATTCTTTAGTCATACATTAAATAGAAGGATATTTTGAGGTGATGTTTATTTTCAAATAAACCTGTTGGAGTTGTCTGAAAGATACCATAGAATCCCTACAGCGCAGAAGGAGGCCATTCAGCCCATCGAGACTGCACCAATTCCCCTAACAGAGCATCTTACCTAGGGCACCACATACCTCATATTTACCTTGCTAATCCCCCTAATTTTCACATCTTGGGGCACTAAGGGACAATATAACATGGTCAATCCCCCCACCAAACCTACACATCATTGAACTGTGGGAGGAAACTGGAGCATCCAGAGGAAATCCATGCAGACATGAGGAGAATATACAAATTTCACACAGTCACTCAAGGTTGAATTGAACCTGGGTTCCTGATGATGTGAGACTGCAGTACTAACCACTGCAGGACCATGCCGTGTTAAGGTGTACGTATATAACAGAGATTCATCCTTTCTCTTTGCAATCATCTTGCCGGGCTCACAGCAGGGAGGGCTGCATGCATTCTGAAACAACTCCATTAATTTCAATACGTTTTGGCATCTTTAAGTGGCCTGGAACCATTGGCCTGGACTTGTGTTAAGAATATTGGTAAGACAATTGGTGCTGACCATTATTAAGGAGTAAATAAGATACGGATTTCCAGCAATTGCACGTGCACAATAAAACATGGAAATCAAGAACTTGCTGTCCACGGTGCCGTTCCTTTCTACAAGCCTCACTACGCCTCACTGGAAAGCCAGATGTTGGAACATGTGCAACTGCAAAAGGTTGTCATATATGCAGAGAACATCAGAAACAAGGGCAGGAGTAGACCAATTGGCCATGCAAGCCTGATTCATCATTTAGTAAGATTAAACATCCATAGAATGTTTATGGGCAAGGTGGCATAAGGGCAGCATGGTAGCACAGCAGTTAGCACAACACCAGGGACCCAGGCTGGATTCCTGACTAGGGTCATAGTCGATGTGGATTTTGTACGTCCTCCGTGTCTCTGTGGAATTCCTCCAGGTGCTCTGGTTTCCTCACACAAAGATATGCCAGTTAGGTGGATTGGATTGGTGCAGTCTTGATGGGCCTCCTTCTGCACTGTAGAATTCTATGTAATTGTAACGAACGGTGAATGCCATCCATTAGCCACTTCATACAGCCATTATGTGCCTTGACTCTTGTGATCAATGATGTGAGCCATGTTCAGTATAATTTGGGCAGAACACGTGATGTGCAATCTTCATTCAGTGTTTCAGGATCTACAGAGGTTTAACAAACAGCCCTTAAAGGAGCCACAGACAGTAACATTATTACCTATGTTAAAATAATACCAGGAACAGCAAGAATTCTCCCCCTCACTTCACAACAATATTGTGAGCTGCTATCGGCCCCTTCTATATTGTTTCCTTATCCATCCCATTGGTGACCCAATCACATTGGCTTTATGGAGGTAAAGCCTAGAATTGTTGAAAATGTCATTATCAGCAGTCCTCAAGCTGATGTAATCAGCTGAACTTTCAAGGCTTGAACTGTCCACTTCACATTGGTTTCCAGAGCTGGAAGAATTTCTTCTCAAATGTGTTTCTTCCAGGGTGAAGTAATTCACCTGACTGATGCCTTATTACTGCACTCAATATCTACCCTAATATAAAGGCAAAATACTATGGATGCCAGAATCTGAAACAAACTAGGAAATACTGGGAAATCTCAGCAGATCTGACAGCATCTGTGGAGAGATTACAGAGCCAACATTTCTAGTCTCACCCTGCCTGCTGGAGCTGCAGAATATGCAGTCTACAAGACACACTCACCAAATTTACTTTTCCTCCCTCCCCTGCAACTTCTATCAAACCAAGATCAACAAGAGCAGCAATATCATGTCCAATTTCCCAAAGGTAATACACTATATTAATGTCATTGGGTCACCATCCTGGAATTTCCTCGTGCCTGCAGTGATTTAAAGACCAGGCCCACCACTACCTTCTCAGAGAAACCAGGGATGAGCAATAGATATTCCAAGGCCTGTGTAATCCACATTGCGTAAACTGATCTTTTTAAAGAAATTCCCACTACAAACAATTTCCACTCAAAGTTTCCAGCCCACAGTGAATCATCATTGCTGGTAGATTTTTTCTGATGGATAAGTTATACAAAAAGCAGAAACATCAATGTCAATAGAAACCTCAGTTGATGCTATATAGCATCAAATGTCTTTAAACCTAAATAATATAGGCAGAATATGTAACAGTGAATTTATTTACGTTCTATCAATCAACTAGACCATCATATTGTGAGCAGGAACCTGAACAATCTTTCTCACAGCTGCTTGCCATGCCATCCAACTCACAGAAGTACTCACACTGAAGCCTCTCTCCTGTTCACAATGGCATCGTCTATGATGACTTCAGCCAGATTAATAAGGCTGACTTGCCAGAGTATGAACTACTTGATGAGTCCTTATTATGGGGACCTGGGGTGGAGGGTGTTTCATGCAGCAGTGCCGTACAACTGTAGGTTTTTCCGGTTCATGGGTTCCCAAGACTGCCCCTTCTGTGACCTTGTGGAGTGTGTGGACCATGTCTATGTTCTGTGTTATAGATTGCATACCCTTTTTGGTTTCCTTAAACATCTTTTACTGGTGTCTTGTTTGCACTTCAGTCCCACACTCCCAATCTACGGGCACCTGATGTGGAGAGGGGCAGGTCAGGATGCCAACCTTGTGAATCTGCTCCTGAGCCTGGTGAGATGTGCCATCAATAACTCCAGGCAGTGGGCGATCAATGGGGTCATCTGTCCTGACTGTCTGACCTCTACCGTAGCTACATTTGTGGCCAAGTGTCCCTGGAGAGGGAGCATGCGGTGTCCACGGATGCAGTTGATGCCTTCCGCGCCTTGACAATCACATTTTAATTTGATGTTTTAAGTTTCCTTAACTTGTTTTGTCTTTTCTGTTTGAGCTGTTCCCCCTTCCTTTTTGAGGAACTGCCCCTTTTATTTGTCCCTAAGTTAATTTGAGTTTGTTTATTTGGTTGGTGTCAAAAGAACTATTTAATGAGTCCCTTATGAAAAGGGATACCAGATGAGGTCCTCCCTAAGTTAATTTGAGTTAGTTTATTTGGTTGGCACCAGAAAAGAAGTATCCGATGAGTCCTAATTGATGGTTAAATCAGGGAACCTCATGCTCCCTATTTAAAGCAAGAGTGTCAGATTCCCAACCTGGACTTAGCAGGGAGTAACTGGAGAGCTGGCTGTGTACAGATGTATAATGTAAATAAAGTAACTTGGTGACGGAACCTTCATCTCCATGAAGTTATTATATCATCCTACTCCAATATTCTAAATTACATAGACAGCCTCCTCACCAAAAAGACTCTACTTCACAGACTAATATCCCTTCCTATACTTCCCAATTCACAGGTATTGCGCAATTCACATGGGCCCTGATAATAATCTCATTCTAACCTATCGCTGGTACAGCTGCTTTGCTCTGGCAGGCATTCTGTACTTCATGGTCACTCCTGATCAGCCACTTTGAGGCTTCGTTGTTTTTTACTGTTTGATTTTGAGAGTCTGGATACAATTCATTGTCATGCCTGGTTAAGCAGGTTGATATCATTGTTGTACCATGTATGAACAGAGTTATTCAATCAGCTTTGAGGTGTTCTCTGGAACAAAGAACAAGGAAATTACAGCACAGGAACAGGCCCTTTGGCCCTATAACCCTGCACCAACCATGCTGCCCGACTGAACTAAAACCCTCTACCTTTCCGGGGACCGTATCTCTCTATTCCCATCCTAATCATGTTTTTGCCCAGATACCCCTTGAAAGTCATTAATGTATCGGCTTCCATTGCCTCACTCGGCAGCAGGTTCCAGGCATCCATCACCCTCTGTGTAAAAAAAACTTGCTTTGTACATCTCCTTTAAACTTTGACCCTCACACTTCAAACTATGCCCCTTAGTAATTGGCTCTTCCACCCTGGAAAACACTCCAGACTCTCCATTCTGTTCATACCTCTCATAATCTTGTAGACTTCTATCAGGTCGTCCCTCAGCTTCCATGTTCCAGTGAGAACAAACCAAGTTTCTCCAACTTTTCCTCATAGCTAATGTCCTGCAACATCCTGGTAAATCTTTTGTGTACCCTCTCCAAAGCTTTCATATCCTTCTGGTAGTGTGGCGACCAGAATTGAACACTATATTCCAAGTGCGGTTGGAAAACTAAGATTTTATAAAGCTGCAATATGTCTTGCTAATTTTTAAACTCAATGTCTCAGTCAATGAAGGCAGGAATGCCGTATGCCTTCCTGACTACCTTCTTCATTTGCATTGCCACTTTCAGTGATCTGTGTGCCTGTACATCCACATACCTCTGTCGGTTAATACTCTTAAGTGTTCTGCCATTTACTGTATATTCTCTATCTTTGTTAGATTTTCCAAAATGCATTAGCTCACATTTGTCCAGATTATACTCCATCTGCCATTTCTCTGCCCGAATCTCCAACTGATCTATAACCTGCTGTATCCTCTGATGGTCCTCATTGCTTTCCACAAATACATTAACCTTTATGTCGTTTGCAAACCTACTAATTAAACCAGTTACATTTTCCTGTAAATCATTTATATATATTACAAACAGTAAAGATCCCAACACAGATCCTTGGGGAACACTATTTGTCACAGCTTTCCATTCAGAAATGTACCCTTCCACTGCTATGCTCAGTCTTCTTTGACTGACCCAGTTCTGTATCTACCTTGCCAGTTCACCTGACGCTGTACAGATTCACCTTCTGTACCAGTCTGCCATGAGGGACTTTGTCTAGTATCGTGGCATGCCCAAAAGGAGGCTATTTGGCCAGTCACACCCATGCAGGTTGTTTGCAAGATCAATCTAATTAGTTCCATAACACTCACCTTTTCCCCAAGCCCTGCAAATGTTTTACTACAGGGGCTTATCCAGTTCCTTTTGAAAGCCATGATTGAATCTGCCTCTAAACCATTTCAGTCAATGTATCACAGGTCGTAACCATTCACTGCATTAAAATAGTTTCCCTCATGTTGCCTTTAATTCAGTTGTCAATCAGTTTAAATCTCTACACACCCCCCCGCCACCCCCACCTTCTGGTTTTCAGTTGTTGCACCAGTGGGAACAATTTCTCTTTATCTCCTCTATCTAGGTGCCTCGTGCTATTTGCTGGTAGCAGGATTCTCCGGTCTGGCTGCTGTCAATAGGATTTCCCATTGATGTCACCTATGCTGCCTTGAAAGCTGTGGACAGGGTTGTGCTGCTGGTGAAACTGGAGGACCCCACTGGCATTAATGGCTGGAAAATGCTGGCCTATGACTCTGAACACATTGGTAATTCACCCATTAGTGTAAAGCTATCAATTCATTACAGCAACATAATATATGATGGTACAAAGTATCTATGTTTCATACATAAAAAGGCACTGAAGGCTCCAAGCTTTACAGGTATAATGTCTGTAAATGTATTTATCTGCCATTTTATCTGCTTTGTCCCTCTGTCCTTAGCCTCTAATTTGTAGGCTATTGAAATTTGATCTGTCTCCTGTGCAGATTTGCAGTATTTGCTTAAGATGCCAGTACTTTCATTCATTTATCCTTTCCTTCTCCATTTGCCCAAACTATAACTCTATAGCATACTTGTTTTGGTTCTGAGAATAAAATAACCACGCCAGTTTCCCCCATTGTGAAGTCTTTGTTGAGAAGTACTTCTAGCATTCAGTCTGAGAATCTCTGACCAGCTGATTCTGGCTGCTATGTCAAACTCAGTATCAAAATATCTCACAAACACTACCCCGTCCAACCCCACCGCAAGCATCACTCTTTGCCAGAGACACACAAACCTCATCCCAAATGATAACCATGGCAAAGGTTATTTAAAAGCCTTATATTTATAAACTATTAAATCTATGAATGCTTTAATGTGTTTGCCTAATTGCGTCTCTCAATTGTATTTTGTCCAATTGTCACTTGGCTTAGGCAATTTGGTGAATTCTAGACATCGCAGTTTCACAAGAAATGGGTGACAAGAATTTACATGAAGAATCTCATGTACACTGAATTTGTCAACAGAAGCTGATAATCGTTTTGTTACTTGAAGTTTATTTTCTGCATAGTTATCATGTAAGGTGAGTTGTCAATACTATCTTGGTGTTTCAGTCTCACAGAAGAATGGAAATTTGTGTAATCTAAGTTTCACACACACTCAAGTAAGACATGGCCTATGTGTGAGAAACTTCTGCTAAGCAATTTGAAAACTGGGTAACTTTTCTAAAATGGTCTATAGAAATGGTCTGTATAAATACATTCTTAATGTATTTAGTATAGTTTGTCTAACATCTTCACAATATTTACAAGGCCGCACGAAGAAATAAAATAGTTGCTGAAGAAGTAGTAAGCATTGAATAATGTGAATGTTTATGCCACAATCCTTAGTTCATTATTTTGTTTGGTTCAATTAAGTATTTGAGGCAAACCAGTATTACTACCTTAACTACATATTTATCTGAGCTAATAATTTTTTTTAAACTTTATGACCTTGCCTTTGATATGTCAATGCCTTCGACACCACTGGCACTGTTACAATTATGAGGTTTATAAGACTGTTACATTTTGAGACTGTGAATTTAATTTAAAGATAAATGAAGTGGTTCATGTGACCTGTTCTGAAACCTGCCAAATAGCAAGTATGGGTGGCTTGAGTGTTAAAGATTAAAGTGGAACCAAGTTGTTTTACCAGGAAGAAAGTGCAAGGTGCTTACATTTGGAGCTAAACTTTTCCGCTAACGGTGAACAAACTGTGAGTTTCCAAAGACTTAGTAAAGTGTTGTAAATCTCAGCTTGTAACCAGTTGGGCTTTAAACTGTTCATTTATTTCCAAAAGAGCAGTGGATTCTCAAGGGTAGTTGATCAGCATTTCTAATTGGATACAGGACCCATGTGATTCATGTCACTATGGAGTTGAGCTTTGAGAGGCAAATGATCCAAGATATTTCTGAAAATTTACAGACAACGTTAATCTATCAGGATCCAAGAGGTGGAGAGCAGCAATAAGCAAAAAGATGCTCTAATGGCTCATCATGTCTGAAATATAGATGGGAGCCTGTGTTTAGATTGAAAAGACCAAATTCATGAAGAGTTAAAATGATTTAGAACATTCACATGGCTTGTGGAAGAATCCTCAAGGAAAAAAAACCTCACTGTGAAAGACAGTTCTGAGATTACAAGTTCCCTGGTTGAGAAAGGAAAATAGCAGAAGTGAACCCTTAGGCACTAAGAATCACTTTGGACTGGTTCCAGAGAGCTCTGACTGTCTAATTACTGAACAATGTAAAGGAGTTCTGTGAAGTGTGTTTTTGGTTTTGTTAAAAGGACAAGGGGACTGTTATGTCTTGTGGTTTAAAGTACAAGTTGCTTAGTGGGCGGATTTTTCCCAAAATTGCTCAGAGTGAGAGAGCAGGCGAGAAAAACTGTGTGAAACTTGCTGGCTTCACAACTGCTTTTTCTGTTCTGACCAAGCAACATTCTGTGCAATTCAGAGTACTAACAAGGATCATACAACCAGCTGGGAGTAGGAGGGGCCTAAACTCGCAAGCAAAGCTGGGATTCACAAATTGGGATGCCCTTTTTGCTGATCTCAAAGTAAAGTTAACCCTTCCTCCCCTTGCCAACACAGATATCCCCCCCTCCCCTTTTGCTACATGTAGGCATTTAATGCAATAATTAAATATCCATACTTAACTATCCTTCTGCATTATCAATTGTGTTTCAAAGTGTTTATTTTGTTGCTGGTGTTTGTTACTATCGTGTTATTCTTTATTTTTAGCAGAACGTGCATTATTTTGAATTATATTACTCAACTGTTTAAAGTATTTCAAGATGTTGTTCTACCTGTTTGTGCATTTTCCCAAGTGTTCCATCTTTATTTTCCATTTCTATTTCCTAAATATCATTGTTCCCCTGAAGCTATTAGGATTAATTTTGCCTTACATACATCACCAAACATTATACTGTGATTGAAATTATCTTTCTAATATTCTCAATATTTTTTATTTCTAACTTATTTAAAAAATTGTTCCAGTACCCAGGGCTTCATACATCACGTTTAAATGCCACCCACCCCCCTCCCTCACCACACACACGTAAGGGGAACCCCCATCAATGGGCCTACCCAGATGGCCCATCCCTGGCACTGTCAGGGTGCCACTGGCAGTGCCAGACCACTGCCCTACCATGTCCCTTACCACCTGGGGGTTATTTTTATCTCTGTCCCCAGCATCGTCATCATGAATGATTTACATTTCTGAAAACCTGCAGTGATTCCCACCAGTGTGACATCATGCCAGCAGGATGAAACATTTACTAATTGCAATGTTCCCCCCCCACCCCCACTTCATGGGCGTCCAGCTGATTACATCACTGGAGGGGTGGGGGGGGGGTGTGTGGAGGGAGATCGCAAATGAAGCTTTCTCTGTTACAATTCCTGATATGGCCCTCTCAAGAGATTTGGCAGCCATTGCAGGAATTGCACTGTGGTAAGTAGGCCCTCAGAATCACACATAGTACTTTTCGTCTTTTCTATAGTAAAAGTCTTAAAATGTGAAATCTTTTCATGTCACCCTTTCAGTTATTAAGTGGAAATTTGAATTTCTTTTTAAACATTTTCCACTTCCATGAAAATTGGAACAGCATGTACTAAAGACAAGGCATCTAACATAGAGACAAATATATATAGTTAGTACACTAAAGGTTAAAAGTCTCTACAAGTGTCCATTACGCACTAGCGAGTGTGATGGTAGATAATTTTGTTTGTTGAACTGAAAACTTTTCTGATTAATATTGATATTGACATTGCATAGCAGAAATCAAACACAAATAAAGAGTTATTGTTAATATTTGCTTTCTGGTTACATTTAATACAAAGCAGAGCGAGAATCATAGATGCAAAAGAACCAAATCCTGAATTTGTGTTAATAAACTGCCATAGCTGGAAATATTGCTGTTTTTCTTTATTGAAATGTGTGAAATATCAATGAATTTATACAAATTGGGCATAAATTTCTGATGTTGCAGATGCACCTCAAAATGTGCAAAGCAGGTGGGGAGGAGGGTGGATATTGAATGGGGTGAGAGCATGGGAAATATCAGGGGAGAGAAACCTACTGCTCCTTAAAATGAAATTGACAGCACTGGAGCAAGGAAGAAACCTAGAAGATTATGATTATAGTCAGAACTAAAATTAGAGCAGCAACTTCACAGGCTAATTTTGGAGTCAGGGGAAGGAAACTCATCAAGAATGCATTAACATTTTGTAGAGGAAGGTCACAGTAGTTCTAACTGTAACTTCCTTGAATCCCAGGCCTCCTTTCCAACATCACAAGAAGTTCAATTGTTTTGCAAAACTAAGCTACCTGCCTTTCATCCTTTCTTTGAACCTCATGTGTCTGTGTCTTTGCTGTAATTCAGCAGTCATGCTTTAGAGCTTGTGACCCTTTTTTCCTGTTAATGATTACCTTTAAATTGCCATGGCTGCTGTTTCTTGATGTTAGGTTTGGAAGTACAAAAAAATACAAAACAGGAAATGATCCAACACTTTCAATGTCATAAAGGAACTGCTAAAGTGGCCAGATGACATTATAATGTTTTTTCAGTTTCTTTTCCTCTAGATAACCCAAAGCAAGAATGTGCAGCAAGGAGGAGAAAGAAAGAATCAGAATTATTTCTTTCCAACCAACCATATTCTTATCATGTTGCCTTTGTTAGTCAAGAATCTATGAGCAGGTTATTGCTGAGTAAGTGCCTTGACGAGCAGTGCTGTTGATGACTCTTTCCATCACTCTATTAATGATCAAGAGTAGGCTGATAGGCAGTTATTGGCTGAGTTGGATTAGTCTTGTTTCTTGTGTACAGGACATAGTTGAGTAATTTTCCACACTGCCTGTATTGTAGCTGTACTGGAACAGCTTGACTAGGGGCTGCAGCAAGATCTGGATCATAAGACTTTAATACTATTACTGGATATTACAAAGACAGTGGGCCCTTTTGTCACTCTCTTTGCAGTATCCGGTGCTTTCAGCTGTTTCTTGATTTCATGTGGATCGAATTGAATTGGTTGAACACTGCCACCTGTAATACTGGGGGCCTCCAGAGGATGTTGAGATGGATTATGCATTCAGCATTTTTGGCAGAAGATTGTTGTGAGGATAGGGATGTTTGTGGAGCCTCTTCCTCCCGTGCATTGTTCATTTGTCCACACTATTCACTGCTGGATGTGGCAGGAATGCAGAGCTTAGATCTGATCCTTTGGTTATGGATCACTTAGCTCTGTCTGTCTTTTGCTGCTTATGTGGTTTGCGGTGCCACATGCAAAAAAGTGTTATAAAGTCACCAAGCTGATACTTCATATTTAGGCATGCTTGGTGCTTCTCCTGACATGCCACCTTGCATTCTTCGTTGAAGCAGGGTTGATCCCCTGACTTGGTGGTAATGGTAGAAATGAGGTTGCAGATTGTAGTTGAGTACAATTCTGCTGCTGCTGATGATCCACAGCACCTCATGAATGCCTCTTGAGTTTCTAGATCCATTGAAATTGAACCCATTTAGCATGATGGTAGTGCCATACAATACGATGATGGCTATTCTTAATTCTCCACAAAGAATGTGCGGCAGTCACTTTTACCAATGCTTTCATGAACAAATGCATTTGCAGCGGGCAGGCTACTGAGGACAAGATCAAGTATGTTTTCTCCTTTTGTTGATTCCCTCATCATCTGTTGCAGACTCAGCCTAGCAGATATGTTCTTCGGGATTCGGCCAGTGGGATTTTGGTGCTATCACCGAGCCACCCTTGGTGAGGGCTACTGAGGTCCCCCATCTAGAATACATTCTGTACTCTAACCACTCACATTGTTTCCTCCAAGTGATGTTCAACATGGAGGAAGACTGATTCATCAGCTGTGGGGTGTGGGATGGAGGAAGTGGTGGTAATCAACAGGAGGTTTCTTTGCCCTTATTTGACCCAATGCCTTGAGACTTCATGGGTTTCGGAGTGGGTATTGAAGCTCTCAGTGGCAGAAATGCTGAGGATTGGTGTCCGGTGTAACAGTTATCAGGAGTGACTTCCTACAAACTGGTTCTGTTACTTTATGGATAACACAAAGGTAGATTCTCACATTTGAATAGATCAAATTTAATTTTCCTTCATGTTATTTAAAATAACAAGTAGTGTAGATTTTGCACAATAAATTAAATAATGACAATGACCTGATAAATGAACCCAGAAAATTCAACAATATAATAGCTAGCAAATTTTATTAACACATGAAAATAAAACAGCTATGCCCTAAAGCAAAACGGTGATGCAGTGATAATATCACTGAACTTGTAATTCAGAGTCTCAGGTTCATGCTCTGGGGACATGGAATCAAATCCTACCATAGCAACTGATGGAATTTAAATTTAATTAAGGATTGAAAGCTAGTCTTGGTGTTGATGATTATGAAACTATCAATTGTAAAAACCCATCTGATTCACTTGCATATTTTAGGGAAGGAAAACTATTGCCCTTAGCTAATCTGGCCTACATGTGTCTCCAGACTCTTAGCAATTCTTAACTACCCTCTGAAATGGCCAAGTAAGTCACTCAGCTCAAGGGCAATTAGGGATGGACAACAATTTCTGGCCTTGCCAGCAGTGTCAATATTACATAAAAAACAAATAAAACAAAGAAAACTGATGGGCTTTCTTAGTTTGAATAATGTTTGTCATGGACGATTTTTAAAATTTCAACTGCTGGTATACAAGAGATAATAAAAATATACCAGGATATCAGATAAGAAATATCTCTATGATGCATGTGCTACTACTTAACAAAGATATTATTAGCTTAAACACTAATACCACAATTGGAATGTTCTATTGAATAGATATATGCTTATAAATGAGCCCATAAGCACCAGTAATAGCATTTATGTGATTCCAGTCAGCCATCTCTGCATTATTTTTCTATTATTGTGAGTAGGTGAGTTTTCCAAAGTGAGGACTATCACTGTTCAGTTTCATTCTTTTCTCAGCTAAATTCTCTGTGTAAACTTGTTTAGAAAGTGGCCTTTGAATATTTTTTTTTTCCAGTATAGCCTGTTGTGATGTCTCTACACATTTCTGCTTGAAGTGACCTGCCTTTGAGAGTTTGTTTGTCCTGTGCCAGGTGCTACCTTTACTTCTGGTGGATTAGGAGAACTCTCTCGTCCGTATCAGTGGAAATTATGTCTGAGACGTTCAAAAGGGATCTTATGAATTCCATTTAAAATAGTCTAATGAAGCCTCAACAAATTTCTCAACAGTTGGTCCTCAAAGGAAAAGAATATTTTGTAAAATTCAGCAAGTTGCTCTCTTTGAAACAAACAAAAAAAAACCCTGTGTATTGTGTTGGGATTCCCCTAATCCCCTGTATTGTGCTCCACATTTACCAGTGGATTGGGATAGGTGCCTCTGACAGGAACTGAAAGCAGATACTGATTAATTTATCACAGACACAATAGTGGAGAAGATGGAAGAGTTCTACTTGATTGCTAATGGATTGGAGTTTTTAAAGTAAATTTCTCAAATGGGTCTATGCAGAATATGACCAACACATCTAGTACTTTAAACAGAATGACAGAAATTTTATCCACGGCCTGACAATGTGTGTCTGATCTGCTGGTGTGCAGCAGAATAGTAGGAGTGAAGTGAGCAGAGGATATGGAGGTTGGGATTCCATTCAAAGGGCTCCCACTTCTTACCTGTTGCTTTTCCTCAACCTTCACCCCTCAGCCAATGCCCAATCTGCTGCTTTGTCTCCTGATGGCCATGTCTGACTTGCACAGATGCAGGTGGAGCAGGCCATTGAGTGGCCTATATGGTTGTATACTGAAAGCAGCCTGGCTCTACCTTTGCACACATTTTACCAAATGTATATTACAGAAGCAGCCAAAAGTATAAATTGAAGAGTGTGTAAGCCACAAAGGATATGTACATGGGTGTTTGATAAGATGTTATGTTGGTCTGCTTCTTTTTCTTACAATGATACATACAATTTAGTGATTAGCCCCTGTTCTGCATCTTGTCCATTATTGTGTCCTGAGCACAAACTCATCTTTTCACATGTCAGCTGGTTGATAACTGTAAACACATGATGGTTCCCATTGGGCAGATATGCAAATGATGGGTGGATAGTTGAAGAACTGTTTGGTGCAAAAGGGAGGGGGAGTGATGATCTTGGCACTAAGAACGAACTGCAGGATTTCAATTAGGTAAGCCTTCTTGTTCTATTATTCTGATAGCTTACTCGAAGACGCAGCAGCTAGTCAAATAGCATTTGTTGTTGTGTTCCCATCATTAATCTAGTTTGAAGTGCATGTCCTTTGTCTCCTACAAACCTTTAAATTTATTTAAAACCTTTCTTGTAGTCATAGACTAGCTGCGCATTGATAGATGAATATCCACTGCATAAAGATACCTGGTTGCTGTGATATTGCTCGGATTGCCACTTGTTTGCAGCCAATGGTTCCCGTATCTTTGGGAATTCTGTAGAGAAGTAAAATTTGAATGTCCTCTCCACTGTTTCTAATTATTGTCACCACGGGGGAGGTTTAGATATTGTTGAGCCTAGCAAACAATCTACCATTTCCTCCTATCTTACGCATTTACGTGCAGCAGAGATCATGGAAAAAGTCACTGTTAACAACAGCCTGGATGTATGAGAGGTGGAAAAGATGGAGAGCAATGGTGGCTTTGACAATTGTATTGTGTGAACATCAAGTCCAGCAGGGAACAGGTCTTTATTAGTGGGCTGTAGATGTCTGCCACCACCTGATCTGACAATCTGCAATAGCATCGCTTCTCAGAGGTTAAGGAGGCTGAGTCTTTGTTTGTAAACCAAGTGGTGTGGGCAGTGCCTCCAGCAAGCCAGACTCTATTCCAGAGTACCTCTCTCCTGTGAATGTCACTCTTGTGTACCTCCACCTGCTGTTACTCCCACTGGTGTAACACTGCCTATTCAACCTTATTTCTATTCAGGTGTTGAAGCCGCTATATCCCTTCCATTCCCCCTGACTTCCCAACTGCCTAAATCAGACAACAAATGGCAAATAAATGAGTGACCCTACATCGCATATGGCATCAAGAAGATTTTTAAAAACTGGATTTTGTTTTGACAGGGTGATTCAGAAAGAATGTTTCCAATAGTGTGAGAGTCCAGAACGAGGGATCATACTCTGAGGATGCGGGGGCTAAACCTTTTAGAATAAATTTCTTCATCTGGATAGTGGTGCAATTCTCTACCGCAGAAAGTAGTTGAGGCCAAAACGTCGTGTTATTTTAAGAAGGAATTAGATCTAGCTTTTGGAGCTAAAGGGATTAGGGAAGTGGGGGGAGTGTGGGAATTTGGATATCGAATTTGATGATCAACCATGATCAAAATGAATGGCAGAGCAGGCTCAAAGGATCGAATGGCCCACTTCTGCTTCTATTTTCTACGTTTCTATGTCCCTGTACTCAATTATATTATTGGAGAATTAAACTCATTAATCGCTGGACTGGTAATCCCAGAGAATCATGGGCTCAAATTCCAACAAGCACTGGTGGAATTAATAAAATCTGGAATTGAAAGTTAGTCTCAGCAATAGCAATCATATCAACTACAAATGATTGTTGTAAAAACCCATCCAGTTCACCAATATCCTGTGGGGTGGGGAAATCTGCTGTCCTTACTTGGCTTGATCTATATATAAGTCTAGACCCACAGCAATGTGGTTAACTCTTATCTTCCCATTGTAATGACTGAGTAAGGCACTCAATATAAGGATAATTAGAGAAGGCAACCAGTTCTGGCTTTGTAAGGGATGCCCAAATTCCATGGTAGAAGAATGGTGAAGTAAGTGAGAGAGTATTTCATTGTTGTAGGTGTTATTGTTTGGGTGAGATGTTAAACTGAGGCTGAGTTGCTTTCTCAGGTGGATATAAAATAGACCTTGCTACTATTTTTATAAAGAATAGGGGCATTATTATGCCTGGACTCTTGGCTACCATTTATTCATCAATCAACGCAACAAAAATAAATTACATTACATAATAAATTAAATTACTTGTGAGATCTTGCTTTAAACAGATTAATTATGATGTTTTCTACATAACAAGAAGTAAAGTTTATATTTACTTATTAATTACAAATAAGGCTTACACTGCAATGAAGTTATTGTGAAATTCCCCTAGCCACCACATTCCAACATCTGTTCAGGTCAAAGCACCTGACCAGCATATCTTTCAAACTGTGGGAGAACCCGGAGGAAATACACGCAGACATGGGAACGACCAAAGCCAGGAATTGAACCCAGGTTCCTGGCGCTGTGAGGTAGCAGTGCTAACCACTGTGCCGCCTCATATATCAACATTTCAGAAAGTGCTTCATTGTCTGTAAAGAGCTTGAGATTTCCTGAGATTGTGAAAGGCATTATAGAATTGGAACTCTTTCTTCTACTGATCACTTTTTCCTCATATCTTTACATTTTGATTTTTATCTCTCAGCAGATGGCACCAAAGATACGCTTTCGCAGAAATTATGTGTGGCAGAAGGAAAGGGATCTGAGATACATGATCAGCAACAGTGAAGCATGAGGGAAGCATACTGCATAAATTGTCTTATAATGTAAGCGAGGGACTACTGGTTAAAATTGCAATCACGCATCTGAACTCTCTTGTTTCACCATATTTACGTTCTTCCTGCTCTCACTCCCTGTGATAAGGAATTTGCTTTCAGATGCAAAAGTAACGGGCATGACTGGACCATAACAGCAATCATGGTAGGCAGGGGATGACACATTGTTGGGAGAGTCCTTGTTTGTATGTTTATATCTTCTATCAAACTGCTTCTTCACCAGACATAACACTACTTATTTTCCAAAGCAGTTTAACCACTCAGTATATGAGAACAAATCAGAAATGGACAGGATCAGACCTGGTAAATCAAGTTCTGTACTTTTTTAAAAGGATAAAATAACATGAAGAATAAATAACTAAAAAAGCTTTGAGCAACAGCATGACAGGAACTATCACACAGCGGGTTAGAATATTGACACCAAAGTTCCATGGGTTATTTACTCGATGTGAATACCTATCTGTGCTCAGTTCAGAGAAGACTTCAAGTTTAACTAATGATGCTGTGGACACAGCAGATAGCTACCTACCAAAAGTCCTGAAATGCTGGTCCAGAATGTTGGATCAGAGTGAAGCAGAGTTGCGGAAGTGGGCCTTTGACTGCTTATGGAGCCTATGCTGGAGGTAAATGAGGTGCTCAATTAAGGACAACACATCTGTAAAATGGATGTGCCAGCTGCCTCCTCCAGTTCACATTTTCATCTTTCTCCTCCTGAGGTGGTCAGGGAATCTCCACCTGAATGGGCTATTCCCTCATGATGACCATAAATTCGGATGCCCCCTTTGATAATTGCTGAAAGGCTCCTCCAGAGAGGTCAAGGCAGCAAAAGCATTGCTTCAGCACCCTGATATCTGTTTGATGATGTTTCTTGTGGCAACTTGACTTGCATTAGATACATGCCACCACTTGTGACGGAGAGAGGCTGTGAAGGGAATCAGGAGTCAGGTGTTGATCAGATAGCTCTTGTTGCCCAGCAGAGATCAGGAAGATACCATGACTGCAGTCGGTATAGTGGCATTTATTAATATGATGTGTTGACCGTGCTCCCATACCAAATGCACGTTTGATAAATGGTACCTTTGTGGCTGGCCTTCTCTTTTTAATTCATATGTCCACATGCATTTCAACATTAATGTCACATATATTCAGTCGATAGCATCCTGCACATGGAGAAGGCCATAACTCTGGCAAAGCCACACGTGCTCTTCAGATGCTTCTCTCTTTTCAGGGGGAACACAATGAAGTCCTCTGTCTATCATAATGAGCCTCTCTTTCCTCTCTGATGCAGAAATAAATGGTGCACTGGGAAAACATTGAAACTAGTTGCAGGAGAAGGCCATTCAGCCCTTCAAGCCTGCTCCATTATTCATGACCGATCATCCAATCCAATAGCCTAAATGTTACTGATGTCATTGATACTTTCACAACCACTGGCAATACCCATTTCATATGGTGAGAGGCTACAAGTCTGGTTCCAAGAGCGTCTCCTTTGTGCATTGCAGACAATGCATACATTATTGCACTTAGGTGGGTAAAAGAATGGCAGTGGAAGACCCGGGGTGAATAAGACCCCCTGCCAGAGCCCAACCTCCTCTCTCACCTTTCCCTGTTTAGTTTTCCCTCTCCTGTGCTGCCTCTGCTCCATATCTCTCCCATGGCTACAAACCAAAGGAGATAGAAAGTACAGTGTCCATGACTGGGTGCAAGTGATGTGTTCAGACTTCTTCCAGCCACAACCAAACCTTCTGCATCTACAACATCATGTTGGAACTTGGCCATAACAGACTTAACTAATCCTTTTAGTCTTTTTGCTCTCAAGCTCTGAAATGATTCCAAGTGATAATCCTAATTGATGACAGTGGTTATATTTTATTCATATAAGTGAAACTTGATACATCTTAATATGTGAGCAGCAGTACATCAAAGCATAACATAACTGTCTGGGTAGAAGTTTGATCTCTATGCAACTATATCAAATGGTCATAGCTCAGCTACCATTTCAGTCATCAGTGGTGATGTAGACTTTCTTCCAGCCCACCCTGCTACAAGGATTCCAAATCTACTCTGGCCAAATACTTCTCCCACCTCTGTGCACCCTTCTTAAACTTTCTTTACAGAACAAAACCAATGGAGATTGAGTTAACTTAGTCATCACCTCATGATTATGTGAAAGGCTCAATTGCAAAAGACATTTGCCAGGAATTTCCATTCCAGGAATTCCCATTCCCACCACAGCAGAAACAATCATGGGAGGGAATATGAAATTTAGAGAGGCAGCCAAAAGGCTTTCAGCGGGAAAGAGAAATCTCAACCGTGGGTGGAAATTGAAAAATTCTGCTCTTCATGTACCACCCATCTGTTTGCACAGGCCAGGTCAGAGTTTCAAGATCTTAGAGTTCCCACTCTCTGACTCCTATTAGCTTATGAATATTTTAATACCAGCTTAACTAAAGCAAATAAGACAGTGTGGTCCTGGGACTTGGTTAATTTTTCTTAGCTCTTGTTACGTCTGCTAAGATGTTCCCTTTACTTTTCACACAGAAGCCTGTCTGTTTTAATGTCTGGCTGAAGTTCACTTTTTTAACCGCTTGATTCCTTTTAAAACATTCAGGCCAACAAAAACATTTAGTCAATGAAGACCTAAACCACATTTTCCCATCTCACAGCTGTATTTATTGAGAGTGCATCTCAAGCAAGAATAAAAAATATAGTTCAGTGCCGAGGAATTTGGGGGTTGGTGAGAAGAAGAACCAGAGGGTGCCAAGGACATGTTGGGGAGAGGCATCAGGGAAGAGGAGCCTGAAGAGCCAAGGGAACCTAGGAAGAGGAGCCAGGTGAACCGAGGGAGCCAGAGGCGTTATCCAATAATAATTGTAATGATTTACAGTTTTACAGTGCCAGGAATCTATGGGCATAATTCATCAGTTATCTTGCTACAATATACCAGCAGATAAAATAACTTTCTTTTCATGGAACTTCTGCTTATTAAAAAGTGAATTAACAGAAGCAAAAATATATTTTCATATAGATGTTATCTGAATTGATTCGCTGTCTTGTTGCATATCTATTTATCACATAGGAATACAGAGATGACTCTAGCACTAAATCAGCAACAGTTTATACATAGAACTTTAAAATATCTCAAAACTTATGGGATTTCAAAACACAGGGAAGCCTAGATGCTTTCTGGAATTTTCTCAGGTATCTTAAATCATTAGCTCCACCCACAGTCTCAAGAAATCAAGCAAGTGCAGAATATTTCTAAAAGTGTGAAACTTCTGGATGTTGATGTTCAAAGAGACTTGGATGTACTTGTACATGGAACATAAATTAGAATGCTGGTGCAGCAACAATTAAGAAGGCAAATGGCCTTATTCATAGAATCCCTATAGTGCAGAAACAGATCATTTGGCCCATTGAGTCTGCACCAACCACAATCCCACCCAGGTCATACCCCGATATCCCAATATATTTAACCACTAACCTCTCTAAACTACACATCTCAGAACAGTAAGGGGCAATTTTTTTGTAGCATGGCCAATCAACCTAACTCACAAATCTTTGGACTGTGGGAAGAAACTGGAACGCTCAGAGGAAACCCACCCAGACATGAGGAGAATGTGCAAACTCCACACAGACAGTGACCCAAGCCGGGAATCAAACCGAGGTCTCTGGAGCTGTGAAGCAGCAGTGCTAACCACTGTGCTACCATGCTGCCCCTACTGTGTTACTGTGCTGCCCCCTCTGTGCTATTGTGCCATTGCAAAAAAATTGGAAAGGGGAATAAGGAAGTCTTGTTACAATTGAGACCATTCCTGGAGTACAATGCACAGTTTGGTCTCTGTTTTAAGGAAGGATATACTTTTGTTGGAGATGGTAAAGCAAGGTTTACTGAATTGATTCCTGGGATGAAAGGGTCTCTCATCATTCTATGAGTTTAGAAAAATAAGTGGTGACCTTATTGAAATTCAAAAGATTCTGAAAGAGTAGATAAAGTTGATACTGCTTTCCCTTGGATAGCGTAATTACAACTTGGGGTCATAATCTCAGGATAAGAGCATGGTCACTTATAACTGAAATTAAACACTCCTTCACCGATAGGGTTGTGAATCTTTGAAATTCATTCCACAAGAGGGTTGTAGATGTTCTATCATTAAATATATTTGAGGCTGAAGCAGATAGATTTTTGGTCTCCCAGGGAATCAAAGGATATGGGGTGCTGGCAGGTAAGAATTGAGGCTGGAGATTATCCATGATCACACTGAATGACAGAACAGTCTTGATGAGCTATATAATCTTATCTTGTACCTATTCCCTATACTGTCATTCATAGCTCCAAACAGGCCATTAAGCCTGAATAGAGACTTGAGTTCAAGTGGACTTAGTGGGCAGGGACATGGGCAATGAGTGACTGGCACAGGGAATTTTACCAGGAGGGGAAGGGAGGAAATAAAGTGGCAGAGAAGTGGGACGATGCAGAGGAAAGCAAAAGAAAGAGGAGGCAAGGAAGAGTGGAGAGAAAAATGAAAGGAGGAAACTGGCACAGGCACCATAGACTGAACAGTCTTCTTTGGTGATTCAAAGAGTCTGATTCTAATATGGCATTGAAGAAAGCGGGGCATGAGAGTATGAAGATGCAAGGAGTAAGGGAGAGAATGATGTAAAGCAACTGGTAGCAAAGAACAAAATAATTTAATTCTAGTATCAATCTTTTTTTAATTATAATTTGATATATCAATAAATCTATTGATAGTTTAATTTATAAATTATCTTATGAACTTGTGTTTTTACTAAACAAAATTTGCTGTTTGAAATTAGTTCTGAATTCATTTATTAGATGGGCTAAGGTCTGTAGAATAGCAAGGGCAATTTGAGAATTACATTGTGGAAACTGGAAATATTTATGGACAATTCATTAAAAAAACTGATAAGAAACAGTGAATTATACAGCAGCCATGGAGCAGACTGCAGAAATAGAATCTAAAGAATACGTTTGCTCATCTTCAACACTGAGAAGCACAAGCACTTGTGAATAGGTCAACGCTTGGAGAAAAAGCAATGGCCTAAAAAAGGGCCTTTAGAGAATTGAAATTACTCGTTGGAAACAGTAGTGACCATAAGCAGATCTGCAGCCAACTGTGGACATCCAAGACATGAACAAGAGTTGGAAAAGAGGAAATGAAGAGCAAAATGTTTGGCTGTCATCTTAGGAGACTGCAAGGACAAACAAAGCAGGAGCTGAAGCACAGTGTAGATTCTCACTAGTATCTATGCTTTCACTGGGTTAAAATCCTGGAGCTCCCTCCCTAACAGCACTGTGGGGGCACCTGCTCCAGATGGGGTCACTACCACTTTCTCAAAGCCAGTTAGGGATAGGCAACAAATGCTGGCCTAGCCAATAATGCCCACATATCACGAATGCATTTTTAAAAATGTAATGTGGAGGACAGCAATACAAAATAAACTCAAGAATATGTTTTGGATTTAAGAACGAAAATTATGGTTTAATTACTATCGTGGGTAGTTTCTAAAAAATCAAGAGGACATTTAATGATGAGGAGGAAGCTCATAAACCTACACAATTACTCCTGCTGGCGGTGTGTTAAACTGCAGGCAGACTAAAGCAGGGAGTGAGTCAGTTGTCAGTTACGAATGCCCCTATGGACTAAAAGGTCATAAAAAAATCGTGAGGTAGGCTTGGTACTGAAGAACTCTCTTAGAAGTGAGCACTGTTCGCAGTCAGAATTTAGACTGCCCAACTGGGTCCCACACAGGGCAGAACTAATCACCCAGGGGTCACCTGACTGTACTCTTAAAGGGGCACTTCATACCCCAAACCCCAACATCCAATATATACCAATATCACATTAGTCCTTGATTTTTGGGGTGACATGGTAGCACAGTGATTAGCACTGTTGCTTCACAGTACTAGAGTTTGTTTCCCAACTAGGGTCACTGTGTGGAGTTGCATGTTTTCCCTGTGTCTGCGTGAGTGTTCCAGTTTTCTCCCACATTCCAAAAGACATGCTAGTTAGGTGCATTGACCCCACCAGGTGCCGGACTGTGGCAACTAGGGGAATTTCACAGTAACTTCATTGCAGTGTTAAGTCTTACTTGTGACTAATAAATATACTTTATTTTTTTACTTTACTTTTGTTACTAAAAACTGTGACAAAGGTCTGAATGCACAAAATGAAAAAGTCTGATTTCAAAGTCACCCACAGATAATCACTTATTTCAGAAACCTGCCTGTTTTCATTGTAGCTGATCTGTAACTTTCACATTCAGCCAGTGAGCTAAAAATCTACTTTGCAATGACAAGGAAAGTTATGGCCCAGTCAGTGATTTAATATTTGCTAGATGTGTTTTTTAATGGGCTTTTGATACAACGAAGGTCATGCTTTTCATTTCATTAACATATCATTTTTAAATCTTAAAAAAGGAAGCATTTGTGCATTGTAATAAAAGTGAAAGATGGAAAAGATTAGCTTCATTGATTCATTCTAACTTGCTGTTATCATTGACATAAATTCAATATAAACTGTGGCCTGTATGAGGCAGTGTCACACACCATTAACTGTGTCCTTCTAGTAACAGGAAAGGTTACAACAGCATTCCTTTGCTGTACTAGTTAATTTACACTGACTGCTTCACATTGAACTTTTTTGTACGGCTTGGTTAATTGTGCTGTGAAATCTGCTTTGTTTACACATGACACAATATCTATAATAATACAAGAGATACTTCTACAGAATATAGTCAATGAGAGAGCTATACAAACCCTCCCGCACTAAGCGAGCTCTGAAATATTAATGTGTGAATACTTTTCAAAATAAATTTTTGGCCCTTGAACATTCCATTGGATAAAGCAAGCTAATTTTCATGAAAATGCTGGGGGCCGGCATCTGCAATTTAAACAAAACAGTATATCCATGCAAATTCACACCACATACGTGCCAGACAATAACTATCTTCAATAAGAAAGAGATTAATTGCTATTCCTTGATATTCAATAAGTTGTCCTTGTCAAATATCTAATATCCTACTATTCAACTTGTCCTTGGGGTCACTGTTGACCAGAAACTTAACTGAACCAGCCACATAATTATTGTGCTTTCAAGATCAAGAGTAACTCATCTTCTGACTCATCAAAACTTGTTCACCATCTAAAAGGCAAAGGTCAAGAGTGTGATGGAGTACTCTCCAGTTGCCTGGATGAGTGCAGCTCCAACAACATTCAAGACATTTGACACTGCCCACCACAAAGCAACATATTTGATTTGCACCCCACCTACCACCTTAAACATTGACTGTCTCTGACACACGTGCAACATGTCTGCTGCATGTACCATCTGCAAGATGCACTGCAGCAACTCTCCAAGGCTTTTTCAACAGCACCTCCCAAACCCAGGACCTCTACCATCTAGAAGGCCAAGGGCAAAAGAGAAATGGGAAAACTGACACCACACGAAAGATCCCTTTCAAGTCATGCACCATCATGACTTGGAAACTTGGAATTATATTGCCATTTCTTCATCGTCACTCAGTTAAAATCCTGGAGCTTCCCCCCCTGCCCAAAAGCACTGTGGGAATACATACACCACATGGACTGCAGCAGTTCAAGAAGATACACACAACCAGTGATGGGTAATGAATGCTGTCTTTGTCACTGACTTTCACATCCAGTGAATGAATATAAAGAAACTGCACAGCAAGCTTCACCTCAACCACTGCAAGACCAAATACTAAAATTGAGAAAACAGCACAAAGAGATCACTTTTTCTCACAGAGAATGAGGGATAATGTCGGCTTAAAGTGCCAAGAAATATTTCATGTGCATTTGTTTGACATTTGTATTTGAATATTTAATTTATTTCTGCCGAACTTTCCTCATAGCACAGCGTTGCCAGCAAAATAGAATATCCCTTTTGAAGCTGGTTGTCGAGGGCCCCTTCCATTCCTCCTCCCCCCCCCCAACATGAAAATATGTGGCTAGATTTTGATGGAATGCCATGGCCCCACCTTTCTCCCTTCAGCTACAAATTCGAGGTGCGAGCCTGCCCACAATTCTGACAGTTGTCCCGCAATATTTAACATTGTGAGCAGCATTATTTGCTTTAATGCAAGATGTCGACCCCTTTTTCAGAAGGAAGTCTCACCTCAGAGGTTCCAGCCTACTTACTAGACACCAGCATGTGCAGCTAACACTGCCGGGCTTTTCAAATGAGATCAATCTTCCCCTACTGTAGATAAAAAACCAGTGGGAATGGAATGAGTCTCTTAAGTGACCCATAATTGGCCACTTAAAAACCTCAGTAGACCCAAGGTCTGTCTGCCACTTCCCCTGGCCTAACTTTAAATTTCAGACAAGTGGGCAGGTAAATGGCAGGATAACACTGTTGAAACTTACATGCCGGCTCCATCTTCAAAATCACAGGCAGGGGAATATAAAATGCAGCCCATGTCATTTCTTTTTCTGTCCAACTCGACCACTAAGACCTCCAGTTCTGCACCTGAGTATTTGGAAGCCTTCAGTCCTATTACATATTTGTATTCATTCTTATTAGCTTTGTAGCTTTATTGTATTAATGTAATCATGTATTTACTGGAAGTTGTGTCATAAGCCCCTAGCACAAGAAACAGTCAGAAAAGAAGCAGCCATTGTAGGGGAGCACAGCTTTGAATGAAGCCCTGGTGTTTTAGACCCTCTGTGCTCCCGAGCATTATTCCCCAATATGCAACAAAAAAAAAACTGGCAACCAGGATAATGCATGCTGCTACTAGCCGCCAGGATAAAGCAATTCACCAATGAAATAGTCAGGACTAGAAAAGTTAGAAAAGAAGCTTTTCACATGTGCTTTAGATTTGATTCCTCCTAATAGTTCCAGAGAGGTTGAGGAAAGGATTGCAAAGTCAATTCTGTTTAGGAGTGAAAGTAGTAGGGTAATTGTGATGGGGGACTTTAACTTTGCTAAGATTGATTGGAATAGCTATAGCTCTAGCTCGTTAGAGGGGTCAGTTTTCGTACAGAGTGTGCAGGAAGGTTTTTTGACTCAGTATGTAGATAGGCCAACTAGAGGTGAGGCTACATTGGATTTGGTGCTGGGCAATGAGCCAGACTAGGTGTTAGGCTTGGAAGTTAGTGAACATTTTGGTGATAGTGACCACAATTCGGTTACGTTCACCTTAGTGATGGATAGGGATAGGCATGAAGATGGGGGCAGTAGTTATAGCTGGGGGAAGGGTTATTATGAGGCCATAAGGAGGCAATTAGGGTGCATAGGTTGGGGTAGTAAACTACAGGGACTGGGAACATCTGGAATGTGGAGCTTATTCAAGGAGCAGCTGCTGCGAGTCCTTGATAAGTATGTCCCTGTCAGGCAGGGAGGAAATGGACGAGTAAGAGAGCATTGGTGTACGAAAAGAGTTGATTTGCTGGTTAAGAAGAAAAAGGAGGCTTATGTCAGGATGAGGCTTGAAGGCTCAGGTAGTGCAATGGATAGCTATAGATTAGCTAGGAAGGAGGTAAAAAGTGAATTGAGGAGAGCTAAGAGGGGACACGAGAAGACGTTGGCTGATAGGATTAAGGAGAATCCTAAAGCTTTCTTTAGATATGTTAAGAATAGAAGATTGGTTAGGGCAAGATTAGGGCCAGTCATAGACAGCAGTGGGAAGTTGTGCGTGGAGCCTGAAGAGATTGGGGAGGCACTGAATAAATATTTCTCTTCGGTATTCACGCAGAGTGCTGGAAACGTAGCTATGGAGAACACTGAGGTACAGGGTTGCAAATTGGGAAGTATTGTAGTAGATAGGGAGGATGTGCTAGAAATTCTCGAGGGTTTGAAGTTGGATAAGTCCCCTGGGCCGGACGGAATTTACCCTAGGATTCTCTGGGAGGCAAGAGAGGAGATTGCAGAGCCTCTGGCTCTGATCTTCAGGTCGTCGTTGGTTACGGGTGTGGTTCCGGAGGACTGGAGGATAGCGAATGTGGTCCCGTTGTTCAAGAAGGGGAAGAGAGACCTTCCAGGGAATTAGAGGCCAGTGAGTCTTACTTCTGTTGTGGGCAAAGTATTGGAGAGAATTATTAGGGATAGGATTTATAGTTATTTAGAGAGAAATGAATTGATTGGGGATAGTCAGCATGGTTTCGTGAAGAGTAGGTCATGCCTTACTAACCTCATTGAGTTTTTTGAGAAAGTGACCAGAGAGGTGGATGGGGGTAAGGCGGTTGATGTAGTATATATGGACTTTAGTAAGGCTTTTGATAAGGTGGCCCATGGAAGACTTCTACAGAAAATGCAGATGTGTGGAATAGAGGGTGATTTAGCTAATTGGATTAGAATTTGGCTGGCAGATAGAAGACAGAGGGTGGTGGTTGATGGGAGATATTCATCGTGGAGTTCGGTGACGAGTGGTGTGCCTCAGGGGTCTGTTTTGGGGCCCCTGCTGTTTGTAAATTTTATAAATGATCTGGATGAGGGTATTGAGGGATGGATCAGTAAATATGCAGATGATACTAAAGTTGGTGGTGTGGTAGATAGTGAAGAGGGGTGTTTTAGTTTACAGAGTGACTTGGACAAGTTGAAGAGCTGGGCCGAGAGATGGCAAATGGAGTTTAATGTGGAAAAGTGTGAGGTAATGCACTTTGGCAGGAACAATAAATGTGTAGAGTATAGGGCTAATGGTAGGGCTCTAATAGTGTTGAGGAACAGAAGGATCTTGGTGTATGTGTCAATAGATCCCTGAAAGTAGGCAGTCAAGTGGATAAAGTTGTTAAGAAGGCATATGGAGTCTTAGCTTGTATTGGTAGGGGGATTGAATTTAGGAGCCGCAGCATCATGTTGCAACTGTACAAAACTATAGTGCGGCCGCACTTGGAGTATTGTGTGCAGTTCTGGTCCCCACGTTATAAGAAAGATGTGGAGGCATTGGAGAGGGTACAGAGGAGGTTTACCAGGATGTTGCCTGTTATGGAGGGCAGGTCCTATGAAGAGAGGTTGAAGGATTTGAGGTTGTTTTCGTTAGAAAGGAGGCGGCTAAGAGGGGATCTTATTGAAGCATATAAGATGATAGAGGTTTAGATAGGGTGGACAGTGATAGCCTTTTTCCTAGGATGGAGAAAGCTAGCACGAGGGGACACAGCTTTAAATTAAGGGGTATGAGGTATAGGACGGATATCAGAGGTAGGTTCTTTACTCAAAGAGTGATTAGGGAGGGGAATGCCCTGCCTGCAGCTGTTGTAGATGCGCCAAGTTTGGTGGCGTTTAAGAGGTTAATTGATAAGTATATGGAAGGGAAGGGAATGGTTTAGTTTGGAGGGGCATTGCTTTTTATTTTGGTCGGCACAACATCGAAGGCCGAAGGGCCTGTTCTGTGCTGTTATGTTCTATGTTCTATGTTCTATGACAGGCTAGATGGGCATGAGTAACAATAATCTGCTGCAGAGTACATACCAGGCTGAGTGTGTTAAATAGAATGCTGATGCTCAGGTTATTGTCTTACATGAAAGAAAGATTAAAGTAGCTTCTGGAAATGTGCTGTGAGGAGTGCATACAGGAAACCTCCATTAGTACAGCAAATGGTGGGAGTGTTCAGTGTTCTAAAACACTTTGATGAAAACATGGAGCGATGGAGCTCCTATACTGAGAGTTTTGAGTATTTTGCGCAGGCAAATAAAATAGCTGAAGGTATTCCTGACCATAATCACTGGGGGAGGGAGGGGGTTTAATCTCCACCGAAGTTTAGTACAACCTGAGAAGTAGGACATTGAAGCAGACTGTAGATATTTTGCAAGCACATTTTTCACTACACCTTTGGGGATTGCAGAGTGTTTCAGTTTCCACAAAGAAATCAAGGAGAGGGGGGGGTCAATTGTACAATTTGTAGCTGTGCTTAAAATACTTGCAGAATATTGTCAGTTTGGAGATGTGCTGAATGACGTAATTCAGGACAGATTTGTCTGTGGGCTGCATAGCAAGGCAATATAGAAACATTTGTCACGTGCAGCTAACTGCTGGCTCTGAAAAAGACCAAGGAAATTGCTGTTTTGATGGAGTTTTGCTACTAAAGAAGCTCAGTGATTCGGTTTATGTACTCAAATACGCAAAATAGCAGCTGAATCAACACTCAAAAACCTCAGAATAAATACATGTCGCTAGCGTGCAAAGCCACAGTATTCTACAGCTGAATGCTGGTGTAAAGACATGATATGTCAAAGCAGTAAAAAAAAAAAGACACAGAGTGTGCCTACTGGAAAAAAATGCAAGCTCTAAGTAAAAATAAGAAACAGAAACAAACCAAATCAACATTTAAACAGGACAAAAGGAGATGTGTTCATGTTGTACAAAAGAGTCAAGAAAAATGTAACGATTCACAGTCTGAGGAGGAATTATCACTCAAATGTGCTAGCCATTGCTGGTGCCAGGTCACTCCACTGCAGGATGGACAGCCGGGGCAGCAGTCTTGTTGATGCCAGAAACTGTTTACAAGGAGGAACCTAAATACATTCTCTTGAAGCCATCAAGGATAGTGCTGACGACGTACACAGATGGAATGTTTTCACTGAAAGGCCACATCAAAGTAGCTGTGCACCTAATGGGCAAACTGTAGATTATCGCTACAAAAAGTAAAGGGCCATTATCCAGAGTTGATGGGTCCAACATGGCTGGAGAAGATCTGACTGAAAGTCAACATGATAACCAATGGAGAATTAGGCCTTATGAAAATTATAAAGAAGCACAATGATGTGTTTGATGGAGAATTAGAGAGCATGAAAGACATTACAGTTAAACTGAAAATAATAGAAGGAAGCCAAGCAAAATGCTTGAAGGCAACATCTGTACCATGTGCTATTCGGCCAAACCTGAAGGTTGGCTTGGAATGACTTTTGAAAGTGGGAGTCTTGGGCTGGAACTTTACCATCCCGCCCAGGAATCAGAATGGGTGAGGGGTGGAGTTCCTCGGGTGGGATTTTACAGTTTCAGGACAAGGAAGGCCATAAAATCCTGTCGGTATTAGTGAATGGACTATGCCAATAGTCCCAGTCATCAAGAAGGATGACTTCAAAGTCACCCTAAATCCAGGATTATGTGTGAACAGCACCAGTTACCTCACACCGATAACTAGTTTTCAGGATTGCCTGGAGCTCAATATTTTAGTAAAATTGACTTGAGCCAGATTTACTTACAGATGAATATGGACAAGAAGTCACAGTAACTTCTGACAATCAGAACACATAAAAGCTTGTTCCAGCAGAGAAGATTGCCATTTGGTATCACCTCAACATTGGCAAGTGTGAGGTTAGCCACTTTGGAAGGAATAATAGTAAAATTAACTATTATTTAAACGATGATAAATTACAACATGTTACTGTGCAGAGAGACCTGGGGGTCCTTGTGCATGAATCCCAAAAACTCAGTTTGCACATGTAACAGGTGATCAAGAAGGCAAATGGAATGTTGGCCTTGATCGCAAGAGGGATGGAGTATAAAAGCAGGGAGGTCTTGTTGCAACTGTACAAGGTACTGGTGAGTCCACACCTGAAGTACTGTGTACAATTTTGGTCCCCTTATGTAAGAAAGGATATATTAGCTTTGGAGGGGATGCAGAGAAAGTTCACCAGGTTGATTCCAGATATGAGGGGCTTAGCTTATGACAAGAGATTGAGTAGACTGGGGCTGTACTCATTGGAGTTTAGAAGGCTGAGGGAAGATCTTATAGAGACACATAAGATACTGAAGGGGCTAGACAGGGTAGAGGCAGTGAGATTATTTCCACTTAAAAGAGAAATAAGGACTAGAGGGCACAGCCTCAAAATAAGGAGGAGTCAATTTAGAACAGAGTTGAGGAGGAACTTCTCCCAGAGAGCAATGAATCTTTGGAATTCTCTGTCCATTGATGCACTGGATGCTACTTCGTTAAATGTGTTTAATTCACAGGTAGATAGATTTTTGACCAATAAGGGAATTAAGGATTATGGTGAACAGGCAGGTAAGTGGAACTGAACCACTATCAGATCAGTCATGATCTTATTGAATGGCAGGGCAGGCTCAATGTGCTAGAGAGCCTACTCCTGCTCCTATTTCTTATGTTCTTAACTCCTGCAAAGAGCAATGGATCAGATTCTGAGTGGATTGAGCAAAGTCCAGTATTATGTGGATGATATCCTAGCCACTCAGAGAGATAATGAGGAACATCTTCCAAATTTAGACATCATCCTTCAGAGATTGGAAGATTATGATCTGACAGTGCAGAAAGATAAGTGTGAGTTCTTCCAATTCTCCACCGAGTATTTGGGGCATGTGACGGATGTCATGAGCCTTCATCAAACTCCTTCAAAGGTCAAGGCTATTACAGAGACATCTGTACCTCAGAACATTAATCAGTTGCATTCCTTCCTAGGATTGTTGAACCATTACAGAAGATGTGTTTTAAATTTGAAAACCCTTCTGAAACTCCATTGGGGTCAGCTTCATGAAAATGGGGAGCTACTGTAAACCATGCCGAAATATTCCTGGGGGAATAGGGGGTCAGGGGCTAGCAGGCCTGGAGATTTCAGTCCCAGGCCCGCTAATCCTATTTAAATTGTATCATAATATTTATTTGAATAATTTACGCAGCTACCCACTGATTTCCAGCAAGGATACGATGCCACCAGAAATCCGGCACTAGGAGGTGCTATCAAGGCAGGACATCTAGTGGAGATCCCACACATTGAGCACCACTCGAGTCTCCCAGACCACTGCGCTAAAAAATTAACGCAACAAGATGGAAGAATTACCCCCATTAAGTCCAAACGGTATCATCTTGCTACCAATGGACTAGTGGAACATTTTGTCCAAACCATGAAACACACCTTGAGGACAATCAAGTATTTGAAGTTTAAAATTTATGCATTCAAAATGGGCACCGGGTCCACTTTTACTCCATATTTTCCATAATGTGACTGCTCTCCTCGTGTTTAAGACTCCTCTTAGTCATTGGCGGAAAAGTCAATTTGTAAGATGCTCAGACCTTGGGGATTAGATGCTGCAATGGGTTAGTGCAGTGGCCATCTAGCTCTTTAACCTGTGTTTGAATCTAGAATGAAGGGATTGAAGTATCCTACATGAAGGATGGTCAAACAGCCTTATCTCAATGTACAATGTTTGTCAGTTCTGCAAAGTGAAAGATCTCCTACTTTTCTAATTAATTTACAACCTCACTTAGTGAGACCATAAAAATGACTGGTTTAGAAGTGACGATATGAAACCCTCTTTTAATTTGAGAATGAAAGAAACATGTGAAGAATTATTATTGGAAAATGTTTCTCTATTGCGCTTAAACCTTCTCTCCTCTCTTTCTTTGATCCAGTTGCATTATTTATGTTCTTAGAATGTAAAATTGTTCCGAAGATTTAACTTCAGTAAAATATCAGTAGATTATTATATAATCATCATGATGCCAGTCAATGTCAGCTGAAAATTGTATTTTAATGAGCTTATTCAACAGTGTCAATTAAATATCTCTCAAATGACTAACATTGGGTGCAAGAAGAAACGGATCAGCAACTTGTGTAACTTAATTTATCACTTCACCTCATTCCTAAATTAATCCTTGCAAATGTGTTAATTGTTGTTATGCGACATTGCATGGAACAATTTTCAGAAGACTGGAGAAACACAACAACCCTCTGGAATTCTGTATTTTGATAGCTGGATACCACATATTTACCAAAATACAAGTTCACTGTTGTAAGTTCTATTATAATTCATCACAGTGGAAGGACATAACTAACATGTTGGAAATTTTCATATGTAAACTATGTGAATGTGCACAGATGACAGAGGGTTGAGAACTGAGGTATGGGTGAAAAAGCTTTTAAAATACGCTACATCATGCAGCATTGTACTATAATAGTTACATGCCTTGAGTAGAGCTTTTTGTTTAAATGCAAAACTAAAGCTTGTTGGTTTGAACCTAATATTCAGACATCATGATTTACTTTTTACCTTCTGATTCTTGGAATTCTATTTAGCATGTTGAATAAAATGTAACAGTGCAATCAAACTTCAAAAAATTGCCAGAATAATATGTACCCAGCAGTTTATGACATAGAGCTGGAAGCAAAATTGAGCCTGCATGTATTGTCACTACTATTGCATCCAGAAGATTTGAGCATCAGCCAACAATTACTTACTCTCCTGATTATGTTACTGGACAAATCATTCAAAGAATGTAAATTCCAATTCTTCCATGACCATTTGGCGATTTGAACAGAGTTGAAAAGGAAAGCTGAATTTATGAAGTTTACATCAGTAGTATGCTAAATCCGATCGGGATTACTGATGTTCTTTCGGGAAGGAAACCTGCCATTGTTACCTCATCTTGTTTATACAAGACCATTTTCCCACACTCAATGTGACTGAGTCTGAAGTGTGGTATTAAATCAGAAAGTATATTTTGCAATAGTTCAAAAAGACGGCCCTGCACTACCTATTCAGGATAACCGGAGACAGAAGTTGTCCCGCTCTTTGCAAAGTGGACAGTTTTGTCATTGTGATTCATTTAGTCCCCAACCTTTTTGGGCAGTGAACAGGTTTACTGGGCAACGCTGCTGTCCCTAATATAGGATGGTAACATTTACAAGAAGGATTTGAGATGGTATTGGTGCCCATACTAACATTAAGAAAGATTTTTCTATCCTGCGCTCACAAATACAATGGGCATATAACAGAAAACGTTCACATTGAGGGTGTCAATCAACCTAAAACATCATCACAACTCAAATCAAAGCAAACTACTGCAAATGCTGGAATCTGAAACAAAAACAGGAAGTGCTGGAAAATCTCAGCAGGTCTGATAGCATCTGTGAATAGAGCCAATGCCCTGGATCTGAATGATTAATCTCATCCTATTTTTCATTAGCTCTGACAAAGAGTCATACAGACTTGAAACGGTAGCTCTATTCTCTCTCCACTGTCCGTTGTTTGCCCATGATACGAAGGTTGGTGATGTTGTGGATAGTCTGGATGGTTGTCAGAAGTTGCAGTGTGACATAGATAGGATGAAAGACTGGGCGAAGAAGTGGCAGATGGACTTCAATGCAGATAATTGTGTAGTGGTCCATTTTGGCAGTACCAATGGGATGAAGGAGTATAATATCAAAGGTAGGAGTCTTAGCAGTGTTGAAGAGCAAAAGAACCTTTGGATTCAGTCATAGGACTCTTAAATCAGCCTCATAGGTGGAGGATGTGGTCAAGAAGGCATATGGTGTATTGGCCTTTATTAATCGAGAGATTGGGTTTAAGAGTCGGGAGGTAATGCTGCAACTTTATAAGACCCTTGTCAGACCCCACTTGGAGTACCGTGCGCAGTTCTGGTCACTTCATTACAGGAAGGATATGGAAGCTATTGACAGGGTGCAGAGGAGATTTACAAGGATGTTGCCTGGATTGGGAGGCATGCCTTATGAAGATAGGTTGAGGGAGCTAGGTCTCTTCTCCCTGGAAAGACGAAGGTTGAGAGGCAACATGATAGAGGTTTATAAAATGTTGATAGGCATAGATAGGGTGGATTCTCAGAGGCTATTTCCCAGGGCTGAAATGGCCACTATGAGAGGACACAGATTTAAGGTGCTCGGAGCAAGTACAGAGGAGGTGTTAGGGATAAGTTTTTCATTTAGACGGTGGTGAGTAAGTGAACTTGGCTGCCATCGGTGGTGGAAGAGGCAAACTCACTGAGGTCTTTTAAGAGACTTCTGGATGAGTACATGGGATTTAATGGGATTGGGAGTTACAGATAGTTCTATGGCCTGGTAGGTATGGATACGATTGACGCAACTTGCGGGTCGAATGGCCTGTTTGTGCTGTAGTGTTCTATGTTCTGTGTTTAACATGGGGCTGCTTTAAGAGGGAGTGTTTTTGTTATCGGAGTCAATTTGTCTTTGAAAATATACAGCTCAAATGCTCAGCATGCAGGATATTAACTAATTTTGGCTAATTATACCTATAAAGTTAATGGACCTTTTGTTCACTTACATCCTCCTGGGATTCTAGGCTATGTCTGCAGAGTCATGTGAGTTTTCATTAGGTTTATCGACAGGGATAGAGTCATGTGGTTAATGGGAGCAGCTAAGCTTCTAGGAAAGAACAGTTTCATTTTCATCTTAAAACAAGAGTGGTTGCTGCCTGGAACTGATAGATGAAAGAAGTATCTCTCTGCCTCTCCATTCCAGAGGCTTTCTGAAAGTTCCAGGATGGTTAACTTAAGTCAAAGCAAGTATGACTGTGTTTTGCAAATTAATTTTAAAGAAAGGTTTAAGTCAGTAAGCAAAATATTGATTGATTAGGAATAATAGTGACTGGCTATCAGTTCAGAATTGTATCTTGCCATGTTTAAATATTGTTAAAAGCTAAGCTAATTCATTTATTATAGTTAAACTGTGCTGCTAATTAAAGTTTGTTTTGATAAAAGCTCCCTAGTTTCTCAGTAGAATCATACCTGACGTGAAACATCCTAACTTCACATTAATGCCAAAATAGAAATTGTTGGAGTCTACTCTGGCTTCATAATATACATTAGGGTTGCTGATTTGTTACCCAAACAAATGTGAAATGGAGCTAGACGGTTACTGATGGAGGATTAGATTGGAACAAAAGTATGGGAATCCTCCATTAAAACACATTGGTGTTGGGGCAAAATTGGTGTCCACCCACTTTTTTTCTTCTCCAAGGTTCTGGGCCTCTGGAGTCAGCTCTGAATTATCATTTTTTTCTAATTCCTTTTCTATCTGATTTCTGCATACTTCATCAGCTATTAGCATAATCTCTATGTCTTGTAGCTATCCCCTATTGCTTTGATTTCCCTCAGCAAGTCTATTACTGCCTTAACCTATTATTACTCCTGCCATTTAAACATCAATTGTTTTCCACTGAAATGACATGCCTTGTTTGTATGTTTGTGCATGTGTGCATGTTTGTGTCTTTCCTCCCCCTTCACTTTCTTCTGTCCATTTATATTCTAATGATAGCAGCAAATTTGTTCTCTCCACAGATGCTGAACAACTTGCGAGTATTTCCAACATTTTCTGTTCTTGATTTTGTAAGGATTGTTTTTTCACTTCAACATACTTGTCAATAAACCATTGGTTTATACCTCAAAAGATTTTCAAAACATGTAAGAGGAAAAACTTTCTAACATCCCACTGCCACCAGCACACATCAGAAATTGATATGCACACTATGTGATATTTTCTAAATATTTGATTCAATTTGATTTATTATTGTTACATGTATTGGTAGACAGTGGAAATTATTGTTTCTTCACGCTATGCAGACAAAGCATACTGTTCATAGAGAAGAAAACAAGAGAATGCAGAATTTAATGTTACAGTTATGGCTAGGGTATAGAGAAAGATCAACTTAGTGCAGAGTAGGTCCATTCAAAAGTCTGATGACAGCGGGGAAGAAGATGTTCTTGAGTCAGTTGGTACGTGACCTCAGAATTCTGTATCTTTTTCCCAATGGAAGAAGGTAGAAGAGAATATGTCCAGAGTACATGCTGTCCTTAATTATTATGGCCACTTTTTTTTGAGGCAGCAGGAAATGTAGACAGAATCAATGGATGGGAGGTTGGTTTGTATGATAGATTGGGTTACACGATACTTTGTGGTTTCTTGTAATCTTGGGTAGAACAGGAGCCATACTGAGCTGTGATATAACCAGAAAGAATGCTTTCTGTGGTGCATCTGTAAAAGTTGGTGACAGTCGTAGCTGACATGCAAATTTCCTTAATCTTCTGAGGAATTAGATGTGTTGGTGACCTTTCTTAACTATAATATTGGTATGGGGGAAACCCATGTGTACATGGTGTGCATACTATGTAATATTTTCCAAACATTTATATGAATGGCGAGAAAATTATACACATCTTGTGCCTGAAATCATAAAATTACTAATTTGCTATTATCACTAACTTTCCTTGATCTGCTTTTTTTATGCTGCAAGAGGAATGATGTGTTAATTCAAGTGACAAAGCCAAAGGCTCAGAGGATTTACTGTTATGCACCTGCTCAGTTTTCCTGACGTATTCCAATTACTGAGATTACATAGTAATGATCTTACACAATTCTCCAAACCTACCATTTGTGCTGTCGCTGCTTTCATATTTTACGCTATTTGATGCCATTTTTAATATAACTTAAAGACAAGGAACCTTTTTAATCACATTTACCAATGCAAAACAGATATGTTGTAATATGGCCTTATCATTTCTTATATTCGTCAAGTTCAAATGCCTGAATCATGACCAAACACATGTATATTTATATCATGCATAGAATATTGTGAAAGTGTTAAAATACTTTCAGGACAATAATCACAAACACATTCAGGGGAAAAAAGTCTTTTTTGTCATCTAAGGTTGTGGTACATTAAGGGTTAACATGGGTCTAAGTACAGTACCCCAAACAGTGAAGTAAGAGAGAACATGACCTATACCCAGGGATCAGTTGACAATTGGACAAAGGTGTGTCTAACAGCAAACATGGAGACAGCTCCAAACTTGCACCTTCTGCTATATATTTATAAATAGCTCCAAGTGTCAATAAAAACTTACGGCTATCGTACATGTGACTATGAAGATTTCTTCAGACCTACAAAACTGCAACCCTAAAATGTTTATCAAACTACAGAACCATGGCAGAAACATATGTACTGCAGCACAGAATTTATTTAAGAATCATGCTGCATTGAGCTAGGTTGAATTAACTTACCTCAAACAATACTGTGGTAAGAAAGCCATCGAATGCCTCAGTCTTGACTTAGTTGTAGCACTCTTGCCTTCATGGCAAAAGGTCATAGATTCAAAGACCCTCTTTCAGAGAATTGAACACAAAAGACTGGTTCTTTAGTGTAGGGGGATTGTTGCATTCTCAAATTGCCTTCACGGATGAGGCAGTAAACTAAGGCTGCAATTTGTGTGACCGAAGTGGGTCAACTTTTGAAGAAAAGAATTCTTCACACTATAATGCAATGGTTCAGATAGAAGTACAAATTAAAAAAAACCCATCATGTACCTGAGAAATTTAGCAAATAATTTTCTATTTTAATATTTTATATTGAAATACATCGCTCTAACAAGTAACTTGGATATTTCTGATGACAAGTAAGTTATGAGTACCAGTCAGTATCAGTTACAAAATATTACCAATCCCTTACTAAGAAGTTTTAATTACATCTTTTCTTAGATGAATAATTTCCATAATCCAATACAAAAGTGATTCTGCTTTAAAAATATTTCATTGTATGTAAAGGATTGGGAAGATGAAAGCCATTGGTTTATGTCTCCTCCACAAAATCTATTTCCTAGTAACTAATTCCAAGCTTTCCCTGAACGCTGTGGTGAGGTTGAACCAGATGGTTTGCAACTTTGGCATCCTATCTGACCTTGAGATAAGTTCCTAAGGCCAAATCCACTCCATCATCAATACTGCCAATTCCACCTCTGTAACATTGCCTGTAATAGCACTGCTACAGTTCATTTGCTGTTGAAAATCTCTTCTATGCCTTTGCTGCCACTAGACTAAACAATTCCAATTTTCTCTTGGCTGATTTCCCTTTTAAGCTTGAGGGTATCTAAATCTCCACTGTATATTTCCCAATTCATATCAAATTTTCCCTATATTTATACTCCATCCCTCTTGCAATTAATGCCAATATTCTATTTTCCTTCCTAATTACTTGTTGTATGCTTATATGACTCCCAGCCCCCTCTGTAATACAACGTTCTGTAATCTCTCTCCATTAAAATAACATTCTGCTTTTCTATTCTTTCTGTCAAATTGAACAATCCCACATTTTCTTACATTATACTCCATCTGCCAAGTTTTTTGTCCACTCACTTAACCCATCTATGCCTCTTTGCAGAGTTTTTTAAATTAGGTTGAGGCTAAGATTGGAGGTGGTCTCTGCAGGCAGCCAAAGTGAAACAATTAATGATGGTTATGCGACATGTTAAAGCCTCCTTCCCACATCAACAAAGATTTCCAGTCTGAAATGTGGGTGATCCATGTCCATTTGGACTGCATCCAGGCTGTGGGGAACACAGGGTGGAAAATCACAGGGTGGTGCAATGGATCATGCAAGGGAACCCCCCCCCCAACTCATAACATCTTTTGGGGCACAATGGAGCCGCTACCCACCACTTGGAAGGGTTGCTCAATCACACCAATAATGGTATGGGAGTTGTGGCCATTTTTAATTTTAAAATGAATTCAGCTCATCTTCAGAGGGCATATCCAAGTTGTGGACCGACTTCCCTTTCTTCCTTTCCTTCCTACATGCCAAATACCCTTGAATGCCCAGTTCCCAGTCTTGATCATATTACAACACATCTCTGTAATGACTATCATTTCATAGCCATTTATTTTTAATTGTGCCATCAATTCATTTGTCTTGTTAGAAATAATACATGCACACAAATAGAGCTTTAAATTCTGTCTTTCTACTATTTGGCCTTACTTTTCTCTATTTGTCAGTGAACTTTATAATTATCCCTTTGTGACAAACTCTCGATATCATTACCCATTTCATTACCCACACTATTGCCTTGTTCTTTATCTTTAATTTTCTAAATTTCCCCTCACTTGAACATTCTCCCCACCATCCCCATTCCACTATTTAGTATAAAGCTCTTCCTAGACACTCACTTATACAATTCATCAGGACTCTGACCCAAGCATAGTTCAGGTGAAGATTGCTGAAGCAGTAAAGTTCTCTCTTTCTTAGCGCTACTGCTGTGCCCCATAAATCAAAATAGTCAATATCTTTTCCCAAAGTTAGGGGAGTCTAAAACTAGAGGGCATAGATTTAAGGTGAGAAGGGAGAGATACAGAAGTGTCCAGAGGGGCAATTTTTTCATACAGAGAATGCTGAGTGTCTGGAACAAGCTGCCAGAGGTAGTAGTAGAGGCAGGTACAATTTTATCTTTTAAAAAGCATTCAGATAGTTACATGGTATAATGGGTATGGAAGGATATGGGCTGGGTGCGGGCAGTTGGGATTAACTTATGGGTTTTAAAAAAGAAAAATAAGGGTGGCATGGGCAGATTGGACTGGGAGCTTGCTTCCATGCTGTAAACCTCTATGGCTCTGTGACTTCCTGCTGCCAGCATAATCAAGAGTTCCTGCACCCTGGACATTCTCTCTTATACTTTCTTCCATTGGGAAAAATATGCAAAAGTCTGAAGTCGTGCACAAATGACTAAAGAACAGCTTCTTTCCAGCTGCTATCAGACTTTTGAATGGACCTACCTCATATTAAGTTGATCTTTCTCCACAGCGTAGCTATGGCTTTTACACTACATTCTGCACCTTCTCCTTTCCTTCTCTATATACAGTATGCTTTGTCTCTATAGCGCACAAGAAATAGAGAGAACAGATTCACTACTTGCATCACTACCTGGCTATCTAATTAATGTTTGTAAGCCTCAACTTTCATGATTCTCTGTCTTTCACTTTCTCACTCAGTCTACTTTTTCGCCAGGATTCTCCAACCACACCCAAGTCTGGGATACCTGGTCCCGTCGCAGTGAATGGAGATTCACTGAACACAGAATTCTCCAATCTCGCTGGCAGAGGTGGTGGGGCAAACGAGATCAGAGAATTCTGCTCTTCATCTTGCAAAACTCTTCAGAGCAGTTGAACAGAATCTCTTCCTAACTACATCTTCCTTTGCAACTGTACAGGACCTTGGCAAGACTACATTTGGAATACTGTGTTCAGTTCTGGTCACCTCATTATAAGAAGTATGTGGAAGCATTGGAGACAGTGCAGAGAAATTTATCAAGATGCTGCCTGGTTTGGAGGGTAGGTCTTATGAGGAAAGGTTGAGGGAGCTGGGGCTTTTCTCTTTAGAGCGGAGGAGGATGAGAGGTGACTTAATAGAGGTTTATAAGATGATGAGGGGCATAGATAGACTGGATGTGCAGGGACTATTTCCTCGGATGAATGTAGCTGTTACAAGGGGGCATAACTATAAGGTTAATGATGGGAGATATAGGAGATAGGTCTTCATTCAGAGAGTGGTTGGGGTATGGAATACACTGCCTGCTATGATAGTGGAGTTGGACACTATAGGAACTTTCAAGCAGTTATTCGAGTACATGTAATTTCTTCACTCACCAAATTCCCAAGTTTAGAACTCTGTTGAAACTGTATTCTGTTAAGTTGACCTCTTGTCTACTTTCTCCACGTGTGAGTCAAAGTCTTATGTATTAAACTAGCAAATCAGCCCTTCCTGAAGAGGAATCAATTCTAGACAGTTGCCTGATTAATTGTCATCTGATTAGCCATTATCAGGCAGCTTGTTTAACACTTACATGGTAAGTGGAACAATTTGGTAGATAGCTGAACTATTTTTGATGCTGGAAGGGGATATGCTGCCTGGGATAACTTTCTTGTTCTTTTACAAATATTTTCATGTGATCTTTACTTCAGCCACTTGAGGAAGAAACAGAACATTGGATTGTTTCATCCAAAAGACAGAATCCCTAACAAAGCAACATCCCTTCACTACCTGACTGGAGTGTCAGGTTAGATTATGTGCTTTAGTCTGGAGTAGAGTTTGCATCCATAACTTCCTAAAGCAGAGGCAGCCATTGAGTCAAACCAGTTGGTGAATTGGTGACAGTAGACTATATGTAAATGTAAGTACCTTCTTTCTTTCTAGTACATTAGGAAATGTGCAGCAAGATGAATTAGAAATATCAATATCAACATTTGAATGTTGTTGGACCAAATGTAAAAAGGGAGAATTGGACCTAATTCACGTTTCTCCTGATTGCAGAGCATTAATCCTCCCTGGAGTCTTCTTTAAATCGCATCCCTGAGAACTATTACATGATGGATGTGCAACCATTTGCATATAATGTATCATAGAAAAAGGATGCTGTTTACAAGTAGGTCAGTTATTTGGAAGCACAGCAGTCTGTGAAGACAGGGTCACGTAACAATGATAGACACAAAAATCTATTGAGGAAATACTCTTACATTGCCAAAGGCTATTTTTATGTTTGTAGCTACTAGCTTTGGAAAATTAAGCAAGTATTTCATTTCAGGAAATGTTTTTGTACACTGCTAAACAGAAAATGTAAATTGTTTGGTTTAAATTCTTCCCATTTAATGATACACAGACAGCAAAGCACTATTTTGAGAATAATGCATGTATTAAAGATAATTATTTGTTTTCCTTTAACCTTGTAAGTGACCTGGAAGCTGTGAAAGTATTTCTATTTTTGAAGACTTGTAAATAGTAGATTTGCTTTTTTAAATTATATTTCAATGAGTGCAAAAAAGAATTGTTGACAAGCAACATGACATGTCAAATACCTTCCTTTTTTTGTCGAAGTATGACTTACAGACCTCTTCATTGGTTGGTTAACCAATTTCTCAATATGTAGTAGGACATGTTTCTTGGAAAAAAACTTGTTTCAAAGTAAAACTTTAACAAAAAATGATAGCGATCCCAGCGTTTGCCATTTTTGATTCAATCCTCATCATTATATTTATTTGGTTAATTTGGTGCTTCATGTTTATAATGTCTGATAAAGATTTATATCTGAGCGCTATGTAATAATCCTGAATGGAACAGAAATTGATCATAAAATCCCTACAGTACGTACAGAAGCCATTTGGCCCATCGAGTCTGTACTGAACACAATCCTACCCAAGCCCTATTCCCATAAATGCACACAGTTATCCTGTTCATCCCCCTGATACTAAAGGCCCGATTTTACCATTTTGATTCTAAGTGCTGAATCTGGGAATGTTTCAGATCCGACTTTTAGACCCATTCACCACATCTCCATACATAGTCTGCCTGAAAAAATAGCAGCAATTCTGAATTGCACTGTAGAAGCCTGTGGACAGGGTTTATCATGCCTGAAACACTGCTTCTCTGACTGCCTCCAACTGCTCATGTGCAGTAGAAAAAATATAAAAACGATCCCTTTCACATCACTCCCAGGCCAGATAACGCCTCCCCACTGCCATCTACAGACATTTGCCCAACCTCTACAACATAACTGTTCCCTATACTCCCCCACTGCCACCTAGATCGATTGCAGCTCCCTGCCTCCCCTTCCCCCCACTGATCGCACTCAGAGTGGCATTGGACCACATCTGTTCCCCCACCAGAGAGCCATTTGACCTGCCTCCTTCCCCTCTACAAGAGGCCATCCGACCCACTTCCCTGCCTCCCATCAGAGACCATCTGACCCGCCTCCCTCTTCCCCTCACCAGAGAGCCATCTGACCTGCCTCCTGCAAGAAAATTCCAAGTGGTGGCCACTGACCGTGGACAAGCAGGTGGGCTAATGCCTCTCCCACCACTGGTAGAATGGAAGTGGAAGTGGTGGGGATGAGGGTTGGTGGCATTGGGAAGAGCGCCATTGGCATGGTGTGCAATTTGATGGCCCATGTCTGCCATCCCACCTTTGGGGTGTTGTAAAATTCCAGTTCAAGGCCTGGAGAAGGACAAAATTAGACAGCCCACCATTGGTCAGTGACAGGATCGTATGGTCTCGTCACTGTCAGTGAGGTTTCCCATTGATCCATTCCTTACAGTCGGGAAATCCACAATGGAGGTGCGCCACCACGGAGACCAGAAAATCCACTGGCATGAACAGCCAGAAATCTCAGTCATGTACAAGGACTCCCGTTGACTGTGTATTGCTGGTAAGTGAGCATAATCTTGGGTTTTGTGTGAGTGGCCTCATAGGCAATATCTTGACAACACTCATTGTCCAAGCACTAACAGGATGACTGAACACTTGGACAAAACACCTGATAACTGATAGTTTCCTCAAAAAGAGCTATCTTCTGCCATTTGGGATCAAATTCATTCCAAAATTCTGAAACTTTGGAGTGTGAAAAACACATCTCCCCTAAGCTTACCAAAGATGACCCTGATGTCAGAGGACAAGCATGTGGGTTCACAACCCAACCCTAAATCAAATGTCTTCCCAACTATGGAAAGATTGCATAGGCACATTTTGATATGGAAATTCTAAATTTCCTAGGAGATAAACAACATTTTAGTTGATCTCATTCATGAATCTAGCCCTTAATCTGTTCATTCTGCAACCTTAAATCTGTTATGTTGAGAAGGTTTTCTCAGCTTTCTGGCCTAAATATCTTATTTATAATTTTATTTCTACATCCCCCTCTATTGCCTCACCCTTTCATAACTTTCAACAACTTTGTTAAAATGTACATAATCTCCTTCTTTCTAATAAACACAGCCCCAATATTTCAGTAAATGTTACAATTAGGAATTGCCAGATTAAAAAAAGTAAGGAAATTGCAGATGCATTGATTACAATTCTCCATGGCTCATTTATATTTATGGCTGATCATATCAGGCAGTATCCTGTTGAATTTCAGCTGTTCCCCCTTGTTTGCTTCAATATCCTTTTTATAATATAGAGCTTGTGGAGGAAATTGTTTAGTTCTGTGGTAATCACATTTGAAAGGGTACGTTTTTCTTGATGGATGCCCACTGGCTACCCAACAAGTGATTGAACCTCAAAATACAGGAACGCATGATTTGTACGACTTAGGTACAATACTGACCCTGTTTGGAAAATTGGAGAGGGAATTGGAGCCCAGCTGTGGACCTCCACTGTGGTCTGGGCTGCCAACAATGCAATTTCTGGCTACTGGAGTTCTTAATGGAAGTAGGAGTAGAAAATGCAGACAGAGTCAGAAATTCATCCTAACCACTCACAAATATAGGGGGGCTAGACCTCTAACTGTTGGAAGCTTTGCTTGAAACCCGATGAACTATTCGGGAACAGAGACTTGATGTAACATTTTATGGACACTGCTTCTTCACTGCATTGAGAAAGTTAGTTTTCCAGATGCCCAAAAAAGAAAAACCTACCAAAGTTAAGTCACAATTAACATTGCTCCACATAAAGCTATTATTTTCAGCTGATAGTGTGATTATATTTTTATTTATTAGTGTCACAAGCAGGCTTACATTACATTGCAATGAAATTACTGTGAAAATCCCTGAGTCGCCATACACTCCGGAGCCTGTTCAAGTACACTGAGAGCAAATTTAGTATGGCCAATGCACCTAACCAGTACATCTTTCGGACTGTGGAAGGAAACTGGAGCACCCAGAGGAAACCCATGCATATATGGGAAGAATGTGCAGACTGTACACAGATAGTGACTCAAGCCAGGAATTGAACCCAGAACTCTGATGTTGTGAGGCAGCAGTGCTAACCAATGTGCCACTGTGCTGCCCCACGTGATTGACAAATCATAGAATTGTTCATTATACTAATTTAGATGCAATAACTGTCCCTGAAATGTTCAAGATCACTTGGTTCACATTAGGATTCATGTACTGTTAACAATTCTCCAGAGTTTAAAAAAAACTTTTATTTTATAATATCAAACCAAAGGTATATTCTATACTTCAAAAGATGTCCACCAATATGTTGTTCACATCATTATTTACTAAAAAGTTGAAAACACTATCCACCAGCTTCCTTTAGATGTTTTAGTTGGACATAGAAAGCACATTTCATCACTGCTGTTTCCTAATTTTCCTTACTCTAGAGAAAACCGAAGGAGATTTTAATGCTACATAGTGTAAAAAATATATATCCTAAGAATAGCTTCAGATGATTAACTATATCAGCAAATGGTATGATTGGGAATTACTAGATAAGAAAATAAATAAGTGAGGAAATTGCAGATGTATCCATTGTCATTTTCCATGGATCACCAGTTTGAGGAATTGTGCCTTCAGTTTGGAAAATTGCACTGACAGGGGAGCCACAAACTGCAAAAGAAATCTGGTCAAAAATGAAAGCAATGTGAATAGAGGGAAATACAAGGCTCCACTTCACAAAATTGGGAGGCTGATAGAGTTTGCCTTAAGATATAGAGAAGTGGCTGACAGAGTAAGTTAAATGCCAATATTTATATCTTAGCTTTAAAATGGTGGGAAAGAGAAATAAGAGAAAATTGAATAATTTTCAATTTCCACTATCAACTATTTTTCTAACTTTTTTTAAGGATAAAGTCTGATTTCATCTTTGGTAGTTTGTGATTGTGAGGAGTACTGGGTGTATTTGTCAATGTTTCCTTGTAGCTTCATTGCCTTAAAATCTATGTAGATGGAAAAAGCAGCAGATTTTGCAACCATCTCATTACACAAATACACCAGACACTTTCTCACATTATAAAGACATGAAAGAAAAGTTTATAATGTAAAGGAAAGATGAACATAAAGTTAATGTAACTTTGTTATCCATTCAAGATCATTGTTAAAAAGTTTTAAAAGTTTATTTATTAGTTACAAGCAAACTCATATTAACACCGTGATTACATTCTTATTTACTTACTAGTGTCCCAAGTAGGCTTACATTGTAATGAAGTTACTGTGAAAATCCCCTACTCGTCGATCTCCGGTGCCTGTTCGGGTACACTGAGGGAGAATTTAGCATGGTCAATGCATCTAACCAGCTATGTTATGCATTTAAAAGGGAGGCTAGATAAGTATTTGAGGGAAAAAGGAAAATATTGATAGGATTAGATGAAGTAGGGATGGAGGAGGCATAAACACTGACATAGATCAGTTGAGCCAAATTACTTGTTTCTGCGCTGTGAATTCAATGTAATGTTTTGTTTTGGTTTGTGTGACAAGAACAATTATCTATAGGGGCAGCATTTTGAACAATATTTTTTTCAACATCAATGACTTTGCAGGTGAAGAATTCTCACATATCTGGTGGACCTGATAACTTGATTAGAATCTTGTATATCAGGATTAGCAGTCATCCAGATACCAGTCAAGTATGGATCATTTGTGTGTCACCCAGTTCATTTATACCACTGAGTATGACCTTGAAACCACTGCTCTCTGAGCTTGCAGAGTTTTCACAGTAATGGATTCGATATTTACACATGTCCTCAAGTGATTGTTGTGTTTTAATTACTGAGCATTATTAAAGGGTATTCAGTAGCTAAACCTTTAACAAGAATGCTAATATAGAGTTATATTGTTAATTATAGTTATATTGTTTCAGTTGAGAAAATAATTCAATTCAATTTGAATGTCACCTTTCTTGGATTGTCTGTGCACAATTTTCTGTTGATTCATAAAACTAGAAATTTGTTTTAAGCAGACGCAGAAAACAGGCGGTATTGAAACCTGTGCTTGATTGTTAACTCCATTGATCACAAAGAACTGAATATCAGACTCTCCATTTTACAGATAAAACCGCCTATATTGCACAACCACAGAACCTTATCACACAGACAGAGATTTTTTGCCTGACGTGTGTGCACCAACTCCCTGAAAATGTTACCCATTTCAACCAATTCCATCAGAGATTGCAGATCATAAAGTCACATAGACAGTTAGTACAAAACATTGGGCTAAGTATTTTACAAGTATGTGGGAAATTCCCCACTCCATTCTTTTTCCTCAATACCCTTAGCCAGTGAATTGTTGCACAGGGACACTAATTCAAATGTATCATTCCAATATTGCTGAGGGAATTATAATAATACTTGAATTCAAATAGCACGCTTTGAAATTGAAACATTTGAAAGCACTTCAGCTATAATGGAGAAAAAATTGATTTGTGTTTCTCCTTATATATAATTAACAGCAATGTTACAAGCAAAGTGCAGTTTAATCCTATTTGCTTCATTATTCTTCCGTAGTCTCATTTTGCTTGTTTATAAAATTTATAGTTTCCAGATGGTGACGCCCAATATCTTTTCATTTTGCAATTGTGTTTTAAACAATAAGCCTCATTTCTGAGGGCACACAGTGGCACAGTGATTAGCATTGCTGCCTCACAGTGCCAGGGAGCTGGGTTCCATTCCCTGCTTGGAATTTGCACATTGTCCCCATGTCTACGTGGATTTTTCTCTGTGTGCTCTGGTTTCCTCCCACAGTCCAAAAGATGTGCTGGTTAGGTGCATTGACCATGCTAAATTCTCCTGTCAGGTGGCGGAATGTGGTGTCTAGGGGATTTTCACAGTAATTTCATTGCAGTGTTAATGTAAGCCTACTTATGACACTAATAAATAAACTTAAAAAAAGTCAATTTAAAATTGATGCCAAACTTATCAGCACAAATTCTGATTGCACTGGCGTCAAAATTTGCATATGGCAAAAATATTAGTTGATTTCTTGGCTTCAATCTTCCCAATCTATGGTTGAAAGTGTAACCTGGTAACATCCTTATGAGGAAGGAGACTTACTAGTTGAGAAATTTAAAACCCTGTGAACTGTAGAGACCCTCCACTACCCCCTCCCACTTCCGCAAACCCCCAACCAGTTTGCAAAGCTAAGACTGAAGAAAAACCTTACATTCCATTGATGAACAGTTCTTGGAGGCAGAATTCATTTGCTTAAATGGACAAAAGTCCAAATGTTAGACAATTAAGAATTCATGGGTATAAAATCTGTCTGTGTCTTCTAGAAATAGGTAAGGTAATTTTACTCCTGATTTCCCAGCCTGTGGATGGGGCTAATGCCATGTTTACTATCAATATGTACATTGGAAACAGTAACTGAAATATAACATTCTGACATGGGGCATATCTTAGGCTACAACTACGTATTCAGAAATACATGTAAAAGTCAATTGATGAAAGTGGCTCACTCAAATTACAAAATCTGTTACAAAGTAATGAGTCACAAAACCATTCTCAGTTCTTTGCGGTGCTTTAAATCAGTTGCATTCATGATTAAATTCTTCTGAATAAGAATGACAACGGAGAGGAAGTTCATCTTTAAGAAATTGCACACTAGATGGAAGCAAATCAGCTCTCTACTTCACACGGAAACAAAACTTGTATGACACTTGACATGATCTGCTATTATGCTATCTTGTTTACTGAAGTTGAAATTCAACTCCAAGAATGCAGAATCCTTAATCCTGTTCACAAATAGGAAACTATTGAACGTATAAAACATTTATAAACATAAATATAAACAACTCCTTTCTACAGAATAGACCAGATGCAACTCAAGTATGAATGTGGTGGGCAACCTGTGTGGTCTGCAGTACATAATCCCATCATAAATATGTAATTGTAAGGCTCACGTCCAGCTGTCTCTCTTGTTGTCTTTGTGTGCAATCAATTAATTCAAGTGTATGGGCCTTTTCACTTTGTGCTCAGCCAATATGGTAATTCTTGGGTTGAAAACATATATGGGATTATTTTAGAAAACGGGTCAAAGTGGAGCAGAAAGGTCTAAAGTTGCCAATCTCAACGTTGAGTCCTGTGAGCTGCAACATGCCCAAGTGGAAGATGAAGTGCTGCTGCTGTAGCTTGTGTTGCGCTTCGCTGGAGCATTGCAGCAGGCCAAAAACAAACATATGGGCATGAGAGCAAGATGCTAAGTTAAAATGGCATGCAACAGTAAGGCTGGAGTCAGAACTGCAGGCTGAGGAAAGGTGTTCTGCAATGTGGTCGTCCAGTCTGCAAGTTAGTCTGCCCTATGTAGAGGAGACCACATTGACAGCAGTGAATACAATAACCCAAATTGAAGGAGATGCAAGTGAAATACTGCTTAACCTGAAAGGACCATTTGGGGCTTTGAACAATGAGGAGGGAGGAGGTAAAGGGACAAGTGTTGAACCTTCTTTTGATTGCAAGGGAAAGTAATTGGGAAGGGAGTGGGAAGTTGGTAGTGATGGAGGATTGGGCCAGCAAATCACAGAGCGGGCAGTCTTTGCAGAACACTGATAGGAGTGGCAGGGAAGGGTGAAAGGTTATGGGGGGAGGACAAGGGGTTGTGAGGGGAAGATGTGTTTTGTGGTAGCATCATGCTGAGCTTACCAGAAATGGTGGAAATCGTTGTGCACAAGTTTGGCCTGTATGAACAAAAGAAAGAGATATTATCAGAAGATTGAGTGAAATATCTTACCTTGAAGGGGCAGAGATTGGAGTTCAAGTAATTGCATTGGGATTTAACCCCATATCCCTACAGCAATAGTCTAGACCATTGCATTAGTAGGCCAGTGACATTGCCACTATACCATCATCTCCCTGCCTAATATCTGTTTTATACCTCCTTCCTTTCATTGAGTGAGGCAGATATATGTTCTTCCCCTTTAGTTGGAGTACATCCCAACTCCACTATATTTATTCTCACCCACTTCTCATCCATTATCACTATGACCCTTCCTTAAGAGGGTCAACTTTGGGTCAATATTGTCATTGAAACAAGCAACATTTGTGCAAGGAAGATGAATGACCAGTGAGCAAATTTACAACAGGTGCTAGCAGTTCACTGAAATGATATCCAATTTCAAACCTTGGGTTTTTTTGTTGGGCATTCGCTCTGTGTATCCCATTGCTTATTTGCTCAGAAATGATCCATAACTAATTTCTGCCCTTTTGTCCCCATTCTGTACTAGTTGTGAATTCCATGATCTTTTATTCCTTGTTAGGAGATAACATTTAGAGTTACCAAATCCCAATTGCTGCACAGAATTGTCAGCACTTTACCCTGTTGGTTCTTATCTTGCCTCAAGATCACTGATATACATATCCCTACAGCAATAGTCTAGTCTCTGGGAGGCGAGAGAGGCAATTGCAGAGCCTCTGGCTCTGATCTTCAGGTCGTCGTTGGTTACGGGTATAGTGCCGGAAGACTGGAGGATAGCGAATGTGGTCCCATTGTTCAAGAAGGGGAATAGGGACTTTCTGGGGAATTATAGGCCGGTGAGTCTTACTTCTGTTGTGGGCAAAGTATTGGAAAGAATTATTAGGGATAGGATTTATAGTTATTTAGAGAGAAATGAATTGATTGGGGATAGTCAGCATGGTTTTGTGAAGGGTAGGTCGTGCCTTACTAACCTTATTGAGTTTTTTGAAAAAGTGACCAAAGAGGTGGATGGGGGTAAGGCGGTTGATGTGGTATATATGGACTTTAGTAAGGCGTTCGATAAGGTGGCCCATGGAAGGCTTCTGCAGAAAATGCAGATGTATGGGATTGAGGGTGATTTAGCTAATTAGATTAGGAATTGGCTAGCAGATAGAAGACAGAGGGTGGTGGTTGATGGGAGATATTCATCGTGGAGTTCGGTGACAAGTGGTGTACCTCAGGGGTCTGTTTTGGGGCCCCTGCTGTTTGTAATTTTTATAAATGATCTGGATGAGGGTATTGAAGGATGGATTAGTAAATTTGCAGATGACACTAAAGTCGGTGGAGTGGTAGATAGTGAAGAGGGGTGTTATAGTTTGCAGAGGGACTTGGACAAGTTGCAGAGCTGGGCCGAGAGGTGGCAAATGGAGTTTAATGTGGAAAAGTGTGAGGTAATTCACTTTGGCAGGAATAACAAATGTGTAGAGTATAGGGCTAATGGTAGGACTCTTAATAGTGTTGATGAACAGAGGGATCTTGGTGTATATGTGCATAGATCCCTGAAAGTTGGCAATCAAGTCGATAAGGTTGTTAAGAAGGCATATGGAGTCTTAGCTTTTATTGGTAGGGGGATTGAATTTCGGAGCCGCAACGTCATGTTGCAACTGTACAAAACTCTAGTGCGGCCGCACTTGGAGTATTGTGTACAGTTCTGGTCCCCACATTATAAGAAAGATGTGGAGTCATTGGAGAGGGTACAGAGGAGGTTTACCAGGATGTTGCCTGGTATGGAGGGCAGGTCTTATGAAGAGAGGCTGAGGGATTTGAGGTTGTTTTCGTTAGAAAGAAGGCGGCTAAGAGGAGACCTTATTGAAACATATAAGATGATTAGAGGTTTAGATAGGGTGGACAGTGATAGCCTTTTTCCTTGGATGGAGAAAGCTAGCACGAGGGGACATAGCTTTAAATTAAGGGGTGGTAGTTATAGGACGGATGTCAGAGGTAGGTTCTTTACCCAGAGGGTGGTAAGGGTATGGAATGCCCTGCCTGCTGCAGTTGTAGATGCGCCAAGTTTGGTAGCGTTTAAGAGGTTAGTGGATAAGTTTATGGATGAAAAGGGAATGGTTTAGGTTAGAGGGTCATTGCTTTTTCCTAATTGGTCGGCGCAACATCGAAGGCCGAAGGGCCTGTTCTGCGCTGTAATGTTCTATACATTATCATGGCTGTGAGCTTTTATCTGGTTTTAAATTTTTTAAAACCAGACTTTCCTGATTCAATGTATTTAACCAACTTTCATAACAAGGGGACAGGAAGAAGAAATTTCCCCCACAAGTAAGAAGGATCTTATTTTTTGGTGACAGATTCCTAATAATGATATCAGGGGATGCATTAACCTTTTTTATGTTCCAATTATAAATGAACATCTTTAAAATTAAAACAAATACGTAACTTAGAAAACTTTCCTTTTTACTTATTTTAGATTTACTGCAAAATCAATTGAAATCAAAACTTGAGATAACAAAAAGATATTTTATTAAGTTGGTGTGAATGGAGCATTTAAAATTCCAGTATTTACCAACCTTAAGTATTAGCTAACACTTGACATGATCCATTTTGTGTCCCGCTTTGTAGGAAAGTTGTAGTTGACCCATTATGCAAGAAATAATTTTCAACATAGGCTAATACTTTCAAGGACTTTCATTCTATGCAGAAGCTGGATATTATTACTTTTAAACTAATTGAAAAGTATGGAAAAATAGATATGCAAGCAGTGGGAACAGAACCTGTGTAATGACATTTATTTAATGAAGCTTACTCCACTGTCTCATGTAAATTATTTCATAGTTGCAGAGTTTTTCAAACATTGCATTTAAAACTAGGTTACTTTGATCACTCCGATGCTGTCAAGTCATTTGACTCTAACTATACATGGACAATAATTTATACTATTCTCCATGGTGAAACAGATCAGCAGATGCAATGTCTTTTAAAGTTTGTTTTTGACCTCTAGTAATGGTGAAAATAAATAGTGAAGGGTACAGAGAGAGACTGCAATGAGAAGGGGTCCTGACTTACAATGGTGAGTTGAATCCTGAATTTCATAAGTCTAACAAGCTGAACCTGATTCTTACAGAAAAAGCGGAGCCATTTTTGTTCTATTGTTATTTATATTAATTCAGTAGAGGTCAAACAATTAAATTCAACAATGAACATAAATTCTGGTCACCATGGAGATATAACTCAGTTGGATGCATGTTTGTATACATTGGCAAATGGGTGTTGGTATCTGCCTTTGGAAGGTTTCTCTGCCATCCTACACAAGGCCCTGCCTGCCCAATTGCATCCAAGTTTGTGCAGGTGAGTTTCCGGGGTAATCCTGTCTTTTAATTTTGCTTTCCCCCCAACCTGCAGAACCCACAAACAGAAATGAGATAATGATGAAATTATCTGTGTTAAATTATGCTGTTTAAGGGATAAATATCAGTGCTTTTCTGCTCTCCTTTGAATTATCCATGCAACTTTTTTGCTTGTGCTCCGTTTATGCGTTTAATCGTAAATAAAACAATTGGATTATAAAAGGTGCCAATGCATTCCCAAATGAGCAATGGCATGACACTCTGAGAATCAGCAGGTCCTTAGTTACCCTGCAGATTCCCCTTCTGTCAAAGCAAGTGAAGTGAAGTTAATAATGGAAGAGAAGTGTGAACCATTGCAGAAAAAACAGATTTCTTTTTTGCCAAGGTAAGTACGAATAACATCCTCAGAGCTGCTCCTGCTCCACTGGCTTAATGAAGCAGAGGCACTAGTGAAAATGTAGACCAGAATTTAACATGACCAGAAGGATAATGGGAGCAGAACAAAAGCAGAAGAAGGGCTGTCCTACTCCCAGCTCCACTCCCATCCAAATCACATTGGCTAATCAGTTAGCAAGGTGTGTGTGTGTGTGTGTGTCTGTGTGTGTAAGATGATAGCTGCATCGTTCCTTGACCCAGAAAGAGATGCTGGCAGTGACATCTTTATACGTTTTTTTGCAGATGTCAGACAGAGGAGGCATCCAGGAATAATGGATGTGCTGCTTGTGATTTCACATCATTTCCCTTTCAAGTCACACACAACCCTGATTAGAAATTATTTCAGCGTTCCTTCACTGTTACTGGGTCAAAATACCAGAAGTCTATTCAGCATTGAGGTTATACCTGTACCTGACGGGTCAAAATACCAGAAATCTATCCAGCACTGAAGTTATACCTACACCTGATGGGCTGCAGCGGTTCAAGAAGCTAAATCACCACCACGTTCTCAAGAGCAATTAGGAAAGGGCAACAAATACTGTCCCAACCCAACAATAAGGTCAAATATCTTTTAGATGTCTTAGGAGGGGCAAGGTACTAGTCCGTGAAATTGGCCCTATTTTGTGATCTTGAAATGGATGTTAACACAATCTTATCCAAGTCCAAACCATCCACTAAACTCAGACCAAAGAGAATATTTAGACACTCACAATTTAGACACTTTCTGTCTGACACACTTGTTATAATAAGGCTCCGCTGGTTGAATTGAAAATATGTTTTCAATTCAGCTAAATGTTTGCAGCACTCACTGGGTCAGTTGAAGATGGATATGAAGATGTCAGTCACAAGAATGGATCAGTATATTAAATAGTAACACACTTTTGCAGAAATTGCTTTTGTGAAATCCCATTACATAGGGTTGATGGGATCCATTCATCACAGAGGAGCATTTCTCGACTCAGCCGATTAACCGGGGAAAGAACATTTCTTACAGTCCTTGGTGTTCTTACCAGTCTTCTCTAAATTGTCCATCAGGGAGCTGTTGGCTGCCATAATTGTAGGAAACCATTGCTGCTGGATGTTTTCTGTGGTGTTGGGGCTAGGTGTAAAATGAAAAACTAAGTTTTATTTCCATTCTTATAGTGCATCCTAACACATTTAATTGATTGCCCTGTGGTTGATAGACTCTAAAGGGTTTTAAGCAGCCCTGTCTGTTGGCATTACAATGTTAGATGGACAAAACATGTCAAGCACTTGATGCATCCAACATTGCTATAATGTCATTGATGAAGTGCATATCGGATGATGGAATTCATTTATTACTAAGTATTAACATATGTCAATACGTGAGTGCTGGACATGTAGAATTCCTGACATTGTTGCCAAAATATTCCATGAGTAATATGGAGAGTGGGCAGACAAGCAACAGTCAGAGACATTCTCTATCCCTACTTACCTGACTGATCTGGACATTCTGGCCTATTTAACTTTCACTGCTGTATTAATTGGTTTAAGCCCATCTCCTTGATCTACCTTCAGGTCATTGCTGCTAATTTCTGCCTTCCTGGCTAGGGTCAGTTTGGAACCATTTCAGGACATTAAATGCACCAGATAATGCAAGTTGTTGTTGCAACTTACAATTGTAACATAAGTGTGCAAGATAATAAATGATTACTGAGATTCATAGTCCTTCTACAAAACCCTAACACTGTATTCCAAAAATATGTGCACTTCAAGCAGTCCTTTCGTAGAGCTTTGCATTGCACAATGAGTTGGGTATAATGTAGCAGAGAATAAACTTTGTGAATCTAAACCAGTAATCAGTGAAAGCTTGTCACACATTTATTCCCACATTCAGGAAATTTCTACTTGCAGAACTATCAATCAGGATCAGAACAAAAGCACAATTGAAGCAGAGCATGTTAATGAGAAGTGGCACTCAGAGCCTACTGTGTACAGGAAATGCTTACGCTGGCACAAACAAATATGTAGTCAATTACCACTTCAGGCAGTTCAGCTTCTTTCTGTACAGACAAGCTGACCCAGTTCTCAGCTGGAGGTTTTTGAGACAAAAAGCAGTTTTCATCAGCTGCATTCCTAATATAATCATAAAATAAAGGAATATATTTAATGTCGTATAACCAAAATGTAGATGGAGGTTAATTATTAATTATGTCTGTTAGTTCTTTGCTAAACTCAAAAACGGTTGCAGAATTGCCACAGTGCAGAAGGACGCCATTTGGCCCATCGTATTTGCACTGGCTCGGTGAATGAGCATTTCACCTAGTACCATTTTCTGTAACCCTACACATTATTTCTTTTTAAGTCATCACGTATGGTGTCACACTTTCTTCTCGCAATCTTATCTCTTTCTCTGCTTCAAATATTTATCCATTTTTCCTTAAAATGGGTTATGTCCTAATAGTTCCTGTGAGAAATCATTCCATGTTCCAACAATCCACAGTGTAAATAAATATTTTTTCAAAACTCTGTTGTGTTTTATGCCTAAGAGTTATGCAGAGATGATACACCAGATCTTATGTATACAAGAGTTTCATTTGAAGTGCTTTTAAGCTGTCTTCTCTTCTGATTACCACTTTTTATTTTTTAGTTTAGTTTCTTTAACCATACCCAGGCCTTAGATATAGCAACCAGAGAAGAGTTAATGATGACGCACAATCAATCGCCAAACAACTGAACAATTGAATACTACAACTTCTCTGCAGTTACAAATTTAAATTGATGGCTACTCAATACTGACACCCCAACAAGAGAAAATATTCTTTCACTCTTTATTTCATAATTTACATGAAGTCCTACGATTTTAGCTCTTTTCTCAAACTTAAAATAGAAACAGAAAATGCAGCAAGTTCTCAGCAAGTCAGAGCAGCACCTGTGGAGAAGAGTGAAACAGAGTCAATAGGTGAAATTTGATGTAGATAAGGGCGGTGGGGGGGGGGGATGTCTGTGTGTTAGGGGGCACTCATTGACTGGAAAACTGGTGGAAAGTCCATGTTGCTTTTGTTTAGGAGGCCTGATGTTATTCAGAAACATTCAGGCAACAGGGCAATATCAGGCCTTGCATCTAAACAAGCACCATCAGGGTGGGAATCACACCCTTAAGAGCTGTCAACCAATCAGACTAACTAATGCTGCATTCCTGGAAAGAGGTACATGGGGTGATACTGCTGTCAATGCACCTTGCTGTTGTTGGAAACCTATGGAAGCGGGTTTACAATTAGTGGGACCAGAGAATCATTGGGATACTTGAGATACATTCAAGGAAATTAAAAATTAACACAGGTAATTTCCCACATTGATGAACAACAGTAACTTCCATTTTTATAGACCTTTTAACGTAGCAAAATCTCCCAAGGCACTTCAAAAGTATGCTATCCACAAAAGTTATCAATCTATCCTGATTGTCAATGGCTGCCATGTTTGGAGCAATATTACACCTTGCACTTAGGTCCACTGGTTTTTATTCCAATTCAATTCAATCCAATCAAGTCCAATTCAGAGTCTCAACAAGTTGAAACATTCCCAATCCAAGCTGACAAGACAGGGCTCTCACCTCCTGTCTTGGGCTTGATTTACATGATCCAATCTGATTGGAGTAGGCATAGCTCCTCCTCCAAGGCTTGATCTCATTTGCATCTTAGACAAAAGGCCGAGACGCCGCTTTTAAAAATTGCTTCAAATGAAGCTGAAATGTAAACTAATGACTTCAACCAAGCACAGCATGTCAGTACTACATTTGATCATGGCTGAGAACAAGGTCAAAGCTTACATTTTTGAAAAATCACTTCCACCTGTGAATTTCTTTGATTTTTTTTTTTAAGTTGCAATATTGTACATTAATAGGTACACATCTTAATACTTGAAAAATGACCAAAATTTTGAAAACTTTATAAATTACTCAGAACATTTTAGGGTTAATAAGAATATTTAGTGAACACCAAGTTGACAAAAATGTGCCTTTATAGCTACATCCTGTTTTTAAAGTTCATCTTGACAATGGGCCAAACAAAATTATTGTTACAGACATAAAGGATCCAATAAAGTTGCTGACTGTTGATTTTTATAATACATTCTAGGTGTATACTGAACCCTAAACAGTTCCTCTTAATAATGAAAAATGTGGTGCATCCATCATTTGAGAACAACTCAGTAAATATTTAGAAATGCCTGGGTTAATCACGATATTTTGCAGAAGTGATTGAATGATTGAAAAGGAGAACGCAATCTATATATTGTGCAAGTGTAGGCAGATTTTCAGAATGTTTTTGATAGAATGTATTACAAGAAACTTAGCAAAATTCAGGCATGTGTATTAATAGAAAACATAAGTGTACTGTAGGTAGAATGTTGGCTAACTTTGGGAATGTCTGTCGTCAGCCCTCACTTCACCTTGTGACTGCAGTCCTAATAACATAGTTGCATCCTTCTCATTAACACTGACTACCTCCTTAGGTGATTCCCCACTGAATCTCTGACACCTCCTTTTGCAATCCTTCCTCAAACAAATTGTGTCCAGGATTACTTATTGAATGTGGAGAGATTATTTACAGGGCATGCTACAAAAGGAAGTTCCAATTGGGAAACACCAAACTGATGTCCAACTGATTGCACTATCCCAATGTTGCTTTGTTTTGCATGTCATAGAAGTTTACAGCATGAAAATAGGCCCTTTGAACCAACTTGTCCATGCTGTCCTTTTTTAAAAACGCCTAAGCTAATCCCAATTGCCCACATTTGGCCTATATCCTTCTGTAGCCATTGTGCCGATGTAACTATCTAAATGCTTTTTAAAAGATAAAATTGTACATGCTTCTACTACTAGCTCTGGCAAATTGTTCCAGACACTTACCAGCCTCTGTGAAAAAATTGACTCTCTGGACACTTCTGTATTTCTCCCCTCTCACCCTAAACCTTTGCCCTCTAGTTTTCGAATCCCCTGCCTTTGGGAATAGATGTTGACCTTGTCTATGCCCCTCATTATTTTATAGACCTCTACAAGGTTATCCGTCAGCCTCCTATTCTCCAGGGAAAAAAGTCCCAATCTGTTCAGCCTCTCCTTATGACTCAATGCATCAAGTCCCAATAACATCTTAGTAAATTTTTTTGCACTCTTTCTATAATATAATAATATCCTTTCTATAATAAGGTGACCAGAATTGCACACAGTACGTAAGGGATTGATATTCCCACACTGAAAGGAAAACAATAAAGAAAATACTTTGAGGAAGTCATTTTGGAATTATACGCTCTTCAAATGTTATTGAAGGATGTGCAACCATTCATCTCTTACCCCTCAACATCTTATGACTCAGCACCCAATGGCATATCCATTTTCTATTCCTTAAGACCAGCACTAACACCACCAACCTGATGCCAAACTTGTCTGTGAAAATCAGAAAGAACTTAAATATAGGTGAGATATAAAGGATAGTCAAGATAAGCATAGTGGTAGCCACTAGAGGGCATATATTCATTCATTTAATTGAATATTTTGGGAATGTTTTTTCTATTTTGCATGTGGAGTGTTTTTTTGTTGGTAAGGGAGATACTAAGATATCAACTTGTTTTAGGATGGTACAGGATAATAGTTAAAGAACAATAAATGGAAATGTAGCTTCTGGGATACCGGATGATGATTCATGTAATTGCAATACTGGGATTTGGAAGGATTCTCTGCCTTTGTGAGTAATATGTCGAAGTCTTTCCTTAAATGTTCCAATGGTATGTTTTATAATAATTTTGGTTGTGATGTAAAGAAAGGAACTTGATGCTAGCAGAAAGTTGCCTCTTGAGGTAGTTCCAGTAGTGAATCTCGTCATCAAGATGGACGCCTGTGCATGACTACACCCACAGTGACCAGCCATTTTATCAGCAATTGAATCCAATTGAGCCATTTAAGTGGCCAATTAAGAGCTCTGGTCCTGCCTCCATTCGCATTTTATCAGTGCTCAAGAGGGGCTCCTGCTACTGGGAGAACTCTGGCAGTCTCCAAATGACCCAAAGCGATGACTCAGAGGAGTGGCCCAGAAGCATGGCCCTCTTCTTCAGCTATTCTTTAGTGCACAGAGGATTCCTCCAAAGGCAATGGCCACTCCCACACATTGACACTGCCTGCTTTCTACAACCCCAGTCCTTCATTCTTCATTGGAGTCTTCCTGTCCACCAACATCAAACTACATTCTCTTTACTTTTTGGCCAGGCTTCCATCAATGTCCCCTTTATGTCCAGGTGTAGTCCCAGCGATTTAAATTTTAAATAGTCCCTGATTTAAATTTAACTATTGCCAAATCATTTTCCCAGCACTTAGGAAATCTGGCAGTTGAATAGAGCTGGGAGCTGGGAAGAAATGTTTTGTGAATCAGTAGGAGGTGGAGTGATTCACTCCAAACCCTTGAGGAAACTAGTTGTCAATTGATCAGCAACACTTCCTCCTCCAACCCCTAGTTGTTGGCTGCCTGCTCTTCTATTTTGGAGCTGTGGGCTAACAGAGGCCTGGGTCATAGAATCATCACAGGATCCTACATTGCAGAAGGAGGCCGTTTGGCCCATTGACTCTCCACTGACAACAATTCCACCCAAGCATTATCCTCGTAACCCCACATATTTACCTTGCTAATCCCTCTGACCTATGCATCCCAGAACACTAAGGGGCAATTTAACATGGCCAATCCACCTAACCTGCACATTTTTGGAAAGAAATTGGAGCATATGGAAGGAACCTGCTAAAACATAGGGAGAATGTGCAAACTTCACACAGACAGTGTCATGGGAATTAAACCCAAATCTCTGCCGCTGTGAGGCAGCAGTGCTAACCACTAAGCCATTGGGTCCTGATGAACTACATTCAAGGATCTTAAAAGGAGTGTTTAGTGAGATTGTTGATACATTGTTTAGAATTTTATGAAACTCCCTGAATCTGGCGAAGATCCCATTGGATTGGAAGATAGCAAATGTAACTCCTTTATTCGAAAAGGGCAGGAATCAGAAAGTTGTTAGCTTAACATCTGTCATAGAGAAATTGTTAGAAGCTATTATTGAAGGAGTTTTAACAGGACGCTAGGGTAAGTTCAAGGTAACCTGGCGGAGTCAAATTAGCTCTATGAAAGGAAAATCATGATTAACCAAATTATTGGAACTCTTTGTGGAAGTAACACGTATTGTCGATAAAAGGTGGATGTATTGTTCTTAGATCTCCAGAAGGTATTCAATAAAGTGCCACATTAAGGTCATTTGTGTAAAATGATAGCTTAAAGAAACATAGAAACTAAAAGCTGGAGCAGATCATTTGGCCATTCAAACCTGTTCTGCAGTTCATTTTGATCATGAAACTGATCGTCAAAATCAATGGTCCTGATCACTTTAGCCACAAGAGCTATATCTAATTTCCTCTTGAAATCACGCAATGTTTTCTCCTCAATTATTTTTCTGTGGTAGTGAATTCCACACATTCACCACTCTCTGGGTAAAGAAATTTCTCCTCACCTCCTTTCTAAAAGGTTTAGCCCTTATCCTCAAACTATGACCCCTAATTCTAGACTCTCCCATCACTGAGAACATTCTTCCTGAATCTACCTTGTCTAATTCTGTTCAAAGTTTCTATGATATCCACTCTCATACTTCTAAATGCCAATGTATACAATCCTAGCTGACTTAGTCTCTCTTCATGTCCCCATCTCCGGTACGTCATATGTTACTCCCTCGTGGGTAGAAGATTGGCTAGCTGACAGAAAGCAGATAAATAAGCATAAATGGGTCTTTTATAGATTGGAAAGATGTAATATGTGTGTCATAGGAATAATGCTAGAACCCAACTGTTTACTGTTTATATAAATGGCCTGGATGAAACAATAATTGCCAAATTTGCTGATGACACAAAGTTAGATAAGAAAGTAAGGTGTGAAGTGAAAAGGAGGCAAAAAGTTCTGGATAGGTTAAATGAGTGGACATAGATCTGGCAAATGGAGTATAATGTGAGAAAATATGAAATCGTCCAGTTCGGCAGGAAGAATAAAAGAGATCCATATTATCTAAGTGGTGAAAGATTGCAGACCTCTGAGATGCAGAGGGATCTGGGTATCCTAGTGTATGAATCACAAAAGACATGTATGCAATACAGCAAGTAATCAGGAAAGCAATAAAATGTTATCATTTATTGTGAAAGGAATTGAAAAGCAAGGTAAGGAAGTTATCTTTCAACTGTACAGAGCAGTAGTGAGACCACATTTGGAGTACTGTGTACAATATTAGTCAGCTTATTTAAGGAAGAATGTATATACACTGGAAACAATTTGGAGAAGGATTACCTGGAAGAAGTGGGTGTTTTTCTGAGGAAAGTTTGGACAGGGTAGGTTTGTCTACACTGGAGTTTAGAAGAGTAACAGGTAACCAGATTGAAACGTAAGATCCTGAGGGGTCTGAACAGGATGGATGTGGAGAGGATGTTTCCTCAATGGAGAATCTGGGACTAAGGGTCAGCCATTTAGAAAGGAAATGAGGCACATTTTTTTTCTCTGTGTGTCTTTGGAATTTGCTTCCTGAAAAGGTAGTGGAAACAGAGTCTCTGAATATTTTTAAGGCAGAGGTGGACTTTTCTTTGTAAGCAGGTGGACAGGAGGCAGAGCTGAGGTTAGTATCAGATCAGGCTTGATCTTATTAAATGGTGGAGATGGCTCGAGAGTTGCTTGTTTGTTTGTTCACATGTAACTCCCAAAACCTCTGATTTGAACCTTTGTGCCACACAATCTACCAAAACCTCCTTTCGACCCCTAAACTCTAGCCTCTTGTCTCATGTTCTGTCAGCCTGTTAATCTGGCGAACATTGTGGTGGTAAATGGGATTAAATTCCTGACAGTAAATTCAGCCAGATCCCGAGTATCCTGGAATTCCCAGCCCCTTATCCCTTACAACCATACTCCCTCCATTCCCTCCCTCTTTCCTATAAAGATTGGAGCTGAGAATCAATTTAAATGTTTTGCTTGAGTTGTTTACTTGTAGTATCTGGGAATTAGCTAAAAGCTTACCACAGCAATTGAGGTGGAAACAGTTGTCTCCAACTGTACTGTGGAAATAATTATAGACTAGGGATGACAATGGTATTAAAGGATTTCAGCTTTATTATTTCATTCTAATAAAGACAGTTATGTGATAATTATTAGCTTGTACTGAAGATATAATGAGACATGCAGAAAAATAGCACAATGATGTTGTAGGACAGTATTTCAGGAATGACTTTTTTTCTCTGAATTCTATATTGGATGAAATGCATAAGTGACTGCTACTTAGTGCAAAGATAAGAATATTTGAAAATGAATAACATTCCTTAGTAAAAGCAGTTGTTTCAAAAATTCAGATTTTTGTTCAGAAGGGTTTGCTAGCAAAGACAACTATGATGATACCAGTTTGGTAAGTTCTGGTTCCCAGCATGACTGGCAGCCCCATTCTGTAAACAGATGGGAGTAACCTGCCAGTTTATTTATTAGCACAACATTAATGAAAAAGTCACATTAAAAACTGAGCCAAAAAATAAATTCACTTGTTTACCTTTCCAATTCAGCAAAGAGTGAGGTGTTTCAAATATATTTGAGTTGCCTATCAATTTACATCTCTTTGAACATTGACTTAACATCTCATTCATCAATCGAGGACTAAATCTAATAGCTTTGAATAAATACTAATTCAGACTTAACTGCAGCAAACAAAGCAAATTCAGAATACCCCAGATTATAAAACCATAACTCTGAGTGACAAATCTATCCTCTATCTAAGAGAAGCATTTCCTTGCTAGGCTTGCTGAATAATGAACACAAGTTGCTGAATAAAAAGTTATAAAATATATATATATTCTGTTGGCATTGCTTGTTTGAGCTCAGTGACAGTGACAGCTTAGAGTTCTACACTTACATTCATGATCACTGACTGTTCTGTTGCTTCTGGCTCTCCATGAGTCACCTATTTCCTGATGGAAGCAGCTACACATGCAGACAAAAGGGAGATTGCAGAGTTCATAGAATCATAGAAAGGTTACTACACACAAGAGGTCATTCAGTCCATTGCCAGCCAAAAAGGGAAATAAGGAACTAGCTTTTCACTTTAAGCCCACTTGCCAGACTGATCCATGACTATACATATTACCTCTCCTAATGCTCTTCCAAACAGTCAGCCACTAGAGGTCAAGGTCATCAGCATCTGTCTTCCAGCTGTCAGTGTCAATAGATGCCACCTTTATATCTTGCTTTCAGCTGTCCTCATGCAGATGAATGGACATGCAGGAGGTCATAATCCAATGTCCAATTCATTGCATAGAAGGTCTTTGGGTGGCTTGTGTAGTGTATGGATTAACAGAATGGATATGTTAATGAATGATGTAGCTGATAATGTATCACTGAGATCAGTCCACCATGTGTTTAATTCATAAAGGGAAGTTGGATCAATCACGCTTGGGAGCAACATACCTACTCTGTAAACTGTTTAGATTAATAAACCAGCTCTAAACAAGTACCATTATGCAACTACAGTCTGTCAAAAGGAATATGCATACAGTAATTGAGAACCACACCAACAGTCCACAGGTAAACAAGCTTTATTTTGGAGGATTTAAGAATGGATCTGAATACTTGGAATCATCAGAAAGCAGTTCTACCTCTGAATTAATGACAGCAGGAAGGTTATTGTTGAAGCAACTGAAGATTTTATACCGAATACATTGTCCCAAGCTATCTCAGCAAAAATATCCTGGGGTTGTGATAATTGATCTCTTCAACCATAACCATCTTCCTGTATCAAGCTTCAGTTTTTCTCTTGAATGCCTCTCTCTCTCTTGAAATCTTTCATTGAATTCAGTTGAATATGGCTTCTTGCTATCATATTTTTCAAATGGAGATGGACAGAACACAGTACAATGGAAATATGTGCCGGAAATTTACCTCCTTGCCCATCCAAGGCCAATGGAGAATGCTGTTATGTGAACCTTGCACACCCAATTTTGGGACACGTGAAGCGGTAAAATTCCAGCTGTGCTGATCCTTTCATTTAGTTTCCAGCATTTCTGATAATATCAGAAATGCTAGAAACATGCAGTAGATCAGGCGGCATCTGTGGAGAAGTTCTGAAAAGAAGAAATTGAACTAAAATACTGGGTGGAATTTAATGAGAGAATGGTAACATAGGCTGCCAATCCAGAGTCCAAGAACAGGCCCCCCTATGTTTCTTTTGACGAAGTTTCATATGATTGGGAGAGAAAGCTTGCCTGCTTCTCCAAAGAAATATACTGTCAATCAGTCAGATTCTGACACTGCCATCGTTTGAGAAGATTCTGCCCAATCAGAGTGATAGGATCTTGTTCAACAGTTGGGAAACTGGTGGGAGTCTTGTATTACATCTTTCCAGGAGGCCCAATGCAATTGACAGGTAATTAAACACCAACTGGAGCAGCATCATGTTTCTCAATAAAGATAGAAATAAGGCAGAAATCTCAGCTTGAGAGCTACCAGCAATCAGAGGATAGCCGTTCTCCAATACTGGCAATGCTGTGGGAATTGACAGTTTCTGCTGGCATTACCCCCAGGTTGGCAGGGGGGTTCAGCAATGAATCCCCAGACAGAGGTGAGTATGGGCAACATGCGTGTTGGGGAGGGGGGAGGTTGTTGGCCAGGGAGTGGGGAGGTGGATTTGAGACCAGAGAGAGATCAGCCATGATCTGATTGAAGAGGTCCAAAGTTTGTTTTCAGCATCCCCCCCCCCACCCCCTCATGCCTTTCTAATGCCAGGTCCCTTTATCCAGCCTGAAATCAAGAAATCCTGTTCCAAGAAGGACATGACAGCCCCAGCAAGGTACTCAGGACAGCCTCAATAGATGGCCAAGCCCTAGCCCACCACTGGTCGAATGAACGCTGTGGTGAAATGAGACCTTAAATAGCCATTAAGCACCTCAGTAGTGGAAGGCAATGCTTCACCCTTCCTGCCTTGAGTTTGATTGGAGGCAATGGGAAGGCAGTGGGTCCACCACTTTGCACCATCATGCTCACATCTCAATGCACTTCAGTGGGGGAGATGGCGCAGGAGGGAGACATTTAGGATTGCACCACATTCCACCATAATCTCCCAACAAATATAGCCTGATCTGCTGCTTATCTCTAGTTTTTTTTGGTTTGACTTCAGATTTCCAGCATCTGCAATATGTTGTTTTAGTGCCAGTAAACATTGTAATTGATTTAAAGAGTTTGAATTTTGGTGTGGAAATTGAATACAGTATTGATACTAGGACACAAATTTTTAATTTCTGGGCAGATCGTTAAATAATTGGAAAGGGAAGAGTGTGACTCATCAAATGTTGAGAACCATTTCTCTTTCAAGTGACTTTTCCATGCAACATTTGTGTTCCCTACTATTTAAATGTGTTTTCTGCATTTAATGCAGAAAAATTAACTGCAAGGTGGAGGCAGGCACTCTGGAGTTATTTAAGAAATACTTAGATGGGCACATGAACAGAATGGGAATGGAGGGGTATAGAAAACTGATTTAAAATAGGGATCATGAGCCTTGGGAGTCCCTGGGAAGTGTGTAAATAGATGATGATATTGATGTACTTGTTTTTATCCTACAGGTGCTTTGGTCCACCTTGTTGTCTAACGAGGGGCATACACGCGATGGGTCGTGAGAGGGCTGCTCTTGGATTTTTTTCGAGAGTATCCTAGTGCTTCACGTCGTTAGTGTACGCTTGACCTGGACCATTTGATGGGCAACACGACAGCTCAGTGACTATCGCTGTGCTGTGCAGATACATGGATTTGAGCCTGTGTCTGTGGGAGTTTGCGCATTCTCCCCGTGCTTGCGTGGGTTTTCTCCGGGTGCTCCGGTTTCCTCCCACATCCCAAAGATGTGCTCTTAGGCTAATTGGCAAAACAAATTCTCCCTAAATTGTCTCAAATTTGGTTTTTAATCCATAGATCTATAAACATAGACAGGGATCGCGGGTAGAGGTGGGAACATTGGGGTGGTGGCGTGGGCTCGTTGGGCCGAAGGACCTGTTTCCTGTGCTGTTTTGCTCTTCATTCTTTAGTCTCAGATGAAGATTTTGTAAGACGTTAAATCAGACCAAAATCCGAAGTCAAATTTTAATTAACTCAGAGCATTTCAATGAGGGTTTGAATTGATTAGATTTCAGTGTCTTCAGTTGCCAACTCCTAGCAAGAGGAAGCATTTCCTGTAATTCTGAGATCTCCATTAGGAGCAGACATAACATGGAAGTGATTGCGGACTATTCTGTTTATATTATTGTACCTATTTCAAGACACAAGTTCCTGCAAGGAAGATATAAAGATCTGGAAAAAAAGACATTATGTAGAATCAATAATATGTAGATTGAAATCTCTAAATGGACACATTTATGGAATTGATATGCTTTGCTTTAAATTTCTATGGTGTGAAATTTCTCGAGCCACTTTGCCATAAAGTTTTGATGTCTCATGGTGCTTGAGCCAAATTCTATACAAAGAACATATCTTCCCAATTGTTTTCTGAAAAACTAGTGAATCCTCCTTCTATTAATTAAACATTGGTAAGTCATTCCTAAGCTGCTGGCCTGTCTTCTGGTGTGTGATAGATATGAGTATTCTCTATTATGTTCTGGACATGAGAGAAATTGAACAGTGCTGAAAATACAAGAGATCTCTCATTCTGGCTGTCAGCATTGTCACAGTTCAACACCATTATTCCTACAAAACTCATTTCCAAACACTGTGGCCTGGGACTTGGCTCTTCCCTCTACAACAGGACTCTAGACTTTCTAAACCACAGTAAAGATAAGTAACGACGCCTCCTCTTCAATCATCCTCGATACTGATGCCCCACAAGTCTGTGTCTTCTGTCCCTTGCTAAACTCCTTATACACCTATGATTGTAACGCCAAATACCTCTCCAATTCAATTTTTAAGTTTGCTGATGACACCACAACAGTGGGTCAGATCTCAAACAGTGTTGAGATGGAATACAGGAAAGAGATAGAGAATCTGATGAACTGGTGCAATGACAATAATCTGTCCCTCAATGTCAACAAAATGAAGGAGACAGTCATCTACTTTAGGAAGTGTAATGGAGGATATATCTCTGTCTACATCAATATGGACAAAGTAGAAATGGTTGAGAGCTTCAAGTTTTAGATGTCCAGTTCACCAACAGCTTTGTCCTGGTCCCTCCATGCTGACACTACAGTTAAGAAAGTCAACGAGCATCTCTACTTTCTCAGGAAACTAAGGAAATTTGGCATGTCCACTATGACTCTCTCCAACTAGCTGCACTATAGAAAGCATCTTTTCTGGATATATCACAGCTTATATGGCTCCTGGTATAGCTCCAAGACTACAAAAGCTACAAAGAATCATGAACAAAGTCCTGTCCATTATGCAAATTAGCCTCCTATCCATTGACTCAAAAAAGCAGCCAGCAAAATCAAGGACCCCATACACCACTGACCCACCGTCTTCCACGTTCCTCCATTAGGAAAAATATACAGAAGTCTGAGGATACTGCCAACTGACTCAAGAACAGCTTCTTTCATGTTGCCATCAGACTTTTGAATGGACCTACATGTCAAGTTTATCCCACTCTGCACCCTAGCTGTGACTGTAATACTACATTTTGCACTCTCTTCTTCTCAATGTATGGTATGCTTTGCCTGTATAGCACACAAGAAACATTATTTTTTATTGTAAAATAGCACATGTGACAATAATAAATCAAATCAAATATATTAATGTGCGCTACCAAGAAAGTCAGATTGGTGACCTGTTTGATGCAACTATACATTGGCAGATGGGAGTGAAGGGTGATACTGCCACACCCCCACCGCCCCTCCAGTCACTACTTTGGTTCTTCAGGTTTCTTCTTTCTATACCTCCCCGCCACACACACCCCCACCACCACCTCTCCTTTGTTCTAACTGCTTCATTCATCCAAAATACTTTAAAAATGCTTTAACAAAAACAGCATTCATGATAAGCATTATTGTTTATGAGGGCAGATACAGGGAGAAAGTCAGAGCAAAGTAAAAGTTCAGAACTATACTTCTCTCAGCGTAACACAGATCCTAATAACCTCAGTGTAGGCAGTGAGTGCTCTTCCAGCCATCCCAATTAGTTGGTGAAGTCAATCCTCTCGCTCTTTGCCATTGGGAGGAATGCCTGACCAGCACAGTAAAAATCATGTTGTTGTCCAAATGGACCCTATTTTAAGTTATTAATGAAGCACCTATATCTGTTCTATTTTAAGGCATTCATTTTTAAAAAATTTATTCATTCATAGAATGTAGGCATTGCTGGCTAATCCAGCATTTATTGCCATGCCCTATTTGGCCTCGATATGGTGGTGCAGTTAGCCACTTTCTTGGACTGATGTCATTGATGCTGTGTAGGTACGCCCAAATGGCTGTAAGGAAGGAAGTTCCAGTATTTTGATCCAATGCCACTGAAGGAACAGCGATAGAGTTCCAAGTTAGGATGGTGTGTGTCTTAGAAGGGAACTTGCGAGTGCTGGCTTTCTCAGGCATCTGCTGCCTTTATTCTTCTAGCTATAAAGGCCGCAGATTTCAAAGGTGCTGTTGAAGTAATCTTGCTGTATTGCATTTTGTAGATGGTACACACTGCTGCCAGTACGTGCTGGTGTTGGAGGGAGTAGATGTTGAAGGTGGTGTATAGGGTGTCAGTCAAGCTGGCTGCTTCGTCATGGATGTATTGATCTTCTAGAGTGTTGTCAGAGCAGCATCCAGGCAAGTGGAGAGTATTCCATCGCACTCCTGATATGCCTTGTAGATGGTGGATAGGCTTTGAGGAGTCAGACTGTGAGTTAATTACTGCAGAATTCCTGCACTTCTGACCTATATTGTAGCCACAGTCAATGATAACCTCCAGAGTGTTGATTCAAAGCATTCTATTCACCTATATAAAATGAGCAATCAATACATAAACAAAACTGGTTCCTCGCCACGGTCACGACTGATACATTTGAGCATAACAGACTCTTATAGAATACCCCCTCACCCTTGTCTCTCTTTCCTAACCCAGCTCTCACTTTTCAAATTTCCATTCAGAAGAGTTTGTATCCTAGAACAAAGCTTGCTGTCTCACGGTACTTGAGCCAAAGTCCGTACAAAGAAAAGAATCCTTCCCAGCTGTTTCTGCCTATGATTTTCTATAGTGAATGAACTGAAGGTCTTTTACAAATTATTTCAAAGGATAAAAGCATTAACAAAGTGACCTCTTTTGAGGGGATTTTTTGAAAGATTATGCCCCTGATTTACATCAACAAATGAATGTGTCCAAAAGGACAGTGAACCCATTTTTATGAAATAATGGTGCATCTTTCAATGACGCCAAAATCCTATTAAACTAAACGTAACTGACAGCACTTCCAAAAAGTTTAGTGTTTCTTAATTATAGACTGAGCACGCTTTTCATAAAGTTTTCATTAATGAAGGCACTGTGGTTTTCAAATGGTTAGTTTTATCAGTAGCTCTAATGAACTAATCAAAATAATCTGCCTTTGATCCACAATGCTGTAATCTAATCAAAGGGTTCAGGTGATTTTAGAAACACTGGAGAGGATTTTGAGTGGTTAATACAAATCCACTAATAGCTACACCATGATGTTAGGCAACATCCTTAAGCATGTTATGCCAATATGTTGTTTATAATAACTGGAATTTAATATCCTTACCCAAGGCGAGTTTGCGAGGGGAGGGGGTGTGTAGTATCATTTAATTGGGCAGGATGGTGGTAGGCGGATACCCTACCATCTTCCCAGCTGTATTCCAAATAAGAATGCTTATGGATGACACAAATTGAGGCTCTTTAAATGCCCATTAAGTGGATAGGGAACTCACCTTGCGAGAAGTCCAGAAAAAACCTCTTTTCAGGGTTGCTGGTAAGCTTCCAAGAGGAAGGATCCTTTATTCAAAGGCCTTCAATGACTGATCGAGGAACCCAGCATCTGGGGGTGGGGTTTGGAGGTGACAAGGTGCAATGTACCATCTCCTGCTCTTATTGATGTTATCTATAAATGGGCAGAGACTTTGATCAGTTTGTATTAAAACACTTTACCCAGATGTCCTTATTCATGAAATGGACAAAGAACAAGACTTGGCTTGTGCATTAACCCAAATTTTATTCACAAATCCTTATCATACAATCTCTATTTGAAAACAACTCTTAATTCCCAAAATACTTTATACTTTCTGCAATCTGTCTGAGATTTTTGCTACTACCCATGTTGATTGACTTGACAGAACTGCCGGGTCCGGTTCACCTGAGTTCTGCTGTCTCCTGCCTTCAAACTCAGGATCTTATTCATGAAACTTGGTCTTGCACACCCTCTTCTATCATCACTGGGTCTCTTTGCTGGGAACCACATCGAGTCTTCGCTGGGGTTGAGTCAAGTCTTTGCTGGGGTGGTCTCCTATTATTTTCCTTTTCGCATCCTTCTGGAAGATTCTCTGGCTTTCAGCCAATAAGGTCACTGAGCTGATAACAGCACCCAATGGAGTTACTGCTTCTATGTATGGAGAATGCCAGGGTCCCTGCTGTGTCTATCGACATAGAGCACATAGCCCCTTTCCATATACGTAACAGTGGGAATCTGAGATGCCAGAGAGCCTGGCCAAACTGTGGAATACACAAATACTGTCAGTGTTTAGTGTGGGCTGAGCACCTCTGGTTCTAGCCTCCAGGGCAAGTCCAGGCTTGCCCTTGCTCCCCTTTGACCTGTGCTTGTGTTTTAAACTTGTCCTGTGTGACTTCCCATCAGGCTTGGCTGTAGAGGTTGTTGACTGCTATTTAATTTAGATTTTCCAATTCTGTGTTGGGCCTGGATGCTCAGACTGTTGACCATTGGCCATATTGCTCGATCCTCCTTTATCATCACTCCCACCCACCAATCCCCCTTCACTTTCTTGTGGCCTGCAAGTCCCTTGGTGGTCTTGGGTCTTGGGTGGGTTCATTACAAGCAGCAGCCGCACCTCCTCTTTGGTGCTGGCAATAAATTAAGAGCTGTTGGCCTCTGACTGAACTTGCTTCCCTGGGTAGATCTGGGTACTACCCAGATAAGTACCTGATTGGAGGACCAAACAGCAAAGCTACCTGAAAGGATGTGACCTGGGGTTTTTGCTTATTCTCCAGCTAGCAGGCATGATACCCATCATCTACATTAAATTCCATTCAAAATGTGGGCAAGAAGTTTTCTTTGAAACAATGATAATTATTTTTATGGCAGTGAAACTATCTTGTGGGAAAAACTGGGCATCAATATATGCATTTTGCAGGATTGATGCAAATGAAACTGGATTCAAAATGGAATCATGATCTCAAGAGTCCAGTTGACTCCAGAATGACCAATGGAGGGTGTTGCGTCAGGCCATTCAACATGCCTAAGGATGAGAGTCTTCAATGACCACAACATTTATGCTGACACTAAGATCCTTGTGTACAAGGCAATCAGTCTCCTAGCTCTTCTATACAGTTCAGAAACTTGGACTACATACAGATGCCACTTCAAGGGTCTGGAAAAGTATCATCGATGCTGTCTGAGACAGATTCTCTGCATCAACTGGGAGGACGGCCTGCGAACATCAGTGTCCTTGAAGGAGCCAAGAACACCAGCATTGAGGCCATGATCATCCAAAACCAACTCCAGTGGCTGACCAAGTGCTTAGGATAGTAAGAAGTCTGACAACATCAGTTTTAAATCCAACCGATTTATTTGATAGTAAACTCGTAAGCTTTTGGCTCTATGGCCCTCGAAAGCTTACGAGTTTACTATCAAATAAATCGGCTGGATTTAAAACGTGTTGTCAGACTTCATACTGTGTTTACCCTAGTCCAACGCTGGCATCTCTACATCAAATGCTTAGGATGCCAGAGTACGGCTCCAAAGAAAATCTTCACCTAACTCGAGCAAGATTCCCAAGCAAGTGAGAAAAGGAAGTGGCTTCAAAAACACCTTGAAGGCATGCTTCAAGAAACGCAACATAGACATCAATACCTGGGAGACTCTTGCTCAGAAGAGACCCGCTTGAAGGAACCTCCTGATTGAAGGAACACGGTTCTTCAAGAACGTCCAATGGCAAGAAGAGTCCAGAAAATAAATCTGAGAAAGGAATACCAGTGACCTAGAGTTCAAAAACTGATCCCACCTCCTGGAAACAGCTGCCAAGTGTGCGGTCAGAGATGTGGCTCTAGGAATGGGCTCATCAGCCACACAAGGACTCACAGAAACGACAAGCAATAAGACTGTCCACCTAAGGAATTCAATCATATTCACTGGTGAGTGATCACCGAAAAAAAAAGGTAGTTTTGGTAGGTTTTTATATCAGCCTGGTAGTTTGTGGTTGTTTTTTATGTGATAATAAGCAAAAAAAAATCAAATTTTAATAAATACAATTTTCCAATCAGCCGGGGTAAGATTTAAACAGACAACTAATGACAAAATGATGAGATCAGCATGGATAAATTAGTTAAAGGATGTTCTTTCTGCATGGTTGAAATTTATCATAAAGTTTTGGTAGAGATCTTTGGTTTGGATCTTAGTATGGCAGCAAATAAAGAGAGAATTTTAGAGTAACTTGCTGTAATGCTTGGGTCTTGTTAACATTGTTTACGGTCAGATCAGACTGTTGTTGGTGTCACATGCAAATGCAAAAGCTGGAAAGAGACAATAAGAAAAGTGCTGGAGGCATGTTGTTCTGTTTTTTGTGGAAACGTTAATCGGCTACACTGCTGCCGGTCACCTTGAATAACACCCACTGATACACTTGGGGGCATAGTAAATTAACAGAAGTTGCATTTTGGAATGTTCAGGAATGATGTTTGTAAATGAGAAATATAAAGGATCAATGGGATAAATGTAGAAACATTAAATAAAATCAATGATGGAAATCTACAATAAGAACAGAAAATGCTGGATAAACTGAGCTGATCTGGCAGTATCAGTGCAATGAGAAACAAGAGTTAATATTTCGAGTTCGTGACCCTTCTGAAGTTAAAGCTTAATTTTTAGTCACAAGTAAGATTTATATTACAGCTATGACTGTAACATTACATTCTGCACTCTCTTGTTTCCTTTTCTATGAATGTTTTTTTTTGTCTGTATAGCACACAAGAAACAATACTTTTTGCTGTATGTTAATACATGTGACAATAATAAATCAAATCAAATCAAATCATTAACGTTGCAATGAAGTGACTGTGAAATTCCTCTAGTTGCCACACTCCAGCGTCCGTTTAGATCAATGCACCTAACCAGCGCATCTTTGGACTGTGGGAGGAACGATGTGGAAATACTAGCGTTGGACTGGAGTAAGCACAGTAAGAAGTCTCACAACACCAAGTTAAAGTCCAACAGGTTTATTTGGTAGCACAAGCTTTTGGAGTGTCACTCAATTGAGTTCAGTGATCTAGAGTCTAGAGTTTTAATTGAGTATGTGTTTGTGTGTGCCCTGTTTGTGAACACAATTTTTCACTCACCTGAAGAAGGAGCAACATTCCGAAAGCTTGTGCTACCAAATAAACCTATTGGAGTTTAACCTGATGTGAGAGTTCTTACTGTGACAGGAAATCAGCATAGTCGGAGGAAACCCATTCAGACATAGGAAGTATGTGCAAACTCTACACAGACAGTGACCCAAGCTGGAAATCGAAATTCGGTCCCTGGCCCTACAAGGCAGCAGTGCTAATCACTGTGCCCCTCCAGATAGAACAGAAGAGAGAAGGAAATGTAAAGAATTATATACTTAGAGATGGGGGGGCATGGAGGAGGTGGGGCACTATAGAAGGTCTGGGATAAGTCAGACATAAGGAGATTTGATTTGAATTTGATTTAATTTATTATTGTATTAGTATATAGTTTATATTAGTATTGTGTAGTGGTATATAGTAAAACGTATTGTTTCTAGCATGCTATACAGACAAAACATACTGTATGTACAGAAGGCAACGAAAGACTGCAGAATGTAATGTTACTGTCATAGCTGGGGTGTAGAGAAATATCAACTTAATGTGAAGTAGGTCCATTCAAAAGTCTGATGGCAGCAGGGAAGAGACTGCTCTTGAGTCAGTTGATATGTGCCCCTTTGCATCTTTTTCCTGACAGAAATAGGTGGAAGAGAGAATGTCTGGGGTGCATAGGGTCCTTAATAATGCTGGGGTATGTGGGATCCTTAATTACGCTGGGTTTTGCTGGCATGTTAAGACCCCGCCCAGTACTTGAAACATGGCCACCTGCTCTTTTGTGGCAGATTGCGGTAAGATCTGGCGAGAAACATATTGTTTTTCTCACTGGAACCAACACTATGCTATTTTTTGGCAAGAATTTGCCCCTTAACTGTTTCTCTCTCCACAGATGCTGCCAACATTTTTTGTTTTATTTCAGATTTCCAGCATTGTAATATTTTATTTTTGTAAAAGACTGGGATTAATTGGAAACATAGAACACAGCACATAGAACACTACAGCACAAACAGGCTCTTCGACTCACAAGTTGTGCCAATCATATCCCTACCTATCTATAACTCTCAATCCCATTAAATCCCATGTACTCATCCAGAAGTGTTTTAAAAGACCCCAGCGAGTTCACCTCTACCACCACTGATGGCAGCCAATTCCATTCACTCACCACCCTCTGAGTGAAAAACTTACCCCTGACATCTCCTCTGTACCTGCTCCCCAGCACCTTAAACCTGTGTCATCTCATAGCGAACATTTCAGCCCTGGGAAGTAGAACATAAGAACATAAACGTAAGAAATAGGAGCTGGAGTAGGCCATCTAATCCTTCGAGCCTGCCCCACCATTCAATAACATCATGACTGATCTGAAGTGGATCAGTTCCACTTTCCTGCTTTCTCCCCATAACCCTTAATTCCCATGTCTATCAGAAACCTATCTACCCGTGACTTAAATATATTCAGCGAGGTAGCCTCACCACTTCAACGGGCAGAGAATTCCAGAGATTCACCACCCTTTGAATGAAGAAGTTCCTCCTCAATTCCAATCTAAACTGCACCACCCTTATTTTGAGGCTGTGCCCTCTAATCCTGCTATCCTTTCTAAGCGGGAAAAATCTCTCTACCTCCAAGAATCCACCCTATCTATACCTTTCAACATTTTATAAACCTCTATCGGGTCACCCCTCATCTTTCATCTCTCCACAGAAAAAAGACCTAGCTCCCTCAACTTATCCTCATAAGGCATGCTACCCAATCCAGGCAACAGCCTTGTAAATCTCCTCTGCAACCTCTCAATAGCTTCCATATCCTTCTTGTAGTGAGGCAACCAGAACTGTGCACAGTACTCCAAAGCATTAGAACAATGAGTCAAAAGGCCTCATTCCATGCTGTTGTAATTCCAAGTTTCATTGTGCCATTTTGCAGATTAGTTGGGTTGTAGTTGATGTTTTGAAATTAGTTGAGTTATAGTTGATGTTACATTAATTATTTCATTTACAATGAAAAACATTAGGGATGTCTGATGGTGCGGTGATAACATTTGAATCACATCTGATCCCACCCTAGAATTTATACATAATGTGTCCAAATAGGTTGAATGTCAACCTGAAAATCTTTCCAAACATGCCAATGATTGGCAGTAAAAGTGGCAGAGATTCCTGGTCAGCCATACTTCATGTGAAGTAGAGGCCCTAAGCAATAAGCCCCTGGCAACAGAATAACGAACTGTTCCAGGAGTTATTAATTACCAAATTGGATTTAGAATGACAGACATTATCCTTTGGCTTGTGCTGTTAGTCAAATTTGTCAAATAACACCCACAGGAATGCTTGCCCAAGAGCTGCATTTTGGATCCAAGCCCAGTTGAAAGATTGTCAGAAACTTCAGGGCAGACTTCACCCTTGTTCTTGACAAGTTAAATAGGCCTATGGCATCGAGGGATGTGTTAGCAAGCTGTACAAAAAAAAATTTCTAAAATTCAAGTGGACTATTCGGAACATTTCAAATGCAGACTGGCTTTCAGTGGTTTAATCTTCTGCATCAATCATTCATTCACAAGATTTGCCATTTTGCCATCATTCTGAGTTATCAATTGAAAGAGAATAGAGCCAATGTTTCAAATTGGGAAGACATCCTGACTCAAAACATTGGCCCTATTCTCCTTCCACAGATCTGTCGGCCCTGCTGAGATTCTCCAGCATTTTCTGTTTTGGTTTCATATTCCAGCATTCATAATAATTTGTCTTTTTCTCAAATATTTGTTGAGTCTACATGATAATGCAATCAGAGCAAATATATCAAAGTGCTTATCTTGGATTTGATTTATTATTGTCATATGTATTGAAAAGTATTATTTCTTGCGTGCTATACTGATAAACATACCATGCATAAAATACATAGGGGAGAAGGCAAAGGGAGGGTGCAGAACGTGGTGTTAAGTCATTAGCTAGGATGTAGAGAAAGATCTAGTATGAGAAGTCCAGTCAAAAGTCTGATGGCAGCAGGGAAGAAGCTATTCTTAAGTCGGTTGGTACATGATCTTTGACTTTTGTATCTTTTTCCCAATGGAAGAAGGTGGAAGAGACTACATCCGGAGTGTGTGGGGTTCTTGATTATACTGGCTGCTTTTCCGAGGCAGTGAGAAGTATGGATAACATCAATGGATGGGAGGCTGGTTTGTGTGATGGACTGGACTGTGTTCACAACGTTTTGTAGCTTCTTGTGGTTTTAGTTAGATCAGGAGCCATGCCAAACTTGATACATCCGGAAAGGGTGCTTTCTATGGTGCATCTGTAAAACTTGGTAAGACCGAAAATACTCTTAGAAGGCCTATAGAACCTTCTTATGTGATACCACCAACTCTCACTGCATTAGAAGACTGAATTGGCACAGCTGATCATGTACCATACTCATTGGTAGTGGCCTTTTGAAAGAGATGGCTTCAAAATTTGGGAAATGCTCAACATATTCCACGATCTATCATTCAACATATACAGGTAGTCGAATAATTGGTTGACCAGATTTATTGGCTGCTATATCAGTTTTGTTTTGTCAATGTGCAAGAACAATCTGAGCTTCCAGTATGCAGAATTGACGAGATCAAGTGAGACTTGCAAATATGGTGTAAAGTAGGCAATGGTGCTACACTCACCTGCACACTGTAGTTTCAACAATATCTACAATTTTCAGTTTAGTTTTGGCACAGGGACAATTGAGGTTAGAAAGTTTCTAACTCAGCAGCATTTAATATGGATGCCGAAGGACAGTTGATCTTTGGCGAATAGCCACTGGAAGGTAATATTGCAAATAGTATGGGGGCTACCATACAGTAATGCTTGACACCAGTTTCAGTTCTCCTTCTCAAAACAGCTGCTGTTATATCATCTTGTAGCAGTTGCAAAATTATGAGTTTTTGAACATCTAAATCTCAGGGGTACAATTCACAGAGCATTTACCAGATGCTTTGGTCAGGTTGATGAATACAATGAAGAGTTCCTGGTGTTGTTCTTAACATTTTTCTTAAATTTTGTCTGGCAATGTCAGAGGCTTCCTGGAAATCTAAAGATGCATTGTCTCGGTGAGGACTTCCTTAGCCACAGGAAGTAGGGAATTGAGGAAAGGCGAGTCAGAACTTTCCATGCTCTGAATCAGAGGGAAATATCTCAATAGTTTCTGCAGTATTTTTCTGGAACGTAGATACAATTGTCACCTACTTGAAGTCAGGTGAGGCAAGTGTGGGGAAATAATTTTTCCTCCCGAATTTGTAGGATAAGTGCATTGAGTCTTGATTTGGGCAAAAGACAACTAGAAGGCAACTGGAACACCATCAGAGCCACAGGCTGCTTGATCACTCGTTGGCGCTCTCCCATCAATAGTGGTTCACCCATTGATTTTACCACAGGTTACTAAGAGAAAACCTGAAGAAAATCAGCTGCCACTGTGGATTCATGGCTGTGGGTTTGTGGAAATTATTTCTCCAGTGTTGATAGGTGGCATTGTTATTCTTAAGAACAGAAAAGCTATCCTTCAAGTGAAAGTGGTTTTGTCCATTTGATTTTGTCTATAGAAAGTCCTTGTGGCTTCAATAAAGCTTTCCATGTCATGATATGGATGTCTCCAGACTTTCTCGGCCACCACATGTCAAATATATGTCCAGCAGGGATTTTTCTGTGTGATCAAGGGATTGATATCCTTATAGGATATCCTTCAGCTGAGGGGAAAGCAGAGACAGGTAAGATTGAAAAAATTTGTTGAGCCCATTATAAAAAACAGAATGTGTTGCTGTTCACCTCTGACACATAAAATCATTTAAATATAGAGTAATATAGAATGAATGGTCTCTACATGACCAGGTATAAGGAAATCTTTTCTTTCATGAGCCCTATGACTGGTACCATTAAGACTTAGATATTCTCTTGGGTATAATTGTCTTTAGTCACTTCCACTCATCCTTGCACCTTATTTTAGGAGTATTCTCAGACTGTCCAATACCTAACTCCATAATGTAGGCTGTAACAATAGCAACTTATTGTGATCTGAATTCAAATTCTTTTCATAAGATGAGGCCAAATATGAATCATAACGTTGTTTTACATCATTGGAAGTGAACATAGAGAAATTAATTATTGGACTCATTCAGTTCAGCCAACACAATACTCCTCCATATAACATGACAACATAATGAGTGTCTATGAATCACCCTCTTGCCTTAATGAAAACGTCAAGCTGCTCTTCTGCATTCTAACCTCCTGAGTCTAGCTAAAACCTGTCATTTGTGGCACACCATTTAAAAATCCTGTCAGTGTGATGTTTCTGTTTTTATTCCTCTCTGTCCACAAATAGGGCAGAGCACTAATGTCGAGAAAATTCTGTCAATAGGAGGAGCAGAAGGAAATGGGAGAACAATTACAAGAAAACCCTGAAGATCTATTTTTTTTCAAGAAGGTATATCCTTCTTTTCATCTATAGGCAGCAATAGACAAAGACCAGGAGGATGGTCACCTAGAGCACAACCGTGACACTTTTGGGTAAAGGATAGAAGAAAACATTTTAGTGCAGTTGTGGGAATTCCATAATGCAGGGAATAGACCAAGAGTCTCAGATGCTATTCTGCAAGGACAAGGGTTATAATGGAATGGGTATAAAACATTTTGGGCATTGGAAAGTAAGTAAAACTCACTCATTCATGTAAAACTTGTAACATTAGGAAGGGTAGAATTGAGTGACCTTGAGAAATTAGGTTCTTGGTTAAAGTGCAAAATCTTTAGGGTACTAGTATCAAGATTAAATGATGAATTCATTATGGAGAAACAAAGTTGGCACTGAAGACACGAAATAAAGGAGTGGACTTTACAGGACACAGATTACATGTTTCACTATGCATTTCCTCTCTCACCCCCTTTGCAATCGTAGAGTCAGCCAGCACCTCACCACACAGCGATAATAAATTGGGGCCGACCTTAGTGCATTTCTGGTATTGGGACAAGTTCTGAAGTGGGCTGAAGCTGTTCAGATAGAACAGGTTTCATCCAAATTAAATTGGTACCATTGTCCTTGCAAAAATAGGAAAGAGATCAGTGAGGGAGGATATAAACTGATAAGGCAGGATGGCATGCAAAAACAAAACAAACCAAAAAAAAATCAGATAAGCAAAGGAATGTTCCAAAGGACAGACTTAAACTATTTAAATAGCCATCACAAGGTGAACAGAAGTCAGATGGAATCTGGTTGATTTGGAATATCAGAAGGAAAAACATAGTTTCTAATTGCCACATTATCAAATATCATGTGATAGGAGTCCCAAAAATATATTTAACTCCTAATAACATACCAAAGTTTGCAGAATAGACAGACATGCGATAGAGGCGAAATAATGTTAAGATGGGCAAAGCAGTGCATTTTGGAAGGATAAGTAAGGAATGACAGGAAAATACATTGGCTGGAATTTTACCGTCCTGCCCACCATGGGGTTTCAGAGTGGGTGAGGGGCAGAGCATGGCAAGGTCTATTCACCCCGGGCAGGATTTTACCGTTTTAGGACAAACAAGGCTGTAAATTCCTGCTCATTACGTTTAAGTTTATTTATTATTATCACAGTCTTATATTAACACGGCAATGAAGTTACTGTGAAAATACCCCGTCTGCAAACTCTGGCACCTGTTCGGGTAACACTAAAGTAGAATTTAGCATGGCCAATGCACCTAACCAGCACGTCATTCAGACCATGGGAGGAAACTGAAACAGCTGAAGGAAACCCACGCAGACACAAGGAGAACATGCAGACTCCACACAGACAGTGATCCAAAACAGGGATCAAACCTGACTCCCTGGCACTATGAGGCAGCAATGCTACCCACTGTGACTCCATGCTGCCTAATGTGTATTTGGCTGGATCTTATGGGATGGGGGGCATTATCTTGTTTCCTCACTCCTCATGATGGAAAAGTTGGTCGCCAAACAACCAACTTTAAAAAAGGCCTGTCCAGAGTAATAGCACACTATTAGCACACTGTTGACTGAGATAGCAGAGAGGGGGATTGCTCTCTCCCTTTGGAGCAAGCCCCACCTTCAAGAGCTGCCAGCCAATCATATTAATCCAATTAATTTTGCCAGATTTCCCAAACACAACTGCTTGGTATAGGATGCCGAGTAAGATGGAAAACTAATGGTGGAAATTCTGCTTTGTCCAAACCAGTGGATCCATACCAGGAGGGGGTGAATTTGGTGGGATTCGCAAAAATCAGCTTTATGCCAGTATGAATTTACAATGGGATTTTCCACTAGTAGTCATCACTGCTGATGGGGAATCCCACTGGATGCTGCTGTAGAACTAATTTGCATTCTCATAATGAGTTGCAAATTAAAGTATGACAGGAATCCTTCTCCCCCAGTCTCCTGATTCTCCACTTCACCAGTGGGAAAACATGCCGATCCATAACACATCTGGACCAACATGACATGCAAAGGTTGGCCTTACCTTTAAGGCCTTGCTCAGATCATGGTCATTAGGAAGAAAATGAGACTGGAGGCCTGCAGCCAGTCCTGGAAGAATACGTCCATCACTTGGTGGGTGGATCTTCATGTATGTGGCCGCACTGTGAAGTAGCTCTCAGAAGATGGGAAGTCTCCACATTCCTGGGAGCAGCAACTTTAGCTTCACCAATGTCAGATCTGCTCTGGAGCTTCAGGTCTTTGGCGTGGGTTGATAAGGATGTAACAAAGTGGGGAGAAGAGAAAGCATGTGAGTGGGAGAGAAGGACTCAGGGAAGAAGGCTGAAGCTGGGGCGGGAACAAAATTGTCGAATAAGGTGAAGCTGGGAGGGAGAACGGGGAAGATGTCATAGGGGAGCAGTGCAGGATGTTGCAAGTGGGGAGGTAACAGGGAGCAGTAACAATGGCATTGCCTCTTGCTTAATCTCCACCATGAGCTGGAAGGCCAATTCCAAAGGTTCACCATTGGATTTGTAGATCAGAAGTCTCTTCTGTAATCCTCCGAGAGCCAGGGAGCTTGGCTGAACATGCCTCCTCCTAGGATCTTGTGTCAATGTGGTGATACCAGATTGTGAGATACATCCTAAACTATTACAAGTACCCACCTGTCTACCTCAACTGTTGGAGGGTGCAAGTTAGCGCTGTGACACCTCTAACGGTGTAGAGCTCACCTCGATGTTATGGCTGTGGCTGGAAAAGGAGTCATTGCCTCCTCCTGGGGTCTTGGTCTCTTCCTTGAGGCACTTGTAAGTAAGAAAGAAGAGTGCAAGTGACTGCAGCCTCCAATTTGGAAGCAACTTTAGACCTCAGGTTTGCCCTGAATTGATGAATCCTTACTCAGCTGTGGCCATGTGCTTTATTCCCATGGGTTCATGCTGTTTCCTCAAATTCAGCCAAAGCCCACAGGATGCACATCATCCCTACTGCCACCGTTGACATCTCTTGTCTTCTTCTGTTCTGCACAATTGTGACAGATGTTCTGCTTAAAGAAGAGAACATGTTTGTGAGGATTTTACATCATCTGGAGCATTGAAATGTGGTCCATTGATCATTCCTCCCCTCATAAGATAGGCTGTCTGCATGTGGCAGTTCATCACCAGTGTGAGAAGGACAGCAGGGTTTTGAACCAGCTGAGCACACAGGCAAGCCTTATACATGCATGTGATGTCGAGGCTGTTAATTCCCTTTGTGTCTATACTGGGTCTCCCACCAGCCCACTCCCATCCCCTCATCCCCCCCCCCCCCCCCCCCCCCCCCCCCCCCCCCCCCCCCCCCCCCCCCCCTCCCACATTCCCCACCCCCCCCTACCCCCCATTCCCCACACCTCCCGCCTGCATCCCCCCACCCCTCTCCACTGCCCATCCCTCAGGCCCCCAATCTCCCCCCATGCCCCCAACCCTCCTCTCCCCCCACCTCCATCACTCCCTTTCCATGCACCGTCCTGTGCCTGACGAAGGGTGAAAGAGGTGGACATAACACATAAAATGACATGGTTTCGGAAGAAAACATAGGAAGGCATCACTTAAGTGATAAAACGGCTGACAGATGACCCTGTAGACACACTTCCTGTTCCCTCCACAAGGCCTAGTCCCAGTTGGGAGAATTTCACCCTAATCTGCCGTCCCAACCATATTTTTCCAAGATTCATTAGATGAACAAAGAACCTCAGTAAAACTAGATTTTATTCCAAATTCTAGCTCTTTCCAATACACCTTTCCAATCTTCAGCTTCTTAGTGTTAAAACCATCATCCTGAAAGAAAGATAAAAAGAGACCTTTTATTATGAATTAAACAGTCAATTGAATTGAAAAGGTTAATTCCCACCAAAGCTGTTGGGCACAGGCATGAAGTATTAAAAGGCAAGCACAGGCCTGATGCACACGAGTATTTTTTTTAACACACGGTGACTCATAGCTGGGATGTATTTAGAGCTACATTATTGGAGACAAACCATCTGCAATTATTCATGAGGCGGTTTGATGCTGGGAACGGGGAACAATAGACCATAGTTATTATTAAAGAATGAACTTTACGGGCTGAATAGCCTTCCTTATCAATATTTAACTGTGTGAACTCAACACATCATTTAATTGGAGCCAGACACTTCCCATAGAGAAACAGAAAGCAGGAACATGTGTCACGCATCTTTCCTTTACCAAGCTGAAGAATGGCCAAGGAATTAGCAAAGGAGAAAGTAGATAAAAAAAATCATCTGATATGTTAAATTATGCATTTGATATGGTTGTTCCACAAGATTGGCAGGAAAAACTGTGCTAATGATTTTTTTTAAAAAAATCTTTCAATCATGGAATAAAATCTATACATATACCATCTGCAGAAAAGGTTGAATGGATTTTTTTTCTAATTATGCATAATAAAATCAGAGCAATTTATAATTCTGAACGTTATTGCACAGAATGAGGGATACTTATGGAATCTCAGTTCAGTTGGCATGCAATAGATTTGCAATCATTGAATAATATGCAGAAAAAAAAACAGAGAAAAGAAGGATTAGGGTCAAATAGTGAGAAAAGAGGCAACCCAAGTGTGGAGTTGGAGAATATGGGCATTATGATTAATACTATGTTTTCACAAAAATGGGTATGATACAGACACTGTAGTTAAGAAAGAGTGTGAAATATTGGGCAGAAATATGACAGCTGTATGGTGGCACAGTGATTAGCATTGCTGCTTCACAGTGCCAGGCACCTGGGTTCAATTTCTGGCTTGGATCACCGACATGTGGAGTCTTCACGTTCTCCCCGTGTCTGCATAGGTTCTCTCCGGATGCTCCAGTTTCCTCCCACAATCCGAAAGATGTGCTGGTAAGGTGCACTGGCCACACTAAATTCTCTTTCATGTACCCAAATAAGCACCGGAGTGTGATGACCAGTGGATTTTCACAATAACTTCATTGCAGTATTAGTATAAGCCTACCTGTGACACTAGTAAATAAACCTATATAAAAAACTTATAAGCAATTGCTGTTTGCAATTCATCTGTTTTGTTATGAATGCTTTGTGCATTCAAATACAAAGACTTTAGTTCTGTCTTTTTACTACTTTCCAACCTCTAGCATTGTCAAACAAAATTTGGCCCTGAGTCTCATTAGGACAGATGATCAAAAGCATAGTCGGAGATGTGGAGCAGGTTTCTCTGGATGCATCCGTGGCGAGATCTGTTGCAATGAGAACAGAAAATTTGGCATTCCAGCAGAAACTCCATTCACTCTCAGTGGCTTTTCCCTCTCCACCCTGGCATATTTTATAGCGGTAAAGGCAGCGCACTATTGGATGGTAGCAAGATCTTCCATAATGCCCATATTCTCCAACTCCACACTTGGGTTGCCTCTTTTCTCACTATTTGACCCTAATCCTTCTTTTCTCTGTTTTTTTTTCTGCATATTATTCAATGATTGCAAATCTATTGCATGCCAACTGAACTGAGATTCCATAAGTATCCTTCATTCTGTGCAATAACGTTCAGAATTATAAACAGAATTATAGGAAACAGGGTTTCCTATTGCTCTCATCCTCCAGGGAACCCACAGCAGGGAATTTACCATCCGCAGAACCGGAACATTCCACCAGCAGGAATGGTCAGGAAATCCTCTGTCCTCATCCACGGCTGAGATTTTCTGGTGTTGAGGAAAGTGATTTTCTGTTTTCGTTCACAATGTGTCTCTCCATGGACGAGACCAGAGAATCCCACTCTGCATCTTTGACTAAGCTCATAGGTTCTAAGGAGTGACTTAGAAGAAGGAAGAGAGGCAGACAGACTTAGGAAAAAATTCCTGTGTAATGCTAAGCAATTAAAATCAAATACATGCAAAAGGTCAGAATTTCATTTGTTAAAAAGGCATTTGAGGATGTTATGCTGTATTATCCAGGAAATGTTTGGCTTTGATTGATGTAGTTCATAAAAGTAAGACTGATTGGACGAGGTATATCAAGGGAACTATTATGTTCCTCTGTTGCAAATACATCAAATTTTAAAGTATTCTATAATTGCATCAATTACTTAGCTAATAACATCAAATTAATGATTTTTTTTAAAAAAAATTGTGGTTTTCTCCAGGCGCTCCGGTTTCCTCCCACATCCTAAAAAATTCACTCTTAGGCTGATTGGGAAACAAATTGTCCCTACATTGAGACTCTTCCATATTAGGCATAACCTAAAATTAGAATAGGATAATGGAATTGTTACTATATAGTTATGACGGCGGCGCGGGCTCGTTGGGCCGAAGGGCCTGTTTCCCGTGCTGTGTTGCTCTAAAAAAAAAAGGAAGAAGTTGAATCTTTGGTCAGAATCTGAAAGAATAAAAATATCCAATGATTTGAATGGGACCTTGTTTCCGAACTGCAGCAATACATTTCAAAACTTCTAAATAATATGAAAGATTTGTCTTAAGAACCATGATGGTTCTCAAAAGTAACTAGGACAGGGACAGAAAATTGGGTGAGCTCTTGACGAGTGAGATCTCTGCCCACTCTTGCCTGTACTAAACTCCTGGCACCTTAATGGACATTGCAAGCATCTGCCTAAAACTGAGCAAGTGTAATCAAATACACTGTTGGCAGTCAAAAGCTTCTATTCAAGTTGGATAAGATGAATGCCTGCATGCAATAGGTGTTCAGAAATTCCAGGGTGGGCTGACAAAGAATAATCGATCACAGAGCAATCAATTTGCACTTCCCTCTCTATATTTCATGGAGATTTTGCAGGGAATTTTAGTTTTTCCAGCCTAGATGCAGAAGACCCCTTCAGACTGTTATAAGTAGCAGAGTGCTGTAGCAATAGGAATTTTCCATTATAGCCTCTGGATGATGGATTCCCAACTACCAGAAACCGCTAGCAGACCCTGCTCAAGAAATTTAAAATAAACTCTGCTTCTGAATAGCACGGAGGGACTGTCAGTGTTCATGGACCATACAGATTGGTTGCAAGCCAGGACAACCAGGGTATTGTGCATTAGATAATTGAGTAGGGGTGATTAGGAGCCTATCTGTTAAGTGGATGTCATGCAATGTCATCCACACTGATGGATGATTAAGTCAGAAAGGGAACAATATATGTTTGATTATTATTTGGCTGTAAGGCCTGAAAATTTACATGATTGGACTGGATTTTGTGGCCAGTGGGATTTCACTCTGATCTCATAAAGAAACACCCACAAATATCTGACGATTGCAGTGACATGAATTTTCGCAACACCACATTGAAGTTGTCACTAAATCCAGAAAATCTCCAGACATCCAACACTGAAATATTACTCACTCACTACAAACTAAGAAGCCAATCAGTTTAAATTCTTCACTTTTAATTAAAACCTTCACAGAATATGAAATAAATGATTGGGAAAAATACATTGGACTAATATCAAAGTTGAAATATCATAAACAGGCATTTCTAGAAAAAAAATTTTAAAATGTTATTTTTTGTCTTAGTTGAGAAATCTGATTTTCCACAAATATATTATTTTCAAGTGTAGTGAGATTGTTCAGCAGTAATTATGAAATTAGCACAGCATTAAAAATTCAGTTACACGTCATTGGATAAGTTTTTTTGGCAAGATTAATAACATAAAAATAAGTTTTCATCATTTCAAAGATTTCTACTTGATTGCAGTCTGGGGACTTCAATAGTACACATTATGGAAGTTGTAATCACTGACAACAACTTCTGGATATCCACATTTAACTGCATGCATGGACATGCCAGGAGTCGTTGTCAGTTTTAGAGAAATAGAGAGGAATGTTCTGGCTGTTCAGGCTTGTGGGATTTTTGGTCCCGCTGCAGTGAACAGAGATTTTGCTGAGTGCCAAATCCTCGCTTGCAATGATAGCAGGGACTAAAGGAATGGTAAGATTGGGCCCATAATGACAGTAATGAATGATCAAGTGTAGAACGATATTTGATTAAAACATTGAAAGGCCACAGTAATTGGTGATTTTTATTTTAGAATTCATCTTTCCTCAATTAAGAATTCCTCACCTGGTAGACAGCTAGTCATGCCTTCTTACAATTAGAACGTATTAAATAGTGATTGGTCTCCTCCTGTTTGAAGAGAATGAGGCAAAGCTAATTTTGTACTTTGCAATGAGAGAGATTTGTTGTTTGTGGTGTTTTCTTGTATCGCTGTCAATGCAGAGGAAAACTGAGCAGGGTGGTCAGTCTGTTATCATCACTGTCTGCGCCTCTGCCAAACAGCAGCTTTTAACTTTTCATCCTAATTTCACACTATAATTAAATATATCTGAAGCCCTGTAGTTGTAATGGACTCTGATGTTGACAAGGAAAAACGTGAACAATGTCCTCTCCTTTAAAATGAGTATATGGCAAGAGAAATACTTTGATATACATTGTCTAGACAAGCTTGTGTTCAAGACAAGCTTGAAAAGGCTTAAACAAATAAATCCCCAGTGACAGATGGTATTTATTTCATGTTATTGAAAGAGACTAATGAGAAGATTTGTAAGAAACTGGAAATTGTTATTTGGAAGTAGGAGTAGATTTAAAAAAATAACAATAATAACAAGAACTTGCATTTATATGGTGCCTCTGACAAGGTTAAACATCCCAAGGAATTTCACAAGAATGTCATCAGGCCACAGAAGCAATTTATTTAGAACAAAAGACTTGGTCAATGGAGTAGGTTTTGAGAAGCGTTAAGAGTGAAGTAGAAAGGCAGAAAGGTTTAAGACCCTGGGGAGATTATAGAGCTCAGTTAGGTAAGATATTGGACAATGAGAATTTAAAATTTAAGGGATTACCAAAGGCACCAGCATAGGTCAGTAAATAGAAGTGTGAAGGACAAATGTTAGTTGCTGTAAGTTAAGATATGTGCTGCACCGTTTTGTACCAGCAAAATATTTTGTTGGATAAAAAATGGAAGGTCACCTAGATTTGACTAGTGAAGTCTACAGCTGGAAGATGTCATGGATGATGTTTCAGCAGTAGGCGAGTTGAGACGGGACAGAACCAGGTGATGTTACAAGAAGCAAGCAGTCTTGGTGATAGAAAGGATATCTGGAAACAGTGACCAGGGAATAGAGCTTATAGTGGGGACCAAAGATCAGAGGTTAGAAGGTGGGAGGATCAATGAAATAATAGGGAGTAGCATCAATCTTACTGGCCCTCAGGCATAGTCTTGCCAACAGGTCATTTTCCCAGCTGTGAAGCAGGATATGGAGAGCAAAGAGTTGGACAGCTTACTTACATAATGAATTCCAAATTAGAGATCATTTAATGGTTCCATCAGCAATTTGCTTACAGTGAGGTGACTGGCTGATGTTAAGTGAAGATATATTCTCTAGAACAGTTCAGGAGCATGGACAGGCACAATTATTGGCCAAAGAAGAGGCTGTGAATCAGGGAAAGTAGCCATCATGGCCTTCCATCCTCCCTGGAGGGATGTCACCTCCAACACTCAGCCCAGTGATTTTTACTGCCTTTGCAAAACTTACCTGTTCCAATTGCTGAAGTCTCTTATATTCCCCTTCAGCGATGACCTCTCTTGATGATACTGCTGAAGCTTCTGACTTGTAGATCCCTGATTTGGCTAGCGGTATCAGGAGCCACACACTGCCCTCAACTGGATGGTGGGCCTGCAGGTTGTTAATTAGGAGGCTGATTGTGGTAAAATTGTCAAAGTGGCTCCAATGCTGGCAAATGCAGGCCCAGAATTTGTTTATATCGTGATGCTATGAGCTATGCTAGCAGTAAAATTCAGACCAAATGTTTTGGGCTTTTCAATGTTCAGTGGGAGGAAATTTCTTCTTGTCTAATACTAGATATCAAGCAAGCATTTTGATAAATTAGAAACTGAGGGTGGTACCGAAGGGGATGGGTTCAGGTGTGGGACAGGGAGTTAAATCTCCAGAAATGGAAATTATCCCCTCCCCCACTTTTGGGTTTCACTGGAATGGGAATGAAGATGAATGGAGAACCTTTTTGGATCAGTTAGGTAAGCATTTAATAGATTTAAGAAGCTGATTTAAGAACTTAAGAGTTTAACAGCAAGCCACCTGTTTCCAGACCTGTAAGCAACTTGTCAGCATCACCAGGGTAGATACGCAGGAGGAAGAACTACTTCAATGAAACTGATAGATTGGGAAGCCTTTGGTCAAAGCAAGTGAAGAGCTCCAGCCAGCTGAGAGGCTGTTGTTCAAAATAATATTTCTTTCAGGCAAGATTGTCATTCCTTAGCAGCTGATTGTCAAACTCTTAGTAGGCTCCTCATCTTTCCTACACTTCCAAATCTTATTAATCTGCAAATTTCGAAATTATGCCCTGTGCACCCAAGCCTAAGTCATTGATATAGATCCATTAAAGTATGATCCTATTACAAATCTCTGGGTAATACTATTGTAAACCTTTCTCCAAACTAAAAAAACTATTCACCACAACTGTTTCTTCTCACTCAGCAAGCGTTGTGGGGTGGAATTTCCCCACATAAAAATGTCAAAATAGTGAGAACATCGGGACAATCTGCGTTGGTCTATCAGGTACAATCTGGACTAACCATCTCACACTTAGGGTTCATGCTCAGTTTCTCACTTCTTGCAAAGTTACCAGCCCAGGGAAGGGCATGAGACTGATTTAAATATTCATTAGCTTATTGTAATATAACTAGTGAGGTCATTACCAGCGAGGATCACATATGGTCTCCACCAAAGGAACCGGATATGATGGTCTCACCGGGGAGGATTGGATTTCATTGAGGTTCTGAAGTGGTCAGGAGCAGGCCCGTGCAGTGCCCCTGGTATACTAGACTCTCCCACAAGGGGCAACAACTTCTCAGCATCTACTTTGTCAAGCCCTCCAAGAACCTTATATATCTCAATAAAGCCACCATTCATTCTTCTAAACTCCAATGAGTCTACTCAATTTTTGTGTCCCCCAACATCCAGGATCAACCTAGTAAATCTTATCTGGACTACCTCCAATGCCAATATATCTTTTCTTAGACAAGGAGGACCAAAACTGTTTGCAGTATTTCAGGTGTGGTCTAACTAGTGTATAGTTTTAACAAGTCTTCCTATTTTATACTCCATTCCTTTGAAATACATCAACATTCCATTTCCTTTCCCTATTACCTGCTGAACTTGCATGCTAGCTTTTAGTGATTTATGCACAAAATCCCTCTGTGCTGCAGCTTTCTGCAGTCTTGCTCCATTAAAATAATAGTCATCTTTTTCACTTCTACCATAGTACAGAACTGCACGTTTTCCAACATTATATTCCATTTGACAATTTTTTGCCCACTGTGTATGTCCCTCTGTAGATTCTTCTGATGGAATTTTCCCATTCCGCCCACCAAGGGAATCGTAGTGGGCAGGACAGGACCGTGCAAAGTTCCATTGACTTTGGGTGAGATTTACTGGTCTTGGTGTGAGTGCAGCCAGAAAATCTCATCCTTTCTTTCACCCTCACTACTTGCCTTCCCACCTACTTTAATGTCATCCGCAAACTTGGCAACAGTACATTCACTTCCCTAATCCAACTCATTAATATATTTAGTAAATGACTGTGGGCCTAGCACTGATCCCTGTGGCACACCACTTGTTACAGGTTCTGAAAATGCCCCTCTTATCCCAAATCTCTGTCTTCTATTAGAACTAGACAGTAGAAAATTTGTAGACAGAGCAAAAAACGTATTCTGTTGGTGGAAAAGGGATTGCAATATCAAAGAATAAATGCTGCAATACATGCAGCAGGCCCCAATATATGCTCAATTGAGGATCTCCACAAGCTAATCTTGGTGAATTTTTACTCCTTCTACATCAATTCCTTCTACATCAATAGATGCATTCTGGCAAACTGTGCATTTTAAATAGTCGTGTACATTCTTAAGAGTGGATGAGAAAACAGTAATCTTGTGATAGCTGTGGTTCATTTGCTGAAAATCTTGCCTCTGTGTCAGATGGTTTCAGTTTTACACCCCACTCAAGAACTTGACCAAAATAGTCAAAGTAGTACAGAGAGAAAACTGCTGTCAATACGACACAGTGGATGATAATATTAACGCCATTTAATTTCTTTAAAGCAAAAAAGGAATAAACCCTACAAAAGCTAGTGACCTGAACTACAAGCTCATGAGTTTTTCCCATCAACTAGTGACAACATAATCATCTCCTATATTCCTCTCATATATAACAGGTGATGCCATCTTTCAGATAAGATGTAGATTCAAATACTTGGTTAAGTCAGAACATCAAGCATTGCTTTGTTGTCAACCGGACCTGACTGACTGTCCCTCTCTCCATTCACTTTCTGACTTCATTATTTGATTCACTTCATTCACTTTTCTTAACTCCCATTCATTGTTCCCTTAACGCCCTGTAAACATGAAAAAGTGAAACCCCATGAATTGCCTTTCAGTATAACACCATAAACATGCTGGAGACCAAGAGTATGCAAGGAAACAACAGAAAGGACTGATACAACAGAGCACTGTCTAACATTAACCTTCAAGGAAAAATACTATCCAGAAAACCTGAATGAGTCCAATCTTTTCTTGAGTGAATTTAAGTTCCCAAATATTCACAAGGTGACACACAATATCTATGTTTTGTTCAGTCCCACCTATGTGTGCAAGCAAACATTTTCCTTTTGAAATACAACAAATTGCATTCCAGATCAGAGTTACCTGACCAGTATCTTTGCTACTTATTGCAAATTGATACCAGACTTTGATGCCATTGTAAAGAGGGGTGATTAACTGTATTGTTTACATTAAGTCTGAAGTGTAGGAAAAAAGAGGGTGTGTTTGGTTTAATTGTTACATTACATTGTTCTGATTGCATTTTTATCATAACAATAAACGGTTTATCTTTCTTTGCACTAAAATATATCTTTATTTTAATTGTGCATTTATTAAGCATTTGTGAGCGCTCCTCCTGTATAATTTCTATATCCTGATGTGGCCCACCAGCTAAAACATTTGCCCACCTTCATTGCAGGCAGTTTGATTCAATTAAACAGGTTAAGTGGGACTGGGGCCTTATACAACTCTGCTAATTTCAACAATAGAATATGTGGAGAAATGATACAGAAACTTATCTTTTACCTTTAGCAAGTTTATTCTTCCAATAGCTAAGCTGAGCTACTACGTCTATGGTTCCCCACACCCAACTGCTCTTGACCTCAAGGGTCCTCAAGGAAACGGCAGAGGTGATAGCGGATGCCTTGGTAATTATCTTTCAGAATTCGCTGGACTCCGGGAAAGTGCCAGAAGATTGGAAAACGGCTAATGTTACGCCACTGTTTAAAAAAGGTAGCAGACAGAAGGCAGGGAATTATAGGTCAGTTAGTTTAAAGTCTGTAGTAGGAAAAATGCTTGAATCTGTCGTCAAAGCAGAAATAACGAGGCACCTGGATATGAACTGTTTGATCAAGCAGACGCAGCACGGGATTCGTTAAGGGGAAGTCATGCTTGACGAATTTATTGGAGTTCTATGAGGAAGTGCCTAGTGCAGTAGATAGAGGAGAACTGGTGGATGTGGTGTTTTTGGATTTCCAAAAGCTGCGTTTGATAAGGTGCCTCACAAAAGATTGCTGCAGAAGGTTAGGGTGCAGGGAGTCGGGGATAGGGTGTTAGACTGGATAGAGGATTGGTTGTCTAATAGGAAGCAGAGGTAGGTATTAATGGGTGCTATTCTGATTGGCAGTTGGTGACTAGTGGAGTGCCCCAGAGTTCAGTGCTGGGGCCTCAAATATTTACCATTTATATAGATGATCTGGAGGAAAGGGCTGAGTGCAGGGTGATGAAATTTGCTGATGACATGAAGATGAGTGGAAAATCAAATTGTGTGGAAGGTGTGGAAAGCCTGAGAGGGATCTGGATGGGTTGAGTGGATGGGCGCTGACCTGGCAGTTGGAGTATAATGTTAGCAAGTGTGAGGTTATCCACTTTGGTAAGAATAATGGTAGGAAGGATTACTATTTAAATGGTGAAAAGCTGCAGCATGCGACAGTGCAGAGGGACCTGGGGGTCCTTGTGCACGAATCACAAAAACACAGTATGCAGATGCAGCAGGTGATTAAGAAGGCAAATGCAATGTTGGCCTTTATAGCTGGAGGGATAGAATATAAAAGTAGGGAGGTTCTGTTGCAGCTGTATAGGGTGCTGGTGAGGCTGCAGCTGGAGTACTATGTGCAGTTTTCGTCACCGCATTCGAGGAAGGATATATTGGCCCTGGAGGGGGTGCAGCGAAGGTTTACTAGGCTGATACTGGAAATAAGGGCATTGGATTATGAGGAGAGACTGAATAGGCTTTTGTACTCTGGAGTTCAGAAGGCTGAGAGGGGATCTTATAGAGATGTATAAGATAATGAAGGGGATGGATAGGGTAGAGGTTGAGAAACTCTTCTCCTTAGCAAAGATAGGGGGACTAGAGGGCACAGCCTCAAGATTGGGAGGGTTCAGATCAGAGTTGCGGAGGAGTTTCTTCACACAAAGGGTGGTGAATCTTTGGAATTCTCTGCCTGATAAGGTGGTGGAGGCTTCCTCGCTGAATATGTTCAAGTCAAGAATGGATAGGTTTTTCACTGACAAGCGAATTAAAGGTTACGGGGAGAAAGCGGGAAAGTAGTATTGAACCACTACAGATCAGCCATGATCTTATTGAATCGCGGGGCAGGCTCGAGGGGCTGGATGCTCCTATTTCTTATGTTCTTATGTTCTTATGATCTAGTGTTCATTCCTTGTCCTTAGTAATTCAGTTGGCTTAACAAGATGAATGTCAAAGAATACAATTTTGCTAAGACATTGACAGCCTTAAGTTATACAAAGGTCTAAACTAAATTAGATCCTAGAAGGTGACTTTATCCAGAGCATAGTAGAGCTTGGAACAGGTGCTGGCACATAAATATTTGAATTCACTTTTTAAATCCGTCAGAATAGACGGATTGGTAAAGGACAGTATTTGATAGTTTAAATCAAGGGTCTCCAATGCACGGCCCACTGGTCATATCCAGCCCACAGCGGGCTGCATCCAGATTGGAGCTGCTGGTTTAAATCAATAAGCTTGCAACCTTCCTGTTCCCTATCACAGAAAGCTTACCCATATGCTCCAACAAAAGGGATAGGTGCTGCAATTCCTGCAAACATGGCAACGGGCATTCTGTTCCAATGTCTTCCATGTTAAATGTTCCATTCAATTTCCAGTGTGAGAGATAAATTCCAAGTGGAGATCCACCACCATCTGTGGTTAACTAAAAAAGATAAAGACAGTATCAAACATAAAAAAACGTATAATTTCACAAAGACAGGGAAGTAAGTTATGAGGAGGCTACAAAAGGATGTAGAAAGGTCAAGCCAATAGGCAAATGGAGCATTATTTGTGCAAATGTAAAATTGTCCATTTTGGCAGGATGCTTAGTATTTAAATGGTGAGAGATTACAGAGTTCTAGATTCAGAGGAACCTGGGTGTTCTAGGGCATGAATCACAAAAGGATAGTACACAGGTACAGAAGTAAATTAAGAAAGCCAGTAGAATATAATCATTCATTCTAAGAGTAACTGAACATAAAAGTAGAAAGGTTATGTTTTAGTTCTACATGGCATTGGTGAGACCACACCAGGAATAATGTAATCACTTTATTTGAGAGAGGATATAAATTCATTAGAAACAGTTCAGAGAAGATTGACTAAACTATTACTAGGAATGGATAGGTTACCTTATGGGAGAATCTAGAACTGGGATTTTCCGTTTAAAAATAAGATGTCAGCTATTTAAGACAGAGGGGATAAGGATTTTTTTCTCTGAGATCAGTGAGCCTTCACCCTCCCTTAATGGGAGTCAGTTTGTCTCAGTTGGCTGGAATGATACAGAGTAATGTAAACAGCACAGGTTCAATTCCTGTACCAACTGAATTTATTCATGAAGGCCTCGCCTTTTCAACCTTGTCTTTTACCTGAGGTGTGGTGATTCTCGATTTAAATCACTCCAGTCAGCTCTCCCCCTCAAAAGGGGGCAACAGCTGTGATAATCTGGGACCTTTACCTTCCTCAAAATACAGTGGAAACAGAATCTTTGAATATCTTCAAGGCAGAGCTAGATAGATTCTTGATAAACACGGTTGTGAAAATCATGCATCGTGATCCCTGTACCCATTTACAGGGGATATCAAATTTAGTACCCTCAGTATTCACCTCAAGTTTAGCACTGAAGTTTAGTTCAATGGAAATATGCCTGAGCAGATTTTTGCCAAATGTTACTGACCTTGTCAGCTGATATTAATATTTATTGACTGTAAATCATTAACTTAATGCCTTATCTTACCCATTAGAGCAAGTTATATTTAATATATATCTAGTTAATCTGTTTTTACATGCTGAAATCTAATACAATTTTAGACATTAGAATGATGCAGTGACTACATTAAATTGTTGGTTCAATTAGCATTCAATTTGTGACTTTCTCATTGACATCTAACATAACTCTGCACACAGTGAAGTCATTATCACTTTGTGCAATAGTGTAAAATGATAAAAGTGAATCAGCTGCTCGTTTTACTCCTCTGCCAATTATTATTTCCATTGCGGTCAAAATTATCACCTGTATGTTTTATGACAGGACGACTTTTATCAATCACTTCATTAGCTGTGTCCAAATAACTTAGTAAGAATTTAGCAACACCAATTATTAATCCAACCGATTTATTTGATAGTAAAAAAGCGAGCTTTCAACACTCCCGTGTCTTCCTCAGGCAAGTGCAGTGTTCTGGTCAGACCAGAACACAGAACCAAGACACGGGAGTGTTGAAAGCTCGCTTTTTTACTATCAAATAAATCAGTTGGATTAATAATTGGTGTTGCTAAATTCTTACTGAGTTCTTACCACCCCAATCCAATGCCGGCATCTTTACATCATGTCCAAATAACTTTGCCAGTTGTATACATCCCAGCTATTGATTGATTGATTGATTGATTTTTATTACAACATAATATTCAGAAAAATATATTAGTTGATAAAGCTGTCACTAGTTAATGGGAAAAGTTGATCATGAGATTGACTTCCAGGTCACTAACTCTTTCATGGTTTTTTCCACTTTTTATTTTAGAGGAATAAAAATACTCTAATACTATCACTCATTTCTTTTGGATTGTGATATTCAAAAACAGATTTCTGACCATCTCAGGAGAAAAAGTTCATCTTGCATGGCGAAGAGATGGAGTGAGGAAAGAGTCTCATTTATTTCGTTTTTGTATGAACTCAGGTTTTCTTTCTATTGGTAAATCTAGTGGACAATGCCTTTTTGATGCCCTACATATGAATTGACCATAACAGAAGCCTTAGGAGAACAGTTTAAAGATGAGTCAATGTAAATTGAACATTCAACATACAAGTTAGGAGCAGAAAGAGATTATTTGCCTCTTCAATTAACCTGTTCAGAGCAATATGCATGTACTCCAACTCCAGCTTTTTCTCTGTTAAATGGTTCTTAGTGTCCTGAGTTGGTAATTGGCTGAATGTTTCAGCAGCAGACAATTGTATCACATGAAGCCAACCTAGACTGCTAAAATCTGTCCTGCACTGTTCAAAATGCAGGTGAATTTGACTGCAGCAGGTATTGAATCATGCAGGAAGTGAATCTGATCCTGTGAACTTTAGCATTAAAAAGTGGGAAAAAGTAGGCCCTAGCAATATTAGATGCTACAATGAAGACCTTGATAAAAGAATTGGAAAGATGGAGAGATACTCTGTATCTACCGAGGCCCAGAAATGGTGAAGATATGTACTCAGAAGACTGTAGTAACAGGTGGAGTTTAATGTCATTAATCAACCCTCAAGGACTGGATGGAGTATTGCATGAAGTTCAAGTGATCAAGGTAGCGGTGAATGCATTTGCAAATGCCTTATCTCACCAAGTGCTCTACTGGCCCCAGACAACACTCAATTTAGCCATCTGCCATTTATTAACATTCCAAAAAGAATATCCAAAATTAATATACTCTACTGCATACTCACATGTTCAGCATGTCAAAAGCAGACCAAATCCTGGAACTCTCTTCCCAACAACAGTTTGTGTGTACCTACATCACATGGCTGTAGCAGGTCAAGAAGGTGGTTCACCACCACCTCAAGGACAATTAGGGATGGGCAATAAATGCTAACCCACGTCTCATAAATTAAAAAACACACTTCACAATTTGCACACACTACCAGGAATGCAACCGTTACAGCGACATTGTGATTACACAACACCCCATTGACACATTTCCCTCTCTCTTGCAGAAAAGAAAGACACACAGCCAGAGACAGGGAGCTATCTGAGGGGGAACAGGTATATTTGCATATCCTCAGCTGAATGGAGCAGGTTGTACTGGTCATTAATATAATGCACATTGCAGAGGCTGTGCATAGTATCCCAATGTCAAATCCTCTTGCTCAATTCCCATCTCCTCCTCATCTTATTCTCTATTCCAGTTTACATCATATACACCTCAAACTTACGTCTCCTTGCACCACATCTTACCCTTCAGTCCTTTTTTTTTCAGGTACCTAAGGAATACAACCAAGCCAGGCAGTAGAGGAATAATTGGAAAATGATGATGATGAAGATAAACTATCATGAATTTCACACTCACTGTCACCAGGTCAGGTACTGACATTGTATGTAGTTTTGAAGATAGAAGCAGAATCCATGACCTCAATTCTCTCTTCCCAGCCCGCAACTTTTCTGGCTGGTTAGAGTGGGGATGTGCGTTGATGGCCTCGCTCTGGGATTTGTGCATGCGCAGTGAATGCATGTGCATCTCTCAGAGCCGGAGAAGAGTCGCAGGCCAAACTATGCCGGAAACTGGCGGGAAGGCAGGTAAGTAATTTGAATCTGTTTTTAATATTTTTTAAATGTCTTTTACATTTCATTATCGGGAAGTTGCCGGTCCCGATTGAATCTCTCATCTCACCAGGAGTACTTAATTCTGGCGAGGTTTAGAATAGCTCTTCAAATTCAGGGTGAAGTTCAGGGAGACCTCGCTGAAATGAAGGGAGGACAATAGGGGCCCCCAGAGGGGTCGGGCAGCCGGAGAAGCGGGGGACGTGGGGTGGGGGGGGTGATCCCTTAGCATGGGCACCCTGGCAGTGCCAGTCTGTCACTGCTGAAGGGACAACATGCCTATGTCCAGGGGAACCTTGGGATTACCCGCTGGGCATTAGGTCATGTGGGTGGGGCTTATTGTGAGTGGGGCCTAGGGGTGATCAGTGAGGGCAAGGGTTCCCGCTGCCACTTTGTGTGGCAATCAGTCTGGGCTGGAGGGAGGCTAGTGATCGGGGTGGGGGGAGTGGTTAATAGATTGCTGAGATGCCATCCTGGGAGAATGGCAGTAGATCCACAAAGTTGCTGTCAGCATTCAGGAAGACAGCATTCTCCCTCCTAGCCCTACTCTCTGTCCAAGCCCTTGCTGTTGCCTGACAGCTAGCCAGACTTGACCTCTGCCATCCATGCTGAGATGATGCACCCTAAAGCCACATCTTTCAAGGCCCAGAATAGCTCCAGGTCATCCTCCAAGATCGTCTGCAATCTCCTCCTACATGTCAGCAACCAACCATGGCACAGTACTGGGACAGCAAAAGCATACAGAAGACAGGCAGAAAGGAATCCACACAAATTTGGCTGGGTATGTCTGCTTTGCTGTGACTCTTGTTTCTTTATTGTGGTCAATGACAGAAGACAAGTAAAGATTGGGATTGTTGGTGAATGGGGAATTGAATCTGCAGTTACTGGATAAATTCTAGACAGGTAGCAAACCCGAGAGGGACTTTGTAGATTGCTTCTTCCTTTTGTCTTCTTCCTCCTTCACTTCTGTGCTCTTACCTTCAGTTATTGATCATATAAGGGCATGTCAAACCCCTACAGTGGCAAGCATACAGCAGATCACAATGAATTCCCGCTGTTGAATACAGCAGGGCTCCTCGAAGCATTGGAAGGGAGTTTGAACATAAATGTTTTATCATATTTCATGTGGCAGCATTACTTTTTCATTACCTGCATGCTGCGTATGGGTTACACATTTGGAGTTATCAATCATCAAAAGATAACCCTTGTTGTCTAATAGCTACCCTTTGGTTTACAATGGTGGGTCAAATGATTGCTGCAGAATGAAAGTATTATGATTAGTGCCAGGATATTGGGCATTGACCTGATAGAGGGCAGAGTTGAATGTAAGTCTGCAAAGTGAGTGCAGTGAATGGCACCCTGCAGCATGAAGAGCCTGTGATTGTAACAAAGCCACATGCTGACTTCACCTGGCAACTGAGTATAAAATATAATTAGCTGTCAATATATAGAGGGTGCCAGGACTGAATATCACAGGGCTGGTGCGGGGTGTGTGTTGTTGGGGGGAGGGGGAATGGTGAAAGGGTGAATGGCTCATATCCAGTTGCAAAGTTGAATTGGAGCCAACCTGTCCCATGTTAGCCTGCCCTCAGCTATAAAGCACGGTGGGGAGGCTAAGAGAGGGCCGATTGGTATTTCCACCCCTCACTGGCGATAGCAGGAAGAAATGGGGGATTCTATTTGGGGAACTACAGACCCTGTTTCCCCAGTCAGCAAAGGGTCATCCCAAAGTTTGACCCTTTTCTTCTCATCCTTTACAGAGATTATTTAAAAAATATCGGGCAGCCCATTCCTGCCTCGCTGCCCAAATGTTTTACGGTCTGGACAGTATATTATTTATGACCCTTGATTATCTATTTAAATGTGGCAAGCGGGAGGATAAACATTCCTCCCCATGGTTACCATCGCAGCCACTGGTAATGCTGCCCTTGCCTGACCTTGAGGCTTTGGTTGTGGCTGTCGCAATTGGTGATTTCAGTAAGGTCATCCTTATAGAAGACACATTGTGCCTCAGCCTGCTTCAGAAGCATGAATCACTACTGAATCTCCTGGGTAAATAAGATCCCCTATTGAGTCCTTCTTTCTCCCCGTTCCTTGTTCTTTCAGCAGGTTTTCCTTGTCTTGCGCCCTCTATTCATTCTCCAAGTCAAGCTGTATCCCAAGGGGAATACCCACTAGTGCAACCTCGTCTGGGAGCAATTGATCTGTACAGATGCCTCGGTTAGGAAAATATCTTCAGCATTATTCTCTGTGTAATTCTGGAAGATTAAACAACTATGTAAAGTACCAAGCATTTGTAGAACTGAAGCAAGAGCTGAAGAAATCAGCCAGCAACTAACTTATAAGCAGCAGTGGCAATAGTGCTGGTGAGAACATTCTTCATGCTGCTAAACACTTGTTCAATTGCGTAATGGAAATGAAGACATTAGCTCAAACATTGTGCTCCAAAATGTCAGTGCTGGTGCCAAATCATCTTTGTACCCACATTGAAGTCATGATTTGCTGAGTCTGCATACTTTTGGAGGCCCTTCAATATTCACACATGAAATCCACACTTACATGACACCCTGAGAATGACTCCAAGAAAGATATACCATTTTTCGGTAGTGAGAATACTTCAAAGCACCTAAAGAATAGGCACAAACAATTGCAATTTCATGCTGTGAGACTAATATATGGGCTTGAATTTCTGCATACTGATATTTTAGGGAAAAGCTGCTTTTCCACAGTTAGCTTTGAATTGAGAAAGCCTATTTTCTCAATAATTAAATTTGTCATATGTCTAGACTGTGATAATGAAACACCATCCAATAGTACGAGTGCTTTCACGACGGTTAACTTTCTGCAGCAACACAAGGAGATGAGAGGGGATGAGATATGCAAGATTGTGTCGTGACTTTAAGCTAACTTCTGAAATGTCTTCTAATGTATGTGTTGAGAATAGGGAAGGAGGTGACATGTTGTAATATTTTATCAGATCTACTTGACCTGCACATTGAACTTCTTTAAATACTGCACATTTAATTGACCAGTCAAACAATGCAGATACTGTTCATTTTGTAACTACTGCTTTGTTAGACGTGGTGAGTGAGAGAGTTTGAGGAAATTGGGTCTTGCTGTGAGATGGTATCTGTCCGGCTGATTTATTAAGTCTTGGCACCAGTTTAGAAGAGGAACTGAAACATTAGGAATGAAAAATAAAAAGGGGAATAATAAATGACATAAATTAATGACAGATCAGCTATATATGCATAGCAGATGTGTCAACATTGGAAAACACAAAAATTGGGTTCGTGTTTTGGGTCCAAACCCTTTGGCTGAATGAGAAATCAGTGACAGGCTGGCTGAGATGCAACAAAAATCCTGATTTTGTGTACAAATGTGTTATAATTCTATTCAGCTTCCATCCTTGTTATTTTATATGCATGTCAACAATTTTACAATAAGTCTCCCATTTTAGCACAAAATAGGGTAGAACATCGCTGCTGGGAGCATATCAGAATATTGAGCAGTGGTGCCACGGGGGCATTAGATGCCTGGGGAAGGGCCAGGGCATACTGAGACGGACCCACGGCACACTCTGCAATGGGGTCGATGGGGTTGGGAGGGAGTGGACGATTGGGACTGTCAGTGGTGAACAGCCTAAACTGTCATTCAAAGTGGATATAAAATACAACACCTTCTTGTGTGCTTCTGATGTGCAATGCGCCAAAAACACAAACTTTATCCTCTAGGTGTTTTGACAATCTTGTGAAGCACTGGGGACAAGCAACACAGCTGAGGCCAATGCTGTTTTTTTCTCCATGTTCATTCACGCGCAGGTCATTGAACATCATTGGAAGCAGAAATTTTTGTAGATTTTTACTTAATGCTTGCACAGAGGTCAATCATGCTAAGAGCATTTATTTTATATTAGCCAATTTTCTTCCTTTTCAAACAGTGAGAATTTCTACTATGAATGCTACAAATACTCTGTCATCTTTTACTGCACATATGCTGTAGAAATATATACAGATGCTCACAGGTACACCAGAATTTGATGTCAAGAGTTCATGTTACATATTCATTACAATACTCCCATGGGAATTTGGAATTTGAAGGTAGAGCATGATGGGAATAGCCATGTAAATATTCTTTTATTTATTCATTAGACTTAATTTGTTGACATGTTCCATCAGAGCTAGGACGTCTGCAGCGAGTAACTCACTTCCTGACTTCTCAAAGCCTGTCCACAATTTACAAGGCTGAAGTCAAGTGTATGTCGTGTACTCTTCACTTGCCTGAATAATACTCAAGAAGCTTAACACCATCCAGGACAAAGAAGTCCATTTGACAGGCACCCATTCACTCTCTCCACTATTGATGCACAATGTCAGAAGTATTTACCATCTACAAGATGCAGTGCAATAACTCACGAGGCTCCTTCAACAGCACCTTCCAAACCCATGATCAGCAGGTGTATGGTATCACCATTTGCAAGGGAGACAGCAACTCAGTGGTATTTTCACCGGACTAGTAATTCTGAGACCCAGGGTAATGCACTAGAGGTCTTGGTTTGAATCCCATCATGGCAGATGATGAAATATGAATTAAATAAAAATCTCATAATTACCATGAAGCAATTGTCGTAAAATCCCATCTGATTTAATAAAGTCTCTTAGGGAAGGAAATCTTCCATCCTTACTGGTACGGCCTAAATGTGACTCCAGATACAGAGCAATGTGGTTGTCTTTTACTTGGTCCCAAAATAGCCTAGCAAGCCACTCATCTTAAATGCAATTAGGAATGGGAAGTAAGTGCTGGCCTAGCCAACGATGCTTATATCCCATGAATGAATGAAAAAGAAGTTCCCCTCCAAGTCACCTACCACCCTGACTTGAAACTATATCAATGTTACTTCACTGTTGAAAGTAACATTGATATCAAAATCCCTTCTAATGGTACTGTAGATATATCTACACCACATGAACTGCAGAAGCTCAAGAACACAAGGATGTTGCCCACATTGGGTGGCATGCCTTATGAGGATAATTGAGGGAGCTCAATCTTTTCTCCTTAGACGGACGAAGGATGAGAGGTGACCTGATAGAAGTGTATAAGATGTTGAGAGATATAGATCGGGTACATTCTCAGAGGCTTTTTCCAAGGGCTGGAATGGTTGCCAAGAGAGGACACAGGTTTAAGGTGCTGGGGACTAGGTACAGAGGAGACATCAGGGATAAATTTTTCACTCAGAGAATGGTGGGTGAGTGGAATCAGCTGCCATCAGTTGTAGTGGAGGCAAATTCAATAGGGTCTTTCAAGAGACTTTTGGATGAGTACATGAAACTTAATAGAATTGAGGGTTATAGGTAAGCCTAATAGATATTGATATCATCGGAGCAACTTGTGGGCTGAAGGGCCTGTTTGTACTGTAGTTTTTCTATGTTCTACGTTCTAACACAGCTCCCCACCACCATTTCAAGGGCAATAAATGCTGGCCTATTCAGCAATATCCAATCAAAGAAATTCTTAATTTTAACATAAATATGCATAAATGCCATCAAACCAACTTTCATAGAAAATGGTTTCATGGAACTACATAGAATATACAGCATAGAAATGGACCATTCAGAACAACTCGCTTGTGCTGGTCTCCTCCTATTGTATATACAACACCATACAAAAGCAGTACACAACAGTATTTCTTACTGCATAAAAATTTTTGTTATCAAATCTGACACAACAATTACATATATGAATAGAAAAGCCTTATGGTCATTACAAAGATCGTGCTCAATCACGGAACAGTAACATAATGTTTCTAAATATGTGTTTCCTAAGGCTTATACATTGCAACCATTTGAGGTTATATTGTCAGAATAATGAATAAAGATCAAAGAAAAGTACAGCACAGAAACAGGCCATTCGGCCCTCCAAAGCCGTGCCGATCATGATACCCGAACTAAACTAAAAAACCTTTCTGTCCTTACTTAGTCCATATCACTCTGTTCCCTCCCTATTCATGCACCCATCCAGATACCTCTTAAATGTTGTAATGTGCCCGCTTCCACCAACATCTCTTGCTAGCATATTCATTCACTACTCTGTGTGAAATACTTTCCCGCCCATCACACTTAAACTGTTCCCTCCCACCTTGAACATGTAACCCATTTTAATTAACACTTCTACCCTGGGAAAAAGCTTCTGTCTATCCAACCTGTCTATACCACTCATAATTTTGTAGACATCTATCATGTCTTCCCTCAGCCTCCGTCTTTCCAGTGAAAACAAATCCTAATTTATTCAACCTCTCCTCATAGCCAACACCTTTGAGACTGGGCAACATCCTGGTGAACCTCCTTTGCACTTTCTTCAAACCTTCCATGTCCGTCTGATAGTTGGTGACCAGAACTGCACACGATATTCCAAGTGCAGCCTAACCAAGCTTTTCTATAGCTGCAACATATATGGAACAAAATATGCTGGCCATTATTTGGATGATCATTGCTGAGACAGTAGAACAGCTGAAACCATTAAAGATGCTGGTATTTTCATAGCTAATCCTCATACTAAACTCCCAACTTCCCTCATCCCACACTCTCTTCTCATTTATAAGTTGTGGGTGATATAAGAACACACCCTTCCTCTCTGCTGTCTGGTCTACTGGGACCCTTTCTCTTCCTCCTCCTTCCAGTTCTGTATAGTCCCTGATCATTCTCCAAGTCTTGTATTTCAAGAAGAATGCCTAGGACAATTCCAAGGAAACCTTTGAAGTCATTAAAAATACCTTCAGAGCATGTTACCTCACTTACTATAGGTATTTGTAACTTTGAGCAAGAATTTAAACATCAAAATCTTTCAGAATTGTAATAAGTGAGAAGAAATCAATCAGTCTTTAACCTGTAAGTAGCTAATAATAGCTGCTGCTACTGAATGTGTTCATATATAAAGTTAAGAGAGAGCATAGCTTGAGCATAGACTTCCAAATGGATCCACTGGTGTCAACTCAGCATTCACTGAGACAATGTTAATACCTTCACCAATATGGTATTTGGTGAAAATCACAACACAAAAGTGTGCATGTAGACAAATGGACTTCATTTTGAGCCCCAAAAACCAGGCGCAAATAATTACAATTTCTTACCCTCTGCAGCCTCCTGCAGCCTGTGGCTACCCTTGTCATTATTGACTATGTTTCCAAATTTAATACCATTTGCAATCTTTGAAATTATGCCCTGTATATCAAGTCCAGGTGATCAAAAAAATAAATAATTCTAATACCCAACCCCTGGGGAGCATCACTGTATCCTAACTGAAATCGGCTAACTCCGCAAAGACCTTGGATTAAACACAGGGCTTTTGAGTTTGCTTAGCTTAGCTATTAATTGGCTAAACTGACTGATTCTGCATGGAAGCTTACTGATGTACCTCCAGTAAATTTGTTATGTGAGTTCACAGTTATGTTTACAGTCACTAGAGCCAGTAATCAGCACTACCTGCCCCAATAGTGAACAGAATGGTGCTAGCGTGGGTTTCACATTTAATTAAACTGATAATGGCACCACATAAATGGGGCATAAATTTATTTTACCAGAAAGCTTCTGATTAAGGAGCAGCACTGTGCAGAACACCATGCAAAAGGACAATTCTGCAGATAATAGAAATCCAAAATAAAAAACAAAAATTGCTGCAACTATTCATTTTTATGGAGAGAAACAGTTATCAGCTGGAATTCTCTGGCCATTCATACCTGGCTGCCACTGCCAGAGTGGTCGGAGAATTTGACGCTCAGCCAAATCTCCTTTCATTGAAGTGGGACAGGAGGATCCCACCAGCATGAACGGCTGGAAGATCCTGCCCAATGTTTCAAAGCAATGATATGTCATAGGAAAGTGAAATAAGATAGAAATGTGAGTGTTTTTAAGCCTATGAAGGGAGGAAGGTGACAGAAGAACAAAAAGGAAGCTAGGATGGGAGGTAGAAGAGATTAGCAAAAGATTTCATGATGCAAAAGCCAAAGTGGTAATGGGTAAAGACTAAAGAAGCAAAAATTGTGTGAAGGTGGGGAGTGAACGATATATAGTAGCCACCCTGAATAGCTTACAGTTTTGGTCCAAACATGGACAATAGAGCTGAACTCAAAAGGTGAGGCGAAGGTAACTGCTCTTGACATCAAAGCATCAAGGAGCAAAACTGAAGTAAATGCGAAGGAGGGGAAAGCTGTCCACTGGGTTGGGATGGGGCTCAGCACAAAAGGAAGCCAGTTGTGGTTGTTGGAAGTCAATCAATTCAGTTCCAGAACATCATTGCAGGAGTTCCTCAGGATTGTGTCCTGTGTCCAACTATCTTCAGCTGTCTCATCATCATCGTTCCTTCCATCACCAGGTCAGGAATGGGATGTTCACAGATAGTTGCACAATGTTCAGCAAACATTCAGATACGGAAGCAGTCTGAGCCCACAGGTAATAAAACCTGGGCAAGATTCAGGCTTGAGCTGATAAATGATAAATAATATTTGTGCAACACAAGTGTCAGGCAATGACCCTCTCAACCAGAGGATCCAGTTATCTCTCCTTGACATTCAATAGCATTACCTTTTTTATTATTTTTTTTTATTATTAAGCAACACGCACGTGAACAGGCCCTTTCGGCCCAACGAGCCCACGACGCCGTCATACCTATATAGTACGAAATACATTATCCTATTTTGAATCCCCTGCTGAATCCTTTGCTGAATCCCCACTATCAACATTCTGGAGCCTACATTGACCAGAAATTGAACGGGATAAAATATAAACACTGACTACAAAAGCAAATCAGAAGCTGGAAATTATGCAGAGGGTAACACAGCTCCAGACTTTCCAAAGCCTGCGCACCATCCACATGATATAAATCAGGAATGAGATAGATTGTGAGATAGATGGCATATTGTCCTTGCACCTTTTTTTTAAACTCCCCATCAAAAAAGACTGTCAGATCTTCAGTCATAAAGACACTGCTTCTTTATAGAAAATACTTAATTTATTTGCTGCTGTTAACAATTAAAGTTAATGATTTGATTCAATGGAAACAAACAAAAATAGTGGTTACTATTAAAATTTTTAATTGGGGTCATTCCCGGCAATTGTGGTGTTAAAATTAATTGTAAGAAATAAATAAATTTTTGAGCAGCAAATGATCTTTCTCTGCTGCAGCAGATAGTGACACATGGTTCTTAGTAATTTTCCAGGATTGCAGCTTGCTGTGACGTTACACTGTGCTCCAGGCAGATGTTCGCACAAATAACCTTCACACAGATTTCAATTCTCCTAGCTATAGATCCCTGTAGTTTAAAAATAGGCAGTAATATACATCGACACAAAATACGCATGTCTAGCCGTTCTGCTTTCTAGAATGCTTCTCTTTCAACTAGATCGTTCGAAAGACAAAATGCTTCCTGAATCTTCAGTCACCTTCTAGGAATACCATTTAATATCAACAAATACAAAATTAAGCTTTTGGATCCCTTTTATAATGCTCCAAGCAATACATTCCAGGTACGTTTAAGTCTTGATCAGAACAATAAGGCCTTTAACTTAGTAAAATTTAGCAAGGCACATCACAGGAATGTAATCAGACAATAAAACTGACTCTGACCCAACGAAGAGGTATTAGGGCAGAAATCTCTTGCTCAAAGATATAGATATTAAGGAGTGTCATAAAGTAGGAGAAGCTTAGGGAGGATATTTCAAAGCATAGAACTTTTACAGCTCAAAGCATGACTGCTAATGGTGTGACGTGTTCCACAGTGTGATTACAAATATGCACAGGATTATTATTCAAAGGTCACCCATTGACAGTAGGATTTTTAGTGCCTGGAAAGAAGATAGGATAGATTCCTTTTAACCATTGAAAGATCAATGTAATTTTTAATTTCAAAACTTACTTTTTGGCAGGTTTCATATCACCTGCTTTTACACTACATCCAATGAGCAGCATCGTACCTTGTATTCAGCGTTTCAGCTTGCTCTGCCTCCAGGAAGATACATTGGCAATTTCAAAACGATAATAAAGCAGTATAATCTTTGTTCACAAACAACCTCAAGGCTGAATTTTACATTTCCCCGGTGGGTTTTGAGATGGAGGGGGTTGTGAAATTGCATGGATGAGATTCCCTCTGGGATCTCTGGGACATGATTGCGATTTCACAATGGAGTGGGCACAGCGTCGGCCGGAAAGACCACCCTTACCCCAGTTAAGGCTCTGAAATGGCCAAATACCGCCACTGAATTCCTAGCTGCTGCCAATCAATGCTTATTAGAATGTAAAATTGTGGTAGGTCTGTTGGTGTCTGCAGGGATGTGGTTCTGTGGGCCAGTGTTTGCATGACATTGCTGATCAATGCTGTTTTCCCTGTCCTATCCAGGACCCTTAAGGTGCCCATAGTGAAGTTGGCATCAGTAAAATAAAATGTTGATGGGAAAGAGCATCCACCTGAACCTGGAAAACCTGATTGGATCGATGAAAAAGGTTTCTAATAGACATGCCCTAACACTTAAACAAGAAGATGCTCATGACAAATAAATAAATTGAAACGTCATCCATATTTAAATCATCATCGTGACTTTCCTGGGCATGAGGCTGATTTCACCAGCAAATGAGCCCAATAAGATTGCAAAAGTTGAGAAACAGGGCGCCAACCTAATTTTGTGCCTCTCGCCCTATTTTATTGGCTTGCCACACCAATCAATCAGTGTGGTGAGCCAGTAAGATTTCACCCCATGTCTTTTCTTTCTGTTTAAAACCCACAACCCTAACATAGTTGGAACATTACACTGTATCACAAAGCAATTAAATAATAACTCAAATATGACCAAACTCTGGGAGCAGGTGAAAAAGAAATGCTTCAGTTTGGGAAAGGTTGCAACGGTAACTGCTTCATTTTACAATGCTACTTATAGAACATTAAAAAGGACAGCACTATTTATGGTGAAGATTGGAGGAGGGACAATGTACAATACTTTGACAACGAAAGGAAAAGCATGCAGATGCTGGAAATCTGCAATGAAATGCTGCAAATACTCAGCAAACACAGTAAGAAGTCTGACAACATCAGTTTTAAATCTAACCGATTTATTTGACAGTAAGCTCGTAAGCTTTCGGCTCTATGGCCTTCATCAGGTGAATGAGGTGTTCTGGTCTCCAATAGCACACACATCAGCACAGACAATTTACAGATTGCTGATTAGAATGCGAATCTTTACACATAACCTGCTATTCAAGTCTTAAAGTGGCTAACAATGTGAGTGGAAGGAGCACTGAGCACAGGTTAGACTGATGTGTATTGTCTCCAGACAGCACAGTAAGTGAGGTTTTTTGCTAACCCAGGCAAGTCATGGAGGTTACAGATAGTGTGACATGAAACCAAGATCCCTGTTAAGACCGTCCTCATGTGTGCAGAACTTGGCTATCAGTCTCTGCTCAGCAGCTCTGCACTGTCATGTATCGTGAAGGCCCCCTTGAAGAACGTTTACTCAAAGGTCGGAGGCCGAATGCCCATGACCGCTGAAGTGTTCGCCAACAGTAAGGGAACAGTTTTGCCTGGTGATTGTTGAGATATGTTCATTCATCCGCTGTCATAGTGTCTGCATGGTCTTCCCAGTGTACCATGTTTTGGGACATCCTTTCTTGCAAGATATTAGGTAGACAACGTTGGCCGAGTTGCAAGAGTATGTACTGTGTACCTGGTGAATGGTATTCTCACGTTTGATGATGTCATCCATGTCAATGATCCGGCATGTCTTGCAGAGGAACGCTTATGTGGTATTGTGGTCACTGTTCTCCTGAAGGCTGGGTAGTTTGCTGTGAACAGTGGTCTGTTTGAGGCTGCTCAGTTGTCTGAAGGCAAGAAGTGGGGGGTGGGGATGGCCCTATCTATAACCCCCATGACTTGCCTGGGTTAGCAAAAAACCTCACTTACTGTGCTGTCTGGAGACAATACACATCTCTTTAACCTGTGCTCAGTGCTCCTTCCACTCACATTGTTAGCCACTTTAAGACTTGAATAGCAGGTTTGGGGTAAAGATTCATATTCTAATCAGTAATCTGTAAACTGTCTGTGCTGATATGTGTGCTATTGGAGACCAGAACACCTCATTCGCCTGACGAAGGCCATAAAGCCGAAAGCTTACGAGTTTACTATCAAATAAATCGGTTGGATTTAAAACTGGCATCAGACTTCTTATTGTATTTACCCCAGTCCAACGCCGGCATCTCTAATCAATACTCAGCAAGTTAGGGCACTGAAACATCCATTAAATTTGTATTCAAAGACAGAAACACGTTAATGATTTTTCAGTGGATGTGGATATTTCATGAATGACATACTGATTTAGCGGCCCATGACAAGGAATGAAGAGCAATAACCTGCATTTATGTAGCCCTTTAGAGAAATAAGATGTTCCAATGTTCTGAACAAAAGTGTAATCAAAAAATGTTTTTGCCACCGAGCCACATGAGGGAGGCATCAGGGCAATGATGAAAAACTTTGCCAATGAGGAGCATCCGAATTTAATCCGGAAAAATGCGAGGTGATGCATTTTGGCCGGAAAAATGTAGAAGAGAATTATAGGATAAAAGGTAAAACTATAAGGAAAATAGAGACGCAGAGAGACTTGGGGGTGCAGGTTCACAAGTCTCTGAAGGTGTCCTCACAGGTGGAGAAGGTGACAAAGAAGGCGTATAGTATGTTAGCTTTCATTGAAAAGGGTATAGAATATAAGAGTAGGAGTTTGATGTTGCAGTTGTATACAACTTTGGTTAGGCCTCACTTGGAATACTGCGCCCAGTTCTGGTCTCCGTACTATCGGAAGGATGTGGAGTCCTTGGAGAGAGTGCAGAGGCGGTTTACCAGGATGCTGCCTGGTATGGAAGGACTGTCTTATGAGGAACGATTAGATAGACTGGGGTTGTTTTCCCTTGAAAGACGTCGGCTTAGAGGGGATCTTATAGAGGTGTATAAGATTATAAGGGGTATAGATAGAGTAAATGGAGGTAAACTTTTTCCACCTTTAGAAATGGATAGGACGAGGGGTCATGGCCATAGGGTGAGGGGGCTATGTATAGGACGAATATTAGAGGGCAGTTTTTCACACAAAGGGTAGGGGGGGTGTGGAATGCACTGCCGAGTAAGGTGGTGGGAGCAGGCACGCTGGGGCTGTTTAAGGGTCTCTTGGACAGCCACATGAGCGGTATGCAGATAGAGGGATATATTAGGACTGTTAAACTACGGCTTTTTTCCACAGGTAATTCGGTCCATAATTTGAGCACGCAGTCGGCAGGTGGTGCGGGTACAGCTCTTGGATGTTGATTCATGGGTTGCCTGGTACCTCATGTCGTATATGAGTGCTTTATGTGGACCACCTGAAGGGCACCATGACAGCTCAGAGACTATCGAGGTGGCTGTGCAGACACTTGGAATTGGGCCGGTGTCTGCGGGAGTTTGCGCGTTCTCCCCGTGGTTGCGTGGGTTTTCTCCGGGCACTCCGGTTTCCTCCCACAACCCAAAAATTCGCTCTTATGCTGATTGGGTAACAAATTGTCCCTATGGTGAAAATTTTCCATATTAGGAATAATATATATATTATTATATAGGAATATTAAAATAGGATAATGTATTTGGTATGACGGCAGCGTGGGCTCGTTGGGCCGAAGGGCCTGTTTCCCGTGCTGTGTTGCTTAATAAAAAAAAAATAATAAAAAAAAAAAAATCTTGAAAGAGGACAGAGAAACAGAGAAGGCTACAGAGAAAATTCCACAGTTTAAGGTCAAGACAGCTTAAAGCACAAATACCACTGAGGGAGGGGCCTTTAATAAAATCAGGCTTGTGAAAAATGCTAGGATTGGAGAGATCTCAAAAGTGTAAGACTGGAGGGGATTACAGATTAAGGGAGGGGCGAGGTCAAAGAGGAACTTGAAAAGGAGAATGAAGATTTTACGGCATTGTTAAATGAGGAGCCAGCGTAGCGTTTCTGTGTGTTTTACCATCCAGCTGATGTTACTACTGGGCAGTCAGATACCAGAGCCAAAGGCCCACTTAATAAATCGTAACTATTTTTAGAAACACAGATGAACAGAGTCATAACATTTACAGTTAACTTTTAACAAATGAATAAAATGATTGCTAAAAGATTAACTACTGCACCTAAACTGATGTTTGATGATTTGTAAGAATAACACAAGTTGCAAAATATATGTTATACTGTCTTGTTCTAGGTAATTACATGGTTCATGTAAACTAATAGGCAAAAGTGTGGCCAGACACAATCTGAATCCAAGTGACAGATGCCACCTAATAGAACTTTTCTGGATTCTCCCTAGATGCTTGTTATACTCTGACCCAATTGGTCTCACTAGAATTCGATTTTCCACAAGAGTGTTTCAAATCCAACTCTCAAGGCTCTATTTTATCATTTTGATTCTAAGTGCCGGGTGGACTTGAAATTGCGATTGCTTCAGATCTGACTTTTATACCCATTCTCAGGCACCCCCACATGCACCCAGCCTGATAGGGTAGCCGCAATTCTGAATTGTGCTGCAGGAGCCTCAGCACCTCTCTCTGCAACTGAACCCTGAACTTCCTAACTCACAGACCACAATCAGTAAGGATAGGCAACAACACCTCTTCCATGATCATCCTCAGCATCGGTGCCCTACAGGGCTGTGTTCTCAGCCCCCTAATATACTCCTTGTACATTTATGTCTGTGCAGCCAAATTCCCTTCCAATTCGATTTTCAAGTTTACTGACAACACCACTGTAGTGAGTCAAATCTCAAACAAAGATGAGACAGAGTACAGGAATGAGATAGAGAATCTGGTGAACTGGTGCAGCAACAATAATCTCTCCCTCAATATCAACAAATTGAAAAACTTCAGGAAGTGTAAAGGAGAACATGCCTCTGTCTACATTACTGAGGATGAAATAGAAAAGGTTGAGAGCTTCAAGTTTTTAGGTGTCCAGATCGCCAACAACTGTCCTGGTCTCCACCCCCATGCTGACACTATAGTTAAGAAAGCCCACCATTGCCTCTACTTTCTCAGAAGACTAAGGAAATTTAGCATGTCAGCTATGACTCTCACCAACTTTTACAGATGCATCATAGAAAGCATTCTTCCTGGTTGTATCACAGCATGGTATTGCTCCTGCTCTGCCCAAGATGCAAGGAACTACAAAAGGTCGTGAATGTAGTCCAATCCATTACGTAAACCAGTCTCCCATTCATTGACTTTGTCACACTTTGCGCTGTCTCAGCAAAGCAGCCAGCATAATTAAGAACCCAACGCACCTCAGACATTCTTCCTTCCACCTTCTTCCTTCAGGAAAAAAAACAAAAGTCTGAGGTCATGTACCAACTCAAGAACAGCTTCTTCCCTGCCGCTGCCAGACTTTTGAATGGACTCATCTTGCATGAAGTTGATCTTTCTCTACACCCAGCTATGACTGTAACACTACATTCTGCACTCTCTTGTTTCCTTCCCTGTGAACGGTATTTTTCAATAAATGTTAATACATGTAACAATAATAAATCAAATCAAAATCAAAGTCTCTCTAATTTAAAGCTCTTTCTCTATATTTTGCGTGAATTCTCCTGAACAGGATCATATTTAACTTCTTTGTTTCTTTAACTTAATTGCCTTTCAGTCTTTTTGTCTAACTCACTCGTTTCTGGACTTTCTTTTGTTATTTTGGGAAGTCTGCTCCCGGAAGTTCCCTTATCATGTCCAGTTTCTCCTAGATCCAGCTTAAAACTAACTTGAATATTTTTCTGTCCTAGAGTGGCCCCTGTTGATAAGCAACAACCTGGTTTTCCTATAAATGCTGTTTACTTTCACATCATAACCCTCATCATGAGGCATTTAAACCAGATAGAAACTGGGACTACAAGAGCAGGTCAGAGCCAAGGAATCCTGCAGAGTGTAAGGTACATCCTAACTCTCCAAAGCCTGTCCAAAATCTAAAAAGGAGCAAGTCAGAGCGTTATGGAATACTGAGCCTGGCCTAGCTAGTGAAGCTCTAACAATATTCAAAAAGCTCAACACCATCCAGAACAAAGCAGAACAAAGCCTGATTGGCAACAAGTTCACAAAGCATCACTCCCTCGACCACTTTCAGACAATGACAGTAGCATGTACCACCTATAAGGGTGGCACGGTGGCACAGTGGTTGGCACTGCTGCCTCACAGCATCAGGGATTCTGGCTCAATTCCCAGCTTGGATGACTATGTGGAGTTTGCATTGGGTACTCCAGCTTCCTCCCATGCACCAAAGATATGCGGGTTAGATGCATTGGTCATGCTAAGTTGCCCCTTCATGTTAGAGGGACTAGCTAGGATTGGGGTCCCGGCAGGTTCAATGAGCTGAATGACCTCCTTCTGCATTGTAGAGTTCTATGATTCTAAGATGCGCTGCAGGAACTCACCAAGACTCCTTAGTCTCTTCTAAACACATGACCTCTGCCATCTAGAAAGACAAGTGCAGGAGGTGTATGGGGAACACTACCACTTGGAAGTTCCTCTCCAAGCTAGTCACCATCCTGACTTGGAAATATATCAACATTTCTTCACTGGCATTGGGCCAAAATCCTGGAACTGCCTCCACAACAGCACCATGGGTCTACTTATACCACATGATCTGTCATGATCAAAACGACAGCTCACTACCATCTTCCCAAGGGCAAGTAAGGAGAGGCCATAAATGGTGGCCTCACCAGCAATGCCCACATTCTATGAAGAAATTAAACAAATGGTCAATGACGAAATTCCTTGTCTGTCCCTCGTTAAATAAACTTGTTTTCATCAACATTTCGTTGGAGGGGCCCTTTGCAGAATATGTGAAGTTACAGTATTTACGTGACAGATACTTATTCAACATGTCAATTAAAGTAATGGCTTTTCTATTCTAGTGTAAGTGAATTTTTAATGGTGCAATACGTCTCAATTATTGCCAAACAAACTGGGTGACACAGCAATTAATTCTTGTAAGTATACAGTGTAATTTTGTCAGATTTTCCAGTACAAGTTTCAACCAACATTTAAGAAGTAAAATCCACAAAAATGAGGCAAATCCAATCTAGCATTTTAGCCATCAGTCTATTTTCAATCATTAACAAATTGATGAAAAGTGTAATTGAAAATGCTATCAGGTGGCAGTTAATCACCAATAACCTGCCCACTGATTCGCAGTTTGTGTTCTACCAGGGTGATTTATCTTTGGATCTGATTACGGTTCTGCGTTCAACAAAAGAATTTAAGTCCAGAGGCGAGGTGATAGAGACTGTCTTTAACAGCATAGCACATTTGACTGAGTGTTACATCAGGAAGATACAGTAAAATTGAAGTCAATGGGGATCAAAGGAAACTTCATGAGTTAGAGTCACACCTACACAAATGAAGATGGTTGTGATTGTTGAAGGTTAATCATCTCAGCCCCAAGAGATCACTGCAGGTGTCCATCAGGATAGTGTCCTTGACCAAATCGTTTTCAGGTTCTTTATCAATGACCTTTCTTCCATCATAGGGTCAGAAATTGGAATGTTCACTCATGATTGTACAGTGTTTATTTGCATTTGCAATTCTTCAAATAATGGAACAATGTGTTCATATATGGCAAGGTCTTGACAATATTCTCGTTTGGGCTGTTAATTGGAAAGTACTGTAACAATCATGACACAACTGGCAAGCAATGATTAACTCCTAACTCCACCAAAAGAGAATCTAACCATCCTGCTCCCCCACACCTAAACACCCCCACACCATCCCCGGGATTATAATTGCTGAATCCCTCTCTGTCAACATTTTAGGGAGAGTTACCTTTGACCAGCAACTAAATTCGACCAGCCAGATAAATGCTATGATTACAATAACAGGTCTGGGAATTCTGCAGACAGTAACACACCTCCTGACTCCCCAGACCATGTCTACCATCTACAAGGCACAAGTCAGGAATGTTCCCCACTTGCCTGGATGAGTGCACACAAATAGCTGGACACCATCAAGGATAAAGCAATGGACTTGTTTAGCATTCCATTCACCACCTTAAATGATCACTCCCTCCAACAAACACGTAACCTCTACCACCTCAAAGATCAAGGGCAATAGATACAGGGAACATCACCACCTGAAATGTGGTAATGTTCCCCTACAAACTACATATCATGCTGACTTGGATCTATATTGTTATTTTCCCTTTGTGACTTGGTAAAAATCCTGGAATTTTCTCCCTAACAGCACTGTGGAAGTATCTTCACCACATGGACTGCAGAAATTCAAGATGGCACTTCATCTAAATAGGTATAGGCCATGCTGATCTTGTTGTTCAAATCCCATAAAGAAATATTTTTTAAAAATGTTAATTATTTTGGTGATTTTAAAAATGTTAATTTTTTCTTCCACTTTCTGTTAAGTTCCCTCTCTTTATTTTGCTTTATATATAAAGTATAACTTGATTTAAATATTCTGGCACTTCCTCTTTTCTACTACCTTGTTCATTAATTATTCTTCAGTCAGATTAGTCAAGGCGATACACATTTGCCCCTGTTCAAACAGGTCCCAATAGATGACATGACATCAGAACTGATCTCTATTTCAAGTTTCCATGTAAAAGCCAGATAAATTTAGTGGTCAAATGTAAGTGCAATGAACAGATGGAGCTATTCCTTCACGGCCGACCACAAAATCCAGCAGCACGATGTCACAGTAATTAGCACTGCTGCTTCACAGCATTAGGGACCTGGGTTTGATTCTTAGCTTGGGTCACTTTCTGCGTCTGCATGGGTTTCATCCGGCTGCTCCAGTTTCCTCCCACACTCTGAAAGATATGCTGATTAGGTGCATTGATCTAAACAGGCGCTGGACTATGGTGATGAGGAGAATTTCAAAGTAAGTTTGTTACAGTGTTACTTGTGACTAATAAATAAATGAACTTTTAGAATCCAGATCATTAACTCCATTTAGTTACACTTTATTAGCAGATTATAAAGAAAAGCTGGTGGAAGATCTGAGCAGAATTGCTGTTAGTTTTCTGTGTGACATATACAAGGAAAAACAAATTTCAAATGAGGTAATATTTGAATAAATACTGTTTTATTTTCTTTGGCTTCCTCATACTTAATCCAACTTGTTTGTTATGTCTTTTTGTTTGCCAGTAGTGGGCTCTACAAATGTTCCAGTGCAAATAACTGGGACTATTTTCGCGTGTTTTTTTCAATAAAAGAAAAATCACAGAATTACACTTATTTTATTTAGTCTGCAGTTATATATATTCCTTTCAGTTGGATTGGCCTATATGTTCTAAAAATTTATTCCCCCTCCTTTTAGCAGGTTACAGTTTAAATGAACATTGCCTTTAGAAAATGTCTCTGTATGACCCAATATTTATTCTCACATGGCATTGTAAACTGTTCTCTCTCGACATATTGTAATATTCAACACCTTTTTCAGCAAGAGTAAGGATCTGCTCCAGAAAAACAAGAAGGGCCTATTTATCTTCAACTTTTCCTGTTTCTAAAATGCCTTAAAAGTAATTCTGACAAAAAAAGGTTTTGGCTTATATAAATAAGATATGAAATGTCTTATTTGATATATGAAATAAAGATAGCTTTCAAAGAGCTCTTAAAAAGTGAGGGTTTGAATATGTGTATGAAAGGTTTGTGTAAATGCTAGCACAGGAATGTTACAGCTTTACTCACCCAGTCCTTTACTGCTTATATTATCAGTTATCTTCCCTGCAAATGTGTCTGGCTCATGGTTTGCCTCAGCACCATAGAACTAGAAAATGCACCCACCTCGCCATCTCATCACTGAAGATAGGCAGAGGTAACATTGGTGATCCTGTTAGTCATGATGCACAGATAATCCATGGCCCAAGTCTTTTGTGAAGATGTCGATCCAGCTCCAGATCTCAGAATAATTTAAGTTTAACAAATGTATTAACATTGGGAGACAGGGCAAATTGTCATACTTAAGAACATTGTGTTTTTTTCTAGAATGTTGTTGTTTTAGAATGTTGTGAATTGTCTGAGCCACTATGTGCAATTTGCCACAGCTATCAAAATTTGAGCAGAATTTTCAGAGCAGGTTATTGGATGTGGATTGACCTGAAGCCTTCTTAATAAGAAGGAAGTTCTTTCTTTCTTAAAAGATTTCTGAAGAAAAAATATTCTGAAAAAGATTTATTTTTTCAGCTTTGTAGTTACAGCGGATCAACCAAGCTGGGCAAAGCTTCAAGGAGGAGTTATGCTATTGTAATAGCACCAAGTTAATACACCACAAAAGAAGAATGCATTCTATTGAATGCTCCTTCATTTCTTCAACTGTATCACTGATGCTCATATTATTACATGAAATTACATAGAAACGCTCATTCACTGTGCTACTAGTTATAGAGACAACATTACTGACTTTTGAATCATATATCTAAAATTTTTTGCAAATTACAAAGCAAAATTGGTTGGTTTCATATAGCTGCTCAGAAGACTAAGGAAATTTGGTGTGTCAGCTATGATTTACCAACATTTACAGATGCATCATAGAAAATATTCTTTCTGGTTGCACTACAGCTTGGTATGGACCCGCAAGAAACTACAAAAGATCGTTCTTTGTGTTAGCAGAGTTAAAACCCCTAAAGTTCCTTGGTAGCTAGCCAATGAATTGATCAGAACCCCAATTGCATCATTCAATTAGGCCAATTAAATCCAGCTAGAATAGTATCATCAGTCATTCCAGATCTCATTTTTCTAGGCCTCCTAAGTGTATATTGTTTACATTCCAATGGCCAGCTAAGGAACGCTGGCTCCCAAAAGCCTGTTCAGAACTCATTCTGCCAGGGACAGGGTGTTGAATCTGACACCTTCTGTCCTTTGACAAATTCCAAGCCATTGGGCACAAGGAAATCCCGGCATAGTGAAACAAACAACTTTAACCAAAAAATTAGGTTTGATTGATTGAAGAACTTTCAGCATATTAAAAGTTAAAATTCCATTTAGCCAGAGGGTGGAAAAAGTTTTCCTCACATCCCCCCTAAACTTCCTGCCTCTACCTTGAACCTATGTCCCCTCATGACTGACCCTTCAATTAAGGGGAATAGTTGCTCCTTATCCACTCTATTCATGCCTCTCATAATTTTGTACACCTTGTTCAGGTCACCCCTCAGTACTCTCCACTCCAACGAAAACAGTCCAAGCCTATCCAACCTCTCTTCATAACTCAGGCAGCATCCTGGTGAATCTCCTCTGCACCTCCTCCAGTGCAATCACATCCCTCCGATAATGTGGTGACTAGAACTGCACACAGTACTCTAGCTGTGGCCTCACCGAAGTTCTATGTAACCCCGACATGGCATCTCTGCTTTTGTAATCTATGCTTTCTTGGAACAGACTGGAGTGGCCAATGAGTATAGATCAGTTTGTGTTAGCTTCAGTAACCCAATAATTACCAGGCAAACAAAATATCTTTCTGTGTTCTTCTGTTGCACCAGCTTAACCATGGAAATGATCTAAGGAATGTATATTCCCCCAAGTTTGTATTGAGTTGAAAAAGGTGCAATTCATAGGTATGATCTTTCTGTTTGCAAAAGACAGGGCCCTTTGTGTGAGCATATCGTTTCTAGCACATTTCCTGGTTCATTCCCCATTACAATGTCTCACATCAGAGTTGACTTGCATGGTTTGAATTTAAATGAATGCTTGAAGTTAACTGTTCCTTGGCACATTCTCCATGGCAACATTTCTATCATGATGTGGAGATACCGGTGTTGGACTGAGGTAAACACAGTAAGAAGTTTCACAACACCAGGTTAAAGTTCAACAGGTTTATTTGGTCGCAAACACTACCAACTTATGGAGGGCTGCTTCTTCCACTCACCTGACGAAGGAGCAGAGTTCCGAAAGCTATTGGCATTTGCTACCAAATAAACCTGTTGGATTTTAATCTGGTGTTGTGAGACTTCTTACAACATCTCTACGAATCAGAGTACAATTGCCAACGAATTAGCACCCTCTTCTCATGCAATATGGCTTATGGTTCCCTTAGATAGTTGGCATTCTTGTGAATCTGTCCTGATTGGTGTAAGACAAAAAGTTACAGCAGCATGTTTCTTTTTTCAGCAATAATCACATAAAATGGTTTCCTGCTCCACCCAATCAAACCTTGTTTCTTCCTGTTCAACGTAGATTGATTCCTTCTAACCATGCACAGAATCCATTGTATCTCTACAGTGCAGAAAAAGGCCATTTGGCCCATTGAATCTGAACTAAGTCTCCAAAATTTCATAGGGGATTTTCACAGTAACCTCATTGTCGTGTTAATGTAAGCTATTTGTGACACTAATAAATAAACTTTAAACGTTACACACCGCAGACCACCCCACCCCATCCTATCCTCATAATCATGCATTTACCATGGCTAATTCACCTAACTTACACATTTTTGAACTCCAAGGGGCAATTTTAGCATAGCCAATCCACCTAATGTGCACATTTTTGGATTTGATCCAGTATCAAGTGAGAAGTGCTCACCCTTGCTGATGGCCTTCTTCATTTATTTTCTTTTGCTCTGTTCCTACCCTCCTTTCATGAGTGGGCTCAATGGCTGGGAAGCCATTGCAACAAGCACATCAGAAAGCATCAGAAGATTCGGGCAAACAGTTGAAAAATGACAGGCAGGGAAAGACTAGCTGTTCAAGACTTGCCACATTCATGATGGCTGCAGTATCGTGACAAACCCTTCCTAACTACCCACCTCACCCCTACAATCCTGCAACCACACACCCTCCTGGGAGAGATAAAGAAAATAACATGAAACCTTGAATCCAAAAAGTTGCAGCGGGGTGGGGGGGGAGGAGGGGAGGATGAAACATCTGCAACATTCCACTCTGCACATCCAGTTTCTTGTCCCTACTAATACAAATGAATGGAGGTGACCCCAGTGAACACATTTATATTAAATTTAAATCATTTTTGTTTTATAAGATGCAATCTCTGCTCCGGTCAAAACCTGGTGCCCCTTTTGAGCATCTATGGAAAGTCAATGCATTCGATGAAGGCAACAAGATGTGCTCCTATTTTCTATATTTCTGAAAAGGAAAATAAGGATCACTTAATATCTATCTAATGTTGGCCAGGAAACCAGGAGAATTCTCTTGGTCTGCTTTTAATTGAGCCAAGGCATCTTCAGCATCCGCGTGGGAGAGCTAAATGTTTCATCAGAAAGATGGCACTTCTGTAGTGCAACCCTCCATCATTACTGCACTCAACTATCAGTCTAGATTACAGTGTTCAAATCCCAGGAATGATGTTTGATCCACAACCTCAACATGCAAAATAAGGGTGCTCCCACTGAGTTGACACCACAATAATGGTTGCAATCTACAGACAAAATGCAATACACCATCAAATATGGAAGATAAGCAGAATTTCATTTCAGATCTGCATTTGCCACATTCCCTCCTACATTTGCCCCTTTGACTCTCATTACAGCCACCTTCCTCAGGATTTGTTCATACATATGGGTGGGAGAGACTCAGCTAGTTGTTGGGAACTGTCACACATTACAGCTCTTATACGACTACTTAGAGCTTTAGTAGTGGCACAGTGGTGCAGTGGTTAATATTGCTGCCTCACAGATCCAGAGTCCTGGGTTTAATTCTGGCCTTGGGTGGCTGTCTGTGTGAGGTCTGCACAATCTCCCCAGTCTGTGTGGTTTCCTCTGGTTGCTCCAGTTTCCTGCCACAGACAAAGATGTTCAGGTTAGGTGGATTGGCCATGCCAAATGCATGGCTTGACAGGGAGCGGTCGGGGAGGTGGGCATTGTTAAGATGCTCTTTTGAAGAGGCAATGCAGACTTGATGGGCTGAATGGCCTCCTTCTGCACTGTAATAATTCAATGGAGTTAAACAGAACTTGAAAAAGAAGCAAAAAAAATCAAAAATTTTTTTGTAGCCATGAAAAACAGTTATATGTGTAATAATCACTCTCATAATTGCAGCATGAAAATGTGTAAGGGTACGAGAACAGATGGAAGCTGGGGAAGATACAGGCATGCGCTGGCCGTAGATGTTAAGTTATTCGGTTAGTTTAACATAGTATAATGGCATGACATTGTAAAATGGCAGGCCTGTAGAGTGTTTCCTACCTCCCTTTACAGAAGAGAACTTGTGCTGTCTGACTTCTGGCTGACCTTCTATAAACCATCTTTCTTTTCTGCATTAAAACAGATACTGATTTCAGCTTCGGTGAGCTGCCATTGATCTTTAAATCCTATTTCCTGTCCCCAAACTGGAAGCTGCCAAAGATATCTTTGAAGTGCTGGAGCTCACCCAAAATATTAAAGAGGTTTGACCTTGGAAATTACAGTAGGTTTGGGAAGGAAGTATAATACCATATCACACACACATATTATTGCAGACCTAAAATAAGGCTTTTCCCTTTAAGGTATAGAGCACAAAAAACTAATTGTTGTTAAGTAACCACAGCTTCAGGTCAGTTGGAGTTTAACTGCTAGTTAGTGTGGGAATTGTGGTATTGAAAAATACCAATTAGATTCAGGTCCATATCAGAAACACCCAAAACTTTGTTCTTCTTTCTTCTGAGAGATTGTTTGTTTCTAGAGCACCGTGTGATCTGGCCTGTGACAAATACAGTTCAAGCCTTCTTTAAATGTTATTAATTTGCTCTCCCAGTGCAGCAGTTATATATGTCTATCAGGGAAATAGACAAGAAGGGACTGTATATCAGGGAAGTAGACAGCGGAAACTGGTGGATCAACAGGATTTCTTATACATAATGCATGAAAAATCCATTAGGATCTGCTGACCACCAGACCCCGATTCCTTCTTTGTGCTTCTGCTGGCTGAGATTCCACACGTGGAGAACACATGCATAATGCATACCTTTTACAATTGTATGTAAACAAATAGTACAGTATCATTCGTTCATTACAGGAAAATTATATGTTCAGAAGTATTTTTATCTATTTGCTTTGAATTCAGCTAAAGTCTTAATTAAACACTACAGATATTGTGGATCAGTGAATGTAGATTTTCACCCTATTATGTGAATGCCAACTTTATTTTTGACTGAATGGGATCAAAAGTTATGGGGGAAAAGCAGGATTATGCTATTAAGGTGGATGATCAGCTATAATTGTAATGAATACAATGAGCGGAGTGGGCTCGAAGGGCTAAATGGTTTCCTCCGGCAACTATGTCTTATGTTTCTATTTTTAACTGCCTATGTCATATTTTCCCTCTTCATGTGGTCTTTTCAACGATTTTGGCTGTTTTTTCTATCCATGGTCAAACCATGCAGGACACTTTCTTGGGGTCTGCCTTTCAGCTACTTTACTTTGCTTCAACTCATGATTAGCTGCTTATCCTCTGACTACATTGACTCTATTTTCTCATTTCTGATTGTTTATTATTACTCAGTTTAGTTTTGAAACAAGGGCATGAATTCTCCACTGATATTCATTGATTGTAGCACTCCATTATATCAAAGTTTAAAGTTTATTTCTTAGTGTCATAAGACTTACATGAACTCTTCAATTATGTTACTGTGAAAATCCGGTATTTGTCACATTCTGGTGCGTGTTCCAGTACACTGAGGGAGAATTTAGCACGGCCAATGCACCTACCAGCATTGGACTGTGGAAGGAAACCAGACAACCCAGAGGAAATCCACACAGGCTGGGGGAGAAGATGCAGCCTCTGCATGGCCAGTGACACAAGCCGAAAATCGAACCCTGGTTCCTGGCACTGTGAGGCAGCAGTGCTAACCGCTGAGCCACCCTCATTTGATATGTTTATAGCTATTATATAATCATTTGAATTTACAGCCTCCTATGCTTTTTGTGATTAATTTAAACATGACCCTGATTATTCTTCTTAGTTTCTATCCTAATCTGTTTTATTTAAGTCATTCCTGCCCAAAGTCCGTACAGAAACGTCATCAAACATTTGTAGGTATAAACTGAGAGGACAAATTTAACCACTGGAACATAACGTACTTTCCTGATGAATGGAACATGTAGAAATTATTAACTGATCTTAAAATGTGTATGGATGCATTGACATGTGAACTGTTGGATATAATTTATTTCTCAAGACTCCCATGCAAACTATCAAGCCTGATTAACCGTTGGAAGAAGAAGGCAGAGAACTTACTGAAGAGAGAGAGAGATGGTCTCAATATGTGCTAGTATGAGCTTTATATGTACTTCCTTACATTTTCTGCTTTAAAACAATGTCTGGGAAAGTCTGGACGTGGGATGCTTGCCTTCCTTATCAGACAGGGAATTGAGACAAGGTAACAATTGAGACAATGGTCATAAATGACATAACTTTTTGGAATAAACTTAGTTTCATGTTGCATCTGCTAATTTATTAAGAATGGCAGTGATACTACTATTGGTCATGGTATTCTTCAGATGTAATGTCATGGGTGTTCTATCCATTGGCTCATTGTCTGTTGATGCTTCATTCTGAGCCTTTTTCTTGACAGTTATGGTCAGTTTTTTTTTATCATTGCCTTCCAGGACATGAAGGCAGGTCACCCCTGGGAAAACAAAGGGGATAATGGAAGCCACTTCTAATTCATAACCAGTTAATATGTCAATATCAGATAAGGTTGTGAAGCACAACATAGATAAATAACCTGCTGGTGGACAGTATTTGAACTCATATAAGCAGAGAGAAGCAGGTAGCCTAGTGATATTGTTATGGACTAGCAATCCAGAGATCCTGGGGTAATGCTCTAAGATACTAATCCCATCATGGCAGATGATGAAACTTGATTTCAATAAAATCTGGAACTAAAAGTCTAATGATGATGACGAAACTATTTTTGACTGCCATAAAAACCCATGCAGTTCACTACTGTCTTTACAGAAGAAAATCTGCCATCCTTACCCAGTCTGGCCTACATATGACTTCAGATCCACAGCAACACTCTTAAATGCCCTCACGATTGGGCAATAAATGCTGGCTCAGGTAGTGACACCCACATCCCCGTCAATGAATTAAAAAAAATCAGTCCTTATCTCAGCACCAAAAGGCTACCATTTCTCTGGAACATTACTCCTGTACAAATTAGGAGGAAAGGGATGAAAAGCATATCTGACTTGAGCCCTATCCCCAAATTGAATTGACCTGTGTTATTACATTTATAACATTATGATTGATTTTAGTATTTTGCCAGGAGAAGCAATCAAAATAGTAGAAAGCTGTAGGAAGCTACAGTTTGCAGAAGGGAGCCCAAAGTTTGGATCCAGGCCCAAAAAAGAAGTGTTGCAAAAGAACATTACTCTCTTGAAGAGTTTGTATCCACCTCTCTTACAATCAAATTTCCTGATCCTTTGGAAACATACATGACAACTGTTAAATTTAATTCAGGCTGCCAATTGCACTGCGGAACCTATGAAATGTCTTGCTTCTCCCCAGTGGGACACTTTCATACTACAAAATGCGCAGGTTGGTGTTCTACAATTTTAATTTTTAATCCTCCCCTAATTCTCTCCCTCTTATTGTTGAGGTTAATGTTTCAAACATTCCATCTAACAAATCAAAGTGAGGAAAGATTGCTGACTAAGCATTACTGATTAAGCAGTTTGACAAAATATAAAGAAAATAACTCCATTTATCTTTTAAGTTTTACTCAACTAGGACTATATGCTTACAACACGGAAGATTTTGTTTGCATGATAACAATATCCTGAGGATTATCATATCCTGTTGACCCAATTTCAGCTTACTTATAAAGCTGATGAGCTTATCAGTAGGTTGAGACTTGAAGATGATTCATTTTTCTAAGTTGCTTATATAGGTTAGCTTGTCTTCATGGATTGAAAATAAGAATAGTATGGTGAAGGCCAATGTAGAGTTTTCCAGAGTACAATTTTAGTATGTGCACAAAAGACGCATGAAATAATTTGCACCCTATATTCACAACTTCTGTATTAATCCTGGTAACAATTTGCAAGACTAAGTGTTCACCATACCTTGAAGTGTGGTTACTGAGTTATTTTTCACCTCTCTGACACAGTTTCTCAATGCACCGATACAATATAGCACTATCATAGTCCTAGAAATTTCTCCTTAAATCCACTTTACTGAAGCCTCATCAAAACCAACATGCTTGGTCACTCTCTTAAGCATCTTAGTGTCTATTTTGCATTACTCATCTAAAACATCTGGTAAGGCTTCACTGTGTTAAGTCTAGGGGCTCTCCACCCCGCTCCTAGTTGGATCATTACTTCTCTCCACCTGCTACCTCCATTCACTGGCCCATTCCTCCCCTTCCTCACCCCCTTCATCGCCGCCCTCCCCCTTCCCTGATCATTGGCCCTTCTTCCTGTCCCTCCAACAGTGAAAACTGGCACCCACCTCCTCAACCCCCCAACAATGATCACTGGCATCTTCTGCTCCTTCATTCACTCCCTGCCACTATCACATATAAATGAATTCCCTTTCCTCCACAAAGTCCCACTAGGGTTCACCCCTTGTCACATGTTGGCATTTCCAGATTGGCATGGGCATGGTGCCAACCTGGCAGTGCCAACTTGTGTCAAAGGACAATGCCGTGGGCATTACCAGCCATTGCCTGGCCACGTCCATCTACCCCCAGGGTCAATACACGCTAGTACACCCCTGGGTCGATCCCCACAATAGGTTCACATCTGGGTGAACCTGTTAGAAAGAGCACTGAAGGGCACGTAGATTGGTGCGGTCACTAGTGTTGTGCCGCAGGGCTCAGTACTGGGATCTCTTCTATTTGTAATATATATAAATGACTTGGAAGTGGGAGTAATAGAGTGATCAGCAAGTTTGCAGACGATACAAAGATGGCTGGACTTGCAGATAGTGAGGAGCACTGTCAGGTGACACGGCAGGACATAGATAGGCTGGTAGCTTCGGTAGATAGATGGCAGATGGAATTCAATCCTGATAAATGCGAGGTGATGCATTTCGGAAGAAAGAATGTAGGGGGGACGTATATGATAAAGGGTAGACCTATTAAAAGTATAGAAATGCAGAGGGATCTTGGGGTGCAGGTGCACAAGTCTCTGAAGATGGCAGGTGGAGAAAGCTGTGAAGAAAGCATATGGTATGCTAGCCTTTATAGGAAGGGGTATAGAGTACAAGAGCTGGCCTTTAATGTTGCAGTTGTATAAAACATTGGTTAGACCTCATTTGGAATACTGCGTCCAGTTCTGGTCACCTTACTGTCGGAAGGATATGGAGACTCTGGAGAGAGTGCAGAGGAGGTTTACCAGGATGCTGCCTGGTATGGAAGGTCTGAATTAGGCAAACTGGGGCTGTTTTCCTTAGAAAGATGTAGACTTAGAGGAGATCTAATAGAGGTGTACAAGATTATGAGGGTATAGATAGAGTAAACAGGGTTAAGCTTTTTCCTAGGATGGACTCAAATAGCACAAGAGTCACAGGCTTAGGGTGAGGGGGGGTAAGATATAATTTGGATGCTAGAGGGAGTTTTTTCACACAGAGGGTGGTGGGGATATGGAACGCACTGCCAAGTAAAGTGGTGGAGGCAGGCACTCTGGAGTTATTTAAGAAATACTTAGATAGGCACATGACAGAATGGGATTGGAGGGGTATAGAAAACTGATTTAAAATAGGGATCATGAGCCTTGGGAGTTCCCTGGGAAATGTGTAAATTGTCGATGATATTGATATATTTGTTTTATCCTACAGGTACTTTGGTCCACCTTGTCTAACAAAGGGCATACACATGATGGGTCATGAGAGGGCTGCCCTTGGATTTTTCAAGAGTAGCCTAGTGCTTCACGTCGTTAGTGTACGCTTAATCTGGACCATTTGATGGGCAACACGACAGCTCAGTGACTATCGCTGTGCTGTGCAGACACATGGATTTGGGCCTGTGTCTGTGGGAGTTTGCACCTTCTCCTCGTGCTTGCGTGGGTTTTCTCAGGGTGCTCCAGTTTCCTCTCACGTCTCATTGGCAAAACAAATTCTCCCTAAATTGTCTCAAATTTGGTCCTAATGCATAGATCTATAAACATAGACAGGGATGACAGGGATCATGGGTATAAGTGGGAACATCGAGGTGGTGGCGCGGGCTCGTTGGGCTGAAGGGCCTGTTTCCCATGCTGTTTTGTTTTTTTTTCTTTTTTTCTTTTTTTTTGTTCAATATATGGGGAAGGAGAGGGGCTCAATATTTGGCAAAGGGGCATGTAAATAATAGTGAAATTTATTGAAACTTTTATTAATCATGTTCATACCCATTATGAGCATGAACCTGAAGACTGCACCAATGAAGCGCAGGGAAGATCTGAGGTGTCGATCTTGTTGGTGAAATCTTGACTTCCAGATCTTGAGCTCCCACCGACAGTGACCATGGGCTCATGATCACCCCCAGTAGGCTTCTGTTTGAGTTTCTCTTCCCATAACAATCTGACCTCATGGGCATGTCTCCAAGCTGAGGTATCCATTATGACTTCAACATCTTCCTTTTCAGAACATTCTTTCACCTAATCACCTTGTAAAATTCAGTAGTCATGTTCATTAATGTGAGCTAGATAAATTGCCTTAGAGGCATCACAGCAAAATCAAATTACATCTGTATCTAATATCCCCATGTGCATATTTCCAACAGTGGAAGATAATAATTGGAAATAACTGATCTTGCATCCCCAACTGAAGCCACAATTGTTAGCTAAAGTCAATTAAATCAGCACAGGCCAGGATACTGCCTTGCAAACATCTTCATCTATAACTAATCACTTGAACACTTGGTGTCAAAACAAGACACCACACTTGTCAGGTATGGATCTAATTATATTCAGCAGCCTTGTAATTATATTCAGGTAGGTGTAAACGTCTTGGTGCCAGTTGCCAATTTACTTAATGATATTACATTATTCATGTCATCAAACTAAATCCAACTTTTAGATGAATCTGGCTGAAGAATAAATGTCACATGTTGATGATTGAAAGTTCTCACATTTTGCATAGAATAATTGACCTATAAAACTTCCCATCTGTCAGACAGGTATTTAAATAGCTCTTTCCACCTTGACTCATCTGGGGCACACAACTGGGGAGATTGTGGATTTATCTCAGATAATTCTGATCTGAACACAAAACAAGTATAAACTACGATGGGCATTACTGTTGTTCCTGTTTAATAGACATATATGCAAATTGGAGATCGAATACCTATTTTAGGCCCTCTTTGCAAAAATGGGCTGTAGTTAACTACAATCTGCATTGTGCATGTTGTATAACCTGTAGCTGTAACCTTCAACATTGGCAATCAACCCACCTCTCCAGGACTTGAATGCCTTTGCCGTTTATTGGCAACTACAACTAGACAAGTACTCGGTGTGGTTTGACTAATCACTGCACAGTTTAATTATTATCTGTCCTGCTTAAATATGAGGTTCAACTTCCTATTAGTTTTATTGATTGTTATTTTCCATTAACTAGACATATTTAGTGTCAAGTCTATTACATTGTCTGGTCTCTTTCAGCTTCATCTTTATCTATTTCAATATCATTCACAAAGTATGTATTATCATTTTTTTCCTCCCTGTTCATAATATTTCACAACTACATTAAATTCCATCGTTCACTTTAAGTTTTTCACTTATTTTATCTCTCTCAGCTGATATTGCCTCCACAAGGAGTCTCGCAACGTCAGGTTGAAGTCCAACAGGTTTATTTGGTATCACGAGCTTTCCTGATATTCCTTCATCAGATGAGTCTGCTGTGTCAACTGAGCAACTCTCCAAAAGCTCGTGACAACAAATAATCCTGTTGGACTTTAGCCTGGTGTTGAGAGACATCTTACCATGCCCACCCTAATCCAATGGTGGCATCTCCACATCATCTGATATTGATTGAATGTGTTAAGCTAGAGAACACCATTGCTTAAAGTGTTTCAAGATTAAAATATCAGGCATTGAAATGTTGGTTGATCATATATTCGAGCGTCATAATAGAACTAAGCCAAAGAACTGACTGTACATGTTCTCTCTGGTTTGGTAATCTTGCCAGTCTGTTAATATTTTGGTCAAGTCATTAGGCATGGGCAATCAGTCTTGGTCTTGCCAGCAGTGTCCATAGCCTGTGAATGAATAAGAGAGAAGTCAGCTGTGACACTCTGCTGTTCTGTGGCGAACATATTTCAGTCTTGGTAAGATGTGCAAACAGTCAGTAGGGATTACTGCTGTATTTCCGGGTCAGTGTGAAATGTCAGAATGAGAAATGATAATTGAGCTGAAAGCTGACTGAGCTGGAAAATATGGAAGTGCTTCATAGAAGTGGATGATGTGAAAAAGCAGAATTCACTTTATTAAAAAGATAAACTCAGAGAGTCAGATCTTAAGGCATCTGTTTAATCCATCCATAATCAAAGCCTTATTTTGCTACCAGTTACAGGGATACTCAGAATGGTTTGACTCAAACAAATGACTATTCTATATTTATAAATATTTATTATATAATATAAAATAACAATGTATTATTAAATAATATAAGTAATATCATAAACTCTATAGAGGTTATTTTCATATTTTTGTTTTCCAGGTAATATGAGATCATACATTTTAATTGTTTTGTAAGAAATTATCACCAACACCCAAAACAATTATTTTTGTTTTATTATTTGACAGATATATCTTAAACTTTCTCTCAAAATCAAACTCAAGGTGATTTAACTCATATGTAGTTTTGCTATTTGATTGACACTGTGAAATATAAAGAGCCATGGTTAGATTGTAAGTAAGTGAATAAGGAGGGTGAATATTTTAAATTCAGCTACAGACTTTCAGAAAACGGCCTCATCCAGGTCTATCGCTGTAATTCTCCTAATCCCCCGACACACTAAGGGGCAATTTAGCCTGGCCAATCAACTTAACCCACACACCTTTGGACTATGGGAGGAAACTGGAGAACCTGTAGGAAACCCGTTCAGACACAGAGAGAATGTGCAAACAACACACAGCCAATCACTTGAGGCCAGAATTGAATCCAGGTCCCTGACACTGTGAGGCAGCAGTGCTAACCACTGTACCACCAGGCTGTCCTGGCATTGCCCTCTCATTCAAGCATACATAATAAAGCAAAGTTCAAAAATCTAGTTAGTTTGTTAAAATACCTCAGCTGCAGAGACAACATTGCTTGTTTAGCAGCTCTGTTTCTTTGATCTGTGCTTCAGATTTCACAACATGTATTCAGACTTCAAGTGTTTGCAGTTTCAACTATTGATATATTAAAGGATATAAATAATTGACACTTTTATTGGATGATAGTTAAAAAGCATTTTATTTAAGAAAGTAGAAAGTCATCAATGAGTGATTGTTTCAATTTTTAAAAAAAATATCCAACTGCCAGTCTAGAGTTCATTAGCTCCATACAGTGTTTAGTGGGTGAATCAGTGTGGAAGTGTCATAGTTTGGCACTGGATGAATGTGGGGTCATTTGAGAACTTTTGGGGTAATAGCTTCCCATGTGGAGAATGAGGGGCAATAGGGGATGCATGGGGCCATACCTTGGCATAGAGACATGATCAGCCGGAGGAGTTGATGGAGGGCATACCGAGGCATAAGGGACATGAGGAAGATCTTTCAAATTTATCTTCCAGATGGTTTCCTCTTGAAGGCTATTGTTCATGAACCCTCTCAGTGAATCACGATTTATTGAAAATCTGGTCCAAAACTTTTAAAATCCTGAGGGGCATTGACAGGATCGGTGTGAGCAGCCATTTCCTCTTGTCAGAGAATCTAAACCTTGGAAGCCACTGTTTAAAATAAAGCATCGCTCATTTCAAATACAGATGAAAGCTGTGAATCCATAGAACTCCCTTCTTCAAAAGGTAATGGAAGCAGAGTCTTTGAACATTTTTAAGGCAGAGGTAGATAGATCATTGATTGATAAGGGGGTGAAAGATCACTGTGAGTAAGGAATGTGGGGTTCTGGTTACAATCAGATCAGCCATGATCTTATTTACTGGTGGAACAGGCTGGAGGGGCTGAGTGGCTTACTCTTGCTCCTAGTTCATATGCTTGCACTCATGTATTTTTGTACGATTTTATTAAAATTGCAGTGGACTAGGACATGCCAATACAGAGCCAGCTTGGCTGTGAGTAATAGGAGTGAACTTGTAATCTGAGCTAGCCTGCAATTTTAAAAAAACACTCCCAAAAATGTGAAACTCTGAGGATGGCAAGGGGGAGGTGGAGTCCTGGAGTTGGACCCTGCCAACCATCCCTAAACTAAAGGTCTCCCAAGTCAACCCATCTCAGCAACAATCCAGCACTGAATTCCTCAAGTGAAAATAAATTTGTACAATTCTAATCATACTACAGAATAAACAAATTTTTAAAAGTTTCACTAAGTACTTGGAACCAGATAGCATGATGATAGCTTTATTTTGAGCTCTGTTATCGCTGACTGATTTCTATGTTAACATACCCAGGATGTCAGTGCCAGGATGACAGGAGGCAGTGCCAAGTTGACACTGCCAAGGTATAGGGACTGAAGGGGCTGAGCTGAGAGGCTGAGGGTATGAGGAGGACCTTAGGTAACCTCATATTGTAATGCATCCCTTATAGGTGAGGGATGAGGCCTCTGACTTTGAGGGGTGACTGGGTGGGCTTTCGGTCACCCTCATGCCTGGGGTAATGGGGGTTGGTGATGCATAAAATTAGCAGTGGGATAAAGGTTTGGGGGTTCTCCCTTTTCTGCAGGGTTGCCATGTCCTCAAGGGGAGGGGAGAGGTGGGCTGTCAATGAATTCTTGAAATCAGGATGCCCTTTAAAAATGGCACCCCAATCTCTGTGAAGCTGGGTGCCCAATTGTAAAATAGTGGACATTTTAGCATATAATTGTGAAGCAGACAAAATTACTATATTTTAACTGAATTAGAATAATGTATAATATATACATGAAAACCTGATTTGGGATAGTGAATATCTACATCTGGCTGGTTGCTGTAATCACATAGTGGTGTTAAAGGACGGGAATTTTATTTTATTCTTTCAAGGAGCGTGGGCGTTGCTGGCTAGGCCAGAACTTGCTCTTCAGAAGGTGATAGACCTTCTATACTTTTAATCAAAATTCCCAGGAATTAAACTTAAATCCAATTGGCAATCGTATGTTCATTTTTTACTCCTTTTCTTAATTACGCAATTATGTAAAAACTCTTGTGATCTTATGTCATTAAAAAAATACACAAATGTAATATGTTGATGCTCATGTTTTCACGTGGGATGTGATTTATTAGTTACGGGAATGCATGTCAGCTTTTCTGGTTAAAAAAATACTATTGAATTGCTTCACTAATTATAGCTGTGAGTCCCAAAATGGAATTCCTTGAGATACTTTAATTATAATGCTTTACCATGAAAGGCAGCTAAGAATGACTATGTGCAGGGTAATTGTTAACATAGTAGTCATATTTGTAACTGTGATTGAATATTATAAAACCTAGTGTGGTTAGGAGTAAAAACAAAGAACAAAAAAAAGTGCAGCAGAGGAATAGGCCCTTCGGCCCTCCAAATCTGTGCTGATCATGTTGCCCTTGCTTAGTGTGTAGTATCCCTATTCATATACCCATCCAGATTCCTCTCACTGCAGGAGTTTCTCAGGATAGTGTCCTAGGCTCAGTCATCTTCAGCTGCTTCATTAGTGAACTCTTTCCATCATAAGGTCAGAAGTGGGGATGTTCACAGATGATTGCTCAATGTTCAGCACCATTCGCAATTCCTCAGATATTAAAACAGTCTGTGACCATCTGCAGCAATACCTGAACAATATCCAGGCTTGGGCTGACAAGGAGCAAATAACATTCACACCAAAAAATTGTCAGGCAATTACCATCTCAACAAGAGAGGATCTAACCATCACCCCTTTACATTCAATGGCACTACCATTGCTGAAGCCCCCACTATCAACATCCTGGGCATTGTCATTGTCCAAAAAATGAACTGGACTAGCCACATGAATACTCTGGCAACAGAGTAGGTCAAATACCAGAAATCCTGCAAAATCACCTTCTCATCACCCCCCCCCCCTCCAAAAAAAAAATGCCCGTCCATTATCTACAAGGTACAAGTCAGGAGTGTAGCTTAACTGTAATGTTTCCCTCTACTTGCCTGGATAAGTGCAGTTCCAACAATACTCATGAAGCTTGACACCACTAGAACAAAGCAGCCTGCCTGATTGCAACCTTATATGTTGACTGCAAGGGCCATGGGGGATGCATAAATAGGCATAGTTTGGCATGGAGGCTAAGAAGGGCCTTGTTGATGTTGTAGAGAGGGCAAAGGTTGGCATGGAGAGTATGAGAGCCCATGAGATTTTCTTCAAGGATATAAAATTACATGGTTAGGGCATGGGGATATGTGTGTGGCATTGGGGATGTGAGGGCTGGAGGACATTTATGTTTTAGTATAACTTGGGCAGAGTCCCGCAGCTCCGAGCAGATCTTTTTAAACAGTCCTCCTTCATATCTGGCAGCCGCATAGCTGCCTCCAGTCTTTTTCCCAGGTTGGCTTGCCAGTCTGCAATCTGAATCCATCGCATCACTCACCCACCCCATCTGGGAACAAAAGTCTTGTTTTTGTGGGCACTTTCTCTGGCAATGGTTTGGACAAGTCACAATTATATTCAACTTCCGCTATCCCTTATAGTTGAAAATCCAGCCCATTTGGTCACTTTCCTAGTGTTACAAATGTTTTGTTTAATTATGAAAACAGCATTCTAATAAAGGTGAGGAATTCCAAAGCTTAGACAACTGAGACACAACCTTCAGTAGTGTAACAATTAAAATCAAGGAAGCTTCAAGGACCAGTTCCTTCCTGCACAATGATATTAACTACAAAAATCTCACAAATCATCACATGCAAGTCAACAACGTGTTCCAAACATGGAGAAAACTCTTAAAAAAAAAGAGAATAGGCACAGTGGCACAGTGGTTAGCATTGCTGTCTCACAGCACCAAAGACCCATGTTTGATTCCCAGCTTGGGCCACTGTCTGTGTGGAGTTTGCACATTCTCCCTGTGTCTGCGCGAGTTTCCTTTGGGTGCTCTGGTTTCCTCCCAGAGAAATGTGCTGGCTAGGTTTATTGGCCATGCTTCATTGCAGTGTTAATGTAAGCCTACTTACATCACCAATAAATAAACTTTAAACGTGGTTCAATATTTTTCATCTGCTCCCATTGTCCTTCAGTTTCTTTTTAAGACAGATGTTTTAACTTCAGTATTTTGAATAGGAAGGGTGTAGTCACAATGTTGTGGTTTACTGTAGGCCTCCCAACAGCCAGCAGGAGATAGAGGAACAGATATGTAAGTAGATTTTGGCAAGGTGTAAAAGTTGTGGTTGTTGTGGTGGGTGATTTTAACTTCCCCTATATAAAGAACAAAACAGCACGGGAAACAGGCCCTTCGGCCCGATGAGCCCGCGCCACCACCCATACCCAGGGTGGACAGGGACTCAGTGCTAAGGGCATATCTGGGGCAGAATTTATAAAGAGCATCTAGGAGGCCTTCTTGAAACAGTATATAGATAGTCCAACTAGGGAAAGGCTATTTTGGACCTGGTATTGGGGAATGAGCCCAGCCTGGTGGTTGATGTTTCAGTAGGGGAATAGTTTGGGAACAGTGACCACAATTCAATAAACTTTAAGGTTCCAGTGGATTTTGGGGTAAAAGCAGGATTACGCTATTGAATTGGATGATCAGCCATGATCGTAATGAATGGAGGCGTTAGCAGACAACAAATTTCTGAAGTTAGGTATATAATATGAAACAGACTAAACTACACTCAGAACCCATCCATTAAAGATCACAAGGGAACAAATCCAGACAAGTACGCAAAAGGCATGCTTTTAAAATGCAAACAAGGTCTAACACACAAAGGGAACCGGACAGGTTGGCACCAACAGAAACTAAATTAAAAGTATCCCTTCATCTAATCAAATTAGCACCACTGACCTAATCAAATGATATCAGGAAGCTTCTATAGTAACACCTAAGGAGAGGATTAACATAACTAAGGAAGCCTTCTTCGCCTCAAAAGACTTCTTGAGATCAGCCAAACACCCATTGTTCAAGAAACCCTGGAGATTCTAGACCATTGATAAACCCATCAGACAGAAATGATTACCATACCTAAAACATCAATACTGTACTTGAAACAATCGAAACAGAATGGTCAGAGTCAAACACTGTAAACAAAACATTAACACTTGAATCATACGATGTGTCAAAGTTCGAGTATAACTGTACCCCATTGTGGCGGGCTTTCAGATTGCTTTTGGGACAGTGCTGGTTGTATGTCCTGATTGCACCTGTCGATGTTAAATAAAGCTGAGTCCGTAGTGGTCCTGTTCGCCCACTCGCGCTAACACAGGAGCAAGCTCGAAGGGCCAAAAGGTCGCCTCCTATCTTTTATTTTCTATAAAGATAACTGTAGTCCTCAGGTGAAAGTGCTAAATTGGGGAAGGCTAATTACAACAATATTAGGCAGGAACTGCAAAATATAGATTGGGGCCAGATGATTGAGGGCAAATCAACATCTGGCATCTGCGAGGCCTACAAGTGTAAGTTGATAGGAATTGAGGACTGGCATGTTCCTATAAGGATGAAAGATAAGTATGGCCAGTTTCAGGAACCTTGATAACAAGAGATATTGTGAGCCTAGGCCAAAAGAAAAAGGAAGCATTTGTCAAGGCTGGGAGGCTGAGAATATATGAAGGAAGTTTGGAATACAAGGAAATAAACTTAAGCAAAGAGTAAGGAGGATAAAAGGGGTCACGAAAAGTCGTTGACCAGCAGCATTAAGGAAAATCCCAAGGCTTTTATACATATATAAAGAGCAAGAGGGTAGCCAGGGAGAGAGTTGGCCCACTCAAGGACAGGGGAGAAAATCTATGCATGGAACCAGAGGAAATGGGTGAAGTATTAAATGAGTGCTTTGCATCACTATTCACCAAACATAACGACTTGCTGAATGATAACTCTGGGAAGGGTGTGCAGATAGTTTGGGTCATGTTGAGATTAAAAAAGAGGAGGTATTGGGGTCTTGAAAATGATTAAGTCAGACAAATCCCCAGGGCCTGATGGGATATAACCTAGAATACTGAGAGAGGAAAGGGAGGAAAATGCTGGGGCCTTGAGAGAAATGTTTGTATCCTCACTAGCTACAGGGGAAGTCATGATATGGAGATACCAGAGTTGGATTGGGGTAAACACAGTAAGAAGTCTCGCAACACCAGGTGCAAGTCCAACAGGTTTATTTGATAGTAAACACCACTAGCTTTCAGAACACTGTTTCTTCATCAGTTGATTGGAACCTGGACTTTAAAGTTAAAGTTGGACCTTAACCTGGTGTTGTGAGACTTCTTACGGGGGAGGTCCCAGAGGACTGGAGAATAGCCAATATTGTTCCATTGTTTAAGAAGGGTAGCAAGGACAATCCAAGTAACTACAGGCTGGTGAATCTTATGTGGTAGGGGAATTATTGGGGGGGGGATTCTTCAGGACAAGATTTACTCCCACTTGAAAATAAATGGATGTATTGGGGAGACGCAAGTGGTTTTATGAAGGGAGATCGTGTCTTACTAACTTGATTGAGTTTTTCAAAAAGCGATGAGAATAACTGAAGAGGGTAGGGTATGGATGTTGTCCACGTGGATTTCAGTAAGGCCTTTGACAAGTTCCCTAATGGCAGGCTAGTTCAGGAGTGGTGAAGTTGCACAGAATCAGAGGTGAATTGGCAAGATGGATACAGAACTGCTTGGTCATAGAGGACAGAGGGTAGCAATGGAAGGGTACATTTCTGAATGAAGAGTTGTGACTAGTGGCGTTCCTCAGGTATCAGTGCTGGGACCTTTATTGTTTGTAATATATATAAATGATTTGGAGAAAACTGTAACTAGTTTGATTAGTAAGTTTGAGGACGACACAGGGGTTGGTGGAATTGTGGATAGCGACTAGGACCATCGGAGAATACAGATCAGATATAGATGAGTTGGAGACTTGGATGGAGAGATGGCAGATGGAATTTAATCTGGCCAAATGTGAGGTAATGCATTTTTTACAGAACCCTTAAGGTTATTGACAGGCAGATGGATCTGGGTGTACACAGATCACTGAAAGTGGCAACACAGATGGAGAAAGTAGTTAAGAAGGCCTACTTCACTGGCCGGGCATTCAAAAAAAAAGAAAACACCTGAAAAAATATTGAAAATGTCATTGTTGGTAGTGATAAAAGTTGATGCAAAATACACAGCAACCAAAATTCTACTTTTAGTATGCATTCTTCAGAAGTGTAATCCCCACTACAACCTGATTCTCACTTGACAGATCTTCACATGGTAAAACAAATATGTTTCAAATATTAGCATCAGCAAAGGGAGGAAATGCAAAAAGATTCTCGACCAGATGTGATATCTAATGACCAAAATCTTGTCACCCTTTTACCTATAAATAAAGAAAAAATTCCAATAAGATTTTATTGAGTTTTGCCTCTTCCATTTTGTAGAGTTATAAAATGCCACTGATCACAGTCAGAGAATCAAGTGAAACCCCTTTCAGTCTGGATTGGAATCCTTTGCTATCTACTTACTTTCCAACAATTTTTCAAGTCTGTCTTCTGAGGAACCCTTCAAATTCAGACTGAAGCAATCAACACAGGGACCAGCAGGAAGAAAATCGTAGAAGCCATTCTCCACTTTTTATAGCACAAGTGTAAAAGAATTCATAGCCAAAACTTGTATTAGAATGTGTGTAAAAGAACTGTAGCTGAAACTTGTATTAGAATGTTTTTCTTGAAGTAGATTTAGGATGGGTGATGGGATAAGACTAGTATAGTTAATCAGCTCAATGTGTGTGACTTAATGTAATTAAGTATAACTGATATAATCAATGCATGCGATCCAATGAAGTTAGTACAGTAATCACTCATTAGTGAATGTAAATAGTAGCCACTCGGGAGAACAATGGACACTGCCCAGTTGTCCAACTTGATCTGTGACAGTAGCAAACGAGAGAATAAAGTCAGCATGTTTTTTCTTTACTATTCGGCTTGAGCTAATTAAACTATGATTACGAGGTAAGCAGAATGGTCTAGACAAGGGAAAAGGTTTAACCACCATGGTTTCAAAAAGCAAAGAGGTGTAACAATGAATGGCCAGTCTCAAGCAAGATAGATAAAGGGTCGACCCAGAAACAATGGTGGCTAAACAAGATTGAATTTTGAAAGGAAGATAAGAGTCTTGAGATATGGAGCTGTAAGATGTATAAGAAGACTGTAAGCAGAATGGTTCAGTGGAATGTTCCGGCTTTATTCTCTTGTGCTGGAGAATAAAGTCTACTGCTTGGAGGATTACAACTCAGACTCTCTGTTTCAATCGGGTTAAATAAGTTGTCGTCTTGGGGAACCATGACACAAGCTGCCATATTCCGGTAATGAGAGGGCTTCGATATCACAAAGCAACTTGGAGAAGATATGATGTAGAGTTGGCAACATTGGATTGAGGTAGGCACAGTAAGAAGGCTCACAACACTAGGTTAAAGTCCAACAGGTTTATTTGGTAGCATGAGCTTTCGGAGCACTGCCCCTTCATCAGGTGAGTGCTCACCCGACGAAGAGGTAGCACTTTGAAAGCTCATGCTATGAAATAAACTTGTTGGAGTTTAATCTGGTGTTGTGAGACTTCTTACATGGAGAAGCTATGGAGAAAATGTAAGAATGTGAGGTAAGTGGATGAGAGGCAAGGTAGCAGATAAGTGGGTGAGAGGATAGTATGGTAAGTAAGTGGGTGAGAATCAAGGTGGCAGTGAATGGGTGAGGGGGATAGGGTAATGCATGGGTGGGTCAGGTTGTGGGGTGTCAGAGAGTTGGCATTCAAGTTGAGAGGGTTGGTTGGGTCGGTCAGGCATTGTTGGGTGGTTGCGGAGATATTGTGGGGGATGGGGTAGGCAGGTCAAAGGGTAGTTGGGCCAAATGTTAGTTGAGGGATTGGGTGGGCATAGTCGAATTTAGGGTACAGTCAGGGATTAGGTGAGAAGCCAATGTGGGATGCATAGGGGCTGCAGTCAGACGGTTTGGATGGTGTATGAGAATCCAGAAATCCTACTAACTTTTCCTGGATAATAATTCTATAAGTGGACCGGGACCATTCAGAGTCTCTGGGCAGAAGTTTTCCATCCTGCCTGTCACTGTAATCACAGTGGGCAGGGGCAGATCATGCAAAGGTCCATTGACCTCAGGCAAGAATTTCCGGTGTTGGGACAAGCATGTACAGAAAAGCCCACTCTCTGACTCTAACTCAGAGCTGGAGACTTTTTGGAGGGATCTGAAATCAGGGGAATTGCCCATCATAAGTCAGATCTTCCCAAGCAATTCCCTCATAGCCAGTACATCAGGACTTCCAAAGGGTCTAGTAGCGCATATTGGGTAGCTACCTTCACAGTGCAATCATCTGAAGATCGGATAGTTATTAAATTTAAGTTTTTTAATTTAAGTGAACATTTCTCCAGTGTACTAGAAGCAGATTATAAATTCACAAGTTAACCCTTAGGGCCTGAATCAGAAATGATGTAGAGATTCTGATGTTGGACTGGGATAAACACAGTAAGAAATCTCACAACACCAACAGAAACACAGCTTCTGTTTTCTTTTTAAATGGAGAGACACAGCATACTAACACATTCTTAGACATGATGTCAAGAAATGAGGATAAAACAGATTTTTGAATCCTGCAAATGCTGACAAGATAGATGCCCATCAATGGGAACGAAGTAGAAAGGGTCAAGAGCTTCAAGTTTTTAGGTGTCCAGATCACTAATAATCTATCTTGATCCCTCCATGCCGATGCTATAGCTAAAAAAGCCCACTAATACTTCTACTTCCTCAGAAAACTGATATTGGCATGTCCAATTATGACTCTCACCAACTTTTACAGAGGTACCATAGAAAGCATTTTTTTTGGTTGATCACAGCTTGGTATGGCTCCTGCTCTATCCAAGACTGCAAGAAAGTACAAAGGGTCGTGAATGAAGCCCAGTCCATCACTCAAACAAGCCTCCCATCAATTGACTCATCTACACTTCCAGCTGCCTCGGAAAAGGAGCTCGCATAATTAAGGATCCCAGATATATCCTCTTCCACCTTGCTCCACCAGAAAAAAGATATCTCAGTCTGAGGACATGTACCAACTGAATTAAGAACAACTTTTTCCCTGCTGTCATCAGATTTTTGAATGGACTTAACTGACACTAAGTTGATCTTTCTCTACACTCAAGCTATGACCTGTAGCACCACATTCTGCACTCTCTCCTTCCCTTCTCTATTACATTATGCTTTGTCATGCAAAAAATAATACTTTCATATCAATATGTGTGACAATAATACATCAAATCAAAAATCAAATTACAATGAAAGTTCCAATCTGAAAAAAAATTGGTGAGAAAAAAACAAAGGAAAAGCAAACAAAAGCTGCAAGTAATTTACTGAACGAGTGAAATGGCTGCAGCAAAGTTTCTAATCCCACTTCCAACAGCATTGAAAATTGATATGTGGCAGAATTGACATTTTTTTCCACTTACAATGCCAAAAAATTAAATTGTAACAGACTTATTTAATAAGCCTGAATAAATAAGAGTAGCCACACTCTTCATACTGTTTGGTTGGGATTTCTAAAGTATGTATACCACTCCAAATCCAACCAATGAACAATGAAAAAAGAGGTTTAATAGCCTTGAACAAAGACTTCAAACCATGAATGAATGTATATACAAACAATATGGCTGGAATGCTCCCACCTTGCCTCTGGCTGGATTCTCTGGTCCTCCTGCAGTGAACGATGATTCAGCTGAGCACTAAATTTTCCATTCTCGCTGGCAGGGAGGTAGTATGACATCAGAGAATTCTGACCTATGTATTCAACAATACAGCTCAAGATTTGTAACATAAACTGATAAGGAAAATTTTACTTGAAATTTGAGATGAAATCATTTTGTTCTTGAAAAGGGTGCATGCAAAGTAGGTGATTGCTGCATATCAACAAGGAAAGTTTTGGGGGAAATAAAATTGATATGACTTGTCAGACTAAAACTTACCCTTTGGATTTGGGATCATTTGGAATCTAAGATTTTATATATTTTTCAGGTTATTCTTGGCAAATGAAATATAATGACTTAAAATGTTCAAAATAAAGAGCAAGCAAACAAAATGTGCTTATAACCAAAACATGGGACAGACCCCAAAAGGTGTCAATAATTATAGATGATTACAGAAAACAAATTATATTAGGCAGGATTCTCCAGTCATTCATGCCAGTGGGATTCTCTGGTCCTGCTGCAATGAATGGAGATTTGGCTCAGTGCCAAATTCTCTGTCCATGCTTACAACAGTGACAGGATGTGAATGGTTAGAGAATTCTGGCCATTGTGCGTATTTTAAAAATTGAGAAAGACATGTAAAAGTCATTATGCCAAAGTGTTCATACTTTCTTCAATTTTCTTTTTCTACCACTATGTCTAAGTGCAACCCCAACATCATTGCTGAGGTGAAGACAGTCTCCTCACTGTCACGTCCCATTGCCTAGGATGGTTATAGCAAGTGTCCTTTGGAGATAAAGGGTCTTGAAAGAGTCACCTGCATTGGTATAGGGGCATCTCACTGAGCATCACCTGCTAAAGCACTGTTGGAGGGAATGAAGAGACGCTGCCATCCCTGTGGTGGTCTTGAGGTGAATGTTCCTGAGCAGCTGGCATGCACTCCTGCATCTGGGTATTCCAAAGAGTTCCAGGTGTCTTACTCCACTCTCACCTAGCAACTGCTGTACAGTATCAATGGTTAAGACAATGGAATGTAGGTCAGAGTACATATGGATGGAATGCTCAATCAGACCCCAATAGTGGTCATGATTCCAAGGTTGCGCACTTCCTCTGCCACTTCTGTCAGGCCATTTTGGATGTCATCTTTAGAAAAGAGCACCTTTTGCTTTTCCCATCAACCCAATGGAGAACATGCGGGAGGGCATTATACTGTTCGGCTGATTAACTATGACAGTCAGATATAATTTTAAATTAGGAGGCACTTTCCATCCTGGCAACGATACAGAGCCTTGCTGTTTAATCAGGCAGCTCGTTAGTAGGCCAACATAGATGCAGCATTAACATCTGATGGTGGCTTTCACCAATGAAAACCTTTCCTTACCATTAAATCGCACAGATTTTCCATTTATATCACTGCTTAGGATTTTAATTATAATTGCATGGAAAGGGACTAAAAGAGAGAAGGCAGAAGGGGCATACAGTTCTGATTATAAAACATTACCTTCTAATATAGACAGAAAAGCAAATATTGAATTACAGCTCAAATTAACATCTAAGACCAACATAGAAGCCAAAATTTCTCACGGGCTGTTCATTGACCACTGATGCATTTTTGATATCAGTCTGGTGATTCCCAGTTCAATGCAGAAAGCTCAAATAAAACATAGCCACTGAATGGGATTGAGTTGCATTTTATAAGAGGAGCTCACATTAGTGCCCTCAAGCAATGTTCTTCTTTCAGATGTAATGGAAAATATTTGTTAATTATTAAAATTGTTTTAGATCTTCAAATCAAAAGCAAGATTTGAACATTTAATAGAATATTTATTCCAAGCAAATAGCATTTATCAGTGTTGAAATGTATAAAGTGTTTGTCAAAAAATCGCAGATTGAATTCCATTCCATTTATTTATGATAGGTGGGGTGTCTGGCAACTGTTGTAGTATGTGACAATATTTGAAATGTGTGATGTATTGATCTTTTATGTGCCAGTCCATTGTGCAGTCACTTATATAATGCATTAAATTACTATTGCTAATAACTAACTTAAGATTGAAAAGGTCAGCTTTCTACACTATTGTTTGAGCCAATAGAATTATAATAAAGAACTGTAACCCATTCAAAAAGTTTCTTATTCTATCAAAAAGCATGTTGAAAATAGTGACTAGTTGAAAAATTAGATCCCCAAATGCCTGCAGCTTGGAAAACCAGAAAGCAGGCACATCATTCACTTGATGGAACTAGACAAGTTTTCAACCTGTGGCCCCTATTTCAGAGAGGCATGTTGATAAGAACATAAGAAATAGGAGCAGGAGTAGGCCATCTAGCCCCTCGAGCCTGCCCCACCATTCAATAAGATTATGGTTGATCTGATAGTGGTTCAGTTCCACTTACCTATCTGCTCCCCATAACCCTTAATTCCCTTATTGTTCAAAAATCTATCTACCTGTGACTTAAACATAATCACCATTGAGCTTTTGAACCATTTGAGCTCTTACAAGAATTATACATCATATACTTTTGAAAGATTTATTGGAATTCTCCTCAGCTGAGAATTGGTTCAAGTTCTATTAAGACCCCAGAAAAGGCCCAAAGTGGAAACATAACAAAGCAAATTGATATTTTTATTATGATGGCATTTTATTCTATTGATACAGAAGAAGCATTGTCAACCTGTTGTGAGCCTCTAACAGAGCAGCATAGTGTCACTCCAATTTCTATCTGCACTTTGAAGAATCTTTGCTGCTGGCCACCCCAAATATGCTATCGATCCTGTCCCTTTTATCTTCCTCTCCATCCCTTTGTTTTCCTCTATCTTTAACTGGATATTTCATTTTATTGTACTTGTACTAATGATGTGGAACCCTTGGATCTTTAAGTCATAGGTTGATGCCTTATGTGGGTTTATACCATTGGCATTCATCATATTCCATGCTCCGTAATTATAGTCCATTTCCCTGCTGTGTTCCTCTGGGGTCCACTTCATGGAAAGAAATGCAATTAAGAAGCAACTACCTCAATGTCAAGTGAAAAAGTCACTGTTAAAATTATGGGAACCTGTTTGAAAAGTGCTGCCCACAAAATTCTTGTGGCTTGCTTTACCAACACAAATGCATTGAAATGAAACCTCTATCTGTTCCAATAGAAAACATAGGCAAAACCCCAGCCACAATGTCACCTATATAACTGTGACAGATATGATGACTGATGGGATATTTCAATATAATACCTAGCTTTATCCATTTGTTGAAAGGTACTGGGTCACAGCCAATCTATGAGACATGTCCAGAATTAAGTTAAAATTACCTCCTGACTGTCTGATATCTACACATGTCCAAACTGACATGAGCAAAAATACATAGGACTGGATATAATGGGATGCCCTAGTGCCTGCGCCTCGTTCCAAAGATAAAATCAGGTGGGAGGACACTGCGCCCAATCTTAGCCGCTGCCCCAGAGCTATTTAACAGCTTGTTTAACTTGTTAAATCGTATTTATGATAAGAAGTGGAATTTGCAATTACTATTCCTCAGCACTTCATTCCCTAGCAATCCTTCGGTGTCTTTTGTCCCACAACAAGAGGAAGTACTACCTCAGAGAGCTGACAGTCAGTCAGAGACTAGCACAGCAACTGGGAGTGATGGCTACTCTTGGTACTGTCACAAGTCCTGCTGGAAGTCACAGCATGCTGGGGCTGGAACTACAGGTTAACATGACAGGGCCAGACTGGTAGGCATTAGTGAGAGAGGTGGTGGTAAAGTTGACAACACCAGGTTAAAGTCCAACAGGTTTATTTGGTAGCATGAGCTTTCGGAGTGCTGCTCCTTCAGCACCTGATGAAGGAACAGTGCTCCAAAAGCTCGTGCCACCAAATAAACCTGTCAGATTTTAACCCGATGTTGTGAGACTATTTCCTGTGCCTACCCCAGTCCAACGTCGGCAACTCCACAGTGTGGTTAGGCTGGGGAGGGCCCTCTAATGGGGTTAGGGGGCATGTTAAAGAGGGACTCTCCCCGCTTGCTCAGAAAGGGAAAAACTACCAGGTTAGGGGCTTGTTGTGGGCCTCAATTGATCGAACAGGTAAGCAGGCAGCCTGATGCCATCCCCCACTGATTAAATTTCACCAGCAGTGAATATGGCACTTATTTGATTTTATATGCAAACCCACATTAGTTACAGATTAGTGCAATGATACAGCATAGAAAACAACAATAGCCATCAAGCCAAGATCAGTTTTTAAGTGTTCTAAAATTAGTCCCACCCCATTACAGTTTCCCCAAAGCTCTGTGCATTTTCCCCTTCGATCTATATTTTTTTGTGGTCATTTTGTCATATGTCTGCCCAGTTCACTGTCTCCTGAAATCTTTTACTTGCCTTCCCACTCTTTACTACATTTCAAAAATTATAAATATTTGAAATTACGCTCTATTTACCAATGTGCAACTGAAGAATACATCTGAAAAAGAACAATTGAAGAATACATAATCAGCTTCTCTCAGGTCTAAAAAACATTCACTCATCTCACTCTCTGGTTTCTGTCTCTTAGACAATTTCATATCCATGCAGTTACTGCCCTTTCAATCCCCAAAACTGTCATTTCTTGAATAATTCTGATTCACTTTAAATTCTTTCCAGCTTATGGATAACACTGGAATATTGTTAGCTTTCAACCTGAGAATGTGATTTTGGGATTTCTGCCCTGACAATTGGCCATTATAATACACCGCATTTAGAAACAGGTCTCTTAGACCATCGTGCTTTTCCAGCAGAATATTTAACCAATTATCTTATGAATGTTGCTGTGAAATTTTCTTGATACAAAACTCACTCTGTATAAAAGTGTTTCTCACATTGCCTCTGATTCTTTTGCCAATCACTTCAGATCTGCGGCCTCTGGTTACAATCCTTTCTCTATTAGAAACAGCTTGTCTTTATTTAAGTTAAAAAGAAATCATGATTTTGTACATCCCTATCAAATTGTCTCTTAACTTCCTCTGCTCTAAGAACACCTGTGCTTGAAACTCCATGGATTTGTCCATTCTCTATATGTCAGGCAGTCTTGTAGATATCTTCATCACCAACCCATTAGTCATCAATTTTGCCTCTTTGCTGTTGTGGCATTTCTGTCAGTACCTGATTAGGTTGCGGATGTACCACCAGCGTGCTTCCTCTCAATGATATCGCCAGGATTCGGCATTTGTATCCATGACTGAAATATTTGTGCCGGTGCATTGTGTGATGATCCATCCTCAGAAGGATAGGTAATGTCTGATGAAACATTTTAATAAACATTTACTGTATGTGTGAAGATCCCTGGAAAACAAAAGAAAGGTTTAAGAACTAGCCATGGCAAAGTTAGGATTTTGGCAATCATCCTATACAGCCTTCTCATAGATCAGTCATTGCTGAATGTTAGAGGAGTTTGTAATTCCGTCATCAGATTTCTGAAAATTCCTCATCTTTCCATTTTTGCCTGAGCAGGATACCGAATCATTTATCTCCTTGGCGTCCTCCTTTGCATCAATGACATGGGCTACTTGTGATGGCCCGTCTCCAGCATTCTTCCTCTCCTTGCATTTTGAACACTCTTACCATACAGGGGATTGGCAGGAGAAGTGAAGGTCAGGTTTTCACTCTATGGATGCAGTTCATTCGACAAAGGTGGCAGTGAGACAGAATCACCACATTGAATTAGGGTGAGTGTAAGGTGAGTAAATTGAGATGTGATGAAATACACAGAAGGTGAAGGATGGATGCAATGAAGGTTGAGTGGATGTGAATAGCAATGCGATTATGTACACTTTGCAAAACAGAGAGGAAGAACAAGGGAGGCCTGAGACCACAGGATGTTGGTAAGTCAGCAAAAGTACAACTGTTTTTAGGTCAATAAATCATTTGTGGCTCCCCCTCAGCAATCTCCAGTCACACCTTCCTTATAAGCATTGCAAGTTCATTTCTCCCACTGCTGGGTGAAAGTATGTCCCTGTTACTCCTGACTGTGTGAAGTTAATGAGATGCTGTTGATGGTAGAATGGATTATTATACTTCCCACTGATTTTTTATTTATCCTCGGCTTATTGCACTTAGATACGGTCTAGGGCATTATACCATCATTTCCACATAGTACAAAAGTAAAGTAAAAAGTGGTTTATTTATTAGTGACAAGTAAGGCTTACATTAACACTGCAATGCAGTTACTGAGAAATTACCTTAGTCGCCACAGTCTGGTGCCTGTTCAGGTCAATGCACCTAACCAGCATGTCTTTCAGAATGTGGGAGGAAGCCAGAGAACCTGGAGGAAACTTACACAGACACGGGGAGAATGTGCAAACTCCACACATAGACAGTGACCCAAGCTGGGAATCGAATCCAGGTCCCTGGTGCAATGCTATCCACTGTGCTACTATGCCGCCCTATGGTTTGCTTTATATAACATAATCATTTAATACCTCAAATACTAAATTAAATTGGTGATTCCATCATATATTTAAATCCGGAGGACTAAAAATATTTTCCTCACTAACTGCAAACATATTACCAGGTTGGATTTTATTTATATCTGTATGACAAATGCATTAAGAAATAATTAATTCAGAACATTTACAGCAAAACTTAGAGCAAATGAATTTTTCATGTGTGTAAGGGAGAATCTACAGATGAATCTCTACTTGAAATTAACTAATTATTCCTCCTTCATCATATAATGATCAACTTTCTATTCATTCTCTTCCTTGTAATGTATCTGCCAGCTATGCCAGTCATAGAGTCACAGAGGTTTCAAGCATAGAAATAGGCCCTTTGGCCCAACTTGCCCAAACCACCCCTTTTTCATAAAGCACTAAGCTAGTCCCAATTATCTGCATTTGGCCCATATCCTTCTAAATCCATCTTATCCAATTAACTGTCTAAATACTTTTAAAAAGAAAGAACTGTACCCACCTCTACTATTACCTCTGGCAGGCTGTTCCAGACACTCACCACCCTCTGTGTGAAAAAATTGCATCTCTGGACACTTTTGTATATCTCCCCCTCACCTTAAACCTCTAGTTTTAGACTCCTCTACTTTTGGGAAAAGATAGTGACTATCTTGCTGATCTATGCCCTTCATTATTTTATAGACATCTTTAAGATCACCCTTCAGCTTTCTACGCTCCAGAAAAAAAATCCCAATCTATCCAGCCTCTTCTTATAACTCAAACCATCAAGTCCCAGTAGCATCCTAGTAAATCTTTTCTGTACTCTTTCTAGTTTAATAATATCTTTTCTATAATAGGGTGACCAGAACTTTATGCAGTATTCCAAGTGTGGCCTTACCACTGTCTTGTACAACTTCAACAAGACGTCCCAAATCCTCTATGCAATGTTCTGACCAATGAAACCAAGCATGCTGAATGCCTTCTCCACCAGTCTGTCCACCTATGACTCCACTTTCAAGGAGCCATGAACCTATGCCCCTAGGTCTCTTTGCTCTGTGACTCTCCTCAATACCCTACCATTAACTGAGTAAGTCTTGCCCTGGTTCAATCTACCAAAATTCACCACCTAGCATTTATCTAAATTAAATTCCATCTGCCATTTGTCAGCCTGTTGGCCCAATTGATCAAAATCCCATTGCAGTCCAAGTTAACGTTCTTCACTGTCCACTATGCCACTAATCTTGGTGTCATCTGCAAATTTACTAACCGTGCCTCCTGTATTCTCATCCAAATCTTTAATATAAATGACAGATATCAGTGGACCCAACACTGATCCCTGAGGCACACCACTGGTCACAGGCCTCCAATTTGAAAAACAACCCTCTACAACAACCCTCTGGCTTTTGTCATCAAGCTAATTTTGTACCCATTTAGCTACCTCACCCTGAATCCCATGAGATTTAACCTTATGAAACAACCTACCAGTCTTGAAGATGTTAATGTCCCTTTACTGAAATTATCATTCATGTTAGAAATGTTCCTTCTTAAAGTTTTATATTGCCCAAAACTTATTTTCACACCCTTATATCTTTCTTAACACTTATTACCAACTTCAAGTTTTACACAACAGCTAATTGTTTCAGTTTGGTAGAATTGACTACTGACTCAGAGGTCATCCTCAGAGAATTGATCACATAAGCAAACACCAAAAGAAATTAACTCTGTTATTGTGGGGCCTTGCTGTCTGAAAATCAACTACTATGTTTGACTACAAAAGAAAACAGCAAATTGTTGACAATGAAGTGTTTTTGGAATTCTGTGAATTTGAAAGTTGCCAATTAAATGCAAGTATTTCTTCCGTGGATTCTGACTAAAATTTTCATCATTCTTCTTTGAGGTTGATTCTATGTAATCATTAAGAATGAACTCTGTTATATACATTGCTCCTCTAATGATTGGCTTGCCATTTTATAAAAATAAATTAAGCTTATTTATCAGTCACAAGTAAGGCTACATTAACACTGCGTTGAAGTTACTGTGAAAATCCCCTAGTGCCACACACTGGTGCCTGTTCGGATACACTGATGGAGAATTTAGCATAGCCAATGCACCTAATCAGCACGTCTTTCAGACTATGGGAGAAAACTGGAGAACCTGGCAGAAACCCATCCAGCCACTGGAAGAGTGTGCAGATTCTGCACAGAAGGTGACCCAAGCCTGGAAATGAACCTGAGTCCCTGGTTTTGTGAGGCAGTAGCGCTAACCACTGCGCATTTGTATGTATTGTAGCCATTCCCTCCAGTTTAATCAAAGAGTATTGACAAATGGTCTTCAATCAAAACATTAACCAATATTTTCTCTTCTTAGATGTTTAAGGACCAGCTTTTTTTTGGGGTTGAATTGGATGATTTATTCATTCATCTCGGATGCTCTGTGCAGTTTTGATCTCTTTGCTTAAAGAGGAATATAGATGTGTTCATGCAATTCAGAGGAAGTTTGCTAGATTAATCCCTGGAGTGAGTGGGTTGTCTTATGAGGATAGGTTGGAAAGGCAAGCTTGTCTCCACTAGAGGTTAGGAGAGTGAAGGGTGATTTGTTTGAAGTATATAAGATCTAGAATGGTATTGACAAGGTAAATATTGAAAGGACGTTTTCTCTTATGGGTGAGATCAGAACCAGCGGGCACTGTTTTAAAATTAGGGGTCACCCTTACAGGACGGCAAATAGGAGACTTTTTTTTTCTCTTTGAGGATTGTGCGCCTTTGGATCTCTCTGCATTAGAAGGCAGTGGAAGCAGGGTCAGTGAATATTTTTAAGATGGAGATAGATAGATTCTTATTAGTCAAGGAAATCAAATGTCATCAGGAGTAGATGAGAAATGGAGAACACATCACAAACAGGTTCAAGGAACCAAATGGCCTATTTCTACTCTATGTTTGTATTTGTAACATAGTCAGAAGCAGGAAGTAATTGTAAAATAACGGAGTATAAATATACAATCCTGTACAGTCAGCCAATGAAGTTGTAATATGTAAGTGGCTAAGAAATTAATGAATAATTTCAGGTCACAGCCTCTTAAGCTTCCTAACCAAGCCTCCCTGGAGTTCACTGTGCATGACAGAGTGTCAAACTGTGTTAGAAAAATTCTAAGTAAAATTAGTATTTGGCAAACAGCACAAAGCTGCTGCAGCACAAAGTACAAACAGATAAGAATTCTTCACCCAAAAGTTTGCACTAGTTAATTGATAACACTCACATGAAAAAGATAACTCCACACAACAAACAAGCACTAAGAGTGATACAGTACATTTTACATTCACTGGAAATAGTTACAACATTAGATATGCTAAACTAAATTATTAGATATTACAAAATTACAGGATAACCCTGGTTACAATAATTAATAAATGCTAGGTAATCACATGTCCCTTTCTCTAATTTGTTTAACCCTCAAGTTGTAATGTGGGACCAGCTGTGGAGTAGGCAGTTCAAGTTTAAATCAGGCTGTAGGAACATAAATTGAAAGTGCCACAACTTCGATAACAGCCCACGAGATAGCCAAAAATGAAATTGCCCCCTAGCAAAGGTATTCTAGTAGTCAATGAAAGTATAACTCAGTCTGTTCTGGCTTTGACAACCAGGAAATTTGAGATCTTGGTAAATATGGAAAATTTGTTTAATTTTTGCATATGCATCCAGGTTCCAAGGTATATTAACAAGACAACCTGTATGCACCAGTGATTCATTGGTGGGTGAAGGATGTATTCTTGGATTGGGGATCCTGGAGGTTCCACTCTTTTGCACCAGTTATGTCAGCACAATTTGGACAGAATTGGTCAAGCCAATACAAAATATGGGGAAATTTTGTGATTTACAGCCAAAGCAATCCATGTTTCAGTTTCTGCAATCTTTTAGATTATTCCAAGATCAGTAAGCCAAATCAGGCTCCATCCACAAAACTAATCATACCCTCAGTTCAAAATTGCACATTCCTGCCAATTTTTCTGGTTTAATAGTAATAGTTCTAACTCGTTTGAAGCAAGGGCACTAGTAAGTATATTTTTAAAGATTTCCATACCGAATTAGCAACAATACTGTGGCAGATGATGATTTTCTTAGACCAGTATGTTGAGGAACCAACAAAGGAATATGTTATCCTAGATTTAGTATTATGTAATGTGAACAGGTTAATTAATACTCTTGTTGTGTTTTGGGAACAGTTACCATAACATGATAGAATTCTTCATTAGAATGAAAAGTATGAAATTTGACCTGAAACTAGGGTCCTAAATCTAAACAAAGTAAACTACGTAGGTATGAAATGTGAGATAGCTAAAATACATTAGAGAACTTCATTTAAAGGCATGACAATGGATAGGCAATGGCTAATATTTGAGGGAAAAAATGTATGCATTGCAGCAGACATAGATTCCTTTCCGGTGCAAAAGGACAACAAAATAGCAGCCCAACTATGACTTACAAAATAAATTATGGATAGTATTAAATCCAAAGAGGAGTAATATAAAGTTGCTAGAAAAAATAGCAAGCCTAAGGATTGGGAATTCAGGAGGATCAAAGATTGATTCAGAGTGGAAAAGAGAATATGAGAGTAAATTTGCTTATACAGGTAAATAAAAAGAAAAAAGTTAGTGAAGGTAAATATAGGTCCCTTGCAGTTTATGATAACTCCAAAGGTGGAATCATAGTGAGCAGGACAGCACCATGCAAGGACCATTGACCTTGGGTAGGATTTTCTGGTCTTGGGGCAAGAGCTGCCAGAAAATCCCACCCCAGGAGTCAACTGTAAAGGATTAATGCTTTCTTGCACAACATGAAGTCAAGCAAACCACAAGCCTATGGTAAACACAAACAGGTCCCAACCAGAACAATACAATAATGGACCCACTCAGTGGCCTGCTTTATACAGGGCTCAGTATATGAGCTCCACTTGGTGAGTTAATTACCAATCCTCATGGAGCTTATATTCAATGGGTTCTACAGGGAGGTCAATCAGTGATTCTCCATGCAAGGCCTGGGGTTATCACGCAGTCCAAATTGGGAGAACTTATAATGGAGAACAAGCAAATGGCAGAGCAATGAAACAACTAATTTGAATAAGGAAAATTACAGCACAGGAACAGGCCTTTTAGCCCTCCAAATACTGCACTGACTATGTTGCCCAACTGAACTAAAACCACCTACTTATCTGGGGACCATATCCTTCTATTCCCATCCTATTCATGTATTTGTCAAAATGCTCTATAGAAGTCACTATTATATCTGCTTCCACTATCTCCCCCTACAGCAAGTTCAAGGCACCCACAAACACTTGTATAAAAAATTTGTCCCGTACATCTCCCTTTCGACCTTGCCCTTCACACCTTAAAGGCATGTCTCCTAGTAATTGACTCTTCCACCCCAGGAAGAAGTTTCTGACCAGCCACGCTGTGCATGCTCCTTATGATCTTGTAGACTTCTATCAGGTCACCCCTCAACTTCTGTCATTCAGTGAGAACAAACTAAGTTTCCACAATGTCTCCTCATAGCTAATGCCCTCCAATATGAGGCAACATCGTGGTAAATCTTTTCTGTACCCTCTCCAAAGCCCTCACATTCTCTGGTAGAGTGGCAACCAGAATTGAATACAATGGGGGTGATTCACCCAAAAGTGCTGAATTGGCAGGAAAAATGGTCCAGATCACATCTGTTTTAGAACATAGAACATAGAACATTACAGCGCAGAACAGGCCCTTTGGCCTTCAATGTTGCGCCAACCAATTAGGAAAAAGCAATGACCCTCTAACCTAAACCATTCCCTTTTTGTCCATAAACTTATCTACTAACCTCTTAAACGCCACCAAACTTGGTGCATCTACAACTGCAGCAGGCAGGGCATTCCATACCCTTACCACTCTCTGGGTAAAGAACCTACCTCTGACATCCATCCTGTAACTACCACCCCTTAATTTAAAGCTATGTCCTCTCGTGCTAGCTTTCTCCATCCGAGGAAAAAGGCTATCACTGTCCACCCTATCTAAACCTCTAATCATCTTATATGTTTCAATAAGGTCTCCTCTTAGCCGCCTTCTTTCTAACGAAAACAACCTCAAATCCCTCAGCCTTTCTTCATAAGACCTGCCCTCCATACCAGGCAACATCCTGGTAAACCTCCTCTGTACCCTCTCCAATGCCTCCACATCTTTCTTATAATGTGGGAACCAGAACTGTACACAATACTCCAAGTGCGGCCGCACTAGAGTTTTGTACAGTTGCAACATGACGTTGCGGCTCCGAAATTCAATCCCCCTACCAATAAAAGCTAAGACTCCGTATGCCTTCTTAACAACCTTATCGAGTTGATTGCCAACTTTCAGGGATCTATGCACATATACACCAAGATCCCTCTGTTCATCAACACTATTAAGAGTCCTACCATTAGCCCTATACTCTACACATTTGTTATTCCTGCCAAAGTGAATTACCTCACACTTTTCCACATTAAACTCCATTTGCCACCTCTCGGCCCAGCTCTGCAACTTGTCCAAGTCTCTCTGCAAACTATAACACCCCTCTTCACTATCTACCACTCCTCCGACTTTGGTGTCATCTGCAAATTTACTAATCCATCCTTCAATACCCTCATCCAGATCATTTATAAAAATTACAAACAGCAGGGGCCCCAAAACAGATCCCTGAGGTACACCACTTGTAACCGAACTCCATGATGAATAATTTCCATCAACCACCACCCTCTGTCTTCTATCTGCTAGCCAATTCCTAATCCAATTAGCTAAATCACCCTCAATCCCATACATCTGCATTTTCTGCAGAAGCCTTCCATGGGGCACCTTATCGAACGCCTTACTAAAGTCCATATATACCACATCAACTGCCTTACCCCCATCCACCTCTTTGGTCACTTTTTCAAAAAACTCAATAAGGTTAGTAAGGCACGACCTACCCTTCACAAAACCAAGCTGACTATCCCCAATCAATTCATTTCTCTCTAAATAACTATAAATCTATCCCTAATAATTCTTTCCAATACTTTGCCCACAACAGAAGTAAGACTCACCGGCCTATAATTCCCCGGAAAGTCCCTATTTCCCTTCTTGAACAATGGGACCACATTCGCTATCCTCCAGTCTTCCGGCACTATACCCGTAACCAACAACGACCTGAAGACCAGAGCCAGAGGCTCTGCAATCGTCTCTCTCGCCTCCCAGAGAATCCTAGGGTAAATCCCGTCCGGCCCAGGGGACTTATCTAACTTCAAACCCTCAAGAATATCTAGCACATCCTCCTTATTACTTCAATACTTTCCAATTTACAACTCTGTATCCCAGTGTTCTCCACAACTACATTTTTTCAGTGCAACTTCAGACTTGAATCTCCCCACTCTGTGCAATGCAGAGAGAGGTCACAATAATGAATGTCATTAAAACCCAGGGGAGCAGGATCTATTTGCGCCAGAGTTTGACAGTTCTGGAACTCTGCACATGCACAGTGGCCCCAATCTGCTAGCCTTCCCTCTGGCCAGCTCGGTACCCCACAGGGTTGCCCTCCAGCCTCCCCACTGGGCTCGATCGCAGCCCCCCACAACAATTCCTGGGCCATCCTCAAGCCAGAGTGCCCCAATGTCCAGTCCACCCCCCAGTAGTGGGATGCCACCCCCCTTCACCGCAACAGCTCTCCCTTGCTGCCATCCCCCCAGTAGACCAACACCACCCCTCCCAAGAGGCAGCCCAACCCCCTCTCTTCACCTGGCAGAGCACTGCCCCCCACAGCCCACCCTGATCACTGGGATGGCCTCCCTCCAGCCCAGACCAATCCCAATGTAGACTGGCAGGGGGGCCCCTCCCCACCTAATCACCCCCTAGGCCCCATCTACAATAAACCCCACCCTCTTGGCGCTGTCGATGCTCGATGGGCAGTGTCAAGCACCCTGGGCACGGGTACTTTGCCTGTGGAAAGTGCCAGGGGCACGAGCTGGCACTGCCAGAGTGCCCATGCCCATGGGACACCCTCCCCACACTGTCTGGCCCCACTGTGTGTCCTGATTGCTCCCCCCTTCACTCCAGCAGGGTCTTGGCTAGTTCCCCGAATGTGAGGACCTTTAAACCCCACTGGAGTGAAGTACTCCAGGCAGGATAGGAGATGCTATTGGGACCAGCGTGGAATTTGCCGGGCCTGATAATGACATTTAAAATTCATTTAAAACATATTTTAAAAGATTTAAATCACTTACTTCTTTTTCCGCCTATTCCCTGGCTCTGGGAGGTGCGCATGCATCAGAAACGCATGAGCGAATCCTGCGTAATGGCTGACACACAATTCTGTTGACCGGGCCCACCAGGAAATTTGCTGGTTGCAATGGGAGAATCACCACCTACATTTCAAATGCGACTCACTATAAAGCTGCAACATAACATGTCAATTTTTAAACCCAATACTTTTGTTGTCTTCACACTGGAAGACGCAAATAACTTCCCAGAAAGGCTAAAGAATTTAAAGGTCTAATGAGAAGGAAGAATTGAAGGAAATTTGTATTACCAAAAAAAAAGTGGTGAGAAATTAACGGAACTGAAAGCTGATAAATTCCTGACAGTTCTAAATCCCAAGGTATCAAAAAGAAAATCACCCAACAAATAGTAGATACATTTACTATGTACTATGTCTATGTACATTAGTTGCCAACTCCCAAAATCCTGTAGATTCTGGAACAGTCCCAGCAGATTGGAGTGTGGCAAATGTAACCCTGCTATTTAAAAAGGGAGGGATGGAGAAAGCAGGAAATTAGAATGATTAGCTTAATATCAATAACAGAGAAAATTCTCAAGTCTAACATAAAGGATGCAACCAAAGGGCAATTAGAAAATAACAACACAGTCAACATAGATTCATGAAAGGAAAATCATGTTTAACCTACTGGAGTTTTTTGAGGATGTTACTCGGAGATGAGCGTGAACTAATGAATGTGGTGTATTTGGATTTTCAGAAAGCTTTTGATAAAGTCTCATGTAAGAGGTTGGTGTGCAAAAATAAAACTCATGGAATTGGGGGAATAGTCTTTTGGCATGGATTGAGAATTAGTTAGCAGACAGGCAACAGAGAGGAGGAATAAATGGTTCTTTTTCAAAGTGGCAGATGGTGACTGCTGGAGCCCTACAGGGATCAGTTCCTGGGACTCAGCTATTCACAATATATATCAATGATTTGGATGACATTTCCAAGTTTGCTAACAACACAAAATTTGGTGGGAATGTGAGTGGTGAGGATGTTAAAAGACTACAACACAAGGTGAATTAGACAAATTGAGTGAGTAGACAAATGCATAGGTGGTGCTGTATAACGTGAATAAATATGAAATTATCTACTTTGGGTAAATAAATGGAATGGCAGGATATTACTTAAATGGTAATTCATTGGAAATGTTGATATATACAAAGAGACTTGGATATCCTTGTATATTAGTCATTGAAAGCAAACATGTAGGTACGGCATTAAGATTAGAGGCAAATAATATGTTGGCGTTCATTGCAAGAGTAAGGAACAAAGATATCTTACAGCTGCTATACAGGGTCTTGGTGAGACCACACCTGGAGTATTATGTACAGTTTGAATCACCTACCTCAGAAAGTATATACTTGTAATAGAAGGAATGTAGTAAATGTTCACCAGATTGATTCCTGGAATAGCAGGATTGTTATATGAGGAGAGACCGGATTGATTGGGCCTGTACTAACTGGAATTTAGAAGAATGAGAGGGGATCTAATTGAAACATATAAAATTTGGGGCTGGACAGACTGGATGCAGAGATGTTGTTTCCTTTGGCTGGGAGGGGGGGGGGGGGGGGGGGGGTGGGGGGTTGGGGGGGGAGCGTGGTATGATTGCGATCGAGGATTCACAGTGTCAACATACAGACTAGGCCATTTGGGACTGAGATGAGGAGAAACCTTTTGACTCAGAGGGTGGTGAACCTGTAGAATTCTTTACCGTAGAAGGCTGTGGAGGTCAAGTCACTGAGTATATTTAAGAAGAAGATAAACAAATTTCTAGACTCTAAAGGTTTCATGAGGAATGGTGTTGAGATAGAGGATCAGTCATGCTATTGAATAGAACAGCAAACTTGAAGGGCTGAATGGCCTAAGATCCCATTCCTATTTTCTCTGTGCCTAAATATATTTAGTTTACTAAGAAACAAAGAAGTGTATACCAATTGAAGTAGTAAATGATTCATAGATTTTAAAAAGTTATTTGTAGCGATTTTAAGTCAGGTTACACATTGGTAGAGGATGTATTTAAATGTTTAGTTTTTGCAATGTATGCATTTTCAGCCATTTTAATTAAACTGGATCAAGTTATCACTAAAGAAAGAAATGCTGCTTTTATGTAGTCATTTACAGTCAATGAAGCAGTTTCAGTGTGTACTCTGTTGTAATTTAGGACTATTAATAATAAATTAGTATTTCTTAATGCAAAGAAAAATAAATGGTTGCATTCTGTTGCACTTCCTGATTGCACTGGTTAATGGAAGATTAACTCGACTCATTCATTTTCAAGAGCACTTTGGGTGTAATTTTATGGTTGTGTCCAAAGTGGAAATTCTACCCAAGTGCTTTATTAACCTGATATTGATTTGTTTTTTCCTTTTCTCAGCCCCTTGGCTGCTGGAACTTGCTTGCTTCATGAGTATTTAATGCTTCCATTTTTACCTGCTGTACCTCCTACTTCTGCAGCTAGTCACACAATCTGAATTTCATAACAGTATTAATTCCTACATTGCCTCTTGTTTTGTTATCTTTTCTGCCATTTAACTTTATAGACATTTTTTTCTCATACGTTGTGTCTCCTTTTTCTGACCCTCTTCTGTCTACCTGTTTGTTTCTTTGTGCTGTTCATCTATAATTTCCACTTCATATAAAGGATTTATCCATTATCTTCAGCTATGTTGACCAAGTCTTTCCAACATATTTTGTTTTTGTTGTGCAGCAGGTGATCAAGAAGGCAAATGGGATGTTGGCCTTTATAGCTGAGGGGATAGAACATACAATTAGGGAGGTCTTGTTGCAACTCTACAGGGTGCTGGTGAGGCCACAACTGGATACTGTGTGCAGTTCTGGAAACCATATTTGCGGAAGGATATATTGGCCTTGGAGGAAGTGCAGAGAAGGTTCACCAGGCTGATGCCAGAGATGAGGGAATTATCCTATAAGACATAGAATACTATAGCACAAACAGGCCCTTCGGCCCACAAGTTGCGCTGATCATACCTATACCTATTAGGCCATAGAACTATCTGTAATTCCCAATCCCATTTATGAGGAAAGATTGAGTAGACTAGGTTTGTACTCATTGGAGTTTAGAAGGTTGAGGGGGCAGCTTATAGAGACATATAAGATAATGAAGGGGATGGATAAGGTAGAGGTAGAGAGATTCTTCCCACTTAGAAAGGATAGCAGAACTAGAGGGCGCAGCCTCAAAGTAAGGGGGGGGGTGCGGTTTAGATCAGAGTTGAGGAGCAGCTTCTTCACTCAAAGGATAGTGAATCTTTGGAATTCTCTGCCTGTTGAAGTGGCGGAGGCTACCTTGCTGAATATATTTAAGTAATGGGTAGATAGGTTCTGATAGACAAGGGAATTAAGGGTTATGGGGAGAAAGCGGGAAAGTGGAGCTGATCCACTTCAGATCAGCCATGATCTTGTTGAATAGTGGGGCAGGCTCAAGGGGCTAGATGGCCTACTCCGGCTCCTATTTCTTATGTTCTTATCTTCGGCAAATAATTATTTCCATAGCACATAAATTTTCAAGTGGTCGGTAGGAGTAGGCTGCATAAAATTGTAGAATAGAGCTCATGAAATCTTGAGGTTGAAGAACAATCAGTACAAAGCCTACAAAAAAGTCAGAAAGAAAATCAAACTTCAGCTAAGCATTAGAGTTAAGGCAACATAACAGTGGAAATTTAAGATGGTTGGCGGGCAGAAAACATTTATAAGGACGGGATGGCACTGAATGAAATGAGATCCACTAAAACCAGTACACACCTGTGTTAGATTTAAACTGGGCAGCATCCAAATAGAACAATATGAAAATTATATAGCACACGAACAGAGGATCAAGAAACTTCTGAAAGGCTAGATGTGAATTAGATAGGTATCCTTAATGAAAGAACAACTCAAAAGGTCATAAATGTAAATGATTTAGTGTCCAATGTAAGCCCAGACAGATCTACCCTATACCTTAAAAAAACACGAAAACTAATGACAAGAATATGTGATTAATTGTAATATGCATATTAATTTGTGCAGCCAAAGTAATTTATGTTACACAAGAGAAACAGAAAATGCTGGAATGTCTTAGCAGATCTGACAGCATCTGTAGAGAACATGCTATGCATTATGTTATGCATTGAATGTAAAGTTTACATTGCACCACACAATAGTAAGTTGCAACTGATTCTAATTCATTCACATGAATCTTCAAGTGGAGCATCATTTATCTAAATTTTAAATTAACAGATGATGGGATATGCAAAGTAAACTTGAAAACTTATATTCACTGTAAATCTAGGATTTTATATGATAACTTAAGATTCTAAAGAAATGAACTCAGTCTGATAACAGCTGAAAAGCTATTCCAGTAGTTGGGGTAATTGTAGATTTAAATTATAATCTATAAAGTGTCTTGTGACATGACAAGGTTCCTGCATGACAGTATTGCAAATTTTTAAAGACTTTGGGCTAAATTTTCTGGCTCTTCCCACCAACAAAATATTTTGCCCCTGCCTCAGGAGACTTTCCCCCCACCCTACAGCAGATTCCCTGGTGGCAGACAAGACACACAAAATGGTGTACACATTTATGGATCCAGAAGATCCTTCTGGCAGCCGATGGTGAACCACCTCTGTGCTCAGAAAACACATAACATCTCGGGTGCATGGAAAATCCACCTACATTTTGAAAATAAATTAAAGTAAAACTGGGTCCTCAGGACCTCCTGTTTGATGAATTAAACCATCTTGTCTCTCAAGAAGATAAAAAAGGAGAGGTACCTTTTCTGATATTAACTCACTGTGGTTTCAACCAGGAGATAAACAAAAGTCTATCAACACTGTGATTGTAAAAATGCAAGTTTGGCCACTTTACAAAATGACAGGTGGAAGAAAACTTCAAACTGTTAACTAAATTATCACATCCATCATTCATGATCATGACTTGAAATAGATGTGCATAATGAAGTGACCAACTTGGCTTCCCAATAAAGATGTAACAGAAATTTCAAATTGCTTTTTAGAGACATCTTCAGAATTCTTGACAGAATTTCATTAGTGAGAGTCCAACAGGCAAAGCTGTTAACTGCTACAGCAAGTTATGCAGTAAAGTGACTACTTACAAAATTTTGAAAGAGAAATTAAACCTTTCTCTATTTCAGCCTGTTCCAACTTCAAGCCTACCTGTGAAGACAACCTCTTGGCAGAGCAACTCAAGCAACTACTGAGAAAGCTCTGCATTTTCAAGACCTTTACTTCAGCTAAAGTAATAACTTGATTATGAAACAACAGGCTTGCATGAATTGAGGCTGAGTAAATTCCATTTTAATAATTGCTGTTTTATCTTGGACTGCATCTGGTTTTGTGTGTTTGGTGGTGTGGGGTGAGTTGTGCGAATAAAACCATATGTTAACCTCCGGAACAATTAGTGTGTGAGAAAAAACTGACATACATTATTAAATTTTGAAAACGTGCTGCTGGGTTATTTAAATTGACTCGTTTGGCAGGATTTTCTAGTCCCACCTGTCACAGGAATTCTTGGGGATGGGGTTGGACCGTGCAAAGGTCAGTTGTCTTGACCTTGGACAGGACTTTCAGTCTTGGGATAAGTGCAGCCAGAAAATCCTGCCAAATGTCTCTGACAGTAAGAAAATACAGACATCCATGTACAAAGACATTTGATCACAGGCTATATAAGCTAGCAACTTAAGCATTGTCCATAGCACATGGCATAAAAGAAGTGAAGAGCACCAAGCTATGAAGAACATTAACTAATGCTTTGATTATAGTGAAAAATAACAGCTATCAAATAGACAAGGGTATGATCTTACTGGTCATTCACACCACATTCCCACTGCAATGAGGTCGGAGAGTTTGGTGCCCAGTCAAATCCTCATTCACTGTAGGGGATGGGGAAGATCTGCTGGCGTGAACAATGGTAACATTCATGCCAAAAGGTTAAAAGTAGGGAAAATATTAAGTAAAATAAATAGAGTTTATCTATAAGTCACAAATAAGGCTTAATTAACACTGCAGTGAAGTTACTGTGAAATTCCGCTAGTCACCACAGCCTGGCGCCTGTTCAGGTCAACGCACCTAACCAGCATAACTATTTTTCAGAATGTGGGAGGAAACCAGAACACCCGGACGAAACCCACGCAGGCATAGGGAAAATGTGCAAACTCCACACAGACAGTGATCCAAGCTGGGAATCGAACCCAGGTCCTTGGCACTGTGAAGCAGCAGTGCTAACCACTATATCATCGTGCTGCCCTAATAGCTGGAAATCATGCACAAAAATAGAGATATTCTGTGACTGTGCGATACAGTGATTGTGCTGTTCCTTTAACCATTGCTATCTACTTTAATTTTCCTTTATCTTCGCTGTTTTCCTACATTCTTCTTTATCAAATACTTTGCAATTCCCTTTCAAATTATATCATATTTGTTTCAATAGTTACTTATAGTAAATTATTCTATACACTGTTAATCTTTTTATGAAATAATGTAATCTAAATCACTCAAAGAACAAAGAACAAAACAGCATGGGAAACAGGCCCTTCGGCCTAACGAGCCCACGCCGCCACCCCGATGTTCCCACCTCTCGAAAAAGATCCAAGAACAGTCCTCTCACGACCCATCGCGTGTATGCCCCTCGTTAGACAACAAGGTGGACCAAAGCACCTGTAGGATAAAAACAAGTACATCAATATCATCATCTATTTACTCACTTCCCAGGGACTCCCAAGGCTCATGATCCCTACTTTAAATCAGTTTTCTATACCCCTCCATTTCCATTCTGTTCATGTGCCCATCTAAGTATCTTTTAAATATCTCCAGAGTACCTGCCTCCACCATTTTACTTGGCAGTGCATTCCATACCCCCACCACCCTCTGTGTGAAAAAACTCCCTCTAGCATCCAAATTATACCTTACCCCCCTCACCCTAAGCCCGTGACCCCTCGTACTATTTGAGTCCATCCTAGGAAAAAGCTTAACCCTGTTTACTCTATCTATCCCTTCAAAATCTTGTACGCCTCTATCAGATCTCCTATAAGTCTACGTCTTTCTAAGGAAAACAGTCCTAGTTTTCCTAATCTCTCCTCGTAACTCAGACCATCCATACCAGACAGCATCCTGGTAAACCTCCTCTGCACTCTCTCCAGAGTCTCCATGTCCTTCCGGTAGTAAGGTGACCAGAACTGGACGCAGTATTCCAAATGAGGTCTAACCAGCGTTTTATACAACTGCAACATTAAAGGCCAGCTCTTGCACTCTATACCCCTTCCTATAAAGACTAGCATACCATATGCTTTCTTCACTCTTTCATTCTTCAGATCTTGAGTACATGCCTTCAATTTGTTCACCAATGGAAACAACTTTTCACTATTTACTCTTTAAATATTTTTATAATTTAGGGTCTAATTTAATCTTCCCTACTCCAATGAAAAAGGAGCAAATTTTTCTGAGCAGTTTTCTGTAATGTAATCTCTGATTCCTGATTTTATTTTAATGAATCTTCATTCCATGGAATAATATTTCTTATAATGGGATACAGAAAATATATTCGATAATCCAGCTGTTGCGCATCCAATGTCTCAATGTCTCAACCTCACTTTCTTACTACATGGATGTCAGTCTTGTCTCAAAATCAGACAGTTGTAGATTCCTACTCTAGAGGCATTTAAACTGACACTCCAGTGCAATACTGGGGGAATGTGGTGCACTTGGAGATGGCATTTTTCAAATGAGATGTTAAACTAATAGTGATAACTCTACCTTCTTAGGTGAATGTAAGGATTCAATGGCATTATTTTGACATAAAATAGGAAATTCTCCCCAGTTTCCAAGAGATCATTGCTATTCCTATATTTTTACAAGCTCCTACTTTTAGTTCTATACCATCTACCAGTTCTTTTTTTGACTAATGTTAGCATGCTTGCCTTCCTAAATTGGGGTATATAGAGAAAAATTGGCAAATCGTGTTGCTTTGGTTAAGTCACATTTGGAATTTTGGCACAATTTTGGTTGTTGCACTACCAGAAGGATGTGGAGACTTTGGAGAGGAAACAGAAAATGTTTATCAGTATGTTGCCTGTTTTGGAGTGTGGGCAGAGAAAGAATGACTACAGCAATGATTTCAACAACAATAATGGCAATATTAGCTTTAAAAAGCAATGGTGACTGAGACTGAGCATGCAAGGATTTTTGGTGAAGACATAATTCAGAACAATTGCAGGCTGCAGAGTTACTGTGAGCTATGACCTGGACTGGGAGCTGTGGTCTGAAACTTCCTTTGTTGACCAAATATGGGGAATTGTTTAGCTGGAACTAGACTTTATTGAGTTTTATGGATAATGGGTTAAAGCAATGTGAGGTCAAGTTATCTGAACCAAGCATTATGAAGTCATTATGGATTCCAGCTGCTGTTCAAGCAATATGATTGGTTTCTGGTTATATCATTTTCTTGGTGCCTGAAAACCTTCTGGAAAGTAGAAAAAAATTGTGGACAAAAAAACTGTTCCAGTCCTTCATCTCTAGCTATAACTCAGGAAATCATCCCGGCACAAGAAATGTGCCTTGAACAATATCAGAGAAGGACCATGGGGATAAATTCCACAGCAGGAATACCTTCATTCTAAACCAGGTGGTATCTATTTTCAGTTAAAGAATTAGAGTTAATCTTCAGTTAAAGAGCTAATGTTCAATGAAGAGTTAAAGTTAATGCTAGTTTAGAGTAAGCATTCAGTAAAAGAGTTAACGTGTTGCAATTATTGCAAGTTTTGAGTTTGGTACCTAAAGTGTTAAATAAAGGGCAGGTTGTTAGATGGAAGAGTTGACTCCTGTCCTTATTTGTCACATTAAACTCAAATGCTTGGAAAGGGTTTAAATTATTCGCAGAATAACAGGAGAGTCTCAGCTATGAGGAGAGATTGGACAAGCTTGATTTATTTTCACATGAACTTTGTAGACTGAAGGATGACGTGATAGAAGTTTACAAAATGAATGAGAGGCATAAATAGAATAGATAGTCAGAATATTTTTTCCTAGCATAGAAATGTCAATTACTGGGGACATATGTTTAAGGTAAAAGGAGGAAAGTTTAAAAGAAGATGTGAGAGAGAAGTTTTTTTTTTACACAGAAGGTGGTAAATGCTTGGATTATGCTGCCAAAGGAGGTAGTAGAAGCAGATACAATAGCAATGTTTGAGGCATCTTGACAGAAACATGAACAGGTAGGGAATAGTGGGATACAACTGTGGTCTTTAGTTTAGAAACATGTCATGTGTTGGTGCAGGCTTAATGGTCCAAAGAGCCTGTTCCTAAGCTGTACTGTTCTTTAATCACACAAGTAGAACACTTGCCCTTTAGAGGGAGGTGCATGTCTTTGATTGTCTTAAATACATCTTCAAACACCATTCACACTAAGAAACCTCAACACCCATTTTTTTAAAATCAAATCTTCTTGATTAGATTAATTTAATTTAATCCAACCCAATCTCCTGAAGAATGGCCTTCAGGTCACCAGGTTAAACTCTAACAGGTTTAACATAGAACATAGAACATAGAACAATACAGCACAGAACAGGCCCTTCGGCCTTCGATGTTGTGCCGACCAAAATAAAAAGCAATGCCCCTCCTAACTAAACCATTCCCTTCTCATCCATATACTTATCAACTAACCTCTTAAACGCCACCAAACTTGGCGCATCTACAACAGCTGCAGGCAGGGCATTCCACTCCCTAATCACTCTTTGAGTAAAGAACCTACCTCTGATATCCGTCCTATAACTCATACCCCTTAATTTAAAGTTGTGTCCCCTCGTGCTAGCTTTCTCCATCCTAGGAAAAAGGCTATCACTGTCCACCCTATCCAAACCTCTAATCATCTTATATGCTTCAATAAGATCCCCCCTTAGCCGCCTCCTTTCTAACGAAAACAACCTCAAATCCTTCAACCTCTCTTCATAGGACCTGCCCTCCATACCAGGCAACATCCTAGTAAACCTCCTCTGTACCCTCTCCAATGCCTCCACATCTTTCTTATAATGTGGCGACCAGAACTGCACACAATACTCCAAGTGCGGCCGCACTAGAGTTTTGTACAGCTGCAACATGATGCTGCGGCTCCTAAATTCAATCCCCCTACCAATAAAAGCTAAGACTCCATAAGCCTTCTTAACAACTTTATCCACTTGACTGCCTACTTTCAGGGATCTATTGACACATACACCAAGATCCTTCTGTTCCTCAACACTATTAAGAGCCCTACCATTAGCCCTATACTCTACACATTTATTGTTCCTGCCAAAGTGCATTACCTCACACTTTTCCACATTAAACTCCATTTGCCACCTCTCGGCCCAGCTCTGCAACTTGTCCAAGTCACTCTGTAAACTAAAACACCCCTCTTCACTATCTACCACACCACCAACTTTAGTATCATCTGCAAATTTACTGATCCATCCCTCAATACCCTCATCCAGATCATTTATAAAAATTACAAACAGCAGGGGCCCCAAAACAGACCCCTGAGGCACACCACTCGTCACCGAACTCCACGATGAATATCTCCCATCAACCACCACCCTCTGTCTTCTATCTGCCAGCCAATTCCTAATCCAATTAGCTAAATCACCCTCTATTCCACACATCTGCATTTTCTGTAGAAGTCTTCCATGGGCCACCTTATCAAACGCCTTACTAAAGTCCATATATACTACATCAACCGCCTTACCCCCATCCACCTCTCTGGTCACTTTCTCAAAAAACTCAATGAGGTTAGTAAGGCATGACCTACCCTTCACGAAACCATGCTGACTATCCCCAATCAATTCATTTCTCTCTAAATAACTATAAATCCTATCCCTAATAATTCTCTCCAATACCTTGCCCACCACAGAAGTAAGACTCACTGGCCTATAATTCCCAGGAAGGTCTCTCTTCCCCTTCTTAAACAATGGGACCACATTCGCCATCCTCCAGTCCTCCGGAACCACACCCGTAACCAACGAGGACCTGAAGATCAGAGCCAGAGGCTCTGCAATCTCCTCTCTTGCCTCCCAGAGAAACTTGGGAGTTTACTTGGAATCGTGAGCTTTTGGAGCTCTAGTTCTTCATCACTTGATCACTTTAAGTTAGTTCTGAAAGTAGTGAGAATAGAACTGTGTAGTTGCAAAAACAATCCTTATCTGCTTTTTTTTAATATACAACATTTGAAGGTCAAATTGTTTTTACATCTGTTATCTGAAGGTAAGTTGAAAAGAACATTGGGAAATGAGCTAAATAGTTAGTTGTACAAAAATATTATTACTTAACTAAAGACATGGTCCTATTTAGTGAAATAGGAAATGCATTTAGGGAAACCACCTGATGATGCATACTAACTGGTCATCTGAAATACTCAATTATTTTGTTCATGGGCAATTAAAGTGTAGATTTGTGCCACTCTGCAATCAAGCAGAAAATATAACACAGGAACAGGGAATGGAAGAGCTCGATGAAGTGAGGAGATGTCCCAGGATTTAACAGACCTGGGGGAGCCATGGGAAATCTGGGATGTGATTGCTGTTATCTAGCAAGTGGGAATGACAAGGTGTTGGGCCAGGAATGGAGGCTTTCTTCGAGCTAAGGTAAGGGACAGAGGTTAATTAAGTTTTAAAAGATGTGATGTTCTGCTGAGGATGGGAATGGTTCTGAAGTTTAAATGTTGGGCATCTTTTCACAACCTTGGGAAATCAATTAAGGAATTCAGAAAGAAATCATCTATATGTGGAGTGATAGAATTGCTACCACTGAGTAGTTGAATGAATGTTATATTGTTAAGGAGACATGGATAATGATATGAGGGAGAAAGGATTTTTAGTGAGTTTTGCTGATCGACTTATGAGGCAGTTTCAATTGTACATGCATTAATTGAGTTGTGACTTGTTTCTGTACTGTATGTATGTGGGATTCCTGAGGAAATCTAGCTTTTTTAAAGCAGTGTCCTTAATAAAATATGGGCCTAAACAGTTTTTAAAAACTAAGCTGTTGGATTTCTTTTTGAATTGTTTTTCTGATAACTATTTTGTTTACTGCTGGTTCTTAAATTCATAGTTACTTCCAGACTGAGTAACTTTTTGAACTGCTTGTTAACTTATTAACTGTGTAGTGTTACAAGAGATCTGGTAATAATGTATCTTAAAACTATACCTGTAAGTGACAGTATTATACATCAAACAACACTCCTAAAACCTGAGAGCTTTTGAAGTGTAACCTAGAACTAATGAATAAATGAATAATTCCAATCAACAAAGTAGTATCATCAGCTAGCCATTAAACTCTAAGTGATCTCAGGCTGTGTAGCAATTAGGCTTTGTGGTCATCTAGTGGTAGACCATATTAATCATAGCTTTACTTTGGCAACAGATTAGTCATTTGTGTAATGCATTATATCAGTTCAAAATTTAGAAAAAATCATGTATTCTTTGGAAAATTCAACAGTATAATATAATGTTGATAATGTGCATCTATTTAAAATTATTGAGGTATGAATCAGTATGTCATTATAGCAGTCCAACATTACAGAATACAAGAATTTCAGGTTGTATTTGGGACCTGTTACCTGAACATGAATTGAACTCTCACTAACCACAGCCTAAATATCTCCCTGAACAACAATTACAATCTGATAATCTCCTTAACCAATGAGACTTTTCTGCTCTTTAAAGGACTACAGGTGCACCTTACCTAACATTTTACATCATATGGTATAAGACACCCTCTCGATTAAATGTGTTCTTTCCTATATATAATAAGCAACACTATAGAAGATCCACTAGAAGTATATTAAAAATGCCCTGCAGTTCACAATCTTAATGAAGTGACTCTGGTTATCTAAAATTGATTACATTTATGTAGCATTTTCAATGTAAAGAAATATATCAATTTACTTCACAAATAGACCTAAGGCAAATACACAATGAACCAAGAAGAGACAGTAATAAGGTTTGGTTTGACTTATTATTGTCTTGTATTGCTATACAAGAAAAAGTATTGTTTCTTGCATATTATGCAGATAAAGCATACCATTCATAGAGAAGGAAAGGAGTGCAGAATGTAATGTTGGAGTCATAGTTAAGGTTTAGAGAAAGATCAACTGTGTGTAAGGTAAGTCTATTCAAAGTCTGATAGCAGCAGGGAAGAAACTGTTCTTGAGTCAGTTGGTATGTCATCTCATACTTTTGTATCATTTTCCGAAGGAAGAAGGTGGAGGAGAGTATGTCTGGGGTGCATGGAGTCCTTAATTATGCTGGCTGCTTTTCTGAGGCAGCAGTGTGTGTAGAGGTCACTGAAATCTTCAATGAACCAGGAAGAGGCAGAGCAAGAAGGTCACTGAAATCTTGGTCAATGAGGGGATCTTGGGGAAAATTCCCAAAAGGTAAAAGGAAGAAGTAGGGAAGCTCAGGAAGGCACCTCAAAGCCATGCAACAATGTTGATGCAAATGATGTGTTTGCCCATGATAGCTGAGTCAAAGAAGCCAAGTGCTCAGGAAGGGATATAGGACTGGTGGATCACAGAGATAGATAGAGTTGGCCAAGGGCTATTTCCCAGAGCTGAAATGGTCACTATGAGAGGACACAGGTTTAAGGTGCTGGGCAGCAAGTACAGAGGAGATGTTAGGGATAAGTTTTTCACTGAGGGTGGTGAGCAAATGGAATTGGTTGCCGTCAGTGGTGGTGGAGGCAAACTGGCTGGGGTCTTTTAAAAGACTTCTGGATGAGTACATGGGATTGTGAATTACAGATAGTTCTATGGCCTAATAGGTATGGGTATGAAATGCGCAACTTGTTTGTGCTGTAGTGTTCTATGTAATAGAGAAAAATACAGAAGGATGACTTATAATTAATACTTGGAGAAAAGGAAGATATTGTAGGACTGGAAAGATGGGCAAATGGGGGATGACATGAGTTTTGAAAAAAATTGACTGAATAAGGGTGAAAGACCAACAATGAGATTGTTATTAGAAATTATAAAAGCATTTTTTAACGGTTTTAGTGGTGATCCAATTTGCAGCAGTCTGGACGAGCCTATAAATTACTAATAGTAAAGGATTTTGGGATTGCAGGTCTGATTCACAAAAGATTGGATGGAGAGAGAAATGGAAGTGATGAAAAAGGAACAGTGTTTGTAGTGGGTGCCAAAGACACAGGCTGGAGCTGGAAACTGATTCATCCAAGAATAAAAGTGAACTCCCCCATCCCTGCCGTAAATGTTGTGCCACTCTTTAAACATTATTGCAGCCCATCCGAGAGAATATATCCTGAAGATTAAAATTAGTGTGGAAGGCAATGAGGAAGCCATTTCAGGCACTCATCTTTAGTATGTGGCTTAAGAATCTTCTGTGTGAGACTTTGGGCAGAACACAATGGATGAATGAAATACTTCAGAGGCTTTTCTTCTTAATCTTGTTTTTATTGGAAAAAAATGTAATAGAGGTGTTTAAGTGAAGGAAGTTTGTTTATAGGTCACCTTGATACCATAGAAACAGCAATAAATTCAGTCTGCAGTAACAAAACAGCCGCAGAATTATGTTGTGTGTTTCCCTGCAGCAATTAATCGCAAATGCGCTAGTGGTAATTTACCAAAATTCACTGGATTATGGGGTGGTTTCTGCAGATTGGAAAACAGCAAATGTGATGTCACTCTTTAAAAAAGGAGATTGACAAAAGATGGGTAACTATAAGCTGATTAGCTTAACTTCTATAGTAGGGAAAATGCTTGAATCTGTCATCATGGAAGAAAATAGAGAGACACCTAGATATAAATTCTCCATTAGTAGCATGGATTCACGAAGGCGAGGTCATGTTTGACTAATTTGGTGGAATTCTTTGAGAACATTATATGTGTAGTGGACAATGGGGAACCTGTGGATGTGGTGATCTTAATTTCCAGATGGCATTTCACAAGGTGCCACACCAAAGACTCCTATATAAGAAGGAGCATGATGTTATGGACAATGTATTAACATGGATAGAGGATTGGTTAACTAACAGAAAACAGAGTGGGGGTAAATGGGTATTTGGTGATCAGTGACTAGCGGTGTGCCTCAGGGATCAGTGTTGGGACCACAACTGTTTATGATTTACATAGATGATTTGGAGTTGGGCACCAAGCGTAGTGTGTCAAAAGTCACACATGACACTAAGACAAGTGGCAGAGCAAAGTGTACAGAGGATGCTGTAAGTCTGCAAAGGCATATAGGTAGTCTAAGGATGAGGGTCTGGCAGATGGAGTAGAGTGTTGGTAAATGTGAGCTCATCCATTTTGGTAGGAATAACAGCAAAATGGACTATTATTTAAATGGTAAAAAATTGCTACATGCTGCTGTGAGAGGGACCTGGGTGTCCTTGTGCAAGAATCACAAGGAGTTGATTTGAGAGTGCAGCAGATAATTAAGAAGGCAAATTTAAATTCCATCCTTCATTGCTGGAGGGATGGTATTTAAAAACAGTGAGTTTAGGTTGCAGCTGTATAAGATGCTGATGAGGCCACATCTAGAGTATTGTGTACAGTTTTGGTCTCTTTACTTGAGAAAGGATACACTGGCACTAGAGCGGGTGCAAAGGAGATTCACTAGGTTGATTCTGGAGTTGAGAGAGTTGGTTTATGAGGGGACTGGGACTATACTCATTGGAATTCAGAAGAATGAGGGTCGATTTATAGAAACATAGGATTATGAAGGGTATAGATAAGATGAATCAGGGAAGTTGTTTCCACTGATAAGTGAAACTAGAACTAGATGGCATGGCCTCAAAATAAGGGAAAGCAGATTAAGGACTGAGTTGTTGAGGAGGAACTTCTTCACAGAAAGGGTTGTGAATCTGGGGAATTCCCTACGCACTGAAGCAGTTGAGACTACTTCATTGTATGTTTTTATAGATAGGTAAATATTTGAACAGTAAAGGAATTAAGGATTACGGTGAGCTGGCAGGTAAGTGGAGCTAAGTCCATAAAAAGATCAATCATGATCTTATTGAATGGCGGAGCAGGTTTGAAGGGCAAAGTGGCCTACTTCTGCTCTTAGTTTTTATGTTATTAATTGGAACTGCAAGTTCACTAACTATGTTGAATAATATTGAGAGAAGCTCCTTTGTCCTGCACTGCTGATAGATTGTAAGAAGTTATTGATGTCATATAGTATAATTTGGGAATAAATATCGACAGGATTTGCAATGTAGTCCCACCATATCTCCGACAGGAGTCCAGGGTAGAGAGAGTCAGATCCTGGACTCCCTATTGGCCCTTGTTAAGGATAGAACCTCCAAACAAGGCCATCATCATAGACGTTGGGAGCCCTCAGGCAGGAACTTGCAATAAAATCAACCCAGCACAGGATAGAGAAAAAGCAAGTGTATTGATCTGCCAATTAGCAGAAGAGGGGCTTCACTTGGTGATTCAGACCTAGACATTACCTGGATGCATGAAGATACTTTTATATCCATGTTTTTCTCTGCCTGTTTTAAAATAGGGCAATCACTACACTATGAAGGATTAGGCACCTCCCTTCAGGTGACTCATAACAAGATTACAGATTGGAGAAACCAAGAATTGTAACCAATAAAATTATTGGCTTAGAAACAGAGCAAGTGGGGGTTTGGGAGTCAGATTATCCTACTAGCATGTTGTAGAGATGCTGGTTTTGAACAAAGATTCTACCTCTGAGAACACAATGTGTTGCTGAGATAGAAGTCCAAAGGAGCGAAAGACGAAATTTGCTTTTTAAAAAAAAAAGCAACTCTGGAGTAATTAAAATCAAGTGTTTAACAGAATGCCGAGAGCAAAGAAAAGAATTACTGAAATGGAAATAAACCGTTATGAATACTGACATTAGGCAGAGACACTGGGGAAAATAAAGTTACATTTTTGGATTGATATCAGTTATGGCCATCTTTTCACAATCTCCTTAAAAAATCTGACAAGTTGAGGGAGAATTATCTTGAGTGAAGCGTTTGATGAGTGTGGGGGATGGACCTGAAAAAAAGGCCCTCTCCCATCCTTGCCAGTGAGGAGTGGGCGGAGCCACTACTGCCCCTGTTGCATTCACTTCTGTTGTGATTATCCCTTTAAGGGGCACCATAGCAGAGTAAGGGTCATGTGGCTTGTGTGACCAAACAGAACTCAGATTAGATAATCACACAAATGCCTTCTTAGGCAAAGAGACATTTTGGGAGCTGGTTACAGCCATGAGACTGCTGCACCTTTCTTATTCATAAATACCTTTTGTTTTCACAAATGTATTCTCTATTACAACTGCCAGACCCAATCCAATGATCAATTACTAACCAAACCTGTGACAAATGTGCCCAAGACAATTGAGGAATTCTGTGATCTGACTACAGAAGTAAATAGGATTGGGCTTTGCAATGAATTGTGCATAGGACAACCAAGCTTTTAAACAGACCCTGGAGCCTGTGTTTCACCCTGGAAGTTGCACTATTAGCAGGTGACTTGGTGTTTGATCTTTTAGTGCTGGCGGATGGAAAAAGGATTGCCCTTAACCACAGTCTTCCCCTACACAGGCTGTTGAGAATTGCTGTTGGACGAGCTCCTCATCAGGGCATCAGTAACACTTAAGTAGTTAATGTGAAGACAATCATTACAGACCTAAATATCAGTTGTAACAGTTCCCTACACAATAATTATATCCCACTTCAGTTGGCATACTGTGACTCAGGAGTAACCACACACAGACCTGGTTAACTTGTGGAGAATATCTGACTACCAACAGGTATTTGGTGCATGCCTTACACAAGAATCAACTGGGATTATTGCTCTGAACCTTTAGTAGATCAGTGCCAGGTAGTCTGCTTACTAGAGGAGTTCTATACTTGCAATTAGAACACTGGTGGTGGCATGTTGCTGTTCACTTTGGGAGTCTAAGTTGTGAGACAATGTACATTTTTACTTGCATGATGTCTGGAGCTGTGGACAGTAGCAGCTTCAACTTTCTGACCAAGTTGACCAGGAATTTCTTCTGCTCTTACCACTTGCCATGCCATGTATTGAAAGTGTTTGTAGGTTGACACTCAATCTGTGTGTTAAAGCACGAGTCAAGTATTATACCTGATTATTTCTGCAAATGTCAGGCTAGCTAGTTAACCAAGCTGAAGTCAATAGTCTCCAATTGGCTTCAATGTTAAGCAAATTTATTTTCAAGTGCTTTCTTGCAAGGATGTGGCCTTGGTATTACTAGAAAATGACTACTAGTTTTCCTGGTCACTGATTGGAACCACAAGACATCAAATGTTGTATTAACTTTGATGTAAGAATGTAGGACTTTGGAAGAGGAGCAGGCCATTTGGCCCTCTGAACCTGCTCCACCCTTCGCCCAACTGGTTATGATCTCAACTCCACTTTTCTGTCTACCTCCCATGACCCTTGACAGCTTTGTCAACTAAAAATCTATCTAACTCAGCCTTAAATAAATTCAATGACTTCACTGTTCTCAGGGGCAGAGAATTCCAAATACCAACAACCTTCTGAGAGAAATCAATTCTCTTCATCTCTATCTTAAAAGGGAAATCTCTTATCCTTAAACTACTTCCCCTAGCTCTACTTTCCCCTACAAGAAGAAGCTTCCTCCAAGTATTCACCCTATCAAATCCCCTTGAACTTAATAAGATTACCTCATTCTTTTAAACTCCAATGGGTATTTATTTTATACACTTGTGGAATATTGGTGTCGCTGACTAGCATTTATTGCCTAACCCTAGTTGACTTTGGGCAGTTGAGTCAACCATATCATTGTGGTTCTGGAGTCATATGTAGGCCAGACAGGTAAGGATGGCAGAAGATTTCTTTCATTAAAGGACATTAGTGAACCAGATGGGTCAATCATCAATGGTTTCATGGTCATCAGTAGATTGTTAATTCTAGATATAGGCTTTCCCTATTCAACTATTTTTCCACAGGATAAACCAATCATCCCAGATATGAATTGAGTAAACCTTCTCTGAACTGCTAATGCAAGTTTATCCTTTTCCAAGTAAGAAAACCACAACTGTACACACTACTCCAGACATCTCACCAAGGCCCTGCTCAGTTGTGGGAAATCTGATATATAATGGTCCTGACTGGTCAGCTAAAGCTTACTGACAATAAAAGCTGATAGGTTTATCCAACTGACACTGAATATGGGTTAATCTGTCTTTTTCTATTTTTAAATATCTAAACTCTAAGTCCTAAGCCCAAGCTGAGCATCTCTCGGATCAGTTAGCCCAGGTTTCAGCCAATGCATTTGGATTGCGTTTAAGTTTACAATAAAAGCATAGCTGCTAATGCACTTGTTTATCACTGGATCAGAAGCAAATATTACATGCAAGTATTTTAAATTAGAATTAAAAATACCAACCATGCTGAAGATGAGTTGACCTAAACAATTAATATGTAAAGTCTTGCAAAGCAGTATTTTTCATAGAATAATTATAATTATTCTGCATATGGAGGTATGTTAGACTAATATAAATACTATTGGGAAATAGTTTTTTTTGAGTGCAGCTATTTTGGAGGCACAGAAATGCTGGAGTAACTGTGAGCTATATATAGGGACCTAAGGGGTCCATGTGCATAAGGTTGAAGATGATAGGGCAAGATGAGAAAGCATTTAATAAGGCATTATCAAGTTGTGTAATTGTTGCCAATATTCTATGTAAAAAGGCCTTTTGTCCTCTATAATATATTTATACTGAATAGATGGAAATATGTAGAAGCACATCATACAACCTGACCTATGTGTTTCCCCTCTGCACAAGCGAATAAATACTAACTACGTTTACATGCCTGGTTTCCATATCCTTTGCCTTGATGCACCATCCAATCTGTGCATGCTGATTTTTTTTTTTTCCAATTGTTTTCTGAATTCAACCAACTCAAATAAGCATGGAAAAATAATATTGATTGCAAGTCCACAATGAAAAACGGGTGTATCAGAAATATTGAGCTTTGAACTGAGTTACAATAAGAGATTTAGATGACTGTTACCTTTGTCTTAGAAATGTTTGAATGATAGTTACAGGCAATTTATTTGAAAAAAAAATTATACCACCTATTTTAAAGTTCATAAGTATACAAGCTTGTTATGAATTGAATTTAGCAACACATGCCACATGAGGTCAACATCGATTTTCATCCCTTTGAATGGGATTAGAATTAAAAATTGTAGAAAAGAGTTTTGTGTTTATATTAGGTGTTTCACAGTCATACACTCTAAACTGATCTTAGATACATCTTCTTCTTGTGGGACTGCAATAATTATTGACAAATTATATGAAACTATGAAATGAAAATGTTAAGGGGAAGTTAGCCACTGTTGAAATTTGCAAACCTTTTACTCAATGTGTCAGAGATCACAGATGATCATGCTAACTTTAAAAGAATGTAGGAAAATTACAATTGCATTGAACTATGAACTCAATATTGCAACAATTCTGATGCAACTATTTTTCATTGTAAACTTGCAATCAATACTCATTTTTCATCCTGATTGGGTGTGTTTAATATAGAAATTACTGAAGATTGCAGCACTGCTACACAGTAGATGTTATCTAAATGCAGAGTAATGATGAAAATATTTTGCAATCTTCAGTTTGTGGAAACGTTTTTGTTAGCAAGCAAATTATGATTCTATTGTGTTCATTGTAGCTCATAGAATAAAAAGTATTGGCCAGATGCTGGGTGTTGTCAAAGGAAAGTGGAGAAGGTTGTGAAGAAAGCATATAGTATGTTAGCCTTTATAGGAAAGGGTATAGAGTACAAGAGCTGGCTTTTAATGTTGCAGTTGTATAAAATGCTGGTTAGACCTCATTTGGAATACTGTGCCCAGTTCTGGTCGCCTTACTACCGGAAGGACGTGGAGAGAGTACAGAGGAGGTTTACCAGGATGCTGTCTGGTATGGAAAGACTGAGTTACAAGGAGAGGTTAGGCAAATTGGGTCTGTTTTCCTTAGAAAGACGTAGACTTAGAGGAGATCTAATAGAGGTGTACAAGATTGAGGGGTATACGTAGAGTAAACAGGGTTAAGCATTTTCCTAGGATGGACTCGAATAGCACGAGGGGTCACGGACTTAGGGTGAGGGTGGGTAAGGTATAATTTGGATGCTAGAGGGAGTTTTTTCACACAGAGGGTGGTGGGGGAATGGAATGTGCTGCCAAGTAAAGTGGTGGAGGCAGGTACTCTGGAGTTATCTAAGAAATACTTAGATGGGCACATGAACGGAATGGAGGGGTATAGAAAACTGATTTAAAATGGGGATCATGAGCTTTGGGAGTCCCTGGGAAGTGTGTAAATAGATGATGATGATATTGATGTACTTGTTTTTATCCTACAGGTGCTTTGGTCCACCTTGTTGTCTAACAAGGGGCATACACGCGATGGGTCGTGAGAGGACTGCTCTTGGATGATTTTTTTTTTTGAGAGTATCCTAGTGTTTCACGTTGTTAGTGTACGTTTGACCTGGACAATTTGATGGGCAACACGACAGCTCAGTGACTATCGCTGTGCTGTGCAAATACATGGATTTGGGCCTGTGTCTGTGGGAGTTTGTGTATTCTCCCCATGCTTGCGTGGGTTTTCTCCAGGTGCTCCAGTTTCCTCCCACATCCCAAAGATGTGCTCTTAGGCTAATTGGCAAAACAAATTCTCCCTAAATTGTCTCAAATTTGGTTTTTAATCCATAGATCTATAAACATGGACAGGGATCGTGGGTAGAGGTGGGAACATCGGGGTGGCAGCGCAGGCTCGTTGGGCCAAAGGGCCTGTTTCCTGTGCTGTTTTGTTCTTTGAAAGGCAACTTTAGAAAGTACTTTACATCTTGAGCTTGAATTTCCTGCTGGGAAGTTATCCCTAGCTGTTAAAGAACCTGCTGAGTAACTTTGTGTTCATATGTCACACAGCATGTTGACACAGCACCAGGGACCTGAGTTCAATTCCAGCCCCGGGTTACTGTTTTGTGTGGGGGTTTCCTCCTATGGTTCAAAGATATGTGGGTTAAGTTGATTGGCAATGCTAAATTGACCCTGGTGTCAGGAGATTAACAGTGTAAATGTGTGCAGTTATGGGAATAGGACCTGGGTGGGATTGTGTTTTGTGCAGACTCGATGGTCTTAATGGCTTCTTCTGCACTGTAGTGATTCTATGTCTATCTTTGGCCTTCTGCAACGCTCCTGTGAAACCTGGTGCAAGCTGGAGAGCAGCATCTCATCTGGTTGGGCACATTGCAACTTTTAGGACGTGACATTGAACTCATGAACTATTAGATTTTGACCTTTCTCCTCCATCTCAAATTCCCCCTTTCATTTTTAAAAAATATTCCATACAATTATTGCCTAAATGTAAAACACCAACACCATCCCCCCACTTGCCTCCACACCAGGCCATCTGTCTTTTGTTCTTAAAGTTGCTACTTTTTGTTGCAGTTTTCTACATTTTCCCTCTTTTTAGTTCTGACAGTCTATGGAATTGAGACATTAACTCTGTTTCTCTCCTAATAGATGCTGGCAGACCTGCTGAATTTTTCTAGTGTCCTCTGTTCCTGCAAAGTAACTTGTTATTAAAGTTATAAGTGCTGACTGCTTGAGTCTCTTTAGAGAATAAATAAATGTTTATGTGCTGGTTCATTGGTCAAAAGACACTTGACGAAACCTTCAAGGCTAATTATTCATCATTTCAAAACCACAGGTTTTGAACTAATAAATAAAAGGAAAATTATTCATAGTTATGGCTACAAAGAATAGGATTGAATTTCTTATAATTAAATGAAGAATTGAATTTTCTGCCTACTTTTTCAACATCTTTTGGATGATACAGATGTTTTTGAAGTCTTTTGATACTGCTTCAGTTGTGTCAAAATATTACAGACTAATGGCTGGAATTCTCATTGACAGAGGTGGAACCAGAGAATTCTGCTGCTCGCAAACAATGCGCCACCTCCCGCCAGCAGGAAACATGCAGATAAGAGGCTGGAGAATCTTGCCCAGCATACATGAAAATTCAAAACCTGAGGCCCACGTGTGAAGTGGAAAAGCTCTGAGGAGCGTTTTGCCATAATGAGCTACCTAACATTTTAGCTCACTGTACAGGTCAAGAACACTTTTTAAAAAAAAAATGTACACATTGAGGAAAGAAAAGCTGTGTGTAGAAAAGATACAGGGGAAAAGGAGTGGGGGGTGCTGATCAAGATGGGTTGGGTAGGGGGTTGGGGCTGGGCCTGGACACATTCAAAGGGTGTTGGTAGGGCAGTAATGCAGGGGTTATCCACTGGTTTCTGGAGTGAATCTCACTCTCTACAGTGCACAGGCTGTGTGTGATTCACGTTGAAGCTCCCAATGAGAAAACCAGCGAGATTTACTCCAGTTTTTACATGAATGTGACACTTAGAATATTTTTGGGAGAATTGCTCCCATGGTTTGCTTGGAATTGAAAGCAGAAGAGAATTTGTAATATTTATAAATGACTTGGAAGAGGGAGTAAGTAGAGTGATCAGCAAGTTTGCAGACAGTACAAAGATGGCTGGACTTGTGGTTAGTGAGGAGCATTGTCAGGCGATGCAGCAGGACATAGGCTGGTAGCTTGGGCAGATAGATGGCATGCAAGGTGATGCATTTCAGGAGAAAGAATACAGGGGGGAGGTATATGATAAAGGGTAGATCTATTAAGAGTATAGAAACTCAGAGGGATCTTGGGGTGCAGGTGCACAAGTCTCTGAAAGTGGCAGAGCAGGTGGAGAAGGTTGTGAAGAAAGCATATAGCATGCTAGCCTTTACAGGAAGGGGTATAGAGTACAAGAGCTGGTCTTTAATGTTGCAGCTGTATAAAACGTTGGTTAGACCTCATTTAGAATACTGCGTCCAGTTCTGGTCACCTTACTGTCGGAAGGATATGGAGACTCTGGAGAGAATGCAGAGGAGGTTTACCAGGATGCTGCCTGGTATGGAAAGTCTGAGTTACAAGGAGAGGTTAAGCAAATTAGGGCTGTTTTCTTTAGAAAGATGTAGACTTAGAGGAGATCCAATAGAGGTGTACAAGATTGAGGGGTATAGATAGAGTAAACAGGGTTAAGCTTTTTCTTGGGATGGACTCAAATAGCACGAGGGTCACGGGCTTAAGGTGAGGGGGGGTAAGGTATAATTTGGATGCTAGAGTGAGGTTTTTCACACACAGGGTGGTGGGGGTATGGAACATACTGCCAAGTAAAGTGGTGGAGGCAGGCACTCGAGTTATTTAAGAGATACTTAGATGGGCACATGAACAGAATGGGAATGGAGGGATATAGAGAACTGATTTAAAGTAGGGATCATGAGCCTTGGGAGTCTCTGGGAAGTGTGTAAATAGTCAATGATATTGATGTATTTGTTTTATCCTACAGATACTATGGCCTAACAAGGGGCATATATACAATGGGTTGTGAATTTTTCAAGAGTAGCTTAGTGCTTCACATCATTAGTGTATGCTTGACCTGGACCAGTTGATGGGCAACACGACAGCTCATTGACTATCGCTGTGCAGATACGTGTATTTGGGCCTGTGTCTGTGGGAGTTTGCGTGGGTTTTCTCTGGGTGCTCTGGTTTCCTCCCACATCCCAAAGATGTGCTCATAGGCTGACTGGCAGAACAAATTCTCCCTAAATTGTCTCAAATTTGTTTCTAATGCATAGATAGGGATTATGGGTAGAAGTGAGGATATTGAGGTAGCGGCGCGGGCTCGTTGGACCGAAGGGCCTGTTTCCCGTGCTGTTTTGTTCTTTGTTCTTATCTTCCATTTCCACTGAAGTCAATGGTCCTTTGCATTACTTGCCACCTGCACTGCTGGGAAACCTGCTGCAGGGGCCTTGCCTTCAATAGGACTGAAAAATCCACCCTTTGTTTCAAGTATTGAGGTGATACTTAAGCTGTACAAAATCCTGGTTAAACCAGCCCTGGAGTATGGTGAGCAATTCTGCACATCACGCCTTTGGAACGGGCTCAAAGGAAGAACTCCAAGAAAGTGATAAAGAAAAGGGAGAATAGATAGAACATAAACTAGTTTTAAAAAAAACTCTCCTTCTCTGCAAACGGTATGTCTTATCTGTATAGCATGCAAGAAACAACACATTTCACTATATATTAATGTGACAATAAATCAAATCAAAAAACTGGACTGCATAAGCTTATTATGTAAAGAAATGTTTGATCAATGTGTCTATTATAGGCAAAATCAGAAGAATTTACTATGGAGGAATATAGAAATGGTGGAGAAGAATGTGTCTGTCTTCACTGAGGATTGGATGAATGGAACGCCAAATGTGGCAGTCATACAAGTTCCTGCAAGATTTGAACAAATGTTTTTAGTCTCTAGATACTACATTATTAAGGATGATAGATTCCCAATTTTTGACACTGAATTGCAGCAAAGTGTTCTCCAGTAATGCAATAACATTGGGGTGCAGCTGCAGGCTATGAGAGGATTTGGTAGTGAATAGAGACAGAGAACTCTATAGATTGGACTAGGAAACTACAGGGACTGGGAACATCTGGAATGTGGTGCTTATTCAAGGAGCAGCTGCTGCGAGTCCTTGATAAGTATGTCCCTGTCAGGCAGGGAGGAAATGGTCGAGTAAGAGAGCCTTGGTGTACGAAAAAAAGTTGATTTGCTGGTTAAGAAGAAAAAGGAGGCTTATGTCAGGATGAGGCTTGAAGGCTCAGTTAGTGCAATGGATAGCTATAGATTAGACAGGAAGGAGCTTAAAAAGTGAATTGAGGAGAGCTAAGAGGGGACACGAGAAGATGTTGGCTGATAGGATTAAGGAGAATCCTAAAGCTTTCTTTCGATATGTTAAGAATAGAAGATTGGTTAGGGCAAGATTAGGGCAAGTCATAGACAGCAGTGGGAAGTTGTGCGTGGAGCCTGAAGAGATTGGTGAGGCAATGAATAAATATTTCTCTTCGGTATTCACGCAGAGTGCTGGAAATGTAGCTATGGAGAGCACTGAGGTACAGGGTTGCAAATTGGGAAGTATTGTAGTAGATAGAGAGGATGTGTTAGAAATTCTCGAGGGTTTGAAGTTGGATAAGTCCCCTGGGCCGGACGGGATTTACCCTAGGATTCTCTGGGAGGCAAGAGAGGAGATTGCAGAGCCTCTGGCTCTGATCTTCAGGTCCTCGTTGGTTACGGGTGTGGTTCCGGAGGACTGGAGGATAGCGAATGTGGTACCATTGTTTAAGAAGGGGAAGAGAGACCTTCCTGGGAATTATAGGCAAGTGAGTCTTACTTCTGTGGTGGGCAAGGTATTGGAGAGAATTATTAGGGATAGGATTTATAGTTATTTAGAGAGAAATGAATTGATTGGGGATAATCAGCATGGTTTCGTGAAGGGTAGGTCATGCCTTACTAACCTCATTGAGTTTTTTGAGAAAGTGACCAGAGAGGTGGATGGGGGTAAGGCGGTGGATGTAGTATATATGGACTTTAGTAAGGCTTTTGATAAGGTGGCCCATGGAAGACTTCTACAGAAAATGCAGATGTGTGGAATAGAGGGTGATTTAGTAATTGGATTAGAAATTGGCTGGCAGATAGAAGACAGAGGGTGGTGGTTGATGGGAGATATTCATCGTGGAGTTCGGTGACGAGTGGTGTGCCTCAGGGGTCTGTTTTGGGGCCCCTGCTGTTTGTAATTTTTATAAATGATCTGGATGACGGTATTGAGGGATGGATCAGTAAATTTGCAGATGACACTAAAGTCGGTGGAGTGGTAGATAGTGAAGAGGGGTGTTATAGTTTACAGAGTGACTTGGACAAGTTGCAGAGCTGGGCCGAGAGGTGGCAAATGGAGTTTAATGTGGAAAAGTGGGAGGTAATGCACTTGGGCAGGAACAATAAATGTGTAGAGTATAGGGCTAATGGTAGGGCTCTTAATAGTGTTGAGGAACAGAAGGATCTTGGTGTATGTGTCAATAGATCCCTGAAAGTAGGCAGTCAAGTGGATAAAGTTGTTAAGAAGGCATATGGAGTCTTAGCTTTTATTGGTAGGGGATTGAATTTAGGAGCCGCAGCATCATGTTGCAACTGTACAAAACTCTAGTGCGGCCGCACTTGGCGTATTGTGTGCAGTTCTGGTCCCCACATTATAAGAAAGATGTGGAGGCATTGGAGAGGGTACAGAGGAGGTTTACCAGGATGTTGCCTGGTATGGAGGGCAGGTCTTATGAAGAGAGGTTGAAGGATTTGAGGTTGTTTTCGTTAAAGGCGGCGGCTAAGAGGAGACCTTATTGAAACATATAAGATGATTAGAGGTTTAGATAGGGTGGACAGTGATAGCCTTTTTCCTAGGATGGAGAAAGCTAGCACGAGGGGACACAGCTTTAAATTAAGGGGTATGAGTTATAGGACGGCTATCAGAGGTAGGTTCTTTACTCAAAGAGTGATTAGGGAGTGGAATGCCCTGCATGCAGCTGTTGTAGATGCGCCAAGTTTGGTGGCGTTTAAGAGGTTAATTGATAAGTATATGGAAGAGAAGGGAATGGTTAGTTTGGAGGGGCATTGCTTTTTATTTTGGTCGGCACAACATCGAAGGCCGAAGGGCCTGTTCTGTGCTGTAATGTTCTATGTTCTAGAAGTGAGTATTTGCACTTCTCACTCTTTCTTTACTGTTCAGTCAGTATCTGACTTCCTGGCTGGAATTTTACTGCCTCGCCTACCTGAGTGAGGTCAGAAAATCCCGCCCGTTAATGTCTTGCCTCTCAGTGGCCAAGTAGGTTGAGACAAGCAGATGGAGCAGTATTTGTCAGATTTCACAGACTCCAAAACCCAGATGATGTTGTCCAGGAACCTCTAAACTGTCAGAGCAGTGAAGTGAGCATTCAGCCTTTGCTTAGGCTATTGGCATTGCAAAACGTAGGAGTGCTAGAACAAGGAAAATTGGATATTGGGAGTTCAAAAAAACATACACCTGGGTGGTTTAGACATTTTTTTGTTAACAAAGAAACATAAAAGGTGGGTGTAGGAGGAGGCCATGTGGCCCTTTGAGCCTGCTCTGCCATTCCTTTACAATCATGGCTGATCATCCAACCCAATAGCCTAATCCTGCTTTTTGCCCATACCCTTTGATCCCATTCACCCCAATTGCTATATATAGCTGCCTCTTGAATATACTCATTGTTTAGGCATCAACTACTTTCTGTGGTAATGAATTCCACAGCCTCATCGTTCTTTGGGTGAAGAAATATCTTCTCACATCTGTCCTAAATGATCTACCCTGAATTCTGACTGACCTTCCCACCCCTGGGAACATCCTTCCTGCATTTACTCTGTCTTGAGCTGTTAGAATTTTATAAGTCTCAATGAGATCCCCTCTCATTCATCTGAACTCCAGTGAAAACAATCCTAACTGAGTCAATCTTTCCTCGTGCATCAATCCCGCCATCCCTGGAATCAGCCTGGTAAACCTTTGCAGTACTCCCTCAAGAGCAACACCCTTTCTCAGAAAAGGAAACCAAAACTGCACACAATACTCTAGTTGTTGTTACATTTCTGTTTTTTTACTTGAAGTGTACAATTATTATTGATTTGCAGTGTTTTCCCATCTTGCACAATACTGCGCTGCTATTCTTTTTGTTTGCATGTGCATTGAGATTGCTGTGTAAAATGATCATAGTCAAATCTAAAGTTTTGTTGTCACTTCAGTTTCCTTTTGGTAGACATCACATCAGTCGTTTACTCTAACCTGCTAATAAAATTTAGCAATGGCTTGGAAGGAGACAACCATGGAAGCTTGACGCCATTGCGATCTACCCAGAAACTATCGCATTCCCAAAACTGTTGGCAAGATAATCTACAGCAAATGACACAGCTCAGTCAATGCTTCTGCTGAGAGCACAGAATATCTCCAACAGGCGCAGATTGCATTTGCAGTGTATCATCTCCATCTTTAAATATTAATGGCAGCACATGTACTAAATTCTAATTCTTGCCCCTGAAGGTTTTGCCATCCTGTGACTTCATTCTTCCCTTCTAATTCATGTAGGGCAATGGGAACCAAAAGAATGAAAATCCCTACAGCCTTGTTACCCATAATAGGAATGTGGTAATAAGTTTTAAAAGAATCTCTGGGAAGTCCTACCCTGTAAAGTAAAGGTTTTGTTTCCCAGAAAGGTGGGGGAAAAAACCTGCTGAAGCATCAAGAGCAATAGATAGAACATTACAGCGCAGAACAGGCCCTTCAGCCCTCGATATTGCGCCGACCAATTAAGAAAAAGCAATGACCCTCCAACTTAAACCATTCCCTTTTCATCCATAAACTTATCTACTAACCTCTTAAACACCACCAAACTTGGTGCATCTACAACTGCAGCAGGCAGGGCATTCCATAACCTTACCACCCTCTGGGTAAAGAACCTACCTCTGACATCCGTCCTATAACTACCACCCCTTAATTTAAAGCTATGTCCCATCATGCTAGCTTTCTCCATCCTAGGAAAAAGGCTATCACTGTCCACCCTATCTAAACCTCTAATCATCTTATATGTTTCAATAAGGTCTCATCTTAGCTGCCTTCTTTCTAACGAAAACAACCTCAAATCCCTCAGCCTCTCTTCATAAGACCTGCCCTCCATACCAGGCAACATCCTGGTAAACCTACTCTGTACCCTCTCCAATGCCTCCACATCTTTCTTATAATGTGGGGACCAGAACTGCACACAATACTCCAAGGGCGGCCGCACTAGAGTTTTGTACAGTTGCAACATGATGCTGCGGCTCCTAAATTCAATCCCCCTACCAATAAAAGCTAAGACTCCATATGCCTTCTTAACAACTTTATCGACTTGATTGCCAACTTTCAGGGATCTATGCACATATACACCAAGATCCCTCTGTTCTTCAACACTATTAAGAGTCCTACCATTAGCCCTATACTCTACACATTTCTTATTCCTGCCAAAGTGAATTACCTCACACTTTTCTACGTTAAACTCCATTTGCCACCTCTTGGCCCAGCTCTGCAACTTGTCCAAGTCTCTCTGCAAACTATAACACCCCTCTTCACTCTCTACCACTCCTCTGACTTTGGTGTCATCTGCAAATTTACTAATCTATCCTTCTATGCCCTCATCCAGATCATTTGTAAAAATTACAAACAGCAGTGGCCCCAAAACAGATCCCTGAGGTACACCACTTGTAACTGAGCTCCATGATGAATAATTTCCACCAACCACCACCCTCTGTCTTCTATCAGCTAGCCAATTCCTGATCCAATTAGCTAAATCACTCTCAATCCCATACATCTGCATTTTCTGCAGAAGCCTTCCATGGGGAAGCTTATCGAACACCTTACTGAAGTCCATGTATACCACGTCGACTGCCTTACCCCCATCCACCTCTTTGGTCACTTTTTCAAAAAACTCAATAAGGTTAGTAAGGCATGACCTACCCTTCACAAAACCATACTGACTATCCCCAATCATATCATTTCTCTCTAAATAACTATAAATCCTATCCCTAATAATTTTTTCCAATACTTTGCCCACAACAGAAGTAAGACTCACCAGTCTATAATTCCCAGGAAAGTCTCTATTCCCCTTCTTGAACAATGGGACAACATTCACTATCCTCCAGTCTTCTGGCACTATACCTGTAACCAACGACGACCTGAAGATCAGAGCCAGAGGCTCTACAATTGCCTCTCTTGCCTCCCAGAGAATCCTAGGGTAAATCCTGTCTGGCCCACGGGACTTAGCTAGTCTATTATCAATATTAATACTAGTCTAATATCAATATTATTAGTCGATTATTGATCTATTATCAATAGATCACCACAAGTTCCAAAAGTAGCACTTTTACTAAATTGAGCCTGGTTCAAGAGGTATTGAATTATAGAATTACAACAGCGGTGGGGGATATTCACCTCATCATTCCAGGTTCTTTGAAGGAGCTATCTAATTAACCCCACTTGTCCAACTTTTCTCCACAGCCCTACAAATATTTCTTCAACTATTTGTTAAATTCCCTCCTTAAAATTATTACTGAATCTGCTTCAACTACATTTCAAGGCAATGCAACATAGATCATAAAATTCATTGTGTAAAAATAACTTTTCACATGTTGCAACTGCTTCTTTTGCCAATTACCTTAAATCTGTGTCCTTTGTTTAAAGGACCTTGGAAAGAATATCAACCCATCATGAGCACCACTATCAAATCTTCTCTGCTCTAAAGAGAACAACCTTGGTTTTTCTGGCTGATTGCTTATTTTATCTGGCTGAGATATTCACTGGGAGCAGTATTATTTGAAGTCCATGAAGTTAACAAATTCACTTGTTTAAACAAGTTTTCCACTTGGTTAAAGCCATGATATTTGGAATTGATGTTTCAAGAATAGGGCTGAGGCAGTGTGCCTGCCATCAGTGACATTCCGCACGAATGGCAGAGCTTTGTAAACGTGGGTTCTAATGATTGGAGCATGTCATGAACTTGTTGAACTGATGATTCAATTCCTCATTATTGTTGCTCTGCACCTTTCCATGTGTAAAATGGCTGCCCTTTCCTGACACATTTTTCAGTCAGGCCATTTTAAAATAGTTCATTCTTTGAGATGTTTCTGTTGGCACAAAAAGGCACTAAATGAATCAAAGGATTTTTATTTCTCTCAGCATCTGAAGAACACTGTTCTCATTTTGAGTTTTTTTAGCATTGAGTGCAGTAAAGGGTCAAAAGGAATTAATTGACAGAGCATTAAAAGCTCATTAGCTTAATATGCTTCAAATATAATTCTATTCCTCAGGAAGTTCCCTTTGGGTTTTCAAAGTTGTCTGTTTGCATAATTGATTTCCAGCCTCTGAGTTGGTTATCTTACAGATGGAAAGAGCTAAAGTACAGCAGTTAGATTCAGCAGTGCAGAGCTAGAATGTGCAATTCAATTAATATCTTAGCTGTGAACAGTGAAAACAATTTGAAAAAACAAATCTATGCTCTCTAATTAAATTTCTGGCTCTATATAGGACTGAAATCATCCTAAGTAAAGTCACATCATCCTACACATCATCTATGCAGCATTTGACAAGATGCACCACAATGGTACAGTGGTTAGCACTGTTGCGTCACAACACCAGATACCTGGGTTTGATTCCCAGCTTGGGTCACTGTCTGTGCAGAGTCTACCCATTCTCCCCATATCTGCATGAGTTTCCTCTGGGTGTTCCAGTTTCCTCCCATAATCCAAAAAATGTGTTGGTTAAGTCTATTGGCCATGTTAAATTCTTCCTCAGAGTACCTGAACAGGTGCCCGAGTATGATGACTAAAGGATTTTCATGGTAACTTCGCTGCAGTGTTAATATAAACTTAATTGTAACACTAATAAACAAAATAAGATGCCATCTTTCTCATGTCCCTTTTCTGTACTGCTTTAGAAAAGTCATGTCTAAAGTAATACTTAGATTGTGTATGCTTAGATGGGTACTCAAGATTAGTCCGTGACAAAGGAACCGCCATTGACCATGTGTATGGTAGCTACAGAACAGAGGCTGGTTATTCAGTGTTGAATGACTCAAGAGTCTTGACTCATAGAATCACAAAATTGCAGCAGCACAGATGGAGGTCATTGTGTCTGCACCAACTCTCCAAATGGTGTCATTCCTGTCTTTTCCACATACCCTGCAGATTGTTTCTATTCAAATAATCATCCAATGCCCTCTTGAATGCTTCAATTGAACGTGCCTTCACCAACTTCTAGGCAGTGCATTCCAGACCTGAACCACTTGTGTGAAAATGTTTTCGCTCATATTTGCTTTTTTTTTGTAAATCACTGGACTCATTCTAGAACGAAGCAATCCACCTGATCAACACATCCACGTCCTTAAAATTTCACTTCTTCACCAGTGATCGACGAAGGTAAGTACCATCTACAAGATGCATTACAGCAATATTTCAAGGCTTGCTCAACCATATGCCACACACCTGTGACCTTTGCCACCTAAAAGGATAACCAAAGGAGGCATATCGGGAATATTACCACCCCCAAATTCCCAGAACATCGTGACTGGGAAACATGTTGATGCTCTGTCATCATTGCTGAGTGTCAAGACAGCACTGTGAGAATACCTCCACCACATTGATTGCAGCTATTTAAAACTGAGTGCCCAAGGGGTGGAATATGGATGTTTTTTCTGCACTTTATTTTGGGTCGAATTGAATGGGCTAAATCTCTGGGACTCTGCTTCACAGCTGGGGGAGGGGGGTGGTGGGTGCAGGGATTGAACATGCCCGAGAGACCAGAATGAGCATGCTTAGCAGACCACTGCACGTGCATCAATCTGTGCGTGAGGAGATCAGCAGATGCACACCCCACCCCCACTATCCTACATTGCCAGACTCCTAATCACCGGCCTCTTGGTTGTTTCCATGACCCCTCTGCCGTCATATCCAGTTCCAACTGCCCTCTCCCTCCCAACCCCACTGATCCCTAATGCAGAGTGTACACCAGTTTCCCCCCCTCACCACCTGTCCCCCTCTGGCCACACGCCCTTAGCAATGCCACGTGCCAGGCTGGGACTGCCTAAGGGGCACCTTCCCCTGCCCCAACCTCCCAGGCCGGCCTCTGTGGCCTCTGTCCCCAGAAACGGGGTGATTACGCCTGGTCTTCGTTGCTGGGGACCAACCTTAATCCCTACTGGTGGGAACATCTCCCAGTGGGGTGGGAAACATTAGTGAGCCCAAGGGATACCGTCCCAGGCTCGCTAATGGTATTGAAATGTCGATTTCAATACAGAATCAGCCTCACACTCATTTCCAGCCAGAGGCTGAATACATTAAAAAAAGATGACCTGGGAGAGTCGTGATCAGCTGGATGCTAGTCTCCCAGCACAGCAGGCCAGGAGAATCGCCCTCAAGTTTTTGTGCCTTAGGTTCCATATCCTGTATCAGTTCTGGAAAAGGATTTGGTCGATAAATTCCACAGTTTTGATTTTTGTTTTCAAGAGGGGGAAAAGCAAAAGACACAAGGGTTCCTTGATTCCTTTTACTTATTTTAAATTTACAAACACAAAATTAAGAAGATTTATGGCCATGCCAACCTGCCATGTAAATAGATAATTAATTTAGTCTATTCAACTGATCTACTGCCCAGAAGTATTAAATAACTAAATAGTTGTAACTTTCAACTAATACATTCAACTTTCATGAATTCAAATGCTGGCTACTTGGTTGATTCAGAACATTCAATTGTAGAAGCATCAAATTAAATAAGAATCTTACTGCACCACGTCAATATATAATGAAGTTAATTCAAAGCATCCAGGTAGCCTCCTGGCTGCAAATTAAATTAACTAATTGTTTCTCCCATTTTATTTCTTTATTGTTCTGAGAATGTAGGATGATAGTAATACTGTCTGTCCAGCAGAAACCAGATTGGTGAGCAGTTAAAATTGTCCGGGTGATTTAGCCAGGCTGGAGATGACTGTTTTGGACTAGTTTAAACCATTGCAATCAACTCAGCAGGCACCAAGGACACTAAACTACCTCTTTATTACCTTCCCTACTGAGGCTTTTTGAGAATTATTTTAACATATGTTTGAATCCACACCTCATTCCCCAATTATTTTTGTGCTTTGTTTGGCTTCTGAGCCATTACCAGGCAATGTTTAACTCAGAATCTTGCATGTAATATGGAAGGTTAATTGTATGAGAATATATTATAACTATTTACTGATGTTATTTGGCTTCTGTCAGTGGTCTATTTTGAAGAGAAGAATGATTGGTGGGATTGAACATAGATCAATTTTGCCCAAATATCTACATGCTCCCATTCAAAAGCCTATTTCATTATATATGCTTGGCTGAGAGACCAAACTAATAAGAGCATTAACTCAGCAGGGAATCTGATTTGACAAGTGAATTGCCTGACTGATATCTTCAACTAATTATGAATTGTTCTCTCTGTGATTTCTTTTCTTTCGTTTTCAAGAAGGAGTGAAATATACCTTGGGGCAAAGGGGAAATCAAAGGATGTGGGAGGAAGGCGGGATCAGGCTATTGAGTTGGATGATCAACTATGATGATTATGACTGATGGAACAGGTTCAAAGGGCCAAATGGCTTACTCCTCTTATTTTCTGTGTTTCAATCATAGCTAATCCTCGATTTCAATGCCATATCCCCACTTTCTCCCCATAACCCTTGATGCCATTGAAATCTAAAAGAAACTATCTCTTTCTTGAATACATTTAGTGACTTGGCCTCCACAGCTTCCTATAGTAGAGAATTCTATAGGTTCACCATCATCTGATTGATGAAATATTTTCTCAGTTCAATCCTAAATGGTCTACCTCATATCTTGGTTCAAGATTCTCCAACCAGAGAATCCCAGCCTTGCATCTGGTATATCCAGCCCTGTTAGAATTTTATATATTTCAATCAGATACTCTCTCATCCAGCTAAACTGTAGTAAACACAGGCTCATTCAAACCAATCTCTCCTCATAGGGTAGTCCTGCCAATCCTGACGTTAACTTACAGAACTTCCACTGCACTCCCTCTATGGCAAGTATATTCTTCCTAGCTTAGGGAGACCAAAATTGCATTCAATACTTCATGTGTGGTCTCTATAACTACGGTATGACATCTCTAGTTCTGCTCACAAATCATCTTACAATGAAGGCCAAGATACCATTAGCCATTCTAATTGCTTGCCGCATCTGCCTCTCCACTTTCATTGACATATATAAGAACATCCAGATCCTTTTGTACTTCCACACTTCCTGATTAATCACCATTTAAATAATACTTTTTTTTTCATACTCAAATGTATAACTTCACAGTTAGCCATATACTTCCAAAGAGAAATTTGCTTGAACTAAACTGACCAAGAAAAAAGAATTGTGCATTTATATAGCGCTTTTCATAATCTCAGGATATCCCAAAAGACTTTGAAGCAAATGAAATAATTGTGAATTCCAGTCATTGTAGTAATCTGGGGAATTTAGCAGCCAATTTACATACAGCTAGCTCATATAAACAGTAAGGAAATAAAAGACCAGACTATCTATCTTGAGTTTGATTTAAGAATAATTGACAGCAAAACTCTTCATCAAATAGCACCATAGAATCTTTAGATTCACCTGAAGTCTTGTTTTCTGCCTCATTTGAAAAATATTAGATAGAAACTTTTTGGGAGAATTCTAAGTGTCATAACAGTGCGGCTAAAGGAGTCAGTGCCTGCTCTCAGATGTGTGCCTGAGTGAGGTAGGGAGAGGGAAGGTCGGTGAGGAGGGAGAGTGGGCGTGGGAGGGGGGTAAACACACCAGTGAGCTTTTTTGGTGCTTGGGTGCATTTTGCAAGGGTGCCCCAATCTTGAAGTGCATTAGGAGACCCATTTCCTCCCTCCTTCTCCCCTTTCCCCACCCTTAATCAGTGGCCTCTTCCCACAGCCGAACCCTCACATGGGCCAGCAACATTGGGCTTTCTTGATAGGTCCTGCTGACTGATCCACAAGACCCCCACTACCCCCCCCCCCCTCCACTAAATTAGGTCTGCTCTCAAGTTCCACTCCTTCATGACCTCCCAATCAGACCTCCCTGCCTAGCCCACCTCCATGCTCCTCCCCCCCCCCCCCCCCCCCCCACCCCTCCCACTGGCATTGCTGGGATATCTCGTGGCCACAGGAGGACACCGCCAGTGTGCCATGTCAGTCCTGCAAGATGGACATTGCCCTGACTACCTGGAGGCTTCAAGCCCCAAGCCGCCCCTGTATGACTATCATGCCAAACCTCTGTTAATGGAGACCAGTACTGATTCACATCATCATAGCACCACACCCGAAGACCAGTGAATTCCATGTGGTAGGGTTTGAAAGGATTATGCAAATTTTAAATCCTACTCTAAATATACTAATTGGACTTGCACCCTTTCTGGACTCAATCCAGAGACTTGCAAATTGGTGCTAGATGCAAAATGAATTTTTAGGCTTGCACACTGTTATTCAGGACCAGCATGATCTACTAATGGTGCATCAGGTCAGAGAATCGCCCACAACTTCCTCAGTATTGCAGCAAATTGCCAGCCTCAGATATATACACAGATAAAGGTTCTATCAGAGTGCCAATGTTAATATGATGAAACCTAATACAAAATGTGCATTTCAATTAATAAGATTTATGAGTGGAATTTCATTTAATCAGAACAAAATATGATAAATATTTTGCTTAGGTTTGTACTTTGTCATATTACTACATAATCACCTCAGTTATTTGCAAGAAATGATAGCTTAATGAAGAGTGTCAATGGATGTCTTTCACAGACAAAGCCCCTTATAGTTTTGATTTATTATTGTCATATTTGATTTGATTTATTGTTGTCACATGTATTAACATACGGTGAAAAGTATTGTTTCTTGTGCACTATACAGACAAAACGTATTATTCATAGAGAAGGAAAGAGAGTGCAGAATGTAGTGTTACAGTCACAGCTAAAGTCTAGAGAAAGATCAATTTAATGCAAGGTAACTCCATTCAAAAGTTGGACAGCAGGGAAGAAGCTGTTCTTGAATCGGTTGGTGTGTAACTTCAGACTTTTGTATCTTTTTGTGATGGAAAAAGATGGAAGAGAGAATGCATGGAGTCCCTAATTATATTTGCTACTTTGCCAAGGCAGTGGAAGTGTAGACAGAGTCAATGGATGGAAGGCTGGTTTTAATGATGGATTGGGCTACATTCACCTTTTGTAGTTCCTAGTGGTCTTGGGCACAGCAGAAGCCATAGCAAGCTGTGATACAACCAGAAATAACGCTTTCTATGTGCATCTGTAAAAGTTGGTGAGTGTTGTAGCTGATATGCCAAATTTCCTTAGTCTTCTAAGAAAGTAGAGGCATTGGTGGGCTTAACTATAGTGTTGGTATATATTGGTATACAGTGAAAAGAATTGTTTCTTGTGTGATATACAGACAAAGCACACCATGCATAGAGAAGGAAAGGAGTGCAGAATGTAACGTTACACTCCTAACTGGGATGTAAAGAAAGATCAACTTAATGCAAGTTAGGCCCATTCAAATATCTGATGGTAGCAGGGAAGAAGCTGTTTTTGAGTCGATTGTGTTCTCAGACTTTTGTATCTTCTTCCTGATGGAAGAAGGTGGAAGAGATTATGTCTGAGGTGCATGGGATCCTTGATTATGTTGGCTGCTTTTCTGAAGCAGCAGGAAATATAGTCAATGAATGGAACTGGTTTATGTGATGGACTGGGCTTTGTTCATGATCCATTATAGTTTATTGTAGTCTTGGACAGAACTAGAGCCATATAAGCTGTGAAACAATGCTTTTATGATGTATCTGTAAATGTTAGCGAGAGTAGTAGTGGGCATGCCACATTTCCTCAGTCTCGTGAAAAAGACATTGGTGGGCTTTCTTAACTATAGCATCTGCATGTAGGAACAAGGACAGGTTGTTGATGATCTGGGCACAAAAAAAACCTTCAAGTTCTTGACCATTTCTACTTTGTCCCCATTGATGTAGACGAGGGTACATCCTCCATTACTCTGCCTGGAATCAATGATTATCTCCTTTGTTTTGTTGACATAGAGGAACTGGTGCAATGACAATAATCCCTCCTCAATCTCTTCCCTATGTTTCATCCATGGTGGTGTCATCAGCAAACAAAAATCAGAAAACTTGGAATGTCAGAAACAGGGGAATTTATAATGGAGAACAAAAGTGGTTGACCAGTTAATTACATGCTTTGGTTCTGTCTTCACAAAGGAAGATAGAAATAACATGGCAGAAATGTTGGGAACATTAAATTTAGTGAGGATAAGGAACTGAAGGAAATCAGTATTAGTAGTGTTATAGAAATTGATGGGATTGAAGGTCAATAAATCTCCAGGACTTAATAATCTACACCCAAGAGCATAAAAGGAAGTGGTCCTAGAAATAATGGTACATTGGTGGTCATCTTTCAAGGTTTCATAGACTCTGGAACAGTTCCTATAGATTGGATAGAAGCTAATGTAACACCAACATAAAAAAATTATAGAACAGTCACCCTGGCATCAGTAATGGGGGAAATGTTCCAGTGTCCATTATCAAAGATTTTATAGCAGGGCACTTGGTAAACAATGGTAGAATCAGACAGATACAGTTTGGATTATGAAATGGAAATTGTGCTTGACAAATTTACTAGAATTATTTGAACACGTAACTCAGATTTGAGGGACAAAGCCACTGAATATGGTTTAGTGGGACTTTCAGGCTTTTGACAAAGTCCTACATAGGATTGACATTGTGTTTTATGAACAGAAAACAAGATAGGAACAAATGGATCATTTTCCAAATGGCAAGCAATGACTAATGGGATACTACACACATTAGTTGGAGTCCTAGCACCATTTACAAAATACAATGATTTAGCAGGGGTGGGGAGGAATTCATAACGAGATTGGAATGCCTTTGTACACCAGTTGCTGAAGGTAAGCAGCATGTGGTAAAGGCCAACTATGTTGGCCTTCAAGAGAAATTTGACTACAGGAGCAAGGATGACTTACTCCAATTATACAAGGCCTTGGTGTAGTGACACCTGGAACAGTTTTGGTTTTACTAAAGGGTGTGCAGAGAAAATAGATTCCTGAGATGGTGGAACTGATGTATAAAGGAGAGATTGAGTTGGTTTTTATATTTGGAGTTCATTCATAAGTATGTAGAGATGGATGAAGAATCTCAGAACAAGAATGTTTCCAATAGTGGGGTGTCAAAAATCAGAAATCATACTCATGGATAAGTAAATTTTAGGACAGAGATAAGGAGAAATTTATTTACAGTTCAACCTGCAGAATTCACTATCACAGAAAGCAGTTGAGGCCAAAACACTATAGCTTCAAGAATTTAGATATAGTACTTGGGGTAAAGAAGATCAATAGATATGGAGAGGATGGCAGGATCAGGCTGAGTTGGATGATCAGACATGACCATAATGAATGAATAATGGAGCATTCTTGAAGGGATAAATGACCTACTTCTGTTCCTATCCAGCCACCACATGAAAATATAACAGGGAAATCTAGTGGAATTTATGACTAACTGTAGAGGATGTCATCAGCATCTTGAACCACTCTAGCAAGTTGACATGTTTTCTCCATCAGCATTTGAATCTAAATATCTACTGTACAGCCTGCCCACTAAAAAAACAGCACATCCTTTAGCAGAGTTTGATGCAGCCTGCTGTGCAAGAAATTCATCATCACTGTATTTGCTACTAATCAAAGCCGTTAAATCATAAGATGGTTAAAGACAGTGAAATTTAAAAAAAAAAATCACTTCTGTATCTAAACGTATGAGTGCCCAATTTAAAATCATAGTGGGCAGTGTTTTGAATGAATTCAAAGTCTTACCTTTTGGTTTAAAGAGTTTGTGCTTGTTTTAAGAATAAAACATTAATTCAATGAGCATTTTTGGCAATGTAGTGAAAGAGGATATTTTGGGTGTCAAGATTGGTGAACTAAAACTAATGTATAAAGTATAAACTGCTTGGGGTCACAAGCAGAGAGTCAAAAATAGCTCAGAGGAAGTCTACTCTTATCTCATGTTAGTAGTTTCAAAGACAAACAGTATAGTAAGTCAGCAAAATTTTTTATTTACTAAATCTTATGGCTTACAACTCTTATTGCATTGGTTAAAAGACAATTCCATGAATGAGTAAATTGTAGAATTATTGCTCTTTAATACTCAATATAATTTTAAACTAGAACTGCTTTACAGTTAACATCACTAAAAAACAATTTATTAAACTTGAACAATATAGTCAGTGCTACAGATTAATCCTTCACTAAATTACAGGCTGCCTTCATATCTTTTATTTTCAAAGAGATGAAATGATTGCTTCAGATTTTGTTAAATTGCAAGGCTCATGAGGATCCAGGAACACAATAACAATCCAGTGGTTGCTTAAAACCAATCTGGATGCCCCAATTTTTTAAACTTGTGCTTAAAAGGATGTTGTCTGCCTGGTTGTCCATTCTGACCGAGTAGTGGTGGATGGGAGGGGTTGGGAGTAGAGAAATTTACTGCTACTCAGGCTAGACAGGGACAGTTCAGGAAGGCAAGCTGATGACTGTACTCCAATCCTTACTGGAAATTTTTTCGAATCTCCCTGCACTTCAAAGGCTGGGGAGGTCGGTAATTGTTTTGCATGGGATCATTTGGTCCAAACTCCAAAGTGCGAAACTTTGCTATCTGGAAAATAAAGCACAAGTGTAATAATTGCCACTACTTTTCATTAAATTGATAAAAGCAACAAAACAATGTGATATTGCCCAAATACTTGCAAATTTTGCTGCATGTAATTAAATGCACTGTAGAATATTTTAATGGTACTATCATTTACAGGTTTTTGCACTGATGTAAGAAAACTCCTTGTGCAAATACTTTGCTGATCTTATTTTCTGTACAAGCAGTTAGTGAATCATTGAATAAGTACACCTTAATGAAATTCATAAGGATGGAATTATGCCCTTGGGGTGAAAATATTCAAGACCTTGTGGAATTTTAGGTTCTGCATTTGATTTCAACCTGGACAAAGTTGAGATTCCAAACAAGATCTTGTTTTTATCCCTCCACTGTCCATTTAATCAGGATCTCAAAGCCTTGCTATCTCAATTGTGGGTGTGCTGTGTATTTTTGTTTCACTTCCTCTGACGTCATGAAGCAACTGACTGCTTTGTTAATGAATCATATTAAATCAGAAACTTTTAAGTAGCAGTATTTTAAAATGGAGTGTGACAATGGTAATACATACCAACATTCAGGAGGTTGCATTTCCAGTGATTAATACGTATTGGGGATTTTTTAAAATATGCATATACATCAATTCTACATGTGCTATCTCCAATTTGGAAATCTGATTAGGGCAGGGATCTTAGAGTGTACATTTACTTATAAATTTAAAAAAAACTGTTTAGGAACCAACTTACATCTATATACCTGTTTCAGCTCCACCACCACCCCCCCTTACCCACAAATTCACCTGAAGACCATGATTGATCAACTCTCCATGTGTACCACAACTCCTGAATGTTTACATCTATTAATGCCATTCAGTCTAAGCTTACAGCTTTTTCATGTTCAACCCTTGGTAACTGAGTTCCCTTTGCTAGCTCCACCCAACTTCAAACTCAATGAACCAATGTATAACACTTCAAAACCATTGTTGCTGGGTTTGGTGAAAGGTTTGATAAAGTGGGCATAGATCTTCCATCCTTCAGGCACTGATTTCTTCTCCTATAGATACCACACAGGGCCATTCCTTTCATCACCCAGCACAACTGCCTCACGCTCCTCAATTTGCTACCAGATAACTATAGAACAATATTGTTACTGGGATACCATTGTCCCTGGTTTATCATTAACATAGGTACTGAAAATATTTATCACTGATATGTCTGAAGACCTAGCAGTGTTCTTGTCACTGAGGTCTGGCTGAAGGTTACCCCCTTCAACCTCAAACCAAGCAAAACAAAGGAACCAGAATATACAGCCAATGGCTGTACAAATCCCCAGTATGATAGATTTAGTCCAAATTCCATTTTAAATCATGTCAAATTTTTATAAATTGATAATGCCCATTCATACCTAAATTTCAACTGGTTCACTGGATGAGGAAATATGTCTGGGACTTCTGTAAACAATAGTCTTCTGGAAAGACAATTATTTCTGTACACGAGGTACAAACCATTATCCAATCAAATTGCTATCATGATCAAGGAGCTCAAGTGCTTTTTGTACTGCTTAAATTGACTTTTTGCTCAAGTCTGTTATAGACATTATGCTAGCTCAGTTCACTAAAAATCAAACTTATTTCTAATCAGAATTCAGCATATTGGCAGATATTATGTTTTCAAGGGGCTGATGGTATTTTGGGTTTAGATTAGTGTGCCAGTACAAATATTAGTTCTCCTCTACTAGCATAATGTATCTTGCAGAAAGAAATTTAGGTTGTTGTGGTATAATCAAATACTACTATAAAACAGCATACACAATCTCCAGTGAATCCAATTAAAAGCAAAACAATTTTGGGCATTTTAACCAAACTGTACTGCATTTATCATTGTGCAAATACTTTGAATACAGCTCCCTCCAACGCAATAAAACATCTCTAGACACTTGTTTGCAAGTATTTAAAATTGTTTCAATCATCTACAAAAAGTTTAAATGGAAGCATTCTATTCAGATATTTGCTGTTTTTATGAAGTAATCATTGACCTGGCCTCTTACTGAATGAATAATTGCTGTTTCAATTATAAAATCAGTTTCATGATCACATTTAGGACTTCACTAGATAGATGGGTAAGCTGGGACTGTTCTCTTTGGGAGAAAGATTTGAACGAGATATTTAAAATGATGAGGGGGCTCTGGGTAGAGTAGATAAGGAGAAATTAGCCCCACTGGTGGAAGCATTGAGAACTAGAGAGCACAGATTTAAGAATTAACAGAAAACAGCAATGGCCAACTGAGGAAAACCCTTTTTTCCTCTTCCCAAAAAACAGTAAGTGATTAAGATCTGGAATGCATTGTCTGAGACACGTGTTCAATCATGGCATTCAAAAAGGGAATTGGATCGTTATCCAAAATCATAGAAATGTGCTGGACCACATGAAAAAGACAGAATAGTGACAAGGTGAATTGCTCTTGCAAAGGCCCAGCTCAGCTGGAGAAACTGAATGACCTTCTGCACTAACATTTGACTGTTGACTATTTACCTGATCTGGGCCGATGCTGATACAGTCTTTAAGCAGAAGCCAAGTTACACTCTCGCACAGAGGAGGAGTGGTCAAGGATCCTAGGTAGGTCCAATACTGGAGACAGGGAGGCAACAGCGAGCAAGGGGAAAAGTCTTTAAAATCACTTTTAGCACCCTATGAATAGAAAATAATATTGTAAAATGTTGTTCATTCCTGAAGGTCTAATCAATCAGTTGAAATAAATACCAAGCAAAGTTGGGTATTAGGTGACAAAGTTTATAAGTAACGAACCAACTACATATTTGAAAGCGATGCATGTACCACATATCTATGGACCAGTCAGGCATTTTGGGAATGAAACTGGTCTTGAGAACACAATTGATGAATCAGCAACCATTTCACTCTACACAGAAGATGCAAAAGGAACAATTTGCACTTTCTATGGTAGCATCAAAAATACAAATTTCACCTACCTTGTATTTGCAAGTTATTTAAAATTTCAAATATATATCTGCTATACTTTCCATTAAAATGTTGCTTCCATCATAATTGTCAGTGTTTATATCTAGAATGCAAACCACTTGTTTCAGCTCATCACAATGTATTAACATACCCGTCTCTGTGCAGATGCTGCAATGTTAACACTGGCAGGAAGAATACATCAAAATACATGTGACAAGTTTGCATAGTTCCCAATGTTTGTGGATAAAAGAGAAATCTATAACTGAAAACACTGGAAAGACTTGTCAGATCTGGCAGCATTTAAGGAGGGAGTGCAATGAGAGAAGAATTTGGTTGACTGGTGAGCAAAGTGTACTATAGTGAAGTAGACAGCCTTTTTACACTCCATTGAGGGAAAGATGGGTGTAAAATAGCCTGCCAAGTCTTCCTTTCCCATGCACAAGAACAACTGTTGTTATTCAGTGGTATTGACAGACAGTTGCAGTCACAAACAAGATTTAGGTTGAACAGTTCTACAAAATATACAGGACAGGATCCCTCCTCTGCCACTGACACAGCACATTGTTTGCCAAGCTGCAGTGGGGATGCACTGTTGGCAGGATAAGATCCCATCAGCATGAATAGCCAAAGAATTCCAGCCTTAATGTAAAAATCAGATTACTTCTTTACCATCATGGCACATAACAGTATATACTTAGCAACTCATCAAGCCTCCTTTGACATCATTTTCCAAGCCTACAACTTTATTATCTAGAAGGCAGCAGATTCACAGAAATCTCACCACCTAGCAGTTTTCTGCCAAGTCACACACCATCCTAACTTAATTCCATCAGTATTGCTGGGTTAAAGTTCTGGAACCTCTTTCCAAATAGAGTGAGCATACTTACACCAGATGGATGGCAAAGGTTTCAAGACAGTTCATCGTCAACTTAAAGGTCAAGTAGACATAGGCAACAAATGCTAGCCACGCAATTGATGCCAATACCTCAAGAACAAACGAACAAAAAAGCTTGAACCTTTTAGCAGTAACCATTGATATGCTATTCTATCTGCTATGTGTTTAACAGATGTATACACAGGAACCATGTTTAGTTATATTAGGAGTAAATATTTGAGATGTCTGTCTACTATTTTAAACAAGTGGTTATGGCATACAGAATTTCCCAAAATTAACATGTTATTATGACAAAAATGCAATGTAAAGTTGCAATTTAAGTAAGTACACTGTTTACACTCATGTACAGTGTATAGAATTCATCGTACCTTGGATTTAAGGCTTTCCAGAGAACAGACAATCTTCTGCAGAGCTGGATTTGAATCACATACCTAAAAGTCAGAAGATACCAAATGACAGTTCACATTATGAATCCTGTGATTATTCAGATTTGCATTTTTGGGCATACACAGAAGTTATCCCACTAGAGCAGCAAAAAGCCATAAATATTCAACTTTTGCATTTTCAGTGAATGTGTGCTCCACTTCCTTTTTTCACATTAGTTATTCAGTAATCAGAATTCTAGCAACCAAAATTAAATTAAAACTGGTTATCAATAATGGAGTTCAACTAAAGGTTAATCACATGATGCACTCAGGAATGCTCCTGACTGAATCAGGTTTTCATCAGTTTTAAACAAAGAACTATTATGTAGTGCAAATAGTACAATTGATATTTATGTGCAAATAGTGAATTGTGTAATTCTAGATACATTAGAAATCTATATAATCTTGCATAGTTCTTCTAGATAATGGTTATCCCTGCAACAATTTTTTTTAATCACAGAAATAAGACCAATTTTGAAACCTTTTCTTCTTACTTTGCAGAGGGACATAGGTTGCAGAGCTAGGCCGTGAGGTGGCAAATGGAATTCAATGCAGATAAGTGTGAGGTGATTCACTTTGGTAGGAATAACAGGCATATGAAATATAGGGCTAATGGAAGGACCCTTAATAGTGTTGTCAAGCAGAGGGATCTTGGGGTACAAGTATATAGCTCTTTGAAAGTTGGCACCCAAGTTAATAAAGTTGTTAAGAAGGCGTACAGTGTGTTAGCTTTTATTGGTAGAGGGATTGAATTTAGGAGCCGTGAGGTTATGTTACAACTGTACAAAACTCTGGTGTGGCCACACTTGGAGTATTGCGTACAGTTCTGGTCGCCGCATTATAAGAAAGATGTGGAAGCATTGGAAAGGGTGCAGAGGAGGTTTACTAGGACGTTGCCTGGTATGGTGGGAAGGCCTTATGAGGAAAGGCTGAGGGACCTGACGTTATTTTCATTAGAGAGAAGAAGGTTACGCGGTGACCTAATTGAGGCGTATAAGATGATCAAAAGACTGGATAGGGTGGATATGAGAGCTTTTTTCCTTGGATGGTGATGACCAACATGAGGGGACATAACTTTAAATTAAGAGGATGGATGTCAGAGGCAGGTTCTTTTACAGAGGGTGGTGAGAGCGTGGAATGCCCTGCCTGCAGCAGTTGTGGACTCACCTACTTTGGGGGCATTCAAATGGTCAGTGGATAGGCATATGGATGATATTGGAATAGTTTAGGTTAGAGGGTCCACTGGCCGGCGCAACATCAAGGGCCGAAGGGCCTGTACTGCACTGTAATGTTCTATGTACTTCCATTCATAGAACGTGGGTGTCGCTGACAGGGTACATAGTTAATGCCCTTTAGAAACTAGTTGCAAGATTTCTGCTATGATACATGCAATTAGGAGTACAAGAACAGGCAGATAGTTGAAATGTCAATCAAGCAGTCTTTGTTCTAGATGGAGTTAAGTTTTTGGAGTGCAATTACCACTGCACATATCCAAACAAATCTCATCATTCTCCTGACTCGCATCTTTTAGAAGTTAGATGACCAGATTCCCACACACAGCCTCACACTTTGTCCTATAGCCACAGCAAGTGGTCAGTTCAGTTCTTTCTGGTATTGACACATGCTTTGATAGACAGGCCACAATGTCACATGCAGATATTAAGACTATTTTAAGTGGTCACTGCCCAGCATGTGTTGTCTACCACCTAATCAAGTCTGGCTTGACTATTATTAAGGTATGGCCATATTTCATTATCAAATGTTGCGAATTAGGTGAATAGCCTCACGTCTGATTTCATAATGGAGAAAATGAAAATGAGGCAGCTACTTGCACAACCCTAGGATGTGGCCTTAAATTCTTGCAGTGCTTTGGGCTGAAATAATGATTGTTAGAGATCAATTGTCTTGTTTTTAGAAACTCCATGGTTACCTGTGACAGTCAGTGGTTTCTAATGTTACACTGATATAATTTCTGATGTCCACATTAATAATAAATTCCCAAGAATGTGATGCAATGCAAGTTAGAATCAATATAATGAAAATGTCACAATTTCAATTATAATTGAAATCACTGAACTGAAGGCATATGTTAAATGCTGGTCATTATATTGTCTAATACATCAAATATTTAAATATTGTTATACACTGACTACTGAATTGAATCTAGCAGCTGTTAGATTTCATATTCTAAGTTGTAAATAGTTTGGTGTGGATTTCACCTGATAAATTTTCAAACAGGATTTATTGCTGTGTTCATCTCATTTTGGTGAAATGTTTAAGTTTTTATCCACAATCCAAGGCAATTCTGGTTGGAGCGTTAAAGTTTGGATTAGTGTGTTGATTGCAATTGTTAAGCTGGTAAATGAACTAATAAGATGGAGTAAAATGAAGGCAAGATCCTGAAATTCATTGTGGATCTGACAAATTCCAAGCAGCAAAATATCAAATTCAAGACCCAATTTGAACCTGTCCAGGTGTCATTCTCAGTTAGCTTCAACATTGCCAAAACAATGGGCTCAGGAATTGGTGTACATAATGCAGGCCAACATCAGACTTCAGAAATTCTCACACCAAGGCTCTCCTGGCCTAGTCCAATGGTTCGTGTTCAAATTCAAGTTCTCATGCACACGATCAGGGATTTTTCCCGTGGTGGCGGTGATTAGCATTGCTGCTTCAATGCTAGGGACATGGGTTTGATTCTTGGCTGGGGTCACTATCAGTGGTGAGTTTGTACCTTCTCCGTGTCTGTGGGTTTCTTCCAGGTGCTCCGGTTTCCTCCCATAGTCCAAAGATGTGCAGGTTAGATGGATTGGCCATGTTAAATTGTCTTAGTGTCAGGAGGACTAGCTAGGGTAAACAAGGGTTATGGGAACAGGGCCTCGGTGGGATTGGGGTCAGTGCAGACTCGATGCAAGTTTGGATTAGCCTCCTTCAGCACAGCAAGGATTCTGTGACATTTTAGCTAAACTCTTAGGTTTCAGCTGGAATTACATGTTTAATTCAAGGGCCCTCACTTTAGAAAAGGATGATAAGGTCTCAGGCAGTGTATTGCAGCAATTTACTACAGTGGTATTCAATTATGCAGCGCAACTGGAGAATTTAGTATTGTCTGTAACTAAGACTGTTACCAACAGATTCAAAAAGCAAGGAAGGTTTTAAGGATAAGCCATTTGCAGTAGAAGGAGGATCAGTAAACAGAAGATAGAACCAAGTGATTGGCAAGATCAGAGGAAATATGTTTTGAAAAAAATTAGAGGAAACTGCACGAAGTAGTAAAAGCAGAGTTAATAGTAAAAGAAGAATTGAATTTAATAAAATCTGAAGTGTTACAGGTTAAAAACCAGGATAGTGAGGTTAATTGAACACCTCTAAAGATCTAAGTTTAAGTTTTGTTTATTTATTAGTATCACAAGTAGGCTTACAATAACACTGCAATGCAGTTAGTGAAAATCCTCCAGTTGCCACAAACTAGTGCCTGTTTGGGTACACTGATGAGAATTTAGCAAGACCTATGCAATCTAACCATTACATTGTCTTTCAGATGGAGGAAACCCATGCAGATATGGGAAGAATGTGTAGACTCTGCACAGACAGTGACCCAAGCCAGAACTCGAACCTGGGCCCCTGGCACTGAAGTAGCAGCGCTAACCATTGTACCACAATGATTTTTTTAGTTATTTCAAATAACACCCCAAATGAATGAATCGCATTACTGAAATCTGTGTACGGTTGCTCTAAGGTTCAGCAATTGCACAATTCAGCTAAGAGAGGAGGTGCAAAATTTTTAGCAATTATCCAGTTTGTGTATCTTGGAATGTTCTGTTATAGAGCAACAATATAACTAATATTGTTGAATGTGTAAATACAAAAAGGTGGGCATATTATTATTGTGTCTTTGCACCCTGATGTGCATTTAAAATAAATGCCTATGCAATTTCAGAAATGTCTGTGATGGTTGGAAGGCAATAAGTATTAAAGTTGAATTTTCCCAGTTAATAGCATGACGTGTGCTACAGAAATCTGCCAGTAAATGCTTTTGTAGAAACTAACTATTTGAGAGCATAACATATTTTGCCTAATGTCTTTGCAAAATACTGCCTATATTCTGTATCCCTAGTTAGTCTGTTTGTATATACTAGTATATGCAAAGATGTTGTGGAGTTCAGGGACTTGACATCTCTATCATTGGACAGCTAGGCTGAAACTGAAATAATAAGGGGTGAATGTGGGCAAATGCATTAAAACAGAATTGTGTTGGCTGGTCATTAAAAAGGCACCTTTGATATTCAATTAAGCCTATGCAACTTTCAGCAGAGCACATTAGCCAGTCAGTTACCATTGTGTGTCATAAATCTAATTCTACTCATGTTTGTATGCAACAGCACGTGAATGGATTTTTACAGTAAAGAGAGACTTGTTATAAAAGCCAGATCAAATAAACTTTCATACCTGTAGCAAGGCACCAATGACAGCCAAACCATCAGGTGCTTTAAGAGCCTCAGCAAAGTCGCTGTACTTTTCTGCATTCCAATGCACCAGATGAAGCTAGAAACAACATCACAGGTTTAGTCAAAACAATTGTTTTAACCTTAAGAGCATCTCAAAATAAATCAGAATTCTGTGTCATGTAACAGATCTCAATAAAAACATATGCTTGCTGGAATCAAAGTCACTAGTTTCTGCCAGAGCATGGCTGTTAGCAGGCAATAACTAAACTAATTTCAGATTTGGCAGAGCCATGTTTAAAATAATCACTTTGTTGTACAGTAATTATAAAAAGGTGCATGCTCCTATATTTTGATCTTTATCTAATTTGAGAATAAGACAAATACAGAAACTAAAGATGATTGAACATGAAGGATAATAACCAAATTTCTGCCTTCATGTCTTGGTCTGCTGATGCCTCCTTTATTATTGTCTGTCGTATTTTAACGTTTGCAGTATTTTAGCTTTTAGCAAGTTTTAGAAAGACCTTAGATTTTTGCAATAAGAAACTTGTCAAAGACATACAAACCAATCTATTTCTTCAAATTAAGACTTTGGGAGTTGTGTATTTGAATATGTCCATACTGAAGGTGCATTTAACTCAATGAATAATTTGGGAAACACCAACTGAGGTTCAGATCTCAATGTTTGCTGCAAACTCAGGAGTTATTCAATTCAATGTGAATACTTTGTCTGTATTATATTATGATAAACAATTATGGAACAATATCTGGACCCCAGTTCTGTAATCACCAACAAATTGATATTATTCCAGTTACAGCTTCTCCAAGATCCAGAGAGAAGTGTAAATATTTCAGATCTGATCTTTCAGCTGAAGTCTTAAACTTTATCTATGATAGTGATCACAATTCAGTTACGTTTACTTTAGTGATGGAAAGGGATAGGTATTTACCTCAGGGCAAGAGTTATAGTTGGGAAAAAGGAAATTATGATGCGATTAGATGAGATTTAGGATGTATTCGATTTGAAGAAATCTGCAGGGGATGGGCACAATTGAAATGTGGAGCTACTGCCTGTCCTTGATAAGCATGTACTTGTCAGGCAGGAAGTGGTTGAGCGAGGGAACCGTGGTTTACTAAAGAAATTGAATCTCTTGTGAAGAGGAAGAAGGAGACTTGTATCAAGATGAGACATGAAGGCTCAGTTAGGGTGTTTGAGAGTTACAAATTAGCCAGGAAGATCCTAGAGAGAACTAAGAAGAGCCAAGTGGACATGAGAAGTCTTTAGCAGGTAGGATCAAGGAAAACCCTAAAGCTTTCTATAGGTATGTGAGGAAAAGATTGACTAGGGTAAGATTAGGACCAGTCAAGGGAAGTTGTGCTTAGACAGGTGCTAAATGAATATTTTTCATAGTAGTCACACAAGAAAAAGACAATGTTGGAGGAAAATAGAGGTACAGGCTGTTAGACTAGATGGGATGGAGGTTCATAAGGAGGAGGTGTTAGCAATTCTGGAAAGCGTGAAAATAGATAAGTCCCCTGGGCTGGATGGGATTAATGCTATGATTTTCTGGGAGGCTAGGAGGAGATTGCAGAGCCTTTGGCTTTGATCTTTATGTCATCATTGTCTACAAGAATAGTGCCAGAAGACTGGAGGATAGCAAATGTTGTCCTCTTTTCCCAAGAAGGAGTAGCATCAAGCCTGGTAATTATAGACCTGTGAGCCTTACTTCTGTTGTAGACAAAGTTTTGGAAAGGATTATAAGAGATAGGATTTATAATCATCTAGAACGCAATAACTTGATTAGGGATTGCCAACAGTTTTGTGAAGGGTAGGTCATTGTCTCACAAATGTTATTGAGCTGTTTGAGAAGGTGACCAAAGAGGTGGGTGAGGGTAAAGCAGTTGATGTGGTGTATATGAATTTCAGTAAAGTGTTTGATAAGGTTCCCCACGGCAAGCTATTGCAGAAGATACGGAAGAATGGATGGAGGGTGATTTAGCAGTTAGGATCAGAAACTGGCTACCTGCAAGAAGCAGGTGGGGATTGATGGGAAATGTTCATCCTGAAGTTCAGAATAGGACAGATAATGAAGTAGATTCTTTACTTGGAGGGTAGCAAGGGCATGGAATGCCCTCTCTGCAGCAGTTGTGGACTCACCAACTTTAAGGGCATTTAAATGGTCATTGGATAGGTATAGGTAATATTGGAATGGCTTAGGTTAAAGGGTCATTGCCAACCAGTGGAACCATCGAGGGCCAAAGAGTCTGTACTGTGCTGTAATGTTTTATGTTCACTGTCAAGTAGCTATATTTTGACCATTTTCTCTACCCAAGTGGACAACTCACTTGTGCCGTGCTAAATTTCCCCCTAATAGCCAAAAATAGGGGGATTAGTGGGATAAATACATGAGGTTACAGTGAAATTGCCTGGTAAGATACTGTTAGAGAGTCACTGCAGACTTGATGGGCCAAATGGCCTCCTCCTATAATTCATCCTCAGATTCAGCTGGAGAGGATGTATGTCATTATGGGCAATGTTAATATAATTGCCTACCCTGACAAAAATATCAAGAGAAAACATTAACATTTAAAAATTGCCTGAAGTGTCATATGAACTCAAAACGTCAATTCAGTTTCTTCCAGCCAGATCTGACTTTTTCCAGCATTTTGTTTTTATTATAGCAGATTACAAATGTCTGCTACCATTGTATATAAAATCAAGTCTTCTGAAACACAGTTCCAATATGTTCAGGAATCTTCACACAATGCAAGCAGAAGCCGAAGTCAATATGTTGGAGCCAGCTACACAAGCTGCTGCCAATGTCCGAACATTCTAACTCTTGCAAATTGAGGTGCTCCTACATATTAGGATCAGCAAACTGAATTTTTTTCTCCCTCCAGATGCTGCCTGTCAGATTCCATTATTTTGTTTTATTGTAAACAACCCAAAAGCTCAATCCCTCAGTTTGTGCTTTAAAATCTTAATGCATTACAATATTATGAAGATTGAAATGGATGCCAAATCTAGGCTGGATTTAGTATTCCAATGCAACAAAAAATGGATATTTCTTAATATAGAAGATGGTAAAATTCAGCCAATATTGGCTTAGTATTTGCTCCAGCATTTAGGAAGATATTTCCTAATAAGAATATTCCTTGGCTGTGATTAGATATTTATTGCCTAGGCACCATAAACAATGGCAAACTCAGCCCTGGCAACTCTGCACCATGAATGTACCTACATCATGTGGACTGAAGTGGGTCAGGAATGCAGCTTGCAACGACCTTGAGAGAAATGAGAGATTGGCAATAAACTTAAGCCAATGATACCTGTATCCTATGAAATGACCTTTTTACCACTGCCGTCTGCTAAAACATATGCACTTGGGATGGGATTCTTAATAAAATTTGACTACTGTGAAGCAAAATTTTCATTTTTGAACACTAAAATGTGCTTCACCCAGATATATTGTCTTGTCCAAAACTTGTTCGCTTACCTCTGCAGCATAAGATTTTCCATCAATTATATGTTCACTGCCATGAGTATCACAGGCTCCCCAATGGAAGTGGATCTGACGTAGCCTGTATTTTCCACAAAGGGGGCCACCTGTCAGCACTATCACACAAATGAAGCAGCATCAGTGTTAACATTGCAATACAATCTACCTCTAATTTGCTTCAAATTATGGGTGAATTTGCTCAGTAACAGTCATAAGATTGATAAGCAATTCACACTGATAAAATTATACAGCCGATAGTAGATTGTCATCATCGATTGCTGCAAATGTTTTGATTGTGGAAATACTGAACAGCTGTGCACCTTTTGTTCAACTAATAAATTCAAAGTCACTTCTAGTCCAACCTCATTATGTTGGGAACAAAAACAAAAGCAGGCAGGAAAAGCTCACCCGTTTCACCAATTTGTATAGGAGAAATCAATACTTTGTCATTATCCACAAGACACTTCAAAGAGCAAAAGGGAAATTAAGGCTTGCAAAAACCAACACTGAAAAAGTGCAACAGTGGACAGTAACTGTAAACGGAAATTCCAACTAGAATTAGAGAAATTTAAGGCTTCCTTTATCTAAGGCTGCCATTTTTTCTCACTAGTCCCCACTTCCCTTGCTACATGTCCTCTACATCTTCCCCAACAGCGGTAGAACATAGATGGTTGAGCTGAGATGGAAATCAGGGGACCACTGATTAGTCAATGCAGCAGGAGAATAGATTCTCTGCAGTACCAGTCTAAGGAAATTAGAGGGGTGGGCTTGTCCGCAGCAACTTGCAGTGCCCTACATTATTGGGACATGGGCATCCCTGGTTGGCCAGCATTTGTAATCCATCTCAAGATGTCCTTGAATCGAGTGGCTTGCTAGGCTATTTCATAGCACAGTTGAGAGTCAACCACATTACTGTGGCTCTGGAGTCACATAGGCCACACCAGGTAAGGACAGCAGATTTCCTTCCTCTCAAGGACATTAGTGAGCCAGATGAGTTTTTCCCAACAATTGACAGTGGTTTCATGATCAACAGTAGATTCTTAATTGCAGATTTTTTTTTTAAATTTCAAATTCCACAATCTGCTGTGGTGGAATTTGAATCCAAGTCCCCCAGAACATAAGTGGAGTTTCTGGATTAATAATCTAGTGATATTGCCACTTGACCATCACCTTCCCTGTTGAGTGCTGAACGAGCAGCAAGAACTCCAAAAGTTAGTGGTGTCTGCTGCCAAATAAACCTGTTGGACTTTAACCTGGTGTCGAGAGACTTCTTACCATGCAAAACAATCCAAATCTGCAGAATGCATAGTGTGTGCGTGTGTGGAGAAAGAGTGAAAGGAGGGGAGGGTACCTGTAACTTCACATATACAAAAGCCAAGACATTTAAGATTTAAAAGTGAAAAGCAGAACACAAGATCAAGTTGATCTTGTTCTCACACTGCTACTTTTTCAATGATCCAAAAATATGCAATAAAATTTTAGTTGAGTCCAAAACTGACCCAAATTTTCTGTTGTATCATGTATTCCTCCAGATTCCCCCCCCAACCAAAACCCCTCAGACACTAGACCAATGAAAGCCCAGAATTGGAAAGGTTATTTGTTTCCTACAGCATATAAATTTCTTAGGAAAAGATTATAAAGCGGGGTGGGGGTGGGGGAGGAGGTGTACAGAGGTTTTATAACGTTAAGTTGAAAGCACAAAAATTGGGTATGAGTTACCTTAAAATGTATCAATATTTCTTTCAGAGTACAATGATTGTCACCTTAAAATGTTACAATTTAATCAAGCAGCCAATTTTTTTTTAAGTTCCTTTCAATTGGTCGCATTACGTATGGGTCACATCAGTTTACACAACCCTGTCACTCAACTCAGCCCTTAAAACTAATCTGCCCCTTTCACTCCTGCAGCTCCTTCGGCAACCCGAATAACAGCCTTCCCTCGCCCATTGCCCAGCACTGGCTGACTCTTTATATTCCGACTTGGAGGGGGGGGGGCAATAGGAGAAGGACTCTAATTTAATAAAACGCTACACTGATTAAACTTCACCGCTCCCGCCCAAATCAGGAACAAAGTAAGGATAAATGTCCTTATCATTTTAAGGAATGAATTAAGGATTGCCCTTTGATCGGAAGGTGGAACTTTTGAGTGGAGTATTTACAGTCATTTCATTGCAATGTTAATACAACCCTACTTGTGACATTAATAAATGAAAGCTTTTAGACATACACCATTGCAATTCTTGTTGCGAAACAGCAATGTGTGTGTGTGTGTGCATGTTACTACTGCCCTAACTCGCTTACTACAAAACCACTGCAGCTCAAAATCTGTCTTATGTTATTCACTGGGGTTTGGGGGAGGGGGGTGGTGTGTGTAGAGAATGAATACATTACTGACCTGATCGGTCCGAGCAATCGTCGAAATCTACCTGCACGGAGGTGCCGGTGTTGCAGATACATTTGGAGCTGGCTGGGTCATAGCTGAGATTAAGTGGCTTCAGGTTGCTGTCGAACTTGGCTTCCTGGGTCTTGATCTCGATCGGTGACTGGCGGGTCCCCTCCTTGGCGAGGGTGAACCCCAATTCGTGCCAGTGGTCTGGACCTGCAGTAGGAAGGAGAGAGAAAGAGAAGTCACCTAAATCCTCTGCTTAAGGTCACTGACTCTGCACCTCCTTAGGGAAACTGGAGCTTGGAGGAGGCGGGCAGAGAGAGGGAGAGTTTTCTGCAGTCGGGAAAGCTGATAATCTACTTGCAAACCCAACGCCAAGGATCGTTTAGAAGACCAAGCAGCAGCCTGCATGCATCTACTGAAGTTTTTTTTTAAAAGAATTGCAGTAGGAAGAAAAGGCTGCTTTGTAAAGAAAATTCATTCATCTGGCGACAATCTGCAGAAATTAATTGCCCCCTTTTTTAAAAAAAATAAATCTTTTCTCGCTGTACAGTTGAATTTCTAAAGCTGCTTAAAACAGCCTAAGCAAAGAAAGGGGAAGAGAGAGAGAGAGAGAGGGTAAAACTTTCAGGAGGAAAAACATCCAGCCCGCAAAGGGATCGCATTTCCACTTAGACTGCAACGTCAGACTTTGCTGCTGGGGAGAGTATCAGAGCCCCGGGGGCAAAGAGAGGAGGGGGCTGCATGTCCAGACCTGGCGAGACGACTTGCCCCAGCCCAGCACCACCCCGAAAGCCTCACCGTTTTTGGGTCCGTATCCCCATTCACATCCCGACATCGCAGCAGCTTCCCTAATCCCCGGCTCAGGCTCACACAACACAAACCCCTGAGCTGTCCCGCCCCAATGACAGAAGCCGATATCTTGTCGGGAGGATTGGCTCCGGACCAGCTTTTATAGGTTGCTCGGTTCCACATCATTGGATCAGCCGTCTTTGCTTCTCCTCTGTGTCACCAATAGTAAAGCCCAAAAACATGAGAGTGAGATGGTACAGGAAGAGCTGGGGGGGGGGGGGGGGGGGGGGGGGGGGGGGGGAGAGCCGGAGGGAATGATGCTGAGAGCTGTGCATTTTTTATTTTTATTTAATCTTTATTCCCTTGGCTGGCTGGCTGGCAGAGGGTTTGTGGCAAAAGCGGTAGGTCTGGAATGCCTGGGCGTATCTGAGGGGAGGGGGGCATACCTGGATATATCTGAGGAGGGATCTATTGCCTGGGTATATCTGAGGGGTCCATACCTGGGTTTATCTTGGGGGAGGGGTCTATGCCTGGGTATATCTGAGGAAGTGTATGCATAGGTGTATCTGAGGGGTCTATACCTGGGTTTATCTTGGGAGGGGGGGATCTATGCCTGGGTATATCTGAGAAAGTGTATGCATGGCTGTATCTGAGGGGTCTATGTCTGGATATATTTGAGGGGATCTAGGCTTGGGTATATCTTGGGGGAGAGAGTGGGGGTGATGAGATACATGCCTTGGGGTTGAAGTGTATTCACATTGAGTTGACAGCTCCGTGTATCTTTCCATTGCCCAGCAGCAACACTGCGATGATCTGACTGCAGCAACTTAACTCAAACACGGACCATGGCAACAGCAAATTTTGCTATATTCGTAGGGAATAGACATCTTAACTGTTTACATGTGCATCCCGAAATGCACTTTCGACTTCACCTTACACTCATTTCAGGAAAGTTTCTTTGGAGATGTTCTAGCATTCCCTGTTTATTGTTATTAATATTGCAGCACAGAGAGCTTTGGGCAATTTTGTTTATCGTCAGGTAATTCGTGGCTATGAATCCTTAATAGTTGATGATACAATCTTATTCTCAACCACTCATATTTGATTTCAACTGTGTGTACCTGCAAAATCATGTGAATAGTGTATACAGGATATCATTCTGTATTGGAAAGTGAGTGCAACTTCAGACGTACTGGGCATCACAGTGTTCACAGGCAAGCCTCAGTCTGGACTGAGCTGCTTGAACCAATGGATCCTACAGAGCATTGCAACCTCATCATTTTCACTTTATTAGGATTTCAACAATCCACATTCTGCTGGGAAGAATGCGGTTTTTGAGTGTTTGATAAGTGTTACTGGGCGAGTTCTGTGATATTGAATAGAGGTGAATGTAGATTGTCCTTTTGAGATGGGGTTTCCTAAGCTCACCAAATCATTTACTGATCCTCTTTTATTATATGGTAAAAAATAATCGAAATACATTGCCGTTCAGTTGAAATATCATTAGCGAACGCCATTACTTTGCTGCCATCTAGGGGGAAGTGTCAAAGCGATAATGAAGATTTGAGGCTCATTCAGTATTAACTGCCTCACAACGCAACAACCTAACACATTGACCATGGGAAGGAATGACCCAACAAATATGACCATTAGTCGAGATTAATTTCCACTCTTTTTATCTGCATAACTACATAAATACTGAATGTATCAATGTACTTTCCAAGCACCCTGGAATCAAAATGTACAATCATTTTTGTGGACAATAAACAACCCCATATGGCTGATGTGTACATAGTGTTGTGTACCTAAAACGCATTTGACAAATTTCAATGTGAAAGGCCTCAGTTAAGCTGCAGAGTTTCAGAGTAAATACTGAGAATGGACAAGAAACTGGCAGAAAGGTGGATCCTGTCTAAGTCAAGGAAAGCTTTGGGCAGTGTGCCTTCAGGCTCATTGTTGGGATTCCTGTTTCCAATTTATGTAAATGAGTTGGATTTAAAAGTTCAATTCCCATTAATAAAATTAGAAAAATCGGTGAAAATTATGGAGGAAGCTTGGAAATTACAGACAACACTTAATATTGCCAATTGTAAAACAGGAAAGAAAATTTGAAGAATAGTCTTGAAATATGTAAGGAAGAAGGCGTGGGAGTCCTAGGGAACTTAATAGCTGCAACGTTCAACATTTCCAATTGCAGAGCATTGTGTGTGTCACTCCAGTTTTACATGGTACAAATACAAGATGAACGATGAAATTATATTTGACATTTGTCAAATCATTTGGATAAAGTAGCTTTAGGCACTGTATTCCCATAACTGACTTTACTGCTACAATATAAAGGAGACAAATTCTGCTCTCATGGATTAGCAGAATTACTGATATAAATGTATTTTTCTATTATTCTCCAAAGAGGATTGAGGACCACTTGTGTCATATTGCAAAATAAAGAGGAAGACCAACATTTGGAGATTGCAGGTTTCCACCTGAACACCAATCTCTGTCATAGCAATGTTTTCCAGGAGGTAGCGGGTCAAATGTCAGTCACTTTAAAGAATAATAGACTATAAGATGTAGGAGTAGAAGTAGGCCATTTGGCCCATCGTGTCTGTTCCACCATTCATTGAGATCATGACAGATCCGACATGATGATCCCCAACTCCACTTTCCTGCCTTATCCTAGTAACCCTTGATTTCCTTACTGATTAAAAATCTATGTGAGCCTTGAATATACTTATTGACTCAATCTCTTCAGCCCTCTGCGATAAAGAATTCCTTTAATTCACTACCCACTAAGAAGAAATTCGTCATCTGTGTCTTAAATAGGTGAAACCTTACTCTGAGATTATGTCCTCAGGTCCTAGACTCTCCCACAAGGGGAAACAACCTCTCAGCATCTACTTTGTCAAGCACCCTGAGAACCCCATGTCTCAATGCAGTTATTGTTCAGTCTTCTAAATTCCAATGAACACAGGCCCAACCTAATTAACTTCTCCTCAGAAAAAAAACCACTCCATGCCTGTGATTTATGGTTGAAAAACAAATTATTTGTTCAACTCATTATAAAGTTTGGAAATGTAATGATTATCAAATTGCCAATAAGATTGGAAATTTGATTGTAGTTGAGGACAGTTCAGTGAATGCATTTAAGGCATCTGCTTGGGTTGAAGAGATGCATTTGTGGGAAAGCTAGTCAAGCATCTGGGGAATAAGGACGTTACGATGAAGATTTAGATGAAGAAAGACGATAGTAGGTTCAAGTTGAGCACAAACACTGGAATGGTTGGTCTGAATGGCCTGTATCTGTGCTGTATATCTGTGTTAATACCATGTAATAATGATGCTGCTTAATTGCACCATTTAAGAAGTTTAAATGATGTCAAACAGTAGATGTATTAGAACTCAATCAGAGAGAGAGATAAAGAGAGCTGCACACTGACTGAGGTGACTTGGTCCAGTACATTATCAAGCAATCAGGACAGACTAAAATTTGACAACGTGACCCACAGAACCCAGAGAGGAGATCCACAGTGAGCTTTGCTTCGTGCGGTTGCTGACCCAGGGAAGCACCTGTTGGTTGACAGTTGGTGAGTTAGCTTTTGTTACATTTATTGTATCAATGAGATACTGAGTGTGCTGAGTGTAACAAGCTTTTGATCCATTTGATACAAAGCACCTGGCATAAGCGGGGAGGTCCTGTAACCTATTATACACTATAGAATAGCTTCAGGGGAGCAGTGGAGGGGTAAAACTGGGCAAAAACATATCAAGTAAAAATAATAAATTGAAGTGAGTAAATAGTAATCATTCATTAAACAATCATTTGAAAAGATTTTCTTTTTGGCTGGAATATATTAATAAGCTTTGCAACATCTGAGGCTATGATGTTTCTGACACACATGAGGATATGCCTGGACGCCTGTGCTGCCCACTTGAATGATGTATGCAGAGATTGCAATCCTTGGGCAGAATTTACACAGCTGGGCCTGCTCCACAACATCTGGTAGGGAGAAGATTTGTTGAAGCATAGATTGCAGACTGAAACTGATACTGTGGATTGAGTGACTATCAACTAATAGGGTCGGAAGGTACAAGAATTGAAAGGGTAGCATTTGTGGAGCTAGACTTGTAAATTAATTTGTTTTGATACCCAGGATGTGGACGAAAAAGGAAGATAATCATGAGTGATCACAAGGCAATGAGAAGCAAGTAGTTACATATTTGGGAAAAGTAATAATTGTGGAGTATTCTATAGTCAAGACAGTAGATGAATATTTGATTTTTTTTTCTTAGCCCAGCACTGGTGAAAGGGAGAGGCATTCCCACAGTAATGGTAAATGGGAGGAACTGGATACACACTAATTCCAAATCTTCTGAATTATATGATCCTGAGGCCGGGGAATAAATTGCTTCCCAAGTACTAAAGATTAGGACATGGCAGAGCAAATACAAAGATGTCTGAAATAGGAAAGCAAAAATCCAAAGGTCAAGGTTCATGTAAAAATTGATGAGAAAATTGGCATAGGTTCAACAAAGGGATTTCAAATTGAATTCAGTTCTACATTAAGGAGCAGAATTTCTAGTCTAGTAATTCCTGGATTACTCCCAGTGTAAGATGCTAGATTGGACAGAAATAGCAGCATTAGGATTCGTAGTATTTTGGTGTTAAGGAATGATGCACGAGGGAGTGATTTCAGATTCCTGGGAATTTGTGATCACTCTTTTGGGACAACAGAGGTCTGTATAGATGTGAAAAGTAGGGCGTGGGAGAGATTTAAACTTGTTAGGGTCGGGACAGTTGCCTAGATAAGAAGTCTGTATTCAAGTGCATACAGCCAATAATAGATTTTAAAAATGAGTTGGAAGCATACATTTAGCTTAAAGGATACAATAGCCATTACAGTGATCGGGCTACAAGCTGAGCATGACTGGGAGCTGAATATTCCAGGATATATGAGGAGGAAAGGAAGAATGGGCAAGGAGAAACAACAACAATATTAGTGAAATACACAATTACAACAAGACACAGTGAAAAGGAAAGGTTCCATTCACGATGACCAGAAAATACACAAAGATCCTGACTGACCTCAGTGTCCACACATTCAGTGTCCACAAATTAGATCCAACTGAATTAAATAACTATGGGGACAGGTAATAGACATTTCAGCTGAGAATGTTGCTGTAGTAGTTGCTTAAATAAAGATATCAGGTAAATATATCACAAAAACAATGTACTTTTAACTGGAGACTTTCATTTTCACACAGACTGAAAGTTGAACAGCTCAAGTAGTAAAGACAATAAATTAAAGAAATACACTGAGGGTAATTTTCTGGAACAATGGACAGGATTTTACGGACCTTGCAATCAACTGTGAAGACTGGAGAGGGGATTAAATCCAAAAAATTCTTTGGGTGGCCTTCCTGCCACCCTCTTTCCTGCAGCAACACATGGCCTGTTTACTATTTTGCAGGTGGTGAATGAGGCCTAGGGCAGCCTTCATCTCAATGAAGTATCTCAAGTGGCCAATTATTAGTCACTAAATGGTCACTTGATGCCCAGCCTCAATACTAAGGCTGGCACAAGCAGTTTAGGCATGAGATTGAACTCAGAAAGTCACCTTGCTCAGGTCTTAGATGGGAAGGGAACAGCGGGGGGAAGGGAGCGGCGGAGTGGGGGGGGGGTTCCCTCAAGTGCCCCCTTTCTACATCAAGAATCCCTCTCCCTCATGGCTTTTTCCTCCCCTTCACTTGACACTTCCATTAAGATAACCCCTATTCACCTGCTCATTCCATTTAGGCTTCACTGGGAATTATTAGTAATCCCAGCCTTGCCTACTCTGGCTATCAGCTCTCTGTTGTGGGTCTTCCACCTATCTGAGAGACATTAATTTGCTGCGAGGCTATTATGATTGGTGTGGGGTGCACTCTGCTAACTCCTCAGCTGCTGGGATGGGAAACCTAGCCATCTGAAAATCCCGCCCAATACATTCCAATTATAACCTCCATACAAACATGGACTAAAAACCTGAATTCCAGAGCTGAGGTGAGAGTGACTGCCCTTATCATCAAGGCAGCATTCGACTGAGTGTGGTTCAAGGAGTCCCAGCAGAAACGGAGTCAATAAGAATCAGGGCGAATACTCTCCACTGGTTAGAGTTGCACCTAGCACAAACAAAGATAGTTGGAAGTCAATAACTCCAGTCAAAGGATATCGCTGCAAGAGTCCCTCAGGGTAGTTTTATAGTCTATTGGTTCAATGGGATAAACCAGACCATACTGGATTTGGTGATGACTAATAATCAGAATTGGTTCACAATCAGATGTTAAAAGAATGTCGTTAAAGTAGGGATTAGATGACTGAGAGTTCCTAACCATTTTAAGCCAAAAATGTCAGGTAGATTGGCCATTTCCTGAGGTCACTACCATCACAATGCCAGTCTTCAGTCAATTCAATTAACTTTGCGTGAAATCAAGAAATAACTGAATGTACCGGATACAGCAAAGGCTATCGCCAGTATTCTACTGCCCAGCCACAGAATCGGAGCGGGTGAGGGGCAGACAATAGAAATGTCCGTTGACCTTGGATGGGAATTTCTAGTCTCACTTGAGTGAGGTCGTAAAATCCCACCCAAAGGGTCTGTTTCGGCTCTAGCTTTCGTACCCTATATATAGCTGCACCTCTAGACAAGCTGTTCAAGTATATCTGTAACACTGGCATCTATCTGACAAAGTGAAAAATTGCCCAAGTATATTCTGTCCACAAAAAGCAGCGCATTTCCAATCCAATCAATTACCACTCAATCATCATGAAAGTAAGGAAGATGCTATTAGTAGAACTATGCAGCAGCAATTCCACGGCAATAACCTGCTCGCTGATACTTATTTAGTTTCTGCCAGCTCCAAAAATCGTTATAACCTCGATACAAACATCGACTAAAAACCTGAATTCAAAGCTGAGGTGAGAGTGACTGCTCTTGACATCAAGGCAGCATTTGACTAAGTGTGGTTCAAGGGACCCCAGCAGAAACAGAGTCAATGGGAATCAGAGCAAATACTCTCCACTGGTTATAATTGCACCTAGCACAAAGATTGCTGAAAGTCAATAACTTTAGCCAAAGGATATCACTGCAGGAGTTCCTCAGGGTAGTTTTATAGTCTCAACCATTTTCAACTGTCCTACTCTCCATCACAAAGTCAGAGGTAGGGACATCCATTGATGATTACGCAATGTTCAGTTCCATGAGCAATTTTGTGCATGTGGCAACATCAGTAAGTGGAAATACTGTTCACTACATACACAAGTGCTAGGCAATAGCTGTCTCCAACAAAAGAGAATCAATTTACTGACCACCCCTGGATATTTCCATTGCTGAATCTCCCACCATCAACACTTGATGGTCACCATTGGTGAGAAACTTTATAGGATTAGCTATATAAATACTGTGACTACAAGAGCAGATCAAAGACTGGGAATTCTGTAGCAAGTGACTCATCTGCCGCCTCAAAACCATGCCAGCCACAAAGCACAAGTCAGCAATGAGGGAATATTCTCCATTTGACTGGACAAGTGCAGCTCCAACCACACACAAGCAGCTTGACACCATTCAGATTAAATTTAACACCCTGCACATTTATTCCTTCCATCCCAGACACAATGTGATGCTGCACTGTGTATTATCAAGAAAGTGGTTCACTACCATCTTCTCAAGAACAAAGAGAGGGACAATAAATATTGACTTTATCAGTGACACCCATATTCTATGAATGAATGAACAAATAAAAAGAATGATTGAATTTGATATTAGATGGGAAAGGGCATATTATCAGCATATAATTTAGAAGTAAGCAGAGCAAACTTTCAAGGCATGAGAAATAAACTGACTGCAGTAAATTAAAGTGAACTGTTGATTTGTGGATGGGGACTTACAAAGAAAGAAATTGGCCCTATCTCAGAAGTATTACATTTATGGCTGCTTTACAGAAATGAAGACCTAGCATTTTTTTCAGATGATTATTTAATTTCTTAATTTTAGGCTAGGTCAAATATTTCTATTAATTTTTCACGTGACAAGAAGCATTTGTTTTCGTACAACGCAGAAATGTATTCCCATTATACACCACATTTGGCATCCGTACAATGCGACTTAGCACACTGTATTGAATTACATTGCTTATTTTGCAAAAGCTAAGTTGTTGTTTCATCAGTAAAATTGTACAACAGCTGCTATACAACTACCTTTAGGAATGTGCAGCTGGCTTTTAAAACTTAAAAGTAAAACTAATTGGAAGGTGCCCACTGTGTACCCATTTTTGATATAGGCCATCATATCACCTCTTTTGATCTCTTGAAGTCTTCTTAGCAAACAGTCAGAAGAATATGCGATGCTCCCTGAATCCTTGAGGTAAATGCCTTTACAATACTTCCTGAGGAGCAAATGTGTTTCCTCCAGGCTCAAAAAAAGAAACCCAGTAATCACCATTCGAAACCCTGTGTTTTGTGGACTTGCATCCAAAATAACATCTCACCACCACCAACAACACCTCCCCCCCCCCCCCCACCCCACCTCCACCCCAACCACCTACATCAAATGCCAAACTGCACCCCAAGCACCACAGGAGTCTCCACCTTTGGACCACCTCAACTAAGTCAGACCACTCCTCCTGTCTCAGTTGCTGTTGGACTCTGCAGTTAAGACCCCTGACCACTATCAGGACTCCCTACAATTGGAATTTCCTAACCATCACTGAACCATTCAGAACCACGATCAGTTCAGAACCCTGCCCCTTCCTCCCCACTCTAGTGTTTGGGGGTCCTCTTGTAATCCAGATCCAATCCCACATTTGCTATACTAGCCAGCCCCTGCTATTCCCACCCCCACAATCTACAATCCAGACACTTCCATAATCTCGCTCAATCATTCCCTCAGTGCATCTACTTGCCCTTGTATGCTTTGGATTAAAGGATTTTCAACCTGTGAATCAGCTGCCTATGGATTAGAATGCTACAGAAAAAAACTTAAAGGGGCTCCGCATTTAAATTCCTCAGGACGTCTGTGAAACCAGTTCTTCTGGGTTTCCCAACCTCACACCAAGGTTACCTCCCCAGCATTCACCTTCAGGCTAAGATCTAAGAAAAGTTTCAGATCGATGAGCTTTTACCAGAACTGGAAAAAGTTAGAGATGTAACAGGTTTTAAGCAATCAGAGGCAGGAGAAGGGGGAGGGGGAAAGAACAAAAAGGAAAGTCTACGATAGGATGAAAAGCAAGGGAGATTAAATGACAAGAATGATGACGATGTAAGGGATGTAAGGTAACAAGAGACAGGGCCAAAGATGTAAATTGTAATAGTAGAATCATTACAATAGCCACTGTACAAAAGAAAGTTATGATCAGAAATTGTTGAATGCACTGTTGGGTCCACAAGGCTTCAGAGTGTCTAATCAAAAGATAAGGGAGGGAGAGTTTTCTTGTCCTACTCACCACAATAATCATAGTTGGGCGGGGGGGAGCAGACTATGCAAAGGTCCAATGACTTTGGGTGAGATTTTCCAGTTTTAGGGCGAGCATGGCTGGAAAATTCCATTCAAGATGAGACATTGTTCTTAAACTGGGCGGCACGGTAGCACAGTGGTTAGCACTGCTGCTTCACAACTTCAGGATCCTGGGTTTGATTCCCGGCTTGGGTCACTGCCTATGTGGAATTTGCACGTTCTCCTCATGTCTGTGTGGGTTTGCTCCGGGTGCTCTGGTTTCCTCACATAGTCCAAAGATGTATGGGTTAGGTCGATTGGCCGTGCTAAGAAATTGCCCCTTAGTGTCTAGGGATGTGTAGGTTAGAGGGATTAGTGGGTATAATATGTAGGGATATGGGGATAGGGCCTGGGTGGGATTGTTTTCGGTGTAGACTCGATGGGCTGCTGGGCCTCTTTCTGCACTGTAGGGTTTCTAAACTTGGGTTGAGCTTTGAAAGAACAATATAAAAAGCCAAGGACAAATTGGTAATTAGAGAATTAAAATGACTGGCAATTAGAAGTTCAAGATCATGCTTTTGGACTGAATGGAGGTATTCTGCATCAAATCTGTATTTGGTTCCCCCCCCCCCCCCCCCCCCCCCCCCCCCAACCCCAATACAGAGAAGGTCATATTGTGAGTGGCAAATACAAAATTGAAAGAAGTGCGTAAATTACTTGGAGTGTGTGTTTGGGGCCCTAAACTGTGGGAAGCGGGGGGGCGGAAGCTAAGTGTTGCCTCTCTTGCACTTGCATAGAAGGTGATGAGAGTCTAGCTGAGGGAATGGTCCACACAGAATGGGGAGGAGAGAGGAAAATGTGTTCGCTGGTTGCATTATGCTGGAGTGGTGAAAATAGTGGGGGATGAGTTTTGAATGTGAAGGCTGCTTGGTGAAAGGTAAAGACAAGCGCAACTCTATGGTGATCTGCAAGATTGGGGAAGGAGGTTGAAGCGAGAGCATGGGAAATAGAATGCACACAGTCAAAAGCTTTGATAATCATGGTGGAGGGGAATCTTCACTTGGGGAAAAACAACTTGGTAGCACAGTGGTTAGCATTGCTGTCTCAAGGCGCCAGGGATCCAGATTCAACTCCTGGCTTGGGTCACTGTCTGCGTGGACTCTGCACGTTCTCCCTGTGTCTGTATGTAGGTTTCTTCCAGATGCTGTGGTCTGAAAGATGAGGGGGTTAGGTGCATTGACCTGAACAGACACCATAGTGTGACGATTAGGGGATTCTCACAGTAACTTCATTGCAATGTTAATGTAAGCCTTACTTGTGATTAATAAATGAACTTTAAACTTTAAAAACACATCGAAAGAACTGATATGAATGTGGGCATCGTCTGAACTGATGCAATAGAGACAAGAAAACTTGGAGAATGGCAATCCTACCAGGAAGCAGGATGGTTGGACATAGCAAGGTAGTATGTGGGAATGTTTGCTTATACTAGGTATTGATCAACAGTCTGTTCCCAAAAATGGAGATACAGAAATTGATGGAGGAGAGGAAAAAGCCAAGGATGAATCATGCATTGGTGAGGGAAGTGTGGAAATGGAAAATAAAGTTGATGAAATTTTCCAGTTCAGGATGAGAGTAGGAAATTGTACTCAACATATCAGAGAGTTTAGAGATGAGATTCAAATGTTCTACATGTCTCACAGAAAGGAAGTATAGCTAAAACCCTTTTATTGGAAGAAGTGAAGGAGAAGTTGTTCAATGTGAGATAAAATAAGGTGGAGGAGGATTGTGGTTGTGGGGTGGTTAAAAATAGTGAAATTGATGGCCCTTTGCAAACCGGCTCTTACCTCTTAACCTTTCCATTTAACCGCAGTTCCACTATTCAAGGGCTGTATTCAAGGACTCCGCCTCAGAGGTTGTTAATTTCAAGATGGTAACTGCACATTAGAAGTGACAATAAAATAGGTTTGGGGATTTAATTGCAGGTTCACAGATTTCCTGAGCTTCCTGGAGCAAGGCAAAAACACACTAACAATTCTTGGGGGTGTGGTGGGGATGGAAGATAAGAAGTTATGGGCAAAATTTTCCAAATATACTGAAACCTCACCGCTCCTTTCTTTACTTATTATGCGAAAGGCTTTTGCTCACAGTACTTGTTCTGAAAGGCTACTTCCACTATTTTGGGGATTGTAAATCTGATCTCCATTTTGTAGCTGTGATCTATCAGATTAGCCGCTTATACTGATTAGCTTGGACTTCAGATAGGGATCAAGATGACCAGCAATGTCAACAATATCTAGGAAGAGCACCAGCAGAAGTGAGGACGTCTTCAGAGACCTGTCAGTCCGCAGGACGGAAGGGAAGGGTAGCGAAGCATAGCTCACAGGACACAATACCCTCAAAATAGGGTGTCCAAGCAAAGAATTAGTTTTCTGAACTTGTCAATCACTAGTATCTCACGAGATTAGTATCTCACGTTATAGGATTACAGACACTTGCAACCTGCTGGAACAAGACCACTTTATTGCTGGTTATCAAATTCACCAACGTGAAGCTGCAGTTATATCCAACAATTCATGTTGATAGCATTTTACAAAATTACCTTACTTAAAATTACCTTACTTAAATTAACAACCAATCTCTCCCAAGGGTATTCACTATCGTTCTCAATCTCTTAGTTTCTGGTTTCTTCCACAGTCCTGCCAGAGACATTTGCAGGATCTCGCAGTCAACAATGCACAAATATGTCACACGGGGGATTGATGTTTGCCAGGACAGACAATTTTTTTGTTCTTTGTGTAAGGAAATTGCAGATCTCGATTATATCCATGCAAACATGAGGAAAATGTACAAACTCCACAGAGACAGCCAATGCTGGAATTGAACCGGGGTCCCTGTGCTGTGAGACAGTAATGTTAACCATTGTGCCACCATGCCACCCAATTGTCTTGGGAAGTGGTGTTCAGCTGCCTTCTTGAACCACTACAGTCCTTTTATGTAAGTAGACCCATAGTGCTGTTAGGGATAGAGTTCCAGGATTTTGATCCAACAACACTGAAGAAATGACAACACAATTTCAAGTCAGGATGGTGTATGACTTGGAGGGGAACTTGCAGGTAATGATATTTCCATGCATCCTTGGCCCTTTTCCTCCTGGGTGGTAGAGGTTGCAAGTTTGAAATATGCTGGTGAAGGAGTTTTAGCAAGTTGCTGCAGTACATCTTTTTGATGATATACACTGCAGCCACTGTGCTTTGGTGATAGAAGAAGCAAATGTGAAGGTGGTGGATAGGGTGCCAATTATGCAGGCTACTTTATCCTGGAAAGTATCCAGCTTCTTGAATGTTGATGGAGCTACATTCATCTAGGCTTTGTAGATGGTAGACACATAATAATCTGGGTAATCACCTTGTCCTGCTCCAGATTCCGAGAAGTGCTCAATAATTGCAAGAGTTTCCATTCCATCATTAATGTTGCAGTTGTATAAAACATCGGTTAGACGTCATTTGGAATACTGTGTCCAGTTCTGGTCGCCTTACTACTGGAAGGACGTGGAGACTCTGGAGAGAGTGCAGAGGAGGTTTACCAGGATGCTGCCTGGTATGGAAGGTCTGAGTTACGAGGAGAGGTTAGGCAAATTGGGACTGTTTTTCTTAGAAAGACGTAGACTTAGAGGAGATCTGATAGACGTGTACAAGATTATAAGGGATATAGATAAAGGAAACAGGGCTAAGCCCTGTCCATTCCTAGGATGGACTCAAATCGCATGAAGGGTCATGGGCTTAGGGTGAGGGGGGTAAGATATAATTTGGATGCTAGAGGGAGTTTTTTCACACAGAGGGTGGTGGGGGTATGGAATGCACTGCCAAATAAAGTGGTGGAGGCAGATACTCTGGAGTTATTTAAGAAATACTTAGATGGGCACATGAACAGAATGGGAATGGAGGAGTTTAGAAAACTGATTTAAAATAGGGATCATGAGCTTTGGGAGTCCCTGGGAAGTGTGTAAATCGATGATGATATTGATGTACTTGTTTTTATTCTACAGGTGCTTTGGTCCACCTTGTTGTCTAACGAGGGGCGTACACGTGATGGGTCGTGAGAGGGCTGCTCTTGGATTTTTTTTCGAGATATCCTAGTGCTTCACGTCATTAGTGTACACTTGACCTGGACCATTTGATGGACAACACAACAGCTCAGTGACTATCGCTGTGCTGTGCAGATACATGGATTTGGGCCTGTGTCTGTGGGAGTTTGCGCATTCTCCCCGTGCTTGCGTGGGTTTTCTCCTGGTGCTCCGGTTTCCTCCCACATCCCAAAGATGTGCTCTTAGGCTAATTGGCAAAACAAATTCTCCCTAAATTGTCTCAAATTTGGTTTTTAATCCATAGATCTATAAACATAGACAGGGCTCACGGGTAGAGGTGGGAACATCGGGGTGGTGGCGTAGACTCGTTGGGCCGAAGGGCCTGTTTCCCATGCTGTTTTGTTCTTTGTTCTTTGTTCTTAATATGCAGCTGGTGTACAACCACAAATAGAGATTTAGAAAGTTGTGCGGAAGATTCTCATGCATCTGCCAAGATGTCTTTGTCCTCTAGAATAGTTAAGGCGTGCTTGGCTTTGCACGACATTATAACAGCAAGGTTTCGACCTTTAGCAGGATCTCAGCACAATACAGAGTCTCTTCAGAGAAATGTAATGCGGCCAATCTTATAATTTGTTGCTTGGGATTCCATCATTTTGGAGAGATTCACCAGTTATGTTTCACCAGTGCACCCCTCTAGCAGCACATGCTAAACCCACTTGTCCCCAACACAAAGCAGTCCTACAATCAACAAAGCATCATCTAAATAGTCACCTTTTGCTTTGAGTGAAGTCTTATCATATCAATGGTGGAAAGAAATACTATTTAAGTAGCTCAAAAATAAATCAGAAACTTAACAATCTAACATTGTGTAACACATGCATGTGCATAGAGTATTACGTACAGCACAGCAAAAAGCCTTCAGCCCATTTTATTTGCGCCAGCTATCAAGGACCTATTTACTGTAATACCTACTGCACCTGGTATTCTCAGTCAGTCTCCCATCCAAGCATAATCAGGTTTGAGTCTGCTTAACTTCCAAGATCAGAGATGATCAGGCAGTTTCAGGCTAGTATGGCCATAGACTTATACCATTAAAAAATCTTTATCCTTCCTCTTCAAAGCACCTTTATGCATAACCGCCTCTGTGGCTTCCATATGGGTAGAGGTGCTAAGAAGCACATGGCCAACATTCTCTGAACTTTGGAGTCTGTGAAGGCCCTGGCAAAGACTGCCCCACCTGCATCTGTGTAGAGCAGCCTCAGAAATCTGAGCATGTAGTGGCATGTGGGGTACAGATTGAGGGGTGGAGGTGTATTTGGTGAGAATTGCAAGCACTTGGAATCAAGCCCTCAGTTCCATTCCTCTTTCACCCACACTTTAATGCTTTCAGTAACTTGGAGACTATTTTGCTACAGATCTATGGTGTCTATTAATCCTGTTGAAGGTAGCTCATAGTGTGCATGTTATTAGAGAGAGCCTGGATGCTGTTGTTTGATTGCCATTCCTGATGCTTCACACAGGGTGCCACAGACATCTTAAAACATCATCACAGATACATACAACTTATTTGTTGATGATGCCCCTCCCCCACCCCCCACAAGATTTAACATTTGTGTCTGGCTGACCAGAGATTGAAGCTTCCTGTGACTTCTGACCCAAACTCTCCACTGCCATCACTGACTCAACCACCTGCTGTGCCCACTTGCAATGTGTGATTGCCAGGCTAAAAACTCAACTACCTGCCTTAACGATCCCACACAGTTTGAGTATCAGAGCCAATGCATAGCCTGTGTCAATCCTGTGATAGTACACCCAGTGTGTGTGTAATCTGTGAGGAGTCATCACCACCTTACTGGAACAGCTCATGTGAGATGCTCAATGGGCTTGTGGGAGATGAAGGATGTGAATTAAACTGCCAAGACAAGGATATTTTAAGTGATATTATGCACATGGTTGTATTTCACTGCCTGTTAGCTTAACAGGACCAGAGTTTGGCAACTAGGAGATTTTCACAGTTATTTCATTGCAGTGTTAATGTAAGTTTACTTGTGACTAATAAATGCATGTTACTTTTCAAAGCAATTTGAACAAGTGTCAGAAGCCATGTAATTGTGTATATTTAGTTCTGATGAACAGTCACATCAAAACTCCACTAATCTTTAGTCATTTCTTGTTTGCTAATGTTATTTGCAAGATTGATGAACACACTTTAGTTCTCTGCCTTTCCCTGCTGTTCAGTGCTTTCTTCTTCTATAAGGAGAGGCAGAACAGATCTATGAGTGAGAGTTGAATTTGTTGAACAACTGGGTGAGGGTGATTGAGGGTATGGCATTGCATTTAACTGACGGTGAATTTTCTGGTGGCTGATTGGATGAGAATGTGAGGAATTGCATAGACAGAAAGGAATTAGTGCAGGAGAAGTCAGTCTGAGGAGTGATGTGCTGAAGGAGGGTTGAGAAAGCAGAGGATTAGAATGACTGGACTATCCAATACTTGTCATTTTTCCTAAATTCAGGAAAGTGGCATCATCGTGCTGCTGCTCACCTCCTGAACATCCTCTAGTCATATCTTCATGGCTTCACTGACAGACTTCTACCTCCAGTCATTATGGAAACTCTCAGCATGGGGCTCTTACAAAACAAATATCACATCCAGAAGACATTCATTAAGGTGCAGACTTGGAATGCTAGAACACCCTTCTGACAGTTCTTTTCTTTTCCTTCCAGAATCCTCCAACAACTCTCATCTTGTTCCTTTAAGTGTTGGAGTTGAAATCAACTTATGTGGATCATCATCATGCCCGTTGATCGGGAAATCTGGAAATCAGATACAAATACAGTGACTGGGTCAGAAAGCCATCGACTGATGTGTTGCAATTCCAGCTGTCCAGTGCCCCATTGGACCATTCCTCTTTACCATCAACCATCAGGCTAACAGCTATTTGTGGAACTGGGGAAGGAGGTAGAAGCAGACTGGACAACATTGGTGGACAATGAGGTTGAAAATCATAGAGGAATGGTCTGTAGAGGAGATAAGGGCAGTTTCAGTTGGATGGCTTGATGTTGTGTGTCATGGCCCAGGAGGAGATAGGAAGAGGTATCAAAGAGTTACTAACAACAAACTCAGAGGATAATCATAGAATCATATAATGCAGAAGAAGTGGCAGAGTGATTAGCACTGCTGCCTCACAGTGCCAGGGACTCGGGGTTAATTCCAGCCTCAGGTCACTGTCTGTGTGAAGTTTGCACTTTCTCCGGGTGCTCCAGTTTCCCCCCACAGTCCAAAGATGTGCGGGCTATGTTGATTGGCCAAGGTAAATTGCCTCTTAGTGTAGGGGGATTAGCAGGGTAAATGTGTGGAGTTACAGGAATGGGGTCTGGATGGGATTGTGGCCAGTACAAACTCGATAGGCTGAATGGCCTTCTTCTGTATTGTAGGGATTCAATGAAGTCTTTGGCACAATAAGTCTGCGTTGGCACACAGGAAGCATCTGACTTCCCAACTGGATAAGTATAATTTCACACTGAAACACCATCAAATAATTTAAGGAACATTGAGCAAGATTACAAGGAGAGAAAATAAACCTCTGAATGTCTGGGATAAATTGTATTCTGTTATTGAAACTATAAGAATTGGAACATGAACGTCTGCTCTAATGAAAAGTAAATAACAGTAATCTAGATTGACAGATCATTATTATAAACAAATTCCATTAGTTAAGGAGTTATCAAAAAAATACGTTAGCCTGGGTCAACATTGGTGACTGTCAGTATTTTAAATATAAAAGGTAATCATATTAACGAAGTAAATAAGTTTTGTTTCAGGAAATATTACGAGAAGTGTCTCTGAACCAAGATTTCAGCTAACAGCTGGATTCACTGGGATAGAAATGCATTCGCTTAGTCTAGCCATGCCATGTCAGTTATGTTGATTCCAGGTTGCATGCAAATAAAATTCTTGCACAATATTCTTCAATAGTATCAGTACACATATAGTTTGTTACCCACTGCATTGCCTGTCTTTGGGAATTTGATGTAAATCTGTGATGTGGTGATGTGATGTGCATGAACAATTAGATTTAACATTACATACATATGACTATTAAATATCCTTAACTTGGAATTCACATGCATGATAACCTCTTGCCAAACATCTTGCTAAAGGCACCATGGGACAAAGTAACCATCTGCAGGGAGAAGACGTTTCTCTCTCCTCAGGTAAACTTGCGGGAATAAACTTTGCACAGTCCTGTCGGAAAAGTGAGGCTCCTGGCCATTCTATTAAAATGTGTCAGCAAAGCTTCTAAAAACTGTTCTCTTCCTTTAACAGAAAAAGTTTTAAATCATGCGTTTTCCTATTAAGTGAGTTGCCAGTCTCGGAAACAACTTGTAACAAACCTGCAAATATGGTAATTGAGATGAACACAGTAAGAAGTCTTACAACACCAGGTTAAACACCCAGTCCAATGCCGGCATCTCCACAATTGAGATGAACTCAGGGAGTTAGTTTGGACAATAGGTCTTTCTGCTGAAACTTAAGTCTTCTGTAATATGTGTGTGTAAAATATGACAGATTAAAATTCTTCCTTGAACCGTGACTCAATCACTACCTGCCTACCACTATCCTTGCTCACCTGACTGAACCTGTTCTCACATTGAACAATTTCTCTTCAGACACTCACTTTTCCCCAGTAAACTGATGACTGTGTTGGTGATTTTTTTTTACTGTCCATTCCTCACACCAGAAGCTTCATCAATTTGTTTCCAATTTTTACTATTCCCTAGCTCTCACATAGCCTAGTCAATGGTTCTTGAATAACACTTCTTAACATCCAATCAACCGAGAATCTAAGGAATTTTGCACAAGGATAGCCTCTACACCCATTACTGCTGCAGCTGTCGCATTTAGAACCCAAGGATAGTGGACATCAGGACCTGAGATTTTGTTAGATTTTGGTCCCTTATTTTCTCCAGTACCTTTTCTTTGCTGATGGTAACTACCGTAATTTCCTTACTCTTACTGACGTTAGGTACCCTCTATTTCTGGTATGTCATTTGTGTTTTCTACTGACTCAAAATATTTGTTCAATGTCAACTATTTCCTTTTTCATAGAATCATAGAATCTCTACAGTGCAGGAGGCCATTTGGTTCATTGAGTCTGCACCGACTCTCTGTACAGCATTTTAACCAGGCTTGCTCCGGATCCCACCTCTCCCCATAACCATAACCCTGTATATTTACCATAGCTAATTCCCCCTAATCGACACATCATTGAACAGCAGGAGGAAACCTGGAGGGAAACCAGCAGACATGGGAAGAACATGCAAACTCCACATAGATAGTCACCAAGCCTGATCGAATGCAGGTCCCTGCTAATTACTGATTCACTTAATTCCCCATGATTATTTCTTCTGTCTCAGTTTTTGGGACCAACATTTACTTCAGCTATTTTGCTTTTATATTCCTGGCCAGTTTACTCTCATAATCTATATTTTTTCCTTTTTATCAACTCTTTGGTGGCCCTTTGCTGGTTTATAAACACTTCCATTCCTCACTTACCACTAATACTTGAACATTATGAACCTCTTCTTTAATACTATATTTAACCGTCTCAGTAATCTCATCCATGTTTATTGTTTTTCAATTAAACATATTTTTGTTGAAGATTTTAATTGTTTCCATAAAAGTTTTTCACTGTTTATTTATCAACACAATTTTTAATCTATTTATGAAATCAACTATACCAGTTTTCCCATTTTCAGACCGTTTGCTATTCCTAATGTCCACCCATGCTGATCCTTGTTCCTGATTTTCTGAGCCCAGATTCTTTTCTATTAATGTTTTATGTCATCTTTTATTATCAGGGCTGTATGCCAAGATTTACCATTCTGCCTATCTTCTCAAGATATTATGTACCCTGGAATATTTATTTCCCAATTTTAGTCACTTTGTAATCATGTCTCTGTGAAGGTGATCAGCCCTAAATCATTTATCTCTACTTATGTCAGAGGTCATCTGTGTTATTGTGGATGCTTTGCGTTTTCAGATAAACTTAATTCAATTTATTTTTAACTACAATTCACCACATGGATCTTATTCTAATGCATTATTACCATTAAAATCTTTTTGAGCTGCACATTCAACTTGTTCATCTCATTACCCTATACCAATTTGGTTGTTATTTAGATAGTATTTCAAAAATCTTTCCGTTTGCTGTTCTGGTTTTTCATTTAGTGCCTGGCTGCTCGCTGCTCATACTCTCTCAGCAGAACCTTTCTTATTCCTACTAATGCTGTTGATACCCATATGAACCATGACAACAAGATAGAAGCTTCTCCTTCTACACCTCCATTTTAAATGAACAGCGATTCACCAATAACACCAATGTGATTGGGGCTACCTTACTGACCTTTACATCATTCATGGAAAATATATTTGGTTCACCTTTAGATGACTGTCCATATTATGTACTGGAGCTGCGTCATTTATTCTGCTTGAACTGACTGGACAGGCCCTTGCTTTTTCTGCACTTGTGTCTTACATGCTTTCTTCTTCTGTTTCTCATAATTGGCACTGATCTTGGGAGTAACTTCTCCTGCATCACTAGTGCTCTGCAGTACTTCTAGGTTTAAAATACTTCCTATACTTTTGAATTATTTTGGTTTCAACACTTTCTTTATTTAAACCAACAACTGCACTCTTAGCACCACTGCCATTAATATCTTCCCGAAAACCTGGTGGATCTCACTGTTCTGCAAGCTTTGTAGCTCTAAGGAGCCCTTCTCTGTGCTTTCCATTGCTAGATCCAATTCCAGTGCCTTTTTTTAAAGGTTATTTCTGACTCTGGTAACAACTCCTTCTATATTGCTGTATTATTTTTATTTACATCACTTACTAATCAGTCTTGCAATGTGTTATTGAGAGCTGAACCAAACTCACCATTCTCTGCTATTTGTCATAATCTTGCCACAAAGGCTGTTTTTGTTTCTCTTGTGCCTTTTCCTGTTGAGTTAAATTTGTACATTTACAAAATTATCGCGGGCTTAGGATGATGTCCCCTAACTAGCAGCTCACCATCACCTTCTCAAGGACAGTTTAATTTCCAAAATTGTAGACAGCAACAGATCAATAAAGTATTTCTTGAAAAAATCAAGACAAAATGTATTTTGAACAGTTTGTTCAGTCAAGTTCAATGAACAAGTTTTCCCTTTTTTACCACCATAAAAACCTCTAAAAATGTGCTTCCACAGCACATTAAAATATATTACCCCAACTTTTGTGTTACAAAAATAATCAGCTGATATCAGTAAACATGATAAAGATTTAATATTACACTCTATCAATCAGCAAATGTGAGAATTTATATTGTTAACTTAAATGCTTTCAAAGTTCCAGAGAGCGCAGAACAAATCACTAATGTTAGATATTTCCAGTCAGAGAAGTTTATCAGTTATAATCCATCAGTGGTTTATTAAGTGCTGTTTATTAGTATGAAAGATTGTACAGGCACTAGAAATTAATAGTGAATAACTTGAATATTCTTATCATCAATTTTAAAATGAAGCAAGATTTTTTTTGTAGAGATACTGCATGTAATTTGGGGATAGTTGACTACATGGTTTCAATGCTATTGCAGTCACAAGGTAATCTTCTTTAAGGTAAAGATAAGAAAAGACAGTGGTAAAAAGCTATAAAGACCTTGAAATATATTGCGGGATGCTTGTGTATAAATTCCTTCTGTGGTAGCTGGAGGTTCCTCTGCAGTATTGTGGCGGCAGGGCTATCGCACTAAAATAATAGTGAGGGAATCATCAAATGAGTGTGTTAAATATTCATACTTATGAATAGTTAAATTTAAAAATCATAATAAAAAATTCAAGTTCAAAATAGTTTGAAAGAGTTTGAGAACTTTTAATTCCATTAAGAGGAAATACTTGTATACCATGGCTAGATCCTGGGAAAACCATGAAAGAAATACATCCAGTGAATTCATCAAAAATGATTAACTTATTTGAATGAAGCTGTTCTTTGGTTCCTTCCTTTTTACTTTATTACTTCAAATATGTTTGCAAAAGCTAACTAAACCACAGATTGCATTGTTCAGCTTAAAGCTCCAGGCTAAATGTATTTAGGATAATTAGGACTGCAGAGAAAGACCAACAGTAAGTGCTGATAGTACAACACAACACAAATTGAACAAAATCAAACATTTGGTACCTTTCCTGCTTATCTTCTTTTAAGCAGCTTGTAGAGGATGCCAAGTGCTGTCAATTTCCTGATAAGTTGCTTGTACATGGGTGAGGCTATGTTCTGACCATCTACACGAAACACAGCCACTTGTGGACACAGCTAAAAATTCAGATATGGCAAAAAACATGCTCTGAGTATCTCGGACCAGCAGGACTCTGAAGAAAGAGCTGGCAATCAGTATACTCCTACTTATATATAGTACCTCTCTCACATATAAACATTCCAAGTGCAGAAGAACAGATGCACAAGTATTGTGGAAATTAAGGTTAGGCAAGCTGATGAAAATTTGGTCAAAGAGGCGGGTCTTGAGAAGATTTTTTTAAACATTAGGTGAGTAAGAGGTAAGTTGAAGGATTTAGAGAAAAACCTCGAGAGAGTGGAATCGAGGTGGCTGAAAAATGTCCCAAAGTTGTAGCAGAGTAATTGAAAGCGGCCTGAGTCAGATGACTAGATAACATAGGGAGCAACATAAGGCTGGAGAAGATTATATAGGGTGAGGTCCTTGACAGATAAACAGGAAAGAATGAGTATTTTAAATTTGTTCCACTAGGGGACAAAGGGACAGCAGATCAATATGAATCTTCACTTTAAACGATGGTGGTAGCAATTGGGGCTTATTGTAGAATAATATGAAGAGGTTTTGTCATTTTAGAATTTTTGCAGGATAGGGTGGGAGATTAGTAAAGAGATCAAAGAAATATTGAATTTAGAGGTGGCAAAGGCATGGATAAGCTTTCTGCTGGCATTAGGAATGGTATTGGAACAGCGAAGGATAATATGTTAAAGGTACAGTTAAATAATAATGATGATGGATATTAAAGAGTTTGAGGGTCAATCCTGGATCAAGCAGAATGCTGAAGTTGTGTGAAACTTAATGTAACCTTTACAAGGAACTAGGAAGAATGACAAACCATTGTAAAGTTGGTGAGTTTTTGATGGAATTAAAAAAAGTGACTTCAATCATTTCACTGCTCAAATGGACGTAATTAGAATAATCTAAACCTAATGTAGCCTTGAGTTGAGGGAAGAGGTAGGGATGTTGCTCTTGGATATTGTGTAGATGAGGCAAAGGAGAGGGACAAGGATAAAAGAACAAAGAACAAAGGAAGGAATTAGTGGCTGTTGATTGGGAGAGGCTTTTTGAGGTAAGTCCTCGTTTGGCGTATGGGAGTCTTTTAAGGAACAGTTGATCAGGCTACAGGACAAGTGTGTGCCTGTAAAAAGAAAGGATAGGAAAGGTAGGATTCAAGAGCCATGGATAACCAGGGAAATTGAGGAACTGATCAAAAAGAAAAGAGAGGCGTATATTAGGTCCAGGCAACTGAAAACAGATGGAGCTCTGGAGGAATACAGGGAAAGTAGGAAAAAATGCAAACGAGTTGTTAGAAGATCAAAAAGAGGTCACGAAATGTTCTTAGCAGACAAGATTAAGGAGAATCCTAAGGTATTTCATTTATATGTTAGGAACAAAGGAATTGTCAGGGAAAAAATTGGCCCTTTCAAGGACAAAGGAAGGGAATTATGCTTAGACCACAAGGGAATAGGGAAGATTCTAAATGAATACTTTGCATCCAAATTCACAAAGGAGATGTATGTGTGGACTTGGAGTGTCTCAGAGGGAGGTGTTGACCCGTTAGAGAGAATCTGCATTACAAGGGAGGAAGTGTTAGGTTTTTTTTAGGGAATATTAAAACTGACAAATCTCCAGGGCCTGATGGCATCTATTCTAGACTGCTCAGGGAGACAAAAGATAAAATTGCTGGGCCTCTGATGAAAATTTTTGTCTCTTCACTAGATACAGGTGAGGTCCCTGAGGATTGGAGGATGGCAAGTCTGGTGCCATTATTTAAGAAGGGTAGTAGGGATAACCAGGGTAATTATAGGCTGGTGAGCTTTATGTCCATGGTAGGGAAGTTGTTGGAGAGGATTCTTAGAGATAGGATACATGCGCAATTAGAACTGAACAGTCTCATAAGTGACAGACAGCATGGCTTTGTAAGAGAGAGGTCGTGCCTTACAAATTTGGTAGAGTTTTTTGAGGAAGTGACAAAAACGGTTGACGAACGAAGGGCCATGGATGTCGTCTATATGGATTTCAGTAAGGCATCTGACAAAGTCCCTCATGGCAGGTTGATTAAGAAGGTTAAGGCTCATGGAATACAAGGAGAGGTGGCTAGATGGGTAGAGAACTGGCTTGGCCACAGGAGACAGAGGGTAGCAAAGAACAAAGAACAACACAGCACGGGAAACAGGCCCTTCAGCCCAACGAGCCCGCGCCGCCGTCCTAATGTCTTAATGACATATAGAGACCAATATAGGGACAATTTGTTACCCAATCAGCCTAAGAGCGCATTTTTGGGATGTGGGAGGAAACCGGAGCACCCGGAGAAAACCCACGCAACCACGGGGAGAACGCGCAAACCCCCGCAGACACAGGCCCAAATCCATGTGTCTGCACAGCAACAGCGATAGTCTCTGAGCTGTCATGTTGCCCATCGGATGGTCCAGTTTAAGCATACACTAACGACGTGAAGCACTAGGCCACTCCTGAAGTAACCTCCAGGAGCAGCCCTCGCACGACCTGCTGAATGCATGCACCTTGTTGGTCAACAAGGTGGACTGAATAGCCTGTGGAAACAATTAAAGTATTTAAACAGTCCTCCTATATCCCTCTATCTGCAGACCGCTCATGTGGCTGTCCAGGAGACCCTTAAACAAACCTAGCGTGCCTGCTCCCATCACCTTACTCGGTAGTGCATTCCACACCCCCACTACCCTTTGTGTGAAAAAATGCCCTCTAATATTCGTCTTATACATAGCCCCCCTCACCCTGAGCCCGTGACCCCTCGTTCTATCCATTTCTAATGGTGGAAAAAGCTTACCACCATTTACTCTATCTATACCCCTCATAATCTTATATACCTCTAATAGATACCCTCTCAGCCGACGTCTTTCAAGGGAAAATAACCCCAGTGTGTTCAATCTTTCCTCATAAGACAGCCCTTCCATACCTGGCAGCATCCTGGTAAATCTCCTCTGCACTCTCTCCAGAGCCTCCACATCCTTCCGGTAGTACGGCGACCAGAACTGGATGCAGTACTCCAAGTGAGGCCTAACTAACGTTCTATACACTTGCAACATCAGACTCCTACTCTTGTATTCTATACCCCTTCCTATGAAGGCTAACATACCATAAGCTTTCTTTATCACTTTTTCCACCTGTACTGACACCTTCAGAGACTTGTGAACCTGAACCCCCAGGTCTCTCTCTGCATCTCTACACTCCGGATAGTTTTACCTTTTATCCTATAACTCCCCTCTACATTATTCCGGCCAAAATGCATCATCTCGCATTTATCCGGATTAAATTCCATTTGCCATCTATCTGCTCAATCTACCAGCCTATCTATGTCCTGTTGTATTGCCTGGCTCTGCTCCTCAGTCCCCGCCAATCCAAGCATCTTAGTGTCATCAACAAATTTGCTGATCACACCACCTACCCCCTCTTCCAAGTCATTTATATAAATCACAAATAGAAGAGGTCCTAGTACTGAGCCCTATGGCACACCACTAGTGACTGACCTCCAGTTGGAAAATGAGCCTTCCACTACTACCCGCTGTCTCCTCCTCCCAAGCCAGTTCTCAACCCATCTACATACCTGGCCCTGTATCCCATGCGCCTTCACCTTTTTTATCAGCCTACCATGGGGAACCTTGTCAAACGCATTACTGAAATCCATGTAGACGACATCAACGGCCTGTCCTTCATCAACCGTTTTTGTCACCTCTTCAAAAAATTCCACTAGATTCGTAAGGCACGACCTCCCCTTAACGAAGCTATGCTGCATATTCCTGATCTGATCGCAGCGCTCCAGATGCTCATACATCCTATCCCTGAGGATCCTCTCCATTAACTGAAGTCAAGCTCACCGGCCTATAGTTCCCTGGGTTATCCCTCTGACCCTTTTTAAACAACAGTACTACATTTGCAATCCTCCAGTCCTCTGGGACCTCACCTGTGTCCAAAGAAGAGACAAAGATTTGCGTCAGAGGCCCAGCAATGTCATCTCTCACCTCCCTTAGCAGCCTGGGATAAATACCATCAGGCCCCGGAGCTTTATAAGTTCTTTTGCTACCTAAAAGCCCCAACACTTCATCCCTCGTAATGATTATTTCATTTAACGGGTCCTCAAAATCCTCAAAGCCGGCATCAGACATCAGGCCCCTCTCCCGCGTGAATACCGACACAAAGTATTCATTCAGGATCTCCCCCATTCCCACAGGCTCTAAGCATAGTTCCCCTCCTCTGTCCCTGAGAGGTCCAATCTTCCCTCTAACCATCCTTTTGCTCCTTACATAGGAGTAAAATGCCTTAGGATTTTCCTTAATCCTACCTGCCAAAGCCATTTCGTGGCCCCTTTTTGCGTTTCTGACACCCCTTTTAAGATCCCGTCTACACTCTATATTTTTCAAGCGCTGCCTCTGTCCCCAATTGCCTGAATCTAATGTAGCAGTTAAAGGGTCTTTTTCTGGCTGGAGGTCTGTGACCAGTGGTGTTGATGTACAGATGCCGGCGTTGGATTGGGGTGGTAAGAACTCAGTAAGAATTTAGCAACACCAATTTATAATCCAACTGATTTATTTGATAGTAAAAAAACGAGCTTTCGACTCCTGTGTCTTCCTCAGGCAACACTGCATTTGCCTGAGGAAGACACAGGAGTCGAAAGCTCGTTTTTTTACTATCAAATAAATCGGTTGGATTATAAATTGGTGTTGCTAAATTCTTACCAGTGGTGTTCTGCAGGGCTCTGTACAGGGACCTCTGCTATTTGTGATATATATAAATAATCTGGAAGAAGGTGTAACTGGTGTGATCAGCAAGTTTGCGGATGACACAAAGATGGCTGGACTTGTGGATAGCGATGAACATTGTTGGACAATACAGCAGGATATAGATAAGCTGGAAAATTGGGCAGAGAAATGGCAGATGGAATTTAATCCAGATAAATGCATGGTGATGCATTTCAGGAGAAAGAATGTAGGGGGGAGGTATATGATAAAGGGTAGACCTATTAAGAGTATAGAAATGTAGAGAGAGCTCTTTTCCAAGTTTGGCTAAGAATGCAAGAGGAATGTGAATCAGGAATGGAAGCTATGCTGAATGAATTGACACAATATAAAGATTGCAACATTGGAGGAAACAACCCTTTGTTGGCATTTTTGAACAATTTGTAAGTTTCTATGCAGTGTCAGAATCCTTCTAAAGTTAACAGACATGAGACTAGAATTGCTACAATATAAAGCATTTTTAAAAATGTTTTAAAAATTCATTTATGGGATGTAGGCATTACTGGTTTGAACAAAGAACAAAACAGCACGGGAAACAGGCCCTTCAGCCCAACGAGCCTGCGCCGTCACCCCAATGTTCCCACCTCTACCCGTGATCCCTGTCCATGTTTATAGATCTATGGATTAAAAACCAAATTTGAGACAATTTAGGGAGAATTTGTTTTGCCAATTAGCCTAAGAGCACATTTTTGGGATGTGGGAGGAAACCGGAGCACCCAGAGAAAACCAACGCAAGCACGGGGAGAATGCGCAAACTCCCACAGACACAGGCCCAAATCCATGTATCTGAACAGCACAGCGATAGTCACTGAGCTGTTGTGTTGCCATCAAATGGTCCAGGTCAAGCGTACACTAACGACATGAAGCACTAGGATACTCTTGAAAAATCCAAGAGTAGCCCTCTCACGACTCATCGCGTGTATGCCCCTTGTTAGACAACAAGGCGGACCGAAGCACCTGTAGGATAAAAAACAAGTACATCAATATCATCATCTATTTACACACTTCCCAGGGACTCCCAAGGCTCATGATTCTTATTTTAAATCAGTTTTCTATACCCCTCCATTCCCATTCTGTTCATGTGCCAATCTAAGTATTTCTTAAATAACTCCAGAGTTATTTAACCTGCCTCCACCATTTTACTTGGCAGTGCATTCCATACCCCCCCCCCACCCTCTGTGTGAAAAAACTCCCTCTAGCATCCAAATTATACCTTACCTCCCTCACCCTAAGCCCATGACCCCTTGTGCTATTTGAGTCCATCCTAGGAAAAAGCTTAACCCTGTTTACTCTATCTATACCCCTCATAATTGTGTACCCTCTATTAGATCTCCTCTAAGTCCACGTCTTTCTAAGGAAAACAGCCCCAATTTGCCTAACCTCTCCTCGTACTCAGACCTTCGATACCAGGCAACATCCTGGTAAGCTCCTCTGCACTCTCTTCAGAGTCTCCACGTCCTTCCGGTAGTAAGGCGACCAGAACTGGACGTAGTATTCCAAATGAGGTCTAACTAACGTTTTATACAACTGCAACATTAAAGACCAGCTCTTGTACTCTATACCCCTTCCTATAAAGACTAGCGTACCATATGCTTTCTTCACAACCTTCTCCACCTGCTCTGCCACCTTCAGAGACTTGTGCACCTGCACCCCAGGTCCCTCTGTGTTTCTATACTCTTAATATGTCTACCCTATATCATATACCTCCCCGCTACATTCTTTCTCCCGAAATGCATCACCTCACATTTATCAGGATTGAATTCCATCTGCCATATGTCTGCTCAAGCTATCAGTCTAAAATGTCCTACTGCATCGCCTGACAATGCTCCTCACTGTCCGCAAGTCCAGCCATCTTTGTATCATCTGCAAACTTGCTGATCACTCCACTTACTCCCTCTTCCAAGTCATTTATGTATATTACAAATAGAAGAAGTTCCAGTACCGAGCCCTGCGGCAAACCACTAGTGAATCGACCTCCAGCTAGAGAAACACCCTTCCACTATTACTCTCTGTCTCCTATTACTAAACCAGTTACTTATCCATCTAGTTACCTGTCCTTGTATCCCATGAGCCTTGACCTTCTCAACTAACCTCCCATGAGGGACTTTGTCAAATGCCTTACTGAAATCCATGTAGACAACACCAATGGCTCGCCCTTCGTCGACTGTTTTCGTCATCTCCTCAAAAAATTCTACCAGATTTGTAAGGCACGACCTCCCCTTAACAAAGCCATGTTTTGTATCCCTAATCAGATCGCAACGCTCTAAGTTCCTATACATCCTATCTCTAAAAATCCCCTCCAACAGCTTCCCCACCAATGACATCAAACTCACTGGCCTATAATTTCCAGGGTTATCCCTACTACTCTTTTTAAACAACGGTACAACATTAGCTATTCTCCAGTCCTCTGGGACCTCACCTGTGTCCAAAGAAGAGACAAAGATTTGCGTCAGAGGCCCAACAATTTCGCACCTCTCTAAGCAGCCTGGGATAAATGCCATCAGGGCCTGGAAATTTATCAGTTTTAATGCTACCTAGAAGATCTAACACTTCCTCCCTCAGTATGGATATTTCCCTCAACTGGTCCACAGCTCCCTCAGAGACAGGAGCTGTCAACAAGCCCCTCTCCTTCGTGAATACCAACGCAAAGTATTCATTCAGGATCTCCGCCATTCCCTTCGGCTCCAAGCACAGTTCCCCTCCACTGTTCCTAAGATGTCCAATTTTTCCTCTAATCACTCTTTTATTCCTAACATAGGAGTAAAAAGCCTTTGGATTTTCCTTAATCCTATCTGCCAAAACCATTTCATGCCCCCTTTTTGCCCTTCTAACTCCCCGTTTGAGCTCCCTCCTACTTTCTCTGTATCCTCCAATGCTGTCTCTGTTCCCAGCTGCTTTGACCTATCATACGCCTCTCTTTTCTTCCTAACCAAGTCCTCAATATCTCTAGTAATCCATGGCTCTCTAATCCTACCTTTCCCATCTTTCCTCTTAGCCAGCATATCTTTCTTGCAACATTTTCAGTATTCCCTTGAAAGACTCCCACATGCCTAGTGTGGACTTATCCTCGAACAACTGTTCCCAATCAGTTTCCATAAGTTCCTGCCTAATCTGACTGTAGTTAGCCCTCCCCCAATTCAGCACCCTGCACCTAGGGCAACAAGTATCCTTTTCCATCTGTATCCTAAAGTAGACAGAATTGTAGTCACTGTTAGCCACATGTTCCCCTACTACAACATCAAGCCCTAGCTCATTACTCAGAACTAAATCCAATATAACCCCCTCTGTAGTCGGGCTAGCCACGTACTGCTCCAATGATCCTTCCAGTACACATTTTACAAATTCCTCCCCATCCAAATCCCCAGCTCTAGGTACCTTCCAATCCACCCTAGCGAGATTAAAATCTCCCACTATAACAACTCTGTTCTTTCTGCACCTATCCAAAATGTCTTTACATATGCTTTCTTCAACGACCCGCGGGCTGTTTGACTAGCATTTATTGCCCATCCCTAATTGCTCCTCAGAAGGTAGTGGTAAACTGCTTTCTTGAACTGCTGTATTCCATAATATATAGGAAGGGAATTCCAGGATTTTGATTCAGCAACAGTGAAGGAATGGTGATATATTTATTAGTTAGAATGGTGAGTGATTTGGGGAGGAACTTTCAGGTGGTGGTGTTTCCAGGTATCTGCTACTTCAGTCTTTCTAGCCTAACAGCTGTGGGTTTGAAAAATGTTGCTTAAGGAACCTTGGTAAATTCCAGCAGTGCATCTTGTAAACATAGCTGTCACTGTACAGCAGTGCTGGAGGGATTGAATATTTATCGAAGGGTAACAATTAAATACGTTGCTTTGTCCCAGATGGTCTCAAACTTCTTGAGTGTTGTTGGAGTTGCACTGATCCAGGCATATGGAGAGTATTGTATTGCACGCTTGACTTATGCCTTATAGATGGTGGATAGACTTTGGAGAGTTAGCAGGTGAGTTACTAACCACAGGATTCCAGGCCTTTGATCTGGTAGCCACAGTATTTATATGGCTAGTCCAGCTCAGTTTCTGGTCAATCTGGTAACCATGATGTGGAGATGCCAATGTTGGATTGGGTAGACACAGTAAGAAGTCTCACAACACCAGGTTTGCTGACGATATCAAAGTGGGAAGTTGTAGACAGCGAGGATGGATGTTACAGTTTGCAGAGGGACATAGATAGGTTGCAGAGCTGGGCTGTGAGGTGGCAAATGGAATTCAATACGGATAAGTGTGAGGTGATTCACTTTGGTAGGAATAACAGGCATATGAAATATAGGGCTAATGGAAGGACCCTTAATAGTGTTGTCGAGCAGAGGGATCTTGGGGTACAAGTACATAGCTCTTTGAAAGTTGGCACCCAGGTTGATAAAGTTGTTAAGAAGGCGTACGGTGTGTTAGCGTTTATTGGTAGAGGGATTGAATTTAGGAGCCGTGAGGTTATGTTACAACTGTACAAAACTCTGTTGCGGCCGCACTTGGAGTATTGCGTACAGTTCTGGTCGCCGCATTATAAGAAAGATGTGGAAGCATTGGAAAGGGTGCAGAGGAGGTTTACCAGGATGTTGCCTGGTATGGTGGGAAGGCCGTATGAGGAAAGGCTGAGGGACCTGAGGTTATTTTCATTAGAGAGAAGAAGGTTACGCGGTGACCTAATTGAGGCGTATAAGATGATCAAGGGATTGGATAGGGTGGATAGTGAGAGCCTTTTTCCTCGGATGGTGATGACCAACATGAAGGGACATAACTTTAAATTAAGAGGTGGTAGTTATAGGACGGATGTCAGAGGCAGGTTCTTTACACAGAGGGTGGTGAGGGCGTGGAATGCCCTGCCTGCAGCAGTTGTGGACTCGCCTACTTTGGGGGCATGCAAATGTTCGGTGGATAGGCATATGGATGATATTGGAATAGTTTAGGTTAGAGGGTCCACTGGCCGGCGCAACATCGAGGGCCGAAGGGCCTGTACTGCGCTGTAAATTTCTATGTTCTATGTTCTAGGTTAAAGTCCAACAGGTTTATGATCAGAACTTCCCACTCACCTGACGAAGGAGTGGCGCTCTGAAAGCTAATGGCGTTTACTAACAAATAAACCTGTTGGACTTTAACCTGATGTTGTAAGACTTCTTACAATCTGTAATCACCAGGATGTTGATTGTGGAGGATTCAGTAATGGTGATGCCATTGAATTTCAAGAGGTGATGGTTAGATCCTCTCTTGTTGCAAATAGTCATTCCTTAGCACTTATGTGGCATGCAGATTACTTGCCCCATGTCAGCCCAAACCTGGATGCTGCATTCCTGCTGCATTTGGACAAGGACTTCTTCAGTATTTGAGGAGTTGCAAATGATATTGAGCATTGTGCAATCATCTGCAAATAATCCCTACTTCTGACCTTCTGATAGAAAGAAGGACGTTGATGAAGCAGCTGAAGATGGTTGGCCTAAGACACCATCCTTAGTGTACTGATTGTGGATCGCTACTGTTACATTGCAGAGAGTTCCTAAAATCCATTCAGCTATCTAAGTATTAATCAAGAAGCACCCTACTGACCTTCCAGAAACAAATGATGTGACAGGGGAGTTACTGACCTGTTCATTTCTTAAATAGTCTTCTAGGCAGTGGGCCTCAATTTGTTTTGAAAATAGTGATATTCCTGCGGAATTCTGAACATTCATTAGATACTCTTCCTCAATTGGTATTTCTCTCTGAGATACCCAAAAACTGCACTCTAGACTCACTATTACTGTCGGGTAAACATATAAATTCCCTAAGCTCAGGTCCTCAACAGTGTGTATCTGTGAGACAGTATCACTCGGGATCAGCACAGATTTTTTCTATTTTGTTGTCTTTTTAAAATTTAATTTAAAAATAAATTACTAACCCCATGGTAACCCATTTCTTTACAAAGAGTTGTAAAAGCTTATTAAAATGCATTTATAACAAACAGGGCCCCAGACTTGCTGGCACCCAACTCACAATGAAAAAATCTAAATGAAATTAGGCCCAGGTTTCATCTTTCTTAACACACAAATACAAAATCTACAAAATTTAATAGTTCGTAGATGTTTATGGCATGGAAACATGCTTTTCCTAGAAACTAGTGTAGGTATCACAATGCCTGATTAATAAATATCTCCCAATTGCAGTGTCAGCAGCATAAAGGCATTGTGGCTCAAGCAGGCAGTGGCAATCATGATTGGAAATGATCCTGATCTGGGAATTATTAAAGAGTGGTACAGTATGAGAAGGAGTTGGCTCCAAGATTTCCTGATACTGCATTGGATGCCTTGTTGGAGCAGTTACAAAAGAAGAGTGATTTCTCGTGTCTACAGGGAGTCAAGAGATTCTCCAGGTGCATGGTCAGAAGAGAGCAGAAATTAGGAATTAATACTAGGTGTCAAGCCTGAAAACCTAGATGCAATGCTGCAAAAATGCATGATTTCATATGGGTGATATAGATTAGGAAATACTTACATCTTCAAATGCAATATCCTATCAACTGCACTACTCATCAATCATCCCCCAACAATCAGCACTCATACCTAACAAAGAACAAAGAAAATTAGAGCATAGGAACAGGCCCTTCAGCCCTCCTAGTCTGTACAGACCATGCTGTCTGACTAATTAAAATCACCTACTGTTTTGGAGACCATATTCCTCTATTCCCATCTTTTTCATGTATTTGCCTAGACACCCCTGAAAAGTCACTATTGTATCTGCTCCCACTACCTCTCTGGCAGTGAGTTCCAGGCATCCACTACCCTCTGTGCAAAAACTGGCCTTGCACATCTCCTTTAAATCTTGCCCCTCGCACCTTAAACCTATGCCCCCTCGTAACTGACGCTTCCATCCTGCGAAAAAGCTTTTGACTCTCCACTCTGTCATGTCCCTCATAATCTTCTCCATTTCTATCAGGTCGCCCTTCAACCTCTGCCATTCCAGTTAAAAAAAGACAAGTTTCTCCAACCCTCTCCTCATAGCTAATGCCCTCCATACCAGGCAACATCCTGGTCAATCTTTTCTGCATCCTTATGGTCATATGGCAATCACAACTGAACACTATATTCCAAGTGCAGCCTTACTAAAGTTCTATAAAGCTGCAATACAGCTTGCCAATTTTTTTAACTCAATGCCCCAGCCAATGAAGGCAAGCATGCCAGATGCCTTCTTGACTACCTTCTCCACCTGCGTTGTCACTTTCAGTGACCTGTGTACCTGTACACTCAGATCCCTCTGCCTATCAATCCTCTTAAGGGTTCTGCCATTTACTGTATATTTTCTATTTTATTAGACCTTCCAAAGTACACTTCTTCACACTCATATGTCACACTTTAAGCATGTCAGGAAACTTCATATCCACATTTTATAGCTTGCATCGTTGCCAGCTATCAACCATATCAGCCATTTCTTCCAAATAAATGGCACGACACTCCCTGAAAATGTCTCTTTCTTTCTTGCAGGGCAAGGTAGTGCATAACCAGAGGCAACAGGAGCTAATCGCTGGCAGGGAGGCACTGTGACCAGTGGCAGGGCTGAGACCATGGATGATTACATTCTCCCCATACCTAATCCTTCCATATCTCCCTCATGTTCATTCCTGTATCTTACTTTTGTGCCTTTCTCCTTTTAGAAATCTGAAAGATGCAATCTGGCTTATAGTGGAAGAACAGCAATCAGTTCACACTCGTAGCCATCAGCTCAGATCCTAACATTACATTCACTGTGGAGGATGGAAGTGGGATTTGCAAGTGATAAAACTCACACATTAACAGTCAGCAGTCATGGCAGGGGACAAAGATAAAGCAACTCATCACCAGCTTATTGAAGTCATATAGAGTGTGTTGGGGACCCAGGTAAGCACTTTAATTGGGCAGCCTATAGAAGAAGGCTGATGAGTATGTGCAGTGAAATCCATGGTGCATTTGTAATCATGCCAGAAAGCCTATAGTGTCAAGGAGCATGGAGGAGTCCAGCAACAACTTTGCAAAGGATTTTGCACAGAACTTGGAACTCATCATTTCTAGTGTTGAAGTACTAGGCAACTCCATGAGAACACACAATGTGGTTTCTGATGGCCAATGTTTCAACTTCCCGTTCAGCAAAAACAGCAGCCGCTTGATGTTTGTGTAATATGGTGAAAGCTCAAAACTGTTCTGCAAGGACAGCTTGCCCTTGTGCAGGTTGAGATTTACCATCAAGGCTATGCATTATATTGTGCAAAGTGTCACAGCAATGCAACAATCAGTTCTTCAACAATTTACTAGGATTGTTGAGGAACCATGTAGGAATAAATGGGTTATTTTCAAAATGGCAGGCAGTGATTAGTGGGATCCAGCAGGAATCAGTGCTTGAGCCACAACTATTCACCATTTTGGATGAGGGAACCAAGTTTGCTGACAACACAAAAATTTGTGGGAATGTGACAGATAAGGAAGGTGTTAAGAAGCTTCAAAGTGATTTAGACAAATTCTGATCCAGCTGCAGTGAATGAGGTCAAAAGGCAGTGAGCTGGGACGATTGGGTGTGAAGCTCCCTAATGACTTCATGATGAATGCAAAAACATGTAAATTGATGTCTTACCCATTTTGGATGGGCTCCTGATCATGGTGATTATTTTTCATGGTAAAATAGGAGTGGGCACAAAAATGGGCACCATTCTTGCTAGTCACTTTATGCCCAAATTTACAACATTTTTCTATCACAAAGGGTGCAACAAGGTTGTAAAATTCTGCCTATTATTTCACTGGAGACAGTTCAGAGAAGGTTCAATAGAATGATCCCCATATGAAGGGATTGTCTTATGAGGAAAGGTTAAACTCTTCAGAATTTAGAAAAATGAGAGGTGATCTCACTGAAGCATTCAGGATTCTTAAGGTACTTGACAGAGTAAATGCTGAGAGGATATTTCCCCTTATGGGAGAGTCTAGAGCCAGAGGACATAGTCTCAGAATAAAAGGGTGCTAATTTAAGATTGAGATGAGAAGGAATTTCTTCTCTCAAAGGATAGAAGGTCTTTGGAACTCCTTGTCACAGAGAGCTGAGGGGATAAAGTTCTTATATAAATTGGGACACGGTGGTTAGCACAGCTGCCTCATAGCCCCAGGGCCTGGGTTCAATTCCGGCCTTGGGTTACTGTCTGTGTGGAACAAAGAGCAAAGAAAATTACAGCATAGGAACAGGTCCTGTGGCCCTCCAAGCTTGCATTGACCATGCTGCCTGACTGAACTAAAGGTTTGCACATTTTCCCTATGTCTGGAGTTTGCAATTTTCCCCCATGTCTGTGTGGATTTCTTTTGGGTGCTCCAGTTTCTTCACACAGTCCAAAGATGTGCAGGTTCGGTTGATTGGCCATGCTAATATGACCCTAGTGTCAGGTGGATGAGCAGGATAAATATGTGGGGTTATGAGAATAAGGCCTGAGTTGGATTGTTGTCGGTGCAGACTCAACGAGCCAAATGGCCTCCTTCTGCACTGTAAGGACTCTAATGGATTTTATGATTTAAGACTGAGATAGATTTTTGATCAGTAAAGGAATCAAGGGTTGCGGGAAAAGGGCAGGAAAGTGGACATGAGAAATGTTGGGTCAGCTATAATCCTGTTAAATGGTGGAGCAGGCTCGAGGGACCAAATGGCCTATTCCTGTCCTGACTCGTATGATCTTAAGTTGTGTGGGAGGGAAAAGGTGCATTGTATCCATGCCTGCAGAAGCGTGAGGAAATTGAGAGGACAATAACAGCTGCAGAACGTGTAGAAGTACATAGAAACTAAGAATGTGACAAGTAGAAATCTTATCTAGCAATTCTAATTGGATTGCTCAATCTTTTATGACAATGCTACCAGATCTTGGATGCAGTACTGCTAACATTCACCTGCCTGGCCACCTATGATTACTATTGCTGTGAAGATTAGCAACGCTATGTGCTGGAAACAGAACCTCCCAATGACCTCCTCTACAAGGACTTCTCTGATGTGTGCAAAAATTGAGAAGCCCTTGCATAACTTACAGTGGACCTTCCCTGTTCCAAGTCTGAACTTTGTTACACAGTCACCATGCATCTCCCCTTTATGTGACGCACGGTTCCTTTAATTTGGACCATTGCTGCCTAAATGCCTATACTCACACCTCCACTTTTCCAAGTGGGCGAGTTGCAATGATTCATAAAAATCAGTATCTACAATATGAGAATAATGGTGGATTTGGATTCCTAGAAATGTACAATAGGTGCTGCTGCTAAAGAAAATACAAGTTTGACAAGTCAAATTTCAACAAAACAAGCAATCAAAAGAAAACTCAGTATAGATTGAAAATATCAGGCTTGAGTTTTGGAAGGTTCCACAGGAGTAACATCAGCAAGCTTAATAAATACTTCAGCAAACTTAGAACAATCATGAATCTCTAGATTGCTTACCTAGGGATGATTTATTCAGTTTGAATAGAAACAACATATATCCAAAATTGTTTGGTGTTTCTTGACATGTCATCAGATTCTGCAGCAGTTATTCCGTTCTCTTCATATGTGATTAGGCCAGAGGTTAGAGTTCTTTTCCAGGTATTTTTAAATACAAGATGGTAGCTCATGATAAAATGATAGTTGTAAAATTTAGCTATTGAAGGAAGTCAAGTGAAATTGAAAATGAAGATCTTTAACTTTAGTTACATTCATGTCAATACTAGCTGATTTTTATGATGGCCAACCATCATTTCTATTTGTAATGCAACTCACCCACTTGGAAAGGGGTGTGAATATAGGAATTTAGGCAGCAATGATCCAAATTAAAGTAACCCTGCATCTCATAAAGGGGAGGTGCATAGTATAACAAGGTTCAGACTTGGAACATGAACCGACATTCATTGGAAGAACTGAGGGGTGGAGATGCTGGCGTGGGACTGAGGTGGACATAGTCAGGAGTTTCACAACACCAACTTAAAGTTCAATGGATTTTTGGAATCACTAGCCTTTGGAGTGCTGTTCATTTACCAAGTGAATGGAGCAGCTCAGGAAGAACTGGAAGAGTTGAAACTTTGCATCCTTACTGCTGTTATTCCTCCTCTACCCACAACACTTCCCATTTTTACAGGGACAGACAACTGTTTATGCTCCAAACTGTGAAGTTTGGGTAAGCTATTAAGCTATCTGGACAAACGTACCAACGTTATGATGCAGATGCTGCCTCAAGACATTTCTTTATTGTCCAACACAAAATCCATTTTCACAAGTTCAAAACATGGCTTCATGCGTAAATGTGTGATCACGTGGGCAGCATGGTAGCACAGTGGTTAGCACTGCTGCCTCACAAAATCAGAGACCTGGGTTCGATTCCAACCTTGGGTGACTATGTGAAGTTTGCACATTGTCCCTGTGTATTTTCTCTGGATGCTTGCGCTAGTTTTCTTTCACTGTCCTATGACGTGTAGGAGAGGTGGATTGGCCTTGCTAATTAATGTCTCTCAAGATGTGTTGGTTAGTGGAATAATTATGTGGGGGGGGGGGCGGTGGTGGATGGAGAATAGGGCCTGGTTAAGATGCTCTGTTGGAGTCAGTGCAAACTTGATAGGCTGAATGGCCTCCTTTTGCACTGTAGGATTCTATCTTAGATATAAAGGTATCTGAATGAAGAATTAACCCTTTTTATTGTTAATTCTTGCATTGGAAATTCTATGGAATTTCACTAAACACTCCTGATTTGTCTGACTGATAGTCAAATAAATTCTGACAAACCATATAAATCAAACCAAAAATTTGGATTAAGTTTAAGAAATGCAATGAAGAGTAACAATAATACAGCATTGTAAAATCAAAATGTTCAAACAAGTGCATCCTCAGATTGCTTGTTTTGTGTGTTTGGAAATAATACACTTACAGTACCACAACAGAATTAAACTTTAAATCTGAGATCCATTGTTGCAGTTAAACCCTGCATTAAACTATATCCGTCTCTCAAGCCTAGTGACACATCCATGTCAAAAAAAGAGAAAGATTTAATTTATTATACAGCCAAACCCAACTCAGCAAAATAGATTTTGTCAAAAGTAAAGCTGCAGTATGTTATGTTATAAATAATATCTTCAGCTAAAGCTAGTATTTATCCTGTCAAACATGGCTTTGCCTGGCACCAACCTACATTAACTGATTCAACTCTACTGACATCTTTGATTTGAATTTGATTTATTATTGTCACATGTATTGGGATGTAGTGAAAAATATTGCTTTTGTGCGATATAAGACAAAGCATACCATACATAGAGAAGGAAAGAAGAGGGTGCAGAATGTAGTGATTTAGTTGTAGCTAAGGTGTAGAGAATGATCAACTTCTTTCCCCAACTGCTGCATTTTCATACACGTCAGAAGATGCTTAATGAGAAACAGCAATTGGAAATGTCAGTGAGGAATAGGAAGCAACCGGTAATGTTGTAGATATCCCTCAAATGCATCAACCAGATACGGTTCTGCTTTCAGAAGAAAACTAACAAGTGTCTTTTCAGCAGCATGAAAACTGCAAATTGTACAATGTGCACCTCTGAGATCTCCATGGTTATGCTCGACAGATTTAGAATTGCAGTGAATCTTGGAACACATAGTGACTCTGCAATCATTTGCATGAGCGCATTGAAGAATATAAGGACAAGCCAAATACTCGTGACAATTTTATTTGCTTCTCAATTGGGAACAGTAATAGCCCTAAGATCAGTAAGCTTCTCTCTTCACTTCATTCTCATTCTGACTGACCTGTAGCTGAAAGTTTATTTATTATTGTCACAATTAGGCTTACATTAATGAAGTTACTGTGAAATTCCCCTAGTCACCACACTCTGGCACTAGTTCAGGTACACTGAGGGTGAACTTAGCATGATCAGTGCAACTAACCAGCACATCTTTCGGACTGTGGGTGGAAACCAGAGCACCCAGAGGAAACCCATGCAGACATGGGAGAATGTGCAGATTCTACACAGATAATGGCCCAAACCAGAATAGAACTTGGTCCATGATGCTGTGAGGCAGCAGCATTAACCACTATGCTATCCATGCTGAGTAGTGTTTTCAGAAGCAGGACCCCTGAAACAGACAGAAATCACAATGTAATTTGTACATTAGAGTCCTATGGTATCAATTCAGACCTGACCATATATTTATGTGTGAAAGTGGAAGTAGTGTGCAATGTTGGACCCACAGCAATTGGAACCAGTATTTCAAGGGGCACACACAACACAGCTATATGATCTCACAACCAATGGAAAAGGCCAAAAACATTGGTGTCAGTCGCATTGAGTCATGAGTGCTGGTGGACAACTAAGCTAGTAATGGCTGGGAGAAGGTGTCAGATTCCTATTACTAATGAGAGCAAAACACAGCTTATGAGTGCAAATGACAGTGCTGAAAAAAATGCAACCAACTTCAGCCGTGATTCAAATAAGTCTTCTTGCAAGGTTCCCCATCAACACAGGTCCATCTTCAGTCAATTTCTTTCCCTTTGTGTAATATCAATAAATGGTTGAGCACATGAGGTACAGCAAAAGCTAAATGTCCTGACAATGTCCAATTTGTGATGCTGAAGACCAATACTCCAGAATTAAGTGCGTTTCGAGCCAAGCTAATCCAGTGCAGGTAACATTGGCATTCACCAGACTATTTAAAAATTTCCCAGGTCAGTCTTGTCTACAGTGAGCAGGCCCAAAACATCTTGGCCTATAACCACCCCAAGAATCTACTCTCCGTCATAAGAAAAGCAAAGTGTTGATAAAAATCCTATTGCTTCAGACTTCATTACAGCCTTGATCCAAATATGGACAAAAAGGGCTGAATTTCAAAGATGGGTTGAGAGATGACTTTGCAACTGATTGCATCACCAGTCGTTGTTAAGCTGAAATCAATGGAGATCAAGGAATACTCTTCACTAGCTGGAGTCAAATAATATGTATGACTTCAACTTCTTCAATGAACTTCCTTTCATCATTAGATCATAAGTGGGGATGTTCACTGAAGACTACGCAGTAACAATTGCAGTTCCTCAGATATTGTGTTAGTCTATGTCCATATCCAACAAGAACTGGATAGCATTGAGGTTTGGGCTGAGAAGTTGCAAGAGTAAGTGGCAGACAATAACCATCTCCAACAACAGAGACAATCTAACCACCTCCCCATGATATTCAATGGTGTTGTCACAACTGAATCTTACACCATCAACAAACTGGGACCCAGAAACTGATTGGATACATCACTTAAATATTGTGGATACAAGGGCAGGACAGAGGCTGGGAATTCTGTGACAAGTAACTCACCTCCTGACTCCCCAAAGTCTATCCACCATCAACAAAACACAATTCAGGAGTATGATGGAATATTCTTCAGTTTCCTGGATAAGTGCAGCTCCAACAACATCAAGAATCTCAATGCTATCCTCATCAAAGTGGCCCACTTGATTGGCACCCCCACTCCAACACTTTAAACAGTTATGCATTCCAATACCAGTGTACCATGCCAGCATACTTTGAGTCTGGAGGGAGGAGGAGTTTAATGGTCGCACCTTGGGGTGGGTTGGAAATTGGGCCGGTTAGGGAGGTAAGCTTGGGCCTGCAGAGTGGAAGGTCTGGTTTGGGAAGTGGGAGTCGGGACAGACCTTGGGTGTGTGAGGACCTTGGGTTTGGGAAATTGGGATTGTGGGTAGGGAGTTGGGGGTGAGAGTTGGGCCCTGGGGGTGTGGAAAGCTAGTCAGGGGTGAGGATGTCCCTTGGCAGGTGTGTGGAGTCATCCCAAAGTGGGAGGAATCCCAAAGTGGGGAAGAGCAGTCTAGGTCTTTACAATAGTTACCCAGAAGATAAAAGAGGTTTTCATTCTTCTGACATTTTCTGAGTAATTATTTATGTAACATTGGTAGAAGCATCTGAATTTTGTGATTTCAATCACATTTTTGGATTGTTTACAGTGCAGGGCAATTGCCCAGATGTCTCTGCTTCTGGGCAATTACCATGCAAATGCTTACTTGTGAGGTTTTGAAAGGGATTCCTGGCAGAACTCTGGGCTACCCTCCAAATCCAAAACTGAGGAATTTGTAAGTTAATGTTCTTATCTCCTTTTGTGTCATGTTTTGTTCTATAAAGCTCCCATAATGCATCTCTATACATTTCCTTACATTAAAGTTGCAATATAAATATTAATTTTTATTGATCAATGTAACATTGCTGTTGGTGGGAGTTTGCTCTGTGCAAATTGACTGTTTCCTACATTACAGCACTTCAAAAATGCCTCATTGGCTGTAAGGTGCTTTGTGATATCTGGTAGCAATGCAAGGATATAAATTGATGTGTTCAAAATGATAAGGAGAATTGACAAACTAAATATGAAAAGGATATTTCCTCTTGAAAGGCAATCTAAAACAAGAAGTCGTAGTTTTTATATAAGGGGTGGCAGATTTCAAACAGAAATGAAGAGAAATTGCTTCTATCAAAGGGATGTGAGTTTGTGAAATTCACTACCCCAGAGAGTGATAGATACTGGGACATTGAGTAAATTTAAAGCTCCCATAATGCATCTCTGTACATTTCCTTACATTAAAGTTGCAATATAAATACTAATTTTTGTTGGTCAATATAACATTGCTGTTGGTGGGAGTTTGCTCTGTGCAAATTGACTGTTTCCTACATTACAGCACTTCAAAAATGCCTCATTGGCTGTAAGGAAAAATATGAAGGTTTCGGAGGTAATGGGATGAAAAGAATTGCTTATTCAGGAAGCCAGTGGATACACAGATTCAATGGTCTTCTTCTATGGTAACGATTCAAGCATCTGTGGAGAGAGTACAGCCAATGTTTTGAGTCTGGATGACCCTTAGTCAGAGCTAAAGACAAATAAAATAGGACAAAATTTATACTGTAACAGGGAGGTGGTAATTGACTGCTGACAAAGTGAATGTAAATTGTGATTATAAAGTCTGTGAGTAGTGTTAATAGCATCTATTAAGAGGTCAAAATGTGCAAATAGCAGAACAAAGGCACAGTGTCAAAGCACAAACTGAGGAATATGGCAGATGGAACAAGATGGAAAACGTGACTTAGAATTGGTTAAATGGAATGGTGGAAAGAATTAAAATATACACTAGAATATAAAATAAGAAAAAGTGAAGCAAATGGAAATGGGGTGAAAGTGGAGGAGAGGGTTCGTGCTCTGAAGTTGTTGAACTCAAATTTCGGGTCAGAAAGCTGTAAAATGCCCAATTGGAAGATTAGGTGCGAATTCTAGTTTATATTGAGCTTCATTATAACAGGCAATGGACAAAAAGGCAAGAAATGACAAGAGATATGAAGCTCCAGATCCTGACATCTTGTCGATTACACAAAGCCCTGCCCCTCTTCTTTCACCCTTAAATCTCGTCTTCAGCTCTGAGGAAAAGCTGAAATGTTGGCTCTATTCTCTCTTTCCCCACAGATGCTGTCAGACCCGCTGAGATTTTCCAGCACTTTCTGTTTCAGATTCCAGCATCTGCACTATTTTGCTTTAATCAGTAAATATATATATACATATATTTTGATTTAAGTAGTAGGAAATATCTTCCACTTCACTTAATTGTGGCGAACCCCATCATTCACCAACTCTCCGAACAATCCCCACCTCCCGGTGTCTCAAATCCGGCAGCCACGCAGGCAGCCCCGCAGGGGGGGCTTTCTGAAGCGAGCGTCGCGTTTTGTGTGACATTTGCACGCGCCTGGAATGTTGTGCTGGCGGCGGCGGTGAGTTCTGAGAGCGCGTGGCGACGGGACAGGTAGCTCCAGGTGGGTCAGTGCTGGAGAGTTCAGCATTAATCCAGATTAAACCCCACACTTCACAATAAAATATCCTTAAAAAAAAGGAGGACCTAACGTCTGCCAGGTCCATTACACACCAAGAGGCTGCCTTTAATGGAAGAGTTTGTCACGTGCTGTTTAACGTCAGTTCTCGGATACGAGGGGAATTTTCCCCTTTTGTGTTAGTGCTAAAATTCAAAGAATTATTTGCACTACTTTGGCAGTCAAGGCTCTGTTCAGTTTTCCCATACTTAGCTATGAATGAGACGGTTCAAGTCCAACCCTCGTACTTCACGCAAATCAGGGCAGATACTGCAGAAATCTGTTGTTTTTCAATTACAGTAAGAAGTCTCACAATAGTAGGTTAAAGTCCAACAGGTTTATTTGGCAACACGAGCTTTCAGAGTGCCACTCCTTCAAGTGAGTGCAGGATTTGTTTCACAAACAGGGCATATGTAGACACAAACTCAGTTACAAGATAATGGTTGGAATGCGAGTCTTAACAGGTAACCAAGTCTTTACAAGTGCAGTGTGAGTGGAGAGAGGTTAAGTACAGGTTAAAGAGGTGTGTATTGTCTCCAGCCAGGACAGTGAGATTTTGCAAGTCCAGGCAAGTCATGGGGGTTACTGATAGTTTGATATGAACCCAAAATCCTGGTTGAGGCTGTCCTCATGTGCAGAACTTGGCTATCAGTTTCTGCTCAGTGCATCTGCGCTGGCATGTGTTATGAAAGCCTCCTTGGAGAATGCTTTCCTGAAGATTGGAGACTGAATGCCTATGACTATTGAAATATTCACTGTCAGGAAGAGAATACTCCTGTCTGGTGATTGTTGAGTAATGTCCATTCATCTGTTGTCATAGCATCTGCACGGTCTTGCCAATGTATTATGCCTCAGGACATCCTTTCCTGCAGCGTATCAGATAGACAATGTTGACAGAACCACAAAAGTATGTACTACGTACCTGGTGAATGGTGTTCTCACGTGAGATGATGGCATCTGTGTAGATGATCTGTCATGTCTTACAAAGGTTGCTGTGGCAGGATTGTGTGGTGTTGTGATCATTATTCTCCTGAAGGTTAGGTTGCTGCATACAATGGTCTATTTGAGGTTGCATGCTTGTTTGAAGGCAAGTAGTGGGGCTGTGGGGATGGCGTTGGTGAGATGTTCGTCTTTATCAATGATGTGGAGAAGATATTGTAGCTTCTCCGTTCTGGAGAAGTACTGGACGAAAAAGGGTACTGTTAACCCGAGGAAGTCTCTACATCCACTTCAGCTGGACATAAATGATCAAGTTCCCTGGCCAATATTTATTATTTGGCCATTATCACTTTGCTGTTTGAGGGAACTTGCAGAGTAAAATTTCAACTTTACAACAGTGACTGCACTTCAAATGCATATGATTGCCTGTAAGGTGTTGAGAGGGCTCCATTTGTACAAGCTCTTCTTTGTTGCCCTTTTTTGAGCCAGGTCTTCATTATTGTGCAAACATTGCATTCCCTTGCATTGATGTGCATCTTTACTTCCCTGACCTCATGTACCCCACTCTGTGCATTCACATACATGCTCAGTAAACCAAATTTAGAGCTTATTACATTTGCTCTTACTTACTCTGAATATACAGAATGCCTTACTGTTTAGTTATGATTCTTCTGTCCTTTGCACACCTTGTTCTTCCTTTCTATTGATCCTTTTTCATTCCTAACTCCTTGTCTAGATAGTTTAATCCTTCCCCACTAGTGCTGAAGAAACCACCACCTCCCCTGAACCAGTCTCAAAATTTCCAATTGCTTTCCCTTCTGCACTAGCTGTCTAGCCACATACGCTGCTGTCTTATTCCTCTACTCACGAGCATGTGGCATTGAGAGTAATCTGGAAATTACTATGCTGACTTGTCTCAATTTCCTTAAATCTACCTGCAGAAGCTTATCCCTCTTTCTGTGTGGAAGGTGGTGAATCCATGGAATTCTCTACCCCAGAGGTTGTGGAGGCTCTTTCATTCAGTATGCTCAAAGCAGAGGTTAATAGACTTACAGATACCAGTGATATCAAGGGATGTGGGGATAATGTGAGAGTTAAGCCAGCTATGATCAAGTTAAGTGGGTTCAAGGGGCTGACTGGTCCACTCCTGCTGCTGTGTTACTATGTTGATGATATCATAATGGACCATGACCCCTGGCTGTTCACTCTGAGTGCACTGCAGCCACTCAGTAACATCCTTGACCTGGTACAGAGATGCAGCGTACCATCCTGGATTCATGTCTGCGGCCATAGAAGTCTGTTCACTTAACTTTGGAATTCCCACATCACTATTGCCTCCCCATTTTCACTTATGTTTTTCTCAACTTTTCTTTAATCAATCCATCTCAGATTTTAGACTGATGTTGCTATGCCTCATTATTTAAACATTATTTCTTATCAACTGATTAATTGAGGACTGATTGCATTAAAATACAATTACTGATGTGCTGAGTTATGAAATTGACATTCAGTGTTATACTAATTAACCTACTCTTGCTTTAATGTTGATTAATTAAAATGAAAAGATTTCCTGTGTACTCTTACACCTGGCTTCTCATGTTGATAAGCGCTCAGTTTATCTTCACAGCAATGCTGGACCTTGTGTTGCATTCATTGTCTTTATAGCTGAGGAAATGCAAGTTAAACATTCTAAAATTATTAAAAGCAAATTACTGCAGATGCTGAAATCCGAAACAAAACGGAAAACGCTGGAAAATCTCAGCAAATCTGGCAGCATCTGTGAAAGAAGATAGAGCCAATGTTTTGAGTCTGGATTATCCTTATTCAAAGTTGCTAATATTCTGTATTGAGTTTCTGGTACTCATTACTATTAATAAACCAGGCTTCTAATTTATATAATTTAAATTACCTAATTCTAATGTAATAGTTTATTGCTCTATTATTCAAAGACTAGTTTTTAGCTTAGTGTATCAACAAGTTTTGATTTGACCAGGGCAACTCTAATTCACCAGACATTGTGTGTATAATGGCAATCACCTTAAAGGAGTTGTTAGCCACAGGAAAAACTGCAAAACACTTCAAAACCTTAGACTAGTTGTTAGAAGCATTATCTGGAGGCAGCTTTTAAAGCATATAATTATATACCAATGAATTAGTCCTTATTGTGATTCAACTCCAAAGTGGTGAGCTAGTTTGCCGAAAACACTGCAATTCCGATTGGTTGAGTCCATCTACAATAAAGGCAAGATAGTTGGTCTCGATAATTGGAGACCTGAACAAAGCAGGGATGTCCACTCTAGGATGGATCTAATTCGTTCTGGGTAGCTGCTGAAGTGGACCTGTCATTAGTAGCTGAGATTCTTCCAATTTAGCTTTGGCTCACTGTGCAAGAGGTTGCTTTCCACTGCTCCTGCAACCAGACCAATCAGTTGGTGAAGTACAGTTCCCCATGGATTTCAGTGCCTGTATGGCTTCTTATAACCATCTTGTGCTTTAATTGGTAAAAATGAATACACAAATAATGGCGAAAGAGATAAAATCAAAATGCTGGAAAGGCTGGAAACCTGAAATAAAAAACAGTAAGTGTCGTAAAAACTCTGCCAGTATCTGTGGTGAGAGGAACGCGTTTCGAGTCCGAATATAATTCTTTGGAAGCAGAGGAGTCATATTGGACTCAATGTTAATATCATTTTTCTTTCTACAGATGCTAAGTTTGTCCAGTGTTTGCTGTTGTAATTGGGGAAAGAAATGTCTGCCTGTATGAATTTCTCAGTCAGTTAGTTTTGAATATTTAACTGCAGGACTAAATTGCTTCTTGTATTATCTGATCAGAACAAAAGGATGTTACTGAGTGTGGAGGAGGATTCTTTTAGACTTCCAAAGTCAAGTTTGGAAAATCTTCAATAGTCTGATAGTAAATATAAAGAATAATGGATTGATTCTGTGAATGTTTATTTTCTAGCAAGAAAAATAAGGAAGAATGGCAAAGAACAAATCAAAGGCACAGAAACACAAAGATGTCTTTAAAGTTGCCAACAGCAAAAACCTCAAGGTGAAAAACAAGCCCAAAGCTGTAACTACAAGTCTCAAGAAGGTTAGTAAGTACTTCATATGGTGAAAACAAATGACTTCCAACGTATACGTTTTTAAATTTCTATCACTTGGGCTGGTTGAGATTCGATTTATGTCCTTATGTCATTGGCTTTCTTTATTTGATTTGCCAACTTACTTTTGTTGCTGTATGTATATTAATTTCTTTGGATATCTGATGCTATCTTTCAGAGATTAGGATGGGGCTGTGGAATATGTTAATATTTCAGTTAAGGCTCTGGACGTATGCTAATGTGTGTGTGGGTGGGTCCTTGAGGTCATTGTTGATATGTGTGTTGAGGATTCTTAAAATTAAACAGCTTTTCTGTGCTGACTACTTGCTGAAGCACTTTTTGTCTGAATGTTCCTATTTTCATGGCATTTCTGTTTAAGTGATTTTGCTTGGTTGGAATTTATTAGTCCTAATTTATGTGTTATCATGGGTTCGAAATTACAATGTCTTATCTATTAAATTCTTCTCAGAAGTAAATATGGAAACTATCGAATTATCCACTGTATCAGTGGTGATAAGAGGAGACCTTAGAGTACATTAGAGAGGCAGCTATTAACTCTGTATAAAGAAGATAACTGATATTCCCTTCAGTCAAGTCACGCAATTATTTCCTTTTCAAAAGAATCAGATACAGAGTGATTGAGATTGTTGGATTCCCACATATATAAGGAACAATTGATATGGAAAGTCACTCAGCCCATGAAGACAATTATTGATTAAATGAACGTGCATCTAGTACATATATAATGCTAACTATTAGCCACCCCCCGCCGTGAGTGACACCTCCATCAGACATTGTTCCATGGTACCAGCTCCTAATAACTCAGCGTTTTGGAGTCAGAATGGTGATTGGTGACCAGGGTTATCCCTTGTAGTCATGGTTTATGCCTCCAATATGGTTTCTATAAATAGAGGGAAAGAATAGATATGGTAAAGCTCATTTGTCTATAGAAGCAAAGTATGTATTCAGAATCTTATTTTAGGCACTTTTATAACTCTAGTGAACACTGCAATACAGTTTGGCAAGTTTCTGGAACCTCTGTAGTTAGGAAAATTCTTTGAAGCCTTAAGCAATCTGAGGAGTCTCCTCTGGTCCTGGTGAAGGTGCTGACACAGAGGGACCAACTTTCCTCCATCGTAACTAAAGGTTGTTTGGTTTACGCCTGGAACTCCCTCATTTCTGGCTTTGGAGGGAAACCGTCCAGAAAGCTGGCTAATTGTCACTCTCTGAAGGCACAGTGACATTCACAACCACATCTTATGCTCCATGTTACTGAGCACAGACTTGAATGGGATCGTAAGTTGATCTCGTCACAGTGAAGTCTTGAAAGCCCTGTAAAAGTGTCCTGTCGAAAGCACTGCTTGCTTCCATTCATCAGATGCTTTTCTCGACCCTTTGATGTCACAAAAATTTGGTAGGCTGTCACATTCTCCAAGTTGTTTGATAACTTTGTGGGGGGGAACGTCAAAGATCAAAGAACAAAACAGCACGGGAAACAGGCCCTTCAGCCCAACGAGCCTGCGCTGCCAACCCGATGTTCCCATCTCTACCTGTGATCCCTGTCAATGTTTATAGATCTATGGATTAAAAACCAAATTTGAGACACTTTAGGGAGAATTTGTTTTGCCAATTAGCCTAAGAGCACACTTTGGGATGTGGGAGGAACCGGAGCACTCAGAGAAAACCCACGCAAGCACGGGGAGAATGCGCAAACTCCCACAGACACAGGCCCAAATCCATGTATCTGCACAGCACAGCGATAGTCGCTGAGTTGTTGTGTTGCCCATCAAATGGTCCAGTTCAAGTGTACATTAATGACGTGAAGCAGTAGGATACTCTCAAAAAAAAATCCAAGAGCAGCCCTCTCACGACCCATCGCGTGTATGCCCCTCGTTAAACAACAAGGTGGACCAAAGCACCTGTAGGATAAAAACAAGTACATCAATATCATCATCTATTTACACACTTCCCAGGGACTCCCAAGGCTCATGATCCCTATTTTCAATCAGTTTTCTATACCCCTCCATTCCCATTCTGTTCATGTGCCCATCTAAGTATTTCTTAAATAACTCCAGAGTACCTGCCTCCACCACTTTACTTGGCAGCGCATTCCATAACCCCACCACCCTCTGTGTGAAAAAACTCCCTCTAGCATCCAAATTATACCTTAACCCCCTCACCCTAAGCCCGTGACCCCTTGTGCTGTTCAAGTCCATCCTAGGAAAAAGCTTAACCCTGTTTACTCTATCTATACCCCTCATAATCTTGTACTCCTCTAGATCTCCTCTAAGTCTACGTCTTTCTAAGGAAAACAGTCCCAATTTGCCTAATGTCTCCTCGTAACTCAGACCTTTCATACCAGGCAGCATCCTGGTAAACCTCCTCTGTGCTCTCTCCAGAGTCTCCACGTCCTTCCGGTAGTAAGGCGACCAGAACTGGACGCAGTATTCCAAATGAGGTCTAACCAACGTTTTATACAACTGCAACATTAAAGGCCAGCTCTTGTACTCTATACCCCTTCCTATAAAGGCTAGCATACTATATGCTTTCTTCACAACCTTCTCCACTTGCTCTGCCACCTTCAGAGACTTGTTCACCTGCACCCCAGGTCCCTCTGCGTTTCTATACTCTTAATAGGTCTACCCTTTATCATATACCTCCCCCTACATTCTTTCTCCCGAAATGCATCACCTCACATTTATCAGGATTGAATTCCATCTGCCATCTGTCTGCCCAAGCTACCAGCCTGTCTATGTCCTGCTGCATCGCCTGACAATGCTCCTCACTATCCGCAAGTCCAGCCATCTTTGTATCGTCTGCAAACTTGCTGATCACTCCACTTACTCCCTCTTCCAAGTCATTTATATATATTACAAATAGAAGAGGTCCCAGTACCGAGCCCTGCGGCACACCACTAGTGACCGACCTCCTGCTAGAAAAACACCCTTCCACTATTACTCTCTGTCTCCTATTACCAAGCCAGTTACTTATCCATCTAGCTACCTGTCCTTGTATCCCATGAGCCTTGACCTTCCCAACTAACCTCCCATGAGGGACTTTGTCAAACGCCTTACTGAAATCCATATAGATGACATCAATGGCTTGCCCTTCGTCAACCGTTTTCGTCACCTCCTCAAAAAATTCTACCAGATTTGTGAGGCCTGACCTCCCCTTAACAAATCCATGCTGCATATCCCTAATCAGATCACAATGCTCTAAGTGCCTATACATCCTATCTCTGAGAATTCCCTCCAACAGCTTCCCTACCACTGACGTCAAACTCACCGGCCTATAATTTCCAGGGTTATCCCTACTACCCTTTTTAAACAACGGTACAACATTAGCTATTCTCCAGTCCTCTGGGACCTCACCTGTGTCCAAGGAAGAGACAAAGATTTGCGTCAGAGGCCCAGCAATTTCACCTCGCACCTCTCTAAGCAGCCTGGAATAAATGCCATCAGGCCCTGGAGATCTATCAGTTTTAATGCTACCTGGAAGCTCTAACACTTACTCCGTCGGTATGGTTATTTCCCTCAACTGGTCCACAGCTCCCTCAGAGACAGGAGGTGTCAACAAACCCCTCTCCTTTGTGAATACCGACGCAAAGTATTCATTCAGGATCTCCGCCATTCCTTCGGGCTCTAAGCACAGTTCCCCTCCTCTGTCCCTAAGAGGATCGATTTTTCCTCTAACCACCCTTTTATTCCTAACATAGGAGTAAAAAGCCTTTGGATTTTCCTTAACTCTATCCGCCAAAACCATTTCATGCCCCGTTTTTGCTCTTCTAGCTCCCCGTTTGAGCTCCCTCCTACTTTCTCCATATTCCTCCAACGCTGTCTCCGTTCCCAGCTGCTTCGACCTATCATACGCCTCTCTTTTCTTCCTAACCAAGTCCTCAATATCCCTAGTAATCCACGGCTCTCTAATCCTAACTTTCCCATCTTTCCTCTTAGCCGGCACATATCATTCTTGCAACATTTTCAGTATTCCCTTGAAAGAGTCCCATCTGCCTAGCGTGGACTTACCCTCGAACAACCATTCCCAATCAGTCTCCATAAGTTCCTACCTAATCCGACCGTAGTTAGCCTTCCCCCAATTCAGCACCCTGCCCCTAGGGCAACAAGCATCCTTTTCCATCTGTATCCTAAAGTAGACAGAATTGTGGTCACTGCAATATGTTGCAGATTGGAGATAAACATGAGAAAGAAGTAGAAAGTTATGTTGATCAGGTTAGATAAAGAGGTTTGGGGGGAGTTTGGTGTGGAGCATAAATATTGATATAGTCCAGCTGAAACAAATTGGCTGTTTAGGTTCTGTAATCATTTGTAAAATTGCAATGTTCATAATAGACTGTAATGTAAGATATAGTTTGTAGCATATTTTTCATGACTTGTACCAGTGCTGAGAACATACTGTGAATGTTTAAAGGAAAATTGAGGGGGGAAATACTTGTATTCAATGAATTCTAGCACTTGTAATGAAAAACATACACAAGAAATTATCACGCCCGTTTGTTTCAGAATCATTGAAGGGAAGTGGCTACATGAAGTTTGCAACAGATGCATTCAGTTCAGTAATTCAACGTCAGTGTAATGGAGTCTGTTAGAGAATGATTTAAAATGGTAGAGTAGCCATTGGTCAGATATTGAAAAATAAGATTGAAGCAAAAAGAAGAGCCTTGAAGTTGCGGAGCCTCCATAACAGGAGACCAACCAGGACAAACTGTGTTTTAATTTTAATTGCATTGATTCAGTTACACATGCTTTATCAACTCCTTCTGGCTGACCATTGTTCTTGCCTTGTATTTATCAAAGTTTTTTTTAAAAAAATGTTTTCACCATTTCCAAATAGGTAATCGGAACCATTTTAAAAATTCTTGCTCCATTTAAAAATTCAATTTCCGTGGTACTCTTTTTTTCCTTGTGCCATTTTGTTTTGGCTGGTTTGGTTACAGAACTATTGTTTTGGCACTGTTGGCCTGTGGTTTGATTTTATGAGATTAAAACTTGTGATTCCAATGTCAAGATCCTTGAAGCATTGGAACCAGTACACCTGAAAAGCTGCAAATGAGAGATGTAGCCATCTAACTAGGAAATGCTTCATATTTCACAAACACAGTGCAGATCATTAACTGTTGCAGCCATTGTATGTAACTTGACAGGGTAGTGTTCACAATAGCGCAAACTCGGTCTGTATTGTGCTGAAAGTTTGATGGCTATTCATTCCTCCTTTCTTTCTTGGCCCTAAGTGAACTAGAGCAGTGACCTCGTGACACATATACTAATGTTTTCATTATCCTTTCTTACATGCGTCTCCACAGTGCATGTTAATGCTGCATTTCATATTGCTGCTTCTTAATAATGTCAGTCAGACGTTTGATAACAACGGATAGTGTTTGTGCATTGTAAAGACGTGGGAACCACGCTAACGGTATGCTTAGTGGATTTTATGCTTTCTAAGCAATGTTAATACAGTATTGTCCCAACTTGGGCTGCGTTCACAAATGGCTTTGCTGAGTGAATAAGAACAATTTGACACATTGAATGATTTTATCTAGTGCTTGCATTCAGTTTTTTTAATACAGCATTTGTGAATTGATGTGCTTGACTTTCAATGCCTGCTACTTTTACACTTGAAATTATTGTATCACAACATACATTTCAAGCAATTTTAAATTGATAAATTGAGAAAAATATTTTATTCCAAGTGTTCGAACTGGTCTAGTTTTTTTTTTAATCAGCTATGCAAAAATTACAGCCTGATCTGTAACCCTGAATTTACCAGAATATGGGTGATTTGAATAGGATAGCCAACTTTGGTTCTGTTGAACCCCTATCCTCTTGAATTTCCTCCCTAAACCTTTCTATCTTGTCATTTCTGTTCCTTTCTTGAAGGCATTCTGACTGAGCTGTTGTCCGTTTGCCCCAGTATCTCCTTAATAACCGCCTGTACATTGCACTGAATATTTTAAGTTATGAATACTATGTAAATGCAAATTGTTATTGTTTGTCTTGACCTACTCCTGGAGGCTTGGTCACACTGCATTCATTGCAGTCTGTAAATATTAAATGCCTTTGCATAATCGTTTCACAACTTATCTAAATTTACACCTTAAATCACAGGTAGGAAATTGTGTACCAAGGCGTGCGTGTACGCAACCAGGTCTTGACACAATGTCAGTCCATTATGTTGTGACATCAGCATTAGGCAGGCAGGCATGCACTCTTGTATTTAAAATGCATTTGTGGGAGGTGGAGGGCTGGATATATTTCAAATCTGAGTTCTTACTGCTGTTTATAGTGCCTTAGTTCTAAGGTAAATGGGGAGAACATGGGTCTTTCTGGGCTGCTAATCAGTCAGTTTTATCATCCATCAGATACTATTTATAGCAGATCAAGATTGCATACAATAGTGGTCAGTATTCAAAAAAGCTATAGGTTTCCTCCACATGTTAGATTTACTAGATTTTAAAATAGATGAAAATTTCAGGAAGAAAAGTAAATGCCACAAGTATAAGAAATATAGAACATAGAACATTACAGCACAGAACAGGCCCTTCGGCCTTCGATGTTGCGCCTACCAATATAAAAAGCAATGCCCCTCCAAACTAAACCATTCCCTTCTTTTCCATATACTTATCAACTAACCTCTTAAACGCCACCAAAATGAACAAATGTACAAAATGAATTCGCTATATTGCTTTCTTCAGTGTGTTAGAGATTAAGGATACCCTTGCATACTTGTTTATACTCTAGTTGAGTTAATGGATTAATTTATTTGTAAGCTGTTTGCTTCACGTGCTGAAGGAATTTGACAAAACTTCCGTGGTGTGTTGATCTTTTAAGGTCTGTACAGCGAGTTAAACCTATATCTGTAAAGTTACCAAATCTGTGAAATTTTCATTTGTGTGCTTGGCAACTTGTGTAGTATAAGTGCATATATATTGATTATTTACATGCTCCAACTTATCTTCTTGCTGGACACAGTTCTGGGGATACCAGTTACTTGCTGTTACCTTAATACAAATGAGTACTAATCGTGCGTAGGCCCATAAACCCCAGAGGGTTTCAGATTCATAGACCATTGGGAAGTCTTCATGAGGGAGGGGCATCTATACAAGAGGGACGGGGAACAGTTGTCTGGGAAGGGCACCCATATTTTAGCTGGGAGGTTAGCTGGAGTGTTTCGGCAGGGTTTAAACTAATATGGAGGGGGGGGTGGAGAGATGGAAGGAACTGGGAGTGGGAGAGAGATGGGTGACAGGGTAAGTCCAGAGGGTAGGAAGGAGGATCAGAGAGGGCCTGAGGGTCTTCAGTGCATGTGTTTTAATGCGAGGAGTGTGATTGGCAAAACAGATGAACTGAAGGTAATAATGTTGACGAGGAAGTTAGAAGTGGTGGCAGTGACTGAGACATGGTTAAAGGAGGGGCAGGACTGGCAATTGAATATTCCAGGGTATAAGTGTTTTAGGCATGACAGAGGTGGTTTGAAGAGAGGAGGGGGAGTGGCGTTATTAGTTAAGGATCACATCATAGCAGTGCAGAGGGAGGGTGGAATGGATGATTTTAGGAATTGAGTCGCTATGGGTGGAGTTGAGGAATAGGAAGGGAGAGGTTACTGTGTTGGGTGTGTACTACAGACCGCCCAACAGCCCGCAGGCCGTGGAAGAAGGGATATGCAGGGACATTTTAGATAAGTGTAGGAAGAATAGGGTGGTTGTAGTGGGAAATTTCAATTTCCCTGAGGTAGATTGGAAGGTGCCCAGAGCGGAAGGTGCGGATGGGGAGGAATTTGTACAGTGTGTTTTGGAAGGGTCCTTGGAGCAGTATGTGGATAGCCCGACTGGAGAGGGGGCTATACTGGATTTGGTTCTGGGGAATGAGCCAGGGCAGGTGGTTGACGTTGTAGTAGGAGAGCATGTGTCAAATAGTGACCACAACTCTGTCTGTTTTAAGTTATTAATTGAAAAAGATGAAGCCTGCCTTAAGGGGAGGGTGTTAAACTGGGGGAGGGCTAGATACAGCCAGATTAGGCAGGATCTTAAGGATACCGACTGGGATAAGCTGTTCGAGGGTAGGTTGACGCTGTACATGTGGGAGTCTTTCAAGGGAAAACTAAAATCTTTGCAGGAAAGACACGTGCTGGTAAGGAGGAAGGATGGGAAAGGTAGGATTAGAGAACCGTGGGTTACTAGGGATATTGAGGACTTGGTCAGGAAGAAGCGGGAGGCGTACGTTAGATCTCGGCAACTGGGGACAGAGACAGCGCTGGAAGAATATAGAGAGTGTAGACGGGATCTTAAAAGCAGTGTCAGAAAGACAAAAAGGGGCCACGAAATGGCTTTGGCAGGTAGGATTAAGGAAAATCCTAAGGCATTTTACTCCTATATAAGGAGCAAAAGGATGGTTAGAGGGAAGATTGGACCTCTCAGGGACAGAGGAGGGGATCTATGCTTAGAGCCTGAGGGAATGGGGGAGATCCTGAATGAATACTTTGCGTCGGTATTCACGCGGGAGAGGGGCCTGATGTCTGGTGCCAGCTTTGAGAAATTTGAGGACCCGTTAAAGGAAATAATCATTACGAGGGAAGAGGTGTTGGGGCTTTTAGGCAGCATAAAGACTTATAAAGCTCTGGGGCCTGATGGCATTAACCCAGGCTGCTAAGGAGCGTGAGAGATGACCTTGCTGGGCCTCTGACGCAAATCTTTGTCTCTTCTTTGGACACAGGTGAGGTCCCAGAGGACTGGAGGATAGCAAATGTAATACCGTTGTTTAAAAAGGGTCAGAGGGATAACCCAGGGAACTATAGGCCGGTGAGCTTGACTTCAGTTATAGGTAAGCTAATGGAGAGGATCCTTAGGGACAGGATGTATGAGCATCTGGAGCGCTGCGATCTGATAAGGGATACGCAGCATGGCTTCGTCAAGGGGAAGTCTTGTCTTACAAATCTAGTGGAATTTTTTGAAGAAGTGACAAAAACAGTTGATGAAGGACATGCTGTTGATGTCGTCTACATGGATTTCAGTAAGGCGTTTGACAAGGTTCCTCATGGTAGGCTGATAGAGAAGGTGAAGGCACATGGGATACAGGGCCAGGTATGTAGATGGGTTGAGAACTGGCTTGGGAGGAGGAGACAGTGGGTAGTAGTGGAAGGCTCTTTTTCCAACTGGAGGTCAGTCACTAGTGGTGTGCCACAGGGCTCAGTACTAGGACCCCTTCTATTTGTGATTTATATAAATGACTTGGAAGAGGGGGTAGGTGGTGTGATCAGCAAATTTGCTGATGACACTAAGATGCTTGGATTGGCGGGGACTGAGGAGCAGTGCCAGGCAAGACAACAGGACATAGGCTGGTAGACTGGGCAGATAGATGGCAAATGGAATTTAATCCGGATAAATGCGAGGTGATGCATTTTGGCCGGAATAATGTAGAGGGGAGTTATAGGATAAAAGGCAAAACTATCCGGAGTATAGAGACGCAGAGAGACCTGGGGGTGCAGGTTCACAAGTCTCTGAAGGTGTCAGTACAGGTGGAGAATGTGATAAAGGAAGCATATGGTATGTTAGCCTTCATAGGAAGGGGTATAGAATACAAGAGTAGGAGTCTGATGTTGCAAGTGTCAGCAACATCAGGTTAAGCCTCACTTGGAGTACTGCGTCCAGTTCTGGTCGCCGTACTACTGGAAGGATGTGGAGGCCTTGGAGAGAGTGCAGAGGAGATTTACCAGGATGCTGTCTTACGAGGAAAGATTGAACACACGCTTGAAAGACGTCGACTGAGAGGGGATCTATTAGAGGTATGTAAGATTATAAGGGATATAGATAGATTAAATGGTGGTAAGCTTTTTCCACCATTAGAACTGGATAGAATGAGGGGTCATGGCCTTAGGGTGAGGGGGGCTACGTATATGACGAATATTAGAGGGCAGTTTTTCACACAAAGGGTAGTGGGGGTGTGGAATACACTGCCGAGTAAGGTGGTGGGAGCAGGCACGCTAGGGTTGTTTAAGGGTCTCTTGGACAGCCACATGAGCGGTCTGCAGATAGAGGGATATAGCAGGACTGTCTAAATATCCACAGGCAATTCGGTCCACCTTGTTGACCAACAAGGTGCATGCGTTTGGCAGGATGTGCGAGGGCTGCTCTTGGATGTTGCTTCAGGAGTGGCCTAGTGCTTCAAGTCATTAGTGTATGCTTAAATTGGACCATCTGATGGGCAACATGACAGCTCAGAGACTATCGCCGTTGCTGTGCAGAGACATAGATTTGGGTCTGTGTCTGCGGGAGTTTGCGCGTTCTCCCCGTGGTTGCGTGGGTTTCCTCCCACATCCCAAAAATGTGCTCTTAGGCTGATTGGGTAACAAATTGTCCCTATATTGGTCCCTAAATGGGAATCTTCCACAATAGGCATATCCATGACTTTAGGCTATGTCATTAAGACGTTAGGACGGTGGCGTGAGCTCGTTGGGCCGAAGGGCCTGTTTTCCGTGCTGTGTTGCTCTTTGTTCTTTGTTCTTGTTCTAAAGTGAGCACTGCAGCAGAGGGGAACATCACATTAAATCTAAACCCAACCCTGTCTTTGTTTGAAGTCTTCACACTTCTGACTTTCAGCAGAGGTGACTGATGAATGCAATGTCTCCTTGACTCCAGGCTGTCCATACCTTTACTGTTGACTCTGAGATTGGCTAACTTAGGACAGATGAGAATTCTTCACAGGGCCCTGCTGTTTTATATAGTTCAGCTACTTTCTTGGTGCACTGACCAGGCAGTGGAACTGAGGGCCGTATTATTTTTTCACTTGCTGTCTCCAGGGCCAGTAATTTTAGGAACAAGCAGCTTCAAAAAAATGGGCTTCATCTTTCAAGATTTCCAAAAATAAAATGGCATACAAATCTAGAATGCATTGGGATTTGATATCAATCTGCATATAGAATTAAATATGTTGCAGCAGTTGAAGCCCCTGTTAACTTAAGATCATATTTTACTTTATGTTGCAGGTTCCTAGACCATCACCTGCTGAACCGCTGAATGTGGATGCTACTGCTCAGTTATTTTCTCAATTATAAAATTCAAAGACTGCTTTCAGTGGACTTGTATATAGAAACATATATAGTGGATAATGTAGTTTGGAGTAGGCTAGAATCTTGTAATGGTTAGAACTTGGCCACACAACTTTGAACATGTAGTCGCATGAATATTTTTCATATGGCTTGTGTCCAGGCCATTGAAGGCATGGAGTCGTGAACTGGATACAAGTACTTTTCTCCTGGGTCACCCATCAGCAACGCCCAAGATCATTGGTTTATCAATCCTGGGTATTCTTGGACAATCGAGGCACATTTTGCAACCTAGACAGATATTAGCATCCTGGTTTTTAGGGGTTTTTATTTGTTTTTATATAAATTGCCTCTACCAGTCAAGAGTTATGGGGCTAGTTTTCTTATTGTCTTCGTTCCTGTTTGAAAGTTTGCATTTTCTGAATCTTGTCTGTGCGCTGATCGTAAATTACTGAAACAAAAACAAATTGCTGGGAAAATTCCAGCATTTTCTGGTTTATTTTTTCAGATATCCAGCATCCACAGTATTTTGTTTTTATTATTAAATTATTACTCAGGTCATGCACGTGCACAGCTTTCTGCCAACAATTTTAAAATTTATATTTTGTTCTGAACAGCTTAACATTATGAACAAGGAAAAGGTCTGTAAAGTCAATGAAGCATTTGCAGAAGTACAAAAAGAGATCCGTAATTTATCCAAAGACACAGCAACATCTTCAAAGAAACCAGTGCAGGTAATTATGATATAAGAAACAAATATTTCTTCAGTGTGTTGGAGATTAAGGATATCCTTGTATACTTGTTTATACTCTAGTTGAGTTAATGGATTAGTTTATTTGTAAGCCATTTGCTTCCACGTGCTGAAGGAATTTGACAAAACTTCTGTGGTGTGTTGATCTTTTAAGATCTGTACAGCGAGTTAAACCTATATCTGTAAAGTTACCAAATCTGGGAAATTTTCATTTGTGTGCTTGGCAACTTGTGTAGTATAAGTGCTTATATATTTTTTATTTACATGCTCCAATTTATCTTCTTGCTGGGCACAGTTCTGGAGATACCAGCTATTTGCTGTTACCTTAATACAAATAAGTATTAATCGTGAGTAGGCCCATAAAGTGAGCACTGCAGCAGAGGGGAACATCACATTAAATCTAAACCCAATCCTGTCTTTGTTTGAAGTCTTCACACTTCTGACTTTCAGCAGGGGTGACTGATGAATGCAATGTCTCCTTGACTCAAGGCTGTCCATACCTTTACTGCTAACTTAGGACAGATGAGAATTCTTCACAGGGCCCTGCTGTTTTATATAGTTCAGCTACTTTCTTGGTGCACTGACCAGGCAGTGGAACTGAGGGCCGTATTATTTTTTTACTTGCTGTCTCCAGGGCCAGTAATTTTAGGAACAAGCAGCTTCAAAAAAAATGGGCTTCATCTTTCAAGATTTCCAAAAATAAAATGGCACACAAATCTGGAATGCATTGGGATTTGGTATCAGTCTGCATATAGAATTAAATATGTTACAGCAGTTGAAGCCCCTATTAACTTAAGATCATATTTTACTTTATGTTGCAGGTTCCTAGACCATCACCTGCTGAACCGCTGAATGTGGATGCTACTGCTCAGTTATTTTCTCAATTATAAAATTAAAGACTGCTTTCAGTGGACTTGTATATAGAAACATATATAGTGGATAATGTAGTTTGGAGTAGGCTAGAGACTTATAATGGTTTAATCTCCCTCACTTTACCGTTCCACTCCAAACATTTTGTCACTTTTCTTTGGTATAAACTTAAAACGGAATGAAAAATCTTATCATCTAAATTAGAAGCATTCATTGAAAAACATTTAATCAAAAAAACAGTTTGGACTTATTTCACAAGAATGCTTGCAATCATGTCTAATCTGAGGAAATATTTACAGAATTAAACTTAGAAACTACAAATGAAAGTTATTGCACATTTTTCAAATGGAGTTGGAGAAAGTGGAAAAAAATATTTTTATCAATAAATTATGAAAAACTGAACGATTCATTTTATTTTTAATTCTGCTGTGGTAAGCCACTTTGAAAACACAATGACCCAACTGATTTTAGCATTTAATTTATATTCATAAGGCATTAGGTTAGATGTGATTAATTAGGTCTTGGGTGGTACCGTGGCACAATGGTTAGCACTGCTGCCTCACAGCACCACGGACCTGGGTTCGATTCCCAGCTTGGGTCACTGTCTGTGTGGAGTCTGCACATTCTGCCTGTGTCTGAGTGGGTTTCCTTCGGGTGCTTTGGTTTCATCTCACAATCCAAAAATATGCAAGTTAGTTGAATTGGCCGTTCTAAATTCTTCCTCAGTGTACCCAAACAAGCGCCAGAATGTGGTGACTAGAGGATTTTCACAGTAACTTGATTGCAGTGTTAATGTGAGCCTACTTGTCACATTGGTAAATAAACTTAAAAAACTTTGGTCTCTTCACCACGAAGGTGCTCAAATACTTGGTGTTTCTGGAATTTCATCGGAGCAGCCTGCCCTCCACTACTTAGTGTCACTGGAACACTATAAATCCCATTTGTCAGGTGGAAGCAGCTCCAAGAAATTAACTATCCTACAATCACAGATCAGGAAGTTTTATAAAAAGAACGTGGCTGTTTGTCACTTTATTTACTGACGCACCCAAGAATAAACACCATTAAGAAACAAATGTTATTTTGCAACATATAGCATATGTACAACAACTGTAATATAACTGAACTTTGTACATGTCTTCATGTACAATTTGTGCATGCTCATATTTGCATGCTCCAAGTCCTCTAAGAAACGGAGCTTTTCATGACCACCATTATCTCCCCTCACATGACAGACTTATCTATGGTTTCCTTTTGCAACTTTCTTTTGTTCTTCCCCCTCCGCTGTCATCACTGGCTTTCATTTGTCTTGTGCTCCTGTTTCATTGGCCGGTTGGCTTGGGTTTAGTTCTCAACTATGTCATTGTGTGAAAATAAAGTAGACCAGTGGATTGGCCTTTCTTCAATGTCTACTCAGGATAATAGGTGCAGTGGTTGAAGTTACTGCTTAGCTTTGAGCTGACATTAACTAATTTTCTATTATCTAACCTGAAAGTGGACGAAAATAAGCTATTTTATCTCAATCACAACACCAAATGTGTTAACAACTTGCTAGAAGTCATTCTGTGTTCCATTTCCTGATGTATGCCTCAGGAATTATTTAAGAGAAAGCACTGATGTGGAATTTTTGCTCAGTCTTATGAGTATAGAGGAGAATGTTTGATTTCCCAAAGCACTAAAACCAAATTGTTTGCCTCCTTGATTCCCTTATGAAAATTCTCCTAAATTCCCAGATTTTGGCACATCTGGGGTGGTGGGATTGTAGAACTGTCATCCTGCATGTCTTTAAAATGAGAACAGGAAATGTTTTCAGTTTCATCAAAGAATTTACAGCAGTGGGTGTAATTTAGTGGTGAGGCTCCTCGTTGCCTATCTTTATGAAGGTCTGCTACATTAAGTGATGAGGGGAAAGGGCTGATCTAATAGATTTATCGCTGGCCGACTATTACGGAAACTCAGCTAATTTTGGAAAAACCCATCTGGTTCACTAATGTCCTTTAGGGAAGAAAATCTGCCATTCTTGCCCAGTCTGGTGTACGTGTGAATCCAGAGCCGCAGCAATGTGGTTGATTCTCAACTGCCCTCGGGCAAATAGGGGATGGGCAATAGATGATGACCAGCCAGAAATGCCCTGTCCTAAGAAACAATTAAAAAAAATTCCAGCAATAAACTGGGCAGTAGAGTTTGTTGATTGGCTTGGATCAAGAAACCTTGGTTATGAAACTCTTGGGCCCCCCACCCTCTGCTGCATTTGCTAGCCAGTCAGAGGTTCACAGCACCCTTTGTCCCACCACCCTGATGCTGAGTTCCTTGATCGTGCACAGAACAAAGCCCTTAAATCAACAGTTATAAAGTTCCCTGGCAGAATAGCAATGCTGTCCCTGAACCTTTCTGACCTAGACCTAATCAGAGTAGAGGTGAGTGGACGATGGGGTCCCCACCACCAAACATGCCTAGAGGAATTACTAAAACTACTCCCTTTGGCTTTTTGGGACAGGTTATCACTCCAAGCTGACCACTCAGTTGGGAATATCTGTACTCTGCCTATTATGAAGAACTGAAGACGAACACTGATTTGATCAGTCAGTCACTGGGGAGCATCATCTGTGTACCTGAAACCTCAACAGCTCTGAAATTCATATACAACATTGCCTAACTGTGGTAACCGGAACCATCTTTTTGGATTGATAGCATCAACTCATTAGTGGAAAATACCAAGTTACTCCATTGCAATAGAATGAAATAGTTTATTTAACCTGTTGTTCAAATTTTTGAGATTCTTTGCCTTACCTGGATAACGTGAGGTAAACTGGACACTTTTCAGGTCTAAAAGTGTCGGTCTTAGGCTCATTTGTGAGTTTACATGATACATAACGAACAGTAATCAGATCAGCATAGCCATTTTCTCACAGGATAGCTAAATTTCCATTTTAATTTACATTTCCTTCTCGGTCTTCCCACAGTTAATTTTACAATCCTCAATTTGGTTGGTTGAGGAGATATAGTTGTTTGCCCTGTTAATAATCCAGATTCCAGATGACTGGTTTCTCTTAATATAATGTTATCAGCTCTAACACTCAGCAACTTCTAATGAAAAATCAATATTAAATGGTGAGGACAAGTTTTAACACCAGATGCCTTAGGAAATTATGGGTTATTTGTGTCTTATGATCCTATTGATAGTAAGCCTGTATGTCTTTGTTTAATTTTGCTCTAAGGACTTGCAACACATATTTTGACAAAGGAAAGAATGAAAATTAATTAAAGATTTGATTTATTATTGTCATACTTGTTAGTATATGGTGATAAGTATTGTTTCTTGCATGCGAAACAGACAAAGCATAGAGAAGGAAATGAGAGTGCAGAATGTTGTTGTTGTTCGTCCATCGTCATTAATGAGGATCTCAACACCATTAGTCATTTTGAAGATGTGTGTCATTTGCCCGAAGATGACTGAGGCCAATTCAGGCACGGAACTTCCTGGCACATTGGGTGGACTTGGTAAGCACTGTAGTTGTTGCGCTGGTGGCTCTGGACTTGCACAGCTCGTGCTTAAGTTATGGTTCAGCATTGTATCTTGTTTCATAAGTTTGACAGTCTTTGTGGATGAGGCAGCGCCAGGTAGGGTAGTTTTGTGCCAGCGTTTCCCATTTGGTCGTGTTAATGTCAGGTGACTTCAGGGATGCCTTGAGTGTGTCTTTGGTAATGTTTCTTCTGCCCCCCATGCGAGCATCTTCCAGCAGAGAGTTCCCCAAAAACAAGCAGTTTGGGTATGCACTCGTCTGGCATTCGGTGACATAACCTGACCACCGGGTCTGTGCTCTCATCAGCAGTGTTGTGGACTGATGGAAAACTTGCTCTAGAGAGAACTTCAGTGTCTGGTACTTTGTTTGCCATCTGATGTGTAATATTCTGCAAAGAGAAGTCATGTGGAAATGATTGAGCTGTCTTGCATGCCTTCGATACACAGTTAACGTTTCGTAGGCATACAGGAGAGTAGTGAGTACCACAGCGCTGTAGACCTTCAGTTTTGTTACTGGGCTGATTCCTTGATGTTCCCACACAGTGGACACAGTCTACTGAAAGCAGAACTTTGCTATTCTGCAGTTAACGTCTATTTCAATAGTCATAGCTTGGGAGAGGGTGCTGCCAAGATAAGTGAACTGGTCCACTGCCTGTGGTTTCTGCCCTTTGATTGTGATTATGGGTTCTGTATTCGATGCACAAGAAGCAGGTTGGTGCATGACTTCGGTCTTGTTAATGTTGATGGTGAGTCCAAAGTTGTCACAAGCCATGGAAAATTTGTCCATACTGATTTGCATCTCTGGTTCTGAGCCAGCATACAGGGTGCAGTCATCGGCAAAGAGGAAGTCTCTCAGAACAGTTCCTTCACTTTGATAATAGCTTAAAAGTCTCCTCAGGTTGAACAGCTTCTCATCCACTCTGTAATTGAGGCTGATTCCAACAACACTGTCCTGGAAGGCATCATTTAGCCTGGCAGTAACTGAACATGTGGCTGCGAGCACACGGCCCTGTTTCACGCCATTGGGACTGGGAATGCCTCTGAGGATTCTCTGCCGTCCAGTTCTCTGGCCATCATGCCATCATGGAACTGGCATACTATCTGAATGAATTTGGGAGGGCAGCTGAACTTTGACATGATCCTCCTTGTTGGCTGACACCGTCGAAGGCTTTCGCAAGGTCAAGAAAGGTTGTGTAGAGCTTGCGATTCTTCTCCTGACACTTTCCTGAAGTTGGCACATAGCAAAAATTAGGACCTTTGTAGAAGCCACACTCTGACTCTGGAAGCAGGCCCGGCTCCAGATGAGTGATGATGATTTAGCAGGAGTCTTGCGAGGGTTTCTCCTGTGACGGAGAGCAGCAAGATTCCTCGGTGATTGTTCCATACTTCCCGATTCCCCTTTCTCTTACAGAGATGTACGAAGGAAGCATCTTTTAAGTTCCTGTGGAATGGATCCTTGCTTCCAAAAGGACTGGAACAACTTGGTGAGTTTCTTGATAAGGTACAGGAGCAGCAGCTTTGTAGATCTCTACAGATATGGAATTTGTCCCTACAGCTTTGCAACTGGTTAGCTGGTTGACAGCTTTCATGACTTTGACTATTACCAGTGGGTCACCCATGGCGCTGTTGATATCGACCTGGAGAATCCTTTCTATTGCCTCATAGTTAATAGATTGAGGATGGCTTCAAAATGTTTAGCCCATGTCTGCAGGATCCGAGCCCCCTCTGTTGCAAGAATTGTATCATCTGTACTCAGGAGGTGGGATGTCCTGAGAGTCAAGCTTGCTAACCTACACTCAGGCCGAGCTGAGGATGACTGCGAATGCTTCAGGGAAGGTGTCCATTCGTCTGCACTGAAGGTGCTCTGGCCTGCAAGCAGCATGAGCGGTTTGTTGAGAATGATGAGATACAGGCTCTACTTGTTGAAAAGCACCGTCTTCATTGTGCCTGTCAGAACAATAACATCATCAGCTGCCAAGAAAAACGCTTTTACCAGTGCTTGCAGGACAGTCCAGAATAAATTGTGTAAAATGCAGGATGCCTGGCTGAGCACCAAGACAGATGAAATACAGGGATACGCTAACAGAAACGACTTGAAACGGTTCTATGAAGCCCTCCAACACACTCTACAGAATGTAGTGTTACTGTCATAGCTAGAGTATAGAGAAAGATCAATTTAATGCAAGGTAGGTCCACTCAGAAGTCTAATGGCAGCAGGAAAAAAGCTGAGTTAGTTGGTATATGACCTCAGACTTTTGTATCTTTTTTCCCAACAGAAGAAGATGGAAGGGAGAATGTCAGGGGTGTGTGGGGTCCTTAATTATGCTGGCTGCTTTGTGGAGACAGTGGGAAGTGGAGACAGAGTCAGTGGATGGGAGGCTGGTTTGCGTGATGGATTAGGCTACATTCACAACTTTTTGTAGTTTCTTGCTGTCATGGGCAGAGCAGGAACCATACCAAAGAATGCTCTCTATGGTGCATCTGTAAAAGCTGACATGCTAAATTTCCTTACTCTTCTGAGAAAGTAGAGGCATTGGTGGGCTTTTGTAACTATACTGTCAACAGTGGGGGACCAGGACAGGTTTTTGATCTGTATATCTAAAAACCATACCAAACTATGATACAACCTGAAAGAATGCTTTCTTTGGTGCATCTATAAAAGCTGGTGAGATATGCGGGTTAGGTTGATGGGCAATGATAAATTGCTCCTTAGTGTCAGGGGGACTAGGAGGGTCAATATATGGGGTTACGAGAATAGGATCTGGGTGGGATTGTTATCTGTGCAGACTCGATGGGCCTAATGGCTTCCTCCTGCACTATAGATCTATGACCTAGTTGCTTCAGTGACAGATCAGTACAACATTTAATGTCCTGGCTCTTGATTTGCTAGGGTGAAAGCCTTTGTAGCCACCTTTCAGGCAATTGGAGTATATCCTGCAAAGATGGGAAAACAGATTACGTAAGAATATAAAGAATTTAAAATAAAAAAAAAGGTAAAAATTATCGAAGAATAAATAGAAGATTGCGAGCAGTAGAAAAGGGTTTATTTTGCCATGGTGTGAACTGAAAATCTCAATCAACTGGCTGTCACAGGCTAGCCTGCAGGCTGAAGATTAAGCTGCATTATTTTTTGTTCCAGCGGTATTGCAAATTTGGCGTATTTAGCTTTTAAATTAAAGCCTCATCAAAAATGAGTCTATTGAACTTTGATAACATTGCGACCGTATGCCTTATGAACATGAATTGATTAAGATTTTGGATATGCTCCAAGAATGACCTGTCACAGGAAGGGATACAGATGACCTCATTGGCAGTATCTAAGAACAACAGTGGAGCAAGTTCTTTTGGCAGTAATTGTTTTGCTGAGTTGATGGAGTGGAATATAGTTGTAGTAAGTTAACAGCTGGAAAAGAAAGGAAAAAACCTTTTTTATGAAAGGGAGTATTTACATTTGTTCAGAACACGTATCGCTACCAATGCTCTTAAAAGTTCAACTGAGATAATGCTATCATGACAAATTTGGTATTATACCATTTAAAACCACACCCTTGAAATGCAAAGCCAACTATTTTACTTGTGTCATGTTTGCATTTTGTTTACAATAATTTAAAATGATTAGACTTTAGGTTGTATAAATGTCATAACTGAACCAAGTTTTTTTTTAACATTATAATGTAATTTTTTTTACATTAATAATTTGATTAGTTTCTAACTATTTAAAACAAAATTGCCCCAAAATGTTCACAATCTTTTTTTTCATTTGCAAAAGAAATAACCAGAGGCTGGTATATATAGTCTTAGGAAAGCAGGTTCTTTAAGGGTATAAAGATTATTGAACCAGGCAGGAAGGAGTATTTAATGAGCAGATTGTTCTTGGCAAACTCTGCTCTCAAAGAATTTTGACAAAAGCAGTGTGTCACGAACCGTGAGAATTATCCCTTGTCGCAATCAGCATTACAGTTAGATACCTTCACAGAAAAGGCTACAATCCATCAGATGCAGGACAAATGGGTTCCTGAACTCATTTGTACACTTTTCTATGTTAACTTTTATGGAAGGTTTGAGGATCTGCAGCCAGGCTGGGTCACACTGATTATTTTAAAGTACTGGAATAGTTTTAATACATCTTGTAATTAAAGTTTGGTGTCTGTGGTAATTTTTATTGCTATCTTTTTGTATATACTTTTTAAAACAGGCAATGTACCCCAAATTAATTTCTGTACAACAAGTGAAATTGAATTGGACTTTCCCTATTAAGGTTAGATTTCTAAACTTACTAAATCCTATCAGTGTGTCAGGTACAAGTTGCCTTTGGATGGCAGCATCCATCCAATTATTTTAAATAATTACATGTACCTACATTTTTTAAAAGATCATTTCCAAATACTTCACTTTTTTAAAGGAATGGACAAGTTAATTTATCAAATTGATTTAAGATCTTCATAGACGAGTTTTAACTTATATTAAGTTATTTAGTGCCACCTGGTGGTTAAATTATGGTTTGCCAATTCACTTCACAGTGAACATTAAGAAGCCTCACGGCACCAGGTTAAAGTCCAACAGGTTTGTTCGGTACCACAAGTTTGTGGAGTGCTACTCCTTCATCAAGTGAGTATTGAACATATTGAATCTCATTGCTCTAGTTGCCCGCTGTGTTGTTATTGCCTGTGAGTAAGTGAACAAATTCAAGTACTTTGCACCACTGACAACATTTAAATCCCTGTTTGAAAATGTCTACTAATCGGCTCCATTATCTTCATTGCCCCAAAAGAGAAAATGCTGGAAAATCTCAGCAGGTCTAGCAGCATTTGTAAGGAGAGAGAAGAGCTGACATTTCAAGTCCAAATGAGCCTTTTGTCAAAGCCCTTCAAAGTATCTTCAATGACTTCATGCTGCTGCATATATATCATCCTCCTGAAGCCACCTCATGGAAAAATAGATTCTAACTTCCTTACTATCAGGGAATTCACCTAATGTATTTTTCTCCAAATTTCTTGGCTGTTCTGCCTCCAAAGTTGCCTCTTCAGGATTGGAAAAAAATCTCCCTAAAAAGTCTTTATCCAAGAGTTGGCCATTTAACTCATGGAATCCATTCTCTCCAATGAGCTGCATATAAATGCTATATAATAGTTTGCTACATACATGTTCTGTAGTTAATGCCACTCCATCACAAATAACCTCCTTTGTGATCTGATTTGATTTATTGTCACATTTATTAGTATACAGTGAAAAGTATTGTTTCTTGTGCATTATACAAAGTATTCCACACATAGGTAAGTGAAAGAGAGTGGAATGTGGTGTTAGGGTCATAGCTGGAATGTAGTGAATGGCAGCTATGGTGCAACTGCTGAATCATAAGAACCTGGGCTCACATCCCACCCCAGGATTTGAGCCCAAACCACAAGGCTGATGCTTAAGTTCATAGGAGCAGAATTAGGCCACTCAACTCATTGAGTCTGCTTTACTATTCAGTTATGGCTGATATTTTCTCATCCTCATTCTCTTGCCTTGTCCCAATAACCACTGATCCCCTTATTAATCAAGAACCTATCTACCTCTGTCTTAAAAACACTCAATGAGCTGGCCTCCACACCCTTCCCCAGCAAAGAGTTCCACAGATTCACCACTTTCTGGCTAAAGAAATTCCTCCTCATCTCTGTTTTAAAGGGTTGTACCCTCTGGTTCTAGTTTTTCCTACTACTGGAAACATCTTCTCCACGTCCACTCTATCCAGGCCTTGCAGTATCCTGTAAGTTTCAATAAGATCCCCCTCTCATCCTTTTGGTACAGACCAAAAATCCTCAACCATTCCTCATAAGCTCTTCATTCCAAGATCATTCTTGTGTACCTCCTCTGGACCTTTCCCAAGGCCAGGACATCCTTCCTTAGATGTGAGGCTCAAAACTGCTCACAATATTCCAAATGGGATCTGAACCAGAGCCTTATACAACCGCAGAAATACATCCCTGCTTTCTAGCCCTCTCAACATGAATACTAACATTGTATTTGTCTTCCTAACTGCTGACTGAACCTGCACGTTAAGAGAAGCTTGAACAAGGGCTTCCAAGTCCTTAGGAAACTTCTGATTTCCTAAGCAATTCCTCATCTAGAAAATAATTTATGCCTCCATTCCTCCTTCCAAAGTGCATAACCTCACACGTTGTATTCTATCTGCCACTCTTTGCCCACTCTCCTAACCTGTCCCAGTCCTTCTGCAACTGCCTCAGTTCCTCAAAACTACCTGTCCCTCTATGTATTTTTATATCAGCTGCAAACTTAGCAACAGTGCTTTCAGTTCCTTTTTCCAAATCATTAATGTATATTGTGAAAAGTTGTGGTCTCAGCAGTGACCCCTGAGGCACACCACTAGTCACTGGTTGCCATCCTGAAAAAGACCCTTTATCCCCATTCACTACCTTCTGCCAGTTAGCCAATCCTCTATCCACGCCAGGATCTTACCATTAACACCATGGGCTCTTAATTTATTTAACAGTCTCTTATATGACATCTTGGCAATGGCCTTTTGGAGATCTAAATAAACCATGTCTACTAGTTCTCTTTTATTTAAATTCCTTGTTACCTCCTCAAAGAACTCTTAACAGGTTTGTCAGACGTGATATTCCCTTGATGAAGTCATGCTGACTCAATCCTATTTTATCATACACCTCCAAATATTCCATGATCTTATTTTTGATAATGGACTCTAAAATCTCACCAATGACTGTAATTGGGCTAACTTGCCTATAATTTTCTGTACACTGCCTCTCTCCCTTCTAAAACAGTTCTTTTATATTAGCTACTTTCCAGTCATCTGGGATCCTCTGCCTCTAGTCATTGCTTAAAGATCACCATCAATGTCTCCACAATTTCCTCAACTATCTCTTTTAGATTCCTCGGGTGTAGTCCACCTGGTCCAGGTGCTTTATCCACCTTCAGACATTTATTTCCCCAGAATCTTCTCCTTAGTGATGGCTGCGACACTCACCTGTGCTCCCTGACTCTCCTGGAGCTCTGGCATCCCACTGGTGTCGTCCACCATGAAGACTGATGCAAATTATTCAGTTCCTCTGCCAGTTCTCTGGTTCCTATTATTTCTCCAGTCTCATTTTCCAGTGGTCCATCTAATTTTGCCTCATCTTTTATATATTGAAAAAACTCATATTACTAGCTAGCTTACACACACATTTCATTTTCTCCCCCCTTATTGCTTTTTTAGTTGTCCTCCGCTTGGTTTTAAAGGCTTCTCAATCCTCTAGCTTTCCATTAATCCTTGCTACTTTGGATGCTTTTTCTTTTGCTATGTTTGACTTACCTCATTAGCCATGAATGCCTTGTCTTCCTCTTAGCGTGTTTCTTCTGCCTTAGAATAAATTTCTGTTGTACCTCCTGATTAACCCCCAAGAAATCCTGCCATTACTGTCTTCCCTGCTAGGCTCCCTTTCCAATCAACTCTAGCCAGCTCCTCCCTTGTCTTTGTAGTTACCTTTATCTAATTGTAATACTATTACATCTGCTTCCAGCAGAGGAGGGAGGTGTTCTATCATATTAAGTTTCCTAATCAAGGCTGCCTCATTACAAATCACCAAAGCCAGAATTGTCTGTTCCCTTGTAGACTCTGTCACAAGGTGCTCCAAAAAACATCTTTTAGACATTCCACAAATTCCTTTTCTTGGGACCTACTACCTATCTGATATGAATACTCCATATTGAAGTTCCCCATGATTATCATAACATTGCTTTTTATATGTGCCTTTTCTATCTCCTGCTTTATTTTCTGCTCTATATCCTGATGACTGCTAGGGGGCCTGTACACAACTCCCATCAGTGTCTTTTCAGTGCAGATTAATATTTGTATTTTTTTTTAGACTAATTAAATACCAATCAAAGCCTTTGGGAGTTAGAGGAGAGATAATGAGTACTGTCTGCTCCTTGCAGCATGGTCAAGAGGCTATTTATGTGAAGCTCGATAATGAGAACTAGTGATACATAAAAATCATTGGAGGATCATGGACTTTTCCAACATGCAGAAGGATTCTATTTTATTTCTGCAATACTTGATACAATATTAATTTGATCTATACGTTGGTGCTGGCAGTTGTTGGTGATTTGAGTAACAATGGTATGTGATTTGGAAGCATGGCTGCAGGTTGACTAGTAGCTTGGTAGATTTCCAACAGTTTCCACTTCCTACATGAATAAGACTTGAAAGAAGTCAAAGAGCAAGTTGAACGACCAAGTCACAGCATGCGTCCTATCCAGTGGATTATCTTGCGGTCTGCCGTTTGACCATTTTATAAAAGTCAGCAGTGTCCAAGGCACCCTCATGGCCAATAAATAAATTTTTAAATAAGGTTCTAAAAGTCTTCATGAATTAGAAATTCTGGATTAGCTCCAATGCAGGCAAACTCTTTATTGCCTTCCAGTGCATTTCTGGAGGTGAAATATTAAGGAGGACTTGGAGCTATTGAACACATTGATTTCAGTGTGTCATTATCTACAGAGTCCAAGCAGTTTGTGTGCATACACAAGAGCAGTGCTAGCAGTAAAATGGGTGGCCAAAACTTGCTGCCCTCATTCATGGCTGGGATTTTTCAACTTTATTAACTTGCTTGCCATAGACAAGAATCCCACCCACTAGTGCATTGGATCTTCAGCTGGGTGTCTACATAATCCTTGCTCCTTTTTTGGTCAATCCAATCTAGTGTGATTTTAAAATACCTTGAATGTGTACATCACTGGCTAGGTCAGCATTTTTGCTCAACTCTAATTGTTCTTGGGAAGATGGTGATGGTGTGTTGCCTTCTTGAACTGCTACAGTCCATGTTTCATAGGTCCACCCACAGTGCTCTTTGGGAGGGACCCAGCAACAGTGAAAGAACAGTAATATACTTCCAAATCAGGATAGTGAATGGTTTTGGTGGGGAGATGGAAAGAGAACTTTTAAGTTGTGATTTTCCCAGATCCTTGTCCTTCCAGATGGTAGGGTTGCAGGCTTGGAAGGTGCTGTACAAGGAGTTTTGATGAATTACTACAGTGCATCGTGTAGATGGTCCGTACTGCTGCTACTGTGTATGGGTAGTGGGGGGACTGAATGTTTGTGCTTGAGATGCCAATCAAGCAGAATGCCACATTCTGGATGGCTTTTAGCTTCTTGAGGCAAGTGGAGAGTATTCCATGACAAGTTTGGCAAAGAAATGAGGACATAATCTACCTCGTGTTTTATAAACTTTCAAGATGCTAAAAGTGATAAATGATCTGGATTTTAACTAGTAAAATACTGCTACATCCAAAAGGTTGAATTCCATAATCCAGATCCACTACTATAAGCATAGCACAACAAAAAAAAAATGAATCAGTCATCTCTATTTTACTATGTAGAAAAGAATGCAACAACAGAGAGATGACACTTTAATCTTTTGCCCTTTTTTTTTTAAGAAAAACAGCTTTGGTCAATAGAAAAACTGAATAGTACAAAGAACTTTCTTGTAATTCTACACTAGAGGCACTCTAAGGGACAATTTTATCCTCAAACAAAAATACACATTGTAAACACTTCTTGAGATGTACAAGGTAGTCTGGTCAAAGCAAAACATTTGGACTAACTGAATTTTATCCAAGTTATATCAAATTCATTTGAACACTGAACAATTGTAGGAGGCAAGGGAATATTTGAGTTATATTTGTATTATAACCAATAAGCTACCCAAAAATTAAACATCCATTTATTGTATATATGTTGTAATTGCACTGTGATTATTCACATTTGTGTGTATCCTACTCACCAGAAACTTTTAGTATTATACTAGATTAGTGTCAGGCATAAAATACTGGCCTTGCCAGTCCTGTCTGTGTCCTATTGAAGAATTTATAAAAAAAATTTACAGCTGGATGTAAGTTAAGTCTTTTGGGCACATTCTGCTATTAGATATCCTTCCTCCACACACACATACACCACTTTCCCTTCAATCGAGAAGTGTGCAGGAGTAGTACAATTACAGCAAAATTGGCCTAAAAATGCACATCTTGTGGTCAACTAATAGCACATTAGGAGACTACTTGGGTTCAATTCTAAACTGAGACAGGTTTTCCTGTACAAGATAAAAATCTCTCCTAAAGTGCGAGAACCAAAAAGGCACTTAAAGTGTGCAGTATATAAAAAAATAATCAAATTTCTCTGCCACCCTATTAAAAAAGGCAGTAGAAAAGTCATTAGTGAAGTAAATATTTTTGTTGCAACATTAATGAGATTATTCCATGGCAGTAATGCATTCAATCATAAGAATAAATGATTCTATTGTGTGCTACATGGCAGTGCTACGAAACAAATTGAACCATTTCAATAAAAAAAGTCCATTTAGGACTTAAACGCATAAAGGACACAAGTTCAGAAACAAACTTTTGTCTTGACCATAATGCTGTAGTGAACTTCACAAATAGAAACAAAGTAGTTTATGAAGGCTGAGTTGGTGATCCAGAGGTAGATTCAGTATCTTGGAATGGTGGTCACACTAGTTAAAACCGGCAATTCAAAAATCTGTACATCAAAAAGATCACAGACACCTTCATTTTCATCCAGATTGAAACTGTATTCATCAACTGGTGGAGGAGAAAGTCGAAGGAGGGGAAAGACTGTGGGATAAACAGAGCATATTACAGGGGAAACCACCGGCTAAAGTTAAAACAAAACTTCAGTCACCTGTTATAAGTACCTTTCGTCACTGACTTACTCTCTTCTTTTGAAGGCAACTGATTATTCCTAAGATATACTCTGTTGCAGACAGCACATGATAATTTGCACAAATGGTTATTACACATGTCTGTAAGCCTTAGTATCAGCACAATTGTAGGGCTGTCAAAGCTGAATCTGTGATCATAACATGATTGGAAGTGAAATAGTCCAGTTTGAAACTAGGATTCTAAAGCGAAACAAAGGAAACTACAAAGATATATGATTGGCCAAACTAGATTGAGGAACTTCAATAAAAGGCATGATTTTGGTTAGGCAATGGCTGATATTTAAGGAATGAATACATGCATTACAACAGTTACAAATTCCTTTCTGGCGCAAAATCACAACAGGAAGAAGTGGTACAATCATAACTAACAAAAGAAATAAAGTATGGTATTAGATTCAAAGAGAAGTCACAAAGTTGCCGGAAAAAGATAGCAAGCTCGAGCATTTGGACCTATTTATAATTCAGTAAAAGACAGCAAAGATATTGATCAAGAGGGGAAACATAGTATGACATTAAACTTGCAAAGAACAAGGACTGTAAAAGCTTCTGTAAGTATATGAAAAGCAAGAGATTATGAAGGCAAATGTAGGCTTCTTACTATCTGAAATGGGACGATTTATAATGGAGAACAAGGAAATGGTAGAGGGTGGCAAATATAACCCCACTGTTTAAAAAAAGAGAGGAGAAAACAGGAAATGACAAACTAGTTAGCTTCACATCAGTAGCAGGGAAAAATGCTACAGTCTATTATAAAGGATGTGATACCAGACACTTAGATAACATTAATCCGATTAGACAACATCAACATGAATTTATGAAAGGGAAAATCATGGTTGACAATTGAGCTTTAGAATAGATGAGAGAACCAGTAGATGTGGTGTAGGAGGAGATGCCAGATATTCTTGAGGGTTTGAAAATAGATAAGTCCCCTGGGCCAGACAGGATTTACCCTAGGATTCTCTGGGAGGCAAGAGAGGCGATTGCAGAGCCTCTGGCTCTGATCTTCACTGGAGGATAGCGAATGTTGTCCCATTGTTCAAGAAGGGGAATAGAGACTTTCCTGGGAATTATAGACCAGTGAGTCTTACTTCTGTTGTGGGCAAAGTATTGGAAAGAATTATTAGGGATAGGATTTATAGTTATTTAGAGAGAAATGAATTGATTGGGGACAGTCAGAATGGCTTTGTGAAGGATAGGTCATGCCTTACTAACCTTATTGAGTTTTTTTTGAAAGAGTGACCAAAGAGGTGGATGGGGGTAAGGTAGTTGATGTGGTATATATGGACTTTAGTAAGGTGTTCGATAAGGTTCCCCATGGAAGGCTTCTGCAGAAAATGCAGATGTATGGGATTGAGGGTGATTTAGCTAATTGGATTAGGAATTGGCTAGCAGATAGAAGACAGAGGGTGGTGGTTGATGGAAATTATTCATCGTGGAGTTCGGTTACAAGTGATGTACCTCAGGGATCTGTTTTGGGGCCCCTGCTGTTTGTAATTTTTATAAATGATCTGGATGAGGGTATTGAAGGATGGATTAGTAAATTTGCGGATGACACCAAAGTCGGAGGAGTGGTAGATAGTGAAGAGGGGTGTTATAGTTTGCAGAGAGACTTGGACAAGTTGCAGAGCTGGGCCGAGAGGTGGCAAATGGAGTTTAATGTGGAAAAGTGTGAGGTAATGCACTTTGGCAGGAATAATAAATGTGTAGAGTATAGGGCTAATGGTAGGACTCTTAATAGTGTTGATGAACAGAGGGATCTTGGTGTATATGTGCATAGATCCCTGAAAGTTGGCAATCAAGTCGATAAGGTTGTTAAGAAGGCATACGGAGTCTTAGCTTTTATTGGTAGGGGGATTGAATTTCGGAGCCGCAACGTCATGTTGCAACTGTACAAAACTCTAGTGCGGCCGCACTTGGAGTATTGTGTGCAGTTCTGGTCCCCACATTATAAGAAAGATGTGGAGGCATTGGAGAGGGTACAGAGGAGGTTTACCAGGATGTTGCTGGTATGGAGGGCAGGTCTTATGAAGAGAGGCTGAGGGATTTGAGGTTGTTTTCGTTAGAAAGAAGGCGGCTAAGAGGAGACCTTATTGAAACATATAAGATGATTAGAGGTTTAGATAGGGTGGACAGTGATAGCCTTTTTCCTAGGATAGAGAAAGCTAGCACGAGGGGACATAGCTTTAAATTAAGGGGTGGTAGTTATAGGACGGATGTCAGAGGTAGGTTCTTTACCCAGAGGGTGGTAAGGGTATGGAATGCCCTGCCTGCTGCAGTTGTAGATGCGCCAAGTTTGGGGGCGTTTAAGAGGTCCGTGGATAGGTTTATGGATGAAAAGGGAATGGTTTAGGTTAGAGGGTCATTGCTTTTTCTTAATTGGTCAGTGCAACATCGAGGGCCGAAGGGCCTGTTCTGCGCTGTAATGTTCTATGTTCTATTTGGATTTTCAGAAAGCATTTGGTAAAGTCTCACATAAAAAATTAGTATGCAAATGAGATTAGGGGCAACATATTGCCATGGATTGAGATGGCTCAGTGCATCTCTCAGCGACAAGGACCTAGGTTCGATTGGGTTACTGTTTGTGCAGAGTCTGCATGTCCTCCATGTCTGAGGAAAAGTGTTGTGTGGGCACATTGAGAAAGAATTTAGCATGACCAGTGTACCTGAACAAGTGCTGGAGTGTGGCGACTGGGGAATTTTCACAGCAACTTTATTGCAGTGTTAATATAAGCCTACTTGTGACACTAATGAATAAACAAACTAGAATTGGTTCTCAGACAGGTAACAGAGTATAGGAATAGATTAGTCTTTGGAGTGACAAGCAGTGTTGATTGGGGAACTATAAGGATCAGTGTTTGGGCCCCCGCTATTCACAATTATTTGATTGGGAGAATCTATAAGACCATAAAATATAGGAGCCCATCTAATCTGCTCCATCATTCAATTATGTCTAATATGTTTCTCAACCCAAGTCTCCCACCTTTTCTTCCTCCCCCCTACAATCTTTGATCCCTTTACCAATGAAGCACTTATCCATCTGTCTTAAATATATTCAATGACTTGGCCTCCACTGCCTTCTCAATTCCTCAAATTCACCACCCTCTGAAGAAATTCCTTCTCATCTTGGTTCTAAATCAGAGACTGTGACCTCGGATCCTAATGTTTCCCACTAACGCAAACATCTTCTCCACGTCCAATCTATCCGAGTCTTTCAATATTCTGTAAGTTTCAATGAGATTCTCCCCTCATCTTCTAATCTCCATTGAATATAGATGCAGAGTCCTCAAACATCAAGCCTTTCATTCCTGGGACCATTCTTACGAATTTCCTCTGGACCTTCTCCAAGGCCAGCACATTCTTCTTTTGATGTGGGGTCCAAAATTGCTCACAATATTCTAAATGTGATCTAACCATGTATTTCAACCATCACATGCAAAGTTTCAAATCTGCATACACTTCACCTTTTCCACTAACCTGGCAAAGATTGAAGCTGCTTTAAAATGTAGTACTTGAATATGTTTGTTCATTGGGTTTTAATGTTGCTTTCTCTGGTCAAAGTCAGTGTCCAAAATGATACCTTACACATGGGAGATTAATTTAACTCCATTTAATGTATTGAGAAGTTACACATTTTGTTGCTCAATAGAAAAATTTCCATAAATAAAATATCCATCAGAGAATGAGGAAGGTTACAGTTGTAGGAGATACATTGGTGTTTAAAAAAATGCAAATTTTACAGCAGAGATTGATGAGCTATAACTTACCATCTGATGACATAAATTCATCCATAATGTCCCCATCAATAGTTCCTGAAATGAAAGAAAAGTGCACAAGTTTAGTCAGAAAGAAAATATGTTCAGATGCCATAGAGCCAGAGTTCTGCATTTCAACCTCCCATGCCCTGATTGAAACATGTATGCCCCAGTTTTCCACTCAAAGACTGATTATAAGCCAGAAGGCACAAACGCCACCCTTTTAAGGATGTTCAACTGGTACCCAGAAACTGGAGGACCAAAGTGCGTAAAACAAATAGAGAGAGAGAGAGAGAGAGAGAGAGACTCTTAAAATGGAGGTGCCTTCTCAGCACTATAAACTTACACAATTTAAACATCATCATAGCAGCCAGATTGTCCTTGTGGAGCGTGGATCCCTGCCAAAAGGTCACCTATGGCCATTTGTAAGTTAGCTGTGCACGTGGGGGATGCCTAAATAGTGAAACTGAGCATTGGTCACCTGAAGACCATGACCTTTCCCAGACTGTTCAATTGGCCCTTTCACTAGCTCAAATGGTTAACCACTGCTTACAAACAGGGAGGTGTTCTGTCCCTGACTCGAATGCTTGGAAAATGGGGGAGATAGGACTGTGCCAACAAAATGGCATGTTGTCAGTGCCAGGAAATTCCCGATCCACCCATCTCCTGCATCATTTATAAAGGGTTTTTTCACCTCAAAAAAATACTTTATTCATAAAATTTACAATCAATTCAAATTTGACATTACCTAAAGTCAAATACAAGGTTTCACTCTCAAAAGTTGGCAGAGGAAATTCCAAAGGCAGGAACAATAATATCAGCTAGTTCTTGTTAAATTAATGCATAACAGATACATCCCATGAAAATAACTTGTCAAGATTTAGTCTGCAGGGAGTTGCGCACTTTTGTACAGGCAATAGTTGATGAAGGCACACTCAGTTTTTTTGAATTGCTGCATTGATATATCAAGCTGTCACTAGTTTACTACTGTACTTGCATCCAAATGCATTCAACGGATTTGCATCTTGCTAAAAGGTAGCATTTAATAGGAGAATTATTTGTGCTATCTGACCAAATCAAATCATTGGGATGCAATTTAGTATTAAACATTTGTAATGTAATTTGAATCCAACACCCAAAACCATTAGTTATTATTTTTATTCTTCCATGGGATGCGGGCACTGTTGGCTTGGCCAGCATTCATTGCCTATCCCTAATTGTTCAAGGGGCCACTTAAGAGTCAACCACATAAATGTAACATCAGCAAAATAGGCAAGGAGCACTTGCCTATTAACTGAGCAAGGAGCTCAGTTAACCAAGTTTAGAAGAATTTCAGATGTGGATTGAACTCCAGGAGTCAGCTAGACATTTCAAAGTAGCTTTCTATATTCCTTTGCAATTGATTGCAGATTTTACCTAAACCTGTGAAAGAGAACTGGCAGTTGGTAAACTGAAACTCAAAAGCAACAGAAAATATAATTTAACTACAAAAACAGTTCAACAGAGGATTATACAAGCTTTTAATAATTAAAAAATGATCACAACTGTTGCATTGTACTAAAATCCTACAGTCTACCACGTGCTTGCAAATTGTACACCAACTATTTCTTTAGCAACTGTTTATACATTGATTAAAAAATTGTTAATCCCAAATTGATGAGGCAAAGAACACAAAGATACCGTGTTAATACAAAAGAAAGACACCGCTAACTTAACATCTCTAAAGACAACATGCAACATTCCAGACAAGCCAAAATAATCGTTTCACAAAAAAGATATCTGCCCCAGCCAGCTATGAGTAAAGGCAACTGTTTGCAATGTCTTGTCTCCAATCTGGTATCAGTGGCCCAAGCATGACCATTTCCAACACAAAATGGCTTTGATCTATGGGCCTCATTCAATAACCTGAATCTACTGTTACATAGTCAAGACTTGAGCTGCCTGAACTTCTTTGATTAACCAACTGTTCAAAGTTGTAGGTAGTTAGTATTTGACCTTGGAAGAGAACAGATCTTCAGGCCAACATGCTCTACCATCAAGAAGTTGGAAGCAAGAAGGTCTCTGGTCCTCATGAAAATTGTGAAACTACTGGAATATTGAGACTTGTGCCTTCAAGACTATGTCAACTATTTGTGCCTTCTCTCCTGGTGGAAGTATTATTTCTGGAAACATAGATAACCCTGCAATGGTCACTGTCCTCTTTGAAGAAATATCCCATTAGATTTTTGATTCTGGAGTCTGAATTCACATGAAACCTAATTTGCATTTTATTGTACTCAGCTCTTGAACTGCTTTCCTTTTCCTTTATCTCTCGAGTGCAAAAAGGGGCAGATATTGCAAAACTCTTTGCCTGCTTGCATGTATGTAAAAATAACCCAACCTCTTACTTTATCTTACCTTAAGTTTGCTACGCAAGTTGTTCTTGTTTTGAATACTCCAAATTTAGGAAAATTATGACCCTATTTCTTTTTACAGATGGATATTGAAAGAAGAAATCAAGGTTGTTTAAATTAACCAGTCTGCAACATAACAGTAAAAGAATTCCACTTTATGTGCAGATTAGTGTTGTGAAACTGTTTTAATTTTTGCAAGCAAAAATGAGTCAGGTACAATTTAAAGTGATATATCAATTTAGCTTTGATAAAAGGTCATTTGAACTCAAAATGTCAGCTCTTTTCTCTCCTTACAGATGCTGCCAGACCTGCAGAGATTTTCCAGCATTTTCCCTTTTGGTTTCAGGTTTCAGCACCCACAGCAATTTGCTTTCATCAGTTTTGTCTGATTCATTGGCACACAAAAAAAAGCTCAAGCCGAGACAAATGAGAATTAAAATGGGGACAGAAAAAGAACAATTTAAAGCACTGCTTGTGATACACAAACTCAGTAAATCTTTGCCCTCGATTTTTTCTTACCATTTGAATCTTCTGTCTTTGTTTGTTCATATGACGCTAGAGGATGTTTTAGAATGCTTCCAACATCTAGGGGAAGCACTGACTGTAATCCGTTCTGTTCATGAATGTTCTGTAGTGATTCGTTTGTCACTTCTTTGTAACTTTCTGCTGTGTCTGCCACATTTGAGTGAGGGACACCTGATGCAATACCAGTCAGCTGCAAGTCACAATCTGATTTTAAAATAGTCAGACATTTAAATCAGCATATGGAAACAGACATTATCGCATTTTCTTTACAAGGACAAATGACAAAAACAGTGATACTAGAGCAAGGCAGATCATGATCTAAGATGATTGATGTAAATACTAAGTACAAAGATTTTTTTTGAAGTAAAAAGTTTGAATATTGTTGCTCTATTAGCATGTTTATATATTATAAATTTATGATCTAAAGATAAAGTGAGCATTCATTTTCTACATGTTATGTGGTAGCTTAAATTTCAACTTGACTTCACCTCCTTCTAGTTACATATACCCATAGAAAAACTGGACCCAAGAATAAGCATCTTTTATACATAAACTTATATAAATTTAAGTCATTAATTTTCCCACAACTTACCAGGAGACTGCCTGGGTAAGGGGACCTGAACAAGGTATGGTTCCTTCAAGGAGACAACTCGGTCTGACGGAAGTGAAGTTGAAGTGAATTTTTCTGAGAATGATGGTATTGCAATATTTTGTTGTGACTGTAGGAGGTCATCTGGTGGAGGAACGGGAAACACAACAGGCTTCGAGCAGTTGGATTCCTTATTAATAAGTAGAACGTGAATAGGTCCCGATTGACTTTTCAAATTAATCTGGTATTTTTTTTGTCCATTTGGTCCCTTTTATTGGAAAAATAATTTATTAAAAAATTCCCATCATTAATTCAAATATTTCAAATTTTAATTCCATTTTATACATTATATATTAAACAAAACAAAATTCCAATCAGTCTCTCATATATTTGCTCACCAACCACACTTGCTTATTACTTATCTAAACTTGAAGTCAGAAGTGCTCCTCTCAACCTGATGTTAAATGCATGACAATTGTAGCGGCCTGTTCTTGCACTACTCAATATCAGCTGGCTGTTCGGTATTCTTAACTCCATTGTAACGCAGGAACACGTTCAGGTTTCATCATTTGTGTGCAGGTGTGAACTTCTATGCACTCTCTTGGCAACTGTCTCGTCCACACTCATTCCTCTTCCCCTCATCCTCACTCACTCGTTTATGCTATAAATTGCACTGTTTGTTTATTTTTGTTCATTTCTGAAGAATATAGATCCAAAGAGCGGCATAGCAGTTAGCTGTCTCAGTGCCAAAATTCTGGGTTCAATTCCTGGCTTGGGTCACTGTGTGTGGAGTTTGCACACTCTCCATGTCTGCGTGGATTTTGTCTGGATGCTCCAGTTTCTTCCCACGATCCAAAGATGTGCGGGTTAGGTTGATTGGCCATGCTAAATTGTCCCTTAGTGTCCCAGGATGTGAGGTTAGAGGGATTAGTGAGGTAATATGTGGGATTGTGGGGACAGGGTCTGGGTAGGATTGTTGTTGGTACAGACTTGATGGGGCAGAATGGCCTCCATCTGCACTGCAGGATTCTATGATTCAAACATTAACCTATTTTGTTTCTCTTTACAGTTGCTGTTGGAATTGCTGCATATTTCAAGTAATGTATTTTTATTCCTGACATGTCCATTAAAAAGTGCATGTGCATTTTCATTTCACATTTCAGAAATGCTTCGACTTACTTAATCACTAAATATGTTAGAGCTGTTGTACCATAAACAGACTGTATGTTTAAGTATTCAAAAGACAAGCTACAGGCTTACCGTTAGCCTTTAATATAGCTATTTATAAAATCTAAATGACATTAATCCTGACATCTAATCACTTGGAGGTGACTTATTTAAATGAATACACCAACCATTTTGCAATAGAAATGATCCCATGCAGTAACATGATGACTGCTAGTTCTTCATTAAACAACGTAGTGCTGACCAAAATAAATTTCTTCTTCAAATAGTCTCAAGGAATATTAACTTACACCTTAGCAAGTGCACAACACTCAGCTTAATGTCTCATTCAATGGTTTGGCACCTCGAGCAGTCCCTTAATAAAAGGAGTGTGAGTCTGTTAAATTTATGGCACAAAGCTTGAACTCATCATCTTGTGATTCAGAACTTAATAACAGCAACTGAAACAAGAACTGTAATTTCCAAAAAAATGCACTTACAATTTAAAAGTTATGCAAATTAAAGGCACAGTCTTATTGTACGGATCTACATTATTTCAAAATGATGAACAGCTAAGTATGAACTTGAGAAATTATAGCATCGTAGAATGGTTACACAGGATGCCCTTCGGCTTGTTGTATCGGTGCCAACTTTCTACAAGAGCAATTCATTTCTGGTCACTTCCCTGCCTTTCTCCCTTAGCTTTGAATTTTTTTCTCCTTCAGGTAACGATCCAAGTCTTTTGAATGCCAGAAACGAATGTGTCTTCACCTGTCTCTAACTGGGGTCGAACCAGTGTGTTATAGAGATTTATCATAATTTTCTTTTGTACTCTATGTACTTACTTATTCATTAACTGTGCTCTCAACCTCCAAAACATTCTGCACATAAACCCACCCCAGCCCAGGTCCCACTGTTGTTACACCCCCTTTAGAATTGTACTCTTTATTTAAGTAACGGAATTTGAACATAATACAATACATGTTTGCAGCTTGAAGGCTGAATTGCAGAGTGATATCATCTAAAAACTGATATGGACTAAATAATCAGGTTAAACACATGCAAACAAGCAACAATCATATAGGAACAAAAACCGACAGATTTCTGCAGAGAAGTAGTGGACAGGATATTAAGAGTTAAGTTAATTAGAGTCGTAGTCATAGAATTTTACAGCACAAAGAAGCCCTCTGGCCCATCACGTCTGCACCATGTCAAGAACCTATCTACTCCAATGCTATTTTTCAACAAGGTCTGTAGCCTTCTATGCTATGTTTCAAGTGTTCATCTAAATGCTTCTTAAATGTTGTATATGTTCCCAAATTAAAATTTAAAAGGGATCTGAGAATGAACATCTGCTTATGTTTTTAGAATCATGTTATCCACTTGGCCATACCACTTCAAGTCAGCATACAAAAGATTTTCAAGGCTTCTAGCTCTACTTGAGCATAATTGCCTAACCTTCCGTCTAGCGGCATGTGCTTATGTCTATTCAAGTGATAGTATATTTAGTGGCATTTATCTGTATCCTGTTTTCCTCATTCCACTCAGAATATCAGACTCTCCGAAATCTCACCTGACTGCACCCAGAGTCCTTGACTGTGTAGTTGCTGTTTTGTCTACGTTTTTCTAGTATTTGAGGCCAGAAAGAGAGGAAGTCATTAATAAGGATTAGGAAAACAATTGGCCCTAGTGAGTGCCAAGGCACACCTACTGTTAATTTCATACTGGCAGCCAATTTTGAGCAGTTAGTGAGGAAGTCAGCAATCCACTGGACACAAATCTCAAAATGGACACAAAATGGGGAACTTCACTATATACTTTCCTCATGACCAAAAAAAACAACCATTCACCAGTTTCCCATTACTCAGCTAATTTTCTACAATGTTGCCATGGTCACTTTTATTCCAGGCACTCAAACTTTGCTCACAAATCTGTTGTGCAGCACTGTATCAGATGCTTTTGGAAGTCCATAAACACATCAACATTACCTTATTAAATCCTGTTACCCTCAACAACAAAAAAAAAATACAAGCCAATTAGTTAAACATAACTTGCCTCTAACAAGTCAGTGCTGACTTCCCATAATTAACTGTCATGGGCCCAGGTAACTTAGTTTTGTCCTGAATTGTCACTTATGAAAGTTTTCCCACCATGGAGGTTAAATTGACTGGCCTCTTGCTGCAAGGATAAACCCAGCAGCTAAAGTTAATTTTACTATTCATTTATTACAACGCCTGCTACTAATTATGACTGACAATGCAAATACAAACTGTTAAAACCTGGAGCTTATCCAAATCAAAATGTTAATACAGGAGTACAGGAATAACCAGTCTAAATAGTAAAACAGAAATGAGTATTTGGAACAATAAAACATACCAATTCAGGAATTGGAACTTCCAGTTGTGTACCAGAAGGGGCCTGGATAGCAAGAAGCGTATCACCTGTTATGGAACCATTAATGAGTTAGAATTCATAAAAAACAAAATTTTAAGTTTTAGTCAAACTTAATCAATTTATAGAACTGTTATATAAGAATATGTACATCTTAAAAACAGCTATTTCAAAATATTAATTCTCAGAAGGAATGGAAGATGCTTTCATCAGATAATTGTTGGGTTCCTCCAACATAGAATGAAAATCCAATCCTGCAGGTATTTAAAATCTTTATCATTGTTACTAGTTCTTATTTTTAAACTGGAACTTTCTGCTGAACACAAACAATTAAGATGGATGAAGCTCCATTTGAAAATTACCTCCAACAGTGTCCAAAACAAAATAATTCTCTTCTTGGTTTTGGGAATATTACACTTGGTTATGCCTGAGTATTTGACAGACCAATTTCAAAAAAAGCTACAGGAATGCCATTTGTGATTGCAAGCAAGCTTGGCTTACTAGAGTCTATGGGTTAGTTGAAACAATGGCTTCCCAAACACCAGGTGCTCAACATGATGGCACCCCTCTCAATTAATAAAGGCTGAGTCATCATCAGTCAGGAAAACAAAGCCAAATTCCAGATACTGGATAAAAATCTTCTGTTGAAGTCACTGTGAATAAGATCGGTCACATGACCCAGATCGCTGGCCTTTTGAGCGAATGACGTGGAGATGCCAACATTGGACTGGGGTGGGCACAGTTAAGTTGACTCACCTGATGAAGGAGCAGCACTCCAAAAGCTTTTGATACCAAATAAACCTGTTGGACTTTAACCTGGTATTGTGAGACTTCTTACTTTTGAGCAGAAGCAGGAAGAGAAGCCATTTCGGTCAATCATTGGTTCTATTCTTATTTATCCACTTGTTGCCACTGAGCGTGGTATCACACAACTTAACAATGGAGGTGATTATTGGAGGAAAATGGTGTAGTCAATTACATCGGATTACAGACAGCTCAAGGAGGACAAGGAGGAATAGTTTGCCTTTGTTACATTCACATAGGATGTCATTTGTGACTTTGATAAGAGAGTAAAGACAGAAGTTACTGAAATAATCAGCAAAGCATGCTGGTAACTCAATTCATTCACCACTGTGCCAGTTCAATTCTTATCAAATGCCATTGAGCTGCTCATCGCAAAAGGGGCACTTTTCTCTTCACTAGGAATGTTGAAGTAGAACTTTCCTTAGACTAACATCACTACCTCATAATAGCTGGCTTAGGGTGGCACTGGTCTGAGAGCAGGTTAGACTGATGCAGATGCACAGTTTGCAGTGAAAATAGAAATCTTTAAAATAAAGAGAGAATGATAAAGATGGATATTAACAAACCTTGAAAACACTTGCAGACATCTTCATGAGTTGTATATGCTAATGTAAAAAGTTAAGGAGATTGAAATAGAACTTTAAACACATTTAAATAGCACTTTTGTACTGAGCTAATATATCTTCCTCACCACTTACAGCAGTCCAATGGCATGTTTTTTTTTCCCACACTACTGTAATCTACTCAAGAATATCTCCAACACCAGCATATTTTTGTGCCTACACATGAAATGCAATACCTTGTCCCTTCTTTGTCCCACCATCCAGGCCCATAAACATTCCTTTTGATTTCATATTCTACAATTGCTGCTCAGGATGTCATCTCTTCTAACCTGGGAGACCAAATGGAGATCATTTCTTTTCATTCCATGTGCATGACCCTGAGCTTCCAGTTGTCTTTTGCTTAAATTCTCCATCCCATTCCCAATTTGTCCTCAGCTTCTTCCAACAAAGTTCAACTCAAGCTTGAAGAACAGCACCTCATCTTTTGGTAGGCATTTTAGGGACTTCCAATCTCAACAATAAGTTCAATAATTTCAGAGCCCCATCATTTCTGCTAATCCCATTTAGTCCTCCTCTAGTTCCATCTTTTATTACTTAGTCAATTACTACTTGCTTTTGCCTGTACCATCAGCCATTTTATCATTTAATCACTTTAATTTTCCATTTTCTAACAGATTTTGCCTTTTTCTGAGGCAGCTTTTGCTATCAACATTGTGTTGTACTGTTTTATTCTGTAATGTCAGAAGGCAGATGTTTATTAAACAGTTACTAAAGACAGTGATTAAAAATGTCTCTCCTTTCTCAAGTTGATGGTGTGGAGAAAAAGAACAGAGCCAGGGATCAATATGGGGAGGTTTTTGACTCATCCAGTGACACGTGATTCTGGATTACAACCTCTATATGCCACATTTGAAGCTCTGAATATCTTCTGGTTGGATCCTTTTTGGATTTTGTTGCCATTCATACAGTTTGAGCCCTATAACAGGCACAAGTTGGAGGCACAGCCTCCCTGCATTTCCCAAATATCCTGCTCTGGATCCTCTTAACCAGGCTTGTCACTGGGAAGAGGCTCCTGAGCTCAAACACAGGATATGGAGGTTATAATCTGTAATTGTCACTATCACTGAGTGAATCAGAAACCTCCCCTCCTCCAGAACCTGATCACAAAATATTTGGGAAGACTGTGCACCAAATCCATGCAAGCAAACCACCCCACCCTCCAGCCAAGGCAGAAACTGGGTGAATGGTTTCAGAATCCAAGTAAGATCAAACCATCAGTGTGTCTCCAGAAAATGACATCATTGCTTTTCTGTGCATGCACAGATATCGGTGGTCATCTTGCTTAACCCCTTTTCCCTGTCTCAGTACCTACCTAAAAGCTGTTACAACACCAATCTTCCCATGAAATATCATTCACCTGAAACATTAAGGGCAGAATTTTACACTCCTCCAACGCAGGTTTTGAGGCTAGGAGGGTGAGGCAGAGCATAAAATTGAATGGTCGGGGATTCCATTCAGAATCCATCTGCTTAGACCCAAGGCAATTTCACATTGAGAGGGCAGGGTCTCAGGAGGACAACCCGCCCTTTCATCCATTAAGTTTTTTTATATTTAAGTTTATTTAAAAGTGTCACAAGTAGGCTTATATTAAGCACTTCAGATACAGGGAGAACGTGCAAACTCCACACAGAGTGACTCAAGCTGGGAATCAAACTCAGGTCCATGGATCTGTGAGGCAACATTGCTAACCACTTTGTTGCCCACAGGTACCTAAGTGGCCACTTAATGTTAGAAATCTGGCCTTCCCCTACCTGCCCTAGCCTATGCCTTGGCTCTATGTTTGCCTGCACACCCCTTCCCCCCAGAGTCCTCTACTCTCCATCCCCAGAACTCACCATTTCACCAGTCCTGGGACTTAACTCCAGGTAGAGCGTTGCAATACGCTTCTGCAGACTGATCAGGTTGGACAGCTGTTGAACAATCTGATTATCCAACACGTCTCGTCCATTGCCAATCAACACTCAAGTCAGCATTAAATTGCAGTGGGAGTTAGAGAGTCACATGTTGTGCGTTAGATGCCAACTCTCAGGGTCACTTGCCTTGCCATCCTTAAAAGCTTGCTTTTTTTCTCCTTGCTATGTATACTGTTTGAGCTGTTGAGTATGTCAAGAAGTTTTTCAGATTCCAAGCAGTTGCAGTGTTTTACTTTATTAGTTTTTCCAATTCGTTTCAGATCCATTTAATTTCTACAACTTGCATTTAATAAAATAATTACAGGTATTAATTGGTCTCTGATCTAAAGTGCATTGCTTATGTAAATCATATGTTCCACATAACATGCCTCAGCTCAATGTCCCTGGTATAACATTAAGGAATGTTTAAAGGTATAGGAGTATCCCATATTTAAAATTACATTATTCCATGGAAAAACACTGGACTGTTCAGTTTACACAAGATGTTGATTTTACACAAGAGGTACATAGTGTTGCTGAACTACAAAGGATATCTATTATTGTGCGTGTTGTCAGTTATGTTTTCAATACTCTGCTGTAGCCACAACTTCTGTTGATCAAGTTCTTTCTCCTTTGTTTCTAGTTCTTCAATCTCTGCCTTTAGGTATCTCAATCGATCTATTATTTCTTTTGTATTGCATCCTGGACCAACACCTCTATTAAAGGAAAATAAATTAGTATGTCCAATAAAGTGAGAAAGTAATTCTATCACTTGCAAGAAATAATTGTGCCTATAAGCAACATAGGAATCAATCGCTGAGTAACAAAAATTCTACAATTATTTTCCTGACAGACAGAATTCAGCATGTGAGCTATCTTACACCTATGCCAATGTACATCTATACCATTGTACATACATATTTTCTCCTCAACCAATATAAAAACTTCACTGTGCACTATTATAGATATGTTGCTTAACAAATCAAGCTAAAAACACTAAATACAATCTCCCATTAAGTCAGTAGAAAAAAATGAATACAGTGTTTGAGATACAGATCATCACATACTTATAGATAAAGATGTCAACACACACACCAATTTACATTTCAAAAAACCTTGATATTGATAAGCTGGAAGATTAGCTATTATACATACTTAATTGTTATTTTAGGAGTTCAGATTTTGTGGCACAAGAAGATTTTGATAAATAATTATTTAGGTTGCTAATACTGAACTAAACTCGGTTAACAAGAAATTAAAAGGTCGCAAAACAGTGGGATTGACATTATAGATAATTTCAGAACAGTGCCTGAATCATCTCTGAAACAAGGATTATACATTCTAACAGATATTCATATTCTTGCTGCTGCGACAATTCTATTCATCAAGTCTAAACAGCAGTCAGTACCAAGTTAGGCAGATGGGTTTTGCTCTGGGGGTGGTCAAGCTTTGTCCAAAATTTGACACTACAGTGAGGCTTTCAAAAAGGCAATGATGTAGCGGAGGCAGTCAGGCAGCAAAAATGCATGAAAAGGTTTTATGAGGATGGTCTGCCTGTATTGTCAAAAACAGCAAACAGTTCTTCTTTCAAGTTAACTCACTAAAGTATAGTGTGTACATTATTATATTAGCTACACAGAAGTTATGTTTAATTAAGAACATTTGATTATACTGCTGTTCTGCACATACATTTTGTGAAATAAAGCAACTTAATGAACTGAATCAGGCCTTGCTTCATCTGCTGTTAACTCAGCACATCTTCAGAAGAAAAATGCATGCAAAAAACTAATGGCCTGTTCAGTTACATCACTGAATACAACTACACTGGCAGATGTAAAGCAATGGAAGATAATTCCCATAAAAATAAAACTTGCTGATTGTAAACAGATGTTATACTCCAGTGAACCTGCAAAGATATCTATGGCCAAATTTGTAGAAATAAAATAACAATCTATCATCAAGACCATTGATTTCTATGATTAACCAAGTATAAATGAATTTTTATTGCAATGCTTAAGAGCAGCAAGTGATACACTCCCAAGCTTAATGCTTTAATATTGCATATCGACATACAAATATAACCGTACAGCAGTGATGGTCATTGGGCCCATTGTGTCTGTGCCAGCTCTTCTGAAGAGTGATCCAAACTGGGTTACTGTCCTGTGGTTTCCTCACTGCTCAGCAGTTTTTTTTGAATACATACTTAGTTTTAAAGTTTACTATTGATTCTGTTTCTATCATCTCTGTAGGCAGTGTTTTCCAGAAAATAACACCTCTGGCTTTTTCTATCAAAACCGTTCATAACTTTGAATGTTTGTCCTTTTAACCTTTTCTGAGTGAACAAAATTCCAGCATCCCTAATCTCTTAATAATCAAAGGCTGATCAACGATATCTTTGATATCTTCCTAGTAAACCTTTCCTCCACCTTCAGCAAGATCTTGATATCCTTTCTAAAACGTAGTGTCCAGAGTTAGTCATAATATCTTACTTCAGCTGAGGCTAAACTGGTAATATATCAAGGATTAGTATAATTATTTAGCTTTTGTAAACTATACTTTACCTCGATCACCTGCAATTTTATAAGCCTTATTAACTTGTCAAGCTACCATTTGCATATGAACCTCCAACTCTCTCTGTTCATATTATCCCTTTAAAATTGCACCATTTCGATTATATTCTTATTTTTTCTTCTAAAAAAGCATCACTACATTTCAGTAATAATTTAGTCTGTCTTATATCTGTGCACTTCACTAGTCTAGGTTTCCTCAAATCTGGTCCTTTGCTCTTCAGTTTTCTGACATCTGCAAACTTCAACTTAAGTCCTCTCTAAAAGTTCAGGAGGTCAATAAATAAAAATCATAAGCATCTAAAAAAGTTACTTTAACGTACTTCCACTGAATGCTGTTTTTTGATTTCTTTTCAATTAAGCCAATTCCTTCTAATACATTGGTGATATCATATATTCTTCGTTTCTGCCTTACTGCAAGTATATCAGCAGCCTATAGATAAAGGGCAAGAACACATATGGTTAACAAAAAAGTATTCAAACAAGAAGTTCACTTATTACTGAAGTAATTTTAACAGTAAAAACTTTTTACTGAAATCTTAGAAATATTAAACACAAATAAAAAGTAGAAAATAAGCACATAAAAGATAAACAACAGACCAACACAAACCATCTTATGGTACTTCTTCTGGGTCATCCGGCTTGATTCCAGCCACATCCAATCCCCCAGCAGACACTTTCGCCCAAAGCAGATGGACTGAGCTGGAAATTTTCCCTTCTTCCCCCTACCCTCTGAGGATGAAAATTCAACCGAATGATCAAAATAATATCCTGTAGATCTAGAGTGGTTTTACTTTGACAGCTGAGTTACTGTTGGCAATGGGTTATACAAATCTATTTCATCTTCATAAAAAGAGCCTGCTGAATAAACATTTAACTCTTTCTAAAGGAATATTACTAAAATCCTTGACTATTTTGGCAAAGATGGCAAGATAAAGCCAACATAACACTCTATTCATGTCTGTTACAGAGAAGTTCTTCCAATTATGATTTCTAGGAGAAAAAAAAATGGCATGGCAATTGAAGAAAAATCAACACAGGATTGACCTGTGGCCATGAAAGATAATATGGGATTGGAAAACAAGATCATTTCAGAAACTATAAAAATTTGATAAGAAGAGGAATTTCTTTGTAGTGTTAGCTGTGGTCTAGTTGCTAGCACTCTGCATCTGAGTCAGATGAGGTTTCAAGTTCCACTCCAGTGACTTGGCACAAAAACCCAGGCCAACACTCCACTGCAGTACTGAGGGAGTGCTGCAGTATCACAGGTTCCTCCTTCAAATAAAGCCTCATCTGCAAATGATCCTTGACAATTTTGAAGAAGAGCAGGAGAGTTCTCACTAGTGTCCTAGTTAATATTTATCACATAGTCAACATCAATAAAAAGCAGATAATCTAAGTTAATATGACGCTGTTGTTGGTGGAAGTGTGCTTTGTCCAACTGATGTAAGAGAATATTTGTAGTAGCAGCAGTAAAATGTGAACTACAGTCTCATCAACATGCGATGGGCAGGATGTTGAAATATAATGAGCCCAGTATGTTAATTAATGTAATTGAATGTATGGTGGCTAATATGATAGAATCAGGAATGGTAAGCATTTATTAAACATTGAGTGTAAGCAGCTGTAGGCAGTTAAACCTTGAGAAACAATGGTCACACTATGGCCCAGAAAACAGGGATGGGGTACATATATTCTCTTTGTCACTTAGTTTAAAGTCTAGCTAAGCCACCATTGTGTATAAACAACGTTAATGGGGTGAGGGCAAAGGTCGGAACTGTCATATAAACAAACTGGTTTCACAGAGTAGTAAATGCATCGATTAGTGACCAATCCACGACAAGGTAAATTATTAGCAGAGCAGCACTAATGGTGGGTAAAGATAAGCCAGCCTTGAGGATGAGATAAGAATCTCAGGGCATGTATCTGCAAACTGTATAAAACAAGCTGTAAGTGAGCATTTCACTGGAGTCTTCCGGACATCCCGGCTTTATGCTCGTGTGCTGGCGAATAAAGTCTTACTTCCTGGAAAATCAAGGCTCAGACTCTCATTTAATAAGCTAAAAGTACATTGTCGTCCTGGGGAACCACGACACTGACTGCCTAGTTTCCTACCATCATTGCTTCCACCCTCTGAGGCGGAGTCATACTATCCCCCTTTCTAATATCGCTATATGAAGAATAATATTGCAAAAGTACTTGGGGCATCCTGGAATCAAGAACATAAAAACATAGAATATAGGAGCAGGAGGCCATTTGACCCTTCCAGCCTACTCTGCGATTCAGTACAATCACAGTCAACTCAGTAGCCTAATCTTGCTTTCTCCCCATAACCTTTGATTCCATTCACCCTAAGTGGTATATCCAGCCGCTTCCTGAATACATTCAATGCTGTGGCATCACCTACTTCCTGTGGTAATGAATTCTACAGGCTCACCATTCTTTGGGTGAAGAAATGTCTCCTCATCGTTATCCTAGATGCTCTACCTCAAATCCTCAGATTGTGACCCATGCTTCTGGCCTCCCCCATCATTGGAGATATCCTTCTTCATCTATCTTGTCTAGTCCTGTTAGAATTTTATACGTCTCTATGAGATTCCCCCCCCTCCCCTTATTTGTCTGAACTCCAGCGAAAACAATCTTAACTTAGTCAATCTCTCCTCACATCAGTTCTGCCATCCCTGGAATCAGCCTGGTAAACCTTTGCTGTTCTCTCTCGAGAGCAAGAACATTCTTCTCAGAAAAGGAACAAAAACTGCACACAATATTCTGGGTGTGGCCTCACCAAGGCCCCGTATAATTGCAACAACACATCCTTGCTCCAGTAATTGAAACGTTGTAATGAAGGCCAACATGCCATTTGCCATCGGCTGCTGCACCTTTAGCGAGTGGTGCACAAGGACACCCAGGGACACACTCCTCTCTCCTAATTTACAGCCATTCAGGTAGTAATCTGCCTTCTTGTTTTTGCTTCCAAAGTGAATAATCTCATTTATCCAATTTGTACTGTATCTGCCACTTATTTGCCCACTCATCCAACCTGTCCAGATAATGCTGAAAGATCTCTGCATCACAATTCACCCTCCCACCAACTTGGTATCATCTGCAAACTTTGAGATGTCACATTTTGTTCCCTCATCCAAATCACTACTATATATTGTGAATAGCTAGGGTCCCAGCACCAATCCCTATGGCACCCACTTGTTACGAGCCTACCAGTTTGAAAAGGACCCATTAATTCCTACTCTTTCTTTCTTCTTTGACAACCAGTTTTCTATCCATCGCAACACATTTTTTTCCAATCCCATGGTGTTTTTAATTTTGTATGATAACCTTTGATGCAGGACTTTGTCAAATGCTTTCTGAAAATCCAAATATGCCACATCAACTGCCCCCTTTGTCAACTCCATTAGTTAAATTTCAAAGAATTCCAACAAATTTGTCAAGCATGATTTCCACTTTATAAATCCACATTGACTCTGTCTGATCCTGCTACTGCTTTCTAAATGCTCCTCTAGAAAATTCTTGTAATAAAGGTTGCTATACAAGGAAAAATCTTTAGAATGTAACTAAACACATGATAATGTCTTTTCCTCCACACTCCTCTGCATAAACATTTATGCAATGACTTAATATTATAACCAGTTAAATCTGCTATCTATTTTTCATCTGTCTTGTTCATATAGACAGGAGGCAATTAAAATCTGTGGTTCAATTATAATTGGGCCTATTGCCGACAAGAGCCATACAACAAAAGTTTATGTCAAGTAAAATCAAACACAGCAATTCTTTTTAAAAAATAGTCTGAAGGACTATCTTAATCAGATAACTTCGTTATCTAATTTCCAGAAAATACAAGTCAAGTTTACCCAACTTTCCAAGGTAAATCATTAGTAAAGATTTTGGATAACCCTCACGAGAAGCTACAAAATATCTGTTTAATATCATGCCCAGTAAAACATATGTCATAGTCATAATTTTAAAGAGGATCGTACCCATATGAAAGCTTTAGGATTTGTCTTCATTTAAAGATGGACATGGATGAACTATTAAGATGTGCGCCAAAGGGGTCAAGTGACTTTTGCAAATTCAATACAGACTATCAATCTTGAGGAAAGTTCTGAATTGAAACATAATTGTGGAGGGGAAGACAGTCTTCCCTTAAATGGGCTTGCTCCTATGAGGTTGGTTTAATAAAAGGTCTCAAGGTTAGGGATCCTCAAGGAAATAGTGAACACAGTATGATGGAATTGAGCAGTCAGTTTGAATGCAAGAAAATTGGGACTTAAAAAGGGAATTAAAATGATTTGAGGATGGAATTGGGCAAAGTGGATTGGTCAAATAGATTAGTAAATGAAACAATAGAAGAGCAGTGGCAAACATTAAGAGATAATTCACGACTCCCAGCAAAACTATATGGTGGACGAGTTAAATAGATATTTTACATCAGTTTTTACAATATAGGTTATTTTATTTATTTGTCACAGTTGGCTTACATTAACACTGCAATGAAGTCATGATAAAAATCCCCTGGTCACTGCACTCTGGTGCCTATATGGATGCATTGAGGGAGAATTTATAAGCTATAAGCACCCCCCAAAATAGTGAAAAAAGGAATTAAATATAATCACCATCACCAGAGAATGGAGAATTTGATACTCAGCCAAAACTTCATTCACTACAGCAAGACAGGAAAATCCCAGCAGTGGGCAAGGTTGGAGAAATCTGGTCTTATTTTTAGGCAAACTAGTGCCAAGGATTAGATAATTGCCAATGTGATGCCCTTGTTTGAAAAGGAAAGGAGGCAAACTATAGGCCAGTTGGCCTAACTTCAGCTATTAGAAAAATATTACAAAGAACATAGAACACTACAGCACAAACAGGCCCTTCAGCCCACAAGTTGTGCTGATCATATCAGTACCTACCAGGCCATTGAACTATCTGTAACTCCCAATCCCATTAAATCCCACATACTCCTCCATGTTTACATCCCCAGTCTGCTGCTGGTCCCGTTAAAATTGACCACACACTACTATTGGGAGGTTTCAAAACACCGCACGTCTACCTTTTCAAAAAAAACTACATTGATAATGGACAGAAGGAAAGCGAAAGTCCAAAACTGTGAAGGTTAGGTGGATTGGCTATGCTAAATTGCCCTAACTGTCCAAAGATGGATTACAGAAGGAAAATGGGCAGAGTTATAGAGATAGGATGAAGGGACATGCTTGAGTGGGAAGCTCTTTTGGATGGTTGGTGCAGATGCAATGGGCTAAATGGCTGCAATGTAATGATTCTGTGGCATTTAGGCTCTCAATTCACCTTTCCTTCCTCTACCTAAGAGAGTGTCCTTTAAACCAGTGTGCATTTAATTTAGCAACGTAACACAAGATTAACAATGAAAGAATCCACAGTTAAAAATATTTCAATATGAAATAAACATGCACTTAATCAACAAGCCCTCACCACAGAAATTGCATTTATATAGTATCTCATCACATTTCAGGATGTCCCAAATCACTTCAGAGCTATTGGGCAATTGTGCCACTTGTGCACAATAGCTCCCACAAACAAGTGAGAAGAATGACTCGGTCATGTAGTTTTAGTAGTATCGATTGGAATACAAATGTTGACCAGAACGCAAAGACATTCTGTTATTGCGGCTATAGTGCATTGCCCCTCCCAACTTCGGCATGGTTGCTACAGACTTTGACACAAAGTCTCTTTCTGTAGCACTGGAAGATCACACCACCAGTATGGGCCAGAAAATTCTACCTATAATCTTGGTCTCACTACAAATTCCCTCCTCTTGTATTCCTTCCCTGACCTCCAAGGTTTGATGGAGCAACTTCAACATTTCATTCGACTTCAAGCTGAGCAACCATATCCTGCAAGTGAAAAAAAACTATGTCTATCACTACTGCATTGCTCAGCTAGTTTCCCCTCTCAGCCTTTCTCCCACTAAAAATTTAATCTGTGCCTTTGTCATCTCTATAATTTCAATATTCCAATGTTTTTCCTGGCTAATTTTCCATTCTCAACTGTCTAGAAACTGCAGCTCATTCAAATCTTCCATATTCCAATCCACAATGCACAATCATATTTATCACCAGAGATTCATACTGGATAAAAAGAGGCCAAAGCTTAGAATTTAAAATTAATGCCTCAAAATTCAATTTCTTCACAATTTCACACCTACCTAAATGCAACTTACTTTGAGCCCTACAAACAACAACCCAACCCACACTAAAAACTCCCTAATATTGGATTTCCTCCTCCTTTCATTCCATATCAGCAACTATACTTGAAGACATTCTTCTGATTAACTTTTGGTCACCTCCTTATATCTTTAAAACATAGGATATTACAGCGTAGTACAGGCCCCTCAGCCTTTGATGTTGCGCCGATCTGTGAAACCAGTCTAAAGCCCATCTAACCTGCACTATTCCAATATCATCCATATGTTTATCCAATGACCATTTAAATGCCCTTAATGTTGGCGAGTCCTGGCAGAGCATTCCCCGCCCTTATTACTGAGTAAAGAATCTACCTCTGACATCTGTCCTATATCTATCACGCCTCGATTTAAAACTATGCCCCCTCATGTTAGCCATCACCATCCGAGGAAAAAAGCTCTCACTGTTCACCTTATCTAATCCTCTGCTCATCTTATATACCTCTATTAAGTCATCTCTTAACCTTTTTCTCTCTAGCAAAAACAGCCTCAAGTCCCTCAGCCTTTCTCATAAGGCCTTCCCACCATATCAGGCAACATTTTGGTAAATCTCCTCAGCACCCTTTCCAATCCCTTCTATAACGCGGCGACCAAAACTGTAAGCAATATTCCAATTGCAGCCGCACCAGAGTTTTGTACAACTGCAACATGGCCTCATGGCTCCGAAACTCAATCCCTCTACCAATAAAAGCTAACACACCATATGCTTTCTTAACATCCCTATCAAACTGGGTGCCAACTTCTAGGGATCTATGCACACGGACACCAAGATCTCTCTGCTCATCCACATTACCAAGTAACTTACATTAGCCCAGTACTCTGTATTCCTGTTACTCTTTTCAAAGTGAATCACTTCACACTTTTCTGCATTAAACTCCATTTCCACCCCTAGCCTAGTTCTGCAGCTTATCTTTGTCTCTCTGTAACCTGCAATATCCTTCTGCACTGTCCACAACTCCACCGACTTTAGCGTAATCAGCAAATTTACTGACCCATCCTTCTTCACCCTCATCCTGATCATTTATAAAAATGACAAACAGCAGTGGCCCCAAAATGGATCCTATGATACACCACTAGTAACTGAACTCCAGGATGAACATTTCCCATCAACCATCACCCTCTGTCTTCTTACAGCTAGCCAATTTCTGATCCAAGCTGCTAAATCACCCTCAATCGCATGCCTCCATATTTTCTACAATAGCTTACGGTGCGTAACTTTATCAAACGCTTTACTGAAATCTATACATACACCAACTGCTTTACCCTCATCTACTTCTTTGGTCACCTCAAAGAGCTCAATAAAATTTGTGAAGCATGACCTACCCTTCACAAAACTGTATTGACTATCTCTTAGAATCCTTCCCAAAACTTTGCCCACAACAGAAGTAAGGCTCACTGGTCTATAATTATCAGGGTTGTTTCTTACTCCTTCTTGAACAAGGGGACAACATTTGCCATCCTCCAGTTTTCTGGCACTATTTCTGTAGACAACGATAATATAAAGATCAAAGCCAAAGGCTCTGCAATTTCCTCCCCAAACTCCCAGTGAACCCTAGGATAAATCCCATCCAACCCAGGGAACTTATCTATTTTCATACTTTCCAGAATTGCTAACACCTCCTCATGAACCGCAGGTCTAATCTAATGGCCTGTATCTCAATGTTCTCCTCAACAACACTGTCTTTTTCCTGCATGAATATTGATGAAAAATATTTATTTAGGGCCTCTCCTATCTCTTCGTACTCACGCACAATTTCACACTATTGTCCTTGACTAGGATAAGATTAGGGCCAGTCATTCTTTTATTCCTGACATACTGATAGAAACCTTTAGGATTTTTCTTGCTCTTACCTGTCAAAGACTTCTCACGTCCCCTTTTGGCTCTTCTTAGCTCTCTCTTTAGGTCCTTCCTGGCTAACTTGGAACTCTCAAGCACCCTAACTGAGTCTTCACAACTCATCTTGATATAAGTCTCTTTCTTCCACTTCACAAATGATTCAACTTCTTTAGTAAATCACTGTTCCCTCGCTTGACCACTTCCTCTCTGCCTGATAGGTACATACTTATCAAGGGCACACAGTTGCTGTTCCTTGAACAAACAAGCTCCACATTTCAATTGTGCCCATCCCCTGCAGTTTCCTTCCACATCCTATTGATCCTAAATCTCATCTGATCACATCATAATTTCCCTTGCCTAAGCTATAAATCTTGCCCTACGGTATATTTCTATCCTTTTCCATCGCTAATGTAAACATAGCCGAATTGTGGTCATTATCACCAAAATGTTCACCTACCTCCATATCTAACACCTGGCCTGGTTCATTATCCAGTATCAAATCCAATGTGGCCTATCTACGTACTAAGTCAGTAAACTCTCCTGTACATACTGGACAAAAACTGACCCATATAAAGTAATCAAACTATAGCTTTTTCAGTCAATATTTAGAACATAGAACATTACAGCACAGAACAGGCCCTTCGGCCTTCGATGTTGCGCCGACCAATATAAAAAGCAATGCCCCTCCAAACTAAACCATTCCCTTCTCTTCCATATACTTATCAACTAAAAATTTGTAAAATTAAAGTCCCCATAACCATTACCCTGTTACTTTCGCTCCTATCCAGAATCAGCTTTGCAATCCTTTCCTCTATATCTCTGGAACTTTTCAGAAGCCTATAGGAAACTCCAACAGGGTGACCTCTTCTTTCCTGTTTCTAACCTCAGCATATGCTACCTCAGTAGACAAGTCCTCATTCAACATCCTTTCTGCCACCTTAATACTTTGACTTGCCATCCAGTTTTAACATAATCCCATTATCGTTAAGCACCTTGGGATGCATACATTATAATCATTAAACAAAAACTTATTTTTGAAATAATAATAGGATTTTTCATTAATAATTCAGTTGACTGTACCATTCTAGCAAAAGCACTCTACATATTTCTATAAGTTTGAATGCAGTTGGTTGACTATGGTCTACCAGCTTTTTCTTTCTTGGATACAGGCATCACTAGCAAGACTATCATTTTTACCCATCCATAATTACCCTTGAACTGAGTGTCATGTTGGATGATTTCAGAGCAGAGTTAAGAGTCAACCACTTTGTTAGACACATAGATCAAGTAAGAATGGCAGATTGGCTATTTATTAGCAGAACATAACATGGATTTTTACAGCAATCAATGACAGCTTAAAATTTAGGTTCATTAATCAAGTGCCATGGTTCGATTTGAACCCAAAGCAATTAGCCTGGATCAGAGATTATTAGACAATGACATTACCACTATGTCACCATCTCCACCACTTAGTTTGTGAAAGAACAGACTTGTCATTTAAAAACTCTAGTATTTCCCACAACTGGATTCGGCTGCTGGGAATCCACATATAGGTTGGCTGTGATATAACAAATGATTTGCCCTTTTATAATGTTAAACTTCCTCCCAAATACACTTGGCTGTGGCTGGTGTCAAGTAATGATAAGGGTGCCTGAATTAATGAGCAGGTGAATTTGGATGTTATTCACCTCCATTCCACTCCCCCAGTAATTGTTGGTTGTTTTTAAACACATGTGGTTCCCTGCCCTGCCCTCCAGCAGGTGTAGTAGCGGAATGGGGGGAAGTAGCGTTGGCCCTGACCTGCTTAAGGTCCAGCACTCCGTCCTCGGCCTCCTGCAGCAGCGACACGAATCTGGTGGTGAGGAGCCCGAGACTCTTCTCGTGGCGGCCAGGCCCCGAGCCGGAGCTCGAGCCCCGCGTTCCTCTGCCCGCGCCCGCGCCCTCACCCTCACCGCCAGGATCGGCCATCACCACGGCCGATTGTGACGTCACGGCGCCCGCCCCCCCCGCGAGCGGCCAATCGGGCGCCAGGTATGGGCGATTTAAAATCCAGGAAGTGACGTCGGAGGCCGGTCAGCACCATGGCAACCGAGTAGCGGCACGCGCTGTCCTGGGCGACCGTTGGTTGATGCGTCTGGAGAAGCGCTCGGTCTCCGGGGCAGGAGGAGAACAGCAGAGTCCAAACATGTCTGCTTAAAACAAGAAGCTTGACCAGAGACTGATAGCCAAGTTCTGCACACGTGAGGACGGCCTCAACTGGGATCTTGGGTTCATGTCACACTATCTGTAACTGCCATAATTTACCTGGACCTGCAAAATCTCACTAACTGTCCTGTCTGGAGACAATATACATCTCTAACCTGTGCCTAACCCTCTCTCACTCACATTGTCTGTACCTTTAAGACTTGATTACCTGTAAAGACTCACGTACCAACCATTATTTTGTAATTTGAGTTTATGTCTTTATATGCCCTGTTTGTGAACAGAACTGTCACCCATCTGACAAAACAACAGCAAAAGCTAGTGGTTTTTACTACCAAATAAACCTGATGGACTTTAACCTGGGGTTGTGAGACTTCTTACTGTCTTTATCCCAGTCGAAAGTCAGCATCTCCACATGACATACAGAACAAAGCAGTCCACTTGATTGGCACCAGTAGCAAATCATCAGTAGCAAATGTGTGCTGTCTACAACATGCAGTGCAGAAATTCAGTAAAGATCCTTAGCACCTTCTACGCCCACGACTACTTCCATGTAGAAAGACAAGGCAGCTGATACATGGAAACACCATCAAAGAACAAAACAGCACAGGAAACAGGCCCTTCGGCCCAACGAGCCCGCGCCGCCACCCTGATGTTCCCACCTCTACCTGTGATCCCTGTCTATGTTTATAGATCTGTGGATTAAAAACCAAATTTAAGACAACTTAGGGAGAATTTGTTTTGCCAATTAGCCTAAGAGCACAACTTTGGGATGTGGGAGGAAACTGGAGAGCCTGGAGAAAACCCACGCAAGCACGGGGAGAATGCGCAAACTCCCACAGACACAGGCCCAAATCCATATATCTGCACAACACAGCAATAGTCACTGAGCTGTCATGTTGCCCATCAAATGGTCCAGGTCAAGCGTACACTAACGACGTGGGCTTGCTAGTTTCCCTCCAAGCTACTCATCATCCTGCCTTAGAAATATATCACTGTTCCTTTGCAGTCAAAATTCTGAAATTCCCTCCCTAATGGCACTGATCCACCCACAGCATATAGACCACAGTGTTTCAAAAGACAACTCACCGACACCTTTAAAAGGGCAATGAGGGATAAACAAAGAACAGAACAGTGCAGAAAAAGGCTCTTTGACTCACTAAGTCTGCACCAATCACTTCCTATCTAGCCTGTAGCCCTCTATTACCCCACATGTTCTTGTGTCCATTGTGTCCACCTCAACCATTTCACTTGGCAGTGCATTCCAGACCCTCACCATCATCTGTGTAAAAAAATTCTCCTGCACATCTCTACTGAACCTTTCCCCCTTTACCTTTAACTTGTGCTCCCTTGTAATTGTCATTTCTGCCCTGGAAAAAAGTTTTCAACTAATCACCTTATCTATGCTCCTCCTAATTTTAAAAACTTTTATTGGATCGCCCCTCAGCCACTGCCTTTCTAGGGAGGTCAATCCCAATTCATTCAATCTCTCCTCATAGCTAATACCCTCCATACCAGACAATATCTAAGTAAACCTTTTCTGTACTCCCTGCAAAGCTTTACGTCCTTCTGGTAGTGTAGCAACCAGAATTGGACACAGTATTCCAAACGGATGGGCAATAAATGTTGGCCAACTAGTGATGCATAAATGAATTTTAAAAAAATCCTTGGCCATCACTGCTCCAAAGCAGCCAATATCAGAAAATCTAGAAAATTTCTTTCATAAAGGAGGCCATGAGCAAGCATGGGGGAGCTGCCTATCCCATTGGGAGGCACACTCTGCTACTGGCTAGTTGATGGAGTTGCATGATTCGAAAGCTTCAGGAAGCATGGAGGGTTTGGAGAGCAGGGGAACCAGAGTTCGGCAGGCTTGGGGGAAGAGGCTTCAGAAGGCTCTGTAGTGGGAGTAGGGGAATGAGGAATGGGAAAGCAGCAGAGCCTGAGCCTTATGGAAAGGTCCTTTTTCCTTCAGAAGTCTGGGAAACATAGTTGCAAGGATGTAAATGAAATTGTCAAATCTGGAAATTTCCAAAGTTAATGAGCGATGTTCTGCACTGTGTGTACTTATTATTTGTCAAGTCAAAAGAAAATTCCAAGCTTAAGGCTTGGGGAAAACATACCACCATTTGTAAAAGGAGAAAATCAAGAACATCTTCAGATTCAGTTTAATCCAAGGTCGTCAGCACGGTTTCGTGAGAGTTAAGTCCTGCCTCACAAATTTGATTGAATTCTTTGAGGAGGTAACTAAGTGTGTGGGCGAAGGCAGAGCAGTTGATGTCGTATACATGGATTTTAGTAAGGCATTTGATAAAGTTCCCCATGGTAGGCTCATGAAGAAGATAAGGAGGTGTGAGAAGGAATTTTGGCCAATTGGATAAGTAACTGGTTGTATCTAGGTGGTGGTGGAGGGAAAATTTTCAGACTGGAGGCCAGTTACCAGCAGTGTACTATAGGGGTCAATGCTGGGTCCTCTGCATTTTGTAATTTTTTATCAATGACTTGGAAGAAGTGACTGAAGGGTGGATTAGTAAATTTGCTGACGATACCAAGATTGGTGGAGGACTGGATGAAGTGGAGGGGTCTTGCAGGCTGCAAAGAGACATTGATAGGATGCAGAGCTGGGCCGAAAAGTAGCAGATGGAGTTTAACCCCGATAAGTATGAGGTGATTAATTTTGGTAGGACAAATTTGAATGCGGATTACAGGGTCAATGGCAAGGTTCTGAGGAATGTGGAGAAACAGAGAGATTTTGGTGTTCATATCCACAGATCTCTGAAGGTTGCCACTCAAGTGGATAGAGCTGTGAAGAAGGCTTATAGTGTATTAGCGTTTATTAACGTTTGAGTTTAAGAGCCGTGGGGTTATGCTGCAACTATACCGGACATTGGTGAGACCACATTTAGAATATTGTGTTCAGTTCTGGTCACCTCATTATAAGAAGGATGTGAAAGCATTGGAGAGAATGCAGAGGAGATTTTACCAGGATGCTGCCTGGTTTAGAGGGTAGGTCTTATGAGGAAAGGTTGAGGGAGCTGCAGCTTTTCTCTCTGGAGTGGAAGAGGATGAGAGGCGACTTAACTGAGGCTTATAATATGATGAGAGAGATTAATAGAATGGACAGGCAGAGACTATTTCCTTGCGTGGATGTAGCTGTTACTAGGGGGAATAACTATAAGATTCATAGTGGGAGATATAAGAAGGATGTCCGAGGTAGATTCTTTACTCAGAGAGTGGTTGGGATGTGGAATAGACTGCCTCCTGAGATAGTGGAGTTGGAAACTTTGGAAACTTTCAAGTGGTTATTGGGTAGGCACATGGAGCACTCTAGAATTATAGGGAGGGGATAACTTGATCTTGGGATTGGACATAGCTTGGCACAACATTGAGGGCTGAAAGGCATGTACTGTGCTGAAATGTTCTATGTTTTCTTTGTTTCTATCTTTCTGTTTATAGACAGGTAGTGAGAGGAGAAATCAGGGTTGTTTAAATTAACAGTCCCTGCTTCCCTGCCTGTAATATAACATTTTTATGTTATCTATAACACAAACTTTATATATTCTGAATGTTATTATGCTGCTTTGTTACTGTTTTGTTTTTGCTGGCATTTGTTAATTTTCAAAGATTTTACATATTTTGTTCATGGGATGTAAGCATCGGTGCTTGTTTCCTATGGTCTGCACTCAACCCTGGAACACCTCGATAACAAGGACACCTATGTCAGACTATTTATTGACTACAGCTCAGCATTCAATGTTATTATTCCTACAAAGCTCATTTCCAAATTCCATGGTATGGGCCACCTATGACTGGATCCTGAACTTTCTAACTCACAGATCACAATCAGTAAGAAAAGGCAACAACACCTCCTCCACAATCATCCTCAACACCGATGCTCTACAAGGCTATGTCCTCAGCACCCTGCTATACTCCTTAAACACCTATGACTGTGTGGCCAAATTCCCCTCCAATTTGATTTTCAAGTTTGCTGGTGACACCACCATAGTGGGTTGGATCTCAAACAATGATGAGACAGAGTAAGGAATGAGATAAAGCATCTGGTGAACTGATGCAGCAACAATAATCTCTCCCTCAATATCAACAAAACAAAGGAGATTGTCATCAACTTCAGGAAGCCTAAAAGAAAACATGTCCCAGTCTACATAAATGGGGGCAAAGTAGAAAGGGTCAAGAGCTTCAAGTTTTTAGGTGTCCAGATCATCAACAAGCTATCCTGCTCTCCCCATGTTGACACGATAGTTAGAATACCAATATCTGTATTTTCTCAGAAGACTAAGGAAACTTGGCATGTCAGCTATGACTCTCATCAACTTTTATAGATGCACCACAGAAAGCATTCTTTTTGGTTGTATCACAGCTTGGTATGGCTCCTGCTCTGCCCAAGACCACAAGGAACTACAAAAGTTGATGAATGTAGCCCAATCCATCACACAAACCAGCCTCCCATCCATTGACTCTATTTATACTTCCTGCTGCCTTGGCTAGGCAGCCAGCATTATAAAGTCCCCATGCACCCTGGACATTCTCTCTTCCACCTTCTTCCTTCAGGAAAAAGATACAAAAGTCTGAGATCTGACTCAAGAACAGCTTCTTCCCCATTGGTGTCAGATGTTTGAATGGACTTACCTTGCATTAAATGGATGTTTGTCTACAGCCTAGCTTTAACTGTAACACTACATTCTGCACTCTCTCATTTCCTTCTCTGTGAACTATATCTTTTGTCTGTATAGCATGCAAGAAACAATACTCTTTACTGTATGTTAATACATGTGACAATAATAAATCAAATCAAATCATGTTTGCTCTTGAGAAAAGGGTGGTGAGTTAAAATGGAGTCACATTGGAAAATAGATTACAAAGCACTGACATTGTAATTTGCTTTCATATCGCATGTACATAATCCAGCAAGATCATGTTCTGTTTATCGTATGGACTTCATCCTGTATTACATGCCCTAACTCCATTGAATGCCAAAACACTGAAGTCACTCTGGTGATATTGTACAAATGCATTGGAATGACGGAGGTTGAGGAGCGACCTGATAGAACTCTACAAGATTATGAGAGGCATGGACAGAATGGAGAGTCAGAAGCTTTATCCCAGGGTGGAAGGGTCAAGTAGTAGGGGCATAGATTTAAGATGTGAAGGACAAGATTTAAAGGAGATATATGAGGTAGGTTTTTTACACAGACGGTGGCAGGTAAGGTTAGACCTCTTAGGACCAGGTCTTAACTTTGTAGGTTTATTTGGATAACCAAAGTACTCTTTTGGAGATGTGCAGGAATCCTTTTGGAATTTTATTAAAGGTTGTATTAACTGCTGCAGAAGTGTCAAAAACTCAATGCCAACTGTCTAACTTTAACCCAAGGGAGTGGGAGGGTGAGACTACTGGATTTGGCGGGACATTTTTTTTTGCTTCTATTAACTCATACATCCAGATATTGGGAAGAATATTGTTTGACAAGGATCTATGGAGCTTTATGCCAAGGAAAATTAAAGATGGGTATGGCACCCATGTGTATAGGCACAGTAGAAGCAGGTCAACGTGAACTGTTGGCAGCCAGAGGAAGGACATCAGGTCAGGAGATACAACTTGTGTCACACCCAGGAGGAGGACAGGGAGAACAACCAAGTATACCTTGGAGAAGGGTGCACCACTATTGGATATCACATTGCAATATGACAGAAAACCAGTGCCAAAAATACCTGAGTTTAAGCAGTGAAGTGTTATGAATCTGAGTTGTTGTAAGGGTAACCATGATACTCAATTGTTATGCCTCAGACTCTTTCCCAGGTTTAATAAGAGATTTATTTGCAGCATACAACTGCATATAGGTAGTAATAGATGCCCTGTTTGCTTGTGCGGGGGAAGCACATTCATTTCCCTATTGATTTGGTGTCTCAGGTACAGAGAGCTATGTTATCAGGCTTCCCTCAGTTGCAGGGTGTTATCGATTACATCCATATTGCTATAAATGCTCCTTAACGTGTTTGAAACACCTTTATCAATCAAAAATCCGACCATTCCATCAATGCCCAGTTCATTTGTGAACACAGCAAAGTATTCTTTCATGCCTTTCATGCAAAATTCACAGATAGCTACCCTGACTCCATTACACACTGAAGCTTCCAACATCCTCAGATATTTCATCCACTCTTGCAGATCTATGGCTGGCTTTGAGGAGACAAGGCTATCCCTTAAGACCTAAGCTACTGATCTCCTTTCAGAGCACTCAAGCTGAGGCAGAGTGCAACTCCACTAATAGCCATGGAGTGCAATGTGATTCAGACCTCCAATTGCTCAGGTGGAGCTGTGCAGTATGCCTCAGCAGAGATATTTGGAATAGTTGTGATGTGTTGCATGCTGCACAATATGCACAATGGAGGGACTGCAACTCGAATATGACACTGTCATAGCCAGAGTTCCAACCTCTTGAGAGGAAGGTAATAAGAAAGATAAGGAGAAGGAGGAAGTCCTTGTGCATTCTGACAATTTTGAAATGGAGGCAGATAAGGAGGCCATCAATAGCAGAACAGTTGGGAGGCACAGCCATGTTGCCAGGGCTGACTGAATAAGTGGGAATCATCACCAGGGGCATCCTTGTGCAAGTCAATATACACAGGTTCCTCCAATCTTACACTTGTATTAACCAGTACTGGTGAGCAACTTCCTTTCACAAGGAACCCATAATTAAATGATCCCATCCCCAACAAGAGTGGAAAACAGCATCAGTGTGTTTCTCAGTCACATTAAAATAGCTACAATCCTCACCATCATAACCATTAGTCTTCACATATTGCAAACACACAATATGAGAAGTCCTTCACAACCTAATTTCCTTACTTAAATGCCAGCACTACAACCCTGTGCATACTCAAACTACGCCCACAATGAAAGCAACATTATTACTTCACACCCAATACATGCTGATATGATAATATATGTCAACATCATGTTGCTCAGGATGAGCACATGACTCTGTAATAACAGCTCTCTGAAAATGTGCAGCATCTGTTCCAGTGAATGGTTCAGTTTCTTGCGTGGATGCCATATATAACATGCATAGTTTCCATAAACTTCAGCCACTCTCAAAACACATTCTCTACCACCTGGAATGCAGATGCATCCAAAGTTGTTGAGACAGCAGATGCAGAATATTCCAAGAAGAATACATAGGATATCTCAATCTGCCTTGCTTATGCATAGACTGATGCATAGCACTTGTTAAATTATGCAGTTTGTTACATGTTCTATGGAATTCCATACTCGTATTTTGAGCAGATTGATCTCAGCTATTGTGGGAGACTTGCAACGTATCCTGGCTGAGGGACTGCTCTTGCATCCATTCTAAGTGTTGTTCCATGTATCTCTCTATGAGGGTGGCCAATCTCTCCTGGTCAGAGCTTGTGCAGCTGAGCCCCTGGGCCAACGTGGACAGTGATGGGCTCTATTCACAGTCCTGATGCACCCACTGCATTAGGGAACTGTGCCAGATGTCCTCACATCTGCTTCCGATTATCTAAAGGCCTGAAAGTTAACTTCTAAGGCTTCAAGTTCTTACCCATTGGAGCATCACTGTGTCTTTCCTCCCTCCTCCAAGGGAGACTGTACACAGAGCATCTCTGGCAAAAGGGCAGATGGATAGGCTGGTGGGTGTCCAAAGTCTGAGGGTAGGAAAAAGAGAAAATCATCCTCGATCTCAGGTGGGAAGGTGTGTGGTTCAGGAGAAATGGCAAGAAGAGATAGGTGTCAGAGCCCTTCTGAATAGGGGTGCCATCTCCTTAAGAACTGGACATTTCCAGACCTTCTTCCCTGCTACCCCTCTCATTTCTGACACTGGGATTGCTCCCCTTGCAACATGACTTAAGCTCAGCTCAGTCACCTCCCATTATATTGACACCGGTTCCCTGCACTTAGTATCAGGCATAATATTGCAATACTTCTTCTGGCCATTGCGGGACCATGCCTAGAAGGTCAGATTGGCTGTCTAAAGCAGGCCTTCCTTCCAAATGAGGACAGAAGTCCTGCCTGTTGCAAATCAACGCTAATTAGAATACAAAATGGCAATGGGCCTTTGAAGTTGACAGGATTGTGCTCCCCACTGATCCTCACTTAATGTCTACCATCCACCCACTATCTTGAATGTGAGTGTTACTGGCTGGTCAGCATTTATTGCCAATCTCCAACTGCCCTCCATTTCAGAGGGTATTTTTAAGAGTCAACCACATTGCTGTGGGTCTGGAATCACATGTAGGGCAGGCCAGGTAAGGACAGCAGAATTCCTTCCCTAAAGGACATTAGTGAACCAGATGGGATTTTATGACAATTGACAATGGCTTGTTACATGGTCATCATTGGACTTCTAATTCTAGCTATTCAGTGAATTCAAATCTCACCATCTGCCCGTGGTTGGATTTGAACCTAGATCCCTGAAGCATTAAGCTGGGTCACTGGATGCCTTGGCTGCTGGACTAACTACAAATTCAGATCAGCGTTTGTTATATGGAAATCACATAATGTGATACTTGCTAATTACTTCAATAGTTGTTAATTGCAGTGATACTGTTAAATTTAATAGAACAATTTGAATTGAATAGAATGTTAATCACTGCAAACTGGTTAAAATCATTGAAATCAGATAGGTAATGACAGCGGGACGGGAAGAAATCCTTATATGGCTGAGTCAATGGACAACAATTTGAGAGTATGCTAACAAACCAACAGCCAAACATACACCCAACTAATCAATCCATGTTCAGAAGAGGATTATGTATGAGGTCTTTCAAGAAATTTATTCGATTCCTTGAAACGTCCTAGACAGGACCTCTCAAGGGAGATGAAAGAAGATAAGTATTGATGTGCAAGAGTTCTGGTGAACCCAGCAGGAAGATTTTGTTCAATGGTCACTCCAAAGTGACGTCCTGAGGAGTAACCACACAATTTAATTGAAACTGTTTTATTTAAAATTCTCAGATTTATTGTGAGATTGTTTTAGTCATAATTTTCGGTCTCTGAACTTAAGATAAAAGATAATATCATCTCTAGAGCACTAAAGAATGGACATTATGAAGAACCATTATAAAATAAAAGCAAAATATTGTGGATGCTGTCAATCTGAAGTAAAGACAAAATACTGGATAAACTCAGCTAGTCTGGCAGCACGTGAGGAGAGAAAAACAGAGCTAACCTTTTGAGTCCGTATGACTCTTCAGAATTGTTCTGCTTTTATTTCTGTCCTAATATTTATAAAACATCGATTCGGCCTCAGCTAGATTACATCCAATTCTGGGCACTGCACTGTAGGAAGAATCTGACAGTTTAAAAAAGATGCAGAGATTTCTGAGAACAATTCCAAGGATAAGGGACTTCAGTTATCTTGATAGGTTGGAGAAGCTGGGATTGTTCTCCTTTAGAGAGGAGAAGTTGAGAGATTTGATAGAGATGTTATACGTTATTGAGGGGGGAGGGGGGGTGTCTAAAGAGAGTTGATAGAAACTGTTCTCTTTGGAGGAAGAGCCGTGGGGCTGATGGAGTTGAATACTTGAATTAAGGTGATTTGCAAAAAAACTCAAAGATGGCATGACGAAAAGCCTTTTTATATAGAAATTTAGTTATGACCTGGAATGCATTGCCTGACCGGATGGTGAAGGTAATTGAATTTTGGATTCAAAAGGGAATTGGATAACTACTGAAAGGGGAAAAGAAACAACTACAGGGTTACAGGAAAAAAGCAATGAAATGGGACAAGCTAAATTGCTCTTGTAGAATATCAGCATATGCTTGATGGGTCAGAAAATCTCCTTCTATGATCTTTCTATGATTCCAATAATAAGTGAGGAATAATGGTAAGAGGCCAGAAAAATAGAAATAATTAATCCTGCACCACCACCCAGTGGCCAGAGCTGGTAATTATTGAAGCTTGAGAGTAGAGTATACCAGATTGAACATAGAACATAGAACACTACAGCACGAAGAGGCCCTTCGGCCCACGAGTTGCACCGATCACATCTATACCTACCAAGCCATAGACCTATCTATAACCCCCTATCTCATTAGTTCCCATATAGTCATTCAGAAGTCTTTTAAAAGACCCCATTGCTACCACATCAAGACAGACCCTATCACAGGCAAAAGTTTTATCGAGGAATTTTCAACAGAAGAAACTAAGAAAATTTATTTTTTCAATTGAAATGCAAATCTGAAATTGAAGGGTATAGTTTGGAGGTTAACATACGCAGTGAGGTGGTATCAAACATTAATGGAAGAAAGAGCTTGGTGTTGCAGGCTATTGAACACAGGAAAGCTCTTCAGATAAGGCAGAATGCAAGAGAGAAAGAGTGTATGGGTACTGACTGAAGAAAATGGTGGGGGAAGTATGGAGAAGGAAAGTTAGAAGTAATACCTTGTCATGGGAAAGAAAGTTAATCGAGTTTTGTAAGGAAAGAGTTAAATCAGATTGCTCTAAAGTCTATTAATTATTGTACTATTGTCAAATTTGCAGTTTAACAATGATAGCGGGATGGGGGTTGGAGTGTGGTCTCCCATTTCAGTTGGAGACTGGAGTGCCCTGCACGATGGCGCCCAAGCCCTTAGTCTCCAACCCATGCCAGCACAAAGCTCCCAGCTGTCAGAAAGACTGAGTACCGGAGGATTGCAGTGCTGAACTCACAGAATTATAGAATCCCTACAGAAAGAGGCCATGCAATCCATCAAATCTGCACCAATAACAATCCCGCCCTATCCCTGTAACCCCATGTATTTATCCTGCTAATCCTCCAAAACTAGGGTCAATTTAGCTTGGTTAATCAACCTAATCTGCACATCTTTGGACTGTGGGAGGAAACCGGAGCACCTGGAAGAAACCCATACAGACAAGAATATCCAAATTCCACACAGTGATCCAAGCCGGGAATCGAACCTGGGTTCCTGGCACTGTGCGGCAGCAGTGCTAACTACTGTGTCATCATGCTGCTAATCCAAAAGACCAGATTGGAACACTCTCATTTTCAGACTTTTAATACATTTATTTTTGGGAAGATTTCACCTCCTTTAGTTTTCAGAATTTGAGCTAATTTTCAACCCAGCTTTCTGCATTCTCATAGGCATTTTTAACCACCTGCCTTTCTAAATTCCACATATACAGTATCAACCATATTCCCTCAAAAAATTCAATTAAATTATTCAGACATGATCTTCCCTTAATAAATCCATGCTGGCTGCTCTTGATTAATCTATGTCTTCTATGGAATAGTTTATCCTAAGCTTGAGAATAGCCAATAATTTGGCTACACTGAATTCAGACTGATTGGTTTGTAATTATTTGATTTCCCCCTTGGTCCCTTTTAAAACAAGATGCAAAATTAGCAGATCTCCAATGCTCCAGTATCAAACCTCAATAATGTACATTTGTTCATGATATTCTGACAAGAGAAATACAGCAAGTCTGATGTCTAGGATAAAAGTGTCTTTACTCCTCATCACTCTAATGAAGGGTTTAAGTGCTTGCTTGAGCGCAATATAAATTGCACAATGCTTTTTCAGGGACATTTCAGTTCGATATGCCAATATATCGTACCACACTGTACGCCCAGTTTAGTGGACACCTTTGCCATTTTAAGTTCAAGATATCTTGCTTCACTGTCATTCTTAATGAAGAACTGATCAAGTGAAGAACATTTTTTTGGCTCTTCCAACATCTACAGCTCATTTGAAACAGATATATGGAAGTGCTCTTCCCCACAAACACTTTGTTGTGTTTATTTATAAAGAACTTTCCACATCAATTTTCTGGTCATCAGAATAATTACATGGTTTCCTCCTTCAATGTAGAAATAATAATCATTGCTTGAGCAGTGAACATTTTTACCTTTAAAAATAATTTAGGAAAGCAATATAATAACATTAAGTCCCAAATACAAATAGAGAAAAGGTTGACAATCATGGTAAAGTAGATTCGCAATCACTGCATTAAAAACATTAGCCAGAAGTTTTCAGACAAACTCCATCGTTCCCCAATTAACCAATTAAAAAAAAAACAAAATGTAACTTCTTATCTAGGATTCAATATGTTGCCTAAGTTGCTATTTTTAAATTATGCAGCATTGTCAATTTAATATTGATTCAGCTTGTCTTGTCAGCATTAAATTACAGTGTACCTCTTAGCTGACTAAATGTATCTGGGTCAAACAGAATGTGGGTAACAAGTATTTTATTTAACGACACCCACCACACCACAGTTATTTTAATAGCAATCATTACAGTCATAGCTATATAAAATTCAGTATATTGGGCGCATGTTTAATTGAGAATTCAACTGGAAGTATCTGCTCCTCCAAGTGATGCAGTGATAGATATTTTTAAAGTGTCATATTTCCCTGTCTCAGCCAGTTTCACTTATTTTTAAAAATTAGTACCTTGTGATTACACAAACTGGCCACTTGGTCCTCACTAACCTTTGAAAATTCTGTCTGACATTTTTGTGATGACCATTTTTTTTTACCTTTAACTGAAATATAGAAAATTAGTTCAGTAAAATTTTTATTTGTGTTTAGTAAATCCTGTATTTTGTCCACACCAGGTAAAATTAAGAGAATTACTGGATGGCTATCTCAGTCCAAACGCTGACCTTGACAGAGAGATCTGCTGTTTGTTGTGGGAATTTTTTTTTGTACCTTTTGGTACTTTATTTCTAATCAATTTATTCCAATTAAGTCAATCATGGTCCCCACAGGAAGGACAAATCAAATCTTCAAGCTGACAAAACAAGGATATACATCCCCTCCCGGGCATGATCTAACGTTTCATAATAGCCAAAAAGTTGAGATGACTTTAAAAAATTGCATCAGGTGAAGCGTCAGTTTAATTTCATTGACTACCCTGATTGCTTACACTTGATCTTAGCCAAAAGGCCAGGAAAGTGACATGCCACTTTAATTTAGAAAAGGTCATTTTAATAAATTCTAGTTCCAGCATTTGTATCTTTGACCACACTCTTCTCATCTTTTGAGTGGAATTATAAATCTTTCTCTATTTTTAAGGTTCCTCATTTTGTTGTTTATTTTATTTTAACTTCTCTTCCAGTGTTTCTATTTTTCAGTTCCACAATTTCTAATTGCCCTTTGTTTAGTTGCTTTTGCTTAATTATGCGTTTTGATAAATGTTAGGGTTCGAGAGTCCTAGATTATTCAAACCAGCCTTGTGAAAACTCATAGGTGATTTAAAGATAGATTGTTAAGTTTATTAAGAAGCAACGGTTCTTGTGGGTTTAAATGGGATAGATAAGTTAAATAAGAGAAGCAGATAATTGTGACAGGTGGGGATGGTCTACTGATCCCAGAGGACCAACAGACAGATAGCATAGAATGTGTTGATCTCTGTAGATTGTGGCTCAGCCTTCTGCTCTGAAGCTGAAGTGTTACAAACCTCTCTCCCAGACCAGTCTCCCTCCATCCTCCCTGATCTTCCTCCCTCTGAAGCAGGCGGCTGCTTGACAAGGATTATCTATCCCTAGCCTCCAAACAATACATTTTATCTCTTGGGGCTGATTGACAGAGGATAAACAATCACTTATTTGAACAGATCTGGACCACAGGACAGATATCCAAATTGGTAGGGATTGGGATGGGGGAAGGGTGCCCTCCCCTTTGTCTATCACCTAAGCACAAAATCATCTTTTTGTTTACCCCATGCTTGGAGCCATTTGTTAACCTTTACTAGATGCTTACAAAAATGAGAGGATACAAGACACTATCCTATTATCAAATGGAAGCCAAATCCAAGAGACCCCAATATTTATATGAACTGTTTATGTGTTAGCTATAACTTGCTGGAATGTCCTGTCAAACTGCAGCTGATCTGTCCCATTGAGGAAAACTGTTAAAAATTCAAGAATGGATCGGCAGGCAGTACAGGACAATGTGCGCACGACTAGCCCCCTTTTTCTGATGGGATGGCAATCAGGGCAGACTGCTGGATAAAGCAGGGGTGACGCCTCCCAGGGGGACACAAACTCAGGGGTTCTGATGGAAATGCGGCCTGGAAGTGCTAAGAGCACAGTCACCATTTTGATTCCATAGGCACTGTTGCATCTTGACCAACATTCCATTGCTGACAATTCAGGCATCTTTTCCCACTATAATTCCTCAAATGTTTACAATAAAGTGAATCTCTGCGTGAGGAATAATAAGTTGAAGGTTTATTAACATGTAACTAAAGCAGAACTGATAATAACATCTACAAACAGTACCCAAATGACCTGCTTTTTGACTCATGTGGAGTTTTCTCAATTTTTTTCCATATTCTCTGGTGCAGTGTTCACTTCTTACTTGCTGGAGAGAATTATTAATAGGTCACATGTTCTGAAGAGTCCAGCAAGAGGGACTTTTTCATTCAAGTGCTGAAGCTTTAACAAGTCCAGATAGCTGAAGGCAGAACCTTCAGAGATTTCTTTGGAATAAGGGACAGCAAATTAGTGTAAACAGCCTTGTTAACACTTGTAGCTAGAGGATAATTTTCCTATTTCCAGGTAAACTTGAGATCTTTTGGAAACAGACTTTCAAAAAGGGTTCAAAACTTTAAGCTTTGTGACTGGGCCAAGACTCAATGTTAAAACCTATATTCAGCAGTGATGTTCTTTCTAATGTTACTCCTACAATTTATAGTCTGCTGTCTAAAAATAAGCAGGGCTTACATTAAAAGGCTTTTAAAAATCAAACAGTCCCAGTCATGATACACAATAGAAAGCAATTGATAGTCTAGTTGTGCTAACAAAGAAATTTTCACCTCCCATGGTCAATAACTGTCGACATACAATAGAGGCAGAGATGTGTCTTTAGCATTGCCCATATGCGTGATCAGTTTTGTTATTTCTCCTTTGTTGCCAGTAGCCTTGGAGACAAAAGTTTTGACGCCTTGTTGTCTATGCTGTTTTGGGGTTAATCCTATGGATGTGGTTGAGGCAGGTTCAGTCTAATCCACTGCTGGAAGTTTCTAGAAGCTTGGCTAACTTGCAGTGCTAAAGGAGGTGACCTGTGGTAGCCATCTTAAAGGTTATTCATGTCCTATGTTTTAGAACAGGCATAAAAGGTTTTATAAAAATTGTAACATCTCCATGTTAGCTTAGCATGACACAATCACTTGCTTCAACTAGATGACAGAATGTTCATTTTACATGGAATGTAATTAAAAATTACAATTGTGAAGCTTGCATGTGTAGAATGTTTATCATTTCAAAATTATGTTCTGCACATATAGATGAAGGAACACATAGATAATACATAAAAGTAATGGAAAAACACATTTTATTGAGAAGTACAAATTATTATTACCTTTTAAATAAATAGATTAACACATTCATCAACGTGTTTATAAATGCATTTATCAATGTTCAATTAACAGACGGAGAAAAACAGATTTGTGTGTTGATGTTCACCAAACTGTTTATGTATGTAGCATCACTGTAGCAAGGCACATATATATAAAACGCATGTTGTTTTCTCTTCCCCTCTCTCTCTTAAACCTTCTCTCATGTAGGTGAAAACTCAAATCAATTTTATCCCCACCCCTGGGATAGAATCAAACATCTTTCAGCTCCATAAAATTCAGTACATACTGTCTGACAGCACAGAGTAGATGGTTTAATGTTTTTTACACCAAAATTAAACAAAAATCTAATTGTGAGAATAGAAAAGTTTTAATTTGGATGGAAAATTATTTGTTGCCAAATGAAGCTGTTACAAGGTTAACAAAGCTCTAATGAGCACAAGGACCACACAATAAAATTAAAAATATATGTGTCTTTACTTGAAGAAACTATGATCGTGATAATATTAAAACAAAACAATTAAACTATTCCACTGATTTGTCAATTTTACTCTTTTTTTATCCTAAGGCATCATTCATGATGCCACATCTACATAGTCTTCCAGTACTTCAGCAATGTGACTGTTATAATGCCTGCATACTATTCAGTTGTTGTTTGACACCCAAACCAAGTCCAGTGAAATACAGACATGAGCACCTTCCAACAAGAGTCACCATGTGCAAAGACCACAAATAGGAAGGCCTCTTCTCTGGGGACTCTTGTCCAAGAGGTTTACCCTCTTAGCTGGAGACAATGAAATAACAGTGATGTCTTCATTTGACTGACAATAACCAGCACAAATAAAAGATTAGGTTTAGGATTCTATCAGCCTGCATTCCTCATCACCTCACACTAGGTAAAAAGCTAGGAGAGATCCACTATCTAAGCATTTAAATGCTAGTCTTTTTCCTATCAACAGGAGTTTGTTTACCCAACTTAAATTCAAGTAAACTGATTTAGTTTTGAATCTCTCAGTGAGTACTGAATGTGTGTCTGCTGAATTCTCACAAATCTTGTTTGATGTCATTGAGAGCATTGGTCAGCTTTCGTATTTTATCTTCCATGGTTTTTTTACCATTTGCTGTCTCTCGGAGAAGCTGACGCATTTCTTCTTCCACTTCATAGACCTAAGGGATTTAATGTATGATTACATTTTATCTTGAAAGTGGTTGATATGTGAGTTTACACGAAAAATGTACAGTATCTGTACATTTGTACAGATACAATGTACAGTATACACTGAAAATAGTATACCCAAAATCTGTGGTGGGTAAGTTGTTGGAAGGTATTTTGAGAGACAGGATCTACAGGCATTCAGAGATTAGGGACAGTCAGCATGGCTTTGTGAGCGGAAAGTCATGTCTCACAAACTTGATTGCATTTTTTGAAGGGGTAACCAAGAAGGTAGATGAGGGCAGTGCAGTTGAAGTTCTCTACATGGACATTAGCAAGGCCTTTGACAAGGTACTGCATGGTAGGTTGTTGCATATGGTTAAATCTCATGGGATCCAGGGTGAGGTAGCTAAATGGATACAAAATTGGCTTGATGACAAAAGCCAGAAGATGATTTTAGAGAATTGTTTTTCAAACTAGAGACCTATGACCAGTGGTGTGCCTCAGGGATCAGTGCTGGGTCCACTGCTATTTATCATTTATCTTAATGATCTGGATGAGAACATAGGAGGCATGGTTAGTAAGTTTGCAGATGACACCAAGATTGATGGCAGAGTGGACAGTGAAGAAGATTATCTCGGATTGCAACAGGATCTTGATCAATTGGGCCAGTGGGCTGACGTTTGGCAGATGGACTTTAATTTAGGTAAATGCAAGGTGATGCATTTTGGTAGACTAACTGAGCAAGTCCTGCTCTGGTTCAATGTTAGGGCATTGGGGAGAGTTATAGAACAAAAAGATCTAAGGCTACAGGTTTATAGCTCCTTGAAAGTGGAGTCACATGTGGACAGAGTGGGGAAAAGGATATTCAGCATGCTTGGTTTCATTGGTCAGAACATTGAATACAGGAGTTGGGATATCTTTTTTCCAATTTGTTCAAGACATTGGTAGGTCCACACTTAGAATACTGTGTACAGTTCTAGTCACCCTATTATAGAAAGGATTTATTAAACTAGAAACAGTGCAGAAAAGTTTACTAGGATGCTACCAAGACTTGATGTTTTAAGTTATCAGCAGAGGCTGGATAGACTGGGACTGTTTCCTCTGGAACATACAAGACTGAGGGTGATCTTATAAAGGTATATAAAATAATGAGGGGCATAGATATCAATATCTTTTCTCAAAGGTAGGGGAGTCTAAAACAAGAGAGCATAGGTTTAAAGGTGAGAGGGGAGAGATGCATAAGAGTCCAGAGGGGCTATTTTTTCATGTAGAGGGTGGTGAGTGTCTGAAACAACCTGCCAGAGGTAGTAGTAAGGTGGGTACAATTTTGTCTTTTAAAAAGCATTTAGACAGTTACATAGCTAAGATGGGTATAGAGGGATACGGGCCAAATGCAGATAATTGGGACTAGCTTATGGGTTTTAGAAAAAAAGGTGGCATAGATAAGTTGAGCCAAAGCGTTTGTTTCCATGCTGTAAACATCTATAACTATAAAATCATACAACAGCAAAGAACTGAAGTTTATAAATTATTGTGTTTAAACTTTGTAACTGCTTACATAGCAGAATTACAGCCTAACTATAAAGGAACAGGGAGTTCAAAAAACGTTTGCTTGCTCACAAAATGTACAAATTATTTTAAATGATACTGTAATAAAAATGGAAAATACTGGTAATACTCGGCAAGTCAAGCAGCAGTTATGGAAACAGAAACTATGTTCACATTTCAGGATTGTGAACTTTATCAGAACGGGGAGAAATTAGAATTGTTATAGGTTTTGAACAAGTGATCGAGTGGCAGTGACACTGAGCGAAAAAGAGCAAAAGCAAAGGTGTGATAACATGGAGGGCACAAAAGATTAAATGACAAATATTTTCATTTTGCAAGGCCAAAAGAAGTGGTAATGGGATAAGTAAAGAAACAAAAGATGTGTCTAGAGAAGGTGTGAATGGCAGGATAGTTTGTTGTCTGAGCACAAAGTGAAGGCAACAGGAGAGAGAAAAAAACAAACCAGCAAAGAAACATGGGACAAAGTGAAGAGAGAGGTTATGACACTGCATGGTTTGAACTGAAAAACAAAGGGACAGTCACAGCACTAGGAGTGTACTATTGATCCCCAAGTAATCAGAGGGTGATAGAAGTGAAAATGCGTGTGCAAATTTATGTGAAGTGCAAAAGCAATAGGGCAGAAATAGCGTGGGTAGGGGTTCAACTACCTAACATTAAGTGAGATAAGATTTGTGTGAAAGACAAAGAGGGAGCAAAATTGTTAAAATGCATTCAGGAGAACTTTAAGACAGTACTTAGCAGCCAAGCAAGATAGATGAAGGGGAGGTTGTAGTGCAGGATGTAATTCTGGATTTAGTTTCAGGGAATGAAGCTGTGTAGGTGCAATTGGGAGTACATTGTGAAAGTAGTTATAATTTACAATAATCTAAGTCAGGGGCTAAGAACCCTGCAGTGAGTAACTTATCTTGTGACTCCCCGAAGCTTGTCCACCATCTACAAGGCACGAGTCAGGAATGTAATCTAATATTCTTCACTTTCCTGGATGAGTGTAGCTTTAACAACACTCAACAGTCTCAACACCATCCAAGACAAAGCAGCCCTGTTTAATGGTGCCCCATCCACAAATATTCATTCCCTCCACCACTGATACATAGCAGCAGCAGTGTGCACCATCTACAAGACGGATGTAGAAGTTCATTAAAGATCCTGAGACAGCACCTTCCAAACCCAGAATCCTCACCATCCAGACGGACAAGGGCAACAGACACATGGGAACACCATCACCTGGAAGCTCCCCTCCAAGACACTCACCATCCTTATTTGGAAATATATAACGACCTTCATTCACTGTTGTTGGGTAGGGGAACTCCCTCCCTAACAGCACTAATCTTGTCCTATTTTCCTTGTCTTCAGCTCTGACGAAGAGTCATCCTGACTCGAAATGTGGCTCTGAACTCTCTGCAGAGACGCTGTCAGACTTGCTGACATGTCCAACACTTTCTATTTTATTTGCAGTATTTTGCCTTTATCCCAGCTAATGATCTTGTTGTGCATATGCTAGCTGATGTATTAATTCAAATTAAAACTGTTAGTAATCTTTTGACTACAAAACACTTTGGAATATTGCAGAGATGTGATTAAGTGCTATATAAAATCATTTATTCAGTGTACAAAGAGAAAGTGTTACCTTTTCTTTTGCTGTCTCAATTTCCTTTTGCTTTTCATTGGCCAATTGCAGAAGTTGGGCCTGGTGAGATGCCTGCATTGTCTCAAGCTGGTGCCTGAACGCATTGTCCATGGAATGAAGTTTTTCTGCTGCAGCCCTAAGTGATTTTGAACAGACACCAACATGTTCTGTGCACAATTGAAACAAAAAAATGCTTGTCTACCAATATTAAAACTCGAATAAAATGATAATTTTGTTTGCTTTTTACCCAGTCTACAGAAATCTGACAAAAACAAGTTATGTTAACAGGCAAAACTGGACCTCAAACATTCATAGAACCTTTGAAACTGTAAGAAAATAGATGTTACCTTGAGAATTCAACTTATGAAGATATATAAAAAGAATATAGTACTGTAACATTGAATTGAATTGTGAAACAAAATGCTCAAAATTGTTCTCTTAGTGAAAAAGGAAGCAAGATATTGTTCTTTAAATAGGTTTTAATTAATCCGTAAATTAAAATTAGAGACTAGAGTCATAGACGTTAAGCATGGAAACAGGCTCTTTGGCCCAACGAATAGATAAGGATAAGACTAGATAAGGAATTCTAATTGACTATAAAATACATTTTATATTTTGGTTAAATTGTTGAAGGCTTGTCCAATTTGTCAAGAAGCATGCAGTAGGTTAAGGAAATTGTTAACATTTTACTTTTAGCTTTTTACAGAACAGTTTGGATAGGAAAAGTGAATGCTCCTCTTCAAGCTTTCTAAAATACTGATCACTACCCATGTCTTCCAAAGAATTTTGTCTTTGTGTGACCGCCTGTCTGTAGAACTTACTTGCTGCTGTCTATCTAGCATAAATTTAGGTCAAAGTTTTCTATTATAAATTCCTTCATCCAAATTTAAAATGGAAGTTGCTGAACTTGTCACTTTATAATTGCACAACCTGGCCAGCTAGTGGCACTGTTTTACATTTTCCCCACATCACTGCCAACACTTGCTGAAAACTTTTCATCTAAATTATTTTGATTTTTTTCTCTGCAAATGCTAGCTTCCTGAAAGTCGCAAACCCTCTTGCTTGCTGAACTTCTGCATGCTACTGTTACCTATTGCTCCGGCCTCACCACCTGCCACACTATATCCCCTTCCATCTCTTGACCATCATGATTACTGACCCCCCTGCTTGCTACTTCCCTCTCCAACCCTCTTACACGCCAGACTTTTGGCTTGCCACCTTTCCCCATTGATTGATCCTCCTGCTCACTGTGTCTTGTTCACAGCTAGGGTTCAGGAAAAGAAAGTCATGGGAGCAGGAGAGAGAAATGGCAAATGGGAGGCAAGCAGCAAGCTGGAGAGTTGTCAAGCTGAAGTTGAAAGAGGTTAGCTCCTAAGTTGTTAAGAGTCTGTAAGAGGATTTGTGAGCCAGATGTTCAAGGACCTATTAAGATTTTAATATACAAGTTACAAGTCAGGAAGGTACCCACTCTTATTACGTGTTTTCCTTTAGGAAAGTGATTTTTGTTTGGCATACCTTTTTTTTAGGAATACTTAGGAGTGCTAAATGAGGAATAGCTGTACTAATATTATTTTAGTTTCCATCAGTTCAGTTAAAGAAACTCTGTAGAACTAATGGCTCATATTTAAAACAAAAATATTGTGGCAGCACGCAAAAGGAAGGAAAAAACCTCATTACACAATTGTTACAATTCTGGGTTTGTGCTCTTTCCATCAAGATCATTAAGAAATGTTAGGAACAGGTATCAGAGCTGATGCATGAGGTTCCCTGTTGAGTTAAAACATGGGGGCAAAGGGATAAGAAGATTCAGAAATTCAACAGTTGATGGAAGAATCAGTTATTGAATAGAAATATTATATGTTACAAACGACAAAGGATTACAAAACAAATTAAATTGCTAATTTAAGTGAGTTAAGGAAAATAACCTATGAGTAATTGAAGAGCAAGCTTTGCTGCCAAGTCATAAGTAGCATAGTAGGTGCAATGGAAAAGTAAGTTTTGGGTCATATAAGCAGGGCTACAGAGTACAAGTTCAAGAATATGCTGGTTAAAAGTCTGGTGATCAACATTTACAGCTTCTTCTGTATGATACATAACATCACTGGAATAACAAATGCATTAACAAGACTTATAAAATGTTTAATAGTTGCCAAAACTTACTTCTGAGCTTGCAAAGCCTTGTCTCTTTCTGCAGCAAGTTTTTTCTCCTTGGTATCAAAGGTTTCTTTCATCTGTTTAACCTGTGTTTCCAGCATTGTCAGTATTTCTGCTTTATCCTGCCATTTTTTATTGACAGTACTGTAAGAAAGAAAAACAATTTTAAGGACATAAAAAGAGCTCTGATAGGGGGTAGGTGTTGATAGCTAATTAATAATAGATTTTTTCAGAATTGGCTGTTCTTCAGTTGATAAGTCACCAGGACTGGATAGGATGCAACTGAGGATACTAAAGGAAATAAAGGTGGAAATTGCAAGTACTGGTCATAATATTTCACTCCTTATATATGGATGTGGCGTCACAGATTGCAGAATTGCAAGTATTACATGTACGAATTTAAGAAACAGGAAAAGGAAACCATTTGGTCCTCAAACCTGCTCTGCCATTCAAGAAGATCATGGTTGATCTTAAGATGCTCATAAAAGAGTGTAAGAATAAGCCCAGCGACTACAAGCCAGTCAGTCAACTTGGTCATGGGAAATATTTTAGAAGTGATAATCTGAAAAAACATTAAAGGTACTTAAGTGGGGATTACATAGGGAGAGCCAGCAAGGATTTGTTAAAGGCAAATAGAGTTGAAATAACATGATTTAAGTTTTCCTGATGAGGAAACAGAGACGACTGATGGGGATAGTGTAGTTGATGTGATACAAATGAAGTTCCAAAAGGCATTTGATAAAATGTTGCACAAAGTTGAACGCCAAGTTGAAACAAAAGGGAAAGGGCAGCATAAAAATGACGTTGGCCAAGTGAACAGGAAAAACATTGGTGAGCAGTTGTTTTTTGTGATTGAAGGACTGTTGGAAGGGATTAGTGGAAGGGCCACAGCAATGTAGGCCAGATCAGATAGGCAGATTTCCTTTTCTCAAGGGTATTACTGAAGCAGATGTTTTTTTTAATACGCATTATCAACAGTTTCATGATCACTATTACTGAGACTAACTTCTAAATTCCAGATTTTTAAATTTAATTGAATTTAAACTCCACCAGCTGCCACGGGGATATCTGAACTCATGTTCTCAAAGGATTAATCTGAGCATCTAGATTACTAATCCAGTGACATTACCATTGTGCCATTGTCTCCATATGAATGACCTAGATTTGTATAAGTGATTAATATGTCATATGGAATCTTGGGCTTCATAAATAGAAGCAACATCTACAAAAGTAAGGAAGTTATTATGAACCTTTATAAAACACTGATTCAGCCTCAACTGGAATATTATTTTCAATCCTGGGCGTTGGATATTAGGGACGATGTGAAGGTTTTAGATCAGGTACAGAAAAGATTCAAGGGGATGATTCCAGAGATGACTAATTTCAGTTACATGGCTGGAATGAAAGGGTTTTGAAGTTATTCTCCTTACAGAAAGAATGGTTAAGAGGAGATTTGATAAGTCCGGAAGGATTTAGGGAGAGCAGATGGGCAGCAACTATTCACACTCATAGATGTAAAGAGTCAGAAGACGCTGATTTAAGGTGGTTGGCAAAAGAACGATATGAGGAGAATCTTTTTACTCAGAGATCGATTAAGATCCAGAATGCACTATCCAAAAGTGTGATAAAGGCAGATAATATTAAGGCTTTCAAAAGCGAATTGGATATTGAAGGTAAAAAAGTTGCAGGGAAAGATGGGGTGGGACGAGCTGAGTTGCTCTCGCTAGAGCCAACATGGACATAATTGGTTGCTTGGCTTCCTTCGGAGGTATAATCATTCTGTGATTCTAGATCTAAAATAACTGCAGGGTTTTTAATCAGACCGTTTCTATTTATGGTTTCATAGCAACTCTGATAAACAAACCATGTCACCTTTGATCCAGAGACCGTGCCTTTCAATAAGCTGCCTTCAGCAGAAGTATGCACGTCAATAATTAACAATTATCCTACTTGCAGCGATGTGCTTACTGAATTAAATGCTGACTCCCACTGCACTATCTCAGGCACTTGGGACTTTGTTATTAAATACAGACTAGAATTTACTGACTAAGGCAGCTAATATTTATTTTCCATAAAATGAGATATGAAGCAGAAATGAAACTAGCAATTTTATAGAATATAAACTGAAATGTAATGAAATAACCAACACAATGGTTCAACCATCCTTTTTAAGGATACCTTCAGATTAATAAAATTTTATACGAATGGACATCGTTTTCATTATTTTGCATTATATTCAATAATGTATAGTTCTGCCATTGTGTAATAACCCAATCCACAAAGAATGAAACTGAGTATTACTTATTCAGGAAAATAGCCAAATGCAAGCAAATTTCCTCTTAACTTTTGGTTGAGATTTTCATCACATTCAACAATAAGCATCAAACTGGCAATGAAACTATGATGCATTTATGAAATGTATTTTACAAACAAATAGCTTAACAAATTCAATCCAGACACAGTGCAGGCGAGTCAGCATACATAGATGCCTGGGCCAAGCCTGGATAAATGGGAGGGTGAGATAGGCAGGAACGATATCTGGCAGCATAGATGCCCGCCTCACTCTATGGATGATTAACATGAATGGAAATGGCACCCACCTTGGGGCTTATCCTGCAAATAACACACACTGTCTGTCAAACCCAGTGAAAAATGGACAAAGGTCCAAAGGTAAGATGGCTAAAGGAGGAAGCCAGATGGGGATGTGAAAAGATGATTCAAACTCAAAATAGCAAGTCTACATATTGGTAGCCTGACAGGAAGAGGCAGTGAAATAACTGACCTGTTGTGACAGAAAGTGAAACTACATTAATAGAAATTAAGAAACATATTTATTCTGATTGGAATAGTTGGAAAAAGGGCAATGGAATGTTATGTGATGGAAACATGAGGTGTGGATGCTGTGGTGAATACGTGGACCTTATTGAAACATATAAGATGATTAGAGGTTTAGATAGGGTGGACAGTGATAGCCTTTTTCCTAGGATGGAGAAAGCTAGCACGAGGGGACATAGCTTTAAATTAAGGGGTGGTAGTTATAGGATGGATGTCAGGGGTAGGTTCTTTACCCAGAGGGTGATAAGGGTATGGAATGCCCTGCCTGCTGCAGTTGTAGATGCGCCAAGTTTGGTGGCATTTAAGAGGTTAGTGGATAAGTTTATGAATGAAAAGGGAATGGTTTAGGTTAGAGGGTCATTGCTTTTTCCTAATTGGTCGGCGCAACATCGAAGGCCGAAGGGCCTGTTCTGCGCTGTAATGTTCTATGTTCTATGATGAGAAATGACAAAATCAGGAAGCAGTACATGAAGGATCAGTGAAGATTTTTAGAGTAAAGATAGTGGCTGAGAAAAAAATTGAAATATTATGGTCATCTTCACTGAGAGGGAGAGGAAAGGTGGTAAAGTTCTGGAGTTGGGACTATCAAAGAAGGAGATGGGGATGGTCAACGAATCAATGACAACTTGCAATATTGAGAGAATTATACACAGCAGGGTTGGAAGAGGAAAGGGTGACAAACAGAAGATGATGAAGAGTGATTAACCAGGATTGTGGCAATCTCAAGTAAAATAAGACAAACCAAAAGAAGGAGGAGGAGGAAAATGACTTGGCAAATTCAACCCAAATGGTGGTGTTCAACTTGGAAAACGTTTTGTAAACCCAAACTGGTCAGACCTCAACTTCCTTCTAGATTTAGATTTCCTAGATATCTAGATTTCCTTCTACTATTCAAGCTGTGATGATGAGGCACAGCATAGTTCCCAGTCTTGAGTGATGGGAAAATTCTACATCAACTTTGGCTTTTCTTCCTTAGAAAAGGAGTAACTAGAAGGATTCTCCCTGAGGTACATCAAGTAGTAACGCTGCATAAAGAGACATACTGTCAAAGCTTTTCGTCTTGTCTTCACCAAGTCAAAACTGCAAGAATATCAAATTTCAAAAGAAAACAACAACTTATGCTGCATGAGGGTGCTAATTCGTTGGCAATGGGGAATGTACCAGGGAGCAGTTCTGGGTTTAAATTCAAACCAGTCAACTCTGATTGGTTGAGGAATTGTAATGAGGAATGAACCAGGGAATGGCTGTTTCACAATCTTTGTTTAATTGAAAAGGGCGGATTCTTTCTGTTTCGAGCATGTGTAAGTCAGCCATACTGTGAACCTAACTGATAATCTTGAATTGGTTAATATAATTCTTAGCACAATCAGGATTGTTTTGTAAGGTGCTGTCAAATTACAGAATCACATTTAACATTGTACACCATGTTTTGAGTTTTGCAAGCACAGAGTGATTGTGTACCAGCAATACTTTGCCTACTGTGAACAACCAAAGGAATCTGCTGTTTGATATGATCCACCAGTTTTGGGACGTAAGGCCTATATATCTGGCATCACAATGGTACTGAAATTCATAAACTATATTATCTATTGTGTAGTAGGCTAAACATCATTCTGTTAGTTCAGAACACTATTTGTGTTGCTACTGCACAGTAGCAGTGTGAAATGGTTATCTTCAACTGTTGCTCAAATTTTTGGGACACCTTATCTTTCCAGAGCGAGGACTGGGACTGATGTCTCAGTGGGAGTGTTTGCTAGAGTGATTGGGGAGGGTTTAAACTAATATGGACAAAGAAATGAATGATTAGAAACAGAGGAACTTAGGAAAGGTAAAGTCGCTAGAGTCTCAGGTGACCATAGGCTGCTCTAGTAGTCTGCTCTGGTGTCAATGTAACTTGAGGATCAAGACACCCCCAGGTCAGTGTCAAGGCTGAGAAGACCATGCATAACTTCAGCCAGTGAGTGCTGCCTAATTAACAGGAGTACTTTTGGAGTTAGATGAACACAGGGAGTTGGGCGAAACAGGCAGCAGAAGCCACAAGTGAGAGCGCTGATTGGTAAGTATTATGTTTTCTTTTTGCTCTTGGCATTGTAGTTGTTGTACACTATTATCATGTTTCTATGCAATTTCTGTGATTTAAAAGGTTATACTCAGTAGTAACAAGGAACAGGCAAGAAGGGCCCCAGAGAAATGTATACATCTGGAACAAAATATCTTTCAAAACTTTAATTTAAAGGGGTAAGAGATGACAGGAGAGCTCCAAACTGTGGTTTGCTCCTCTTGCTCCATATGGCATACCGAGGACAGTTCCAGTCCCGTGGGTCAGCATATATGCAGGTAGTATCTCCAGCTGCAGCTCCTGGAAGCTCAAGTTTCAGAACTGCAGCGCTGGCTGGAGACGCTACGGAGCATTCGTGAGTCAGAGAGTATTGTGGATAGCGCGTATAGACAGGTGGTCACATCACAGGCTCAGATTCCGCAGGCAGGAAGAGAATGGGTGACTGGCAGACCGAGCAAAAGAGATAGGCAGGTAATGCTAGGATCTCCTGTGACCATTTCTCTGCAAAACAGATATACCATTTTGGATACCGTTGAGGGAAATGACCTCTTTAGAGAAAGCAGCAGCAGCCAAATTCGTTGCACCACGGTTGGTTCTGCTGTAGAGAGGAAAGGTAAAAATGTTCCAGTGCAATAGTTATAGGGGATTCAATTGTAAGGGGATTAAACAGGCTTTTCTGTGGCCGCAAATGAGACTTCAGGATGGTATATTGCCTCCCTGGTGCTAGGGTCAAGGATATCTTGGAGTGGCTGTAGGACATTCTAAAGGGGGCGCGCGAGCAGCCAGTGTACGAAATACACATTGGTACAAATGACATAGGTTAAAAAAAAAAGGATGAAGACTTAAAGGCAGGATACAGGGAACTAGGAAAAAAGTTAAGAAATCGGATCTCAAAGGTAGCGATCTCAGGATTACTACTGGTGCCACATGCTAGTCAGAGTAGAAATGAGAGGATATATCAGATAAATACATGGCTGAAGGGATGGTGTCGGGGGAGGGTTTCAGATTCCTGGGGCATTGGAACTGGTTCTGGGGGAGGTGGGACCTGTACAAATTGGACGCATTACACCTTGGCAGGACTGGGACTGATGTCTTAGGGGAAGTGTTTGCTGAAGTGCTTGGGGAGGGTTTAAACTAATGTGCCAGGGCGATGGGAACCTATATAAGGAGTCCAAGAAGGAAGAAGCAAGAAAAAAATGTGGAAGAAGGTTCCAACAACATGAAAAATCAAGAAAAAAGTTAAAAGGAAGAACTCAGGAGATGTTATTAATACAAGTGTTAGAATTCAAAAAGAAGGTACAAAAATATTGTAGCATTCAAAACAAGGTAAATGAATTGACAGCACAAATCATTGCGAACAAGTATGATTTGGTGGCATTACAGAGACATAGTTGAAGGATGGTCATAACAGGGAGTTGAACATCCGGGGGTATCAAATGTTCCGAGGGACCGACATAAAGGTATGGGATGGAGTTGAAAAACAGCGAGGTTATGTTGCAGTTGTATAAGATGCTGGTGAGGCCACACCTGGAATACTATGTACAGTTTTGGTCTCCTTACTTGAGAAAGGATATACTGGCACTGGAGGGGTGCAAAGGAGATTCACTAGGTTGATTCTGGAGTTGAGAAGGTTGGCTTATGAGGAGAGATTGAGTACACTGGGGTTATACTCATTGAAATTCAGAAGAATGAGGGGAAATCTTATAGAAACATATAAGATTATGAATAGAATATATAAGATAGAAGCAGGAAAGTTGTTTCCACTGGTGGATGAAACTGGAGCGAGGGGGCATAGCCTCAGAAAAGGGGCAAGCAGATTTAGGATTGAGTTGAGGTGGGACTTCTTCACACAAAGGGTTGTGAATCTGAGGAATTCCCTGCCCACTGAAGCAGTTGAAGCTATCTCATTGAATGATTTTAAGGCAAGGATAGATGCATTTTTGAACAGTAAAGGAATTAAGGTTATGGTGAGCGGGCAGATAAACGGCTATGTTTTTGGTCAAAATAGCTGAGTCCACAAAAAGATCAGCTATGATTTTATTGATTGGCAGATCATTGGCCTACTCCTGCTCCTAGTTCTTATGGCACAGGAATTGAACGTGCACTGTTGCCATTACTCTGCATTACTAACCAGCTGTCCAGCCAACTGAGCTAAACCAACTTGAGGACGGCCAGTTAGTGAATGGAATTTTTGCCATCTTTAATTCTTCTGCAGATAACGTACATGTCCATCAATAAAGTGCATTGCCGTGAATTAAAGAAGACAAGTATGAGAGGTATCTGGAAGGGCAGTATTAGAAATAAAGTTTTATGTTTAAAAAAAAATCCTTCCTTTGAGAAGATCTGAAATCTATTGTAATTGATCCAATATCATTCACCACAGCGAGACTAATTAACATTGGAAACTGAAATAGCATATTGCAATATTAGTCAATTGGGAATTTGGTTTTGTGGGAACTGTACTTATATTTAGCATTTACCTAAAGGCTGTTTTTGTTTCCTCCAGTTCAGCTTCTTTTTCTTCAAGTTGCTGCTTTAGTTCTTCTTTACGCTCTGAAAGTCTCTCAACTTTTTCTCTGAGATCTTGTGATATAGCAGCTTCATCATTTAATTGCTCATGGAAGCTTCTTTTATCTTGTAGGTTTTCCTCCCGGATTTTCCGAATCTGTTCATCCCTCTCTTGCAAACCCTGCAGGGGCAAACAGTATGTTTTTTCTTGTGTTTTAGTGTCTAATCAGGAGTTAGGCAAAGCACTATTATCTCTGTGTTAATAGGCTAAAGACAAATTACTGCAGATGCTGGAATCAGAAATAAGAACAGAAAGTGCTGGAATTTTCTTGCTTTTTTTGTTCTTGTGTCTATATTATTAGGCTCGATTACTCTGAGAGATTCTACGCAATAAATAATTCATTAGAACTTCCCTAAATAAGTAACGTAATTTATGGACATCATTTTATATTGTTTATCATCATTGAATGGAAAGGTTACAGTGTCTGTAATTTAAAGTTGCTATTTTGATCAAAAACATAGCCGTTTATCATTGCCTTGCCACAAGACAAACTAATTATTTGATGCCTTGATGTGAAATATTAGAAAAAGGAAAGAAATATGCAGAACTGTTGAGGATAAGCTTTTGCACTGGTTTTCTCAGGTAGTTGGCTCAAAATCGATCAAATCAGCACAGAAGATTTGAGGCGTTTCTCGTGCAAATTATGTCCAGTGCAGCTCAAGTTACAACAAGCTGAAAGCAGGCAGCCACCCACAAAATTAGCTGTGTCCCAGATGGAATTAATCACCATGGAAGTTTCTGCTCACTGTGCTTGTTTGCAGGTCTTGAATGAGACCCAATTATGCATGTGGGTTGAGTGGGAACTTGAACGGTAATTTCACTTTGAAAAGACTAGTGCAATTTGTACCCAATTGACAAATGCACCCAAAGTATGGCTTAGTTCAATGGAGTACAGAAATGAGGCAATGATATCCAATCTATTATGTTCTCTCCTCCATCCAGATCCTTATCTGGTCAGCGTGAATCTCCTTACAGCCAGTCTTAGGGCCAGATTTTTGCTACTCAGGTGGGTATCTCCAGGAAGGGACCATTCTCTTGGTTTGAAGAGCAGTCTCACACCCAATATTTGTTCTGGGGAGGTGGGGCAGGATGGAGTTAGGCCTGTTGACCTCAGAAGCAGACCTTAGGAGGCCATGGAGATGGGTGGGTACAAAGATGAGCTGATTAGAACTGCCTTAGTTCTTTAGGATATTGCCCCAGTTGTTTTAGAAGCTGTTAAGCCTTCCAGCCTTCACACCTGAACACCCTTGTGTGTGATTCCATAACATCATTGAGTTGAGGGAGCAGAATGCTTTTGAGATGTGGCACATTTCAGAATCGATTTGCACACCAGCAAAACAACACGTGTGCAGTCAATGACATCATGCAAAAACCTGATATTCATGTGAAGCCACATTCTTGTTATGTCCACTTCTCACTCACAACAGAGAATAAAATGTATGAAGTATACAGAACCTCAGTGACCTTCCTTCTGCAACCGTGGGTGGCAAATTGGGAGATATTACAAATATATTGTATGCTCCAATAGCATACAATAGGGAATCTGGTACCAAAACTGGCGGCACGCCTGCTGACTCCATCTGAGGGAATTAAACTTCTATTTGGTGACGGGAGTCCTGAACTTCCTGCTCTACAGAAGATATCTAATTTCTGCACTTCTGCCATGGGGTGGAAACCCAGCCTCTGAAAGTTGCTAGATAATTAGAGACCAGCAGCATCACCAGCAACAGTGGCTATGCCAGTCATCCACTTGGACCATGACTAGGATTCATCTGGATCCAGAAAAACAGACAAATAAAGAGAGAAAGGATGCCACAGGGTAAGAGTCACTGGAAAAGAAGAGGATTGAGAAGGAGAAAGATGGGGGTGCAGGAAAGAATAGTGGTGTGGCTCTCAGCTAGCTTTCCCTTCCTAATGCTGGGTCTCTCGAACAGACGTAGCAGATGGAATTTTCTGGCCTTGTTCGCCCCAAAATCAGAAAATCCCACCTAAGATCAAAGGCAGCTTTGTCCTGAATGGTTTCGAGCTTCTTGAGTGTCGTTAGAACTTTACATGTGCAAGCAAACAGAGAGTATGTTATCACACTCCTAACTTGTACCTTGAAGAAGGTGGACAAACTTTGTGGTATCAGGAGGTGAGTTATTCCCCACAGGATTCCTGGCCTTTGATCTGGTCTTGTGGCCACAGTATTTATATGGCTAGTTCAGTTCAATGGTAATCCCTGGGATGTTGGTAGTGGGGGATTCAGTGGTGGTAATGCCACTGAGTGTCAAGTGGCGATAGTTGATCCTGTCTTGTCAGAATGGTCATTACTTGGAATTGTGGCACAAATGTTATTTGCTATTTGTCAGCCCAAACCTAGATATTGTCCAGGTCTTGTTGCATTTGGACATGAACTGCTTCGGAAATGGTGTAGTTATCTGCAAACATCCCCACTTTGACCTTATGATACAAGGGAGGTCATTAGTGAAGCAGCTAAAGATGGTTGGATTTAGGACACTACCCCAAGGAACTCCTGCGGTGATGTCCTGGAGCTTAAATGATTAACTTCCAACCACTATAATCATCCCTCTTTGTGCCAGATATAACTGCAAACAGCAAAGAGTTTTTTCCAGTTTTGCTTGGGCTCCTTAATGACATTCTTAGTCATATCATGTCTTCAGAACAGTCATTATCACTTCATCTCACATGGCTATTCTCCTTTCCATCATTGGTTGAATATCAGTGGTAGTGGGACGATGCCCTTAAGTGCTGACTTAAGTGCCTCAATTGGCAGCAGGCAGGAAAACCACCTGCAGGGCGAGGATTGGGGAGGTACCCATCTGTATCACCAGTCCAAGCAAACACCCCCCTGCCTTGGATCCATCTCTGTGGAGGGCATCAAATTTCAGCCTTTGTTTGTTGTTTAGGTTCAAGTTGCAAATTGCTTCCTGAATGTCTGGACAAACATGATGTTGTACTGGGAGTAACATACCTCGTATATTTATTTGAACTGCATGGCTGAATTGTTTACATACATGGGCTCTTTAATTTTTTTTATATGAGCTTTTGGACAGCTATACAGGTATGCCAGCAAGTAATTAACACCTTTCTGCATGGTTTGAAGCAGAAGTGTGTATGCACACTTCAGGCAAAATGCAATCATGGAATCAAAAACTCCTGAGTTGAATTTTGTGCTGACTGCTTTACAAGGATTTCAGAATGAGAAACTTACTTCCTTAAGTTTTCTAATAGTTTCTGTTTGATCATCCACTATCTTTGTTTTTATTTTCAAAGTATTCATGTCTTGTTCATTTTGTTTTTTTAGAGATTCAACCTCAGAAGTCAACATTTCAATCCTGGCTTGCAGCCTTCCCCTGTCTTGTGCCAAAGAACTGCCTGTAAAATAAAAGGAGTACATTGACAGATACTAATCAAAAAATATATTTACTAGCACTTTTTATATATTTACTTTCTATTTATATAGTAAAGCCTATTTAACAAGTAAGATATGCACTATCTCTACAATAAATATGAATATAACATACAACCACAGTTAGTGTGGACATCTATTGCATTATTTATTCACAGGTAAACTAGTCAAACTATTTCCTGAACCGTTTAATACTCTCTCACCAGTTTTTATTATTTATATAAACTGGGCTCTCAGTCCTCATTGACATTTTTCTATCTCTTCTCATTTTTAATTCTGTTTTTGCCTTGAATTTCAATAGCTTCACATCATCATTTGATTGAAAACCTGGGTCCGCCACGTTGGATATAATTTTAAAAAATGCTTCAGATATATCAGTTATATATTAACTTGCGAAGGAAAATAGAAGGGCTGAATTTTCACTCCCAATTTGGGTATGCAGAGTTGAAAAAATTTCTGACTCCTCGAACTTATCTCAGGTGACGCTTTCCTGAGTGTTCAGATTGGCACAGGTTAACAGAATTCAGATCTGCCACCCCCAAAAATATTACGTTCCTCATGCTGTCACCCTCACACATTCCCAATACCCCATTCATGCCAACTCATGCTGCCCATCCACTGGTCTCTCATAATGTTCATGCTAACCAATGTCCCTCTAACCCTTGACCTAACCCCCACTATGGCCCTTCCTCACATCCATGCCAACCTATGTCCTTTTGCCCTCCCCAGGTCTTCCATTGTCTACATGCTGGTTAATGTCAATTCATGCTTCCTAATCATCCCCAGAACTCTTTGCATCCATTGTGCCAACAGTGTGCCAACTCACACCAACAATCACTTTTTATCTTATAGCCTCCAAGTCAACTCATTCAGTATCCACCATAGGCAGACCTCAGGGGCCAAGTTCTAAATACCCTGTATCTATTACAGACTTCACTAAGATGGTGGAAGCTGGAATTCATCAAGCAGTACTAATCCTATAATGATAACATTCAGATTTATGTCAACAAACATCTATTGAAATTGGAAATACCAATTTTGCAACCGAGTTACAGCAGGCTAATTTTTTCCACCAACATTTAAAGATTCAAGTAACTTTATGCACATTCATGTCTACTGTTAAGAATCCCTGAACCCCTCTGAAGAATTTAATAGTTTTAAACCCTTTCTCTTATGTCTAAAGCCCATGAGTCATGTTTCAGAAATTTAACTTCTGTTTGAAGGCAGCTGATTTCTAATTTGTGCTGCTGCCACAATCAACCACGGATGTGTGAAATGTTTTCTGCCCCCCTTGTCCGTGATATCCCATACAGAAGCAAATCCCATCATGTGGCTACCCTGCAATATGTCCCCCTACACAGAATATTCATATCTTACAAACGTGGTGTGACTTCTGTGAGGTTTACAACAGCTTCTGCAAAACTCAAAGCTTTTGATGGGAACTGCTGAGGGGCACAAAGATCTGTATGCACCCACACTCCCATCCATGGCCCCGGGAGGGGGAGGGGTGGGACATGACTGGCAGCAACAATATGCATATAGCATCTACCAAAAAATGCATTCCCTCTTCCATCATAAGTCAACTCCCTACTCTCGCCCACCTGTTCACACCAATCACATTATAGCATGGGCAACCATAGTCACATTTGGGCAAGTCACAGTCACATGTGGGCAAGCCAGGTCTGGATCCACAAGACAACGTCCCCTTGAATCCCATGCCCCCTCACTTTCTCAATAAGCCTTGCATGGGTGACTTTATCGAACGCCTTGCCGAAGTCCATATAATCCACATCTACTGCTCTTCCTTCGTCAATGTGTTTAGTCATATTTTCAAAAAACTCAACCAAATTCGTAAGGCACGATCTGTCTTTGACAAAGATTAAGGACATAGTAGGCATTGGTGATTTTTCCAGCTCCACAATGGCATTCCAAACATTGTTAAGTAGATAATTGAACTTGGATTACTGTAGAATATATCTTAGACGGTTTGAACAATTTGGAACAATTAGCTTGTCAACTGATCAGTTAATAATTTTTTTCAAAATGTCAGATGGACTACTGATTTCAGTCCGTTTATCTTGCTGTATTATGTGGAATGTATTTGGCGTGGTTAAAGGATAAATTGATGCACTCAATTGTAGAACGAGGGCAGAATTCTCCTGTATGAGGACTAAAGCCCTTTGGTGGTGGCAGGAATGTAGAATGTTTCTTGTAGCAGAAGGTGGTTTGGACTGTGGGGGGAAAACCAGAGCATCCGGTGGGAACCCATGCAGACATGGGGAGAACATGCAAACACTGCACAGATAGTGACGTAAGCTGGGAATTGAACCTGGGTCGCTGGTGCTATGAGGAAGCAGTGCTAACTACTGTGCTGCCCAATTGCAATGATTGAGAAAAATTTAGTTTAGTTAAGCTGATCCTGATGGGATACAAACCGGGATCCTGAGGCAGGAAATTGCTGATACTATTTCAGGTCTTTATTCAGCACGGACATGTGCAAGAAAGCTGAAGAGTGGTTAATGTAACACCCATTTTCAAAAAGTCACAGGTAATCTGAATAATTAAAAGCCAGTGTTTAATAAAGGACGGAATTACCATGTAGTTAGATGAAGAGAAAATTGTTATAAGTGATCAAAATGGATTTGAAAACTGACGATCATGCTTGACAATCTCAGAATTCTTTGAAGAGGTGACAAACATGATAGATGGGGTAAATGTACAACATGGAATTTAGGAAAGCCTTCAATGACATAGCACACAAGAAACTATAGACGTGATTAAGGATGAATAATTAGGTGGGATGGATGGCAAAATGATTGGAAATTTGACATTGGGGTTAAAGGCCTACTGATATCCCTCTCAGAACAGCTTAGCAATAATAATTTAGTCTGTTCGTCATGTACATTAATAGAGGAAGTGAAATCAAAATCATCAGTGATACCAAATATGAATTTAAATTAAACATTAAGATAAAGGAAGCTGCAAGGAATATCCATAAGGTGGAGAAATAGACAAAAATAAGCAAATGGGATTCAATGTTATTATGTGAAAGGTGGAGCAAAAGGATAGTGGCATTTATGCCTTGAATGGAAGTAGGCTTGATCTGTGAAAGAACACATACATTAAGAATACAGGTCCACAAACTAGTAAGGTGCAAAGAAAAACTCTCAGAGAAAAGAAGGGGATATAAAGAGGAAATATTTTATGTTGAAAGCATTTCCCTTTCCCTAAAGCTGTCAAAGAAAGAACCGTAGGAAGTCTGACAACACCAGGTCTGACAACACCAATTTATTTGATAGTAAACTCACAAACTTTCGAGGTGCTTCAAGTTTGTGAGTTTACTATCAAATAAATTGGTTGGACTTAAACCTGGCGTTGTCAGACTTCCTACTGTGTTTACCCCCGTCCAATGCCGGCATCTCTACATCATAGAAAGAACAAACGTTGTTTATAGAACCACAAGGTGGCGTTAATGTTTTATATATAATCTTATTAACTTTGGGATAACCTAAAGCTTCCTATAAATGCAGTGAAGTTCACTGAAATATCAGGGTTTACAAATGAGGGGATGGAGTGTGAAATTCCACAGGTGGCCTGCTGCTGGCCCCCAAACCTGTCTGCAATTTCACAAAGTCAGGTGAAGAGTAGAGCGGGCCATCCATCCTTGCCATAATTGAGGCCAATTATTGATGAGTGGTCCCTTCCCCCTAGTCTCTCCATCAAAACTCTCAATCCCCTTAGGCTAAGACTCACCTCCCACCCCACTGGGAGACTACCTGCATTTTACCAGTTCTGGACTCTGGTGAGTGCAGGTAGTTAGAGTCTTGGTTATTACTGCCGTTGGTGTGGCTGGGACGACAGAGCTAATCAAATTGGCCAGCAGTTTTATGAGGCAAAACGTTCACCCGAGAGAAGTAGAAGTCCTGTCTCCAACCATTTAACATTCCCCAGAGTGTTAGGTGAACATGGGGCAGTCATGATTCGTGGTGATGTGTTCCTCAATGACTCTTTGGATGATGGAGCAGCAAAATCCATTGTCTGAAAACTCCTGTAAGAAGTCTCACAACACCAGGTTAAAGTCCAACAGGTTTATTTGGTAATAAATGCCACTAGCTTTTGGGGTTTACCCCTTCATCAGATGAGTGGGAGTTCACCTGACAAAGGGGCAAACCCCGAAATCTGATGGTGTTTCTTACTGTGTTTACCCAAGTCCAATGCCAGCATCTCCACATCATGAAAAATCCTGCCCAGACATTTTAAATAATCAGGCATAGTGAAATAACACAAATCTTATTTACATGCTGAGAGCTAGTTCTGGCTCTGCATTGATAAAAATATAAATAATCTTTTGGTCATTATTTAGGTACAGTCATATTTGCTCTCTTTTTGCTTTCATCTTCACTGATAGTTCCTGTCCTTGCAAGAATTATATGTTAAAAATCACAATGCTTATTAAATTCCTTCCTACCACTTTAATTAAAATGCAATCAAATTTAAAACAAATATGTTAATGATTCCATTCAATCAGCAAAATTGATACAAATACATTATGTATGCCAACAGTAATTTCTATTGTACCACATGGTAAAGTTCAATAGATGAGAATTTAAGATTAGAAACATAAAAAAACTATAGCACAAACAGGCCCTGCGGCCCATAAGTTGCGCCGATCATATGTCTATCTACTAGGCTTATCTATAACCCTCAATCCTATTAAGTCCATATACTCATCCAGAAGGCTCTTAAAAGACCCTAACGAATTGCCTCCACCACCACTAACGGCAGCCAATTCCACTCACCCACCAACTTCTGAGTGAAAAACTTACCCCTCTCATCTCCTCTGTACCTACTTCCCAGCACCTTAAACCTCTATTCTCTTGTGGCAGCCATTTCAGCCCTGGGAAAAAGCGTCTGAGAATCCATCCAATCAATACCTCTATCAAGTCACCCCTCATCCTTCATCTCACCAAGGAGAAAAAACCGAGCTCTCCCAACCTATCCTCATAAGGCATGCCACCCAATCAGGCAACATCCTTGTAAATCTCCTCCGCACTCTTTCAATGGTTTTCACATTCCTCCTGTAATGAGGCGACCAGAACTGAGCACAGTACTCCACGAAGGGTCTGACCAGGGTCTTATACAGCTGCAGCATTACTTCCCAACTGCTAAACTCAATTCCTTGAGTGATGAAGGCCAGTACATCAAACTTTCTTAACACTTCCTCTACCTGCAAAGCCGATTTGAGAGTCCGATGGATCAGGACCCAAGATCCTTCTGAACTTTCACACTGCTAAGAGTCTTACCCTTAATATTATATTCTTTCATCCCATTTGACCTGCCAAAATGTACCACTATACATTTATCTGGGTTGAAGCCCATCTACCACTTCTCTGCCTAGTCTTGCATCCTATCTATGTCACGCTGCAGCTTCTGACATCCCTTCAAACTATCCACAACAACTCCAACCTTTGTGTTATCTGCAAACTTACCAACCCATCCCTCCAATTCCAGGTCATTTATAAAAATCACAAAGAGCAAGGGTCCCAGAATAGATTCCTGGGGCACTCCACTGTGACCGACCTCCATGAAGAAAAAGACCCATCTACAACCACTGTCTGCCGTCTGTGGGCAAGCCAGGTCTGGAACCACAAGGCAACGTCCCCTTGAATCCCATGCCCCCTCACTTTCTCAATAGCCTTGCATGGGTGACCTTATTGAACGCCTTGCTGAAGTCCATATAAACCACATCTACTACTCTTCCTTCATCAATAATGTTTAGTCATATTTTCAAAAAACTCAACCAGATTCATTAGGCACGATCTGCCTTTGACAAAGATTAAGAACATAGTAGGCATTGGTGACTTTCCAGCTCCACAATGGCATTTCAAACATTGTTAAATAGATTATTGAACTTGGATTACTGCAGAATATATCTTAGATAGTTTGAAGTAAGTTCAAAGAAACTTGGTCAGGCTATATCAATAGGCAGAGATGGCAGATGCAGCTTAACACTGATGACTTTTATGTTCACTAGGGTATATGACAATAGTTGAAAGAAATATGAATTCAGAGCAGATATTAAATGGTAACATATTCCATGAAAAAGAACAGCAAGAGAGATTGAGAGGCAAAAGAACTTTAGAATTCTCATCAACTTGACTTGTGCAAAAAGAAACATTGAAACTCAGTGAGCTGGATTTTACTGCCTTGCTCGTCCTGAACTGCAAAAACATGCTCTGATTCCTGTAGCAGGTGGGATGGTAAAATTCTAGCTAATGTGTGTTCATTGGGTATACATGAATCCTATCAACCTGCCACTTTATTATTATGCTGGTTTCCTGCAACCAAACAAAGCTGGGAGAATCTCCAAGGGTCAAATGAGAACACAGAAAGATTGAAATCAATATGCACACGATCCGTTGTTTGAAAAAAGATTTTGAACTTGTTGAAATCACGTGATGGGGAGCCACTTTGCTGGCTATTTTTAAAAACCAGCAAAAAACTGCTTGTAGAACAAGAGTTTCACAAAAAACCATCAAAGCATCACACAATCACCCAAGCAGCAAGGTAATAAATACTAAGACCTTGAAAATGCAAGATCCTAAACGGAGAGGAGGACTGTCCAATCTGCTCAAATTAAAGTTCACCCATGAACCACACTGTACTTCTCTTTTACTGGTTGTTGTGGGGGCTGGACAGAGGGCCAAAGTGATAACTGGTGGCAAGGGAGAGATTAACGAAGATGTCATGGACAAAAAGAAACAGAAGGGTGATGATCGTGGTTAAGAAGGGTGCTGATGGTGGCAGATTAAAAGATCAGGACATGTTGATGGCAGAATAAATTTAAGCACTGTGTCAAAGGGCAACTTGAAACAGATAACAGACAGTCCAGGTGGGGTGGGGGGAGGCGAGGCAGTGGTAAGGAAAAACGATGGAAAGTGGGATTTGAAATATATTACATATATGCCACATCAATAGCGCTGTCCTTATCAATCTTCTCTGTTATCTCCTTAAAGAACCGCAGGAAATCATTAAGCATGATTTTCCCTGAATGAATCCATGCCGGCTTTCCTTATCGATCCTGCACTTGTTTCAGTGATCATTAATTTTGCCTCAAACTTGTTTCCAGAAGTTTCTCTGAAACCAGTCTTAACTTAATATTGCTAATTTCTGATCATTTAAAAATTCAATTGTCACAACATTTGTGTTACTTTACCATTATTCAGATAATTCTCAGTTGTTTTTAATCTATTCTGTTCCATTTTACATGACCTCATGGATTATTTAAATTATTGGAAAAGTATTTGATACTATGACTTTCATCATTGCTCACTTGGCTGAATTTGAAATTAAGGATGTGAAAGTAGGTATTTAAATGTTTTTTTTCAGCAATGCAGTTAAATAGGACAGTCTTACCTTGTTGGGCTAACTCCTGTCCCCATATTCTCTTTTCAGCTCGAATGCCATCAATCACAGACTCCTGTGCAGTTAGCTGTGAAATCAGTCTCGATTTCTCCTGCTTAAGTAGTTCAATCTGAACAGTTTTTTTCTTATCTTCTTCAGCTATGTGTTCCAGTGCCCGTAACCGGCTCTATATTAAAATTGAGGTGAATTTCAAACATCAAAATGCTTAAAATAATTTTTAGTGGGATAATTTTTTCAGGAATTCATTGCATTTTTTCTGTAGCTTCTCTGATCAAATTATGAGTTGGATAATGTCAATAGAAATTCAGTTCTCATGTTGCTAACCAATTGTTGTATGAACTGGCATTGAAGTCCTATAATGCTGATCACAGAACCAAAATTTATTTTCCCAAATAATCATTAAGATGATCATTTGCAATTATATATTGTTAATCTGCAATATCAATATACAAGTTAAGATTAAGAAAGTATGTTGGAATTCAAATACTGAATCAAACCTCAGCACTTGCAAGAAGTGAGCAGAGGAAATCTATCTCTTTTCATTTCTTCATGAGTTGTGGGTGTCACTGGCCCTTATTGTCATCCCTAATTACCCTTGAAGTGGTGGTGAGCTGCTTTCTTGAACTGCACAGTCCATGTGCTGTTGGAACATCCACAGTGCTGTCAGAAAGGTAGTTCCAGGATTCACAGTAATAGTGAAGGATTTGGATCACATTCAAACACTGTTCCTGAAAAGTCCTCATATGTACAAGTTCTTACCAATTTGCTGCTTACCCCTGACCATTTTTGTCTTTCCTTAATGATTGAATATGGGAGGATTCCATTTTAACTTCAACTGAATATGACGAATGGTGTGTCAAATTTATAATTGACTTAATGTTGGATTCATTATCAAATGCACTTGTTCTACAAGTATGAATTAGAATTATATATTGCACAGTGTAATGAAAACTAATTACTCTAATCAGAATTAATGCTTATGAAGAGTGGGGGTTGAACAGTTATTATATATCATTTCATGAACCACAGAAAATTGATGAAATTCCTTCATTGTTTTAAAGGTTTGCATTCTTAATCTCTATTCTTGGACCCAAGAGAGCCTCATTTGCTTACAAAACAAACGACAAAAAGGGAATAATTGTTAAAGCTAACTGATCAAAGGCAATAAAAATAAGGTCTGTGGATTGAATTTCATATAGACTGCAGAGGTGTTGCCAAGTGGGGTTGGTGGCAATGGAACCTGGGGAGCATTTTGCCAGCAGTAACAATTAAGTGGCTGCTTCCAAGGAAAATGTCCCTATAAGGAAGAACTGCAGCTCAGCATCTGGAGAATGAGAGCACATCGACAGTCAGGTACCTTCAAAGTCAGTGAAGTGAGAATTGGAGGACATCAGGACCAGTCAGGCAAGCCTCTGAAATCGGGAAAGCCGCTGAGGGCTGGCAGTGCTTTTGCAGCAGGGCACCATTGACATCGGAGGGCCCCTGGTTGTCAAAAAGGAATCCCCCAATTCTCCCCCATGAGAGCCTGCAAGGAGGCAACCAGGATTTATCTGACAATCTCCCCATACAGTAAAGGGTTTTCCTCTCCCAAGCTGCTAATAAAATGATCGCAGAGAAGGGAACAGGCTTTTCATAGGTCGCTGGTCAAGCAGGGCATCTGGCATCTTTCCATCCATTGGCAAAATGGCATGCTGATGGGAAGATCACAAGCACGTCACCCATCTCCTTCGTACACCATTTTGGTAATCTTTCCACTTCCAGCCCAATGAGCTGGTAAAATTCAGCCCTGTGTTTGTTTTTTGTATTCTCTGTTCAATTGAGAAATGACTTTATCATGAAAATTTTCAAATAGTGTCCTTAAAACATTAAAGTTATTAAAGTTTATGAAATTACCGTGAAAATCCCCTCTTCACGACACTCTGGCACCTGTTTGGATACATTGAGGGAGAATTTAGCATAGTCAATGCACCAGCGTGTCTTTCAGGCTGTGGGGGGAATTTGGAGCACCCAGAGGAAACCCATGGGGACATGGGAGAACATGCAAACTCCACATAGACAATGATTCAAGCTGGGAATTGAACCTGAAACTCTGGCGCTATGAGGCAGCAGTGCTACCACTGTGGCATCCCTGACACGACAATATAATTATTATTCTGTCAATACAATACAATTAACTTGGGGCTTGATCTTTACAGCGAATTGCCACTTCTTTCTTTAGTATTGCTACTATACATGTTGTGCAAGTCATATACTGCAACGATGTAATTACTCGCACCATGAAACGTGATAATGAGACTTTGTAGATGCAAATTAAAGAAGTAGGCTGAAATCTGCCCATGTCGTTCATGGCTGAGATTTTTTTGGTGCCATTGAAGATTAATGAAGTTTTGGCTAGAGTGCCAAATTTGTTTTCACTCGCAATGGGTCCCTCCATTGATTAGATTAGAGAATTCCACCCGTAACTTTTTTTTGATGATTCTGCGTCATATAGAAGTCTATGAACAGGTGTTCAGTGTACACAGGAGTTGTAAGATCAATTACGAATTATGGCAGTAATGTGACCCTGTGTGCATTTGTCATGCGTTGCAAGGCTGTCTGGATGAATTGCTTTACTGCTCATCAATTGACTAATAATTATGCACAAAGACAAACCTTAACCCATGATTCTTCATTAGCCATCTCAGAGAGCAATTTAGTTCTGATCCTGTACAATGGCAGATGCAATTTTATATACGAAAACTACACTCTTTTCATCCTGTTTACAAATATGCAAAACATTATAGCATTAGAGATTGTCATATTTTGCAACCTGTCATACTTCACTCAAGGACAACCATTCCGTCTTTCAGAAGATAAATTGCCTGAACAGTATATTTATAATTATTAAATGTTTTGCTAAATTTAGAGGTGACTTTGTGGTTAAGATATTGTAAAGAGAGGAGTCTGGAATAAGGAAGAGAGAGACAACAAATCAGTAATTTGGAGAATAGGCAAAATAGTTAAAAATAGGAAGGAAAATTGGAACAATGGCATTATATTACTAAGGAATAAAAAAAAGTACATTATTTTACAGGCACATCAGTAAACTGACAGTGATGGGAGTAGAACCACTAAGGAGTAAATAGGATAATATCTCAGGTAATTCCAACTATAGAACAGGAGACATGACATTAAATGATGAGATGAGTAATGAGCTAAGTGCATTTAAAATTAAATAGGTACATTGATTACGCTAAGCTAACTTAAGAGGGTGAAGGGGGAATAGTCAATTCTAAGGAAATGGCAAGAAATTACAGAGGACATTAACATCCTTGGAGAATGGGCAAATAATTGATGTTGCAGTTAAAGATCACCTTGGAAGAAGTGATCTCAGTATGGTTGAATTTAAAATATAGATGGAGCGTGAGAAAGTAAAATCCAATATCAGTGTCTCGTGCTTAAATAAAAGAGATGATAAAGGGATGAGGGAGGAGTTGGCTAAGGTAGACTGGGAGCAAAAACTTTACGGTGGGACAATTGAAGAATAGTGGAGGACTTTCAAAGCGATCTTTCACAGTGCTCAGCAAAAGTATATACCAGTGATAAGGAAGAACTGTAGAAAAAGAGATAATCAACCATGGATATCTAAGGAAATAAAGGACGATATTAAATTGAAAGAAAATGCAAAGTGGCAAAGAATAGTAGGAACCAAGAGGATTGGGAGATCTTTAAAGGTCAGCAGAAAGTCACAAAAAAAGCTATAAAGAAAGGTAAGATGGATTATGAGAATAAACTAGCTCAGACTATAGAAACAGATAGCAAAAGTTTCTACAAATATATAAAATGAAAAAGAGTGACGATAGTAAACATTGGTGACTTAAAGGACGAGAAGGGGGATGTAATAACTGGAAATGAGAAAATGGCTGAGGCATTGAACAGGTATTTTTGTTGGTTTTCACAGTGGAAGACAGAAATAACATGCCAAAAATTGACGGTAGGAAGATTATGGCACGTGAGAACCTAGAAACTATTATTATCACAAAAGAGGTAGTGTTGGGCAAGTTAATGGGGTAAAGGTAGGCAAGCCTCCTGTTCCTGGTGGAATGCATCCTTGGGTACTAAAACAGATGATAGGGGAAATAGCAAATGCACTAGTGGTAATTTAACAAAATTCACTGGACTCTTGGGTGTTCCCACAGATTAGGAAACAGCAGATGTGACACTATTATTTAAAAAAGGAGGTAGACAAAAGGCAGGTAACTATACATCAGTTAGCATACCTTTTGTAGCAGGGAAAATGCTTGAATCTATCATCAAGGAAGAAATAGCAAGACATCTGGATATAAATTGTCCACTGGTAAGACGCAGCATGGGTTCGTAAAGGGCAGCTCATGTTTGACTAATTTGGTGGAATTTTTTGAGAACACTATACGAACAGTGGACAATGGGGAATGTGTGGATGTGGTGTATCTGGATTTCCAGAAAGCATTTGACAAGGTGCTGCATCAAAGACAGCTGCATAAGATAATGGTGCACAGTGTTACAGGTAGTTATTAGCATGGATAGAAGATTGGTTAACTAACAGGAAACAAAGTGAAGATAAATGGCTGCTTTTCTGATTGGTGATCAGTATGACTAGGGATCAGTATTGGGACCACAATTGTTTACGATTTACATAAATGACTGGGGACCAAATGTAGTGTGTCAAAATTCGCAAATGACACTAAGATGGGTGGAAGAGCAAAGTGCGTAGAGAATGCTGAAAATCTGCAAAGGGATATAGCTAATCTAAGTGAGTGGGCGAGGGTCTGACAGATGGAGTACAATGTTGGTAAATGTGAGGTCATCCATTTTAGTAGGAATAACAGCAAAATGGAGTTTCATTTAAATGTAAAAAATTGCAGCATGCCGTTGTATAGAGGGACCTGGGTATCCTTGAGCAGGAATCTCAAGAAGTTGGTTTGTAGCTGTAGCATGTAATTAAGCAGGCAATTGGAATTTTGTCCTTCATTGCCAGAAGGATGGAGTTTAAAAACTGTGAGATTATGTTCAGCTGTATATGGTGCTGGTGAGGCCACACCTGGAGTTCTGTGAACAGTTTTGGTCTTCTTACTTGAGAAAGGATATGATGGCACTGAAGGGGGTGCAGAGGAGATTCACTAGGTTGATTCCGGAGTTGAGAGGATTGGCTTATGAAGAAAGACTAAGCAGATTAGGATTATACTCACCAAAACTCAGAAGAATGAGGGGAGATTGTATAGAAACATATAAGATTATGAAGGGAATAGATAAGAAAGAAGCAGGGAAGTTATTTCCACTGGCGAGTGAAACTAGAACTAGGGGGCATAGCCTCAAGTAAGGGGAAACAGATTTAGGACTGAGTCGAGGAGGAACTTCTTCACACAAAAGGTTGTGAATCTGTGGAATTCCCTGCCCATCGAAGCAGTTGAGGCTATATCATTGAATGTTTTTAAGGCAAGGATACATAATTCCTTTACTGTTCAAAAATTTAAGGGTTATGGTGAGTGGGCGGATAAGTGGAGCTGAGTCCACAAAAAGATCAGCCATGATCTTATTGAATGACGGAGCAGGCTCAAGGGGCTAGATGGCCGACTCATTTACCTTCTAAATGAGGGGATACATTTTTACAGGAAGGCTAAGGAGGTCTCTTGTTACTTGACAGATGCAAATCAAGGCGGAGTGAAAGAAAGGAATCTCAGAGTGCAAGTATATCAAACACTAAATGTTGCACCATGGGTTAATAAGGCTATTAAAAATGAAACTAAGACACTGGAGTTATTTTCCTGCTCTTCATCTAAATGATATGCTGGGATGTTGTATGCCTACCTAAAAAAGCAGATGGTGCCTTGGTTTAACACTTGCCTGAAAAATGACAGCTACGACAGTGCAGCAATCCCTCAGTACTGCACTGGAGTGTCAATCAAGATTTTTATGCTCAGGCATGGAAATTGAATCCACAATCTTTTCACTCAGAAGTGAGAATGCTCTCAACTGAATTACTGCTGACAGACCAGAGGAAAAATCATTTTTAATCAAGAAAGAATTCCTGTAGGCAACTTATTCTTTATAACTCTGTCCTTATTCAATTATAATTGTAGGAACAAGCAGAATTTTTTGATTCTTCAGATTTGGGCAATTACCTGCCCCTAGTATCCCTGAGGACATTAAAAGTCAACCATATAGCGTGGGATTGAAATTACACGCATGACAAGTTGCAGAAGGATTGCAGGTCTGCTTCCCCTCAGGACATTAGAGAATAAGTTGGGTTTTTAACTGTAAAACAGTAGTTTTCATGGGCATTTTTGTACTATCATAAATTACCAGACTTTTTGCTTTCCATTTCACAATCTGCCATAGCAAGCTTTGAACTCGTAGTTGCTACTCCAGTATCATATTTAGTTGGCAGTTTCATAATTACTGCCCCTCTGACAGGAATAAACGAAAATGCTTTGTATCGTTACTTTGTTGACAAAGTGGGTGGCAGGGTAGCACATTGGTTAGCACGGCTGTCTCACAGCAGTAAGGACCTGGATTCAATTCCAGCCTTGGATGACCTTGTGTGTGGAGTTTGCAATTATCCCCATGTCTATGTCAATTTCCTCTAGGTGCTCCAGTTTCCAACCACAGTTCAAAAAGTGTACATTAAGTGGATTGGCTGTGCTAAATTGTCCCTTAGTGTTCAAAGATGTATTGATTAAGTCGATTAGTGGTAAATACGTGGGGATAAGGGGATGGGTTTGGGTAAGATGCTCTTCAGGAGAGTTGGTGCAAACTCAGTGGGCTGAATGGCCTCTTTCTGCACTATGGATCTTTTGGATAATCTGACCTACAATGAAAAACATTACTTGAATCTTAATACTGATTTATACAGCAGTTGCTGAGCTAATGTCATACCTACCTGCAAATCATCATGTTTCAATGTACATTAGATACATTTGGTGCAGTGGTCAAATTTGCACTGGCTGAGAGGCTATTGGGAAGGGCAGTTTCAGAAAAGCATTGATGGACATCAGTTACAATATAACAGCAAAGTAGGCAAGGTTTAGAAGCAAAACAAAAATCTTACTCGTCTTTTTGCTGCTAAGTGTGAATAATCAAAAAAGCTGTCTACCCTATCAAACTTCTACAATCATTAAAATCTTACCAGCAGTTACAAGTCATGGGTAGAGCTGGAGGTACACATTTGTGCATGAGGTGATGCCTTGATTATAACTAGAGTAACATGACTGCACTCTCAACATTCCTAACAATGAAGAACTTAAGGCATTTTAAATAGGACAGGCATCCCTTATGATTTTCCTGGCCAAAGTAATCAATGGAATGTAATTAACACTACAGACTACTTTTTTGTGTAAATTGAAAATAAATTGTTAGCACTGCATTATGTCCAGGCTACATGTCTGAAGAATGGGACTATGATAGCTTTACATCCTTCAGAAATAGACCATTAGTATGATGGAAACTTAAGTTCTTGTTTTATGGAAGGAATGTTTGTATTTGGAATATGCACACATGAATAAATCAGCCCCAAATTGAAATATATATAGTTGCTAATAGTCATAAAAGTGCAATTCAGAAGCAATTGTAAAACCCATTATTTAAATTAAGCATCAATAGACAAAGCTTTCTCCCCCACTGCTAGTACTCAGCTTAAACTGGACCATCTGATGGGCAACATGACAGCTCAGAGACTATCGCTGTTGCTGTGCTGACACATGGATTTGGGCCTGTGTCTGCGGGAGTTTGCGCGTTTTCCCCGTGGTTGCGTGGGTTTCCTCCGGGTGCTCCGGTTTCCTCCCACATCCCAAAAATGTGCTCTTAGGCTGATTGGGTAACAAATTGTCCCTATATTGGTCCCTATATGGGAATCTTCAACAATAGACATAGCCTAAAGTCCAGGATATGTCATTAAGACGTTAGGACGGTGGCGTGGGCTCGTTGGGCCTGTTTTCCGTGCTGTGTTGCTCTTTGTTTGTTCTTTGTACTTAGTCCTTTCATTAGCAAGGTCTCAGCTGTACTTTCTTGTGATGACACACGGACACTGGGCTCCTTGCATCCCCAGGCTAAAGCTTCAGGGCAATGTGGAGGAGGTTTGGCTCCCAGACATTGTGTGCAGGCATACCCACATGTGGACACACCATGATTCTCATGAACCAAACTCATTGCCTCACTGCCTTGCAGATACCTTGACAGAGTTGAAGGCTTAAGGAAGTAAACTGTGTCAAAAAATCTGAGGAGAAATCAAAAGGTGAACTGATGTCTAAAAATGTCTACTTTCTGGTATCTTCTGCAACTAAGCAGTATCAAACATAGTGTTTCCACTCTTGATGTTTCCTACTGCCTAGCCAAGTTGCCAATCTTCAAGGATAAAAGCAAAAGGACAATCTGTGATAAGGGGAAGTGGCAAGGTACATGTTTATACTTTTTGTAACTTATAACTAGAAGTGATTGTGAAGATGAGGGAAAAATGGGATGTCAGAAGAGGGATTATGTACGAAGATACAGTCACTTTCAATGATTTCAGCCCCACTACTAGCCAACAATGACCAGTAATCGCCAGCACCACCTCCTCCTTGGAGACTAGAATATACAAATGTAGAACTGGTATACTGGTTGACAGGGCCTTAAAACACTCCATATAATTCTGTTTGCTCTATCCAAAAATAAATACCATGGTCATCAATTAAACAGTAGTAGAGGATACATGAGATACTATAAGAATAATAACTGTTGAACATTAATATATTAATTTCCTATCAACCTCCTCTGGGACCTATTATGTAATCTGGTTTACCTTAAGCTCTGACACTGTTTCCTGCTTGGATTTTGCCAATTCTGCTATCTTAGTTTTCTGCTCTTTCACCATGGTAGTCAGCTCCTGAACCAAAGTTCCTGATTGTTTCTCTTTCTGTTGTGACTGAGCAAGGGCCTGTTTGTAGTTTGCGAATTCTGCCGTCACATGATCAAAACCATTCTTTACCTATGTTTTTTGTGAAAGAAATATATTATAGATTACATATTAAATAAATGATTCAATCTCTAAAAATAAGAAAGATTTGCTTTTTATACGGTGCTTTTCACGATCACAGGTTCTCCAATGCACTTCACAGGCACTGAAGTCCTTTTGAAGTGTAGTCATGTAGTGATGTAGGATAAACAGCAATTGGTTTGTAAACAGCACACTCTCACAAACAATCATGTGATACTGACCAGATAAACTACTTTTTTGTGGTATTGACTGAGAAACAAATGTTGGCTAGGACAGTGATGCTAACTCTCCTGTTTCTCTTGAAAATAGTGCCATGGGATTGTTTATGCTCATCTGAAGAGACTTGGTTTAACATCTCATCCAAAAGACAGCAACTTTAATGGTGCAGCGCTCCATTAGTGCTTCACTGTTGCCTTTGGAAATGAACCTATCGTTCTCTGACACAGCAGCAGGAGGGCTACCAACTGAGCTACAAATTACAACAAATCCAAACTTCATAGCAGCAAAGGGAATTAGGCTCATCTGCATCTTATTTTTGAATATTTGTTCCTAATTCAAAAATAAAGTATCCCATTTTCCAGATTGTAATCCTGATGCACAAAGAAAAATGACAAATGATGTAGAACATAGAACGTAGAACAATACAGCACAAACAGGCCCCTTTGGCCCACGAGTTGTGCTGATCACATCTACCAATCCACAGACCCATCTATAACCCCCTATCCTATTCTTTTCCATATACTCATCCAGAAGTCTCTTAAAAGACCTCAGTGAGTTTGCCTCAACAACCTCCGACAGCAGTCGGTTCCATTCACTCACCACCCTCTGAGTGAAAAACCTACCCCTGACATCTCCTTTGTATTTGCTTCCCTGCACCTTAAATCTGTTCCTCTCGTAGTGACCATTTCAGCTCGGGGAAATAGTCTCTGAGAGTCCACCCTATCTATTCCTCTCAACATTTTATAAACCTCTATCAGGTCGCCTCTCAACCTACGTCTCTCCAGTGAGAAGAGTCCCAGCTCCCTCAACCTATCTCCATAAGGCCTGCCTCCCAATCCAGGCAGCATCCTTGTAAATCTCCTCTGAATTCTCTCAATAGCCTCTACATCCTTCCTATAATGAGGCGACCAGAACTGCGCACAATACTCCAACTGGGATCTGACAAGAGTCTTATAGAGCTGCATCATTACCTCCTGACTCCTAAACTCTATTCCTCGATTAATGAAGGCCAGTACACCGTACGCCTTCTTGACCACTTTCTCCACCTGCGAGGCCGATTTAAGAGTCCTATGGACCCGGACCCCGAGATCCTTCTGCTCTACAAAAATGATGTATCTCGAAACAAAAATGATGTATCTAGAAATGATGTATCTCGAAACAAAATTCAAACCAAATTGAAAGAGGTAGGACATAGGGTTCAACTAATAAAGGAAAAATTGTAATTATTATCAGATAGCTATTCATATATGATATGGATTTTCAGTAGAAGTGTTGAGGGAAAACCTTAGAATAAGTTAAGAAACAAATAGCTGCTCTAAAGGAGGAGGCTGTAGATACATAGTGGATGCATTAGCTAAAATAGTCATAAGGTCTTTCTTATCCATATTAATCCTGTAATATTAATAATAAACATCTCAAAGTCTGAACAGGAGACCTGTTTGTGCACCTTGGCCATAGGCTTGAAGAATATTTTGTTTAAATCACAAAAGGAGCTATTTTTCTTATTTGATTATATTGATGACAACATTGGTATTATTATGATTTTGTCACAAAAAAAATTGCTGTCATAGCTACTATAACTCTTTGCCCATCAAGGTTACGGTTTTCAGTTTGTTTTTAACTCTTCTTGCTTGCAATGTCAGACTCAATAATTCAGTTGCAAGCATGGGTGTGGAAATATTTCCAATTCATGAAGCAGTTTCTTTCTCAACCCAAACTTTAATTAGTCCTGGAGTTGCCTTAGTTCCACATCCCTTCCCTTATCCACTTCCTTTTTGAGAGTTATGAGATTTGATTCTACCTCTTATTTCTGATATCTGCATTTCCTTACTTTTCCCTTGGCTCTTACAGCACTGGTCTTAAATTTGTGCTCCCTAGTTGCCAATGCCACAGCCAGCAGAAACAGTTTCTCTTAATTTATTTTTTAATCGGAAGAATTTCAAATTGAAATACTTATCAGTTCTCCCTTGAACCTTCTATAGAAAAATGCTTTCATTTCTCTTAGTGTCACCTCATAATTAAAGTGATTTATTCCTGATATCTTGGGAAGTTTCTTCTATTTCGTTTCCCTGGCTTTGATCTTGTTACTGCAGTAGGATATCCAAAGCTGGGGCGCTATTTCCTGACTGCAGCTTAACTAATGATCTATAATGGTTTAAACATTATTTTTTTTTTAATCGCAATATGTCTACGTTCGTAAACTTTAGCATTTTTGTATGTCTTTCATTGATCAACTTGTCCTGGGGCTTTTAAAGATTTATCTATTTGAACCCTAAGTCTGCCTGTGTTTCCAATTATTTTGAAGAATGTTAAAACAATGCCTGGGTGTTGCTGCTTGGTCTGTTACCAATTCTTTATTCATTCTAAATTATCACTGAAGTATTGTACATGACATATATAATATTAAAGCAAACCTTTACAATTTACATGACTTTAATTGGCTAAAATAGACTTAAAACAACTTAACAGAAGCAAATTACTGCAGATACTGGAATCTGAAACAAAAAGAGAAGATGCTGGGAAAACTCAGCAGGGCTGATAGCATCTGTGAAGAGAGAACAAAGCTAATGTTTCGAAACAGGAAGGTCATCCAGACTCAAAACGTTAGATATTCTCTCTCCACAGATGCTGAGATTTTCCAGCATTTTCTGTTTTGTTAAAACAATTTAATACGTATTGATCACCTTTAATTATTTCAATGATTGATGTCAAGATAAACAAATCTTAATTTAACTGATTCTTTTAGGCTGTGGATGGCTTTTCTTGAAAATAATATTTACTTACCTCTTTAAATCGATTTGCTTCAATGGTAAGAGCCATGCGAAATTCATCCTCTAAAGTAACATACTGCTGATTTAATAGGTCAATTTTTTCTTGATGTCCTTTCAATTGTTGAGCATGTCTCTCTTCTTCTTTTGCCACTTCTCTGGACAAAGCAGCATGAAATTCTGGCCCATTCAAAGAAACTCTGGATTCTATTTCCTTCCTGTGGAGAGATTTATTTTTCTTTAGTCATTTCACATTACTAATAATGATGTATTTCAAATCCACTGTGAGCCAAGAAAACCTCCATATATTCAATAATTCCCAAACAAAACAACAATGGAGGCAATCCTACGACCCCATTGTGCCTGGTGCAAATCCTGCTATGTCGAGAAAATTCAACAAAAGCCCCAAAACGAGATTCATGCCAGGCACAAATAGTTTGTGATCTTCCCAGGTTCTCCCAGCAGACTTAATCTTATTCACACCTAGCAAGGGCATCAACACAATTCCATGAATTTAAATATACAAAATTGGCTTCAAACTGAATTGTTGAGGAAATTCACATATTTCCATCTGCTGGTGTAATGTAAAGTCAGTAGGAATTACCACTAGTCTCCACAAACGGAGACCAGGCAGAATGACTATGCTGGGGGTTCGGAGGCCATTACAGAACCCCACCACCACCCCCTCCCCCTGCCACCACTCCATATAGTTGGGGACATGGCAAGACTGTGCCTGGCAATGCAAAGCTGGCAATGCCAACCTGGGGTTGGCACTGCCAAGGGGTGCACCTTTGACGACTCCATAGCAGAGCCTTGATTGCATGAGGAGGTGAGGAGCTGATGTGGGACATTGAAGGGGTGGGGAGGAGCACAATTGTCAAAGATTAAGGGAGTTGGGTATTTAATCTCATTTTGAGATCAGAACATCCTCCTGAAATGGCATACAGTCTGCTGGTGTCTTTTTGCACCACCACCCTCATTCATGGCACAAATCATTCCTCCAATTTAAAGAAATTACTTAGTGGAAGAGTATTGTGATTGGGATTGCACCAGCTGACCTGGCAGAATTGCACTACGTTTCTTGTCGGAGATGACACTCAGGTCATTTTTTGGAGAACTGCAGCTATTATTTAGAATTCTTATCTTTTCATTCACATTATTCCTTGCTTTCTACTTGTCTACATGGTAATATCCACAAATGAAAAGTCAAACTTTAAAAAATAAACTGTGCACAGACAATAAATTAATCCAATTAACAGAACTTTAATAATTTAAATTTTTTTTGAACTCCATTCTTAAAGTTACAAAGCCAATGCTCAGAATGGACTGGACAAACCCAAATCCATTCCTTGCTTGCTCCAAAAACTAAATGCAAGATCACATTGAATCCAGTTCAAGATCTGCACAAGGGAAACAAACAAGATCCAAGCTGACAAAAAGAGGCGTTGCACTCCGTTTTGGGCTTGATCAGATGCTTGATCTTAGCCTTACTGAAGTCAGTATGGTTTTGAAATGATGTTTTGAATAAACAGTACGCACCGTGTGTTTGGAAAAGCTACAGAAGCATGCTACAATTGAGGTTTATAATTTTTTTATGGTTTAGGATTGCACGTAGTTTTGTATTATAAGATTACTATATTATGGGATTGTAGCTTCAATTGTCGGAGATATAAAAGGAGCCATGTGACTTGTGCTGATTTAACTGTTAGAAATTTGAGATAGACTCAAAATTATTTTATGGAGAGGTAGGTCTAAGATATTTATGCTTGGAAACAATGCCAGAAGGTACTGAGGATATCATGAATAGGCCATATGTTTCCAAACACCCAAATCCCAGGAAGGTGTTATAGCCATGACGTTGTAAACAGTTGCTCGGTAACCTTTTGAAGATGACCACTGTAATTCTCGTCATTGACGAGAAGTGCAGCTGGAATTTTTCTTTGTCTGAATAATTAAATGAAATCCAGTTTTGTAAAGTTGTCTACTTACATCACCACTGAATGAGTGTTGTTATTGCTGTGATTGGAACTGAATGTCTTATTAAAGTCCTGCAATGCTATCAAGGTACAGAAATGGTTGCATCTTCAGGGGGGTCAAACCCATAGTACAGAATTATCTTACCAAATTTCATAATATATAAAACCATGAAAATAAATTTAATGAGTTTATTGAAATATTATTTTCCCTCTGCATGTTAAGGCTTTGCACAGGGAGCTCCTAACAGTTGAGGTTAGCTCAGTTGGATGATAACTGGGCTCTTAATCCAAAAGGCATAATTTCAAATCCTATCTGAGACAATAAATTTATTAAATATAACACTGAAATTACTTTTTTTATTGATCTTTAACAAAGGACATTACAATCAATTCTCCGCAGTCTCTGAGCTCATTGGAAATTGGAAATCTCATTTGTTGAGATTTCCTGATTATATATCTTCATCATTCGTTGAATCATGAGAAGCATGTATTACAGAGGGGAAAATTGATTATTAATAGGTAAAGTGGAGACAGGAAATTGGTTAAAAATGGGTAATTTGAACATTATTGTTCATCTGTCTCTAGCCAATTTGTTTGCTTTAATGCAGCAGCTGACACTCTGGGTGGGATTTTGCAGCCTTTCCTGCTAGCAGAACCTTCTGATCCTGTTGACAGGTTCCTCATCCATACAAAAGTCTGTAGACTTTGGTGGAACTGGAGATCCCACCTGCTCGCCACATCATCCACAGGGGAGGAAAGTTTCAGGGGGGTTGAAAATTCCCAGACTCAAACAGATATGGTATGTACAGGAAAAATCCCTTGTGGTGCTACAACACAAATAAATACATGCAAAGATGAAAGGTATTGTGCTTAAAGATAATTAATTAGTTTGCTAATGTGTTGCCATGCAGAAGAGGTGATGGAAGCCATTTTGAGAGCTGTTGGCAGGCTTCCGTTTAGACTCACGCACATCATAGAGAGCAGTGGTAGTTTTGTCTGTTATAGTCTGTAACCGAATGGAAAGAAGGCAATAAGAGATCAAACCAACCATGTCTATAATGAGAAAATGCTGACTCTTATCATTTACCAGCAGAATCAAGATGGGAAGGAATTTGAACTCAGGTGGATGATCGGGATAGTCAGGGATAAGTTATTGCTCTATAGAGATTGTAACAAGAAAAAAGTAAACATATCACAAGTGAGCTTTAATGACAGCTACAAGGGACAGTGAAGCAGTGGACATGGCATTCAATGGCAGTTGAAGCCCATTCCCACTTCATGGCCACTCTTGCAGTAACAGCATTATCTACCCTCAGTGGCCTGCTCATGATGCACAGCTACCTGCGTACCTGGTTCATTTACCTTTTTTTTGAGTGCGCTGGCCATGAAGTGCTTTCATCTTCGACATGCAAGTCCCATCTATGGCCGGAAAGAGTGATTATGCTCCTGAGCTTCCACCCTCTGATATTTCATATGATAGCAGCCCAGGCGGCAGCCAACTATTTGGCAGCTGTTGGTAAAATGTTGCCCTGGGTCCTGCTGCCTGTTGAAGCAAAATGGACCCCCAATCCTTACTTTTGTCTTTAGTGACAGGGTAAAATTCCCATCCGTATGTAACAGCAACCCCATGCCCACTCCTCCAAATATTGGGCTTTGGTTTTTGTGAAAGCCCTCAAATATCTGCTGAGAATACTTCTTTCTTTAATAAAAGCAGCATGTTCAGTGATCCATATTTTGCTCCTACAGACAAGGACATATTCCCTGTGATTTATTCACTATTCACAGCTGTTTCAGTCATTGTCGCTGCATTTGTTACAATTAGGGCTGTAAAGGAATTTAATGGGTACCAAACAGCCCCCAAGTTGACTGTGTTTTTCACTGCTGCTAATGAGTTCTCATATCACCTAGTGAATGACAGGCACCTTTTTAGGTGACTGCTAATTATTCATCGATTAGCCAAAAAGGATAACAACACACTGCAAGTTTTAAAACATCCTTGCCAGTTTAGGGAATAGTTTTGTATTCACAGTTGGCTGGACAAACAGCTTCATAACATAAATCAGAATAATGTGGACAATTAAAAAGTGTTTAACTCCTTTCGGAATTGATTGATAAAAATGAATAACGGCAAATAAGGAGAATGCAAATACAAATCAAAAACAGAAATAGCTAGAAATACACAACTGCTCAGTTAGCATCTGTTAGAAAAACAGTTAACATTTTAAGTATTTTAGGTATTAAATCAAAACTGTAAACGCAACAGGGCAGAATTTTCCCATCCTGTCCACAGCAGCTTTCGCGGTGGACGATAGTGGAGAATATAACGAGAGCCAAAAAAAATCAGAAACCCATTGGCTTAATACTATCTTGCGATTTTCCTAACAGCGGGTTGGGTATCTTGCTGACTATTTGTGTGAATGTCATTTGCATTCATTACAATGCCATGAATGTTTACTAAACATTCTTGTCAGAATCATGCCTTCTAATCTTGTGTCACGCCAATGGGAAATCATGTTGGTCTGAATCTGAAACTTTCACTGATGCACCAGAGAAAGCATTCTTTCTGGTTATATCACAACTCAGTATGGCTCCTGCTCTGACCAAGACCAAAGAAACTACAAAAGGTCATGAATGTAGTCCAATCCATCACGCAAACGAACCTCCCATCCACTGACTCTGTCTAGACTTCTTGCTGCTTTGGCAAAGCAGCCAGCATATTTAAGGACCCCAAGCAACTCGGACATTCTCTCTTCCACTTTCTTCCATCAGGACAAAGATACAAAAGTCTGATGTCATGCATCAACTGACTCAAGAACAGCTTTTTCCCTTCCAATAAATCAAATCAAATCATTTGAAAAGAGTGGCATACATACTTTGGACCTTACTTCACTCACAAGGAGAGTGCAACATGTTTAGCCTATCTGCCATTGTGTCCTCTGGTATCACTGCAATGCTAGTGAAGTGCCACAGTGCTGCGGGTGTAGAGTTGGTCTGTTCCTGATGGCTGCCTCTATAGTCACAAGGACATCACTGTGCAGCGGTATTCAGGCAAGGCTCAACAGTCAGACAAAGACCAGCATTGTGACCAGGGTGGGATGTAGTGGGATTGGTCTGCTCCAGATGGGTGTCAGTTTTTCAGAAGGACATAATCGTGCAGTAGACCTCAGCCAGACCTGAACACTTCTAGATCAATGGTTCGACTAAGGGGAGAGGGAGAATAACAAATACATAGAGGACAAAGGAGCAATAAGTCTTTGCAAGAGGTTGGAGAAGCAACACAGGGGGTCAAAGGGATAATCAGGCTTTGCAAAGGTTTTGGAGAAGGAGAAGGGGAATCGATGGCAGGCAGAGAGGATATTGTGAGCTGGGAAGCTGGAGCCCAACAGAGGAAACTGAAACTTTTACAAACAAGGGATGAACGGGATACCACACGTATGAATGGGAGGGAATGCACACAGACTCTGGAATGGGCAAGGAAGGGGTATGTTAGTGTGGCACAAAAGGAAACTTATAAGTGGGAGTGGATGATGGTGTAGTTTTCAATAAAGGGGACAATGGGGGAACTTGTCTGACCCAGTTCCACTTCAGTTTTAAACAGAGACGTATTACATTTCCATAATCTAGATTGTAAATATATCCCCTTGAGTTAAAAAGTCCAGGATGACAGGACCATGATCAGATATGTAAAAATATCACTTTTTATATTACATTGGAGGGGGACAGGAAAGAAAGTGAACTCTTTGTCCTTCGGGTGTAATGTTCTCCAAATATCCAAGTATGCATATTCCTCACATACAGATACTAATGTCTTCGCCTGTTGAGTGGATGGATTCCAAATTATGAGAAGCTTGTCCATCAAAGAGTTTAAGTGACAGTTAATGTCCTTCATATGGATTAATTTATTAAATGATGCTGATTTAGCAAAATCCATAAAGACATTAGTAACAGGTCAGGAGAATAATTTGGAGGGTCATATACATTCATTATCAGAATAGTTTCCCCATGCAGCATTCCTTTAATGATCGCATACATTACGTATCTAAATGGCTTGTTTTTAATAATCAAAATCACAATTCTTCATCTACTTGTTAAAAATGAGGCAGGAATCACTTGTTTGACCCAATCCCACTTCAGTTTCAAATGTTCCTTGTCATCTAGATGAGTTTCCAGGATCAAAGCTACGTCAACTTTCTCCTTTTTAAGATGGAATTTTTTTTTTCCAACATGAAGGTGTATCCCCCACACATTCCACAAATAGAGGTTCAGTGTGGCATTATAATTATTTATTCAGTAAAAGAGAATGTGGAATAGCGACACAAATAAGTTGACCTTTTACCTGATAATGATTTTCCAGTTGTGTTTGAGTATGCACCAAAATACTTCTCCCACATTCCCAGCTACACATGAAGTACCAGTAACATATAGTTTTTTATAGAAAATTAGACTTGTTTGATGTGATTTATTATTATCATGTGTATTAGTACGCTGTGAAAAGTATTACTTCTATACAGACATATAGTTTTTTCTAGAAAATTAGACTTGTTTGATGTGATTTATTATTATCACGTGTATTAGTACGCAGAGAAAACTATTGCTTCTATACAGACAAAGCATAAAATTCATAGAGAAGGAAACAAGAGGGCAGAATGTAGTATTATAGTCATAGCTAGGGTGTAGAGAAAGATCAACTTAATGTAGGGTAGGTCCATTCAAAAGTCTGATGGCAACTGTTCCTCTGTCAGTTGGTGCATGGCCCCAGACTTTTATATTTTTTTCTCAATGGAAGAAGGTGGAAGAGAGAATGTCTTACAGAAACACCAGTTATCAACTCAATTTTTTAAACCAGACAATCCTAAGTCATTAACTATAGGCATGGGTGGGGGGGGAGAGAGAGAGAGAGAGAGAGAGAAGAGGCAGGGGGGAGGCAGTGCTTTTCCTAACTGAACATGCCATTCTTGTACCAAGGAGTCTTTCTCTTCAAAAAAAAAGCAAAATTAATGTAAGAGAAAGAAAATGATGTGTGCTCTCTGTAATCTCACCTCACCCATTGAAACTGTGATCACATGCCTAACTCCCAGCAGTGGCGCCTCTCATATTAATCATGATAAGAATGAAGAAGGCCATAAGAAGTATACAGCATTTATCGAAAAAGGATATTTCTTATACGTTCTAGTATCATACAACCTGCAAAGTGTATTCCTTAACTAGGAAGAAAATGCTGAAGAATATTATTCATTAAAGACATTTTTAAGTATAATATTCACTATAGACCTCACTTACTAAACCATCTCTGTCAGAATGACAAGTACCTGTCCAGAAAAAAAGACATTAATAATGAAAAGGAACAAAGTCAATACTTTACAGTCAACTGCAATCTGTCACTGTGACATTCAACTGAGGGATCTGAATTGTTGCCTTCCATGGAGTTGACAAAAGTCATGCCTTTACCAGGGTATCAAAAGTCTTTGTAGATTTGTTGAATGCCACCCTCAATAAGGCATATTGCGCTCCAATGGCCTTCAGTCATCTTTGAACTTCATCGAAACAGTCACACTTCTGTTCTATTGTTGCGAAAAATTTTGAAAGAAAGAGGCCTTTGCTCCATCATAGAGCAAGGTCTCCGTATGTCTAGCCAATGCCATCACTTTTTGGAGATTTTTGAAGTTAAGAAAACGCATATTTATTGGCAGAAATCTTTGGTTGTCTCTAGGTCTCAAAGCAAGTAAATGATTTATCCTTTCTAATTTAATGTGCCTGGCTTTTGTTTCTATGTTGAGAAAGTGTGTTATCCAAAGTTTTAACTGGGAGCTCATCCTCAGCTCCTTCTAGCAAATCAAAAACTGATCATTTTTCCACTGGCTTTGGTTTTCTAAATTGTCTAAATATTCTGACACATTGAGCAGCTGTTTTTCCATGGATTGTAAGTGGACCTCTACTAAGGAAGTTGTATTTTTCATAGTACAAAAATTCTCTCCCTAGCTTCATCAAGCCTTTTATCAGTATTTTATAGTTCTGTTGCATGAGTATTGATATTTTGTACTAAAAAAAACCAAGTTTCTTATCAATGACCTTGATAATATTAGCAGCCATCAATTGAAAGCCTCTAGCCAACACTGATTCAATTGCCAAGTCGCCATGTTGAAGGGTCGATTCCACCCCATTTGCCCCTGACTGCTCTCTCTTGTTGTTAGTATTCTTAATATTTCTCAGCATTTTGTCAGCAAAGTTTGACCAAAAATCTTCCGGAAACATAATATGGAGTTTTCAGTCTTGAGTTAGCTGAGTACGAGCTGTATGAGCGCAATAAATGAAATGATTTCAAGCTAAATAGTGCCAGAGCTCACAGAAAACAGTTATTTCAGTGCTTGCATCACGGTCTCCTCCCCCCCCCCCCACCACTGTTCCCCCTCCCCAATCATATTCTTTTTTGTTTTGCATCATCATTATTTTTTGCCATTTAATCCCTCCTCTTTTCTATCCAATTGCAAATCTTCCTTTTTGTTCTTTGTCCCCTCTTCTTTCTCCTGCCTCATCTGTTAACTATTTTTTTCAGTTCTGGTGAAAGGTCATCATAACATCACTTATCTGACCCAGATGCTACCTGACCTACTGTGTTGTTTCAGATTTCCAGTTTCTGCAGCATTTTACTTTTGCATTGGTTTAAAGAGTGAAGGGATTTGAAAGAAAGCCTATAAAAAGAAAAAGGCAAGAAAACGTGGGGGGAAGGAAAAGTCAAAACAAAACTCTACACATAGGAGTTCTGAAACAGAAAGGAGAACACATAGTTGGTTGCCAGTGGGAAAGAACATGCCAATATCTTGGCTGCAGGTGGCTTCTGCACTTACAGGGTTAAGTTTTTTCCTAGGATGGACTCGAATAGCACGAGGGGTCACGGGCTTAGGTGAGGGGGATAAGGTATAATTTGGATGCTCGAGGGAGTTTTTTCACACAGAGGGTGGTGGGGGTATGGAATGCGCTGCCAAGTAAAGTGGTGGAGGCAGGTACTCTGGAGTTATTTAAGAAATACTTAGATGGGCACATGAACAGAATGGGAATGGAGGGGTATAGAAAACCAATTTAAAATAGGGATCATGAGCCTTGGGAGTCCCTGGGAAGTGTGTAAATAGATGATGATATTGATGTACTTGTTTTTATCCTTCAGGTGCTTTGGTCCACCTTGTTGTCTAACAAGGGGAATACACGCGATGGGTCGTGAGAGGGCTGCTCTTGGATCTTTTTCGAGAGTATCCTAGTGCTTCACGTCGTTAGTGTATGCTTGACCTGGACCACTTGATGGGCAACATGACAGCTCAGTGACTATCGCTGTGCTGTGCAGATACATGGATTTGGGCCTGTGTCTGTGGGAGTTTGCGCATTCTCCCCGTGCTTGCGTGGGTTTTCTCCGGGTGCTCCGGTTTCCTCCCACATCCCAAAGATGTGCTCTTAGGCTAATTGGCAAAACAAATTCTCCCTAAATTGTCTCAAATTTGGTTTTTAATCCATAGATCTATAAACATGGACAGGGATCGCGAGTAGAGGTGGGAACATCGGGGTGGTGGCGCGGGCTCGTTGGGCCGAAGGGCCTGTTTCCCGTGCTGTTTTGTTCTTTGTTCTTTACAGAAATGCATCCTGATAAAAGGTATAAAATGCTCAAAACTATGCAACCTATCTTCTCTCACCAGAGGCCCATCCCACCAATAACTTTGTTGTAAAGAAAATAAGGATATAGAGTGAGGGAGTCATTATGGCACAGAAGAAGCTGTTTGGTCCATCCAAGTACTTTGTAGAGCCAAGGCCTAAAGTTACTGCAAAAATAATTTTTCAGACTGAATGGACAAATTCAAAGTGCAAGTTTTCTTTTAATTGAAACAGTCTCCCTAAACCCTGACTTCTAATGGCTTTGATTGTTCAGTTTTTGGCCTATTGAGGCACTCCAGGGAAAATGAGCTAACCAGTGCTCCTGCCATTCCAAATGATGGAGGCAAGTTTCCCTTTAGGTGTTCCCAGGGAATTGAATTGTTTGGATCACCTGTCACTCAGAGTTATCAGATTCTTAGGAGAAAGTTCAGTGTTTAATTAGAGATCTCAGGAAACAAGAGGGGAAGATTCTGAAAACATTGCGGCAAAGTATTTGAAAATTTCTTCAGAATTCAAATTTTAGAGAGGAGAAAATTTCAAAATTGCAGAAACAGATAGGAGATAAAGATAAGATGACATTTCTGAAGATAAGGGATTACATTGCAGTTCAATTCATTGAAACTTAGCAGTCACAAAATAACTGATGATATCTGCTGACTTAAATCCATCGACTTACTTATTTTTGGCACGAGCCTTCAAACTAGCCTTCTCACACATTTTTTGCAGAATTCAGGAAATGCCTGAAGTATCAAAGACAATTTTCATTTATGCAGTTTCCTTAACATAGTAAAACATTGAAAAGGGTATTGCATGAACATGGTCAAACAAATTTCACAGTGAGAGCTGGGAGACTCTGTGGGGCATATAAATGGTGGCTGGGATCAGATGCAGGGTCCCTCACCCCATTCCCAGGGTTTTTGATTTTCTGGAATGCCTTTTAAGGTGCAGGGTGGTTTAGGTTGCACATCTACTCCACTGTGTGGAATTGCACTTCCCAGTCCTTCCAAATTCTCATGGAGTCGGGCCAGTTTTACAGAGTCGTGGTTCATGGCACCTTATGTGATATGAAGCATAGATTCCCAAGGAAACATTTTGAAAAGTATGATACTCACACTCCTGATGCAAGATACGCCATTCTACCACCAATCCCTTTGACCCTTCAAGTCCGCCCCTCATGTCCCCTATGCCAGGACATGCTCCTTACTTTCATGGCTTTTCATAATCCCTGTGCTTAGGCACACCCCCCCCTCCCCTCCCCACTATTTCCTCTGGCCCTTATTCCAAGCCCATTCACCTACTTCACATTGTAAAAAACCAACGAATGCTATAGCGACAATAGAACATGTAAGAATATTTAGTAAGCTATCACTGATACATCTGCACTTTCTTACTATAGCCAATAAAAATGTCAATTAGGCAGATCCTGTAAAGTATCAACTGCTAAAATTGCAAGCACTTGAAATCGCTTCATCTTGTGAAAATAATCTTGTGCAATTGACAGAAAGAGTCAGAGAGCAGATTTCTCAGTTAAGCAATATTTTATCTGGAGCTTAGTAGTTTCATCACTCAAATGGATTTCTGGGGTCTGAGCCAAGCTACTTTGTGCATTCTTGGCTGAGAACTTAAGCTGCCTCCAAACTCTTTTCTGTGTCAGCTGGCAGCCCATACCCATACGCCGACAATGAAAACTCTGTCTTTTCTGACATTTTCTCCCCATTTTCAAGGAAGAGGTCAGAAGTAACTGTAAACTCAATATACCATAGTATTTCTGAATGTTATAAAATGTTTTTCTCCCTATGTAGATTAACTGGAAACTCTGACAAATGTGAATCAAAATGCAAATGCAAAATTATCATGTATACAAAAATATTCCTTTTGATTTGATACACTCCTAAAAAGCAAAAATATTTCAATGACTGTTCCTTAAATAATTTGCATTTTAATGTAAAAGTCATAAATTATTTTTATAATAGCAACTTTTTATCAAGAGTACAGAGATAAATGATGACTAAAAGTAATTAGTTAAAAAGCAACTGTTACTTACCTCGTTCTCATGTAGTGACTAAATCGAACAACTAAATCTAATCAACTGTCCATAAATATTCAGTGTCCCATTTAAGTCATGCCTTCCCAAATGAGAAACTGCAGCAATTGATTAGAGAAGCTGTATGAAATTCCCAAATATCATTCGTGATGCAACATAAAACTGTACCAATATTATTCTGTTAGAAGCAAGCTGAATTCAAAAAACAGAACATAATAAAGTCTGGTCAAGTCGATGACAGATTAAGTAATTCTCTCAGCAAAGTCACTGACAGTATTGTAATGAAACTATGCTGGAAATACTGAACAGACACATTTATTATTGCTTAGCCATTTGATTGTACGTTGCAGTTTTTAATGGCCAAGAGGCCAACGAAATAAGTTACAACTCTTAATATTAAAAAGTCACATTGATCATCCTATATTTCTTTCTTTTCAAAGTTAGCATAAATACATGAGGAGACTACAAAATTAAAACACCAGGTGCTACGATTGATTAAAGTCATACTGTAGTTACATTTTGTGATTTGTTCAGAAGCTAAGCACAATTACTAGGATTTAGATAACCTAAAAAAACAATTTGGAGTTTAAAGAAACTTATATCAAACGGACAGATAATTCTTAAGGGAAACATATAGAAGATTCAGGATAGTAAATTCCCTACAGTCACCACCATCCTTCTCTTTGGCAGCAAATCAAAAAGAAATAAAGGATGGTGAGGGTGAAGGGTGGGACTGGGGGAGAATCCTGCTGCATTTCCTGGTAGGAACGTGTGCCAAATTGCGTAATGCTGGCCTCATTATGCAGTCGGGCATTTTCCAATGTATTGCACAGTGGGGCAAGCCGGATGACCTGCACCCTGCCATTACAGCGAACGTTATATTTAAAAAGAGATCAGATATTAACTGCTTTGTCATGAGCTCACCGTGGAAGGAGAAGATAGATTGGTGATCTCAAGGAACTTCAACCCACAGATTCAGCAGTGGTTCCCTTGTGTACTGCTCAATCCAGTCATAAGAAATAAGAAATAGGAGCAGGAGTAGGCCATCTAGACCTTTGAGCCTGCTCCGCCATTCAACAAAATCATGGCTGATCTGAAGTGGATCAGTTCCACTTTCCCGCTTTCTCCCCATAACCCTTAATTCCCTTGTCTATCAGAAATCTATCTACCCGTGACTTAAATATATTCAGCAAGGTATCCTCCACCACTTCAGTGGGCAGAGAATTCCAGATACTCACCACTCTTTGAGTGAAGAAGTTCCTCCTCAACTCTGATCTAAACTGATCCCCACCTTATTTTGAGGCAGTGCCCTCTAGTTCTGCTATCTCTCTACCTCTACCCTATCTATCCCCTTCATTATCTTGTAAGTCTCTATAAGATCCCCCTCAGCCTTCTAAACTCTAACAAGTACAAATCCAGTCTATTCAATCTCTCTTCAAAGGCTAACCCCTCATCTCTGGTATCAGCCTGGTGAACCTTCTCTGTACTCCCTCCAAGGCCAATATATCCTTTCGCAAATGCGGTGACCAAAATTGCACACAGTACTCCAGTTGCAGCCTCATCGGTGTCCTGTACAGTTGCAGCCTCATCGGTGTCCTGTACAGTTGCAGCCTCATCGGTGTCCTGTACAGTTGCAGCCTCATCGGTGTCCTGTACAGTTGCAGCAAAACCTCCCTGCTTTTACATTCCATTCCGCTCGCTATAAAGGCCAACATTCCATTTGCCTTCTTGATCACCTGCTTCACCTGCAGACTGGGTTTTTGCGATTCGTGCACAAGGATCCCCAGATCCCTCTGCACTGTAGCATGCTGCAGCTTTTCGCCCTTTAAATAATAATCCCTTTAAATAATAATAATAATAATAATAATCCCTCCTACTATTATTTCTAGCAAAGTGGATAATCTCACATTTGCCAACATTATATTCCACCTGCCAGGTCCTCGCCCACTCACTCAGCCTATCCAGATCTTTCTGCAGACTTTCTGTGCTTTCCACGCAATTCGCTTTTCCATTCACCTTTGTGTCATCAGCAAATTTTATTACCCTACACTCAGCCCCCTCCTCCAGATCGTCTATGTATATGGTAAACAATTGAGCCTCCAGCACCGATCCCTGCAGCACTTCACTAATCACCAACTGCCAACCAGAAAAGCATCCATTGATTCCAACTCTCTGCTTCCTGTTAGAGAACAAATCTCCTCAATCCACGCTAACACCTACCCCCAGCTCTGTGCACCCTAACCTTTTGCAGGAACCTTTTGTGAGGCACCTTGTCAAACGCCTTCTGGAAATCTAAAAACACCATATCCACTGGTTCCCCTCTGTCTACTGGACAGTAGGCCAAGAGGTACATCCCGTACCCCAAGAATGGAAGACGAAGGCCGAGCCATGTGATCAATACTGCATTGGAGGAAGGTGTCCAGGTCTCTACTGAAGGACTGGCCTACAGTGCAGGAAATGGATGAAGGACCTCATACAGGCCACCGGGGTAAGTGAACCCTCAACTACTCACATTCATCTCACTAAGAATATGGATCTCAGTGATAAGAGCATCATTTGTGCAGCCTGTGCATAAAAGAACTACACAATGTGATAAGGCGATGCCTTCTAGCCCCACTGTACATCATCTAGTCTGCTGGTCTACTGTGCATCCCTAACCCTTCCACATAGAGAACTCAAGATGCTGTCTGCAGAAGGATCAGAGTAGGGGATTGGGCATTGAAGACCCAGCAAGCACTCTAATTACATGCTTCTGTGATTCTTTTCCTTCAATCTGTGTGGGTTCAGCACTCTGAAGAGTGCTTCTCCAGAATCCTTGCGGACAACCTGCATTACATCAATCACATTACACACAATCTGGTGGGCTATTTAGAAGAGTAGAAGTACAAGGAAGATACATGAAACTCAATTGATCTCAATCCCCTCTTTTCCCTTTGTATAGGGAAAGCTTATGGCATAACAGAAAAGAGAGAAGATGGGAGCGGTCCTACCCAGACTGAAGAACCTTACAGAGTTCAAGGGGCAGGCAATTCCAGAGGAGGAACAAGATCAAGCTTGTGCGGATGGACAAGTCAGCTTGCAGTCTCCATCTAGTAAGGATCCATATTTAATGTAGTCACACAGAAGTCAGTGGTGCGGTGGTCACTCCTACGAATGCTGTTACAGAAAGATGCATCTGCGACAAGCAGGTTGATGAGGATGAGGCCAAATAAGCATTTCCCTTTGTCGGTTGCCTGAAGTCTCCCATTTAGAGTACATTCTGTGCCCTTGCCACCCTCAGTGCTTCCTCAGTGTTCAATACAGAGTACTGATTCATCAGCTGACATTCCATGGTCATCAGCTGAAGGTTTTCTTGCCCATGTTTGGCAGAGAGACAAGACATCATGGGATCCAGAGTTGATGTTGAGGACTTCCAGGACAATTCCCTCCTGACTATATATCACTTTGTTACCACCTCTGCTGGGTACATTCTACCATTAAAACAGGACATAATCAGGGATGGTGATATTTGCAGGGATATTACCTGCAGTGTATGATTCTGTGAGTATGACTATGTCAACCTGTTGGTTAACTAGTCTGTGAGACAGCTCTGCCAATTTTGGCATAAGCATCCAGATATTAATAAACAGGGCTTGGCAGGGTCGACAAGGCTGAGTTTACAATTGTTGTTTCTGGTGTGTAGGTTGATGCCTTTTACACATTTTAGCAGTTTGGGTAGCTTGCTAGACTATTTCAGAGGCATTTAAGAGTCAACCGCAATAATGTATCTGGAATCACATGGTTTGACAGGGCTAATGTTAATCTTACAGCAGAAGATTAGCAGAAGATTCGGAGCCGCAACGTCATGTTGCAACTGTACAAAACTCTAGTGCGGCCGCACTTGGAGTATTGTGTGCAGTTCTGGTCCCCGCATTATAAGAAAGATGTGGAGGCTTTGGAGAGGGTACAGAGGAGGTTTACCAGGATGTTGCCTGGTATGGAGGGCAGGTCTTATGAAGAGAGGCTGAGGGATTTGAGGTTGTTTTCGTTAGAAAGGAGGTGGCTAAGAGGGGACCTGATCGAAACATATAAGATGATTAGAGGTTTAGATAGGGTGGACAGTGATAGCCTTTTCCTAGGATGGAGAAAGCTAGCACGAGGGGACACAGCTTTAAATTAAGGGGTGATAGTTATAGGACGGATATCAGAGGTAGGTTCTTTACCCAAAGGTGGTTCGGGAGTGGAATGCCCTGCCTGCAGCAGTTGTAGATGCGCCAAGTTTGGTGGCGTTTAAGAGGTTAGTTGATAAGTATATGGAAGAGAAGGGAATGGTTTAGTTTGGAGGGGCATTGCTTTTTATATTGGTCGGCGCAACATCGAAGGCCGAAGGGCCTGTTCTGTGCTGTAATGTTCTATGTAGAACTATTTTCATCGACCTGAACATCAACTCTGTTCTCTCCACATATGGTGCCTGACCTGCTGAGTATTTCCAGCTTCTTGTATTCTTACAACATAAGCCAATGGATTAAATATAAGATTTAAAAAAAATATTTATTAATGTATAAGTTTTTAAACTTGGGTTTAAACTTCAGTGGTGCTCACAAAATCACTAATCTTCACATATTAGAGTAAACAATTACCAAAAGAAGATCTATCAATTATGCAAATTAATACCAACTTGGCACTCATTACTTGCCATACCTGTGTGCTTGCTCTCTAGAAGCAAGGAGCTCTTGAAGCTGCTGAACTTTTTCTTTCTGCTGATGGAGGGAAATCTGCAATAACTCTCCTTCTCTTTGGGCTGATGAAGCTTTTAGCTCTGCTTCTTGAATGCGTTTCATCTAGAACATAGAACATAGAACATTACAGCACAGAACAGGCCCTTCGGCCTTCGATGTTGCGCTGACCAATATAAAAAGCAATGCCCCTCCAAACTAAACCATTCCCTTCTCTTCCATATACTTATCAACTAACCTCTTAAACGCCACCAAACTTGGCGCATCTACAACCGCTGCAGGCAGGGCATTCCACTCCCGAACCACCCTTTGGGTAAAGAACCTACCTCTGATATCCGTCCTATAACTATCACCCCTTAATTTAAAGCTGTGTCCCCTCGTGCTAGCTTTCTCCATCCTAGGAAAAAGGCTATCACTTTCCACCCTATCTAAACCTCTAATCATCTTATATGTTTCGATAAGGTCCCCTCTTAGCCGCCTCCTTTCTAACGAAAACAACCTCAAATCCCTCAGCCTCTCTTCATAAGACCTGCCCTCCATACCAGGCAACATCCTGGTAAACCTCCTCTGTACCCTCTCCAATGCCTCCACATCTTTCTTATAATGTGGGGACCAGAACTGCACACAATACTCCAAGTGCGGCCGCACTAGAGTTTTGTACAGTTGCAACATGACGTTGCGGCTCCGAAATTCAATCCCTCTACCAATAAAAGCCAAGACTCCATATGCCTTCCTAACAACCTTCTCGACCTGACTGCCTACTTTCAGGGATCTATGCACATACACACCAAGATTCCTCTGTTCATCTAGACTACTAAGAATCCTACCATTTGCCCTATACTCTACACATTTATCATTTCTGCCATAGTGCATTACCTCACACTTTTCCACATTAAACTCCATTTGCCACCTCTCGGCCCAGCTCTGCAACTTGTCCAAGTCCCTCTGCAAACTATAACACCCCTCTTCACTATCTACCACTCCACCGACTTTAGTGTCATCTGCAAATTTACTAATCCATCCTTCAATACCCTCATCCAGATCATTTATAAAAATTACAAACAGCAGGGGCCCCAAAACAGACCCCTGAGGTACACCACTTGTCACCGAACTCCAAGATGAATATCTCCCATCAACCACCACCCTCTGTCTTCTATCTGCTAGCCAATTCCTAACCCAATTAGCTAAATCACCCTCTATCCCATACATCTGCATTTTCTGCAGAAGTCTTCCATGGGCCACCTTATCAAACGCCTCAGATCTGTGCACAGAAATTGCCAAATTCATTGAAATGTCACAGTAAATCAGTCATAATTAGTAGAATATCCCCATAAGTTTGCTAGTTTTCTCACTACCTCTTCCATATGGTATAAAACCGAAACTTAACAAAACATCGTGAACCTTTGGGAAAAGAAGGGGCATCGTATGATGAGACTTCCAGAATTCCAGGACAGTATCAGATAAAGATCAAGGATCCATTAACGGCAGGTTCAGTGTTCATTCATTGACAGAGCAAAATTCGTACCATGCTTTAAAGTCCTTCAAACTGAGTGTCCTCTTTTACAGGGCTATAAACAATGATTTTTAGCACTGTTAATTCTTTAAACATAGAAATTGTTTACATTTTTAAAATGCTAATTACGTTTAACTGCATATCAGCATATGATGTACTGTAAATTTATGGAAGTGATTGTCATGTGGAATTAGGTATTTTTGAAATCAAGAATAATTTCTTAACCCATAGCATTAGTGGAATAAAAGAAATGCATTTCAACATTGCATTCTTTTTACATTTAAGCATAAACATGCCTTTTACCAAAGGCTGTGAAAGATTCATAATTATACTCTGTGCGTATATTATATTGAAAAATAAGAAAGCATCAAAATAATCAGCATTCCCAAAATCACAATGCAAATTGAGTTAGTTAAGCTTTGATGTCACATGCTGCAAAGGCTCATAATTTCCTTCAATATTGATCAAAACTTCAATTAGCAATCCAAAATATATAACTAGAAAAAGCTTCACTCAAAAGTTACGAAACATATACAGACATGTTGAAGTTTTGGTCTTGTAAGTATCAAGACATTTCACAAGAATACCAATATAAAAGTGACAAATAATAATTTATACTGATCAGAGAGTGCTAATTGGACTTTAATTGATAGACACAATGCCACTGAAGATGAACTAGTTGATTCAGACTGACAGTTAACTTGGCAGCATTATTAAAGATTTAAACCAGAAACCTTGACATTGATTGGTCAAGGCATTGTCCTGAGGAATGTGTTGTGAATGGTTATCGCTTAGTTTGTTAGCTGAAACAGATGAAGTGTGTGTATATGTTCTTTCTATTTGCAAAGGACAGGGCGCCATATATTAATATATGCAGCTTCCAATACATGCAAATATGTCACAGCATCCGATTGACAATCTCAAATTGGTTGCCAGTGTAATGGAAATTGCTGATTTCCCCTTATATTAGTATTCTTGAGAACAGTGCAAGATGAAAAGCTTCAACATGTTTGTTTTTCAGCAGTACAGAAGTTCTGTACTACCAAATAATTACTCTTTTTTAAACCATCTGCCAGAGTATCATATTACAAGTTTGGTCTACAGGAGAAAACTTTACATTTTTTAAAGAAAATTTTGTTTATTAAAAACAGGGGTTGCAATTGGGGCTGCAATTTATTGCCTGTTCAGTTGTTAAGATAGAGCGGTTAAGATCTAAAATGTATGTACCCATCTCACCTGAATGGTTGTGACACTAGCTGTTCCACCTCTCATGTTCTTTTCTGCTCCTGAACACTGCCAATGAGCTCTGCACAGAGCAAGAGATCCCAGCAGTGTTGTTTGCTATACTGAATATTGTTTTAAAAGCAGACTGTCTCTTAAAGAGAAGCCAAACAAAAGATTTGCGAAATGAAAATTGTTGCAAACTGTATACCAGAGAGATCCAAAGTGATGAGTGTGAATTTGAAAACATTAGCGGTGAATGAGAGAATGATAGGGGACACCATGGTCCGAGAGGAGACCAGGAGACCATCAAAGACTTCGTTCAAAAGGGAGTTTGTTTTTTTAATTATTCTTTCCTGGGATATGGGTGACATTGGAAAGATGTAAAGATGCCGGTGTTGGATTGGAGTGGTAAGAACTCAGTAAGAATTTAGCAACACCAATTATTAATCCAACCGATTTATTTGATAGTAAAAAAGCGAGCTTTCAACACTCCCGTGTCTTCATCAGGCAAGTGCAGTGTTCTGGTCTGCAATAGCACACATCAGCACAGACAGTCAGAGATTGCTGATTAGAATGCGAATCCTTACATCTAACCTGCTATTCAAGTGTTAAAGTGGCTAACAATGTGTGTGAAGGGAATCCTGAGCATTGGTTAGAGAATTGTGTATTTTCTCCAGACAGCACAGTAAGTGAGGTTTTTTGCTAACCCAGGCAAGTTACGGGGGTTACAGGTAGTGTGTCATGAAGCCAAGATCCCTGTTAAGACCGTCCTCATGTGTGCGGAGCTTGGCTATCAGTCTCTGTTCAGCGACTCTGCGCTGTCGTGTATCACGAAAGCCCCCTTTGAAGAACATTTACCCGCAGGTCGGAGGCCGAATGCCCATGACTGCTGAAGTGTTCGCCCACAGGAAGGGAACTGTTTTGCCTGGTGATGGTTGAGCGATGCTCATTCATCCGCTGTCGTAGTGTTTGCATGGTCTCCCCAATATACCATGCTTCGGGACATCCTTTCTTGCAACGTATCCATTCACCAGATGCACGGTACATACTCTTGCAACTCGGCCAACATTGTCTACCTAATACGTTGCAAGAAAGGATGTCCCGAAGCATGGTATATTGGGGAGACCATGCAAACACTACGACAGCGGATGAATGAGCATCGCTCAACAATCACCAGGCAAAACAGTTACCTTCCTGTGGGTGAACACTTCAGCAGTCATGGGCATTCGGCCTCCGACCTGCGGGTAAATGTTCTTCAAGGGGGCTTTCGTGATACACGACAGCGCAGAGTTGCTGAGCAGAATCTGATAGCCAAGCTCCGCACACATGAGGACGGTCTTAACAGGGATCTTGGCTTCATGACACACTATCTGTAAACCCCGTAACTTGCCTGGGTTAGCAAAAAACCTCACTTACTGTGCTGTCTGGAGAAAATACACAATTCTCTAATCAATGCTCAGGATACCCTTCACACACATTGTTAGCCACTTTAACACTTGAATAGCAGGTTAGATGTAAGGATTCGCATTCTAATCAGCAATCTCTGACTGTCTGTGCTGATGTGTGCTATTGCAGACCAGAACACTGCACTTGCATGATGAAGACACGGGAGTGTTGAAAGCTCGCTTTTTTACTATCAAATAAATCGGTTGGATTAATAATTGGTGTTGCTAAATTCTTACTGAGTTCCTGACATTGGAAAGGCCAGCATTTGTTTGTTTCCCTAATTGCCGTTTAACTGAATGACTCGCTCAGTCATTTCAGAGGGCACTTAAGAGTCAACCACATTGCTCTGAGTTTGGAGTCATATGCAAGGCAAACCAGATAAGGATGTAGAATCTCTTTCTCTTAAGAACATTGGTGAACCAGGTGAGTTTTTACAACAATCAATGATGAATTCAAAGGCACCCTTTCAGGGACTATCTTTCAATTCCATATTTCACTCATTGAATTTAAATTCCACCAGCTCTCATAATGGGATTGAACCTGTGACACAGAGGATCAGCCAGGTCTCTGGATTACTAGCCTAGTGACATTACCACTCTGCTAATGTCTCCACACAGTGGGAGCAGATGGCCAGCAAGGACAACTTCAGGAATCTGAACCTGAGGACATGGAAGCACTGCTTTCAGAAACCTAAGAATGATTGCCTGTAGGAGAAACAAAGCAAACAATATGGGATTAATGTCAAGGTTCTCTCAGTAATCTGACACTAGTAACTATTAGCTCAGATTGAACCTACCTTGAAGACAGGCATAGAATACCAGCACATGTTGAGTTAATGGGCTTGAGTGGACTGCAACCAACCCAGGCTGAAAGGATGGTTCCATTATAACTTATTGAAGAGAGAATTGGCAGAAAAGTACTGCTAAAGAGGACTGAATGGGACTGCATTCAGGAGAATGCTGAACTGGCATGGCACAAGGAGATGCTGGGTACATTTACTGCCTTTCACTGTCAAAGGGCATGGAGGACTCTGGCTCCAACTTGTGAGTTTGCCCTCTTCACTGCCTGAGCTCCATCTCTCTGTCATGCTACAGATCTAGTGGCACTATCCTGTAGCCACCAAACCTGTTGCAGTCTTCATGTACACAAATCATCTACTTTTCTGCCATTCTTTGAAGATGTGGCAACGCACTTTGACAAAATCTAGGAACACACAAACACCTTCAAAAAGAATCTATGAGACATTGCTTTAGAAAAGGTTCCAAAAACTGAACTTTCAGCAATCTGGGTGGCTGGTCCTTTTGATAATTCAACTGCAGGACCTAACTTGTTGACTCTCACTTTTTTATCAAGAGTGCTCAAAAAGAAAGCAGCATATCTTAGAACTCATAGTAACTAATCACATAGAAGATCCATCAAATTTCAAAATGAAGGGTAGTTTTTTGAAGGATTAACCATTTAGGCATCAGATGACTAATATGGGCATTCTAGGGCAACATTAATAAACTGCACTTATAAATCAGAGCTATTTATTCAATTACCTCCACAGCTTGGTGCTGCAGTCTTTGTGACTCTGTTTTCAACATTGTTTCTTCAAGAGATTGCATCATCTTGCGTTGATCTTCCTCTGTAGTCTTTAACTTTCTTAACTCCTCTGTAAGGATCCCTATTTTCTTTTTTAACTCTACAACATAAGCTTGTAATTGGCTTTTAGCTTCTTTCTCTTTCATAAGTAGCTCTTTTAACCTGGAAGTTATAAAGAACAGAAATCTGAATTGAAAGCACATTCCAACAGACTCAAGAACAGCTTCTTCCCTGCTGTCATCAACTTTTGAATGGTCCTATCATATATTAAGCTTATCTTTTCCTGCACCCCACCTGTAACTGCAACACTATATTCTATACCCTATCGTTCCCTTCTCCCCTATGTATTCTATGAATGGTACATTTTGACTGTATAGCACAAGAAATGATACTTTTCACTGTATCCCAATACATGTGACAATAAAAAAAAATTAAATCTCTGGGGGGAACCCCATGCAAATACAGAGACAACATGCAAACTCCACACAGTTACCCAAGGCTAGAATCAAACCCATATTCCTGGCGCTGTGAGGCAGCAGTACTGCCATGCCACATGGTTCATGGTTTCTATGGTTTTGGTGACAAAACACTGGAATAAATTCTTAAGTATTATATGAACATATTTTGAAAGCTGTCCAGGCAAAGCGAAAGCATGTTATCAAAAATTCACAAATTTTAGTAAGTTCTTGTTAAACCAAATTGTATTGGATTTACAATGATTGAAGAACACAAGAATTATAAATTCCTCTTCCTTCAAAAAGCTGATATCGCCTTCAAACAGCATTTGCTTTGGCACCAAATATGACACTGCATGTATCAATGAAGTAAACAAGAAAGCCAGATATGCTCATTATTAATGCTTGGAATTAGAACTAAAAAAAGGGAAAAAAAAATGTCTGATGAAATGTCAGGGTCCCTCTGATCCAAACCCAAGTGGATTAGAAGAAAAAAATCACTAAACCACAGGAGCAGCAGCTAACGAGAACACTTGAGAATTACTGTTTGTTCATGCCAGCTCTTGGAGATACTGCAAATGAATTACCTTCAGCTGTTTCATTTCTGCTATTTTTTGTTAACTACATCCACCTTTGTCTCAACAGGAAAGCATACCACATAGCTGATGAGTAACAGAATTATGTTTTGTATGAGATGATGTCCTGTCATTCTTTTACAGATTATCCTGCAATGTGTTTTGTATACTGCACGATATAATGCAAATCCTTGAGTAGAACAAATGCCTTGTCCATAAAAACATATTGGACCCAATTTTACCAACAAGTTGTGCCCTTTTTTGGCCTTGAAACAGTGGTAAAATCAGGTGTGACGCCTTTATCGCGATCTACACCCAAGTTCACGCAGATCACAACTTTACCGAGACCTGAAAATGGCAGGGATCTGTTCCATGCCCAAATCAGGTGCAATGATGATATAAATGCATTTGAATGCACTTAAATTGAATTAATGAACTGCCCACCCCAACTCTACCAGCACTTCCCCCTTTATCGCCATGTTCGCCGATCCGGAAACACACCATTATGGATCTGTAAAATAAAGTCTAAATCAGGTGCTCCAGCCTCTGAAGAGGGCCTTCACTGTTTGCAACTCTGACTCAGATCAATGATGGGGGTGGGGATGAAGGTGAGTCAGATTATTCTCTGGTTGGTGGGGGGAGAAAAGAAGTGAGATTAGATCATTATCTGGTTGGAGGGGAGAAGGGGAATGAGGTTAGATTGCTGTCTAGTTGGGGGAGGAGGGGGGTGAGGTCAGATTGCTGTCTGGTTGGGGAGAGAGGAGGGGGAGGCAGGTCAGATCACTGTCTAGTTGGAGGGGGAAGAAGGGAGTGAAATCAGATGGATCTCTGATTGGGGCGGGAGGAGGAATGGGCAGATCAGATCGCTGTTTGATTGGGGGGGAAGAAGGAAGTGAAGTCAGATGGATCTCTGGTGGGCTGAAAAATGGCAAATACAATTTAACACAGTTTGCACGTTGGAAGGGCAAACCAAAGTAAAATGTACAGGGTAAATGGTAGGACTCTGAAGAGTGCAGTTGAACAGAGGGATCTGGGAATACAGGTACAGAATTCCCCAAAAGTGACATCACAAGTGGGTATGGTTGTAAAGGGTGCTTTTGGTACATTGGCCTTTATAAATCGGAGTATCAAGTATAAAAGTTGGAGTGTTATGGTATGGTTGTATGAGGCATTGGTGACACCGAATTTAGAGTATTCTGTACAGTTTTGGTCACCTATTTACAGGAAGGATCTAATAAGGTTGAAAGAATACAGAGAAGGTTCACAAGGATGTTGCCAGAACTTAAGAAGCTGAGTTACAGAGAGAGATTGAATAGGTTAGGACTTTATTTCCTGCAGCGTAGAAGAACGAGGGGAGATTTGATAGAGGTGTAAAAGATTTTGATTTGTATAGATAGAGTGAATCCAAGCAGGCTTTTTCCACTGACAATAGGGGAGAAAAAAAACAGAGGGCATGGATTAAGGGTTAAAGGAGAAGAGTTTAAAAAGAATATTAGGCGGGGGGGCTGCTTCATGCAGAGAGTGGTGGGAGTGTAGAATGAGCTGCTGGATAAAGCGGTAAATGTGGGGTCACTTTTAACATTTAAGGAAAATTTGGATGGGTTCATGGATAAGAGGGTGTGGAGGGATATGATTCAAATGCAGGTCAGTGGGACTAGGCAAAAAATGGTTTGGCACAGATAAGAAGAGCCAAAAGGCCTGTTTCTCAGCTGTAATTTTCTATGGTTCCAGAAGTGGAGGGAGGGAGAGGGGGCAAATGGATCTCTGGGGGAGGTGCAGATGGATCTCTGGTGGAGGGGGAGTGCAGATGGATCTCTGGTGGGGGGAGGCAAATGGATCTCTGGTGGAGGGGACAGTTGGATCTCTGGTGGGGGGGTGCAAATGGATCTCTGGTGGGGGGAGGCACATGGATTTCTGGTGGGTGGGTGCAGATGGATCTTTGGTGGGGGGGTGCAGATGTATCTCTGGTGGAGGGGTGCAGATGGATCTCTAGTGGACAGGACAGTTGGATCTCTGGTGGGGGAAGGCACATGGATTTCTGGTGGGGGGAGGCAGATGAATCCTTGGTGGGGGAGGCAGATGGATCTCTGGTGGTGGGGTCAGGGGGTCTGGTCTGCTGCCACTCTGCAGGCAATGAGTGGGAGGGAGAGGGCAGGAGTGGCAATCGGTCTCGGTGGGGGTGGATAAGGGGGAACAGTCATATGTGTGTGTCTTCCTTATCCAGCTTCCCACTATCCATACACATTACTGCCACCCTTACCCACCCTTCCATTACCCACCGATTGCCCGCAGAGTGGCAGCAGACTGTCCTGCCCCCTCCAGCCCAGAAATCCATTTGATCCACCCCAACCACCGATCCAACTGCCCACCTCCCCCCCGATCCATCTCCCCACCTCCCCTCCCCCAAAACCCCCTTCCCCCGAGATCCATCTGCCCCCCCTCCCCCTCCCACTCCCCCCCTCCCCCCCTCCCTCCCAAGATACACTCTAGCTCCCGCTTTTCACTCTCTATTTTCTGCGGCTCAGGAATGATCTGACAAGCTATTTCAAATTTTTTTCTAACTGCGTGTGCGCAATTCACAACTCCAATCATTCTGGCAGCGCTAAGCCCCACTCACAGCATGAATTGGACTGGAGATGGCTGAGAGTGTACGAGGGCACCTGAAAGCGGATTTCTGAGTCAGATCTGTACTATGCCCAAAATTGGCACTTAGAATCAAAAGGGTGAAATTGGGCCCATTGTCAGCATGTGGGGGTAAGTGATGCTGTATTATGTATGAATGTTAAAATATATCTAGTTTGGACGATATTTTGAAGGCCATCTGCCACAACATTTATAATGTTAATACACATTTTTTCCTGTTCTTAGTGAAAATAATGACAGACGTGATACTTTACTTGGAGTAAAAAATCTATGCATGTGCAAATTATTTCATATTTTAAACATTCTGATTTACAGCAATTAAAAACGCAAAGCCAAATCATCTGGTGAAAGAAGGTTGCCTCTATTTGGACTATCAAAGACCCAGATCATTGTTTAGGTAACTAATATAAATGGGATTGTCCCTTTTTCTTACTCCTTTGATATTACCCTTACATTATACATTGAAGACTTGTCGTAAAGTGAGATAAATTAATTTTTGTTTGCGCACACATATTATGAGCAAGCTACAAAGAATGAGTTAGTTAGGAATGAAAATACCTGAGAAAATCATTTTCACTGATATTCAGTAAATCCCTGACTCACCTTTAGGAGTCAATTTTAACAGAGATTGTGTTGTGAGCACTTCTTTCTATATATCCACTTCTTTATATGTGTCCTGCTTACTTCTAGAACATAGAACATTACAGCGCAGAACAGGCCCTTCGGCCTTCGATGTTGCGCCAACCAATTAAGAAAAAGCAATGACCCTCTAACCTAAACCATTCCCTTTTCATCCATAAACCTATCCATGGACCTCTTAAACGCCCCCAAACGTGGCGCATCTACAACTGCAGCAGGCAGGGCATTCCATACCCTTACCACCCTCTGGGTAAAGAACCTACCTCTGACATCTGTCCTATAACTACCACCCCTTAATTTAAAGCTATGTCTCCTCGTGCTAGCTTTCTCCATCCGAGGAAAAAGGCTATCACTGTCCACCCTATCTAAATCTCTAATCATCTTGTATGTTTCAATAAGGTCTCCCCTTAGCTGCCTTCTTTCTAACGAAATATTCTCGAATATTTCCTATTACAGCTTGACTCATATTGTTATAAAGCAACATATACTTTTCATATAAGCAATGAGACTGGACAGCCGCTTATACAATTAGAAAATCTACATTATATCCGACTTGCATCACACAAAATAAAGCATAAAAGCCAAATTATGGCTTTTTTGTAAACTGATAGCTTTTTAAATGCATGTTAATCACTATTTTTTCCTTTAACATTTATTTGCAAGATATAAAATTCAGTGCTTTGTGGAAAAAGATAATCTAGAATTAATTTTAAAAGCAGTCCTTCTCTACAATCTCAAATAACCACGTTAGGGTGAGAATTACTTTTAGTTGATGAAAAATTGAACTGATTTGCATGGTCAGAAATGACAATATTTTTCATGGCAGATTTCAAAACTCAGTGCCTGAAAGACAGTACAAAAAAATGTCTTGTTGTTAATGAAGACTGCTCTCAAACCTCACTGTTCGTCTTCCATTATTCCACAATTCCTGATACAACATTCCTAGCACTCCTGCATACTCCCAACCAAATTTTTGCACAATGGAACTACTAACCCAGTGCTTCTACACCACAAGGCCATTATCCTAAAAGCGTCACAACCCAGCTTCCAAACCCACCGATTCTCCACTTCCAACATATCATTCAGTGACCCTACTCTCTAACTAAACGATTCATTCCACTACACTTCCAGATCACATCATCCCTCCATTCTGCCATACCTATTTCCATTGTTCTCAGATCTTTGGAACATCCTCCACAAACTAACTCCTTTTCCTCAGAGCTGCTCATATGCCTCCTTCTGACCTTTAACTTATCATCTTGTGAATCTTGAGCAAAGAAAGCCATCGGGAATGAGCCAGGGCAGGTGGCTGGGGAATGAGCCAGGGCAGGTGGCTGGGGAATGAGCCAGGGCAGGTGGTTGACGTTGAGGTAGGAGAGCATGTGTCAAATAGTGATCACAACTCTGTCTGCTTTAGGATATTAATGGAAAAGGATGAGACCTGCCCAAAAGGGAAGGTATTTAACTGGGGGAGGGCTAGATACAGCCAGATTAGGCAAGATCTTAAAGGTACCGACTGGGAGAAGCTTTTCGAGGGCAGGTTGATGAGGTACATGTGGGAGTCTTTCAAGGGAAAACTAAATTCTCTGCAGGAAAGATACGTGCCGGCAAGGAGGAAGGATGGGAAAGGTAGGATTAGAGAACCGTGGCTTACCAGGGATATTGAGGACTTGATCAGGAAGAAGCGAGAGGCTTACATTAGATCTAGGCAACTGGGGACTGAGACAGCGCTGGAAGCTTATAGAGAGTGTAGACGGGATCTTAAAAGGGGTGTTAGAAAGGCAAAAAGGGGCCACGAAGTGGCTCTGGCAGGTAGGATTAAGGAAAATCCTAAGGCATTTTACACCTATGTAAGGAGCAAAAGGATGGTTAGAAGCAAGATTGGACCTCTCAGGGACAGAGGAGGGGATCTATGCTTAGAGCCTGAGGGAATGGGGGAGAGCCTGAATGAATACTTTGCGTCGGTATTCACGCAGGAGACTGGCCAGATGTCTGTTGCTGATGTTGACAAAGTTGAGGATCGGTTGAGGGAAATAAAGATTACGAGGAAAGAGGTGTTGGGGCTGTTAGGCAGCTTAAAGACATATAAAGCTCCGGGACCTGATGGCATTTACCCCAGGCTGCTAAGGGAGTTGAGGGAAGACCTAGCTGGGCCTCTGACGCAAATCTTTGTCTCTTCCTTGGACACAGGTGAGGTCCCAGAGGACTGGAGGATAGCAAATGTAGTACCGTTGTTTAAAAAAGGTCAGAGGGATAACCCAGGGAACTATAGGCCGGTGAGCTTGACTTCAGTTATAGGTAAGCTAATGGAGAGGATCCTTAGGGACAGGATGTATGAGCATCTGGAGCGCTGCGATCTGATCAGGGATACGCAGCATGGCTTCGTCAAGGGGAAGTCTTGTCTTACAAATCTAGTGGAATTTTTTGAAGAAGTGACAAAAACAGTTGATGAAGGACATGCTGTTGATGTCGTCTACATGGATTTCAGTAAGGCGTTTGACAAGGTTCCTCATGGTAGGCTGATAGAGAAGGTGAAGGCGCATGGGATACAGGGCCAGGTATGTAGATGGGTCGAGAACTGGATCGGGAGGAGGAGACAGAGGGTAGTAGTGGAAGGCTCTTTTTCCGACTGGAAGCCTGTCACTAGTGGAGTGCCACAAGGCTCAGTACTAGGTCCTCTTCTATTTGTGGTCTACATAAACGACTTGGAATTTGGGGTAGGTGGTGAGATCAGCAAATTTGCTGATGACACCAAGATGCTTGGATTGGCAGGTACAGAGGAGCAGTGCCAGGCAATACAACAGGACATAGATAGGTTGGTAGACTGGGCAGATAGATGGCAAATGGAATTTAATCCGGATAAATGCGAGGTGATGCATTTTGGCCGGAAAAATGTAGAAGAGAGTTATAGGATAAAAGGTAAAACTATTCGGAGTATAGAGACGCAGAGAGACTTGGGGGTGCAGGTTCACAAGTCTCTGAAGGTGTCTTCACAGGTGGAAAAGGTGATAAAGAAAGCGTATAGTATGTTAGCTTTCATAGAAAAGGGTATAGAATACAAGAGTAGGAGTTTGATGTTGCAATTGTATAGAACGTTGGTTAGGCCTCACTTGGAATACTGCGTCCAGTTCTGGTCGCCGTACTATCGGAAGGATGTGGAGTCCTTGGAGAGAGTGCAGAGGAGGTTTACCAGGATGCTGCCTGGTATGGAAGGACTGTCTTATGAGGAACGATTAAATAGACTGGGGTTGTTTTCCCTTGAAAGACGTCAGCTTAGAGGGGATCTCATAGAGGTGTATAAGATTATAAGGGGTATAGATAGAGTAAATGGTGGTAAACTTTTTCCACCTTCAGAAATGGATAGGACGAGGGGTCATGGCCTTAGGGTGAGGGGGGCTATGTATAAGACGAATATTAGAGGGCAGTTTTTCACACAAAGGGTAGTGGGGGTGTGGAATGCACTGCCGAGTAAGGTGGTGGGAGCAGGCACGCTAGGGCTGTTTAAGGGTCTCTTGGACAGCCACATGAGCGGTATGCAGATAGAGGGATATAGTAGGACTGTTTAACTATGGCTTTTTTTCCACAGGTAATTCGGTCCATACTTGACCAACAAGGAGCATGCATTTGGCAGGTGGTGCGAGGACAGCTCTTGGATGTTGATTCATGGGTTGCCTGGTGCTTCATGTCGTAAATGAGTGCTTTATCTGGACCATCTGAAGGGCACCATGACAGTTCAGTGACTATCGCTGTAGCTGTGCAGACACTTGGAATTGGGCCAGTGTCTGCGGGAGTTTGCGCGTTCTCCCCGTGGTTGCGTGGGTTTTCTCCGGGCGCTCCGGTTTCCTCCCACATCCCAAAAATTCGCTCTTAGGCTGATTGGGAAACAAATTGTCCCTACATTGAGATTCTTCCATATTAGAAATAACCTAAAATTAGAATAGGATAATGGAATTGTTACTATATAGTATGACGGCGGAGCGGGCTCGTTGGGCCGAAGGGCCTGTTTCCCGTGCTGTGTTGCTCTAAAAAAAAATGCGATGAGAAGGAGAACAGAGAAAGAGAGAAAAGGTGGAAATGGAAACAAGGTACATCATTCTGGATTAACATGGACCAGCTGTTTTTTGTTTGTCGTTTTAAAATTAAAAAAAAATCAATTGCTGAAATATTTAACTTCATCCCTAAAATACCCACGACAATAATCAAGGGAGATGATGCATGTGCACGGCCACATTGACTGTATAAAGGACAATTTCACTCCCCCGATTTAAAGTGCAGATTTAAAGTGGAGGTGGTCAACTATATTTCTCCGAGACTTTGACATGCAAGATCCTGATATTATTTTACAGAGCAGGATTACTCCATGAGCCTCTATGAGAATCACGTGGCTATCTACCATCCTGACCTGCCATCTCTCTGCAATTACACAAAGCAACAGCTAGGAACTGACTGCCTGAAGAATGGTGTGCAGACACCAGTGTTGGACTGGAATAACCACAGAAAGAAGTCTCACAACACCAGGTTGAAGTCCAACAGGTTTATTTGGTAGCATAAGTCACTAGCTTTTGAAGTGCTGCTCCAACATGCAGGAAGCTAGTCACACCACTGAAATGAAGAGTGGGTGTAATAGGGGCTCTAGGGTTAGGTGCCAGAGACGGGGTAGCAGCCACTGGGGATTACCAGCCTGGGCACTCTGGCACTGTCCAAGGGACAAAGTGCCAATATCCAGGGGGCATTCTGGCACTGCCCAGGGAGTATGGGGGTGGAGCCCGATGGAGGGGTATAGCCTGATGGTGTGGGGTCTCTGGGAGGGCAATTAGTGGGGGTGGGTATCCTACTGCCAGTCTGCAGTGGGGATCTGTGAGGAAGAGAGGAAGGCCAATGATCAGGGTATGCCATCTGGGTGGGTGGGTGGGGTCAGGACAGCCAGTGATGGGGGATGGATTGCGCAAATCGAGGCGAGCTGGGTGAGGGGGAGGTGGTGGTGGTGGTGGTGGTGATGCGCATTGAGGCCTGATCCCAGCACTGTTCTGGTGTTAATGATTGCACAGGGCAGCAACGCGAGGCCGGCAGTGTGAGGCCATAGTATATACTAGTGCTGACAGATTGGCGCATGCGCAGTGATCTGCTCAGCACTATGCTGTTGGCCTTTTTAGTGGGAATAGGCCCTGTGCACTGATATTTAACCTGATTTGCACTGTGCACAATGTGGAAAATTCATTTCTAAATTCCCATTGAAAAAAAACATGGTTTACTCTGGTTTTCACACAAATTCGACACTTAGAATTTTGTTGGAGAATCACCCACAATATATTTGCAACTCCTCAGAAATACAAAATTTTCTTATGTAAACAAACATTTGTACTCATATCAATAGATCAAAGATAGCTACTCCTTTAATAATCTCAAAGCTGTGAATTAAACTATTAACTTACAGCCCCCCACAGTGATAGTGATAGCTTGTGGTAAGCAGTCAAGGATGAATAATGAGAGTACTAAGGGTTGTATCACCAAACAGGATTGAAGCTGCTGAATATATATTTTTCAATTCACAGACAGGCAGTTTTTCAATTTTTAAAGGGCTGGCCTTTTAAGTGACTTGACAGCTGACCACCCTATTCCCTCTATCTATCTTTCATAAATATTCATGGTTTTCTTAACAATATTTCACTCCCGCACTGTGGTGTAGGATTCTTGCTCCAGCAAAAATAAGGTCTGAACTCAGCAATAAGTTCAAATGGCAAAATGGTACTGCTGTGTTGGGATTTCCCACAAGTGGGTGCCCATTTTCCCAACCTCTGGTGAAAATGGCTTCTGTTAATATGGGAATAGGATTTCAAATCTTGAGTCCATCCCCTTCATGGATATGTCTTGGGCTTTTCAAAATTCTGCAAGAATTCATGCCTCAATCTCAGTCTTGAAAATTTCAATTGGCCCAGCATGGAGAGTTTTTATATGCGGCTAGGTTCCTAATTTCATCAACCCCTTGTGCCTTCTGATTCCTGAATGGCACAGCTCTCTTTTTAAGATTGACCCCTCTTAGTTTTGGATTTCTGCCACCAGAAGAACTTGGTTCTCTGCATATGCTTTTTTAACAGTAGATTAAAATACCCCTCAACCATTCCAAGCTCAAAGGAATACAAGCTGTTTACGGAACCTGTTCCCAGAATTTAATCTCTTAAACCCTTCCAAGGGGGCTCATCAGCAGTTTCTCTTGGGTAATTAGGGATAGGCAACAAATGCTGGCTTTGCCAGGGATGCTCAAATCCTGTGAATGAATAAAAGGTAACTGAAAGCTGTACTTCAAATGAGGCCTGACCAAGGCTCAATACAAGTGTAGCATTGCTTCCTCACCTTTGAATTTTAAAAAGTAAAAAGTAAAGTTTACTTATTAGTCACAAGTAGTCTTACATTCATATTGCAATGAAGTTACTGTGAAAATCTCTAATCACCAAACTCTGGCACTTGTTTGGGTACACTGAGAATTTAGCATGGCCAATGCATCTGATGTGCACATCTTTGGACTGTGGGAGGAAACCGGAGCACCTAGAGGAAACTCACGCAGACACAGGAAGAACACGCAAACTCCACACAGACAGTGATCCAAACTAGGAACTGAACATGGTCCCTGACACTGTGAAGCAGCAGTACAAACCACTGTGCCATCATGCCATTCCTTGAGATAGAGGTAAACATTCCATTAGCCTTTCTGGTTATTTTTTGCTCATGAAAACTATTCTTTAGTGATTTGTGTACATAGATATGGACTTCAACTCCTTCCCTCCTTCATTGCCCCTGGTCTCTTAATGCTAAAAACAAATTCTGATTCGTCTTTCTCAGATACAAAGTGGATGGATTCACACTGCTTCACAGACATAGTTCTGCCATCCACTTAATCTATGTCCCTTTGTAGCTTCTTGCTCCTTTGCACAACATTTTGTATTTCTCAGGTTACCTGTAATTTGCAAACATGAATAAGTAACTCTTTAATCCTTCAACCAAGTCATTAAAATATATTGTGAAAACTGAGGCCCCAAGAACAAATCCATTGTTACTTATTACATTCCACCAATGGGAGAATGACACTTTGTCCCTGCTCTGTCTCCTACCTGCCAGCCAATTAGCAACCTATGCCACAAGCTTACCACCAATTTCACACAGTTCAACTTTTACTAATAATCTTTTGTACAGAATCTCAGCAAATATGGAAGATCATCTCAGCAACATTCGTAGATGGACGCCTACAAACTATGCCAGTAACTGGTTACCTCCACAGTGATTCAAATATCAGTTAGACATTACCTGATCATTACAAATCCACAATGGCCATCTTTGTTCAACTGACAACTGTATGTGATCAGTCATTCTGGGTAAAGTTTTAAGGGATAAGGGAATGCGGGACAGTATTCAGGGGAAGGGGTGGGATCCTGGGTTCTGATATGGAATGATGGGATAAATCTCAGAAAACCACTGGTGTTTTGGAAACTCAACACGACCTTGCTTACTTTCAACTTTTATTAGGGTTGTTAAGAGATACACAGAAACCCCTGTGGTCTGCAAATGTGTTTCTTGGATAAAATGCCATTATCATCATTAGTGGAATTGGAATGTGTTAAGGGCAAATCAATTCAGACCTCAACTTAGTAGACTTAGCTTTAACAAGCCACCACATGAATTTTGTGGCGCTTAGTTAGCATTTCTATACTCCTTAATCACCAAATCATGTTGGTAAACTGCTTCTACTTGGGGAACTTAATATTTATATAGCAGTCATCTAAATAATCTGTTTCTACACCTAAATTAATTCATATCTGATCATCTTTAAATGTTCTCATGCCTTTGAAATGCCGTGATCACTTTTAGATGCTGGCCTGCCCCTGGAAATGCTGTTGTTATCTTTGCTAGGCAGATTTCTTTCTCACAGGCCTTTTTAAATTCTTCTTACTGTAGCTACTAGGCAAATCCTTGACAGCATTTAAGTAATGAATCTGCACAGCTTTGCCCTATCTATATAAGAAGCCATGCTCGTTGGACTTCTTCGGAGAGTACACCTTCAATGTTTTACACTTGATTATTAACATTTAGGATGTCATATCTATTAACTTGGACTTCACTGACTGCAATGTGATCTTCTGTGCTGTCAGCTTTCAATGCAGCACTGGAGAATTTTTGTGAAACTCGAATGAAATACAGAGGGAGCTGCAACACCAACAAGACAAGCTACCTTCTTCTTAGCCACAAGTTGTTTTATAGGTGGGAGAGGATGGAGACAGAGCCCCAGTTTGAAGCTGGTGTTATTCCTAGCACAGGGTATATAGGCAGAAAAATCAGGCTCAAGCTGAAAATTAGGACACTCAGGATTCCATGGATTTCTCCCAATGGGTCAAATAGGCATGCATTATCAATGGCCACTAATGATAACAATGGCATTTTATCCAAGAAACACATTTGCAGTCCAAAGGCAGAAACGTAGTCAGGCTTAGAGCAAATAATTCATATATGGACTCTGTAATCAGATTAAAAACAGACCAACTTATCCTATTACTCCCATTTGGTGCTACCCCTGTGGCTTCAGCTCAATTAGAGCCAGGTTGCTCATTTCCATAGGGTCCATCGCAGGGCCCAAACACTTTTCAGGAGAGGCAATGCTTCATGTGCACCTTCTTTAATCTGGTCTGTTGCATTCAATGCTCCTAATGCAGTCTACACCAGAAAGACCAAATGCAGACTGCGTGATTGTTTTGTAGAACACCTTCAGTCCATATGCCAGCAGAACCCAGACTCTTCTGCTGCTTGCCATTTCAATACACTGCCCTTCTGTCTACATGTCAGTCCTTGGCCTTTTGCATTTTTCCAATGAAGCCCAACATTAACAGGAAGAACAGAATCGCATCTTCAAATTAGGCACTTTACAGTCTTCCAGGCCGAATACTGAGTTCAGCAACTTCAAAACATAAAGTCTCTTATCCACCTGCACTCCATCTCTATTTATTTTATTTCATTTCTTCTTTTCCTCTTATTCTTTTATTTTTATTACATAATATTTTCGCTTTCCATCCTATTTCACTTCCCAATTCCCTCTCCGCACCTCATTAGGACCATCTGCCACATTCCTAAATTCTACACTTTGTTCTGCCATTTACACATCATGAATGGTATCAATACCGTTCCTAGCCACTATTGCCAGTTACATTCCCTTTGTCTTTTTGTCTATACCATCCCTATCGATTACAATCCCCCTCACTTTCACAGTATAAATCTTGTCCTATTTTCCTTGCCTTTAGCTTTGACAAAGGGTCGTCAGGAGTCGAAATATCGGCTCTATTCTCTGTCTACAGAAGCTGCCCAACCTGCTGAGAGTTTCAGCATTTTCTGTTTCTGTTTGCTCATTTCCCAAATCTGGTTGCTGAGATCTGTGAGTGCCCTGTCAAGGACTGTCCAACTAAGCCTGCACAAAGGCAAGCAGAGAGAAGGCAACAAATGGGATTCTGGCTGAGGCAGGAAGGGTGATTGGGGGTGGGATTCAAGTGAGCAGTCTGTGTGCCTTGAGCAGAGTTCCCACTTCCACACTTTCTCCATCTTACTCTTCGTGGCCCACCTGCCCTCTAGCCAAGAGCCAAATGGCCAAGGTGAAGCTTTCCTCCATCCCATTCAAAGTGGTAGACAGAGTATGCAGGCCACTGGTCAATGCAAGCATGCATCCTGTTGCCTACGCTTCTAATGCTGTATGTAGGCAACCACACTTTCCACAGAGATGGACATAACCACTAGTCCTGAGTTATCATGGCACTCATGTTTGAGGTGGGGTCCTCCAATCTCTCTTCAGGGGTTTACATAATGCTTTCGAAATAATAACAGAATTTCTCACATTTTCTGTTGCTGCTGTAAAATTTTGTTCTTATGGATAACTGGTAGTTTCAACAGCTGTACCTAACTGAACAGAGCTCAGTTGCCCTCACCACCTGCAAACTATTGGTGGTTCTGCATTCTTTCACAGGGAATGTCCACTGTTGCTTCTCTGTCTTCAACACCTGTTCACTCACATCTCTGCCAAAATATCCTATTAAATATTGAACATTTTTTTCAACATTAACAACATGCATTCATATACTGATCATTCCAAGATGCTTCACAGCGGTAGTAACAAACAAAATTTGGCACTGTGCCACATTGGGATACATAACCAGAAGCTGGTCAAAGAGATAGGTTTTAAGCTCTGTTTTATAAAAGGAGGAAAGTGAGAAAAAGAGGCTGCGGAGATGTAGGGAGAGAATTCCAGGCCTTATGGCTTTGGCAGCTGACAACACAGATAGCAATAGTAAGGCAATTAAAAGCAGAGACGCTCAAGTAGCCTGAAGCAGTTCAACTATCTCAGAGTGTCATGGGACTTGAGAAGATTAGAGATAAGGAGGGGCAAAGCCATGGAAAGGTTTGAAAACAAGGGTAAGAATTTTCAAATCAAGGCACTGTTAAACAGAAACTGTAGAAGGAGGGTACAGAAACCCCAAGGATTTTGATAACTATTAAAACAAAGTAGACAAATTTAGAATATGGATCATAGTGTGCCTCATATATACAATGAGGAATTCAACTACCTCACATATGTATATAAAATGCTAAAGTATTGCTTGCAGAGACGCAGATATAATTTGGTAGAGAATTTTGAATAAGATTTGTAGATTTAAATGTAATTTCAAACACTTCGTAAGCTTCGGTCAAGATGCAAAGCATAATGAGAAACGAGCAGAAGTAGACAGGCCACATTCCTTGGAAACAATAAGATATAGAATGTATTCACTTTTATCTGCAAAAGTCTTTGCAGCTGCAAATTATCAGGGCTTTAAAATGAATAGAGGCATTTAGCTTAGTGAGTAGACATCTTCAGCTTTTACTAATAAGGGGTAACGAGCAGGCATAGTAAAATGACTCCCTGTCGATTCTGATAGTTTGCAGGTGGTGAGGGTGACTGTTGAATCTATCTGATTTGCACAGGTAAGGTTGCCGGGGTCGGGGTGGGAATTTCTAGGTCCAATTGACCAATTAATTCCCAATTCTGCTAGAAGATGGAATGCTATTGGCCAAAGTAAATAATATGTATATCTGTTTTACACATGTAATGTAGCGTCAGAGAGAAATTGAAATCTCCCAGCTGCTTCTCCCCCAAATGTGTATTGGTCAAATAAAGAATCTCTTTAACTACATACTGTCTTTCGCAAGTTTTTGTATTAGCTGTGTTTAGCTCAATACATAGGACCAGAGGAAAGGTCCCTGGAAAACCCCCCAGTGGGAAACTGATCCAGGTTAGTGATGGGTTTGTGACACTTGGGGTGGGATTTTCTGGCCGCACTCGCCCTGAAATAGGAACATCCCACCGAGGTCAATGCATCTTTGCATGGTCTTGTCCTACCCGCTATAATTCTCATGGTGGGTGGGACAAGAAAATTTCACCCTTGATGTGAGTCAGATCACAGACAGCAAGCAGAGTTTTCGACATGTTTAAGTTAATGGACGGTGGGAATTACTCCATATACACCCAAATTATATTTGGTAATTGCCAGCAATTAATGATTTTTTTTTAAAGAATATTTTAGAATTGAACTGAAGAATCTCATCCGTTCTTTCCCTATTTCATTACTTAATTAACAGTGTTCCTCTGAAAGATTATGTCGAGTGGATTTATATAAACACATAAAAACTTCATGACTTTCGCAGATTTTATAGAACAAATCACCTTCCATAGTCTGTTCGGTATGTTAACAAAGTTTATATACTAAACACAAAACTTATGTCCACATTAATTAAAATGTTTTGTCTACAAACTATGTGCATAATTGATCAGAAAAATCTTCAAAAGCACAAAGTTGCATAAACATATTATTTTGGCATTATAAAGTAAATAGTAAATATTTAGTAAGTTACTCTATTAAATGCTCATATAATAAGTCCATCAGATTCATTTTTGCTTTTTTTTAAATTACACACAATTGACCACCATAGAGAAATGCAGTGAATTGCATAGTGAAACTCAGCTTTTTAATTCCTGTAAATGTGAAAAAATTTCAGCAAGGTTAAATTTGCAATTTAGCACTCCTTGCATTGTAATATTCCTTATTTCATGATCAATAGTCTCTAAATATACTGAATTCAAATACAGCCTGTTTCTTATCAATACATTTTAATCAGCAAACATTTTATTTCTAATTAGCCATAAAAATGAACTTGCTGCATTTTCAAATATCTCCTCAGAAAGTTGTGACCTTAGAGGCTTGTGCAAATTAATAAACTGCTTCAATTACATCACAAATTATTTTTCAGCTTTTGTGAAGACTGACATTGATGCACTATTTTGAACTAGTTTCAACAGAAATAGTCAGGCAGCTCATTGCTGTCAATTGTCACAAATCTTAAATCATGTGCCAGTTAAATCTAATACAAGTGTTTGCATACCCAAATAAACAGAGGAGGTGGCTCATTGAAAGCAGGGGCCAGTTTGGGAGGATCTGGCTGATGACATCTGTCAGAAAGCTGCCAATGATGCCAAGGGGAGATACAATAGGATTCGCATCACTACAAAGGAGATCAGTGAGAAAATAATTGGCTTGTTAAAAATGAGATTCGGAAGCCTCGACAGACCTCAGGGCACCCAACACTGTACACCAGTGAGGATTTCCAGACTGGTGGTCTGCTGGGTCTTGTACAACATGGTGCTGGAGACTTGAATGGAGATACAGGACGTGGAAGCTGCAGACCACCTGTCATCTGCTGGGGAAGTAGAGAAAGAGGACAATAAAAGGGACGTTGAAACTTTTAACATGTGCAGAGACTTTTGGATGCATTTACGCCAAGAATACAGAAAGTTAGCATCCAGAAAGAGCAAGCAATTTGGAAGGTAAAAAGGCATGTTGGCCTTTCTGGCAAGGAAAATGGAGTACGAGAACAAAAAACCTTGTTAAAAATTGTGTAGGACTTTGGTGACATCAAATCTTGTTGTTCTAAGGAATATACTTGCCTTGAAGGTTCACTAGATGGGTTTTTGGGATAAAGAAGTTTCACTAGATGGGTTCCTGAGATGAAAGACTGAATAAATTGGACTTTAGAGGAATAAAAAGTGATCTCTTTGAAGCATACAAGGTCCTGAAGGAGCTTGTTCGAGGTAGACAATGAGAGGTTGTTTCCCCTGGCTGGGGAATCTAGGACATGGAACCACAATGTCAGGATAAGCAGTGGGTCATTCAGGCCTGAGATGAGGGGAAATTTCTTCACTCAAAGGGGTGTCAGTCTTTGGAATTCTCTATCCAAGAGCATTTTGGATGCTCTGTTGCTGAATATAATCAAGGCCAGGACAGAGATTGCTTCAATTTCTAAGGAAATCAAGGGATGTGGGAGTAGGTGGCAACGTGGAGTTGAGCCAAAAGATCAACCATGCTGATATTGAGCGAAAGAGGAGGCTTGCGGGGGTGTATGTCTACTCCAACTCCCATATCATATGTTCAAATTTGGCTAAGGAGGCTGCAGCTGCACATTTGCATGTCAAGAATCTTGAACTAACCTCAAGGACACAGTACAGAGAAGGAACAAACCTAATACTATATCGAACAGCAACCCTAAACACTCTAGGTTCTGAACCAACTCCCCTTCTTTCTCCCTACCCCTCCCAAACAAAAAGCATTCCCCTGTTATAAAGTCAAATCACCAAAAAATATGGGTCCTTACAAATATATAATTGTACAATGCAGAAATTCAGCCATTTGAGTTTGCACTGACTCTTTAAAAGAACATTCCATTCAGCTCTCTCTTCCATCCTATCCCTGTAACGCTGAGCATTTACCATGGCCAATCCACCTAATTTGCACATCTTTGGATTGTGGGAGAAATACACCGGATCACCTGGGGAAGCCCATCTGTACAGGGGAGAACTTGAAAACTCCACACAGTCACCCAAGGCTGTAATCAAACGCTGATCCCCGGCTGACAATATCACACTCTAGGCAAATTACTGACATTCATAGCGCATGCCTTACCATTTAGCATGTGGAAAATTATAAATACACACTCAGATACAATACATTGGGAGGAAAAAAAAACAAGAACGAAGGGAGGGGGGACAAAAGGTTTTAAATACTCATAAGAAAGAAGTTAACACTTGGCACAAGAATTTACTTGGTTTCACATTTTCCACGTAACCGACTCAGCGCTACAGATCTCTAAAATATCAGCATTCTGATTCTGATATTTTGTACATGATTTTCTTCACTCCATCACTGGTGGCCATGCCTTTAGGTGCCTAGGCCCTATTCGCTGTAACTCCTTCTGTTCCATTTCTCTACTTTTTAAGATGCTGCTTTAAACTCAACTTTTTGACTAACTTTTTGATCATCTATACTAATATCTACTTACGTCGCTGGGTATGAACTTTATTTACTGACATCCAGTGAAGTCTTGGGACATTTTAGCACATAAAAGGCACAATATAAATGCAAGTTGTTGTTGCAGATTATGCTTAGCATTTATGTTTGAAGTGCTGGGAGTTACTTATGTTGCCGTCACGAGGTCACAACAGGGCACCATTTATTAAAGTCAACTGCTGATTTTATTTCACAGAAACTGTTTATTATCCTAACATTTGTGTCGAGATACTTTTTTTCAAATTAGAAATAAAAATGCAATATCTGGAATTTATAAATAAAACCAAGCCTTAATATTTCATAGATAATGCATAATATTATCTTTATTATCGAGTAATTTTTAAAAACTATTGTATAACTATTGTAGGAATAAAAACCATATTTTTTCCCCATAAAGTCTAAGAGACATCTGAGAACTTCTTAAACATAGCTGAACTTTACACTTTGTGTAAATCCCAAGTGGTATGCTTAAGATACTATGTCCTGAAGGTGATCTCATCACTTTGGCTTTAGTTTATTCTACAGTGGACACGACTATAGAATAGAATTTGTATTGGCTATAGAATTTATAAGGGTGGCACAGTGGCACAGTAGTTACCACAGTTCCAGGGACATGGGTTTAATTCTCGGCTTGGGTCACTGACTATGTAGCATATGCATGTTTTCCCTATGTTTGCGTGGGTTTCTTCTGGGTGCTCTGGTTTCCTCTCACAGTCCAAAGGCATGACACTGGCCATGCTAAATTGTTCCTTAGTATCTTGGGATGAATAGGTTAGAGGGTTTCGTATGATAAATATGTGGGGTTATGGGAATAAAGCCTGGTTGGGATTGTTGTCGGTGCAGACTCCATGGGCCAAATGGCCTCCTTGTGCACCGTCAGGTTTCTATTTTTCTATGTCTGTTAAGTTATATTGCCACTTTTCAGTGTTTACAAGGTGTGTTTGGATGCATTTAACTCATAAACTGTACTACATTAGCACTGTAAATTTCTAAAAACAACACGAGTTATTCACGTACCTGTCTGTGGTATGTACAGCCATGTCATGCAAATTCCTTTTCCCCTTAGCCTCATTTTGCAATTCTTTCATCTGGTCCATCAACTCTTTCACAGTTTGCTCTGCCTTCCACCTCATCTCTCGTTCTTGGTCCAAATCTTGAATAAGTACCTGAAAAAAAGGAATCACAGCTGCTCGATTTGTACAGAAATGTTAATTGGAAGTCTGTCTGTCAGCTGAACAAAAATTAAATTTGAACGTTCATTGCACATGACATTACCTGAGGATTTCTGAAAGCACCTCAGTCAATGATTACCCTTTGGGCAAACAGAAGAGGCTTTGATATAATACACCACCACAGGAACTAATATTAACAATGTGGTAATGATACAACGCAACATAAATCATGTATTCCGCATGAGTGGCTTGAATCTGCAACTTTCCAAGTTAGAGATGAAAGTCTTATTAAGGAATCAAACCAAGTTAGATTATTTTAAAATTACAGGAATGTAATTAGATTATATACATTTGTTCCACAGCTTATAGCATGAACGAAAAGTATTACATTATCCAGTTTTATCTGAATAGTTTCAATTCTTCTAAAAGCACTTTTTGCATATTTTATAAAGCAGCATACAATATAACTATTATTTTGAACCACTTTTGAAAATGACCCATCAAATTACAGAGAAATAGATATGCCAAGCTAATACCGTTGTGTACAGCTACAATTGACCGTCAATAATCTGCACATTCATACCTACATAGACTGGAGCTTATGGCTGTAAGTAACAAGATACTTCTATATCTAGACAATTTGGGAGAGAAGAAAAACTAAATGTTATTTTTCATCAAATTAGATATACTTTTGTTTCAATGGCATCTTTTTATGCCCTTCAGTCTCATTATTTGAGACCCCTATCTGGAATCTTGAGATACTCCTGTGGCATGTTAAAGAAATGATTTGAACGTATCTCAGATCTCCTCCGCCAGTCATTTCAATACAAAGCAACATAATTAAATTGGTACTTCATCCTAACCTGCAGGCCAACAAGAGCTTAAGCCTGGGGATATTAATAGTACTCAGTGCTGCTATGTAATCAACAAAAACCTTTTTCCATGACAGCTTGCCCAAAATCAAGTCCTCTCGAACAATGTACATTGCTAGTTATTCATGAATCAATTAAAAAAAAGAACATTAATGTTGTTACCCGATATGTAGATTCCTCAGTCACATTTGTTTTTTGGCTGTCTTGTGATTTGTGTTGAGCTTTTTGTATTATTGACATGTTCCTGGGGGTGCGTCCCACCACTTGAAGCTCAGCAGATTCTGCAGGTGAACTGCTAGAGAATTCTTCACTTCTTGGCTGGTTGTTTGAGGATTTTAGTTTTTGCATGCAAGGTTGTTTGTCCCTAAGACAAAATCAATCATTGTGTTACAATTTTGTAACATCTTACAATAAAGGTAGACATTCAGCATGTTAGACACGCAATGGTTTGCTAAAAGAACTGTGAATTTAGTTCTATACACTTGCTTTTCCCCAATACTCTTAAAATTTTCTTTTTACAATTTCTATGTAATAATATTTATTTTATTCCCTCTAGCCAAGGTCATTCTGGTGATTTTATATTTATGCCACTTGGTTTATCAGTTTCTTCTTATTACTAATCTAACATTTTCATTCAAAATAGATTGAAGGTACAGAATACAACTTAATATGTATGAAAATGAACACCCAACAATTCATTCCAATTTTTAAAAAACTCATCATTGTTTAAAGAATGTAGTCTACTTATTAGCTGTAAGATTGAGTATGTGTTATCAGCAACTCGCTTCTAATAGGTAGAAGGTATAATCTAACTTATCTGAGCTACTCCAAACAGAAAAGAAGCATGTTAAATATCCACAACCGAAGTCAATGCTGCAAAATTAAATTGCTCTGCTTATTAGTAGTGGGATTCCCATTGAGAGATTCATCAAATGTTTTTCATTAAGGGCTATGAGGAAAAAAAACCTAAATTTGTATTTAAACATATAACAGCATTTCAGGGATTGGAAAATTTCCTTCTCTAGTGGTGAAAGAGGCCCTCAATAAAAATTGCAGCTGGAAAAAGAATAATAAGCTTTAAATGCAAGATATAGTTTAATTATTTAAACAACAACAACAACAAATTACATTCATATAATGGTAATGAACAGATGTTGGTTTGGTGATAATACCACTGGACTAGTAAAGTAGAGACCCAGGCTAAATTTCTGGGAACATGGGTTCAAATCCCACAATAGCAACTGGTGGAATTTGAATTCAGTTCATATGTTGGAATATAAAGCTAGTCTCAGGAATGGTAACCATGACAGTTTATATATATTATAAACAAAAATCAGCCAGGCATTGAGTTTAAAAACTGTCAAGTCATGCAGCTTTATAAAACCTTAGTTAGACCTCACTTGGAATATAGTGTTCAATTCTGGTCGCTACACTACTAGAAACATGTGGACTTTGGAGAGGATACAGAAAAGATTTACCAGAATGTTGCTTGGTATGGAGGGAATTAGCTATCAGGAGAGGTTGGTTTGTTCTCCCTGGAACGACAGAGGTTCAGGGGTGACCTGGTAGAAGACTACGAGGGGCATGGACAGAGTGGATAGTCAGAGCTTTTTTCCGAAGGTTGAAGAGTCAATTATTAGAGGGCATAGGTTTAAGGTATGAGAGGTAAAGTTTAAAGGAGATGTATGAGGGTGGTGGGTGCCTGGAATTCACTGCCAGGGGAGATAGTAGAAGCAGATATGATAGTGAGTTTTAAGGGGCATCTGGACAAATACATGAATAGGATGGAAAAGAGGGATATGATTTCAGGGAGGCTAGGGAGTTTTAGTTCATACAGACAGCATGGTCGGTGTAGGTTTGGAGAGCCAAAGAGCCTGTTCCTGTGCTGTAATTTTCTTTATCCTCTTTGTTTATCATCTGGTTAACCATCTGGTTTACTAATGCCCATCGGGGAAGACTACCATCTTTACCCTGCTCTGGTCTACATGTGACTCTAGACCAAAATAATGTGGTTGCCTATTAAATGCCCTCTGAAATGGCGTAGTTTGCCACCCAGTGCAAGGGCCATCAGGAATCAGCAACAAATGTTCATTTGACAGTGGCCTGCACTTCCTATGCATGAATAAAAAAACAGAAAACTTGTTGGCAAGAATAAGAGGAGTATTACAAAAGATGCATGGTCAAAAGATTATATTCTTAAGGAAGCTTTAGAAAGTAGGAAGACCGAGTTTAAGGTAAGAGTGATTGAGGGATTGAGTTCCAAAGGGAAGACTGAAACACGTGAAGGCAGAACAGGATGTTCCAGGAAGATAACAATGCATAGGAGACCAATGGAGAAAAGTTAATGGAATTGAGCAAATAGCTAGAAGAGGCTGTTGAGGTAGTGTTAAGCAAGACTTTGCAGTGATATGTAAATAAGATGCAAGTTTTTAATATGGCACTGTAGGACAGAAAACCTACATGAAATCGATTTCAAACACAGTAGTGAATGAAAGATGTCCGCTATTATCAAACATATTCCCAACTAAAAAACCACCACATCCAATAGCCCAATTGTGAACTTCTTGTCCATCATACACCAGCGCACAAGACATGTTAGGGCTATGGTGATCTACCAACACCACATCGCCCCCAAGATTACAGAGCTTTCTCATCAGTGGCTGCCCTTACTCAAGAAACACATAACCATCCATTCTAGACAGTAAACCAGTCAGAACAAAAATGTTAGCATGTACTGATCTATTGCAAACATAACAGTTTGACTAATCAGCAGGAAGGTCATATCCACATTCCCATTCTTCACTACACAAGACTACCTTTCATCTGTTCCAATCATTCCTCCAGATGACCGGCAGGTATGCCGTCTAAAATATCAAGCCTATCGTTCTTCCAAGAGATTCTTTTAAAGTAACAACTGCTCTTCCTGGAGCAAAATTTTACATTGTGTAACCATAAATTTGTCTTCCTTAATGTTACAGCTTTCACCATAAAAATCTTCAAACTACTTTCATATGAATTTCATGATTGAATTGCATACCACGTATTTGGATTGAAATATGATTTACTCTATATCTAAATTATGAATTATCAAGTTTTGATAATTACTCAACTGCAAAGTAATCATTTGGCTAAAAGCATTAGCCATCCAACACATACAAATGGTTTTCCAAACTACTGGATAATTTTTGGAATTATCAATGACATAAGTATCACTGCAGAAGGAAAAAGCCAACCTGCATTGTGAATTATGAAGAATTCTGTTTGACAAATGCATTGGATACCTGGAGTGAGTGGGAAAACTTACTATTTATACATGAAACCCATTATTATAACAGGTGATTGATCCATTATGTACTGCTCCACAAACTCTAGATCATGCAATTCTCCACAAATTAATCTTCAAAAAGAACAGCTTTTTGATTGTAGGAAACAAAATTGCCAAATGAAAATTCCCACAAAACTGAAGTCTGATGCGATGCTGTTTTTTACAGTAAAAGCTCTTGAAGGGAGGTTAATACTAAATACTCCCTTGGTGTACCCAAATAGGCACTGGAGTGTGGCGACTAGGGGGTTTTCACAAAAATTTCATTGCAATTTTAATGTAAGCTTACTTCTGGCATTAATAAATAGACTTTATACTTCAGAGAAGCCTCAACAGATATGGGAGCAATAGTGCAATCAAATCTTGGAGAAGTTTGGTCTTTATGCTTCACTTAACAATCCATAGACAGATAAATCATGTTAACAGATGAAAAAAACAAAGGATAAAATAAACAGGAGTTGTTTATACAGCACCTTTAAGGAATCAAAACAATAAAGATTTTCTATGTTCTATGAAAGATTAGTTCATCCAATGTACTGTGAGAAAAATGAAAATAGTGCTTAGCTATTAATAGATTTGGGTGATAAGTAGAGGTAGTCACTGAAACAAAGCAACAGAATCCTGGGTAACACCAGAGGTAATGGGGGAAGAAATAACCTATTAAATATAACACAACAATGTGGGAGGAAACTAGATAGCTAGGAAAATAGTTTGGCAATTCTCACCTGAATTTCTGCTGCCGTTCTCTTAGTTTTATGCTGTGAACCAAACAGCTGTTGGCAGAAAACAAGGAGTTTTGTCTACTGGATATCAGCCCATTTTGCATTGTAATTGCATTTTCAGGGAGTGGGACCAGTTCTCTTTCCACACAGACAGCAGTTTATTACATATAGAAACACAGAAACTAGAAGCAGGAGGAGGCATTCGGCATTTCGAGCCTGCTTCGCCATTCATTTTGATCATGGCTGATCATTGTATTCAATGTCCTGAATACAATATCCTGAATATCCTGGGGTATATTCAACCTGGAGTTTAGTTACTAGCGGTGTACCTCAGGGATCTCTTTTGGGGCCACTGTTGTTTGTTGTTTTTATAAATGACCTGGATGAGGGTGTAGAGGGATGGGTTAGTAAATTTGCTGATGATACCAAAGTCGGAGGAGTTGTAGACAGTGAGGATGGATGTTACAGTTTGCAAGGGACATAGATAAGTTGCAGAGCTGGGCCGAGAAGTGGCAAATGGAGTTTAATGTGGAAAAGTGTGAGGTGATTCACTTTGGTAAGAGTAATATGTGTGCAGAATATAGGGCTAATGGTAGGACTCTTAGTAGTGTAGATGAGCAGAGAGATCTCAGTGTTCAGGTGCACAGATCTCTGAAAGTTGGTACTCAAGTTGATAAGGTTGTTAAAAAGGCATATAGTGTGTTAGCTTTTATTGGTAGAGGGACTGAATTTCGGAGCCGAGATGTTATATTGCAACTGTACAAAACTCTGGTGCGGCCGCACTTGGAATATTGAGTACAGTTTTGGTCGCCACATTATAAGAAAGATGTGGAGGCATTGGAAAGGGTGCAGAGGAGGTTTACCAGGATATTGCCTGGTATGATGGGTAGGTCTTATGAGGAAAGGCTAAGGGATTTGAAGTTATTTTCATTAGAGAGAAGAAGGCTAAGAGGTGACTTAATTGAGACATATAAGATGATCAGAGGGTTAGATAGGGTGGATAGTGAGAGCCTTTTTCCTCGGATGGAGATGGATAATATGAGGGGACATAGCTTTAAATTAAGGGGTAGTAGTTATAGGACAGATGCTGGAGGTGGGTTCTTTACTCAGAGAGTCGTAAGGGCGGGGAATGCCCTGCCTGCAACAGTTGTGGACTTGTCAAGTTTAAGGGCGTTCAAATGGGCAATGGATAGGCATATGGATAGCATTGGAATAGTTTAGGATAGAGGGTCATAAAATTGGTTACATTGGTCAGCGCAACATCGAAGGCCGAAGGGCCTGTACTGCGCTGTAATGTTCTATGTTCTATGAAACCCCTTCCATCCCATATCCCTTAATCGCTTTAACTCCAACAGCTATATCTAATTTCTTCTTGGAATTTCACAATGTTTTGACCTCAACTATATTTGTGGTAGTGAATTCCACATTCACCGCCTTCTGGGTGAAGAAATTTCTCCTCACCTCAGTTCAGAAAAGTTTACCCCTTATCCTCAAATTATGACCCATAGTTCTGGACTCCCTCACCATTGGGAATATTCCTTCTGAATCCATCTTGTCTAACCCTTTAGAATTTTAAAAGTTTCTATGAGATCCCCTCTCACTCTTATAAACTCCAGTGAATATAAACTAACCGATTTCAGCTCTCTTCATATGACAGGCCTGCCATCCCAGGCCTAGTAAACCTTCACTATCCTCCCTGTAGAGCAAGGACATTCTTCCTCAGACAAGGACACCAAAACTGCACAAAATGCTCCAGATGTGACCTCATCAATGCTCTATACAACTAAAACAAAATCCCTATCCCTTTATTAAATCCTCTTATTATGAAGGCCAACATATCAGTTACCTTCTTTATTGCCTGCAGTACCTGCATGCTTACTTTCAGCGGCTGATGCATGAGGACTCCAAGGTCTCACTGAGTGTCCATTTCTCTCAATTTACACCCATTTAATAATCTATTATCCTATTACTGCTACCGAAGTGGATAACCTCACACTTATCCACATTATACTGCAACTGCCATGCAGATGCCCATGCACATAGCCTGTCCCAAACACACTGAAGCATCTTTGCATCCTCTTTACAGCTCACCCTTCCATCCAACTTTCCATCACCTGCAAATTTGGAGATAATAAATTCAGTTTTCTCTGCAAATCATTAATATATAATGTGAATAGTTAGGGTCCTAGCACAGATCCCTGCGGAACCCCACTAGTCACTGACTGCCAATCAGAAAAAACCCATTTATGCCAACTCTTTGCTTCCTATCTGCTAACCAGCTTTCTATCCATCTCAAGACATTACCTGCAATCCCATGTGCTTTAACTTTACAGAGTAGTCTGTTCTGTGAGATTTTGTCAGAAGCCTTCTGAAAGTGTAAATAAACCACATCCACTGGTTCTCTTTGGTCAACTTTACTAATTACATCCTCAAAAATTCCAATAGATTCATCTATCATTATTTCCCTTTTGTAAATCCATGCTAACTTTGTCTGATCACTGCATTCCAAATGCTGTGTTATGAAATCCTTGACAATACACTCTAGCAACTTCTCCAATACCGAAGTTAGGCTCATTGGCCTATATTCCCTGTTTTCTCTTTAACACCCTTTTTGAAAAGCAGTTTACATTCCTGCCCTCAAATCTGTAGAAACTATTCCAGCGTCCAAAGAATTTTGAAAAATAACAATCATTGGATCTAGTGTTTCCAGGATCACTTCTTTAAGTATTTTGGATGAAGAATATCAGAATCCAGAAATGTATCACCTTCAATCTCATCAATTTCCCTAAAGGTTGTCTACTAATGCTGATTTCCTTCAGCTTCTCACTAAAACATTTTTCTCTCAGCATTACTGATACACTGCTAGAGTGTTCGCAAAGGAAGACGTGAATAAAGTACAAATTTAATTCCTCAGCCATTTCTTTATTCTTCCTTATGAATTCTCTTGTTTCTGACTGTAAGGGGCCTACATTTATTTTTGTCAATCTTTTTCTCTTTATATATTTATAGAAACCTTTATAATCAGTTTTTATGTTCCCCACTAACTTAATTTCATACTCAATTTTTCCCTTCTTTATCAATCTCTCAGTCCTCCTTTGCTGAATTTTAAACTGCTCCCAATCTTCAGGCCTATTGCTTTTTCTTGCCAATTTGCATGCTTCTTCTTTGAATCTGAAATCTCTCTAATTTTCCTTGCAAGCCATAGTATTGCCACAATTTACCACCCCTACGCCAAACAAGGAATAAACAACTCTGGAGTTCATCTGTACACTCTTTAAATGCCTACCACTACCTGTCCATTATCTTCCCATTCAGTTTCCCAGTTCATCATGACCAATTCATGCCTCATATCATCATAGTTACCTTGATTGCGATTTAGGATTGTGGTCTCAGGAATCAACTACACCAGTATCTACTTTGATAAAGAATTTTGTCATATTATTGTCACATACATATCAAAGGGCATGTTCAACCTGCAAACCATTTCATAGCCTTCGAAAATTCAGGTCATCAAGTTTAAAGCACATCCATTTCAAAAACAGGCATCCAACATTATTGAGAACAATAACGTTCTCAATAACGCTATGATAGATACCTAAAAGATCAAGGGAAATTGCTTCAATTCTTAATTTTTCTGCTGATTCTTTGCTTGCTACTTTGTTTTTCTGAATCCTAGGTTTTCATGAGTCTTTGTATCAACTGTGTAAAATTCCCCCAGCATTATTAATATACCAATGAGTATCTCAATGAACTCTCCTCCCACACCTATCCATAACAGGCAAATAAAATTTGCACAGGAAATGCTCTTTGCCTAATGCAGCTGCAGGCGGAGCTCAGCTTAGCCTACAATTGGTGCATCAATGTCCACTCTTACAAAAGGAAGATAGAAAACATACTGGATATCTCAACTACAAGATTCGTTGCCTGGATGAGTACAACTGCAAGAACACACAAGAAGCTCAACACTGTCTACAACAGAGCAGAAGTTTATTACCACCCCATCCACAAATATGCACTCCCTTCACCACTGACGCACAGTAGCAGCAATGTACACCATCTAAAATGTGCACTGCAGCAACTCACCAAGGCTCCTTCAACAGCACCATTCAAAATCCGCAATCTCTACCATCTAGAAGGATAAGGCTGCAAACACATGAAAACAGCACCACTTGGAAGTTCTCCTCCAAGCCACACACCATCATGACTTGGAAGTATATTGATGTTCCTTCACTTTCACTAGGTCAAAATCCTGGAATTCTCACCCGAACAATATTGTGGGTCTATCTACACAACGTGGACTACAAAGATAGCTCACCACCACCTTCTCAAGGGCAATTAGAAATGGACAATAAACAGTGGCCTAGCGAATGATGCTCACATCCCATGTGTGAATTTAAAAAAATTAAAAGCTTAATTTAGCATATTTCAATAGAGATTATTTTGTTTAGATATATGAATTTTTAATCCGTGGGATGCATCCATAAAATGTTTGTTTTAATTCAGAAAAAATGCTTCTGATTTGTATAAAATAGTACTTTTATCAGCTTCAAAATGAAAATGAATCAAAATATAATAAATCCACATCAGAAGAAAATTATTTTCTGCCTAGTTCATACCTAGTCAAGATAAGTATTTCAATAAGTTCAACATTTTGCATTTTAATAACATATAATTAGCATTCAGCACATAAGGTAATGAATAGATCTTAACTGCAAAAACTAAAGATGAAAGAGTTTGTTCAGCAGTTCAGATTTAGCCTCTAAATATTTCTGATAAATTTCATACAAAATAGAGTGAATAGATTTGCTGAAACAACAGAAATCTGGAAATGGAAATAAATATTATCTGATACAAACTTTCTTCGAAAAGTTTGCATTATTCAATCTACTAACTGCAATCTTAATGAGTTGACTTCTGATTAATAGAGGATTTACAGTCTCAGCAAAGCATATATCAATATGTAACTCCATTTTTTAAAAAGCATTGTTGCAGTTTAATTTACAACACAAAACATCTTCATCTTTTACCTGCAACAATACAAACATAACTTGAACTCAGTTTTAATCTACTGCTACAATTTCAGCAACATATTAATAAAAACCAAATACAGTACCCAGATCTCTTGATCAAGTACTATTCTACCAGTGAGCATCAATTCTGTTCAGTGCCATTGATTTCATTTTGACATTTACATTCGGCCTTCCTTTCCCCAGATCTTCACCACTCATTAAATAACATTGAATTTCATAGAACAGATAGCATAGAAACAATACATTTCATGCCAGTATTTATACTCCACATTGGCTTCTTTCCATTCAAATAAACTTTACCTCTCCTTCACCCACACCCCTCTATTCCATTCTCTCTAACGTATGCATTTTATCTCCCTTTAAATAAGTCAAAGCTACCTGTTTCAATCAGTCAACACGCCAACAAATCCTACATTCTCCCTACTCACTATATATAAAAAAAATCTAAATTCTTTTCTCCATATCCTATCTTATACTTAATTCCCTTATTTTCTTGTTACAAGTGGGATGTTTTCTCATATCCACTCTATTGGTGTTCATAATTTATTCATAATTTTGAATAACCATTGGATTCTCTCATTCTTAGAGAAGCACGGCCTGCTCAATCTTCTTTGGTAGTTGCATTTTCATTTGTCTTACAGTTGCTTCAAACTCTTTATTCCTGAATTTTTGGGCAGTGGGATCGGTGCTGTGCAATATCCAAAATAGCGTTGGAGCCCTGAGTCTGGATGTTCTGCCTTTGAACCGGAGATACACCATTTTCATGGGGAAGAAAATGGGGTCAGATAGAGACAACACATGCTTCCTTCTCAAAGTTAGCAGTGCATTTAAAACTCAATACTGGCTGGACTCAGGCCATACAAAGGAAGATGGTTGTGATTTTTGAAGGTTAATTATCTCAGTCCCAGAACACAAACTGCAGGAGTTCCTCATGGTAGTTCCTGGATCCAACCACCTTCAGCTGCTTCCTCAATGATCTTCCCCACAACATGAGGTCAGAAGTGGGGATGTTTGTTGATGATTGCATAACATTCATCACCATTTATAACCACGCCAGTATTGAAGCAATCCACATCCACACACACACTACGACCTGGACAATATTCAGACTGAGCCTGACAATTGACAGATAACATTTGTGCCAGAAGTGCCAGGCAATAACCATCTCCACAAAGTAGAATTTAACTATCTCCCCTTGACATTCAATGGCATTACTATCACTGAATCCCCAACTATCAACATCCTAGGGGGCACAGGGTCTACAACTGATCAGAAACTGAACTGGATTGGCCACATAAATGTTGTGGCTACAAGAGCAGATCAAAGGTTAGGAATTTTGCACAGAGTAACTCACCCTGACTCCTCAAACCCTGTCCATCATCTACATGGCTCAAGTCAGAAGTGTAATGGAACACATACCACATGCCTGGATGAGTAGAGGTCCAAAAACCTTTAAGAACCTTCGACACCATCCAGGATAAAGCAGTCTGCTTAACTAGCACCCCATCCACCACTTTAAACATCCACTTCTTCCATCACCAATGCAGTGACAGAAGGGTGTACAATCTATAACATGCAATGTGGTAACTCACCAAGGCTTCCTTGACAGCATCTTCCAAACCTGTGACCTCCACCATTTACAAGGACGAGAGCAGAAGATGCATAGGAACATCACCACCTGCAAGTTCCCCTTCAAGACATACACCAGACTAACTTGGAACCATGTTGCTGTTCTTTTGCTGTCACTAAGTCAAATTCTTGGAACTCCTTTCCTAATAGCACTGTGGGTGTTTCTACAACACGTATACGGCAGTGGTTGAAGAAAGCACCTCACTGCCACTTTCTCAAGAATAATAAATGCTGGCTTAGCCAGTTGTGTCCACATCCTGTGAATGATTAAAAAAGACTACAGCAAAAGTTAGTTTAGAAAACTGTTTTAAAATATTGTCATTCAAAAGTAAATTCCAAAGAAAGCAAATTGAATTTTTAACATTTGATTACAAATTCGATTAAAGCCACTGAAAGATAGCTTATAATTATAACTGTAAGACAGAGTGTTACTGGATACTGTCTATCTTTAATCTCTGAATAATCCATAAAACATTGGCAATAGACGACCCAATGATTATCTGCCTACAGTGTTATCTGCTTCATCACATGCTGTTGGGAATTGATGAAGACAGCTGAAAAAGACAGAGGAAACAAAAAAAATCAAATGTTTTCTCATGAAGATGGATTATCTTTAGAACTTTATGAAAAGGCAAAAAGACACAACATGCCAAGGCAGTGTGGCACATCAAAACTGTGTGAACAGATCATGTTGTTTCCTTCCTTTTGGTTCAGAACAAGAAATTTAAATTTATATGGCATCCTTAATATTGTGAAACATCTAAAGGTGTTGAACAGTGGTGTAATCAAAGAAAACTGATATTAAGCTAAAAGAGGGGATATTAGGATAGATGAATAAAAGCTTGGTCAAATAGACTTAAAGTAAATCCTAAATGAAGAGACAAGTAGAGAGGTTAAAGGAAAGGATTTGTCGATCTTAGGATCTAAATGACTGAAGACACAGCCACCAACATTGGGGTGAAAAGGTATGACGGATGACCAAGAGTCCAGAGCTACAGGATTTGTGGGGTCGTGAAGATCGAAAGTCACAGAGATAGATGGGAATAGCAGGACCATTGTGGTTGACTCTTAACTACCCTCTGAATTGGCCTAGTATGCCCCCTGAGTTCAAGGGCAATTAAGGATGACCAATAAATTCTGGTCTCTCCAGTGATGCTCACATTCCATGAAAGATGGAGGGGTTTGAACAAATAAATAAGAATTTTTAAACTGAGATGTTCGTAGAGTTTGGGAGATATAGGTGCATTGTAGTAATGTTAATGAACCAGTAATTCAAAGGCCCAGGTGAACGCTTTGGGCAAATAGGTTTAAGTCCCGCAATGGCTGCTGGTGGAATTTAAATTCAATCAGTAAATCTAAAATGCCAGTCTTGGTAACGGTGGGCATGAATTTATCATTGATTGACACAAAAATCCATCTGGTTCACTAATGCCTTTAGAAATCTGTCATCTTTACCCAGTCTTTACCCAGTCTGGCCTACATGTGACTCCAGACCCAGAGTAACATGATTGACTCTTAACTGCCCTTTAAATGGCTGAACAAGCCATTCACCTCAAGGGCAATGTTGGCCTTAAAAATTACATCCACATCCCATGAAACAGCATGATGATGATAAGTGAATGAAATTTGGTGCAGATTAAGTAACCAGCGACAGAGCTTTGGACAAGTTCAAGTTTCTAAAGTTTGGAAGATTTACAGTTACACCACAGAAAGCATCCTTTCTGGTTGTTTCACAACTTGGTATGGCTCCTGCTCTATCCAATATTGCAAGAAACTACAAAGGGTCGAAAACGAAGGCTAGTCTATCACTCAAACCAGCCTCCCATCCATTAACTCTGTCTACGTTTCCTGCTATCTGGGAAAAGTAGCCAGCATAATCAAGGACCCCAGCAATTTGGACGAACTCTCTTCCATCTTCTTCCATCTGGAAAAAGATACAAAAGTCTACGGTCATGTCTCAACCGACTCAAGAACAGCTTCTTCCTTGCTGCCATCAAACTTCTGAATGGGCTTATCCCATATTAAGTTGATCTGTCTCTACACCCTAGCTATGACTGTAACACTACATTCTGCATTTTTACCTTTTCATCTCTATGAACAGTATGCTTTGTCTGTCTAGCACACAAGAAACAATACTTTTCACTATATACCAGTACATATGATAATAATTAATCAAATCAAAAACTATCCCATCTGATCTGTCAAGTAATCTTCCCGCAACAATTCAAAAAAAGGTCATAACTCCCAGAGAGTGCATCAGGTCTAGATTAAAATAAACAAAAATCCATTTAAGCATCAATAAGGAGACATTTAATCAGGCAGATCGGCAACAATAAAAAAAATCTGCTTATAACTCCAGAGAATATGCTTAAAAGACCATTCTTAAAGGCACAGTAGCATCACAATTATGAATTCACAGAACTTGTTGATCAATTTTCATTGCTCCATTATTTACTTCATTCCTTTGTACTTTTTGTTCATGCAGTCCTTATGGAAACAAAGTTATGTCTTTATACTTTCAAATCACTTATTTCTTTTGAAAAAACCACAGACATCAACCCTGGTTTCTATGGCTCTGACTCATCTTTCATTCTTGCCCCTCATAGAGTCATAAAAGTTTACAGCATGGAAACAAGCCCTTCAGCCCAATTTGTCCAATCTGCCCCTTTTTTTGAAAACAATTAAACTAGTTCCAATTGCCTACATTTGGCCCATATCCCTCTAGGCCCAATCTCACCCATGTAAATGTCTAAATGCTTTTTAAAGGACAAAATTGAACATGCTTCTACTCCCACCTCTGGCGGCTTGTTCCAGACCTTACCACTCTCTCTGTGAAAAACTTGTCCCACTGGACACTTTTGGATCTCTCACCTCTCACCTTAAACCTATGCCTTCTAGTTTTACACTCCCTTACCTTTGGGAAAAGATATTGACTACTTAGCTGATCTATACCGCTCATTATCTTATTGACCTCTTTAAGACCACCCCTCAAGCTTCTATGCTCCAGAGAAAAAAGTCTCAGTCTACCCAGCCTCTTCTTATAACTCAAACTATCAAGTCCTGATAGCATCCTAGTAAATCATTTCTGCACTCTTTTAGTTTTATAATATCCTTTCTAAAATAGAGTGACCAGAACTGTACACAGTACTCCATATGTTGCTAAACCAATGTCTTGAACAACTTCAACAAGACATCCCAACTCCTGTATTCAATGTTCTGACCAATGAAACCAAGGATGCTGAATGCTTTCTTCACCACTCTGTCCACCTGTGAATCCACTTTCAAGGAGCAATGGACATGTACCCCTAGATCGCTTTGTTCTGTAACTCTCCCCAATGCCCCACTATTAACTGAGTGTGTGCTGCCTGGTTCAATCTACCAAAATGCATCACTTCTCATTTATCTAAATTAAACTCCATCTGTCACTCATCAGCCCATTGGCCGAATTGATCAAGATCCCGTTGCAATCAGAGATAATTTTCTTCACTATCCTTTACACCACCAATCTTGGTGTCTTCTGCACACTTACGAACCATGCCTCTGATATTCTCATCCGCTGTAGTATAAATATCTCCCACTTTCTATGCCTTTTAGCTTTGACAAAGGATCTTCTGGACTCGGAACATCAGCTCTTTTTTCTCCTTATAGACGTGGCCAGATCTGCTGAGATTTTCCAACATTTTCTCTTTTGATTTCAGACAAACATCAATTAGTTTAGAGTTGCTGCAAATGTTGCAGTTAGAAACAATGGAGGTACTTGAGATGCATTCAAGCATAAAAGGAAATGTTAATAAACTCAGCTGACTGCAGGCTAAGTAGAAATCCATTAAGTTGTCAATGAAAGGCTTTTTCAAAGCACTACAGTTCAAAATTGACACAAATCAAACATTTTCAATGCAATAGAGAGGGTTTCAAAGCTTTAAGCTTGCCAGGAAGGCTCAGAGGCTTCACATAAAAGCCGCGTGCATGCAACAGTGAACAGCTGTGGAGAAGGGAATCCTCCCACAATGAAACTGACATCTCCTCTCTGTCAGAAGACATCAAGGAAGTCTATTCACATCTGCAGCTTCTGAGAGAGAGAAAAGGAACTCCCTGCTGTAGAATGGAATACTGAAGTGATTGAAAAGCCTGCCAGTTGACCAAAGGAATGGAGATTAGACTCACAAGGCCACTTCAACAATTTCACAGTTGGCAGGCAGGATGAATGTGTTGAGGACAGAACTGCCCAAAATCTCCATGATGTAGAGATGCCGGCGTTGGACTGGGGTAAACTCAGTAAAGTTTTGCAACACCAATTTTAAATCCAACCAATTTATTTGATAGTAAATCCGCGAGCTTTCGACACTATGTCGTGCCTTCGTCAGGCAAATGCAGTGTTCTGATCTGCAGAGGCACTCATATCCACACAGACAGTTACAGACTGCTGATTAGAATGCGAATCCTTACATCTAACCTGCTATTCAAGTGTTAAAGTGGCTAACAATGTGTGTGAAGGAAATCCTGAGCATTGGTTAGAGAATTGTGTCTTTTCTCCAGACAGCACAGTAAGTGAGGTTTTTTGCTAATCCAGGCAAGTTACGGGGGTTACAGATAGTGTGACATGAAGCCAAGATCCCTGTTAAGACTTGCAAAACTTTACTGAGTTTACCCCAGTCCAACGCTGGCATCTCTACATCATGACTACTATCGACACCGCATACTGCCGGATCCAAGTGGAGAGGATCTCCAAGAGGATTGCACATATCGACACAGACATCAAGTTTCTACAGAGATGTAAGAAAGCAGACAGGATACCAAAGGGACTACAGATCACGAACCCACTCAGGTCAACCTATAACACAGACTACGCTGAGAGGCTTTGCCATCGCACCTCTCTCACACTCCTCAATCACCTCATACACCAGCTCTATAGCAAACGCCACACCCTGGAAAGTAAAATGGAATACATATTCTCAACTTGCGCTTAGGACGCAGATCAGATGCGAAACTTTGCCAAGCCGATGAGACAAAGAAACTACACCATTTACATGCACACCAAGAACAGGAAACTTGAAAAACTCGGCATCGCCACCAGCAACAACCAAGCCTCCCTTGGCACCACAGTAGAAAACAACACTACCGTAGGGAGGTCCATTGTTAACCAGTCAGACTACACACTTCAATCAGAGGAAATCGAAGTTCTCAGCCGAGGGCTCAATTTCTGTCCCACCACCAAAATGGACCCCATCAGTCTTGCAGCGGACACAGAGGAATTCATCAGGCGGATGAGGCTGCGTGAGTTCTTCCACAAACCCCAAGAGGCCAACAGCAGACTCAATGAGATAGCTAATGAACCAGAACAGCTGACAGAGGGATCCGCAGTGCAGCAACCGAAGAGGAATGAATCCAATTGGACTCCTCCGGAAGGCCGCTGCCCCCGACTGGACATGTATGCCCAAGCCATCAGGAGGTACGTGAACACCAGCTTCATCAACCGCACTTACAAGACAGTCCCGAACATCACCCAAGTACAACGCAAGGCCATCCGTGCTCTCAAGACCAACCGAAACATTGTCATCAAACCAGCAGACAAAGGAGGCGCCACCGTCATACTGAACAGAACGGACTACTGTGAAGAAGTGTACCGACAACTAAACAATGTGAAACACTACAGACAGTTACCAGCGGATCCGACCAAAGAACACACTCGTCAACTCAATACTCTGATCAAAACCTTTGATCCGGACCTTCAGAACACCCTCCGGACTCTCATTCCACGTACTCCCCGCATTGGAGATCTTTACTGCCTCCCAAAGATACACAAGGCAAACATACCCCGCCGTCCCATCGTATCGGGCAATGGGACCCTGTGTGAGAACCTCTCCGGCTATATCGAGGGCATCCTGAAACCCATTGTACAAAGAACCCCCAGCGTTTGTCTTGACACTACGGACTTCCTACAGAAACTCAGCACGCAGAAGCAGTTGAACCAGGGACACTCCTTGTCACAATGGATGTCTCGGCGCTCTACACCAACATCCCCCACGACGATGGTATTGCTGCAACTGCCTCAGTACTCAATGCCAACAACTGTCAGTTTCCGGATGCAATTCTACAACTCATCTGCTTCATCTTGGACCACAATGTCTTCACCTTCAACAATCAGCTTTTCATCCAGACACATGGAAAAGCCATGGGGACCAAATTTGCACCTCAGTATGCCAACATCTTCATGCACAGGTTCGAACAAGACTTCTTCACTACACGAGATCTTCAACCAAGGTTATATACTAGATACATTGATGACATCTTTTTCCTTTGGACTCATGGTGAACAATCATTGAAACAACTGTATGATGATATCAACAAGTTCCATCCCACCATCAGACTCACCATGGACTATTCTCCAGAATCAGTTGCATTCTTGGACACACGCATCTCCATCAAGGACGGTCACCTCAGCACCTCACTGTACTGAAAACCGACAGACAACCTCACAATGCTCCACTTCTCCAGCTTCCACCCTAGATACGTTAAAGAAGCCATTCCCTATGGACAAGCCCTCCGTATACACAGAATTTGCTCAGATGAGGAGGATCGTGACAGACACCTCCAGACGCTGAAGGTATGGCGCTCGACTCATCAATCGACAGTTCCAACGTGCCACAGCGATAAACCGCACTGATCTCCTCAGAAGACGAACACAGGACAAGGTGGACAGAGTACCCTTTGTTGTCCAATACTTCCCTGGAGCGGAGAAGCTACGACATCTTCTCTGGAGTCTTCAACATGTCATTGATGACGATGAACATCTCGCTAGGGCCATCCCCACCCCCCCACTTCTTGCTTTCAGACAACCGCACAACCTTAAACAGATCATTGTTCGCAGCAAACTACCCAACCTTCAGGAGAAGGGTGACCACAATACCACACAACCCTGCCACACAACCTCTGCAAGACATGCCAGATCATAGACATAGACGACATAATCAAACGTGAGGATACCATTCACCAGGTACACGGTACATACTCTTGCAACTCGGCCAACGTTGTCTACCTAATACATTGCAAGAAAGGATGTCCCGAAGCATGGTACATTTATTTATTTATTTTTTTATTTAAGCAACACAGCACGGGAAACAGGCCCTTCGGCCCAACGAGCCCGCGCCGCCGTCATACTATATAGTAGCAAATACATTATCCTATTTTAATATTCCTATATAATAATATATATATTATTCCTAATATGGAAATTTTCACCATAGGGACAATTTGTTTCCCAATCAGCCTAAGAGCGAATTTTTGGGTTGTGGGAGGAAACCGGAGTGCCCGGAGAAAACCCACGCAACCACGGGGAGAACGCGCAAACTCCCGCAGACACCGGCCCAATTCCAAGTGTCTGCACAGCCACATCGATAGTCTCTGAGCTGTCATGGTGCCCTTCAGATGGTCCACATAAAGCACTCATTTACGACATGAGGTACCAGGCAACCCATGAATCAACATCCAAGAGCTGTACCCGCACCACCTGCCGAATGCATGCTCAAAGTATGGACCGAATTACCTGTGGAAAAAAGCCGTAGTTAAACAGTCCTAATATATCCCTCTATCTGCATACCGCTCATGTGGCTGTCCAAGAGACCCTTAAACAGCCCCAGCGTGCCTGCTCCCACCACCTTACTCGGCAGTGCATTCCACACCCCCACTACCCTTTGTGTGAAAAACTGCCCTCTAATATTCGTCTTATACATAGCCCCCCTCACCCTATGGCCATGACCCCTCGTCCTATCCATTTCTAAAGGTGGAAAAAGTTTACCTCCATTTACTCTATCTATACCCCTTATAATCTTATACACCTCTATGAGATCCCCTCTAAGCCGACGTCTTTCAAGGGAAAACAACCCCAGTCTATCTAATCGTTCCTCATAAGACAGTCCTTCCATACCAGGCAGCATCCTGGTAAACCTCCTCTGCACTCTCTCCAAGGACTCCACATCCTTCCGATAGTACGGAGACCAGAACTGGGCGCAGTATTCCAAGTGAGGCCTAACCAAAGTTGTATACAACTGCAACATCAAACTCCTACTCTTGTATTCTATACCCTTTTCTATGAAGCCAATTGGGGAGACCATGCAGACACTACGACAGCGGATGAATGAGCATCGCTCAACAATCACCAGGCAAAACAGTTCCCTTCCTGTGGGCGAACACTTCAGCAGTCATGGGCATTCGGCCTCCGACCTGCGGGTAAATGTTCTTCAAGGGGGCCTTCGTGACACACGACAGCGCAGAGTTGCTGAGCAGAGACTGATAGCCAAGTTCCGCACACATGAGGACGGTCTTAACAGGGATCTTGGCTTCATGTCACACTATCCGTAACCCCCGTAACTTGCCTGGATTAGCAAAAAACCTCACTTACTGTGCTGTCTGGAGAAAATACACAATTCTCTAACCAATGCTCAGGATTCCCTTCACACACATTGTTAGCCACTTTAACACTTGAATAGCAGGTTAGATGTAAGGATTCGCATTCTAATCAGCAATCTGTAACTGTCTGTGTGGATATGAGTGCCTCTGCAGATCAGAACACTGCATTTGCCTGACGAAGGCACAACATAGTGTCGAAAGCTCGCGGATTTACTATCAAATAAATTGGTTGGATTTAAAATTGGTGTTGCAAAACTTTACAAAATCTCCATGCCAGGGTAATCTTCAAATCTGTCAGGATTTGAAAGGTAGTCTGGCCACAAAATTCCCATCCCAGGGGAAAGTGGCAAGATCAACCCTTTGCCTGAGCCCACCCACCTCCCAGGATCCTTGAAGGACCCTTCCTCTGAACTCCCTTGTTCCCAAGGCATCAAGCCAGGAGCAAGCACTATTGGCATAGCCAAGGGACATAGTCGAAATGGAGTCTGGGGAGGGTCTGAATGAGGGGTTAGGTCACCTTCATGATGCATGTGGAGTGGGGGAGATAACTTGTTATTTAAGTGGTGGAGGTAGGGGAGATCACCATTGTGGGGTGGAGAGCCTGTCTCCAACCATAGAGGACAGAGCACCCCTTAAAAGTGGCAACCCAATCTCTGAACAGCAAGTCTGGCGTCCGTCGTTTGCATCTTTCAGGTGGGTGACTTTCTGGGCAATGTCTGAGGCCCAAACTTCTTTAGCTGCTTCATCATTGTACCTCTGCCCCCTCCTCCGACCCATCGTAAGGAGAGAAATCAGGGTGTTTCCTTAACAGTCTCCAAGTCCATAACTTTGAGGTAGTTGTAGTTTTTAAGCTATATAAGTACTAACCTCTGGGTATCGGCCTCATTGTTCCATTGGAGCAGCACGGAGAGGCAGCGATTTGGGAGAGTGAGAAGTTCGATTGTTAAGTAGTTTTTTTAACTTTTCTCTTTGTTTAAAACAGCGAGCGGGAGTAGTTTTTGCCGTTTTTTATTTAAACTAACTTGTAACCGGCACGAGGAGGCTGCCGGTAGTTGTAGTTTTTCTCTCTGACTCTATAAATTGGTCCAGAGAGGTAACCCGATACTCTACACAGGTAGAGTATCCCACCCTCCCCCCTCCTCTAACCTAATAATAAAAGTGTGTGAGAAGTTTTTTTTTAAAATTAAAGTAACAGTGATGGCAGTGCAGGCAGTATGTTGCACCTCCTGCAGTATGTATGAGGTGAGGGACACCAGTAGTGTTCCTGCTGATTACACCTGCAGGAAGTGTGCACATTTGCAGCTCCTTGAGGATCGTGTTAAGGAGCTGGAGCTGGAATTAGAGGAACTCAGGTAATTCGAGAGGTTGAGGAGGATATAGGCAGGAGTAACAAAGAGATTGTAACTCCTATAAGTGATAATTGGGTAACTATTAGGAGGAGGGGTAAGAAGCAATCGGGGAGACAATCCCCTGGGGCGGTTCCCCTCCAAAATAAATTTTCTGTCTTGGAGGCTACAGTTGAGGAAGAATCAACTGGAGCTGACCAAAGGGAGCAGGTCTCTGGGGGTGAGCCTGCTGAGAATGCTCAGGGGGGGGGGGGGAATAAGAGATTAGGCCTAGTTATAGGAGACTCCATAGTTAGAGGGACAGATAGGAGGGTAAATAGTAATAAACGGGACACAGGGCTGGTGTGTTGCCTCCCAGGGGCTGGGGTCCAGGATGTCGCAGATCGGGTTTTAAGATTCTTAAGGGTGAGGGGAGTCAGCCCCAAGTCATAGTTCATGTGGGGACACATGATGTAGGTAGGACAAGGGAAGGGGATATTAAACAGAAATGTATGGAGTTAGGGTGGAAGCTTAGGTCCATAACAGGCAGAGTGGTTATCTCTGGACTCTTGCCTGTGCCAAGGGATAGTTTAGAGAGGAACAGAGAAAGGGAAAGTTTGAACTCATGGCTGCGTGGATGGTGCAGGAGGGAGGGGTTCAGGTTCCTTAACAATTGGGACTCATTCTGGGATAGGTGGGACCTCTTCAAGAGAGATGGTCGACACCTGAACCAGAGGGGGACTAATATCTTGGGGGGAAAATTTGCTAAGGCTATGATGGGGGCTTTAAACTGATTCGGGGGGGGGGGTGGGATCCTAAGTAGTTGGGGTGCTGAGAGGGATGAGAGTAAGGGGGTTATAGAAGAGAGTTGTAAAACACAGCGGCGTACGGGTGGGGTGGGGCATGGTTTGAAATGCGTATACTTTAATGCAAGTATTCGCAATAAGGGGGAGGAACTTGCAGCTTGGACCAGTACCTGGAACTTCGATGTTGTGGCCATTACAGAGACTTGGGTAGAGCAGGGACAGGAATGGATGTTGCAGGTTCCGGGGTACAAATGCTTTAGTCGGAGTAGAGAAGGAGGTAGAAAGGGGGGAGGAGTGGCATTATTGGTCAAAGACTGTATCACGGTGATAGAAAAGAAGTTTGATGAGGACTTGTCTGTTGAGGTAGTATGGGCTGAGATTAGAAACAGGAGAGGAGAGGTCACCCTGTTGGGAGTCTTTTACAGACCTCCTAATAGTTCTAGACAGGTTGAGGAAAGGATTGCAAAGTCAATTCTGATTAGGAGTGAAAGTAGTAGGGTAATTGTGATGGGGGACTTTAACTTTGCTAATATTGATTGGAATAGCTATAGCTCTAGCTCGTTAGAGGGGTCAGTTTTCGTACAGAGTGTGCAGGAAGGTTTTTTGACTCAGTATGTAGATAGGCCAACTAGAGGTGAGGCTACATTGGATTTGGTGCTGGGCAATGAGCCAGACCAGGTGTTAGGCTTGGAAGTTGTGGTCACTATCATTTTGGTGATAGCGACCACAATTCGGTTACGTTCACCTTAGTGATGGACAGGGTTAGGCATGAAGCTGGGGGCAGTAGTTATAGCTGGGGGAAGGGTAATTATGAGGCCATCAGGAGAGAATTAGGGTGCATAGATTGGACTAGGAAACTACAGGGACTGGGAACATCTGGAATGTGGTGCTTATTCAAGGAGCAGCTGCTGCGAGTTCTTGATAAGTATGTCCGTCAGGCAGGGAGGAAATGGTCGAGTAAGAGAGCCTTGGTGTACGAAAAAAGTTGATTTGCTGGTTAAGAAGAAAAAGGAGGCTTATGTCAGGATGAGGCTTGAAGGCTCAGTTAGTGCAATGGATAGCTATCGATTAGCCAGGAAGGAGCTAAAAAGTGAATTGAGGAGAGCTAAGAGGGGACACGAGACGATGTTGGCTGATAGGATTAAGGAGAATCCTAAAGCTTTCTTTCGATATGTTAAGAATAGAAGATTGGTTAGGGCAAGATTAGGGCCAGTCATAGACAGCAGTGGGAAGTTGTGCGTGGAGCCTGAAGAGATTGGTGAGGCAATGAATAAATATTTCTCTTCGGTATTCACGCAGAGTGCTGGAAATGTAGCTATGGAGAACACTGAGGTACAGGGTTGCAAATTGGGAAGTATTGTAGTAGATAGGGAGGATGTGCTAGAAATTCTTGAGGGTTTGAAGTTGGATAAGTCCCCTGGGCCGGACGGGATTTACCCGAGGATTCTCTGGGAGGCAAGAGAGGAGATTGCAGAGCCTCTGGCTCTGATCTTCAGGTCGTCGTTGGTTACGGGTGTGGTTCCGGAGGACTGGAGGATAGCGAATGTGGTCCCATTGTTTAAGACGGGGAAGAGAGACCTTCCTGGGAATTATAGGCCAGTGAGTCTTACTTCTGTTGTGGGCAAGGTATTGGAGAGAATTATTAGGGATAGGATTTATATTTATTTAGAGAGAAATGAATTGATTGGGGATAGTCAGCATGGTTTCGTGAAGGGTAGGTCATGCCTTACTAACCTCATTGAGTTTTTTGAGAAAGTGACCAGAGAGGTGGATGGGGGTAAGGCGGTTGATGTAGTATCTATGGACTTTAGTAAGGCGTTTGATAAGGTGGCCCATGGAAGACTTCTGCAGAAAATGCAGATGTATGGGATAGAGGGTGATTTAGCTAATTGGATTAGGAATTGGCTAGCAGATAGAAGACAGAGGTGGTGGTTGATGGGAGATATTCATCGTGGAGTTCGGTGACAAGTGGTGTGCCTCAGGGGTCTGTATTGGGGCCCCTGCTGTTTGTAATTTTTATAAATGATCTGGATGAGGGTATTGAGGGATGGATCAGTAAATTTGCAGATGACACTAAAGTCGGTGGAGTGGTAGATAGTGAAGAGGGGTGTTATAGTTTACAGAGTGACTTGGACAAGTTGCAGAGCGGGGCCGAGAGGTGGCAAATGGAGTTTAATGTGGAAAAGTGTGAGGTAATGCACCTTGGCAGGAACAATAAAGGTGTAGAGTATAGGGCTAATGGTAGGGCTCTTAATAGTGTTGAGGAACAGAAGGATCTTGGTGTATGTGTCAATAGATCCCTGAAAGTAGGCAGTCAAGTTGATAAAGTTGTTAAAAAGGCATATGGAGTCTTAGCTTTTATTGGTAGGGGGATTGAATTTAGGAGCCGCAGCATCATGTTGCAACTGTACAAAACTATAGTGCGGCCGCACTTGGAGTATTGTGTGCAGTTCTGGTCCCCACATTATAAGAAAGATGTGGAGGCATTGGAGAGGGTACAGAGGAGGTTACCAGGATGTTGCCTGGTATGGAGGGCAGGTCCTATGAAGAGAGGTTGAAGGATTTGAGGTTGTTTTCGTTAGACAGGAGGCGGCTAAGAGTGGATCTTATTGAAGCATATAAGATGATGAGAGGTTTAGATAGGGTGGACAGTGATAGCCTTTTTCCTAGGATGGAGAAAGCTAGCATGAGGGGACACAGCTTTAAATTAAGGGGTATGAGTTATAGGACGGATATCAGAGGTAGGTTCTTTACTCAAAGAGTGATTAGGGAGTGGAATGCCTGCCTGCAGCTGTTGTAGATGCGCCAAGTTTGGTGGCGTTTAAGAGGTTAATTGATAAGTATATGGAAGAGAAGGAAATGGTTTAGTTTGGAGGGGCATTGCTTTTTATTTTGGTCGGCACAACATCGAAGGCCGAAGGGCCTGTTCTGTGCTGTTATGTTCTATGTTCTATGTTCTATAATTATGTAGTCTATACTCACATGCAATAAGGCCTGAAGAACATCCCAGATTTGACTGATAAATCGCACATTGCTGTCTGGCAATGATCATCTTGATGAAGGGTATCTAAACACTTTCTCTTGACATCATATAATCAATATTAATGAGGAGATTATGGAGGCAGGGATGTCACCATTGACCAGAAGCTTAACCGGACCAACCATATAAACATTGTAGCTCAAAGAGCAAGTCAGAGGTTTCAGAGGTTAGGTATTCTGCAGTGAGTCACTCACCTTCTGACTCCCAAAAATCTTTCCACCACCCACACGACACAAGTTAGTATGTGATGAAAAACTCTCCATTTGCCTGGGTAAGTGCAGTTCCAATAATAATGCCACTCAATTGATTGGCACCTCAACAATCACATTAAATATCCACTCCCTCCATTACAGCCACAGCATAGCAAGAAACACTGAGGCAAAACTTCAAAGTTTCTTCAATTGGACTTTCCTAATCCACAACCTCTATGAACTAGAAAGTCAAGGACAGCCAGTACGTGGAAAACTGAGATTTCCAAGTCCCCCTCCAAGTCACATGTCACGGGGTGAAAATCTTGGGACTCCCTAAGTAACAGCACTTTTTGAGTATCAACAACACAAAACTGTTAAGATTTAAGGAGCAGCTCACAACTCTCAAGGAGAATTAGGGGAGGGGCAATAAGTGTGGTTTTGCCAACGATGCTCACATGCTGGGAGTGATCAATAATAAAAAAAATACCTCTCGGGTTTTTTGTTTTTCAGCTGTCTGTTTTTCAGTTGCTTGGAGGTGTCAGTCTTTGTTCGTCTAGCTTCTTTTTTGCGATTCTCTTTACAGCTCTCACTTTCACTCTCAGAAGTATGATCAATATCTCGCTTTGCTTTTACTGCGATTGAAGGAGCTGGAACCTTAAAAATTAAGAAATCCAACATGAAGCACATTTCCCCTGTTAAGTCAAGCTCCACAAAATATCGATTCCTGAAAGCTAATTTAAGTGGAATTAGTCTTAATAGCCATGCAACCCTTTATTGTAAAATATATTTCAGGGCACAGTGAAATCAATAGAGCACAATAATTTGTCATCGGTGTTTTAAAGCTAATGGTATACTTACCTAGAATGCTAATTTTGAAATGATACTTCTCCCCTACAAGATTATGTTTTATCTTGTGCAGTGAGATGCTTATGTTTTAATAATGTTTGAAAACTATAGTTGAGGGCTTACACAATTTTAAAATGTAAATAACTTTTCTGACTTGAACGTTAAATGGAACACAGGATCTCATGGTAACAATGAATGACACAAACCAAAATACATGACTTTTTTGTACTTCATCACTATGTTTAACCTTAGGCTACAATCTCCATAACAAGAAATGATTACTCGTACTTCAGTATTATGTTCAAACTTATGTTACAATCTGTGCAAGGATTGATAACATCCAAAGAGAAATTTGAGCCTTGAATTAACAGCTGAAAGAATAGCACATCACCGCAATTGTCCCAAAAAAATGTAAACGTCAAATTTGTGTAAAAACTGAAATATATCCTACTGTTTTTTTTCCCCATGGGATTTTCAAAATGTATCTCCCATTTTGTGCACTGCAAATCACACTAGAATCTAGTGAAAATTCAGTGAATTCTCACTGGAAAAGCCAGCAACATTGCGCTGAGCAGGCCACTGTGCATGCGCTGATTGGTTAATACTGAGATTAGTGTATGTGCAGTAGCCTCACGCTACTGGACTCCTGACCGCTGGCCAGCTCAATTGCTGACCAGCCCCATGACTCCTCACAGTTGGCCCTCCGGTACACATGCAGTAGCCCCAATCTTCAGCCACTTGAACGTCTGGCCAACCTCAATTCTTCCAACCCTCTATCCCCCATCAATTTTCCCCCCACTCTCACCACAGTCCCTCCCTGTGACAAGCCAAGCCAAGCCTTCTCATCCACTCTGATGCCCAGTCCTAATCACGGACCTCCCTCCCTCTGTCATTCAGCCCGAGTGCAGAGTGGCAGTGGGATCCCCCACATCCCCACCAACCTCTCCTCAGAGGCCCCAAGCCCATTAGGCCCATCCTGCATTAGGTCACTCCCTTGGCACTACCCAATGCCTATTGGACAGTGCCAAGATGCACTGGCCATTGTCACTTTGCCCCCCTTGGGCAGTACCAGGGACCAGGCTGGCACTGCCAAAGTGGTAACGTCCAGGGGACACTCCTCCTCACATGTGGCAGGTAAGGTATAATTTGGATGCTACAGGGAGTTTTTTCACACAGAGGGTGGTGGGGATATGGAACACACTGCCAAGTAAAGTGGTGGAGGCAGGTACTCTGGAGTTATTTAAGAGATACTTAGATGGGCACATGAACAGAATGGGAATGGAGGGATATAGAAAACTGGTTTAAAATAGGGATCATGACACTTGGGAGTTCCCTGAGAAGTGTGTAAATTGTCGATGATATTGATATATTTGTTTTATCCTACAGGTACTTTGGTCCACCTTGTCTAACAAGGGGCGTACACACGATGGGTCATGAGAGGGCTGCTCTTGGATTTTTCGAGAGTAGCCTAGTGCTTCACGTTGTTAGTGTACGCTTGACCTGAACCATTTGATGGGCAATTGATGACTATTGCTGTGCTGTGCAGACACATGGATTTGGGCCTGTGTCTGTGGGAGTTTGCGCATTCTCCCCATGCTTATGTGGGTTTTCTCCGGGTGCTCCGGTTTCCTCCCACATCCCAAATATGTGCTCTTAGGCTGATTGGCAGAACAAATTCTCCCTAAATTGTCTCAAATTTGGTTCTAATGCATAGATCTATAAACATAGATAGGGATCATGGGTAGAAGTGGGAACATCGAGGTGGTAGTGCAGGCTCATTGGGCCGAAGGGCTTGTTTCCTGTGCTGTTTTGTTCTTTTTACTTTGAAAGGTGCAGGCCTGGCTGTTTTTCTCTCTGTTGCTCACTGTCTCTCTTATGGGCTGAAGACCGTGCAAGATGTTACTGCAATCCCTGTCTTTCTGTGATATTTCTGGGTTCATCAGGAAGGCAGTAACCTAGTCACAAAATGGTTTCTTGCACCTCCTCCTCATGGCAGTACATCATTTTTCTATCTAGGTAGAAGTGCTAATTAGTTATCTTTGATCTCAATTCCCTTTGATCTTAGAGATAAATGCTTATTTTATGCACAAGTTTACGCTTGATACCTACAACAATCTTCTGGGACTACAGGAGATCATTGTCTCCAAAACCTTGCACTTTCTAGAACCATAGAAAAATTACAGTTCAGAAATAGGCCTTTTGGCCCTTCTTGTCTGTGCCAAACCATTTTTTGCCTAGTCCCACTGACCTGCACTTGGACCATATCTCTTCACACCTTTCTCATCCATGAACCCGTTAAAGTTTCTCTTAAATGTAAGAAGTGACCCTGCATTTACCACTTTATCCAGCCACTCATTCTACATTCCCACCACGCTCTGTGTGAAGAAGCACCCGCCCCCCGCCTCCCAATATTTTAAATTTTTCTCCTTTCATCCTTAACCCATGCCCTCTGGATTTTTTTCTTCCCTAGCCTCGGTGGAAAAAGCCTGCTTGCATTCACTCTATCTATATCCATCAAAATCTTATACACCTCTATCAAATCTCCCCTTATTCTTCTACGGTCCAGGGAAGAAAGTCCTAACCTAACCAAATAGGAATTGAGTCGCTATGGGTGGAGTTGAGGAATAGGAAGGGAGAGGTTACTATGCTGGGTGTGTACTACAGACAGCCCAACAGCCCGTGGGCCGTGGAAGAAGGGATATGCAGGGACATTTTAGATAAGTGTAGGAAGAATAGGGTGGTTGTAGTGGGAGATTTCAATTTCCCTGGGGTAGATTGGAAGGTGCCGAGAGCGGAAGGTGCGGACGGGGAGGAATTTGTACAGTGTGTCTTGGAAGGGTCCTTGGAGCAGTATGTGGATAGCCCGACTAGAGAGGGGGCTATACTGGATTTGGTTCTGGGGAATGAGCCAGGGCAGGTGGTTGATGTTGTAGTAGGAGAGCATGTGTCAAATAGTGACCACAACTCTGTCTGCTTTAGGATAATAATGGAAAAAGATGAAGCCTGCCTTAAGGGGAGGGCTAGATACAGCCAGATTAGGCAGGATCTTAAGGATACCAACTGGGATAAGCTGTTCGAGGGTAGGTCAACGCTGTACATGTGGGAGTCTTTCAAGGAAAAACTAAAATCTTTGCAGGAAAGACACATGCCGGTAAGGAGAAAGAATGGGAAAGGTAGGATTAGAGAACCGTGGGTTACTAGGGATATTGAGCACTTGGTCAGGAAGAAGCAGGAGGCGTACATTAGATCCAGGCAACTGGGGACAGAGACAGCGCTGGAAGAATATAGAGAGTGTAGACGGGATCTTAAAAGCGGTGTCAGAAAGGCAAAAAGGGACCATGAAATGGCTTTGGCAGGTAGGATTAAGGAAAATCCTAAGGCATTTTACTCCTATGTAAGGAGCAAAAGGATGGTTAGAGGGAAGATTGGACCTCTCAGGGACAGAGGAGGGGAACTATGCTTAGAGTTTGAGGGAATGGGGGAGATCCTGAATGAATACTTTGTGTCGGTATTCACGTGGGAGAGGGGCCTGATGTCTGGTGCCGGCTTTGAGAAATTTGAGGACCCGTTAAAGGAAATAATCATTACGAGGGAAGAGGTGTTGGGGCAGCATAACACCTTTAGGCAGCATAAAGACTTATAAATTTCCGGGGCCTGATGGCATTTACCCCAGGCTGCTAAGGGAGTTGAGGGAAGACCTAGCTGGGCCTCTGACGCAAATCTTTGTCTCTCCTTTGGACACAGGTGAGGTCCCAGAAGACTGGAGGATAGCAAATGTAGTACCGTTGTTTAAAAAGGGTCAGAGGGATAACCCAGGGAACTATAGGCCGGTGAGCTTGACTTCAGTTATAGGTAAGCTAATGGAGATGATCCTCAGGGACAGGATGTATGAGCATCTGGAGCGCTGCGATCTGACCAGGAATACGCAGCATGGCTTCGTTAAGGGGAGGTCGTGCCTTACGAATCTAGTGGAATTTTTTGAAGAGGTGACAAAAACGGTTGATGAAGGACAAGCCGTTGAAGTCGTCTACTTGGATTTCAGTAAGGCGTTTGACAAGGTTCCTCATTGTAGGCTGATAGAAAAGGTGAAGGCGCATGGGATACAGGGCCAGGTCTGTAGATGGGTTGAGAACTGGCTTGGGAGGAGGAGACAGCGGGTAGTAGTGGAAGGCTCTTTTTCCAGCTGGAGGTCTGTCACTAGTGGTGTGCCACAGGGCTCTGTACTAGGACCCCTTCTATTTGTGGTTTATATAAATGACTTGGAAGAGGGGGTAGGTGGTGTGATCAGCAAATTTGCTGATGACACCAAGATGCTTGGATTGGCAGGTACTGAGGAGCAGTGCCAGGCAATACAACAGGACATAGATAGGCTGGTAGATTGGGCAGATAGATGGCAAATGGAATTTAATCCGGATAAATGCGAGGTGATGCATTTTGGCCGGAATAACGTAGAGGGGAGTTATAGGATAAAAGGTAAAACTATCTGGAGTATAGAGACGCAGAGAGACCTGGGGATGCAGGTTCACAAGTCTCTGAAGGTGGCAGTACAGGTGGAAAAGGTGATAAAGAAAGCTTATGGTATGTTAGCCTTCATAGGGAGGGGTATAGAATACAAGAGTAGGAGTTTGATGTTGCAAGTGTATAGAACGTTGGTTAGGCCTCACTTGGAGTACTGCGTCCAGTTCTGGTCACCGTACTACCAGAAGGATGTGGAGGCCTTGGAGAGAGTGCAGAGGAGATTTACCAGGATGCTGCCTGGTATGGAAGGCTGTCTTACGAGGAAAGATTGAACACACTGGGGTTGTTTTCCCTTGAAAGACGTCGGCTGAGAGGGGATCTATTAGAGGTATATAAGATTATAAGGGGTATAGATAGAGTAAATGGTGGTAAGCTTTTTCCACTATTAGAAATGGATAGAACGAGGGGTCATGGCCTTAGGGTGAGGGGGGCTATGTATAAGACGAATATTAGAGTGCAGTTTTTCACACAAAGGGTAGTGGGGGTGTGGAATGCACTGCCGAGTAAGGTGGTGGGAGCAGGCAAGCTAGGGTTGTTTAAGGGTCTCTTGGACAGCCACATGAGCGGTCTGCAGATAGAGGGATATAGCAGGACTGTCTAAATTATCTTATTTGTTTCCACAGGCAATTCGGTCCACCTTGTTGACCAACAAGGTGCATGCAGTCGGCAGGTCGTGTGAGGGCTGCTCTTGGATGTTGCTTCAGGAGTGGCCTAGTGCTTCATGTCATTAGTGTATGCTTAAACTGGACCATCTGATGGGCAACATGACAGCTCAGAGACTATCGCTGTTGCTGTGCAGACACATGGATTTGGGCCTGTGTCTGCGGGAGTTTGCATGTTCTCCCCATGGTTGCGTGGGTTTTCTCCGGGTGCTCCGGTTTCCTCCCACATCCCAAAAATGTGCTCTTAGGCTGATTGGGTAACAAATTGTCCCTATATGGGAATCTTCCACAATAGGCATAGCCTAAGGTCATGGATATGTCATTAAGACGTTAGGACGGTGGCGCGGGCTCGTTGGGCCGAAGGGCCTGTTTCCCGTGCTGTGTTGCTCTTTGTTCTTTGTATTCAATCTCTCTCTGTAACTCAGCTTCTCAAGTCCCAGCAACATCCTTGTGAATCTTCCTGCACTCTTTCAACCTTATTCTTTTAATAAAACAATCTTAACTCTCACAATTAAAAGCACTTAGGCTTACTGTCAGGCAGACTGCAGCAAAGCTCACGTGACCCTCTTCATTTAAGGCTACAGTTCCAAACTGTAATAAGCTTATAAACAAAAAGATACAGCACTAAAATGTAATAATCTTATGAATCTATTAATTGCAACACATTATAAGTGACAGCATGGTTGAACCCTGACATTGCACGTTTTCTTATTAATGGGTTGCCTGAAGTGTCATTATGTGTCGGGGCTCACAGAACTGTATGCGTCATCGTATGGACATGGACAGAAACTAAGGCCACACTCAACTGCATGGAACTTCAGAAATACCCCTTTCCTTTTTTGGTGGCATGCACATACCTTTTCCCCCAATAAATACTGCATCTTCAAGGAAAGAAGTTATTTCATTAGCAACTGGTTTTTGCCTTCTTTAATGCTTTTGCATTCATTCTTGGCATGTGAGTATCATTGGCAAGGTCAGCATTTAATGCTCTTCAGTAAATGCCCTGGAAACTAAGTGGCTTATGAGGTCATTTCATAAACCACATAAGCAGCAGCTGCATTGTTGTAGGTCTGGAGTAAGGACAACAGATTTCCTCCTCGAAAGGAGATTAGTGAACCAGTTGTAATTTTACAACAAGTGGGTATTTTCATTCTCATGAATAATGAAATGGGAATTTATTCCAGATTAAATTAATTAATTCAACTTAAATTTCCCACTTTCTGTTGTGGGATTTGAACTCATTTCTCCAGGTCTCTAGATTACCATTTCAAAACAGGAAGACTTGCATTTATATATAGCACTCTTCCCAACTACTGGATCCATCAAAGCATTTTAGAACAATAAGCACACAATAAACTTGCATGGTGGCACAGCGGTTAGCGCTGCTGCCTCATAGCGTCAGGGAGCTGGACTCAATTCGCAGCTTGGATGACTGTCTGTGCGGAGTCTGTATATTCTCCCCATGTTTTCGTGGGTTTCCTCCCACAGTCTGAAAGATACGTTGGTTAGGTGTGTTGGCCATGATAAATTCTCCCTCAGCGTATCTGAACAGGTGCCAGAGTTTGGCGACTGGGGCATTTTCACAGCAGTGTTAACGTGAGCCTACTTATGACACTAATAAATAAAAGAACTCCTACAAGCAGAAATGTAATAATGAGCAGTTAATCTGTTTTTTGTATTGTTAATCAATGAATAAATATTAGCCAATTCCCCTGCACTTCTTTGCAATAGTGTCTAGGAATCTTTTACATCCATTCGAGCAGGTAGATGGGTCGCCAGTTTAAAGTTCCATCTGAAGGACAGTACTTTTGAACAGTGCAATGTTCCCCCAAAATGACACTAGCTTGTTACCTTTGATTTTTGTGCTCAGTCCCTGAAGCGGAACTTGAACACAGAACCTCGTGACTCAGATTACTACCAATAAAGCAATGGCTGATACTAGCTCGGTGACTTTACCACTATACTGCTGCCCCATGGACTACTCTTCATATTTGATTGACAGAGCACAACCACATTTTTCAAACTGCATAGATGAACATCATAGAATCCCCACGGTGCAGCAGGAGACCATTCAGCCCATCGAGTCTGCACTGACCACAATCCTATTCAAGCCATCTCTGCTTAGTTACCCTGCTAATCCCTCTAATCTATCACATCCTAGGACACTAAAGGTTAATTTAAACTGTCCAATCAACCTAACCCATGCATCTTTGACCTATGGGAGGAAACCAAACATAGAACATTACAGCGCAGAACAGGCCCTTCAGCCTTCGATGTTGCGCCGACCAATTAGGAAAAAGCAATGACCCTCTAACCTAAACCATTCCTTTTTCATCCATAAACTTATCTACTAACCTCTTAAACGCCACCAAACTTGGCGCATCTACAACTGCAGCAGGCAGGCATTCCATACCCTTACCACCCTCTGGGTAAAGAACCTACCTCTGACATCCGTCCTATAACTACCACACCTTAATTTAAAGCTGTGTCCCCTCGTGCTAGCTTTCTCCATCCTAGGAAAAAGGCTATCACTGTCCATCCTATCTAAACCTCTAATTATCTTATATGCTTCAATAAGATCCCCTCTTAGCCGCCTCCTTTCTAACGAAAACAACCTCAAATCCTTCAACCTCTCTTCATAGGACCTGCCCTCCATACCAGGCACATCCTGGTAAACCTCCTCTGTACCCTCTCCAATGCCTCCACATCTTTCTTATAATATGGGGACCAGAACTGCACACAATACTCCAAGTGCAGCCGCACTAGAGTTTTGTACAGTTGCAACATGACGTTGCGGCTCCGAAATTCAATCCCCTTACCAATAAAAGCTAAGACTCCGTATGCCTTCTTAACAACCTTATCGACACCCGGAGGAAACCCATGCAAACGCAGGAAGAACGTGTAAACTTCATACAGACAGTGACCCAAGCCGGGAATTGAACCCATGTCCCTGGAGCTGTGAGGCAGCAGTGCTAACCACTGTGCCATCTCATGTTAAAAATGCCATTCCAGCAAAGTACTATCTTTGATATCACAGTTTGGAAAAAAGCAGAAAGAACGCATTTCATATTCTAACTGCAAGGAAAATTCTGTCTTTATTTTGTGCAGCTATTTGTCTCAATCAATACGGCACAGTTATATGACAGATATCAAATTGAGATTTAATAGCACTCTGGGTGTTTCTACACTAATGGACTGCAGTGGTTCAAGAAAGCAACTCACCATCATCTTTTCAAGGGCAATCAGGAATGAGCAATAAATGCTGATCTTGCCAAGTAACAGCCACATCACATGAATAAATATAAAAAGGTCTAGTCATGCAAAGCAGACTGGTGTGCAGACATATTTACACGTATGCACAGTATTCAGCTCACCACCAGCAAACACCGATAACAGTTTTTATGCTAGTCAAGTCAATAATAAATTCACCAACAGTAATAAAAAATGATAATGAATTTTAAAGCTTTCCAATAATGTGTTTGATTGCCACAGAGCTTTGGAAAGTTTATATTAGCTACAGCTAAGTGCAGAGTTGGAGTATTCCATGTCTGCTTCATATAGATGATGACATTATTAATGCATATATCTGCAGTCAATATTCTTGGAAATTCGATGCATAATCATCTTTATTCTCTGCTACTATAATGAAATTCCCTCACCATTACATTTAAACAAAAATGCCTTCTGTTTTAAAGCATATCTCCAATTTCAGAAAATACAGAAAGTTACACACATACCAACATTTTTTTAGTTTTGATTTTACAGTACTTTCGTTGAGCGATTTTTATTTTCTTTCTCCAATCTTCGATTAATTAATGCACTCTTTGAAACTCCTGAAGTGCTCATAATGCAAACTGGACCAGATGGTGGAAAAATGGAGGATGAAAAGATAGTCATAGAATTTAGTCCAAAAGGGATGCAATGAATGATGTGTGCTATGAACCTAAATAGTAGTTTTAAATTTTACATTTCTCCAGTACATGAATGATGTTTCAAAGATCAAGATTTGCTGAATAGATTTATTGTGAATCATACTATGCTACCACCTTTCACAATCCCATGAAACTTGATGTGCAACAAAATTTAAAGCACCTGTAGAAATATTTACAAATGACAGTACAAAATTTATATAACATGAATGCATACTTTTTAAAAAATAAGACTACATTATTCAGCAAACATGCTACAAAGCCAAGCCAAACACATTTCCTTTAGAGGTAAACAATCACCTGCTGCAATAGTTGAGAAATCTGTCTTTCCAGCTTCTTTATTCGGATTTCATTAAAAACACCAATAGTGTTGTAATTCTTTGATGGCTCCACTTCAGGTGAAGAACTGGATTCAGTGGCAGACATTGGTATTGCAGGATCAGATACCATAGCACGATGGCGATAATAAGCAAGTACTTGATCGATCCGAGGAGTGATCACAGGTAGCCCCACTGAAGCCTGTTTTTATTATAGAAAAGGGAAGTATGTAAACATATAGCAAAGCTTTAAAAAAATTCTTTCAGCTAATACAGCGATACTTGAATGCAAAATATTAGCTTTTGCATTAATCTTAAGAAAAAAATCTGTATGCTGTTATGTTATTGGACCATCTACAGTATCACTATATGTTTGACTTGTTTTATACTTCTGGAAGATTTGTGCAAGACTTTCTGAGAGTGAGAATTCTGGATGAATACAAATACACCTGACAAGGCCCACCGTGGCACAGTGGTTAGCACTGCTGCCCTCACACTGCCAGGGACCCAGGTTCAATTCTGGCCTTGGATGATTGCCCATGTGAAGTTTCCAAATTCTCCCCATGTCTGTGTGGCTTTCCTCCAGTTTCCTCTCACAGTCCAAAGATGTGCAGGTTAGATGGATTGGCCATGCTAAATTGCCCATTAGTGCCCAAAAATACATAGGTTAGGGGCATTAGCAGGATAAATATATGGAGTTACAGGGATAGAACAGGAAATGACACCCTCATTTCTGACTTTATGATGGAAGAACCGTCATTAATGAAGCAACTGAAGACAGTTGGGCCTAGGATACTACCCTGAGGAACAGTGATGTCCTGGAGCTGAGATGATGGACCTCCAGCATCAAACCACCTTCCGTTATGCCAGGTATGACTCCATCCAGCAGATCATTTCCTCCAGACTCCAGTTTTGCTAAGGTTCCTTGATACCATCCTTGGTCAAATGCTGCCTTGATATCAAGGGCTGTCACTCACAAATCACTTTTGAAATCAGCTGTTTTGTCTGTGTTTGAACCAAAGCCAAGTGACACTGGCAGAACTCAAAATGAGTATCTATGAATAGATTACTCCAGAGCAACTGCTGTTTGGTAGTGCTGTTGGTGACCCCTATCATCACTTTACTGATGATTAAAAGCAAACTGATGATATGAATAATTGATTGGGTTGGATCTGATCTGTTTCTTGTGATGTAGAGATGCCGGCGTTGGACTGGGGTAAAACAGAAAGAAATATCACAACACCAGCTTAAAGTCCAATCGGTTTATTTGTACCAAATGCCCCAGGGATCGATCATAGAAACTCTACAAGAGAGACGCCATTTGGCCCATTAAGTCTGCACCGACCACAATCCCACCCAGGCCCTACTTCCATATCCCTATATATTTTACCCACTAATCCCTCTAACCTACACTACACTAAGGGGCAATTTTAACATGACCAATCTTTGGACTTTGGGAGGAAACCGGAGCACTCGGAGGAAACCCACACAGACACAAGAAAAATGTGCAAACTCCACACAGACAGTGACCCAAGCTGGGAATCTAACCCAGGTCCCTGGATCTGTGAAGCAGCAGTGCTAACCACCGTGCTTCCATGCCACCCTGCATTGATTGATCCTGCCTCATTACTGCCAAAGACTCTCTTTTCTTTTATTTCCACTTCTTTTTCTTCGTTTGCCACTGGATGTCGAAGAGTGACAATAAGAAGGCAGCTGAAAGTCTCCTCAAAGGTGATAGCACCAATACCTGTTCCGGTTCCTTCATTCGCAGCTTCTCTACATCCCCAGTCTTGTTCCTCCACTCATAGATTCTGTTATTGAAGGAGCTGCAAGACTGGGGGAGACAGAACCTGCAATGAGAGAATAGCTCTGTCTTTCCCTCACTTGTTGCTGTTGTAATCACACCTCTGCAAATCAATTCCTTCTTTCAGCAACTAACTGTTTTGTTGAGTGTGGAAACTGCTGCTTTCCCTCTGGCAGCTCACTGGTCAGCCAACTTTTGAAAAAAAAAATCCAGCTGTCAGTTTCACTGACAATCGCTGTAAGTGTTAACTGCTGTTTCCGACCTTTGGGCAAGCTAGTGGGTTTCCAGCAAGCAGTTTAACAAACATTGGAACTGTCAGACACAAATCCACAAAGCTGTTGGAAGCAGCAGTTACCAGTGAAACTGACAACTTGATTTTTTTTTAAACAGCTGGTCTGAAGGTCAAAAACAAAAGCAGAATTAAACGGCAGAAATCTGAAATCCCCTTATTGAAAACCTGCCATTTGATAGAAATTTCTTACCTCTGATAGAGCCATAGTGCTGCTGGGACTGAGAGTTCCAAGATTTTGATCCAGCCAAAGTGAAGGAACTTAGAATTTATAGTTCTAAGTCTAGTTCTATAGTTCTAAGTGTGTGGCTTGAAGGGAAATCTCCAGGTGGTGGTGTTCTCATGTGGGTTGGCATTGTTCTGCCAGCTGAAGGAAGCAACAGGTTTGGAAGGTACTTTCAAGGGAAACTTGGTGTGTTACTGTGGTGGGGAGACTGTATGTTTAAATAGGTGGACGGGGTGACAATCAAGCAGGCTGCTTCTCCCTGGATAGTGTCAACTTGTTGGTGGACAAGCTTTGGAGAGTCAGATACTGGGTATCAGTTCCCTTTATTCCCAGTTATACTTCATTGTTTAAAAAGTATAATTTCTATTAATTGGGGATGTCTTGAACTGCAATAACCAGAATGCAACTGCAGAAAAGAATATTTGAGGAAACAATTCATATCATTTCCAGGCTTTTTAGGCATAAGCCTTCTATTGCTGGCTGTTCCTACTCAAAGGAAAAGATCAGAAGGGAGTATTATTAAAACCCTGTCTTCATAGGACTTTTAGATCCAGAGCATGGAACTTTTCTTATGAAGTTTAAAACTTTTTGTTGAAGTGCGTTTACTTCAAGCTGTGGATAAACACATATAGGTGTTCTGATTTAGGATTATTTCACCTATGAGGCAACAATATTGAGGGCAGTTTCTTTCTAAACTTCAAATTAAACAAGCAAAACAGTGGGTGGCATTGTGGCATAATGGTTACACTGCTGCCTCACAGGATCCTGGGTTCAGTTCCTGGTTTAGGTCACTATCTGGGCAGAGTCTGCACATTCTCCATGTCTGCATGGGTTTCCCCCGGTTTTCTCCCACAGTCTGAAACACATGCTGGTTAGGTTGCATTGGCCAAGCTAAATTCTCCCTCAGTGTAACCAAACAGGCACTGAGTGCGACAATTAGGGGATTTTTCGCAGTAACTTTAATGTGGTAAGCCTACTCGTGACACAAATGAATAAACTTTAAGAAGTAGAAGCACAAATAAAACTGGACTGCTAAAACATCAAGAACCAGACTGCCAGGATCTGAAAGCCAGAAACAGCTGACAATCAGAATGGAGATTCCTGATTGAGGGGGAAAAAAAACAAAATACCTTTTCCCACATTTAAACTGGAATCGGATGATACCAAATACTCCAAGTAGTCTTATAAACCAGGAAAAAAAAATAACAAAATACCTTTTCCACATTTAAATTGGAATCTAATGATACCAAATACTCCAAGTAGTCTTCTAAACCAGGCAGATCTGAGGGGCATCCTTCACTTGAATGGACAGATTCACCAGACCGCTTTAGCTCATCTAGTGCAGTCAGCTGAGTTAGAGATTGAAGCAGTATTTCTCTGTAACCTGAAGAAGTTAACAGCTTTCAACTGTAATAGAGTACTGCAAAATGCTTCATGTAAAAAAATAAGAAAAACAGCCTAAACATAATGGGTGTTAAACAAATACTCCCCACGGTATTTTCCAGTTTCAATCTTATGTTCTTTGCTATGTGTCAAAATATGAATTTTGAATGATAGAAGACCATTGGTATATTTTTTTTTTGCGTAAACTGTCCTAATCTGATTTATGCATTCATGTGTTCATAAAGACGAATTGGTGGCATTATTATAATGTCACTAGATTAGTAATCCAGGGGCCCGGGCTAATCTTCTGTGGATACAGATTCAAATCCTACCATGGCAGCAAGTGGAATTTAAATTCAGTAAATAAATCATGAATTAAAAAAGTAGACTTGTTAATAGTGACCATGAAACCATTGTCAATTGAAAAACCCACCTGATCTTTAGGGAAGAAAATCTGCTGTTTACCCATGTGACTCCAGACTCCATGTGGCTGACTCTTAAATGACCTATGAAATTGGGTTGCAAGCCACAAACTGTTGCACCAAACCATTACAAAGCCATCAAAAAGGAACAAAACTAGATTGACCTACATGCATCAATCTAGACCCCAGGAATGACAAGGGCAAACATAAGAAATAGGAGCAGGGGTAGGCCATCTAGCTCTTTGAGCCTTTCCCACCATTCAGTAAAATCATGGCTGATCTAAAAGTGGTTCAGTTCCACTTACTCGCCTGCTTCCCATAACCCTTAATTCTGTTATTGATCAGAAATCTATCTACCTGTGACTTTAACATATTCAACAAGGTAGCCTCTACCGCTTCAATGGGCAGAAGATTCTAGAGATTCACTATCCTCTGAAAGAAGAAGTTCCTCCTCAACTCCGTTCTAAACTGACCCTTCCTTATTTTGAGGCTGTGTCCTCTAATTCTTATTTCCTTTCTCAGTGGAAAGGATCTCTCTGCCTCTAACCCTTCGTTGTCTTATATGTCTCTATAAGATCACCTCTCAGTCTTCTAAACTCCAACGAGTACAGGCCCAATCTACTCAATCATTCGTCATAAGCTAAACCCCTCATCTCTGTTATCAACCTGGTGAACCTTTTTTGCACTCCCTCCAAGGCCAATATATCCTTTTGCAAATAAGGGGACCAAAACTGCAAACAGTACTTTAGTTGCGGCCTCACCAGTATTTTGTACAACTGCAGCAAGACCTCCCTACTTTTATAATCCATCCCCCTCACAATAAAGGCCAACATTCCATTTGCCTTGAGATTGAAGCAACCCAATTTTCAATTGTTGACTCTGCAACGTCCTCCTTACTAACTGACGGCTTGTACCAAAATTAGGAGAGCTATCTCACAGGCAAGTCAAGCAACAGTCTGACAGTCATATATTGGAATCATGCCTTACATACAATGTCCCAGACACCACTATCACCATCCCTGAATATGTACTGTTCCACTGACCAACTGGTGGTACGATGATATAATGTCAGGAGTTAAGTTTTCAACACCAGTGCTGGACCCTACGAAGTCTCATGACGTCAAGTCAAAAATTGGCAAGTAAACCTCCTCCCGATTACCACCTACCATCCTCCCTCGTGGTAAATCTGTATTCCTCCATCTTGAACACCACCTAGAAGGAGTATTGAGGCTTACTAGGATAAAAAATGTATTCTGGTGGCTACTCTGTCTTGGTAGCATTTCTGTCAACAGAGTTGGCTGAATCCTAAAGGACACAGCTGCTAGATGGGTTTGCAGCAGATGCTGCGGGAACCAAAGCATAATCAACCTCATCCTCACCAATCTACCTGTCACAGATACATTTGTCCATTACAATATTGGTAGAAGTGACCACCACACAATCCTCATGGAGGAAAAGTTCATCTTTCACATTGGAGATAACTGGCATCTTGTTTTGTGGCACCATGTTGTCCTGAATGGGATAGATTTCAAACAGATCTAACAGTTCAAAACCAAGCATCAGTTAGATGCTGGGGACTATCAGCAGCAGAAGAATTACATACAAATTTAATCTGTAACCTCCTGCATATTTTCTATTCTACCATTATCAGTGAAGTGGGGGATAAACTCTGATTCAATAAAGAATGCAAGAGGACATGCCAGGCGCAGCACCAGGCATATCTAAAACTGAGGTGTTAATGTGCATGCGAATAGCATGAGCAATTGTTAATAGCAATATAGATTGCCCATGTATTTATTTTTTGAGTTTTATGTTTGTGGTTAAAAGACATTACAAAACTAATTGACATCAAAACAAACCCATAAAACTTATAGCAATAAGATACTTATGTGCTATAGTCATTTAGCAATTTTTATACAAGTCCTAGCTCTCTCTTTCATCCAAAAGCCAAATATTTACTAAGTCCATGTATGTATGTGTATATATTTGAATGGATTTTAAATGCATTGGCAGAGTTTGGAAGCATTTTTACTAATTGAACTAATATGGCTGAATTTAAAAAGATACTTTTTGATTTCCACCCTATATTCTGGTACAATGCGAACTCCCAGAAACAATCAGTGTACATGGGATGAAATGGGATTGGGGGTTACAGATAGGTCTATGGCCTGGTAAGTATAGATACGATCGGCACAACTTGTGGGCCGAAGGGCCTGTTTGTGCTGTAGTGTTCTATGTTCTACGTACATAGATTTTAAACTTCCACCTCAAATCCCAGGAACATCATTAAAATTTCAACTGCATGTTACAAAATGAGTTAAATATATGAACTGAATATTGAATTAGCATTACCCAAGTCTAGCTGCAGGCATGCAGGTCTAATATCTGACAAAGAGACTGAGAAATAATTAAAAAAGAATCAGGCATTGCTATCATTTTATTGATTCTATTCTTAAAATCTTACTATTAAAATACATGCAAATATAGCTGACAGGCAATAGCTGCGGAATATTAACAAATCTGTAAAGCATTGACTATTATCATATAAAATAGCCTTTAATAGTCCTGATCATGTCTACTTGTTTATTTTGTTTTCTGTACAATTGACTGCATAAATCGTTTTTTTTGTCCTGTAATTGTTCTATTGAGTCTTTTAAGTGTTGATATGTTGAGTTAATATTGGCCCATGGAAACAATGGATGATGGCCATGGAGAAGGTGCAGTTGTGGCCTTTTAGCTGAACTAAAGGCAGACAATTGTAATGAGATGGAGGGAGATTAAAAAGGCAATCCTTACGAAAGTAGGACACATCTGACTGCAATGTGTCTGAATCTTTTCGGTTAAAGCATCCTTTGCAATCTTGATAGTAGTTGTGATTATGTGGCATCTTACTTTTAATAAGTGACAAGTGTTTGCCTTAAAATCCAAGAATTTATCTTGGCATATAGTAATAGTGTTAAACAAGTTACATTGCCAATGTCATACCTGGTGTTTGACATACTGGGTTGTCTCTTCCATCTTTCATCAGAATAAGATTGGTTAAGCAGTTCAGTCCTACCAGGCACTGCAGCAGATGACTGAAGTTACTAATGCAATTACTATGAAGATCTACAAGACTTAACTTGTGACCAATACCATGTAGATGTAAAAAGCCTGAAATGCAATAGGTACAAAACAATTAGCATATTGAATCATAAATGGTGACCACATCCTCTAAACAGACTCTCTAGTACATCATGTATGCACAAGCATTTTTTCCCCCCCCACATAATACATTTAGTTTAATCCCAACCTATTACTTCTAATAACTTTCTAATGTCCCTTTTGTTCAAGCAACTAACCAATTTCCTTTTCAAAGCATTAATAATACAGATTCTCTAATAACTTGTAGTTGCAGCATTCCAGAAGTATTCCTTTCAAAGTTTACATTTATTTTGCAATGATTAATTACATACTTGAATAGATTCCATTCTTGGTAAGATATCAACTAAAATATTGTGACAACCATAATTCATCACAAACTGTCACCAAAATGGGAACCATACAAAGGTTGTGAAGAAAACTGAAATTGCTATCTTATTATAGTGGGAGCCAAGTGCTGCTGGAGTTGTGGCCTGAGGCTCTTTGATAGAGTAGAATTAAGCTGCTTCTTAGTTTGCATTATCTTGTTATACATGATCTAGGACAACAGTATTAACAGTGAACAAAATTGTATGATACTCTACTGCCAAATAGTTTAAAGTCATACATACAAACCCCTCCACAGCTAATACTGGAAATAAGTCACAGCAAATGATATATCGTGGTTGTTCTGAATCTGCAATGAACAAGTTTTCAAAATATGTACACCTGAATTTACAGCTGGGAGGAGCAGAAATATATGCTTTGACTCCACAATCAAAGAACATAGAGCCCAGGTGATTGTTACACTGCCCCACATCCAAAATTACCTTCTGGCCTCTTGTCCCAGTCACTTGCTAACCCCTTCCTGAATAAAACCCACACTTCCTCACTTTTTTTACCTACCATACGAGAACTCTAGACTTGACAATTCTAATGCTGTCCTGGCCATCCTCCCAATTTTGCATTCTACATACAACAGATGTCATGCAAAAGACTATTACCTATATCCTAACTCGCATCAAATTTGCTTATCCGTCACCACTGTGTTCGCAGGCCTACATTGTAATCCTCTTTGGCAATGCCTCAATTTAAAATTCTCACCTTATTTTCAAATCCCCTCTTGATCTAAATGCTCCCTTTCTCTGTACCTCTTCAGCCTTACAACCCTCAGGGGATCTCTGCATTCCTCTTCAGATCGTTGATTTTCATTGTTCCCTCATTACCAATTGTGCCTTTAACTGTCTGGGCCCTAACCTCTAAAATTCCCTCCCTAAATGATTTAGCTAGTCTATTCCTCTTTTTCTTTAGATGATTCTTAATACCTACCTCTATGACTACGTTTTTGGTCACCTGCCATAATATCTCCTCATATTTAATTTAGTTGATATAACAATTACATTTTAGAAAACTATTAGTGAAGAATAGTACTGGAGTTAATCTTTTTTCAGTGTTACATTTTTTTACAGGGTTAAGTATTGCAAGCATGTGCTTCCTAACTCAAATGAATGCTCCTCAAAAGTACTCAATTAATGTCCTCCACCTGCATATTAATGAAATGATATACACTTAACAACACTCCTGTGAAATGCCTTGGGATGTTTTGCCACATGAAAGATGCCGTAAACAAGCCCATTTCAGATGGAATGTTATTTCTGTAAATGGAAACTGCAATAAATACATGTTCTTACTGCATATGGAAATTGTATTCAAATCTACGCATGGTTTATTAGGTAACTTTTGTTTGTAGAAATCTTGTTTATTGAAAAGTGCATATGTCAGCAAATTCTTCCATTTTGCACTTTTGCATTTGTAGATGTCATGAAATTGTGTCATCTACTAATTTTCCAACCATTAATTTTAAGAAACAGAAATTTTACATTTGAATATTTTAAGGTAAAAGGATAGGCCAGTACAATTTAGTATAGGATAAGTGGAAGAGGCACTCCCATGATCACAAAACAAAAATAACCTGAACATGTAGTAAATCATCAGCAAAATTAATCTTTCTCTCCTTGTGTCAGCCTTATTGTCTGATGGTTATTAGATGACAAGGTGAAGAGGCAAGGCCTGGCGAACCACCCCAGCCACTGTTACCATTATTCTACATAACATTCCAGCTGACTGACATCATCCAGGAAGGATAATACTATAGTATGGAGATAGTGTGACAGAAAAATATTAAAAGAAAATAAGTGTCACACATATGGGAGATTCAGTCTACATTTATGGCTTTATTAGTAATCTCCTATGAACCTGCTCACAAAAAACCAGAGGCCAAAATGATTAATAACATAATGTACAGTATTTTATCAAGACCAATATCTATACTTGTTCTCCCTGACTATAACTGTTATGGAAACCAATCTGTCGGCTGATGCAGAGCCTGATACATGCACAGGGTAAGTAGCTACCATTTTTGGCCGACTCATGAAACGAGCACAGAATAACATCAAGCTGATCCTTGGGTTCAAGCTCATGGTTTAGAAGGCCCGTGTCCTCAGTGCCATGCTGTATGGCTATGAAACATCACAACTTACAGCTACCAGAAAACAATTTCCATCTTTGCTGTCGTGGCATTTTATAGGTATAATCTGACAAAAATCACAAATACAGTAATCCTCTCAAAAGCAGAGCTCCTGTTAGCACTCATCAAACAGAAGGGGTTTTATTAGATGGAGCACACCAGTAGGGTGGAAGATGGTCATATACCCAAGGATCTAATGCTGATGTGGCCAGAGCCAGCCAACCAGTGAAACTCTCAAAGTTCCACTTTAGGGACACATGCAGGAGTGACACTAGCTGACAACAGAGGAAAATGTCAATACTTTCTGTGTTCCTGGAGGAAGGAACAGAATGTAAAGTCGGCAAATTTGCCAATGATATGAAGATAGGTGGAAGGATATATTGTGATGAAGATATTGTGATTTTGCATTGGGATATAAATAGATTGCACCAACCCTATAACAGAACATCTTATCCAAGCCCAAACCTCAACCTTATTCCTACAAGCCCCCACGCACTTGGCCGGTAATCCTCCTAATCTACACATTTTGGGACGCTTAGAGGCAATTTAACATAGCCAATACACCTAATCTGCACATCTTTGGACTGTGGGAGGAAACCGGAGCACCTAGAGGAAACCCACACAGACATGCAGAGAATATGCAAACTCCATGCAGGCAGTTATCCAAGGTTAGAATCGAACCTGGGTCCCTGGCAATACAAACTGCTGTGCCACTATGTCACAAAGGTAGGCCATAATGAAGAAATGCCAGTTGAAATGGGTACGCTTGCCACGTATCCATCATCTTTTGTAGACGGAAGGATGTTGGCCATTTTCCCAATACTAAGCACTGCAGTAATTAACATATGTGCATATTTGTGTGGAAGTTGTGAACTCAAATCTACCTCTCTAATTAAATAGGCCTATACTCTCTGGAATTTAGAAGAAAAAGGGGAGATCAAATTGGGGTATTCAACATGATAAAAGATATGGATAAAATAGCTGTGGAGTGGATGCTTTCTCTTGTGGGGCATTCTAGGATGAGAAGTCATAGTCTTAGGATAAGTGGTAGCAAATTTAAAACAGAATTGAGGAGAAATCACTTCTCCCAAAGAATTACTAATCTGTGGAATTCACTACTCCAGATGCGCTGGATGCTGGAATAGTGAGTAAATTTAAAGGAGAAATAGACAGATTTTTAATTTGTAATGGGTTGAAAGAGGCTATGGAGAGAAAGAAGGAAAATGGGAATGAAAATTGGCGCAGCGGACTCAATGGACCAAATGGAATGATTCTGCTCCTCTTTCTTATGAGCTTACTGGATTTAATTATCATTGAACATTTGAACTATCCACTTTTGACTGAATCCCAGGAGGTCGCAAGAAATAGTAGGAAAGATATTCCAAGTTAGTTAGACATGGGTTGCAAGACCATATTTAGCAGTAGTAGGAAAAGAGGTGGGTCAGGGAGGGAAACGATAGAAGAATGTCTTGTGAGTCATTAGTGTTGAAGGAGTGGATTGAGAATGATAGTTACATGGGTTAAGGTACTTCCAGGATATGACCTTCCAGGGAATGGAAGATCTGTGCCAATGGCAAGTAAAGTGAAATGGTTGCATTCAATAGTGACAGATTATTTCAACAAAAAAACTATTCATAGATAGTGGTGAAGGAAATAGAATAGCAAAAACTTGATAAACATTACCCTTACATGCATAGATCAGCTCAGACTATAACGTTAGAGGTATACAACACAAAATGGTTACCAACCATAAAAGCCATTGCTACCTTAATTTATCTATTGAAAAAATCCTAAAGATTGACCCACCCATTGCAACCCTCTCACAATTTCTCTCTATTTGAGTATTCAATTACTTCTTAAGTTTTCAGAGTTTCTCATACATTCGTTTTCATGGATGTCTATTCTATACGTTGATCATTCTTTTCGGACATCACCTTTACGGATTTTGTAAAATGGACAAAATTAGATCAGACATCTCATTTAATTAGAATTCATTATGTGCAAAAAATACTCCATTAGTCACATTGACAAACACAGTTTTAAAAGAAAATCAGCAAACAGAAATAATGAGATTTTAACTCAATTAAGTACTTTTGCCTGGCTTCTTGATTACTTGTGCAGTAACACGGGGCAAAATTTTACCTATCCTTGGAGGTAAGCAGGGGAGAATGAAAGTACACATGGGAGGTGTGGTAAAATCATAAAGAACCACAGCACTTTGGCCACTCCACCACGTTGTATTGTCAAATAATTTAATTGATGATGAGACAAGAACTAAGCAGACTGTCCACCACAATTTAAGTATGTAAAGCCTCTATTACACATTTCTATCTGGCATTCAGCCACCTACCCAACTGGTAAAATTCAGTCCATTACCACAATGCTATTGGATGTACCTCTCTCACTATATAAAATAGCATGATAAATTAGGTCAGTTCAATCTTAGATTATAATCTGCAAGTTGGGCCAAACAGTGGCAACAAATATATTCAGTGATCTTACTCGGCAAGCCTAAAGAGAGTTTTAGTTAATTCATTTATTGCATGAAATTTGAATTAATTGGAAATATGCTAATTTATGCAAATAGAAAATCCCAATGAACAGCCAGTTTATAACATTCATATTCATTAAATGCACAAAGCACTGAGTGCCTATATTATCACCAAGCTATTCAAAGAGTTCCATGTCACATCCCAAAGTCTGCTCATCTCAGTCAAGGTGCCAGTAGGATCACTATGCTTCATCTAAATTCCTGAGTTATAGAGTCACAGGACCCGATTTTACCATTTTCATTCTAAGTGCTGAATCTAGGCGTAATGCAGATCCAACTTGAAAATCTGCTCTCAGCCACCCTGGTACGCACTCAGCATGAAAAAAATAAGTCATGGGTCCCATTTCATGGCATGGGCAGGGTTTAATGCGGCTGAAACGATAGGAGCACCGAACCGCACATGAAAAAGCACGCCCTGTCAGATTGCTCCAGGACCACAAAAACGGAGAAAGCGGCTCAGGAGCAATGGTGCATACGCACATCACTGTCCCCTTATTCACCAACGCCCCCCCCCCGCCAATACCCACAGAAATTACTGTCCCTCTTATCCATTCCCCTTGCTACCCAGACTGATCACGACCCCTGTTCCTCCCTCCTTTACCAATTGTCCACAGATAGCAGCAGACAGCCCCCCCCGCCACACCTCCACCAGAGATCCATCTGACTCCCACACAAGTGATTAATCTGCCCCCCCATCCCACCAATGAGTGATTGCCCAACACTCACCCCTCACCAGAGATACTTTTGACCGCCTCCCTCTTCTCCCCCCCCACACCACAATCTGGCCTCACTCCCCCCTCAAACCTTCCACCCCAGTCCCTGAGAATGGCCTGGCCTTACTCACTGCCCCACCACCCAGAGGAACATCTGACCCGCCTCCTCCGCCCCCACCACCAGACAACAAATCATCCCTGCCTCCCCACCACCAGACAACAAATCATCCCTTCCTCCCCACCACCAGACAACAAATCAGCCCTTCCCCCTCCCACCAGCAGACAACAAATCAGTCCTCCCCCTCCCACCACCAGACAACAAATCAGTCCTCCCCCTCCCACCATCAGACAACAACTCAGCCCTCTCCCCCCCACCCCCCCCAGCACCATCAGACAACAACTCAGCCCGCCCAATCTCAAGACGATGATTGGCCCTTCCCCACTCTCAACGCTGACCTGCCTCCCGTCTCCCCACCTCCTCTCTCCCCGACATTGATCTGGTTCTCTCCCACTTCTCTCCTTCATCCCACCATTGTTCTGAGTCAGAGAGCTGTCGGAGGCTCTGAATTCGCTCTTCAGCAGCTGGAACGCCCGATTCAGACTTTTATTCAGCAGGTCCATTATGGCATGGCTCCAGATTGGCAAACATAGTGGTAAAGGGAGATATGCTGATAAAGTTGGGCAGACAGTTCATTAATTCAATTTAAATGCATGTCATTGCACCCTGATTTCAATAAAGTGGACATCTGCTCGGACGGGGGTCGCATTAATGGCCTCACACCCGACTCTACCACATTTGCGCAATGATAAAATTGGGCCCACAAAATCATAGAGCAATACAGGACGGAAATAGGTCCTTTGGCCAAACCAATCCATGCTGACCATGATGGCCTTTCAGCGAGTCTCAATTGTCCGTGTTTGGCCCATATTCCTCTAATCCTTTCCCATCCATGTACTTATCCAAATGATTTTTAAATGTCACTATTGAACATGCCTCAACTATTTCTTCTGGCAGCTCATTTCATATACGTAACACCCTCTGTGTGAAAAAGTTGGTCTTTAAGTTCCTTTAAACCTGTCCCCTCTCATCTTAAACCTATACCCTATAGTTTTTAATTCCCCTTCTCTTGAAAAAGACAACGTGCATTCATCCTATCTATGCCCTTCATTATTTTATATACCTCATTCTCCTATGTTCTCAGGAATAGGTCTTACCCTAGCCAGCATCTCCTATGACTCAAGCCCATTAAATTTCTTTTGCACTCTTTCCAATTTATCAATATCTTTCCTTCTACAGGGTGACCAAAGCTGTACACAAAATTCCAAGTGCAGCCTTGCCAACGACTTATACAACTGTAAGATAATGTCCCATATCCTATACTCAACATCCTGATTGATGAAGGCCAGTATGCGAAATGCCTTTTTCATCACTCTGTCCACCTGTGATGCCGCTTTCAATGAACTATGTACTCCTAGGTCCCTTGTTCCTCAAAACTTGGCCAGGTTCCTACTAATAACTGGTTCTCTCTATACCTCCATCCCACACCAAAACACCCTGAGAGCTCTTCACTTCTTTCTCGAGAAGTGGCCTGAACAATTCCACCCACCATACCCTCTTCTGCCTGGCTGAACTCATTCTATCTCAACAACTTCTCCTTTAACTCAACCCACTTTCTCCAAGTCAAAGGAGTGACAATGGGTACCCGCATAAGTCTTAGCTACACTTGTCTTTTTATGGGGTGTATGGAACATTCCTTGTTCCAGACCTACCCAAGCCCTATCCCACAACTCCTTTACTAGTACATCGATGACTATTTTGATGCTGCTTCATGCTGTTGTCCAGACCTCAAAAAATTCATCAACTTTGCTTTCAGTTTCCACCCCTCCCCATCTCAGACACTTCCCTTCCCTTCCTTGACCTTTCTGTCTCCATTTCTGGCAATAGATTATCTACCAATACCATTACAAGCCCACTGACTCCCACAGCTATCTGAACTACAGCTCTTTGTATCCCATATCCTGTTAGGACTCCATCCCTTTCACTCAGCTCCTTCGCCTCCGTTGCATTTGTTCCAATGATGCCACTTTCCAAAGTGGTGCTTCTAACATGTGCTCCTTTTACCTCCATCATGGATTCCCATCTACAGTTTTTGACACGGCCCTCAACAGCATGCACTGCATCTTCTACACCACAATCTTCACCCTCTCCTCCCCTTCCCAGGCCAAGGGCAGAGTTCCCCCTTGTTCTCACATTTCACTCCACCAGCCTCCACATGCAAAGCATAATCCTTTGCCATTTTCGCCAACTCCAGCATGATACCACCACCAAATAATCTCCCCTTCACTCCCTCTGTCAGCATTCTGCAAAGATTATTTCCTCCAGGATAACCTAGTCCACTTCTCCACTATACCCAACACCTCTCCCGTCACTCATGATGCATCTTCTGCGATTGCATGAGAAAGTAACACCTGACCCTTTACCTCTTCTATGCTTACCACCCAAGGTCCAAAACATTCATTCCAGGTTAAGCAGCGTTTCATTTGCACCTCTTTCAATTTGTTGCATTGCATTCGCTGCTCCCAACGTGGCCTCCTTTACATCGAAGAAAACAAGTGTAGACTGTGTGATCGCTTTGCTGAACACCTTCAGTCTGTACACAATCAGGACCCTGACCTTCCGGTTACTTGCCATTTTAACACACGATCCTGCTTCCATGCCCACACATCTGTCCTTGGCCTGCTGCAATATTCCAATGAAGCTCAAGGCAAACTGGAGGAACAGCATTTCATCCTCCAGTGAGGCACTTTACAGCATTCCGGTCTCAACATTGAATCCATAAACTTTAGATGATTTGCTCTATCCCACTTTGACCTCTAATTTTTTTTTACTGTTCTCTATCTTTTATTTCTTTATTGCTTTTCTTCATTTTTCATTCCCCCCACTCTTTCCCCCTTCGCTAACCTTTTCTCCACCCCCTCCCGCTTCCCTTTTTCTACATTCTACCTCGTCCCATCCTCCTCACCTACCCATCCACATCTGTCACAGCTTACAGCTTTTCTGCTAGTTGGCCATTCATACCCTTTATTATCTCTGTGGATAGTTATTAGAAGCCTTTTCCCATGGTTTCTATGGCTGTTATTCATCTTTCATTCCCTCCCTCTGCAGTATTAATGTCTCCTGCTTACTATGCCTTTTTGTTTTGTCAAAGGGTCATCTGGATTTGAAACATCAGCTCTTTTCTCTCCTTACAGATGCTGCCAGACCAGATGAGATTTCCCAGTGTTTTTTTTTGGTTTCCACTCTGTTTTGACCTTGCAAAATGCATCACCTCATACTTATCTGTATTGAAAACCATTTACCAATCCTCAGCCCAGTAAGGAAAGTGTTAGCCAGGATTCCTATACCTGATCATCTTATTCTCCAGCTGCTCAACTTGAAAATGCAAGGAAGAACTTTGACAATTGCAATGTCAGTAGATTATTGTCACCTAAAAGCTTACTGATAGATCCGTGTGCTTTGTTAGTATGTATGGAGAATGGCTGGTGGCTGTAAAACAGTATACCAGCAAGGAATCAATCCCTTCAGATGAAAGGAAAACTGTATTTAACAACAAATATTAAATCCACTGTGCACTTTGTATCTTCCTCCAAATCATTGATATATGTTGTAAAGTGCTGCAGTCCCAACACTGATCCCTGTGGCATACTGGTTACTGCTCTCCAATGTGAGCAAAACGCTCTTAATTCACTGTGTCCTGTTACTCAGCCAATCTTCTATCCGTGCCAGAATATTACCTCCAACACCATGAGCATCTTGCATTGTATCCTTAAAGTGGCACTTTATCAAATATCTTCTGAAAATCCAAATTTATAACATCGATTGTTTGTCCTCTATCTATTGTAGTTGAGACCTCCTCAAAGACCTCTGGGAATTTTGTCAGACACGATTTTCCTTTCATCAACCACACTGACTCTGATTGGTCAGATTATGACTTTCTAAATGCATTGCTATTCTCTCCTTACTAAACGATTCTAATATTTTTCCAATAACTGAGGTTAGACTAACTGGTAGTTTCCTACATTTTGCCTCCTTTCCCTTTTGAAGAAAGATATCGCATTGACAGTTTCCCAGTCTTTGGTACAGTTTCAGAATCCAAGGAATTTTGGTAAATGACTATCAATGCATGCACAATCTCTGGTCATTGCTCCTCCCAATATATCCAAGCTTCTCTTGATCAGCCCAAACTGGGTTTTCCTCATTGCTTGCAGTTTAATTTATTCTCCTGCTCTTTGTTTAGCATTTCTTCACATTTCAGTTAGGTCCAATTGTGCAGTTATGATCAAACTCAGTCAGCCAACATTTGTTTATATTAAAAAATATTTTTAAAAAACATTTTATCCCTTTGTTCCCTTAATCTGTTTTTAGAATTTATTTAACCTGCCATTCATATTCTGGCCAACTGCATGCATAATTAGACCCTAGAATTCAGCACTGCTGGTCTACTCTCATGTATTTTTCAATGTTAAAATATACAGAGAAACTAACATTATAAAAACTTAAATTGTTGCAATCTTTATACCAACACTTCTGCATCTTGGTTGTTGTTCATCCATCATCGTTGGAGGTCCTCAACACCATTTTGAGACTGGATGCAGTGTGTCCGAAGATGATTAATCAGGTCAATTTGGGCACAGAATATCGTGGCGCATATTGGACAGACTTGTGTAAGCACTGTAATTGTTGCGCTGGTGGCTCTGGACTTGCATTGCTTGCACGTCTTGGTAACATTATTCAAAAACACAATGTCAGGTTTTATGTGCAAGCTGATGGCACCCACCTCTACCACATATCATTATCTCTCTCAACTTCTCCACTATGCTGTTGTTCTTCAATTTAACAGTGAGAGACGGATTAACTAAGTAAAGTTCAAGCAACAGAATGTACAAAGCGGCCCACTTTCAGGACTTAAATTATAAACCACAGCTCACCATGTTTCCTCTACCTACAATCCCATAAAATGGATAATGATGTCTATTTCTCTTCTTGTAAATTAAATGAAGCAGTCAGTTCCATTAGCCTGCACAATGAAAATGGTTGCATTGTGAGTTTGCCCTTGCTGTTTTAATATACTTAAAATTGCTTTCTAATTAATCAGATCTGCAATCCCCAAGTCTTGTTTCTTTCTAATATTTGCACAGGAATCCTTTATGCTTCTTCAATCACTACCTGTTCTTACTTTCATAAATCATTCCATGTGCCTAACTTATGCAAGAGTCTTCAGGGAACAAACTTTCTAGGCTGAAAAGTATTACTGGTGTTTTTGCCTCCTGATTGCAGAGGGTACAGAATCGAAGTGTGGGGCAGGGTAAAAGCACACAATCAAATCTCTACAGAGGCTTTAGTTGTACTGGAGAACAAAATAGAAAGCAGACTACTAACAGTAGTGCGTAGTAACCTTTTAAATACATCAAAACACTGACAGTTTCCACGACTTTTAGAAGATCTTAGACTAATAATTATCACATGCAAGGGAATAACAATGACGCAGAATTTAAAATTAGGATGTGCAGGGAAAATGTTTTGAAGAATCACACTGAATTCATTCAGAGAAAGATGGGAAACATAGTTTGCTGCACAATCATAAACACTGACCTATGATAAAAGCAGGTTTCAAAAGAAGACAAACAAAAGAGAAATCCAAAATGAGGCTTAAAATCCATTAAAGCTAACTAATGTCATAATATTGGAGTAAACACAGTAAGAAGTCTGACAACACCAGTTTAAATCCAACCGATTTACTTGATAGTAAACTCGCAAGCTTTCGACTCTATGGCCTTCGTCAGGCGAATGAGGGAGACCAGAACACATCATTCGCCTGACGAAGGCCATAGAGTCGAAAGTTTGCAAGTTTACTATCAAATAAATCGGTTGGATTGAAACTGATGTTGTCAAACTTCTTACTGTGTTTACCCCAGTCCAACACTGGCATCTCTACATCATAATATTGGAGTGACAGGAAAGGAAACTTAATAGGTCATGGAGATAAAATTATGGGAGTGAGCCAAAAAGAATGTTACACACCAGAGCCAGAAAGCAATGGGATTTCAGATTTATGAGCGAAATAAATGGGTGATGCACCAAAAATTCTGGCAGAAGTTCAAAATTAATATTTCATTCATTTCAAAAGTCATATAATAAAACTATAAGTTCCATATGCAATTCCCAACTATATATGCTGGATGGTTCAAAGGGATAGTGCTATTATTATTGAATAAAACTGCAGCAAATCGTGACTGAACAATTTTAACAAGATTTTTGGCAATGTAGTGAGCAGAGAGAATGCTTCCTCTAGACCATTCAGTCTCCATTTTTGCCATAATTTTGTCAGCATTTGTCTTACCACCATTAAGTACACAAGGCAATTGGGTTTACCAAGCTGCTAATTGCTTGAACGTATTTATTACACCATATTAGTATTTTTGGATATTCTGTGATTATGAGAAAAGTATATTGCTAGAAAACCTAGCCTGTCAAGATGCATTCCAATTCAGTGGATTTTCTTTTGGCTGGGAACTGTGTGGAGCAGGTTAAAATCACTATGATGAGGCTAGGAAGAGTGAAAGCACTTAGATGGAAAATAAAATCAAACCATGACATCACTGCAAAGCCCCGAGTTAATTGATTGGTGAATATTATTACTGCTTTTCCATTTGATAAAGTTAGGCTTGATAAGTGTCAGATGGAGTGGAGTTTATAACAGTGTGGACAGCACAAGACTTCATCTAGTGATTAGTGAGAAACACAGAGCAGGACGAAATCTAAAAGAGTGTAAAGCTTGCTGAATGACAGAAAATAGTCAGAGCAGGCCTTAATACAGAACGGAGAGTGAGGGACTTTGCGTGGTGAGTGGTGGATATGGCTGGAGCAGAGCGGGACAATTCACCGCTACAGGGAACCAGTTTGTGGGTTCAAAACGTGTGGCCAGAAAGAAAAATTGAGGTGGGCTAACACAGGGAAACAGATAGGTGATTGGCTGCTGTTATTTCCTATTTATTGTACCTAAATGGAGGACTAAATTGGTGAATCTGATCTTTTTTAAGTAAGGTTGATTACTACTAATAAGGTGCATTTAGTATTAGAGTTTTTCAGTATTAGTAAGGTTTATTAGTATTGTTAAGGTTTATTAATAGTACAGTTAGACGTGTCACAACACCAGATTGAAGTCCAACAGGTTTATTTGGTAGCTTGAGCTTTCCGAGCACTGCCTCTTCATCAGGTGAGTAGAGGATTGTGTTCACAAAGAGTGAATATAGACTCAGACTCAATTTACAAGATAATGGTTGCAAACAATTGTTCTACAAACAAACTACCCATCCTTCAGAAGAAGTGATAACAACACCACACAATCCTGCCACAGCAATCTCTGCAGTACGTGTTGGATCGACACGGATGCCATCATCTCATGTGAAAACACCATCCACCAGGTGCACGGTACATACATTTGCAACTTGGCCAATATTGTCTACCTAATACACTACAGGAAAGGATGTCCCGAGGCATGGCACATTGACAAGACCATGCAGACGTTATGACAATGAATGAATGGACACTGCTTGACAAATCACCAGGCAGGAATGTTCCTTTGCTGTCGGGAACGCTTCAGCCGTCAAGAGCATTCAGTCTCTGATCTTCAGGTAAGTGTTCTCCAAGGTGGCCTTCAAGACACACAACATAGAATCGCCGAGCAAAAACTGATAGCTAGTTCCACACACGATCTCAACTGGGATTTTGGGTTCATGTCACATTATTATAACCCCCACAACTTGCCTGGGCTTGCAAAATCTCACCGATTGTCCTGGCTTGATACAATTCACAACTTTTTAACCTGTATTTAACCCCCTCTCCACTCACATTGTCTGCACCTTTAAGGACTTCATTACATGTTTTGATTCGCATTCCAACCATTATCTTGTAAACTAAGTTTGTGTCTATATGCACCCTGTTTGTGAACCCAATCCTCTACTCACCTGATGAACGGGCAGCACTATGAAAGCTCGTGCAACAAATAAACCTATTGGACTTTAACTGGTATTGTAAGATTTCTTACTGTGCATACCCCTGTCCAACGCCAACATTATTAATAGTAGTGATGGTAAGAAGTTTATTCGCAGACTATGCAGGGAGAGAAAGAATGCATGTCCCACCCAGCAGTCAGAAAGGAATAGATAGGTAATACAGGAGTCCTTTGCTTGTATCTCACTCTCCAAATAGTTCTGAATGCTGAGTGTTGGTTCCTCTGGGAAGCATAGCCAGAGGCAAGTTCATGGTATTGTGGGTGGCTCAGCTGTACAGGGGGTTACAAGGAAGATTAGAAGAGCAAAAGCACACTTGGAAGCAGTGCGAACAGTGAGGAGGATAGTGTAGAACATAGCGCAGGACACAGACGAAATAGGGAATGGGCAAATAAACGGCAGATGAAGTTTAATGTGAAGAAATGTGAAGTACTAACTTGAACAAGAATAATATGGAAAGACAATACATAATAAAAGAAAACTCTGAAGAAGGTGCAGAAGCAGGGGGACCTCAGTGTATAGGTGCATAAGTCAGTGATAGTAAAGTTAAAGTTAATTAGTCACAAGTAAGGCTTACATTAACACTGCAATGAAGTTATTGTGAAATTCCCCTCATTGCCACACTTCAATGCCTGTTCAGATCAATGCACCTAACCAAAGTTGGCAGGATTTTCCTTTTTATTCATTCATGGTATGTGAATGTCGCTGGCTAGGCCAACATGCATTGCTCTTCCTTAATTGCTTTTGAGTAGGTGTTTGTGAACTACCACCTTGAATCAACTTACAGTAACTGACATCAACTAATTTGTGGCAGGTTTTTTTTAAACAATTCAATAAGTCTGTGGTTATTTGATGAAGCTGTTAGTAGATCTCACTCAGTCCCAGTTTTCTGTTGTTTCGACACTGCGATCACATAGATTGCATATAGAAAATACTGTATATACTTTTTAATAAATCTTTATATGAAGATTTAATATCTACACAATAGACAGCACCTATAAAGTTGCATTATAAAACATATTATTAGAGTTGAGATTATAGATGAATTTTTTGATAGAATCATTGAGCTTTACAGTACAAGAGGCCATTTAGCACGTCCTGCCTGCACTAGCTTTGAGAAAGCCTTCCACTGGTAATAATCTATATCAATTTAACATATCATAAGTCTTTCTAAATTAGAAACCTCTTGTAAGGTAAACTCTCTACTTTCTCAGTTCCAGCAAAAAAAGCTCCAGTTTCGCAAGTATTTATTCTGAACTGTAACCCCTCATTTCTTGCAATATCTTAACTAATCCCTGTTATACCTTTCCCATTTATTAAAAATGCTCACTCTACAATGGGGTACCCAAAATGTAGATTGATAAGAATGGAAGTGCAGCTGGACAAGCTTTCGAAGTAGATGGTGCAGTTTGCTGTGTCCAAGTCTACAGGCAGGACAAATAGGACAAAGAGGGACAGCTTCCCTTTGTCACAGTCACAAAGGATGCTCCAACAATGGCACAGTGGCAAGTCATTAGCACTGCTGCTTCACAGTGCCAGGGACCCGGGTTTAATTCCCAACTTGGGTCATTGTCTGTGTGGAGTTTGCACGTTCTTGCCATGTCTGCGTGGGTTCCCTCTGGGTGCTGCGGTTTCCTTCCACAGTCTGAAAGACGTGCTGGTTAGCTGCATTAATCCAAACAGGCGCCGGAATGTGGCAACTAGGGGATTTTCACAGTAACTTCATTGAAGTGTTAATGTAAGCCTTACTTGTGACTAATAAATAAACTTTTCTCTTACTTTATTTTAGAGCATCTTCCAGGATAAGCAGAACAATTGCAGGATAGCAAGACTGCTGACTTCAAAATTGATGGGGGAAACAGGTAGGCAAATGTAAATAGATACAATTCACATAACGTTAAACAGCCAGGCTTAGTAACAATATATTTGTCTAGTAAAGTCATATCAGAAATTGCAAGAGAACCTCTACTTACCACTTAAGTCAGTAATACGATTGTACGATAAATTCAATCTCGTTAAATTGATGAGTCCATTGAGTCCTAAAAACAATAATAGTTTACAAATATTATTGTCAATAGGTTTATGTACTGTATGAATATCTTGATAAAATAAAGGCTGTATTTTAATACCCTTTTATAATGGCAATTTTTAAACTGGAAATCCCATTTACAAAACTGCTACTTGGAAATCAGGTAGCCAAATACCATGGGGGCAACAGGTTGCATATATGGATATAGTAAATACTGTATATACTTTTTAATAAATCTTTATATGAAGATTTAATATCTACATAATAGACGGCACCTGTAAAGTTGCATTATAAATCACATTATTAGAATAGAGATTATAGATGAATTTTTTGATAGAATCATTGAGCTTTCCAGTACAAGAGGCCATTTAGCACATCCTGCCTGCACTAGCTTTGAGAAAGCTATCCACTGGTAATAATCTATATCGATTTAACACTTCATAAGTCTTCTTAAATTAGAGACCTCTTGTAAGGCAAACTCTCTACTTTCTCAGTTCCTGCTAAAAAAGCTCCAGTTTCGCAAGTATTTATTCTGAACTGTAACCCCTCATTTCTTGTAATACCTTAACTAATCCCTGTTACACTTTTCCCATTTTCTAAAAATGTTCACTCTACAATGGGGTACCCAAAACTATATTCAACACTTGAGTAAGTAAAGCACTGCAGAATCAGCACATCCCAACAGTATAATAACATTAACAGTATTGCATATGATATCAATGCAATGTCACCTACAAACCTTCTACTTTGGTTATTAAGTTGCAGGAGAGATTTAGTGTACGCAAGGCCATCAAAGTCTCCAATCCTTCAATATGAGTAATCTGATTGGAGGAGAGATCAAGATGCCGCAGCTGCCACAATTGACTAAGGCCTTCAATTCTGCTGATTTGATTACAGTGGAGATTGAGTGCTTGAATCTTTGGGCTTAAAGGTACTGTCAACAAACTAGTAAAAAGAAAGAGAAAATTAATTTGAATATATTCAGGACTTAGTTTCATATCAAATACTGGAAATACACACCAGGTCATTAACGTATCAACATAGAGAAAATAACGTTTTAGGTGCAGACCAGTCATCAAAGTTCATTTCATTAAATTTTTATCTTATTAAATTATTGGTGCATATATATAAATATATATGCACACACACACACACACACACACACACAGAAGACAGATCACAATAAATCAGTATTTTAGGTGTCTTGATTTTGTAAAATGAAGATATTATTCTTGAATTAGGCATAAAACTAAATTAATTGAGAAAACAATTTTTCTGTTTTGGAACTGTTTTCAAAATGGATTACATGAAGGAAAAGAAAAATTAAATTATGGAAATTATAAAGAAATGTACTTTTGAAAGAATTATTTCTCAATTTAAATTTCCTTCTCCATACTGCATACAAGAGTTTTGTCAAAATGTGAAACTTCCAAAAGGCCAAGTGTCTCCTTGTGTATTTGAATGTAATGTTTCATTTTTTTTAGCTTCTAAAAAATCCCAAACTAAGAACTGGAAAAGTTTCCTATGCACTCTATGGAACCATATACTGTTGCATCCTTAGGCATTGGTCTATTTCTTCTGAGGTAATTAGAGGAGAATCATAGAATTGTGAAGTTAACAAGGGAGGTCAAAAAAAATTTTGAAAACAAATTTTCAGGTGATTCTTTGTTAAAATTTTTAACGTTAGTCAGAAAGTGATCTCTGGCCTCTTGCCCAATTGTTACTTTAAATCTAAAAGCAATATATTTACATAGGTTCTCTTAAATGAGATCTGCTATGTGACAAAGATGGTGAAGAGGAAAAAAAAGTGGGCATTGACATTGAGCAAGATATAATGGAATCGATGGGAGAGGGCGGACAGCAATTTGGAGAAAGAAGCAACTGAAGACACAGTCTAAAGAAACAAAAATTAAATCAAGTTTTTGGAGCTAATTAGGTGACAAGGAAAATGGCCTAAGATTGCACGTCTAAAACAGATCTGCATTAGTTAAGGGGCTGGCGATAGTGGTAACAAAGATCTTTCTGAAGACAAGTTATATTGAACTTGAAAAGTTAACTTGTTTCTCGCTTCACATAAGCTAATAGATTTGTTGAGGTTTTCCAGCACTTTATCATTTTATTTTAAAATTTCCAACATCCACCATATTTTGTTTTTACATAACCATAGAGTTGGGTAGAAACAGTGCTCACATAGAAAAAATGTAATACTTATACAACATTGAACAGTACCACACAGCGCAGGTCATTTGGCCCTCTACGTTGTGTCGAGCTATGTCCAAACCCAAGATCAAGCTATCTCACTCCCCATCATTCTGGTGTGCTCATGTGCCTGTCCAATAACCATTTGAAAGTTCCTAATTGTCCAATCCCACTATCACAGCAGGCAGTGCAAGTCACACCCCAACCATTCTCTGAATAAAGAATCTACCTCAAACATCCTTCGTATATCTCCCACTATGAACCTTATAGTTACGCTCCCTAATAACAGCTACATCCACCTGAGGAATTAGTCTCTGAATGTCCACTCTATCTATCCCCCTCATCATCTTATAAACTTCTATTAAATCACCTCTCATCCTCCTCTGCTCTAAAGAAAAAAGCCCCAGATCTCTCAACCTTTCCTCATAAGACCTACCCTCCAAACCGGTAGCACCTGGTAAATCTCCTCTGCACTTTCTCTAATGCTTCCATTTCCTTCTCATAGTGAGATGACCAGAACTGCACACAATATTCCAAATGTTGTCTTACCAAGGGTCTGTACAGTTGCAGCATAACCCCACATCTCTTAAACTCTAACCCCCTGTTAATAAACACTAACACACTATAAGCCTTCTTCATAGTTCTATCCACTTGAGTGACAACCTTCAGAAATCTGTGGATTTGAACCTCAAGATCTCTCTTTTCCTCCATATTCTCAGAACACTGTCCTTGACCCTGTAATCCACATTCAAATTTGTCCTACCAAAATGAAACACCTTGCACTTGTCAGGGTTAAACTCCATCTGCAACTTTTCGGCCCAGCACTGCATCCTATCAATGTCCCTTTGTAGCCTACAAGAGCCCTCCACCTCATCCACTCCTCCATCAATCTTGATGTCAACCCACCTTTCAGCCCATCTTCCAAGTCACTGATGAAAATCATAAATAGCAGAAGACCCAGCACTCTTCTCTGTAGTAGACCGCTGGTAACTAGCCCTCAGTTTGAAAATTTTCCCTTCACCACTACCTTCTGTCTTCTCTGAGACAGTCAGTTACTTATCCAACTAGCCAAATTTCCTTCTGTCCCACACCTCCTGACTTTCTTCATGAGCATACTGTGGAGAACCTTGTCAAATGCCTCACTAAAATCCATCAGCTGCTCTACCTTCATCTGCATACTTAGTTACTTCCTCAAAGAATTCAATCAAATGTGTGATGCAAGACTTATCCTCACAACTCCGAACTGACTCTCCCGGATTAAGCTGCATCTTTCCAAATGGTCAGAAATCAGGACCTTCTCCACTAACTTACCGACCACCAAAGTAAGACTAACTGGCCTATAATTACCAGGGTCATTCCTATTTCCTTTCTTGAAGAGAGAAACAACATTCGCCACTCTCCAGTCCTCTGGCACATCCTGTGGACACTGAAGACCCAAAGGTCAAAGCTAAAGATTCCACAATCTCCTCCTTAGCCTCCCAGAGTATCCTAGAATGTATCCCAACTGGCCCTGGAGACTTATCGACACCCAGTTTTTTTTTCCAAAATTGCTAATACATCTTCCCTCAGAACATCTACTTCCTTCATTCTATCAGCCAGTATCTCACACTCATCCTCAAAAATATGACCCCTCTCTTTAGTGAACACTGAAGAAAAGTATTCAATCAACGCCTCACCTATTTCTTATGACTCCATGCACAATCTCTCACTACTATCCACTTTTCATTTGTGCTTCATCTGACAGTTTCTGTTCCCATCTTATGCTCCCTAATTCTTGTCTAATCACCTCATAATTAACCCAGCCCCAATTATAAAATCTTGCTCTGCCATGTAACCTTATCTCTCTCTATTGCAATAATGAAAGACACTGAATTGTGGTCACTATCTCCAAAGTGCTCTCCCACAAACAAGTCTAACACTTGGCCCAGTTCATTCCCCAGTACCAAGTCTAATGTGGCACCACCTCTTGTTGGCTTATCCACATATTGTGTCAGGAAACCCTCCTGCACACACTGTACAAAAAGTGCCCCATCTGCGCTATTCAACCTATAAAGGTTCCAATCAATATTTGGAAAGTTAAAGTCACCCATGATAACTACCATGTGACCTTCACACCTATCCATAATATGCTTTGTCATTTCCTCCTCCACATCTCTATTACTATTTGAGGGCCTATAGAAAACCTCTAACAACATGACCACCCCTTTCCTATTTCTAACTTCAGTCCATATACCTCAGTAGGTAGATGCCCCAAGAAATGCCTTTCAGCAGCCGTTAATCCTTGATTAACAATGCTACTCCTCCACGTCCCCTACTCTTACTGAAACATCTATACCCTGGAACTGCAAACAACCATTCCTGTTCCTGTTCTAACCATGTCTCTGTAATGGCCACAACATCATAGTCCTTAGTACCAATCCACGCTCCAAGTTCACTTACCTTATTCCAAATGCTCCTTTCACAGAGCAGATGCACTTCAACTCATCATCCTGTATGACTGTACACTCCTGCGACCTTGATACCTTTCTTGGTACTCACTACCCTCAACACTAGCGTCTGCACTACGGCTCGTTTTCCCATCCCCTGACAAATTAGTTTATCCCCTCCCGAAGAGCCAGAGCAAATTTCCCTGCTACGGTATTGGTGCCCCTCTGATTCAGGTAAAAACTATCCTGTTTGTCAGGTCCTACCTTCCCCAGAATATGCTCCAATTATCGACGTAAATGAAACCCTCACTCCTACACCATCCCTGTAGCCACATGTTTATCTGCACTCTCTCCCTGTTCCTACACAGGAGAAAATGCTGGATGTTTTAAGGCGCATTGATAGACAAATCCTCAGGATTTGATGAAATGTATCTCAGGGCACTGTGGGAGGCTAGAGAGGAAATAGCAGATCCTCTAGCAGAGATATTTGAATCATTGATAGTCATAGATGAGGTGCCTGAAGATTGGAGAGTGCCAAATGTTGTGCCTTTGTTTAAGAAGGGTGGCAGGGAAATGCTTGAGAACTACAGGCTAGCGAGCCTCACATCTGTAGTGGATAAATTGTTAGAAAGTATTTTGAGAGACAGGCATTTAGAGACACAAGGACTGATTAGGGATAGTCAGCATGGCAAACGTGATTGAGCTTTTTGAAGGGTAACCAAAAAGGTAGATGAGGGCAGTGCAATTGATGTTGTCTGCATGGACTTTAGCAAGGCTTTTGACAAGGAACCACACGGTAGGTTGTCGCACAAGAATAAATCTCATGGGATCCAGGGTGAGGTAGTTAAATGGATAGAAAATTGGCTTGATGACAGAAAACAGAGTGGTTGTAGAGGGTAGTTTTTCAAACTAGAGACCTGTGACCACCGATGTCTCTCAGGGATCAGTGCTGGGCCCACTGTTATTTGTCATTTGTGTAAATGACTTGGATGAGAATATAGGAGGCATGGTTAGTTTGCAGATGACACCAAGACTGGTGGCATAGTGGACAGTGAAGAAGGTTCCTAGGAATGCAACAAAGATCTTGATCAATTAGGCCAGTGGGCTAGCAAATGGCAGATGGAGTTTAAATTAGATAACTGTCTAATTTTGGTTGATTGAACCAGAGCGGCACTTACTCACTTAATAGTAGGAGATTGGGGAGCTTTATAGGACAAAGAGGTCGAGGGGTACAGGTTCATAACTCCTTGAAAGTTGTATCACAGATGGACAGAGTGATGAAGAAGTTCATTCAGTGTGCTTGGTTTCATTGGTCAGAACATTGAATACATAAATTGAGATGTCTTGTTGAAGTTGTACAAGACATTGTTACGGCCATGCTTGGAATGCTATGTACAGTTATAGAAAGGATATGACTAAACTAGAAAGAATGCAGAAAAGATTTACTAGAATGCTACCAGGACTTAATGGTATGAGTTATATGGAGAGACTGGATAGATTGGGACTTTTCTCTCTGGAGCATAGGAGTGATCTTATAGAGGTCTATAAAATAATGAGCAGCATTGATCAACTAGTCAATATCTTTTCCCAAAGATAGGGAAGTCGAAAAACAAAAGGCGTAGATTTAAGGTGAGAGAGGAGAGATACAAAAGGGTCCAGAGGGGCAATTTTTTTCACACAGAGTAGTGAGTGTCTGGAACAAGCTGCCAGAGTTAGAAGTAAAGATAGGCACAATTTTGTTTTTTAAAATGCGTTTAGACAGTTACCTGGATAAGATGGGTTTGAAGGAAATTGGGCCAAATGCGGACAACTGGGACCAGCTTACATCCCAATTGACCTTGCATGCTAGCTTTTAAATGATTTATACATGGGGAACCCCAAATCCCTCTGTTCTGCAGCTGTAATATTTCTCCATTTAAATAATATTCAGCTTTTTTATTCTTCCTACCAAAGTTCATTATCTTCCTATATTATATTCCATCTGCCAAGTTCTTGCCCACTTAACTTAACCTTTCTATATCCATCTGCAGACTTGTTGGATGGGACTTTATGACTTTGCTCATCCTAAAACTGTAAAGTCCCACCCAAAGTCAACAGAACTTCCCATTATCTGCCCTCTTGCTTGCTTTGATTCCCATGGCAAGCAGGGCAGTAAAATTCCAGCCTTTGGGAACAACTCATTATCTGCAAAATTGGCAATAGTACATTCATTTCCCTTGTACAAGTCATTAACATATATTGTAAATAATTGTGGCTCCAGTGCTGATCCCTCTGGCACTCCACTAGTTAGAGTTGCTGTCCTGAAAATACACTCTTATCGCAACACTCTGTCTTCTTTTAGTTAGTCAATTTTCTACGCATGTTCATATATTACCCCTCAATACCATGAGTTCTTATTGGTATCTTTACAGTAAATTTCAAGAAGGTGATTGGAAATAGTCCAGTCAGTAACTATGGCCTTAAATGTAATTTTGTGTGATAGAAAGTTCAATGGAATGTGCGTAATGTACGTACAATTGTATGAAGGATAAGGCTGTGAAGAAAATGAAGGACAGACAAGCCAGAGAGTAGGATACAAGAATTTATGGCTCAGACTAATGTTGCAAAGACAAGCGCCTTCTCAGAACAAAGGTTCTCAAGGACAAAGCAGCTATTTTTGCAAGGAAGGCACTGGGGCATTTGGAAATTTGGTTGGTAAAAAAAGGGAAATTTTGAAAGTTAGGCAAGATTTGTGTTAGATATTCAAAAGTGATGAAAGTGCCAGAGGTATAAAGGGTGTGGTCATGATGAATTGTAGAAATGGTGTTCACATACAACAAGGCCAAAATGTTTAACATAATTAACTAGAAGTGTTAATGCGGGCTTAAATAGAAAATGTGTTAGAACTTGTAGCCAGATGCAGCAACTTTAATGAAGGGTGCAAGAGTGAAAATTGATTAAGTAAATTTTGATTTGTTGAAACAAGCCACTGCATCATCTTAGATTTGTTGTCAAAGGAGAAAGCCTTATGGATAGAGAGAATTGGTATCCCGAGACTGGATTCAAAAATCAAAGGAGATTTAATTAAATTTACATTCTCTCCAGACCACATACCAGTTCATCTTGGAAACATACTGAATTTCCTTCATTACCTCTGGGTCAAAATCCTGGAACTCACTTCCTAACAGCACCATGCGTGTACCTACACCACATGAATTGCAGCTGTTCAAGACAGCGGCTCACTACCAATTTCTCAAGGGCAATTGGAGATGGACAATAAAATCATGCAACATCACATCCCTTGAATAAAATGAGAAAGTGGAATGTTTCTACATGTACACAAGCAATTTAATTAATTCTTTGTTTCTGGGCTTAGCCCCATTCTTTAAAATACACTTCCAAATAAATCATTTCTATTTGCCTTCTGAATCTCATTGTGCCGCAGCAAGGAATGCAAAAGTACCATTCTGTCCAAAAAAACAAACATAAACAATTCCAGCAATTATTTGCTCATTGAGCCAGTGTGCATTTAACAGCTAGTATATTCAGCAACATTCACAGAAAACATTATTGCATTTTTAAATTATTTGCTAAGTAACTGTATAGCATTGTTTGAGGAATACATCTTGAACAAAGCTTGCTTTCACTGTTAATACATCTAGTTAATTAGGTTTTCAACATCCTGGAACGCCATTAATTGACATCACTGCAAATGAGCACCAGTTTAAAATACTTAATTAAGGTAAACAATTTCAATAAATGGTAGAATATTTTAAAAGCAATAGTGTCAGCTGCAATGATTAATTGTAGAAATAAAGCAATTCTACAAATAGTTGCCTAATTGTCAATTTATTATTCATTGTAAGACTGGCACAATAAATAATGCAAGAGACAAAATGAATTGATCTATTGTTTGCCAAACTTGAAATCATCAAAAAGAGCAGAGAAAATGAACAAACCTGATGCTAAATCCTGCTCACTGCAACTCAATTAAGTTCATTAACATGCAGTTTTAGGGTCCATCATTTTAGACGAACCTTGCCTACAGCCAAATTTAACATCCTGTGTTTTTTAAAGTGAAACGAAAAAGGCATCAGCTGGAGTGAGGAAAGTATGTTACTCAAAAACTAAAAATAAAAATCCTCTTCCAAGTAGATGTGATCAAATAACAATTGGAAAAGCTTTATATACCCAACATTTTCAAGAAATGTCTCAAATTGAAGCAGAAGTATTTTATTTGTGATAGTAACAGAATTTGATGCAGGGTGGATTACAATCACAAAAATCATTTCAGAAGAAACTTTTATTGGAAATGGGAGAAGTTCTTTCATTGTGTGTAAAAATATTTGTTCAATGTCAGTATGGGTGCTGTTCCCAAGACAGGGGTTAAACCCTTTCTCCATTGGCTTGACCACAAGAACCTAGGCTGACACTTAAGCACAGTATTTTATCAAACATGTTACTGAATGAATGCAATGTTAAACCAAGTCTATTTGCTTGAGATCGCAAAGATCTCATGGCATCATGCAGAGTGGGCCAGGGAAGTTCTCTTCAAATTCTGACCAAATGAAATATCTCAAAACAGATTATCAAATTACTTATTTTGAGAGAGCTCTCTGGCAGCCTCATTCACCTACCAAGCAATAGCTTAGAAAGCAACTTTTGACTGTGATCATGTTAGATGACCTGAAAGTGTGAGAAGTGCTGTGAAAATGCAAGATTAGTTAGATTTGGACTGTTGAACCGATAAAAATTAAAGCTCAACCATGCAGTTAAGGTTTAAAAGTCTTTACACTTGATGAGCAAAGCAACAGAATCATAGAATCCCTATAGTGCACGATGAAGCCATTCAGCCCATTAAGTCTGCACCATCTCTCCAATGGAACATCTTTCCCAGGCCCAACCCCTCTGACCTATCTCTGCAACCCCACGTATTTACCCCATTAATCCAACAAGCTTACACAAACTGGAATACTAAGGAGCAATTCAGCATGGCCAATTCACCTAATCTGCACATCTTTGGACAGTGGGAGAAACTAGAGTGTCCACAGAAAACCAGATAGGTAGAGGGAAAACGTTCAAACTCTTCAAACTCCACACAGACAGTTACCCAAGGCTGGAATCGATCCCTGGCATTGTGAGGCAGCAGTGCCATCAGTGTGTCCCAGGATGCATCGGCTGATTAACAGTTTGACAGCCTATGCTGTGGACAATCCTATTAATTAGCCCGATTTGGCAGGGTTTTTCCACAGCCCATAAATCAATGAGGAAAAGGCAAGCATCCACTCTCAATATTTGCAAGCACTTTACTGGAAAACTCCACTCTTTGTACTGTCAAGAATTGATTTCTAATAGTGCAGTTTCAGACTCAGAAGCTAAATTGGTACCATTTAGCAAATGGTTTGTTACCTTATCCATCAAATAGAATCTAACAAATTGACGAGAATATGTTTTACTTTCATCCCTTCCCTTTCAGATACCATTTACAAGTTAAACAGATAATGTATTCCTGTTTCTGTCATTTATGTGCTCATCGCCAGATCTAAGTAAATTGGTCAAATCTTCCTTGCCCATGAAAAAATAGTAATTCACGTCCAGTCATAACCTTCAGTAGTTGGAATGACTAAGATTTGAAATTCATCAAGAGCAGACAGTGTAAAGTAACATTGTGTGATAAAGAATATTTGTGTATCAATATTTCAGTCTCAGATGAAGCAATACAGCATTTAGAGTGAACAAATGGACAAATCCAATTATAAACCTCAAGCAAATAGCTTAAAGATAGGCTTTGAAAGAAGCCTTTGAAAGAAATACCTGTTCGCTGGTTGTTAATGATTTCAAGATGTCATGGTGAAGTTACAAAATAATCTACAAGTATAAACTCAGTTCCACAATTCATAAAAGCAAAACCACAAAGTATTTAACAATGGTACATGTGGACAAATGGGAGGTGTGACAGAGTTTTTGGAATCACTTGCTTTATTTGGGATTCTTGGGCAATTGCAGTCACTTCGTTGCTAAACTAGATACAGTTTTTATTCCAGTGAAAGCTTAGTGTTTATCCTCTTGATTTTAGCTGATTCAACATTCATGAAGTAACATTCATGCCTTGCAATGACATCTCCAATAAGAGTGAACCTCACTACCTTCTCTTGACATTCAGTAGCATTACCATTGCTGAATCCCCCACCATCAACATCCTGCAGGTTACTATTGACCAAAAACTGCACTGCATCAGTGCATAAATACTATGGCTCCAAGAGGCTGGGAATTCTTCGGTGAGTCACTCACTTCCTAGCTTCATCTACAAAGCACAAGTCACAAGTGTGATGGAGTACTCTCTACGTGCCTGGATGAGTGCAACTCAAATAACATTCTGGAAGCTTTACACTATCCAGGACAAAGCAGCCTACTTGATTGGCATCCCATCTAACATGCTCAACATTCACTCCCTCCGTCACTGCTTCACAGCGTATACCTGAAAACATCATACATACATGATACAGTGCACCGAAGCTGTTTCAACCACAATTTCCAATCCTGCAACCTCACCCTTATAGATGGGGCAGTGGATGCATGGTAACACCATATCTGCAAGTTTCCCTCTAAGCCACGCATCTTCCTGATATGAAACTATATTGTGTCATTCCTTCACTGTTGCCAAATCAAAATTCTAGAACTTCCTCCCTAACTGCACTACAGATGTACCTAAACTACATGGGAGTGCAATGATTCAAAGAGGTGCTCATCACCACCTCCTCAAGAGCAATTAGTGATGGACCACAAATGCTGGCCTAGCCAGCGATACCCACATCCTAGGAAATAATTTTTAAAAACTTTTTTTTGTCAGCAAAGCATCAATTAAGATTATACATGACTTAAAAAAAATCTCTTGTTGGATAGTCACAAAGTTAGCATAAAATATAAACTATTCTAATAAATGTATCCTTTGAACATTCAAATAATTAGCATAGTAAAAAGAATAACCATATACCTGGTGATAGCTTTATCTATCAGACACAGCTCCTGGGATGATTGATTATCATGTGCCATTCCACGTCATTATAAAGTACAACTGTCAGTTATTTGAATGCTAATCAGAAAAAGAAAAAAAATTCAATTTACTCAAACATTTGATTGCATTACTCAGCGTACAATTCTTCAATTGCACCAAACAGAAGACACTGCCTTTGAACGATAGGCATATACTCAAACTTACATTTCCATTTTTTGAATTACTGTTCTAGATGTAATTTTTGTAACTTCAGCAGAATAAAGTTATGATTGCATTTAGTTTACTCATAAACATGCATTTACTTAGCATCTTACAATATAATAAAACATCCCAATGTATTAATAAGAACAGTCAGACTGTCCAAGTGTCAACTGATTATGAAATGTGACCAAAAATATGGTCAAAAAGACAGGTTCTCAGGAGCCTTTTAACGTAGAGAAGCAAGGCACAGAAGAATCTGCAAGTTCAGTTGAGTGCTTTGGGAAGTCAAGAAATTTCTGGTAGTCTGCAGGACAAATGTGATAAACTAGTAGAGCTTAATAAAGGGCATGGCATGCCAGATTTAGATAGAATTTAAGACATCAGAATTAAGGTGGTTTAGAAGAAGAAATAAAGCCTGGAGATAACAAAAGCATAGATGAGAGTCATGTCAGCATTAATTGCTGTAAACTAAGGAAACTATTTCAATTCCAGTTACCTGACTATTTGTTATGTCCGTTAATAACTTTACATCACAAATCAGTATCTCCATTCTAACTAGCTCTCCATGTATACCTAGCGACTGAACTAACCTAAGGCATGAATATGTTCCAATGCTGTGCTCCTCTACTGCAGCAAAAGATTAGTTCTATGAGGAATTACTACTGCTATCAACAGAATCCAAAAGGCAGAACATCTTTAACGACTGGGGAATTTTGATGCAAGTGTGGCCCTGGACCATGAGACTTGGCTCTCCTGCTTTGTACATCATGGCTTGGGAAATGTAACTGAAAATAGACAGAGCCTACTTGAGCTTTACTGCTACCCTGAGCTTTGCAATAATTACGTTTTAAAACAAACCATACCACAAGGCCTGGAGGCATCAAAGTTTAGGACATCAACCTCATCATCACCATTCATGACTCTTCCAACATATGCAGCCACCTCAATGCTGTTTATGATACAGATTACTGTCTGGTGTGTAGCAGGGTTAGGATGCAATCCTTGAATCTCACATTTTCTATAACAGTAGCCAATCTACTTAGCCAAATAAAACCATGAATTTCAAATGTGATTGAAAAGTGATGTAGTGACTAGGGGAATTTCACAGCAACTTCATTGCAGTGATAATGTAAGCCTTATTTGTGACTCATTAATAAACTTTAATTGGTGCTCTCCATTTGAGATATCATCAACAATGAGTAGTCTCAACACAGGAGAAGCAAGAGAGTACAAGCGGTGACCAGTTCGAGACTAACAGGACTGTGCTGAAACCAGTTATTGAAGACAAGCAATCTGCTCTAATTAATTACAACAGAGATCAGAGTGGGAAGACACTGAATGCACTAAAAGTAAGAGTCCAGGAGATGCAAGGCACTTTGCTAATGACTACTGGTTACAACTCTGCCAGAATAGTCAGATGGTCTTCAGCACAGGGAATGTATATATGACGAGATCAAAAATGCAGTAGGTCCATCAGCAAAGAAAAATGTTGAAAACAAAGAAAGAGGAGGTCATTACAGACTGCACTAAATACTTAACGAGATGGTGGAACACACCGAGTTGTGCTCCTGGGAGATCAGGGATGAGAGTGGCATAAAACAGTCTGAAAATTAATGGCCAAAGATGAAAATGTCTGAAATTCTTTTAGTGACAAGGAATCATGTAATTATAGCACTTTTTATGATCTGTAGTGAATCCAAATACTTCAAAGCCACTTCAAGCGTTTGGAATGATTAGACTTTCACACGGATAGAAACATTAGTTTCCCCTTGTTTACCTTCTATTACTGTCAAGATTGTGAAGCAATGCATTTTATCAAATCACACTAGTGACCTTAGTATTTCAACATATGTACACATTATAGTGTGTTGGACAAAATATTTTATAAACAATTTAAGGTAAACAAAAATCAGCAAAAATCAGGAAATATTTACATTTGATCACATTCCACACAAAGCCAACTGGGCAATCTACTCTACATACTGGTAACATTGGCAAGTGCTACCACTTCAATTTGTTACCTGCGAACTGAATATCTGCGCCAACAAAACTTTACCTTATTTGACACAATATGAATTCTAAAAGTACCCCAAGATGAACACAGTTTTTTTGAAGTTTTAAAGTTTATTTTTGTCACCAGTAGGCTTACATTAATACTGCAATGAAATTACTGTGAAAATTCCCTACCGCCATACTCTGACACCTGTTCATATACATTGAGGTAGGATTTAGCATAGCACCTAACCAGCGCATCTTTTAGACTGTTTAGACTTATTTTAGCACTTAAAATCTCACAGCTCCTCTGGCTGGGAATTTATCTCATTATTCAGAAACACAATTTCAACCCAAAGCATCAGCAATGCCCAGGTGCTGACAGCAGGGTGTAGCTCCTTCAATGACAAACCACTGTTTGGCTCAAGCCCACAGAAGATGTCATTGCTGGAATTCTTTGTGAATTCAGCAGTTGTGTGTTCAGTTGGCTGAAACTCTTTATTCAAATCCATTCACGTGTTCAGGATGGGGTTAAAAAAGTGAGAGTGGATCATGCACAATTAGGATTGATCAACTGACTTCAACAATTAATGAAAACAGTATTGCATAATCTGGTTACTGTAACCAGCACAGCACCTTGTTCCAATCTTAAAGAGCAGCATATCAAACAGGTAATTACGCAAACTACTATCTGCCAACAGCTCAACAACTGAACTCCCCAACTCCTGAAGCCTCCAGATAAAATCAACAAGGAAAGTTTTGTGCTCATATACTGAATAGGAGGGTGAAGGGATAATTTGACAATCAGGACCATAACAATATCACAATATCATCCTCCTCAGATAGTTCAGCTTGTGAAGGCAACACATAACTGAGCTCCCTGGTCCAAAAGAACCTAATTTTTAACTGCCTGCTTGTACGGAGGCTGATCCCAGAATTTGACATTCTGAGGTTGATATGTTAGTGCTTTGAGCTCAGAATCTTTTAAAGGACATCATTATGAATTTCTGTACTAGATATTAATTAAAGCAGTCAGTTTTTCTGGTCAACAACCTAATGCAGAGGCACGCGCTTGTACTCCTTATCTGAAGAAAGTGCCTGCCACGTCCTCTGCCTTTACAACAATAAAACTTGCACCTAAAGCCGAACAAACACCTATACTCACGTAAGATAAGTAACAGAGGAGGGTCTAGGGAGTCTGGCAAACCTTGTCAGCCAATGATTGTTGTTCTGACAATATTACAGCTGTCAATCTGTGCAGGCATTGGGCAAAATCAAGCATGAGCAGAACTGTATATCATCAAGCACAGGTTAAGTGGAGTAGCAGACAGTAGAAAAGAGTGGTGGAGGTCAGAAAAACATTTTGATGGGCAGGATTCCACAACTGAAAAGCAAAAACTTCTTATCCCTGGAATATGATGACTGAGGAAACTCATAAAAAGACTTGCCTGTCAGGAACAGTGGACATTGAATATAGTGGAGGAATTTAAGTTTATTATTAGTGTTACAAGTAGGCTTTCATCAACACTGCAGTGAAGTTATTGTGAAAATCTCCTATTAATCATACGGCGGGAGAATTTAACATGGCCAATACACCTAACCAGCATGTTTTCTGGACTGTGAGAGGAAACTGGAGCACCCGGAGGAAACTTACACAGACACAGGGAGAATATACAGACTCCACACAGACAATGATCCAATTCAGGAATCAAACCTGGGTCCCTGGTGCTGGGGGAGCAGGACTAACCATTGTGCCACCCATATAGCTTAGCAAAGCTATTTTCTTGCATTTACTGGCAAATCTTCAGCTGATAATGAAATGTCAAATACAGGAAACAAGCACTCCTGCAGCATCTGCATGAATTTCTCCATCTATGCTGGAGGAAAGGGGGAAATGTCCCAAGATACGCATGATGGAAAGATAGTGACCCCATACAAGAAATGCTGCAAATAAAGGAGACCACTGTATATTGCCTTTATAGATTTCCCCAAGGCGTTCAACACATGAGCAGAGGCAGACTGTTTAAACTGCTAGAGAAAAGTGTCTGCCTGCCAAAGCTGTTCTCTTTCTATGATATGATGGGCAAGGTCAGCAATGATGAAGCAACATCAACATCATTGGAACGTGCCAGTTTCGTCCACACACTTCCATTAATCAGCCAATAACTTGCGCACTGGCTTGGCCAGATGGATGATGACCATGTACCGGTTATGGTTAACTAGTCATTGGATCGCGATGTGCTAAGTATTCATACTTCCACTGAAAGGTCACCAGAAAGCGAGATACTAAGAGGCAGACAATGACAACTGGAAGACAGTTTCTGGCGACTGAGAGTTCTGGAGGCTAGCTGTTTTCAACAGCTTTGAAAGAGGCACACAGAAACAAGAAGCCCAGAAAGAAGAGAGGCCAGTGAATCCTGCACCTTATCAGCCCAGTCTCCCTCTCCGTTAGAGACTGCCATGCCAGAGGGGGGCTTCTGAGCGCACCAGGGAATGCTTAAAACAGATTTGATGACCACCTCTCTAATCAGCAACCCAGGTGGAAATCTGCAAGTTACATTTCTCCAGTCCTTTATTAGCAGTTCCCCTTTATTTAAATATTGTGTAATTCAGAAACAAAACTGTTTATTAAAGTGAAATAAACTTGCAGCATTAAAGGCCATGATTTTGTGCTGTCTCCCAGGGGTGAGTGGTTAAATGCTGGACCCCCTCACTCACCTCTGGCTCCAGGGACTGCGGTCCGGTGCTCACTAACCTTCCACTGCCTTCCGCCCCCGTCTCCATGGCAACAGCCGCAGGCTGATCCTCCGCCAATTCCGCTCGCGGGGGACCATTCGAATGTTCCCGCTCAAGCCCGGCGCCACTTCCGGTCCCATCACTCCTGGCTCCGGGCGCTCCTCGTTTCCCCCATTCGAGTTCCTATTCCTCCTCTTCCTCTCTGCTTAGGCTGAGCGCAGGACAGGGCACTTCACATCAAGACAGTCCTGTCAGGACTGGTGGTTCACGTTTTCCTTCTTCTAAAATATAGAAACTTGCCTTGCTGGGGGCGATATTCTGGTCATGGGACACACTGATTTGATTTATTGTTGTCACATGTATTAACATCCAGTGAAAAGTATTATTTCTTGCTCCCTATACAGACAGAGCATACCGTTCATAGAGAAGTAAATGAGAGAGTACAGAGAGTAGTGTTACATTCATAGAAAGTATAATATACCCATAGAAAGGGTCGGGAGCTTCAAGTTTTATGTGTCCAGATCACCAACAACCAATCCTGGTCACTCCATGCCAACACTATAGCTAAGAAAGCCCACCAAATACCTCTAGTTTCTCAGAAGACTAAGGAAATCGGGCATGTCAGCTACGACTCTCACCAGATTTTACAGATGCACCATAGAAAATATTATTTCTGGCTGTATCACAGTTTGGTATGGCTCCTGCTCTGCTCAAGATTGCAAGGAACTATAAAAATCAATCAAGCAAACCAGTCTCCCCTCCATTGACTCTGTCTACCCTGCCCGCTGCCTCAGCAAAGTAGCGAACATAATTAAGGACCCCATGCATGCCGAACATTCACTCTTCCACTTTCTTCCTTCGGGAAAAAAACAATACAAAAGTCTGAGGTCATGTACCAACGGACTCAAGAACAGCTTCTCCCCTGCTGTTGTCTGATTTTTGAATGGACTTTATTAAGTTGATCTTCACACTCTAGCTATGAGTGTAACACTACATTCTGCACTCTCTCATTTCCTTCTCAATGAATGGTATGTTTCATCTGTATAGCGTGAAAAACAATATTTTTCACGATATGTTAATACATATGACAATAATAAATCAAATCAAATCATATCAAATCAAATACTGCCATAGCTAGGGTGTAAAGAAAGATCAACTTAACGCAAGGTAAATTAGTACATGAACCTCAAACTTTTGTATCTTTTTCCCGACAGAAGAAGGTGGAAGAGAGAATGTTCAGAGTGCATGGTGTCCTTAATTATATTGGCTGCTTTGCCAAGGCACCAGTAAGTGTAGACAGAGTCATTTGATGGGAGACTGGTTTGCCTGATAGACTGGACTACATTCACGACCTTTAGTAGTTTCTTGCAGTCTTGGGCAGAGTAGGAGCCATACAAGCTGTGATATAACCAAAAAGAATGCTTTCTATGGTGCATGTATAAAAATTGGTGAGCGTCATAGCTGACATGCCACATTTCCTTAATCTTCTGAGAAAGTAGAGGTATTGGTAGGCTTTCACAAGCATAGTGTCAGCATGGGGGGACCAGGACAAGTTGTTGGTGATCTGGACAGCTAAAAATCTGAAGCTGTCAATCTTTTCTATTTTGTTACTGTCAATGCAGACATGGCTATGTTCTCCTCTATGTTTCCTGAAGTTGATGACAATTTCCTTGGTTTTGTTAACATTGAGGGAGAGATTATTGTCAGCAGATTCTCTATCTTCTCTATCTCATCCCTGTATTCTATCTCGTCATTGTTTGAGATCCATTGGCTGCATTCACTAAAATGATTAGAATACTGGGTTGCTGGAATTTGAAACATGCTGGAAAAACGCAGCGGGTCTGACAGCATCTATTAGGAGAGAAACTCAATTAACATTTTGAGTCCTTTGATCCTGTGTCAGAACTGAAGAGAGGGAGAATGTGTTAGAGTTGTACCATTGCGGAGGGCATACCCCTGTTTACATCAATGGAGATGAAGTAGAAATGGCCAAGAACTTCAGGTTTTTAGGCATCCAGATCACCAACAACGTGTCCTAGGGATTTTTCTTATTCTCATTCTCCTGCTTTTTCCCCATAACCTGTGATCCCCTTATTAATCAAGAACCTATCTATCTCTGTCTTAAATACACTCAATGATCTGGCCTTCACAGCTTGTGCAGCAAAGAGTTCCATAGACTCACCATTCTCTGGCTGAAGAAATTCCTTCTCATTTCTGTTGTTCCTTTAGCCAAATTTGTGCCCTCCAGTTCTAGTTTTTCCTATTAGTGGAAACATCCTCTCCACGTCCACTCTATCCAGGCCTTGCAGTATCCTGTAAATTTTAATAAGATCTCCCTTCATCCTTCTAAACTCCAACAAGTACAGACCCAGAGTCCTCAACCATTCCTCATACAACAAGCTCTTCATTCCAGGGATCATTCTTGAGAACCTCCTCTGGATCCTTTCCGAGGTGAACCTATCCTTTCTTAGATACGGGACCCAAAACTGCTCACAATACTCCAAATGGGGTCTGACCAGAGCCTAATACAGCCTCAAAAGTAATCCCTGCTCTTGTATTCTAGCCCTCTCGACATGAATGCCAACATTGCTTTTGCCTTCCGAACTGTCAACTGAACCTACATGCTAACCTTAACAGAATCTTGAACAAGGACTCCCAAGTTCTTTTGTGCTTCTGATTTTCTAAGCATTTGCCCATTTAGAAAATAGTCCATGCTTTCAATTCTCCTTCCAAAGTGCATAATCTCTCACTTTTCCATGTTGTATTCTATCTGCCACTTCTTTGCTCACTTTCCTAATCTGTCCAAGTCCTTCTGCTGTCCAAGTGTTTCCTTAACACTTCCTGTCCTTCTATCTATCTTTGTATCATCTGCAAACTTAGCAACAGTGCCTATATGTATCCATATAATATAAGGATACATTATATGTATCCTTATAATGTAAGGATACATTATATCCTTAATGTATATTCTGAAACGTTGAGGTCCCAGCACCGACCCCTGAGGCACACCACTAGTCACCGGCTGTCATCCTGAAAAAGACCTCTTTATTCCCACCCACTGTGGGAGTGGGAATAAATCCTCTACCCATACCAGGATCTTGCCTGGGCTCTTAACTTATTTAACAGTCTCATATGTGGCATCTTGTCAAAGGCCTTCTCGAAATCTCGATAAATCACGTCTAGTGGCCCTTCTTTATCTAACTTCCTTGTTATCTCCTCAAAGAATTCCACCAGATTTGTCAGACATGACCTCCCCTTGATGAAGCTGTGCTGATTCAGTCCTATTTTATCATGTACTTCTAAATACTCTGTAATATCTTTAATCATGGACTCTAAAATCTTACCAATGACTGAAGTCAGGCTAACCGGCCTATAATTTCCCGTCTGCTGCCTCCCTCCCTTCTTAAACAGCAGTATTATATTCACTACTTTCCTTTGGTACCCTCCCTGTCTCCAGTGATTCCTAAAAAGTTACCACCAATCTTCCACAACTTCCTCAGCTATCTCTTTTAGAACGATGTGGTGTAGTCCATCTGGCGTAGGTAATTCATCCATCTTTAGACCTTTCAATTTCTCCAGGACCTTCTTCTTAGTGATGACCACTACACATTGATTCTACTGGAGCTCTGACATTCCACTAGTGTCTTCCACCATGAAGACTGATACAAAGTAACTATTCAGTTCCATTTCTTTGTTTCCTATTATTACTTCTCCAGCCTCATTTTCCAGGGGTCCAATGTCTATTTTTGCCTCTTTCTCATACCTTTTATATATTACAAAAAACTCTTCCTTTCTTCTTTTATATTACTAGCCTTGCTAACACTCATATTTCATCTCCTCTTATTGCTTTTTCAGTTATCCTTTACTCACTTTTAAAGGCTTCCCAGTCCTCTGGCTTCCCACTAATCCTTGTCACTTTGTATGCTTTTTCTTTTGCTTTTATGCTGTCCTTGACTGCCCTCATCAGAATAGGGATGCCTCATCCTTCCCTTAACATGTTTCCTCCTCCTTGGGATGAATTTCTGTTATGCCTTCTGAAAAACTCCTAAAAACGCCTACTATTGTTGTTCCACCATCTTCCCTGCTAGGATCCCTTTCCAATCAACTCTAGCCAGCTCCTCCCTCATGTATTTGTAGTTACCTTTGTTTAATTATAATTTGTTATAGTATTACATCCTGATTACTGCTAGGAGGCCTGTACATAACTCCTATCAAAGTCTTTTTATCTTTTTATGCCTTCGTATCCTATATCACTTCTTGCTATCGATCCAGTCCATCATTCAAACAAACCTCCCATCCATTGACAGTGTCCACATTTTCCACTGCCTTGGAAAAGCAGCCAGCATAATCCAGAACCCATGAACCCCTGACATACTCTCTTCTAGCTTCTTCCAATGAGAAAAACATACAAAAGTTTTAAGGACATATACCAGCTGATTCAAAAACAACTTTTTCCCTGCTGTCATCAGACTTTTGAAAGTTTTTAAGTTTATTTATTAGTGTTCTCCCTGTGTCCTCCAGGTGCTCCAGTTTCCTCTCACAGTCCAAAAGACATGCTGGTTAGGTGCATTGATCATGCTAGATTCTCCGTCAGTGTACTCAAACAGGAACCGGAGTGTGGTGACTAGGAGATTTTCACAGTAACTTCATTGGAATGTTAATGTAAGCCTACTTGTGATACTAATAAATAAACTTTAAAAATCTATGCATTGGAATCTACAAGGGCCACCTGCTCCAATTATTACTTTAGAGATTAGATTAGAGCAACACAGCACGGGAAACAGGCCCTTCGGCCCAACGAGCCCACGCCGCCGTCATAACTATATAGTAACAATTCCATTATCCTATTCTAATTTTAGGTTATTCCTAATATGGGAGAGTCTCAATGTAGGGACAATTTGTTTCCCAATCAGCCTAAGAGCGAATTTTTTGGGATGTGGGAGGAAACCGGAGCGCCCGGAGAAAACCCACGCAACCACGGGGAGAACGCGCAAACTCCTGCAGACACCGGCCCAATTCCAAGTGTCTGCACAGCTACAGCGATAGTCACTGAGCTGTCATGGTGCCATTCAGATGGTCCAGATAAAGCACTCATTTACGACATGAAGCACCAGGCAACCCATGAATCAACATCCAAGAGCTGTCCTCGCACCACCTGCCGAATGCATGCTCCTTGTTGGTCAAGTATGGATCGAATTACCTGTGGAAAAAAAAAGTCATAGTTAAACAGTCCTACTATATCCCTCTATCTGCATACCGCTCATGTGGCTGTCCAAGAGACCCTTAAACAGCCCTAGCATGCCTGCTCCCACCACCTTACTCGGCAGTGCATTCCACACCCCCACTACCCTTTGTGTGAAAAACTGCCCTCGAATATTCGTCTTATACATAGCCCCCCTCACCCTAAGGCCATGACCCCTCGTCCTATCCATTTCTGAAGGTGGAAAAAGTTTACCACCATTTACTCTATCTATACCCCTTATAATCTTATACACCTCTTTTAGATCCCATCTAAGCCGACGTCTTTCAAGGGAAAACAACCCCAGTCTATTTAATCGTTCCTCATAAGACAGTCCTTCCATACCAGGCAGCATCCTGGTAAACCTCCTCTGCACTCTCTCCAACGACTCCACATCCTTCCGATAGTAAGGCGACCAGAACTGGGCGCAGTATTCCAAGTGAGGCCTAACCAACGTTCTATACAATTGCAACATCAAACTCCTACTCTTGTATTCTATACCCTTTTCTATGAAAGCTAACATACTATACGCTTTCTTTATCACCTTCTCCACATGTGAAGACACCTTCAGAGACTTGTGAACCTGCACCCCCAAGTCTCTCTGCGTCTCTATGCTCCGTATAGTTTTACCTTTTATCCTATAACTCTCTTCTACATTTTTCCGGCCAAAATTCATCACCTCGCATTTATCCGGATTAAATTCCATTTGCCATCTATCTGCCCAGTCTACCAACCTATCTATGTCCTGTTGTATTGCCTGACACTACTCCTCTGTACCCGCCAATCCAAGCATCTTAGTGTCATCAGCAAATTTGCTGACTCACCACCTACCCCAACTTCCAAGTCGTTTATGTAGACCACAAATAGAAGAGGACCTAGTACTGAGCCTTGTGGCACTCCACTAGTGACAGGCTTCCAGTCGGAAAAAGAGCCTTCCACTACTACCCTCTGTCTCCTCCTTCCGAGCCAGTTTTCGACCCATCTACATACCCGACCCTGTATACCATGCGCCTTCACCTTCTCTATCAGTCTACCATGAGGAACCTTGTCAAACGCCTTACTGAAATCCATGTAGACGACATCAACAGCCTGTCCTTCATCAACTGTTTTTGTCACTTCTTCAAAAAATTCCACTAGATTTGTAAGACAAGACTTCCCCTTGACAAAGCCATGCTGCGTATCCCTGATCAGATCGCAGCGCTCCAGATGCTCATACATCCTGTCCCTGAGGATCCTCTCCATTAGCTTACCTATAACAGAAGTCAAGCTCACCGGCCTATAGTTCCCTGGGTTATCCCTCTGACCTTTTTTAAACAACGGTACTACATTTGCTATCCTCCAGTCCTCTGGGACCTCGCCTGTGTCCAAGGAAGAGACAAAGATTTGCGTCAGAGGCCCAGCTAGGTCTTCCCTCAACTCCCTTAGCAGCTTGGGGTAAATGCCATCAGGCCCCGGAGCTTTATATGTCTTTAAGCTGCCTAACAGCCCCAACACCTCTTTCCTCGTAATCTTTATTTCCCTCAACGGATCCTCAACTTTGTCAAAATCAGCAACAGACATCTGGCCAATCTCCTGCGTGAATACCGACGCAAAGTATTCATTCAGGATCTCCCCCATTCCCTCAGGCTCTAAGCATAGATCCCCTCCTCTGTCCCTGAGAGGTCCAATCTTGCCTCTAATCATCCTTTTGCTCCTTACATAGGAGTAAAATGCCTTAGGATTTTCCTTAATCCTACCTGCCAGAGCCACTTCGTGGCCCCTTTTTTTGCCTTTCTAACACCCTTTTTAAGATCCCGTCTACACTCTCTATAAGCTTCCAGCGCTGTCTCAGTCCCCAGTTGCCTAGATCTAATGTAAGCCTCTCGCTTCTTTCTGATCAAGTCCTCAATATCCCTGGTAAGCCACGGTTCTCTAATCCTACCTTTCCCATCCTTCCTCCTTGCCGGCACGTATCTTTCCTGCAGAGAGTTTAGTTTTCCCTTGAAAGACTCCCACATGTACCTCGTCGACTTGCCCTCGAAAAGCTTATCCCAGTCGGTATCTTTAAGATCTTGCCTAATCTGGCTGTATCTAGCCCTCCCCCAGTTAAATACCTTCCCTTTTGGGCAGGTCTCGTCCTTTTCCATTAATATCCTAAAGATTCATAGCAATTACACTTCCTAGAGGATAATTTAAGTGGCCTGGACGTTGAACATGGTCCCAGGGAACCACACTGAGGAGGGGTAGAGGATACTTTGTTCATTATTTGATGACAACAAAATCCTAATGTAGTGTTTGTTTATCTCTGGCTCAGATATACAAATAGTAATTTGGACTAAAATCCTAATACTTATAACATATAAAACATGAGTACAAACAGTTCTTCATTTTTCAAAAATTCTCGACATGCTCTATCCATAAAATCCATTTTACCAGGGAGGGAGTACGACAGCCTACTTATAAATTGTAGCAAGGTGTCATTTGAATTTTCATGTATATACTCTGGCTGTTATTGCTCTATATCTTTTTCAAACTCAGTGAAGTGCATGACCTTTATGTAACAATCTTTTTAAAAACTTTGAAATAGTTATATGGTTTGTAAAAGTTTAATAAAATTGCTAGCATTATTTTTGAGCATTTAATGAGTCTTAAAATCAAAGTTTTATTACAACTTAATTATTCCTAAACTGGGAATGATGAAGGCAGTGCGAGAGGAGATGCTGCTGCAGTCTCGAAGTATACAATAACAGCTGGAAAAGATTTCTGCTGGCTTTTGTCTGAAGTCTCTTAGTCAATTCCAAGCTGCTATTTTCAGCATAACCTTTGATATTCCTGAATCCGTACCAACTAGGGTGACAGAAAGATCTGTGCATTGGTAATGCTTGTAACATTACATTGATGCCTGGAAATTAAGATTTACCACAAGTTTTAGCACAGTGACATTTGTTTCTAAAAATCAGCACTGAAGGTGAAGTCAGCAGCTATTACAAAAGAAGTTTGAACGCTATCAATTGATGAGATTAGATTTAAAGGTAGACTTTGAACTGAAATGTTAATGACAAAACCGTTATTGTCATTAGTGTACACTTAAACTGGACCAGCTGATGGGCAACACAACAGCTCAGTGACTATCACTGTTTGCTGTACAGATACATGGATTTGGGCCGGTGTCTGTGGGAGTTTGCATATTCTCCCCACGCTTGCGTGGTTTTCTCTGGCTGCTGCAGTTTCCTCCCATACCCCCAAAACGTGCTCTTAGGCTGATTGGTGTTAACAAATTGTTCCTAAATTAGGTGTCCTTCAATCTGGTTGTAATTCCTTTATTGTGGAGTCCAATAGGCGTAGACAAAGGTCATAGGTAGAAGAGGACACTCACGATGTTAAAATGGCGATGTGGGCTTGTTGTTCTGAAGGGCCTATTTCCTGTGCCGTGTTGTTCTTTGTTCTTTGTTCTTTTGTTCATTTTGGCTTCAGAATGAAAGTCTTACACAATGGGGAAATATAACAAGCTATAGTATTTTTACCTCCGAGATACTAAAAGTCAAAAGAGACATTTTGATACCCATTACAAATTTGGAATGATACAAAACATGCATATTTGAATATCACATGTTGAAAAAAAGTCATTGAACTTCTCTATGTTGCTACCTGATAAAGAGAGTTTCCACAAACTTGCTCTACTCTTAATCTGAATAAAAATTACAGCTGCAACCTTGGAAAGTGAGTCACAGAGGATTCCATGTTTATAACAAGCAATTTTCGATCTTTTTATGCCCTCCAGTGTTCTGCAACATTCCCCAGCTGTGAGGACACTCTTGGCAGCCTTGCTAAACATGATTAATATACTTTTAGAATGTATTTTTATTTTTAGAGAAATCCTTTGTGGCGATGTTTATTGTGTTGTGAAATTGATGTTTGTAAAATTATTTTAAAAATTGTAAAATCCTCAGAGTTGTAAAATTGCAAGGTCTGTTTAAAAGATAATCTTTTTTTTAAAAAAAGAGATGCAGATGCAAATGCAAGTACACAGAGAGTATAGTGTGAAACATTGCATTGAGACACTAGGCAGTAGAGTTCCCAAGACAATAGGCTGTTTTTGAATTTTAACCAATCAATTTAAAACAGGCAATTAAATAACAACAGTCTACCAGATTTGAATTTGATGTTTTGGTAAGATGAAATCAATTATATTGTGGGGATTTTTGTTTGTCATCAGAGGTATAAGAGCCATCTCCCAGCTCCAGAGAACCAGCCAGCAACTGCCTCTGCCACAGCTTTAGAGTAAGAACATAGGAACATAAGAAATAGGAGCAGGAGTAGGCCATCTAACCCCTCGAATCTGCTCTGCCACTGACTAATTTCATGGCTGATCTGATAGTGGGTTCAGTTCCACTTACCTGCCTGCTCAGTGTTACCTGAGTATTAGTTCTCAGAGAAGGGATCAACCTCTCCCTTCATAACAATTGTCTCAAACCCTACACACTGACTAACACCCTAACTACTTAGGTTCATCTCCTTCAAGTCACCTTCATCTGCCCATCATATCTTTACTCAGAGGGTAGTAAGAGCGTGGAATGCCCTGCCTGCAGCAGTATGGACTCACCAATTTTAAGAGCGTTCAAATGGTCATTGAATAGGCATATGGATAATATTGGAATAGCTTAGGTTAGAGGGTCATTAGATTGGTTCCACCGGTCGGTGCAACATCAAGGGCCGAAGGGCGTGTACTGCGCTGTAATGTTCTATGTTCTATGTACTCCTGTGTGATTGAATGTCTAGCAGACACCACAATTTCCTCCATGCTCAGTTCCATTAACCTCCTCTTCCCTCCATCCTGATTTCCACCATGCAAAAAATTTCTACTCTAAAACTCCACTACTCATAACACACTTGCACAAAATTCCATTCGTCAGCTTCAACCTCTCCAATCTTCATTAATTTCTTGTCTCCTAAAACACCAAATCTTAAATTCTCAATATCCATAAATCCTTCTGTTTCCTTTCTCCATCTTGACTCCAAGACCTTGCTAGCCAATGTTCTTTGGTCATCCAGTTTTGTTTTCCCTGAATCCTGTAACCACTTTGTCCCATCATTTGAACAAGTGCTACCTTGACCTTATTCTTTGTCTTTCAAATTGATCTCATCATCCTTTCAGGCGGTGAATTTCAAATCATCACAAAACTATTTTATAATAATGCTTCTCTCAGTTATATATCAATTTCCACCATATCACAAAATGAAACCCTTGGTGCAAGATAGAATCTCAACACAACCTCACATAGTGTAACATATACATCTGCATTTGTGTACCTTTTGATTGTCAATCCTGTAACCTCTTCATCTCCTGTTGCAGTTTATTGCAATCAGTGCCACAGTTTGATAACTTTGTGAATTTCAATATTGTTCTCTGAGTACAGAAATATATTGAATGTAGGCAAAGAGCATATAAGTAGTCCTGAAGCAGACCTCTGTGGAGGTACGTACATCCAGTTTGAGAAACTTCAATATATTTAGCTTTTGGTTTCTGTCCTCCAACCTTTAAAAAAATCTATATAAACCTCTTCAATTATACAAAATTATACAAAGTTCTACCTATAATTAATGGCTCTGAACCATGGAAGATGACTGGGAAAATTATTTGCAAAATTTGTATTTCCTTTCCCCCCCACCCCGACTTCTAACTTTGATTCATGTATGAGTTACCATTGCTACCCTTAGCCCTTCACCTGAGTTACTCAAAAGAATGAAGAAGTTTTAACATTTTGGTAACTATTGAGGTTGTTCTTCAGTGATCTACCAGGTTATCTTTTTAGTTACTCAGAATTTCATTTTTTGTTGTCAGTTAACTTCTTTCTTCTCACAGTATATTTTGTCTGTCCAGCTCACAAGAAACAGTATGTTTCAGTGTATCCCAAAACATGTGACAATAATATATCAATACAATTCAATTCATATGATCATAGTATGTTCCCATTTGAGCTGTCTGGAATTCTTTTTAAACCATGAGTAAAGTTGAATGTTTAACAGTATGAAGAGAATGATGCTACCATATCAGCATAGATTTTGCTAATTTGGCCTCCTAGTGTTGAGTTTTGTACTTCGAACAGGAATTCAGTTGAAATAACCAATAGGCTTAACAAGATTTTAAGCCCATTATAATTTTATTTTTTAAAAAACTTAAATTTAATGAAAGTGATAAGCAAGTGGCAAAACTTGCTTTTGAACACAAAAAAGAACATCGTGATACTGTGCAGCAAGACTGGGGTGAATGTATAAGTTAATAAATCTCTCTGATTTGATTAATTATAATGTTTACACTGCTATTGTGTTTTGAAATCCTGAAAGGGTTTAATGTGAGAAACTTCCAAAAACAGCTGGAAACAGGAGGTGATGCTGTGAAAGTATATGAAATGTAATTTGAAATTAGCCTGTAGATGTACCTCAATGAATGGTGTGTTTTGCCTGCAATAACTCACAAGAAACAACACTTTTCGCTGTATCCCAATATATGTAACAATAAATGAATTCTATCCAACTAAAGAATCTGTATTATTGGTGCCATTACAAACAAGAAGATGACTGTCAAAATACCCAGAAGGAAAAGCAGTTCAGACCAATATTCTTATTTTCCAGTTTTCACAGGTGTTGCATTTTCAGACATACGAGACCAGTTTGGACCAACATTCTTATTTCCCAGTTTTTACTGATTTTTTTTCCTTTTGGATAAGAATTGGAACTAGTAAGAATTAAGTGAAACAAAGGACTGTCAATAAAGTATTGACTAGTGAAGCAAAAAGGCACAAATTCATTTGATAGGAATATTGATTGGATCTGATATCAATTTGGCTATAATAATGCATTTTATTTGTGACTTCATTGTGGCACTGACTTTTAAAATCAAATCGTTTCTATCAATATGTACATGAATTCCTATCTCATGTGCTGCAGGTGCCATATATTTCTAGTTGTATGTTTTTAGAGAACTTGTTCCTATACTAAAAGTTTCATAACATCTAATACCCATTGAGTGGCTCCAAGGACAATTTGGGGCCAAGAAGAAGTGAATAAAATGATAGGTGGCAGGGTGGTATAGTGATTAACACTATTACCTCATAGCATCAGAGACTCGGGTTCAATTCTGGCTTTGGGTAACTGAACATGTGGAGTTTGCATGTTCTCCCCATGTCTGTGTGGGTTTCCTCCAGAAATTCCAGTTTCTTCCTACAGTCCAAAGGTTTATAGCTTAGGGGGATTTTCAGGGTAAATCCATGGGTCTATGGGGATAGGGCCTGGGGTGAGATAGTCTACCGGAAAGTCAATGCAGATTTGATGGACGGAGTGGCACCGCAGGAATTCTATGCAACTTGAAATTAAAACATCCAACTAACCTGTCTGCACCAGATTTAATTATCTCAATGAGGAAGTGGATGCAAGTGAGTTGCTGCAATAACAGCTTATAATTTTCTTAAGTTAATAAGTTAGTTTCTCAAAGACTATACTGTAGCCTTGCTTGACAACTGAGGAATGCTGCAATGCAACAGATAACATGAAACCAGTGAAGACTAGTATAAAACCAACACTACCTGGAACTTCCAACACAGTAGAATTGTAACAAGACCTCTGCTTCCTTTTGAATAATTACAAATCTGTTACATATATTCAGTCCTAAATTTAGAATAGAATTTTCACACAACATGTTACAAGGATTAGTTTGAAATATATTTCAGATGGAAATTATCTTGTGAAGCTAGATAATTTTTTGTAAATGATATGTTCTTCACAATAACTAAACTAACATTTGTGAAGAATCAAACAAGAATTAAAACAATTTTGATTGAACAACATAATGCAGATTATTATTTGTTCATAAAGAACAGAATAATTGTTCAACTTTCACTGATGAATAATCCAGGTATTCTAATGTCTCATGCAAGTCATTCTAAAATATTCAGATAAGAAATTTTGCAGCAATACTTATTCTTAGAAGCCATTTTATTATGCTGATAATAACCTTATGCGTTCAAAATCAGATTTTAAAATCATTTTCTGCTGCTCATTCTGCCTTCCTTTACTTCCATTCTGTTAGTTTCTCTTTCCTCCAATTACCCCACATCTCCTATTGATCCTTTACCAAACTTTCTCTCACAGCCATTCTTTCATTCTCATTCTGTCTCTCATTTGCTTCATTAATTTTATTATTAACTTTATTTCTACTTAACTTACAACACTGTAATCTTTCTGCTACTGTTTCTTCCAGGTTTAAAGCAGTCGCTTATTATAGAATATCTCATAATCTTGGCCACGTTTTTTTGAAGTTTTTTAGTCCTGACATTTGATTCTCAGAGGTCACTGGTATTTTGCTTGGTAAACCTAAAATGTAATGTTCCTGTTCTAATATTTGTTTGGACAAGCAACCTATATATGACATTATTAATAACATTCAATTATGGGTTGTGTTTCTAATTGAAAACTATAGCTGTAGTCACTTTTATCTTTAGATTGCACTATAAGATAGCGTCTGTGTTAAAATTTTCACATTTTGTGGCACACGATATCTGCTACTTCAAAGTCAATTACCCTGTGATAACTTAGCATACAAATAAATTACTAGAAGCTGGCCTCATAAAGATCTGCAAGGTTAACTGGGGTGCGAAAACATGTATGCTGTGCAAACATTTAACTTGTTTAATCTTATAAAGAAGGTAAATAAATACATACAAATTTCAACATAAGAATTATATTTTCTATAGCCATGCGACTGAGTGATGGTGAAAATTATACCAATGTAATGATGGTGCTAAATTAGAAAACTTTTTTTATATAAAAGCTCATAAACATTATTTAGGGAGAGCAGTGCCTTAGTGGTGTTGTCACTGGACTAGAAATCCAGAAATACAGAGTGTTGCTCTGGAGACTTGGGTTTGAATTCCATCACAACACATGGTGAAATTTTGAATTGAATAAGAATCTAGAATTCAAAATCCAATGAAAAAGCTGTCATAAAAATCCATCTGGTTCATTAATGTCCAATAGGGAAGGAAATCTGTCATCTTTATCTGGTCTGGCCTACAAGTGATTCCAGGTTGTAGTTGACTTTTAAGCACCCTCTGAAATTGCCTAGCTTTCAAATCAAGGACGGAGCAGTAAATGTCGACCCAGCCAACAATGTCCAAATCCTCTAAAGCAAATAAAAAATTATTAGTATTATGCAATACATGTTGTTTGTGGAAAATATTGCAGTTATTAGTTGCAACCTTAGTTCACTGGTAGGTTTTGTAACAATGTCCCCAGCTCCTGTATTCTTTGAATAATGGTTTGGTTCAAGCTTTTCAACAATGTCAATTTTCATTTATACAGTTATTTTAACGTAGTCAGGCAGGGAAGTTATGGAACAAAATTCGACACTGAACATAAAAAGGAGATATAATGACAGGTCAAGGAAATTTTGGTCAAGGACATGTTTACAGGATAGTTTTAAAGGAGGAAACTGAGGTAGAGAGGTTTAGTGACGGAATTCCAGAGCTTGAGACTGAAGTGACATAAGATGTGGCTACCAATATTGAAGCGATTGAAATCAAAGAGGCCAGCATTAGATAAGAATAAGTTCTAGGGCTGAAGATGGTGCAGAGATAGGGAGGGACATATTTCAGGAAGGTCTCTCATCATTATGTTTTTTCCAAGTTTGAAGGTTCAATTTTTAGTAACCTTTCCCCATAGCTCAGTTTTCTGATAATTGAGGTAATATTTAACTCTCCACCTGTTCCTTGCCTTCCGCATCACCCATCAAGAACATGATGTATATGCAGTTAAAATAGTCTGAGAACATTCACTGCCTCATTGCTGTTCGATTTCCACCTATGACCACACCAACTGCACAAGTCTCCTGCCACAGTCAATCTACAATCCAATGAATAACTCCAAATTGAGATCCTATAACATATTTAGGGCTTGTTGCCACATTAACACTGAAGTACAGACGTCCCCCAGTACTAAACCTGCATGAGTAAATTTTTAAGGATTGCTTTAGACTATTAAATTACATGATTAGCTGGAGCCAAGTACAAATAATCTCAGCCCTTGGTGACAGTAAGACACCTTCAGGTTCCATTAATAAGCCAGGCTGGCTAGTTAAATATCAAGATTTCTGTCCTTCAGATGTTGACTTGGTTCATATTTTCATTGTCAGCCAAGCTGTCTTGAAACCAATTTAATCCCAACAAAGTCTTATTTACCTCTTTGCTACAGAGGATAGTGATTATTTATAGGAATTTACATTGCCAAAGTTCTCGCTTTCTGGCAGGGAACCAGGACCAGGAATTCACACAGCCCTGAGCAGGTGGAAAGCATGCAAGCTGTGAAACTTGTGATTTTCAGCTTCCTGTACAATTACTGCTTGCATAAGCACTAATGCCAACTGGAATTTGAGTTTTAGGATATGGTATAAGCACAGGGGCAAAAATATAAGTGGAAACTTTCTTGAAACTGCTTTCACTCTTCTCGCACTCCTGCATAGGAGGTAGGATACAATCCCCATTTAACCACAATTAAACATGGTGTGGAATTCTCCCAACCACTGATGGACTCTGGACTCTGATCGGAAGAACTGTTACCAAACAAAACACCAGGGAGCTGCCCAGCTTTTATTCACATTCAAACCAGGCAGGTTAACTCTGCTTGGTCAAGATATTGCATGGATGATGAATCAGGGAACGGATGATCCCTAAGCTTTTGCTTAGTGGAAAAAGGCATAATGAATGTATGGACAGGACTTTATGTATGAATATATGTAGTTTCTAGCACACATAAGTGAATCACATTGAGACCCTGACTGATAATCTTAAATTGGTTGTCTCAGCACAATAAAGAATGTTTCGCAAGTTCTGTCCAGTTGCAGAATCACATTTATTATTGTGGACACCATGTTTTGAGTTTTACAAGCACAAGCTGGTTAAGTGTGATCAGTAGTTTGCTTGTTGTAGACAGCTGAAGGGACGTGTAATTTGATGTAATCTGCTAGCATGCTTCTCATGCAATATTAATTGTTATTCCCTTTGCAATATTTTGCAAATTTGTCCTGATGATTGCAAAATGAAAAGTTTTGACAGCATGTCTCTTTTTCAGCAATACAAAGTATTATGTATTATATGTTTCTGTACAGGTGGAGAGGGTCGTATGAATCCTGAGAAGGTGTTGCCTCAAAATACTGCATGCTGTTCTGAGAACTCCTCAACCTCCTCCTGATCTAACCCCTCTTTCACCTTCAAAGTACCCGTGGTACGTGAAAAACATGAATTAGAACTGACCTTGGGAAAGCATTCAACATTTAAACTGTGCAGATCTTGACATTTCAGTAAGTAATGGCAGTAATTCAATGTGAGTGAGCTTTATGTCCCAAACAATAATGCGATGTCTAATGCTGTCACTCAGTATTTGCAGAACCCAACTCTTCATTATTGATGTCCAATGGCTCAAACACTGTGCTGGTCTCAGTGGCTGTTTCCTCTGCAGCGGTTAGGGTGGCTATCACTGGAGGATCTCTTCACAGTTCTTTGTCCCTCCTTTGATTGTGCACCTTGCTCCTGCAAGGAGAGAAAGCAAGAGAGTTATGATCATGAGGAATGGATTGTTGATGATACCTGTGCACAGTGACTATGCGTATGAGGTGGCACTAAAATGAAGTTAAGGTAGCACTCAATGAATGAGTGCAAGCTGTTGATTTGAGGAGGTGCCTTGAGAGAGAATGAATGAATACAGGATGTGTTGTTTTGAAGAGAGTTGCTCAGGAGAATGTTGGAGAAGTTAGATTATGGGGTTTGGCTCCTCAAAATACAACATCACTCATTTCCTACCCTTAGGAGGCTATTGAATCTACTGTGTCCTTGTGTCCATATCCCAGGGGCATGCCACTGACTGTTTCTGTGACTTCCAGCCATGCATTTTTAAAAATTAATTTTGTTCCATTCTCCAAGTTACAAAACCAATGCTCAGGTGGACTGGCAAGCCTTTAATTCATTTCATTTCTGGCTCCAAAAACCAAAATCAAATTGAATCCAACTCATGGTTCCCAAAAAAGAGGCATATTAGATCCAAACTAAGTAAAATAGGCATTACACCTGGGTTTGATTCTATGCTTGATCAAAACCAAGGCTGAGAAGCGTATATTTGATTTGCGAGTTTGTCTCATCCTCCCAGTCTGGGAAATAACCCTATTTTTGTGTACCTTCACTGCTTCCAGCATCATCTCTGAGTAAGACTAGGAGAATTGGAATGTGTGAAGATGATGGGGGAGTGGGGTGGGTGGAGGCATGGTAGGTGAAGGTGGCAGCCTTTCCATGTCTCACTTCCATTCTTATCCAAAGATGTGCAGGTTAGGTGGTTGGTCTATGTGAATGCATGGGGTTATAGGGCATAGGTGAGGGCCTGAGTGGGATGCTCTTTTGGAGAGTTAGTGTAGACTCACTGGACCAAATGGCCTCTTCTTGCACTGTAGGAGTTCCATGGTTAGCCTTGCAGATCTGTTCAGATCCAATGCAGGATGCAATCATTCTGACCACACTAGCTAAACTGCTGCTTCCCCCGCTGTCAGCAGATCAGACCCATTAAAATACCACCCTTTGTACGAGGCTTCCATTTCCATGTACTTCCTTTAACCAAGAGTACAGTATTCCCTCTACAGTTTTTTTCTCATTGCGTAAACCAAACACAAATCAAGTGACTGATTTATTGAACACTTCTGATCAGAAGCTGTCACTTCCCATGTCAATTCTGTATTCTGCTCTCACTTGACCTTCTACCCTACTCCAGCAAAACAAAACAGAAACTTAAGAAGCAGCACCTCATTTCTTGCTGGGTACTTTGCCCTAATATTTTTTTTAATAATGTCTGACTTCTGCTAAAAGTCCCAAATTCTCTGGTGCTTGTTGTTGACATCATGGGGTGTGCGCGCTAGCATTTCCAGGATTCAGGAGAAATCCAGTTAATCATGGGGATGACAATTGCAGTTGGAACATGACTATTCAGGTAGCCTGAATGCTGACCTGCCAACCTTTTTCCTTTTCCAATCTGATTCCCAAACCGTTGGATCCTGCTTGATCTGACCAGTTTTTCATGTTCCTCTTTCTAATTGTCCCCTTTAGATTTTCTCTGACAGTATGGGTGGGATTTTCCATCCGCGCTCACCCCAAAACTGGAAAATCCCATCTCAATAGCATCTCAATTTCCATCTAGGCACTTTACAACCTTCTGGTCTCAACATCGAATGCAACAACTTCAGCTAATCAGCTGTATCCTGCCTCGACCCCTTTGTTTTCATTTTATTTTTAAAATTTTTACTGTTCTCTACCTTTTGTTTATTGTCTGTCTTCATTTTTCCTCTCCCTCACACTTTGCCCCTACTTTATCCCTCCTTTCCTTTCCCTTTCCCCCTTTTCATAAATTTTACCTCTCTCCTCCTATTAGCAGTCTTTTCCCTTGATTTCCATGGCTGTGACTCATCTTTCATTCCCTCGCTCTGCAGTATAAATATCTGCCACTTTCTATGTCTTTAAGCTTTGTCAAATGACCATCCGGACTGGAAACATCAACATTTTTCTCTCCTTACAGACGCTGCCAGACCTGCTGAGATTTTGCAGCATTTTCCCTTTTGGTTTTAGATTCCAGCATCTGCAGTAATTTGCTTTTTGTTTCTAAAATTAGTCCTATTCCAAAGTGGTGCCCTTGGTTGGGATTTGCCAGCCATGTCTACTCTAAGAAATTCTCCTCGAGGTTAATGGATCTTTAAATGGTCCATCGAATTCGTGGTGCAGGCGGGACTGGCAACTTTAACCCTTGTCTTGCCTTTAAGTTGTTCTTTTTCTAAATAGATTTAAAATCTTACCATTTTACAGTCATTATTCCCAAGCTACTCACTCAAATTTAGCTCAACCACCTAACCCATTTCATAAATTACACCTCTCCTTCTGTGTTGCTTGAAGAAGAATCTCTGCACAAACCTTGGAAACAAAATAAATCATAGAGATACTATAAATGAATTTTAAAAAGCTGAAAATCAGATTAGGCTAAATGAAATGATTCAATCAAAGGACTAAAATGATGTACCCACATAATAATGTGTCATCTGCTTAATGAAATGTGTGTGCTACGAAACAGTAAAGATGTTGCATGGCTTGGTCCAAATCACGCAGAGGTGTGATTCACACTGCTGGTGATCAGAAAATGCTACATTCTCAGTTGGATAAAACTATATTACAATAATTGTTCAAAAATCCACCATGAATGCATTAATCCTTTCATATTCTGTGATGATAAGATGATTATGCCTTGACCTAGTATGGTAATAAGCGAGTTTCACTGTACTACGTTTAAATATTTAATGCAGTAATGATTTTATTTTCTCTCATGTTAAGAAAGTCATGTAAAATAAATTCCATTAGCCACATGGTAATGAGAAAACTACTAAGTGATTATTTGGAAATAATTGACTTTCAAGAAGTGTTAAAATTGATTTATAAATTATCTTCCAGTATAAAGTCATAATAAAAATATTAATGTTTTGCTTCAGGCTTTTCTTTCATTACTATTTTGGGAAGATTATTTTGCATAACATACACTGGTGTACCAGGAAAATGTAAGCAGGAAATATTGTCGCCTGTCCGTTTGAATTTGTCACTGCTCTGTTTGGACAACTCAGTCATAACTTTCAGAATATGGAATCTTATCTGATGAGGAATGATTGCAGCATTAGAAAACAAGTTGTTATCAAGTTAAATACTTAGGGGAGTAAATTTGGTAACACTCAAAAAATGAACACAGGGATTGTGAGCCAGGCCTATTGACTATATTGCCGATGGAATGCCAATTTGGTGTGATGCTTAAATGGAGATGTTGTTGGAGGAGCTGGTTCAGAGGAGAGATGTGTTGTATTCGCAAGTGGACAGGAACCCCTCCAGACATCCATGGCTACATGCTCCTGCTATATTCTAAGAGCACATGTCTGGAGGAGCCTTCGGGTGGCATGATGGCACAGTGGTTAGCACTGCTGCCTCACAGCACCAAGGATCTGGATTTGATTCGCAGCTTGGGTTGCTGTCTGTGCAGAGTCTGCATGCCCTTCCTGTGTCTGCATGCGTTTCCTCCAGGTGCTCCGGTTTCCTCCCACAGTCCGAAAGATGTGCTGGTCAGGTCCATTGGCCATGTTAAATTCTCTCTCAGTGTACCTGAACAAGTGCCAGAGTGTGACAAATAGGGGATTTTCACAGTAACTTCTTTGCAATGTTAATATAAGCTCACTTGTGACACTAAAACTACTCTTTTTAACCACCATTTTATGATTTATGTGTCTTTATAAGCCTTTGACAAGGTACCTCATGGCAGATTGGTGCAGAAGGTGAAGTTGCATGGGATCAGAGATGAGCTGGCAAGGTGGATACAAAACTGGCTTGGTCAAAGAGGACAAAGGATAGCAGTAGAAAGGTGCGTTTCTGAATGGAAGGCTGTGACAAGTGGTGTTCCTCAGGGATCAGTGCTGGAACCTTTGCTGTTAGTTATATATAAATGATTTGGAGGAAAATGTAACTGGTTTGATTAGTAGGTTTGCGGATGACACAAAGGTTGGTGGATTTGCATACAGCAATGAAGGCCATCAGAAGATACAGCAGGATATAGATCAGTTGGAGATTTGGGCAGAGAAATGGCAGATAGAATTTAATGTGGACAAATGAGAAGTAATACTTCTTGGAAAATCTAATACAGATATAAAATATACAGTAATGGCACCATTTGTCAGCATATTGATAAGGCAAAGGGATGTGGGTGTACAAGTACACAGGTCACCAGAAATGGCAAAGCAGATGGAGAAGGTAGTCGAGAGGGCATACAGATACTTGCTTCATCGGCCGGGACATTCAGTTTAAAAATTGGCAAGTCGTGTTGCAGCTTTATAGTATCTTAGGCTGTACTTGGAATATAGTGTTCAATTCTGGTTGCCACATTATCAGAAGGATGTGGAGGCTTTGGAGAGAGTACAGAAAAGATTTACCACAATGTTGCTTGGTATGAAGGGCATTAGCTATGAGGAGAGGTGGAGAAACTTGTTTGTTCTCACTGGAATAACGAGGTTGAGAGGCAACCTGATAGACATCTACAAGATTATGAGAGGCATGGACAGAGTGGATAGTCAGAAGCTTTTCCCAGGGTGGAAGAGTCAATTACTTGGGAGCACAGATTTAAGGTGCAAGGGGCAAGGTTTAAAGCACATATACAAGGCAGATTTTTTACACAGAGAGTAGTGGGTGCCTGGAACTCATTGCCAGAGGAGTTGTGGAAGCAGATACAGTAGTTACTTTCAAGGGGTGCTTTGACAAATACACAAATAGGATGGGAATAGAAGAATTTGGTCCCTGGAAGGATAGGGGGTTTTAGTTCAGTCAGCAGCATGGCTGGTGCAGGTTTGGAGGGCTGAAGGGCCTGTTCCTGTGCTGTCATTTTCTTTCTTTGTTCTTTAAAAAACTCTGGGATTCTCGTTTATGTTTGCTGTCAGTCTTTTCTCATAATCCCTTTTCCCTTCTCTAATGTACTTTGTCACCTCTCCTATGAACCTTCTGTATTCCTCTTGGTTCTGAACTGTATTTTCTACCTGACACTTATCTTGTGGTTGACTTCTCACAAAGGTAGTTCAAGATACTCAGGACTAGCAGACATTGCTGCATTGTTCTTGATTTATTTTCAGGTAGTGCACGATTGGTATAACATATTCTGCATAGTTGGACGACATATTCAGCAGAAAGTCAGTGTAGACGTGGCAGGCCAAATGACTTCCTTCCTGCTTTTTCTTTGATCCATTGGATGAATAGGTTTTGAGTGAGTTGGAATTGCAACTTTGAAATGCTTCTCATCAGTATGGCTGGTGATAAAACTGTGAAAAGGAATTGGAAAATTATAAAATATTCCTCAGACTTCCTTTTATCTAAATCTTAACTGATATGATTTTCCATTCTGATTATGCCTCCGGCTAAAAAGGCACTTATCACTGAAGACCTTGTTAACTGCCAACTCTTTTTCAGATAAGGAGAATTATCTGTTCATGTCGTTTCCATATTTTCTTGCAGAGCTTTATTGTATGATTCTACATTATTATAAAATTTGTGACAAAGTCACTGATTGTTGTCTAAGAGCTTAGCTGAAACTTTCTCAAAATAAGTTATCTGAGAAAGTTACTGTAAACATGCATTAGAAAATTGCAAACACAATGCCTTTTCCTTCTCTCATACATAGCATCGTCACGGTGGGAATGTCTGCTCACCTTCCACCACCCCTCCTTGTGTATTCCAGCAGCAAAGATGGCTCACCATTGGCCCACAACAAGATCTTCTGGTCCCGCCAATGTCAAAGGTGTTTTGCAAAGCTCGCTGGTCACAACGCCTGTGAAACTGCGGTGGGGTTTCACTATCAGCAGGACTGGAAGATCCCACTGATGGGAAGGGTTGATAAATTCAACCTTCAGTGTCTGTGAAATGCTAATCGAGGCTGAATGAAATCATGATATCACAATGGGGCAAGAAGAAGAGGCAATGCTAAAGAATCACCTTAGCCAGGACATGGACTGAATATAGGTTGTTAGTGCCATTAAGCACCGAACTAGTAACTGCCTGAGTGCATTGGCCCTCAAAGTCTTTTATATTTCACAATAGATTTTTAATACAAAAGTTGGAAAAATATAGATCACATCTATCTGGGTTGTTAACCAGATTTTACTTGCCAAATGCTTCTACAACAGGCTTCCCTTCCTACACCTCTCACAAGCTCTTGCTCCTCTCATAGTGTACACGGACACACAGTCACATCAATATCTACTTCATGTTGATATTCTTCTCCATCCCTCCAGCTTAACTTGGAGTTCTTCTTCCAGATTTCTGATTCCACATTCATTCACTTTTGTTCTCCAAAAGACCACCAGCCAGCCCTGCCCCAACCAGTAAATGCTGGCATTCTGCTTCTGTTCCTCAGTCCATGCTGACATCCCTTTCACCACCTCTCAGCTACCCATCACTCCACACACACCCTCCCCTCCTCCAATATTCCCCAATATTAGCACAGCTTCTATTTTCTTTTTGGGGCCTGCAAAGTTAGAGGAGGTAGGGTTAGAGAATGAAGGAATGAAGGAAGGAGTGAAAAATGCAAACAGTTCTTCAGTGCTTTCCATAGAATCCATGAATCCCTGCAGTGCAGAAGGAATCCATTTGGTCCATCAAGTGTGCACTGACCCTACGAAAAAGCAGAATGGTGGGCCCATTCCCCCAACTTATCCCTGTAACCCCACATATTGATCAAGGCTAATCCACCTAACCTCCTACCTTTTGGAGTGTGGGAGGAAACTGGTGCACTCAGAGGAAGCCCACGCAAACATGGGGAGAATATGCAAATTCCACACAGTCATCGAAGGCTGGGATGAAACCTGGGTCCCTGGTGCTGTAAAGCAGCAGTGTTTAAGTTTAAGTTTTAGTAATTTATTTATTTATTGTTGTCACATGTACATGCTAACATTAACACGGCAATGAAATTGCTGTGAAAATCCAGTGCGCTAACCACTAAGCCAACATGCTGCCTGACCTGCAGCTTTTATTCCCTTTCCACTATTTTCTACTCACATCTAATTTTGTTACCTGAAAGTAGCAGTTTTTCTTTCTTGTTTGTAAACCATTTGAAAATGCACCAAGCAAGATTCAAGTTTATTTTTCTGCCAACATTCCTGACAATTTTGAACTTCCAACATTAAATATATTTCCATCTTCAGATTCAAACCTCTCTTTCAAAATATAGTCATTAAAATGCCTGATTTTATACATAAGCTGGAGGGCAACCTTCTAATTTGCAAACATTGGTAAAAAAAGATGGATAGATTTCACTTAGAATGAAATATGAAATATATCATTGTGTGAAAAGTCAGAGTTCCAAATCTTGCCAGGAAATTTCAATAATTACCTCTTATATTCAGCACCCTTGCACTCCTGCTTTAAGTATTATGATAATCCCTTAGTTCAATTCTCAGAACATATTTTTGCTTTTTATAATAGTCAGATTATATTATTAATGTCACATGACAACATTTCAGCAAATTAAGCACATACTCTAGCCCAGGGATATTTTTATATATCTACCATACCTTCTGTCAGTAAGAATTTTTAAAGTTGTTATTCTACCTGCAATATAACTGAATGCATTTTAGCCTCCATATATCTGTATTTTATAAGAAGCTTTTGCCAACTGAGATATACTGTGGATCTCTCCCCAGAAAGCATTTGCCAATTTTTCTGATTTCCTGTTGCTACTGGAACCACTTCTGTAAAGTCCATGCTATCCTTTATAACACAACAACTATATTCTGTACTCTTTTGGTTCACATCTCACTCAGGAAGTTCAAGGTATGCAGGGCCAGCAGCAATTGCTGCACTCTCCTTGATTTTTTAAATATATTTATTTGCATTTGTATGCAAATTTCTGTTTGCTTTTCCCTTCCTTCTCATAGAATCCATCAAATCATAGAATCCCTACAGTGCAAGAGGCGCCATTTAGTCCATCCATTCTGCACCAACCACAATCCCACCCAGGCCCTATTCCCCGAACTCTACATATTTACCTTGCTAATCCTCCTGATGTTAGAGTCAATTTAGCATGGCCAATCAACCTAACCCACACATCTTTGGACTGTGGGAGGAAATCAGAGCATCCAGAGGAAAGCCATGCAGACACAGGGAGAATGTGCAAACTCTACACAGTGCTTCTTTAAAAAAATGCTTATTTATTCATTCATTCTTCCCTGAAGGGCAGGTCTTTGATACATTATCTGCTGCTGCTGCTGCTTTCCTCCTATGTTGTTTTCTTGGCTGTTTGTTTCAGTGCTGGTTTGCCATTGCTTTTTTACTCTCAGAAGCAGGATGAGGAGGCAGCTCCAAGTCTGCCTCAGGCAGGATGCGATTGAACCCACTGTTGGCATTATTATGAGCCACATGCTAGCCACTTAGTTAACTGAACGAACATGCTCCCCTTTTTAAATGATACTCACATGTAATAACTTCAAGTTCTGACAAAAATTCCAAAACTGAAATTTTATCTCACTATTGAGATTTTTCCAACATTTATGACCTGAAATGTAATTGGAACATATCTTAAAATTTCTTGTATATATAAACTTGAGTTTTTGTGGTCATTGCATCATCATTGAAGGATTACAGCATAATTTTCAAATTGCTGAGATTTTTCCTGTAACAACATTAAAATAGCTCTTTGGAATATTGCCTTCTCATTGTTGTGAAGTGGTTCAGGGGCAGATTTACTTGAAAGCAGTTGCGTGACTTGGGATTTAGTCCAATGATCTTATTCTCAAAACTCCTAAAGACAAGAGATGTGAGAGCTAAGTTGACCTGCACAGTATTGCACTGACTTTTCACCATCTTAGAAACCGGTAACTTTTTAAAAAAGAAAGGAATCCTGATGATGCCAATGGAGAGGAAATCAGTGGACAAGATTTCAATTTTGAAAACAGTTACTGTAACAGCCTAACATAAATCAACAAAATTCAAACATTAATTAAGTTAAAGGTTGAAATAAATAAGTTGAAAGACATTTAACAAAAAAGACGAATTTCGTTTTAAATATTCGATTCACCTCACATAGATACTGGCACTACTCCCCAGATAAAGTGAGACCAAATGCAATTCAACAATCTTTCCAACTCAGTTTTTATTTTGTTTGGATTTCTCATTTTTCATATGTTCATTTTGTTTCTTAAGTCAAACTTACCAGCAGCGTCCAAAGTCCAGAACATCATTACAACCAATAAGGTGCATGTGTACCCACTCTCACTCACTTGGGTCAGGACAACCCTGATAGAATAGAATCTCCAACGAGTCCCTTCTTTGGCCCCTTCAAATGGTTTGATGGACCAATTCAATAGAAACAATGGGTATCATCTGATCCACAATCTTCACTTCTCTTGTTCTATCTTTTCAATTGTATAACAGTCAATAATACAGGCCTAAATCTTCCAGTCCTGCCTACCATGGGAATCGCCACGGTTGGGACCAAGAATCTGAAGAACAAGTAAAGGTCAATGGCCTCAGGCAGGAATTCCCAGTCCTTGGATGGGCGGGACCGGAAAATCTTGCCCACAGTATCTTCTCAGAGACCTGCTTCAACGCCAGGATCTTTGAAAATTACCAAATAGAAAGCTCTTCCATTCGGAGGGAGTGTAGCTTGCACCAATTCCCAGTGTTCTGAACTGCAAAGCAGAAAGTGCAGACTGAAAAGCTGACCTCACTCAATACACTTTGCTTTTTAACTGTTTATCTCAATGACAACCCAAAACCAAATGGGCATTTCTTGGAGCCTAATGTTCTCATAATCAGAAAACCAATGAACCCTCTTTCAAAATACCCCTCAGTACTCATTGTCTTTAAAAGAATATCATACAAACGAAAATACAGGCTTTTCTCAGCAAATGGGTTATTACAATAGTACAATTCTCTGAGCCATACAACTGTCTTTAAATAAAATTAAGTAGGGGATTTAATGGTGACTGATCTGCTAGTGCCAATTTTGGGTTCTTGCCAATTTATACCCAATGTTATTAATTTTAGAAAAGTCTATAATGCTACTCACATCATGCAACTGAAATGTAATCAGTTGGACAGGTCTCCTTTATTGCTGAGAAACATATAAAGTGTGATCTTACTGTCCGTTCAAGCCACACTCCCACTACAGGGAAGTTGGAGAATTTGGCTCCAAGCCAAATCTCTGTTTACTGCAGCGGGATGAGAAAATTCTACTGGTGTGAACTGCCAGAAAATTCCAGCCATAACATGAAATCAACTCTTTAACTTTGGAATTCATGTTGGTTGGATTTGTACTTTGCATATTCGATGGTGTGTGACCACTCTTAGTGCCACAAATGAATGTAGGTTTCAGACTAACATTGTGTGATGGGCTTGAGTTTTTGTATCGGTAAAGCAGTTAACATTATTTCCTTCTCAGTTTTTTTCTGATACCGCAAGCCATACATTTCCTGCTCTGAGAACTGATACAGTTCTTCAAAACTTTTCCTCCCCCGCTCTTCAATACAAGTTGGAAGAATACCATCCTATTACAGACCAAATTCACTCTACAAAAACCATTGTCACTTTCTTGCTGAAATAATATCTTCATTTTGAGTGAATATGAATGACACATGTTATGATACTTGTGTTATTCTGAATAACAAGACCCAATGTCATTCTGAAGGTGTTTGACTGAAACGGACATGGTGTGATGTGTTAGGTTCTAGGCTATGCTAACTTATAAGCCAAGAAAAGTCAATATATGTCAATAAAAGATTCTATTCATCTTCTTTTATTTAATACTCTGTCCTTATCAATACAAAAGTTCAGATGTTTTTAAAAACTGTGGGAACAGATTGAAGAGCCAATGAATTGAAGAATATCTTGAAGAGTTCCTCAATCATTAACCATAAGCCATAGTTGTTTTTGAATCACCAAAGAGCAAATTAGCACTAGTTTACAGTAATCATAAAATTATTTCAATTTCTTTTAATACAACAAATATTTCCGCTAAACAATCATATAGTTTATGCACAAACATAATGAAATTTAAATCACAGAGAATAAGAATTTGTACACTTTGTATACAGTGATTATTAAACAGTACAGGATTTTTTTTAAAAGAAATGTTTGCTGATTTGTTGGTAAGCCGGTGGAAACATTTGCCTTCAGGCAGAACATACAAAGGAGCAACCCCCACAGGTTAAAGCACTTCTATGCATGCAAACACAGGCAGAATAAATTAAAATATTTGCAACATCTTTTAAAATTATTTTTGTGAGCTCCATTTCTGAGGTAGATCTGGAGAACTTTGCAGAAAGACAATGCTCATCTTAGATATTCTTGCCTCAACAAACCATACCGAATTGTTTGCTAATTATTGAACAGAGACACATACAGAATTAATTTGTGTTAAGTTGCACCGGCACTGGCTGCCAGCGAAGCATTTTCTCTTGTCTTTCTCTATGGGGTGGAAATTACTCTCTCTGCATGAACACTTAAAGCAATTTTGCCAAATTCCAATCTGTGTTGTTCAGATGGAGACATTAACCTTTTTTGTTTTAAGTTGGCTGATGTCTTCATTATAATAGTGGGCACAGAATCAAGACCGAGTACATTAAGCATTTATACAACAACATTGTGCAAGGGAATCTTTAACCTTAACAAGTACATTTTAATAGCCTGTGCTGTTTCAATCGTACTTTTCATTTCCACATTTTTTTGTGATGTACTTCTCTCTTTTAAACTTATTTTATTATTTGATGTATCCATCTCTTCCGTGGATTTTCTCAAACACAGAAGTTCATGAATAACTAAATTACTAATGAACAAGAATGGTACTAAACAACAAGGATCTAGCAGAAGGAATTGCAATAGAATGAAGCACTGAATGAAGTAAAATGCTGTTCTGACTGGAGGCTGATCAGTCTTGCATACTGTTGGAATCCAAATGTAGTGTTCGCTTAACTGTCAGCTTTTCTATGGGGAGAGACTGAAATGACTGCCACCTCTTATTGACAATGCTTCCCAAATCGCATCAAGGTAAACAATGGGTGAATATAGGGATTACTTTTATCATTTCATCCTTATCTTGCACTGTTACTCTGTCACAATTTTTCTGCCATTTCCTAGTTCTATCTCCATTATCAAGAGCTTGGACCTTATCTGCAAAACATTATGAGCTGAAATAATAAGTGAAAGTGATATAAAATAATCGATATTACATCCTGCTTGTGTCAGAGACCAAAGTGCCATAATAGTTTTACTAAATATTGTTGTGAGTTCCTTACACCTCACCTTACACTAAAATGCAATTCTTTTGTTTTTAATTTTTAAAGTTTTATACGTTCAAGTTTCCAAGTTAATGTACAAAAATAAAGAACCATCATCACATTATGTTTCAGTCAAAAACATGAAATACCATGTAGATGATTATCAGAATGGTAATCTATCTCTTTCCCTCAGGTGCTGGTCAACCAACTGCACATTGCCAGCAGTTTTATTCTTATTTTAGGGCTTTCAGCTTTCACTTTCTTTTTTGTTCAAGGATAAGATAAAGTGCAGCTTAATAGGAAACAAAACAGCATCCTTTCAAATTCATTTTACACTATGGTGGATGGTTTCATCACCAACTAAGAAGAACATTGGTTCCATGTGAAAGTTTGTTAATTATTGGCTAGCAGTTAGGCTACTGCTATAATTTATGTCATGATCTATATTTCATCTTCATCAAGTAACAAAAAATGCATTAAATTCAAAAAGAATAACATCCAGGATACCATTGTCTGTCACTTAAACAATGGTAAAACTATTTCACATCAGAAAATCTGAGGCCATATTCTAAGCAAGCTTTGATGAGTTCAAATGGAGTTGTATTAAAACGCATATTATCATAATATGGAACATTTGAAAGCACCTTGCTATGATTTGTTTGATGACTCAAAGCCTATTTCTAAAATTAAGTAACTTAGGAACAATGCAGTAACACATTGGTTAGCAAAGCTGCCTCACAGTGTCAGGGACTGGATTCAATTCCTGGCTTGGGTGACTGTCTGTGGGAAATTTGCATGTTCTCCCTATGTCTGTGTGGATTTCCTCCTGGTGCTCCGGTTTCTTTCTACAGTCCAAAAATACATGGGTTAGGTTGATTGCACATGCTATGTGTCAGGGGGATTAGCAGGGTAAATGTGTGGGATTATGGGAATAGGGGCCTGGGTGGGATTCTTTCAGTGCAGACTTGATGGGCTGAATGACCTCCTTCTGTACTGTAGGGATGTTATAATGTTATATTGTATTTACATTGCTACTTTTTGATACAGAGACAGGCGTGTCCGATATGCAATTGGCGAAGCCCTTCTAAGGGGCCCCCAGAGCCAGTATTCAAAATGCTTGTGAAACAGGTACATTTGGATGTAAGTTTCTATATGGAACTGCTCCTCCAATCGCAGGCCGATTTTCTTCTTCTGACCAGCAGCAAATATGGGAGAGAAACAATATGTGATTGGAGGAGCAGTGAAAACCAGTGTTGTTGAGTTCAGAGTGTTTAGATGCCGAGGAACAGAAAGGTGAGGGCCAGACAGCTGAGGAACAGGATGTGATGGATGGGCAGCTGAGGAACAGGATGGTGAGGGCCAGACAGCCGAAGAATAGGATGGTGAGGGATAGGCAGCCGAGGAACAGGACGGTGAGGGATAGGCAGCCGAGGAACAGGACGGTGAGGGCCAGACAGCCGAGGAACAGTATGGTGAGGGATAGGCAGTCGAGGAACAGGACAGTGAGGGACAGACAGCCGAAGAATAGGATGGTAAGGGACAGACAGCTGAAGAATAGGATGGTGAGGGATAGGCAGCCGAGGAACAGGACGGTGAGGGATAGGCAGCCGAGGAACAGGACAGTGAGGGCCAGACAGCCGAGGAACAGTATGGTGAGGGATAGGCAGTCGAGGAACAGGACAGTGAGGGACAGACAGCCGAAGAATAGGATGGTAAGGGACAGACAGCTGAAGAATAGGATGGTGAGGGATAGGCAGCCGAGGAACAGGATGGTGAGGGATGGGCAGCCGAGGAACAGGACGGTGAGGGACGGACAGCCGAGGAACAGGATGGTGAGGGACGGACAGCCGAAGAATAGGATGTGATGGACAGGCAGCTGAGGAACAAGATAGTGAGGGCTGGATAGTTGAAGAACAGGGAAGTGAGGGCCTGGTAGCCAAGGAACAAGAAGGTGAGGTACAGGTAACTGAAGAGCGGGGAGCCGAGGAGTGGGGTCTGAGGAGGGGGGGAGCTGAGGAGGGGGAAGCTGAGGAGGGGGGAGTTATGTACCAGGAGGGCCGAGGAATGAGAAAATGAGGAGGGGGGGCCATTTAGTCAAGGAACAGGTTGCTGAGGGACAGTTGTGCTGGAGCAGGGGTACAGCATCCAGAATGGGACTCATTGGCATCTAAATAAGTAAGACTCTTTGTGAAAGGGAGACCAAGAGAGTGGGAGGGAAGAGAGAGAGAGAGAGAGAGAGAGAGAGATAGGATGGGGGGAGGCTAAGGAAGTGTAAGATGGAAGAGAGACTCTGAGGGAGGGTCTCAGGGGAGACAGCCTTTGTGGAGAGGGTGAAAGAGTATGAGGGATAGGGTAAGAGAGTGTGAGGATAAGGATGGGGAGAATGTGGGGGGAAGGATGAGGGAGTGTGGGAGAGGGTGAGAGAGAGTGAGGGGGAAGGTGAAGGAGTATGAGGGGAAAGATGAGGGAGAGTGAGGGGAAGGTGAGAAAATGAGAGATTACGAGGGGTGAAGGCTGCAAGAGGGAGGATAAAGGGGGGGGGTGATAGAGTTTGTGAGGGGATGCTGAAGGAGTATGAGGGAGGGGGAGAGAATGAGGGGGAGCACGAGAGAGTTGAGAGGGAAGGTGAGAGACTGTAAGAGGAGGGTGAGTGGGAGGTGAGGTGTGTACAGGGAGAGTGAAAAGGGGATAAGTGTGAGAGAGAGTTTGAGAGGGGTGAGCAAGGATGGGAGGCAAAGAGAATGTAATGTGAAAGAGAGAGTTAAAGGATGAGAGACAGTGGATGAAGAGTGGAAGAGTGTGAGGGGGAGGGAGTGTTCAAGAGGGAGGGTAAGGGAATGTAAGGGGGAGAAGGACTGTGGGGAGTAAGTGTGTGAGTGGTGAGAAAGAGAGTATGTGGGTGCGGGGAAAGGGGGGAAAGAGAGTCTGAGGGTGGAAGAGATTCTGTGGGGGGAAATTGAGAGAGTGTGAGTAGGATATTGAGAAAAATGTTGAAATGTGGCCCCACCATGTGAGAAGATTGGACAAGAGGAAAGAAATTTTCCTGACTCTGTTAAAAGGTTCAGTTTTCTTTCTACTTATTAATCATCAAATTAAGACACTAAAAATTTCATTGAAAATTGTAACATTTTTACATTTGAAACATTTGATTTCTTTCACACTATTGAGGGCTAATTTTCAAAAGGTTTTAGCTGGTTAAGGTAAAATGAAATGAAGGAAAAATGAATGTTAACAAAAATCACTTTAACTCTTTTCTGTATTATATTCCCCATTACAAACTTTCCATCTCCCCTTCACACACTCTCACCCTTCCCCTCAGTCCTCAATCCCTAGGAACAAATGTTTATTGGATGTACTTAATAGATATGTAAACTTTTAGGAGGTAGGAAAGGAAAAAAACCTGACAATGTTGGTCAAAGAATGAAAAAAAAGCCTCCTGCAATCATTCACTATTATAAATAACACTTGGTAAATCAGTTCTTTATTTTTGAATCCTTCTGTTTTGCTCAATGCCAGGTATCCAATAGTATTCAAAATTGTTCAGGAATTAATAACTGGATGATGTTTTCCTTTTATTATCCTGTAATTCTCATGCATGTTTACCATCCTTCATCATCTGAGGACAATTGTAAAAATGGTGGGAAGGATCAAGAAGCCAGTGAAATTCCTATATACCCCTTCCCAAATCTATTCCCAAACAGGTGTAAGTACTAAAGGAAATCTGGGTTAATATCTTGTGAGGTCGCACGGGAAATTACAACTTGATTTGATTTATTATTGTCACATGTATAAAAAGTATTATTTCTTGCACACTATACAGACAAAGCATATTGTACATAGACAAGGAGTGGAGAGGGTTCAGAATGTAGTGTTACAATCATAGGTCGGATGTAATAGAATTTTAGAAGCATAGAACAAGAGTAAAAGATAGAATTAGAGGATATGCTAGACACAGCTCGCAAGAATTTGCCTCGTTCTGGTGCCATTTTGAAACTCCATCTGTCATTAAACTGATGGAACTGGGTGCAACTTTTGTTTTACACCTGACCCAATTTTACTTACATCAGATTCTTGTTGGGCAGCTTAGATTAAAACGAATGCAATAGTTAAATCCACCAATTATATCATTTTTAGAATATGGCCCCTGGATTTATCTGTTATTCCTTGTTAATGCAAACACATACTTTTTAATTCACAAGCTCATTTAATATAACTCACATTTCCCATACAACAAACAAAAATGATAATTAGGTGTAGTTTGTACATGATCAGTCAGATCATGCAATTATTCTAACACACTTAAAGCCAAGACCACATTACAACTTCAAACGTCACTCAAACCTGAAAACAAGGTTTGACAATTAATACATGCTGATATCAAAATAACTTTATCCCAATACTATACGAGTATAATTTTTGTTAAGATTCCTTTACAGAGCCACGTTAATTTATCATGGGCTATATGTAAAAGAGATACATGTGTTTTTTTCGTCACATTTAAAATACTGAGAATATATGTTTTAAAAAAATTCCTCCACAGTTAGGCTATGGAAATCCAACAAGCATACAAACTGGACAGAATTTAAACCTGATGAAAGTTTCTTCCTTGCAGGTCATAAATGTAATCTCCAACAAAGATGAAGTAACTCCCACGCAAGATTGACTATCAGTCTTAATATATGTTACATCTTTTCTTTTGTTGTTTTTGTTCAAGGTGATACCTTATTCCAGATGTCGACGGAGTCCATTGTCATCGACTACCGTGTCTCCTTCAGTTTGTTTTAACTGCAAAATAACAAGGAGACAAATGAGGGCTTCATTCAGATTGACCAGATTGTGCACAAACACACAAGAAAGCACTGATTTCAATGAAAACCCTTATACACTCTGACAATATTCTTCTGAAGAACAGATACTTGGTCCAAATGGAAAAGTGCAATCAAACACTTTAAACTAATTAATGAAAGCCATAACCATTCGTTATAAATATCTAGCTTGGAATGTTTGTTCCGCATCTCACAAAATTGCTACAACTGACTGCAGTGAGATTTCCTTCCACTGAGGAGGAAAACTGTTCTTGGAGCATTTTCCCTTCTGTTTAATTATACTTCAATTTCTCAAACTGACAGCTATCCATTCTCAATACTTGGAAGTCTAGCAAATAATAAAGTACAAGCTTAAATACTCTTCTTGCAGTTTTCAATCTACACTTTGAAAATTAGAGGATATGCTAGACACAGCTTGCAAGAATTTGCCTCGCTTTGGTGCCATTTTGAAACCCCATCTGTCATTAAACTGATGGAACTGGGTGCAACTTTTGTTTTACACCTGACCCAATTTTACTTACATCTGATTCTTGTTGGGCAGCTTAGGTTAAAACGAATGCAATAGTTAAATCCACCAAATATATCATTTTTAGAATATGGTCTCTGGATTTATCTGTTATTCCTTGTTAATGCAAACACATACTTTTTAATTCACTAGCTCATTTGGAATAATATTGGAGTCATATTTTAATATTCATAGTTGGACATTTGTGGGCTGAAATTGCACAGTACCTTTCTAAACTGGTGGGAGTAAGAAGTTGGAGTAGATCTGTATACAGTGGCTGGAATTTTACCAGCACATGCACCCGAGGCTCATAAGGTCTCATCCAAGGCCAATGGAGAAAAACCAATGAAGGCACGATTGAAACCCTGCAAGGTTGGTCATCGTTAACGCTGTCCAAGTGGGAGCTATCCTTTGGAGAGAATTTCAAGTGAGATGCTCAAATGTGGAGTTTGGATAACCTTGTGAAAGAGATAGTGAGACTGGTTGGCCCACAACGTGACAAATGTCTTGGGGGGATTGTTGGGAAATCCAAGAAACCTGTTTTTGTCCCACTTGTCATCCATTGTGTAGTGCGGTATATCCAACTAGTTTACCTGCTAATTCACATGTTCGTTATAGTTACCCTGAATTTAGAGTATAAGACAGATATTGTAAATTGTTTCATCTTTTGAACTTATATAGTAAAACTTACTTTTTGTTTGTTCCAAACTTTGTGACAATATTCACTTAGTGAGCATTTAGACTCACAAACTTAATCTACTTTAAATAAAATGTAATTGGTCCCTAAATGGATTCTGTCACTATACATTTCATCCTGCTGTTATCACCCAACTCTCAGCCAGCTCCCACCTTTCCTGGTTTTGGACCTGCTCTGTCACAATATCTTTAATCCTACCTGCTTTCTCTCTCGCCATGGCAATGTTACTATTGACACATATTGGCAAAATAATGGTATGTTCATGGCATCTGCCATTATTAATGGTTTTTAAAATAGCAGTTTGTGGTGGGAAGAGATTACCCATGAGTTGTATGTCACTACAAATTGCTGTCCAGTTGACCCCACTTTGCTATTAGCATTACAACAATAGGAGCTCTTTGCCAAATTCCCAACGGATTTCAACAAAATTTTAGATTTGAGACTTAAATATTGCTAATATTTAGAGCTACAAGTATTTGACAAAAGAACCATATTAATGACATGATTTGTGGCTGACTTGAAACTTAACCTTGGCAGTCAAGAAATGGAACACAGGAACTGTGGCCAGTTAAGTATTTCCAAAAACTAAATTTTAAAATCAAATTTAAACGTTTGCACTTCCCTTTACTCTCCGAGATTTCGTCCAACCTTTGATTCGCTTTTTGTTTCTCTTTCTGTTTATAATTTGCCCTTAAATCACCCTACTCTGCATTGTTTGCCCTGTTCTTTTTCTGTCTTTGGATGTTGGGTCCAACGAAATTTAAACAATCCCTGATACTCCTTTAGCTCACCATCCTATTACCAATTCTGGCAATTTACCAAGCAAAAATAATATGACCTGAAGGATGAAGGAAAAATTCCAAATCACAGCACTTGATACAAAATGTGCCACTCCAGCAATTTTTGGCACATTAAAATATATAAATTGGCTGAGTGATGCATTCATAACAATCTTTGTAGCTATAAATACACATTATTGCTGTTATTTTACATCTGACTGCGTTTATAGCTTTTCTAAATCACCTTGCGAGTGGTGTTACTACAGATAAAATCATTTTCCTAATTATTTGAACTTCAGAAAACCTAATGAGAAGTACACAGAGTTAGTTAATCAAAGCAATTGGAACTAGAATACAGTGGAATAGGCAATGCTAATCTGCAATTACTATTTTGAAAGTCAACCCTGATATTGTTTCCACTATATCCTCTGGTCTGATGTAAACATGGTGTTGAGGTAGCATTATTATGATTCTTGCTACTGTTTTTATTCCCGATTGGAATTTTTATGAACCTTGGTTGGCTAATTTGGCAGCAGTTTTACGCTCGATTTTTAACAAAAGTGAAATTAGAAAACACTCCCACACATTAAGTTTGGTAGGTGTCTGGAATCCTCTTTCCCATTTTGTAATTGGTGCTAGAATTTAAATACGAGATTGATAGATTTCTTTTATTGATTTATGGTTTTAAGGGACCTGAAGATCCTGCTGGCAGGAAGGGCTGGAAAATTCAGCCCAAAGGGTTCCAATCAGTATTTTATTTTGAAGTAGCCAGATTTCACCCACATCATAATAACCCAGTCCCTAATCAGGGAATATACCCATGAATATCGAGAATAGCCTGATGCTGGAGCAGTCCATTTCCTGTTGGACAACTTCATATGACCAACTCTCTCATATTTCCACTCTGCAATTCAGTGAACAGAAAACTCATGCTGTATGTGGGAAGACCAGAATGGAAGATTGTATAGATAATTGATGCTATGGGAGCTGTGGGAGCACTAATCATCACTCCAATTTGGTAATGTCAGAGTTATATATTTGCATTAAGCTGAAGGCTGCTTACATCTTTCTTACCATAGAATTCCTACAGTGCAGAAAGAGGTCATTCGGTCGATTGAGCCTGCACCAACAACAATTCCACCCAAGCCCTATACCATGTATTTGCCCTTCTAATCTCCTTAAGGGGCAATTCAGCATGGTCAATCAACCTAATCCACACATCCTTGGAGTGTGGGAGGAAACCAGAGCACCTGGAGGAAACCATGCAGAAATGAAGAGAACATGCAAACTCCACACAGTCACCTGAAGCCAGAATTGAACTGGGTCTCTGGCACTGTGAGGCAGCAGTGTTAACCACTGTGCCACACTCAATGTAATTTTCTTAATATAACTGGGGTGCCAGCCTAAGGTATGGGAGGGATTTCACTTTGCAATCAATTATAATGCAGGACGTTTACTTTAAACTTTGAATTCCCCCAATCCCAGAGCGCCATTGAGCATCAGGGATGTACAGGTATCTCTTGCATCAAGTATGTATTAGGGTCCAAATGATAGAAATGTTAACCAGAACACTGCTGCCTGTTTGTGAGCTGGTGGCTGATGCCCCCACTCCTAAAACATACAACATGCTTGAATGAACAAAAAGAGACATAGATATAGGCCCTGATTTTACTGGCACGTCCGCCCTGAAATTGGGGCAGATGAGCTCGCAGAATGGCTTTCTGGGTACACTCAAGCTTCACCTTCCATGCACAATTTCAGATCTTTGGCTGTGCCAAGCAGAATATCAGCTTTTCAAAGAGGTAGCTTTTCCCCAACTGCCCACATTACTTAAGGTTTACTCCCTGTAGTGCTTACTTGAATTTGGAGCAAATGAATGAGATTTTTTGGCCTCCCAGCTACGTGTTTCCGACCAATGGAAGACAGTGTGCTGCTCAATGGTGGCAGGATTATCTAGTCTCACTGCTGTCAACAAAGTCCCATTGAAAGCACACTGCACTGCCAGGAAATTTGCATGTGGAGGTGTGCTGCCAGCCAGACCAAAGAAGCCCACAGACATGAATGATCAGAGAATTCTGGCCTTGTATTCTGCTCCTTTTTTTTAATGTAACTTAAGGGATTTAGTTCTGTCCTCAAGCTTTGATCCTGCACCAGGAATTACATTTTGGGACCTCTCCTTCTTCCTCTCTCTGGTTTGGGGCATTCTCCCTGTCCGGTTTCTGTGCCTTGCTCCCTGGGACATAGCCAATATCATGGTACTTGCTCTTAGGTTACCTGACCTGCTTCTTTGCTTTTTCCTTTTTCCCATCTCTGCAGCCATGCGGGACTGGTCCTCAGGCTCGTAAACACTAAACAACTGAACTGCACACGTGGAGCTACTTCCTGGCTGATGCATACATGGGAGGCCAAAGGTTCATCAGGAACCAGGGCTCCTGACCAATGAACTAAAGAAGGTAAGTATTCGAGTTTCACCATGCCTTTTCCCTTGGAAGAAAGAAAGCTTCACTCCTGTGAAGATTTCTTTACAATGGCTTTGCGCTCTCTTGGCAAGGAGTTAATATCACAAAATTTTAACAAATAGCTTGTCATTTTGTAGACAGATAACGTTATTGTCACTGGATAGGTAATCCAGAGACCTAGGATAATACTCTGGAGACCAGGGTTCGAATCTCATCATGGCAAATGATAAAATTTGAAATAAAAAAAAATCTGGAATTACAAGTCTAATGATGACCATGAAACCATTGTTGATTGTCGTAAAAACCCATCTGGTTTACTAATGTCCTTCAGGGAAGGAAATCTGCAGTTCTTACTTGGTCTGAACTACATATGACTCCAAAAGCAATGTGGTTGACTCTTAAATGTCCTCAGGGATGAGTAATACAAGCTGGTCCAGCCAGTGATGTCCACACTCCATGAATGAATAAAAAAAAATTTTGATGCACTATTATTCAGTTGTAGATGCGCCAAGTTTGGGGGCGTTTAAGAAGTTAGTAGATAAGTTTATGGATGAAAAGGGAATGGTTTAGGTTAGAGGGTCATTGCTTTTTCTTAATTGGTCGGCGCAACATCGAAGGCCGAAGGGCCTGTTCTGCGCTGTAATGTTCTATGTTCTATTATATATGTTGACTGATAAAATTACATCGTTTAATGAAAGTGAAAGCCAATAAGTGGAACATATATGATTAGCAGAATTTAAATATCATAGAAGTAGGGTAACTCAATGCTTGTGTTTCTTTTTCATCTTTGTTCTACTCATTGACTCAACAAAGTCTGTTTTGCTTATATCCACAACCGAATTGTCATTTTTTTCATTAGCTGCTGGTGTAATTCAATCTTCAAGCTCTTTCCCGAGCTCAGATATCGTCAATTCTCATTTTGACACAATTAGGTCAAAATGGTTTCTTTGTGCATTAGCAACTAATTTCCTTTTGATTAAAAGCGTTTAGCTGTTTGATATCAAGATACTTATTATGTTCACACAAAAGGATTTCATATTTCTGTTGGTTTGATCCTTGAACATTTCAACTTCTTGTAATTTTTCCTGATCCTATGCTAAAGGATCTTTTTAAAAAAAACTTTCTTCGAGCAACATCAACTACTTCCTTTGTTCATTACAATATTTCACTCAATTAAGGAACTATAACATTCCATTCCTCTGCAGGTTTAAAATGCTTGTTTGCAAACTGTTCACTTGCCTATTGTATCCTGTGTGTCAACACTGGCAAGCACTTATAATTCAGTATCCATGATTCTTGAACCTGCCAGAATATTTTGTGGTATCTGTCTTATCAGCTGACAGTCATAAAATAAGTCATAATCGTAAAATCCCTACAGTGCCGAAAGATGCCATTCAGCCTATCGAGCCTCCACCAATAACAATCCCACGCAGGTCCTATTCTTGCAATCCCACATATTTCTCTGTTAATTTCTCTGACACTAAGTAGCAATTCAGCATGGCCTATCAACTAACCCACACATCTGTGAAGTGTAAGAGAAAAATGAAGCACCTGGAGGAAGCCCACACAAACATGAGGAGAACGTGCAAATTCCAAACAGACAGTTATCTGAGGCCAGTTTTGAACCTGAGCCCCTAGTGCTGTGAGGCAGCAGTGCTAACCAATGTGCCACAGTGCTGACCATTCTTAGTTTTTAGTTCTGCAGGCATTTTTGTTGTATTTGTATTGTCCATTATTGAGGTTGACACATCAGTTTCATTACTTGGTTTCTTTTGCTGCTCAACTAAGTCACAACTGGACAAGTTCAAAGATGATCTTTGCGTTGTCAATGGAAATGGGAGAGTTCCGGAGGATGGGAGGATTGCGGATGTGGTGCCTATACTCAAGAAAGGTAACAGGGATAGCCCAGGAAATTACTGACCGGTGAATTTAACCTCAGTGGTTGGTAAGTTGATGAAGAGGATCCTGAGGGACAGGATTTATGAACATTTAGAGAAGTTCAGTATGCTCAAAAGTAGCCAGCACGGCTTTGTCAAGGGCAGGTCATGCCTTATGAGCCTGGTTGAGTTCTTTGAAAATGTGACTAAATACATTGACAAAGGAAGAGCGGTGGATATGGTTTATATGGACTTGAGCAAGGTGTTTGATAAGGTCCCCCATGCAAGATTTCTTGAGAAGGTGAGAGGGCATGGGATGCAAGGGGCTGTTGCCTTGTGGATCCAGACCTTGCTTGCCTGCAGAAGGCAGAGAGTGGTTGTGGATAGGTCTTCTTCTGGATGGAAGTTGGTCACCAAAGGAGCGCCCCAGAGATCTGTTTGGAACCCTTGCTGTTTGTAATTTTCACAAATGACCTGGATGAGGAAGTGGAGGGATGGGTTTGTAAGTTTGCTGATGACATGAAGGTTGGTGGTGTTGTGGATAATCTGGAGGGATGTCAGAAGTTGTAGCGTGACAAAGATAGGATGCAAGACTGGGTGGTAAAATGGCAGATGGACTTCCACCCGGATAAATGTGTAGTGGTCCATTTTGGCAGGTCAAATGGGATGAAGGAGTATAATATCAAGGGTAAGACTCTTAGCAGCGTAGAGGATTAGAAGGACCTTGAGGTCTGCGTACATAGGACTCTTAAATCAGCCTCATAGGTAGAGGACGAGGTCAAGAAGGCATATGGTGTACTGGCCTTCATCAATCGGGGGATTGAGTTTAGGAGTTGGGAGATAATGCTGCAGCTTTATAAGAGTCTGGTCAGACCCCACTTGGAATACTGTGTGCAGTTCTGGTCACCTCGTTACAAGAATAATTTGGAAGCTTTTGAAAGGGTGCAAAGCAGATTTACAAGGATGTTGTCTGGATTGGGTGGCATGCCTTATGAGGAAAGGTTGAGGGAACTCGGTCTTTTCTCCCTGGAGAAACGAAGGATGAGAGGTGACTTGATAGAGGTTTATAAGATGTTGAGATATATAGAACGGGTGGATTCTCAGAGACTATTTTCCAGAGCTGAAATGGTCACTGCGAGAGGACACAGGTTTAAAGTGCTGTGCAGCAAATACATAGAACATAGAGAACAGAGAACATAGAACATAGAACATTACAGCACAGAACAGGCCCTTTGGTCTTCGATGTTGTGCCGACCAAAATAAAAAGCAATGCCCCTCCAAACTAAACCATTCCCTTCTCTTCCATATACTTATCAATTAACCTCTTAAACGCCACCAAACTTGGCGCATCTACAACAGCTGCAGGCAGGGCATTCCACTCCCTAATCACTCTTTGAGTAAAGAACCTACCTCTGATATCCGTCCTATAACTCATACCCCTTAATTTAAAGCTGTGTCCCCTCGTGCTAGCTATCTCCATCCTAGGAAAAAGGCTATCACTGTACAGAAGAAATGTCAAGGGTAAGTTTTTCATTCAGAGGGTGGTGGGTGAGTGGAATTGGCTGCTTGTCGGTAATGGTGGAGGTGACTTCATTAGGGTCTTTCAAGAGACTTCTGGATGAGTACATGGGATTTAATGGGATTGAGGGTTATAGGTAGGCCTAGTAGTTAGGGATGTGATCAGAGCAACTTGTGGGCTGAAGGGCCTGTTTTTGTGCTGTAGGTTTTATATGTTCTATGCTCTAAGCAGTTTTCATTTATAGGAAAAACTTTGCAATTATGACACTCCATCCCAGTTTGTGGAAAATCTATACTACCCACAGTATCATTGCCCAATAGGCTACATTTCAATTGGTAAGTTTGAAATAATTCCAACTATATGAGAACTCTTCACCACAACTTAACTTAAATTTACACAATGCAATGGATAAGACACATATTCCCTTCAATACATTTTGATTCAGTGAACTGCTGAAGAAATATCAAATCCTTTGTTAACAGTAAAGTTAACCTGTATCTCAAAAAATAATATTTTTGTGCTGTTTCTTGCACAAAAATTGAGTATTTTCCTCTTCAAGTATAAAGCCTGAACTAATTTTCAAAGCCTTGGATATATCACGAATTTCACTTCCTGGTGCACTATTTTCTGTGGAAGTCTCTATCACTTGCACCACTGCCACTGGTACAGCCTATTTGAAAGACTCCTTAAATGTTCTCATCACTGCCATCATTTTACCAATCAGTTTGCAACAATGGGCTTTGAGTTAACCAGTCTTATGGCAGTAAAATTTACTGGTTTTTTAACATCATTTTTATCTGCTATACATCATTTTCCCTGACTGCAACATCTTCTGCCACCTCCATAAAGTTAGATTCTTTTCTATTCCTCCAGTTTCCCTTTGAGTTTACAGATGGAGAGCTACTGCACCCTAACTGCCTATGTGATATTATCATACTATCTGCCAGAACTGCTGCTTTATAAACCCTCGAAATCTCATGGTCTTCTAGATATGATCCAAAAATTCATTGGGATGCTACTTCAAAATGTTTCCATTATCATTACCTCACTCATATTTTCAAAACTTCATTCTAACTTCATTGATCGAAACTACTATTCCCACCACATTTCTTTATCCCTAGCAAATTTTACAAATGTTTCATTTGATTTTTTTTTAAAGTCTGAAATTGCAATTGATGGAGGAGCCAAACTCATAAGCATCAAAGTTCCACAGCCTTAACTAGAGGGAGTACAAATGCATCCATAGCCTCCTGACCAAAACACTTTGCAAAACGAGAGTCCACGTGTCCTTAGACCACTTTAGGTTTGTAGTCTCCTTTTCAAACAGGATAAAATATCTCTCAACTCCATTTTCAGTGAAATTAGGCAAGAGCCCAAGGGATGAATTTTCCTCTTCTGTCTGCCACAGGAGTTGTAGTGGGCGAGGGACAAATCATGGAATGGTCCATTGACCTGGCAAGATTTTTTGGTTTTGGGGTGAGCCCAGCCAGACAATTCTGCCCAAAGAGTCTTTATAATATCAAAGCTCTTGATTCATCATCTGAACTACTAAACTGTTTTGATCTATTCCCTAAGCTTTTATCTAGCCAGTTTATACTGTCTCATTTCTTTTTCTCTTTGAAACTCAAGCTTCTGAATTTCCATTTTTTTGTTCACTTCTCTCTTTCCAATTTGAGCTTTTTCAATTCCACTTTTTTCTTTCAATTCAAGTTGATCGTTTCTCTTTATATCTCAAGATGCTTCATTTGCAACTGAATTTTGGCTAACACAACGGAATTGCTCTCTGGATTAGATTTTCCTTCTTCCTGTCCCAGAGGCTGTGCTATTACCTCCATTATTTCTGCATTCTTAGCCCCCGCTTTTAACTCTAACTTTACCTTTAGCATTAACTGAGCTTTAATTAATTGTTGCAAATCAATTAGGAATAAGTCTTCACTTTCCACAGAAGTCTTAGCAATTGACAAATCCATTCTGTTTTTCAATCAATATAATAAATTTCACCATGGAAATCTTATTAACTTTAATCTCAGCACTTATATTTATCTGCAGATTGCTGGGGTACCAGATCAGAATTCCCAAGGTATATTATGAAGCCAGACTAGACTGTTTTGGCATAAGATGTTTCACTCCAGGAACGATTCTGTTGACAAACAAGGGAACTTTTATCAAAACAAACTTCATTTAACAACATTGTTTAATTGTAACAAATGAATTAGCTTAACCTTTAACAATTGAACTATAGTTAAACGTGACAAGATGCAAATCCGAACTGCTAAACTACCACTATGAAGCATAATCAAACAATAATTCTCTTATAGACATAAAGACCTCTTTAAAATTAGTCAGTAGAACAAATAGATATTTGCTTATAATTAGGTTATCCCTATTGAAACTTTCAGAAAGTCTTTGCAGAGACAGAGAAGAGGCAGCTCAGACAGAAACTGTGGTACTTTAAAATGAAAACGAAACTGGCAATCTTAGCTTCTCCCATTAATCAGATGACTCCGTCCCTGTCAATCTACCTAATTAAAAAACTCACATGACTCTGCATGCCTAATCTAAAATCCCAGGAGAACGTAAACAAACAAAAGGTCCATTTGCTCTACAAAGTAACACATACATCGCTAAAATCAGTTATTAGCCTGCATTATTAACACCTGCTGCATCGTTTTCCAGACAAATCGATTCCTGAAACAAAACACTTCCTCTTAAAAACATTTCCACTTTAAATACAAAATATAGCAAAATAGTACAATGTCATCACTGGATTTCAACATCCTGGGACAGTAACCAATTTACGTTACGATCTAATTAGGGACCAATAACCTTTTATTTAAAATAGGTTAAGTTTGAGAACCACTATGCTTACCAAATAATAAAGACAAAAATTCCATGGATTTGCAACAAAAAAATCCACGATACAAGTTTATAAAGTTAAAACAATTTAAAAGCTATCTTATGCTATAACATTCAGAGTAATTGTGAGGTATATATGAATTAATAGACAAACTGTGGTCAGTCACCACACTACACAATAGATGACTGGAATGACTAAACAAATTCTTTGGATTTCTCAACAACCCACCCAGATGTTTGTCACATTATTGAGCCAAACAACCTCACTTAAACTTCTTTCTCGTAAGGGTTTCCAATCTCCATATTTGAAGATTTTTTCTAAAATTTGCTCTCAATCAACGGTTTTAATGACAACCAACTCAAGGTTTTCAATCTCGCCTCAGAGATTCCTTTTCCCTGGTCTCTGCACATGTCACACTTCATCTTGCACGCACAATTCCAAATCTTCAGCTATGCCAAGCAGAACATCACAAAGAGGAATGTTTACCCTAATGTCCCATTTTGCTCGATGACCGCAGCTCTTTCTTGATTAATAAGTAATATTTGTGCCACACAAGTGCCAGGCAATGTCCATATCCAACAATAGATAACCTAACCATTGTCCTGTAACATTCATAGGCATTACCACTGCTGAATTTCTCACTATCAACATCAATTGGACTAGCCATATAATAGAGGTTACAAATGCAGGGCAGAACCTGAAATTCTGTGGGAGTAACTCACCTCCTGACTCCTCAAAACCTGTCCACCAAAAATCTGGTGTGTGATGAAATACTTCCTTTTAGCTGAATGAATGACACTCCAATAACACTTAAGCTTGATACCAACCAGGACAAAGCAGCTCACTTCATTGGCATCTTACACATTTACTTCCACAATCACTGGCACATTGTGACAGCACTTTGTACCATATAGAAGATCCACTGCGACAATTCACTAAGGCTTCTTCAACAGAATTTTTCAAACTCATGATCTCTACCATCTAAATACAAGGGTAGAAATCACATGGGAATTACCAGGATTTGCAAACTCCTTCCTCAAATCATGTACCATCCTGCTCTGGAACTGTATCACTGTTCCTTCATTGTTGTTGGGTCAAAATCCTGGAACTACTTTTGTAACAGCATCTTGGAAGTGTCGACACCAGGTGAACTTGTAGCATTTCAAGAAAATGACTGATCTGACAAAGGACTGCGCAATCTTATTATCTTTGACAAGGATGTGACTCTAGCGCAGGTTCTGGCTCAAGGCATTCTTAAGCTTGATCAAGTGGAAACTTATGAGCCACAATCTAAATCAACAGTCTCTCAATAAATGTTAACAGAATGTATGTCATAAAATAAAGGCTTTGGACAGGAATAGGAGGGATCAACCTTGGGCATTTGTCCCTTGCTAAATGAACAATTGAATAAGTGACTGATGAGAAAGCAGCTCGTTAAAAATAAGTTGTATAAGCAGAGAGTTGGGAAGGAAGTAAAGACTTTGAATGGAAAAGAATTTTTTGGGATAGATCCATGCTGACTCCAATCTAACACTCTGATTAGCTCAAGTAGATAGAGAGAAAAAGGACTGCCATCACCAGCTGTGGAGATCAGCATCAGCCTATTTCATCTGTCTGAGCCAGGACTAGTAAAGCATTCTCCTCTGTTATGGGCTGCCTGCCCTTTCTGTCTATTTAACTGATGTATCATTTCCAAACTATTCCTTAATAAACTGCTTTAAAATAGCTCATGACTCCTGGACCAAATCTCACAGCAGTGTGATAATTATGTGAATCAGTTTGCAACACTGATATAATGCCAATGGCACCATTTATGAATGCCAAGCTCCAGCCAACATCTTAACTCAATCTTGCAGAGCTAAACATGATGTTAAACAGAATAAATAACCGCCTACCAATTCTATTTGAAGGGATTATGTGACAGCGCAGCAATAAAAGCCACCAGGAAATTTACATATCCAAAGGGCCTGGCTTCAGACTGCAGCATCTTGGTTGAAGCAATATCAATCTGAGCTGGCTGTGTGACAGGCAACAGGAAGGATTCTCTGGTAAAGAATCAGCGATAAAAGCAGGAATACCATCATCCTAAGAGAGAAAATTGGGATTGTGCTGCGTTAGCTATTGCCACCCTCCCAGGGTGGCCCATCAGCAATCGTCATCTGTTAGTGGGCAGGTCATTGTGCTGCCTTGAGAACTGCATCTCCCTGAACTATCCTGAATAAGTACAGCATCAATGTGTTTTGTCTGTGACATTGTAAGGGAAGCTGCTTGTGCTGCAATAGAAGTTATGGCATTGGCAATTGGGCACAAGTGAAGCTGACCACCTATTTCATATTGATAAGGACAGACTCCAATCTCTGCAGAAAGCCCTGTGCCAAGTGGGCACGAGGCTTGCAAGCGTGGCAAGTGTTTGAGGATGAGGTATATAAATAGATTATACTGATTTATAGAGATGGTTGTTAGTGGGTGATGAGGCTAGTGGTGCAATTGATAGGAAAACCCACTTGAAGATCAATTCCCTCATCTTGATAACCCTGCCAGATTGTAAAACTTCTTGCACTGCATCCATATTCTTGGGCTGCACTCCTGACACTGAAATAGAACATAGAACATTACAGCACAGTACAGGCTCTTCGGCCCTCGATATTGCGCTGACCAGTGGAACCAATCTAATGACCTTTAACCTAAACTATTCCAATGTTATCCATATGCCTAAGTGCTGACCATTTGAACGCCCTTAAAGTTGGTGAGTCCACAACTGCTGCAGGCAGCACATTCCACGCCCTTACTATCCTCTGAGTAAAGAACTTACCTCTGACATCCGTCCTATAACTACCATTTAAAGCTATGTCCCCTCGTGTTAGCCATCATCCGCGGAAAAAGGCTTTCACTGTCCATCCTATCTAACCCTCTGATCATCTTGTATGCCTCAGTTAGGTCACCTCTTAACCTTCTTCTCCCTAATGAAAATAACCGCAAGTCCTTTAGCCTTTCCTCATAAGACCTTCTCACCGTATCAGGCAACATCCTGGTAAACCTTTTCTGCACCCTTTCCAATGCCTCCACATCTTTTTTATAATGTGGCGACCAGAACTGTACACAATACTCTAAGTGTGCCTGCACCAGAGTTTTGTACAGTTGCAACATGACCTCATGGCTCCGAAATTCAATCCCTCTACCAATAAAAGCTAACACACTATACGCCTTCTTAACAACCTTATCAACTTGAGTGCCAACTTTCAGAGAGTTATGCACATGTACACCGAGATCTCTCTGCTCATGACAACTAAAAGTCCTTCCATTAGCCTTATATTCTGTACTCCTGTTACTCTTACCAAAGTGAATCACCTCACACTTTTCCACATTAAATTCCATTTGCCACCTCTCAGCCCAGCTCTGCAGCTTATCTATGTACCTCCACAAACTGTAACATCCATCCTCACTGTCTACAACTCCTCCGACTTTGGTGTCATCAGCAAATTTACTAATCCATCCTTCTACACCCTCATCTAGGTCATTTATAAAAATGACAAACAGCAGTGGCCCCAAAACAGATCCCTGGGGTACACCACTTTAACTGAACTCCAGGTTGAATATTTCCCATCAACCACCACCCTCTGTCTTCTATCAGCTAGCCAATTCCTGATCCAAACTGCTAAATCACCTTCAATCCCATGCATCTGCATTTTCTGCAGTAGCCTACCATGGGGAACCTTATCAAATGCTTTGCTAAAATCCATATACACCACGTCAACTGCCTTACCCTTATCTACCTCTTTGGTCACCTTTTCAAAAAACTCGATAAGGTTTGTGAGGCATGATCTACCCTTCACAAAACCGTGTTGACTATCCCTAATCAATTGATTTCTCTCTAGATGATTTATAAATCCTATCCCTTATAATTCTTTCCAAAACTTTGCCCACAACAGATGTAAGGCTCACCTGTCCATCATTCTCAGGATGGTCTCTACTCCACTTCTTGAACAAGGGGACAATGTTTGCTATCCTCCAGACTTCTGGCATTATACCTGTAGCCAATGATGACATGAAAATCAAAGCCAAAGGCTCTGCAATCTCCTCCCTAGCCTCCCAGAGAATCATAGGGTAAATCCCATCTGGCCCAGAGGACTTATCTATTTTCATATTCTCGAGAATTGCTAACACCTCCTCCTTATGCACCTCAATCCTGTCTAGCCTAAAAGCCTGTATCTCAGTATTTTCCTTGACTACACTGACTTTTTCTTCTGTGAAGACTGACAAAAAATATTCATTTAGTGCCTCTCCTATCTCTTCAGACTCCATGCACAACTTCCCACTGCTGTCTTTGATTGGCCCTAATCTTGCCCTAACCAACTTTTTATTCCTGACATACCTATAGAAAACTTTAGAGTCTCCTTGATCCTATCCGCCAAAGTCTTCTCATGTGCTCTTTTAGCTCTTCAAAACTCTCTCTTTAGCACCTTCCTAGCTAATTTGTAACTCTCCAGTGCCCGAACTGAGCCTTCATGTCTCATCTTTACATAAGCCTCCTTCTTCCTCTTCACCAGAGGTTCAACTTCCTTAATACACCACAGTTCCCTTGCTCGACCACTTCCTCCCTGTCTGACAGGTACATATTTATCAAGGACAAAATGCATGGCTACTTCCTCCAACTGCCTCCTGAGCATATGATTGGAGGGCCTCTTGTATCTCATTACCATACCTTCTCCTGAGCCCATGGATTCAGGATGTCTCTCCTTTTCTCCATGTCTTGTACCAAGGCCTAGTGTGCATTATTAGAAAATCCAGGTGCACTTGTTCGCACATTCAGACATTGCACAAAGTATCACAACACAGAATCACATTGATTCCCACCACTTCTTGTAGCTGCAATGATCCTCTGCTTTAAGAGGCGAAGATTGCCTTTAATGTGCCAACCTCTCATGATATTGTTCAGTGCAGCCAATGAGCAGCACTCATCAATATTGTGCACGCAGCAGGCATTTAAAATTCAGAACTCAACGTGTTGAATGCACCCCAATTAACTGTTAATTGGGGTGCACTCAACATGTTGAGTTCTGATTAATTGCATACATCACGTTTACTATCCAAGGTTTTCCAATTTAATCCCCAGTCTGTGTAGGAGAAATAGCAGAATTCTTATTTTTTGCTAACATCCTATGAAGCTATTCGCAGTAAAAAAAACCACAAGTACAGTAACATTAAACATAAATGGCAATGATGGAACTGTGCCCAGGGATATCAATTCAATGGAATAAAATTGAAGAATTGTGTCAATGAATGGCAGATGAATTTAGTGACTAATGGTGCACAGAAATGCATAGCATATGTGTCGTTCAGAGTAGGATTACTTAAGTCACAAGTCAGGTATCTAAACCCAGTGTGCAATCTTTGCCTGTATTGGAAATCTTTAAACCCATTATTGCTGTTATTGTGAATCTCATAAAGCATGTAATACCAGTTAATTGCACTTTCGATCATAACTTGCACAGACAAATTTTATATAATAATGTTTCTGAGAATTAATCATGGCATATCGTTTAATATTATAGCTTGACAAAGCTAAAACACAAGGTAATTTGTGCTTTTGTCTCCAAAATGGAATGGTCATACAAGGGAAATCAAAGCATTGGACTTTCTGCCTACTCTATTCCAGCTGATGTCCAAATCTCTGGCACTTTAAGCCAATAGAAATAAGAGTCACACGTTTTCAACACAACAGCCTACTACTTACATTATGGAAGCAATCACATGAAAATGCACTCATTTTTCTTTTGTAAAAACACATAGCGGGGAATCGGGTTCAATTGGAAAGGCCAGGAATGTAAACAGCACTGGGCAGGAGATGGAAAGACCATGTGAGGGGCCCTAATCAGGAAAGGAGACCCATTAGGGAGGTGCACCACCTTTCCCATCTGAAATACAAGCCTCCTTGGTCCCTCACCTCTTCCTGCTTGACTCAAAATTGCGTGGATGACATGGGTCCTGCAACTGTGTACATAAGCCCAACTGGAGGGTGGGGTAGGGGGTGACAGATGATGGTTACATACATAGAGTGAAGGGCTTATGAAGAAAGATCGAACAGGTTGGGCCTATGCCTATTGGAATTTAGAAAAATGAGAGGTAATCCTACCGAAATATACAAGATCTGAGGGTATTTGATAGGGTAGATTCCAGAAGGATGTCTCGCCTTGTGAGAGAGACTAGAACAAGCGAGACACAGTTTAAAAGTAAGAGTCTTGCTTTTAAGGTGGAGATGACGAGATATGTTTTTATCTCAGAGGATCATTAATTTGTGGAGTTTTGTAGAAAGCAGTGGAAGCTGGGTCACTGAAGCTTAGTTTGATAAGATAAATTCTTGATCGACAATAGTTATGGGTGGAGGGAAGGTGAGGTGGTGGGATTGATTGGAAAGTGAAATTGAGGCTAAATTTAGGTCAGCCATTACCTTACTGATTGGTGGAGCAGGCTTGAGGCTGAATGACCTATCGTGGTCCTAAGTCCTATGTATCACCTTTCAGTGGTCAGCTGGACTTGGAACCAGATTTTGTTGGTTGCTGCTGCCAGGGCTGCTATCCCTATGAGAGTTGGTCTTCTGCCACCAAAAGCTGCTGCTCAATCAGTGGGCCAGCAGCTCAGGAGCCTCATTGGGAACAGTGACCTCGGTAGGGGTTGCACCTGGAGCAAAGGGGACCCATTGTAAGGTGCATGGTTACATCCAAACAAGTAGGATCTGGATCCTCTATGGCCAGTCAGGCATTCCACGGTGTGAGGAGTTTGCGGAGGGCAAGTTATACCTTTGCCAAGGGCTGGTAATTGCAGCCAGGTTGGAGGGGGAGGAGTAGGGAGGTGGGAGGGGGACATGGAGGTCTAAAATGACCCTTAAAAGGAGAACCTCTAGAAGATAACCAATGTTTTCCCATAGGTACAGCATTTTAAATATACCCCCCACCCCTCCCACCTCCCTCTGGCCACTGGCTAAACATGACATTAGTTGGCATCTTGCATGTCTCAGTGTGTTCCACGACACTTCCAGCTATTGACAAGGTGGTGAAGGGTGACGGGCATATCACCCATTGCTTAAACAGCCATTTTAGCATCCTTCTCACCTCCCAGCCAGTCTGTAATGGGCTCATAAAACCCAGCTCCCTGTCTCTCATGGCGACAGTGAACATAGGATTCTATTTGTCATATTTGAAGTGAGATTCTGTACAAAGGATGTACTGAAGACAATAATCCCGTGGAATGGTTTTGTAGATAATCATTGTGGGATAAAATACAGTCAATGAAAAGTGTGAGGGGGAAAAGGATTGACCTTGCTAGCTTGAAGTAAATTCTGAAAAGAAAGGAAGTCTCTAAAATTAAATGGATAGATGAGAATCATCAGATGTCTGCTTGATAACAAAAATAAATGCATGCACTGAGATATTGTTAGAAGTATGAGAGAAAAGAAATCTTGCAATGTAATACACTATACGGAATATGCATTTATGGAGTAAATGCAAAATACTATGGATGCTGGAAATTTGAAATGAAAACAGAACACTGGATAAGCTCAGCAAGGCTGACAGCATCTGTGGAGAGAGAAACAGTTAGTGTTTTAAGTCCTTATGACTCTTCTACAGAACTGAATATTGATAGAAATGTGATGAATTATATGCTTGGAGAGGGTGTGGGGTATAATGGGAAGTTGGTGATAGGTTGGAGTTAAGGAGACATTGACAAAGATCATACAATCATAGAATCATAGGATCTTTACAGTTCAGAAGAAGGCCATTCAGCCTGACAAGCCTGCACTGACCAGCAATCCCACCTAGGCCCTATCCCTGTATTTACTCTCGGGGTAATTTAGCATGGCCAATCAATATGAAACAAAGGGGTTGTTAATGGTGCCATTAAGTACTGCAGAGTGTTAGTAATGGCAAAGGTAAGAACACAAAATGTTTTAACAGGAGAACAGAGGTAATTGCTTTGTGGGACCAAAACTGAACAACATGGGACTATGGCCATATGAGGGAGGGGTGAAGTTGTGTTGGAACAAACCAATGGAATCAAATAACAGAAAATAAAAAAAAGGGGAGTGGGGGCCGTCAAGGTGGGGGAAAAACTTCACAGTCTAAAGTTGTTGAACCCAGTGTTGAGTCCTGTTCTTCCAGTTTGCACTGGGCTTCACTGGAGCATTGCAGCAGGCCAAAGACAGACATGTCAGGAAGACAGCAAGATGCTGGGTTACTGCCAGAAGATTGGGGTAATGGCCACAAATGGAGCAAAGGATTTATGGATATGGATTTTGACATAATTTGTTTTAACATTTTGGGTGGATTTTTATTTCAAGGGTGAGGAAGGACTATTTTAATTCTATATTAACTGTGTTTTATTATAAAAAAGTATTGGATATTAACTGGAAATTCACTTAAGCCACCTACGAATAGACACAGACTAAAACTGATTGTTGGGTTGGGAGATGTATACTTGCAATGTGAAACTCTGTAAATAAATATTTGTGTGTAAAGTTTTGACTCCAGTTCAATTCTCAAACTCACCCATTATCTGGGAGGTTAAAAGTCCCCTGTTCGTCCAGCAGATCGTTAAGCTGTTGAATTATGGCAATGTGCAAAAATAAAAACATGTTACTGAGTTTATACATCTTTTGTTAAAAATTTGCTAAAACAAAAATTAGTTCCTGGGGTATAAGCATAGGTCAACATGATGGGCGCCATGGTTGCTAGAATTACTGCCTCACAGTGCCAGGGGCCTGGGTTCATTCCTGCCTCGGCTCACTTCAGTCCAAAGATGTGTGGGTTAAATTGATTGGCCATGTTACATTGACCCTCGTGTCAGGGGGATTAGCAAGTTAAGTATATGGGGTGACAGCGGTAGGGCCTGGCTGGGTTTGTGGTTGGTGCAGACTCCATGGGCCAAATGGCCTCCTTCTGCACTGTAGGGTTTCTATGATTCTATGACTTGAAATCACATGTTGTGGGTAAGGATGGCAGGTCCATTCCTCTGAAGGGCGCCAGTAAACTAGTTACATTTTTACCATAACTTGGCAGGTTCTGTCATGATTTTTTTGGTGCCAGCCCATAAATAAATCTGGTTGTTAATAAATCAAACTGTTTACTTGTTGGAAGGTCTCAGTTGTAAATTTGGCTTCTCTTCCTGCCTATGTGGTTTGTTTATCATCTTATTTAAAACAGAACTTATATATTTAAAAAACAAATCCATGACTTCCATTGCTTTTTGCTGCAATGTTACCAACTTAAATAAGATTGAGAGCAGTTTGGAAATCTTCAAAAGTGATACGATGCTGACTGTTCAGACAAAAGAATTCTAAGCAGAAACACTGGGCGAGATACTGCATGTATTGACAGACAACTGTGCCTTCAATTTTTACATTGATGTATTTAAGAAGTTAGGCACTTTGGACTCAAAATGATGATGGTTTCTCTCTTCACAGATGCTGCCAGATCTGCTAAGTTTCTCCAGCATTTTCTGTTTTTATCTTAGATTTCTACAATCAGCAGTATTTTGCTTTTATTTTAGTGTTTCTTGGAAGCTGTTTGGTACATGCAGCAACCTCAAAAGTCTCAATGCAAACTACGTACTACTTGGCTCTTTTAAGTCCAAAGCCAAGCAAAAAGGATTTAAAGGAGCCTCACATTTAAATAAAATCACCTATCACTCCAAAACTGAGAGGATACATTAGTGAACAGTAGTGCAGTGCATATGGTGGTCTAACTATAATCCTCTTTTACAAAAAGATAGAGTTACATTTTAAATTGTTAATGACCTGTTTACAGGACCTCCTCCAATGTTTTAGTCTTAAATTTATTTTGTCCAAAACGTCAGCATTGTAATTGAACCTTGTAGCATTGGGTCTGATAGTTAATTTAAAACATTGGGGGGCTTCTTTGAGAGTGAATACATTTGTTTTGTCAGAGAGTGATGAGATTGTGGAAATAATTACTGCGTGGGAGTGGCTAGGTGAATAAAATGGATGCACAAGAGGGAAAGCTGAATAAGCATGAGAAAGAAAGGAATAGATGTATACGCTTATTGTGCAAAACATAAAAATCAGCTTTCTCCAATTGGGCCAAATGGCCTTTTTCCATGGTGCAATTTCTATGCTATCACAGCATAAGAACAAACTCCCTTGAATTTTCTTTCTTGGAAGTGTTTTGAATTAATGTAAATAAGAGCAGAGAGCCTATTAAGCCCTTTTTCCAATTTTGCAATAGCTGATGGATACTAGTGATACAAGTGGAGAGAGAGAATGCTGCAGAAATTACAGAGGACTCATTCATCTCAGAGATGAGACTGACACTCTGCTTTCAAGGAATTAGATTTAATAAGTGAATCCTTTGTGACCTATCCGAGAAAAGATTTAGTATTTGAAGCTCATGTAATTTAAATTCTCTGCTGAAAGCTTTTCTATAATAGCAACGTCTCTAAGAATTTGTCTGGTGCAACCCTACCCGGAATCCAGCACCACATTTGCTGTCTGCTTTAGATCTTTCTATATTATGCAAATAACTTTCTGCTTTTATTTTCAACTTTGGAGGTAATTGCGACTTAACTTTGGCAGATAGAAAATTCCAGAAATCACACTTGACTTTGAACTTATGTTGGCCGTGCCAATAAGTCCCACTATAAAAGACTTGAATTACAAATGACTCAAATTAATCATGCTTTTTCTTCTTGAAGATACTACTGTCACGTATTTCAAAACTGAATTACATTCTGAAGACCTCCAAAGCGGATTCTTTTTTTAAAATCAAAGAAGTAAGGAAAAAAAAACAGCTCTTTTTCACTCTGTTTGCTTGCAACAGACAATCAATGAAGGAAAACAATCATCGCACCAGCAAATTGTATACAGCAAATAATTTGAAAAATAAATTCATGTTTAAGTCTTCCAGGGCCCCGCACATTTCCCAGTGTACATCAAAGAAAAATAGCATTAAAGAATTTAATCAATTATTTATAAACACGCACGTGGTGTAACGTACAGAAAATGGCCTTGAATTCTGCAGAATTACAAGACCTTTCTTATGATCATCTATATTTAGTAGGGATGTGTTGAGGGTCCCTACAATTGCTCAGAACAGAACAATTAGCTATATGTTTAAATTAACTGAGGTTTTGTTGTTTCACCTTGCGAATTGACAGCACGGTGCTTCAGTTATTTACTGTACGCTCTCAAGGGCTCACAAAGAGCACAAAATCAGTTGTTTAAAAACATTGAAGCATCCAGAGTTTTCATAAAGTAAAGCCTTCACTTTACTGTTGCAGCTCCTCTCTGGATTCAGCCAATGATAGCCTGGGCAGTCTCTCTTATGCATGCTGTCCTACCTGTACATGCTGACAGTACTGTGAACTGTTGGAGGTGTCAGTAAAAGTGGCGTAATTAAGCACCACACATTTTGAGGGTGCGCTCCCCAAAAGACAATCAATAAAACAGCCTCTCTGAAAAGAAGATAATTGTAGTGGTTGGAAATCAATCATCTCAGATTCAAGATATCACTGCAAGAATTCCTCAGGGTAGTGTCCTAGGCTCAACCATCTTCAACTGCTTCATCAATGACATTCCTTCCAATGTGAGGTCAGAAGTGGGGATGTTCTCTGATGACTGCACAATGTTCAGCACCATTCACAACTCCTCAAATAATGAAGCAGTCTATGTCAAATGCAGGAGGAACTAGACAATATTCAGGTTTGGGCTGACAAGTAACATCCATGTCCAAATGCAGCAAGACGGAAAAAGTGACAAATAAAATTTGTGCGACGCATGTGCAGGGAATGATGACTTCCAACAAGAGAGAATCAAATGTTGCCCCTTTACATTCAAAGACATTACCTTTACTGAATCTCCCTCTATCAACATCTTGGTTCTTATCATTGGCCAGAAAACAGAGGACTAGCCATGTAAATACTATGGCTATAAGTGCCGATCAGAGACTAGGAATCCTGCAGCAAGTAACTCATCTCCTGACTCCCAAAGCTATCCACAATCTACAAAGCACAAGTTAGGAGCGTACAGGAATACTGTCCACTTGCCTGAACAAGTGCAGTTCCAGCAACACTCAAGAAGATCAATATCATTCTGGACAAAGCAGCCTACTTAATTGCTACACCTTCCACAAACATTCATTCCCTTCACGATCACTGCCAGTGCAGCAGTGTGTAGCATCTACAACATATACTGCAGAAATTGACCAATGCTTTTACTGGAGTACCTTCCAAACCTAGGACTACAACCATCAAGGTGGACAATGGAAGACACATGGGAACACCACCATCTGCAAGTTCCCCTTCAAGTCACTCACTATCCTGAATTGGAAATATATTGCCATTTCTTTACTGTCTCTGGTCGAAGTCCTGGAACTCCATCTCTAATAGCACTGTGGGTGCACAACTGCAGCGGCTCATGTAGACAGATCACCACTTTCTCAAGGGCAATAAATGCTGGCCGAGCCAGCAATATCAGTAATCCATGAATGAAGAGTTATAAAATTTCCTGTCATCATCCTAAAGATATGAGGCTGCAAAATGAACAATGCTTTAGGTAATGCTATGTCACAACATCCCATTGGAGTGAGGAATTAGAATTAGTCTACCACTTAAGACTTTGACACACTATAGGGAACCATTTGGTGATGGATTACACAAATAATAGTGTTCAGCTTGGCAATGACAAGACTTCTCAAGAGTCATACATTGGAGATCAATAGCTAGAGAATCTGGAGCAGCTGTATTCCCTGAGGCTGGACTGCTAATGGAGGACTCCAAGCAGCAGATGAGCTCGGCCATGTCTCAGAGCTTGGAATGCATGAGGTCTTCCCATGACAACCTGCAAACCTCATGAAGAATCTAAAGTGGCAGCACCTGGAGTACATTCAGGAGTAGCGCAATGTCCTGCACAGAATTAATGTAGTCTAGACCAATGATTTTAGCATCTGAATGCAGATGTTCACGCAATACATGAAGTGCTTTGCAAACTGGACAGGTCAATTGTGTAAGGTAGTCAGAGATGACCGGGAGTGATGGTAGCTGTGCCCAAGCGGCAGTCTCTCTCAAGACAGCAGGAGAGTCAACCCAAAGATTGAGGTATGCCTGAAAAGGATGAGGATGCTCTGCCACTCCTCTTTCAGCATGCATCATGTCCTCAGTATCTCTGATCGAGAAAATATCCATGGAGGAGGGCCTAATGGTCAGGGCTGTCCTGTAGCGATGCAGCCAGAACAGTCCCAAAGAGAAGACAAAGAGTTCCTCCAGCTGAACTTTTGATCAGATAATGGCTTTGTGGAAAGACCCTGTTGTGACAACCTGGGCTTAGCCATCTTCACAGTCAGCTAAACACCACACACAACAAAAAGTTCCATGTCCATCCTTGTTCATGTCCTGCTCCACTTCCTCCTATAAAAATTATATCTTATTCTTTCTCATCTCTTCAAGAATTTTGCTAAAACAATTTATAATTAAAAAGTTAGATTACAAGGATGTAAGACTAGCAGGTATGTAATGTTGGGTGCTACCCAAGAAGTCCACACAGTGAAAGCACATTTTTACAGGCCGATTGAGCTCAGTGAGGATTCGAGTGTGCAGACGGCTGTCATTATCATGAGTCTCTGACTCTGTTCATGGTGCTTGCAGAGTAGAACATAGAACATAGAACATTACAGCACAGAACAGGCCCTTCGGCCTTCGATGTTGCGCCGACCAATATAAAAAGCAATGCCCCTCCAAACTAAACCATTCCCTTCTCTTCCCTTCTGAGTAGTGAGGAATCTCCTCAAAGTATAACTACTGCACCCAGAATCCACCGAACAATCTCGGGGGAGGGATGGAAGAGCTGCAGCTAAGCTGACTGGTACAAGATGAAAGCGTCATGGTAGCTTCCTGCAAAGCCTGCACACACATGCACAAAGTGTCTTCCTATGGCTCTGGTCCAGCAGCATACTTAGTGGCGGATCTTTCTGTTTATGAAAAGCCCTGGTCTGTCAGTAGGTGCCTTGTTGGCAATATGAGTGCACCTGACAATTCGCTGGACTTGGGGGAATCTGGTAAGTGCAGTTGGTGTCCTCTGGAGGCCCCATTGATAAGCAATTTGATGTGGTCTTCAACCTTGGTTAAAAGGGCATATCTGACTGTCAAAATGAGGTGTGTGCCACTGACTGTGAGATACTGCAGAGGACTGCAGTTGAGCCATGAAATGATCCAACATGAAGAAATCCAAGGCCACAGTGACCCTGATTGCTGTAGACAAGACCAATGAGGTGTGAGCTCCTCACTGACGAGAACACGGATGTTTGTCACCATCTGCCTCAAGAATCACAACCTTCTTTTGCACCAGATTTCCATCATCTCCAGGTAACTTTGCATGGTAAAGGTCTGTGTAGTATCTCCTTTGGTTGCATGGCCCTCATGCCTCTGCTGTGACCTCTTCATGATGTACAGATGCCGGCGTTGGATTGGGGTGTTAAGAACTCAGTAAGAATTTAGCAATACCAATTTATAATCCAACCGATTTATTTGATAGTAAAAAAGCGAGCTTTCGGCTCTTGTGTCTTCTTCAGGCAAATGCAGTGTTCTGGTCTGCAATAGCACACATCAGCACAGACAGTCAGAGATTGCTGATTAGAATGCGAATCCTTACATCTAACCTGCTATTGAAGTGTTAAAGTGGCGAACAATGTGTGTGAAGGGAATCCTGAGCATTGTTGGAGAATTGTGTATTTTCTCCAGACAGCACAGTAAGTGAGGTTTTTTGCTAACCCAGGCAAGTTACGGGGGTTGGACCTCTTCATGCCCAGGCTCTCATGTGAGCATGCTGTCACAGTGCTGCCTCTATTTGAAACAGTGCAGGATCCAGATGCACCTATTGAAGAAGGCCGGTACAATGACCCAGTCAATGACAGGAGGTAAAAAGCGCCTCTCTCCCTTCCCTTTGATGAGTTCCTGTCACTTCTAAGTCTATGCAGTGACTACAGCAAAGTTTCTCTGTCTTCTGAGTCACCTAAATTTCCATTCATGCCACCACTCAATAGACATAATCACAGATCTCCAAATCCTTGCCATTTCCTTCAAAGTTCCATTAGGTCTGAAGTTCAGGCACTTTATTAAGGTTTTAATGCGACTGATTAGCCTTATAATAGATGTGAGTGTGTTCTGAGACCCATACCCTTTCCCTGAGTTGAAAATGATGGAAAACAGAAGTGGCTGTTTTCTTCTCTGTTCTATCAATATTCAATCCCAAAATGGAATAGGTGAATCTGGCCTCTGGTGTCTCATGGTTTATCCCAGCCATAACATGGACTAATTTTTTCCTAGTTTTTCCATATTTTCTGGTTTAGCTTTGCAGGTCTCATTCATTTTTCCTCCGCTGAGATAGCTATTCTGCAATATTTCTGTCCCATGTTTCAAAGTTTTAAACAAACACAAGGGTATTCCAGTTGAGGAGAAGAGCTCACAGACAATGGGAGCTGTAAAATGGCAGCCAGCAGCTATTTGAGCTACTATCAATCATGGGTTGTCCATCTGTAATGTAGTGATTTGCATTCTGTATAGTGGACCACTCCCTTGCAAGGATCTGATTGTGGGACAATAATGTAACACCAATGATACCACAAATCACAATTTTCAGATGGATATGGACAGGCAGAAGGGATTAATTTAATTTGGTGTCATGTTCAGCACAACATCATGGGCCTGTTCCTGTGCTGAACTTTTTCTATGTTCATTCCATTTTGAAATGGGATGCGGACTTTTTTTTCCACATGATTAAAGTACGAAAATATGGATGAAAAGGTTTTTATAAATGTCAATAGATATATTTTTCTCATTACTGCTTATTGCTGAGTGCAAACGGGCGGTGAAAAAATCTCCCATAAATATCCGTGACATCTCATTTGCACAGCCATTTGTCTTTGTTGCATTGAACATTGTCGGTTAATGATTTAGCCACTGAAATATGTGCTCTTCCCGCATGCAGACAAGTGACTATAGAATAGAACCAAATCCCACTAAAGGAGCTGACTGATTGAATTGATATTATTTTTCCTTGAGGGGAAGGGAGTGAGAGATCAGCAAAATGGCATTTAGCAGGAATTGGCTTCATGCTCCATGGCATCCAATAAATTAAACTGTCAGCACTACAAAAAGCTCCATTACACCAGATCTACAGTTTGCTGGTAACCAGCTGGCTAAAAAATCTAGAAATAATGGCCCTGATACTTTCTCAGGACTGGGAGGAGAGCTGGGGGGGTGGGGAGGGATGCTGTGGGGAAAGGAGGAAAGATTTCTGGATGGGAGCTCAAGAAGTACAGGTTGCCTTAATGTCTGGAGAAGGGATCTTTTAAATTTCCAAAATGGTTCTTGACTGATCTGGATGGCACAGCAGTCGGAGAGCAGTTGTCAGGCAAGCAGGCGATCACAGTGAGACAGAGAGATTGTGAAAGGTAGTGGGAACCGATTATGGGGTGAACAGTGAGTAATTAGTGTTAGTGGCATGGGGGGAGTTGGAGATTTCAGGGAAAAGGGGATCAGCCATCATATGAAGGTATGAGGAGGAGCCAGACATTTCATGAGAGTTAAATGGTTATCTCATTGGTCACTGCAGAGGCATGAATGGGAGGTGAACATTACGCAAGGTGGGAGCGTGAGTTGGACAATAGTGGAGTATTTTGGTGGAATTGGACATTGCGCGAGAGTTGGGGGCACTGACATAATGTGAGGGGAGGGGAGTTAGACATTAAATTAGGGTGGGAATTGTGGAGTCAGGTATTGTATGAGGGTAGTGGGGATTTGTACATTGTGTAGGCCCTGGGGTCAAACATTACAGGAGGCTTGGGGTCAGGCATTGCGAATTAGGGGACCTGGGTAGGTCTTGTCAGACAAGGCCTGAGTTGTCTTCATCTTGAGGAACGATCAGTTAGGCATCTTGTTGTTAAGGGATTTAGAGATTGCAAAGGGGACAGCGAATTGGAGTTCAAGGGGAGGATTGTGAATCAGACATTGCAAAGATGTTGGGAACAGGTAACACCGGTCACTGGGGCTGTAAAGAGATTAGTTTGGTGGAGGGGTGGTCAGGAAAAATGCATTTATAAACTGATGCCATGCATGCACTAACCCCAAGGGTTCAGCCCTTTTTGCTGCCTTTGCCTGGGTTAAAAATAAAAATCCTGTAAAATACAGACACGTAGCATTCTTAAAGGATTTCACTGATCTCCTTGTTACCTCACGCTGGATTGGTTGCTTATCTGTCCCTGACTTGCCTCTGTTAAAACTGGAAGTGTGTGAGTTGGAGGTGAGTTAGGGTGAGGCCTGAGATATTTATTATCTCCCAACTGACCCCGCTGCACCTATTCTTGGGGTTCATCTCTCCTCGGTGTCTTTGTGCCATTCAGAAAGATACTGTTATTCTTATGCTGCCACTGAATTAAAGAAATTAAAGAAAAAAATGCTCTGTTCAATATGAAAATGCAGATTTACAATGAAAGGCTAAATCCTTGACCTTTGTCCTTGATCATATTCATAGAGAACAAAAATCCCCTAAAGATAGAATTGATTTAAAAAGAAAGTTTACCTTTCAGTAACTTATTTAAAGATCAAGCAATTACAAAGAATTGGGATGAGTTTTCCTGTCCATTTGTTATACATATTCTCACTTCAACACTTAACATGAAGTGGACTCAGGACAAAGTGGTTGAAGATAATGGGTTTAAATTGGTTAACCTTCTAAAAAGGGAATGGGAATTGTTTAATAGGTGGATATCCATTTACTAAATTAGGCAGAAGAAGGCATTATATGATCACCAACTGTTTTATTGTGATACTATGGGCAGGGTTTTACAGCTTCACTCGTACTGAAACTGTGAAATCCTGCCTGAGGTCAATGGACCCTCAGCCTGCTTTGGTTCCCAGGGTGGGCAGGACAGTAAGATTCCACTCTCTAGTTCAGTAACAATACCAGTTCCCACTGTTCGCTGTCCAGACACCTTGCCTCACTGGGGAAAGACCCAGCTCTTCAATCCAAGTGTTAATGAACATCAGCCGCTCTCAATTTTCTGTGAAGTGTGTCCTGGTTTACTCTTCAAGCAATCTGCATTTCTAACATTGTCAGGGATTATGATACGCAATAAATTGTGCCCCTTCATTGCAATATAGGATATATGTTAAATTTATAGGATTGCTCCTTTAATTGATTGCTACTTATAACTTGTGTCATCTAAGCTGTTTATTGGTAACAGACACTGGTGGGATGGGCAAGAAGGAGGGGAGTGGGGGGGGGGCAATGATATAATATTGTGACTGGTTAGCACTGCTGAAAAGGGTGATGCATTGTCGCTGCAAAAAGCGGTGAGAGTTTTGCTGGGCTGTGATATTTGCAGAAAATACTGAACGCAAGATAGAGAACGCAAGATTTTCTGACAGAATGTTGGACTTCTTGGTGCAAGTTTTAGAGTAGAGACCTTGGCTGGGATATCCAACCCTTCTTGTGACGAGTGCAACGAGTCAGGCAAAAGTCCATCTGCTTTGGTGGCATCGGTAAATTCTGTTGACTGTTGGGACCTGAAGATGTGACCAATCATATATTTGGAGTTTCTGTCGGGTTGGGTTCTGTTGGAACAGCTTCTACCAAAGGCCTGAGTGCTGTAGTGGAAATTCAGTGATTACTAGCATTCAAAAGGATTTCTTTGCCTTAATAGCTATCCATCAATTTATTCCCCAATAGATGCACAGGATTGCTGAAGCTTCAACTAGTGCTGTGACAATGGCTGCAGGGAACTCAAACCTGCTGTTCTCTTAAAGAGTGAAGCACTGCTACACCTATCCCTGCAATTCCTACACTATTCTTGCTGTTGCTTGTCAGCCAGCTGATACCAAGATGACAAAATCTGAAGCTGGGCCTTCTAATCTCAAAAGGTTTGCTCTGTCAGGGCATTTTTGGTCTTCACTGAAAATGAGTAACTTCCACCACTCTTGCTGCAGCCACTGAAGAAGTGCTTTGTAGGAATAGTTGTTAGGGATCACAGTATGCAGCTCGAGGAGGAGGAGGAGACTTGACTGTCAAGCAGTAACCATTTCCACTAAGAGAGAATCTAACTATCTCCCCTTAATATATAATGGAATTACCATTGTTGAAGTCAGGAATGTGATGCAGTTTCAATACCACTCAAGAGGTCATAAAGTAGCTCACTTGATTGCACAGCTTCAACTACCTTAAAAATTCATTCCCTCCACTACTGATGCACAGTGGCAACAGTGTGTACACATATACAAGATGTTTACCAAACCTCCTTTAATAACACTTTTCAAACTCATGATCTCTGTCATCTGGAAGGACAAGGGCAGCAGAGTCATGGGAACACCACCATTTGCAAGTTCTCCTCTAGATTACACGTCATCCTGACTTGGAACTATATCACTGTTCTTTCACTGTTGCTGGGTCAAAATCCTGGAACTCCCTTCCTGATGACACTGTGGTGTACCTACATGATTGTTACTTGTCACTTATTAGCCTAAGCCTGAATGTCATCCAGGTCTTGTTGTCAGGCTGCTTCAGTGTCTGAGGAGCCGCAAATTGTATCGAACACTGGGTTGTCATGAGCAAACATAACTACTTTTGATCTTATGATGGAGGGAAGGTCAGTGATTTAAGAAGGCAATTCACCACTATCTTCTCAAGGCAATTAAGGATGGTCAAGAAATGATGACTTTGCCTATGGTACTTCTTATGCCTTCTTGCACCCATCCTGAAAGATTAAAAATGCTTTCTATATCTCCAGCAGATGTCTTGAAACAATTGTTAAATATCATGATAACCTTTATAGCCACTGACAATGCTGTCCTTGCCCTTCTTTAAGATTATAGTTGTGGCTGTAACAATCAAAATATTTTGATCATGAATTCTTTAATGAAGCAAAGATATTCAAGCATTGGTTATCACAGAAGCTATTGTAACAGAATGACTCCCTGATGACTTCTTGAGCAACGACTTCCTTCTTCCATTTTCCATCTCACTCTTCCATCATTTTGTTCTGCATTAGGTGATCATTCTTAATTCTCCTAGTCATGCTCAATTCCACAAGGAAGGCTGACCAGGTACCCATGCATCGCAGCAGCTTGGTTCAGCATAAATTTATAAATCTCCAAGTAAGTAATTCACCATGGCTATGTCACTCTCTGAAACACCTTAGTGCAGGAAAGTTCCAAAAGATGTATGTACTTGGATCAGCAGCAAAAATAAAATCATTCAACGAATAATTTGTAAGTTGCTCATGATACCTGGTCACTGGGGGGATGGGGGAGTGTGGGGGGAGGTGGTGGAAATGAAGGGCTTCTTCATAACATTAAATATGTAAAATGAAGGAGATATTCATTGACTTTAGGAAGCATAGTGGAGCTCCTGCCTATATCAATGTGGACGAAGTAGAAATGATTGAGAGTTTCAGGTTTCTACGTGTCGGAATCACCAACAATGTGTCCTTCCTTTCATTCCGATGCTAAAGTTAAGGAAGCCTACCAACGCTTCTACTTTCTCAGAAGACTAAGGAAAGTTGGCATGTCCATTATGACTCTCACTAACTTTTAAAATGCACCATAGAAAGTATTTTTTCTGCTTGTATTATAGCCTGGTATGGCTCCTGCTCTGCCCAAGACTGCAAGAAACTACAAAGGGTTGTGAATGAAGCCCAATCCATCACTCAAATCAGCCTCCCATTCATTGACTCCATCTATACTTCCCATTGCCTTGGAAAAGCAACCAGCATAATCAAGGACCCCAAGTATCCCAGACATACTCTCTTTCACCTTCTTCTTTCAAAAGAATGATGCAAAAGTCTGAGCGCATGTACAAACCACTTCAAGAATAGCTTTTTCCCTGTTGCCATCGTTTGAATGGACCTACCTTACATTAAGCTGATCTTTCTCTACACCTTAATATGATTGTAACACTACATTCTTCACCCTCTCCTTTCCTTCTCTATGCTTTGTCTGTAGAGTGCGCAGGAAACAATACTTTTCACTGTATATTAATACGTGTCAATAATAAATCAATTTGCTGTGTGAGGGTGTTGATCGGATGTGCAGTTCAGAAATGGCAATGGTGGCATCAAATCAACACTGTACCCTGTTTGATTAGTGCTTAAGTCACTGAATTCAGACTTCAGTCTTTGCTGATGTTAGTTCAGCTCTGTTACAGTGTTTGGCTCATCGATGCCTTCGAGCCAACACGACAAAGGAATCAGCTTTCCCTGCTTTTCATCAGTAGATAAAGCAAAACCAAAAGCAACATCAAAGTCATTCAGAATTCTTTTCAACTGATATCAAAGAGGAATAATCACAATGTGCAGTTGTGGAAAGCAACAGTTTTGCATGGTTCTTTCATCTACTGCCACCCAGACGGTTCCGATCGGAATCATACCTTGCGGTCAGGAAGAAGAAATCTTGTTGACTCTTTCCCTTCCTGTTCAGGGGATCTTAAGGTCAGTTACAGTGACCATATTGTCAATATGGCTTAGACCTGCTGACTCAGCACAGAATAAACCTGTTCTACATGGTTCACTATCACACCTCATGGATCATTCATACATACTGTCATTGGACAATCTTTTATTATTGTCACTGCATTTAACAATTGTTACCTTTACTCATACAGCGAAAAATGATCATGCACATTTATGCAGACTAATGTTAGGGCAGCATGGTGGCACAGAGCTTGGCACTGCTGCTTCGCAGTGCCAGGGACCCAAGTATGATTGCCAGCTTGGGTCACTGTCTGTGTGGATGTTTCCTCCAGGTGCTCCATCAGGATCTGAGTGCCTACCTGCATAATTCATCTGGGTCAGTTGCTTTTTGTGGGTTACTTTTGAGAAGGCTGATCTGACGTCTGTGATGGTGACCTCAGGTATGGGTTCAACCAAAGCTTTCGGTGTGGAAGGCATGCTCTTGTTGACTTTTTGCTCGAAACAGGCACAGAATGTGTTGAGCTCATCGGAAAGGTGCATTGGTGCTGGCGATTCAACATGCCTTCATGTTGTATCTTGCTATGGGAGTCCTTGCGTCTAGCCTGAGATTTTAATTTGTCCTGATACTGTTTTTTTTGGCATCTTTGATGGATTTTTGTAGATCATGTCTGAACTTCTTGTAAAGGTCATGATTGCCTGATCTGAACGCCTCAGATCTGGACTCCAGCAAGCAGTAGATATCCTTATTCATTCATGGTTTCTGGTTGGGAAACACTTCTTTGGCACACAGTGTTCTACATACTTATTGGTCAGTTACTGTAGTGGCGTACTTGATCAGGTTGGTTGCTGAATTTTTAAGTATTGACCAGTGTACTGACTCTAAGAAGTCCCATAAGAGATTGTCTGTTTCCTCAGATCAACATTACTCAACTTTCTTTAATTGATTCTTACGCTTCAGTTTTTGCTTGTAAACTGGGAACAGGAGCACAAGCTTGTGGTCTGATTTACCAAAGTGTGGGTGGGCGATAGACTGGTAGGCATGTTTGATATTTGTGTAGCAGTGGCCTAGAATGTTTGAGCCTTTGATGGAGCAGGAGCTGTGTTGATGGTATCTTGGTAGGACACTCTTGACCTTGGCCCGATTGAAGTCCCTAGCCATGATGAACAAGACCTCGGGGATATTTCGTCTTAAGGCTATTTGTAGTGGTGTATATTTTGTCCACTGTAGGTTATGAGGAGTGAGGCTCAAAAGGCCTGAAATTTATCCAAACAATTGTAATGAGTCTCAATGAACTATGGTGGCCCTTTTACCAGCCCAATTTAGCACTCGGTCACCTCTGAGGCAGCTCTCAATTTGCATCCAGACATTTTATATGAAGGCATGTCTCCTGATACCCACATTTGTAGTGAAAATCCAGCCCCTGCTCTTTGTTCTTTTAAATCTTTGATGTTCTTCTTATAGCGTGGTTTCCAGAATTTTGTATAATACCTTCGCTGAGACTTAACCAATAATTTGTGAAGTTTAATGATTTCCATATTTTGTGATTAACAGCCCCATCTACAAAACCAAATATTTCATATGCTTTCTTAACTGCCTATCAACTTAGCCATCCATTTTCAAAGATTTGTAAGTATGGAACTCCGGATCACTCTGTTCATACAAACCCCTGAAAATAGTACTGTTTAGATTGTGTCTCCGTTTTGTTCCTTCCAAAATCACTTCACATTTATTGGTGTTAAATTGTATGTAACAAGTGTCCATTACAAAAGTCTGCTCATGTTCTTCTACAGTCTATAACTATTGCCTTCGCTGTTTACTACATTCCCAAACTTTTTGTCATCTCTAAGCTTTGAAATTATGCCATGTATACCCAAAACCAGTACCAATATATATCAGAAATAGCAATGGTCCCAATATTGAATTCCTGGTTCAGTTGATTCCATATAGTTCAACATTAAACCGTGGTGTATATCATTGCATTCTGATTTGAAAAACTATCATTCATCACCACTTTCTGCTTACTGTCTCGTAGCCAATTTCATAACCATGCAACCACTGCAGGAAAAATAATAAAGGAGCATATTATCTACATGCTGAGAGATTGAAGAGCTCTGAGATGCAGTGAAATTGGGGTGTTCTCGTGCATGAATCATCAAAGATTGGTAATCAGGTACAGCGAGTAATTAGGAAAGCTAATAGAATGTTTTTGTTTATTCAATCGTTAATTGAATGCAAAAGTAGAGAGGTTATGCTTCAGTTACACAGGGCCTTGGTGAGACAAGGCAGTACAATGGCACAATGGTTAGCGCTGTTGCTTCATGCACCAGGAACCTGGGTTCCCTCCCCGGCTTAGGTCACTGTCTGTGTGGAATCTACACATTCTGCTCTTGTCTGTGTGGGTTTCCTCTGGTTGCTCCGGTTTTCTCCCACAATCCAAAAGACGTGCTGGTTAGGTGCATGGACCATGCTAAATTCTCTCTCACCGTACCCATGACTTGGGGATTTTCACAGTAACTTCATTGCAGTGTTAATGTAAGCTTATTGACATGAATAAATAAACTTTAAAAAATAAACGGCAATGTATTAAAATTAAGCCAAACAGAAACACACAACCAGATTTGGCACAATATAATTAGGAAGAATTCAGAGCAATAATCAGAAAAACAAGGATGAATCAAAATATTTTTCTATTTGGAATGTTGCCATTTTGTTTTCTAAAGCCTTCTCATTGTCAAAAGTGAAAATTAGGACAACATGATTTGATTCACTCCATTTTTGGAGGTTATTAATGTAAGCTTGTGCACAGCGGAGTAATGATCTCTAAGGATTTGGATTGTTCTCTCAACTTTTTGTCACATAACTAGATACCTATGAGGTTTAGTTTTCACCTTTCTTCAAAAGGAGGGCTGCTACTGAACTGAACCAGCAGTTTGACATATGTCAAAGGGAAGGAATTAATGCAGCAAATTCAAAAGCAATCTATATAAATGAAGTTTGGACATTCCTCTGGTCACTATGGATCATGACTTTGTAAAAAAGCAATCACACAGTTATAAAACCTTTTATGGTTAAGTTATGTGAAACAGAAATGATGTTCACAAAGTCATATGTTTATTTATGCACACAGTGATTGCAAGAAATTGATTTTTATGGTACTTAATCCACTTACTTGATAATGAGATAAACCTTATAACGAACTCCCTGTAATAAGCATTTGAGATCTGATTGTATTTTCTTCATTTTGTAGCTTTAGTTGAAACCTAGTTCTTGCTAACAGTATAAATGGTTGTTAAGAACATGCCAGATTATGCACAGCAGTAGGCAATGACACCAGATGGCGTGCCTTTCGTGAACTGATAGATTATAGTTTTCAAGATAAACACATTTTTTACTTTCCATGCTCATATCTCAAAAAGTGCACAATTTGACTTTACATTACATCAGATACTCTATAATTAAGTGATACAGTCAGACTGGCCAAGTTTGCAGAGATATTGGGCAGAATTCTCCCATCGGGGACTACATATTATGGTGGAGTGAGGACAAGGGAGAGTTTGCCACTGTGGAGGCTGATGGAAAACCATGCTTTGTCCTTTATCCCCAGCAGAATTAATTATGCATCTGGGGATAGCGGATTGCATCATCTTTCATGGTGGGGCAGGGTAGATAGCATGTACCCTGCCAGATTTAAAAAGCACCCAACATCACTGGCTAACCATTGAAGAAAGAAGATGGATCACCTAAACAAAGAAGATGGATCTCCAGGAACACTGAGGCTGAAAGATGAATTACCTCAAAAACACAGAATCAGGACGATTCATCTGACTGATACTTTCCCCACCCAATACTGTGGTCTTCCAGGGTCCAAGATCGCTGGTGGCCTCCATCCCTTACTCCAGAGGCAACCCTCGGTCTTCTTCAGTATGTCCTCACTTTCAACACCATGTTGGTCTAGATGTATTGGATTTAGCTAATTGGATTAGGAATTGGCTAGCAGATAGAAGACAGAGGGTGGTGGTTGATGGGAGATATTCATCGTGGAGTTCAGTGACAAGTGGTGTACCTCAGGGGTCTGTTTTGGGGCCCCTGCTGTTTGTAATTTTTATAAATGATCTGGATGAGGGTATTGAAGGATGGATTAGTAAATTTGCGGATGACACTAAAGTCGGTGGAGTGGTAGATAGTGAAGAGGGGTGTTATAGTTTGCAGAGAGACATGGACAAGTTGCAGAGCTGGGCCGAGAGGTGGCAAATGGAGTTTAATGTGGAAAAGTGTGAGGTAATGCACTTTGGCAGGAATAATAAATGTGTAGAGTATAGGGCTAATGGTAGGATTCTTAATAGTGTTGATGAACAGAGGGATCTTGGTGTATTTGTGCATAGATCCCTGAAAATAGGCAGTCAAGTCGATAAGGTTGTTAAGAAGGCATATGGAGTCTTAGCTTTTATTGGTAGGGGGATTGAATTTCGGAGCCGCAACGTCATGTTGCAACTGTACAAAACTCTAGTGCGGCTGCACTTGGAGTAGTGTGTGCAGTTCTGGTCCCCACATTATAAGAAAGATGTGGAGGCATTGGAGAGGGTACAGAGGAGGTTTACCAGGATGTTGCCTGGTATGGAGGGCAGGTCCTATGAAGAGAGGTTGAGGGATTTGAGGTTGTTTTCGTTAGAAAGGAGGCGGCTAAGAGGGGACCTTATCAAAACATATAAGATGATTAGAGGTTTAGATAGGGTGGACAGTGATAGCCTTTTTCCTAGGATGGAGAAAGCTAGCACGAGGGGACACAGCTTTAAATTAAGGGGTGATAGTTATAGGACGGATATCAGAGGTAGGTTCTTTACCCAAAGGGTGGTTCGGGAGTGGAATGCCCTGCCTGCAGCAGTTGTAGATGCGCCAAGTTTGGTGGCGTTTAAGAGGTTAGTTGATAAGTATATGGAAGAGAAGGGAATGGTTTAGTTTGGAGGGGCATTGCTTTTTATATTGGTCGGCGCAACATCGAAGGCCGAAGGGCCTGTTCTGTGCTGTAATGTTCTATGTTCTATGTTTTAAACTTTCTGGGGCTCAGTATCTGTGTGCAGCTCAGCAGAACATGAAGAGGTTTGCATCCTCTGACAAAGATACTCCACAACTGCTCCTGCCACCTCTTGCAGCTCATGTTCACTTGTGAGTAATCTCAAGAGATTCAAATCCACTTTAACTGTCTAAGAGGATTCATTGATTTGCATGCATTTGAGATGGTGTAAGGTTGATCCATATCCCTGTGATGACACGCTCTCATAAAGCATCAGCTCCTCTCTGGAATTGTCAAATGGAAGAGGCATGAGTTTTTTTTCATATGTGCCATGGTCCTAGAGAAGATAAGACATGGATATGAATTCCTAATGGCAATAGAAAAATTATGGCTACCTGCCATAATTATGATGAGTACATTTCACTCACTGTTGACATCAAGTTAAGATAAGCTAATTCTTGTATGATTTGTGGACCAGTGATATTTAATTCTGAACTTCCAGTTTCACCGTAGCCAACGGCCAGGGCAGGCAGCATTATGCCACTGATCTCCATCACATATCAGCCAAATAATCTGCATCTCCAATCCATTTGCTCTTTCTTGTATTTTGTGCTCTATTCTCTTCTTACAAGAATAGCATCATCTACGTGTCACAGACCAGATAAGAACTGAGGGGTGATAATTATAGGATGGATGTCAGAGATAGGTTATTTACTTAGAGGGTAGTAAGGGTGTGGAACGCCCTACCTTCAGCAATTGTGGACTCGCCAACTTTAAGGGCATTCAAATGGTTGATGGATAGGCATATGGATAACATTGGAATAGTTTAGGTTAGAGGGTCATTAGATTCGTTCCAGTGGTCGGTGCAACATTGAAGGCCGAAGGGCCTGTACTGTGCTGTAATGTTCTATGTATTCTAGACTGATGTGTTTCTCCACTGGCATCACAGAGAATAGGGCATAAAGGGAAAATTCTGCTCAGAGCTTCATCTGCAACGCATTAGTGGAATGAAGATCAGTTTCATGCTGACTTCTAGGTGGATTCTCAATCTGACATGGCAGGGAACACCAGCATGGAACAGTCTATTGGGGCTTCTACCAATTTCTCCCCTCCTGCCCATCACTAATGCACTGGCTGGGGCATGGGAGAATTCCATCTATTGAGAACAGAAAAGATCTAGTTGGCTAAGTATTTACTGAAAGAAATTAGACTTAGGGCAGCACATCATTAAGGGTCCAAATAACCTGCAAGAATTGCACACATGCAGCTCGTTTTTGTTAACAGAGTGATTTTTGTTTCTCAGAAAATATTTCCTTATGTGAAAAAGCTTAGCTGTACACTCTGCCATTTGGGAAATGATAACAGTAGTTTCAGAAAATCTGTTTATCTATTTTCCTATCTGGACATTATCTTGAGGAAAAGTAAGTAACAAATCCTTTATTTGTTGCTGATCACACGTAATGATGGAGATTTAATCAGGTGCAGTATATTACATTTGCAGTTTAGAAAGACAAAAAGGGTACTTTAGGCTACCATAGCTTTGCAAAGATCTGAAAGTTTCAAATACATTCCCTTGAGGACCGCTGTTTCTGGATAATTTAGAATGTAGTAAAAAAAATGTTATTTTGTTTTAAGACAGTGCAGCATGAATTGACATATCCATTCCCACATTCTATGGGAATACTGGTTTAAAATATATAGTAAGAATTTCACACTATCAGTCATTTCTATGGACTTTCCACAGCTCAAGCCAACTGGAAAAGCGTCTGTTTAAAAAAATGGGGCCAATTCCATATACAGTTCATTGTAAGTGTTGATGCTAATTGGATGTTTGAGGTCTGGACATAATCATATATAATTCAGAGCATTTTGCCTAAGAATTTCAGAATATCTCAGTAGTCATATTGTATAAATGCATCCCTGGCAACAAACTGTTCACTGGTGATTTCAGTGAGAAAAACGAGGAAACAAAATTAGTCGCAGGAGAAGCAGGAAGGAGAAACAAAAACTGCAAAAATATGAAAAAACAGAAACTGCAAATAGTAAAAACTTATGACAGCAAGTGAATTTCAACAAATAGAGATGTATTAAGCAGAGTATTTATAATTTTTCTTAATATTTTTGGAAATGTACCCCCCCACCTGAACTGCCCCCACTAAATGCATCACTTGACTATAACTCCCCCAAGTACAAACCCTCGGATTCTGGCATTCCCCCCACAACTATCTGATCTCCTCTCCTGACTGACCCTTGCCCTACTGACTGACCTCACTGCACTGACCATTCAAACCCTGAGTAACCCTGAATCCCCCCACCAATCGACTCCTCCTCATTAACTACTTGACCTCAACACCCTCTAACCAAGTGTGATTTGCCTCTGCACTTGCACCCGACACCCCCACAACCTACCTGCGCCTCACCCGCCCCACCTATTCCAAGACTATGACTGCCCTCCCAGTGCCTTCTAACCACCTGACCCAGATACCTTCAACTTCCAACTGCTTCTTGGGCTCCCAGATCTGAAAATGGTTGGACCTTTAAACTTGCCTGCTTTCTGGCAGCTAGCACTGTAAAGAAGAGGCGTGGCCATAAGGAGACCATGTGTGCAGACTTCAACTGAAGGCTTGAGGAACTCTTTGCCCTGCAGAGATCTCCTCCAGCTTGTCTTGGAAGATCAGGTTTATCTAGATTTCAAGGTAGGAAACTGACAGCGGAGCAGAGCAGCAATCTGACTCTGACAGCTACTCCATGAAAGGCCTTTAGTTCAGGTCATTGAAATAAATCATAAATAACTGTGTCCTAGCACCAGTGGCACTTGATTTAGTATTTGCTCCCACCTATGCATGGTTAAACGGCTTCAACTTATGATGTTGTTTCAACAACTCTAGCATATTCTACTTGTATTTTATATTTCCAAAATTAGTAGCTTTCATTTCACCAATAAACAACTGTACATTTCAGAGATTATAATCAGTGTGTCAACTAGAAAATCCAATAATAAAGTTATTCTATCATTTAGACCCTTACTAGAGGAAAAAAAGCATCTTGTGATCTGAGAATTCATGATTCAATTCTGCAATATTACAGTACTTTATTGTTTCCAATTATGTATATAGGAATATCAAGACAGAATACCTAATTTCCCTGTCATTTCCCTGACATAAATCACTTTGCATATTAGTGCACTGATGAATCATCCTATTAAGGCTACAAAAGATAAATTGTGTATGTTTGAATGGTTCAGTGACTATATGGCTAAGAGAGTAAAGACAAAATAATATTCCTTCCGTTTATACATATGATATACAATAAAACAGAAGTGTTTCTATTGTTAATTCTAAGAATTACATTTGCACCACCACTAAATTATTTATGGGGTTCTTAATGGCTGTGCTACCTAGAAGAATCTTGTCTTTTTCTAAGTCTTTAACTCTTTACATGCTACCTTGCTATTTTCTGAGCATGATTTTTTGGGGGGTTTTGACAGAGGTATTAAATACTTTATTTACGTATGTACTTACAGAGTCTGACTTCTGACTCAATGTGCGGGATTTTGTGCACAACACGTTTTTCATGGCGCTGGAGACAGCCTACCATTGTCCGATGGTGGAATCTACTAGTCCCACTCTTGTCAATGGAGTTTTCTGTTGAATGTACGCCTCATTTCCCAGAAACCACAATGGGGCTGCATCATCAACGGGACTGGAAGATTACACTTGTGCAAACAGCCAGAAAATTCTGGTCCCTGTTTCAAAACTAAACTATTATGTATTCATACTATGTGGGAATCCAGTGGTATATTCATAGACAGAAGTGTAGGGGTTGGAGTATTTTCTCAGGCACCCTCTTTTCAGTAAGGAAGCTGTCACTGAGATGTTACCAGCTGTAGCCATCGCTCAAGCCTCAGGCTGGAGCATGGACAGAACTGCCTATGGCAGTCAATGTCAGTGTACAAAATCTTTACACTGCAGAATTCTTTCCAGCTCTAACAGGTGACATCAGATGGTGGTGATAGTCTGAAATGTGCTACCTTGGAGGGTGGTGGAGGCAGGATGCCTCACATCCTTTAAAAAATACTTGGATAAGTACTTGGTATTGCATAACATGCAAGGCTATGGACCAAATGTTGGCAAGTGGGATTAGGTGGGCAGGTTGTGCGTGGTGCAGACTCGATGGGTCGAACGGCCTCTTCTGCACCATAGGATTCTGTGATTCTAACCTGCAAAATTTCACAGCTTGCAACGCATCAGTGTATCCTGGGAGGACCTTGAGGCTCTCTTAGCCAGAATGAAAACTTACAATTGTTGTCATGATGCTATTGTGTGTGAATGTTTTTAATCTTTTAATCTTTAATTTTATTGGCCAATCAAATATATATTGAACTGTTGAAAAAAAAACTTTGAAAGAAGCAAGGAAAACCATTGTGTGGAATTCTCCTTCTAGCCAAGTTGCGAGGGCAGGGATATGCTGTGTTTCCCACTGTGGATGTTGGTAGGAAATCACCTCATATCTTCTGGCACTAACCTCATTAACAATGCAGCTGAAAGTTTAACATTGTATTCCATGGTAGGGCAGGCATGATGGATCCACAAGCATATTTGGGTGCTATATTAAAAGGGTACCCAACATTACTGACTCACCATTGAAAGAAGACAGTCTTCTTAAAAAGATGGATATTCAGGAACACTGAGGCTGGAAGATGGGCTTCTTCAATGACCTTGAATCTGGAAGATCCAGCTGCGAGATGCTCCCACCACCTGTTGCAGTGCTGTTGCAGAGTCCAGGATTATTGGCAACCTCCATTTCAAACTCTAAAGCCAGCCCCAGGCACTGTGCAGGTGAGTCCTGGCTTCTGCATGCCTCGTTGTTCCTTATGGGTTTTGGACCGATGTGTTTTTCTGCTAGTGTCATAGAGAATTGGGTGTAGGGAAAGATGCTAGTCTGGCCTTCATCTGTACTCCACTCGCAATTTCATGCCTGCCTCCAGCAAGGTTTCTGATCCACCATGGTGGGCAGCAGTGGACAATTCCTTGGGAAAGTCACACTGACATGAAACTGATTTTTAAACTTCTACCAAATTCTACCTCCCCCCCCCCACTTGCCAACAAACCTGCTGATGGAAGAATTATGCTCACTGTCTTAATATGGTTGTCACAGGTCTTGTTGTGAATGTTTGGCTAAGAGCCCAAACATCCATTACTCTTGTTGAAACAGCTTGTTGGAACATTGCTCTTGATCTCTGTGTCAATTTCAAAATATTTATTTACATAAGGTTAAGTGGTTTCAAGGGTTGTGTTTTCTGTTATTGGTAAGTTAAAGGGTCTGGATGATTGACACTTGTCTTGTACTGAAATTATCTTTTCAACATAGTGGAAAGCAATGAACAAAGAACAAGCACAGGAACAGGCCCTGCGCCAATCATGTTGTCCTATCTAGACCAACAGCTTACATCTCTCTATTCCCCTTCCGTTCATTATCTATCCAGATAATTCTTAAACGTCGCTAATATATTTGCCTCAGCTATCTCACTTGGCAGTGCATTCCAGGCCCCACCATCCATTGTGTAAAAAACTTACTCCACACGTCTCCACTGAACCTTTGCCTCCTGTATCTTGAACTTGTGCTCCCTTGTAATTGTCATTTCTGCCCTGGGAAAAAGCTTTCAACTGTTCATCCTATCATACCCTTCATAATTTTATAAACTTCTATCAAGTTACCTCTTAGCCTCTGTCTTCCCAGGGAGAACAATCCCAGTTTATTTAATCTCTTCTCATAGCTAATACTCTCCATACCAGGCAACATCCTGGTAAACCTTTTCTGTATTCTCTCCAGAGCTCCCACATCCTTCTGGTAATATGGTAACTAGAATTGGACACAGTATTCCAAATGTGGCCTAACCAATGTTTTATATAACTAACATAATTTACCAACTTTTGGACTCGATGCCTTGTCCAATGAAGACAAGCATACCATATGCTTTCTTCACCACCTTTTCCACGTGTGCTGCCACTTTTAAGCATCTATGGGCCTATACTCCCAGATCTCTCTGTGTGCCTATGCTCCTAATGGTTCTACCATTTATTTTATAGCTCACAAAATGAATCACTTTGCATTTGTCTAAATTAAATTCAATCTGTCATTTCTCTACCCAATTTTCCGGCCTCTCAATCTCCTTTCGTATCTCTGACAATTTTCATCACTATCTGGAACTCCAGCAACTTAGTATCATCTGAAAACTTGCTAATGAGTGAAAGAATGAGTTTTCTCATTTTTTAAAAATTATTCTTTCATGGAATGTAGATGTCATTGGCTGGAATCTATTTAATCCCAGATTGAAAGTCTGCTCACATTGTGTCTCAGGTGATTGTGCCAATATCTACAAGGTCAACACAACTAGTGTGGTGGCCACCATGGAAACCTTGGTGCAAGATCTTTGACCTGCTGCAGGACATGCACTCACTTCTTGAGATCCATGAGTACCAACACCAGATGATTACAAGGCTTCTTAAACTTAGTCCAGCTGCCACTCTATCCCAAGGAGGAAGACAGGGGCCCTTGGGCACCCACAGTGAAGAGGGTCAGCTGGTGCACACCCCAGGGCCATCCACCCAGGTGACTCTGGGAGTATGAAACAAAAACAGAAAATTACTGGAAAATTTCAACAGGTCTGCCAGCGTCAATGGAGAGAGAATACAGCCAATGTGATCCTTCATCGGAGCAGACTCTGGCAATGTTCTGTCCATTCAAATCTCCTCTTCTTCTGACTGCTCCAATTCCATTCCAAACATCAGGAAGGGTGGCACTGTCACACAGAAAAACCCAGAAAGCAGATTGGGCTCTCCAAGTCGCTGCCCTCCATAGTACATCTACAAGGACATCACAGACAACAGGACATGGCAAACAGTAAGCTGCTTCCATTCTCAGAGTGGACGTTGGGGATGCATCAAGACAGAGTAGCAGGGTTAGAAAGGCTAAGCAGCTCCAGCTATACAGAGTAAGCATGGATATTAGCATTTGTGCATAATATTCACCTCTGCAAATACACTCTCACTAATTGCCCTTTTTCTATGACACCTTGTTCTGATGAGCTGTGTTTCTGTAGGCTTGACCTAAAATCCTGATTCCAGCATAAGATAAAGGCAGAATGTTTAGTCCAGTGCTTCCTCCATGTACGTGGTCAGATTCCAGCATGTTGCTGATGTTCCTTTACAGTGACTGAACACATCTGTCAGAGCTGTAGCTCATAGGGAATAAGGATGTCTCCCATGAGATGGTCCCTGAAATGGTCGCTACAAGAGGACACAGATTTAAGGTGCAGGGAAGCAAATACAGAGGGGATGTTAGGGGTAAGTTTTTCACTCAGAGGGTGGTGAGTGAATGGAATCGGCTGCCATCGGTGGTGGTAGAGGCGAACTTGCTGGGGTCTTTTAAAAGACTTCTGGATGAGTATATGGTAACTAATGGGATAGGGGGTTATAGATAAGTCTGTGGATTGGTAGGTATAGATGTGATTGGCACAACTCGTGGGCCGAAGGGCCTGTTTGTGCTGTAGTATTCTATGTTCTATAATGTACAGGGCTGGAGTCACTCTTTCTCATCATTAGGAATGGTTGAGGAATATGAGGAACGGTTGAGGACTCTGGTCCATACGTGCTGGAGTTTAGAAGGATGAGGGGAGATCTTATTAAAACTTACAAGATACTGCAAGGCCTAGATAGAGTGGACATGGAGAGGATGTTTCCAATGGTGGGAAAAACTAGAACCAGAGGGCACAACCTTAGCTGGAAGGGATGATCGTTTAAAACAGAGATGAGAAATAATCTCTTCAGCCAGAGAGTGGTGAATCTATGGAACTCTTTGCCACAAAAGGCCATGGAGGCCAGGTCATTGAATGTCTTTGAGACAGAGATGGATAGGTCCTTGATTGATAAGAGGATTGGGTGTTATGGGGAAAAGGCAGGAGAATGGGGATCAGAAAAATATCAGCCATGATATTTTTAGTGGATATTTATTGTGGAGCAGACTTGATGGGCCAAATAGCCTAATTCTGCTCCTATGTTTTATGGTCTTGTTATTAACGTGTGGTCTCTGCACTTTTGAGGCGCTGCAAGTCCCTCATCTTCTCCGAATCCAGCGATTATGGGCAACTGCTGCATTCCCATTACAGGAAGCTTATCACAGAGACTATGCACTTACGTTAGTCAAACAGGAGATGAATCCTCATCATCCTCTATTAACCTAATGGCAATGAGCACATAGTGAGCTTGGCTGACTGATCTAGACATTGCCATCGCCTCAGGGCTGACATCCACCCCCGCAACCATCTCTTCAGCCTTGTCCCTTTCAATGTCTTCCTCACTGGTGGAAATATGCCACTCCCCCATCTCCTCTTCAGGCAGTTCCTCCCCCTGCATCGTGCAGGAATGCATCAAGTGACCACGATCTGTGACACTCTCTGCAAATTGTATTGGCCTCTGCCAGCCAGACTGGTCCAGGCACTGGAACCTCATCTTCAGCATCCCAAATATCTACTTCAAAGTGCGAGTTGCAGCTGAGCTTCATTGTACCTTATCTCACCTGCAGTCTAGCTTCCGAAAAGCGTAATCAGTTACCTTGATTTGATTTGATCAATTATGGTCACACATATTGGTATACAGTGAAAAGTATTGTTTCTTGTGTGCTATATAGACAAAGCATACTGTACATAGAGAAAGAAAGGAGAAAGTGCAGAATGTAGTGTTACAGTCATAGCTGGGGTATAGAGAAAGATTCCATTTATCCTAAATTTAAAGATGTGGTCCCAACTATAACATTCTTAGAAACAAAAAAGATAGCATTCTAAAACATAATCTTAAAACCTTACAATTGCAACATCTGGGTCCAAGACATTTGAGTCCGCCACTGCAACACTAGTGAGCTTCAGTGAGCTTCCTAACCCCCTGTCCTAGCTCGTATGCACCTGTGTGCAATGAGTAACCATGTGCAGACAGTTTGTCGAATCTAGCCTTCACCTTCTGTATTATTTCAGTATCTGAACTGATGCCTGCAGAAGATAGATTGAATGATGTTGTGTTATTGGGGTTGTACACAAAGTGTTGAGAGCTTGCAGTTGAGGGATGTCTCCCAAATTACAGCAAACAGTGGATATTCTATGCAATTTTGGCCTATAATAGGTTTGCTGATATCAAGCTATTAAAGTGAACAAAGAAATTCTCAAGTTTTCAACTGAAATAATTGCCTTTATTGAGATGGTGACATGTATTGTAAAATATTCATTGAGTGAACCCTTTTGACTGCAGTACAGTGTGAGAAGGCTACATCTGCACTATTCCTTTGAGGGTCCATTGGTATCTTGCTGCTTTTGAAAGAAAAGATGGTCAATGTGTTTCCTTGTACTTAGTGGCATTGCCTCCTCTACCTAGCCAGCTAGCCATTTCACTGCAGTTCTATCATATGCTCATCTCACAGCCACTCTCCTTCACTGCCTTTCATGCTGAAATACCTAATGATGAGTTAAAGAATGTGCATGAGCCTCCTTTGCAGCTATCAGATAGTCAGCACTTCCCTAATGGTCTCTGAACCTACACAATGCACTGTGGTAAACAGCAGTGGGAATTTGGCAACCTGAAAGTGCTGAATGGGATTTTTATTATAAACCTTATTGAGGAAATAAGTAATTGTGTGACAGAATTTGATTTGACTCACTTTTGTTTCAAAATAAGCAAGAATTTCTAGCAGCTAACCTGAGTGATCTGTGTAAGCTTGATATGTCAATACTGCAGTCTTTTCTCAACTGCTGCAAGCTTAAAAAAACCGCAAGGTATTTGCACATTGTTTGGACCACAACAGGGAAAAGACAATTTCCTTTCACAGGGAAATGATATTCTGTAAACCACAGATTCATAACAAAGGATTCTGAAATCTAACCTGACACTCTACAAAATGAACAGACACCCTGATTAACCCTGATGTGATTAACACGATCAGCATCTCAACATTTTTAACCCCAGAAGATTCTGAGGTACAAAGGATAATCCTTTAAAACTCTAGGCAGCACGGTGTGTGTGTTATCTCTGGGGATTTGGGTAAGAGGGGATTATAAATATTTCATACTCCAGGTTTTCATTTTACCATCATATAAATGAATCTCATTCCCCAATCACCGACGTCTACAAGAATTACACTCTTTGGTTAGTATAATAAGATTTCCTTCTTAACATTTTTTCGTGTTATTAAATTGTAAGTGAAAAGATCTTTCTGAAAAGTATTGAGAGTCTGCTGGACATGAATCATACTGATTGGAAATGTGTAGAGTGAACTAGATGCAGACCATAAGGCTGTGAAGTAAAAAAAATTGCAACAAAGTAGAAAGATTTTTCTCACATAACACAGTCCAACATTTTAATTGTTTAGCGTATTCTAGTAGTCCCATTGAAATTCCACTGACACAGAGCGAGTCAAAAACTTTCTACATAATCACTGAGATCTATTAAATTTCACAAATAATATTTCTTACTTGTTTGGATAAAGGTTTGAAAATAAAAGCTTCAATTTATGATAGTGTTGGAAAACATTATCACGTTTTAATGGTTTTGTGGAATGAATTTTAGCTTCATTCCATAAAATGTCAGCTAATATAAAAAAAAGGCAATGGCCCTCAATACTGATTTAATTGATGTTTGCAATTGAGTTCCACCATGAATTTTATGCTTGGATGTTTTTTGACTGCATCTAAAGTTCCTCCAGAAAGATGTTAGTGACAGAGGAACTCACAATATCACATACACCATTCTATCACCTCCCCTTTCCAACCACATACGCAAAAGTCAGGGAGAGCTGCATGGAGGCCAACTCAATGGGTTGCTGCCAATTACTGGCCTTGGGAAATTTGGAGAGTGGGGGAATTCCAGGGGCAGGATTTTTCAGATGATGAGGTTGGTCACAACATCATTCAAAGAGTCAGCATGGACCATAAACCCACGAAACATGGCAATCCTGCATCCATTTAATATTCCATGGAGCTCGGATTGGCTGGAGGTGGGACCTCACTCAGGAGAATGCCTTGCCTCAAAGAACTGCAGGCAATCTGAAGATGCAGCTTCAAATGGTGGGACAGAAGGGAAAGGGAATGAGTAGGAGGCCAGAGTGGAGGAGCGCAGAGTCATTGGAGGATTGTAGGGCTAGTGGAAGTTATAAAGAAAGGGTGGGGTGAGACAATGTAAGCATCAAAAATTCAGCATCAGAAGTTTAAAATAGATTTGTAGGTAAGTTGGTGAGGATAGAGTTGATGGATGAATGGAGTTTGGTGCTGGCTCTGAGCATCATCATGATGGATAAGCACAAATTTACAATGGGTGGAAAACATTTAGCTTCCCAGATGAACACTGCCATACCTGAGTCTGGAAGTAACAATAGTGCAGCAACACGCTGCACAGTTGTCAGCACTGCTACCTCACAGAGTTGAACTTGGATTCAATTCCAGCCTTGCATCACTCTGCGTGGAGTTTGCACACATTCTTCTTGTGACGCATGTGTTTTCTCTGGGTGCTCCGGTTTCTTGCCACACTCCAATGTTGTGTGGGGTTAGGTTGACTGGCCGTGCTAAATTGTCCCTTAGTGTCAGGGGTCTTGCAGGATAAATACATAGAGTTAAGGAATAAGCTTGGGTAGGATCGTGGTTAGTGCCACAATGGACCAAATGGCATCCTTCTGCACCTGGGGGCTTCTATGATTCTATACGGATCAGGATTTTCTGTTGCAGATTAGTAGAAGCAGGAGTGAGTGCTCTTATGGAAATGGAAGTGACAGACTTTGTGGTGGATAGGAGATGGGGTCAAAAATTCAGCCAAATTAAGATGCTGAGGTCTGGTTCAACAAGAGATAATAACCAGAAAGAAGAGTGGAATTGGTAGAGAGGGAATGAAAGAGGTAATATTGGAAGTAGTCAACATACATGTGGAATCTGGTGTCGTATTTTCTGATGATGTCAAGGGGCGGGACATGAAAATTAAAAATACAATGGAGTGGGGTGGAGTAGATCCTTGGGTGGGTGACTCCAGATGTAACATTGTAAGGCAAAAAGAGAAGTCATTGCTGGGGAGACTCTGGCTACAACTGGATAGGCAAGAGTAAAACTAAGTAAGGATAATTGGATCGTCAACTTTAAGAAAGACATATGAAAACAATGCACAATCAACTCAACTGTCCCTGATCTGCATCAAAACGCCATTTGAACAACATGCTTTGGAATTTTTTATTACAGAGGGCTGTGGCAGTTCAAGCATTGAGCTTGTTCAATTCAGAAATCGATATGTTTCTGGATGACAATGATGGTAAGGGATATGGGGTTAGCAGGGACAAGTGGTGTTGAGGTAGATAATCAGCTAAGATGTATGAAGGGCCTACTCCTGCTCCTGTGTTCCTGTATGGTGATTTGCAGCACCTGATACCTCAACCATATCACTCCACAATCAATGGAAAATTAGTTTCAAAATGAATTCCATACAATGTCATGTTAATTATATGAAATCTTTCCATGCAGAAGTCTTAATTTCACATTTTAATTTAAAAGCTGTGGTAAAGTTAAGACATCAAAATATTAAATAATTTAGACAGATAAAGTATAGCGAAATTATTAATTCAAAGTACACTAGGCAAGCAGGGCCAGAGGGCATAAATGCAACAGATCAAACATTAAGTAGAGAAAAACAAAAGAATCCTTATTCATATTCATGATGCTTGAATGATCTGCCACATGAGATAATACAGGCCAAAACTATTTGGTTGTTCCAAATACAATAAAATAACCCCGTTATGGGAAATTTAGGCCAAGATTTTCACTCCTGAGGATGGGTTCACAGATACAGCAGAATTTCCAGCTGTGCAAACAGTAAAATCAGTAACCTACATACTGGATTTGGTCTGGGGAAAGAGGTGGGTGGCTGGTATGTGTGGTGGAAAGGAGGGGAGGGGTATGGGGGAGATGTAGGCCCACCTTGAGACTCCTGCATTGTGTCCAAGATTTAAAAATATCTCTCCAGCTACACGTGGCCCATCCTTGCCAATCCACGCCACCTCATGCTCCTGTACACACATTTACATCCTCCCTGGAAGCCTATGTACCTCCTCCCTCTCAACCCTGTCACTCTTTATAATCCCTAAGCCAACCTATCCTCCTCCACCCATCCATGACCCTTAATAGCCCCAGTACAAACTTACATCGATTCATCTGCCACTATACCCTTTTATAGTATAAGTGCTAACTTAATGCCAACTCATGCCAACTCTTTGTCCTAACACCTACAACGGTAACTCACCTAGAATCCACCATAGGCAGAATTCAGGATTCACGCATGTATTACTGTGCTCAGTTCTGGTCGCTTCACTACAGGAAGAATGTAAAAGCCATTGAAAGGCTGCAGAGGAGATTTACAAGCATGTTACCTGGATTGAGTGGCATGCCTTATGAGGATAGGTTGAGAGAGCTCGATCTTTTCTCCTTAGAGAGACAAAGGATGAGGGGGTGACCTGATAGAGTTGTATAAGATGATGAGAGTTATTGATCAGGTGGATTCTCAGAAGCTTTTCTCAAGAGCTGAAATGGTTGTCACAAGAGGACACAGGTTTAAGGTGCTGGGGAGTAGATACAAAGGAGATGTCAAGGGTAAGTTTTTCACTCAGAGGGTGATGGGTGAGTGAAATTGGCTGCTCTCAGTGGTGTTGGAGGCAAATTCGTTAGGGTCTTTTAAGAGACTTTTGGATGTGTACATGGGACTTAATAGGCTAGTACAAAGAACAAAGAACAAAACAGCACGAGAAACAGGCCCTATAGCCCAACGAGCCCATGCCGCCACCCTGTAGGTAGAGATAAAATCGGCACAACTTGTGGGCAGGACGGCCTGTTTGTGCTGTAGTTTTTCTATAATTCTATGATTCTAAATAAATAAGGTACTAGAAAATAAAGTTCTCAGCATCTATTGCAAACTTGACTATATTGAAAACGCCCTCTCATTCAAAAAAAACCCCATTTACTACATTTACTTTCCTTCAACTGCATAGAGAACAAAGAACAATACAGCACAGAACAGGCCCTTCGGCCCACCAAGCCTGCATCGATCATATGGTCCTATCTAAATCACCCGCCCGTATCCCTCTATACACTGATCATGTGTCTATCCAGATAAGTCTTAAATGTTGCTAATATTTCTGCCTCAACCACCTCACCTGGCAGTGCATTCTCGGCTCCCAACCCCCGCCACACACCCTCCCTTTTTATAAAAAAACTTTCCCTGCGCATCTCTATTGAACGTTTTCCCCTTTATCTTGAACTTGTGTCCCCTTGTAATTGTCATTTTTGCCCTGGGAAAAAGCTTCCAACTGTTCACCCTATCTCTATCCCTCATAATTTTAAAAACTTCCATCACGTTACCTCTCAGCCTCCATCTTTCCAGGAAGAATAATCCCAGTTTATTCAATGTCTCTTCATAGGTAATACCCTCCATCCTAGGATCCATGTAAACCTTTTCTGTATTCCCTCCAAAGCCTCCACATCCTTCTGGTGGTATGGTAACCAGAATTGGACATAGTATTCCAAATGTGGCCTAACCAACGTTTTATATAACTGTAACATAATTTGCCAAGTTTTATACTCGATGCCCTGTTCGATGAAGGCAGGCATGCCATATGCTTTCTTCACCATCTTTTCCACCTGTGCTGCCACTTTTAAGCATCTATGGAGCTGTACTCCCAGATCTCTGTGTATCCATGCTCCTGATAGTCCTGACATTTATTTTATAACTCCCACCTGAATTGCATCTACCAAAAAGCATCACCTCGCATTTATCTGGACTAAATTCCATCTGCCATTTCTCTGCCCAATTTTTTAGCCTCTCTATGTCTGATGTATTCTGACAATATTCATCGTTATCCACAACTCCAAGAATCTTAGTATCATCTACAAACTTGTTAATCAGACTAGCTATGTTTTCTTCCAAACCATTTATAAATATTGCAAACAACAGAGGTCCCAGCACCGATCCTTGCGGAACATCACTGCAAGGCTAAGGGGCAAATGGGACCAGCTGAGTTGTTCCAGCAAAGAGCAGGCATGGATATGATGGTCTCCTTCTGTGTTGTAATCATTCCATAATTCTCTGCAGTACTTTCCCTAACTGTGATTCTTAAGTAATTGCATAACTAATAGGGTGTAAAAATTATTAGGTTGCAGATGATACTTCCAAAACCTTCCTTCAACAAAGGCTTAAGAAGTACACAATACCTGAACTCAATGAGTGGGGAAACTCAGTGAAGTGGGATACCTGGTAGACCTAGGCTCCACCTAAACTGCAGATTCCCAGCAAAAAATCAGCTGAAGGTCAAACACTTTAGTCCAATATGTTCTATTTTTAAAAGAAACAACTTAAAATATGCAAGTTTGAATAACTTAAAGTATATAATTGGTTGTTGCACAGTTAAATGTACTGTGGCATGGATGGTTTATAAAAAAAGTTAACCATCTCCATCACTTGCCTTTTAATTCCACAAAGCCTGTTTCTGTTAATTATTTAACATAGATCTTTGGTGGATTACATCTCATTACAGATAACAAAGATACCAATGTCAAACTCCTATTTATTGACTATAGCTCAGCCTTCAACATCATTATTTCCACGAAACTCATCTCCAAGCTCTGTGGCCTTTGCTTCAGCTCCTCCCCCTGTGACTGGATCCTGAACTTCCTAACTCACAGAGCACTATTAGTAAGAATAGACAACGACACCTCCTCCATGATCATTCTCAACACTGATGCCCCACAAGGCTGTGTTCTCAGCCCCCTACTATACTTCTTATACACCTATGACTGTGCGGCCTAACTCCCTTCCAATTCGATATTCAAGTTTTCTGATGACACTATGGTAGTGGGTTGGATCTCAAGCAATGATGAGACAAAGTGCAGGAATAAGATAGAAAATCTGGTAAACTTGTGTGGCAACAATAATCTCTCCATCAATGTCAACAAAATGATGGAGATTGGCATCAACTTCTGGAAGTGTAAAGGAGAACATGCCCCTGTCTACATCAATGGGGATGGAGTAGAAAGGGTTGAGAGCTTTAACTTTTTAGATGACCAGATCACCAACAACCTGTCCTGGTGGACACATGTCAACATTATAGTTAAGAAAGCCACCAACGCCTCTATTTTCTCAGAAGACTAAGGAAATTTGGCATGTTAGCTACGACTCTCACCAATTTTTACAAATGCACCATAGAAAGCATTCCTTCTGGCTGCATCACAGCTTGGTATGGCATCTGCTCTGCCCAAGACCGTAAGGAACTACAAAAAGTTGTGAATGTAGTCCAAACCATCACGCAAACCAGTCTCTTATCCATTGACTCTGGCTACACTTCCCACTGCCTCAGCAAAGCAACCAGCATGATAAAGTCCCCATGCACCCTTGATATTCTCTCTTCTACCTTCTTCTGTTAGGAAAAAGATACAAAAGTCTAAGGTCATGGACAAATCAACACAAGAGCAAATTCTTCCCTGCTACTGTTAGACATTTGAATGACCTTAGATTAAGTAGATGTTTTTCTACATCCTAGCTATGACTGTAACACTATATTCTGCACTCTCTTGTTTCTTTCTCTATGAATGGTATGCTTTGTAAAGCACACAAGAAACAATACGTTTCACTGTGTATTAATACATGGGACAATAATAAATCAAATTAAATAAAATCTGGATTATTCATACTCTGTGTAAAAGGCCTTGCTAAAAACTAGATGTAATTTTCACTGCTAATATTCTGAGAAGACAACCAGGTGTGTGCATATTGATAGTGAAGAAAATGCTAGTTTATGATAAGTCATATTGAACAATGTGTAAAAATACAGGCATAATAATATTAGACAACAGCTTGAAAAGTAATCTCAACATGATGGATTAACAGTTTTGATTAATAATAGAATGAAGCTCTGAGAAATGCCGTCAGAGAGAAGAGTTTTCTCTCCCCCAGCTTAGATAAATGATAGAACTGGAAGTCTGTTTGCTCCCGTTTTCCCCATTCTGTTTACTGCTGCCCTGAACATGCATTAGTCTGTGACCCATAAGTACGCTGCATTTGTAAATGTCAAATCTCTTGCTGTTAATGACTGTTTCAACTTGCAGATGTTTCCAGTAGGTTACGCTGATATTAATCATGTGAACATTACCTTTTGCCTTTTCATTCATCTTGAAGCTGTGAGAGATTCTTTGATATTCACTTCACACAATTGCAGTCAGCCAGCCAACCAGTCAAACCCTACCTGGTCACTTACTAAATACTCATCCAGACGTTCCTTTTGTCATTGTGTTCAAAGTAGAGTGCAAAGCAGTTTAAATACAACCCCAGATAACTATAGAAAAGAAAATACAGGAGCTTTCTATAGAACAACATTTATAAGGTTCTTAATTACCTTATTAAAAGTGACACTTTATCAAGTAAATAGGTAAAGCAGCAAGTAAATATCTTCTTTACGTACTTTTGAATTTCCAAATTTGAAAGATTTATCATTCAGGTCAATGAACTCAAATTTACCATCACTTAAGGCCCATTCTTGCTATAATGCCTGCAATCTAAAATGAGACCTATTATTCAGAGACCATGAATAGTAGCTGTACTTGTTCATTAGTTGCTGCACCAAGTGATCCTGCTGATTCAATTTTACCTCATTATTTCATTAAGAATATTCACCATCACTAAATCCACTATCTAACCCCAATCGCTTCCTGATCATTTAACAATCAGGAAACCAGCAAAACGCATTGACAGAATTTTTTCTCCTTTATTGAAACTCAATTAGAATTTATTTTTCTTGAAATATGAAAGATGTCTTAATAATGCCATTACTCGGGTTATTTTCTTGCTGTCATGTCTGCAGCACTGTCAAAATGTCAGTAGATTTTTGTTTCTCCCAATCATACAATATACAACATAATTTGACGAATATTCTGAGTGGTATGGACAAGTTGGGCCAAAGGGCCTGTTTCCATGCTGTAAACCTCTATGACTCTATATTCCTTTTCTCAGTCTTTTATCATGAGTGAGGCCAACATTTATTGCCCATCCCAATTTCCCTTGAGTAGGTGGTGGCAAGTTCCTTTATGAATCACCACATGAATGTTTGTGGTGTAAGTACATCCACAGTGCTATTAGGTAGGGAGTTCCAGGATTTTGACCCAGTCGCCATGAAGGAGCAGTGATATAGTTGCAAGTCAGGATGGTAAGTGGCTTGCAGTAGAGCTTGCGGGTGGTGGTGTTGCATGCATCTGCTGCCCTTATCCTTCCAGATGGTAGACATCATAGATTTGGAAGTTGCTACTTAAGGAGCCTTGGAGAGTTGCCACAGCACGTCTTGTTGCTGGTATACAATGTTGTCACTATGCTTTGGTGGTGAAATGAATGGATGTTGAAGATGCAAATCAAGTGGGCTGCTTTTGGGCAGTGTCGAACTTCCATAGTGCTGTTGGAGCTGCATTCATCCAGGCAACGTAAATTACTCTACCATACTTCCTGACTTTTGTCTTGTAGATGGTGGATAGGCTTTGGGTATCAAGAGGTGCATTACTCTCTGCAGAATTCCCTGTGAATGCCATACACAGTCAAATGAGGCCTTGATGTTAAGAGCAGTTATTTTCACCTCACCTCAAGTTCAGCTCTTTGGACTAGCTTTGAACTAAGGCTGTATTGAGGTCAGAAGCTGAGTGACTCTGGTGGAACCCAAACTGAGCATCTGTGTACATGTATTACTGAGTAAGTGCCACTTGATAGTGTTGTTGTCTGCACTTGCTATCACTTTGCTGATGATTGATTGATCTGTAATTGGCAGGTTGAATTTTTCCCACTTCTTGTGGACAGGACATACTAGGGCAATTTTCCACATTTCTGGATAGATGCCAGTGTTGTAAGTCTACTAAAGCAGCTTGGCTAAAGGCACAGTAAGTTATGGAGCACAAGACCTCAATACTATTGTCGGAATATTGTCAGGACCCATAGCCTTTGCATTATTCAATGTCTTCAACAGTTTTTTTGATGGCACATGGAGTGAATCAAATTGGCTGAAGACTTGACATCTGTGAAACTGTGGACCTCAGAAGGAAGCCGAAATGGATAATCATTTCTGGCTGAAGATTATGGCAAATGCTTCATCAGTTGGTTGTGGGATGGCTTAGCTCTGTTCATTGCATTCTGTTTTCACTATTTGGCATGCAAGTAGTTCTGTTTTGTAGCTTTACCAGGGTGACACTTCTGGGCGAACTCATTGTCCCATCTGCCATGGAAATTGGAGTGAATGAGGAGCAGACCATGGAAAGATCCATTTATCTCAGGTGGGATTTTCTGGCTTTGGGGCAAGTGAAAATCCTCCTCTCATTTTTAGGTTTTGCCTACTGCTGCTCCTGACATGCCTTCCTGCACTCCATATTGATCCCTTGGCTTGGTTGTAATTGCAGAGTTGGGAATATGCCAAGCGAGGTTGTTGCTGACTGACTTCAGCAATATCTCAAAAACAATTCATAACCATAGAAAAACAATAACATATTCTCAGCTAATTTAGGACTGATAAAACCCATTTACCTTGAGAGAGGGCAGCAAATAAATAACACAGTGGCACAGTGGTTAGCACTGGTGCCTCACAGCACCAAGGATCCAATCCAATTCCTGGCTCAGATCACTGTCTGTGTGGAGTTTGCATGTTGTCCGAGTGGGTTTCTTCCGGTTGCTCTAGTTTCCTCCTATAGTCTGAAAGACGTGCTGGTTAGGTGCATTGGCCATGCTAAATTCTCCCTCAATTTACCCAAACAGGCGCCAGAGTGTGGCAACTTCCACGGTAACTTCACTGCAGTGTTAATGTAAGCCTACTTGTGACACCAATAAACAAACTTAAAAAAATGTAAATGGAAAGAATTCAAAGATTAAAAATAAATGGCAAAAGCATGATGGTATTGCAGGAGCAAAGCCACAAAATATTTTAATGCAGCACATTTTGTTGAGACTGCTTGAGTTCTGTGAGGACTAACTGCAAAAAATAATTTAATTTTAATTTCTAGGAAGCAATAGATACTGTATACTCCATGGATAACAATTATTGTGAAATTACAATGTTAGTTCATGTGATATTCCATTTATTACAATTATAAGCCAAGAAAAGGTAGTAGGGAATTTTGTACACTGGCAACGATGGTAGCATTTTCTTGGCCTAACCTCTCCCTCATTACTGTGAAGAGTAACATTTTGGATTGGGCAGTTTTACATTCATGAGAATAATTGGCCCTAATCTTCTGGTCTCCAGATCATCCAGATTGAATGTAGGACACAGAATGTCTTTTGTGACCCTGTGGAAGTTTTTGATGTGGGAGATTTAACTTTAAATGTTCCCTGCTCTCTAGGATACTCAGCAAATGTTAACAGGAAGGAGAAATGGATAGTAACCAAGAAATAATTGACAGATTAAAACCTAGTCTAACTTCTGGGTAACTACAGAATTTGACCTTCCACAATCACACAAATTGACCCTCCTGATTGTCACCGATCCCTTCCTGACTCCATCATTAGCCTCTCTGTTCCCCTGATCACTTTTCCCAATCCCTCATCCTTTGATCACACCTAATGAAACCCAACCACCCCCTTGACCATTTGACTAACCCCTGACCCCCTAATTGATCCTGACCACCCTCTGACCTGACCTGATTAACACTGATGTGGAGATGCCAGCATTGGACTGGAGTAAACACAGTAAGAAGTCTGACAACATCAGGTTAAAGTCCAACAGGTTTATTTGGTAGTACAAGCCACTAGCTTTCAGAGTACTGCTCCTTTACCAGGGAATGGGATTTTAGTTCACAAACAGGGCATACAGAGACAAAACTCAATTTACAAAATAATGATTGGAATGCAAGTCTTTACAGGTAATCAACTCTTAAAAGTACAGACAATATGAGAGGAGAGAGCATTAAGCACAAGTTAAAGAGATGTGCATTGTCTCCAGCCAGGACAGTTAGTGAGATTTTGTAAGCCCAGGCATGTTGTGGAGGTTACAGATAGTGTGACATGATCCCGGTTGAGGCTGTACTCATGTGTGTGGAATTTGGCTATCAGTCTATGCTCAGCGATTCTGCGTTGTTGTGTATCGTGAAGGCTGCCTTGGAGAATGCTTACCTGAAGATCAGAGGCCAAATGACCATGACCGCTGAAGTGTTCCCCAACAGATAGAGAACAGTCTTGCCTGATGATTGTCAAGTAGTGTTCATTCATTCATTGTTGTAGCATCTGAATGGTGTCCCAAATGTACCATGCCTCAGGACATCCTTTCCTGTATCAGGTAGTCAACGGTGGCCGAATTGCAAGTGTACGTACTGTGTACTTGGTGGATGGTGTTCTCATTTGAGATGATGGCATCCATGTTGATGATCCAGCATGTATTGCTGTGGCAGAGCTGTGTGGTGTTGTGGTCACTGTTCTCCTAAAGGCTGGATAGTTTGTTACGGGCAATGGTCTATTTGAGGTCGTACAGTTGTTTGAAGGCAAGAATTGGGGGTGTGGGAATGGTTTTGGTGAGATGTTCGTTTTCATCGATGACATGTTGAGAGCTCCGGAGAAGATGTTGTAGCCTCTCCGCTCTGGGGAAGTACTGAATGACAAAGAGTACTCGTCCGCTGTATCCCATGTTTATCTTCTAAGGAGGTCGGTGTGGTTTTTTGCTGTGGCGCGTCAGAACTGTCGATCGATGTATTGAGCATCATATCCTGTTTTTATGAGGGCATCTTTCAGCGTCTGGAGGTATCTATTATGATCCTCTTCATCTGAGCAGATCCTGTGTATATGGAGGGCTTGTTCATAAGGGATGGCTTCTTTAACGTGTGTAGGCTGGAAACTGGAGAAATGGAGCATCATGACGTGATCCAGGGGCTTGTGATACAGTGAAGTGCTGAGGTGACAGTCCTCAGTGCAGACTCAATGGGCTGAATGACCTCCTTTTGCATTGTAGGGATTCTATGAGGGAAAGCATCAGCGGAGCAGCAATTCAATGATGATTGATGGGAGTCCAAGAATTCCATGCTCTGCCCCAAATCCCTCCTAGCCTATCCTGAATACAGCAGCTTGATGCCACCAGGATGGAGGAATTTCAGAGTGAAGGTCTTATATTTGTTGGAGTAAAGAATAAAAAAGAGAATGACCCAGTTGCTAATTGCTCTGTTCAATATGAAACTCAGTCTCATGAACCAGAGATATCACATTTTGGTGGCGGAACTATGGTGAGTTAGCTGATCTCACTTTTAAAATTTCTGTCCTTAAATTGCTAGCCAATGACTAATATTTGGTAACCCCTATTTAGTAAGCATAGGATTGACTTCAGCTAATCTACTGCTCATGGATCACCTGCAGAAACAATGGCCTAGAAATCACTCATGCCACACATATTGTCAGATAGCAAATGGATCTGGATATTCAAAATAGTAGGTGGGCTGAAATAAATAAAACAAAGAATAAATTATTTAAGTAACAGTCTTATGTTTGTTTTAAGATCTTTTATGATATGGGCCTAGCTCTGCAATTCATAGCACTAACAAATTGGAAAATCCCTTCAGCAGTGTGTTTAAAGAGTTCAATCACTAACAACATCAATATGAATTGCCTGTTTCTTTAGATTCACTTTCTTCAATTTATAATGCCTTCGGGCATCTTGGTCCAAAGTTCTGAACTTCTCTTTTTAAATCTCAATGTTTCTCTTGTCTTCTAGGGTTTGCCTATTTGACTGCATTTTTGATCATTTGTCTGAAAGCTTTCCTTGTAAATTTTTGTCCTGAGAAGCACCTTGGCACAGTGTACAATGTTAAATGTGCAATTTGGAAGAAAACAGAAAACAAATGTATGATAATAAATCGTTGTCATGAACTACAAAATGGAAAGTCTTGCCTGACCAAGCTTCACTGAGCTCTTTGAAAAAGTACCAGCGAGAGTAAATCAGGATACTGTAGTGGATGTAATAACCTGGCTGTCTAAAATGGCTCCAGTAAGGTAGATTATTGAATGAAATTAGACCATACACAGTTAGGGAGATGTAGCAGAATTAAAAGCCAGCTGCCTGCCAGACTGAAAACAGGGAGCTTGGCTAAAGGACAGCTACTCAGAGGGTAGAAAGTGGGGTCCTACAAGAAGAAATACAGGGATCCCTATTGTTCACAATTTATATTAATGATGTTGGCACTGGAGTCAAAATCACAATTTCTTGATTTGCTGATGACGCTGTGTAGGGAAGGATAGTCAAAACTGAGGAGGAATGTGACAATCGACCAGAAAGTATTTCTAAGTTTGTCATATGGGCATATAATTGACAAATGAATTTCAACATAGAACTTTTACACTTTGCTAAGAAATAAAGGAGATCACATATTAATTGGGAATTAAAAATTAAATGGGACACAGAAGCAAAGGGATCTGGGTCTACAGATATACAAATCTGTAGAAGTGGCGACATCATCAATAGGAAATAACTATAGAAATAAAGAATTATCGTTTATTTCTAGTGGGATAGTGTTGAAAAGTGGAGAAATTGTACTAAGTTTGCATTGAACCTTGGTTGGACCACACTTTAAGCATCATGTATGGTTTTGGTGTCTGCATTATAGAAATAACATAAAAACACTGGAAAAAACACTTAGCTGCACCATTACACCTACCAGGAAAGGATGAATAGGATGGATCTCTCTTCCCTTGAAACAAGAAAACTGAGGGCTAACCTTATTGAAGTCTATGAAATTCTGAAAGGTTTTGACAGAGTTGATAATTTGACAGAGTTGAATGTTTCCACTGGCAGGGGAGAGCAAAAACGAGAGTTGATGAATATAAAATAGTTACCAATAAATCAAAGAGAGAATTTAGAAGAAACCCCTTTACCCATTGAATGGTGAGGATGTGAAACTCTTTACCACAACAAATAATTGGGGTGATTAATATAGATGCATTTAAAAGAAAGTTAGATAAGCATATGATGATGGAAGGGATTAATAATCACACAAGTTTAAAAATCATATAAATTGCCTTAAGAAAAATGATAGGCCTTTATTAAAGCAAATCTAGATAAGTGCCAAGCCCTAGTTACAGTGAGGGCAACCACAGAATATAGGTTTATTTATCTAACAAAGACCCTTAGTCTGAGAGAATTCATTTATAAAGAGATCTGGACATGAAAGTGATAACTGATACCTATAACCTAAGCACAAGCTAGGATGTTCAGAATAACCTGTAACAATAATAAATTAGGTCAATTAGCATACTCAAACTTTTTACACTCATTGGAATTATTATTAAGAATGACATTTATGTATTGTGATTGGTCTTTAACATTTGTACCGTACGCATGATATAACCCTAACCAATAGTTGTGAGAGGGTAGAGATAAGTCTTATACAAATGCAACCCTTTGATTCATATATATTAATAACTTGTAATCAAATGTGGAAATATATTTATTTGTGTAAACCTGTATTTGGGACTCTTACTCGCCATCAGCTAGCATGCTAAGGTCCTTGCTACAGTTTGCATAATAAACTGCTGATTTAAAACTCTGAAAATTAGTTTGACTGCTTGAAGGAAACAGTGAACAAGATAAGTGATTGTTGCGGGGCTTTTGGCATTCAATGATACTGTAAGATGAGGAAGGGTAGCTGGAGGCTTGAAAAGAGCATAAATTCTAGGGTAGGCTGCTTAAGACAAATTGCCTATTTCTCTGCTATATATTTCATACAATTATGTTAATAAAAGTTGTTGTTTGATAGTATTTCTTGCTCTGTAGCCAGAATCGACCTCTTCTTCAAGAGGCAGATTTTTTTTTGTTCTTGGACAAGACCGTAGCTGGAAAGGCCACCAGTAGTTGCCTAAATGCCCTTGAAGAGTGCTGGTAAACTGCCTTCTTGAACTGCTGCTGAACTCTGGCATCAGGGTGCATTCGAATTTCAAGGCCACAAAGTTCAAATCTGAGGAAGAATCATTTGGATTAAACTTTGGGGGCTAGCCATGTGATTCTACTCCAGCCAGCTAGCAATTTCAGGAAAGGATGCAAGAAATTTGAATGCCAAATAATATAAGGTAGTTACTGTGAATGTACAAAATTGAGTCAGTGGAGCTTATCTTATCTTGAAATCCCTTTGACTTTAATAACAAACCTGTATTCCTTACTTGAGAGAGGCAAAATACTGAGGATGCTGGAATCTGAAACTGAAACAGAAAATGCTAGAGAAACTCAGTAGGTCTGACAGCATCTGTGGAGAGAGAATAGAGTCCAAGTTTCTTGTCTGAATGATCCTTCTCAGAGTTGAAAGCATCCACACATTCCGATCACTTAGTCGGCTCTTTTAGCGCCTTTCTCAGCCTTTCTCATACCATTTACATTTGCTTTGTCCAATTATAACACCCCTCATCCACTATCCTCATAGTAAAAATGATCATTATACATATTGGTATCAGCAACATAGGTTGGGAAAGAGATGAGGTCCTGAAGTGTGAATATAGAAAGTTAGGCAGAAGGCTAAAGTGCAGGACTTCGAAACTAGTAATTTCAGAACTACTACCAGTTCCACATACTGGTAAGAGTAGGAAGATTAGGCAGATGAATGCATTGGTTGAGAGCTGGACAGGGATTTTGATTTTTAAATCATTGGGATCTTTTCTGGGGAACAGTGACCTGTTCAAGAGGGATGGGTTATGCTTTAACCGAAGGTGGACTAACATCCTGGCGAGGAGATCTGATAGAGCCACTTGGAAAGGTTTAAACTAGTTTGGCATTGGGGGGTGGGGGGGAGTGGAACCTAAAGCAGTAGGGATACAGCAGGGAGACAGAAGAGAAGTTTGAGGACAGTATAGAAGTTAAAGAAAGCACATTAAAAGACAGTGTCAGTAAGCCTAGTACCAAATAAATCAGGCAAAAGCAATATAGAAAGCAAGGGAAGTTCAGGTTAAACTGCATTTATTTCAATGCAAGAGGCCTGACGGGCAAGGCAGATGAACTCAGGGCATGGATGGATATGTGGGACTGAAACATGGCTAAGGGAGGGACAGGACTGGCAGTTCAATGTTTCATAATACAGATGTTACAGGAAAGATAGAACAGGAAGTAAGAGAGGAGGGGGAGTTGCACTTTTGATTAGAGAAAACATCACAGCTGCATTGAGAGAGGATATATCTGAGGGTTCAGTCACTGAGTCTATATGGATAGAACTGAGAAATAAAAAGAGGGAAATCACTTTGATAGGGTTTAGGCTCCCAAACAGTTGGCAAGAAATTGAGGAGCAAATATGTAAGGAGATTACAGATACTCCAAGAAAAATAGGGTGGTAATAGTCAGAGATTTTAACTTTCCCAACATTGACTGGTACAGCCATAGTAGTAGAGGGTTGGATGGAGAGAAATTTATTGAGTGTATTCAGGAGGAATTTCTCATTCAGTATGTGGATGACCTGACTAGAGAGGGAGCAAAACCTGACCTCCTCTTGGGAAATAAGGAAGGGCAGGTGACAGAAGTGTTAGTGAGGAATCACTTTGGGACTAGTGACTATAATTCTATTGGTTTTAAGATAGCTATGGAGAATGATAGATCTGGCCCACACGTTAAAATTATAAATTGGGACAAGGCCAATTTTGATGGTATCAGGCAGGAACTTTCAAAAGTTAATTGGGGGATCTGTGGGAAGGCAAAGGCATGTCTGGTAAGTGGCAGGCTTTCAAAAGTGTATTAACTAAGGTTCAGGGTAAGCACATTCATCTTAGAGTGAAGGGCAAGATTGGCAGAAGCAGGGAACTCTGGATAACTCGGGATATTGAGGCCCTGGTCAAGAAGAAGAAAGAAGCACATGACATGCATGGCCAGCTAGAATCAAGTGAATCCCTTTAAAGGTATAGGGGTGTAGGAGTAGAGTTAAGAGAGAAGTCAGGAGGGCAAAAAGGGGACACGAGATTATTTTGGCAAATAAGGCAAAGGAGAATCCAAAGAGCTTCTCCAAATACATAAAGGGCAAAAGAGTAACAAGAGAGAGAGTAGTGCCTCTTAAGGATCAACAAGGTTATCTATGTGCGGATCCACAAGATGAGATCCTAAATGAATATTTCTCATCCTTATTTACTGTTGAGAAAAGTATGGATGTTAGGGAACTTAGGGAAATATATAGTGATGTCTTGAGGACTGTACATATTATAGAGAAGCTTCTCCAGCATTTTCTGTTTTTGCTCCTTTACTTAATGTTGCATTGTAGTTCTACTATCCAGTCTGCTGAATACAAGTTGTATTAAAATATTCAAAGCATAAATATATTGTACTTGATAATAATAGTTAAGGTAATATAATTACCAGATAACTTGCAGATTTAGTAGCTTATATCCATGTTCCTTAGTAATCTCTTTCTGATTCCCACTAAGGACTTATCCATATTCATACCTTTCATATCTTTCATGATTGAAAAATAAATGTCAGGATTCTGTTTGTATTTTGCTTACTGAGGTGAGTTATCACAAATAACCATTCTTTCTGCCTCACTGATATAAAAACTTATTTATCTCAGCTTTTTTCAGCTTATATGTCTTCTGTCAACACAGTGATCAAAGCTGAATTAGATGCTACATGAGGTAGAAATTAATCTACATTCTATTGGACCAGACAGGGTAGATGCAAGAAGAGTGTTTCCAGTGGCGGGGGTGCCCAGAACCAGGGGTCACAATCTGAGAATACAGAATAGACCGTTTAGAACTCAGATGAGGAGAAATATTTTCACCCAGAGAATGATTGGCTTGTGGAATTCGCTCCCACAAAAAGCAGTTGAGGGCAAAATAGAGCTTATTTTCAAGAAGCATTTAAATATAGTGCTTGGCATCATAAGATATCAGGGAAGATAGGCTATTAAACTGGATATCAACCATGATCACAACAGATGGTGGAGGAGACTCGAAGGGCTGAATGCCTCCTCCTGTTTCTATTTTCTATGTTTTATTACTTTTAATATTTAATCACTTACTCCATTTGGATTATATTGTTTTATTAAATCACTATTAAGTTATATTGTTTTATTTCTCATTGTTCTATTAAAATATATGAACATCATTTGACAGAGAAGATAGGATGCAAAAATGATAAGAGCATAGATCTTAAATTAAACTATATAGTCCCCTAACCAAACAGCATTCAGCCTAGATTTGGTTGCAGATATTGAAAAGGATGCAAAATGGAGCTATAAACATTAAATATACCAAACCAATACAGAACAGCAATCAGCAAAGCAAATAGGATGTTGAACAATCAGAATAGTAGAGTATATGGAGAAGAATAAAAAAGATGGTATCTTTAAAAGTGGCATGAGTTTCTGGGCAGTCATAAGAATAACCTTGATGTTCACAATGAACTTTAGGGAAGAAAAGTTGCTGCCTGGACAGGAGTCCATGTGACTCCATTCCAATATCAGTATGACTGACTCTTAATTGCCCTCTGAAATGCCTATTAAACTGCTCAATTGTAAAAGCACTACACAGAACAGGAATAAAATCTAATTAGGACAGAATAAGGCACATTCATCTCAGTCAACCCTGAAGTTGTCCTCATTAACATCTAGGACTGCTGCCAAAATTTGGAGAGCTGTCCTATGGACTAATCTAGCAACAGTCTAGTATAAGTATACCAACATCACAGACTTTTTTATTATAATCCATATGGCAGCACAGTGGCATATAATTGGGAGACAGTGGAAGGTCAGTCCTGAACTTTGACTCTGGACTCTACGGTGTCATGGCTTCAGGTTATACATAGCTATTTACTACCAGCTACCAGCTAACAAATTAGTAGTCCTCCATTTGAACATCACTTGCAGGAAGCAAGAGTGAGAATATATCCTGAGGTGGGGGATTCAATGTCCATTGTCAAGAATAGCTTGGTATTTCCACCAATCATACAGCCAGCTGAGTTCTGGAGACATAGCTGCTAAAATGGGTTTGAGGTAATTTGTGAAAGTCAGCAGTAATAAGAAATGTTCTTTTATTACACTGATCTATCTTGAATCTGTTCATGATGGTTTTAGTAGGAGTGGTCACTAAACACTCCATATAGAGATCAAGGATACAATTTTTGCCACAGAGGTCAGAAACAGCTGGATTGTTTTGGTGCCTGGAACTACCTCCTTAACTGATTAAAGTACTAAAGTCCCAATATTCCCGGGGGGGAGAGAGAGAGAGAGAGAGACTTAAATTAATATGCCCATTTGCAATTCAGTGGGGGAAGTTATGGAAATAGATCAGATGAACTGATTTAGACTCCCTTTGGTAGCCATCATTGAGCTTGCTGGTAGTCTGAAGGGAGAAATGTGTTGACTGTGCTGAAGCCTTCCTCATCACCAGAGGGAAATGAGATACAGCAGGAGAACCAGAAACCTTGCATTCTGCAAAGGACTGCCCCTTGCTTCATTGATGCCGACCTGGAAATAATACTGAAGGTCATGAAAAGGGAGGAGGTATCCTTAACAAATGGTGACAGGAATCATTCACAACATAATGTGAATGACTGGATTACTTCAATGTGTTCTTCCTGTCTCTGTCTACTGGTTTCCTCTATTTGCACTAAATAAATGATAATGCCTTAAACTAGGTGTCTGGAACTCTTTTTATTGCTGCTGTGAGAGAAAAGTCAAATGAGATGCTGAAAGATGTGAAGGGGTTCTCCAGGGTAAAGGGGGCAGATGTGCTTTCTTTTTGGCCTTAAGTGATTTAATATTTATACCTTGCAGGTATTTCAGATTTCTAGCAGCCTGGGTGAGAAAACCATGATGTGGAGTTGCCAGCGTTGGGCTGAGGTAGGCACAGTAAGTAGCCTCACAACACCAGGTTAAAGTCCAACAGGTTTATTTGGGAGCACAAGCTTTCAGAGTGCTGTGCCTTCATCAGGTGAGAAAGGTTCAGCTGAAACATTCATGGATCAGGAGATCCCTGATACTCAAGGCATCTCCATGAACCCTTCATGATGGGAAGCATGCCTGCCTAACACATTGTGCAGCTGAGGCACCTCTTTCTTCTCTTCACCTCCATTTCCTCTTTTCTGATCTCACACCTCTAGCTCTTGCTACTCTCCTTAAGGCGGGTCATTAATAATGCAACGAGCCACCACAATAGAACATAGAACAATACAGCACAAACAGACCCTTTGGCCCACAAGTTGTGCCGATCACATCTACCAATCCACAGACCTATCTATAACCTATTCATTTCCATATACTCATCCAGAAGTCTTTTAAAAGACCCCAGAGAGTTTGCCTCAACAACCTCCGACGGCAGCCGATTCCATTCACTCACCACCCTCTGAGTGAAAAACTTACCCCTAACATCTCCTCTGTATTTGCTTCCCTGCACTTTAAATCTGTGTCCTCTCTTAGTGACCATTTCAGCTCGGGGAAATAGTCTCTGAGCATCCACCCTATCTATTCCTCTCAACATTTTATAAACCTCTATCAGGTCGCCTCTCAACCTAAGTCTCTCCAGTGAGAAGAGTCCCAGCTCCCTTAACCTATCTTCATAAGGCCTGCCTCCCAATCCAGGCAACATCCTTGTAAATCTCCTCTGCACTCTCTCAATAGCCTCTACATCCTTCCTAAAGTGAGGCGACCAGAACTGCGCACAATACTCCAAGTGGGATCTGACAAGAGTCTCATAGAGCTGCATCATTACCTCCTGATTCCGAAACTCTATTCCTCAATTAATGAAGGCCAGTACACCTTACACCTTCTTAACCACTTCCTCCACCTGCAAGGCCAATTTTAGAATCCTATGGACCCGGACCCCAAGATCCTTCTGCTCTACAACACAGCTAAGACTCCTACCCCTTATATTGTAGTCCTTCATCCCATTATTCCTGCCAAAATGGACCACTACACATTTATCTGCATTGAAGTCCATCTGCCACTTCTCCGCCCAGTCTTGCATCCTGTCTATGTCCCGCTGCAACTTTTGACATCCTGCCAGACCATCCACAACACCACCGACCTTTGTATCGTCGGCGAACTTACTAACCCATCCCTCCACTTCCTCATCCAAGTCATTTATGAAAATGACAAACAGCAGGGGTCCTAGAACAGATCCCTGGGGCACTCCACTGGTTACTGACCTCCATGAAGAACAAGACCCATCCACAACCACTCTCTGCCTTCTGCCAGCAAGCCAATTCTGGATCCACGAGGCCAAAGCCCCTTGGATCCTATGCCCTCTCACCTTCTCCAGGAGCCTTGCATGGGGGACCTTATCAAACGCCTTGCTAAAGTCCATGTACACTACGTACACTATGTCCACCGCTCAAGACCAAGAATTTTGCAGGATGGTATTGGACGACAGCACCCGACTAGTCCAGGTGCCAGAATTTTATCTTCAGAACCCCAATGTTGTGCTCAATGGTTGTCCTAGTGAGGAGATGGTAGTGGTCACCTTGCCTCTGTGCGGGACTTCCGCAGAGGGGTGAGTAACCATGGACAGATGTTCTGGCCCTGCCAGTGGCAGATATCATCGTGGATGGGAAAGGAAAATTTAGAGAGCAGCCACTTTGGTCACTTTCCAAATTTCCCATCCCATCCACAATGATGCCCGCTACTAGCAAAGCTAGAATTCCCACCCTGTCATCAAAGAATACCTCTTGTTGTAGTCAAAGTGCAGTTGAACTTTGAGGGAGTGGAAACCATTTCTGTTGATGAATCTGATTGACTGGTGTTTTGGTGCCTTAGTGGCCACATGAGTGTAATTGATGATGCACTGTACTGGAGGAAATCCAGCCATGGCAGAGAAATCCAATGCCCTCTGTGTCTGTGAGACTGTATTGTTGTAAAATGAATGTACTGTTTAGCCAGTACTGTCTGGCAAAGAAAACTTCAAAAGATATGAGATGGGGTGCTCTGCTACCATTTGCAACATGTCACTAAGGTCCACAGCTGATCCTTGGAATGAGCTGGAATTGAATATATACAACATCACAGTGACTTTGATATATTGGTAGGAATTAGGAACCATTGCTGTGACCTGCAAGCTCTTCAATGATAGATATTACATTTAAGGTTTGGCAGATAAGGCAAAGGAGAAGCCAAAGAGTTGCTATAAATACATAAGGAGCAAAAAAGTAACTAGGGAGAGGATAGGGCCTCTCAAGGATCAACAAGATCATCTATGTGTGGATTCGCAAGAGATGGACGAGATCCTAAATGAATATCAGTATTTACTGTTGAGGAAGGCATGAACGTTAAGTAACACCAGGAAGTGTTGGGAGTCCTAAAGCACATCAAGGTAGATAAATCCCCAGAATCTGATGAATTTTATTCCAGGATACTGTGGAAGGCTAGGGAGAAAACTGTGGGTCTCCTAGAAAAAGTATTTAAATCATCACAAGCCACAGATAAGGTGCCTGAAGATTGGAGGGTAGCAAATGTTATGCGTTTATTTAAGAAGGGCTGCAGGGAAAAGCCTGGAAACTACAGGCTGGTGAGTTTCACATCAATAATGGGTGATTTTTTTCAAGGTATTCTGAGAGACAGAATCTATAGGTATTTAGAGATGCAACGATTGGTTAGGAATCATCAGCATGGCTTTGTGAATGGAAAATCATGTCACACAAATTTGATTCATCTTTTTGAAGGGGTAGCCAAGAAGATGGATGAGGGCAATGCAGTTGATGTCATCTACATGGAGTTTAGCAAGGCCTTTGATTGCATGGTAGGTTGTTGCATAAGGTTAAATCTCATGGGATTTAAGGCGAGGTATCTAAATGGACACAAAATTGGATTCTTGACAGAAGCTGGAGGGTGGTTGCAGCGGGTTGTTTTTCAAACTGGAAACCTGTGACCAGCAGTGTGCCTCAGGGATCAGTGCTAGGTCCGCTGTTACTTGCCATTTATATTAATGATTTGGATAAGAATTTAAGAGGCATGGTTAGTAAGTTTGCAGATGACACTAAGATTGGTAGCATAATGGATAATGAAGAAGGTTATCTCAGATTGCAACAGGATCTTGATCAATTGGATCACTGGGGCTGACGAATGGCAGATGGAGTTTAATTTAGATAAATGTGAGGTGATGCATTTTGGTTGATTGAACCAGGGCAGGACTTACTCGGTCAATGGTGCAGCACTGGGGAGGGGGACAGTGGGGTTATAGAACAAAGAAACCTAGGTTCATAGTTCCTTGAAAATGCAGTCATAGCTGGACAGAGTGGTGAAGAAGGCATTCGGCATACTTGGTTTCATTTGTTAGAGCACTGAATACAGAGGTGGGACATCTTGTTGAAGTTGCACAAGACATTGGTAAGGCCACACTTGGAATACTGAGTGCCGTTCTGGTCACCCTATTATAGAAAGAATATTATTAAACTAAAAATTATGCAGAAAAGATTTACTAGGATGCTGTCAGGATTTGACGGTTTGAGTTATCAGGGAAGACTGGATAGACTGGAACTTTTTTACCTGGCGTGTAGGAGGCTTAAGGTGATCTTATAGAGGTCTATAAAATAATGAGGGGCACAGATCAGCCAGATAGTCAATGTCTTTTCCCAAACGTAGAGGAATCTAAAATTAGAGGGCATAGGTTTAAGGTAAGAGATACAAAAGTGTCCAGAGGGGCAATTTTTTCACAGAGTGGTGAGTGTCTGGAACAAACTGCCAAAGATAGTGGTAGAGGCAGATACAATTTGGCCTTTTAATGGGTAAGATGGATATAGAGCAAAATGGGCCAAACCTGGGCAATTGGGACTAGATTGCTGGTTAAAAAAAGGGGCAGCATGCACAAGTTGGTTCGGAGAGGCTGTTTCCATGCTGCAAATCTTATAACCCTATCCTTCCCACCGCTCTTTCCTCTTCCAAACTCTTCTATTACTTAGGGTTTAAACATTGCTGCAAAGGGTGTTGTTTTTCCATGGTGCCATCTTCAAAATCTGAGTCATGGTCAGAAAGCTTTAGCTTTCCTTTTGAAATGGATTGAATTGATTTATTACTGTGACAGAATTGGGATACAGTATTGTTTCTAACGAGCTATATGGAAAAAAACATCTCAGTTGTTGCCTACTCATTGGCAGTCTTGCCCCCTTTCTTCTGCCCTCACAACGATGGAGGGCAATGGCATTATTCAATACCCATGTGCTGAGTGCCCACTCTCTCTACCATCTGTGCAGCACCAAGAACATCCCCTACCAAATGTTGAGTTCCACTTTACCCTTGTGGCAAAGTGTGAAAGAGTACAGGCATCAATAAAAAATCTGTTTGGTTTCACCATTCTTATGGGGCCAGGGGAATTCCCCAGGTGGAGTCATAACTAGCTGACCATTTTATACCTTTCAACTGTCAGCAACAGATAATGCAAAAAAACATGCTGCCCCTTCAAAATTCAAACCTCCTCCGCTAATAAGCTCTTAATGAGTTGTTGGAAGTGCTTTATTTGGTCCCAAGCAGAAGATGGGTGGACTCCTACAAATTCCTGCAACTCGCCATCCAACTGCATTGTGGCTGCATATACGGCCACTGGACTGCAGCTATTTTAGAAGATCCATCTGTAAGAGTAATGGGGGCCAGACCATAAATGCTAGCCTTGTTGAACAAATACGTTTTAAAGCAGAGACGCATACAACTGACATTTGCTTCTCTTGTGAATTTATTGTATGATCTGGCACATTTTATATTTATATTTTATATTTCAATCTTCAGCATTCCTGCCAGAAAGCTTTGCATGGCAGCAGTGTAGGTTATGTTTGAAGTCACCTGCCCTTGTGACTTTCTGTCCCTTACAATTAGTGGAACAAACAAAGGAGGCATGTGCCAGGATTCCCCAGTGTTCTTCTGCTTGCTTAGGGAGTGCTGAAAACATTACCTCACTCATTACATAGTGTTTCAAGCCACATGCATTGTGGATCCACATATTTCTATAGACAGTAGTATTACTGATAGAGCTTTGTTCATTCCTCGCTGTGCAGCATTGGTCAGCAAATGGCTTTGAGGCAAAGAAGGCTTGTACGATAGATTTATTAAATATAATTAGCGAACTAACCAGACAATCCCACTTATTAAACATCAAGTTCAGCATTGATCAAAACCTGTAAATTCTGTACAACTAACCAAGTGGTCCTATACTGATAGAAATACCCTGGAGCTGTTTATGCTTTTATATCTGTACAATATTTCTAACCAGCTTTAGGGAGTGCAGCATATCTATTACATTTGAAGAAGTACTGTAATCCACTTCTGTTCATTCACGTCAATGCACGTAAAGAGCTCTTCTAATGTTCAAAGAATGATTTGAGAAAGGTAAGCTCTTGAAATGAACTTGATAACGTAAAATCACTTTTCTTAAATGAATGCAGCAACTTTGGTCGAATGCTTTATGGGAAAACAAACTGAAATGAAATTATGGGATGATTTTGGTTAAATGACACACTTTTAATGCAGACACTGTAGAACAACACGCCAGAAGGCAATTGATGGGCCAAACCTTCCTAGGAATGGCAGTCAGCACTGGATTGCCACTCTGTGTCCAATTCTTTATACAAATCCTTTTCCCAGCCTGTCTTACCTGACCTTCTAACTCAGGCTGGGTGAGATCCAGGCATGCAGCTCAGTATCGAAGCATAGGAGAGTTCAAGTGAAGATACCATGCCCTCTTTTTAAAGGTACTAACTGTCATAAACCAGGTAAATTTAATGATCCATTGAAATCGATAGGTCAGAGAGAAGTTAGGTATTGAAGGTAAGAAGATAGGGTTGTTGGAAGAATGGGAGGTTGAGCAGGGGATGGAGAGGTTGGAGGTTTAGGAGTAGATTGGAAGTTGGGGTTGAGATCAGAGGCTGGGGGTTCAGATTGGAAATTGGCAGGTGAAATTGGAGATAGAAGTTGGGATAGAGGATGTTAGGGTCAGGGTAGAGGTCAGGGAGAAATCAGAGGTCAGTTGTCCAGAAGTGCAAACTTCCTCTTGGCAACTGTCCTTTGCAAATTCCACCTGTGAGCTTCTGAGAAGCATTCTCATGCCATCTTTGGGGTCCCCCTTAATTCAAAGCTGCAGAGTTTAGATTCTCCGGCCTGATGTCTTGAATGAAAATCTATCATCCACAAACCACCAAGGTTCTGCCAGTTCAATTTTTGATGGGCCCACAAAAGAGCCACAAACATTATCAAAACATTTCAGCTGGGAACCAATGATAAGGCACAATTTCGCCTACCATTGAGGCACTAATATTGGGCAGAGAGATGTCAAGGCAGGTCTTCTTAAAAGAATTGGTGGCCATTTTGGAAAAATTGCACTAATTTTCAAAATGATATTTTTGATATTAGGAAGCGCATTCATGCTCCATCAGGCCTGTTGCCAATTTTTCTGTGTCCCCCACAATGTCCCATCCAGGATTACCCACTCCCTTTAGAAAAACACATCTGGAGACCTACCCGCAACCTGTAACTACCACCCCCCAAAATTATGCACCATCTGTCAGTGTTCAGAGAACATTACCAGCTTTCTAATCACATTCAATTGAGGTGTTACCATGAAAATGATCAGACTGTTTGCTAGTACCATCAAATAAGCAGTCTAAGCGCATCATGCACCTCGCTATTGGTGAGAATTTGATCCTCCGAAAACTATATAATAACTGGAGATGCTAAACCATTCTACAATACATCTTTTGCAAAGTGACTGCTCAAAAATATTCATGCATCCAATGTTAAAATGGAAGATTTATTTCCGAGCTGCCCTGCTGTGCAGAACAATATAATCACAGCTGCTTCCAGTTAATGTGACTGAGAACTGGGCTAACTCGCCAAAGCTCTCAGCATGAAATATGATCGGTACAAAATATTCGATTAGACAAAATTTACAGCTATTAAAAAGCAGACCTATTTAACATACTTAACTCAGTGTCTTTTTTTTTGAAGGAAGTTAATATATTGCAACACGGCCATAAACTGATAGAATATTCAGCACAGTTCATCATGTCTGCAGCACAGATCCAAAACACTCCACAGACTGATTTAGTAGTAGAAGAGTATAAAAATGACATTACAAAATATCTGAAAAGTTGAAGACGTAATGTTACAAAAATGTACTAGTCACCTTGAGCTAATCTGTTTTGAAGTCTGAGGTAGCCAGAGAATTGCCTGCAATGGCTTTTCTTCTTGTTCCTGCAAAAGTACCTCTGGTGTCCCTCATGATGCATCCTTGCTTCCTCCTATTCTCATCTGAGGTTTAGAAAACACAGTGTAATTTCTAAATATATATTGACGATGCCCATCTCGACCTGACCTCCACATTTTTCAGCCCCTCCACTATTTATAAACAGCCAGACTGCTTGTTCAACAACCAGTGTTGGAGGAGCAGAAATTTACTCTGACTCAATATTGGTCTTTAGTTCCCATCATCATTCTGTTTCCTTACCACCAATTGCTGTCACTCTCTGGCAACTGCCTGAATTTGAACCAGGCTGTTTGCAACCTTGTATGTCATATCAGAACCCAAGATGAGCTTCCTACCACACATCTGCACCATCACTAAGAGTGCCTATTTCAAGGTCCCAACTCTATTCCTTCAAACAGAAAGACCCGCTGAAGCCCTCATCCACATCTTTGTTACCTCTATATTTGCCTATTTTTATCTGTCCTCCTAGAGGCTATCCTCCTCTAACTTGAGATAATTTGAGGTAAACTCTGCTACCTATGTCCTAAACCCGCACCAAGTCCTGTCCAACTCAGCTGGTCTAGTGGCTCCCTAATTAAATCATATCTCAATATTAAAATTCTTCCCCTTGTTTATAATCTTTTCATTGGTTCACCCCTCCCTACCTCTGTGATTTCCTTCAGTCCTACAACCGAACCTCCACTACATGTTGAGATATTCTGCACTCTGTTAATTCAGGATTCTTCAACATTCCCAATTTTCATCACTCTGCCATTGGTGGCTGTGACTCAGCTGCTAAGACACTTAATGTTGGAATTCTCTCCCTAAATCTTTGCGTCTCTCTTAACTTTCTTTCCTCCTTTAAAACAGTCCTTAAAACCTCCATCATTGACCAAGCATCTGATCATTTGGCCGAATATTTCTTGTGTGGTTTAATATCAAATTTCATAATGATAACACTCCTGTAAAGTGCCTTATTACATTTCCTCAGGTTAAAGATGCTATATAAATACCATTTGTTGCTGTCCTTCAGTGCTGTTTATATGATTATTGGCAATTAACGGCAATCAGGTGAAAAGAAACCAACCTTATTATTCGTATCAGTTACTGTGTATCCTCCATATCTGATACATGATTTTCATTCTGAAAGTAATGGAAAAAACAGAATTCATTAGACAAAAAAGAAGAAAAATAATCAGAGAAGGCAATAGGGAAAATCAAATTATTTAAAGAGTGTTCAATCACATCTCTTTGTGATCAATTAAAACAAATATCACAGTTATGCTAATTTTCTCATTGTTATTTAAACATTTTGTAGCTATAACTGGAGAAGTGACTGGAAGGAAAAGCAAAAGTTGACAGTGAAGTTGAACTAACACTGACACGTGAAATGACAACATTTGGACATATTCTGATAAATAGTTGTTCCTATTGCTTTAAAGATCAGATTTCAATTGCTTGTGGTGCATTTTTCTATCTGGCATTTTTCTGCTTTGTGTCAGGCACAAGTGATACAATGACATTTTGAAAATGCCAAGTGCATTACCAACGTTATCACAGCAGGTGTTTATAAACAGAGGAAAACATTTTCCTAACAATTCTGCTGTATAATGACTGCATCTCTGCAAATGTTCATTCATCTCTCGTTCTTCACAATATTAACAATTGCTATCTGCCGGAATTCTACAGCATAAATTTATTTTAACTGTGGAGCTTGCAGCAAGACTTAGTTCAGCTGAAGGTTCATTCCCAAGTGCTATAATGTTATTAAGTTATTCCCTTATCTACAACTATTCTTTGTACATATACTGTTCATCCTTTAATACATACAGTTTCCAAAATAGTGAATGATGCGAAATATTAACTTGCAAAAATGGTAGTTTTAGAGTACATTTAGAATTCTACACATGTATGCAGAGCTCAGAACAATAGTGCACCAGGTTAGTTGGTTTAATATGTTCTGCACTAATACTGCATCTATTGATTTCATACCAGTGCTGTGTGCAGTGTAGTGTTCAGTCATTATAACTCTCTCCTGCCTGTTTACATCAATTTCTTATTGGAGAAAGGGGACCTCTGTGCTTGTAAATTTAAAAACATTCACTGAATTCCTCTCCCTGTAGTAGAACATCTAATGCCAGAAGTGTAAAAGCAATCCAACAGATTAGTATTTTAAAGATTGATTCTTAAGTTTAAAAGGTGGCTTCATTTTGCCTCAGTTCTACTTTTCTAAGTGGTTTCCAGATCGAATAAAACATATTTTTTTTCCTATTTGTTTAAGGCTGGTTGAAGAGGTTGGGCCAGAAACCTGCTGCTGAGGCTCCCTTATTTATTATTTTGTAGAAAGGACAATCTGGAAAATTATAGATCTGTGAACCTTACATCAGTGGTGGCAAAATTATTGGAGAAGATTCTTAGGGACAGGATGTATTCAAATCTGGAAGAGAATAGGCTTATTTGCAATAGGCAATATGGTTTTGTGAAGGGGAGATCGTGTCTCACAAACTTGATTGCTTTGAGGAAGTGACAAAATAAAATGACCAGACCAGGACAGGGCAGTGGATGCTGTATACATGGACTTTAATAAAGCCTTCAATAAGGTCCCTCATGGCAAGCTGATACAGAAGGTGAAGCCATATGGGATCTGAGGTGAGTTGGCAAGATAGATTCAAAACTGACTTGGGCATAGAAAGCAGAGAGTAGCAGTGGAAGGGTACTTTTCTAACTGGAGGTTTGTGACAAGTTGTGTTCCATAAGGATCAGTGCTGGGGCCTTTGCTGTTTGTAATACATATAAGGAGGATTTGGAGGAAAATATAGGTGATCTGATTAGCAAATTTGCAGATGAAACAAAAATTGGGGGAATAGTAGGTATTGAAGAAGATTGTCAGAGGATACAGCAGAATATAAATTGGTTGGAGATTTGGACTCAAAGATGGTAGATGGAAGTTAACCCAGACAAACGTGAGGTGATGTGATTTGGAAGGTTTATTGCAGAAGGAAAGTTTACAGTAATGGTAGACCCTTCAGAAATAGTCGCATACAGAAGGATCCAGATGTGCAGATCCACTGTAATCTGAAGGTAGCAAATCAGATGGGCAAGGTGGTCAAGAAGGTGTATGGCATGCTGGCCTTCACGGTCGGTGCATTGAGTATAGGAATTGGAAAATCATGTTGCAGCTATGTAAGACTTTGGTTAGGCTGCATTTGGAGCATTGTGTACAATTCTGGTTGGAAGGATGTTCATGCATTGGAAAGGGTGCAGAAGAGATTTACCAGACTGCTGCCTGGTTTGGAGAATATGGACTATGAAGAAAGGTTGAACAAACTTGGATTGTTTTCAATAGAGCATCAGAGGATAAGGGGGGACCTGATAGAAGTTTACAAGATTATGATAGGCTTGGGTAGAATGGATAGTCAGAGTATTATTCCCAGGGTTGATGGGTCAATTATATGGGGGCACAGGTTGAAAGTGAGAGGGAGAAAATTTAGAAGAGATGTAAGGGGCAAGTTTTTCACACAAAGGTGTGAATGTCTGAAACTACCAGAGAAGGTGGTGGAAGCAGATTCTATAGCAACATTCAAGAGGCATCCGGATAGATATATATGAATAGGCAGGGAATAGAGGGATATGGACCATGTGGAGGCAAGAAAATATTAGAGAGGCATTTAAGTTGACACTGGCTTGGTGGGCCGAAGGGTCTTTTCCTGCACTGTACTATTCTTTGTTCCTCTTCATTCTCTCTATCTACTCCTCTTTGAGCAGCTAGATTGAATTTAGGGGGAGTGCAACTTGCCATTTCTCATCAGTGCGCAAAGAAACAGTCCTGTGAATATTTTATGTTTTTCAACCTTTCCGTACTACGGAAATGTAGTTTCAATTTTAGTGTAGAGTCATAGAGTCATAGAGGCTTACAGCATGGAACAGGCCCTTCGACCCAACTTTTCCTGCCACTCTTTTTTTTAAACCTCAAAGCTAATCCCAATTGCCCTCATTTGGCCCATATCCCTCCAAACCCATCATACCCATGTAACTATCTAAATGCTTTTTAAAAGACAAAACTGTATCCATCTCTAGTACCACCCTGGCAGCTTGTTCCAGACACTCACCATCCTCTTCATGAAAAAATTGCCCCTGTGGACACTTTTGAATCTCTCCCCTCTCACTTTAAACCTATACCCTCTAGTTTTATCCCAACTTTTGTGAAAATATTGACTATCTATCTGATCTGTGCCCCTCATTATCTTATAGACCTCTATATGATCACTCTTCAGCCTCCTACACTTGAGAGAAAAAAGTCCCAGTCCATCCAGCCTGTCCTTATAACTTAATCCACCAAGTCCCGATAGCATCCTAGTAAATCTATTCTGCACACCTTCTAGTTTAAAAAAATCTTTTCTATAATAAGGTGGCCAGAATTACATACAGTATTCCAAGTGTGATCTTACCAATACCTTGTACAACTTCAACAAGACATTCCAATTCCCGTATTCAATGTTCTGACCTATGAAACCAAGCATACCATATGCTTTCTTCACTACTCTGTCCGTCTGTGACTCCACTTTCAAGGTGTTATGAACATGTACCCCTAGATCTCTTTATTCTGCAATTCTTCCTAGTGCTCTACCATTAACTAAGTAAGTCCTGCCCTGGTTGAATCTACCAAAATGTATCACCTCACATTTATCTAAATTAAACTCCATCTATCATTCATCAGTCCATTGACCCAATTGATCAAGATTGTATTGCAATTGGTGATAACTTTCTTCACTGTCCACTATGCCACTAATCTGTGTCATCTGCAAACATACTAACCATGCCTTCTACATTCTCATCCAAATCATTTATATAAATGATAAATAAAGTGGACCCAGCACTGATCCCTGAGGCACACCGCTGGTCACAGACCTCCAGTTTGAAAAACAACCCTCTACAACCAACTTCTGACTTCTGTCAAGAAACTAATTGTATATCCATTTAGAAATCTTACCTTGGATCCCATGAGATTTAGCTTATGTAACAACCCACCATGTAGTTTTAAAGGGGTAGTTTCCTTATTACTCCAGCAACTTAGTGTGTGTCTAAACTTCCCAAAGTAACAGCAATACGTGTTTAAACAATTTTAAGATTTGACCACTTAAAACTTAAGTTTGTTCAACATATAAATCATAATGCAAATGCAACAACCACATCTAGGTATAACTCCTCCTTTCTGTTTTAAAATATTTTCACATAACTCTTTGGAGAGTTGGTACTGGCATTCTGAACTGAATGAGTATTCTTCAAGAAATATGTTTTTTAATCATGTTCTCTGCAGCTGTAAGCAGCCCTTTTCAGTTGTTTTTTCTTATTGTTGCTGGGCTATCTGCTAGAAGTCCTTGTTTTGTTACTTCAATGGCTTAAATGGAGTTTTGTTTATTTTTACTATAGGCCTCAGGTACTCTCCAGGAGTTGTTTTATGACCCTGCAATGTTAGGTGGAAGACTATTGGCAGGTCATGTGTTTTGGACAGCTTTTTCTCTTCATAGTGAATGCATTTTCATTTGACTGGCAGCAGTTTTAATTTAGAAGGGGTGGACGTCAAGCTGAAAACAAATGTTTCTCTCCACGGTTTTGGAAAATCTGCTGTTAGCTGGAAGCAAGGATCCTGGCCTTCCTGGAGTAGAAAATATGCAGTTGGTGATTGGCTTGACTTGAGTCTCCCTGGTGCTTTGGGAAGCTGTTCTGGTTCCAGGCTTGTGTATGTGTGCCTCAAGAGAACAGCAGCATTCAACCAAAGGACTAAATTCCAGTATCACATGAACAGTTGTCTTTGCTGTGTTAAATCTGTGGCAAAGGTTTGTTTATGAAATTTATTTCATTGGAATGGTGTTTAGTTGTTAAAGTTTACACATTATCATGATTGTCTTTTCTCTTGTTTGTATCTGGTAGAAGTTATTGCTAATTTTTGTTCGATACACGTTAACCACATCCTTAAATAAACCTTGTTTGATAAAAGCTGCCTAGTGGTTCATTTGTATCATATCTGAAGTGAAATATCTCATGCTCACCCAAACCAAATTCGAAGTGCAAAACTTATGATTCAGGTGGACTTCATTAAACACCTTGGAGATTCTGACCTGAACTATAACGCAGAATGTTTGTATCATATTGCTTGTTAATCATACCATCTCATTGCTGCCATCCTCATCATAATCTTCTTCTACCCCATCAGTCATCTCTTCCCCATCACCATCAACATCAGGGCCTCCTTCCACTTGTTCCTCTGTGGAGGTTTCTGCATTCTCTGATATAGATTCCTCGTGTGCAGACTCTGAATTCTCTTCAAGCTGCTTCTTCTGTGACTCTATAGAAAAGGCACAGAATCATCACATCCGCTATCTCTGATATTCTCAATGGAATGGATAATGAAATAAAAGGACATGTTGCTGAAGTTTATCTAGATTCTAGACTGATTGATTCAAAGGTCTACAACAAACAATCAAGATCACATAATAACGTAATATACTATTGAGGTGCAGTGGGTGTTGTTCCTGCCTCTGAGCTAGCAGCTCTAGGTTTGAGTCCTACCCCAGTACTTGATGGCTAAGGACAGTTTGCTCATAATGTAGCCAACCTGCAAAATCCTGCCAATAGTCCAATGGCTGGCAGTAAGAGCGGGAGAGACTCCTGATCAGCCATGCTTAATGTGGAGTGGCACCCCTCAAGCGATAAGTCTGTGGCAACAGACTAGCGACTACATCCAGGAAAAACTTCACTATTAAGACAGATGAAAGTCTACTTTGTGCACCATTCATTGTGGGAAGAGAAACAACAACAAACATAACTCAGAAACATGCCACTCAATCCAAATAGTCAATGCCGGTATTTATGATCTACATGAGCCTCCTCCAAGTTACTTCATCCAACCCTATCAGCATTCTTTTATTTTCCTTTCTCCCTCTTATACACATATAGCTTCACCCTAAATGCATCCAAGCTATTTATCTCAACTGCTTTACCTGAGAGAAAATCCCAAAACGGAGTTTATTTTAGAAATGAAGGGAAAAAAGTCCATAACTTCTACATTATTCTAAGTTATGAGAACAAATATGGAAATAAATTTAAAAAAAGTAACAGAATATTCAAGATTATTATCGGAGATAGGAGGTCTTGCACATAGTGGGTAGCATCCCTGCCTCTGAGTCAGAAGTTCAGTGGATTGAGTACCACTCTAGGTTCAATGGCCAAGGAAGGTGCATTCACAACACAGCCAAACTGATTGAGGAGCAACATGTGAATCCATGCACCAATGGCAGGCCAGGATACATACAACATCCATCTGAGAATATATGTTGCTGTAGCAATTCAGATTCTTAGGGTGTCACAGTGGCACAGTGGTTAGCACTGCTGACTCACAGTACCAGAGACTAGGAATCAATTATGGGAGTGACTGTCCGTTTGGAGTCTGCATATTCTCCCTATGTCTGCATGAGTTTCCTCTAAGTGCTCCAGTTTCCTCCCACAGTTAATAGATGCACAGATTAGGTGGATTGGCCATGTTATGATTTTGTTTACAACCCTAAGGTGCTTAGGTTAGGGGAATTAGTGGGGGAAATATATGGGGTAACAGGTATAGGGCCTAGGTAAGATGCTTTTTCATAGAACTGGTATAGACTCAATTGGCCAAATGGCCTCCTTTTGCATTGTAGGTATTCTATAACTCACTGGGAGGCTGGTTGGCTCGGTTGGTTGGATGGCCAGTGTGGATCACATTAGTGCCAACAGCATAGGATTGAATACCCATTCCAGCTGGCATGGATTTGGGACCTGCTTCCTTGTCCTACCCAAGGTGGAGCTGTGATACTGTGGCTTGGACATGCCTTTTGGCTGACAACTGAAGAAGAATATAGTAGAGATTATAAAATTGAATTTTTAAAAGATGTTAAGATATTCAAAATGTTGTAGATTCTGAATTATTTGCTATATGCAACCTGATAAGTAATAATAATCATTAATAATGAGTGGGGTGACTCAAGTCTACCCACTTACTATCCAGTAGACTCAAAGCATTGAGTTAAAGCTCTTTTAGGAACCATTTGAAATGGCACCATTGGAGTTGTTTCTAACTTCTTCATTGTTAGGTTGGATTTAGTGGAGCTCATGATGTGGAGATGCCGGCGTTGGACTGGGATAAACACAGTAAGAAGTCTCACAACACCAGATTAAAGTCTAACAGGTTTATTTGGTAGCAAAAGCCACTAGCTCTTGGAGTGCTTGCTGCCCCTTCGTCAGATGAGTGGGAGTTGACTCATCTGATGAAGGGACAGCAAGCATTCCAAAAGCTAATGGTTTTTGTACCAAATAAACCTATTGGACTTTAACCCGGTGTTGTGAGACCTCTTACTGTGTTTAATGGAGCTGCCAGGAGTCAGAATTGACTGACATCAAAATGATTTTACAAAATCCCTCAAGTAGCTGAATGCAATGAATTGAAAGTGGGGATTCTAAGCCTGAACAAAACTTTAAAGATATTCAGCTGTGCTGTTTAGCCTTGTCACAAGCGTTTTAATCCAAGCAGAGATAATAAGTATGCCTTGAAGGCTAGTGGGGTAAGCTTCTATTTTGCAACTGGCCAAATTTCATACTATAGTCAAGTGTTCAGAAGATTTTCTGGAGGCTTTTTTTCACTAGTGAAATAGGCTCCAGAGATGGTGGTACTTAGAGGTTGATATATGCTTGGCAGATGCAATGGGAGCAGTTTAGGCATAGGTAACTTGACAGATGGTACAGCACTTAAGCTCTTTCTCTGTCTTCATCTTGCCTCTGAGTTTAAAGACTGAATAGGGATTACAGAAATGTGATCTGTCTTTGGTGATAGGAAGACATAAGCTGATATGTTATGGCTAAATAAGGAATTTAAAAGGATGATCTGCTGAATCATCATCCAGCTTATTTGTTATTCATGAATGTGCCTCCTTCCTTACTATTGGAACTCACACTCACAATTAAAAATATACAGATATACAATTGCTAAACCTTAAAGTAAATGACAATTGACTATTGGAAAGAGAAATTTCATCAGAAAACAAAAATTTGGACAATGCTTTGAAAAACAATGCAGAAGAGTTCAACAGAAGGGACGGGAAGAAACAAGTTATCTTGCTGATCTAATGTGGTCTCTCACTTCTTATAATTCCAATTACTTGTGGTAGTATATTTTACGTTGTCAGTGCAAGTTAAAAAAAATTTCAAAATGGATGTTCTGGAAAAAATGTGCTAATGTAATATATTTTGTGATGATCCAAGTCTTTTAAGTAGGCAGCATGCATATCCAACATTCTCATGTAAATGCAGTTATAATAATGAGAATTCTATTTAAGTAGTACTATATGGGGTGGTACGGTGGTACAGTGGCTAGCACTGCTGCCTCACAGTTCCCAAGGACCGGAATTCAATTCTGGCCTCGCTCACTGTGTGTGTGGGGTTTGCATATTCTCCTTGTGTCTGTGTGGGTTTCTTTTGGGTGCTCCAGTCTTGTCTCACAATCCAATGATATGCAGGTGATTCGCGAGGTAAATACTTGAGGTTTTGGGAACAGTTTTAGTTCAGATTGCCCCTTATGTTTAGGGAGATTATGTGGGATTATAAAGATAGGGTCTGCTTGGGTGGGATTGTTCTCGGTGAAGACTGGATGGCTGAATGGCTCTTTCTGCACTGTAGGGATTCTGTGATACATTTAACTTCAGCTACTTCTTGGTATTAGTTTGAAACATTTAATTCTGAAGTGAAGATTTCTCAGACAAGACTTTTTGTTTTGTGAAGCTGATTTATTCTTGATTATTAAGGTGTGTTGTTAAATTGAAGCTTTTTTTTGGCCATTTCATCAACATCCTACAAGGCTCTTCAAAGACGAATAGGAAAGCCCTTTCTGATCTTCTGCTTCTATTTATCCCTCGACCAACAACACTGAAAAAAAAATTATCTAGTTATTTCCCCATTGCTGTTTGATGGATCTTGCTGTGTACAAATTGGCTGCTGTACTTTCTCAGTTACAACAGTGACCATATTTTAAAGAGTATTTCATTGACTGTCAAGTGCTTTGGTATTATCCCTGGCATTGTGCAAGGGAGTACATAAATGCATGTCTTTCTTCCTTTTCCTTCTGTGTTGTGTGCTTTGAAATTGGGACTCAAATGCCATGACAAACGTGGCAAGGATAATACCATATAATCCCTGGAATCACTACAGTGCAGAAGGAGGCCATTTGATTCATCAAGTCTGCACCAACTCACCGATAGAATATCTCATCCAGGCCCTCTCCCCATAACGATGCTAATTTGGCTAATCCACTAGCCTACAGACCTTGGGACACTAAGGATCAATTTTAGCATGATCAATCTACCTAACCTGCACATCTTTAGACTGTGGGAAGAAATTAGAGCATCTGGAGGAAACCCATATAGGCACAGGGAAAACATACAAACTCCACACAGAAAACCACTTAAGGCTGGAATCAAACCTGGCTCCCTGGCACTACAAGGAAGCAGTGCTAACTACACTGCCACGGTGTCATTCTTCAAAACCAAAGTATTTAATTCCAGTCACAGCTTTCAAGGAGGGCTTTCTTGTTGCAAAAGCTGGACCCAAATAATCAAGCTCAGATTGGCTATGCTATCTTGTTGCCAGTTTGCCAGCAGAATAGATTTTCCTTGTTTATCTGAGCAATACCCTCATATTTTCAATATCTTTATTAAATCTTCCCTTAACCTTAGCTGTTCTTATGAAAAAACTCCCAGTTTCACCAGTCACCTTTCATTGCTAATGCTCAGCATCGCTTCGGTAAGCACTCTATATAATCCTGAAATCATTCCTAAAGTAGAATTTCAAAAAATGGACACAATTTTCTAAGTTAAAAAAGTTATATAAAAGCTGTTCTCACAAATTAGTATTGTTAACTCTCTAGCATTGGCCTAGAGTCTTCAGAAATGAAAAAGTAATTTTGATTACTTCTGCAAGTATTTCTGAAGAAAAATCACCCTCCATTAAAAAAAAATCACTGTTTGAATACTTTAGTGTGTTGGTTAGAAAAATACTGGAGATGAGAAAAATAATTGCTTCACTAAGAGTCATGCATCAGCCAACTGGGTAACATTTCATTGAGCACTGGATGCCACTGTGCCATGGAGGTGGATGTGTCAGGTGACAAAAAGCGGGACAGGACTGTTGGAGACAGAAATTTCCCTTTAAGGGATTGCTATTTTTACTTTGTCCCTCAGTTCATTTGATTTGGTTTAATTTGTTTTATGCACAAGTGTTGGAGGCAGGAATTCATGTGATGAAACCTCGAGAAATAAATCCAACCAGAGTTGGCAACCCAATTACAGATAGATATCCAATTTTGTCAGTTGGTGAACTACATTGTGGAGGGTGCTTCATTTATTCCCCAGTGTGCTCTCTGTCATTGTTTTCAGCTTTAAGCCTTCTTCAACTACATGTTTTCACTTGCCAATTTATACACAATGTAAATTGTTTCTCCAAAAATAAAACAGGCTGTGTAATTTCAGATATTTTGAATTAAGTCAGACAGTAATGCACTTGAATAATTGATAACTATCAGCTTTACAAAGGTTGTTGCTAAAACTAAATAACTTCACGGAAGAGGGGAGCAATATATCGGAATTAGACTTTTCCCAAAGTACATTATTGTTATATTTGCTTAATACTAATATGCTTCCAGTCAAAGACTGATTCCCAAAGCAGCATACATCAGCAATGGACAGTGATAGAGAGATTGATTCAACATGTAAATTGGGAAAAAAAACACATGACTAAAGGATCAAAAAAAAGATAAGAGAAACAAAGGTCTCCCAGAACCAAGTAATACAAATCTTATGAGGACCCTCCAGTCCATACAGAAAGGAGGCTTCGTAATAATGTCTTGCAAATGTGTTGACCTAGTTTCCCCAGGCAGAAGTGTCCTGGAGATTTCTCTATAATTCCTGAAAACTCTAGGCCAATTGTCCATTTCCAAAAAACCTTAATACAAGCAGTCAATGGATTTCTAGACACATTACAAGAGCTGAATTAGCCTGATTTCTTCTGGCTGTCATTCATTATAACTGGAATGGACCAGGCTACTTTCAGCAATGATAGCGCCCATTTTGTTGAATAACCTTGAAAGTGAGAATGGACAGGCAGGAAAATAACAATCAGAAATTAACATGCACATCATAAGTATCACATTGGGTGGTACGGTGGTGAGCACTGCTGCCTCACAGCTTCAGGGACGATGGTTTGATTCCAGCCTCGAGTATCTGTTTGTGAGAAGTTTGCATTTTCTTCCTATGTATGGGTTTTTGCTGTGTGCTCCAGTTTCCTCTCATAGTCCAAGGACGTTAAGGTTAGAGGGATTAGACACAGCAGATTGTGTGTGTGCGTGTGCCCTGCGATGATGGATTGGTTCTTCTCCTGGGTATATTCTGCCTAACGTCCAGTGCCTGCTGGTAAAGGCTTCAATTCCCCACAACCCTGCACTGGGCTAAGTGGTTAAGTGAAGGTGAATATAGGCCCTGACCCTCATTGTAACTATTTCTTAAATTAATTTTGACACTGAAGGAATCCCAACAGGCTTTTCAAAGCTTTATCCTGAGATATTTGTAAGAAGCATAATAACAACTTGTTTTTTCATAATGCCACTAACATAATGAAATAGTCCCAAATGTTTCACAGGAGAATCATAAACAAAGTATGACAACAGTCATATAATGAACAATTAGATTAGATTACCAACATTTTGGTCAAAGAGATAGGTTTCAAGTGTGTTAAAGGAGGAAAGTAAGGTTAGAGAGGTGTAGAGAAGGTATTCTGGAATTTGAAGCCCAAGCAACTGAAGACACGGCCATAATGGAGCAATTATGATTAGCACTGCCCAAGAGGCCAGAATCAGAGAAGCCCAGATATTTCAGATCATTGTGGAGTTGGAGGAAATGATTGAAATAGAGAAGGGCAAGGCTAGGGGAAGTGGGGAGGGATTTGGAAACAAGGATGGGAATTTTAAAATCAAGACATTGCTTCAGCAGGAGACAATATAGGCTAATGAATACAGGGGTGATTTGGACTTGGGACTTGTTGCAAGTTAAGCCGCAGGCAGGAGAGCTCAGGATAATCTCACTTTATGGAGGGCAGTATGTGGGAACCAGCCGGGAGTGCACTGGCATAATCAAGTCTTGAGGTAATGAAGATAAGAATGAGGTTTTCAGCAGCAGTTGTACTGAAATAAGGGTGAAGTTGGTTAATATTATACAAGTTGAAATAGGTGGCCTTACTGATGGCATGAATATGAGATCAGAAGCTCACTTTGGGATCAAATGTAACATCAAGGTTGTGAACAGACTGACCTAATTGCAAACTGTTGCCAGGGAGGGAGAGAGAATCAATAAATAGGGAACGGAATTTGGAGCGGGGCCAAACATCATGACAGATGGTGAAATTTGAATTCAATAAAAATCTGGAATTAGCAAGCTGCAACAAGTATCCATCTGCACTTTGATAAAAGCAAGTTACTATGGATGCTGCAATCTGAAACAAAAGCAGAAAATGCACGAAAATCTCAGCAGGTCTGACAGCATCTGTGGAGAAGTCAGTTCCTCGATTCAACCACCCTGAGCCAATGACCTGCAAGACACCCCCATGATTCACTTGGACTTGTACCCACCACCTCTGAAATCTTCATGCATCCTATCCATAAACTATGTGGTACCTATTGATTTTCTTGTTTGTAAGTTTTTCATGTAGTTTGTCAGGGACCAACTTCCACCCTCTCAATCTTCCCTCAGTCTTCTATTGTTCATATTCTTAATCCGTCTCCTTGTCTCTCTGTCTCCCATCATGAGCCCTCACTCTTTCCTCCATCCTTCCTCCTAATAACTATGAAACTATTGTTGATTGTCGTAAAAACACGTTGGTTAGCTAATGTCCTTTAGGAAAGGAAATCTGTGGTCCTTACCTGTACTAGTCTACACGTGACTCCAGATCCACAGAACTGTGGCTAACTCTCAACTGCTCGCAGGGATGCTGGCCCAGCCAGTGATGCCCATATCCCGTGAATGAATAAAAAAAAAATGGGTGGAATTCATCCTGTGGTGGGTATGGTTGCAGACAGGAGCCAAGAATCCAGCAGCAGCCGAGAAGTCAGAAACTTGCAAGTGTAAAATCATGTTGCAATTCTCCAAATGGCAGGTTGGTCTTCTTTCCATTGGCTGGCGGTATGAACACCATTTGCACCTTATTGATTTTCTTGTTTTTTAATTTGCATTAAAACAGCTGCTCGCCAGCATCCTATCACAGCCTCCAACCTTGCTTCACACCAACATGAATTTGTGCTAGTCTAGAACCAATTGGTGAACAACAGCATGCACAAGGCAATCCTCTGTTTGCAAGACACTTGAGGGAACTGTAACAAAGCCTTTATGCCATTGTGCAGTGCTGGTCCGAATGTGCTGTACAACACTCTACATGGGTACAGCAGTTCCTGCTTTTCATCTCTATGTTGAGTTGGTCTTCATGGATAGCATCGGCTGCTGGACCCATCGAGCAGTGGACGTGGTGTACATGGACTTCAGCAAGGCATTTGACAAGGTCCCCCATGCAAGACTTCTTGAGAAGGTGAGAGGGCATGGGATCCAAGGGGCTTTGGCCTTGTGGATCCAGAACTGGCTTGCCTGCAGAAGGCAGAGGGTGGTTGTGGATGGCTCTTTTTCTGCATGGAGGTCGGTCACCAGTGGAGTGCCCCAGGGATCTGTTCTAGGACCCTTGCTGTTTGTCATTTTCATAAATGACCTGGATGAGGAAGTGGAGGGATGGGTGAGTAAGTTCGCCGATGACACGAAGGTCGGTGGTGTTGTGGATGGTCTGGAGGGATGTCAGAAGTTGCAGCATGACATCGACAGGATGCAAGACTGGGCAGAGAAGTGGCAGATGGACTTCAACGCGGATAAATGTGTTGTGGTCCATTTTGGCAGATCCAATGGGATGAATGAGTACACTATCAAAGATAGGAGTCTTAGCTGTGTGGAAGAGCAGAGGGATCTTGGGGTCCGGGTCCATAAGACTCTCAAATCGGCCTCCCAGGTGGAGGATGTGGTTAAGAAAGCTTACGGTGTACTGGCCTTCATTCATCGAGGGATTGAGTTCAGGAGTCAGGAGGTAATGCTGCAGCTTTATAGGACCCTTGTCAGACCACACTTGGAGTACTGTGCGCAGTTCTGGTCGCCTCACTGTAGGAAGGACGTGGAAGCTATTGAAAGGGTGCAGAGGAGATTTACAAGGATGTTGCCTGGATTGGGAGGCATGCCTTATGAAGACAGGTTGAGGGAGCTGGGACTGTTCTCCCTGGAGAGACGAAGGTTGAGAGGCGACCTGATAGAGGTTTACAAGATGTTGAGAGGATTAGATAGGGTGGACTCTCAGAGACAATTTCCCAGGGATGAAATGGTCGCGACGAGAGGGCACAGATTTAAGGTGCAGGGAAGCAAGTACAGAGGGGATGCCGGGGAAAGTTTTTCACTCAGAGGGTGGTGAGTGAATGGAATTGGCTGCCGTCGGTGGTGGTCGAGGCAAACTCGCTGGGGTCTTTTAAAAAACTTCTGGATGAGTTTCTGGGATCCAATGGGATTGGGGGTTATAGATAGGTCTATGGCTGGGTAGGTTTTGATGTGTTCGGCACAACTTGTGGGCTGAAGGGCCTGTTTGTGCTGTAGTGTTCTATGTTCTATATTCTATGAGTCAGATCGGTAATGCGCCTGGGGTTGGGGAGTAAAGGAATGTTTTTGCTCCTGGAGTCAAACACCACTATCCACCTGGATAACATTGTGCTGTGGGACACAATCAGCCATCACAACAAAGGTCCTAAGTTTGATTGGTAGTTGGGTGCGAGATGAGGCAGATGGTGGGTGAGTCAGAAGCATGAAGAAGTCACAGAGGAGTAATGTGGAAGGGATCCTGTGCAATCGGGGAGCATGGAGAGAAGAGTGAGGGCTCACGATGGGAGGTGGAGAGGCAAAGAGGTAGATTAAAAATATGAACAATAGAAGACTGAGGGGGCAGAAGCTGGTCTCTGATAAGCTACATGAAAAGCTCACAAATAAGAAGATCAATGGATACCAGATAGTTTACGGAAGGGGTGCACAAAGACTCCAGAGATGGTGGATACAGGTCCAAGTGGAGCATGGGTGCCTTGCAGGTCATGGGTTCAGAGGGAGGGTGCATGAATTGAGGAACTGACTTCTCTACAGATGCTGTCTGAGATTTTCTAGCATTTTGTTCTTGTTTCAGATTCCAGCCTCCACAGTAATTTGTTTTTATCAAAGTACAGATGAGTAACTGTTGCAGCTTGTTGACAACAGGTTAACGTGACTGGTCCTCAAAATTGTCAGGGCATTGAGTGATCTTCCACTGCCTGTACATTTCATGCCTGGAATTATATCTACCCCATTCACATTGTATTGGATAGTAGCAATAACTTATTAGCTAACAAAGTAATTAACCACAGAATTGCTGTCAAAATTATTTACAGACTGAAAATTGACTGTAATCCCACAATGTGATATGATGTATTTGAGCCATCTCAATATACCAGATACAAGTCAAATAAAAATGCTACAATTTGAGATATTAAACAACACTGACTTATTATATCTTGCATTTATATTCACTGCAAAATGCTCAAATTAATTTGTCTGAATCGTGCTGTTCTTCAATTAAAAATAAAGATTGGTTTATGGAACAACATCTTTACTATATGTAACCTTTGTTCCAAAAACAACATAATTAAGATAGCTGGAACCAAAAGTCATTGGTTACTCTATAGTATAAATGTGTATAAAATTGAAGTGATGAAAACCAATTATAAACAATTTTACTTCTACAAAATGATATGCTTTTAGACACATTACAAACCCATGCTTAGATTTTACTCTATGGTTTATTGGCTAAGTAGCATGACTCCTGGGACTCTAAATAGTACCTATTACTCAAAGGTGACTCTGAGGCTACATTGTAATGCAAAACAAATCAGTATCATGACACTGGGATGTGAATTTCCATCCATTTGTGAAACAGCTTGGAAAATGAAACATTAAAGCAATTAAAGCTAATTTAAATCATCAATCTCACTCTTCCAAATGCAAAATTCGATCTAAGTGAATCTCCTCATCATAGTCCCTTCACCCTGATGTCACCCACAACCTCAACACCCCCTTTAGCACACCAACATGGCTTATCAATTACATTCACGCTAATAAAGGAGCAACAGCCAAACTGTTAAGGTAAGACCTCATTGTTGTGGTTCCAGCCTTGTCGTCTGGCATAACTAAGGAAATTAGTATCATCACTCATCCAGTCATGGTATTTTTCCCTATGCCCATGACCTTATCAATTTCTAAAATCAGAAACTAACCACTAACATCTAAGTTATTGGTGAAAAGGGAGATATGTTGCCGAGGCTTTTCGCCTTTCACTCACTAGGACAAATACAAGAATGCCAAATTTTAAACAATCACAATTTATATGCAGGAGAAAAGTGTGCTAATTTGACAGCAAGTTGATTTTGAATGGCTGATGCACTTCCATGGTGAAAGTAATAGGAGCTTTAGACTTCCTAGCACTCACATAATTCAAAAAAGTGCAAGGCTTGAACATATTCCTTCTGTTTGCAAAGAACAGGTCTTTATATATGAATGTACATCACTTTCAACAAGTGTAAATGAGCCACATTATGAACTTGGCTGATCTTCTAAAACTGAGTGTTAGTGTAACTATTAGCACACTCAAGATTGTTCAGTGAATGCAGCCCAATCTCTAAGTCACATCTTTATGCTTGATGTTTTATTTTGGCTTTTGTCAAAGTAGGTTGATTGAGTCTAGTCTATAACTGCTTATTATAAACAACTGAAGGAACGTGCTGTTTGATTTGACCAGCCAGTCATTGGAATATAAAGCCTATATACTGGCATCACACCAGCACTGCAGTTCATACACAAATTTGCTCAATTGTGCTGGAGGCAGAATGTATTTTTGGACTGTCAGTATCATTCTGCTAGTAGAAAATACCACTCTTGTCGCCATTGCATTGCAGCATCATGAAATGTCTTGCTTAACCTGTTGTTCAGATTTTTTCCAGTCTAGTGCAAGGTATATTGGTCACTTTTCTTGTCCAAAACTGGCAGCTTTTGCCCCATTTCCGAGTTGATATAATACAGTGAACAGTGAGTTGCTGAGGACAGTTATAGTTTAACAGGCTAGCTTTCGTGTGTTCCATTTCTCTGCCAAGTTTTCAAGGTAAGCAAATACCTAGTGCTTTATTTACAAGATTGTTCAAAGGTCCAATATTATGGAGTGAGGAGCTACAAGAATTCCATTGTGTACCTTGGCTAGTAAAGAGAGACTTGTAGTAGGCAGTTATGGAGAGCACACTGGTGAAACACTATACTCAACCAGCCTACGCTTGTAAAACCACTATAGTTCTCTGTTGCCTTCTCTATGGCAATGCCTCAACCAATCAGAACTGACCTGCCAACCAATCAGCACCCCTTTGTCCAATGGTATAAATTGTTGTGATGATTAAAAATTTGGTATTCTTGCATTTGTCCTGATCAGTGCAAGGAAAAATAAGCTTTGGTTACCTGTCGATTTTCAGCAATATTTAGGCTCGGTATTATCAAACGGCTGTAAAAAAAAAATGTGATGTGCACAAGTTTATCCAGAATCGCCCAATTCCAACCACTTGGGATTCAGAATATAATTGTGTTCTTCTCATCCATATCATAACATTCCAAATTATCCTTAGAATAAAACTGACAACCTTCCCTGCTTCAAGCATCAGTTGCCGGCATCGTTTGATTTAAAGTAGCCATTACGTTACAATAAAATTTTAAGAGCTTGTTATGTAATGAAAGTCACTTTGAGCCATGTATCCTTCCTGACCTGTCAGTGTGACTGATAGCACTACGCTGGCTTAATTTATCCCAAGATGACTTGTCTGTTACTGGTGCTTATTGCTACCCACCGGCGTCTGCCTTTTGTTGTTTCTCAATCTTCTCCAGTCTTCCAAGTAAGAAGTCAATTTTGTTTTTGATTTGGGTCAGTTCCTTCTTGATTGTCTGCAGCTCATCTGATTTCACTGGGGACAGAGAAGCGTACATTCCAAATGCATACAATTTCATCTTTGGTTAGAATAAAACAACAGTTCCTACAGTTTGTTGCTTCAATTTGAAAGAACAGTTCAGGAAATCTGATCACTGCTGCATTCTTATGAGATTTTCATTTCCTACCTATCGTGTGTGATACAAATCTACATACCCACCATCATATTGCTCCTTAAGTTCTTTTATCGCAATGCAAAACAGATTTTGGAATGACAAGCGCTTGATTAAAATTTATCAGATGCAAAATATCAGTATCCTACACCTTACTATAAATGAGACTCCCAGAAAGGCCGAATTAACTCTTTACTGATACAAATCTACAACTGATTCAAAAATAGACATGCAAATAGATTAATTTGAAAAATGTGAGCAATAACACCAATAAGTAATGACTTGTTCACCACTTCAGATCTAAATAGTAGGAGTTGGATGGAGAAACATTCTCACATGTTGTATTAGCTGGTAACACATTTATGATTCTCTTCATTTTTGAAGGCTGTAACTCCCAGAATATGTTCAATCTAAAATTCAATATTTTGATGCTGTTTCTTCCATGCAATTGCTCATTAATACAAGGAGAAATCAATTTCACCTATGGAGAGATATTCTGCCCAGGGCATCCTATCCATTTATTGCACGAAACACATCAGCTTAAAAACTATACATTAGGCATGACATCTGAAAAGACTGAAACTTGCTGAAACATATTTTCCCTAACTGATCTGACATCTTTCCTTAGGTCCAAATCATTTTCATGACTAATTGGGATATAGCTGGATGAATGAATCTTGATACCTCATAATCTTTTTATGCCTCTATTTTAACATGAAGGACTTGATTATTACCTTACAGCTATTGCCTGACCAAATATCCTTACTAAACTAAATGAAGTGATATCTTAAATATAAATATAAAAGTTAAATAAGCAATGATGCTCTGTATTTCACAAGCAGAATGGTGTCTTTTATTTTGTTGCAGTTCATAGAAATATTTATAAGCATTGCCAATAAGGAAACTTAATGCAGGAAACATTAAATGTGCTTTGGGCGGGATTCACTGGCTGCTTTTGCCTCAGAATCCCGCTCTAGGTCAATGGACCTAGAGGCATGGTCTGCCCCCTGCCCGCTACAATTCCCGTAGAAGGTGGGATGGGAGAATTCCGGCCAAAGTCTACCTCAGCAATTCTAATTGTCAGATATCAAGTGCATTTATTATGTACCAATATGACATTGATAGTATTTAAATTGCAAAATTTAAATGACATCTTTAAGTCAAACCTTGGAACAATTTGATTGAAATGTTTCTTTCATGCATTCAGGTAGATACAGGACGTGTTTAATGTTTATAATGTGTAATTATATTTGTGTTAGAATATGACCTTAGTGCTGAAGGACAATAACATGCTTAATGTGCTTGCATGCCTGTGTACTGTGCTGAATACAAAGATGACTTTAGCATTTAATTAACCGAGGGAAATGGGACATTGAGGTATGTTTTCCCCTTTTCATTCTAGGTTCATTAACATTCCTATTTTTTGAGATATATTGTTGCTGTGTGAAACTTGCCAAGTTTTCTGTCAATCACCTTATGTTGGTGACCTTTCGTTCTCATCCAATTTGCCAATGGGAATGGATCCTGACTATCTTCTCTACATAGAAACCTCATAATTTGAACACCTCTATCAAATCTCAATTTATTTTATTAATGTCACAAATAGGCTTACATTATGGTAAGACCTGCTCTGACCAAGATCACAAGGGATTACAAAAAGTCGTGAATGTAACCCAATCCATCATGCAAACCAGCCTCTCATCCATTGATTCTGTCTACGCTTCCCCCTGTGTTGGCAAAGCAGCCAATGTAATTAAGGACGCCATGCACCCTGGACATTCTCTCTTCCACCTTCTTCGGTCAGGAAAAAAATATAAAAGTCTGAGATCACATATCAACCGACTGAAGAAGAGCTTCTTCCCAGCTGCTGCTTAGACTTTTGAATAGATTTACCTTGCATTAAGTTAATCTTTTTCTACACCCTAGCTACGACTGTAACATTACATTCTACACTCTCATTCCCTTCTCTATGAATGGTATGCTTTGTCTATATAGTATGTAAGAAACAATACTTTTCACTGTATGTAATACATGTGACAATAACAAATCAAATCAAATGGCCCATTGTTGTTTGTCAGCTATATCAATGATCTGGATAATAATGTGGTAAATTGGATCAGCAAATTTGCTGACAATACAAAGATTGGAGGTATAGTAGACAGTGAGGAAGGTTTTCAAAGCTTGCAATGGGATTTGGACCAGCTAGAAAAATGGGCTGAAAGATGGCAGATGGAGTCTAATTCAGACAAATCTGAAGTATTGCACTTTGGAAGGACAAATCAAGGTAGAACATACATGATAAATGGTAGAACACTGAAGACTGTAGTGGAACAAAGGGCTTTGGGAATACAGATACATAATTCCTTAAAAGTGGCATTACATATTGATAGGGTTGTAAAGAGTGCTTTTGGAACACTGGCCTTTATAAATCAAAGTATTGAATATAAGAGTTGGAATGTTATGGTGAGGTTGTATAAGACATTGGTGAAGCCAAATTTAGAGTATTGTGTGCCGTTTTGGTCACTTAATTACAGGAAGGCTATTAATAAGGTTGAAAGAGTGCACAGAAGGAATACAAGGATGTTGCTGGGACTTGATAAACTGAGTTACAGAGAAAGGTTGACTAGATTAGCACTTTATTCCCTGGAGCATAGGAGAATGAGGGGAGATTTGATAGAGGTGTAGAAAATTATAATAGAGTGAAAGCAAGCAGGCTTTTTCCATTGAGGCAAGGGGAGAAAAAAACTAGAAGACATGGGTTAAAGGTGAAGGGGAAAAAGTTTAAAGAAAATATTAGGGGGGCCTTCTTCACATGGAGAGTGGTGGGAGTGTGGAATGAGCTGCCAGATGAAGTTGTGAATGCGCACTCACTGTTAACATTTAAGAAAAACTTGGACAGGTACATGGATGACTGGGGTGTGGAGGGATATGGTCCACATGCAGGTCAGTGGGACTAGGCAGAAAAATGGTTCAGCACAGCCAAAAATGGTCAAAGGCCTGTTTCTGTGTTGTATTGTTCTATGATTCTAAAGCAGTAGCACAGCAATGAAGTTACTGTGAAAATCCCCTAGTTGCCACACTCCGGCGCTTGTTCGACTACACTGAGGGGCAATTTAGCTTGGCCAATTCATCTAACCAGCACTTCTTTCGGACTATGGAAGGAAACCAGAGCACCCAGAGGAAACCTATGCAGGCGCAGGAAGAACGTGAAGACTCCGGACAGACGGTAACCCAAGCCAGGAATTGAACCCGAGTCCCAGGCGCTGTGAGGTAGCAGTGCCAACCACTGTGCCATCAGCTGCTCTCAATCTTATCTTTTCTAAACAGAACAGCTTTATCCATCTATCCAGATAACTGAAGACTTTCACCCATGGAACCATTTTCATAAATCTTTCCCTTACTCTCTCCAATGCCTTCACATCCTTCTCAAAGTGTGATGCTCAAAATTGGACACAAACTCCAGATGAATTGGAAATTGTGTTTATAATTGTAGTTTCCTTACTGTTGTACTCTATGCCTCAAATTATAAAACCCAGCATTCCCTATGCCTTATCAATGGCCTTCTCAACTTTTCTTTCACTTCCAATAATTTGCACATATATCCCCACAGGCCTCCACTGCAGCCCTTTTAGAATTTATTTCACATTACCTTTCCTTGTCCTACCTACCAAAATGTACGATTTTACAGTTTTTGCATTAAAACTCATCTGCTATTTATCTGCCCATTCCACCAGCTTGTCTGTGCTCACTTGAAGTCAATCGCTGCCTCACATAATTCATAATTCTTAGAAGTTTTTGTGACATCTATAAGTTTTGAAATTGTGCTTCCAGACGAAAGACTAAATGAGGAATAGGAACAAAGAAAAGCAGCAATCCAAGTACCGTACTCTGGGGAACTTCACTATAAACGTTCCTCCTGTCTGAGAAACAACTGTTCATCACAGACCCAGTTTTCCTATAACTCAGCCAATGTTACATCCATGCTGCCAATATCCCGTTAATTCCACTCCTTCAATGTTGCTGGCAAGCCTGTTATGTGACACTTTATCAAACGGCTTTTGTAAGTCCATGTTCCACATGCTTTATCTTTATCAGTCCTCTCTGTTACTTCATCTAAAATCTCAATCAGATTTGTGAAATGCAATTTATATTTAACTCCATTTTGACTTTCCTTAGTTATTTGCAAATTTGGCAAAGTGGCTGTTAATTCTGACCCAGATTATCAATTGTAAAAGCTTTGCCACTGATGAGGTCAAAGTCGGAAAGCTTGTTTCATGGTTTGGGCTTGTTAACAAAGGTAAATGTATCAATACAATTCATGACAAGAAAATAATGCAAAAATTACTTTTGCAAATATTGAAGCACAGATGTTGAAGTTCAAACTGCAAAAGTTAATTTTTCAGAATTATAATAGAAGATGGAACATCTTGGATGGTTCTTAATTTACTAATTCTTTTTAACTTTCATTGTGCACATTTCATGGACTTTCAAACGAAACTTTGGGGAGGAGGAATTGTTGAAGTGGAAGGATCATTCAAGTGCTTGATGATTCACAGGTCAGACAACTTGCTGCTCTTTCCCTTGGTTCGCATCTGATTTTCCAGCTGATTTTTCTTTTCCTGCACTCCTCCCCTCCCCTCTCCAGGTGTCTGCGTGGGTCAGTCCCTTGCAGGTCAATGTTATAGAGAATGGTTAATTTGAAGACTCTGGTCAATGTTGTAGAATTTCTCTGGAGCTGTTTCCTACAGTCGGCTGATTCTGTGCTCTGAGAGCTTCTGTTAGAGGCATAGTCCTGACTGGAACACTTCTCAGTGTCTCTGCCCAGGTTCATAACAAGACTCACATTGAGCTAAGGTCTCGGGAATATCCGCGTCTGACAGCAGCGAACCTCTGATCTGATCTTGGTGTAATAGAGGAGTTATTGTGATTTTTTACGCAAGATACAAGTATCATGATTACTGCCAGGAATCGGGCAATAGCCTGCATAGTTTGCTGCCTGTTATTGTACATGAGTAGGACTTTCAATGAGTGGAATTCCTTGCTGCTGATATAGATCCTAGGGTCTTCCTGGAAGTACACACAGCATCATGTCTTGCACCCTTGGGTGCACATTAGTGAGCAAAAAGATAATTTCTCTTGCAGTAAAACACTTCTACATTGCTCCTCATCTGGCAGCAAACTATAGAACTGGTTAATGTTATTTACTCCAACAATGGACTCTGGTAAAGAAATGGAGGTGTACTATCACATTATAGACATGTTGTTCACGCTGTAGTTTCTCAATGAGAATTTTATTCTCAATGAGAATAAAACATATGAGTAGGCAATGATGAACACACTGCTCCTCAATCAAGCTGTGATAGGAAATGTGGTTGCTAAATATGTGCATTGAGCCTCCTTTGCTTTCTCTTGCACTGGTCCTTGCCTAGGCAGAATTTTCAAGTCTTATCAAAGTCAGGAACGGAAGCAGATGAAAGCTGAAAATAGTTTGCCGGCTAGTGTGCTCATTTCCAGACCCTGTTCCTGGCATCAGCCAAGTTTGCTGAGGCAGGTTCAGGAGCTGCCACCACAGTCATCAATGTGGCTTGGTGCCCAATGTTGATTCATTTTGCCCTGATGTACAGTGGGATATTTTACAATGCTCGACATGTTATCTTTATATGACTTGTATATAAGGGATGCAAAAGAGCTTCTATACTTTGTTTTCAGCACTGTTGCTCTTGTTATGTTCTGCTAAATCCACAGGTTTGGATTTGGATTAATTGGATAAGTGCACAGACCAGGGGTTGAACTTACAATTTTGGGCAGGACACAGCAATCCTGTGGGAAGGAGGCAGGGAGCCAAAGTGACTCATCCAGAGCCTTCATAAGGGCACTGAAAGTAGGCCAGCTGGAATTTTCCAGTGTACCTCCAGTTCCCTGTCGCAACAATGATAATTCAATTTCCTAGAGGTGAGCACTCAACAATCTATACTCTGCTTGCTTAAATGCCAAGCTTCATGGTCTATACCCACTCTTACAATGAAAGTCCAGTAGGTAAAGAAATTCTGACTGAGAGATTCTGCTGATATCAGTTTCAAACTTTTCATGAACTGGCCCTTCACCTCTGTAGTGCAGCAAAGCTTTGGAACATAGATAGTCATGATGTGAACAGGCCCTGTAAGACATGGATGGAAAGAGCATCTTCTGAACCATTTGTGGGTTTGTAACATCAAGAGTACTGAGTTCCAAATACAGAAGTCTACATCCTTCTCACATATTGCCTCTGAATTGTTCAACTGCCAGAAGAATGTGCAATATTTTTCTTGCAGTGATCTATTTTTGGCAAGCTTGGTCTCGTGTAGGGAAGCTATGTTGATATTCAGCTTAACAAATTTTGTAGCAATTACAGATGTCTTGAGTGTATTATTATCCAACTGCAAGTTGTCTACTGGTCCTGTGTACATGGTCCTGGTGTTCCAGTTTGTCAATTGAAGAGTTGGCATCCACTTTCTTTTCATTCATTTTGTTTGCTTGCCTGATATGATTGATTCCATCTATTCATTGTGAAGAGACTCCAAGAACCCATTGGAACAAATGGGCCATGGCAGATCAGCATCCTAATAGTCAGAAGCCGCCTGACATGAGAACACAGCCCATTGCAACCATCTCCTACACCAGTCAAGTTGGGCTTATTACTTGTAACTCCTGTCTCCTGTGCAACATTAATGTTCTGCAGTGAAACTGGAGTGTTCTCTCCTGGGTGCAATCCTAGGCATAATTTATGGAGATTCTGGGCTGCTAACTGTCAGAATCCTCCTCTCAACCCCGCTGGTTAAGCCCAAAGAAATGTAAAGAACAACATTTGGCATTGGTTTGTTTGCAACAGTTGCTGGAAAGATGCCATATTTAGACATCGGTCTGCCTTTTGACTCCACTCCAGATTTTTTTTTGTCAGGGTTTCCTCCCTTAGCCTTCAACTCTCCCCAGGTATCCACAGGACAGTTGAGCCATTTGCCGAGAGCTGGGAGTTTGTTTCATGAGTGCTAGGACACGCCCACATGCCAGTGAGCCTGAATGCTGCTTGTTGGAGGAAATACTACCTTTGAGTTCCTACAAAGTTTTAGTCTGAGGCCATGAGGGATACCGTTTTCATGTGTTGCCATGAAAACACACAGCATGGCTACTTAGACAGCACCTTTCAAATTCATGACTGCTACCCTCTAGGAGAGAGAGAGACAAGGAAAGAGAGAGAGAGAGACAGAAAATGAGGTAGAGAGAGAGGAGATAGATAGAGAGTGAGAGACAAAGAGAGAGGCAAAGAGTGACAGGGAGGGGCAAAGAGAGGCACAGAAAGGCAGAGAGAGGCAGGGAATGGCAGAGAGAAACACAGAGAGTCCAAGACACCACCAGGAAATTCCCCTCCAAGTCGTACACCATCCTGGCTTAGAAATATCTCACCATTCCTACACTGTCACTGGGCTGAAATCCTGGAACTCTCTCCCTAACAGCACGGTGGCTGTAAAAACACCACATGGACTGTGGAAAAAAATCAATAAAAGTGGAAATAAATACATCTGAACTGATCCTGTATATTTAAAATGGAGCACCAATTAAAGGGAAAATAAGAATATTGGCCCAAACTGTTTTTTTTATTCTGGGAAGCAACAACCTTCAAAGACAATTTGGGAGGGGCAATTAATGCTGGCATGGCCAGCGATATCCACATTTTACAAACGAATAAAAGAAACATTGGTGACATGCCAAGAGAGGCTGTGAACTGACAGGGACTTGCACATTTGGCTCTATGGATTGCTGCTAGCCAGCAATGTTGGCTGCAAATAAAGTGCAAATTAGCACATAAAAGCAGAAAGCATGCTAGCTCTCTTCACTCACACTAGCTGTATCACATTGACCTGTTAGGCCAAAATCTTGAATTTAAATAGATTTTAAGCAGAGTTTCAAAAGAGCAAAGGTTGTCAGAGTGGTTTAGGCGGGAAATTCCATAACTTAAGGCTTGAAGACAAAGACACCAATAAAAAAGCAATTATTGATGCAAGAGCCAGAAATGGTGCAGCAATGGAGATTGTAGGGCCAGAGGGGAATATAAAGGTAGGGACATTAGAGGGCTGATTTAGAAACAAGGATAAGAATTTTAAAATTAAGAGATTGCCAGAGTTGAACCTGGTCGATTAGCATAGGGTGAGTGAAAAAGAATTCAGAACCATAGAATCTCATTGAGTCTGCACTGACTCAGCATCTTACCCAGGCCTCAGCCATTGCCCACCCACCGCACCTTGCAGTGAATGAATCCTGTAGATTCATCCCACTAATCCACCTAACCTACACATCTTGGGATACTAAGGGAAAATTTACTATGGCCTAACCTGCATGTCCTTGGATTGTGGGAGGAAACCAGACCACCTGGAAGAAACCCATTTTTGCGGTCAAATACGATGTCAAGGCTGTGAACAATCTGGTTCAGCCTCAGGCAACTATTTGCGAGACAGATAGAGAACGTGGCTAATGAAATGTTTGTGGAGAAAACAGAAAACTATATTCTAAACATTTAGTTGGAAGAAATTGCTGTTCATTCACTCATTAATTTGTGGAAGAGATACCGGGACAGAACAATTTCATAAAAAGGTCTTAAAACAGGGTAAAAACTCAGATTAAAGTTTTGAATTGGTTGAATGTTTATTTCAATAAGGAGCCAGGTTGATGAAGGATCACTTCATATAAAATGGCAGGCAATGCATTTTCTGTGTGTATCAATTTATCATGATCAACAGCAAAAATTGATAAGTTTGGTAACTACAATGCACCCAAACCTTTTGGTTAATTTTCTGACAATAGTCGTAGAATAATTGCAATTAATTCAACTGTCTGTAACCTGCATAAGATACCATTAATTTCCTATTCCCCTTCAAGATCGGGAGAACTTCAGCTGACGGCCTTTAAAAAAAGTACTTTTCAATCATTTGTTTCTGTAACGGTTTCAATTTCTAAATCAGTAACTCAGTGATGCTTGATATATATATATATATAGTTTTAGATCAGCAATTTAAATTGGAGAAAGGGAAATTTAGCTTATGTCAGAAAATTGTTCTTCAATCAAAGCCTTACAAACCTTTGGAATATATTTTCAGAAGGCAGAAACCTTAAATACAGTTGAATACCATGGGGTAGTCTATCTAAATGAATAAGTTAGTGACTTGACCCTTACAATGCTATGCCTCTGTTGCCTTGCTCAAGCTTAGCTGCTGCAGCACTTATCCTATTTTGACATATGACTGGATCCAAGATGTATCTATAGCAAGCTTTAAAGTTCTGGCATCTGATTAGGGAATAAAAATAACCCGTGGAATTGATTTTCAGAATATCTGGAACTTGAATATTAAAAAAAAGTCAAAGTTAAATTGCCATAATAAGTTTATGCAAAACTTGGGAAAAGGACAGAGAAGGCAAACAGAGAAAGGTATATATTAAATTTCTATCAGAAAATTTAACCTGATATTTTGATAATTTTACTCTTCCACATTTGTATTAGTTAGCATTACAATTTGCAAGAATTTAAAATAGCCAAAGCAGCTGAAATTCCAATTTAGGCTGAAGTCACAGCCTCGGGTTTAAAACATCTCCTTTCTCATTATACTAACTTCAATTGAAATATTATTGATATAATAATAGCCTCAAACTATACTTTCTTGGATTACCAGATTTCGTACCGCACAGAGTTAAATGGAATAAACTGACAGCAACCAATGAATAAAGAATGGACTAGTGTTGAGCAGGGGGCTTTGACCATTTAAATCACAATTCTTAACAGCATGTAAAGAGTTAATTAACTATATCAGCTCTCTGAAAAATGTACGTACTTAGTCCCAACAGCTCTGACTGCTATGCAATGACTGTAATGATTTGTCTCCCTGAATCACAGTGTTCTAAGTGCTACATGTAGTAAGCTGACCCGAAGCCTTTTAGTTTTTCATTTCCAATATTCCTAACCTTAGTTAGTCTGCCAGTTACATCCCTGACTCCTTTGCATTGAATCCAACACCTTGCTTACAAGTCCCCTTTATGTTATTAAAGACATTAAATAGTTGAGATTCTGCTTCATTTCACTCTTTTCCATTATTAAATTGTATCTTTTAACACAATTTAACAACAGTTAAATAACCAATTTTATTTTCAATCACTACTGCCTTTATTCATAAACATCAGCTCCTCCAAAATTGAGCCTGCATCAATGTAAGAGTCAGCTTGCTATCTGTGATATTGAGACGCTTGTGAATCAGAGGCACTGAGATTTATTCTTTATTCATCCATCAGACATGTGTGATTCTGGCAAGCCCATCAGATATTGCTCATTAATAATTCCCCTTGAGAAGGTGATGTTGATCTGCCTTCTTGATTCACTGATTTTCACAGTAACTTCCTTGATTTGTTAATATAAACCTACTTGTGACATTAATAAATAAACTTTAAACTCTGCAGTGCTGCTTGAGAAGGAGCTCCAGCATTTGAGCCAGTGACAGTGAAGGAATGACTATATATTTCCCAGATTAGGATGGTGTGTGGCTTGAAGGGGAACTGGTGGTGTTCTCATATGTCTGCTGGTAGAGTGGGTTTGGAAGGTGCAGCTGAAGGAGCCTTGGTGAGTTGCTGCAGTGCATCTTGTAGATGGCTCACACTGGTACCACTGTGTGCTGGTAGTGCAGCAAGTGCATGAGGTGCTGATCAATCAGGCTGTGTTGCCTTGAATGGTGTTTAGCTTCTTGAATGCCATTGGAGCTGCACTCATCAAGGGAAATGGAGTGTACTACATCATTCTCCTGGCTTGTGCTTCGTAGATGGTGGAGCGGCCTCAGTGAATCATAAGGTGAGATAAGTACCTCAAACTTCCCAGCCTCTGACCTGCTCGTATAACCACAGTAATGTATAGGGGTGGCTCAAATTACTTTCTGGAATGGTAACCTCTTGGATGTTGATGGTAGGAGATTCACTCATGATCACATTCTGTGTGACCCATTCTACCATTTTGATTCTAAGTGCTGGGAGAACTTGAAACTGGGAGTGTTTCAGATCCGACTTTTAGACCCCTTCTCAGAAGTCCCCGTAGTCACTCTGTCTGGAAAAACATCAGCGATTCCAAATCGTGCTGCATGAGCCTGTGTGTGGGGCTTAACATGCCCAAAATCCTGCAGCTCTGATCGATGTCTTGAACAGCGCATGTGCAGAAAATAAAATGATAAAATGCAGCCCCCCTGCCACATCACTCCCGGGCCGGATAATGCTTCTCCTTTGCCTCCGCAGACATTGCCCCACAACCCCCTTATCCTACCACCCCTTCCATCACCCAGATCAATTGCGGGCCCCTCCCCCTCTCATGCCTATTGATCTCAGGCAATGTGGCAGCATACACCACCCCTTCCACCCACCCGCCGCAGCGATCTCAAGCAGAGAGCCATTGGATGCTTGGCACTAATAAGAGCACCCGAATTGGACTCATAAGGAGCATGTCTGTTTCATGCCGATTGTGGATGGGAGGATGCGGTGGTAAAGGGGGAAGTGCCAGTAAGGTTGGGCATGCAGCCCGTTTAGTCAATTTAAATGAATGAAAATGCATTTAAATGGTCCTGATTACGGAAATTTTAGGGCCTTGGTAAAGGGGGAAACAGCGCAGAGAAGGGTGCGGACCACGCTACTCACCTTGCGCCTGACTTTACCAAATTTTCACACCCGAAAATTGGTGCAACTTGATGGTGAAATAAGGCCTGTCTTGTAGGAGATGGTTTTTGCATAGCATGACTGTTACTTGTCATCTAACTGCTCAAGCCTGAATATTATCCAGGCCTTTCTGCAAAAAATACTGAGCAATGTGCAATTGTTGGTGATCATCCCCACTTCAGGGCTTATGTAGTGAAGATCATTGCTGCTGGACTTCCTTAGGACAGGCTCCTTGATCTAATCATTTTTAGCCACTTCATCAATGTCCTGCATTGAGACCATTGAAATCCAACAACCACCTTCCTTTGTGTCAGGCATGACTCCAACTAGTAGTGAGCTTACTTCCTAATTTCCATTGACTTCAATTTTGCCAGGCCTACTTGATGCCACACTCAACCAAATGTTGTCTTGATATCAAGGGCAATTCATCTCACCTAACTCACCTCTGGAATTCAGCTCTTCTGTCCAACTTGAACTAATGCTGCAATGGGGCCTGGTGCCAAATGGCCCTGCCAGAACCAAACTGAGGATTAGTGAGCAGGTTATTGCCAGCAAGTGGCACTGTTGATGACATGGTCGACTGCTTTTCTGATGATTGAGAAGAGATGGTTAATTGGCAAGATGAACTTGTCCTTCTTTGTGTGGACAGGGCATAACTAGAAAATTTTCAACATTGTAGGGTAGGTGCCAGTGCTTCTGTATTGGAGCAGCTTGGCAAAGGGAAATTATTAGTTCTGAATCACAAGTCCATAAATCAGGCTACAGCTGCTACAGTACCTCCTGTGCTGGTGTTCGAAGCCAGATTACTAACGTGATGAATACTTGCAGGCAATGGTAAGCATTCTACCAATTCAGTATGTACCGAAGATCCTTTCACAATGTTAATAGTTGAATTATGAGAGATTGATACACTGGTGTCTACCTTAATACTACTCAATCCCTTATCCTGACACATGAACTTACCAAGATCAGAATCTAAATCCTGTCACCCAGAAAGGGGGGGTTGTTTTTATCAGTGTAAATGCTGGAAGCAACTGCATGACACCGCTCATTTTGAATTATGCAGGCATCTGCTTGATCCCACAGGGATTTAAACAATTTTGGTTAATGAATTAAGTTAAAACATACAAAGGTAGAGAAAAACTAGATACTTCCAACAGGACTTCACATATATCCTTGCATACTTGCATCCTTGCATACTTTCCATAATGTTTTAAATCATGGCCTTGTAGAAAAATTGGGAAAATGTGGATGAATGCCTAAATTAATGCCAGTGTTAACAAAACAGTGATTGCCAATCCCTGGAATTTGATCTAGCAGTCCCAATGCAATGGATCTGAATCGCTGCCCACACACAATAGCCCCAGACTCCAGGCCAAATCTGAGGGAAAGGCACTTCAGAATGCCTATCCAGAACTGCCAGCTGGAATATCAAACTGGCACTGGAGTGGTGCAAGGTCAAGAGCCCAGAAAATGTCCTTTGCTTTACATCTTCTGCTGTAAATGGAGCAAGGATACCTCTTCAGTAGGTAATTAGTCCCGAGAAAAGGGTTTGGGCCTCAATGTCCTAGTGACATGAATTCTGTGAAGGGCAGTTAACAAAGAATTTACTTAGCATGGGGAAAACCTAGGCAAGATCTTTGAGCAGGGCCTCCTATCGGGTGAGTAGAAATCAAAATTTCCATTTTTCTGAGACATTGAAGGACCAACAGACAGAACGGTCATTACCTTTTAGCATCACTGCGTGAAAGTGGATGCAGCACAACAACACAGAAATAAATTGATTGCGGTAAGTATGCTAACTTCAGACTTCACTGCATTACACTTCAATTGAAGAAATCGCTGTTTGATTTCTGACTGTTCTATTTTTAGAGAACCACCCTTATTAAAATTCTTTCAAATCATTCTTGGGGAGATTCATGAATTTCAATTAAGTTTTATATTTAAGATTCTCTGTGTACTGATTGTACACTTGAGGCAAAGGATGACACCAATTTTGTAAATTAAAGCTATTATGAAGACTTTTGCTCACCAATAACAGTAATTGATGCATCTCATTACTGTATGTTATAGAGGAAGTGTTTGTAACTAGCAATTTCCATTTACTATAGACCAAGCATCCTCTGCCTGCTTGATTGCTCATAATGAAACACTAATGGAGATGCCTGAGAATGATCTGCTTCCCACCTCGCTCCCTTTTTGCACCTGTGCAATGAAGCAGAATGGGGCAACGTTGGAAAGGAGGAACATAAATTTGTTTTAATACTGGAATTTGGGTAGAAAATAAAATTTGCATATCCTGCTACCATTTAAAAAAAGTAGCAAGAACAGATTCAAATTCCTTCAAACTTTGGTGGGGAGGTCAGAGGAAAAGATGGGGAGGTCATGGAGAGAGATTCAAAGGTCGGAGGGAGCGACGGCAAGGTCAGATGGAGCGATGGCGAGATTGGAGGGAGTTAAGTTAGCTATCTGCAACTTCCTTCAAAAGTTCTAACAACTTGTTGGGAGAGAATGTAAATGTTTGTAAATGCTCATTCCTCGCTTAGACGGAGTTAAAATTTTAAGTGGAATAGTTTGAGGTTAGTGCATTGCTATTTCAGATCTTTAACATTTTAATTTCCTAAGCAACTCAAACTCGCCCATTTTGGACATTAAAATTACCCTCTTTATTTTATCAAACGTCCTTTTGAGAGGGGGCATCCAGTCATTTTTGAGATCTTATGTTTTGCAGGGTATTTTTTAGGGAGGCTCTCTTGAGTGAAAAACTTTGACTCATGCCACCAAGCCAATGATGGGACAGGAGTAACAGAGTTCAAGACATAATAAAGGTCCTCTTCAGGTACAAACAACATGCCAGATAATTCCTGGAATCAGGGTTCTCCGACTGAGAGATATGTTGAAGACTCATAATAATCTTATGCTCCATAAAATCCAAGTCTCCAACAGCCAATAAGCCAGCTGCTCCTATATCCATGGAGACAACGTCATGACTAGCTATTATCAACCATAATGTTTCCTGGCTATACATATGAATAATTCAGCCTCTTTGCGATCCCTTGCCTTCCACCCCTGCCTCTTGCACGTAATTGTGAACCTCAGTGTCAGACAAAACTGGTCAGGGGCTACACTGGCAGGCCACATCAGGGAACTTAACAAGCATGTAAATGCTGATTATAAAGTCTAAGCACGAATTTACTGTTGGGCCTCTTTGTTACACCATTGGAATTGTGTTTGGTTTGGTGCCATGGATTTAGACCCCAGTCTAAAAGACACAGATAGTTCTGAAACAGCATTCATTTCATAACATTGAATTGTCATCCTAGCCCTAGGCAATGCTTTTCCACAGATGTGACGAATGTGCTGATTATTATACAATGACATTCCCCTTTTGCCTATTAAATACCTGGATAAATGCCAGTTTAACACACATTCCAAATTGCCTCATGTTCAAAAATTGCAATGCGAACCATAATGAATATTTTTAGCATTTTTCCATTATCTTAAAATTTTCAATAAAACGATCTTACAAGCATAAAGAGGAAGAGGTGACATCTATTGCTGAGATAGCGTTTATGCTGATGTATAGCTGAGAACTCTCCAAAGCTTGTGATTAGCTGAGCATATTCAATTAGCAGAAGCTTACATTTTGGTCCCGCAGAAGCTGTGCCTGTGATGGTAGACCGGGGGCCTCCTTTCATTGGAAAACCACCCTTTCCTCTACGCGTGACAGGTATTGTGACACGCGGGCGTTTTATTGGTATAACAGCACGAGGTGGTGGTGGAACACGGCCGTGGTAATCAAACATCCTGGAAACAAAACAGAAGTGTTTACGGTCAAAATACATGACGCAAAGATGGCTTTATTTCCATGTTTAAATGACAAAGTTAGCACCCTTATGCTGGTTTATGAGACACTAAAATAATTCAAATAAATGATATCAGCCACACCAAGCCACTTAATGAATGGGCGTGCTTCACAGGCTTTGTAGCTTCTCAGTTTTACACCCCAGGATTTGAGATTGTCACCTAACATGGATGACAAAAACATATGGTGAGCTTTCAGTTTCCTTTTGGCTGCAGCCTCATGTTAATTGTGGTGTAGTTCGGAGTTTGTCAGATGTGTTATGCTATTTGTTGTTTTGTCATCTGGCTGAATTTGACAAAAAGGGGAAAAAAAAATAAATGAAATTCAGCCATGGTTTACTGATTTTCTGTAAGTTGCTAGTGTCTCCCCTGTGGCCTTGAATGGATGGAGTGAAGGTAAGGAGCAGAATTCTGCTTGGGCAGGGTTTGTTGGCAGGGGATATTTGGACTTGGACAATCAGATTTCTTTCGCTTCCCACTTTAAATCACAGGTTTAAAGTGGGAAGTAAATGACATCTGACTGCCAAGTTACATAACAGGACCAGAACTCATCTCTCATGTTCCCGTCGCCATTTTACTGGGGTGTGTCTGTGTTTCCCACCTCATTACAATGTTTCTATCACATTCACAAAGATAGGAACCAATGGTTTAAATGTCATTCTCCTGGGTCTTGCAAAACCTAGAAGTGAAATGGAGAGCCAGTAATAGTTCTCTAATGGCTTCCAACTGTTGTCTTCTGCTTTCCAATCGGCAGCTGGCCAGACTGCTAATTTTACCAATTGCTGGATGGGAAAAAGAACCAAAAAAAATGATGTTGAGGTTCTGATCGTATTTTTTGACTTTAGCAATCTTGGCAAGAGGAACTTGGACAGATGTTGGGGCTTGCCTTTGAAAAGGGTTGACATGCCTGCTTTTAAGTGTGGTTAATGGATCCCTCTTGTTTGTTCTAACCCAAACTGGTGGGCATGCTCCTTCCCCCTAATCGGGTGGTACAGTACCCAAATCTTGAGTGGACCAGTATCTAGACCATGAGAGTTTAGTAGAAAATAATATTTTTTTGATCAGGGTGACAGCACTAGTCTTTTCCTGTGCTTTACATATCTTTATTCTTATGTATCATTGCCAGATAAAACATTTTAAATCTGTTTAGGCCCAATTGCTTCATGCTTTTATACTTTTCACATTTGAACTGAACTTAATACGATAATTACACACACCCATCATTTCATCTCACTAAAATCTTAGCGACAACATGGTGTGGTTTCCCAAATATTGTTAAATTGGTGTTAAGAATATTGAACAATTTGCGTAATTGAGGCATTGCAAAAGAAATGACTGCAATTTATAAAATTTCCAGGTAATCAGGAGCAAATGGCAACAAAGAATAAGAAACAACCTCAAAGTGTGTTTCGCTGCATTGATTATTTTATTGGCATGGAGTACTAAAGACAGATTAATTAATTATAGACAGATTCATTATACACTGAACAAATGTCAAGATCACTGAGCCATCCTAGGTCAACCACCGAAGACTGGATTCTCTGACTTCATCTGCAGCTGGGATTTTCCAGTCCCAATGTCAAGCAACTTTGCTGGAAGCAGTTTCACTATAGCAGCAGCTACCTGCCCAGCAGCTCATAGCTACATAAGCCTGATAACAGACCAAATTTGGAAACGGAGATGGCGGGAGTGAAATTTCCCCATGGCAGACAGGCCATACCAGAGTCTGGAACTGACCTGAAGGCAGCCTCCTGGCAAAAGGCTTGACAGCATTAGATTCAGATTGATGCCTCCTCTCCATCACCCAGCACATGGACTATTGGGTTGCGATGGGTCGCCCAGTGGAGACATTATCCCATCTCAAAGATTTTCCTACAGCATGTTATTTTTTAATGCTGCAGGAAGCGCCTTTATTCTGAAGTGCTCTGGCAGTCTGTTGTCTACTTCAGCAGCACCCACATATCCTGGTAGGTCATATCTTGCAGCAGGCTCTCTAATCAGGCTTCCTGCTTCCCTGGTCCATTTGCAATCCTTAACTGCAGGGGATCATGTGTGCTGCCATAGCCACTTCCAGTTATGGCCACAATTAAGACTGATGTTATAGTTGTGACCCAGTTTGCAACACTTAAGCCTTTGAGTTTCAGGCTATGTCAATCTTTTGAACATATGTTAAATCCATTTCCTGTGCAAATTTACCAGAAATGTGCAATGCTGGCCTAGCCAGTGACACCCTCATCGATGAAGGTATAGAAATTTGGATAAACCTTTTGAACATTGGATTTAGGAATATCATGATCCTTTTGTCCATTAATTCTGGCATCAAGTTACTTTTGTACGAAGTCATCAAGTTAGAATAGTCACAACGGAAATGACGGAATTATGTTGGACTTTGATATTTGTGCTGAGGCATAGAATCAATGTGAAGATTATTGATATATTGCACAGGAAAGGGCAACATTCGAGCTGGAGTATAAAGCGTTGCTACATGTGTAGATGCATTGATTAAGAAAAGAGTTCATGTTCTCTGTGCTTCACTATTCACTCCCAACACCAAACCCAATTCCCTTCCCGTCCATGATTGCAAACCTTCTCATTACTAAAATAAAAAAGCAAAATTGCTGGACAAACTCAGCAGGTCAGGCAGCACCTGTGGAGAAAGAAACAGAGTTAACATTTTGGATCTAAATCATCCTTTTTACAGAATTTGCCATCACTCGCTGGGATGTTTTCACCTTTGCCCACTGCAGAGCAATTTGGTGTGCGGATTATGTGCTTTTCAAACCAATAGAATGAAAACCAGGTGGCGATCCATCCTGCTGGAACAAATGTCCGGGCACTGAAAGTGAAAATGTACACCCTCATCACATCAACAATGGGAGTCAAAACTAACAGCCCAACAGAGGACAGCAAAAAAAATCCAGAAGCTAAAGACAGTAAGGGGTAACCGGCTTGTTGTACACCTATTTTAACAAGTATTAATGCCAGATTTTTATTGAATTGAAATTCCACCATCTGCCATTCAGGATTTGAACCCAGATCCCCAAAGCATTATCCTGCATCTCTGGTTTACTAGTCCAGTGATAATTCCATTGTGCCACTGCCTCCCTGCATTCATTCAACTTAATGTGCAGTAAATCATCCGCAGTGTGCGCACTTCATATGATTGTTGATGGTGGGTAAGGCTTCCTGACAGCAGCAGAAAATCAAATTATGATCCTGTGGTGCTGTACCTTCAGAAATGGGTGGAAAAATAACAACTCTGCAACCCAAGTCACATATTCTAATATTACTCAAAACAGCATCTGATCAAGCTATGGAAATATTATACTTCCATATTTCCGTAGCTGTCACCTTCATTAAAGCTTGATCTTCTAGTTAAAAATGCACTCCTATTTTGACAACTATCCGGATGACCTTTAAAGAAATTCATCTTGAAACAAATACCAAGGTGCTGGTTTGAAAAGCTCCATTTGATCAAATTTCAGATGAGATTTATACTGGTGAGAAGAAGTCTGGAGGAGGCACTGATAAGACTGCATTATTCATGTTAACCCTGAATGAATAAACTGGTTTTGTGCCTTTTTTCCCCTCGGAAGATTTATAACAACAGTTATATATTCTGCCAGAGCTTTGGCTTGACTTTTCAGATCGCAACTATCAGCATTATAATCAGGGAGAGGAAGGACATCAGTTATCGAACTGTGCTGGTGATTTATCGAAGTTGGCCACACTTTTAGCATAGGCTGGGACAAAAACGTAGTTTCCTGTCAGGCACATTTTCCATTTGAGATTTGGAGAAGAACAGGACCACTATAAAACTCAACATTTCGTCATTTGATTAAGCCTTCCACTGACACAAGAAGGAATTTGCATTTCTACATAAAGAACTTATTTTTCTGTAGGGAAAGAGGGGATTTATCCAGGACTGTAATCAGAATTGAACGTATTCGTGGCAGAGTCAGCAGGAAATGATCATGAGGAATCACAGGACACAGAGGCATTGTGGTTGTTACTTGACTAGTCATCCAGAGACTTGGACATAAATTTAAATCCCAACATGATGTTGAGAATGTTTAAATTTCATTAATTAAATAAAGTTTTTAAAAACTAGGGTGGCAAGGTAGATAGCACTACTACCTCACAGCTCCAGGTTCGATTCCCACCTTAGATCACTATCTGTGTGGAGTCTGCAGATTTGAATCATAAAATCTCTACGATGTAAAATGAGGCCATTCAGCCCTTTGGGCCTGCACCAACAACAATCATGCCCAGGCCCTATCCCAGTAACCCCACATATAAGAACATAAGAAGTAAGAGCTGGAGTAGGCCATCTGGTCCCTCAAGCTTGTTTTGCCATTCAGTAAGATCATGGCTGATCTTCTTGTGGACTCAGCTCTACTTACTCACCTGTTCACCATAACCCTTAATTTTTTACTGTTCAAAGTATCTATCCTTGCCTTAAGAACATTCAATGAGGTAGCCTCAACTGCTTCACTGGGCAGGGAATTCCACAGATTCACAACCCTTTGCATGAAGGAGTTCCTCCTCAACTCAGTCCTAATTCTGCTTCCTCTTATTTTGAGGCTATGTCCCCTAATTCTAGTTTCACCTGCCAATGGAAACAACTTCCCTGCTTCAATCTTATCTATACCCTTCATAAACTTACAAGTTTCAATAAGATCGCCCCTCATTCTTCTGAATTTCACTGCATATAGCTCCAGTTTATACTCAGTCTCTTCCCGTAAGCCAACTCTCTCAAGTCCCAAATCAACCTACTGAATCTCTTCTGCACCCTCTCCAGTGCCAGTACATCCTTTCTCAAGTCAGGAGATGAAAACTGTACACAGAACTCCAGTGTGGTTTCACTACTGCCTTAAGCAGCTGCAACATGACCTCACTGTTTTTAAGTTCCATCCCTCTAGCAATGAAGGACAAAATTCCAATTGCCTTCTTAATTACCTGCTGTGCCTGCAAACAAAGTCCTTAAGATTCCTGCACAAGGACACCCAGGTCCCTCTGCACAACAGCATGCTGCAATTTTTTACTATTTAAATAATAGTCCATTTTGCTGTTCCTACGAAATGGGTGACCTCACATTTACCAACGTTATATTCCATCTGCCAGACACTCGCCCACTCACTTAGACTATCTATATACCTTTGCAGGCTTTCAGCGTCCTCTGCACACTTTGTTCTTCCACCCATCTTAGTATCATCTGTGAATTTTGACACACTATACTTGGTCCCCAAGTCCAAATCATCTATGTAAATCATAAACAATTACAATCCCAACTCTGCTCCCTGAGGCACACCACTAATTACTGATCATCAATCGGAAAAACAGCCATTTACCCCTGCTCTTTGCTTTCTGTTAGTTAACCAATCCTCTATCCATGCTAATACATTCCCCATAACACTGTGGATCTTTATTTTACGTAGCAGTCTTTGGTGCGGCACCTTGTCAAATGCCTTCTGGAAATCCAGATACACCACATCCGCAGGTTCCCCCTTGTCCACTGCACATGTTCTTAAAGAATTCCATCAAATTAGTCAAACATGACCTTCCCTTCATGAACCCATGCTGCGTCTTATCAATGGGACAATTTACATCCAGACGTCTCGCTATTTCTTTCTTAATGATTTTGTTCACTAATGGAACAATTTATATCCAGATGTCTTGCTATTTCTTTCTTAATGACAGATTCGTACATTTCCCTAGTTCAGAAGTAAAAGTCACCTTATTAATCTCCTTGACAGTAAGGGCAATTTACCATGGCCAATCCATCTAACCTGCACATCTTTGGACTGTGGGAGGAAACTGGAGCATCTGGAGGAAATCCATGCAGACATGGGGAGAATGTTGAGTAGGGGGCGATTGGGTAGAGGGTGGTTTATAGTAGTCAGGTCCTCTGCCTGTGGAAACAGTTCTCAGGCAGCTACAAGGGCAGTCAGATGCACAGGCAGGTTTGATGACAGGGTCTGTCTTGCTGCTTCAAAACTTCATCACTCCTGTGGAAAAAAAAGTAACAAAAAAAAAAGCCTCCAGTCCTCACTCCTCACACCTGCTCTCCCTACACCCTCTCCATGCTTCAACCCTGCCAGCGCAGGCCATATCGTTCCCCACCCATCCCATCCTCATTGTCTTTCATTCCTTCCATACTGATCTAGGCTCATCCATTCACCCCATGGCACTTCCTAACCACTATTCCAACATGATGCCTTTCATGTCAATTCATGGCCCCCCACCCTTCTCCCTTTGCTCTTATACCCTCCGTGTCCACTCACCTATTATACACTATGGGCAGATCTCAGGGCCCATGCTGAGACTAAATAAAATATTTAGGTGTCTATTAATGAATTCAGTGTTTATAAAAACTCTGATAAAAAAATACAACATTTAACCTTTAATCCACTATAATCCAATAAGCATTTGTATTCACAGCCCCACTTCAAAGGCTTGATGAGGTCTTGGAACTGTCAAACTGTGAACTGACAAGCACTCATAGTAATGACAGGTTGTAAAATCAATCGTGCAGCACTAATCTGGTCATGGTATCCTTCAGGCTTGTGTCAATAGGCGGAGTGAAATAGTAAGCAGAGATTAATTTTCTAAATATCTTAACCAGTTTCCTTTGACAGCTCTCTTGTCCACTTTTTGCAATTCATAGAATCTGTAGAATCCCTACAATGCAGAAGGCCATTCGACCCATAATGCTGCACTCACTTTCCAGAGACTACTGGCTCTTAAACAGCAGATGCCTGACTTCAGATAAGTGGCTTTTGATGGATACTATTCCCTGGCCTCCCCCCCCCCCCGCCCTTCTTGCTGAAACGTAACTTTTGATTTTCGGCTTTCACCCCACCCAAGTTCAACCCTCCCAGCAGCCTAAAAATTGAGGCTGGGCAGGAGATCATTACGTCCTTGCCCATCCAGTGTAAAACTGCTGTGTGGTTAGGATGGATGGGGACAGAGGGGTCAAGTTCAAGCTCCCCCCACACCCCTCCTCCCCCCATTCCCTGCTAAAAACCAGTTATAAGGGAATTGTAAAATTCTGATCTATGATTCATCATCTATTTGAAACCCAGAATTTCCTTGCAACAAATTCAGATAAATGATTAGTCTCAACTTATGATGGCTAAATATTCTTTCTGAAAAGTTATACTCTATCCTCAATGATTGATTGCTATTCAAGTTCAGAAGCTAATTAAACAACACTTATCCACTACTGATATGAGTGTTGACAGTATCCATACAAAAAAGTTTGGTTTTATCATTAAAAACCTAATTCATGAATGAACAGAGACTGTAATCTCAGTGGCTCCCACCTAGTTGACACTGAACACTTTATGATTTGCTGCATTATCTGTATTCTTTCCTTGTCACACAACATCAATTAGTTACATTCAGTGCAACAAACAAAACACAATCTCCATTATACTATGATGATCTCTCATCCAGTTTGTGAAAATATTTTTATAGGGAGGATAATTAGGCAAGTATGAAAACTATCAGACTGATTTGTAATCACAGGACTTGTCAAAATATATATACCCTGTGCTCGGCTTTCAATCCAAGATTCATTTATCATATATGTTCTTAATGATTGATTCATTAGACATTCTTGGAACTAAAAACCTAGTCAGAGTGTTAATTTCAAGACTTGTGAATTAATGGAGAGGTCTGTCAGCATGTACGAATAACATGTAGCCAAAGACAATCTGACAATACAATATCTCTACACTCCACTTGCATTTTATTTTGGTTTCTATGTTATTATTTATGAGTATCTATCATAAATTTTAGAACAAATAGTTCTCAGATTTTTTTTATCAGTCTGAAACACAGATGGTGGTGTAATAATAATAAGACAAGTTTAAAAATCACGTAAGCTGCAAGTCGTATCTTAGTCACACAGGGAAAGCTATGTGAAAACCATAGGTTTTGATTAAGAGGCAAGCATCATTTAATTGAATAAGCTTAAGTTGCCCATTAAAACAGCAAGAATAGAAAGGGAGGTTGATATACCATTGGTCAGAGATGTAGCTATTATTGCTTGATGGTGTTATCACACACAAGTTACAATTGGACACTATTCCATTATGTACATATGATGTAACCTTAATCAATTAAGGTGGATAGAGATGATTTCTATAATTACTTGTAATCAAATCTGAAACCATAGTTGCTTGTGTATTTTTGAATTTGGCACTTTGACTGGTCTTTCAGGTTAGATTGGGGTCCTGTAGCGCTACAGTGGTCAACTAATCATTTTGAACCACGCCAAGATTTCTGCCTCGGGTCACTGTCTGTGTGGAGTTTGCATGTTTTCCCCATGCCTCCGTGGGTTTCCTCTGGGTGCTCTGGTTTCGTCCCATGGTCCAAAGATGCGCAAGTTAAGTGCATTTGCTATGCTAAATTGCCACTTTGTGATCCAGGATGCCTAGGTTAGAGGGATTAGCAGAATAAATGTGTGCAGTTATGAGGATAGGGCCTGAGTGGGATTGCTGTAGGTGCAGACTCAATGAGCCAAATGGCCTCCTTCTGCACTATGATTCTATGAAAATGAACAGCTACTTGAATGAACATGGAGTAATAAAAAGATCCAGCATGGACTGGTTAAGGGTAAATTGTGTTTAACTGACTTGTTTGAGTGTCAGCGAAGGGCGGATGAGGGCAGTGCAGTAGTTGCTGTAGAATGGTCTGTGGTGATAATGTGCACTTATTAGCTTCTGAGCAAAACTAAAGCATATTGAATATGAGAAGCAGTAGAAACATGGCTATCAAACAGGCTAATTGAAATACATTAATGACTTAGACCTGGAGGTATGTGGCACATTTTGAAACCTAAAGATGATGCAAAACTTGGAAAAAAGTAAACAGTGAAAAGATAGTAACAGACTTCACAAAGACAAAGGCTGTTGGAATGGGTGGACACAGAATGAAAATTCAATGTAGAAAAATGTGAAGTGATAACATTTTTCAGGAAAAGTGTTGTGTCTTATGCCCCAGAGATATACAGAGATGATGCACCTTCAAAATGAGCAGGAAGAATTTTGTTCAATGCTTTAAATATGTCTTAACATGTTTTCAGCACCTTGCTTCAGTTGAGTTACTCTTTTGCAGTTGCCACACACAGGCTCACTAATCACAGAGAACCAGTTATGCATAATCAAACACTGAACAATTGAAGACTACAATGAGGAGAGGTGATGCAGGAACAATGAGACTAGCAGGAGTGATTAGGCTCAAATCTTTATCAGTAAGCTGGACATGTTAGCAAAGCAATTAATGAAGTATACGAGACCTTGGACTTAACAGAGGAGGTTATAAAATGCTATTCTGACCCTAGCTGGAAATTTGGATACAGCATTTTAGGAAGAACATGAAGACTTGGGAGAGGTTACAAAAGAAATTTACTTTTTGGTTTCAGCATGTGGATCGGCTGGATCAGCTCCAGATTGTTCTTCTTAGTACAGGCAGTAAGGCAAGGAGGAAATTTGGTTGGAGCTTTGAAGTCATGAAGGTCTTCGATGGATTAGTAAAGGTTTCCAATGACTTCAGGGGCCATTTCAAAAGGGGGAGAGACTTAAAGTGATTTCCAAAACAATCACAAACAACATAAGGAAAAATTGTTTTACGCATTGAGTGGTTAGAATTTGGAACACGCTGCCTAATAAGTGATGATGGAAGCAGATTAATACTACGACATGCAGCTAAATTAACACAACAGTAGAGAAATGAACATTAGGAAGCATCGTCTAAAGCCAGAACTAAGGAAGGTGAACTATTTGGATTCTTTTTGGTTCTATACATTTCTTTCATAACCAAACAGTGATGAACTCTCATCTTGTGCTTCAGGTTATGGAGCAATCAGTTTAATCGGTTTAATTAGCTAGCTGATGAATGATAAAACATTTTTCACCCGGTAGTCTGACTGCAGTGGCTGGAGAATGTTGACCAGAGTGTCAACACATTGGTTTCCTATTCACACCAGCACAAATGCATCTTAGCTTCAGTTCACAAGAATGTAAGTTATTTATTCATAATGAGAGTAAATGTTTTTGTTCCTCCAATGTTAAGTAATGAAAGGCAGCTGTCAGCAGAGTGTTGAGGTACTTGGGATATAGGTTGCCTCCCAGAAAGATGAGAGTGCAGGTTTAATCCTTCAATCCACTTGCTCTTTTTTAGTTCCTCATTACACTGTAGACAGACCATTATTACTGTTCGATCGTTTCTTCAGCTGGATAAGAAGTAATTTATCTGCTTCCCTACATTCATTGCAAACTTGTTTGATACCTCACTGAACAAGCTCTGGCAGCAGAACAGTCACAATTATCACCTCCACAAATTGGTTGGTTGAATTAACAAAGGCCTCACCTCGGAAAGTGCAGCTGAATAGATTCTCATTAAGTGCACAACAGCTTTCTGGCTGAACCAAAACTATAAATGAGATGGGTTTGAATATTTGTAAGGTATCAATCTTTGGCAGGTTCTCATATCAGGATATGAAACATTGTAGTGTAAAAATTTCTGACAAGAGACCTTATTTACAATAATCCCTTGAATCCCACTTGTTGATAAGAAACTAGTTTGACTTTCTTCTGTAAACCCATATGCTTTATCGTCTTATCACTGTAGCTCTGTTTAAAGGACATTCTCATAGTCCAATTTCATGTTAACACAGTTGGTAAATTAGAACCATTCCTCAATTGTGCCATCACCTCTCCTCAACCTCTAAATCACCAGCTTCCTCTCCGAGCCTCTCGCTCATCACCCTTCCTGTTCTCCATCTCTTTCTGACTCTTCTGCTTGCCACCTCCTCCCTGGTCTTGCCATTCTCTCTCATTTGCAGCTCTTCTCAGTCCCTTGCTTGCTGGAGAGTCCGGACAAGTGGCAAACTGGCAAGTAGCAGGACGTTGAATGAGTTGGCATCTGAGGTTATTAAAACTATAAGATGCAGAAGCAGAAATAGGCTATTTGGCCCATTGAACCTGACTGGAGTTAAGTGTCACAGGGTAGGCTTACATTAACACAGTAATGATGTGACTATGAAAATCCCCTTGTTGCTATACTCTGGCACCTGTTCGGTGGAAGAATTTGTGGGAGGAAACCGGACTACCTAGAGAAAACTCACAGAGACATGGGGAGAACATGCAGACTCTGCACAAACAGTGACCAAAGCTGGGAATTGAACCCAGGTCCCTGGTGCTGTGAGGCAGCATGCTAACCACGCTGCCACTGTGCTGCTCTCTGCCATTCATTGAGATCATGACTGATCTGATAATCCTTAACTCTATTTCACTGCCCTTTCCCCCTAATCCTTGATTTCAGTGGCTTCTACAGCCCTCTGCGGCAAATAATTCTGTAGTTTCACTGCTCTCTGAGGGTAGAAATTCCTTCTCGTCTGTGTTCACAATGGACAACCCCTTACTCTATGATTATGTCTTTTGGTCCTAGAGTCTGGATCATCCAAACTCAAAACATTAGTTTTATTCTCTCTCCCCGGATACTGTCAGACCTGCTGAGATTTTCTAGCATTTTTTGCTTTCGTTGCCTTTCACTGAGGTTGTAAAAAGCAGAACATAAAGGAACAATTGGTAAATTATTCGCTGGTGTAGCACCATAAAATCAAAACTGGGTGGCAATTTATAAACATTGTTAGTGCCGTTCATTGTAACTCAAATGTCATAAAGCTGAGGACTGCCTATATTAGGCTCACTGCATTCAATTGCATTTGCCATTTGTCTGGGACAAATGGACAACTCCATTGGTGGGAGTTATCAAAGTGCTTTTGAATTTATTTTCATTATTCACCATAGTTCTCTGGTATAATCTGCAAATTTGCTAAGAATTATTTCCTCTAAACCAATTATAAAAATTCTAAATAACAGAAGTCTCGATGCTGATCCTTGGAACTTCTGGCTCTCCAGTAGTAATTACCTGCCCACCAAATTCATTTTCTAACTCTTAACCAATCATTTCTCAATCTAGTTTAAGAAATCCCCATTCATCCAATGAGATATGGTATTAGATACTGCCCTATTATTTGGGTCAAAGTCAAGTTTCTTCTTAAAATCAGGTAGACAACATTCACTGTCTCTCCTCAAACTGTTAGGTCTGTTATCTCTTCAAAAAAAAATCCAATAAATTAGCAAATCCAATTCCTAAACAGCACACTTACTGCCTACGATTAGCTTTTGGTACTCAAGAAGCTCCCTTAAATCATCATTCATAATACTTACAAACACGTCGCCACCAGTTCAAGCAAGGCTTACTTGGTCAAAATAATTTGGTGGTTCATCCTTTGCCTTATTTTAAGAAAGGACAAATTGTCAAATGACAATTTTTTTGCATTCCAATATTCTGGTTGGGGCATCTTCAATTAATCTTCAGCGAATAAAATGTAGCTAAAGCACTTAATTTACAATCTAAAATTTCTTCACGCAGCGATTACTGATTTTAAAACACTTTCATTTATCATGTTTTATTTTTCAGGTTCAGTATCAGGAGACCCGCGGAGAAGCTATCCCTCTCTATTGCTCAGAATCCCTCAACATATTACAATCCCTGGCTCTGAATTTGTATAGAGGTCACGTTGCCAGTGCAGCTGCTGTATTTGTACAGCACATCTCATGCCACTGTTTTAAAATGATGTTAGCAAATGAGTGATGCACTGCTAACATATATTGCTTGGTTTATTTAAAAGACAGAAGTTCAGAGGACAGTGTGATTCTGAAGCAAAACCTTAAGCATACAGGAATAATTACCAGGTTAAAAATTTCATCCTTCCACGATGAAAGATGGAAACATAAGACATAATTGGATCTGCTTTTTAATAATAATCACATTCAGAAAACCAGGTCTTTGTAGCGATGCAGATGCCAGCACAATGTCAAATACCTGGTACGCTGGATATAAATATCACTTGTGAACAGATGGACTAGTGTTTCAAAATTTTGACTTTCATTTGAATGCTGATTTATGAACTTAAATTGTCAAATGTTCATCAGTGTATTTGTGTGTGTGCAATGTCTATCAGCTCACAAACGCATTGCTCTTAGTTTAGTGTCATTTTGTTGCCTGAATTGAGTGTTGTATTTTCATTTACTGACAACTCCTGTAAATGAAACAACATCAACAGGCATGCAGTTCAATCCTAACGTTTGTTGCTACGTAGTAAGAAATTCTTATCCACAAGTTGCAGCATGTAGCTTTGAAGAGTGGTGAGGCAAGCAGGAAAAACAAGGGTGGAGAGATGATTACTGGCCCCAATGATGGCCTCCTCACCATATTTTTAGCCACTTAGTCAAAAGAAAGTTAAGGGGCAGGTCACAGGATATCACGTTACTGGTTGGCCTTTTTAAAAAGTCAGGCACCCCAGTTAAAAAGAAAATGACTCCTCCCCCTGCCACCCCTCACCACCACTACAGAACTCCAGTCCCTACTCCACAGAACACTACTCATGCAACATCCTCCCACCTCCAGCACTGAGCCAGGGGGCATATCCTCACCCTTCCAGCGGGGCTGTACTTACCAATGCACCTCCAGTGCGTTCTGCTCGCCAGATACACATCATGAGGAACCTGCTGTGATTGCCCATGTGAATGGACAAGGTGGAGGGGATGTTGGGCAGGACTATCAGCAATAAAGGCCTGCGAATGATGTTTAAACGTATTCAAGTCAGGAATCCCACGCTCAACTTCAGGATACCTGTCACATCATTGTTGCGGGGGCAGGGAGAATCACAACAACAAATCTCAGCAGCGTTCAATGTGCAGGATTTTTTGCCCGCACAACTGAATCTACTCCACGAAAACTATAGTGCAAAATACTCACAGCAAGACTGTACAGAAATTTGGGAAGACCCACCAGTGCCAGAAAATTAAAATTGGATCCCAAACCTTTTAATGACAAAGTCAGAGTTCTGCCTTTCTCTGTGATTAATAAACCAGCAATAAAAGCATGAGAACATATAGTTTTCAAGTAAGCGATTTGTGATTTCATTACGTAGTTCTGAATTATGGCAAAGCTGAATTTTACCCCTTTTATGAAAATAAAACAGAACAAGATAGGCATACGCAAGTTTGGAAGCAGAGTAATTTACATTTTCTTTATATCTTATATTAATAATGAGCTTTCTGGTATCAACTGATATATGCTTCATAGTGTGATTTTGCAAATTTTATGTTGCGTAGCAGATTGAGGACGTATTATAACTTAAGGTGCAACTGAGCACTTTAATGAGTCCTCATACTTCACCTCAAAATACACTGGAATATTCATTAAGACTATTAACAGATAAAATTAAATTGTGTCACAATTATTCAGATGGTGCCATCATTTGCATTTTCATGGAATCAGCTTCGCTTTCAAAGGTTCCTACAACCAAATTTCAACCGCTACGATTTGGCATTTAGTTTGATTTGATTTATTATTGTCACACGTATTAACATAAAGTAAGAAGTATTGTTTATTGCGCACTATACGAAGCATACAATTCATAGAGAAAGAAACGAGACAGTGCAGAATGTAGTGTTACAGTTATAGCTAGGGTATAGAGAAAGATCAACTTAATGCGAAGTAAGTCCATTCTAAGGTCTGACAGCAGCAGGGAAAAAGCTGTTCTCGAGTCAGTTAGGACGTGACCTCAGACTTGTATATCTTTTTCCTGACGGAAGAAGGTGGAAGAGAGAGTGTCTGGGCTGCGTGAGATCCTTAATTATGCTGGCTGTTTTGCCGAGGCAGCGGAAGTGTAGATAGAATCAGTGGATGGGAGGCCAGTTGTCAAAGGGATGTATTCCTGAGGAACTAGCAGTCATTCTACATCAAACTAAATATGTGACCTTCTCACCTGATTTCAGGCATCTTGTGTCATATACGTTACTAATTTACTTTCTTCAGAGTATCTCATATCTTACAAGTGAATTATGATATAAAACAAAGTTAAAAATGTAGTACATAAAAAAATACACGCAGTGAGAAGGAGGTCTTGGCTGGGACCATGGGTAACAACATGAATGACCAGGCGTAGGGAAAAGTCACTAGCAGGAAAAATGAATTATGTTAGGATAGGTAGGAAGATATCTGAGAGAGAGATGGTGAAGGGAGATGAAATAGCCATCCATTATTGCAGACTGTAGAAGGTTAAACACATATGAATAGGGGTCAATCCTTCAGTCTTTTGAGCCTGTTTAACATTTCATTTTGGCATTGCTGATCTATATCACAGCTCCATTTACCCACCTCAGTTTTATATCCCTTTATACCCTTTCCAAACATAATCCGTCAACCTCAGTTCTGAAGTTTTCAGTTGAACCTCACCTGCTTTTTGGAGCAGAGTTCCAGATTTCTATTACACTTGGTGTGAAGAAAACCAAGTGGCTTAACTCTAGCTTTAAAGTTATCACAGAAATCATTGGATGGGTTAAAGCAAAAACAGCAGGTTATCCAGCTTGTCCTGCCTGGATTGGTACTGGATTGCAGGAAAACCTCAGCTAATACCACTTCCCACAAAGTCTCACAAAGATCTTGTCTGCATGTGTTTACCCAATTCTCTTTTGAAATTTACAACTGAATTTTCATTCACCACATTCTCAATCTGTGCATTCCAGATCCTGCTGTAAAAGAAGTTTATCCTGTTATTTCATTTTTTGCAATTCACTGCAAATCTGTGTGCTCCAGTTCTCAAAGCTTCTGCCGATTTCTCTCTGTATACTCTTTCTCCTTCATAATTTTGAATATGCCTAGAAAATTACCTCTTAAACTTTACTGTATATGGAGAGTAGCCCAAATTTCTTCTATCTAACCATGTGACTGACGTTCCTCACACTTGGAACAATTCTTCTGAATCTTTTCTGCACCGTCTCTAAAGTCTTCACATTCATCCTAAAGTGTGCTACCCAGATCGGGACACATGATTCCAGTTGAGGCTACCCAGTGTTTTGTAAGGGTTCCTTTACTTGCTTCACAGACCCGATGCTTGTTTTCTTTAGGCCTCTATGCCTTTATTTTGGAAGTCCAGGACATCTTCTGTTTTTTTAACCAATTTCTGAACTTGTTTTTTATCTCCAACAAAAGTGTACATATTATCCTAGGGTCCTTTGTTCCTCCATCTCCTGTAGAATTGTACTGGTTTTTAAACTTAGTCTATTAAAATGTATTAGTTTGCATTTTTCACACATTACACCAGTTCACAATTTTTGTACATCTGCTGAAACTGTGCCATGTACACCCATTTCTGGATCATTTATTTAAATGTATAAATTATTATGATTATTTATTTATTCTTGTAATGCTAGTGATACTGGCAAGGCCAGCAATTACAGTACATCTCTAATTCCCTTTGAGATGGTGCTGGTGAACCATCTTCTTGAAGCACTGCAAATCGTGTCATGCAGGAACATCCAGATTATTTTTAGGCTGGGAGTTACAGGATTTTGATCCAGCTAGTGGGTAGAAGTGGTGGTATAGTTCTATTTGACAACAGTGAGGGCAACAGTGGGGAACTTTCATTGGTGGCATTCTCATGAATCTGCTGCCCTTGTCCTTCTAGATGGTGAAGGTCATGGGTTTGGAAGGTGCTGTTGAAGGAGTATTGGTGAATTGCTGCTGTGCATTGGATGGTTTTGGATGGTATCAGATTTCTTGAATTTTTTTGCAACAGCAGCAAGATGCGAGTTAGTTGCCTCAGAACGTCTAGCCTCTGACCTCCTATTGTAGCCCAGTATTTGCATGACTGGTTAACAGTAATGCTAAAGATGTTTTTCCCAATGTATCCAGTGATGATAAAGCTGTTAAATGTCAAGGGGAGATGATTAGATTCTCTCTTGTTGGAGATAATCACTGCGGTGTGGTAGCACACTGATTCGCACTGTTGCTTCACAGCGCCAGGAACATGGGTTCGATTCCTGGCTTGGGTCAGTATATGTGTGGAGTTTGCACATTCTCCCCATGTCTGTGACATGTTGGTCAGGAGACTGACCCATCCAAGTGCCGAACTGTGGCAACTAGGGGAATTTCACAGTAACTTCATTGCAGTGTTAATGTAAGCCTTACTTGTGACTAATAAATAAATAAACATTAAACACTGCCTGGTACTTGCATAGTTTGAATATTATTGCTGGAATTCTACTGCCTCGCTTGCCAAAGATTCAAAGCAGATGAGAGGTGGACAACAAAAATGACCATTGACCTCAGGCAGGAATTTCTGGTCTCACTCGAGTAAAGCCGTGAAATCCCGCCCTACTTGTCACATGTAAAGCCAAGTTTGAAGGTTATCCAAGTTTTGATTCTTGCGAGCACTGATTGCTTTTGTGTCTGAGGAGTTGCAATTGGTACTTAATATTGTATAATTGTCAGCCAACATCCCCAATTCTGGCCTATTTTGGAGGTAAGATGATTTACAAAGCAGCTAAAGATGTTTGAACTTAGGATGACACTACCCTGAGGCACTCCTGCAGCAATATTCTGGGACTGAAATTACTGGCCTCCATCTACTGCAAGCATCTTGCTTTGTGTGAGGAGTGACCCCAACCAGTGGGGAGTTTTACCCAATTCCCATCAATTTCCATTTTACTTGGATTCCTTGATGCCAATCATGGTCAAATGCTGTCTTGATGACAAGGACAATCATTCTCACCTCAATAATTCAACACGTTTGCCATGTTTTGGCACAGAATGCAAACTCATCATTGATGATCAGGTTAATGCTTGACAAGTGTTGCTTGATAGCAGTATCAACAACATCTTCCATCACTTTATGGATGAAAGCTTTGACTTATACAATACTAATTGGATGGATTAGATTTATCTGGCACTTTGTGAGCAGGTCAAACTTTGACAATTTTCTACTTTATCAGGTAGTTGCCTGTATTGAAGTTGTACTGGAACATTTTAACTAATGCTGTAGTTAGTTCTGTTAAGGGACATGTATTCAATACTATAGCTATCTACATAAACTATGTGTTCTGTTATTCCGGTTTCCTGCGCCAGAGGATGTAGCTTGTCTCTACTCACCCTATCAAATGTTTCAATATCAGAAATACTTCAATTTGATCATCATTCAATTTTCCATCTTTGAAAAAATATGCAACCTGTTCTTTTCAATTAATCTTTTAGCCATAGCATTATTTAGCTAAAACTGCCCTGCATCCTCTTGAAGATCAACATTTTGTTCCTGGATTGCAATGACCAGAAAGGAATGCAATTTTCTGAATGGGATCTAACTGAAATTTCATGTAAATATAGCATAACTTTAATTTTTCAAAGGGGCTGAAATATTAGTGAGTGAAAATGTTAAGTTTATTTATTAGGCTTACATTAATACTGCAATGAAGTTACTGTGAAAGTCACCACACTCCGACACCTTTCAGGTACACTGAGGGAGAATTCAGCATGGCCAATACACCTAACCAGCATGTCTTTCAGACTGGGAGAAAACTGGAACACCTGGAGGAAACCCACAGTGACACAGGAAGAATGTGCAAACCCCATACCGACAGTGACCCAAGGCAGGAATTGAACCTGAATCCCTGGCATTGTGAGGCAGCAGTGCTAATCACTGTGTCACTGAGCCACCACAAACAAAGGCTAATGTTCCATTTGCCTTTTTCATTACCTTTGTATCTGTTCTCTGTTTTAGTCATTTCTGCAAGTAGATGCTGAGAAGTCTCTGCTCCTCCACAGTTCTTAGCTTCTCACCATTCAGAAAATCTTATCTACTTTCCTTTGATCCAAAGTGGATGACATCTTACTTCCTCAAATTAAACGTTACCTGCTACAGTAATTGATCTATCATTGTCCATTTACAGCTTGCTACTCCTTCAAGCCATTATCCATTCTTGGATTCCAGTTGCTAACCAATTCCCTACCCTTGCTCTACCATAGAACTGATGGGCTGAATGACCACCTTCTGTTTTCCACGAATCGATGCTAGAAGGTTACCTGCAATTCCACTCAGTTTCAGTTCCTGGTAGTGGATTTCTGGAGGGCTGAGAAAATATTTATTGCTCATTCCTATTTTTCCTATGAGAATTAAGAGGCAACCAGTGGAATTGGAGTCACATGTAGGCCAAAAGTTGAAGTAGTAGCATTAGAAGACTAGTTGAAATTTAAGGATAATCTGGCAGCTTTCATTAGATACTGCCCATGAATGTATTAAATTCAATTTCTGAATTTGCCACAATAGAATCTCTGAGCTCCTAGCCTAGTAACATAACCAGTAGGCTATCTCAACCAAAGGTTGAGAAGATGAGGAGAGAACAATGGAATGTCTTGCTGATGATTTTGACCAGTATGGTCTTGGTGTTGTGGGCAGAACATTCAAACACAAACTATCTTTTTTTTCACATTCAATGCTGGGCAAATCTATTCAAATCCAGGATGTTCCAGTAACCTTACAGATATTTAAAGTGTTGTAATCACTGAGTCTAGCTAGCCAGAATTCATTATTATAAGAAGGAAACATGGCAGGAGAGGCAGCGGGATGAAATCTAGTTTCAAGAGGATGTACAACAGGCAGTGGCAGAAACTCAGCAAAGTATAGCAACTGGTTTTATTCACACAGGAATGATGATTTCATGGGTCCGAGCATAAAGAGAATAATGTTAGAGGAACATTACACACATGAATGCTGTTCCACACTATGGGCTGGATTTAATGCTTCCCTTGCAGTATGTCTAAACGTGTGTGGAGAGGTGAGGGTTGGGTGCATGAAAGCAAGTAGCAACCTGTTCTCTGTATATCTGCTTCCTACCATTGTGGCATCAGATAGCTGGCCTGCCAGTAAGTACACTGAGAGACTTAATTAGGCAAACAAGCAAGTAATGCCCACATAGGGATCTTATCTTGTTGCTGTCAGGATTAAACCTGTGGTGGGAGAAGCCCACAATGCGTGGGCTGTGTGTGGCAGGATGGGGGAGATTCCTCCTGGACCCTCTCCTCCCCCTCAAGGTATGATTCTCTCCACTCAAATCCCAGCCGTTACCCCCTCAGCGACTTTCCTCTCAAATCACTAAACATTTAAATTTCTGATCTGTCATTCAACACCTCCTCAATGACTGACCGGCAGTGTCCATGGTAGGGCTGCTAATATTCGAGTGCAGCTGGCCTCTGATTGACTTGCAGCTCCCTAATGTGGGTCCTCCTATTCATTAGGGTCCCATATTCAGAATAGTTTTGATGAAGCCGTTCCTTCCCAAACGGGTTTCCCCTGATTTTTAACTGGACTGCATACCATGGTGTCTCATATAATTCAGCCCAGTGTGTGGTAGATAACTGTAACCATAAATGAGTTAGTGTCTACCATCATCAGTGATCTGACTCCGAAGGGATACAGCTTTCCAAGGAGTCAGTTCTCCATTGTGACAGCAGAATAGGAAGACTCTCCCCTCAGAACTAGTCTATAAACCCAGACTGGAGGAATATACCTTAACAGGGTCACTGCTATCCCAACAATTTTTCCAAAGGTGAATTTCCTTCCACACCAAGACCACAAATTCTCAGTGACAGCATCAAGACGTATAAAAATGAAAGACTTTGCATTTATATAGCATCATTCATGACCACTGAACATCTCAAAAGTGCTTTAAAGCCAATGATGTATTTTTGAGGCATTTACAGCAGCTAATTTGTGCAATCCCCCCACTTAAAGCAATATAATGATGACTTGATGATCAGTGTGTTGATGTTGACTGCAGGATGAATATTGATCAGGACACTTGGGATAACTCACTGGTTCTACTGCACAGCGATATCCACTTGACAGGGTTAGCCGGGTCTCAGTTTCACACCTCAACTGAAAGATAACACCTCCGACAGTGCAGTACTCCTTCAGTTCTGCACTAGACTGGCAGGTTAGGCTGTTGTGTTCAAAGTCCTGGAGCTTGACCAGCACCACAACCTTCTAAGACTGAGGTAAGAGTGCTACCAAGTGAGTCATGGCGGACATACAAATGTAGGCCAAGCGAGAGATTGTAAAGCCACAAGGATTCAACACGTTAGTGATTCTTCGCTCTTCTGAACATTTTGTTAAGTTTGAATAATTTTAATTCAAACATAACTGGAACTGCAACTACAGGTTTTATTGATTTAGAGAATTGCACATGTCAATATAAATGAAGGGAAAATGGATAATAGCCAAATTTGATGTATGTGGAGGCACAGTGCTAAGACATAGATCTGCATCATTGAAGGTTCCTCAAATAAGTTGGTCTTTACAGCAATGCTATTGCTGCATCTCCTTCATTTCATGCTGTGGAGGCTGCCAGTATCTGGATTACTGGTTTTTGATTGAGGAAGCAGATCTTCAATTAAGTCAGTAAGTTAGACTTTTTTCTTTTCATACTTCTGTCCATCACTCATAAAATATTTAAAGCAAACTGATTAAAGTTTCTTTGTTGAAAACATTTTAGATTCACTTCCAAAGAAGCTTTCATTCCTCTTGTCTCATGCAGTTTTAAGAGACAATATCATGCCAAATCATCAACCAAAACACATAAATGCGATAATTGCAAGTTCTATATTGCAATTAATTGAAGACATTATGGATTTTAAAAAGCCTATCGCCAAATTCTTAGCAAATACTATTCTCTAGTTTTTTTTTATTATTCATTCATGGGGCATGGGCATCGCTGGCTGGCTGGCATTTATTGCCCACTGCTAGTTGCCCAAGAGCAGTTGAGAGTCAACCACATTGCTATGGCTCTGGAGTCACATGTAGGCCAGACCAGGTAAGGATGGCAGATTTCCTTCTCTAAAGTGAATAAGATGGGTTTCTCCCACAATCGACAATGGTTTCATGGTCAGCAGTGGTTTCTTAATTCAAGAATTAAAAAAAAATCAAATTCTGCCATCTGCCGTTGTGGGATTCAAACCTAGATCCCTCGAATGTTAGCTGTGTTTCTGGATTAATAATTTAGTGATAATATCACATAGTGTGGCATTTCAACATTGTCAAGTAGATCATATGGGAAGCTTGATTCCATGAAGAAATGTATCAGCATTAAAGGACAAATTTGGGAAGGTCATTGTTGAATTTGTTGGAGCTTCTTTTTTTTGGAATTTTTTGGAATGTTCTCTTGAAGTTGCTTTTGAACAATTGTCATTTTGCTAAAAAACGTTTTTGGATCAAAGCTTTTTGTCTTGCATTCATTAGGACATTTTGCAAGAATACCAAATGTAAAGAGAAAAACAAAATTTTTACTGTATGAGAAGAGAGTGCTGCTTGGTTGACAAGTGGACTCTGATTAGTAGAGGTGTTGTCATAGAAAACGAATGGTGACTAACAAGTTAATTGCCAAGCATTGATTGAAATTTACACCAAGCAGTTTAATTCTGGTTGGTCAAATCAATGCCCTGAGAAATGAACAAGAAAACGGTTGTCACTTATTTTGTTTAGTTAAAACACATGCAACATGTCTGCCAACAACAGAGCCATCTGTATTAACATATGTAACTTTCAGCACATGCTAAATACCTTGACCAATTAGAGAGCAGTACAATGGCATAGTGGTTAGCACTATTGTCTCACAGAACCAGGGACTCAGTTCAATTCCTGCCCTGGGTGGCACTTTGGTGAAATTTGCACATTCTCTACATGTTTGTGTGGATTTCCTCCAGGTGTTCTTTCCTCCCACAGTCCAAAGATGTTCAGGTAAGGTGGATTGGATATGCTAAATTATCACTTAGCGTCCTAACATGAGGGGGATTAGTGGGGTAAATAAATGGAGTTGCCGGTTAAGCCTAGGTGTGAGTCAGTGCAGACTTGATAGATTGAATGGCTTCCTTCTGCACTTAGGGATTCTATGATTTTATGAATCAGGATAAGCAAGCATTCTCAAGCAAGCAAGCATCAAAGTTGTTGCTTCCTTTACATTTGGTATTCTTTTAAATTGCCCTAATGAGTGCAAAATGAAAAACTTTGACAAAATATCTTTTTTCAGCAATACCTAAGTTCTGTACTACCAAATGACCGAATGGTGTTTTCTTTACAGCACAGTAAAAGAATTGCCAAGATATATAGAACATAGAACATTACAGCACAGAACAGGCCCTTCGGCCTTCGATGTTGCGCCGACCAATATAAAAAGCAATGCCCCTCCAAACTAAATCATTCCCTTCTCTTCCATATACTTATCAACTAACCACTTAAACGCCACCAAACTTGGCGCATCTACAACAGCTGCAGGCAGTGCATTCCACTCCCTAATCACTCTTTGAGTAAAGAACCTACCTCTGATATCCGTCCTATAACTCATACCCCTTAATTTAAAGTTGTGTCCCCTCGTGCTAGCTTGTTCCATCCTAGGAAAAAGGCTATCACTGTCCACCCTATCCAAACCTCTAATTATCTTATATGTTTCAATAAGATCCCCCCTTAGCCGCCTCCTTTCTAACGAAAACAACCTCAAATCCTTCAACCTCTCTTCATAGGACCTGCCCTCCATACCAGGCAACATACTGGTAAACCTCCTCTGTACCCTCTCCAATGCCTCCACATCTTTCTTATAATGTGGGGACCAGAACTGCACACAATACTCCAAATGCGGCCGCACTAGAGTTTTGTACAGTTGCAACATGACGTTGCGGCTCCGAAATTCACTCCCTCTACCAATAAAAGCCAAGACTCCATATGCCTTCCTAACAACCTTCTCGACCTGACTGCCTACTTTCAGGGATATATTTACATCTCATCTATTCAACTGCTATAAACAAATCAATTAGATTGTTCAATGGTATACTACTTTCCTCCAAGTCCTGCTCCTCTTGCACTAAAGGCTTATTTAGTTTTATTTGTAATTTTAATAATGTTATGTATGATCAGATTGTCCATTTTTAAACAGATGTATTTTTAAAGAACTGCAAGATTTTGTCCCTTCTCTAAATGAGGTTGGGACTTTTAAAACTTTCAGGTTAGTGCTCTTTTTATTCATCATGAGATAGGGGCTTCACTGGCTGGACCAGCATTTATTGCCCACCTTTAATTGCCCTTGCGAAGACACTGGCGAGCTGCCTTAATGAACCATTGCAGTTATGTGTTGTGGGTAGACCCACAGTGCTATTAGGGATGAAGTTCCAGGATTTTGACCCAGTGATAGTGAAAGAATAAAGATATATTTCCACGGCTTATTACTTCGAGACCACTTTGCAGGTGGTGGTGTTCCCATACATCTGCTGTTCTTGTTCTTGATGGTAGAGGTTGTGGGTTTGGAAGATGTTGTTGAAAGAGCCTTGGTGAGTTCCTGCAGTGTATCTTGCAGATGGAACGCACTGCTGCCACAGTGGTGGAGGTGTGAATGTTGAAGGTGTGGATTGAGCGCCAATCAAGTGGGTGCTTTATTCTTGATGGTGTCGAGCTTCTTTTGTGTTGAAAGTATTCCATCACACTCCTGACTTGTGCCTTGTCAATCAGTTTTAGTGGGGACTGCTGATCCTTATTTTGCTACATTAACAGCAGGATACACGCAATGATCATTGCTGATCAACTTAGAAATTGTGTCATACCAAGTACTTAAAGCTAAAACATTGTGCATCTTGCAAAAGAAGTACAGTTATACTTACCGACTGTAGAAATCATCTCTGTAGTAATCGTAGTCAAAGTCATAACCAGTGCTGAAAAACAAAGAATGAACTTTAATGAGAAATTGCAGAGCAAAATCTTTCACTTTTTCAAGTTTCAAGAAATTGATTATCTTCGGATTGGTTCACAATACATTTATTGCAAAGAAAATTGCTAACAGCATATAATGATGTGAAGTCTAATGCAACTTAGTATGCTGAAAACAGGAAAGATATAGGAGACTCAGATCTGAATTCTCACAGAGTCCCATCCCAAATGCAGCATGCACTATTTTGACCAAGTGGCGGGGCTGGGGGGAGGGGGGAAAATGGCCTGCTAAGTTTTTCACAGATGCGCAGTTCCCAAAGGCAGCTGTACATTTAGAAAGTGCAACGGCCTTCAAACAGAAGCAATTTTGGTCATCCTGGTTTTTGAAAATGACTCATAGGCTTTAGACATTTGAAGAAAATCTAGCCTTTGGTGGTATTCTTTGGAGAGGTCAGGCAGTGTATTGAAGAGATAAGGTACCCCTTTGGAATTGTTAAGAGTAGACATGAATGTGCGTAAAAATACATATGATCATTTAAATCCATTGCCTGTTAAATTTTGAAAATTTAGCCAGACCTGCAGTTGAAAAAGAAATTGGCACTTCCGATTTAATACATGTTGTCAACGTAAACTTGAATGTTATCACTTTGATAATTTCTGCTTGACTGTTTCCACAACCTATCATTCTCATGTGGGAGACCTAGAGATATAGTCTCTGTGGCTAGCTTTACACTAATTCTGGAGGCAGCAGACCCAATTCAAGTTAGAACCTGCCATTCCCCCACTCTTCACAAATGGGCCACTATCTCCTGAGTCGGGCTTGCAGCGTTGGGATATTGGCCAACCCTGCAGACAGTAAGTCTTCATTTAACACCATCTCACTTAATGTTGTTTTGTTTTAATAAAATATCCATTTAACATTACCAGTTTTACTTTAATGTCATTTAGAATAATAGAATCATAGAACCCTACAGTGCAGAAAGAGGCCTTCAGTCCATCAAGCCTGCACTGAACACAACCCCAGCCAGGCCCTAACTCCATAACCCTACATATTATACCCACTAATCCCTCTAACCTACGCATCCCTGGACACTAAGGGGCAATTTCTTAGCATGGCCAATCTTTGGATGTTGGAGGAAACCGGAGTATCTGGAGGAAACCAACGCAGACATAAGGAGAATGTGCAAACTCCACACAGATAGTGACCCGAGCCAGGAATTGAACCCCAGGATCCTGGAGCTGTGAAGCAGCAGTGCTAACCACTGTGCTACCCTTTTTGCCATAAACTTCCTCTTCTGTGGCTTTCCTGCTCACAAAATCTTTGCCAAAGTGTTTCTGCCCACATGCATAATGCCTCCCCTCCCACCCCCTGGCACTCTTGCTTCCCAATCTTGCCTCCCATGCTCTGTTCTTGCCTTAGGAGTTGGGGTCTGTTATTCTTCTCCTGGTTTCTCACACTGCTGCTGCAGCCCCTCCTGGCTTTGTTGGTGCTGAGGTCCTAGACTCTATATAATGCCAATCAGAAGCTAATCAGTGCAGCCATCCTGGGACTTCAGCTCACAACTGCAGCAACCAGCTTTTGTGACTAGATGGGGATTCAGGATCGGCACATGCCTGTAAGGATGCAGGATGAGTATGGCAAGTTTTGGGAACCTTGGATAATGAGAGATATTGTCAGCCTAGTCAAAGAGGAAAAAGAAGCATTTGTCAAAGCCAGGAGGCTGGGAATAGGCAAAGCAAGTGTGGAATACAAGGAAAGTAGAAAGAAATTTAAGCAACGAGTAAGGAGGGCTAAAAGGGATTATGAAAAAGCACTGGCCAGCAAGATGAAGGAAAATCCCAAGGTTTTTTATACATATATAAAGAGCAAGAAGGTAGCCAGGGAGAGGGTTGGCCCATTCAAGGATAAGGGAGAGAATCTATGCACAGAGCCGGAGAAAATGGGTGAGATATTAAATGAGTACTTTGCATCAGTATTCATCAAAGACAAGGACTTGGTGGATGACGAGCCTGGAAAAGCATGTGTAGATGGTTTGAGTCAGGTTGAGATCAAAAAGGAAGAGGTATTGGAGCTCTTGAGAAACATTAAGGCAGACAAGTCCCCAGGGTCTGATGGGATATAGTCTAGAATAGTGAGAGAGGCAAGGAAGGAAATTGCTGGGGCCTTTCGAGAAATCTTTGTCTCCTCACTGGCTACATAGGAGGTCTCAGAGGACTGGAGAATAGCCAATGTTGTTCCATTGTTTCAGAAGGGTAGCAAGAATAATTCAGGTAATTACAGGCCGATGAGCCTTACATCTGTGGTAGGAAAATTATTGGAGTGCATTCTTCCAGACAGGATTTATTCCCACTTGGAAATAAGTGGAAGTATTAGTTAGAAAAACGTAGTTTTGTGAAATGGGGTAGTGTCTTACGAACCTGATTGAGTCTTTTGAGGGAGTGATGAAGATAATTAATGAGGGTAGGACGTAGGATATTGTCTGCATGGACTTCAGAAAGGCAGACTGGTGCAGAAGGTGAAGTCACATGGGATCAGAGGTGAGCTGGCAAGGTGGATACAAAACTGGCTCGGTCAAAGAAGGCAGGGTAGCTATGGAAGGATATATTTCTGAATGGAGGGCTGTGATAAGTGACACTACAAGAGTTGGGATTTGTTGGGCATCTTGCAATGAGGAAGTTGTGGGGGCCTGGGGGCCAGGAGGGGGGGGGGGGGGGGGGGGTTGTTGGGTGGGTGTTGGTGCTCAGGGATGCAAAAATAAGTAAGGAAGGTCAAAACATTCTATGGTCCAGAGGAGGACTTGTTGCTTAAAGGAAAACAACATACACTATTGAAAGCACCTTGTGCTTCTGAACGTTTTGTGATTGACTTTCAACTGGTGGGAAGACAAGAATGGCTTTCCTGCTCTAGCTGGTGTTAAAATTGCATTCAGAATCTATTGAAACACTGCTCACTGATTTGTGCATTGAAAGAAGCACCATGCCAGATTCCACGAGTGAACTGTTGAGGAAAATTCAGAATATGAGATCTGAACAAGGCATCAAATAATAACTTTTACAATACAGCACGAAGGCAGACTCTCTAAATCATCATATCTGTGATGGCTTTTTCCAACTGGAGAGGAATCTGGTTAGTCCTGCTCCCCAGCTCTTCTCCCAAATCCCTGAAACTTTCTTTTTCCTTTAAGTACTCATCCAAATCCCTTTATATGGCTCCTATTACTACTCCAACAGGTAAATTATCCAGTGGGTTTTAACTGTGTATTTGCTAACTGGGTGGAGTTAAAATCATCCATTGGTCTTCTAATGAGAGGTTTAGCTCAGCATTTCAGGAGCTTTCACCTTACAGTAAGCACTATATTAATGTGCAAGGCTGGAAATTCCTACTATAAATGGAGTGGTTGGTTGAATAAAAGCAAAATGTTGTGGATGCTGAAATCTGAAACAAAAGCAGAAAATGTTGGAATATCTCAGTAAGTCTGACAACATCTGTGGAAAGAGAATAGAGCCAATGTTTCAAATGTGTATGACCCTTTGATGAAGCAATGTATTGTCGTTGATTATTACATCTACGTTGCAACATAGTCTCAAATTCTCCTGGTGTTACATCAACTGAACCAGGATCACAGAAAATAAAGCAATATTTTGAAGTTTCTTTAATGGTGTCTCAATGTCCCAGTTCAATCAGAGGTCTCTTCCAACAGATTTGAGCAGATGCTACTTTTCTCAGGAAACAGGCTATGGATTTACACAGGTAACTGACTACAGACTCAGGAATCACTGCACGCCTTTTTTGCACTGCAGTCTATTCAGACGTTTAATTTAGTACACAGAGCAGCCATGATTTTACCAGTTTGCCCCACCTGTGGATAGGTGCAGTGATTCTGGTAAAATCACTTGAGAGCCGAGAAATCAGATTCATGCCCATTTTCTTGGCTCTCGGGATCTTACCAGAATCAGATTCCTGGTGCAGCAACCTATCATACACTTCTGGTGAGAAGCTGAATAAATGTTAAACCTCATTTACATCTGTTCAGTGAGACCAGCGTGTGAATGTCCGTGCTCAGTTGCCTTTATGGCCTTGCCAGGAGAGGTTCTCTCCGATGAGATAAACAGTTGCTCCCCATGAACTGGGAACTGAGAACGAGTTGGTCGAATCAGAGACCAAGGCAAGGGGGGGGGGGCAGTTGATGCCCCTTGGGGAATGCCAGTCTATCATTTGAAGAACAAGGCCCATGGGGAATAGGGCTTGGGGTTGGGGCCTAAAGGGGTAAGGCCTGGAGGGTGCAGGGCCAGCCTAATTGGTAAGGAATGGGTGGGCTGCTGTACACTCTACCTGTGATCAGTAGGGAAGGGAAGGCAAACCACTGCCACTCTGCATCAGATTGGTAGGGGGAGGGAGGCAGGGCATGTTGCCATTCTGCAGACTATGAGTGGGGAGGTGGGCACAATCTGTCTGGGTGACATTGGAAGGGTAGGGCAGTGTGGACGATACTTCCAAGTGGTATGGAGCTTGCAGTCAGCTGTGGCCTCCACAATTGTAGTGTGGAGGGGTCACATTGAGGCTGGCTGCAGCAACGGAGGTCTGACAGCTCTGTCTCTCTGTCAGGCCACTGCTATTGGAATTGTGCATGTGCAGACACAGTTGTCTGCATATGTACAATCGCTCCCTCTGCTGGCAACAGGCTGCTTGGTGATTTAAGCTCTGCCCATTGCCTCTAGAAGCTAGAAACTTCCTAGCTCATTTTTTTTTGTGCATTATGTGCACAAAATTGGGAATAAAAACTCACCCAACAACGGATCTGCAACTTTCCCATTTACATGCTAGCTGGACACTTAGAATTTTTCTCATAAAATTCCACCCACTGTCTCTACTAACGATGATGTCACCAATAAATGGCAACTCACTGACTTCAAATATACATTTGCATTTATTAGGTTTCTAGTTAGCTATTTCAATAGCATCACTGCTTTCTGAAGACTATTGTTATCCACCTTTTTTGACAAACCCTGCACTACAGCTACGTGTCAATGCATTTACTCACATGAATGAGAAAAGTCCTGTTCACGGGCAAACCTGCTCTTCATGATCCAAAATAGATTATTATATGATTTTTATGTGCAAGAATAACTGGGGCATCTGGATGTAAAGTCAATAATATTCTTTTTGCTATTGTGATTTCCTGGAAATATATGGAATTTACACTTCTGATCTCTAAGAGGTCAGACTTCTGATCTTCAAGAGCAAACACCACATTGACAGAGCAGATGCATCAGAGGGAGGCTTATGAACTTTAAGAGGTATCAAATGGAGGCAAGAGTAGGAATAGCAGATGTGGCTGGACTAAATATTTTTAATAATGTTGTCTGACAATACTTTGCCTTTAAGAAATGTATTTGGTGACTTATACTTCAGTTTTGAGTGTGGTGTTGATTTGTTTACAACTATAGTCACATGCTGAGCATGCAGGAGAAAAATTGCTCCTTATTATTGAGGTGCTTGTTTTACTCTGAGTTAATGCAGTTTTGATTTATTTAAGGCTGTCTCCTCGGGGTTTCAGAGTAGGATTTAATTAGGTTGATTGACAAAAAGTGTCATATGACTGGATGGAGATAGGCTTACAAAATACAAGCAGGCGGTTGCTATTTTAATTTGAATTTCTCTCTCTCTGGAAATTGAAGTCTGGGACATGCTACAAAAAAGTATCGCTTTCCAAGGTCTGCAAAAAACAGGAGGTGCTTTCACCCTCTCTCTTCCTCTCAAGTTCTTCTGTGTGAAGATATATCATTCTCTAGAAGCTGCTGCCTGGAAGTCAGAAGACAGTTGTCTCCGCCTTTCCATATCTCTGTCCAGAAGTGTTTAAAGGCTGGAGGATGAACAACTTACATAAGCCTATGTGTTTTGCTAACTGATTCTGAGGAGGAGTTTATGTCTGAGGGACATTGTTTAGATTGGAACTAATAGAGCTAGTTGGCAGTTAAGAATTGAACCTTGTCATGTTTAAGTATTTCAACTGGCAAAATATATGCTAATTCCTTTTGGTTATAGTTAGACTGTAGTATTAAATAACATTTATTTTAGTAAGCGCTTCCTAATGGGTCATTGGAAATACACCCGGAGCAAAACACCTTATGCTCACAGTAATGCCAAACTCAAAATAGTTGGGGTCTAGGCTAACATCATAATGTATCTTGGAGTTTCTAACCTGGTCCCTAATAGTACATGTTCTGAAATCCAAGCCCTTCTCTGTAATTGAGGTTATGCCTCTGTGATGATATTGGAACAGCTTGCTACAAAACATCTTACAAGCTCATAGTACATACAGAGGAGCAGCACAACAGGAGCTGGCAGAGAGCCTAGACTTTGAGTCTGATTATAACCTTGTCTTCCTTTTGAGGTCAACTTGTACAGAGAGAAAATAAGAGTACCTTCACAATTAAACAAAACTGTCAATCAGATTATATATCACAACCTCAATGCCGTGGGTGGTAGGAATCAGGCACTCACACAGTATATAGGAACAAGAGTAAAAGCATTCCACCTCCATTCTGCCATTTAAGGAGTTCATAGTTTATCAGAATTCTAATTCCAGCCACCCATTTTGGCTCCATTAATCTTAAGATTTCTGATTAGCAAAAATCTAGATTTAAAATGATTAAATGAACTAGCATCTACTGCTTTTAGCGGAAAAGAGTTTTGTGCTTCTGCCACTCTTTGAGTGAAGGAATGTTTCCTAACTTCCTGGATGTAATATTCCCAAGTCCTGAATTCTTCCACCAACTAAACTATCAATTCCTTTCAAAAGCCTAAAAATCTCTATCAACCCCACCATGAGTCCTTCTATGTTTCAGGGAATACAACTGCATGTTTATGTAATCTCTCCTCCTGATCTAATCCTTGCAGCCCTAGAAACATTCTGATTATCTGCACCACACTCTTTCCAAAGCCAATAAATCTCTTTTAACATTCACAGTTACATAGAGAACTGAAACTTTTGAATTTCCCAGCATTGGATTAGGGAAGGTGTGGGGGTACCCCAATGATACACTGGGGAATCCTTCATGAAATATTACAGGTAAGGATTTGCATGGCAATCGACCAGAAATGTAAACTTCCTCTGGGTAACTGTCATGTGCTGGCACCCATCTGAAAATGTGATTCAAATCACAAACTTTCCATGGTTCAAGAGCAGGTAAGTGTGCATTAATTTTTTCTAATTTCTGTGGGCCAAGTCTTTCTGATGTTGGTCAGACATTATGGCCCCCCATTTAAAATGTAATCTGACCAAGGCATTATATAATTGTAGTAAAACTTCCTTCTTTTGTACGTTCTATCCCCCGAATTGTGAAGATTAACATTAATTTAGACTTTGATTTTTTTTTAATACCTGAGCACGAGATTTTACTACACTATATAGACCCCAAAATCTCACTGAACCTTTACTTTTTCTCTTGTTTAATATATGAATAATATTCATCTATCCTTATATAAATAAAAGCAAAATGCCTTGGAAGCTGGAAATCTGAACAAAAACGGAAAATGTTGGAAAAACTTAGCAGGTCTGGCAGCATCTCTGGAGAGAAACAAATAGAGTGATTCTCCCATTCCGATGTGCCCGTTTCTTGGTGCGTTGGGATGGGAGAATCACGTTTCAGCTATTTTATGGAATTTGTGCACGAGTTCCTGATGCATGCACATCTTCCACAGCCAAAGAACAGCCGCAGCTAGGACCATGCTGGAATCCAGCAGGAACAGAGGTAAGTCATTTAAATCATTTTTAAAATTTAAATCTAAATGCTTGGAATCTGCAGAGTTTAGTCAAGCTACTCACGTTTGGGGAGCTAGCAGGAGACTGAAGTGAAGGTGGGGGCTATTGGGGCCCCACAGGGGGAGTGGTGCCCCCTGGGCATGGGCATCCTGGCAGTCCTGTGGCATTTGGCACTGCCCACCATTGGGCCGTGCCAAGAGGACAAGGCCTATTGTGAGTGCAGCCTAGAGAGTGATGGTGATTGGGGCTGGCCTGGGAATGCTTGTGGGGATTGCAGGCTGTGGTGAGGTGGTTGGAGGGCAGCAGTGCGAGGGTCCTGGGCTGGCCAGTGATTCAGCTGGCCTGCAAACGGGGAGACTGACATATCAGACCCATTGTGCATGCACAGACTTGCAGCGCTGTCAGCTTCTGGTGCAAATAGGTCCCGCCATCCCCAACCAACACTCCCCCCACTCCCCGCCCCAGCAATCAATGATATACACATAAGAACATAAGAACTAGGATCAGGAGTAGGCCATTTGGCTCCTCGAACCTACTCCACCATTCAGTAAGATCATGGCTGATCTTTTTATGGTCTCAGCTCCACTTACCTGCCTGCTCACCATCATTTTTAATTCCTTTACTCTTTAAAAATGTATCTATCCTTGCCTTAAAAACATTCAGTGAGGTAGCCTCAACTGCTTCACTGGGCAGGGATTTCCACAGATTTTCACAACCTTTTGTGTGAAGAAGTTCCTCCTCAACTCAGTTCTAAATTGTTCCCCCTTATTTTGAGGCCATTTCCCCTGGTTCTAGTTTCATTCGCCAGTGGAAACAACTTCTCTGCTTCTATCTTATCTATTCCCTTCACAATCTTATATGTTTCTATAAGATCTCCCCTCATTCTACTGAATTCCAATGACTTTGGCCGAGTCTACTCAATCTCTCCTCATAAGGCAATCCTCTCAACTCTGGGATTGTGACCTCTGCATTGTACAGAACGGGGAGATTCAGGTCTGAAGTTGCACTGAAAAACGTCAGGATTTTGACCTCTTTTCTCACTAATTCGGGCATTTTTGGGAGAATCACTCCCAAGGTTCTTCAAAGTTAAATTGGACTTGAAACATTAACTGTTTCTCTCTCCATAGATGCTGCCAGACCTGCTGAGTTTGGCTAGAATTTTCTGATTTTATTTCATTTTTCCTTTTTTTGGTCCAGACAGGAAGACTACACACTTTCCTGTATTGATAACCATCTGTCACAATGTTGCCCACTCACATAATCCATCAATGCCTCTTTGTAATTTTATACTCCTGGCTATACCATTTACTGTCACCAGTCCTGGTGCAATTGATAAACTTTGGTTTATGCCTCTTTCATCTTTAATGACTAAAATAACACAAAATAGAGTTGAGTCTCCATGAAGTACAGCGCTGGTCTTTATAGATCATCACTAGTCAGTTGCTTCCACTTCCAGTTCATGCCCCTTCGTCTTACTTTAGTGTCTTTAATTCCATCGTCATTTGAGTTGTAATTTTACTTCCGTTATTTTGAGAAAACATCAGGGAGAGAAATTAAGAATTTATGGAATGCTAATCTAACAGCTGCTGCGAGGAAGGTTTTTTTCCTCATTCATGGGACATGGACGTTGCTAGCTGGCCAACATTTATTGCCGATCCCTAGTTATCCAGGGCAATTGAGAGCCAACCACATTGCTGTGGTTCCAGAGTCACATGTAAAGTTTATTTATTTATTAGTCACAAGTAGGCTTACATTGACACTGCAATGAAGTTACTGTCAAAATCCCCAAGTTGCCACACTCCAGTGCCTGTTCGGGTACATTGAGGGAGAATTTAGCATGACCAATCCACCTACATGCACATCTTTGGAGTGTGGGAGAAAACCAGAGCATCCATAGGAAACCCATGCAGACATAGCGACAATGTGCAGAATCCACACAGACAGTGACCCAAGCCGGGAATCAAACCTGGGTCCCTGGCGCGTGAGGCAGCAGTGTTAACCACTGTATCACCATGATGCCCTACGGTTAACCAGGTAAGGATGCAGATTTCCTTCCCTAAAAGATACCAGTAAATTAATGCAGGTATTAGAATTCATAGTTAGAAGAAAGTGTCTGAGCATCTCAAGGAGTTTGAACTGATTATAAAGATAGATTTCTAACAGGTAAGTCATGTTTAATGAGCCTAATTGAAATTTGCTTTTGTTTTTTGGAAGTTGTTTATTTGAAATCTTATTAAATGTCTCCTGGAATATATATAAGCTATATCCATAGACATTCCCTTGTCAACGACTTGATTTGCTTACTCAAAAATTTCAATTCAACTCATTAAGCATGAATTACCTGTCACAAATCTTTCTTTCTTCAAACTCCTCAAGATGCTCAGATACTTTTTTCTGACTATGGATTCTAATACAGCAGATGTTAGATTAATAGTTTATAAATCCTTAATTTCTCCCTCTGATATTTCTTAAATAATTGAGTAAAATTACAACCCAAATGATCATGGATTTAAATAAGGTGATGATTATGGTAAGAATGTGCACACATAGCATGTCGCATATCAGCTATGCCTGGTCGATTGAACAATCTTACAGAAAATAAGATGATAAAATTTGTATTTCACCCAGCTGGTTCACCTTCACACACATCTCTTCAACTTTAATAAGGTACAGCAGATAAGGAAAAGAACTCAAAGGTACACTATTTGAATAGGAATGAGTCAAGGATGCTAGACAACTGATTGTGTGTTTCATTCCTTCACCAAAGAAACACAGATCAGTAAAGGACAATATTAAAATTATTGGAAGGCTGGCAAGCTCTAAATTCCAAGTGAAACATACAAAATTGAAATTTCTATGATCTGAAACAGGATGGATGGGCCCATCACCTTAATATGTTCATATTCCAGTGAATTACGTGATGATATATTTCTAGAGTAGATGCAATGCTAGTAGGATCAATAAGAATTGGCACATCCGATAAGCAGTATTGATTGTGCATAGTTTAGAACTAGCTTCATCTAGTTCCAACTGCCAGAAATCTAAAGATGCGCCAAAATTGTTAATATGTTTGCCAGAAGAAAAAATTATTGCAAATATTTAATCATTTGGAAGACAGGCATGCTTCTGTTTAAGAGTTCTGTTTTGGTCACTGGGGTTCATTCAGATTTATAATTTGTTTCCCTTTCTCCTCACATTTACTAATCATTGGTGTAGATTTTCCCATTCCGCCTGCCATGGGAATCAGAGTGGGTGAGGAGCAGACCAGGGAAAGGTCTGTTGACCTCAGGCGGGATTTTCTGTGTTTGGAAAATCCTGCCCATTTTGTGCATTTCTCTGGGTCTTCCAAGGTCTCAGACGAATTTAACTGTGGGGCTTTGGGACCCTGACGTCAAGTTTAAATAGGGGTTCCAAACCCACACTTTTCCTAAAGTGAGACAGGATCTGCAATTTTACCAGAGGTGACACCAAACTGGCTGCTTCCAAGCCTGCTGCCCTCATGGGCCCATGATGCTGCCAAATCAATTGAAGAGGACTGGCAACTCTGAAGCCATGGTAGCCCCAAAGGGTGAGGTGGACGGGTACTACTGAGGCAGCGACGAGACCTTGGAGAGGAATGGTAAGGGGTGAATCTGCTGATCAGTGGGTGCAAACCAAGATATTATTTACCCTCCCATGTAGAATCACTTTTTAACCTTTCTACTATTTGCTTATTTCTTTTACATTTATGCATGTAGGCTGATTGTGGTATGGGTCTGTATACAGAACTTGTTAGGTAGTAGAAGATGGAACATTGAGAGGAAAGAAGAACCCGAGACGAGTATCAAAGAACTGTGTAGAATAGGCGTAGAAAGGGCCATGATGGTTAATTTCGACAAGTTGAAACATTGTTACAATTAACAAGTTCTGCAAAATGAATTAAACTGCAGAGGAACAGATACAGATTTCCCCTCATTAAGGCTAATGCTTTCTTTCAGCTTTGGAGATTGAAAACTGTGTTACAGGTAGCAAAGTGAAGTCAAGCAGGCTGTGGTATTCCAAACCTGGTCTTGGGATTCCTGCACGGGCCCAACCAGGAGATAACTGAAGAAGGAACTGTGAACCCAGTGAAGTGTATTGAGAAGGACAATGAGGTAATTACAGAGCAATTGAGTTGAAAACGGAACTTAACTGAAATGGCACAAGTCCAGATCGAAAAACAGTATAAACATCAAAGACACTGGGTGGAATTTTACTGGTTCACCCCGCCCATTGATGGGCAGAGCACAGTGGTAAAATGTGTGAGAGCTGAGAAATCAGAGTCATGCCTGATTTCTTGGCTTTCGCAAATTTACAGGAGCTGGATTTCCAGCACTGTCTACCTCTTGCTGGAAATGGAGAAGAGGCTGAATAATTTTCTCAAATTTATTAAAATCTTAATTTACATCTGTTTAGTAAGTCCGGTGCTGAGCTCAGTTGCCTTTATGGCCGTACAAGGAGAGAAGCGGGACTTGCGATTGGCTGTGGGTCCCTGTAATTATGGTGGGGTGACTGTATTGAACCTGCCTTCAGCAGCAGGGGCCTGACAACTCGCTGACTGTCAGAACTCTGCTGTTGGATCTGCACACGTGCAGCATCAGAGATCTACACATGAGCAATAGCTCCCTTTACAATTGCTATTGTGCGTGTGCAGACACAGATGTCTGTACAAACATAATAGCTCCCTCTGCAGGCTGGTGAATTAAGCCCAGCTCACTGCCTGCAACAGCGAGAAACAGTCTAGCCCAAATTTTCAATGACTAAGTGCATTAGGTTGGATGTAAAAAAAAAATCAGTAACTCTCCCATTTTCATGCTAGCTGAACCCTTAGAATCAATCTCATAAAATGCTGCCCATTGTTGCTGCAGTGATATAGTCAGGTATCACAAACGGAGGGCTTGTTAGCAGAATGACCACCAACATGGACTCCAGCTCTCAAGGAGTAAAAATATCCTATTTTATTGTACGTACAAGTGCTTCATGGTATAATAAAAATGTAGCACATTTAGTGGAACAACATCCAAGTTGTTGTGTGCCACTGATACTGATCAATGCCATCAAATGCCATTGATCAGCCATGATCCTAATGAATGGTGGGGCAAGTTCAAAGGACTGAGTGGCCTATACCTGCTTCTATTTTCTATGTATGTTTCTATGAATAACACAAAGGGTAAAGGCTCGAACATTGAGAACAGATAGTGAATATTAGAAGGGGGAAATCTCCCTCGGTGTGGTATGGGGGTGGGGTGAGGCGGGTGCATGGCAACCATGGAAGCTGCCTTTGTATCTCCCTCTGTTGGTCATGAAGCTTATGACTCCAGTGGAATGCCTCCCTTACAATGCAGCCTCAGCAAGACTGCTTCTATGAAGATGGCAATCTCGCCATGTGGCGGGAGGTGGGTGGAGGTCGTGGGGTTGAGCCTTCAAAAAAAAAAATCACCCTTAATAGAACCTTTATTATATAATATTGGTTGGCTGCTCCCTTTAGGCGAGTAACTGATTTACAGCCTGTCTACTGGGAAATCTCCCTGGAGGTGGCACTGCAGCACTCCTTAATATATGCCTGAACTCGCCTCACAAGCAATTAGTTTTTAAATTGATCAGACAGCTTTTGAGGTCACTACAAATGACATGTGGTGTCTTTATACGTGATCCTGGCAAGTACGATACGAGTTTCTGGATATGCTATACCTAGCTACGAAAATTTCATATCGTTCCTTAGATTCTCAGTCAAACAAAGCCCAGTATTTTCTAAGAAGTTCTGACATCAGGACCACAAGCAGATCTCAAGCCTGCTGGAGAGGATAGCAGAACCGCAGCAGCAATCTTCCAGGATACAATCTCATAGGCTGAGGTTAGGCCCACCAATTATTAAGGAAAATGGGCTAGCTCTTCATGCTGCCCATTCAGAGGGCTGGCATCTCTGCAGCCTTGCTAGAGCCAAGAGAGAGAGGCGGCCGCAGGTGAAGCTGCAAGAAAATGCCAGGCAGCTGTGCCTGGTAATCAAGCATAAATCCAGCATTTGGGAGCTGTAATAGAGATTTTTTCTGCTGAAGGTTCCTCTTAGTGCTTTTGATGCTGCCCCTGGATAGCTGCAGGAAATGTCTGGAGATTTTCCTGTGTGGTGGAGACTAAGCCACCACTGGCTAAATGGCAGCAGTCCCTCAAAATGGCCCCTATGGGGCCCTTAGTCATTTAAATGAATGATTTAATTAATGAATTTACTTAATCCCGCTCTGTGTGCAGCCACCATGCTTTGGGCCTACCATTTGGTAAAATGACTTGGTGGCGAGACAGTGTCTTGACGTTGCTCGAGAATTTTATCAGCACCCCTAATTCCCACCCACAGGTACCAGCTAAACTCTGCACAGTGTCCGCTTGTATTCAGAACTACTTCATTTCATAGTGGTGTTTGCACTCAACCTCTGGTGTATTTCCATTATAGCATGCACATAAAATGGATTTTCTTCCACAGAGCTTTCATTTGATATTGATTTGCTCTGTTATTTTGCACTGTGCTTATGTTTATGACCAAGCTTGCCACATTTTCTGCATGTTTTCCTGGCTGTGGCAACACTTGGGCCCATCCTGAGTTCGACAGCATATATCCAGTAACTTTAATTCAAAATAAGATAATGTAGATTCCACCAATTTCACCAAACGCTGTCTAGCTAATTGACTTGGCTAAGGGGATTCTCAGCATTGCTACCTGTGCTAAGTATAAGATTGATATTAATAAAATATGTTCAAATAATTAGCTCACCAATTTAAAGGCAGAACTTGGGGCTGATGAACCTAACAATCAGGAGCTTGTTACAGCAGTTGAATGGAACTTTTTTTTGAGTTTGTTGAGCATAGCAAGAGGCCACACCATTGAATACAATCTGAAAAGGTGGAAAATCCAGAGTCTACTATCGGAAACATATCTCTCAAAGCTCCATCCAGCTTCACCTGATGCTGTTGCGAATCCTATTCAGTAAAGCTGGAGGTGGTCACCTCTTGAACTGTACACTCCATGGTTGGTAAATAGAAGCAGGATCTTGCTATTGTCAGGGAGCTTGATATAAAAATGGCATTGGGATCCAAAACAAAATAGTTACATCTCCCTTTCCATAGGCAGGGGCTCCACCCATGAGAATTCAGGTTCACCCACAATTCAGAACTTGATATTTTAGAAGCAGTAAATTGGCACAACTCGTAGTTGCTTAATTTGACTTCCATTACCATCTTACTGTTGAGCATTAACGGGGCAGGAATGATCAAGTTCAGGCAGTTCACACCAGAACACAAGCTCCAAGATTAATACTGTAATTACTTAATGAAAATGCAAACAATCTTAATAGCATCTACCAAAGAAGTCTCAGTGCTATATGTGGCGTATCTAGGAAAGTCATTTTAATGACAAAATACAGAGGTCAACTCATACTTTTTTAGATGTCTGAATAACACTTTAATGTAGAATTTAATTAAATTTGAAATGACAGCATGAAAATGAGTACAGGAAGTATTTGGTATAATTAAAATCCCATCCTCCATCTTTCCCCTTGTGCCCAGCACACAGTTATTCCATGTGTGCTTTGACAATCTGCAGTACAGATTAAACATTCATACTTTCCTATCCCTTGGCAGAATTTCAGGGTCATAACTGTTGGAAGAATACCCTCAAAGTCAAAACTTTTCTGCACAATATTTTCAAATTGGCTCTCAAACATCAAGTAAGATTCTCATTATTTTAATAACTTTAATCTAAACAAAATGTGTTTTTGGTACTAAACAAGCTTTTTGTTTCAATTTACACAGTTTCACCTTTGCACGTCAGCTTGCATGTCTGCACTGCACAAGTAGCAAGTCCTCGGATTTTCATTTGTACAGTTGTGCAGAAATCAATTTCCAGAGCTGAGTCAATACCAAGCAAATCATGGCTGAATAAAGCTCAGTGACTTCAGGGATTTCGTTGGAATAAAATTTCAACAACAAATAATTCACCATAAAGCAAGAAAGGCAGCTCCTGTCCAGGATACATACACCAAGGTTAATACTGTAATTACTTAATGAAAATGCAAATATTCTGCCAATATTTTGGAATTCCAATTCCAATATTCAAATATTTTCCAAAGATCATAATCTTCTTTGTTCAATGATTAAGTTCTCAACAATATGCAAAACATACAACATTTCGAAAGTTGTACTTTCATAACACTTACATTAATATTTGATTTGATTTACTATTGTCACATGTATGAGCATATAGTAAAAAGTATTGTTTCCTGTGTGCTATATAGACAAAACATACCATTCATAGAGAAGGAAAGGAGAGGTTGCAGAATGTATTGTTACAGTCAGAGCTAGAGAAAAATCAATTTAATATAAAGTAGGTCCATTCAAAAGTCCTAGGGAACAGCAGGGAAGAAGCTGTTCTTGAGTTGGTTAGTAAGAGTTCTCAGACTTCTGTATATTTTTTCCGACAGAAGAAGGTGGAAGAGAGAATGTGCATGCCCGATATTTGCACAGGGGAACAATCTACCCAATGTGTAGGAAGAGAAGCATATAGAGAAAAGAAAGCAAAGTATGACTGTTTCCAGATCAGTTTCATGCTTGCTTTAATTGTAAAAAAAAATGCTTGGCAGACATTGTGCCATACGACAAGAGGGATCCAGTGTTTCCATCTGTTACACCAATTGCCAAATACATGGCTCCGGATCTTCTGTAAAGTGACAATCTTGTTGGATTGCCACTCTGCTTGAACCGTTCAACACCCAAACCGTTTTCCAGATTTCTGGACAGGTCTGTTATACCCAGCTATACCAGAAATACATGGCGTGCAGTCCCAAGAAGATTTCCATTGCAGTACTGTTGAGTCAGGGAGAAGACAAGCCAGGCCACCTTTTTTTATGCACGAGATGCTGTGAGGTAAGTTTAAATGGGAATGTGTTTTAGCGAGTGGATGAATATAAGTCAATAGGTAGGGAGATAGGGTGGAAGAGTTAAGTGGATAGGGTGATTGGTGGTAGAGAAGACTGGTGGGTAGGGTGCAGCTAGATAGATGTGGTCAGGTTGGGGATTAGTCAGGTTATGTCGTTGGGAGAAGTTGTTAGGGGGCTGGTTAGATCTGGTCAAGGCAGATAGCCGAATGGCTGGGGATAATTAAGTCTGTTTAGAGTTATAGTTGGATTGTGGTTTGTAGTCAGGGTTGTTTGGGAGATGGTCAGGACGGATAGTCGTGTGGTTGAAAGTTAGAGTGGTGAGAAGGGTAGTTGTCCAGGGTGCTTGTTCAGGGGGTTCAGGGCATAGTAAGGTTGGAGGAATAATTTGGGGGGGGGCAGTTGGGGTGAGAGTCAAAGGAGGTTGGTTGGGGGGGAATCAGATGTGTTGTTATCCAGGAGTTAGACAAGTTTTTTTTTTGTGTAACATTTCCTGGCTAACTATCCAGATAAGCACCACAGAACTATCTGAAGTCTCCGACATTAACTCAGAGTAGGAGATTTTTGACCCAGGGAGCAGGGAAGTTGCTTAAGTTAAAACTTTCTGGACATTGCGATTTCTGTTGAGTTTAGTAGCTCCATATTGTGACTTTTCTCCTCTGTCTCCAATCCCTTTTTGTTAAATATCCCATGCATGTATTGTCTCGATGAAAGCCTCAGCCCTTTGCCCTTCTGATGACCCTCTCACATTAGCCATCTATCATTTGTTTTTAAAGTCACTACATTTTGTTGCAATCTCTCACAGCTACCACAACATATTCTCCCTCTCTTTAGTTGTGACGAAGAGCCAGAAGGACGCGAAACATTAACTCTGTTTCTCTCCTGATTGATGTTGCCAGACCTGCTGAGCTTTTCCAGCAGCCTCTGTTCCATTGTCAATGGACAAATGTTTTTGAGGGGTGCTGTGTGAGTTATTTCTCATTTCCTCTCGTTTTGCTTGCAATCGCTGTGAAGAGGCACAATAATAATTCCCAGGCTGAACCAAACTTCAAAGGATTGGAATTTTCTCAATCCCACTTATACTGAAATTCACACTGGATGTCCCAGCCGCCCATGTTGATGACAACTTATCCTGAGCTCATTAGCACATACTGGAAGTTAGAAACTAGCTTCAGTTGGAAACCAGCACAGACAGCTAAAGCCTGAGGGATACACAGAACATACGCCATTTTACTCAAGACTAAAATTCATCTTACCAATGTTATGAAAACTAAATGTTAAAACATTGAAACATCACTAATGCGCATTAAGAACACATTTAAGAAAATTAAATTGCTTTTTAATGGAACAGATTCTGATGTCACAAAACATTGAAACATATAGAAAATACAATGAGGAGAAAAAAAACACAAATATTGCTGCCAAATACAGTAATCTGCCATGCCAAAAAGTGTGGGAATAAATTTATGCCTGTTCAGAATATAAAATTTGTATTTCTTGTCCAGTGTAATAGGGGCATCAGTAGGGCTGTCTATTAATTGCCAAACTAAGGTCCTGAAGTGATTAATTAAGGGCCTCATTCTGCCACCACTTAGTGAGAAACGTACAGCCTGGAAGGTTTGATCCACTGAGCTGTTGGACTGTGAAAGGGAAGTGTGCCTCCTTTATAGAACCTCAGCGCCAATTGGAAAATCTCAACCGATATCCCTCCCCACAGCCCCTCCCTAGTACAACATGCCCTCCACACATCTAGCCGGGTCCTCCCAATGTGGATCCAGGGAGAGACCAGACTTACCATGAAGTCTGGGTTTGAAGTCTGAACGTCTTCTTGATATCCTCAATGCAGTACCAGCATGGCCATTGCTCTTGGTGGTGCTGCCTGTACTGATGAGCTGCTGATCTTCAAATGACCAGCAGTCTAGTTGATGGAAGTTCCTCCAGAATTCTCGCTTCATATCAACTGGAAGTAGCCAACCACAAGGTTCACAGGGGGGAAGCAACCAAGTGGAGGTGACTCATCCCAACACTTAGGAAACTAGAGCAGAAGTAACTAATTTGGCCCATCAAGCCTACACCATCGTTCAAAAAGATCATGGCTGATCTGGTTGTGGTTTCATTCCACTCCGCTTTCCTGCCCACCCCACTCTTCACCTAACAAAAATCTTTCTAACTCTGTTTTGAATAAATTGAAAGACCAATCCTCCACTGCTTTCTGGGGGAGAGATTTTCACACACCAAAATCCTCTTGGGAGAAAATGTTTCTCTTCATCTTTGTCTTAAAAGAAAGGCCTCCTATATCCATATTAAGCTGTACTCTTGGTACGTACTCCAGCCCTGCGAGTCATGTGACAATTTTTATACCTGGTCCATGGAGTTGTGGGAGTATTTCGAACGTGTCTGTTTGTCAAGGGCTTCACAATTGTCAAAAATCTTGAATCTTCAACTTATCATAGGTGAGAATTTTTTTTTACATTTTTATATTTTTTTTATTTCCATGAGACATGTAAAATGTATTTTCAAATTTATAAGAAAAATTATTACCTCCTGCAAGTAACAATTAAAACTCGTTTAACAGTGGGTGGCACAGTAGCACAGTGATTAGCATTGCTGCCTCACAGCTCCATGGACCTAGATTCAATTCCTGTCTTTGGTCACTGTCTATGTAGAGTTTACACATTCTCCACATATCTGCGGGGATTTCCTCTGAGTGCTCCTGTTTCCTCCTATAGTTCAAAGATGTGTGGATAGGTGGATTGGCTAAGCTAAATCACCCCTTAGTGTCAGGAGACCTAACTAGGATAAATACATGGGATTATGGAGATAGGGACTGGGTGAGATTGTGGTTGGTGCTGACTCGATGGGCTGAATGGTCTCCTCCTGTGCTGTAGAATTCTATGAGGAAATTTTAGCATAATCATCAATGTTTGTAAATTTGCACTTCATAATCAAACTAATCATTAATTTAATCATTTATTTCACACTTAACTCTGTAATACAAACCACTACTTATGGTGATATTCCCAAATTAAATCATTGGGGTTGAAATTAGCTTTCAGGAGACTTTAACAAACTGACATGCCGTTTTACAACTAGACCAATTTTAGTTTCTATTAAAGTCAATGGAAGAGAAAATCTGACTGGGTGTAAAACAGGCTGCCAATTTATGATCACCCCTTTCACGCTTTTGCTGTAGTCCAATTTCACTGCCATTTAGGTCATTATATCATAAACCCAATTGTTTTTATAATCACTTAAGTGTCTTATTATAAAAATATAGCTTGCTTCAATGTTAACTGCATGGCTGAAATGTCACAAGCATGTTGATGCACTTCAATGTAATTTGTTCCTTAAGAGGTATCTTTTACTATGTGTGGTTTGCTTGATGTCTCGCTTCTTTCTCAATCTAGTGTTGTGATAAAAGTAGCAAACCAAATGACATGGGACTCTCAAAGCATTAACACCTACTCAAAGCAATCAAAGCACTGCCTGATCTTTTTACTATTTACAAAGATTATGCTCTACATTTAGGGTGGCGACCATTTTCTTGTTAAGCAGGATATTTCAGTCAAGCTGTAATAGCACTCATGCAAATGATTGTAGACAGGGGGCCTGAATTTTATGTGGTGGGGGGGGGGGGGGGGGCAGTGGGGGAGAAGGTGAATTGTTCACAAATGTTTTAAAATGGAGGCCCCGCAGCCACAGTGACGAAAATGCTGGAGGGAGGGGGACAGCCTTAATGAGAATTGCAGGGCCTACGCCTTCTTAAGGAAAGGAAGTTCTGGCCTTGAGAGTAGTATGAGAAGCTGAGGAACTCAGTAGTGGCTGCTGCTAGGACAACAAGCAATCCCAAAGAGAAGATGGCACAGTGATCGAATTTAGGGCTCTTGGTCAGGAAGGGATTGGGTCCCCAGAAAGGTAGACGTGTGGGGAGGATGGATTCATCTGAAATTCATTCAGCCTTTCCCAACTGCATGTATTATTGCACTCGGGATGGAAACAGGCCCTTAAATTGACCAGTTAAACACCTCAATAGGCCAAAGGGCAGGCAGACTGGCTGATGACATATCCGCCTACTGTATTATAGGGTACAGCTCGGGGGTGGAGGGGGTGCGGGGAGTGGGGGGGGGGAAATGGTGTGCTTGACAGCTGTCTTATTTTACGTGCCCTCCCAATTGCACATATGCCATTTGAGCTCTGTAAATTCAATCAGTTCATTTACTTTTATGCTATTTTGAATACCAGTATAAAATTAACAAGGCAGTGGTCAAAGAATGTGACAATTGGAAATATTAATGTGAGCTTCGGGAAACTCTTCAATTAAAAGGATGATGAGGAACAACAGGAGAGCTGAATCTTAGCTCCATCTTTTTCATACATAGCTTCAGGGTCTGATGAAAAATCATCCTGACTCAAAATGTTGGCTTTACTCTCTCTCTCCACAGATGTTGTCAGATAAAGAACAAAGAAAGATACAGCACCAGAACAGGCTCTTTGGCCCTCCAAGCCTATGCCGATCATGATGCAATAACTAAATTAAAAAATACCTTCTGCCCTTACTCGATCCGTGTCCCTCCATTCCCTCCCTATGTACCCATTCAGATGCCTTTTAAATGTTGCTAATGTGCCTGCTTCCATCACTTCCCCTGGCAGCACGTTCCAGGCACCCGTCACTCTGTGTGAAAATCTTCCCTTGCACGTTCCCTTAAACTGCACCCCCCCCACCATCTTGCACCTGTGCCCCCTTGTAATTGACACTTCCACTGTCTATGCCTCTGATAATTTTGTAAACCTTTATCAGATCACCCCTCAGCCTCCATTCTTCTAGGAAAAACAATGTTTTTCCAGTGAAAACAAAGATCTGCTGAGATTTTCTGGTATCTTCTGTTTTTGTTTCAGATTCCTGCATCCACAGTAATTTGCTTCTTTCTTCAGGGTACTAAGCATGGAACAGGAGGAATTCACTTGCTGGTTCTCCTTAGTAAGGTGGTCATATCAATCTCTTCTACCAAATTTTGATTTGATTTGATTTGTTGTTGTCACATGTATTAGCATACAGTGAAAAGTATTGCTCCTTGTGTGCTAGACAGACAAAACATACCATTCATCGAAAGGAAACAAAAGAGTACAGAATGTAGTGTTACAGTGCAGAGAAAAATCAACTCAGTGCAAGGTAAATCCAGTTAAAAGCCTGACAACAGAGGGAAGAAGCTGTTCTTTAGTTGGTTGGTACGTGACCTCAGACATTTGTATATTTTTCCTGAAGGAAGAAAGTGGAAGAAAGAATGTCCAAGGTATGTGGGGTCCTTAATTATGCTGGCTGGAAGTGTAGACAGAGTCAATGGATGGGAGGCTGGTTTTTGTGACAGATTGGGCTACATTCACGACCTTTTGTAGTTTCTTGCGGTCTTGGACAGAGCAGGAGCCATAACAAGCTGTGATACAACCAGAAAGATTGCTTTCTCTGGTGCATCTGTAAAAGTTAATGAGAATCGTAGTTGACATGCCAGATTTCCTTAGTCTTTTGAAAAATTAAAGGTGTTGTTGAGCTTTCTTAACTGTAGTGTTGGCATGACGGGATAGGACAGATTTTGGTGATCTACATTCTCCCCATTGATGTTGACAAGGGTATGTTCTCCTTTATGCTTCCTGAAGTGAATGACAATCTTTTTCATTTTGTTAACATTGAGAGAGAGATTATTATTGCCGCACCAGCTCACTGGGTTCTCTATCTCATTCCTGTACTCTGTCTCATCATTGTTTGAGATCCGACCCACTACAGTGGTGTCATCAGCAAACTTGAAAATCGAATTGGAAGGGAACTTTTCCACACAGTCATAGGTATATAAGGAGTATAACGAGAGCTCAGAACACAGCCTTGTTAGGCACCGGTGTTGAGGATGACCATGGAGGAGGTGTTAGAACATAGAACATAGAACACTACAGCAGAAACAGGCCCTTCGGCCCACGAGTTGCGCCGATCACATCTATATCTACCAATCCACAGACCTATTTATAACCCCCTATCCCATTCGTTTCCATATACTCATCCAGAAGTCTTTTAAAAGACCCCAGCGAGTTTGCCTCTACCACCTCCGACGGCAGCCGATTCCATTCACTCACCACCCTCTGAGTGAAAAACTTACCCCTAACATCCCCTCTGTATTTGCTTCCCTTCACCTCAAATCTGTGTCCTCTCGTAGTGACCATTTCAGCCCAGGGAAATAGTCTCTGAGAATCCACCCTATCTATTCCTCTCAACATTTTATAAACCTCTATCAGGTTGCCTCTCAACCTACGTCTCTCCAGTGAGAAGACTCCCAGCTCCTTCAACCTATCTTCATAAGGCCTGTGTTGTTGCCTATCCTTACTGATTGTGGTCTGTGAGTTAAGAAATTCAGGATCCAGTTACAGTAGGAGGTGCTGATGCCCAGGCCATGGAGTTTGGAGATGAGTTTCATGGGAATAATGATGTTGAAGGCTGAGCTGTAGTCAGTAAATAGGAGTCTGACATAGGTGTCTTTGTAATCTACATGTTCCAGGGTTGAGTGTATGGGCAGGGAGATGGCGTCTGCAGTGGTAGGCAAACTACAGTGTTTTCAGGTAGTTCGGGAGGCTGGAATTGATTTGTGCCATGACAAGCCTTTCAAAGCACTTCATAATGATAGATGTCAGAGCCACCGGCCGATAGTTATTAAAGCACGCAATGGCTTCTTTTCTTGCATTGTTACTCCTGATCTAATCTTGCTCTCTATTTTTTGTCATCAGGGTACTGCCCCTCTTAGACATGAACCAAAAGCACAGCATGCAGTTTCCATACCCTGTACCCAGCTTGACCTCTCCCCTACCTGCGTTGATCTTCTCCTTCATCTTTAAATTATCTGTTTGTCCTATATCCACTACTGGATTCATAGAAATTTCCTCCAAACAAATATTGGGAAAACTGAAGCCATTGTTTTTTATTCCCAGTACAAACACTCTCACCATAAACATCATCCCTCTTCCTGGTATGTGTGTAAGGCTGAACCAGACTATAATCTGAGTGTCATGTCTGACCCTGAGATGAGCTCCAAGTCACACACCATCTTGATTTGGAACTATACCACTGTTGCTTCAGCATCACTGGGTCAAAACCATTGGGTGATCTTTTGGAGGTCTATAAAATAACGAAGGGCATAGATCAGCTAGATAATCAATATCTTTTCACAAAGGTAGGGGAGTCTAAAACTATAGGGTATAGGTGTAAGAGGGGATAGGTATCCAGAGGAGCAATTTTTTCACACTGAGGGTGGTAAGCATCTGGATCAAATTGCCAGAGGTAGTAGTAGAAGTGGGTACAATTTTGTCTTTTAAAAAGTGTTTAGACAGTTACATGGATAAGATGGCAATAGAGGGGTATGGGCCAAATGCAGGTAATTGGCATGAGCTTAGGGGTTAAAAAAAGGGTGGCATGGTCAAATTGGGCTGAAGGGCCTATTTCTAGGCTGTAAACCTTTATGACTCTACAACATGTTATATTTTTAAGTCAGATTTTGCCCATTATTAATCCTTTCTAATAGCATTGTGGACTGTACCTACATCACAAGTGGTTAAAGAAGGCAGCTGCCATCACCTCTTGGTCATCATTAGGAATGGCTTAGCCACTGACACCCATGGCCCAAGAACAAATAAATTGTGTAAAAAAAAAACAAGCCTGCATGGTTTTAAAGCTGATGGGTAGGAAGAAAGGTGGTGTTCTGTCTCAGGGTATGACCCGTCACCTGTGAAGGGAAGCTGCTGAAGATCTAACCGAGACTTTCTGGTTTGCAGAAGTGAAACAAAAAAAAAATCAGGCTCCCTGCCATTCCCCCCCCCTCCCCCCCCTTGCTCCTTGAGACTTGAAATTTCAATTTCAGGCATGTTGAGGCATGGATGGGGTATTATTTAGCCAATTAATGACATCTGATTACTTGTTAAATTATGGTGGATAGACTGCTGAATTTGGCACTCACCTACTCCTGATATCATGGGGGTAAAGATGATGGATTTTACATGCCCTCCTGCCCAATACACACCTGGTGGAGTCACATAAAATACAGTTCCTTATCTGTAGTATCTGTCGATTGGTGAAAACTACATTGAGGTGAGGAGGTGGTGATGGTTGAGATAGATCCTTGCAATGATCTATGATCTTCCTTGTGTGACACTTGTGTGGCGTGAATAGTGTTCGGGTCTTGCTGTATACACTCCTTCTGTATCTGAGGGGCTATAAATGGTACTGGACACCATGCAAATCATTAGCGAATGTGCTCCCTTGAGCACTAATCCTTGGAATCTTTTCTCTCTATCTTTGTACCTTTCCTCTTCTCTATCCTCCCTTAGGTCACTCCTAAAGGTTACTCTTTGGTCAAACTGTCTACGCTGCTGTGACTAATTTTGTTTCATAATATACCTGTTGAATACCTTGGGAATTGCATGTTAAAAGTGCTAGATAAATGTAAATTGTTCTTGCAGTATTTGCATCTTAGAATCTTTATACTGAGTATTGACTTTTGTATAAAACATTGAACTTCATTGTCTTATTTAGGAATGTATATAAATATTGATTTGTATCTGAATGTGACATCTCCAAACATGTCATCACTTCGCCCAGTCGACTGAAGGTTCAACTGAGGACATTGCAAGTGTTTTACCCTCTGTGATATTACTGACTGCAATGTTTGGATTCATAAAATGCACTATTGTTCAATTAAAATAATGACTTGAAACAAACTGATCCTAAACATCATACTGGCTTTCTTTAGCAGAGATATTCAAGTGTGAAAGAACGCTCACTGTAAATTGAATGAGCTATTTCAAGCAATTTGCTCAACTAAGACATAGTCCATGTTTGAACACTATCAATAATCACGGTCTTCCCTAAAAATAATGCACCAAACTCCTTTAGCTGTCTCTCTCTGAATTCTCAGATGTAGCTCATCTATCCTTGAGATTTACTGATTTGAAGTCCCTTAAGCCTGTTTAGATTCTCTGCTTCACTAACTTTGTCATCAGGGTCTTTTCCCAAAGCCCCAGCATTCACACTCTAATCAAATCACTCTTCTTTAGAGGCTGCAGGCACAGAAAGGTGAAGGCTGCCATGATCTATACTCGGCACAAGAAGATTTACCACTAGCTTGGAGCAGGATCAAATCTCAACCATTCAGCAAAGCTCCATCCATCATGTCCCTCTGTTTGCAGCATACCGACGAGGAGAGAGATGTGGTTAGAGAATAGAAATGGAGCTCTGGGAAAAGAATAATCACATGAGATGGAATATGGTCAATCTGTATAGCAACCTTGGAAAAATTTATACACGCGTGTGGAAAAATTACATGAACAGTTGCAGTGCCAAAGAAAGTGTACAAAATACCTCCTGTTATGAATAAATAAGAAATTGAGTTCAATTTAGCAATGTGATACAAGGCAGTTTTAGAAAAAGAAAAAAATATCAATTTTCTATGCATTCTCTACGTAATGAAACGATACAATATAAAACTGCATATGCTACATCCTCTGAAACTAGACAAAGATGATCTCCTTTAGATTTGAAATTTCAATTTCAGGAATGTTGAGGCTTCTGATTAAACTGACATTTTGGCTTTTATAATGGAACCACTCCATTATAAAATCTACTCCACAACTTTTCATCAGTTAACCATGTTAGAAGGCAGAATTGTGAAATAAGCATTATTACAGGTGCATCATTATTTTATTCCCTTCTTTTGATTTTTTTTAACAGATTGAGATTGTATTTGCCTACCTACCTTGACTTAGGAATATTATTATTTCAGTATGATGAATCGAACAGCATAAATGGTAATACTTCCGTAATACTAATTAGAGGACACATATTTTTGGCCATTGTCAAAGAACCAGAGGTGACTTGAAAAATGGAAATTTTATGCAGCATAACTGCCTGAAAGGAAGCAGAATCAATAAAGGGAATTGGAATAATTCCGAAGTGAAAGTGTTTGGTATCTGGAAAAGATAGGAAAATAGGACTGACTGAATGGCTCTTTTAAAGCAGTGTCACATTCTGTCCCTTAACCAATGTCATATCCATGTAGCCATTGTCCCTTCAATTCCATTGTCTTCAATTTTGCTAACAAGTCTATTTTACTTTATCAATTGCGTTTTGAAAGTCCATACACAAATAACATCAACCCATATTTCAGTTCTCCATTATTTCATCACAAAAGAATTTAATCATTTCAATTAAATATAATTTGTTATTAACAAATCCAGCTGACTTTTATTTATTAGCCACTTTCTTCTAAGTGCTAATTCATTTTGTCTTGAATTGATTGGCAGAATTTCAAAACTCAGTCTCTGGGAAACCATCAGAATTATTGGTGGATTGGGAACGTGCTGACGTCTCCACAGGGCTTCAATGGAGCCACTGTATTAGCATTCAACTTCCGGGCTCCCTGACTAATCAGAGATGATGGGAAAGATCATGTCAATTGAGAGATGTTTAATAAAAAGATACCCTGGAAGGGGTTAGAATGGTTCAAATGCAAAAGGATTCTGAGGCAGCTGCAATGGAGAAGAGACTTGGGAAGGATATTTTGCACATACCTAAAGAATGTTGTGGAATGTGAGGGAATGAATTGAGGTCATCTTACCAAGAGAACACACTCTCAAATCAAACAGGCATGGATGAAAGTAGCCGAGGAAACCTGCAGCAGAAATTGGTTCCTTCAACCTGGGGCACAGTACACCGAGAAGATCCAGGGCTTCAGGATGATGGAAAAGATGGGTGGCATAACATCTTCAAGTCCAAGTCCTACACGCTGGCTTTTCCAGCATTATCCTGTGCAGCACTTTTCAGACCAATGCAATTTGTACTTCCAGTCATTCTTCTGTCCCCGGGCACCTCTCATCCCCATTTGAGCAACTAACACTCATCCTGACTCTTAGCATTTACTCGCTCACATACATACCTCATGGCCACCTTCCACAATTGTTGTCCTTCTCTGCTGTCCACACAATTCATTAAAAACACTCACATCTCTCTGGTTTCTCTGCTTGCAGGGGAAGACAGTGCAATGAGCTGCTGAGGAGCAAGGGTCAAGGGGAAGGAAAGATGGTGACCTTACTGTAACACAGAGCTTGAGAGCCATTGGCAATATCTGGCCACGTGATCTACTAAAAGGGTCTTCTTCTAGGATGTCACAGCTGTTAGCAGTTATCCTGTGAGAGCTGATTCTGTTCCACGTGTTGATGGTTTTGCTTTCTTGGAGTGGGATCGCTGTGTCCATTCTAGCATGTGACTGAGGACAAGGCAGTTGCTGCTGCTCCTGATGCTGTTGCTTCCTCATCTCCTCATCTCACCTGTAAGACAGAGCTCCATAAACTGTGTACTGGTCTCAGTGAAGCTGTCAGCAGGGAAAATGCAGCTGAAGGAGAGGGAAATGCAGGACAGTTGAAGGGACTTCCAACACTTGGTAATCATCTATAAAGCAGTCAAAATATTCTCTGAGAAGTTCTGTGAAAAACAACCTTTCCTCTCAAGGCTGGAGGGCTTCAGTTTCACTGGACACCTTCCCAGTTTGTTAATTTCACTGAAGAAGCACTCCATGTCACACACTCACCAAGTTGACCCTAACTAATTTCCGACAACTCAGGAAACACATCGCTGACTGTTAAAGCCAGAATGTTTCATTGAAACAGAACTTAATGACATATTTAGATGTTCAAATGTTGCCTTGTTTTAAAAAAAAATCCATTTTTTTTCACAAATCGATGATTTTTGCGCCTGATAAACTTTTGGTTTGGAAATTTTCTATCTTTATGATGGATTTTAAGCTGCGTCTGAGGTTGCATCTTGAAATTGTAAGAGAGAGAAAGAAGCGAGAGAAGTGGTTACTGCTCCACTCGCAGTTTTCTTCCAGGCTCCCACTTAGTGGCTTGCATGTTGTAATGAAAGATGTTGAGAAATGGTCCTTTTAGCTACATGATTTCGCTCTCTTCATAATGATTTCAGAAGCCAATCGGTTCGCTCACGTCTGGACAGATTGTGGCTGTTATTTTATGAGCTAGGTGATCAGATTCTGTACTGTCTCAGCCATTAAATCTTGGATGATTCACCTTCAATCTTGATGACACCTCCTATATTACTGTATAACTGTAGACTTTCCATCTCAGCTTGAAAGGTTTTGTTCTAGAAATACACATGACGAGGTCCAGCACAGTTTCAGTAAATCTTTTGAAGTAGTTTTTGAAATCTGCAAGTGTCAAATTTCATTGGCAGTTGTCCTAATGTGCCTTAATTTTAATTTGCATTGCAAACTTCCAGCAATTTATCAATTTGTAATAACAGACTTGGGGCAGTCATCACTGGTCAGTGTCTTTGTTTGCTTTTAAAAAGTCATTTTTGAGCAGTTCAATTTATGTTTGATCAGCTGATAAAATCAAAGATTAATATTACACATGGAAAAATTGCATCATTGTGACAAGAGGAAAGTGAGAAGAGGTAAAATCTAAAAGGGGAGCAGGAACTGAGAGACCACAGACCATTTAACATGCCAGGGCAGGTTGAGAAAGCAGTTAAAAAGGCAGTTGAGATCCTCAATTTTATAAGTCAAGGCATAGAATGGAAAATCAAGGAAGATCTAATGAATCACTGTTTACACTTGACTGGCTTCAATTAGAGTATTGCTCCCTTGCCAGCAGGTTTTCAGATGGAAGGAGTGAAATTGAAGGAACGGGGCTCCCCTAGGGTTCCTGTCCACACAAACTCTGCACTGATTTTATGCTGGGATGGGTAAGGCTTCAGTCCTTGTCTCAAATGAGGCCACTTAAGGGATGTTACTTTGAGCTGGTGGGAGGATTTACCTAAAACCCAAATAAAATTGGACTTAGATTTTGGGTGGGAAAGGTGGGAAGATTGGGGCCTCCATCAGAAGCCCCCTTCTAACTGGGCACTCCCAATTAAGATCCTACGGCTGCTAAATCACCCTCCACCTCTGGTCTTTTCACCCAACACCCCAAACTTCCCTTTTGCACCCTCCCAGACCTACTCACCCTGTCCTGGGACTCCTCAAATTTTCCTTGTCCTCCAGCCCTGAGACTTAAGCTCAGGCATATATCTCCTCATAAGTCCACTGCAGATCTTGCTGTTCAATTTGGGAAAAGAAACCCCACCGTCTGAAAAATTCAGCCCCATATTTAATTGTCGACAATACACTTTAGGAAGGATGAGAAAACATTAGCAAGGATGGAGAAAAAGATTTATAATAATGGTTATGCAGATAGCTTGGAGAATCTGTTTGAAAGAGGTCAAAAATCATGAGGGATTGAGAAGAGCATGTAGAGTCACACTTTTCTCCTGTCAAGAGTTGGAGAACAAAGCATTTAAATAATTGGTAAAAGAACCAAAGGTGACACGAGAAAAAACATGCTTACACAGCAAATAGTTAGGATCTGAAATGCACTGCTGGAGAATCTGGTGGAGGCAGATTAAATGCTAACTTTCTAAAGACAATTGGATAAGTTTCTAAAGGGGAAATGATTGGGCTTTGGTGAAAGTGGAATAGCTCAATTGCTGTTGAACGGCCTCCTCCTGCGCTGTGACCATTTTATAAATGCCATTACCAACCAGATAGCAATCCAATTTTTTTTAGTGTAAAAATGTTGATCAACAGGGTGGCACAATGGTTATCTCTGTTGCCTTACACACCAGAGATCCGGTTCAATTCCGGTCTTGGGTGACTATGTGGAGTTTGCACATTCACACCATGTCTGCCTGGGTTTCCTGCAGGTACTCCGATTTCCTCCCACATTCCAATGATGTGTGGATTAGGTTGATTGGCCGGGGTCAAATTGTTCCTTCGTGTCAGGGACTTTAGCAGGGTAAATATGTGACATTGCGGGGATAGGACCTGGGTGGGATAGTTGTTAGTGCAGGCTCAATGAGCTGAATAGCTTCCTTCTGCACTGTTGGGATTCTTTGCTTTACAGGAGGAGACTATTTCAAATGTAGTGAGTAAAATAACAATCCAATCTCAAAAGTTATTTCAGCTTGTGAATCATACAACTGCCAGTCTCAGTTAATGGCAAAAACAGGCAAGCTGGAGATGGCTTTAGCCTGATTTTTGAGACTTTTATCCCACCCCTTATCCTCAACCCACCCATCTTACTCTAGATAAAGTCAGCCCAATATCATTTTGATAAGGTGCTTTAACTCCATTTATTGTCTCATCAATGACTTAAACAAATGTAGAATAACTTAATCTTGGAGATCCATCCTAATACGTCATTAGACATGTTGAAACATATGTCTTTGTGTGTCTGTCACTTCTATCCAAGGGACTGTCTGTAAAAGAGACAGTGGGCTGCTGTTCTTTTGAGTTCGGCTATTACTCAAACGGAAAATGGCAGTCTGGCTGGAGCCAAAACATCAAATTTAATTATTGCATTTATAATTGTTTGTCAATGACACTAAATTATAGCAGATAGCTCTATTTATATCCAAACACAGTGAAAATTCTTAAGAAGGGAAAGAAAATATGAAAGTCAAAGTGCAGAAATAAGGAAAGTCTTCAGCTAAAATTGCTGAATAAATTATCGGACCTCTCCCTCTCCTAAGGTCCCCATCATTAAAGATACCTGTGTTGAGCCAACTCATTTTACACATAAAATAAGGAAGTACATAAGTGCATTGGACACAGGAAAACGTTATAGGCCCTGAAAACAACCAAACTCTAATGCTGATGATACATGTATCGCGATTACCTGCCCCAAGCTAAGTTGTTCTGAATTGTGATACCCACGGTACTATGATACCATGGAACACTACCTTAGGTACATCCTGTCCACTAAAATCATGAACAACTTAACCTGGGCAATTACTACTCCAGTTCTCCAGAGAGAACTGATAGTGATGATTTAACTTGAGGATCATCACACCTCAGGTGAGATGCGAGGTTGAGAAGGTGAGGCCTTCATGAAAACCTCACCTAGCACAAGAATTGAACCTGCATTATTGGCATCTCACTGCAGCACTAAGATTATTAAAATAATGTTTCCCAGTTCCACTAGCTCTACCATCCAGCACTAAGAACTAGCAGGAACATGGAAATACAATCACTTCCAATAAATAAAATCAGGCTGTCTATAAAAGGAACGATCGATTCCATCGGATCAGGATTCCATTGGAAGGGCAGGTTTAACTGCCCCCTCTAGAATGCTAGAATTTAGAATCTTAGGAAATAAACATTGAGTTCTGCAATATTTTCCAGGGGGATCTTTGCTGTTGGGCTAACTGTAATGATAATTGAGATGTTTGTGTCATGTTAGATAATCAAAGAAAAGGTTCCAGGGTTAATTGCAAGTACTCCACTGCATTATTTGAATGTTATGTGTGTATTTAAATCGACACATCATTTAAAATCCAGCATGCAAAGCATATTGGATCAAATATTTTTAATTCTATATTTCTGGAATAAAGGTGAAGCAGTGGCAAACTGATTAAGCTGGATTCTTGCCAATTTATCAGAAATCCATTTACAGCTCAGGGAGGGTAGAGACAGGGAATTGTTGTGGATTGATTCACTTCCTGTTCAGAAGCAGATTACGCTGCAATGTTTATGGAACAAGAGGGACTCTGAGTGCAATTTAACTATGTACACATCATACCAATGGTGATATATGCTCAATATTCCATTTCAGCTGCTTTTGTTTTGCCCTTTAGAACCACAAAATGGAAAGAATTTATTCCAGAACCAAATGGAAAACGTTCCATTTCTATCAATGTGAAATAGGCATGAATAACCTGATAACTTGACATTTAATTTGCTAGACCAATGGCACATTAAGTATCACATTCACCCTACTAGTATTGTTGGACTGGATGTTTCTTCCATTTTAATTGCCTTTGTGAACAGAATGATGATCAAAGAAGCATTTTGGTTTTTTGTAAAAGCGATTAGGTATCTTTGCTGATACTATGCTGCTGAAGTTAACTTTTCTTCATTTATTTTTGTTCAGCTAAATCTGCAATATCATGCTACCTCTCACCAACTGCAAATTTAACTAATTTTGCCAATTACTTTGCAGTGATTGTATTATTTCTCAAGTTTGTTGCAATATGTCCTGAAGGTTTGCCATTACATTTGGTTTATGGATTAAAATTAGTCACACATCTGAAGGGAAAGGAGTTATACATTATAAAATTCCTCTTCGAACAACTGGAACGTCATCAGGGGAAATAACTTACGGAGCTTCAGGCAAGGTCTCTAAACAATCAAATGTAGATAACTGGCATCATTTGTTGAGTTTAGCCACATAATAAGATATTTTTCTTTTGACATTAATAGCGAATAACGAATGAGAAGGTGTTTAGATTCTGAGACTTTTGCTATAATTGGGACTGTTTCATCATGAAGTAATAGTATGGGCTAAAACATAAACTGATGTGCTCTTAAATAAGTTTGATATACAAATTCAAATTTATTTTTGCCACTGGATTAAGGAACTTCAAAATTATGATAAGGTACATAATACATATGTGATATAATAGTGGTCCCTGTGAATTATCTCATTGGATTGCCATCATCTTCCTGGGCTGACAATAGGACAATTTATTGTATTAATATAGAGAAATATATCAAAGTTGACTTTATTGAATTCATTACTTAACTGTATTTCAGTTTAAAAAGTCTTGTTCTATCAATGGCTGGACAACATGTGCATAGCCAATTAGAATGGAAAAGCATTTCCAGAACAGATCAGGTAAATAAAGTACAGAGAAGCATGATTAATTATAAATTATGTAATTAGAAATTGGAAATGAAAATAAAGTCTGGTAAAATTTGACCAGAGGGAATGGGGAAGACATAAGAACAAAGGGTGGGACCTCCTAAAATTTGTCAGAATGTCAGATTCAGTCTGAAAACTGATGTGCAGCTTTCCAGCTGAGTTTTCTCTCCAGATTCTCTAACAGTTGGTGCATTGAGAGTCTGAGAGTGTGGTGTGCAGCCCTGTAGGGCAATGACTGATAGAGCCAGCAAGGCCAGCTCTATCAGGCATACTTTGCACTATTATTCCTAAAACGCAGGACGTAGAAATGCTGGTGAGCCCGGCTCCCCAGAGAAAGGGGTGTCCTTCAAAAGGGCACCATTGTCTCATGTTAAAGTTAAAAGCACCCATCCCCCATCATCGCCTGCATTGTGGTATCAGAGCCCAAACCCCATCCCTCACACCCCTCCAACCCCACCCCTCGACTGCCCCCCCGCCTCCCCCCACACACACCTACACACCCCTACACACACACACACACACAAAATGTCAAGACCTAATCAGGTTTCCTAGAAGCCCTGCCCTAGTAATGCCAGGGGTAGTTCCAGGGCACTGGCCAACCGTATCCCTCACCATCCAGGGACTATATTGATGTTGTGGTGGTCTTCTTCCAACAAAGCACAGGAGACCCAGGAACAGGTTACAGTCATTTATTTATGACCTAAGCAAAGAGGGAACTGCCCTTGAGAAACCTCTGGAGGAGCACTTTCTTGTCATTCAGCTCTAACAGTCTTCTAACACAGCAATCATACAGACAGCATTCTAATACAGCTCTCAGTTCTAAATCATAGATACAAACTGCTTACACAGTCATTCAATATACAGAACATTGTTTTAAAATTCTGATCTTGCCGATGGATGTTTATAATTAAACCTTCTTACAAAAGTTTGTTTGTAATCTCGCCAGAGAATGGTATTATCTTCAAACAAGTAAACAACCTTGCTGCCAAGTTCTGCTGATGTCAGGACCTTGAGGTATAAGCATTTGACTAGAATATAATTCTAGTCAAATGTAGGGGTGCTAAATCTATTTTGCTTTTTACAAAATCCATTTATTTACTCTTACACTCACCTCTGAGCAAGCCTTCGGTTTTTGGAAACTTGCAGCGATTCTTGCCGGTGTGATGGGAGGTGGGGACATATGGAGAATCCAGAAGGTAAGGCGTTATGCCATTTATGCATATTTAAATCTATTTAAATTCATGGTAATCAGGTTCACACTCTTGCTGGGCACAAACCTGATTATGTTACCAGTGGAGGATGAGGAAGATGTCTTTCTGAAATCTTCTTGGCACAAATCCTGTTATGGCACTCTTTTGGGAATTAATGGCCTCATGGGATTTGTATCCACACTGAACAGGGCAGAAAAATCATCCCCAACATTCAAAACTACGGTGACTAACATTCAACAGCAGCATGATGGATCCTTAGCAGTAGGACACCATAGCCAATTAAACCCATTGCTCTTCTGTTTGGTTTTAGCAATTAATAACAGCACTGATGACTGAATGATTTTGATTACTATAAAATAAAATCCTCTTTGCCACTCTATGAGCAAATGTCATCACAGAAGCCAACAGTAATGAAAATGACAGTGTCAGCATGACATGGACCTGCTCGGTATGTTTATAAGAATGAATAAATGCAAAAACAGACCATAATTTCAAAGGAAAGCATATTTCATGGTTTAATAATCCAATGTTAAAAGTCAAGGGTGTGCAAATTATCAGCCACAGGATAAGATGAACCTATACATATATTAGATATAGCTGTAACATTGGTGTGAAAGATAACTTCATAAAACTAATTAAAAAAAAACCCAAATGCAGAAGCAACCATTAAAAGAAAGTGCTCTTGTATGCAATTAGAAGCACACTTGATATTCAGACAGCAGAATTTCTGAAAGTATCTGCTAACAATTTACCATCTCTACTTCAGTGTTACATTTTCTAACACAATGCTCCAGCCTGCAGGACTGTATGGAATGATGCAGGAATAATTGCATTTCACATGAGCGGCCAAATCTTTGCCTAGAATACTTCTGCGGAACAGGACTTAATCACAAAGCATGATTGAAGCACAAGGCATGAATAAAGAATCTGGGACCGATGGTCCTGAATAGCATACAGTCAGAAATCTGCCCTATAGAAAATATACATCTGTTCCCAATGGAAATTCCAACTTGACCCCTAGTTACGAATCTGAGATGTGTTTCTGGTCACAGGAAAGCGTGCAAGCAGGTAGAATCTCTAAGTATAGTTAGGAAAATGGAAAAATACCGAAGCATAGAAGATATTTTCCTTTTTCACACTGCAAAGTGAGATAATACTATAGAACCCGTAGTAAAAATGAAATGACAATTAGGTGACCATATGGTTAGGAAACAAAAAGTGGATTGTACATCCTTGCCAACCTGAATGATAAAGCACAGAGCTCTAAGAAGTGTACTGAGGCAAATTATGACGTAATTTTATGCTCAGGTTGACTATTCACTATTCAATTATTTGAAGTAACCTGTTTGCATTTTTCACTGAAGTGCAGAATCCCTTTAGAACTGAAATTTTGAAAGAGATTGAAAATTCTTGAAACAAGCAAGAAGTAAATGACAGCAATGGTTTTATGCAAGAATTTTCCTCTTTGCTGAATACCACAGTGGGTGGGATGTTCCAAAATCCCCCCCAACGTCAATGGATCTTTTCAAGGTCTGTGCCCATTAATTATGATTTCCACGGTGAGCAGGATGGGAAAATTCTGCCCTGTACATTGGAGAGAGGAACAAAACGTTTTGAAATTCAAATCAAATAAGTTTCCTCTCTGATGTTCTTCCTCACTGAAGGTCTCATAACATGACTGAATGAAGCACATTACATGGTGCAGTGGCACAATGGTTCGCACTGCTGCCTCACAGTGTCAGGGATTCGGGTTCAATTCTGTCTGTGCAGGGTTTGCATGTTTTCCCTCTGTCTGCGTGGGTTTCCTCTCAGTGTGGGTGAGATGGATTGGCCATGCTAAATTGCCCTTTATTGACAGGGGGACCAGCAGAGTAAATATGTGGAATTACAGAGATAAGGCTGGGTGTGATTGTTATTGGTGCAAGCTTGATGAGCCGAATGGCCTCTTTCTGTACTGTAGGGATTCTATGACAGGTAGAAAATTGCTGTACTCAGTTCTCAGGACTTTTTACCCTGTACATACAAGTGTCAAGTCAGACAAAACACTGGGGTGCATGTCCACAGGCCTCTGAAGGCAGCAGGACGGGTAGATAAAGTGATTAAGAAGCCATATGCCTTTATTAGTCAAGACATAGAATAAACAGCAGCAAGGTTATTGTGGAGCTGTATAAAATGCTTGTTAAGCCACAGCTAGAATATCATGCGAAGTTCTGATTATCAGTAGGAAAAAAGTGATTGAACTGGAGAAGGTGCAATGGAGATGCAGCTGGATATTGCTGGCTGGAGCATCTCAGCTTTGAAGACAGGCTGGCTAAGCTGGGGTTGCTTTCCTTAGAACAGAGAAGGTAGGATTACCACCCCATTGGCTTACTCTTAATCATCAGCAAAGTTCCTCAGAGTGGTGTCCTACGCCCCAATCAACACCCCTCGACATTCAATAACACTATCATTGCTGAATCTCCACTGTTGACGCCTGAGGGTTACAATTGACCAGAAACTGAACAAGACTAGCCATAAAAATACTGTGGCTATCACAGCAGGTCAAACACTAGGAATCCTGTGATGAATAACTCACCTCCTGACTCCCAAAGCCTGTCCACCATCTCCAAGGCACAAGTCAGGAATATAATGGAATACTCTCTACATGTCTGAATGAGTGCAGTTCCAACAACACTCAAGTGGCTTGACACCAATCAGGAAAATGCAGTCCACTTGATTGCTAATCCTTCCACAAAAATTCAATCCCTCCGCCGCTGTTGAACAGTAGCAGCTGTGAGTACCATCTACAAGTTGCACTGCAAAAACTCAAACTTTCTTTAGGCAGCATCTTAGAACATAGAACATAGAACACTACAGCACAAACAGGCCATTCGGCCCACGAGTTGTGCCGATCACACCTATACCCACCAAACCACAGACCTATCTATAACCCCCTATCCCATTAGTTCCCATGTACTTATCCAGAAGTCTTTTAAAAAACCCCAGCGAGTTTGCCTCTACCACCTCCAATGGCAGCCGATTCCATTCATTCACCACCCTCTGAGTGAAAAACTTACCCCTAACATCCCCTCTGTATTTGCTTCCCTGCACCTTAAATCTGTGTCCTCTCGTAGTGACGTTTCAGCTCGGGGAAATAGCCTCTGAGAACTCACCCTATCTATTCCTCTCAACATTTTATAAACCTCTATCAGGTCGCCTCTCAACCTACGTCTCTCCAGGGAGAAGAGTCCCAGCTCCCTCAACCTCTCTTCATAAGGCCTGCCTCCCAATCCAGGCAGCATCCTTGTAAATCTCCTCTGCACTTTTTCAATAGCTTCTACATCCTTCCTATAATGAGGCGACCAGAACTGCGCACAGTACTCCAAGTGGGGTCTGACAAGGGTCTTATAAAGCTGCATCATTACCTCCTGACTCCTAAACTCTATTCCTCGATTAATGAAGGCCAGTACACCGTATGCCTTCTTGACCACTTCTTCCACCTGCGAGGCCAATTTAAGAGTCCTATGGACCCAGACACAAAGATCCTTCTGCTCTACAACACAGCTAAGACTCCTATCCTTGATATTGTACTCCTTCATCCCATTATTCTTGCCAAAATGGACCACTACACATTTATCCACGTTGAAGTCCATCTGTCACTTCTCCGCCCAGTCTTGCATCCTGTCTATGTCCCTCTGCAACTTTTGACATCCCTCCAGACTATCCACGACACCACTGACCTTTGTATCATCGGCAAACTTACGAACCCATCCCTCCACTTCCTCATCCAGGTCATTTATGAAAATGACAAACAGCAAGGATCCCAGAACAGATCCCTAGGGCACTCCACTGGTGACCGACCTCCATGCAGAAAAAGACCCATCCACAACCACTCTCTGCCTTCTGCCGGCAAGCCAGTTCTGGATCCACAAGGCCAAAGCCCCTTGGATCCCATGCCCTCTCACCTTCTCTTGTAAATCCATGACCACTATCATCTAGAAGTAGATAGCTGGGGACACCACCACCTGAAAATTCCACTCCAAGTCACTCTTCAACCTGACTTGGAAATACGTCACCTCTCCTTCACCGTCACTGGGTTACAATCCTGGAATTCTCTAACTCTACCTTAGGGAATACAGCGTTCAAGAAAACAGTCATCACTGCCTTCTGAAAGGCACAAGGGATGAGCAATAAATGTTGGCCTTACCAACAATGTCCACATCCCGTAAATGAATTTTTAAAAATTTCCTGACTGCCCTGTCTCCTAGCCTGGCAAAATCCTGACCTGCACTTACGCTGCCAATACCTATCTCTATCTAATCAGTAACTCTCTCGACCCTCCACAGTCCTGTTGCATTTCCCATTTTTAATCGCCTCACCACTGACGGCCATCCTCTCAACTACCTTAGCCCAAAGTACTCTTATTCATTCACTGGCCAGAATCTTTTGAAGAGGTCGGATGAGGGAGGTTTGACAAAGACAAGGGGACAATGTGGAAGATTGGCTGTGCAGGGATATGGGAGGGAGGCTTGAGTGCTCACAATAGGATGGAGAGGGACAAGGAGTGGAAGAAGAAGACAAACAATGGAAGGCAGAAGAAAGACCAAGAAGAAGGAACGCAGACCCCGAGAAGACTGCATGAAAAAGGGGCTCAAAGGGATACCACATTGTTCACTAGAATGGAATAACAAAGACTTCACATGTTGAAGGTACAGGTTCAAGTGGGACATGGCCACTTTGCAGGTGATGAGTTCGGGGGGAGAGTAGTAAAATTGAGGATCAGATTTCTCCTTGAGGCTGCTAGCTTTTTCCCCTCTGCGTTGCTGGCATTCTCCAGGATCTGGTGAAGACAGGTGAACTGGAGAGAGTGATAAGGGTGTACTAGACAGATGTTTACATATGACGCTGAGACCTTGGAACCCGTCAGCTGACAGTGGATGGACAAATGAGCTGACAGTCCACCACGAGCTTGGGAGGGGAACTCGCCTGTGTATAATGAATATATTTCCAAGTGCAGAATTTGGTGTGGGATCCCACCTTTTTAGGCAGCAGGAAAGATGCCAGCCAACAACACACTTAGTCTCAAAAAAGAATTCAGCCCACTGCTTCCACTGTGAGCGGGTGCTGGAAGAAGTGAATGTTTATGGTGGTGATAGCGTGCCAATCAGATGGGCTGCTTTGTCTTGAATGGTGTCAAGCTTCTTAAATGTTGCTGTTGCTGCATTCATCCAGACAAGTGGGGAATAACTCCACTGTACACCTGACTTGTGCTTTAAGTGGTATAAAAAAAGGGAGTGAGGAGTGGATTACTTGCTGCTGGACTCTGACCCACTGTTGTAACCACTATATTTATAAGGTTGGTCCATTTAAGTTTCTGGTCAATAGTAATCTCTAGGATTTTGATATGATTCACTCTCTGAGCTATTAGTCATCCACCCTAATGTTTCATGCAGGCTGATATCCAATTCTGTTTGATAATACTCCAGTGAAGCACCTTGGGATGTTTTATTACATTACAGCACTATGTAAAAATCAGTGTTTATGTTTCATCAGTTGACATATACATTACACAAAAGTTGTAGTTTATATGAGCACAGAGTAAATTGGCCTGTTAATAGTAATTAGATATATCAGCAAGTGTCAACGTTTTCAATAGCTCTTTCTGACGCACCTTGGTATAACAGAAATACTTTATTGTTAGTTTTTTTTTCTGTTTTTATACGTTTGCTTCTCTGGAGGAAATGCTTCTGCACTGATTCAAAATTTTATTTCTGCCATGTATTTTGTAAAACGGTTAAATTATTTTCAACAGGAATTAGTTGTTGCTTTGAAAAGACGAATACAACAGGGGATGGGAAGCAAGCTGGTGGGCGTGATTAGGTTCAGTATCACGTGTAGATTGCATAGGTTACATAGTTTGTTAAGATGCCTGCAAGTCAAACCAGCTGGCTACCTGATAATCTCAACAGGAAGGTTGTCTATTTTGACGGCTGGGCTATCCTGCTGTAAACCTAATGGGCTACAAATGGAAACGAAGCACCCTATGGAAGCCTGCTCTCAGTCTCTGAGTCAACACGATATGGATCCCATGTAGATGACAGGACCATTTTGAATGGGCCTACTGACTACTTAAGATTCAACTGCTGAGGGTAAATGGGGATGACTATACTCACAGTGAGAACAGTATAGTAGCATTTCCTTTCTTCCAAAGTTGTTCCCCATTAAATATCAGGTGATGGGTTCGGGGGCAGAGTAGTAAAATTGAGGATCAGATTTCTTCTTGAGGCTGCTAGCTTTTTTGTGGTTGATTCTGAATTAAGCTAACAACTGAATTGGTCTAGATAGAGATTAATTATTTTCCTTCCTTAATTTTGCACTTCTACTGGTAAAGATATTGAATAACAATGAAATTCTTCATTTTTTGAATGAATTCATACTTAAGTTTTTTTAAATTCATTCATTGGACATAGGCATCACTGGTGGCTTATTTATTTTTCATTTTAGGTTGTACCCAATCAGATAAATGAAATTGAAAACAGGTGACTCACTCTAACCAGTTAATATAGCTCTCAAACTACAGCTGCTTGGAGTTGTAGAGGCAGCAACTTGGAAGATGGAGGGAAGTTTCTGTGAACTGCATAAGATTACCACAGGACAGCACAGTTATGAATGGCAACAGGTCTCATGGGGAAACCACTGGCAGAAATCCTCATCCCACTATTATCACAAGCAAAAGTAAAAAATGGCCCATGAAAAGATGCTTTTTAAAACAGCAACAACTCTCACTGGAGTAGCATCTTTAATAAACGAACAATTTCACACCTTCACAGTATCATTATCAATGAAAATTTGACACAGAGATACATATGGAGATATTAAAACAGATGATTAAATTGGAATGAATTAGTCACATAATGAGTACCCCTTGTGAAAAAAAGTAACTTTTCATGGCTCTAGATGTTAATTAATTAAACATAGATGCCGTCCTGAGCTATCTCGAAAGAAATTAATGTTGATATTTGAAAACTAATGATCATTTTTAAACCAAGTATTCAATAAAACCAATGGGACCTGACATCAGAACCAAATGGTTGTCCCAAGCATGCGCTTGCTGGAAATGAGATCAGCAATATACTATTCCCTCTCCATAGTTGAATGATGCTGGCCCAGTCAGAAACCCCTAGAGACATAAAATGAAGCTAATAATGGACAGCATTACTAAATTGGGGAAAATATAAGATAGAATGGAAGGGAAATTCTGTTGGGGAAGGATGGTATTGTTAGAGTCCACAGGCTACCTTTCCTTCATGTGGCCCCATCAGTTGGGCAGTGCTTTCAGCTCTTGGGCCTTCCCTGCCTGCAGAAAGTGGGAAAGAAAGCGTGTTTCTTCTAAGCTGGTGGGCTATCCAAATGGTAGCTGCTTCACCACAGAGCGCAAACATTCATCCCTAATTGGGATCTTAAATATTCAAATTTACTGCCTGCTTTGGTGACCTGCAATCCATCTTCCCCTGGGGAGCTGTCCCAGTGACGGGAATGTGTTGGAATGCTGTCCTGAGGTGGTTGAGCCAATTCACACTAACATCCCCCCACCCTCCCATCTTCTCCACTGCCCCTGTCTCCATGGGACCAGGAAAATGTTGCTTTTCAGCTGAAAAGTTTGCAGATATCACAGCCATTCAGGACAAACATTATAAATATCTAAGTCCTTTCAATGACAGGATGGTGTGGCCTGTGCTCTAACAGCAACTCAGGCCTCGCATGACATTTTACAGGAATTGCCATGAACTGGCATCTCATCATTTTGGAGCTGGCAAACGGAGGTAAGAAAAATTTGGCAATATTAATTACTCTCTAGCTTTTGACAGAGAAAGGTTTAAATCAGTTGTATCATCATGAGGGTTTCTGATTCTCCATCACCCTAAGTGGATTTCTCCCTCATTGACAATTAAAGTATCAATCAATGTCACATTCCAACAGGTTTACATTTGCTATTTTAAGAAAATATGCAAATCCCACAAACAGCTGCCTATAAAATTGTTGAATATATTAGAAACATTTGAAACAAATTACACATTGAACTCTGAAAAACTCCATTAAAGATGATGAGACAGACAGATTTAAGATGAGCATTTTTTTTTAGGCAAGAAGGGATTGTTAGATGAATACAAAATTTATAGCCAAATGTTATTTCACTTTTGCATCATTGAAAGTAATTGTATCATAAAAAGTTGAGGCAGAAGTGAGCAATTCAGCCTGTTCCACCATTCAGTAAGATCATGGCTTTAATCCTGCTTTCCTGCCAACCTCCCATAATCCTCGACTCCCTTTAAAATCAAAAAGCTGTCTAACTCAGCCCTAAATGTATTCAATGATCCAGCATCTGGCGCTCGCTGGGGAAGAGAATTCCAAAGATTAATGACTCACCGAGAAAATAAATTTCTCTTCATCTCAGACTTAACTGAGAGATACGTTGGCTGGAATTCCCCAGCCATTCATGCGCTGCCTCCGCTGCCAGGGAGAATGATGAATTTGGTGCTCAGCCAAATCTTGGAGAATCCCAGTTATGGGCGAGGTCAGAAAATCCGGCCCCTTAGTTTTGAATTGCGTCCCCTGTTCTAGAGTTCCATGAGGGAAAACATTCTCCCAGCTTCAATCCTATCAAATTTATTCTTCTAAGTTCCAATGAGTGTAGGCTCAATGTACTCAATATTCCACTGCAACACCACTATCAATTTCCCCACAATCAACATCCTGGGTGTCACGGTTCTCCAAAACCCTAATTGGACCACTCACGTAGACATTGTGGCTATAATCACAATTTATTATTCTGTGGCGAGTGGCTCACCTCATGACTTCTGAAAGTCTTCCGATCATCTACAAGCTGCAAATTAGGACTAGAATGCAATACTTGTCTGGAAGTATGTTGCTAGAAAAATCTTGATGCATTCAAGAGAATATGGTCCACTTGATTGGCGCACTAAACATTCACTCTCTTCACCATGATGCTTCGTAGCTACACTGCATCATCTACAAGTATCATGTGCAGTTTACAAGTCTATTTAAATAGCACAACCCAAATCCACAATCCTGACTGCTGGAAAGCCAAGAGTAGTAGGTGCATAGGCACACCAACATCTCCAAGTCCCCTCCAAGTCACACACTGTCCTGACGTGGAAAAAATAGTCATATCTCCATTGTCACTGGGTCAAAATCCTGGAACACTGCTTTCCAGCACTGGAGGAGTCCCTACACTGCATGGACTCCCACAGTTTAAGAATGTTCACATCACTTTTTCAAGGAAAACGAGGGATGAACAATGAATGAATGTCTTGCCAATGATGCCTTTATTCCATGAACAGTTATGATGAAAAGACCACGAGGCTGGGCTACCTGGTCTTTATCCCATTGCTGTTTGTAGGATTTTGAGGTGTTGCATTTCTCTGTATTACACCAGTGGCTATCCAGGGAGGATGAAGCACTTTGAGATGGCTTGAAGTCATGATACATGGATACAGTTTCTTTCAATGCTCTGACATAAGATCACTGATCTGAATTGTCAATCATTTCTCTACTCACAGATCTGGCCAAATCTGTTGAGTATTTCCAGCATTTACTGTTTTTATTTCAGTTATCCAACATCTGCAGAAATTTATTTTTGTAATTTGTCGTAAAATAGAATACTCTGGCATACAAATAGGCCTTTCAACCCAGGTGTTCTGCACTTATGATTTTCTCTACATTGAATACCTGGTCTGAGGCCATTCTCCTACCTGTTTTCATTATCATTAACATTCTTTTTAAAGCAGCTGTTCAAATTTCCCATTTGAAAGAATGATGGATGTTGGGACAAGTTTTCTGATCCTACCCACCGTAAGAATCATCACATATGGGACAGACAATTTAAGAGACCATTAAAATGTTCTTTGGACTTTGGGTGATAATCTCTGGTCACTGAGCAGGCAGGACTGGAAAATCTCAGAGAATTTCACATTCCATCCTTCAACGCACAAAGAATACTCTTCTAAATTCACCCCTCCAACCCATAAATTCTTTTCATCATAAATCCATGCACTTTTGCCACTATTTTACCTTCCAGTGAAAGAGACACTAAATTTATCATCAACCCTTGTAATCCTGAAATCCTTTGTGCCGTCAATACGTAACCTCCTGAGCTCTGATGAGGAATGCACCACTTTCACAAGTTTCTTTTCATAACTTTATCTACTCATCTCTGACCTGAAGAAGAGTGAAGTTGTTCGAATAGGAGCTAGTGAATTAAAACAAAACAATAAAATGTGATTTACTTGAACAGGCAAGCCTTGCATATTTAGGTTAGTCAATCCTTCAGGATTTTGCTGGAATCTGCAAGATCTGAAGGTTAATCTCCAGAACACTTCTGCAAGCAAACAGGAACATTTAAATTAGCTTTCAAGAATACTGGACAAGAAATTTGGTTAAAAAGCAACACTTCAAATTAGTGCTACACAGACGACGCCAATTCTTTGAGGCAGGCAGCACCTTGGGCTGCTACCTATGAGGATTCAATCAGCAAACCCACACAATTTCTGTGGGTAGCAAACTGCAGCACTATGCTTCCCTAAGGAATTCATGTAGTCTACACAGCACCACTTTGAAACATTGCATCATGGCCCGATTTTGAGCCTGCTGTGTCTTTTTCTTCAATTTTCTTTGACCATTCATTTACTGTTTGTATTGCATTTTGGAAATGGCTGTTTGGTTGAGTAATGCTAGGGTTCAAACAACAAAACCTCCAGGAATAGTTCTAGAGCTGGCAACCTTAATCACAGGACAAACCTTTAACTTACAATGGAAGTTGAACAAAGCAAAATTTTGCGTAATGAAGCATCTTCTGTGGGTAGTCTCTTCATGAACACAATGCCTGTAAAGTGTTTCTATGAAGGAGTGCTCTTATCCTTTCCATTAAAATAATTACCTAGCTATCGAAAGAATGATATTGTGATATACTGAATACTGACTGTTGTCAAAGATTTGTGTGTGGGGGAAGGGGGAGCTTGTATCATTTCTCTCAGCTTCGGCAGCACTATACCGCTCCACCTCTTTTTTTCAAATTGCTTACTGTCAGTGCAACTGAGCAAAGCCATTACACCCCCCCCATTTGGCCAAATTGCTTTCCATCAGTGTCATTCAATTCTGTCATTATTCTCATTGCTGCCTCCAGAAATAGTTTCATATATCAGACCCCTTTATAATGCAGTTCTCGGTCTATGCACACAAAGTGTGGAGGAGGGGATTTCTGCACGCTCTTGATTAGGCAGAGAGCTGTGAACAATGCATATTTTCCCAAAGATCGTGACATTAGAGAGCATCACAAGTGGCTACTTTCTCTCTGTTGATAATTTACAAATGTTCTGTCACAAAAAAAACCAAATTTAACTCTTAACACCTTTCCCTGAAAATACTTGTTTCCAGCACTTGAAGAATTGCAGGGACTCTGGTGATTAATTGAGAAGATTCTTCACAATCTGACCACGTACATCTTTAACCTTAAGAACTTGAAGGTAGTTCTTAGACTATAGGATTTACATCTGATTTTCTCATCAGCAGTAAGCATAAATAACCTGAAACAAAAACAGAAAATGCTATACATAATTAGCAGGTCAGGCAGTGTCTGTAGAGAGAGAACCAGAGTTAATGGGATGGATTTTACATGCTCTCCAGGAATGAGCTGGAAGGCAAGAGAATATAAAATAGTGAAGGAAGGGGGCATGGAGTACTTATCCCTCTCCTGCTGATATGATATCTTACCAGTGGGGGGGGGGCAAGGTGGTGGATGGTCCTTCAATCTAAATGTCAGTTGTGCCATCTAATCAACTCTTCCCATCACAATTGCTATCTTACCAGTGGTGGACGTGCCCACTATCTTGTGGGATAATTAGCAGTTGGACACTGGAGACCTTGGGAAAAACAGATGTCTGGCCATGAGTACTACCTGCTGCGTGGATGCAACTAGGTGGACTAATTATGAATACTTGGCTGAGCTCCAAGAATGCATTGATTTCAACAGGCAATGTTGACACAGCTGTAGAAAGTGCAAGCTTTGTTTGATCAACTACTTTATTCCTTTTTGATAAGTTATTCTTTCTTTGTAAATAAACATGCCTGAGGACTTACAGTAGATTTAGGTTGGATTTTCTGAATTCTGCCAGCAGTGGAACTGGAGTTCCTGCTCAAAGTCAAGAGAATTTTTGTTGTTCTCCAAATTTTCTGGGCACAACCGTGCCAATTCCCATAACTGGTGGCATCAGAAAACCATGGCGTAAGAAGTGTGAATGAAATGGATGACAGTTTCCGACATTGACATTATGAATGGCTGTGACAGATCGACACTTCTAAGAGGTAGCAGGCTGAATAGTTTTTTTCAAAGTACATTTTCAAAATCTCTGCTTATGTTATGGTAAGTGTCAAGATAACTTCAAAGGCTGGCCAATGTCTCATTGGTTCTATACATAATGGATGTTGGCAAAAGGACTGTAGGATATATAAGGAGGCATACAAAAGACATAGGGTAATGGAAGATACATGGGGGCATAGAGGAAATATGGAATGTGAGGGACAAGGGGTTATGAAGGAGCTTGGAAGCAGAATAGGCAATATGAGGGGGTAAAGGATATATGATTGTGTGAAGGAGATGATGGGCTTAACGGTCAGAAACAGAATTGGGCCAATGTTCCAGACTGCTGCTGTGGGCTTTCTAATCAACTTACACTGCCACTCATCAGCCTCTACCCCAGAACTGTCCGCAGGGGGGGGGGGGGGGGGGGGGGGGGGGGTGGGGGGGGGGGGGGGGTGGCGGTGGTGGTGACACCTTGCCAATCCACATCCCATAACAGATTCTGTGGAGTGGGAGGAGATTAGGATCCTGGATCAATAAGTCAGGAAATGGTCTGACCTGCATTTCATAGAATCATAGAAACCCTACAGTGCAGAAAGAGGCCATTTGGCCAAATGAATCTGCACCAATCACAATCCCATTCAGGTCCTACCCCCATATCCCTGCATATATACCAGCTAATCCATCTAATCTACTCATCTCAGGACATCAAGGAGCAATTTTAGCATGGCCAGTCAACCTAACCCACACAACTTTGAACTGTGGGAGAATACCAGAGCACCTGGAGAAAACCCATGCAGACACAAAGAGAATGTCCAAATTCCACACAGGCATTGACCTAAGTGGGGTATCAAACCCAGGTTCCTGGAGCTGCGAAGCAGCAGTGCTAACCATATACTATTGTGCTGCATTTCCCGAAGTAGCAGGGAAGAGTTTAGAGAAGAGCAAGACTGGAGGAGGGAGAGAGAGAGAGAGACAGAGAGAGAGAAAAATGGAATTTTTTTATTGTGATGTCAAGCATGTTTATTTACAAAGAAAGAATAACTTATTAAAAGGAAATAAAAATGTCACTCAGACGAAGCTTGCATTTCTTTCCATAGCTGTGTGAACATTGCCTGCCAAGATTGATACATTCTTGGAGCTCAGCCAAATATTCAATTTAATAGACTGAAAACCGAAGGAGGCAGACAGGAAAATAGAGTTAAGGCCACAATCCAATCAGCCATGATCTGACTAGGATATGGAATGACTCGAGGGGCTAAATCCTCTCCTCCTGCTCCTATTTCTTATGTTATGATGCTGTGTGAAGTATAGGATAGAGGTTATAATAAGTCTGCTGGGCCGTTTTAACATTGGGGTGAATCTGCTACTCATTTCTTCTGAACTAGTGTCCAAGCCTAGCAGGAACGGAATCATGCAGCAAAATGAAAGAAGACATTAAATCTGTGTCACTTTGCCTCATCTTATTAAACGTTGTAATGCCCTACAGTATAGGGTTTCAAATTCAGCATTTCAAAAAACTGGTGTTGTCCAAAAGCTGGACAACTTCAGAATGTGTCAATGTTAATTTAGAATAAAAAGATCACCTAAGCAATTTAGTTGGGTGCTGCATTGGCACAGTGTGGTGCTATCCTTTTCACTGTTTCTGCACTGTCCCATTCCTATGCTCCAAGCCTCTGCTGACCTTACCCAACCCAAGTTGACCTGAAACACACACGGCCCAAACACCTGACCTGAAACTCAGCAAGATTAGAAATCTGGCATGGGTTTAGTCCCAAGGATTGCTGGTTCTGACACAGTGCCTGTATTTGTGCCAATTTACAAGACATTCTTCCCCTTTTTTTTCAATATGTTGTCAGACTAAATGGTGACATTATCATTTTCAATGTTAATTTTACAAATCACTACTGTTTATCGCTTAATCCTAATAAACATACAGATTTAACCATTACATTAAAATCTATGTAAAATAGCATGAATTGAAACTGGAAAGAAGAATATGAGGAGTGCTCAGAAACATGCATACAATGCATCAAATATTGATGAAGCCATTTCTGGAACTCAGAGTACTCATTATAGTTTTAAATCCTTAATTGACTAATAAGTTGAAATCTTTGCTGAACTCTTGACTTTTCTAAGGTAGTAATACCTGCAGTGTAACTGTGAAGGAGCTCAAAGTCACATGTCCTGAACATGTCCAGAGTGACAAAACATAATCAAGACTGCTGAAATTCCTGAAAGTAACACTGATAGACAACTGGAAATTATAAGACTTTCTCCAATGCAAGACAGCTAATAAACTGTTTAAGCATCATCCTACATTTTGACTTTAAACTACACATGACACAAAGCTTGTATTTAAGTTAGGCTCACTGTGTAGGTGGTTTACTAATAAGATTGCTGGGCATAAAGCTGTAGGTGTGGGCAGCTCAAATTTTATTTATGTCCACAAGTACTACTTGTTTTTTTTTAAGGAAAATGTACCACACCATTATACCAATTCAAAATAAATTCTCAGAATTTATGCTAATATCTGCATTCTCCACATTTCTACCTCTGGTAATTGTTGGTGTGGAGCAGTACAAGAAGAAATATTATAATTTCTTTCAAATATTTGTGAATTTTTGATCTTAAGAATGTGTGAAAAAGTTTATAATTTTCTTGGATAAGAAAAGTAGTGGTCATGAGATCTGGTGACCTTTTACCTGGAAGAAATGCCAACAGGAAGTTAAAACAGAAACCGTATGATTTACAGACACAAAAGGAGAGCTGCACACAAAAAGGACAGCTCCAAGCAAAGGAGCTGGAGGGTGAAGGTAATCAACATAAAATGTCGACACAAAGAATGTAGCTAGATTCAGAAAGTGGAACACAGGTAATTCTAGTGAGGATAAATTTCGCAGGAAAATATCAGTTTTTTAGTTTAGCAGAAAACAAGGCAGGGATGACAATTCTCCCAGCCCACTATGATGCTGTTTAGTGAGCTCTACACTGGGTATTACAGCCTCCTCGCATCTCCAGGCCTTGGATTTCTGGCGTTGTCATCTCTGTGCCAGAGGTTGGGGCAAAGCTGATTTGAATATTAAAATCTTCGCTTAAATTTTCTTAGCAGGCCCAGAGACTTCAGTCTCCGCCATGAGTGGTTCATTCCAGCATGGTTTATAACAATAACAGGGAGCTGGCGGCCCAATCCTGCTGGAGTGAAGGGAGGCTATGGAGGCCTCTCCAGGAGGTTGGAAGTAAGGGGCAGATGCTCCCTGGGCTTTCCCAACCTGGATTCTGAAAACATTAAAGCAATAATACTTAAGACTTTCTCTAGAATTAAAAGCACCCTTAGCCAAGCTGTTCTAGTACAGTTATAAAACTGGCATCTACTTGACAATGTGAAATTTGCTCAACTGTCCAGCTATGTCTTGTCCACAAATGCAGGATAAATCCAACCCACTGAATTAATGCCTGATCAGTTTGCGCTCAATCATCAGCAATGTGATGGAAAGTGTAGTCTCACAATGCTATCATGTGGCATTCACTCTGCTCTTACCTGCTCACAGATATTCAGTTTGGATTCCATCAGGAATCCAAATCAGGCCATTCAGCTCCTGACCTCATCAAACATGGACAAGGGAGCTGAACTCCAGATGAGAGATGAGAGAAACTTGAGGTTGCATTTGATTGAGTGCGATAGCAAGAAGCTCCAGCAAAACTGGAGTCAATGGAAATTGGGGGAAAACTCTCTACTGGTTGAAGTCATACCTGAAACAAAAGAAAATGGTTGTGGTTGTGAGTGATTAATATCTCTGTCCCTGAAGTTCCTCAGGGTTGTGTCCCAGAGCCAACCATCTTCCTTATCTTCTCTTCATTATAAGATCTTCATTATAAGATTAAAAGTAGGGATGTTCACTGATAATTGCATCATGTTCAGCACCATTTGTGACTCCTTAAGATACTAATGCAGTCCATACCCCTATGTAGCAAGATCTGGCTAACATTCAAGTTTGGGCTGATAAATGGCAAGTACAGCACACACCACATAAGTGCCAGGCAATGATCATCTCCAACATTCAGTGGTATTACCATTGCTGAAGCCCCCACAATCAACATCCTGGGGGTTACCATTGACCTGAAACTGAACTGGACTCGCCATATATATATTACGGCTATAACAGCAGGTCAGAAGCTGGGAATACTGCATCGAGTAACTAACGTCCTGACTCCCAAAGCTTGTCCACCATTTAGAAGACACAGGTTAGGAGTGTGATGGAATTATCTCTACTTACCTGGGTGAGCGCAGATCCAGCAACATTCAAGGTGCTTAACTCCATCCAAGGCAAAGCTGCCCTCTTCAGTGGCACCTCATCCACCATCTTCAACATTCATTCCCTTTACTACTGATGCACAGTGTCAGCAGTATGCAAGATGCACTGCAATAACACACCAAGGATTATTTGCCAGCACTATCCAAATACATAATCTTTATCACCTCGAAGGACACCACCAATGCAAGTTCCCCTCCAAGCTATGCACCATTCTGACTTGGAACTACGTCATCATTCCTTTACTGTTGCTGGCTCAAAATCCAAGAACTTCTTTCTTAACAGTACTGTGGGTATCTACACCACAGGAATGGCAAAGGCTTAAGCAGCTCAACGCCAACTTCTCAAGGGCAATGAGAAATAGGGCACAAAAATGCTGTCCCAGCCAATGACACCCATATCCCACGAAAGAATTTTTAAAAAGAAAAATTCTATTTTTTCTATGGAGATCATTCAGGCATTTTGGTTTATGGTTTCCCCATGGAGAACATAACACTGTTTATCATGTCAATTCACTTTCCATTATGATCTTATTTATTTCCTTACACCTGACCTACAAATATGTTCCCTCATGTATCAGCCTACACAGTGCATCTCCTTAAACTTACCTTGCAAATTTTAAGTTTGCATCTTTCTCTGCGATCCAGTCAGGAAACAATAAAATGAAGAGGCTAGGGCTCCTCCTGGCTACTCATCTTGAACTCCATTTCTCTCCCCTCCCCCCTATCAGGGCAATCAGTAGCCAGCCAGTGATGGGTAGAATTGGCTTCTCAGAAATTTTGCACCTAGATCTCTCACTGCTGTTCACCAAGTCTGCCTCATGAATGGTCTGTTATGAACTCAGTTGGGATCAGTAACTTGTTTTTAAATAGAAAGAAGAAATCCCAATTTGCCAAAAAAATGAAGCTACAAAATTCCAGTTTAAAACAAAATCATTTTTTACTATACACATCAAACAAAACAAACACAAAATGATATCTCAGATAAGCCCCCTATGTTCCAAAGCCCAGAGTCAGTGCAAGTTAAAAATGAAATAACAGGCAAATTATGATCGATTATAAACTATAAGTGACACATTAAATGTCAGACACAGCTAATGCAAATCTCATAAATTGCCTCAGCAGTTCACTCATCATAAAGGTCAATCTCAGTCATAAAGTCCTTCAAAACTTCTACACAAAGAATGCCAGTTCCTCCTCTAAGATTTAGCATCATTCCCAGCCAACAGCAGTGTACAACCTCCTAGAATTCTATGGGGATAACCTTTACCAAAATAGGCACTCATTTGCAGAGCCACCTCAACTCCTACAGTGGTCTGTATGGTGTTACTCCCCCAATGAGGCTACATTGGTGAGGCTACATTGGATTTCGTGCTGGGCAATGAGCCAGACCAGGTGTTAGGCTTGGAAGTTGGTGAACATTTTGGTGATAGTGACCACAATTCGGTTACGTTCACCTTAGTGATGGATAGGGATAGGCATGAAGCTGGGGGCAGTAGTTATAGCTGGGGGAATGGTAATTATGAGGCCATAAGGAGGGAATTAGGGTGCATAGGTTGAACTAGGAAACTACAGGGACTGGGAACATCTGAAATGTGGAGCTTATTCAAGGAGCAGCTACTGCGAGTCCTTGATAAGTATGTCCCTGTCAGGCAAGGAGGAAATGGTCGAGTAAGGGAACCATGGTGTACTAAAAAAGTTAATTCGCTGGTTAAAAGGAAAAAGGAGGCTTATGTCAGGATGAGGCTTGAAGGCTCAGTTAGTGCACTGGATAGCTATAGATTAGCCAGGAGGGAGCTAAAGAGTGAGTTGAGGAGAGCTAAAAGAGGACACGAGAAGACTTTGGCTGATAGGATCAAGGAGAATCCTAAAGCTTTCTTTAGATATGTTAAGAATAGAAGATTGGTTAGGGCAAGATTAGGGCCAGTCAGAGACAGCAGTGGGAAGTTGTGCCTGGAGCCTGAAGAGATTGGAGAGGCACTGAACAAATATTTCTCTTAGGTATTCACGCAGGGAGATGTAAATGTAGTTATGGAGAACACTGGGATACAGGGTTGCAAACTGGAAAGTATTGAAGTAGATAATGAGGATGTGCTAGATATTCTTGAGGGTTTGAAGTTAGATAAGTCCCCTGGGTCAGACGGGATTTACCCTAGGATTCTCTGGGAGGCGAGAGAGGCGATTACAGAGCCTCTGGCTCTGATCTTCAGGTCGTCGTTGTTTACGGGTATAGTGCCAGAAGATTGGAGGATAGCAAATGTGGTCCCATTGTTCAAGAAGGGGAATAGAGACTTTCGGGGGAATTATAGGCCGGTGAGTCTTACTTCTGTTGTGGGAAAAGTATTGGAGAGAATTATTAGGGATAGGATTTATAGTTATTTAGAGAGAAATGAATTGATTGGGGATAGTCAGCATGGTTTTGTGAAGGGTAGGTCGTGCCTTACTAACCTTATTGAGTTTTTTGAAAAAGTGACCAAAGAGGTGGATGGGGGTAAGGCAGTTGATGTGGTATATATGGACTTTAGTAAGGCATTCGATAAGGTAGCCCATGGAAGGCTTCTGCAGAAAATGCAGATGTATGGGATAGAGGGTGATTTAGCTAATTGGGTTAGGAATTGGCTAGCAGATAGAAGACAGAGGGTGGTGGTTGATGGGAGATATTCATCTTGGAGTTCGGTGACAAGTGGTGTACCTCAGGGGTCTGTTTTGGGGCCCCTGCTGTTTGTAATTTTTATAAATGATCTGGATGAGGGTATTGAAGGATGGATTAGTAAATTTGCAGATGACACTAAAGTCGGTGGAGTGGTAGATAGTGAAGAGGGGTGTTACAGTTTGCAGAGAGACTTGGACAAGTTGCAGAGCTGGGCCGAGAGGTGGCAAATGGAGTTTAATGTGAAAAGTGTGAGGTAATTCACTTTGGCAGGAATAACAAATGTGTAGAGTATAGGGCAAATGGTAGGACTCTTAATAGTGTTGATGAACAGAGGGATCTTGGTGTATATGTTAATAGATCCCTGAAAGTTGGCAATCAAGTCGATAAGGTTGTTAAGAAGGCATATGAAGTCTTAGCTTTTATTGGTAGGGGGATTGAATTTCGGAGCCGCAACGTCATGTTGCAACTGTACAAAACTCTAGTGCGGCCGCACTTGGAGTATTGTGTGTAGTTCTGGTCCCCGCATTATAAGAAAGATGTGGAGGCATTGGAGAGGGTACAGAGGAGGTTTACCAGGATGTTGCCAGTTATTAAGGGCAGGTCTATTGAGGAGAGGCTGAGGGATTTGAGGTTGTTTTCGTTAGAAAGAAGGCGGCTAAGAGGAGACCTTATTGAAACATATAAGATGATTAGAGGTTTAGATAGGGTGGACAGTGATAGCCTTTTTCCTAGGAATGGAGAAAGCTAGCACGAGGGGACATAGCTTTAAATTAAGGGGTGGTAGTTATAGGACGGATATCAGAGGTAGGTTCTTTACCCAGAGGGTGGTTAGGATATGGAATGCCCTGCCTGCGGCAGTTGTAGATGCGCCAAGTTTGGTGGCGTTTAAGAGGTTAGTAGATAAGTTAATGGACGAAAAGGGAATGGTTTAGTTTGGAGGGTCATTGCTTTTTCCTAATTGGTCGGCGCAACGTCGAAGGCCGAAGGGCCTGTTCTGTGCTGTAATGTTCTATGTTCTATGTTCAATGTTGTCTTCAATAACAGCTGCAGCAAATATATATATTTGCCGGATCTCATCTTTGAGATCTAATCTCTGTCTTCTTCAGCATGCCAGTACGGCATCACCAGGATCATCACCTGAGTTCTGTCAGCTCTGCGTCCTTTATATATAATTTCATTTTCCCAGATCATCCTTGTTTTCCACTCTGTGCTTCAGTCTTAGTTTCCTTTGTAATTAGAAGGATCTGTTTCTCATTTCAATTCAGGTCTGTCTGTCTGGTTTTGTGAAGGATAGGTCGTGCCTTACTAACCTTATTGAGTTTTTTGAAAAAGTGACCAAAGAGGTGGATGGGGGTAAGGCAGTTGATGTAGTATATATGGACTTTAGTAAGGACTTCGATAAGGTGGCCCATGGAAGGCTTCTGCAGAAAATGCAGATATGTGGGATTGAGGCTGATTCTATACCCTAACCACCCTCTGGGTAAAGAACCTACCTCTGATATCCATCCCATAACTACCACCCCTTAATTTAAAGCTACGTCCCCTCGTGCTAGCTTTCTCCATCCTAGGAAAAAGGCTATCACTGTCCACCCTATCTAAACTCTAATCATCTTATATGTTTGAATAAGGTCTCCTCTTAGCCGCCTTCTTTCTAACAAAAAGAACCTCAAATCCCTCAGCCTCTCCTATTAAGACCTGCCTTCCAAACCTGGCAACATCCTGGTAAAACTTAAGCTTTGAATTTATGGATTCCATTGCCAGTGGCATTAGGTCTTGTTATGCCAAGCAGCAGTTAAGCTCTGCATTTTGTAAACGGAGGAAGCTTGCTTCCATACTGTCACGGTGGCACAATGGGGCATCACAGTGGCACAGCAGTTAGCACTGCTGCCTCACAGCACCAGGGACCTGGTTCAATTCCAGCCTTGGGTCACTGTGTGGAGTTTGCACATTTTTCCCATATCTGCATCGGTTTCCTCCAGATGCTCTGGTTTCGTCCCACAGTCCAAAGATGTGCAGGTTAGGTTAACTGGCACTACTAAATTGACCGTAGTGGCAGGGGATTAGCAGGTTAAATGTGTGGGATTACAGGAATAGGGTCTGGGTGGTCATTACAGATTTGATGGGCCAAATGGCCTCCTTATTTAGATTTAAGATTTTGTGCCCATGTACATTTCTTCGCTGCCTCTCCTAAGATGTCTCAAGGGTGCTGCTGATTCCACGTCATTTCACTCTTTGGCGCTGACAGCCTATGTATTGGTAGCAGAAATCCCACCAGAGGCCTAATCTGTAGGCCAAATAACTCATTCATCCAGGAAATTAGTAGAGGTCAAAATGGAGGAGAGCTAAGAGCTTACCTGCAGACATTAGTTTTTGCAATTTTATATTTTTCCCGTTTCTGTTTGCTCTGGATTTTAAGAGAACCAGATTAGGCCTGTAATGAATTTCTGAAAGTTACGTCTTAGAATTTGATTTAACACTAACAGTGATTATCCTTTGATTAACTCAAATAATGAATCAATTATGTAATCAATAGCAATCAATAACAATATTATTAACAATAGACTTGATTCTCCTTTGGCTTTGTTTTCATATTGGTCAGTTCAGTCATACCTGCAGCTGTTATTTAGTCTAAATTATTGTTTTATTCTCTTTGGCTGCATAGAAATTGTTATCGTAACAGAATCAGTTCTTTACTGCACTTGATGAGCTTTGAACTATAAGCCAAGACAATGGATAATCCTGCACAGGGGGTAGCGACTGATGAGACAGTTCATCCTTGTGTGAGATGATTTGGAGACCGACAGAATTTTACACTCATCCTTCAAGTGGGGGAGACACTAGCAGGCCTGGAGACTACTGTCCCAGGCTTGTTTATCATATAGAAATAGCGATTTCCATTTGGTAATCATCCTCACACCAATTTCTAACTTGAGGCTGATTACACGAAAAAAAAAGGGCCTGGGAAACTTGTGATCAACCAGATTCCAGTTACAAGTCTTGCTTAAGGCCTGCTGCTGATGTTTCCTGGCCCATTGTGTGAGTCGAGCAATGCAGCGAGTCGAGGGAATCCTGGCCCATACGTATCAAGAAAGCAAGTGTTGACTGTCCAATGTGGTTGGGAATCCAACTGATCATTTCTCCTAATCTGAGTGGAAGATTTTTTGAACAACTACATGAATGTCATCTGGGTATAATCTAGATGAAGCATACAGTTACTTTTGATGGCCTGGTCTGATTCTGAGATTGAATTAAAAATGGAACAGTGTCAGTCCTGTGCAAAAATAAGAAATACACCACTGTTGTCTCCTTTATATCCTTGAGAGTGATCTAAAAGGCAGTGGCAATGATTGTATGTAGTGTTTACTGGTGGATTCAGTAGTGGAACGTCATTGGCTGTCTTGTCTCAAACGTGATTTTTCTAATTCACCAATAATATTACATGAGATGCATTGTTCTATTGTTTGAGATGGATCTCCTTGAAGAGTCTTGTCAGATTGAAGGCATTCATCCACTGGCTCTTGTAGGATGCCACTATGACTTGAATACTGCAGAATGCTTGAAAAGGGAGCACTTTCTGACACCTGATGCCGAGGTTCCTTCCTCCATTATTATTATCTTAATAAGGACACTCACTCATTCAAAAATTCAGGACAATATGAGCCCAATGTATTTTTTTTACTCATTCATTTATTCATTCATGGGATATGGGCATCACTGTCCAGACCAGCATTTATTGCCCATCCCTAGTTGGCCTTTAGAAGGAGGTGGTAAGCTGCTCTCTTGAACCGTTTCAGTCCCTGAGCTATAGGTATACTCATAGTGCTGTTAGAGAGGGTGTTCCATGATTTTTGACCCAGCAACAGTGAAGGCACAGCGATATATTTTAGGATGATGAGTGATTTGGAGGAGAACCTCTGACGGTGGCTTTGCTTCTATTTACTGCTCTTGTCCTTCTAGATAGTAATCATCACAGATTTGGAAAGTGCTGTCTATGGAAACTTGGTGGATTCCTGCAGTGCACCTTGTAAATGGTACACACTGCTGCTACTGTTTGTCAGTGATAGAGGGATTAAATGTTCGTAGAAGGGGTAGCGATTCAGTCTCATACTGAAGTACATGGATAAAATGGGAGGAATGACAGTGCTAGTGTCATGCTGGCCACGATGGAGAGCTCTTGTCCAAGAGGAACTGGCTACACCTTGTCATCCTCCTGGGTGGAATCTGGTGGCTATGAGGACCTCTCGTGCAAGTCTGCCTCTTTGGGCCTATGCCATGATGTCTTCCCCTGCAGTCAAAGTTTTCTCAAGCTCACCACCCTCATACCCTTTGAAGTTCTTCTCACAGAGGTGTACCTCCTCCATTTCATCTTTTGGCACATCCTCCTCCCTTTGGAGTGTCAGATTTGGAGCACAGTAAATCATGATGATCCATGAGACCCTGGCATGATTTTACTAGAGTGGTCCACCAAATCTGTCCAAACATTGGAATTGTATCTTTAGGATTCTGGCAGTATGCTCCATCAATGCTCAGCTAGTGCCATGAGCTTCACTGTACTTTCTCTCTGCAGGTGTCTGAGGTCACGACAGGGGCCATCAGTCATGTTCTTTGGGGTACGTTAGTCTACAAGGAACCAGCCCTCTATCCTGTGCGGTCACTAAAAGATGTCCATGATTGGTGACCTACTGAAGACGTATGAATCATGAATGCATCCCGCATATCTGGTGCAAACACAAATGATAAGTTTCTTGTGGCCACAGACCAGCTTCACATTAAGTGAGTGGTAGCTTTTTGTTTATGCATTACAGTGTCTGTTACCAGGGTGCTTTTATAGCCACGTGAGTGCAATCGATGGCACTCTTCACCAGTGCAAATACAGAATTCTCAGCAAAGCCCAGTGTTCTGGTGTCCTGGCTTTCTTGATCTCTGTCAATTTTGATGTAATCCTTGCTTCTATATTAATCTCTTTGTTGATGTTTCGGAGAATCCACAGAGTCCCCATAGAGCCCTGCAAGGGGCCACAAGTGTAAAAGTTCATTGCAGCAGTTACTTTCACAGCACTGGCAATGGATGCTCTCCCAGTCCCTTTGCTGACAACTCCTGAAAAATGTGACAAATATAAATTACCAGGTCCTCTGAATATGAGGTGTTGAGAATAATGGTTCCCACCTATCTGCAAATAACACATAAGCTCTGTGTCTTCTTTCTGTGAGCCTGACCCTCTGTGTTATGTTCTCAACCTCGCCACAGGACTTAGACCCAGATAGAATTCCACCTGACATTCCTGCCATGCATTGGAGGGAAACGCTGCCTGCCATTGATGGTGGAGCGCGCTATCATGATCTAGTTTTACAACAGCATAAAACTGATTTTTTGTCTTCATGCTATAGATTCTGCTCCCAGCTGCCAAGATGCCTACCATGAATGGGAGGCGAAACTCCTGGCCATAGTTTCAACTTAACAAGTTAGCTGATCAGTACATTTTAGTAAATAGCAGCAATTGTCTGATATTAACAATTTGCACATTTGGGCTCATACTGCGTACTATTTTCCAACAATTAATTCTGACTGAGAATGAGCAGTTAGAGTTTTGAAGAGACAGCTGTGATTTTTTTTTACTGGAACTAAGAAGGTCATGGAGGTGATGTAATAAAGGTCGTCACGCTTTTATGGATTTCTGGCAAAGTTGATAATTGCTTTTGCTGGCTAGCCAGAACACAGTTTTCAGATAATTACAAATCTAACTCAACCAGCAATGAATTTAGGAAAAACATGCATTTGCACAGACTCACGAGATTATGAAATGCTGATTGTTTAAAGATGCTCCAACTAAAGTCCTTAATTCCTCTCCTGATTCTTTACTAGACTGGTCTCATTTATTTATTACTCTCTGTGTTTATTTTCCTTATCCAATGACAAGTTATTTTAATTTTCGATGGTGTATGAGGGCTTTCCTTATGGGCTGAACCATTAGGTTGAAACTGACAAGGTCCATTTGGTCATCTTTCAAAGTTTACTGAAGTTGGTTTCAACCCTCGCTATGTGGAGGAAAATGGACAGTGGACTTAATAGTGAATAAGTTACCCTGATGCTGACATTTCTAATGTTAACCTGCGAGGTTCAGAAGGAGAATGAGATGCCCACCTAAAGCAGCAAGAGTGTCATCAATTAATGCAAATCAAGGTCCTGTCAAATCACTGAAACTCCATTATAACCAGAGGCCTGACTTGAGTAGCAATTGCAGTCTTCTTGTTGGGCAGAAATAGATCTTCAATTGGTCCAAAAACAGAAGAGACCTTTCTTTTTTGTCTTTTGCATTGACTGTGGGCATCACTGACAAGGCCACCATTTATTGCCCAATTCTATTTTCCCTAGAAAAGTGGTGGTGAGTCAGTTCCTTGAACAACTTCAGTCTGTCTAATGCAGGTACAGCAAGGGTGCTATTAAGAAATGACCTTTGGGTCTTACAAATAATGTTGCAGGCTTTCTTACCCACACTGCCTCCCCTCTCACTCATGACAGCCCTCTTTTACTTAGAATCCTGCAGGCTCCCTGATTTTCATCTGCTAACAGCCATTCCTGACCCCTGCTCTGGCCTTTCCTTCACTTTCCTGCAGATCAGTGAACTGGCAGCAATTAAATGAGACCCCGCAGTTACATTTCCTCTGATCTCCTGTGTCTTGGCTAGGAATAGCAATCAACTCAAACTATCAAATATTGAAGAACTTATGTTTGAACCATGTAAGTGCTTCACCCAACTAGGAGAAGTGTGGAAGACTTTGGGCACTGGCCTAAATGAAGCAGTAACCATTTTTAATCCTGCTGCATTGGGGAGCCCAAGTAAAATTCTGACATTTTGCCTCAGTCTTCATTGTGGTGAAACATTCCATGTTTAACCTTCTTTGTTAAAAGGCTTTTTCTTAACGTTCCAGTGATAAATTTCTCATGATAATCCAATGTTTTTTGCCTTGACTGTTCTGTTTTGAAACCTTCCAGAAATTTCAAACTCTACTACATTTTGCTTTTGTTTACACTGCTGTTCCAATTTTGAGTCTTTCTTTGTTAGTTTTATTCTTATGAATCTTAATACCATGGAATCCCTACAGTGCAGAACGAAGCCATCCAGTCCAACAAGTCTGCACCGATTGATCGAAAGAGGTTCCCATCCAAGCCTTCTCCTCCGCCTTATCCCTCCAGTCCTGCATATTTACTACATCTTTGAACATTAAGGGACAATTTAACATGGATAATCTACCTAACCTATACATCTTTGGACTGTGGGAGGAAACCCATGCAGACACGGGGAGAACATGCGAATGCCACATGGACGATTACCCAAGACTGGAATTGAACCTGTGTCTCTGGCTCTATGAGGAAGCAGAGCTAACCACTGTGGCATCATTGCCACTCTTTAGTGTACTCTTTTCATGATTGCAATGTGCACTGTCAAAAACTGCAGACAGTAAGGTGCGCATTTTATTCTGCTGTTGTTTAGTTCACAAACAGATTTCCTAATATTGAATGTTCACACATTCAGACAGGCTGTCAAGAAGAGGTGACAACCTGAAACACAGCACTTTCTCGAAGGGGAAGGTATGTCAGAGCAGCAGAATTAAAACACTTGAAGTTATTACCTGCTTCTTTGTCTTCTCTGTTACCTCATTCCCACAATATTCTCATGCCCAGGAAAATTTATTACTGCAATATAATCTTCTGAGCATATTTACTGCTTCTATTGCAGTGTTACAGTTTGGAAAGATGCGTGAGTTGCCCATGGCAACTAAATATTACATTAAAAATATCTTCTGTACAGTTGATTGGTTGTTTCTCTTTTCCATTTTTAAACTGGAAGATATTTTATTTTACAGGCAGAATTGATACAAAAATGAAAAGAAATAAAATAAATTACAAAGTAAAAAGCTGTCTTAGAGGAGATGATTATCTACATCCAATTCACATTTTATAAGCTTTGGTAATCTATAATGAATCACAATACATGGTATTATTAACAGACAAGCCAAACCAGTGTAAGGTGGCTGGGTCAATCTGTTAATGAATCTCTAGAGTGAATCTCTCAAAAAATCTATCTAGCTGTGAGTGCAATTGAGAGGACAATGGCACCATTGTTGTAACATGATCAGATAATTAATGTATATTCTTTATCATTCAGTGGATGTTCCCTTCAAAATACTTACTGCATCATTTTTCTATCCTGTTATCTTCATGTCAGAACTGATTTGACAAGTTGAGCAATCTGTGGGGCATCCATGCTAATGTTGGTAAGTTCAAATAGATTTAATTACAGAAGAAAAACACGAAAGAGAAGCAGAGCTGGATACTCCTCTGTCTTGTGAAACAGCAAAATAGAAATATAGAAACTAGAAGCAAGAGTAGGTCATTTGGCTCATCGATCCTGCTCCGCTATTCATTTTGATCATGGTTGATCATTAAATTCAATAACCTGATTCCCCTCTCCCCCTATTTCTCAATCTCTTTAGCCACTAGAGCTATATCTAATTTCTTTTTGAAATCAGATAATGTTTTGGCCTCAACTACATACTGTGATAGTGAATTACACACATTCACCACCCTCTGGGTGAAGAAATTTTTCCTCATCTCAGTTCCAAAGGTTTACCCCTTTTCCTCAAACTATGACCCCTAGTTCTGGACTCCTTCACCATTGGGAACATTATTTCTGAATCTATCCTGTCATGTCTTCACAAAGGAAGACATGAATAATGTACCAGAAGTTCTGAGTGAAACAAGTTTTAGTGAGGAGCTGAAGGAAATCAGCATTAAGAGAGAAATGGTTTTGGGGAAATTGGTGGGATTGAAAGTGGATAAATCTCCAGCTCCTGATAATCTTCACCCTAGAGTACTTAAGGAAGTGGCCCTAGAAATAGTGGTTATTTTCCAAAATTCTTTGGATTCTGGACTGTTCCTATAGATTGGAAAGTAGTGAATGTAAATCTAATATTCAAAAAAGGAGACCAGTGAGCCTACCATCAGTACTAGGGAAGTTGCTATTATAAAGGATTTTATAACTTAGCATTGAAGGCAGTGGTATAATCAGTCAAAGTCAGCACGGATTTACAAAAGGGGTATCATGCTTTACGAATCTATTGGAATTCTTTGAGAATGCAACTAGTTGATTAGTAGAGTTGACCAAGGAAAATTAGTGGATATGGTTTGTTTAGACTTTCAAAAGGCTTTCAACAAAGTCTCACATAACCGACTACAGTGTAAAATTAAAAAATGCATCCTGTTGGGAGAGGCAGGGGACTGGGTGGGGTGATTGAGAGTCCCTTGCGGAGCCTCACTTACTTTTGGAGCCACACTCTTGACGTAACAGGAATGAGTGAGTCAATACTAAACAATGTGTGAAAACAACCATCTTCATAAACGAACTATTAAAAACAAATATTAATGGTTAAAAAGAGAAAGAATTATTAAAAAGGAAGAAGAAAAACACTTTGCCTATGTATTATGTATATATATAAAAAATGAAGAAAGGTAACTTTATTACAGAACATCCTATATTGCAAATGATAACCCCAAATTGGTCTGTTAGCAACAGCTCCCCAAACTGGTGAAAATTGCCAATGCTGGGATTTTAAGGATGGTGAATCGTTGATGTTTGTCATCATGAGAGTCAGTGCATAACATGCAAACACCAACTCCCAAACTCCCATTGCCATTCAATGATCACTTGAGTGCCCTAGAAAGGAAGTCCTGCACTTTCAATCAGGGACACGAGCACTTCCCACTGGGCACCAGGCAGTGCCAAGGGAGTGGGGTCAGAAGGGGGCAGGACCAACTGGAGGCCAATACCAGCTGTGCACTCTGCAAAGGGATTGGTGCAGAAGGGAGGGAAGGGAGATTGTAACTGGCCGGGGGACTGGCCCAGGGTGACAGGGGGGAATGGTGATCCGGAGGAGGGAGCAGTGGCTTTGGGAAACAATTGGGAGGCTGGTGATGGGGGGGAGAGCCAGTGCAAATATTCTGATCACCTTACTGACAGATTGGCACATGCGCAGCGCTTGCTCAGCGCCATGCTGCCAGTCTCTCCAAGAGGCCTGAGGTTCCTTTTCTCCAACTTTCTGGCCTGAAGCTCTCTGAGGCATTCTGTGGAGCACAGAGTGCTGGAGATTCATTAAACTAAGTACACCCAAAAATACGGGTGGGAAAGTCTACCTTTTCCCCATCCATTGGGCACTTAGTTTTTTTTTGGGAGAATTCCAGTTATGGCTTCAAATCAGGATGTGGATGATGCCTTCCAGCAACCATTCCTTTCAATACCATATCATAAGATCGTTTCAGATACCTCTCTAAACTTGAGAAGCTGTCACTAGTGAAAAATAAAGAATACTAGCAAAACCAGCCGGTGTAGGTAAATGTAAGTGTGATAATGCATCGGCATTGGCATGACACTCTGATGGATGATTTATATTGTAAAAATGTGCAGATAAGATTTGTGACCATCCTTGCAATCAGCTAGCAGCTAATGGAAGTCTGTCTTTATATGGCTTAAATATAGTAGTTAAGGGTTGATGATCAGTCAATAATATGAAATGATGACCATATAAATGAGGATGAAACTTTTGAATGCCAAAAATGATACTCAATGTTTCTTTTTCTAGTTGAGCATAGTTATATTCAGCAATAGAGTAGGTGAAGCAAAAAGCTTTTGGTCATTCATCTCCCAAAAGCATTAATGTGAAATGACTGTCTCTACTCCATAAGGTGAAGTCTCACAAGCAATCATTAATGGTAGCTTCAGATTAAAATGAAACAATAATTAAAGTACAATACTTCAGCAAACCTTCTTTGACATCCTTGTCTTGTTTTTTTTACATTCTATTGTCCAATCCTATGACTGTTTTGGATATAATAAATTATGCACTCTCTTCAATAATGTAGCTAAATTAGGAGCAAATTTGCCCTAATAATTTACTAATCTTTGAAAGGGCCACAGTTGCATCATATTCGTTGTACGTGATGCCTCTAAAATAACATCCATCTACATAGGTGCTTCATATAAGCTTTACTATCAATAACATGACCCAAATATTGGACTGATGTCTGGAAAATGTTATACTTTTCTTTCTTGATACACATCATGTGCTTGGAAGACTTTCCAACAATGTTCTAAATTATTCAAGTGCTATTGTTCAAGTGCTGTCGCATACTTGGAGGGCCGAAAGGCCTATTCCTGCGCTATAATTTTCTTTATTCACTGGATACCATAATTAGAATATCATCCAGATAACACACGTTAGTTTTACAAAAACATTGGATGTACCATTGATAAACATGGCCTTTAGCTTTGTTACCCGACTTACGTAACTCCTCTTAATGAGACTCATTAATATCATAGGTTGAAACTCCTCTGTGTTTTTCCTGTCAAATCTCTATTATACTTTTTAAAGTTTATTTATTAGTTTCACAAGTAGGCTTACATTAACACAGCAATGAAGTTACTGTGAAAATCCCCTAGTCATCCCCACTCCAGCACTTATCAGGTACACTGAGGAAGAATTTCGCATGGACAATGCACCTAACCTGCACATCTTTCAGACTGTGGGAGGAAACCAGTGCACCCGGAGGAAACCCATGCAGACACGGGGACAGTGTGCAGACTCCACACAGACAGTGAACCAAACTGAGGAATCAAACCTGCACTGTGAAGCAGCAGTGCTAACCACTGTGCCACCGTGCCACCTTTCTTGCTTTTCACATTCACATTAAAAGCACAGAAATAGAAAATATCATTTGCTTCATCAAACTATTCCTTCACAGAGCATGATCAATTTGCCTGACTCAGGACTCTCCGCAGCCCACACAAACTCCTTCAATTGGCAAACAACTACAGGTGATTCTCACTGGAGATAAAGCTCGATGAAATTTCTCTGACTCCTAGAAGATAATTGAGTGAATCTGCAGAGATTTTTATTCAATCTTATAACCCACACTACTCAATTCTGACCGACTGCCTTCCACAGAGTTACTGCCTTCCACAGAGATGAATCATCCTTCAGTTACATTTATGCAATGTGTTAGTGGCATAGTTAATACAAAGAGAGTAGATTTATGATTTTGCCCATGCAGCTTAAGAATTGCCCACTGCAGGCTCAGAATTCAGAACCTTGTATACTGGATTCTGACAAAGGGTCCATTGCTCTCAGAATTTGAAGGTTCCTGTTGGTTGGGAGATTAACTGTAGCAAACGCTGGTTTCAAGATCGTGCAGTTACTCAATTTTCCAGGACTGTAAATCCTTAAGCTAAACTGCATTATAGGCATTTAGTATGGGTAAAAGTGAGAGTACAAGAAAAACAGCCAGATCTGGAAACAGCCTCAATTTTAAAAAAATATATAAGCAACGATTTGCAAAGAAATGCCTGTAACATTAAATTTGTAATTTTGGTCAAGCAAGCACAATTATGTTTGAAGTGACAAATACAGGTTTTTCATTACTCAATCTATCCAAACTTTCACTATTATATAAGAATTATGTCAAGCAAATAAAACACCACAATATTAGAATCTCAATCATAAAAGTCTTGAACTGATTTTCTTGGATAAATTAGGATTTTCTCTATTTTCATGGAGCCATATCAGGCAGAGAGAACACGCTCCACATCCAGATTCACAAAGGTTGTCACATTTAATTGCCTTATTAGCTGTTTAAGAAACGCATCAAGATTTTTTTATTTTGTTCCTCCTCAAGATGTGCATAAAGAGATTGTTGGTGGGTCAAAATAACAGAGATGGATTATTCCTTCCTTTGGAGAAAAACATACATCTTTGTTTTCCATTTGAATAAGTATGAAAAGAAGCAAGTATCAGCTCTATTTCAATCTACTGTATGTAGATTGTGTGGAATCCCATGATAATATTGGCTTCAAATCCTAGAATTCAATTGTAGTGACGGATATGCAGCAAGTAACACCTGGGACTTCACAGAACAGAAAGGAGTGAAATTGGTATTCAGTAATCAAGCAAGATGGAAACAGCAAATCAGCAACCCGTTTTATACCTTACCCAACTTTCTTTTCTGCTCTGTGCCACTACTGATGTTCAATTTCACCTCCAAAGAAAATTATGCAGAGAGGCTGTTTTGGCAAACATGCATATTGATATTTTTGGTAAAAGGCACAAATATACCAATGGAAGTATGCAAAAGGGGCTTCATAAAAGAAATTGAGATGGCGCAGTGATCTTTTCGATACGAAGATGAATAAAGGTTATGAAGGATTGATGGGAATGAGGAATTAGAAACACAAAGAGATCAACCATAATCTTGATGAATGGTGAAGCAGGCTCGAAGGGCCGAATTGCTGACTTCTGTTCTGAGTTGGTACGTTCAAACATTTCAACATTCAGTCAGATGGAACCAGGATCCTTGAAATATTATTCAACTTACATTAAGCTTGTTTGATAAGGTCTTCATGACTAATTCCTGTTGGCACTTTTATTTTCTTGGGAACTATTTTTCCTTTCTTCAAACAGCTTGTAATGTTTGTGTCGAACATACAACAGCTGCATTCACAGTTAATTTGTCACAAAATAGAATTAATTGACACATTTATAAGCTTTCAACTGGAGGAAGAAAGAGACAAGGAATTTCATGAGTGCTCAGTCAGCAATAGGGATCCCATGGTGGTTGGCAAATCATGTTAAAATTAATTATGGAGGTAAGCTTTGAAGACTGAGTAGTAGAAAATGAAAAAAAAACAGAACAGAGAGATCACCAAGCCCAGTCTAGCTTAACCTACCATTGTGCTAGCAGCCATTTCTGCAGTCTCTAGTACAGTGGTGGGCAACCTATAGATTCTGGATTCAGACTGTCGGCCATGAGTCCATTTTGTTGACTATTGCCCATGTGCAGAGTTGTCACATGCCACTGATTTCCATCTGTGTAGTTTTTTTTCCCTACTGGTAGGACTGAAGTGATACATGCATAAAAGAAGGGCAAGCAAAATGAGGTGCAATGCTGATTGCATACAACATTGAGTGTCAGATTTCGCTCCATGTCTAAAATGTAAATATTCCTTTTATTCTTACCATTTGAAGCCAATTAAACATTTTCTATAACTCATTATGAAAATTTGGTGTGTATTAAATATATTTAATCATATTCATGGGGTTATGGTTAGAGGAAAAACCTGATTTCAATCTTGTGCCCCACTGAAATAAAGGAGGGTCACTTATGTTGCCCACTCACTAGCTTCGGTTGTCCATCATTGCTCTAGTAAATCTACTTCACAAATGAAGAATCATTTCCATGAGCTTTTCTTCAGCATGGAGATAGTTTCAGATCTGTGTTATCTGCTACAAGAGTACTTGCAGCAAAACTGACTAATAAGTTAGCAAGTTTGCCTCTGTTTTTAATCTTCTTGCCTCTGTCTCGTTCCAAGGGTCATCTATATTGTTAACTGCAAAGGTACTAAAAATGTGGCTAAGTGAACAGAATAGCAGTATGACATGGCTAACAAATGTCACCATATTATTGCATTTCAGCCCCATTGGCATCAGTTGCAGGTATGTTTTGAAGGAAAATGCTTCTGGCAAGCTAATTCCTTCTCGTCACTTTGGCATGTACAACTTTTTTTTTCCTAATTGTCTGATGCAGTCCATTTTTTCTGGTCAGACTATGCTCTCTATGTTAGAATATAACCAATGATAACACTGGATCTGTTGTAGAGTGACCAGTGATAAGTGTAAGTGTCAGCTGACCCAGTAAGCTATGATAGCAATGACAAAATGATGTGGTGGTTAGCTGACCAGCTGACTCAATATAAATAAGGAGCTGCTGGGGTTTGTGGGAGCTTGGCATGGCCCAGGATGAGGCCTCAAGTACTGGAATAATGAGGTTTCTTTATTAAACCTTGTTTCTTTGATTTATAAGTCGGAGTAAATCTTGTTTTATTTTATTGCCGACAACTGTAGAGTTGCTACTAATGGATCAACACTCTGTTTTGTGCCATTTTGTGCTAGCTAGCTTCAGTTATATTCAATCAGCAGTATTAGTCTGTGCCTCAGCTATCAATTTTCTCCCCCACCCCCACCCTCTCTAGTGCGTATAAATTGTATAATCATTTTCTTTTCTATCCCTCCCCAACCCCTTGTTGTCCTGTTGCGGCTCTGATTAGGACTCAGAATGCCTCACAATGGCTCCAATTCCTTCAGGTTGCATTTCCACAATGCTATCTTGCATTACATAAGACTGGGAGTCTGCTGGAACAGCAGTGAATTTTCGGTGTTCACCATATATTAAACGATATGGTAGCACAAAGACTGAAAAATATGTGCATGTTTCAAATCAATCCAATCAGAAATAAGAAATCAAATACATTGTGCACTGTTCCTTGAATTACAGTATCTTATTCCAGGAAATGTCAGTGCAGTACGTGACATGATAAATGGGGGAGGGAATGGTGTAATGATGATATTGCTGGAGAAATAATTGAGAGGCCCCTGCTGGTGCTCTGCTGGCACTGGTCCGGTTCCCAACATGGCAGCTGGTGGAACTTAAATTCAATTAATAAAATCTAGCATTAAAAGCTCGTCTCAATGATGGTCACCACGAAAATGATCATTGATTGTCATAAAAGCCCATCTGGTTCATCAATCTCTTTTCAAAGGAAATCTGTTGTGCTCATCAGGTCTGGTCTACATGTGACTCCAGACACACTGATTGAGGTACTGGCTGCTACTGTCATTGCAACATAAACTCTGAGCAATGTGTAGACTCTAAACTGCCTTCTGAAACAGCCTAGCGAGGTACTCAGTTCAAGGGCAATTAGGCTGTGCAAGAAATGCTGGGTCAGTGATGCTCACATCCTATGAAAGAATAAAGAAAATGAAACAGGTTTTAAAAAGATTGCATACTACTGTTGGGGCACTATGTCACCATGACAAACCTTTATAGTTATGATCAACATTTAAGAACAGTGGGTCATATTTACAAATTAGGAACAACAAAATAAAGTAGAAAATACAGGAGCAATATCTGTGCCCAAAGGTACTATTTATGTAGAACAGATTGCTGGACGATAGAATCAAAAAAATCTTAATTGGTTTCCAAAAACATTTAGACAGGTTCTGGTCAACAAATGAGATTCAGGGTTATGAGAATTGCATCAAGGGGATTACAGTAGACAGATGGACTAGATGGAGACATTTTTTCCTGTCTAGAGCTATTACTACATTACTACGTAACCTAAAGATATGCAGCACTAACATCCAAAGTGGAAGGAAGCCAGTTATATTCTAGGATTGGCTTTGTTTCCATCAGTTGGCCCGTGTGATTGATGCTCCCATAGAACATTTCAGGTTGTCATTTCAGAAGTTCATCCGTTCTATCAGTAAACACTTGAGATTTCTCAAAAAGATGTCTTGATGAATTGTGCCTGTAGCAGGTAAAACGTGAAGGCAAAAAAGGTGTACTTGAAAATCACAATTGAATTGAATTGAAAACTCATGGAGCAAAGTAACAATCAAGTAGTTATTTCAAAAATGGTGGGGGTGATTTCCTAAAAAAAAATCAAAGTGCCCTTTGGCCTGGAAAATGGGAGATTTACCCACCTGCTTTTTTGGGTGTGCTTAGTGGGATGGATTTCCAGCACTCTCCACAAAGGATTCACACTAGTAAGGGGGAGGGTTGCACCTCATCCTCCTTGAGAGGCCGGCATCAGAGTGGGCCACTGCACATGTGCCAATCTGTCAGCGAGGAGATCAGCATATGTCCAAGGGGCAACCATCCCTATCGCAACCACCCCCCTCCTCCCCCCCCCTCAGACAAACTCCCCCTCCCAGGGAAACCTCAATAGCCTTTGGCCCCACCAGCAGAGTTATCAGCCCTGTTGATGGAGACCACCTTTAATCCCCAGGTGGGCATCTCTCCCTGTAGGATCTGTGAGGGAGTTGGAGGAGCATCACTGAGTCCAGACAATACCATCCCAGGCTCTCTAATGATCTGGAAGTATCAATTTCCATACTGTAATGAGCTTTGCATTCATTTCCGTGTAACGCTGATTAAATTGAAGGAAAGGACATGGGAAAATCGTGATTGACTGGACACAGGTCATGCCTCTCTCCAAAGCTTCCCTATTAACATTTTCTGGCCCACTGCACAATGGGCTGGGAAAATTGCGCCTGTTAAGTACAATTCAAACTTACAACAGTTCCTGGATGAAAGTCAAATCGTGATGGATATTATGGCCTGGATTTTCACTGAATCAGGTTGACCTGGGAGTCCTTTACGAATGGCAGATATGTCTCAATTCTGGGACTCCCGACCGCATTTCGAGGTAGCCTAATTTTGGGACTGTCTGTAAAGTGTGTGGGCTGATTCCTGTAAAGGTTGCATCTGGCACTCCAAACTTGGCCGGCTCCATCTTGGAGGTTACCATGTCCTCATTTTTCTCTATTTATCTGGAATCAGGATCCAGGTTTTAAAGATGTATTGATCATAGTTCCTTAGAGGAGTTGTGAACCCGAGTAAGCATGAGGAGATCTTTTAAAAGACAAGTTCAAAAGATCTCCCTCAGTCCCTTATGCTATATTACACCTCCCCAAAATCCCATTCTGCAATTTATGCCAGCTCTGTCCTTCTGCCAACCCCCTCAGTCTCCTCATACATTCAATGTCAATCTTTGCCCTTCCACCCCACTCCCTTATGGTTCCTCATGTCCTCTATGCCAGGTTATGGCATTTCCATGGCCATTGACCCACTTTTACTTCCCAGAGCCAATGAACATCAATGTGATTGGTGGAATGTTTAAAAATAATAACCTTGAAAAACGTAATCTATTGATAATGTTTCCTTTGCTTGGAAATGTCTGGATTGCAAGTTAGTAAATGCTTCAATCTTCTGAAATTTCAAAAACCATAAATCTTTGAAACCACTTAACTTGTGTAAAGAAACGTTGTGAAATTGATAGAAGAGGTCAGAGAACTTGAGCTGTCAATCAAACAAGGTTTCCTCTGAGAAACAGCTGTTGCAGTATTCCAATAGCTTGTCTGGGTTCTCAGCCAAACATACATAATGAAACTTGGCTGAGCATCCAGATATCTAATACAATATAAAAAATACCTGCATCTCTGGGGAGACATTGCTTGATTGGCAGTTCAGGTACTCTGATCCCTGAAGTCAATTTCACAATGATTGTTAACACTAGTTAAGTGGTTTCAATAGTTATGGTTTTTGAAACTACAAAGGCCCTGAATAAATTACACTTTCATCAACTAGCAGCCCAGCCTTTTTTTTTAAACATTGGGGAAAGTTACCAATGGATTACTTTTATTCAGAAGCTTTTCTTTTGATATATCACTATGGGGTTCATTGGTTCTAGAATGTATATAGTGGGATAATGGGCACTGAAGTACCAAAGCATGGCAGCAGGCCTCAGAGGGACTATAATGGGTAAGCAGATGGACATAAGTTGAAAGATCAAATTGAAGGTGTGAGTGGAAAGGCAGAGTTTGGCATAGAGAGTGTATAAGAACATGGCGGGTGGGTGTGAGGTAGAAAGTGGCATTGATGGGATACGAGAAATGTTTTGGGAGGTCAAGAGGATGTAAATGGTGAGTGCTGAAGGGCCTATTTTTCCCCATAGGGTCAAAATCCCATGGCAGTGAGACTTTTAAACATCCCGCCATGGCATTGGCAGTTCCTGTGACTGCCTCCGCCTTTCTTCCCAGCTCATCTGGCCTTACGCAAGCCTGCATCCCAAACAATCAAGATCCTGCCTCTGTGGACACCTTCCCCCTCACCACCATTACCAAACCCCCCCTCCACCCCCTTGCCCACACCCAACACCCACCCAGCCTCCAAAGTGGATGTGCCAAGCTGTAAATTTTTCCAACTAGCCCTGGATGAAAATCCAGACTATCATGACTGTAAAATGTTAAATATTAAGATATGCATAGTATCTGCTCCAGAGGACAAATACTCAACAAAGAACTGCAGAGGTGTCTCTGCAAGTGCCTCTATGAACATTTAGCTATTCACAACTATACCAACCATTTTTAATGATAATCCAAAATTAATCCAACTGCGCTGCACTTCCTCATGAGCCTTGTCTCTTCTTCTTATTGAAATGTTGATCTACATTTTTCTTAAAAGGAGTAAAAGCCTCTGCCTCAACTACTCCCCGAGGCGTATTATTCCATGCTCGAACATCTCTGTACATCAGGACATTTCTCACTGACTAATGAGAGGGGAATTGAAATTGTGAAAATCTTTATAAGTTTAGTAAATTCAGAAGATTAGTAAGTCACTGCTTGCGTTTTATATAATGGGGTCAAGAAAAATGTGCACGCTGTGGATTTAAACATCCAACATCTATTACGGAACAATTTTATGGGTCAGGATAACAATTTTTCGAATAGCCCTTGATAAGGTAGTGGTGAGCTGCCTTTTCCTACTGCTACAGTCCATGTCCCACAGAGTTAGCATAAGAAAATCGATTGATAAATAAGGATGAAAGGGAGAACCATATTTCAGAAACCACAGATTCAGTGCAGTGTTTGAAATTTAAAAGCAGCAAGGTGACTCCGGCTAACTTGTTTTTTTTATTCATTTGTGAGACATGGAGATTGCTGGCAGGTCAGCATTTATTGCCCATTCTTGGTTGTCCTTAGAATCAATCACATTGGTATGGCTCCGGAATTGCATGTAGTCCAGACCAGGTAAGGACAGCAGATTTCCTTCCCTAAAGGACACTAGTGAAACAGATGGGTTTTTCTGACAATCAAAGTCATCAGTCAATTCTTAAATCCATAATTTTTAAAATTAAACTCAAATTCCACTATCTACCGTGAAAGGATTTGAATCTGGGTTCCCAGAACTTTTGCTGATGTTCTGGGATTAATAATAGTACTAGACCATACCATAACCAGTGTGGAATGAGGAAAAAATACACATGAAAACTGCCAGACCAAAGAAGGCAAATACCATTTCTGAAGAAAGAAGGATTACTACTGAGTCATGAGCTGCAGCAAAAAAACCCATAGAGAATAAGCAAAAGAAAAGTCATTCTAAAGTAGCAAGGCCCATGAAATAGAAGATAATATTGATATTCCTTTCCTTGAGGAAATCCAGGGACCAGTTGGAAGCTATTGGAGCATAGAACATTACAGCGCAGTACAGGCTCTTCTGCCCTTAATGTTGTGCCGACCAGTGGAATGAATTTAATGACCCTCTAACCTAAATTAATCCGATGTTATCCAAATGCCTATCCATTGACTATTTGAATGCCTTTAAAGTTGGCGAATCCACAACTGCTGCAGGCAGGGCATTCCACACCCTTACCAGCTTCTGAGTAAAGACAAAGTATTGGATTGCTGATGTCCTAATAGAGAGGAATGTGCAATAGAACCAACAAGACGGTACTTGGGAATGGTCTCAGAGCCAAAACCCAATGGAATTATCAGAATTTATGTAGATCTTGTGCAGCCAAACAAAATAGTTGAATGCGATGGTTATCCTATATAAGCTGTGGAAAAGAGCTAAGCAAAATTGGGAAAATGTTAAGTCTTCATTAAGCTAGATGCAAACAGTGGCATTTAGCAACTTCTCTTCAATGACCTCGTGATGAAGAATCCAAGTTTTTTGCAACATTCATTACACTGTTTGGGAGGTTTTGTTTATCCATCAACATGATATCTGTGCTAGAAATCTAGACAGTGTCAGGCATCTAAAGGGACTGGAGTCGTATGTCACAGATGTCCTGATCTATGGATCCACTCAGACAGAACATGACATGAGAGTGTGAGCTGTGTTACAATGCCTACGGGAAGCAGGTCTGACATTTAACAAAAAATGTGAGCTCTTGCAGGCAAATATCAGGTTCCTTGAGTATATGGTGGATGATGCTGGTATCAGAATTGACTAAAGAAGACAAGAGCAATCGTGGAATTTCCAGCTCTTCAGAATGTGTGTCTGTGTGGACTTCGTACGTCCTTCCCACGTCTATGTGGATTTCCTCTGGGTGCTCCAGTTTCTTGCCACGCTTCAAAGATGTGTGCGTTTTGTTGATTGGCCATGCTTAATTGCCTTTTAGTGTCGGGGGGTTAGCAGAGTAAATACATGGGGTTATAGGGATAGGTCTGGGTGAGATTATTGTCAGTGTAGGCATAATGGGCTGAATGGCCTCTTTCTGCACTGTAAAAATTGTGTAATTATGATGGAGTTTCAGAGACTCATGGGTATACTTAACCATGTTGCAAAGTTCTTGTCCAACTTGTCATCAATGAGCCACTATGTCAAGTGTTACGACTGGACATGGTGTCGGGAGAAAGTACAGTAGAGGTTTTTTGAGAAAATCAAAGATTTTCATACATTACCTTTTTTAGCTCACTGTAACCAAGGACTATCTACTGTTATTGCTGCAGATGCATTTTTTTTACAGGATTGGAAGCTGCACTCTTGCAGACACAGATGGATGAAAAGCCTATACTGGCTTACTACTCATCCTGTTTACTGACAGAAACTGAACAGTGTAGCATTAGCTGCTACATGGACTGATCAAGTTAGCAAATTATGTTCTTAATGGTTGCTTCAAACTGAGGCAGATCACAAAATCTTAGTGATGCTCTTAAATTCTAAAGAGTTAGGAAAAATGCCTTACAAGTACAATGATTCAACCTCAGCATGATGAAATTTAATGCAAGGACAGAGTATGTTCCAAGAAAACAGCAAAATGCAGCAAAGGCTGTATTCCAGCAGCAAGGCTTAAACAAGGTTTATATACTTACAAGTGTATTTATTCGTGCCACAATAGGCTTACATTAACACTGCAATGAAAATTCTTTAATTGCCACATTCTAGCGCAAGTTCAGGTACATTGAGGAAGACTTTAGGATGACTAATGGATTTAATCAGCAAATCTTTTGAACTGTGGGAGGAAACCGGAATACCCTGAAGAAATCCAGGCAGATACAGGGAGAATGTGCAAACTCCGCACAGATAGTGACCCAAGCCGGGAACTGAATCCAGGTCCCTGGAGCTGTGAGGTAGCAATGTTAATCGTTGTGCCACCGTGCTGCTGATATAATTGATATATTTAATATAGATGATATAGTTCTTGCTGAAGAAGTTGAAATCTTTGCATCAACAACAACTATAACTCTATCAACTCATTGACTAAATGAAATTGTTGAAGGAAGTACTCAGGTGAAGAGTAATACATCAAAGGACAGTTACATGCCACACAATCTCATTCTCAGGTAGTACAATGAACAGAGAGAACATCGCCATGTAGTTGATAAATTTACTCGTTTATAATGAGAGATTGTCAAATCTCAGAACTCTCAGAATTACCATACTACAATGCTTGCACCAAGGACATTTGAACGTCACAAAATATTGAACTAGATGAAGATATTCTACATAGGTCTCTTAAAATCATTAGAGGAGATGAGATAGCACGGTGGTTAACACTGCTACCTCACAGTGCCAGGGACCCTGGTTAGATTCCCAGTTTGGGTCACTGTGCAGAGTCTGCAAGTTTGTGTGGGTTTCCTCTGGGCGCTTGGGTTTCCTGCAGGTGATCCAGTTTCCTCCTGCAGTCTGAAAGACATGCTGCTTAGGTGCATTGGCCTTGCTGGGGAATTTTCACAGTAACTTCACTGAAGTATTGATATAAGCCTACTTGTGACGCTAATAAATAAACTTTAAAACTTTAAACTGCATTACTTGTATTACTCATCATCATAAGACGAGAAAACCATTGACATCATCTTCCTTTCCATCAGGACCATGGGAAAGTCAAGAAATGAACACCGACTAAAATGTTCTTGATCACTGTAAATTATTGCTCAAGTCAAGCAACTGCAGGGTGACACTTCTGAGCCAATGATTACATTGTTGAAAGAAATATTGGCAACACATGTAAGTCCAGACTTTGTAATGTCATCGGACATCGGACCACAGTTTCCTAATAAATGCTTTGAAGAGTTCCCAACATCATATAGATTTGTCTATGCTAACCATTCATCAAGACACCCTCAAGCCAATGCTGTAGCTGAAAGAGTATATATAGTGAAAGCATTCCTCAAGAGGGATTAAGACATCCAACTTGCACTTGTGAGATTTTATTCAACTCCCCTCCAAAACGCTTAGCATTCTGTGAACTCCTCATGGGAAGAAGATTGAGAACTCAATTCCCTACTCTCCCACACACCCTCATGCCATGTGTATGAGCTGATAACTTGGACAAAGTGAGGGAGAGAAAGGAAGAGAAACATCCCAGCTAAATGTGGAACTATCAAAACATTAAAAGCGAGTAACCTGCCAGACCTCTAACCAGGAGAGCTGGGACCATACTTGCTGTGGATAAGTGGTTGAATAGACAACATACATCTATATTCCTACCTCATCTGAACAAATACAGCAAGATGGAGCACACATGCAGATGGAGCCACACAGAAGCAACCTCCTACACAGTCACAACTATCAGCTACACAACCAAATGGTCCAGAAACTTGAGCCGGGATTCTCCCAAAAATATTCTAAGTGCCAAATCTGCTTTAAAACTGGAGCAACTCCCATCGTTTCTTTCAGCAGGATTTTCAAAATGAATCTCCCTTGTTCTGAATAGTACAGAGTGCGCGAGCGAGATTCACACTGAAAATCAGGGAGTAGGGCCTATTTCCTGGTGGAGAGACTGACAGCATAGTGCTGAGTGTGTCACTGAGCATGCGCTGATCTATCAGAGCAGAGCCCCGCAGCCGACCTCATCCCCTCACCAGATGGCCATCCATGATCGCAGTCCACGCTCTCTCTATCACTGATCATAAGTGTTAAGTAGCAGCGGGACCTCCTACCACCATGATCTCCTGCTGTAGGTCCTGCCCCAATTGCTCTGCCCCTCTGCCTGGTGGGCAGTGCCAATGGGGCCGGACCAGAGAGGGGCTGTTGTAAACCCAGTGGAGTGAACAACTCCTGGCACAGGCAACAGACTAGTGGGTCTGAAGACTTCAGTATAGTAGGAGAATCAGAGCCTTGGGCAGGGGGAAAATATAACATTACAATGGGTTATTTCTAACTGTGTGAGATCCAATTGATGCAATGTTTCATGATCTTGCTCTCTCTTATAGACCTTATGGCAAGGGCGCCTTCAGTAAGAGATATCCCAATAATGGTAATATTTCCCTTACTTGAGCAGACTGCAAATATTCTTTGTTTGCAAAATGAGACCAAGAATATTATACAAGTCACCCATTGCTAAATTGGTCCATTTGTGTCATATTACATACAAAATCAAATGAACAAGACAGGGAACTAATGACTCATTCAGGAGAAAAACATTATACAGTCATCCAAGCACATATTTTCTTGAGTTTATTGTATTTTACGTGTTATGATCTGATTTTGTATTAGATGTAATCCAGAAAAGTAACTTTATTACAATAAGAATAACTACCATCATTTTTTTCTCATTTCCAGAGGCATTTTAATTGGCAGGCATTAATAATTCAACTGTTTATGAAGACATTGGAATTATATCAATAACTTAATTGACATGGCTAACATAATTCCTGTCCTCTGTACATAAATATTCAAATATAGCCTTTCCCCCAGGATTTTGAATTCAGCATCATGAAAACACAATGTAAGAGCCAAAACTAGGGCAACGCCAGGCTTCTACATTATTTTCCAAAGGCTGCCAATGTTAATGCTATGAAAAGAAATCAGAGATTTTGTGCTATAAATATTTAGTACAACCCATCAATATATTACTCTGACTGTGCTGCTTGAGCCACACTATATTAAAAATGTTCTTTCTATCCATGAAGTGAGTTGAAGAATTATAGGTCACTGGAGGTTATTAAATAACTGGCCCTCAGCACATCAGTTAAAAGCATGTTTGGACAACTGAAATAAATCACGCCTGCACTCCTAGCAAAGGGTTCAAACTCTAATAGAAATGTTGGAACCCAGGCATGCTAAGCTATGAAGTGGAAAGACTTGAGTTATGCTTACCATTTCTCAAATACTTCATTTTCAATAATAATGTAGACTCGGCCAAGCCAGGTGCCTTGTGTATGAATGATGGTCAGTTTGATAGATGTTCTACATTGGAGGATAGATGGACTGGATTAAACAATGTTCTGGGCAGGAATTCTGCATGGGGTTGTGGTGTCGGGCGGAGAGGGCAAGGCAGTGATTGGTGAAATTAATAGTTTAGGAGAGGCAATGTTATAAGTTGCTGCACATACAGCTCCGCCTTTAGGCGGATGCTGAAAAAATGTTTTTGGCTCATTTATTTCATTCATATGTTTGACAAACTGCTTTAATGTTCAGCAATGATAACTTGGCCTACTGAATGCAGTTATACAGGAAGCAGCCCAGCACCTCCACTCTCTCTCAAAGCTGTCCTATAGGAAACATGCAAGCCTCACACTGATCAGAGAGTATCAAAATACCTGTCTAAACACATCTGCTCAATGACTGTTCTGGTTGAGGTGTCGCTGGTGTGCTATCACAACTCATAATATGCGATGGGCCATTTAGGACTAAGATGAGGAGAAATTCCTTCACTTGGGATGGTGAACTGGTAGAATTCTCTAGAGGTTATGCCACTGAATATTGAAGAAGGAAATAGATAGATTTCTAGTTTTTAAAGGCTTCGAGGGACATGGGGAGAGTGTGGGCGTATGGTTTGGATAGAGGATCAGCCATCAGCATATTAAATAATGCAGTAATCACAGAATCCCTATAGAACAGAAACAGGCTATTCGGCCCACTGAGTCTGCACCGACCACAATCCAACCCAGACTCTACCCCCAAATGCCTACATATTTACCCACTAATTCCTCTAACCTAGCATCTCAGGGCACAAAGGGTAATTTTTTTTGGCATGGCCAATCAACCTAATCTGCTCATCTTTGGACTGTGGGAGAAAACTGGAGTACCTGGAGGAAACCCACGCAGACACAAGGACAATATGCAAACTCCACACAGACAGTGACCCAAGCCAGGAATTGAAACCAGGTCCCTGGAGCTATAAAGCAGCAGTGCTAACCACTGTGGTACCGTGCAGCCTGAATGTCCAAACTGTTCTGCATCTGTCAAATGTCCTAAGCTGCTCCTATTTTTCTATGTTTCAATGTGTCTGAACTCACTGTATTTGTTAATGACTTAAATGATGGGATAAAAAGCTACATATATGTATTTTGCTGATGATATAAAGATAGCTGGCATTCTTAGCAGTGCAGATAGGAATATAAAATTACAAAGAAACATTATAAAGTGAGTAGGGAAAGCTGCAGCATATGGATTTCAATGTAAACAAACGTAGGGTCATTCATCTTGGACCTAGAAAGTAAAGAACTGAGTTCTTTCTGAAATGGAAAATAATCAAAGCAACTTCTGTAGTTTAATGTACAAGTTGCTGACAAAAATATTGTTTAGTCAATAGTGATTTTCGTCTGTTTGTTACACTAAAACTCTTCAAACATGAAATCGTATTGTGCCATCTTTTTAGCGACCAACTGAAAGTTGAAATTTCTTTTTAAAGTTAACAGCTTCTATAGGAGTAATAAAAGTACTGATGCACTTACCCATACAAGGCACACAGAGGTCTTTTGGTACCAGATTTGGGCCTGTAAGGCTTGGGTTCACCAGCCATATTGATATCTGAAAGAAATGATACCAATCAATTTTATGCCCACATGATATACTAAATACATGTATTACAGTTTTTGAATATGATATGTGAGATATACAATACATCAGAGTACACTCAAAGTAATTTTTAAATGTTATGTGCCTGCACATTAATTGTAATCATATCATATGACAGCTGATCTGCTCCGGAGCAATGATACTTAAAGTTGCCGCCATCTGGTATTTTGGCTGATTCACATTCACTAGGAAGTTCCTTAGGCAGATTTCTTTCTTGTCATCTTCAACAAAATAAATTGAATCTTAGAATGCTTACAGTGAAGAAAAGGCCATTCGACCTATCGAGTTTGCACTAACTCTCTGATGGAATATTTTAACCACGTCCTCTTCCCTGCCCTATCCCTCTGTCCCCATGCATTTACAATGGCTAATCCACCTAAGCTATACACCTCTGGACACTTGGGGCAATTTAGTGTGGCCAATCAACCTAACCTGCACATCTTTGGACTTTGTGAAGAAACCAGAGTATCCGGAGAAACCCATGCAGACACGGAGAGAATGTACAAACTTCACACACACAGACATCATCCAAGGCTGGAATTGAATCCAGGTCTCTGGAGCTGTGAGGCAGCAGTGCTAACCACTGTGCCGCACAAATTTATTTAATATATTTAGTTAATGTGACTAATATCCATCTTCTTATATTGTTGCCATTTGCTTGGTAACTTTTATGTCATGGCTGAATGATTTTGCCCATGAGTGGTGTTGGTGATACACATTCCACCAGTGACATTGTAATAGAATTAAATATTTTTAAATGTTCATACTTTGCATTTGGTTACATCTTTCATGGTCCTGTCAGTCGAATAAAGCTCCACATTCCCTATGAGTGTAACAGCAATTATTTTAGGTAATTCATCTGAAATGCTTTATCAGCCCACTAGCACATATAATCCATGAGCTATGAACTAAATTATCAGAGCAAAAGATCACAGGCAGGAGTCTATGGTCTCGCTCGTCCTAAAACCATAAAATCCTTTTCCATGCTCCGCCCCTTACCCACTCTGATTCCCATGGCGCGCAGAATGGCAAAATTCCAGCCTATGTTATTAAATATCTAAGAGATTATTATCCCCATTCCTACCACCACCATAAATTAGCAGTAGGGACTCGATTTTCCCTATTGCGGCTGGTAGCTCAAGTTGGGAAAATTCCTGAGTCACTGATTCATGGTACCAAGTACTCCAAAGCATTCAATGTTTTTCCTCTAGGGATGGGGTGAGGGGGAAGGGTGGGATGGGGGAAGGATTTTGGTGGTAAATGCTGCAGATATGGGATGGAGTCAGGCTCATTGATCCCAGCAGCAGAACCTCAGTGGCGATGGATGAATGCCGAGGGGTGCTAGGAAGCCTTTCTTGGTTTTCTGGGATTTTATTTCAGAAACGATCAGTCCCTTTAACCCTCACCTCCCTCTCTGCCCCTCCACTCAAAGCCCGGGTGAGTGGATGCAGATGGTGCCAGAGGAAAAACAGAGGGGAGATTGAGGAGTTTGAGATCAAGAGGAGATTGAGGGGTAGGGTGACCATAGGTTTTTTGCTGTTGGACTTAATTTATCAATGACATTTTTCTACTTTTTGGCTGTAAATTCATAGTGTACAACACAAATCAAATGGTTGCTTTTGGAGAAAGACAAAGCAATCCAATTCCTGAGTTAGAGTGCCACTAAATGTATATAACATGCGTCACTCTTTGAAAAATTCAGATTAACAATTTAATTTCTATTTTCCCAAGCTGCTGGGACATATCTGACAAATCTGGAAATTGTATAATTAGCATAAAAGGGGCAGATGCCATATATGGTATACTGTGAGTTGACACCAGAGAAGTCAGAATGATAAGACTGTGTTGTCTATGGAGTTGAATTGTTTCGTGAATGTAGCAGTTTCTTTGCAGCCACTTTACAATAACATCAGTTGTTTTCTCTGTGATTAATTATTCTTAGAAAATCTGCATCTATTTTCACCATTATTAGTCACTCTTCCTATTGCACACAAGTGTAATGAACCGAAGACAAAAGCTACATTTATACAGTGCCTTTTCACACTGTCATAAATTGCTTTACAGCCAATTAACTACTTTTGAATTGTAGTCACTGTTATAATGCAGGCATTGTTATCAAATATTGGAGGGGCCAAATTGTTTACTCCTGCTTCTAATATGTATGTTTGTACATCATTCTGGATGGATGAGATTAGAAGATTAGCTGGGCTAGATTCCGTGTGTCATTCATAATTATCTCGCAAACAGAGGATGGAATCATAGTTGTGGCTCTGTTTATTTTACTGCTAATGGAAGTTTACATTAGGCAGGTTTGAGAAGTGAAATTGCCTGTATTTAATGGTCCAGAGTGAATCAATAACCTGGTTTATCCTTCAAATGATTCCCAAGAGTCTTTTCCATTGACTTCAATCTGGTCCTTTTTCTGCTTACCTATTTTCCCATTCTATCTTGGTGTTTTTATGAGTTTTCTGAGAAATGAAAAATTGCTGTACAGCTGTGTAATATAGCAGATATTGGAAAAATATAGGAAGAAGCAGCAATTGGCAGAATCTTCAGACTTGCTGATCAAGAAAATACAGATACAATTATGAACTATTCAGTTTTTGTCCTCTGGGTTCTTAAATGTTGTAACACACAGAGACATCAAAAGACACCAATGCTTCCCATTGACAGTGAAGACTAATGTTGTTCAATCACTCCACATTATTGCTCAGGTATCATTGCATCTTTCTCCTGTGTGAGATCACTGATACACAGAATCTAATTACATCTTTTCCATGAAATAATTACTTTGAATATCATATTCCTAGGCAAAAGTAGCTTCTCTAATTCTTTTATAGAATGGAAAAGATTCTGTGCAGTTTATGTGGATTGCAAACATTGAACCTATCCTCCAAACATGCATTTACTAAACCGAGTTGATATGGTGCAAAGTGCAGAACACATCAATGAAGGCTTAGACTATCAGTGAAATCAATGTTATCATCTGCATGCACAGTGTTGTAAATAACTAACAGCATATTTTCCTGTCAAATTAATGATATTGCACCAAGTAAATTTGCACTCAATGGTTGTTTATCCGTCATGGCGGGATCACCTATAGGAATCAAACAAACTAACACTGCATTACATCATTGCTGATCTCAGTATTAATGACTCATGCTACATACATATTGGATTATATTTGTAACCAGATAACAACAATGGGTACCTTTGTGATTGTCAAACTGATTGATGAGGAAGAAAATATCATGTATGATTGAGGGTAAGTGTTAAGTGGGATGGAGGGGTATCAATAAGGGACCTGCAAAGAGGAGAAAATTAGGGCCTGTGACTTATTTCCCTGACCTGCTCACACCTCCTCACTCTCCATCCATTCTCTATACCAAATACACAGCCACTTATTCATTATCAACAGATTTTAAGAGCCATGTGAAGATGAAAAAAAGTCTAACAATCTAATAAAGGTCTTACTCCTATATACTTGATAGTAAAAAAACTTCCATTCATAAACCATTTTTGGCTCCTAAATCTTCTTAAATTATTAATTTGTTTTAAAAATAACTTTCTATTCAGACTCCACAGCAAATGCAGCTAATCCTTTAAAAGTCTCTTTAAATTGCTGATCAGAACCTGCTATTAACATAATTGTAGTCTTTGAAATTCAGCCAAGCATTTGGATGCCATAATAATAGCCCTTTATGAAATGCTGAATAACTCAATTACAACTGCATGATCAGATACTACTCATTTTTTCTAACCTACAGCTGAAGAGATTTTTTAAAAAATTCTCAGTGACACCTGCAGCCTGTTCTAATTTTTAAGTTTAAAGAGCAGAGGATTTAAAATTTTCAGATCAAGACAATTATACAGAAATTATCTGCCTTCAAGAGTAGTTATGTCTACTCCATTGCTTTACATTGCCACACTACAGGTTAAAGCCCTTGCAACAGACAAACTGTTGTATGTTTGAATTCAGCACAAAGTTCAAATGACTCCACTGAGTTTGAGATTTCCCTTTCTTGTCATTTATAGATTTACTTTTATAGATGCATCATAGAAAGCATTCTTTCTGGTTGTTTCACAGCTTGGTATGGTTGCTGCTCTGCCCAAGACTGGAAGAAACTGCGAGAGGTCATAAATGTAACCCAATCCATCACACAAACCACCCTTCCATTCACTGACTCTGTCTACACTTTCCATTGCCTCGGCAAAGCAGTCAGCATAATTAAGGACCCCATGCACCTTGGACATTCTCTCTTCCACTTTCTTCCATTGGGAAAAAGATACAAAAGTCTGAGGTCATGTACCAACCAACTCAAGAACAACTTTTTCCCTGCTGCCATCAGACTTTTGAATTGGCCTACCTTGCATTAAGTTGATCTTTCTCTACACCCTGGCTATGACAGTTACATTACATTCTGCACTCTCTCTCATTTCCTTCTCTATGAATGGTATGCTTTGTCTGTACAGCATGCAAGAAACAATACTTTTCACCGTATGTTAATACATATGACAATAATAAATCAGATCAAATTTATGCCCAACCCCTTTCATTTATGGGCACAAACTGGATCTTTTTGAAATGGAAATCTGTTGGGTGGGGGGTGGGGGAGGGGGCTGCATTCTCCCAAAAGTGCTGATTTGGTGGGAAGTTTGTTGTAGATCACGACTGTTTTTCAATTCAACTTCACACTCAAATCCCCTCACTCTGTGCACTGCAGAGATCCCAATCATGAATATGATTAAAAACCCACGGGGGCAGGACCTATTCACGCCGGATATGACAGCTCTGGAACTCTGCGCACGTACTGTGGTCCCAATCTAGCAGTCTCCCCGTTTGCTGGTCAGCTTGATCGCTAGCCAGGCAGGAGCATCATGGTGCTGCCCCTTGAGCACCGCCTCTTCCCAATGGCAGCCCCCAGTACAATTTCCAGGACAGCCCTGACCCCGCCTGCCCTGGAGCCCTGATGATCAGCATCCACCCCCCAGCATTCCCCTAGCCCACAGCCTGGCAAACCCCATCTCTTCCAGGGGCTGAACCCCCTCCCCCATCTTCCCCCCCCCTCCTCCCCCCCCACCAAAGGAAGACCACTCTCACCAGCCCCCTTGATCGCTGGCTTCCCTTCAGCTCATACTGATCCCCATGCTGAGTGGCAGCTGGACTCCCCCATCCCCACCTATCACCCCTAGGCCCTGCCAACAGCAGGCCACATCCCTTGGCACTGCCCAATGTTCAGTGGGCAGAGCGAAGGTGTCCCCGGGCATGGGCATCTTTTGGGCAGTGCCAGGGGTACAGGCTGGCACTGCCAGGGTGCCCATGCCCAGGGGCATCATCCCCCCCCCCAAACCTCTGGGGTTCCCCAATTGCCCCCCCTTCATTCCAGCGGGGTCTCTCACTAGTTCATCGAATGTGGGCAGCTACTCTAAACCCCGCTGGAATGAAGCATTCCCGATTCTAACGGGACTGGTAAGTTCCCAATAATGAAACACAAAATATATTTAAAATACATTAAAGAAAGATTCAAATCACTTATCTGTCTTCTCATTGGTTTCCAGCGTGGTCTGGACTCCAACTGTTCTCTGGCTCTGAAAGATGCGCATGTGTTACCAGAGAAAGGCCGACAATGCGCATCTCCCACCCTGACCTGCCAGAAAAGTTGCTGGGAGAATCGCCCCCATGATTTCCACATCCAGGTCCCACCTGCCTTTTTAAAGGTTTTCATGATGTGGAGATACCGATGTTGGACTGGGGTAAACATAATAAGAAGTCTCACAACACCAGGTTAAAGTCCAGTAGGTCTATTTGGTAGCAAAAGCCACTAGCTTTTGAAGCACTTGCCCCGCTCCAAAAGTCATAGTTTTTGCCAAAGGGGCAGGAAGCACTCCGAAAGCTAGTGGCTTTTGCTACCAAATAAAGCTATTGGACTTTAACCTGGTGTTGTGAGACTACTTAACATTTTTCAAAGGTTCACAGGATATTACCAACTTACTGAAAATTCATCCATAGATCTCCTTGGTACTACAGCACATCAGTAATTAATAGTAGCGTAGATTATACTAGTAGAATCAATAATAGAAATACCTGAGCTAATAATTGGATGTAGACAATGTCTTGATAGCTGCCGTAACAATAGAGATTTAGTGTCGTAAATGCTTTATTATGTGAACTTCTGCCCCTTAGATTATCTGACCATCCATTATCATCTTTTTAAGCACATGCTTGCTGACCTGATCAATACGGTATTGTCCCCACTCCTTTCAAGCTGTAGTTATTAATTCTCCTTTTTCAAACACTTATCATTAACTCCTCTAATTAATACCCTATCTTCACAGTCTTTCTTGATAAAATTCTACCTCCCCGACCACTCCTTCTCATTTCCATTCACAACACTAAGACTACAAGAGTTGTAACAGCCAAAGCCATTCCCTGATATTGTGACAACTCTGCACTCACCCCAATATCCCCTGCACTATCCATTTGTGATACTACTCTTTGACTAAACATGTAATGAGTTGATTTCCAATGACATCCTCGCTCTGCCCACAATACCACCATCCAACATTCTCCTGGTTCCTGGTGTTTCTTGTCCTCTGGTGCTCCAAGGAAATGAGTAGAAGAGAGCTGCTGCTCGTTCTATCCCCAAGATGGGGACATCAATGGTTCTTGCCTGAACTGGCATGAACAATGTTGGAGTGGTGCTGTGTCACTCTGACAGAGGAACAGAAGTCCAACAAAGCTCAGAAAAAGATTCTCCTCGAGAGACCCCTTGCAAAAAAAACCTCTATACAACTTATTAATACCCTGTTTCGTGTTTTATCACTTTTTTTTTCAATTTCACACATCACCCTAATTTCCTGTAGTTTTTAGTTTAAAATGCAATATTTAATGTGACCTATTGTGAGAAGCAGAAAGTGAACATAAACTGATATGCATTATTCTTAAACAATTTGAGGAGGCTTGTCATGTAAAATTTTCTCTTTTATATCAAAACTGATTGTTTCTTCAATCATTGCTACAGAGATAATCCCCCAGCCTACACTTCAGAAGATTCAAATCTTTCTCTTGTTGATGTTTAGCTGAAGGGCCTCAACAGACTGGGTCAAGTTTTTGATCTTTTAAAAATAAGTAATGCATTTGATTGTTTCCTGTTCTATGCAATTTAAACTTCAGAATAATTTCTTCAGAGTGTCAACTGAATTTCCTTTATAACTGCATGAATATTCCGGGCAGACGATGGAGTTCAGTTAGTTTTAAAACCTTTTAATTTATCATGTCCTTTTGACACAATGATTTCAAAATCCTCTAGAAGACGGGGTTTACTGTAAAAATTGATATCTTTGAGCAAATACTTTTGGGGAAAAAGTAATTGAATATTTAATTTAATTTCTTTTCCACTACTGATTTTTGTAGTATAACATTCTCGACAATGTGCAATAATCTGCGTGATAACATCTGAGTTAAATGTAAAGAGCAATGCATAGCCAAAAAACAATTCCAAGATGAAAAACATATTCCAGTGAAGCTGAATTATTCTGAACAAAGGTTCTATGAGGTATTCTTTGTCTCAGAGATGTGTTGCACATATATCCAAATACCAATCTGTTGAGCTTTGCAGCAGTACTTTAGAATAAATCTGTTCCTCAAAAAGGTAGGAATGCTTTTGAAAGAATGGACAAATAAAGGCAAATTTACGACATTCCCCTCAATTAATTCTCCTTAGAGGGAGAGCATGTGTAGATAGATTTATTGATCTAGAATGTCAGGTGACTTAATAAATGCTTATAAATTGTTTTGATATGTAAAATATAGGGGGGATTTTACAGCCTTGCTTGGGCAAGACCGAAATTTCCCCCTGAAATCAATGGCAATTTCCGTTGTTGGATCCTTGTCTGCTCCAATTCCACGGCAGGTGAAGTTGTAGAGTTTCGGCCATAACATTTAATCATGATTTACAGGCAACATTTTGAGTTGTGGACAGAATTCCTCGCCATTATTAGACTTTACTGAGAAAAGTCGCAGATGTTTTTGGCCAGTACAAATGGGAATATTAATCATGCACACGCGCGTGTACGTGCATGCACATTCTTACTTGGCCAGCCCTGGTATATTTGTCTCTTGTTCTTAATTTTACTACATTTTTGTGGCGATCTCTCCCACTATTAGAGCTGTTGCACCATTCTTAAACAGTGGATAATCTGACACATTTTCTCTCTATTTTAGATCTGACAAAGAACCAAATGGACTTGAGACATTAACTCTGCTTTCCCTCTCTCCAGATGCTGCCACACTTTTTCAGTATTTCCAACGTTCTCTATTCTTTGTCACAAATCGAAAAATGACTGATTTCATCCCCTGATTAGAATTGCACAATTTAATGTGCTTATTGCTTGAGCAGTATCATTGTTTCTGAACGTGTCAAGTCATTTTGGTGAATATTAGTAACTAATGTGTTAATGGATTTGCAGGAAATTTCTTAATCCACAATTTAAAAAAGCGTAAATCTGTGCAATACAGAAAGGAATTTTGCATTATTGAATTATTTATTGCTGTTGCACAGCAGATGTTCCTGTGCCAGGGGCTATTGGATCACCTGGATGCAGTGAATACAGAAGGATTCAGTTCGGAGGAGCACATGCCTGAAGGCAGCCCATTCAGTACTCTGTAATTTAAATTATTGGACTGTAAATCAGGCTGGCCCCATTAGAGCATGTAGTTCACCTTGCCTGATTTTTCCTGCACTCAATGTGCCCAAGTGATCCAATAGGTCCAGGTGCAGAAACTGAAACATCTGTCCCATTGTCAACAATAGAAGTATTACAGCCAAGGTGGGGATTATACTAAAGCGTCTGATTCAGTTACAAACAATCATTATGCACTCATCTGGCTTCCTGACAGCTGTGAAACAAGACCACACAAAAACAAATACTGTGCCTGGTAATATAAATGCAAAGATGTAGATGATTTAAGGTATTTTCCTCTCTTTCAGTTTATGTTTAATTCTGCTGAAATTTTCCTTTTAATTAAAATGGTACCTGTAAGGTCCTCAGCACCATGACAAATATTTTAAGATGGGGGGAAGGTTTCCTCTGATCACTATGTATTAGCAACACTATAAAAAGAGCAAGAAATTTTAAATTTTAATTTGTCTGCTTTCAGCAATATTGCAAAAATACTTGATATTATTATAGCACAGTTTTAGAGATTTACAAATTATGCCATAAAATGGTACAAATAAAAAGTTCTATCATTCCACATAAAATAATGGCAATGATCAGGCGTAAAGTTCAAGACTATCAGTACAATAATGTATTTAACAGCAATCACCATGGTGTTAAAAAAGCATATACATCCTGACAAATTTCTTTGGCATTTTTGAAGAACTGACATGGCAAGTAGACTATGATAAGCAATTTGATCTCTTGTATGAGGCTTCTAGAATATCTAAGAAAATTCTATATAAAATGCTATTAGTTGTAGGAAGTTGGGGAAACATTGGAAATAGAAAATTAGTTGATTGAAGAACAGTAAACAATGGATGGAATTTTCTAGTCATTTACACCGGTGGGTGCTGCGGGTTTCCTGATGCTGAGAGATGCATTCAACATGAAACCCCATTGACAATGGCGAGACCTGAAGATACTACCAATGGACAATGGTGGACCATCTCCACTGCTGCATGTTTCATGGGGGCTTGCATGGGAAATCTTGCCCAATGGGTAGGTAACTTAGTCATATTGGAGGAGCTAAGTGGTGCCTGTGCAAGATGAAGGGAGTACAGAGCAGGAAATCTCAGTTGGTGTATTTTTTGCTCCAACAGTTTTTAATTCTCTTTAACTACTTGGATGCAAATTCCAAAAATAATTTGGGCAAACTTGCAAACTAAGAGGTACATTGCAACTGGAGAAGATCACAAATTACAGCACAGTCTAGACAAACAGGTAAGAAGAAAGGTCACTAGCAAGTGAAACTTAATGCAGAATAGAATATAGTTAGAGCAAATACACATACTCAATGTGTACTTTACAGCCATGTGGAACATTACAGCCATTCATGCTAGCAGGATTTTCCCTTCCCGTTGCAGTGAATGGGGATTTGGCTGGATGCCAGATTCTCCAACTTCATTGCAGTGGCAAAATGGCATGAATGGACGGTAAGATTGCGCCCAATGAATGATGCTCAAATGGTCTGAAAGAATTCTAGTATTCTTAATTGACATGTTACTGAAAAAGTTCATTCAATGCAAAGTAGCAATCAACAAAGTCAACAGAATTGTTAATAACATAGTCATACCACTGGAAGTCATTTCAGACTATATGTTGCTCTGGTCACATCACATTTGAGTACCATGTCTAGTTTTGTATACCAGGACACAAGGGAGAGATTCAAAACCCTAGAAAATGTGTACAAGCCTTATTCCCAGTCCTGTAATGGGGAAAATGTACAAAATCCTGAGTTCTTTATACCTAAAAGATCTAAGAAGCAATCTTACAAGAGCCACAATATAAATACAAAATTACAAGTGGTACAGAAATGGCAAATTTCAAATATTAATTTAAATCAAAATGCCATGTTTGGAACAATAGAAGGTAAAACTATAATAATATTCAGAAATCATTTCTCACATAAAGTATGATCAATATATCAAATGTGTTTGAAAATTGAAATATTGTGAGCCACATTCGAGAATTACCTGAGAAATAAATTATATTCTGCAAAGGAAGAACTGCAAGAAAAGTCTGGACGTTGCAGAAGTTTGCAATGTGGGACCATCATTTTATTGTGATTTCTGATAAGACAATATCATGAGCTCAAACCCAGGCCGTTGCAATTATGAGGTTTAGAAGACAGTTATGTTTTGGAACTGTGTCTTTAAATTGAAAAGAAAATAAAATGAAGGCAGACAATGACCCATTCAGAGATCTGCCTGGGTGATTGGATTGTTAGAGACTACACATCAAATGGCAGATGTAGGTAAGCTAGGTCCCACAGACTTCTCTGTAATTTGTCCAGATGTCAGTGATCACCGAATTTCTTCAACACTTGCCATTACTGCAAGCAAGGATGGAGAATTTGGCGTGCAGCTAAATCTCCGTTCACTGCAGAGGGAGCAGAGAATCTCGCTAATGTGAACGGCTGGAGAATTCTGGCCTCTGTCTTTCTTACGAGGTATTTTAACTCCTGTCTTTCAAGGATCTAGACTCTGGTTTCTTTCAACAGCAGCTCCATTTCAATCTGTTCCAATGAGCTTTCGTCTGCCACTCACTCAGTCTCTTCTTCTGAGACTGCATCCCACTGAACTCACAAGGTTGCATCCCAGCATCTAAACAGTCAACTCTGTAGCTGCACTGAGTAGAGCACTACTTCTCCAGGGTTTCCTGAGCCCCTACTCCCAGCTGCACCAAGCTATCAATGGCACTCAAGATTTCTCAAAGTCCCAGTCCCCTCAGCATAGCAGCTCAGCAGGTGCAAAGAGGCTACTCTCTGCTGACCTTCTGCCATTTTCTCCAGCTCCAACAACAAACGGTTTACATGGGTTCATATTTTCATGCTGAACTGGGTCCCATGGACTTTGTTTTGAGCCACACAACAAAGCAGGGCACTGCCTGATCTGTGCAACTGTCAAAAGAATATCAAAAACCAACCATGCATGGCCTGTCTTCCTGCCATACTTTGCACTCGTATCAATGTTGGCCCTCACCTCCATGGTGCAGTGTCACAGATGCATTGCCAACAAGAAATCGGTTGCTGTCAGCCCCCACTCTGCTCTCTGCACTTGCTCTAGAGCTGAGAAACATAGATTTCCTTATACATTAGGACGGATATCCAGCATATTATGCCTCATTCCTTAATGAACATTGTTAAATCTGCTGCAATACCAATCTGTATTCAGTTGCAATCTTGGAAGAATCTTTTCTGCACTGGAAGAATTTACACCTCATTTTTCTCAATAATGAAGCAATTTACACTTGAAATTTTAAGAGCCCTCAAGCTGTCAAAACAAACCAAACACAAGGAAGGCTAATATCCTCTCTTTGCCTGTTCATCCAGTGGTAAGAAGTACATTGTACAACAGCCTGTCTATCTGCTGATATTTTCCTGAAGAATATTATTGCAGTTAACTCTTCACATGCTATTGTTCACTTCTGGCATCTTTGATGACCCAAAAAAAACTACTGTCACAAAGAGAAATGGGAAAAAAATGAAATCGCAAGCTTCTCCAGTCAGATATTTTGGCAATGAAAATAAAAAAAAGGTGGCATTTAGTATCACCTCAGGGAGCACCGAGATAGCAATCAAAGTCTAAAGCATATCACAAGGGACAGACATCAGTCATACTAGCATAGGCTGAGATGAGTGCAGCTATAGTGGAAGCCCAGAACAAAAGCAAAATACTGCTGGTGCTGAAATCTAAAACAAACACAGAAAATGCTGGAAAAACTCAGCCTGCCTGACAGCATCTTGGGAGACACGAACAGGGTTAACGTTTCAAAGCTGTGAAGAAGAGTTATACGTATTGCAAGCCCTAACACTGTTTCTTTCTCCATAGATGCTGTGTTCCTCCAGTATTTTCTATTTTTTATTTATAATGAGGCACAGATGCCAGTGTTGGACTGGGGAGGGCACAATAAGAAGTCTTACGACACCAGGTTAAAGTCCAACAGGTTTATATGAAATCATGAGCTTTCACAGCATTGCTCCTTCATTATTCAGCTGATGAAGGAACGGCACTCCTAAAGCCCTTTATTTATAATGGAACACAGTTTGCTGCAGCGAGGCATCTTGCTGTTTGCTCAGTTATATTTACACTTGCACGTGGAAACATCATGTTTTACCCACAAGGTTGATGGAAGGGCAAGGTGTCAATGAAGCAGCAAGTGCCCATTTTTAAGTTTTCTTCGTCTCAAGGCTCTGCTCAAGCTTATTTGCATATCACAAAGTATAAAATTTGCCACAAACCTGCGCAATAGGACAGCGTTTTAAAGCAGTTTTTAGAAAAGAAAATTGCTTCTTGATTCATTGCTACTGGGGTGTTGTTTGAGTAATTCTGCTTAAATGGGTTCATCACTCAAATAATAAACAGTATTACTCAGGGTCTATTCACGCTGCCATCTGTGAGTCACCACATTTTAAATGACTTAGAAGAAATATACGCAGAATCATTGCCCAGTTATGCTGAAGGACTGCAAACAGCACAATTCACAGGAATTTTAAACGGTGATTAACTCATCTTAAAATTCTGGCCAGCGTTGTGACTTCTATCCAATGTTTTGTTTTTAATTAGTGCAAAAGATAGTGGAAAGTTGAGTTGCACTGAAAATAAATTGCGCTTAAAATTCCATGATCTCAAGTGCTGGTTTTGTCACCTGCATTGAAAAAAAGCAGCACAATTGAAAATAAAGTCCAAACCAGTGATTGTTGTTTGCTAACAACATAGTCTGAATGAGGTTCTATGTGATGAAACACGGCAGGTTTGAACTTGTTTTACATCAGCAAATCAAGTGGCTCCATAATATTGAAGCTGTGGTTAGCATAATATCGGGGATCTGAGTTTGATTCCTATAAGATCATAAGACCATAAAACATAGGATCAGAATTAAGTGATTCGACCCATTGAGTCTGCTCCGTCATTCAATCATGGCCGATATTTTTCTCATTGCCATTCTCCTGCCTTTTCCCCATAACCCCTGACTCCCTTATTAATCAAGAACCTATCTATGTCTGTCTTAAAGATACTCAAAGACCAGGCCTCCACAGCCTTCTGCAGCAAAGAGTTCCACAGTTTCAACACTTTTTGGCTGAAGAAATTCCTCCTCATTTCTGTTCTAAAGGATCATCCCTCTAATCTGAGGTTGTGCCTAGTGATTCTAGTTTTTCCCACTAGTGGAAACATCTTTCCGTATCCAGGCCTCGCAGTATTTTCTAAGTTTCAACAAGATCCCCCTTCATCCTTCTAAACTCCAATGAGGCCAGGCCCAGAGTCCTCAACCGTTCCTCATATGACAAGCTCTTCATTCTAGGGATCATTCTTTTGAACCTCTCTGGACTCTTTCCTGGTTTGGAGTCTGCACATTTTCCCCATGTCTGCGTGGGTTTCGTCTGGGTACTCCGGTTTCCTCCTACAGTCCGAAAGACGTGCTGATTAGGCACATTGGCCACTCTAAATTCTCCCTCAGTGTACCCCAACAGACGCTGGAGTGTGGTGACTGCAGGATTTTCAGTGTTGTAAGCCTACTTGTAGTACTAATAAATAAACATTAAACATCGCTTCTAGATTTTCATTGTTTTTCTTTACTATGATATGTACATATTGCTGTCATAATTTAATGTTTTGTGTGTGCCTGTTTCACTGCATCATTTATTGCAATTTATACTAGTGAAAAGGCTGAGCATTGCTTGTGGCGGAGGGTAATTTGCAGCATAAAAAATCCAAGGCGAAGTAGAGAAGTAACACTGCACACAAATTAATGATCACATCTGTGCTCTAAATCAAGCTAAATGTGTGTAATTAGTAGCACCTGCTTTTAGGTGATCAGAATGATGAGCAAACAGCATAAATCACTGCTCTGCTGCAATACGCCATCTTGATGGAGAAAATTGTTGAAAGACTAGTCGGTAGGAAGTGAAAAAGATGTAAAGCCCATGAAGCCACCGATTTTGAACACTCTTTCCTGTTTTTGATCTCTCAGATTCTCAAAATCATCCGACAGCGTCATTTGAACAAATGAATTATATATTTTGTTTCTGCATGAATTTAGATTGCCATGTCCCTAGAAAACAAGTCATGTCAATGTCATCTAAATTAACAACAGCACTCCCTTTCATTGCGACTAGTGCTTTTGAGACCCTGACAAGCGAAAACAGCAGGAAAAATTCAGCATTTAATGTCCAAAGTATTGAGCAGGTAAATAAATATACCTGCTCCTAATGGAACATTTAGCAGTATTAGCATAATTCTACAGTGTTTTGATCTTCTTAAAGCATTGAATTTGTTAACCAGGACAAGATGGAATGATTAAAACCAATTCTAATTTCTGGGTAAATGTACTACTGAATTACTGATGACCCACTGGAATCTTCGCACTTCCCCCAGCCCCTCCCCCCACCAACCCCTGACTACCTGCCCATCACCAGTATCCATGATTCCCCACCCCGCTGACCGCAACCCAAATCAATTGCCCCCAACCATCCAACTAATCTCCCAGCCCTCAGATCACCCCTTTGAGCCTCTCAATTAATGCCCCAACCCCTGACAAGCTCTCAACCACCTGACTAAACCGCTTACCCACCCGACCACTTCCACCAACCCCTGACGACCTGACTCAAAAACAGTTTCTTCCCTGCTGCCCTCAGATATCTGAATGGATCTACCATATATTAAACTGATCTTTCTCTACACTATAGTTTTGACTTGAATACTATAACCTGCAATCACTCCTTTCCTTCTCCCCTATGTATTCTATGAATGGTATGCTTTGCCTGTATAGTATGCAAGAAACAATTTTTTTGATTGTATCAATACATGTGACAATAATAATTCAAATCATAGAAACATAGAAGTTAGAAGCAGGAGTAGGCCATTTGGCCTTTAAGCCTGCTCTGCCATTCATTTTGATCATGGCTGGTCATTAAATTCAATATCCTGATCTCGCCTTTCCCCCATATCCCTTGATCCCATTAGTCCCAACAGTTATATTTAATTTCTTCCTGAAAACACACAATATTTCTGCCTCAACTGCTGTCTGTGTTGTGAATTCCACACATTTATCACCCTCTGGGTGAAGAAACTTCTCATCTTGTCCTAAAAGGTTTACCCCTTATCCTCAAACTATAACCCCTAGTTCTAGACCCCCCCACTATTGGAAACATTCTTTCCGAATCTACCCTGTCTAACCATTGTTAGAATTATATAAGTTTCTATGAGATTCCTCTCATTCTTCTAAACTCCAGTGAATATCCAAAACAAATCAAATCAAAAAAATCCCCAACCTTCCCTATCCCAACTACCCTAACAATACACTTAACAAATCCCTTCAAACCCCAATTACTCTCCCACACTGAAACCCCATGACTACTCACTGACCCACTCATCCCACTCAGTTACCCACTAACCTTGCACACTTGCCTTCTCTCCATCATTTGTTAAAAGTGCATTTAGACAAAGGGACATTTAAAGTTATTGGAATATGGCAGCTGATGCCAGAGAAAAGGGACGTGGCTTGGCTTCCTGCAAGACTCTTATGCTATGAGGGACAGATTTCAGATAGAGTATGACTTTCTCAACAGGCCCGATTCAGAAATCCTGTTGAGAAATATGGGACAAACCAGCCTCCCATCCATTGACTCTGTCTACACTTCCCGCTGCCTTGGCAAAGCAGCTAGCATTATTAAGGACCCCATGGACTTTGGACACTCTCTCTTCCACCTTCTTCCATTGGGAAGAAGATACAAAAGTCTGACATCATGTATCAACTGACTCAAGAACAACTTCCTCCTTGCTGCTGTCAGACTTTTGAATGGACTTACCTGGCATTAAATTGATCTTTCTCTACACCCTAGCTTTGACTGTAACACTACATTCTCCATTCTTGTTTCCTTCTCCATGAACAGTATGTTTTTCTGTGTAGCACGCAAGAAACAATACTGTATTTTAATAGATGTGACAATAATAAATCAAATCAAATCAAATAGGAGGGGAATGGCAATCCTCAGAAGATGTGTCCTTACATTTCAGGTTCCCCAAAGCGTCATCTCATGCCATTTGGCTTGGCTTAGAGCGGGGAAAGAATATTTCTGTTGCTGATGTACAGACTGTGTGAAATGAGGTCCTTGTGGTTTGATTGAAGATTTTCAATGGTGTACCAGATGAGGCCTTTATGGAGAAGCTGTTCATATAACTTCAACTACTTTTGTTCTATAAAACACTGGTTCCATTCATGTAAACAAAATAAACCAGACTGTTACTTTTATTACATTCAGCGCTCAGAAGTATAAGAAAGCCATGGGCCAATATGCACAATCTGCTTGTTTCAACATTGCTGCTTTAATTACAAGGTAATCTCAAGGCAAAAGCTCAAAAGTGGCTACATTTAAAGGTCAATGATTCTGATGCTTTTGCTTTTTCGTCCTTAAGGTTTTGTGTGCTTTGCCAAATGGCTTCAATCTGTATTGTGAGAGTTCAAGTTCGATTTACTGCTACAGCTTCATCAACTTTTATGAGGCTTCAACTGGGTCACCAGGGGGCATCCACTGCAATGATGAACTAACCCAGAGTAATGGTCATTGGTAACTGAGCTGTATATTTAGCAACACGACTAGCTACATTTAGCTTGACAAACTTCTGTTTAACTTTGGTTCTCAGCTATTAAAGCAAAAGGCTGACATGAAACAAAAGTCATTCCCAGTTTAATATGTCTTTCCCATCGCTTTCCTGACTGACTTGAATCCTTACAGTCTCCTCCTTGATTTCATGTCAGGTGATTGCACTCCACCTATCTTCAGCTAAGTCATTTAAAAATAGATAGCAACAGTGATGACCTTTGGTTTAATTTAAGTCACCCATTCTCAGCAGAACAACATTTTGATCAATGATTGATATCCCAGGCATGAAAATGAATGAAATAAATGGGTTTTCTTGAGATTGTCACCAGAAAATTAACCATCAAAGCTGCAGGTTTGTCATTAAAAGAATTTACTGGCTCACTAAAGCTTTCTAAGGAATGGGGCTTAACATATTTTTATGGGTGCAGATCATAAGTTCAACACTATTTTCTCCAAAGTGGCTTCGAACATCAGCTAGAGCAAATGAATGGCACAGCAGACCCGGGGATACTTCTACTGAGAGACAGCCCAAGCTGAAAAAGCAGAGCAATCGCAGACATAGGGCAGGATGCAAATAATGTGGTGGACAGCATGCACGGAGAAAAAATTCAACATGGGGAAAGCAGTGTTTCAATTGCAAAATGCAAAATCATTTCACACACACATGCTTGACCAGAAAAAAACAAAACAAGCTGATATAGATGGCTACTGGAGTGATTTCAGCTGACAACTCTGATAAAGAACTATATACAATACAGCAGGTTGGTTCAGCCATGTCTATAGAAGACAAATGTGACTATTGCAATGATGATCGCAATAGGGAATGTCAGATAGCCACTGGTGCACCGTGCAACATAATGATCTTCAGAGATCTGTGTGAAGTAGCTCAACATAATGCTTGAAAAGGAAGCTCACAAATGGGCAGTAGAGTGACACAATGGTTAGCACTGCTGCCTCACAGCACCAGGGACTCGGGTTTGATTCCCATTTTGCATCACTGTCTGTGTGGAGTCTGTACATTCTCCCCGTGTCTGTGTGGGTTTGCTCCAGAAAGATGTGTAGGTTCGGTGGATTGGCCATGCTAAATTGCCCCTTAGTGCCAGGGAGACCATCTAGGATAAATGCATGGGAGTATGGGGATAGAGCCTGGACGGGATTGTAGTTGGTGCAGACTTGATGGGCTGAATGGTCTCCTTCTGCACTGTACAGATTCTGTGATTTTTCTATGATTCTATGAAATGTATGATTGAGGCTGTATAATAGCACAAGATTCATACCGAGAGGATATATTTGTCTGACAGCCCAATACAAGTTCCAGATCATAAATGGGATCCAATGGCCACTCAGCCCAAGTATTGGAGCAAGTATGAAGCTTGAGCTGGTAACCTTCAATGTACCAAAAAGGTAAAGGGCAGAAAAATTGTTGAGAGAGATAGAAACAAAAGACTCCAGAGAAAAGAAAGGACCCTAGTGAGTGAATTACAATATTCAAGTAAACCATAAGATGTTTGCCAACCGTGTTAGTGGAATGAAATGCCTGAGCTGAAGATATATGTTCTACAGAAAACTGGAAGAGTTGAAAGGTGAGATTCATGCTGAGTCTATTTCTTTTGAAACTGAAATCTTCAATGAACTAAGCCGTACAGGATCTGACCAAACAAGGTACCAGGAGGAAAGAATGGCCCACAATTGCACAGTTGGCAACTCAAAGTGGGAGTTGAAATAAACTCAACCCGATATATAAGCACAAAGCCAAGCATATGTGCTGAATTAGCAAAACTGCTCATTCACAGCAATCAGGTGGTCAGAAGAAGCAGTACTGAGTACAAAACTACCATTGATCCCAGAGATCCACAAGTTCCTAATAAAGGCAATGGAACAATATCACCATGTCAACAATGGCCAATGGAGCAAAAGTCTCGAGAAAAGGAATATCATCCAGATATTACCAAGATGATAGCCACTGTCAATGTGCACATGGACCATTGAGAGACTGATTATTAGGCCAAACAATTGTTAACACATGAGAACAGTAGGTATACAGTGGGTAGCCTGGGCAATTTACGGTCACACAGGATTGTGCATGTAAGGACGTCTCTATCTTTTTTGAGATATGAAAAAAGTGATGTTTGGGTTTTAGAATTGTAATCCTGTAGCTTTTGACTAATTGATTTGCCATAGTCATGTGACTATGCCATGCAACTGCGTCTGGAGGCAGAAATCTTATGATCAGTTCAATAAAACCTCCCACAGAAACAGACACTGAAAAAGACTTCTGTCCTTGCACATGAAACACTGCCATTCAATTATGCCTGATATGATTATGGTCCTAATTCCACTTTCCTGCCTCCTCTTATAACCTTCAACTCCCCTGTAGATCCAAATCAGTCTGACTCAGCCTTCAATGATGATTTTATCCTAACTTTTATCAATACAAGACTTTATAGGACATTTTAGGTTGTCTCTTTTGATTCAGCATGCAACAAAGTTCTGACTGGGGAATGGAGATATCATACCAACTCTGCCTAAAGGCAGGTCCATGTGACTTCTAACCAAAACCTGCAGAAGACTTGGTGTCCATTTATACTGCTTGAATCAAGAGGTGTAGATGACTTTCCGATTGCAGAGACACACAAACCCAGAGAGGGACACAGAAACTACTGTTGCTCTGAAAATCAGGAAAAAAAAGTCTTGTTTTAGAAACTAAATAGGATGCTGATGAGAAATGATTGCCTCTTCAAAGAGGCAAACCTCGTAGAGATTTAAACACCACACAGACACCAGAGAATGTCTTGCTGCTGGAAGCCTGCAGATCAGAGATCCTCAGAAAAGTGAATGAAATGACTTTCAAAGTAAGACTTGCCCTATTGTGACAGGGAGAAAAAGGAGTCAACTGAAACATTCAGGACGGCCGGGACTTGAATCTACAAGATTACATATCTTCTGAGAAAGAAGTTGTAAAGTATTTTTTGTTTTTGTTAATCAATTACTGGGAAGTACTTATTCCATAGTTTGGTCTTTTATTAGTTGCTTAATTTTTAGTCCATGCTAATTTTAGATTGTTTCTTACAGTAAAAATCTGAAAACATGGAACATTGTTATGTGATTTTTTTTTCTACTGGTTACTGATAACATGCGTATTTCTTTTAACGGTCTATTGATGTCAATAGGGATCATAACATATTTAACACCAGTAGCAAGACGAGCACAAAACCTCATGACAATACTCACTGTGCAAACACAGCATCTGCTTAACTATGTCATTGTTTGATCAAGGGATTGTAGAGATGTCCACATTACTTGTGCCATGACGGGTAGCAGTGAATGTTGGACTGATTACTGTCTTATCCAATCTACCACCTCCACTAGCCTGCTCCCAAACTATAGAGATAATTTTTTTGCAGCATTGCTTCTATTGACATCAAGGACTTCAAAGATTCCATCAAGGTGGCTCTTCTCAGTCAGCGTCACACTGCCACCCTCTCAACGCCTAGTTACCAGGAGTTACAGTATGCCCCATTGTGTCTGGTGAACCCTAAAGTAAAGCATAACAAAGTAGTCATTGATCTGTCTACTTGGAAACATTTTGACTAGTTTGACAAAAATGACCAAGAGATACAGAATCAATTCAGCGTAAGCCCCAAGCTTATTGCATACAGGAAAATTCACCACACCTTAAGATAAAAGCAGCAATTTCACAAATAACAAATATACAGCATGAGGACCTGCAACATAAGGAACAAATGGAGGTAGAAAGAAGCTTGTAAGATCCAACATACTGTGGACATCAACGACATGCGTGATTTCTTTATCGCTGTCAAGTTGATCAATGTTTGGCTCTGCTGAGAGCCAAGTCTGAAGATGAGTTTATCAAGGGCAGGGAGGCAGTCAGTGCTGGCTGCAGAGAACACTGATGAACCTCTCAACGGAGATTCGGTCATTTACTTGAATGTCCTCAACTCCATTCCTCAATACCCCATCTGGTTCATTCTCATGACCAGAGCAGAGTGGAAAAGCTATCTGACAGCTGAAAAAACAATAAAGCCTCTGAAGTCAATGGAATCCTGCCAAAATTCTGAAACTACTGAAAATTACACAACCTCATATCCCTCATTTGGGAAGAGGAGGGTATGCCAGTGATTGTGATTAGATTGGAAAAAAGGAAACATATCTGTTTACCGTAATTCAGAGGAGTCACCTTGCTATCTGCCAAATGGAAGTTCATTTCAAGGATCTTCCTCAATTGCTCCTCCTAGTGGTGGAAGAACTCCTTCCAGAGTTGTACTGCCATATTTGCCCATTAGGAACCAAAGAAAAAAGAACAAAACAGCATGGGAAACAGGCCCTTCAGCCCAACGAGCTCACGCCACCACCCTGATGTTCCCACCTCTACTCGTGATCCCTATTTAGTCTAAGAGCACATTTTTAGGATGTAGGAGGAAACCGGATATGATCCTCATTGCACAGCAAATCCAGGGAAAGTGTAAGGAACAGCACCAACTGTTCTACATCGCTACTTTCAAACTCACTTTGACTTTGTCAATCATAAACGCTTATGGAATATCCACCTCCAATTTGGCTTCTCTAGGAAATTTGTTGCCATTCTATGCCTCCTCCAAGATGACATGGAAGCCACAATCATCGCCAACATAATTTGGGCAACACAGTGGCACAGTGGTTAGTACTGTTGCTTCGCAGCTCCAGGGTCCTGGGTTCGATTCCTGGCTTGGGTCACTGTCAGTGTGGAGTTTGCACATTCTCTTCGTGTCTGTGTGGATTTCCTCGTGATACTCCTGTTTCCCCACACAGTCCAAAGATGTGTGGATTAGGTTGATTGGCCTTGCTAAGAAATTGCTCCTTAGTATTCAGGGATGCATAGTGGGTATAATGTGTAGGGATATGGGGGTAGGGCTTGGGTGGGATTGTGTTCCGTGCAGACTCAATGGGCCGAAGGGCCTCTTTCTGCACTACAGAATTCTATGATTCTACGATTCTAAATTCTATGATTCTAAAGCCTTCACAGATCCTATCTCAGTGAAAACTGGGGTCAAACAGGGCTGTTATCATACCAATCCTTGTTGTCACCTTTCTCATTGCACCTCACCTCAAGCAATTCCCCATAGGTATGGAGATAATCCACACTGCCTTCAATCCCAAAGCAAAAGTACTCCAATATCTATCATTCAGCTCCAGTATGCAGATGGTTCTTATGCATGTATGTCAGTTAGAAAGTGAGCTTCAGGCCAATGAGGCCAATGAATTTCTTCTGAAATATATGCAAAAATCGGCCTTTCAATAAACATCCAGAAAAAAGTACAACATCTCTCCGCATTAATAAAGATCAACTGTGAGATCCTGGAAAATGCGGACTATTTCTCATATCTTGTCGTTCTCCTCTTGACAACGGCAGACATAAATAACAAAAGTTATTATCACCTCCAATGTGCCAGCTCAGCTGTTGGTCAACTGAGGTCAGGGGTATTTAAGGAACAGATCACAAATCTGAGACTAGGTTCATGGTTTACTGGGCAATAGTAATCCTGGCACTACTATATGCTTCTGAGACATGTATAACTTTACAGCAAAACCCTGCAGAATAACCAGTGATGCCTTTGTAAAATCTGGTGGCAAGAAAGGTAACCTAACAACAGCATTATCTCCCAAGCCAGACACTGAAGTGTTAATCACTCCAAATCAGCTCCACTGGAGGAGACAGGTTATTTCTATGCCTGGCACAGAGTTCTGAAATAATTGCTCTACTCAGAACTTGGTAGCAGCAGGAGACTCCCCAGGAGGACAGTGGAAACACCTTAGGGATATTCTCAAAGCATTCCTGAAGAGGTCAAACACCCCTCTGACTAATGGGAATCCTTGGCTCATAACTGATCAAAATGAAGTTTCATGTGGGTAGGCACCAAATATCTCAAGACACTTTGTGAGGAACATGCAGAAGTAAAGTCTAAGTGTTAGGGTGAGTGCACAGAGCTGAAAAACAACTCATCTACCTGACCCCTTCAAACATGCCCAGCATACAGCAGAGTCTGCAGATTGTGCACAGGACTTATCTGTCATCCCAGAACACAAATGTAGTAAAGTGGAAGCAAGTCATCTTTGATCCTACGAGACTGCCTAACAAAGAGGAATTAGGCAATTAGCACGGCCCTTCTTGGGCAGCTCACGTCCAGAAAAGATATTTTTTTTTAAGATGATATGGCCAAACAATCTTTGGTGGAAAAATAACACTTGTATTGTGTTGAATGCAACTGTCAGTATTTTAGATTTATTAACTTACGTGGGATATATTGTGTGAGCTTTATTAGTTTGTAAAAAAGTACATGGAACTGGTAGATTCATTATAGGTGTAAGATTAACATTAAAATAATGGTATAACTGTGCCTTCTGAGTTAATTGATCCTATTGCAAGATGATGGACTCAACTTCTCTGTTGCAAAATATCTCTTTCAGCTTGGATTAGCATAGCATTCTGCAGTATTTACTACTGTATTTAGCACAAATTAAACCATGCAATGAAGAGGGCATTCAGTAGAGCATACACTTCTGCCATGCTGTGTTAACTCAACATTATTACAATTATCCAGCTCTTCCTTGAGGCTTTTCCTTCCCTGGTTGACGTTCTACTTTTCAAAGCTGTGAAAACTAATCTTTTCATTAAATGTGTCTGTAAATAGAGGACAAGGTTTGGTGCTTTCACCTCAGAGAGAGCAGAGAGGAACTAGGACCTGTGTGGGGATAGCTAAAGTCAGGAACCTTTAATAATTATCTGCGTTTGAAAAGAAATCAAATAGTGACATTACAGGAAAACCATCAGTTAATTGCTTGGTGAATAACTATTGGGGAGTGTATGTAAATAGCTGAAAATAAGAAAATCATAAAAAAATTAAATAACCTTTTAGTAGCTACCTTAATTAATTAAGGGACATAAGCAGAGGGAGGAAGCTGGTGATTGCTATTTTATTTTTAAGTGGTAATGTTTATTGTATTACTGAGATTTAATGTTGTCCGTTAAGTGGTGGTGAGGAGAGGCATCAATTGAAAACAATCATTAAGAAAATAAGTAATTAGCTAATTGAAGAGCAGTGGGATGGAGTGAAAATTGAGCAGCCACTGGGACTGGGAACAGAGCAGAGGCAGAGGCACAAAATGTGATGTCAGGAATAAAAAATAACATCCACAGCGGGGAAGGAGCAGTTTGGTCAGTAGCTGGTAATTGTACCTTTACTTTCCAGTCTTCAGTTTATAATAAAGTAAAATTAAGGCACGGGGGAAGCTCACCCATGGAATGAATGTCCTGTGACATGTGGATGCTGCCCATAGCCCAGAACACCACAGATACAAAAAGTGTCAGCAGCTGCAGAAACCTGAGCCCCAGGTTATGGAACACGAGAGATGACTAGATTCACTGTAGTACACCTGGTACACTATGGGGTGGCACAGTGGTTAGCACTTCTGTCTCACAATGCCAAAGGCCCAGGTTCAATTCTGGCTTCAGGCCACTGTCCGTGTGGAGTTTGCACATTCTCCCTGTGTCTGCGTGAATTTCCTCCGGGTGCTCTGGTTTTCTCCTACAGTCCAAAATGTGCGGGTAAGGTTGATTGGACAGGTTAAATTGATCCTAGTGTCAGAAGGATTAGCAGGGTAAAGATGTAGGTTTACAGATAGGGCTTGGGTGGGATTGTGCAGACTCAATGTACCGAATGACCTCCTTCTGCATTGTAGGGATTTTATGATGTATGACCTGCAAGGTAAAGCATGTTTTGGAAGATGGTCATATCACAGATTAAGAGAGTGCAGGCAGAGAGGGAATGATGAACACCAGACAAGGCAGGTAATTAGGAGTTCCACAAGTCCATCTCACTCACTAACTGATTTGCCATTTTGGATACCAGTGAGGATGCGAGCAGTGGCTTCTCAGAAATATGCAACCAAGGGTGGTTCAGGAGAGGAAGAAAAGTGAAGAGTGATAGTGGTAGGGGATTCAATAGTTAGAGAAACATACAGGTGTTTCTGCATCCATGGATGTGATTACAGGTTGGTATGTTTTCTCCAGTGCTAGGATCAAATAAATCACGGAGTGGCTACAGGAAGTTCTAATGTTGAGGGTGGGAGGTGAACAGCCAAATATTATACTCCATTGGTAGCAATGGCATAGATAGTAAGAGAGATGAAATCCTGAAAGCAGATGTTACAGAGCTAGGAAAGAGATTAAAAACAGAACTTCAAAGGTGGTAATGCCAAGATTATCCCAACCTTGAGGTACTAGGATCAGTTCTGAGGCATGTGGGACTTGTACAATAAGGATAGGTCATACATTAGCAGAACTAATATGCTCAGAGCAAGATTTACTCGTTGGGGTAGTTTTAAACTAGGTCAGCAGGAATACGGGAACCTGAGAGAAAATTTAGATAGGGCAGAAACAAGGCCGGTAGTGGTAGAAAGGAAAGTAGAAGCAAAATTGGAAGACAGCATAATCAAAGGCCAACATTGCATAAGGCCAAAAAGGCAAAAATAAAAGTTTCTTTATCTGAATGCACACTCATGCAGCAGAAGATAGATGAATTGATGCCACAAATAGAAATAAGCAGGTATGATCTATTTAACATTACCAAGGTGCGGCTGCAGGATGACCAAAGCCGGGAATCATAAAGTAATAGAATCCTTACAGTACAGAAGGCAGCCATTCAGCCATCAAGTCTGCACCAACAGTAATTCTACCCAGGCCTTATCCCATAACTCCACATATTTACCCTGCTTGACCCCTGCCATTAAGGGGCAATTTAGCATGACCGATTAACCTAACTTGCACATCTTGGGAGTGTGGGTGGAAACTGGAGCACCTGAGAGGAAATCCACACAGTCACTCGAGGCTGAGAGTCACCTGGAAGGCAGCAGAGCTAACCACTGTGCCATTGTGTCGCCTCAACATTCGGGGAACTGAATATTGAAGGGTATTCACCACTTGAGAAGGATAGGCAAGAGGGAAAGGAGGCAGGGTAGTGCTGTTAGTAAAGGACAAGATTTTTATGTCACTGAGAGTAGATCTTTCTGTGGGGAGGTCCTCGAAATCTCAGGGCTATGAAAAAACAGGAGTGATTTGGTGTTATGTACCTTCAATCCACTTTTCTTGACCTCTGTACCAACAGAATAGGCATTTGTGGTGAGGCAATGGTCAGCGGAATTGGCACAAGTGTGGTGTCAGCAGTACATGAATGATTAAAGCACTGACAAGATATTACTTTGTATGATATTTCAACAGTAGAAATAATTTTAACATGAATACGTGAAACGCTAAAACTGCAGAGAAGGAAATGTCACTCGAGTATATTAAAGTCATTACTGCACTTTAAAAAAATATTTTTTCTTGTTCCAGGCACATAGATACAAAAAGAAAATCAATATTTACCTGAATGTCACCAATTCAGAGAAAATTAATAATTTAAGACTTTAGACCGATTACAATGATTATTTTCTAATCTCTCACTTTCAGAAGAAAATATCACATATTGAGTTCACAAATTAGAAATTTAAATACAACTGCACTCGATCTTTCAATCATTCAATAGTCAGCAAGTCACATGCAGAAAACATTGAAATTCCCAATGGAAATAATCAGTCCAGGGTATCAGCTGACTGAAATTGGAAAATTCTCTTTTATATCAGAAATTGAAGATGGCCATATACACTCAAGCATTGCTAAAGTTACATTTCATTCTGTCTCTCCAAGCTAAAGTTTGCACTTTACAAAGGTGACTTCTGATGTAAGTTTACTGAACTAAAATGCTAACTGCTTCTCTCTCTACAGATACTGCCTGACATTTTTAAAAATTCATTTTTACAGGATGTGGGTATTGCTGGCTGGACAAGCATTTATTTCACTTCCTAAACTGCCCTCCATTTTAGAGATTCTTCATTTGAGAATCAACCACATTGCTGTGGCTCAAGTCACATGTAGGTCACAGCAGGTAAGGATGGCAGATTTCCTTCCCCAAAGGGCATTTCCAGTGTTTTTTGTTTTATTTCAGGTTTCCAGCATTTGCAGTATTTTGCTTTCATCTTCACTTCAAACTGTTCTTACTGTGATGCATATTAATGGCCAGCCTATGTCTGTAACTTGAAGGGGTTGTTGAACATTTTTGAAGAGGCTTATTAAAGTTAATCATATGGAATTAGCCCATGTGAACAAAGGAGCAGTGCATATAAACTAGTAAAAAGCAAACTAAACAATTAACATGAGATGCTGCTTCATAGAAAGATTAAGCACCCCTTTCTTTAAGACTCACATTAAAACCTAGTTCCCTGACCAAGCCTTTGGATACCTATGTGACTCAGTATAAATTGGGTCTGTTAATGTTCCTGTGAAGCTTCATGCAATGCTTTGCTACATTCAAACCTCTGTACAAATGCAACTTACTGGTGAAATGAATGTCTACATAGATTATGGAAAAATAAAATCCTGGAGACATTCAAAAAAGAACGAAGAGGGGTGGGGATATAGAACAGTGAAGTTACTGCGCAGTCTTGAACCTAAACTAAAGAGGTCCAAATCTGTCTAATTCATATCTGTCCAGTGCTGTTTGAAACAGACATGTTGCCGTCTCTGATGACTATTTGTTTAGTCAAAAATTGCGTAATCCATGAATGGACTGTATGCTAGCTATACATTAAGTGGCTATTTAGCTGTTGATCAAGTGACTGCACCAATGTGGCAGGCAAATTTCAATTGATTAGTCAGAACTGCATTAAATGTAATGCAGCCAGGTTCCAAGAAATGAAGTCCAATTCTATTATTTGAGTTTTTATTGCATGTTTTTCCATACTTTTGGAATTTACTTTTTTCATAAATGTCAGGATAATGTGTGCCAAAGTTACACCTTAAGGTAAATTGGTTTTAAAAGTGTTTTGAATGCAATATTTTAATCTAATTGGTAAAAGAGGAAAGAAGAATGCCAGGGATGAGCAGCCTGCAGACCTTATGTTCAAATTGGCACATTTGATTGTTACTGATCGGGGATAGCTGCTTCAACCTTCTGTTGGTCAGCAAGATGCTTGGAGCAGAGCTTTGCCACCCGCAGCAGGCACACCTGTGGGTTAATTCCGACAAAGAGTTGGCAATGCTCTAATCTGCTATTCTTGAGACCTGTGACATGGCAGTATCAGTTTTTTTGCCGCTCACAGGCCAAGCAGATGTCCAATGCATTGATCAGCACAGCACATTAATCTCCATCCCATTAAATAACCAAACTGCACAATGTCACCACACTGTTGCACAGTATGCCAAATGCCCAATCCAACCCAGGCATCAACAAGTGATCATATTTGTGTTACAGAAATATGATGTATCACACCTTTAGATAGTGTAGCTTAGCAAGTGGAAATATTGCACTTTGCCAGTCCATTTCTTGTTCAACAATAGGTATGGATTTTCTACTCTGTTATATTGTTCTGGTCATTTCAACATTGCTCTTTTCTTGTGTGATGCCTTGACTCCATGGGCCCAATTTTACCATTATGTTGTGCACATTTTTGAGCAAGGAAACGTGGTAAAGTTGGGTGTGAGGCCATTAATGGAATCTGCGCCCACATCCGTGTAGATTGCCACTTTACTAAAACCCTGAAAAGGCGGTAATCCGCTTTGTGCCCACAACAGGCAAAACGGCGATTTAAATGCATTTGCATTTAAATTGAATTAATGAACTGCCCGCCCAACTCTATCAGCATTTCCCTCTTTACGTCTGCGTTTGCCAATCTGAAACAGCGCCATAATGGACCTGCTAAATAAAAGTCTGAATCGGGCACTCCTGCTGCTGAAAGAGCGCATTCAGTGTTTCCAGAGGCTCTCTGACTTAGATCAGTGTTGGGGGGAGGAGGGAGGCAAGTCAGATCATTCTCTGGTTTGGGGGGGCAGGAGGTGGAAGGGAAGTGAGGCCAGATTGTTGCCTGGCTGGTGGGGGGAAGTGAGGCCGCACCTTTCTTGGAGGTGGGGGGGGAATGAGGCTAGATCATTTTTTTTAGGGAGGGGGGACCATGATGAGGCCAGATCATTCTCTTTGGCGGGGTGGGGGAGGGGGTGGGGGTAGGAGGGGTTAGTGAGGTTACATCATTGTCTTGAGGCGGGGGGAGAGGAGTGAGGTCAAACCATTCTCTGGGGGAGGGGGGCTAGATCATTTTCGGGCGGGGGGGCCCAATCGCTCACTGAAGGGGGGAGGGAAGATGGATCTCTGGTAGGGGGTGGGAGTACAATAAGAAGTCTGACAACACCAGGTTTAAGTCCAACTGATTTATTTGATGATTGATCTTCGTCAGGTGAATGAGATGTTCTGGTCTCAGACAGCACATATAACAACAGAGAGTTTACAGATTACTGATTAGAATGCGAATCTTTACACATAACCTGCTATTCAAGTCTTAAAGTGGCTAATAATGTGAGCGGAAGGAGCATTAAGCCTAGGTTCAAGAGATGTGTATTGTCTCCAGAGATACAGTAAGTGATGTTTTGCAAACCCAGGCACCCAGGGGATGGGAGGGCAGATGGCAGATGGATCTCTGATGGGAGGGGGGGGGGGGAGAACAAGGGGGTCTGCTGCCACCCTGCAGGCAATTGGTACGGGGGGGGGGTGGTGGAGGGGCAGAGGTGGCAGTCTGGGTGGAGGGGTAGTGAATAAGGGGGACAGTAATGTGTGTAGGTAGTGGTGGGGTAGGTTGAGGGGGACAGTGATGAGTGTGTGGGTGAATAAGGAGGACAGTGATGTGCGTTGGGATAAGGGTAACAGTGAAGTGTATGGGTAGTGGGGGGTTGATAAGGGTGACGATGATGTGTGTTCATAGTGGAGGATTGATAAAGGGGAACAGTGATGGGTGTATGTACCATCGCTCCTGCTTTTCGCTCCCAGGCCGCTTTCTCCACTTTCTGCGGCTTGGGAGCGATCGATACAGGTGCGCTTTTTCAAATTTTTTTCCAACTGCACGTGTGCAGTTCAGAACTTCAACGGTTTCAGCCACGCTAAGCCCCGCCCCAAGCACGAATGGGACTGGAGATGGCTGAGTGCGTATAGGGGCGCCTGAAAACAGATTTCTAACTCGAATCTTCATTATGTCCAGATGCAGTACTTAGAATGAAGATGGTAAAATCAGGCCCCATATATCATTAGATGCTGTTGCAATCTTAAACCGCTTCTGAAGTTGGGGGGTTCACATGATGTGAGTGCAGGGACTGTTGTGTTTGATGAGTTCTGGTGCTACTCATTACTTAATCTTTACATTTATCCTGATACACAGTCCATAAGTAGCTAATCCTGAAGTGAAAACACTGTATTATGACCCTGAAAGATTTTTGGTTAGGTTTGGAATAAAATGCAGAGTAAAGTCATGAAAATCCTTGACTGAGAGAAGCGATCAAGGCAGCCGAAGTGGGGTTGAGCCCTCAATATGGCAATTTGGTCAGTGAGTGGACGCATGACCTAGCAATACTGAAAGCATTGTTGATGATTGCCAAGATGGTTAAAGTTATGGACAATAAACTCGGCTTTTTGACACAGAAGTTCAGTGCGCATATTGCTGAACTACAGAGAACTGATTAAGAAGCTTGATGAAGCAGAGGAAAGAATCTTTATTGTTCAGAATGCAGCTTCCTCAGTTTCAATACTTGGAAAATTAGCTGAATGGGATGTTAGGTATCCTGATCAATCTGGAGAGCTGGCGCTGGGAACGGAGTGTCTGTGTGATCGGCTTTCCAGAAGAAGTTGAAGGCAAGCTCCCAGCTACATTTTTTGAGAACTGGCTACCGTGTTACGCAAGTTATGTGGCTCCGTATCTGCTATATAGGTGAAAATGTGCACTGTTATGCCATATACTTGGTGTAATTCAGCCAAATGCCAGATTTCCTTTATTGTGCACTGAAAAAAGGGCCATGCTTGCACTTACAGTCATGTAATCTTCACGTTGGAACCTACATCAGCTGTCTGGGTGGAGTAACAGGTTTAAAAACCCCCACTAACTATTTCCCATTGGTTGAGCCTCCACGCGCTCAATAAGGCAGCTCTTTATTCCACAAAGACCAAAGGGAGAACTATTGGTAATACCCCTTGGCCTTCAGAAACCCTGACAGAAACCCATGGAGGTCCTGTTGGGCAACTTCAGTGGGGAGGCAGTGGCAAAGTACTGTCACTGAAAACCCAGGGTGATGGAGACCTGAATTCCAAGCCCATCAATGCAGATAGTAAAATTTGAATTCAATAAAAACCTGGAATTAAAAGTAAACAATGACCACAAAATCATTGTCAATTACTGCAAAAAACCAATCCAGTTCACAAATGTACTTTAGGGAGAAACATCTACCAGCCTGCAATGTGCTCTCTGAGACACACAGACACACATACACCCATCAGTAGGGCACCCTGCCAGGCTAACAGCAGCAGTTTGGTATTGCTAGGATCCAGGGGGCAGTGCCAGGGCTCAGTCTAGGCATGTTCCTCTCACACTGTAGGCTATATTTATCTTTGCATCCCCCTTTACTCCTTCATATTTTAAAATACCTGTTGTAAATCTTGCCGTGACGGTGGAGTTCTTTATATGGGGGGAGTTTATGGCAGGGTAGCTCTTAAAGTGTATTTATATTTATTAAAATGGGTTTCAATGAAGGGCGAGAACCTTGTTAAGTCACTGGCGAGAGGCAGGAAAAATCAGAAAATGAGACCTTGCTGCTGGAATTTTCATTCCCACAGTCTTGAGAGATTTTCAGTGCATCGTGCCATGAACACTGGCAGGAAATCCTCCCTGTATATAACAGAGGTTTGAATAGGTATGCCCCTTCTGAGTACAGAATGTTCTATTCTCTCTATCGCACAGAGTTAACACATGACTGTTGATGTTACTGATGCGTTACTGATGACCTGCCCTAGTCTGCCCATGCCAACACTACAGTCAAGAAAGCCTCTACTTTCTCAGAAGACTAAGGAAATTTGGCACGTCAGCTACAACTCACTGACTTTTACAGGTCCATCATAGAAAGCATTCTTTCTGGTTGTATCACAGCTTGGTATGGTTTCTGCTCTGCTCAAGACGGCAAGGAACTACAAATGGTCATGAACATAGCAAAATCCATCTCGCAAACCCGCCTCCCGTCCATTGACCTGTCTATATTTCCCACTGCCTCAGCAAAGCAGCCAGCATTACTAAAGACTCCACGCACCCCAGACATTCATTCTTCCACTTTCTTCTGTCAGGGAAAAGACACAAAAGTCTGAGGTCACATATCAATTGACTCAAGAACAGCTTCTTTTCTGCTGCCATCAGCAGGAAGACATATTTTGCATTAATTTGATCTTTCTCTATACTCTAGCTATGACTGTAATAGTACATTCCGCACTCACTCGTTTCCTTCTCTATGAATGGTATGCTTTGTCTGTACAGTGCAAAAAACAATATTTTTCACTGTACCTTAATAAATGTGACAATAATAAAGCAAACCAAACATCATGATCTATGTCACTCATTGGAATATCTATTCTATTAACTCATTGAACTACAAATTCCACATGATCAACATCACTGGTATGCCTCTGACCAGATTCCCAAAGTAACCGCCCAATTGACCTACTCAGATTCCAGCACCCACAGTAATTTACTTTGCTCCTATCTGGAATTTGGTTACAGCTGGAAGACATGGGAAATTCTTTTGAAACATTCTCGAAGTATTCTGAAGAGGTCAAAGAGCCTTACTGATTCATGGGAGTCCCTAGTTTATGACTGACCAAAGTGAAAATGTTTCAATCAGAAGGTACCAAACATTCAGAGGCAAAGCTGAGCTGTCAGATCTGGTGGTGATAATTCTGCTTCTGTAATGGATGATCAGTGGGAGATTTGGGGGTTGCAAGAAATGAAAGGGCTACAAAATATTGTGTGAAAATTTAAGGTGAACTTGGTAGGGAAATCCTGTTGCTGCTTGGGCTCTTCTTGGGAGAAGATATGTGGTGTTGTTGAAGTAAGCTTGATGAGTTGTTGCAATGCGGCCAGCAGATACTTACAGCCACAATGTTTAGCTAATGATTGCTGATTCTGGGAATAGCTATGTGCTTGGGAAAAACAGCACCTGCATTGAATTTGATTTTTTTTTAAAAATACAAATTTGCAGTGCTTGAGCAACAATTCATCGAAATACAACGTGAAAAATTGCTGCAATTGTAACAGGGTGTTGTATTACATTGAAGGGATGGAATTAGAGTAGGCAACACAATTATCTGTTTCTATGGTTTAATTTTTTATTTTTATTTTAGTTAGGTTTCATGATGGTGAAGCTTCCTTTTTGGCTTTCCCCATTGTTCAACTCCCAGTGGAAACTAGCCTACATGCCTTAGGAAACTGCTGGTCAAGGTAGCAAATTAACTCACATGATCTAATTCACTATTGCAAGAGCTTACACAGTGCCCATGATTAATGAACTGGCAAGGAAACATATAAAATCATGGCCAGGATCTTCCATGATACAGCAATCATCACTGGATTTCCACTCTGCTCGCATTTTTCCACACCTTAACTCTGTTCCATATTTATTGCTGAGTCTTTGGAGCCCAACTTTTCCAGAAATATGGAGCGCTGTATTCTACAGAGAACCCCATCGCTGATAGGGATGGTTGGGGGCGGTGGGGGGGGTGGTGTTGGTGGTGGTGGGAGGACTGCAGTGGCATGGGGAAAATAGAACACACTCTTTCTATGGCACTAGCTGTTGTACAGTAAGTTTTAAATGTCCAGTGTAAATGTTAGTGCATGCATAGTCAATAGGCCACCAGATAATAACATCACAGCGGGGTGAGAAATAAACAAAGAAATGACTGATGCATTTAAAATTATCAGCAGCAATTATCACAGGGGACTTTAATCAACATATCAATTGATCAAACCAGGTTGGTCAAGGCAGCCTTGAGAGGAGGTGATCATAGAACGTAGTCACAATAGCTTCTTTAAACAGTTTGTAATGGAACCTACGAGGGAGCAACCTATCCTGGATCTGGTCCTGTGTAATGAGAGAGGCGTAATTAATGATCTTACAATTAGGGATTTTCTTGGAAGAAGCAATTACAGAATGGTTGAATTTAAAGTAAGAAGGAGCATGAGAATGTAAGATCCAATATTAGAGTCTTATGCTTAACCTAAGGAGATTACAATGTGATGAGTGAGGAGTTGGCGAAGGTGGAATGGGAACAAAAACATTATGGTGAAACAACTGAGGAACAAAGGACTTTCAAAATGATTTTTCACAGTGCTCAGCAAAAACATATACCAGTGACAAGGAAAGGCTGTAGAAAAAACGAGAATTAGCCATAGATATCTAAGGGAATAAAGGAGGGCATCAAACTGAAAGAAAATGCATACAAAGTAGCAAAGATTAGTGGGAAATAGAGGATTGAGAGATCTTTAAATATCAACAGAAAGCTACAGAAAAAAAGATGGATTATGAGAATAAACGAGTTGATATAAAAACAGATAGCAAAAATTTCTACAAATATATAAAAAGAATGGCTAACATAAACTTTGGTCCTTTAGAGGATGAGAAGGGTGATGTAATAACTGGAAATGAAAAAATGGTTGAGACATTGAACAAGTATTTTGTGTCGGCCTTCATAATGAAAGACACAAATAACATGCCAAAAATTTATGACAAGAAGGCTATGGCAGGTGAGGACTGAGAAACTATCATTATCACTAAAGACATAGTGTTGGGCAAGCTAATAGGGCTAATGGAATACATCCCAGGGTATTGAAAGAGATGACGGGAGAAATAGCAAATGCGCTACTGGATTCTGGGACGGTTCCCCCAGATTGGAAAACAGCAAATGTGATGTCACTGTTTAAAAAAGGAGGTAGACAAAAGACAGGTAACTATAGGCTAGTTAGCTAGTAGGGAAAATGCTTGAATTTATCATCAAGGAAGAAATAGTGAGAAATCGGGACATAAATTGTCCTATTGGGAAGATGCAGTATGGGTCCAAGAAGGGCAGTTCATGTTTGACTAATTTGGTGGAATTCTTTGAGAACATTACTGGCACAGTGACAATGGGAAACTTGTGGATGTGATGTATCTGGATTTCCAGAAAACATTTGACATGGTGCTGCACCAAAGGCATAAGATAAAGGTGCATGGTATTACAGGTAATGTATTAGCATGGCTAGAGGATTGGTTAACTAGCAGAAAGCAAAGAATGGGGTAAATGGATGTTTTTCTGGTTGGCAATCAGTACCAAGCAGTGCGTCTCAGGGATCAGTGCTGGGACCTCAGTTGTTGACAATTTACAGAGATGATTTGGAGTCGGAGATCAAGTATAGTGTGTCAAAATTCACAGATGACAATGAGTGGCAGCACAAAATGTGCAGAGCATGCTGAAAGGCTGCAAAGGGATTATAGACAATCTAAGTGAGTGGATAAAGATCTGGCAGATGGAACACAATGTTGGTAAATGTGAGGTCATCCATTTTGGGAGGAATAATAGCAAAATATACTATTATATAAATGGTAAAAAATTTGCAACATGCTGCTGTGCAGAGGAACTTGGGAGTCCTTGTGAATGAATCACAAAATGTTGGTTTGCAGGTCATTAAGATGACAAATGGAATTTTGTCCCTCATTGCGAGAGGGACGGAGCTTAAAAACAGTGAGAATATGTTGCAGCTGTATAAGGTGCTGATGAGGCCACACCCAGAGTGTTTTGGTCTCCTTACTTGAGAAAGGATATATTGGCAGTGGAAGGGGTACAGAGGAGATTCACTAGGTTGATTCCAGCATTGAGAGGATTGACGTATGAGGAGAAATGGAATAGACTGGTGCTAAACTCATTGGAATTCAGAAGAATAACAGGAGATCTTATAGAAACATATATTATGAAGGGAATAGATAAGATAGAAGCAGGGAAGTTGTTTCCATTAGCAGGTGAAATTAGAACTAGGGGGATGACTTCAAAATAAGGGGGAGCAGATTAGGACTCAGTTGAAGAGAAAGTTTTTCACACAAAGAGTGCCCAGTGAAGCAGCTGAAGCTATCGCATTGAATGTTTTTAAGGCAAGGGTGATTTTTTTGAACAATAAAGGAAATAACGGTTTTAGTGAGCGGGAGGGTAATTGGAGCTGAGTCCACAAAAAGATCAGCCGTGATCTTATTGAATGGCTAAGCAACCTCAAGGGGCCATATGGCCTATTCCTGCTCTTAGTTCTTATGTTCTTATGTATGATGATAGGGTGCAAGTGTGGGTGAGGCAAGATGGTAAGTGGATAGAGTCGCAGTTAGATACTGTGGTAGATGTGTAGGGCAGAATTAGGTGAGGTGGTCAGAAGATGGGGTGTTAGGTGGATGGGGCAGGTAAGGGGTGAATGGGTAAGTGGCTGGTGAGGAATTGGCAGGGCTGGCTTGGTGATGGTGGTAAGTCTTCTCTGGTTGGAAGGTAGCTAGGTGGGCATGAGACGATAGCATCATTAATGTAGTTACATAAAGTTGAACAAGATTTTAATCTAATGTTTTCTGGGCAACTATTTAACCTATTACCGTGGGACTGTAGAATGCATTGTTGGAGACATTTGCAGAAGGTCCCAGGAAGTTGGGGAATTGGCCATTAGAGGTTTAACTTTTACAGCAATTCCCACAGAGATCAGGGTCCTGACACATACCTTGGGTCGTGTGCTCAGTATCTGACAGTCCAGAGACTGGGAGATCTGGATTCATGTTTACAGATCAGCTGCAACGGTGATGAAAACAGGTTTAAAAGAGCAAAGTTTGTGTTGTTTTTTTTTAAAGCTAGATTAAGTTGACCGGATGAAAGCCACAATAAAGTTGGATTTAAAAACACCTATTTAACAAATCCATTTGTCTCTGCATCAGAGGAGTGACCGGTACATGAAGCTAAACCAATGCAACCATGTTTTCAGTGAGACTTGGCTGGCCGTAGTTGGTACTACAACTAATTGGGTCAAAGTTGCTTTACAGGATTGTCTATGAATGCAAGCTCAGATAAATTTTGGTTGTCTTTGTTCATCATATCTCAACCATCTCCTATAACAAGGACACATGGCTGAGAGTTGCTTGGATTTCCCTGGAAAATTCAATCCTTGCAGTTTCTGCTGGTCTCTGCAAGGTACATTGAGACTTGTAATAGGCACTTACTCAAGTGGAGCAAGATCTTTTGAATTTCTGTGCCATTATCTCTAATGACTAATCGATCAAGGTATATACCCGTGAGGAAGGCAATTAATGTTTCATGGCATAAAGGTTTATTTTGACAAGGATACTGTTCCAGCTGTTTATTCTCATGAAGCTGCGTGGGAATTTGATATTGCCCACTAAACAAGCATTGCTACAAGCAGTTTACGAAAGGTTTTTCAGCCTAAAACCTTGCAGACCATCAAACAGCATTAGAAGCCTTTTCAATGCAGGATTATTTAAGCCCTTGTCAGCTGACTTATCCTTTACAAAGTATTTGGACTGTCATCAAAATTGCCTGCTTGTTTATTACTGCTTGCAAATAAATCTATTGTTCGCAGCCGGAATGTTAATAAGCTGACAGCGTAACTTAATGCCTTTTGGAGCAAACTGAGAAGCGTGGCAGACCGCCTGATCTTTGCAATCTGCAACGTGCCTTAGTTAAAATGGTAAAAGTTAATCCAATGACTTACTATCCTATCTCACTACTTGCCGAAAAGGTACAGATTTCTGTTTGTAGGAGATATAGCCTTTTTTACACAAGTTATGAGAAATGCTGAACTGTAACAATAAATATCTGCCACCTGTCTAAATTCAAACAGTGCATCACCGTCTCTGCATTTTCTTGCAGAGCTCTTCAATCTCTCTTTGATTCCCAGTGTCTATCCTGTCTTCCTTTTCACCATGTTCTATCAGCTCTGCAGTATACTGGCACCCATGTTCACTTTGTAGTCTCGTCAATCCTTTCTTTCTCCAGTCACGAATTACCCTAAAGCCCCTAAAATTTACTACACTGCACATACCTTGTCATTGCCACTACAATCAATTCTCTAAAGTATTTTCAAGTTGCTATGACTGTTTTTTCCCTCCCCCAAGTATCTCAACAACCTGCTTTTTCCACTGATGGAAGGACAGAGCAGACAGGTCTCTGGACTTTACTGTTTTAGCAGACCACAGTTTAAACATGTTGAGGGCTGAAAATTGGCTCCTGTGTGCCAAGCTAGCTAAATCTCGCTATGTATGTTTTTACATCAAGAATGTTAAAGCAAAGGGCTGGTTCTTTTGGAACTGTGGTCTGAGCGTCAGTCACTGTGTTTGGGAATTGAAGGGAAAGCTGGAGGAGTTGAAAAAACAAAAGATATTAAACTGAAAAAAAAACTGATTCATACCAACAAATTTGATCTGTGTAAATTGTAGGAAGAAGGGCCAATGGGAGGCAAAACTATTTTGGAGATCAACAAAGAAATAGTTGTTCTTGAAGAATGCATACTTTAGGAAAATGCTAGAGAATTGCACATTCCATTACTATATAGCTTTCTTCAGGAAATAGAGAAAAGAAATCCAATTAAAGTTAAAATTTATTCATTAATCGCAAGTGCACTTACATTCACAATGCAATGAAGTTACTATGAAATTCCCCGGTTGCCACACAGCTGGCACCTGTTCAGGTACACTGAGAAGAATTTAACATGGCCAATTCATCTAACCCACACATCTTTGGGCTGTGGGAGGAAACTGGAGCACCTGAGGAAACCCATGCAGATATGGGGAGAATGTGCAAACTCCACACAGACAGTGACCCAAGCTGGGAATTGAACGCAGGTCCCTAACATTGTGAGTAGCAATGCTGATCCCTGTGCCACAGTGCTGCCCCAGTGGCACAGTGGTTAGCACTGCTGCCTCAATCTAATGTTGTCTGTGTACAAGTCAGAACTCTTATTTTAATCTTGCTTTCATAACATTTCCCTCCTGCTCCTCACTAAAAGCTACAGGTACTTCTACAGATCATTCTTCAACTCAACCTCAGAAGTAAGTACCCACAAACTATATGACTACATGGAGCATCATGGTTCATTCCAGTGCTGGCCTCACCTGACATCCTACATGTGAAAATTTCAACATAAGTTACAAGATAGCAATGAAGAATGGAAACTCTAGCTGGTCTCCCCTCACCCAGAGGTACTGAAACAACAGGCACAGTGATTAGCACTGCTGCCTCACGGGGTCAGGGACCCAGGTTCAATTCTGGCTTTGGATAACTGTGTGGAGTTTGTAATTCTCCCGATGTATGCATGGATTTTCCTGCCACACGTTAAAGATGTGTAGATTAGGTGGATTGGCCATGCAAAATTGCCTCTCAGTGTTGGGGGGGATTAGCAGAGTAAATATGAGAGATTACGGGTATAGGACCTGAGTGAGATTATTGCTGGTGCAGTCTCGATGGGCCGAATGGCCACCTCCTGCATTGTAGGGATTCTATGGAATTATGGCAATTGCTATGCCAAACCGCCAAGATCACCTAACACAACATAGGCAAGGAATCAAACCTGGGTTCTTGCAGTTCTACATGGGAGGGTTATTAACCAATCCATCAACAACACTGTCAGAAATTTATTTAACCATGGAAATTCCTTGCTCTTTCTAGCTGAAAGCATGAAATAAAGTAAATAAGTGATGCAATCTATAAATTTAGCTATAGGTTTCAGATATGTAGACAAAATTTCATTACCATTGAAGCTAATTAGCACCTTGAAAAAAGGAACACTGAATAAGAGTGGCTATTATAAAAATCAGTGATGAAGCAGCTGCGGCATGTCAAGCTGGAGTGCTCAGCCTAAACAGTGCACAGTGATTGAAATGCCAGGGATTTCTCATTGCAATAGGCACAATTCTGCAGTTAAAATTCTGGTCCACAACTTACTACTACACAGATACATGTCGCTGCAACTCAGCTTGCATATCCAGGCTCAAGAATTTCTGTCTTGCTTGAGTTTTCTGGGTTACTAACGGTCCTCATCAAACACTTACTAACTAACCAGTTACTAACCAAATATTACCACTCGTTAGATATGTAATGGACAGCAGCTACAGATGCAGTTTGTATCATGTCTAGAAATTGTGAAATAAGAAAATTTTATTAGCTGATAAAGCAGTGCTGCAGCTTTTGGAAGAAGTATTCAAAATCTAAGAACATCAAACACACAGAAGCAGGAGGCAGTCTTCAAGTCTGCTCCACGTTCAGATGTTGGCTATCTTCTCTCGCCAAGTCACTTTTCTGCCCTGTCATCATATCCCTTGGATGTGATTTTACAGCATTTCCTGTCAATGGATCTTTCAATTTTGTCAAAACTGACTCCCTCAACCCCTGCCTGTTCCCCCCTCCAATCCCTGCCCCCTGCCCCCCCACTCCCCATCACCCCTCCACTCCTCTATCACCCACCATTTGCTCCCCAACCCTCACCCTCTAACCAACCTTCCCTCCTCACCACCACCCCCACCCCCACCCCACCCACCTCCGCCGCCACCCCTATCCCCGGAGAGTTACCTGGCAGCAAGGTCAGACAGCAAAGCAAATTGCTATTGTGGTCCTGCCGGTGATCAATGGTAAACTGCGTCTGCCACACACACAGGCATTGGGGGTTTTAGAGATGGAAAGTGCCTACCCTTTATACACATTGAATCAAAAACAATCTATTGATATCTGTCTCTAATATATTTAATGACTAACAATCCCCTTAAAAACTGATACATTCCAATGGGATTATTTCTCAGTCTTTATAGGAAAATCCTCTCAACAAAGGAATGCAATCTCATGAATAATATATATGTGCGTGTGTGTGTGTATATATAAATACACACACACATATATTATGGGTGGCATGGTGGCACAGTGGTTAGCACCACTGCTTCACAGCTCCAGGGACATAGGCTCAATTCCCGACTTGGGTCACTGTTTGTATGGAGTTTGCATGTTTTCCCTGCATCTGCATGGGTTTACTCTGGGTGCTCCAATTTCCTCCCACAGTCCAAAAATGTGCAGGCTAGGTTGATTGGCCATACTTAGTTTCCTGGAATACATAGGTTAGAGGGATTAGTCGGATAAATATGTGGGGTTACGGTGATCAGGCTGGGTGGGATTCATGTTGATGCAGACTCAATGAGCCAAATGGCCTCCTTCTGCACTGTGGGAATTCTATGATTTTATTCTATGATATATTTGTCTAAAAAATAATTTTAAATGTTGAGAACTATCCACGATGCTTCAGGCATCACAAATACAAATTTCTGTTGTGCATTTAAAAACAAAACCTATAAAATTAGTTATTTCTGCTTTCTCACCTTGCACTTGAACCTGGGATTCTATCAGCACTACAAATTTAGAAAAGTACTTCGGCCTGAATTTTTGTAAAGATGGAGAAGTTCCCCCTCCCCCCCAAACATTACGAGAATTGCTGTACAGACTTAGGTCCAGCTGTCTCACCCCCGAATATGGCACCTACCATTGTTGCAGATAGGAGAATGGGAGTGGGTTGTAAGTTGCACATGTGTAGCTCACAGAGGCAATTACCCACATAAAATAATAGTTTCCTCCAGTCATATCGGATTTTCATTAGCAAGAAGTGGAAAACATGATATGTTCAGATTATATGTATCTAAATTTTGTGGAGTTGCTTGGATCAGTAGGATCCAATTTTGGAGAGACAAGGTCCCTTTTGGATTGGATGCTGGGTTACCCTTGGGAGAGATCAACTGTCCTTTTGGAGAAGGTGTCCTTTTAAAGATTTAAGTAGCTTTTTCAGAATTTAAAAAGTAGATATGAATGTGAGTAAAAAGTGCATAAAGTCATGAGAGCTGTCAAATTCTTTGGAATTGCCAAACTCAAATGACCCGTCAAAGGGATCTGTTAAACTGTTAAGGCATTTAAAATTTCTGCCTTTTAAACATTTGGAGAAAAAAAACTCTACAGTGTTCAACAAAATACATGCTGAATGTTATGATTACTGAATTGGTGCTGCATGATTGGTTTCAAAACTTGTCCATTATCTCAGCCCCTGTTTGAGTAACAACTCCAAGTGGTTATAGACTCTCTGAAGGTGGTCTACAAGTTTGCTTTTCTAAGTCATTAAAGGAAGTTAAACATAGCAATTTTTTTTTAATCAGTCTTTTATGTAATAGTGAATTCTTCAACTGATACTTAATAACTTCATTTTATCTCCTCTCGCATGGATTGAGATCTGTTCACGGTGGATACTGAGTGAGGTAGGTATAAGTGGAAAGAGTGGTGGTTTAGGGGGCGTTAGTTAACATAGGACCAAACAAGGCCATGGGGGATTGGAGTGGAGGGAGGGGAATGAATTAGCATGGATGGGATATAGATAGTATGTGGGCAATAAGAGGTACACCAAAGCAGGCCAAATGTGCCTCCACTCTGAACCAACTTCTGCAATCATTCCTGGGTCATTTGCCATAATACCCATTCAAACCCACCTTTGTGGACTAAAAATGTGACATTCCAGGGCATTTTCTCTTAGAACAATTACCAGCTCTACAAATCCAACCTAAGTCCAAGGCAGGAATGAAATTTCCAAAATTGTACTCCAATTTACTGAGATATGCTTAGCTGGAATTGTGTTTTAATTGACTCAGGTTGTACCACAGTCAGACCTTGTGCCCAAACAGAGAAATGCATTCGTTACAAAGTGCACTGTATCTCTCCTTACAGAATTGACACAACTACTAAAAAAATTCCATGAGTGTAGGGGAGATCTGTTTTAAAATCTGCACATTTCTTGCTGCTTCTATTGTCCTGGATATCATAATTCAATCGGTGAAGCCCCTGTGGCATTGTCTTGGGAGAAATGTTTTATAATAATAATGTTATAAAGAAAGGGTAATGGAGACTGTTTGCAGGAAATAAAGATGACACTTGAAGGAAGCATTTCTAAGTGCAAAACACTCATATTATGAAGAACATGTCCCTGTCTATATCAATGGGGATAAAGTAGAAAGGGTCGGGAGTTCATGTGTTTAGGTGTCCAGATCACCAACAACTGTCCTGGTCCCCCCATGCTGAAAGCTCATCAACGCCTCTACTTTTTCAGAAGACTAAAGGAAGTTTGGCATGTCAGCTACGACTCTCACCAACTTACCATAGAACCATAGAAAGCATTCTTTCTGGTTGTATTACAGCTTGGTATGGCTCCTGCTCTGCTCAAGACCGCAAGGAACTACAAAAGGTCATGAATGTAGCCCAATCCATCACACAAACCAACATCCCATCCATTGACTTTGTCTCCACCTCCTGCTACCTTGGAAAAGCAGCCAACATAATTAAGGACATCATGCACCCCAGACATTCTCTCTTCCACCTTCTTCCTTCAAGAAAAAAATATAAAAGTCTGAGGTCACGTACCAAACAACTCAAGAACACTTTCTTCCCTGCTGTTGTCAGACTTTTGAATGGGCTTACCTTGCATTAAGTTAATCTTTCTCTACACTCTAGCTATGAATGTAACACTACATTATGCGCTCTCGTTTCCTTCTCGATGAATGGTATGTTTTGTCCGTATAGCATGCAAGAAACAATACTTTTCACTGTATGATAATATGTGACAATAATAAATCAAATCAAAACATTACAGATAAGAATCAGTATTAAATTCTTCTCCTTCAAGGTCACATTCAGTTTATACGAATGACCCTTTGAAACATATACTTACCCAGACTAAATAACAGATACCAAATACAAGACTTTTAAACATATATTCTCATTATGAACTTGAAAATACATTAGTAAAGGCAATTTACTTCATAGTCTGCACAGTATCAGTTGAAATTGCTCCCTGACACAATGTTATTTTTATATTATTATTCCTCACAACTAGTAACCATGGCAGGTGATATTTTCCAGTCACATTTTTTACGTATTAAAAACAGAAAGAAATTGTTGCAATGGAGATATAATTATCACATTTTAATGACAGACAAATCAATACCTTAACATGTACATGCATATATGAGACCTTAAGTTAGTCCACCACTAATCTGAAATATTTATTGTGCAGGTAAAGAAATAATTTAACGCATGTAAAACTAACTGAGGAAGGCTTGACAGACCAGCTGGTCTTTTCTGGACCATCAGCTTTGTGTTTTACTTTATTTGTAATAAAAAACAATGGAGCGAATTTTACCGTCCCGCCGCCACAGGAATCGAGCAAATGAGGAGCGGACCATGGAAAGCTCCATTGACCTTGATTCTGGTTTAGGGCGAGCGAGACCGGAAAATCCTGTCTTTTGAACCTACCTTGTAGGCTTAACACTGGCTGATTATTATTCTTTAAAGGAAGTTAATAGGTTACCTAATGGTCAGTTAGCATTGGCATAGCATATGCGCTCCTGACCATAGCAGAGAAAAAACTACAACCTAAATAACTGGAAATATTTAAGTTAAAAAATTAAACAGTGGAGAAATCAAGAAAGTTTGGCTTAATAATTAAGATTTTTATCATAGGGATTTTAAATCTTGGCATCCTTATTGTACCTTTCCAAATGATCTTTGAACACAAAGGACTAGACTGTCATGTCAGAGGCAGGTATCAGTATTGGAACTAATCCTGCATCCCACTCCCATCTCCGTTTCAACCTTAAGTGAATAGAACTTCCAAGTCCTATTACAACAGTTGGAAGTCGTTGATTAACCCATAACTCTCTCAAGTAAAAAAAGTCATCAAGCCTGCTGTGTAAACAGCATCAAGCATTTGTAAAATGATAGTTGGATTGCAAAAACAAGAACAGATAACCCTTCACAAGTGAAGAAACTAACTTCAGAACTGCAAAAATAAAGTTTATTTACTAGTCAAAACTCAGCTTACATTGACATTGCAATGAAGTTACCATGAAAATCCACTAGATGGATTTTCCAGAGTCTCCTCGGATACACGCAAGGAGAATTTAGCATGGCCGATGCACCTAACCTGCACATTTTTCGGACTGTGGGAGGAAACTGGAGTACCCGAAGGAAATGCACACAGACACGGGGAGAATGTGCAGACTCAGCACAGACAGGGATTCAAGTCCGGAATCACACGTAGGTCCCTGATGCTGTGAGGCAGCAGTGTTAACCATTGTGCCACGGTGCTACTAGCGCAACAGTCTGGACTTAATGTCTAAAAATAATGGGAAGAACTTAAATAATGTTATCATATTAGGCTACACTTTCACAACTATAAAAAATACTGTACCATTTCATGAACTTTTAAAGAAATTCCTCTGAAGACATTTCTGCATTTGCAATGTTGATCTTTTACTTGACAGCTTGTTGGCAGAAATAGCGATCTGGCAAATACATAGTTTAATGGGTGACACATCTTTCGAGTACTGTCATGACTCACGTCACTGAACACAGATACAACTCGTGCCACAGCATTTAATGATGAACTGTAAAGGAGACAAAACCATTTTACTTACCTTTCGAACTTCCTAGCTCTAACCCATGATTCACATCTTCATGCAGTAGATGTAAAACTCAACAGCTGCTAAAGTCTGGCTGCTTCTATGAAAATTAGAAGACCACGAGGCATGGGTTCTCAATGTTAATTGCCTTCTTAAGAGGAACTGAAAACAGGCGAACTCACAAACACAGTTGTCCACAACCATTATTTCTGGTCCCACTTCCACATAACTCCTGATAAGAAACATGAAAATCCAGGCCATCCTGTTTCAATGAAGTGGGGGTGTAAGGACTTCATTCAGGATGGAAAACTGATGGATTTGCTGACAAGCATATGATTAATTTACTTGTTACACATGCAGTTAACAAGGTTCTGCACCAATTCTGATAGAGACAAGGCAGGGATAGGCAGCAATTCAGTGATTGTATAGTAAACGTTTATAGATCCTTGGTAATTATTTACTGCTATTCTGCACTGGTCCACTGGAGTATTAGCTTGATTCAATTAGTAGCACTATTGTCTCTAAGTCATAAAGTTGTGGATTGAAATCTCTCTGCAGTTAATTGAGCATTTAATGTAAAATCACAGCACTGAAGGAATGCTGCACCAAACGAGCGAGGTAAAAACCCGAATGACCATAGGCTGCTCTCGCCTTTGAGGCAAGTGGCATTTTGAAAAGGCACGACCTGATAAATAATATTAGCCAGTGTAGGAATTGAACCTGCACTGTTGGTATCACTCAATCTTAAACCAGCTGTCCAGCCAACTGAGCTACCACTAATATGAACTACTCACTGTTTGGTTACTTAGGTGGTACGGCGGTACAGTGGTTAACACTGCTGCCTTACAGTGCCAGGGTTCTGAGTTTGACTCCCAGTGTCTGTGTGAAGTCTGCTCTGTGTTTGCGTGGGTTTCCTTCAGGTGCTGTGGTTTCCTCCCACAATCCAAAAGACATGCTGGTTAGGTGCATTGGCTGAGCTAATTTCTTCCTTAGTGTATGCAAACAGGCACTGCAGTTGGCGACATGGGGATTTTCACAGTAACTTCACTGAAGTCTTAATGTAAGCTTTCTTATGACACTAATAAATAAATTTAAACTTCAAGCCAAACAAAATGGCTATCAGACTTGTTTATATAACAAGTTACATCATTTCAAAGTCTCTGATTGTGTGTGAAATTTTTTGTGAAATTATGTCAAACATTTGAGAGGCTTCTTAAATACATTTAAATTTAAAATTCACTTTCACAAATAACCCAGACATAAAAGATAAGGCCAAGCTTAGTAAGTAAAGAGAAAAGGTCAAGAGAAAATTTAGTAAATCCACGAATAGACCCACTAATTTTCCTTCACCATTAACTAATTACAACTCATGGTGAAAGCAGAGTGAAAAACATTCGCTGGTGAAAAAACATCAAAATGCCAAAAGAACTGATATGGGATATGGGGCTGATTTGGTTAAAACTAGCATATGATTTCTTTAGAAATGTCTTCAAAATGCTTTCTCTTGATCCAGACATTGAATATTTTCCAGACAACTATGTGCAAATGACATTAGCATGTTAATGTATCATGCTGCTTTATAAACTTACTACAAGAAATACTAAAATCAATGACTATCAATTCCCAGATTCCATTACATCCATTAAGGGGAGGTGATAGCCTAATGGTATTATTGCTAGACTATTAATCCAGAAACTCAGCTAATGTTGTGGGGACTCAGGTTTGAATCCCGCCATTACAAATGGTGGAATTTGAATTCCATAAATAATGAAATTAAGAATCTACTGATGACCATGAAACCATTGTCAACGTCAGAAAGGAACATTTGGTTCACTAATGTCCTTTACCTGGTCTGGCCTACATGCGATTCCAGAGTCACAGCAATGTGGTTGACTTTCAACTCCCAGTTGAACTAGGGCAACTAGGAATGAGCAATAAATGCTAGCCAGCCAGTGACACACAATTCCCAGCAATGACTAAAAAAGTCTTTGCCCTATCAACAAAACACTATTGGATTTTCCAGATGGAACTTTCAAACATTCAGAATACACCTTGCTAGACTCCAGTAGTCTTTTACTTTATTTTCTATTGAAAACATTAGGGGGTGATTTTCATCTGCATTCTGCTCCCTTCACTGGAAAACTGGCTAGTAGACAGTTTAACACAAGAACCTACTTTTAACTGCCAATTGCACCAGTTAGGAGCTTTATTGCAAATGATATGTGGCACAAAAACAGGCCATATGGCCGGCACAATCAGTCCAGGCCGACGATTATGCTCCACTAGAATCTTCTCCCATCTTTTCTCATCTATGCCTATCATTATGAAATATTTAAATCAGCTTTATGTAGGATGTTGCTGCAATCTAATATTGACTGTCCTACAAGCCACTCTAGAAAACCCCACTTAAACTCATGACCCTGATTCATCTTGCTGAAGTCATAAAAATCTACCCCACCCTGAAGAATAACACCTAGTTCAGTTCTGCAGAACAACTGCCAAATTTTCTTTGCCCTTTCCCAGTGGCGTGCCTATCAGCATTTGTTCAGCACTGGTGGATCGCTAGCTTTATTCTAATAAAATGTCACCATGAAAATGGTTAGGCTTCAGTCCCATGCATTGCCAACTCAAAAAAATTGCCAACCCACCAGTCTTCTTCAATCAGGTAAATGTTTCCACTCCTCTCAGGTACGTACCTGGCCTGATTGGATAATTTTTCTCCTCATATTGGGATTTATTTTCTACTATAACTAATCAATTTCTGTTAAAGCACTTTTTTTTCAAAAAAAAACATCTTTATTGCCGCACCAAGGGACTGCTTGGTAGAGTTTAAGTAGAAAGTTCTACATTTTTCAGATCCCAGCATTTAACCTGGCAACTAATCTTCATGTCTGGATATGATATAAGGAGCATATAAGAGTACTTTACAAGAAATGCATACTCCAATTCTCCACTTTTACATGCTTTTAGATTAAACACTGAATATATTTTGCTCCTTTTTTGCAAGAAATAACAATTATTAGCTCCATTACAATATTCCAAACCCACGGATTTTATTCTTTATGACCGATTTACACTTGGCTGTCCTAGAATTTCATTTTAATGCATAAAATACAAATTTGCTATTATTTTGGTTGCAAACAATGCAAAAATATCTTGTAGTGGTGACAGCATTTATGAACAATTGCTAATTTTATCCACTTTGGTAGCAATTATAGGAAGACAGGTTATTGCTTGAATGGGTAAATTGAGAGAGATGGATACTCCACAAGAGTCTTTGTGCATCAGTCGCTGAAAGTTAGCACGCAACTATAGCAGGTAGTAAAGAAGGCAAAGGATATGTTGGCTTTTGTAGCGAAGGATTTGAGGATAGGGATGTTTTGCTGCAATTATATCAGATGTTGGTAAAGCCACACCTAGAATAGTGTGTGCAATTTTAGTGTCCTTATCTGAGGAAGAATGTTCTTGCTAAAGAGAGAATACAGCAAAAAATTCAAAGAACAAAGAACAACACAGCACAGGAAACAGGCCATTCGGTCCAACGAGCCCACTCCGCCATTTTAACATTGTGAGTGCCCTCTCCTACCTATGACCTTTGTCTACGACCTTTGTCTACGCCTACTGGACTCCACAATAAAGGAATCATAACCAAATTGAGGGACAACTAATTTAGGGACAATTTGTTAACACCAATCAGCCTAAGATTCCTGGGATAACAGGTCTGTTATATGAGCAGAAACTAAGTTGGTTAGAATTATATTCACTGGAGTTAAAAAGAGTGAGACAGAGTCTCATAAAAATTTATAAAATTCACCCAAGATCAAGATGAATGGTGGAGCAGGCTTGAAGGGCTGAATGGCCTACTCCTGCTTCTCATTTCTATGACTCAAAATTGTGATGATTGTTCAAATTTTAGTGAAAAGTATAATTCTTTTCACTAAAGAATTATAGTGAAAATATAATTTTCCCAACGTGAGGCTGTTGTTACTTAAGCCATTTTGAGTTCACAGAGAAATTTGATTAAAAACCTCTAAAAATAAAAAGCATGTTCAAAAGTTGCAGGATATACAATGTCGCAACAACTGACCCCATTTTACATGCATACTTTGGATTTGACATTAAAAAGCTAAACCTAGTATCCTGGGCAAAATGCTTCTTTTTTAACTCTGATAGGGCTACACAGCAAAACAAAACAAAGCAGTGGTTGATCTACTCAATTTCTCTTCCATTCTACAGTAACAAATATGAAGTTTGCTATGCAACATTTACAAACACTTGATCCACATCAACATACAGTAGCTGGTGAGATCATGTATACATGTAAGGGAAACATGATGGCACAGTGATGAGCACTGCTGCTTTATAGTGCCAGAGATTGGAGTTCAAATCCATCCTTGGGTGACTGTGTGGAGTTTCCATCTAGTCCCTATGTCTGTGTGAGTTTCCTCCCACAAGCCAAAGATATAAAGGTTAGATGCATTGCCTTTTAGTGTCCCAAGATGGTCAGGGGATTCGTGGGATAAATGTGTGGATTTATGGGTATTGGAGGGACACTGTATATCCTGCAGCTTTTGAACATGCTTTTTATTTTTAGGAGTTTTTAATCAAATTTCACTGTGAAATCATAGAAACATAGAAACATAGAACAATACAGCACAGAACAGGCCCTTCGGCCTTCGATGTTGTGCCGACCAAAATAAAAAGCAATGCCCCTCCTAACTAAACCATTCCCTTCTCATCCATATACTTATCAACTAACCTCTTAAACGCCACCAAACTTGGCGCATCTACAACAGCTGCAGGCAGGGCATTCCACTCCCTAATCACTCTTTGAGTAAAGAACCTACCTCTGATATCCGTCCTATAACTCATACCCCTTAATTTAAAGTTGTGTCCCCTCGTGCTAGCTTTTTCCATCCTAGGAAAAAGGCTATCACTGTCCACCCTATCCAAACCTCTAATTATCTTATATGTTTCAATAAGATCCCCCCTTAGCCGCCTCCTTTCTAACGAAAACAACCTCAAATCCTTCAACCTCTCTTCATAGGACCTGCCCTCCATACCAGGCAACATCCTAGTAAACCTCCTCTGTACCCTCTCCAATGCCTCCACATCTTTCTTATAATGTGGCGACCAGAACTGCACACAATACTCCAAGTGCGGCCGCACTAGAGTTTTGTACAGTTGCAACATGATGCTGCGGCTCCTAAATTCAATCCCCCTACAATAAAAGCTAAGACTCCATATGCCTTCTTAACAACTTTATCCACTTGACTGCCTACTTTCAGGGATCTATTGACACATACACCAAGATCCTTCTGTTCCTCAACACTATTAAGAGCCCTACCATTAGCCCTATACTCTACACATTTATTGTTCCTGCCAAAGTGCATTACCTCACACTTTTCCACATTAAACTCCATTTGCCACCTCTCGGCCCAGCTCTGCAACTTGTCCAAGTCACTCTGTAAACTAAAACACCCCTCTTCACTATCTACCACACCACCCACTTTAGTATCATCTGCAAATTTACTGATCCATCCCTCAATACCCTCATCCAGATCATTTATAAAAATTACAAACAGCAGGGGCCCCAAAACAGACCCCTGAGGCACACCACTCGTCACCGAACTCCACGATGAATATCTCCCATCAACCACCACCCTCTGTCTTCTATCTGCCAGCCAATTTCTAATCCAATTAGCTAAATCACCCTCTATTCCACACATCTGCATTTTCTGTAGAAGTCTTCCATGGGCCACCTTATCAAAAGCCTTACTAAAGTCCATATATACTACATCAACCGCCTTACCCCCATCCACCTCTCTGGTCACTTTCTCAAAAAACTCAATGAGGTTAGTAAGGCATGACCTACCCTTCACGAAACCATGCTGACTAGCCCCAATCAATTCATTTCTCTCTAAATAACTATAAATCCTATCCCTAATAATTCTCTCCAAATCAATATGGCTTAAATGACATCAATCACAAGTTGGGAGCTAGAATTATAAGATGCTGTGTTGGAGAGTCGTTGTAAATTCGATGGACCAAATGACTTCCTTCTGTACTGTAGAGATTCTATGATGATATCCAAATGCTGGTGCACCAAGTCTCAGCCTTACATTTCATATTCAAGTTGTTGGCCACTTACAATTTTAATCCAAGATAATGTTACTGAATTGAAAATAAATATACTTATTGACGATCCAGAAGGACAGAAATACTGGGAGGTATCTTCTACTCTTGCCGATGGTAATCTTGTGGGAGGGCATGACATTTATTTAGTCAGCATAATAGTGTACCTGACCCCTGCTGCCTTTCCAACTCCACCTGAATCAAGTTCTGGACAGGAAGGTCCACACTTGACCATCCCCGTCTGCAGCTAATTGAGGACCTTCGTTGGCCAATAGTTGACCACTTGCTGGGATTAACTTAGCTTCAAATGGGCCTGTAGCCAAGCAGTGTGCATGACAGGTGAGCCTGCGTGGGCTGCCTGTCTTCTTGGGGTGGGGAGTGGCTCACTGAGTACCTTGATTGATTGTAGGCATCATCCAGGCTCTGGACTTTGGAACTGGATGCAGCATTGAGAGGCGCTCTTGGTCCCTTAATTTCAACCTTGCTCTACACCCCACTCCTCACAAACCCTTGAACAACAGCCCCACATTATCTACATATAGATTCTGGGCCTTCCACCATCCTGGGACATGAAGAGTTGTTCTTCCCGCAACAACCAGGGCATCCTCAATGGCTGCTGCTGAGTACAAGACCTGCCAGATTCTGATTGGGTGGCTGATCTTGCGGTGCAGGACTTCTGCCCTTGTGATTTTGATCCATGGGCGAGCCTTGCCACTGCCTGATTGGTACATGGTTAGGGAGATCTTCCCGAACAGAGGCATTCTGGGCCTGGTAAGACCCAGACTTCGCAATAACATTTTACCCACTGAGCGGGAATTGCACTATTTACATATGTTTGGAGACCAGAGTAGAAAGAGGGGTGGGGGCTGAGGGAAGGGAGGGGAGGATAAGTAATTTTGACTCCCACTATTGAGCAGAATTTGAAGGCAGCTGGGGAGCGACAGTTATTATTTTAAAAGTGAAGATTCACCCAATTCACTCATCTAAAATTTCAGATTGATAGTATAATCAGAGTCCCAATGCAAATACTGATGTGACAAATTGGGGAAATGGATCCAGGGCTGAAAGAAGTCCAGCAAACCGGGTTATTGTCTTTCAAAATTACAATGTGTGAGCACATGAAGCATAAATGTTCTTTCTGCCAATCACAAGGAAATCTTGCACTCACATTGCCATACTGAATAGTGGGACGGGTTCAAGGGTCCAAAAGGCCTACTTTTACTCCTTATGTTCTGGTACTATCAATCAGCATTTACACAGCAATAACTTGATCATTGATGCCCAGTTTGGGTTCTGATAGGGCCATCCAGGCCCTGACCTTATTACAGCCTTGATCCAGACACGGAGAAGCGTTGAATTCAAGAGGGAAGGTGAGAGTGATAGTTTTAAATATCAAGGCATTTAAATGAGAAAGAGCCCCAGCAAAAATGAAGTCAATGGGACTTGGTGGTGGTGATGGAGGGAACACTTCACCAGCTCTAGTCACACCTAGCATAATGGAAGATGGTTTTGGTTGTTAGAATCCAAATCATCTGAGTGCAAGGTTATTTTTGTAGGAATTCCTCCGGGTAATGCCCCAGGCCCATTTCAGCTTCTTCATCAATAATCTTCCATCACAAGGTCAGACACGGGAATGCTCACAGATGATTACACAATATTCTGTACTATGTGCAACTCCTCAGATATTGAAATAGTCTGTACCAGTATGCTCGGAGAATATTCAAGTTTGAGCTGATAAGTGGCAAGTAATATTCCCGCCATACAAATGCCAAGCAATGATCATCTCCAATAAGACAGAATCTAAACATCACTTGACACTTAATGGCATTAGCCTCACTGAATCCTCCACCATCAATGTCCCTAGAGGTTACCATCGAACAGAAACTGAACCTGCCAAGCTAATGCTGTGGCTACAAGAGCAGGTCTGAGGCTGGGAATTCTGCAGTCATCACCTCACTCTCCAAAGTCTGTCCACCATCTAGTGGAAAGTGGACAAGTGAAAAAGACTACACTTCAACGTTCTGAGAAATAAAGACCATAAAATCCTTGAGTGCAGAAAGACGCCATCCAGCCCAGCAGGTCTGCACCGGCTTTCCGAAAGAGTATCCCATTCAGGCACCCACCTTCTGTCCTATTCCCATAACCTCATGTATTTATTATGGCTAATCCACCTAACCTGCAGATGTTTAGATTGTGGGAAGAAACTGGAGTTCTTGGAAGAATTGATCTTGAAAAGTTGAACATCTGTCCTCTCCAACTTACTGTGCTTCCAAATGTTTTAATTCGTGTATCAAATTCCCCGCACTGGCAGTATTTTGCTTTCTACTTCTAATTATTCCAGTTTTATGTTAAAGAGCGTCAAGATAAGATATAGGAAATAGAACTGCTACAAACCAATTCGCATTGCTTACAAAGCTGGTGAGAACATTTTATTTCTAAAATGTAAAGAATTTACTTGAACATTAAAAGGAGCTTGGATAGGCAAGTGACCCTGGCAATCCTGCTGATTTTCAATTCTGTTCTCAGTACTAGCAGGAATAGTTCACTGAGATGAACTTGCATCAGCGGTGCTTATATTTTCACTATGATGTGGAGATGACAGCATTAAACTACAGTCAAGACTCACCTGGTGAAGGACCGGCGCTCTGAAAGCTCATTCTATCAAAGAAACTTGCTGGACTTTAACCTGGTGTTGTGAGATTTCTTACTGTATATTCACTGGCAGATATAATGGGATTAATTTGAACTTGTGGCCATCAGAAATCTGATGGGATCAGATACAGTACTGATTTTGCAACTGTCTAAAGTCTAAAGGAGGGTGGTAGGTACATGGGAACACCACTGCCTCCAATTTCTCCTCCACATCAGACACCATCCTGACCTGGAAACACATCAGCATTCCTTAGTCATCTTTGGGTCCAAATGCTTACAGCACTGTGGACAAGTCTTAACAATGCATCCTCAATAGTTCAAAAAGATAGCTCACCAAAGCTTCTCAATTGAAGTCAATTAGGATTGGACAATAAATACTGGCCTCTGTTAACAACGCCACCGAAAGCAGTGGAGGTTGGTTAATTTAATTTATTCAAGATCCAGTTAGATAGATTTTTGATCGACAAGGGAGTAAAGGGTTACGTGGGGGCCAGACTGGAATGGGGGATTAAGACCACAATCAAATCAGCCATTATCTTACTGGAAAGTGGAGCAGGGTGGATGGACTGAATGGCTTAAGATCTGGGAAATGGAGTATAATATGAGCAATTATTAAATTATCCATTTTGTCAGGAAGAAAAAAAGTGAAGCATATTATTTAAAGGGTAAGAAATTGGACAACTCTGAGATTCTGAGAAATCTGAATGTTCCAGTGCAAAAGGTTAGTATGCAAGTATAGCAAGTAATTAGAAAAGCTGACAGAATATGATTATTTATTGCAAGAGGAATTGAACACAAAAGTAGGGAGGTACACTTCAGTTGTACATAACACTGAAACAATGTCCAGAATACTATATACAGTATTAGTCTCCTTATTTAAGGGAGGATATGAGTATGTTAGAAGCAGTTCAGAGTGGGTTTACTGAATTAATACCAGGAATGGACAGGTTACCTAATGGGCAAAGAGTAGACAAGCTAAGCTTGTATCCACTGGAGTTTTAAAGGTCTTGACAGGGTCGATGTGAAAAGAATGTTATTTCTTATGGGAGAATCTAGAAATAGTAGTCACTGTTTAAAGATAAAGGATTGTCTATTGCAATGAGAAGAATTATTTTCTGAGGGTATGAATCTTTGGAAGTCACTTCTTCAGAAGGAAGAGGAAGCAGATTCTTTGAATGCTTTCAGTGCAGAGCTAGATTGAATCTTGGCAAACAGGTGGGTGAAGGGTTATCGGGATTAGGACGGAGGTTACAGTCCAATCAGCCATGATTTTATTGAATGGCAGAGCCGGCACAAAGGGCTGAATAGCCTACTCCTGTCCCTATTTCCTATGTTATGGATCCAGCTTCGAAGTCCTTTGTTTGTGCCGTTTCTAAGGCAGGAATGTGATGAAATACTCTCCAAACGCCTGGGTGATTGCTGGTTCAATAATCCTTAAGAAACCTGACTCCATCCAGAACAAAGCTGGATGTGGATTGGTACCCATCCACAACTTAAGCAGTCCACCACCAAAAAACATTGGCAGCGGTTTGTATTATATACAAAATACACTGAACCAAGGCTTCTTCGACACAACATTCAAAAACCGTGACTTCTACCACCTTGAAGAAAAAGGACAGTAGACACATGGAACTCAACAAACTGACTTGGAACTCTTTCATCGTTCCCTCACTATGATGGGATCAAAATCATGGAATGCTTTCCCTCACAGTACTGTAGGTGTTCCTGTATTGTTCAAGAAGGTATCACCATCAGCACTTCTCAAGGACAATTTTGATGGCCAACAAATAGTGACTTTGTCAGTGATGGCCACATCCCGTAAGAGAACATTAAACAAAAATTTCATCCCAAATCCAGAATCTGATCACAGTAACAGGATCACTAATTTTATATCTCATTAGTCCAACTAAAATTGCCAAATTTCTTTTCCAGCAACTGAAGACTTTTAACATGATAACAATTGTGCAAGTACGCCCCCGCTCCACCCCAACATCCCAAAAAAAATGTGCAGAGTCAAAAATCTCTTAATTATTTTTGGCAGTTATCGTAAATTTTTTTGTTAAAATAATCCTTGTGACATAGTGTCACATTTTTGGCCTCATTTTTGAGTAATAGCGTGCTGACTTTGATTATTAACTCAGTGGCTGCCAGAAATTGAACGAAAGACCGTAATTTTCAAACAAGCTGTTTAAACTCATGTGATAATAATAGTTGCTCATATTATATATATATAATACATACACACACAATATGATGTTTAAGGGGAATGTTTTAAAATACTTTTTTCTACAGGCAGTCAGTATGTCTGGGGAATGCAGCTCCAGATGCTGGGGAAGCAGGATAATAATTGCAACACAGTGGTTAGCACTGCCGCCTCACTGCTCCAGGGACCTGGGTTTGATTCCCAACTTGTCTATGTGGAGTTTGCACATTCTCCCTATGTTTGTATGGGTTTCTTCCGGTTTCCTCCCACAATCCAAAGATGTGTGGGTTAGGTTGATTGCACATGCTAAATTAACCCTTAGAGTCCTGAGATGCGGCAAGTTAGAGGGATTGGCAAAGTAATTATGCACAGTTTTGGCTTGGGTGGGATTGTTGTTGGTGCAGACTCGATGGGCTGAATAGCCTCCTTCTGCACTGTATGATTCTATGAGAATGACCATTTTTGTATCCGATTGACGTATTCCAGTATTTGTTTAGCTTATTTCAATGCACCTAGCAACCATTTCATCACAGTATACTTCATTTTGATTTTGGTGTGGCATTTTTAATGAATATTTGAAGGATCTCTAGATGTAGAGTTCTATTAAGTCATGGCTGATATGTATCTTAACTGAAACTGTACCTTCAACAGAATTGAAGAAGATTCGTATTTGATTTGAAACATTAACTCTGGGTGGGATTTTCTTGTCCCACTCACCAAGGCAAACATTGCCGGCGGGACTGGAAAATCTAACGAACCAGCAAATAGTCTAATGAATTCTGATGGGAATTTTCAGCCTTGTAGTGGGCGGGGCCAGATAATTCCACCTTCTGTTTCACTCTCCCCAGACAAATAAAAATATAGTGATTACTTAGGACAGAAATAATGGATTTTTGTTTATTGTTGAAGGTTTCCCTTGGGTTTTTTTTGATTAGGTTAATTGATGGGGTCATGTGATAATTTTAAGTCTGTAAGAGAATGTTGCTTACTTGGATCTGAAACAGTGATGAGTTAGAAATTAAAGGTTTTTTTCACTTTTGTTCAACTGTTCAGAGTTAAGTTCTTCATTTTGTTAAGGGTTACATTTAAACAGTGTTAATAAAGTGTTATTTTTAGTATAAAAGATCCCTAATTTGTCATCAGAATTAATCTCAGAGTGAGGCAATCTTGCTTCATGTTTGTGGTGAATTAAAAAAATTGTTCGAGCTAGTTGGGCTTCTGAACAAAATTTGGAATTCTGGTTGAGAAAGCATTTAATAAGGAAAGTAGCATCCTGAATTTATATACAAGGGCAAAAGGCACAAAGGAAAAGAAGCTATGGCAAACATTTTAAAAACATTACTTCAGATTCAACTGGAATGCTGTATTCAATTCTGGGCACCATACTTTAGGATGGATGTCCAGAATTAGAAAACATGCAGAAATGATTTACAAGAACAGTCTTGGGGCGTAGCCCCTCGCCCCAAGACTGTTCTTGTAAATCATTTAGTAATGTGGTCCAATTTTATATTCAAAATCATGAGATGTCAGGATAGTGTGGGCGGGATGTAGATATAATTAAAACCCAAAAATGCTGAAAAATCTCAGTTGATCAGGCAGCATCTGGGGAGAGTGAAACAGAAGGTGGAATTATCTGGCCCCGCCCACTACAAGGCTGAAAATTCCCATCAGAATTCATTAGACTATTTGCTGGTTCATTAGATTTTCCAGTCCCGCCGGCAATGTTTGCCTTGGTGAGTGGGACAAGAAAATCCCACCCAGAGTTAATGTTTCAAATCAAATACGAATCTTCTTCAATCCTGTTGAAGGTACAGTTTCAGTTAAGATACGTATCAGCCATGACTTAATAGAACTCTACATCTAGAGATCCTTCAAATATTCATTAAAAATGCCACACCAAAATCAAAATGAAGTATACTGTGATGAAATGGTTGCTAGGTGCATTGAAATAAGCTAAACAAATACTGGAATACGTCAATCGGATACAAAAATGGTCATTCTCATAGAATCATACAGTGCAGAAGGAGGCTATTCAGCCCATCGAGTCTGCACCAACAACAATCCCACCCAAGCCAAAACTGTGCATAATTACTCTGCCAATCCCTCTAACTTGCCGCATCTCAGGACTCTAAGGGTTAATTTAGCATGTGCAATCAACCTAACCCACACATCTTTGGATTGTGGGAGGAAACCGGAAGAAATCCATACAAACATAGGGAGAATGTGCAAACTCCACATAGACAAATTGGGAATCAAACCCAGGTTCCTGGAGCAGTGAGGCAGCAGTGCTAACCACTGTGTTGCCCTTCTCAAAAGATTAATAATAAAATTGCATAATCTAAACCAATCGAAAAAGTATTCCATTTACTTTGTTGTTGCCATTGTAGAGGTCAAACATTCCATTCCATTTTCTACTAAGTCTACTAATGGACTACGTGATTGGAACCCTGCCACATAAAGTTTAAAAATCAGTCCCAGTTATGAACATTATGTTATTGCTGATTTACCGTGGGCACAACTCATTTTTAAAATATTGCATAATGGTAGTTCTAAATCTTAATTTGGGAGGTATATACCTATATGACAAGAGAAATTAATGCACTCTCAAAAAACACAATTATATTTGAAATCCCAGTGTGCAATGCACTGGTTCATATACTTGCTTGAGATTTCTCCATTTTATGTTTCAACTAAATTGTTAACCCTATATAGTAACTAAATTGCGCTCCACTAATCATGACCAAATATAATTTAGCTTCATCCCTCTGCCAAACATGCCAAAGCATGTTCCAAGATGATTTGCTTCAATTCTAAAACATTTTCTTTCCCTTCCTTCCAATTTTCCCCGTTAGCTTGTGGAAATGCTGACTGCTATTAGGATATGGTTCCACAGACACAACAAACCTGTAATTGAAACCCTGCCTTACATTTTGTTTCTTAATCACTATTCCTATGACTGATTGAAATGCAATATTATCAGTGAGCTGGCTGAAATTAGTTAACTCAGCAGAGACCACAGCTTAAATGTTAGACCTTCACCATTCACACGTTTCAGGTCCACATAAAACAAAGCATCTAACAACCAAGTCAACTGGAGAATGTTTCTTCTTTTTATACCCATTGCATATTGGCCTGCTCCCAGTTACTTGTCAATAAAGCTCTTGAGCCAACCACTAAGAAGTGACTTGGCCTTTTCAATGACTTGCTGCCATTACCTGATTGAGGTCGGGAATCAGAGATAAGTGCCCATCTCTTCCGTGACATAAAGATTTGAAGCAACACAATACATAGATGTTTGTCTTACATGGCTCAGGTACGTTATTTGTAAATGGAAAAAGAGTCAACATGCAAAAAAAAGACAATGCAATTAATTAATTGCTTAATCTGCACTCTGATAAGATATTTTCAGGACATGCCATTCTACCATACTAGAACATGGTTAGATTCTGAAACTTATCTAATTCCTGCACGACAGTTATCACTTTTTGTTGTAAAGTAAAATTTGAAGGTAATTATTAAATCGCATTTTAAAACTCAAAAATCATGCATGCATAAAAATAGAGTTGGATTCCATTTTCACGAGTTCTTGATCTCAGTGTATAATCTCACAGAAATTATATACAATGTATTAATCCCTATTCAACAGGAACAAACGCCAATGGTGAATAAGAATTAATTATCTTTGAAATAGCGACTGTCATCAAAAGCGTCAGGATGGGGTGTTTCTGCTTGTACAAAACCAAAAAAGTGTTTGTTGTAACACGAAGCAAAGACATATATAATTTAGTTTTCAATACACACAGATAAACACAAGAATTAGAGAGAGTATGTTCACATACTGCATAAACTCAAGTATACTGTACTACAATTTAAAAATGGTTCTTCATCTGCATTTAAAACTGATTATATATTTGGTGCCTGTTTATAATCAATTACACAACAAACCCCTGGTACTATGTACGTGGTTTCTTTCCCACTGCCCAAAGATTAGCATCTCATCCAAAGTTACCATAATGTTTTCTCTCTCTCTCTCTCTCTACAGTAATGTATGAATTATGTTGTGAATGCTGTCACCCTGCTGTCTCATTCAATAGACTGATGGCACAGTTGCTGTTTTCTTCCAAGGGCAATTTGTAACATGGTGTGAAACTGCCTGATTTGCCCCAGAGGCGATGGATCAACTTCTTTATTTATCTCAACGCGGGTGGGGGCAGAGAAGATAATCTCCTCTGGGTGAATTTCATTTCAATCTCATTTCAAACCGATTGAACTTCATGGCTTATTGTTTCGTGGCCCTTAAGTAAATGAAGTTTGCGAGGTTGCAGTCATATTGCTTTGCAACAAAAGCCTTGCATGAAAAACTGCCTCTCCATTCGTCATAAATCAGTATTTGATGTCGAACAATCTTCGCTTTTCCTCTTCTTTTTTCCCTTGGACTCCCTTGTCCATATAGGCATATGTTGATTTTCTACAGCAGCGCCGATGGTCCAACATCATATTCCATTCATTTTACATTAATAATGTAATATCTAGATTTTAAAACATAAACTTTCATCTCTATTTCATAATGATTTGTCGGACTATACGAAGCCCAGATTGCAATTTACAATGTCAGTTACACTCTAATGAACCCCATGTTTTAATTACTAAATGTATGAAGGAAGCAAGTGTCCATTCGGTAAGTAATTTAAACTTCTGACTACTATTTAGGTACAGTTAAGTCCGTTTTAAAAAAAAAGGAACAAGACTGAATGGTCACTTCTACTTAATAAACTGACCTTTACAGCACTAAATTGTAACCCCTTGCAGATTACTTTATTCACCTGCTTGGTGGCCTTAACTCTTGACTTGTCCGAATTTCATTTTGAGGAACGTTAGATAATAAGACTATCTAATTCATTAGATGTGGCAATTTCCTGAATGAGTAACCATACTCACATCTCTGGTTGCGGCGTTTGCCTTTAACCATGCTCATTCTAAACGGGTCCAGGGTTCTTCTATAGTAATCCTATTCCCGGACAGTTAATGCAAACGCTTCTCCGTCTTCTCAGAGAGGCAGTTGCTCGACTCACCGACCAGTGATCTAACACCGGTAGACTGGATGCTACCAATTCACATGAAATGACAGGGGAGGGAGAGCCTCCATCCTGCAGTCTTTTTCACTGCGAATCCTAAAGATAAATCTTTCATCCAATTCTATTTCGCGCAAAACAAAATGTTCTCAACGGACCAGATGAAACGAAGATAAAATATATACCCAACCAATAGTGTTTCTGCTCAATCTTAAACCAGAATTTTCTACTGTTCCCCTGTTAAATATTGTTTTTTTATCTGCATTTCGCACATTCTAAGTGATTTTCAGAAGAGTTCATCACTTCATACAGTTTGCTGGTATGTGCAACATTACTGAGCACACGGCTGACACTGCATTCAGAATTTTACATGCAAATTAAGTCTGTAGCTGGACCTGAAATGATGCATTTCAGTTTTATTTCCAAATACCTGACCATACCTGACCCAGAGATGCAGATACACCTGTTGTATTTTTAAATAAGAAGTGCAGTGAACAGATATTTTTACCCCATCCCTCAAACAATGGTAAATGCTGGCATTAACTGGGTGACACATTGCCAACAGTGGTTGAGTATATCTAGAGGATTCATCACCTCACTCATCTCCAAGCTTGATTACCCATCCTCATGCACATCGCCTCTCCACACCCATTGGAAAGTGAGAGGGCACTTGTAAACCTAACTGATTAATGCTTTACTGTTGGTCCGCAAGTGTTTGTTCAATCTCCAAAATTACTAATAAACAGACATAGTCAAAAAAAAATAAAAAGACACTGTATTCAATGTCAGTCTGATTTTTCTCCAGGAGTGCTCACAGTAGAGTCTTAGAGATTACTTCTGATCCTGGGAAACTCCAACTAATCCTGGAGTACTGGCAACTTTAAATGGATGATTGTTGTTGTTCCACAAAAGTCTGGGTAAGGAATGGTTGCAAGGATCACCATGTTCCCTACTCGGCTACTCAGTTAACTAAAGCCTGTAAAGCCATTTGAATAAATGTACTTCCACACATCTTAGCATTCTTTTTATTTGTTTTTGTGGCTTATCGAGTGATAATCCCTACAGTGCAGGAGGAGGCCACTTGGCCCATTGAGCAGCACCAATCCCATTCTGGCCCTATCTCATAATCTCAACGTATTTATCTGATACTAACAGCCTATTTAACATGGCCAATCAACTTAACGCACATATCTTTGAACTGAGTGGGGAAATTGGTGAATCCAGAGGAAACCCACACAGACATAGGGAGAATGTGCAAACAGCACATGGTCACCTGAAGCAGGAATTGAACTCTGGTGCCCAGCACTGTGAGGCAACCGTGTTAACACTGGGTAGCACTGCTGCCTCGCCCATGCTGTATGAAGGGGAGGTTGAAATATGTTTTTCCTTCTTACGTATAGTGGGAATGTGACTACCGGGCTGTAGCTTACGTCTGTGGCTTTACAAAATTGCGAATTGTACAAATTAAGGCCAAAACTTGAACAACACTCCTAATAGATTTCCGCATGCACCAATGTTTAACTATCATAACAACATTTTATACTATGCCAGATGTAACTGATGTACCTGGATATAAAATGCCCCATTGGGAAGATGCAGAATGGGTTCATAAAGGGCAGGTTACGTTTGAATAATTTGATGGAATTCTTTGAGAACATTATGTACGCAGTGGACAATGGGGAAACCTGCAGATGTGTGTACCTGGATTTCCAGAAGGCATTTGACAAAATGCTGCACCAAAGACTGCTGTATACAATAAAGGTACATGGTGTTATGGCTAATATATTAGCATTGATAATGGATTGGTTAACTAACAGAAAGCAAGAGTGGGGATAATTGGGTGTTTTTCTGGTTGGTGATCAGTGACTAGTGGTGTGCCTCAGGGATCAGTGTTGGGACTGCAATCGTTTACAATTCACATAGATGATTTGGGGTTGGGAGCCAGGTGTAGTGTGTCAAAATTCGCAGATGACACTAAAATGGGTGGAAGAACAAAGTGCACAGGGGACGCTGAAAGTCTGCATAGGGATATAGATAGTCTAAGTGAGTGGGTGAGGGTCTAGCAGATGGAGTACAATGTTGGTAAATGTGAGGTCATCCATTTTGTTGGAATAACAGCAAAATGGACTATTACTTAAATGGTTAAAAATTGCAGCACACTGGGTGTCCTTGTGCATGAATCTCAAAAAGTTATTTTGCAGGTGCAGTAGCTAATTAAAAAGGCAAATGGAATTTTGTCCTCCATTGCCAGAAGGATGGAATTTAAAAACAGTAAGGTTATGTTGCAGCTGTATAAGGTATTGGTGAGGCCTCACCTCGAGTAACATGTACAATTCTGGTCTCCTTACTTGAGGAAGGATACACTGGCACAGGAGAGGTACAGATGAGATTCACTAGCTTGATTCTGAAATTGAAAGGGTTGGCTTATGAGGAGAGACTGAATCGACTGGGGCTAAACTCATTGGAATTCAGAAGTTCTATGTTCTATATAGTTCTATGGCCTGGTAAATACTGATATGATCGGCACAACTTGTGGGCTGAAGAGCCTGTTTGTGCTGTAGTGTTCTAAGAATGAGAGGAGATCTTATAGAAACATAGAAGATTATGAAGGGAATAGATAAGATAGAAACAAGGAAATTGCTTCCACTAGCAGGTGAAACTAAAACTAGGAAGCATAAGGGGGAGCAGATTTAGGACTGAATTGAGAAGGAACTTCTTACACAAAGGCTTATGAATCTGCGGAATTCCCTCCCCAGTGAAGCAGTTGAGAATACCCCACTGAATATTTTTATGGAAGGATAAATACATTTTTGAACAGTAAAAGAATTAAGGGTGAGCAGGTGGATACGTGGTGCTGAGTCCATAAAAAGATCAGCCATGATCTTATTGAATGGCAGAGCTGGCTTCAGGAATCAGATGGCTGACTCCTGCTCATAGTTCTTATGTTCTTATGTCATGTACTTGTGAATAAACAGCAAGTTCAAAGGATACTGGATGCATGTGCAAATTTCACATATAGGAAGATGGTTTTCAGAATAATACAAGAAAATTGTCTTCGTCATGGCATAGGTGGCCTAAGAGTATGGTTGTAGAAATATTATGAAAGACTCTTGTCTCAACTAAACGAGTGAAAATAAGGAGCTGACTGAAGATGAAACAGATGCCCATTATGTTTTTCTTTTATTCATTTGTGGGACATGGGTGTCATTAGCTGGCCAGCATTTATTGTCCATCCCTAGCTGCCTTCTTGAATTGCTGCAGTCCATGCGCTGTGGTTGACCCACAATGCCGTTAGGGAGGGATTCCAGGATTTTGAACCAGCGACTGCGAGGGAATAGCAACATATTTCCAGGTCAGGATGGTGAGTGACTTGGAGGGGAACTTGACAGGTGGTGGTGTTCCCATGTATCTGCTGCTCTTGTCCTTTTAGATGGAAGTGGTCATGGGTTTGGAAGATGCAGTCTAAAGATCTTTGGTGAATTGCTGCATGCATTGTGTAGATAGTAGACACTGCTGCTACTGTGCATTGCTGGTAGAATGATTGAATATTTGTAAAGTGGTGCCAATCAAGCATGCTACTTTGTCCTGGATGGTGTCAAGCTTCTTGAGTGTTGTTGGAACTGCAGTTATCCAGACAAGTGGGGAGTATTCCATCACACTCCTGACTTGTGCCTTGTGGTTGCAGGATAAGTTTTGGGAAATCAGAAGGTGAGTTACTTGCCGCAATATTCCTAACCTCTGACCTGCGTTTGTAGCCACTGTGTTTATGTGGTGAGTCCAGTTGAGATTTTGCTCAATGGTAACCCCAAAGGTGTTGACAGTGGGGGAATTCAGAGATGGTTATATTATTAAATGTTAAGGGGCAGTGATTAGAGTATCTTTATTGGTGATGGATAATGCTTGGTATTTGTGTGGTGCAAATGTTACCTGCTGTTTGTCAGCCCAAGCCTGAATATTGTCCAGATCTTGTTGCATTTGAATATGAACTGCTTCAGTGTCTGAGGATTGGCGAATGGTGCTGAACATTGTGCTATCATTGGTGAATATCCCCACTTCTGACCTTATGATGGAGGAAAAGTCATTGATGAAGCAGCTGAAGATTAGGACACTACCCTGAAGGACTTCTGCAGAGATGACTTGGAGCTGAGATGACTGACCTTCCACAATCACAACCATCATCTACTGTACCAGGGGTGACTGCAACCAGCGGAGAGTTTGTCCCCCGATATCCAGTTTCCCTAGCTTTCCTTGATGCCACAATCGGTCGAATGCAGCCTTGATGTCAAGGACTGTCACTCTCACCTCTTTTGTCCATGTTTGAACTAAGGCTATAATGAGGTCAGGAGCTGAGTGACCGTGGCGAAACCCAAACTGAGCATCACTGACAGTGCTTGATAGCACTGCTGATGACCTCTTCCATCACTTTAGACTGATTAGGCTGTAATTGGTTGGGTTGGATTTGTCCTGCTTTTTGTGTGCAGGAATATCTGGGCAATTTTCCACATTGTTGGGTCGATGTCAGTGTTGTAACTGGACTAGAAGATTTTGACTAAGAGAGCAGCAAGTTCTGGAACACAAGTCTTCAGTACTAATGCTGGATTATTATCAGAATGCATTGGCTTTTCAGTGTCCAGTGCCTCCAGCCATTTCTTGATACCATGTATAGTGAATCGAACTGGCTGGAGGCTGGCATCTGAGATGCTGGGGACCAATGGAGGAGGCCGAGGTGGATCATCCACTCAGCACTTCTGGCTGAAGATTGTTACAAATACTTCAATCTTATCTTTGACACTGATGTGCTGGGCTACTCTATCATTTAAGATGGGGATACTTGTGAAGCCTCCTCCTCCAGTGAGCTGTCTAATTGTTCACCACCATTCACAACTGGATGTGGAAGGGTTGCAGAGCTTAGATCCAATCTGTTAGTTGTGGAATCGCTTAGCTCTTCACTTGCTGTTTTTCTATTTAGCACGGAGTCCTGTTTTGTAGCTTCACTAGGTTGACATCTCAGTTTTAGATATGCCTAGTGCTGCTCTTGGCACTCCTGCATTCTCCATTGAATCAGGGTTAGGATTATAGAAAAACTACAGCATAAACAGGCCCTTCAGCCCACAAGTTGCGCTGATCTTATCTCTACCTACTAGTCTTACCCATAACTCTCAATCCTGTTAAGGCCCATGTACACATCCAGAAATCTCTTAAAAGACCCTAATGAATGTGCCTGCATCAACACCGACAGCAACCCATTCCACTCACCCACCACGCTCTGAGTGAAAATCTTACCCCTGACATCTCCTCTGTACCTACTCCCCAGTATCTTAAACCGGTGTCCTCTTTTGGCAAGCATTTCAGCCCTGGGGAAAAGCCTCTGAGAATCCACTTGATCAATACCTCTCATCATCTTATACACCTCTATCAGGTCCCCTCTCATCCTTCATTTCTCTAAGGAAAAAAGATCGAACTCTCTCAACCTATCCTCATAAGGCATGCCACTCAATCCAGGTAACATCCTTGTAAATCTCCTCTGCATCCTTTCAATGGCTTCCACATCCATCCTGTAATGAGGTGACCAGAACTGAACACAGTACTCCAAATGGGGTCTGACAAGGGTCTTATACAGCTACAGCACTATCTCCCGACCCCTAAATTCAATTCCTCGACTGATGAAGGCCAGCACACCATACACCACATCCTCTACCTGTGAAGCCGAGAGTCTTATGAACCTGGACCCCAAGATCCTTCTGATCTTCCACACTGCTAAGAGTCTTACCCTTAATATTATATTCCTTCATCCTATTTGACCTGCCAAAATGTACTACTACACATTTATCCGGTTTGAAGTCCATCTGCCACTTCTCTGCCCAGTCTTGCATCCTATCTATGTCACGCTGCAACTTCTGACATCCCTCCAAACTATCCACAACACCTCCGACCTTCATGTCATCGGCAAACTTACCAAGCCATCCCTCCACTTCCTCATCCAAGTCATTTATAAAAATCACAAACAGCAAGAGTCTCAGAACAGGTCCCTGGGCACTTCACTGGTGACTGACCTCTATGCAGAAAAAACCCCATCTACAACCACTGTTTGGCTTCTCAAGCCAGTTCTGGACGCACAAAGCAATATCTCCTTGGATCCCATACCCCCTTACCAGGGGTTGATCTCCTGCCTTGATGGTAATGATTGAGTGAGGGATATGAAGTTGCAGATTGTGCTGGAGTATAGTTCTGCTGCAGGTGATGGCCCACAGTGCCTCATGGATGCTCAGTGTTGAGTTGCTAGATCGGTTCAAAGTCAGTGCCATTAAGTATGATGATAATGCCACTCAACATGGTGGAGATTATTGTCAATGTGAAGGCAGGATTTCGTCTCCACAAGGATTGTGCACTGGCTCCCACAGAGTAAGTGACCAAAAATTGAAGAAGTTGATCTGTGTCACTCTTACCTACTGGTTGCAAATCAGCCTTGTAAAGGGATGGAGAATAACTCGGCAGCACTCTATCTCATATAGGGATAGCGAATGGAGCAAAGAAGACGTTAGGGCAGGATGAGTAATACTGCACAGTGTGGCAGCAAAATTTCATGTCATGATTTGACAGTGACCATAATGTAGTCAGAAAGATTAGTATAATCAAATTAGAACCATGGAATGATACAACACATTAAGGCCATTCAACCATCATGCTTATGCCAGCTCTTCTGTTTTCCATATTACTATACTTCAAAAAGCTTATGATTCCAAATAAATCTATTAAGACTTAACCTGGTGTTTATGAGACTTCCTACTATACTTCAGAAATACTTCATTGGCTGCAAAGTGCTTTGACATGTCTTATGGTCATGAAAAGTGCTGTGTAAATGCAAATCTTTCTCTTTGTTTTTGAAAGATTAAGGAAGTTAGTCCCACTCACCTGCTCTTCCCCCTGCAGATATTTTCATCATTTATAATGCGTTTATTTGGTGCAATTAAATAGATCCATTAAATGAGAAGAATCACAAAGTTAGAACACAGAGAAAACCATTTGGTCCATTGTACTCATCTTTGAAAGGGCAGTCATGCTCATTCCCACATTCCAACCTTTTATCTATAACTCATTATGCAATTTCAAATACCTTCCAAACATATTTTAAATTGTTTTATTTAAATATAAGTTCTGTACATATCTAAGTGGACATTTGATTTTGAATTTGAACTTATTGCGGTTTGCTGTAACTTGTGGTTAAATAGCTGGAAGTTTCTGCACCACTGACCATTCATCAAATTACAAAAATTGCACTAGAGGAATTCAGGCTAAAAGCTTTGAATCTCCAGCAACTACAAACTTTGTTATGACTTCAGGTTCACCTACAGGAATATAACTTTGCCTGTCCGAGTGACCGGCAGGGTTTGAATTCAAAATATACTGATGTAATGAAATAGAGAAAAATAAGCAAGTATCAGTCAACATACGTTGAGCACCTGAAACTCTGCAAATGAATTCAAATGCGCTCTTAAGGGAGCCTGCTAGATGAAGCAGAGATGTATTACACTAATTAGCAATTTTATAGTTTATTAGGTAATTTCACTGTTTATTGCCCCATGGTACATAAACAGAACTTTAGGAGGAGGAAAGCACTCTTCAAATGCTCGATTGTAATGACTCTTTCAAATGCTCTGAGTGACATTAAGTTGATTGAATAAAAAGAGTTAAGATTATAGACAGTAACAGCAGTGGCGCATTCTTCTGGAAGCATCTTCATCATTAGCCAACCACGACAACTAAAAAAAATCAATTCTCTACCAATAGAAAACTATCTATATTACTACTAAGTAAATGTTTTCTTACAGTTTTATAACCAACATTATTATTTCTGTAGTGCAAGCAGCACACCATTAGATGCGCTTGTGGCAATTTTACCCAAGCTATCAGAAAATTGCAGCACCACATTTTTCTTGATTAATCGCTTTGCAAAATAATTATCACTTGAATGAGCTGATATGACATGCTGCCATAAACTGCAAAAAAAATCAAAGATTATAATCGAGATTTTAGGAAAAATCGTACCAAAAGCTACGAAATCTTTAATGGACCTTTTATATGTTGGATGTTCAACTGACTATATGCATCCCTTCATCAAAAATACATTTTCCACTAAAGTGCCAAACATTTCATTATTTAGTTATACATTTGATATGTTAATGAGAATGGGAATATTCATATCTTCATTAAATAACAAAGGCTTCAGAAGAATGGAGTTTTGATATTATGCAAATAGTGACATGGGCAGAGAAACAGAAAATCATTCATGTTTTATGATTTTGCACAAAGTAACCTTTGCAACCCACCACAACGATAATTAGACTTACAGTCAACTGTAATTGTTGTTTTTTTCAACCTGAACTAAAAAGTGTACCATAGCAAGTTAAAACAAAGTTGCATAATGAGAATAACATGTCATCTTAATTAAAGCTCTTAAAGAAATTTTTTAAAAAATTAAGCAAATGCAGCTGAAATACTTAAACTTGTAGAAAATGGAAGATCTGGCATCATTCTAAATGTCTTCCTTTGGCCAGGAGATTGGCCAAAGAATAATGGTTCTTTGCTTTTGTTAAAATGAAATATTGCTGACTATCTATGAATACCAAGCGTGTAAATGAGTTCTGAAACAAGTGTTTTGTTTTGTTCAACGTTGAAAACATTGCTGCTACAATGTTTTAGTAGTTCTTGACTAATATTTATGAGAACTTTTACATTATATGTTGCACCTTATTTGTTTCTACTTCCTGATCAAAAAATACCTAGTGTTTAACATTACAGCAAAGTGTGCATAATTATAAATCTGAGGCTACAGGATGCTCAAACAAAATATTTATCCCACACCTTTTCATTAGTAATGAATAAAAAAAAAATAATTAACTATCAAACTTGCTCGTTACTCACAAAATGATCATTGAAAACTATTTCACAACTGATGGTATCATCACATCAAATGATGCATCAAACCAATTCAACCGCTGATGGTAACTTCCTGTAGCACATGATTGAAGTCACATATATAAAGTGTTAATTGCTGTTTACCTAGCACTCATTTCCAACAATAACTATCTGTTCATGCTTTGTATGTGAATACACACATACTAATCCCAAGGAAGCCAAATTTCAGAAGACATGATTGAAAGATTTCAGATTAAGTGTAGCGCATAAATACATAATGCCAATTAAAGTTCTAAAAATTTTATTTATTAGTGTCACAAGTAGGCTTACATTAACACAGTAATGAAGTTACTGTAAAAATTCCCTAGATGCCACACTCTGGCGTCTGTTTGGTTATACTGAGGAAGAATTTAGCATAGTCAATGTACCCAACCAGCACATCTTTCGGACTATGGAAGGAAAACCACGCAGACACTGGAAAAGAACTGTGACTCAACCTAGGTCCCTGGCGCCATAAGGCAACATTGCTGTTTTGCTTTACAACTCCTCGAACTCTGCAATCCCAATTTACATAAATACTATTTTCACGGCAAAGGGAAATAGTCTTGTAAGGAGAGATTGTTTTATACAAATACACTAAGCTAAACAAAAATAAATATTAATATGGTTCCCAAGCTTATTGCCGTTCATTAATAACTACCTTTGCAAGACACTTGCTATCTCATACAACATCAGTCTCATTAACCACTCTTGACTAGAATAAATTGAGCCTTGATTAGAAGTATCCTTTCTAATTTTCATCCCATTTCTAACCACCTTCTTTTCTGCTCTCTAACGTCCATGAACATATCAACAGCTCCGAGATGTATGCCTTCCTTTTCCAATGTACCTAATAACAGATACAAAAGGTTTATATCAATAACAACTTTACATAATTACTTCTGCCTCCACATCAGAAGCTTGGTCGTTCAATATCAATTCCACAGGGTTGGGCATATAATATAAAATGGCATTTCAATACTAGCTATTGAGAGGCTACTGGACTATCTGATGGTTAAGGCTCGAATCACCACTCTGGTGAATATAAAGGATCCCATGGTGCTGTCCTTGTGCAAGAATCTCAAGAAGTTGGTTTGCAGGTGCAGCAGGTATTTAAAAAAAGCAAGTAGAATTTTATCCTTCATTGCTAGAGGGATGGAGTTTAAAACAGCGAGGTTATGTTGCAGCTGAATGACGTGCTGATGAGGCCACACCTGGAGTACTGTGTACAGTTTTTGTTTCCTTACTTGAGAAAGGGTATACTGGCACTGGAGGGGCTGCAGAGGAGATTCACTAGATTGATTCCAGAGTTGAGAAGATTGGCCTATGGGGAGAGATTGAGTAGGCTGGGTTGGGCTATACTCATTGGAATTCAGAAGAATGAGGGGAGATCTTATAGAAACATATAAGATCATAAAGGAAATAGATAAGATGAAGCAGGAAAGTTGCTTCCGTTGGCAGGTGAAACTAGAACTAGGAGGTATAGCCTCAAAATAAGGGGAAGCAGATTTAGGCCTGAGTTGAGGAGGAACTTCTTCATGCAAAGAGTTGTGAATCTGTGGAATTCCCTGCCTAGTGAAGCAGTTGAGGCTACCTCATTGAATGTTTTTAAGGCAAGGGTAGATACATTTTTGAACAGTAAAGGAATTAAGGGTTATGGTGAGCGGGTGGGTAAGTGGAGCTGAATTCACAAAAAGATCAGCTGTGATCTTACTGAATGGCCAGACAACCTACTCCAGCTTTGAGTTCTTTTGTTCTTATTTTTGTTTTTTTTTATTGTTCCTTCTACCTTGGCCAACATTTATCCCTCAATGAACACATTAATAAATAACAGTAATTTATTTTATTGCTTTTTTTGTAATTTTGTTATGCTGAAATTGACTACCCTATTGGAACACAACAGTGACTTCACTTGAACGGTATTTCATTGTATTTAAGTGTTTTGGGACATTCTGAGACGTGAAAGGGTTCATATGCACGCAAATTATTTTATATATACACAACATATCCAGAAATTACACATTGGAAGTCTCACTGGTGATAGCTAAATCTATTGATCTAAAGTTTGTGTAAACCTTGATAAATGGGAGGTTCTTCTGGAAGCGGTCCTTCTCTTGTTTGTTTGGCCATTCTCCATCTGGTGTTATCCATGGTCATTGGCTTATCCTGTTACTTCTGGAGAGAACCTTTTAGCCTCTGGCAATGCATGCCCCAACTGTTTAAAGGAAGAAGTTCTTTCCATTGTGCATTCACCTTGATGACCAAGGTGTGTTGCTGACATGTTGGGAAATAGGTTCCACAGATGGGAAATTCAGAATTTAGGGCTAAAGCCCATCATAATGGTCTACTTAACCATCTCAACCAGTTAATTACTCCCCAACACTGGTTCCATCCCACAACTAAAGCGGGTGGGATCATGCGGGATTCTGAGTCAACCTCACCTCCCTCTGCTCACCAACAAAGCTCCCTGAATAGTCTGGGAAAATTCTGCCCTTTTTTCTCCATTGGAACACAGACTGTTTCTTCTGTTTCTACCATTTGGACAAGAGGAAATATTTGTCATGTCCTAGTCCAGTGTAACAGTTGAGTAAATTAAAACATTTTTTTCTGATACTATGGGTTGGATTTTTGCTGAGTAGTGGAGACTCTAAGGACCATTAAAAACGGCAAACCAGACATGGATCTGAATATTCTGTCCCAATTTCTACAATGCACCATTTTTGTAGCAGGGAGAAAAGCAACAGGGTAGGAAGTACACAAGAATTAAACCCGAACTCAGTTGGGCCACTTATACTCTGAGCACACGACAAGCAGACCTGATTTTTAATTGAACAATGACCTCAACCTGTAGTTCTACGACTTCATGCTGGAGACATGAATACTTGTAAAAAAGCATACAAGGAATGTGGAACTATCATGCCGTCAAGTTATTTAAATCTCTTGCCCTTTAAATTTTGAAAAAAAAACTGCTTTCAGTGAGTAACTATGAATGGAAATGTATTTCACAGATAGTGAAGTCTTGGTTCTTTGTTGTTTTGTTCAGTATTCAGCTCCCTAATCCACATCCCTCACAATAGGGGTTTCAAGGTGTCTTGGTAATGATGTGGGGTGGAGGGGGGGTTCATGAGTTGGCTTGAATAAGAAACAAGGTGGCATAGGGGCTGTAAAGTTACATGGGGCCGTTGGAGGGACGTGGGTTGGCATGGAGAGTATGAGGATCATTGGCAAAAGGTGAGGGACATGGAATGTCATGGATGAAGCATGATGAGTGAGTAGGATTGTGACAGAAGGGTTAGAGGGCTTAACATTGAACAAAACAACAGGGATAAAGTCTCAAAGAACCAAGACAAGCTTTTAATGAGCCCGCCTTGGACTCAGCAGCCTCTGTGACTGCATCAGAACTGTTCGCAGAGTTGACAAGCCTGACACTTTCAAGGTGCTTTTTCCTGAACTGGGCTCACCATACTGGGAAAGATCTCGACTCCCACTACCCATGTTTAATTTTCAAATCTAGCCCTGTACATTTTGTTAGCTGTGTGTAAAAGAATACTTGACACTACTCCCATTTTGTGAATGCTATATTGATGTATGAATGAAACTCATGTTCATTAAGGAACAATGACTTTTTACAGCATAAAACATCTAGCCAGAAGGAGAAAATATAAATGTCCTATCAGTATGCAGCCATGCAAAATTATGCTTTTGCCTTAATTCACCCTCAGAAAAATATTAACAGTAAATGACAAAACAATAAAATGACCATGAGACATATCTGACCAGGAGTAAGTCCAGTCAGCTACTTCATATTAAGCCCTTGTGCTTGATCTGAAACATTTAACTTCCTACGGTTGAATTTTGCTTGGGGAATGATGGATAGGGTTACCAATCAGTTTTGAACATTTGACCATCCTTTGGTTGGAAAAAATATTTAGGCCTAAGAGAGACCAGATTTGTTGGCTCAAAATACCTACACACATTACAGTAAATAGCATGCATTGGATGTTATTTACTGTAATGAATGTGGATATTTTGTTGTTTAAAATCTTTAGACTACAGTAATTCTAATTGTTGAAAATTGGCCAGCTTTCAGAACTCAATTAAATTCTTTCATTGCCATTTCACTCATTTATGATGGATGAATACATTTGTATTATAATTGATCGACCATGACGTTTAATTGCAGGCACTCCAGGCAGGTCAAGGTGCTAATTTTAAAAATCACTCTGCTATTTTCCATAGACTGCTGATGTGATTATAACTCCTTGGACACAGTTGCAGAAAACTTGCCAATGAGAAATGGTTGGTCAGTATGGGAGAAACATTAGTCCATGGAGAATAATCTACTCAGGCAATGAGAAGATGCTGAGGCTGATGCTTTATACTTCTCCAACTAAATTCAACTTTCTTTTTCTATTTCAGTTTCCTGCCAATCTGGGCTGGTAATTTCAATGGAAGACTGCCAAAAAAAATCCAAAGAAACAAGTTAGAGCAGAATAATGGAAAAATCCCTGCAGAAATTTGTCTTTAATACCTTTGGGACAAACTCCTGATATTGTCCTTAAATTTAGGTGCAAATGCAGAACTAGATACATAATCAATATAAATACAAAGCTGAATGTTCTTTGTTCTTTGAATGCTACAAAGCAGAGTGAAAATAAAACATACGGGAAGATGACAATTTTTTAAATGTGGAGAGACTTCAGGGTGCTCCAGTGCAGAGGGATCTGGGTGTCCTTGTCTGCAAGTCACAGAAAACTAGCATGCAGGTACAGCAGATAATAAAAAAAAAATGGAATATTGGCATTTATAACTAATGGAATAGAATATAAAGATAAAAGAGTGTTGTTGCAACTGTACAAGGCATTGGTGAGACCATACCTGGAGTATTGCGCATAGTTTTGGTTCTCTTATTTACAGAAAGGTGTAGTGGCATTGGAGTCAGTTCAGTGGAGGTTCACTAGATTGATTCCAGACATAAGGGGTTTGTCGTATGAAGAGAGATTGAATTCTCTGGAATTTAGAATAAGGGGAGATCAAATTGAGGTATACAAGATGATAAAAGGTATGGATAACATGGACGTGGAGTGGACACTTCCACTTGTGGGGCATCCTAGGATGGGAGGTCATAGTCTTAAGATAAGAGGGTAGCAAATTTAAAATAGAGTTGAGTAGAAACTACTTCTCCCAAAGGGTTGTGAATCTGTGGAATTCGCTACTCCAAAGTATGGTGGATGCTGGGACAGTGAGTAAATTCAAGGAAGAGTTAGATAGATTTTTAATTCGTAATAGGTTGAAGAGTTATGGGGAGAAGACAGAAAAATGGGGACGCAGAGCATATCAACCATGATCAAATGGTGGGGCAGACTCAATAGCCGAATGGTCTAATTCTCTTCTTATATCTTATGAACTTATACTGACTTCACGGAAAATGTTGATGTTAATGTACCTTTACACACAGTGTTTAAATACAACTGAATGTCTTAAAAAAATGGCAAATATTTTCATGAAATGAAATATACTTGCCAAATTGTTTTACTTGTTGGTTTAGTAACATGTTTCCAATTTAACATGTAAGAATTATGGTTCTCTTTCACCCTCTGCTTTCATTATTTGAAGATGGTATGTACTATGACCAGCATAAATCAAATTGGACCAAGGAATTATAATAGTGATGACTTCCCAAAGATTCAGACGAACACAGCAAACAATGTTAAACCCACTCTTACTCAATGATTTGGCAACACTGCTTGCCTCATTCCAATAGTAAAACCTAAGACAAATAATCATTTAAACTGCTATTTTCATTATTCATGGCCCACATGCCAAAGAAGTCTGTGTATATTCTGCAGAAGCTCCTTTGCCCAAAATACTGTTCTTCATACTTCTTAACCTTTCTTGCCCTCAAGCACTTCTTATATATTTCTCACAGTATGAACAGAAGCTAAAAATCTTTTTGAGGAGAACCAGCTGACGTTTCCAAATTTATCCAACCATGATACGTAGAAAAACAACCTAGAAGTTTCTTTCATTACAACAGCAACCACACTTCAAAAATATCTCATGGATATAAAGCAATTAGAGACATCCTTAAGTTAAGAAAAATGTTATATAAATGCATGTTTTATTTCTTTCTAAATGTCAAAAGTGATATTTCTACTTATTTTTCTTTGCTGTGCATAGCCGATTTGTTGCACTGTGCCGGAATTTTCTGGCTGTAGACATCAGCGGGATCTTCTCCTGCCGACTGGGTGGGGTGGGGATCTTCTGATGGTTTGGGGTACAGTCAAAGGGAAATCCCATCGAGAGCAGCAAGATCAGATCCTATGTGTGGCAAACGGCTCACTGCCTCCACCATGAAAAACATGCCATGGGTAGGCCAGAGAATCCACCCCCTCACCCCAGGCTATTTGTTTCATGTCCAGTACATCTGTAATAGCTGCTTGGCCATGTAGTCACACAGCTTTGATGTTGATTGCAGGCTGTCATGTGGAGTGTTTATTTGTCTGATAGATTATTGGTCTTCCTCAAGCACTGACGCACGTAATTTGAACACCAATAATCAATCCACAGCATCCCCCTGTGCTGCTCAACTGGTATTACTGCAGGTCCCCTGAACAAAACACATCCAAACACTATAGAGAGTGTGAGGCTGAGCGGGGTGGAGCAGAGTTCAATTTCTTTCGATTAACAACTCTCTCATATTGAAAAATAAAGTCAGCACATTATATGTACTGCACATCTTGCCACAGTAGTGAAATCCAAATGAAATTATGCTCCAAAATATGGGTAATTTTACCAAATTGTTCCCTGTACTAAAGCTTTGTCCAACGTGAATGCAGATTGAGAATTCTGGCATGTATCTTCTATTACTTAATTACTGATAAGGCACAGGGATGTGAATTTGTGGAAATTTTTCTTTGTGTGTCATGACATAGTACATTGATCTGAAGACCCTCCTGCAAGCTATTTCGATTAGAATCATAAACAATCTAACTGATTTCACTATACAAAGTAACCAAAGAAATTCTCACTGCAATGATCTTCCATATGCGTCTAAAAGGAAAGAAAACTAATATTCCTTTCACTCAACATAAAGCAATTTCATTTACATTATAAATGAATGTCAGAAATTGAATAAGTGACAGGCAATTTCAAAATAATATATTTTAGCAGTTAAGCGACCTGATATTTTAAGTTTATAAACTACTTCATAACTTGATATCCTCCTCTCACCATTCTTAATTTTACTAAAATGTTTTAAAGCTTTCATTTTTTTCTCTCCTGCCTACTTTACCCTCCAATTTCCATACTTCACTCACACACATGGAGGGGTGATTATACTAGTTTGCTGGAAAATTGGTGAGGCGAACCAGTAATGTTGGGTGAGACGTGAAAAATTGGGTTCGCGCCCAATTTCTTGCCTCTCACGATGTTATTTTTGATTTGATTTATTCCTGTCACATGTATTAATATACAGTGAAAAGTATTGTTTCTTGCGCAGTATACATACAAAGGGAAGGAAACAAAGAGTGCAGAATATAATGTTACAGTCATAGCCAGGGCGTAGAGAAAGATCAAATTAATGCAAGGTAGGTCCATTGAGAAGTCTGATGGCAACAAGGAAGGAGTTGTTTTTGAGTTGGTTGGTACATGAACTCAGATTTTTGTATCTTTTTCGTGATGGAAGAAGGTGGAAGAGAGAACGTCCGGGATGCATAGGGTTCTTAATTATGCTGGCTGCTTTGCCGAGGCAAGGGGAAGCACAGGTAGTGTCAATAAATAGGAGTCTGGTTTGTGAGATGGATTGGGCAATGTTTACAACCTTTTATAGTTCCTTGTGGTTTTGGGCAAACCAGGAGTCACACCAAGCTGTGACACAATCTGAAAGAATGCTTTTTATATGTATCTGTAAAAGTTAGTGAGAGTCATAGCTGATATACTAAATTTCCTCAGTCTTCTGAGAAAGTAGCAATACTAATTTACGAATACTAAGTTAATGATATTAATAACAATCAGAAATAAAGTTGAGTCCTCAGTGGTGAGGATCACTTAAAGTTCCCCCTCAAAGGGGAAATGGAGTTTACTTTTACCTAATGTTATTTACTCAGGAAATAAAAGAGTTGGCATGTCTAACTTATAAAGAAATGAGCAAATCATCAGAGAAGACTGATGTCCAATTTTACTAAATTTCAATTTAACATAACAGGTTCTGAAATTCTCTGTGTCTACTTCCAATATAGGAAGCATTGCTCAACTCTGCCATTGCCTCATCTCGTTTTGTAGTAAAAACCTTTATCCAAACGTGGTTAACTCTGGAATATTCTAATGCAGTCTTGATGAGTCTCTGCCCTTATAAAGTGAGGTCTTCCAAATCTCTACTGCTTGCGTCCTAATTCAAAAGGTCACATTCACCTATCCCCTCTAAACTCACTAACCTCCTGATTCAGCAATGCCTCCATTTTAAAATTCTCATCCTACAAATCCCTTCATGTCTGGCTCCTCCACATCTCTGTACCCTCCTCTTGTTCCACAACCTGAAGAGATATCTGCACTCTGCTAATTCTGGGCTCTTATACACCTAAATTTTATTGGTTCCAGCACTGATGACTATCTTTCGCACATAGTGTGTAAAATCAGGAATTAATTCTCTTCTAAATCTCTTTGCCTCTTTATCTCACTTCCATTCAATTATCAGGCAGCACAGTGGCACTGTGGTTAGCAATACTGCATCATGGCACTAAGCACCTGGGTTTAATTCCAGCATTGGGTCACTGTCTTTGTGAGTTTGCATATTCTCCCTGTGTCTGCATGGGTTTCCTTTGCATGCTCTGGTTTCCTCCCACAGTCTAAAGATTATAGGTTAGATGGATTGGTATGCTAAATTGCCTCTTAGTGTCACAAGCTGTGTAGGTTAGAGGGATTAATGGGAAAATGTGTGTGGTTGTGAGTTAGGGTGGAGTGTGTTCTTGGGTAAGATGCACTGTCAGAGATTTGATGCAGACTTTATGGGCGAATGGCCTGCTTCTGCACGGTAGGGATTCTATGAACACACTATTTAAAACACAGCTGTTTCACAAAATTTTTGATGCATTCCAGTCATTTTCCAAGATTCTATAAACTCTGGAACATTTCCTATGGACTGGAGCGCAGTGAACTTTACTCCACTTATTAAAAAGGAAGATAGAGAGAAATCAGAAAATTATAGGCCAGTCAGCCTGACATTGGTAGCGGACAAAATGCTGGAGTCCAGTATAAAAGATTTCTGGCAGAATAATTGGAGAAAAGTGGCAGGATCTGAAAGAGTCAGATTGGATTTACGAAAGGGAAATAATGTTTGATAAATATATTGGATTCTTTGAGGATGTAATAAGATGACTTAAAGAGGGGTTACCAGTGGATGTGGCCTAGTTGGAATTTCAGAAGGATTTGACAAAGTCCCATATAAAAGATTAATATGTAAAATTAAAATGAATGGAATTGAGGGTGGGTGTATTGAGACGGCTAGAATAATGGTTGTCAAATAGCACATAAAGAGCAGGAAAAATGGTAGGGAGCGACTAGTGGAATATTGCACGGATCATTGCTGGCAGCCCATATATATTAATGATTTAAATAAGAACACTAAATGCAATAACTTCAAATTTGCAGGTGACATAAAATTGGGTGGGAAGATGAGGAGAATGCAGAAGTGCTTCAATATGATTTTGCTAAGTTGCATGGGTGGGCAAATAAATGGCAGATGCAGCATTGTGTGAGTAAATGTGGGCCTGGCTTAGATGCTGTTTTGGAGAGTCAGCGCAGACTTGTTAGGCCAAATGTCCTCTTTCTGAACTGTAGGGATTCTACAGACCCAATCTCTACAGCCCTCTGTGGTAATCTCCTACCTCAGTGAACATCACTGACTATTCCTCATGTATGCATACTTCAGCTGTATCCATAATTCTGAGTATGCCTCCATGTTGAGATGCTTGCATGGTCTCCAACTTGCCTCAAGCTCTGTGGGGTGCCATTATTGTTTTGAACTTATAGCTTCAATACCTGTCCATCTGGATGATTGTGCCTCCTGTGCTGCTGCTGACACGTATGTGCACTGACCCCACTTAGTCCTGACATTGGGTTTCTGAAATCTGGAGGAAAACCCAGCTCTTGAAAGTTGGAATATTGCACATCATTCAAGATGAAAAATAGTGATCACAGAAATTCCTCAATGATTGATCTTTCAATTGTCAGATTTCAAAAAGTAAATACAATATATTACAGAAATGTCAACCCAATTGAGCATGTATAGCATTCATAGTTATTGTTGGTTACATAAATGTTTGCTGTGCATTGAATGAACAACCAGAAAGCTCTATGATTGTGGGAGGTAAGGGGGCAGAGAGCTATGGAGAAAATGAATGAGAAATACGATAGAAGCATTTATTACTTAGAAAGAACTTTAATAGGTTTCAGCGGTATTCTGTTCAGAATTGGCCAGTGCCTTTATGTGGAGTAATTGGTGGATATCGTTTAAGGATGAAAATATTAACTACAATTACACAAATGGTGGTCGTCTTTTTTTCAGGGGTAAAAAGCATGTGGATTAGTTTTTGAAAATACCTTCAGTAGTACAAGATGACCTATTGCGCAGCAAGAAAGAAACATCTAAAGATTTGGTTAAATAAAAGGTTGCAAGTGTAAAGTAAATAAGGACATGCATATGGAGGAAGCCAGTGAGCATTTGTAGAGAGGGAATAAACAAGGTATTAAAGAATCAGATATGTAATACTGTCACACCTAAAAACATTAATAATAAATCTTCTTCTTCCTTCATAAATGCTGCCCAACCTGCCCTGCATTTCTCGTATATTCTGTTCGCTAAAATTATGCTCTGATTCTATAATACATTAGCAAAATTATATTTAGAATATTCTATTCAATTTTGTTCACCATACAATATTAAGAAAAACTGTACAGACAAATGATTCTTCCCCTTATTAAGCCATGAATAGAAATGAAGCGAACACAGATTATTTTCCTTACAAAATACATTTATCTGAAAACTCAATCCTAACTGGTTAAATCTACTGGAATGCAACTTATTGTTGAAGGTAAATTAAGTCATCTAATAAAATATTTGCTGAAATTATTCAAATTTACTGCCCTAACAAGTTGCAATCAGTCATTTGATCTGTGCAAATGCATGTGTTCTCTTATACTGATGGCAGTAAAAGGCAAAAATGATGGCTCTGAACACATTTTAATGATGCCCTGTACTTCAATGGCCGCTTTTGGCACCAAAACAGCTCTGTCACTTTTGAGTCTGTCAACATCTCTAAGGCATCATTGTAATAAAACATTTCTAAAGTGCTGACGAAGCAGCCAATTGTAGGATGTTTAAAAACTGTCTAGGCAAAAGATACCACATAATTCAGAAAATGTTGACTGGAAATACAGGCCCATGGCTCCAATAAAATATTTGGTTAATACAGTGTAATGATAACTAGACAATTTAGACTTCTAACTAGGGCAGCGGACATCCCTGGAGTCTTGTAATTCACAGAGGCGTCATATTTGAAAGTATTGAATAATTAATAATACCACTGCAATTTCCACAACAGCAGTAATATCTGGTTAAACCACAAATAAATCAACTGCACTTGCACATTGCGTAAACAAATAAGATGTGGAGATAATCATTATGAGAAAGAATGCTGGTCTTGCATAGAGAAGAGGTAAGTTGATGAATGTGTTCCTTTGCTGGCATAAATGGACATTCTATATCTAATTGCATTGGGTCACACAGGAATCATGATCATCTTTTAAGAGGCCTGAATGTACCTGAGGCTGGTCAAATGGTTGGCAAGATTAAAAGACACCTTAGTCCCGATTTTGCGCATCCCTACTTCACCGGCAGCAGATGTAAGGAAAATCAGATGTTTTATTTCAAAGGACAAATTTTCACAATGCACTATTTTCTTGAAGGGTGTTTGGTGGCAAAAATGGAAAGTGTTCAACCTGCAGACAACATCCCAATTAGGTAGCTCTGGTTGCAAAATTCAAGATTACCATAGATTTAAGAATATAAAAATATAAAAAGAGCTTGAGTATGCCACTGAGCTCATTGAGTTCCATCGCTATCCAGTCTGATCATGACTGATCTTGGGCTTTTCAAGTTTTTAAGTGTCCTGGTCATCAACAACCTGATCTGGTCTCCCCATGCCGACGCTACAGTTAAGAAAGCCCACCAATGCCTCTAATTTTCTTTAGAAGACTAAGGGAATTTGGAACCTCACCAACTTTTACTAATGCACCATAGAAAGCATTCTTTCTGTTGTTTCACATGGTTCCTGTTCTGCCCAAGACTGCATGGAATTACAAAAGGTCATGAACGTAGCCCAATCCATCATGCAAACCAACCTCCCATCCATTGACTCTGTCTAGACTTCCCGTTGCCTCGGCAAAGCAGCCAACATAGCTAAGGACCCCACGAACTCCAGATGTTCTCTCTTCCACCTTCTTCCATCGGGAAAAAGATACAAAAGTGTGAGGTCACTCAAGAACAACATCTTCCCTGTTGCTATCAGACTTTTGAGTGGATTTATCTTACATTAAGTTGATCTTTCTTTACACTCTAGCTATGACTGTAACACTACATTCTGCACTTTCTCATTTCCTTCTCTATGATTGGTATGTTTTGTCTGTATAATGCACAAGAACAATACTTTTCACTGTATGTTAATACATCCGACAATAATAAATTAAATCAAATCAAATCAAATTTTTGTATCCACTCCCCATATACCTCAACACCCTGAAAGAACCTGAGATAGACACCCAGATAATCTCAGCCTTAAATGTGTTCAATGATGGAGTGTCCACAACCCTCTTGGATTTAGAATTCCAATGATTTACAACCCTATGAATGAAGTAATTTCTCCACATCTCTGGTCTAAATGATGGCTCTTTATCCCAGGACTGTGTCCAAGTATTTTAGATTCCCTGATCAATCAAAAACTCTCCACATCCAACCTATCAAACTCGCTCCGAATTTTGTAGGTTTCAATGAGATCACCTCTCATTCTTCTAAACTCCAGAGAATATAAACTCAATCCACTTAATCCTTACCCTAGGGGCCAGGACCTTTTCTGCGTTGTCCCAAATACAAGTATGTTGTTTCTTAATGCCAAAACTGCACACTGTACTCAAGATTGAATTGTTTATTCTTGTACTCCAAACCCCTGAGAAAAAAGGACATCATATCATTTGCTTTCCCAATTGCTTGCTGCTCCTGCATTCTAACATTCTGAATTTCTTGTGTAGTAGCAGGCTCTGGTACATTCAGGGTTAATGCAGGGCTGAGTGTAGTACCACAAAGTGATGTAAGAACCACAGAATTTCTACACTGCAGGAGAAGGTCGATCAGTCCATTGAGTCTGCACCGATTCACCGAAAGAGCATCGTACCCAGGCACAACATCCTGTCTCTGTAATCCCATGTATTTTCCATGGTAAATCCCCCTAAACTACACATCTTTACTGTGGGAGGAAACTGGAGGAAACCAGCCAGACATGGGGAGAATGTGTAAACTTCATACAGACAGTAACTTAAAAGCAGAAATTCACTCAGAAAATATTTGCACCAAAGATGAGTTGGATGAACTCAACCACAAACACAGTGAGGCACAACAGCAAACTCTCAAAGCACTTATTGCCTTGAAAGTCTCTTTGATGAACTAATATGTGCACCTGGAAAAAAATGAGGGGTCCTATTTTACAATTTTGATTCTAAGCACTGGGTGGGCTTGAAAATGAAAGTGTTTCACATCTGACTTTTAGACCCATTCTCAGGCGCCCCACATGCACTCTGTTTGCAAAAATATTCATGATTCCAAAGTCTGTGAGTGGGGCTTAATGTGCCCGAAATCCTACAGCTCTAATCGGCACCTCCAACTGCGCACGTGCAGAGAAAAAAAGATAGAATATTGCTCCCTGCCACACTCTTTCTGCACTGTATAATGCCTCCCTGTGGCCCCCACAGACATTGCTCCAATCCCACAGCATTACTGAGCCTCTTACCCGCCATCCCCCGGACCAACTGCTGCCCTCTCCCCTCCCTCCTACCAATCTCAGGCAGATTGGCAGCAAGCCTTTGTTTCCACCTTCCCCCACCCCCACCCCAATGATCTCAGGCCGAGTGGCAGCGGTCTCCTTCCACACCAATCACACTGACCTTCTCACTAACTGGAGCATCCAAATCAGACTCTTGTAGAGCATGTCTGTTTCGCACCAATTCTGAATTGGCAAATGCGATGGTAAAGGGGGAATTGCCAGTAAGGTTGGGTGTGCAGCCCATTAAGTCAATTTAAATGCAATTTAAGTCCCAATCATGGCCTTTTTTAGGTCCTGGTAAAGGAGGAACCAGTGCAGATCACGCTACTAGCCGCATGCCTGACTTTACCAAGTTTTTGTGCCCAAAAATGGATGCAATGTGATGGTAAAATTGGACCCGAGGAGTTGGAAAAGACAATGAATGCTACTTCAGAAAATGTTGTTAGGAGCTTTCAGCAAAGCTATAGAATAATGTGCAGAGTGAGAAGACTGTAAGAAAATAAGTACAGCTAATTGCCTTTCAGGATCAGATCCAAAAATAGTCCATTACACATCAAAGAACAAAGATCAAGGACACAAAGACCATTACACAACAAAGATCATTACACAATCAAGAACAAAGCACAGGAATAGGCTCTTTGGCCCTCCAAGCCTGCGCCAATCATGATGCCTGCCTAAAGTAAAATCATACACACTTACAGAATCTGTATCCTTCCACTCCCTTTCTATTCATGTATTTGTTTAGATGCCATTTAAATGCCGTACCTTTTCCCACATCTCCCTAGGCAGCACATTCCGGATATTCACTACCCTCTGTGTAAAAAAAAACCCGCTTCGCACATCTCCTCTAATCTCTTCCCCATGTACCTTAAACATCAGTAATATGACAGAATAAAGAATACCTTGAGCAGCAGAATGGCAAAACAGCAGAATAAACTCAATTAAATTACAGGAAAACTCAAAATGAAATATTTGAGCTTCAGAACAAAAAGGCAAACCTATTGAAGGACCTTCACATACTACAAGCATCCTCCAGATCTGAGTTTCTCCCTTGAGAACATTTCAAAGTAAGACAAAATTAATTCAATGCAACTCCAAAAGAACTGGTATTACAGTTTTCCGAGAAGACTCAGGAATGTTCATTCTTCTGTGAGGAAGCTAAGAAGTGCATGAATGAGACTGTAGCACTGAAGGAAATGTTTCACGTTTGGAAGAAACCTTAGAGAAACATTACACTCACAAAGAGGTAAACAAAGAGATGAAAATAAAGTAAATGAAACTGTAAGCAAAGGTAAAGGTTTGCATTAAAGAGTGTGAAGTTTTTCAAAACCATTTGCAAATGTGCAATTACTGAGCATGAGCTTGAAAGGTAAATTGGAAGAATTACACACTGCAGAGGAAAAAACTGATCAGTGTAGAGAATACAATATAGAGCAGCAAACAGATCTTTGAGATGATGCAAGTAAGCATTTTTTCTTTCTTCTGAGCAGGAATGCCTGTGGAGCCCTAGAACTCTTCTAGGCAACAGGAGATGTCATGATTACCATAGTCCTTAGCCAGCTAAAAGGATACAGTCAAGAATCAAATACTAAAGAGTTTTCAGACTCTGCTTTCACCTGTGATCTCTTCTTCTTTTGCAAAGCATCTTCACTCTGTGTCCAGGAAGATGCCCAATGGTCAGTCCAACCTATCCCACATGAAATCACCACAGCAGCTCCAGTGGAAATAGTCGAGAAAAGGATCTATGGTTTGAGGACTATCTACCTCCAACTATGATAATAGTACATTTGGTAGACACAGTAATCACTGTACACACACAGCAACTTCCAGCCAGCTCCACAAAGACTTGAAGCGTAAAGAAGATGTGGCAGTGAGAATGCTGTAATAGCAAGAATGCTGGAATATCATTAAGAGTATAACAGTAAGGTGAAATGCACAAAGCTTATAACAATGTAAGGCTTAAAGTAAACTAAAGTAACTCAATATACATGGGTTATATTGTATATCATTTATCTGATATTTGGTTAATACAGTGTAATGATAACTAGACAATTTAGACTTCTAACTAGGGCAGCAGACATCCCTGGAGTCTTGTAAATCACAGAGGCATCATATTTGAACGTATTGAATAATTAATAATACCACTGCAATTTCCACAACAGCAGTAATATCTGGTTAAACCACAAATAAATCAACTGCACTTGCACATTGCGTAAACAAATAAGATGTGGAGATAATCATTATGAGAAAGAATGCTGGTCTTGCATAGAGAAGAGGTAAGTTGATGAATGTGTTCCAGCATTGGGTCACTGTCTTTGTGAGTTTGCATATTCTCCCTGTGTCTGCATGGGTTTCCTTTGCATGCTCTGGTTTCCTCCCACAGTCTAAAGATTATAGGTTAGATGGATTGGTATGCTAAATTGCCTCTTAGTGTCACAAGCTGTGTAGGTTAGAGGGATTAATGGGAAAATGTGTGTGGTTGTGAGTTAGGGTGGAGTGTGTTCTTGGGTAAGATGCACTGTCAGAGATTTGATGCAGACTTTATGGGCGAATGGCCTGCTTCTGCATGGTAGGGAATTCTACGAATCTATGAACACACTATTTAAAACACAGCTGTTTCACAAAATTTTTGATGCATTCCAGTCATTTTCCAAGATTCTATAAACTCTGGAACATTTCCTATGGACTGGAGCACAGTGAACTTTACCCCACTTATTAAAAAGGAAGATAGAGAGAAATCAGAAAATTATAGGCCAGTCAGCCTGACATTGGTAGCGGACAAAATGCTAGAAGGTATAATAATGATGTCTAGTACATACAGGGTTAATGTGGGGCTGACTATAGTATTGTCCCACTGTTATAAGAAGGCCCATGACCCGGAGTCAGGTTCAGTCTAGATGAACAGAAATGTATAAAGATGAGTCAGCTCCATTCATGTACCAGCTACTGTATATATGAGCATAATTGTGGGTTGATAATAAAGACTGGCTATTAATGTACTCAAAACTAAAAAGCCCACATCTTGATGCCTGGGTCCGAATTCTTCACCTTGTACAAACACAAGTACAAAATGAGAGATATGGTGAAGTTGTTTGTTTTGGAAAGGAGAACAGAAGAACAGTATCATTTAAATGGAGAAAAATTGCAGAAAGCTGCAACACACAGGGACTTGGGGGTACTTGTGCACAAAACACAGAAAGCTAGCACATAGGTGCAGCAGATAATCAGGAAAGCTAATGGAATGTTGGTCCACATTTCAATGGGGTTGGAATATAAGAATAGGGAAGTCTTGCTGCAACTGTATAAGGTACTGGTGAGACCACATCTGCTATACTGTGAGCAGATTTGGTTCCACTTTTTTAAGGAAAGATATTGTTTCATTGGAGGCACTTCACAGGAGATTCACTGAGATGAACCCTAGTTTGGAGGGACTGTCTTGTGAGGAAAGGTTAAACAGGTTGGGACTGTGCTCATTGGAATTTAGAAGAATGACAGATGATTTCATTGAAGCATGTAGGACTCCTAAGGGGATTGACAGAGTAAATGCTGAGAGGATGTTTCCCCTTATTAGAGAGTTTGGGACGAAAGGCATGGTCCCAGAATAAAGGCGAACCAATTTGAGACTGAGATGAGGAAGAATTTCTTCTCTCAGGGTTGAGAGCCTTTGGCACAGACAGTTGTGGAGGGAAGTCCTTATGTATATTTAAGATTGTGATAGATAAATTTTTGATCAATAAGGGAATCAAGGGTTATGCAAAAAGGGCAGGAAAGTGGACTTGAGGATATCAGATCAGCAATGATTCCATTGAATGGTGGGGCAAGCTCAAGAGACCTAATGGCCTACTACTGTTCTTATGGTCTTATGGTCAGCAAGTCTCTTAGAACGTCAACACTTACAAGTTTCTCCTCTTTTAAAAAGTATTTGGACATAGGCTATTAGCAGAGTAGGGACACAGCATAATAAAGAAATTAAGTCAGAGGAAATACAGCTGTAAGAACTTTCAAGGGAGTAAGGCAAGATGGGATGGCCTGTACTTTAATGCCAGAGGTATTGCAGGTAAAATGGATGAGTTAAGGCATTGACATGTGGAATTGTGGTATAGTAGCCATCACAGAAACGTGGTTGAGGGAGAGACAGGATTGGCAGCTCAATATTACAAGATATAGAATCTTTAGGTGAGACAGGGGAGGAAGCAAAAGAAGAGGAGGCATTGCATTATTAGCTAAGGAGTCAGTTACCGTAGTAAGGAGAGATGATACCTTGATTGGGGCATTGAATAAAGCTTTCTGGGTAGAAGTTAAGAGTAAAAAAGGGGCAACCACATTGCTAGGTGTTTATTAGAAACCCCAAATACTTGGCGGGGAATTGCAGATACAGTTCGCGGAGATTTGTAAAAACAATGAGGGCACTTCTCCCAAGAAAATTCTAAGTGTCAAATTCGTGTGAAAACTGGAGTAAATTCTACTGTTTTTTTCAGTGGGAGTTCAGAGAAGAATCTCTCACATTCTGTGCACTGCATGAATAATCAATTGGCAGTGCCTATTCCCGCTGGAGGGACTGGCAGCATAGCACTGAGTGGGCCACTGCATATGCACTGATCTGACAGTGCCATTATCTGCCAGCCTCCTGATTGCTGGTCAGCTTGCTGGTTGGCCTGCTCCGTGCTCCTGCAACATTGACCTCCCACTCCCCCATGGTCCGACCATTGGTCTCCCGAACATGTCCGGGCTGGCTTTGAATCCCCCACTCTCCACACACTGCCCCTCCCCTCACTGCCCACCTCTCTGTATTGCTGACTTCCATCCTTGCAATCTCAGCAGGCTGACCCCTCCCCACATCTCCCCATTCTGATGGCCAGGTCCAATCGCTATCCTTCCTCCCTCCCCCATTGATCCTGACTGCAGAGTGGCAAAGGACCCCCCATCCCCACCGATCTTCCATCAGGCCCTACTCCCATTTAGTCTCGCTCCTTGGCACAACCCCATGCCTGATGGCAGTGCCAAAGTTTCCTCTGGGCATTGGCACTTTGCTCCTTGGGCAGTGCCATTGTGCCAATGCCCAGGGAGGCACCCACCAGTGCCCAATCCTCTGGGGGGCCTCCAGATCTCTACAAGTGGGGAGTTATTGTAAACCCCGATGGAGTCAAATACTCCTAGTGGGGGGGGGGGGGGGGGGAGGCAAGAAGAGAGACTAGCAAGCCTGATGATTTCTGTCCGAGGCCCACTGATACAATTTAAGTAATATCGAGATTAGCGTCTGCAAATTTATGCAGCTCCATGCCGATTTCTAACCAACCTAGCTAGTTGGTTAGCATCAGTAAAATACAAACCCCAGTGGGAGAAAAGTCCTCATGTATATCAGTGGCTGTTAACCAGGAAGCAGATGCGAGTTGTTTGTTGTGCAGCAGTCCATTGTGTCTGCATTTGTTGAAGCAGAAGGAACACTGCTGAAAAATAAATAATCATCGGCCTTATAGATCTAGCATTCATCTGCTCAAAATCCACCAACCCCCATCCTTGCCAAAGATAGTCTGCAGTTTTTTTCCACAATTGATATGCCATCAGCTTGATGTTGTGACCCATGAGGAGTCAAAGCTCAGCAGTCAGGTCCCCGCTGAGTCTGCAAACTAGAACATAAGGTTTTGAGGTAGTAACAATCATCCAGAATCACCTGAGGTAGGTTGAGAAAATTCTAATTTCCACAGTCAGGGACAGGTGAAACCCTGGGGGAAAGCAGCAAAAGTGACCTTTTTCAACCATTAACTCACTTTAGCAGGAGTTCTGCAAGTTCCTCACTGGATTTATGACACAGAACAATAGAAATTTTAGACCCATTCTTTGGCCATCAATTTCATTCTTCTGTGACCCCACACTCCCTCCAATGAGAATGTGTCCTCAATGAAATAAACCCATTGTAGTCCCAATTCTCCATCTGTGATCCTTTTGAGTCCCTGTGATCACTTGAAGCATCCGACTGCGAATTATAAATCTTAAACACATTTGTCCATTAGTGATTTTAAAATATACACATTAAACTGCAAGAATATTAATATTTACCCTTGCAATTTTTCAGTATTATCTCAACAGTTTATTTGTCCATTTGCTTTCTGATACCAACTTGATTCCCATTTCACATGTAAACTGGAGATCTACTATATACTGTTATTTCACCTCCCCCCTCCCCAACACTTGCCCTTTCTAGAATGTTCTGACAGAGTGGGCGTTCTTTTGTCATATATTTTGCTCGTGGCTAGGCTTGTGTTAAAAGTGGTATCTCCTGTCTGCCATTCAGTCTCTAGAATTTCCTTTTTCTTATTATTGAGCTTTGAGATGCACAGGAGTGTTACATAAATTCCAGATGCTTCCCTATTTGTAAATGCTTCCTTCACATTCAGTCACAAAACTGACAGATATATAATATTATTGAGTGGATTGCGTTTATTGGAATGTGCAAGAAGTCATTAACATGAGTTCATGATGCATAATAGCACTCTAAGCACTTGTTTATATTGAAAATTTTGTCACTTTTAAGATGAATTATATTTAAATGTTGTGATTTCAGTCTGTGGTTGTTGGTAATATATCGTCCAAGTGTGTCTTATAGCACTATTGTAACGGGTATTTTAGAATAGCAGAATATATAGCTGGAGCTATTCTCTTATAAGTGGAAAAATAAGTGTTTTCACTTCAAATTGCAAATAATAACTTATTATGTTAAATCTATATCAAAATCTACAGCAGCAAGGTTTCTGTAGCATTTAAAGTACGCATCATTAAAACTGTTTTTTTCTACTGAACACAATGTGAGCAGCAAAATTATTGAAAGCAAAACATTCTGCCTTCTCATTTGTAATCTGTCTGTTGAAGGTTCCAGAAAATGTTAATACAAATGTCTTTGACTTCACATCAACACAGTAAGGAACAACACATATCTTTTGTGAGATGGAGGCAAATTTAGCAAAAGTTCACCTCTTCAAGCTTAGTTATTAGTGTCACAAGTAGGCTTAAATTAACACTGCAACAAAGTTACTGTGAAAATCCCCTTGTCACCACACTTTAGTGCCTGTTCGGATACACTGAGGGAGAATTCAGCGTGGCCAATGTACCTAACAAATACGTCTTTCAGACAGTGGGAGGAAACCAGAGCACTCAGGAAACCCCCATGCAGAGAACATGCACATTCCGCACAGACAGCAACCCAAGCTGGGAATCGAACCCGGGTCCCTGGTGCTGACAGGCAGCAGTGCTAACCACTGTGCACTGTGCTGCCCTTCAAAGTCAAAGTATCATTCTCTTTGAAGAGAGACACTCTTTGTCAACATACATCTTGAACTGATAGACAATTGATGGTTATGCTTCCTCTTTAGTTAATGGTCAGCTTGTTGCTCTCCATCAGCTCCGTGCAGCACTGCATTTAAACAAAATGCTGAGAAGTACACAATACATTGACACATCTGCAAACAACTCAAGGGAATATTTGTCTGCAAGTGAATACAAATGAACCAGGCAACTCTAATATAGTGTTCAACATTCTGAAAGTTATCTTTGCCACTGCCAGTGAACAGAAAATGCTGAAAAATCTTTGAAGATCTGACAGCATCTGTGGAGAGAGAATAGAGCCAACATTTTGGGTCTGGTTGACCCAGCCCTGATGGAGGTCATTCTGACTTGAAATATTGGCTCTATTCTCCCTCCACAAATGCTGTCAGACCTGCTGAATTTGTGTAGCATTTTCTGTTTTTGTTTCAGATTCCAGCTTCCGCAGTGTTTTGCCATTATATTTACGTGCAGTTACAATTTTAATTGTAAAATCACAGCATCATACAGCAGTGAAGAGGTCCTTTGATCCATCGAGTCTGCACCAACATATGTGAAATATCTGACTTCCCACCCAATTCCATCTACCAGCACTTGGCCCATAGCCCTGAATGTTATGACATGCCAAGTGCTCATCCAGTACTTTTTAGAGGATGTGAGGCAATTTGCTTCTACCATCCTCCCAGGCAGCACATTCCAGACAATCATCACCCTCTAGGTAAAAGATTTTCCCTACATCCTGCCTAAACCTCTTGCCCCTCACCTTGACCCTTCAACTGAGAGGAACAGCTGCTCCATATGTACTCTCTCCATGTCCCTCACAATCTTGTTCACCTCAATCAGATCACCCATCTATCTTCTCTGCTCCAATGAAAACAATCTAGACAACCGCTCTTCAAAACTTAAACACTCCACCCCAGACAGCATCCTGGTGAATCTCCTCTGCACCCCCTCCAGTGCAATCACATCCTTCTTAAAATGTGGTGATGAGAACTGCACACAATACTCAAACTGTGGCCTTACCAATATTAACATTAAGGAGAAGGATTAATTAAGGAATTCAACTGCCAGCACTCCAGCGGCAATATGTGATCCTTTATTGAAAAGCTAACATATAGAAGATGAAACTGTCAATTCAAAGCAGATTGACTAAACTTCATTCTCAATGTCTAACATTTACACAATCTATTCCACTAAGTGTTGCTCAGATATTCCAATATGAGTACACAACCATTTAGGCTGGAATCATTTTCAAGAATGTAAAGGCTTGCAATTTACAATGGGAAGGCAGTCACTGAACTTTTCAAATATTCCTGCTTTCCTCAAAATCCCTTTGTACTTTCTTGAAGTCTCTTGAAGGGTTATTTTGTTTGGAGCAGGTGTACTGGCACGTCCCAACGGTGTCTGTTGGGTGACAGAGGAGAGCAGAGGATTTTGTGGATTGCTGAAATGTATGAACTGTAGTTCAAAAATAAATAAGTAACCAGATGAATATATAGAAAATGTGCATAAATTGAAAACCGTAGGGTTAATTAGAAAGCTCAATTTTGTAAAAGTGCTTTGTAAGTTTCTTTCAGCTGTTATTACTGACCCCAGGCACCAAGATTAATTTAGCAAATGTAGGCACCTGTGCCACATATTGAATTTATGCCCCCATTTATTTATGAGTTTTGGACTGCACTTTATTCCAGTGGCTCAGTTCCAAACTGCAAGGGATAAACTCTATTACATTTACCTCATAGCAAAAATATGTTTGCAATGAATTTTAGTACAAGTCAGATCATTTTCAATTTGGTTTCTTCATGCCTTGTTGCATCTTTGTAGTGTCCTATGAAGGAGATGGAGCAAAGACGAAGTTAATACCACGCTCAGACACTGACAAATTAATTTAATTTATTTTAAGCGTGGGATATCGCTTTAATACATCGCTGCTGTGTTATTTCTTGCAAGCACAGAAAGATGAACATGCTGTACATGTTCTTCCAGGGGTTGCTCACCTCAGCCATTCCAACAAAGTAAGATTACCGGATTTCTCTTGGATAGCTGAAGTGGCTCCAAATACTAACCTCCATCCCCCTGCAAAACTATCCCCTCAACATGCCCTCAACTGCGCTTCCTGTTCCTAGGAGCAAGGCATTGGCATGGAGATAAATGTCACTGTGCCGGCACTGCTAATCACTCTACCCTTCACAAGCCCCCAATCTGCAAACAGAAGCACCTAATCTAAATCTCTGATCCTGGCAATCTGGAGGGAAGCTTGTAGCACACTCCAGTTGCTGAACCTGTCAGATCTTTTCCAACTGTGATGCAATGGTGAGTCTGCCAGAAGATCTTTATGCCAGTAGCTTCAAGGGATAACATATGAGGAGCATTACTGGGTTTGGTGCACTATTCCATCAACACCAGCTGACCAATATGTTCCACATTACACAACATGACATATTTGCTACAACCAGGTCCACCATTTCAATTAAGACTCCAGCATGCTCTGTAAAACTCAATTCAAAATGAGTCCCCATGAGTTTGCATATGCCTCATATTGCCATGCCTCAGGCCTCTGTACAACACTGTTTACTTCTGCTCCAGATGGCACAGAAAGTCTACGTGGCACTTGGAACTTGTGTTAGGATGCACACTGTTAGCAGAAGACGTAAGAGGGTGCTGAGCTTGGCCTTCATGATTTCCATCTGCTCTGTTCCACACATGCCAGTCTCTGCATATCAAACATGTTTCACCCAATGCAGATAGTGTCCTGTCAACCCTCCCAATCCTTGTTGAAGAGACATGCTTGTCATCACTTAAAGTACTAATGAATTTTATGCTGCCTATGTGTACTTGTGGTTGTAAAATGTTGCAGCACCTCATTCCCAAATGTCCCCCAGGCTCCATAAGACTATAAAACATAGTAGCATAATTAGACTACTTGGCCCACCAAGTCTGCTCTGCCATTCAATCATGGCTGATATTTTTCTCCATAACCTTGATCCCCTTACCAATCAATAACCTATCTATCTTTGTCTTAGAGACACTTAATAACCTGCCCTCCACATACTTCTGCAGCAAAGAATTCCAATGATTCATCACTCTCTGGCTGAAGAAATTTCTCTTCAACTCTGTTTTAAAGGATCATCCCCTTAGCTTGAGGTTGTGCCCTTTGGTTCTAGTTTTTCCTACTAGTGGAAATATCCTCTCCACCTCCACTCTATCTAGGCTTCACAGTGTTCTGTAAATTTCAATAAGAACCCCCCTCAGCTTTCTAAACTCCAATGAGTACAGACCTAGAGTCATCAACTGTTCTTCATAAGACAAGCTCTTCATTTTAGAAGTCATTCTTGTAAACCTCCTCTGAATCCTTTCCAATGCCAGTATAAATCCTTCCTTAGATACAATGCCCAAAACTACTCACAATACTCCAAATGTGGTCTGACCAGAACCTCATACAGTTTCAGAAGCACATTCCCGCTCTTCTATTCTAGCCCTCTCGACATGAATCTAACATTGCATTTGCCTTCCAAACTGCCAGCTGAACCTGTATGTTAACCTTAAGAGAATTTTGAACAATGACTTCCAAGTCTCTTTGTGCTTCTGATTTCCTAAGCATTTTCCCATTTAGAAAATAATCAATGCCTCAATTCCTCTTTTCAAAGTGCATAACTTCACACTTTTCCACATTGTATTCCATCTGCTACTTCTTTGCCCACTCTCCTAACCTGTCCAAATCCTTCTGCAGCGCACCTGCTTCCTCAATACCACTTGTCATCTATATATCTTTATATCATCTGCAAACTTAGTAATAGTGCCTTCAGTTCTTTCCTCCAAATCATTAATACATATTAGAACATAGAACATAGAACTATACAGCACAAACAGGCCCTTCGGCCCATGAGTTGCGCTAATCACATCTACCAATCCGTAGACCTATCTATAGCCCCCCATCCTATTCTTTTCCATATACTAATCCAGAAGTCTTTTAAAAGACCCCAGTGAGTTTGCCTCAACAACCTCCGACGGTAGTCGGTTCCATTCACTCACCACCCTCTGAGTGAAAAACCTACCCCTGACATCTCCTTTGTATTTGCTTCCCTGCACCTTAAATCTGTGTCCTCTCGTAGTGACCATTTCAGCTCGGGGAAATAGTCTCTGAGAGTCCACCCTATCTATTCCTCTCAACATTTTATAAACCTCTATCAGGTCGCCTCTCAACCTACGTCTCTCCAGTGAGAAGAGTCCCAGCTCCCTCAACCTATCTTCATAAGGCCTGCCTCCCAATCCAGGCAGCATCCTTGTAAATCTCCTCTGAACCCTCTCAATAGCCTCTACATCCTTCCTATAATGAGGCGACCAGAACTGCGCACAATACTCCAACTGGGGTCTGACAAGAGTCTTATAGAGCTGCATCATTACCTCCTGACTCCTAAACTCTATTCCTCGATTAATGAAGGCCAGTACACCGTACGCCTTCTTGACCACTTCCTCCACCTGCGAGGCCGATTTAAGAGTCCTATGGACCCTGACCCCGAGATCCTTCTGTTCTACAACACAGCCAGGACTCCTACCTCTTGTATTGTACTCCTTCGTCCCATTATTCCTGCCAAAATGGACCACTACACATTTATCTGCATTGAGTCCATCTGCCACTTCTCCGCTCAGTCTTGCATCCTGTCTATGTCCCGCTGCAACTTTTGGCATCCCTCTAGACCATCCACAATACCACCGACCTTTGTATTGTCGGCGAACTTACTAACCCATCCCTCCACTTCCTCATCCAGGTCATTTATGAAAATGACAAACAGCAGAGGTCCCAGAACAGATCCCGGGGGCACTCCACTGGTTACCGACTTCCATGCAGAACAAGACCCATCCACAACCACTCTCTGCCTTCTGCCAGCAAGCCAGTTCTGGATCCACGAGGCCAAAGCCCCTTGGATCCCATGCCCTCTCACCTTCTCCAGAAGCCTTGCATGGGGGACCTTATCAAACGCCTTACTAAAATCCATGTACACTACGTCCACTGCCCTTCCTTTGTCAATGTGTTCAGTCACATTTTCGAAGAACTCAACTAGGCTCGTAAGGCATGACCTGCCCTTAACAAAAGTTGTGAAAAGTTGTGGTCCCAGCTTGATCTCTGAGGCACACCACTAGTTACCGACTGCAATCCTGAAGAAGACCCCTTTATTCCCACTCTCTGCCTTCTGCCAATCAGTCAATCGTCTAACCGTATTAGGGTCTTAATCTTAACACCATGGCTCTTATTTAACCATCTCCTCTGAAGCACCTTAGAACATAGAACATAGAACATTACAGCGCAGTACAGGCCCTTCGGCCCTCGATGTTGTGCCGACCAATGGAACCAATTTTATGACCCTTTAACCTAAACTATTCCAATGCTATCCATATGCCTATTCACTGACCATTTGAACACCCTTAAACTTGGCAAGTCCACAACTGCTGCAGGCACAGCATTCCACGCCCTTACTACTTTGAGTAAAAAACCCACCTCTAACATCAGTCCTTTAACTACCACTCCTTAATTTAAAGCTATGCCCCCTTGAGGAAAAAGGCTCTCACCATCCACACTATCTAACTTTCTGATCATCTTATATGTCTCAATTAGGTCACCTCTTAGCCTTCTTCTCTCTGACCTTGTCAAAGGTCTTCTGGAAATCTAAATAAATCACGTCCACTGGTTCTCCTTTACCTATGTTCCTTATTACCTCCTCAAAGAATAATGGTTCCCTGGCCATTGATGACCTCAGTCTTATAATGGAGTACCTCTCATTCTAATGTATGGAACTGCATACCTGTGTCCGCATTTCCCTACAGGAATTGCAAAACTTGTACTGTGCTTTGCATTAAATTATGTGCTGAAAATATGCAAATTTTGATATTAAAAATGAAACGACTAAGAATAATTTAAAATTTGAAATAAATTATTAGTTGCTGTGTTTTGCTTTCTTAGAAAGATGTTTGAAAATATCTTTGTGGCCCAAGTTTTCTGATCAGTGTTTGAACCATTGCATTCAATGCTGATCAGTCAGAAAATTGCACACTCACCAAGCCATGTTCAAAACGATCCAACTTCTGTTGCAGCATTCTGAAAAACTCCCTCAGTATAGTAATCCATGCAGAGACTTGCAAAGAGATCAGTGCAGAACAAATATCCCTTTTCATAGTACTGGTTTGGTAAGTGGGTGAGATAGCTGAGGTGGGTAAGTGGATAGGGGCCTATAGAGATAGTTGGGTAGTGGAATCGGATGTTATTTAGGTCAAGTCAGTTTGTAGTTGGATCGTTGGAGGTAGTTGGGTCAAGATTTTGGGTAGTGAGATGGTCAGGAGGGGTAGTCAGGCTGATCAAGCAAAGGGTGGAGATTGGTAATTGAAATATTCAGGTGTGTAGTTGTAACAGAGGGTGATTGGGGCAGGTGAGAGGGACATTATAGTGAAGTGGTTAGAACGAACAAAACTGGATCTGGGAGAAAGAAGAGCAGAGTAGACCGTTCAGCCCCTTAAACCTGTTCCACTATTTAATAAGATCATGGCTGAACTGATAATAACCTCAAATCTGCTTCCCACCTATTCCAATGACCTATTATGTACCAAGCATCTATCCACCTCTTTCTTAAATATATTCAAAAAGTCTGCTTCCTCTGCCTTTTCAGGAAGAGAGTTCCAGAGAATCACTACCCTTGGAGTGAAAAACATTCAAATCATCTTCATTTTAAACGGGCAACCCCTTATTTTTAAAAAATGACCCCTGGTTCTGGATTCTCCAGAGGAAACATCCTCTCTGCATGCACCCTGTCAAAACCCTTGGGATCTTGCATGTTTCAATCAAGTCGCTTTTTACTCTTCCTAAACTCCAGATGATATAACCCTATCCTGTAAACCTTTCCTCATAAGACACTCCACCCATTCCAGCTATCTATCTGGCAAACTTTCTCTACCAAAGTGGACAATTTCACATTTTTCCACATTATGCCTGCATTGCCAGATCTTTGCCCACTCTCGTAACATATCTATATCTTTTTGTAGCCCCCTTTTGTCCTTTCCTACCTGTATTTGTTTCATCAACAAATTCGGTAAATGTCCCTTCAGTCCCTCATCCAACTCAATTATATAAATTGTTCAAGTTGAGGCCCTAGCATTGATCCCTGTAACACACCACACATTACATCTTGCCAACCTGAGAGAGACACTTTTATATCTCCTCTCAGTCTCCCATTGGAAGTTTAAACTTCCCGGGCAATTCCCACATCGATCTGCATGTCAGGGTAGCAGATTCACATTTTCAATCAAATGTCCAGTCTCCAGAGAGATGGAGGCTGGTAGGTTCATCCCTATGTTTTTTTACTAGCTTCTCACACAGTGATTTAAAGCATATTTAAATCCATGAGAAACTCCTCTACTTTTTCGTATAAATATTGTGGCAAGTAACTTGACAGCAAAATAGTGAGGGAGGCAGAGTTGACATTAAGTGCAGATCCAATGCTATGGATATCCAGCAGTCTATGTTTTCTAATGTCAGCTTTCTTCAGCACGATTTGTAGGTCTGTGAAATTATGACATCTTCAATGCCTGTCTGCCATGTCCTGCTGTCCTTTAGCTTGGCTGTACATGCTGCATATTCCTACAGCAAATGTGATTGAACAGTGGTGGATACAGATTTATAAGACATGGAACTATGACCCTATGTTGCTTGTGAACCTTTGTTCATGTTCCATCCTGATTTCTATCTCGAGGACCAACAAATAAACTGATATATATCGCATCCATGACAGCTGCTGGCTGAGGGCAGCTTTACAAAGAGTTGTTCAGAGATTTTTTCCCTTAATAGTCCATCTTTCTGCTTCTGCAGCTATGGCAGAAAAAATTGGAGCAGAGCTTTCCTATGTATAGCTGCCCAGCATCTCCCGATACCATTCATGATATCTCAATCTGGTAAGTATCAGCACAGAACTATCCACCCTGGGGGGAATTTGATGGTCAGATGGTGGGTAGCACAGTGGGTAATGCAAATGGAAGAAGCAGATGGAAGTAAAAGTGAACATGAAGGAGTTCACTGGGGTAAAAGAGGGAGTGGACTTACCATCTTCCCCAGATGGCAAGGTCGAGCTTTTAAAAAAAGTTTTTTGAACACCGTGAATTGCCAACATGAAGCTGATTGATATTGCAGACATTATCAGTGGCTCCCCATGATGATCCCAAGATGAAAACAAACAGTTTAAAATTTACTTATTAGTGTCATAAGTAGGCTTACATAAACACTGCAATGGAATTACTGTGAAAATCCCCTTCGTCACCACACTCTTGATATACTGAGGAAGAAATTCACATAGTCAATGCATCTAACCAGCAAGTCTTTTGGACTTGTGGCAGGAAACTGGAGCAAACCCACGCAGACATGGGGAGAATGTGCAGAGTCCGCATAGGCAGTGACTCAAATGAGGAATTGAACCTGGGTCCCTGGTGCTGTGAGGCAGCTATGCTAACCACTGTGCTACCATGCCACCAAGTGGTGGTGGAAGTAAGTGGAACCATGAGGAATTCCATCATAACTGCTTGCCACTAATATGCCATCTTTGGTTATACCTTGATCAGTATGTTATATTGAATGAACATAGTGATTGACAAACACATACTACAACAACATTAAAAGACTAAAATCAAGAAACAAGTACATCTGATCTTCAGTTCTTCATAGGAAACAGTAGCACTCTTCCATCTTACAGATTCACACATTAGTGTATTTCAAACTGGAAATATATAGTGGATTTTAGACAATTAATTATGTTTAAAGCCAGTCAGACATTTATTACAAATGTTCAGCTCAACATTGATGATATATAACACAGTGAGTGGCACTACAAACTGCAGAATGTGACCTTCCCTGGTTCTATATGTACTAAAGGATGACAGGGAGAATTTCATTAAAATGTTGGGCAATTTAACATTGTTGATGAAACGATTCACTTTTTTGATTAATGACACAATTAAAACCAAAGACTGGGAGTCGATTTTCTGCTGTTTATCACACACTGAAAATTGACATGTAAATTTAAACATTCTCTCCCACCCACTGGCTGTCCAGCTTGATTTTCAATAAGGCCTCGAAATAGGTGACTAATGCTCCTAAACCACAAACAGGCAGAGAAAAATCAGCCCATCTGTCACTCACTTATTATGTTTTACTTTTGAAGCAGATGGGCAGAATTCTTATGGCCACGCTCACCCCAAGCCAGAAACTCATGTCTGAGGTCAATGGACTTTTGCATGATCTGCCCCCTGCTCACTCTGATTCCCATGGTGGGTGGGACGCAAAAATTCCGCCTGATGTGTCCTTGATGCTGATGCATTTAGCGTGCCTTTCTTTTTAAACATCCACCATTCGTGATGAGACCACAACTGGCAACTGGCCAACAGTGAAAATTTAATTTTGAGGCGGATAAAATAAAATTAAAAACTTGGCAAAGCCTTGGGACGAAGCAAGATTATCAGTGAAAACTGAATCTTATAAATCCTATAAAACCGGGTCCGCAGAATACAGATTATATATTAACAAACTTTCAAAAATAACCCTTTATCAAATATTGTCAATAAACTACGGTCAGGATTTTCCGCTCCCGTTCTCGTTGACCAGGTTCAGTGACAGGAGTGGAAAATATCGCCGGAAGGCCAAAGTTATGTTTCACAACGACATGAAAGCAGGAAGCAGTTGTCGCCTCCTCCTTCAGGGAGGGGGAGAATTTTCCAACCTTGAACAATGATACAAAGCCATGTGAGAGTGTGATCTGTGAGGCGGATGCAAAAATGCTCTGGTGTGATTTGTACAAGTTGAGTGAATGGGCAATAACATGGCAGCTGCAGTACACTATGAATAAATGAGAGGTTATTCACTCTGGTAGTAAAAACAAGAAGGCAGATTATTATCTGAACGATTATAGAGTGAGAGGGTGGAATGTGCAATGAAACCTACATGTCCTCATGAACCAGTCACTAAAAATGAACATGCTGATGCAACATGCAGTGAAGAGGACAAATGGTATGTTGGTCTTCATAGCAAACAAATTTGAAACTGGAATAGGTATACCTTGCTGCAATTATACAGGGCCTTGGTGAAACCACACCTGGAATATTGTGTTCTGTTTCTGTCTCCTTATCTGAGGAAGGATATTCTTGCTACGGAGGGAATACAGTGAAGGTTTACTAGACTGATTATTGGGATGGCGAGACTAACATAAGAGGAATGATAGGCAGAATTTTTCCGTCCCGCTTGCCACAGGAATTGTAGTGAGTGGAACACAGACCCTGCAAAAGTCCATTGATCTCAGATAGGATTTTTTGGCTTTGGGGCGAGCGCAGAAAATCCTGCCCATTCAGTGGGTTAAGATTGTATTTGCTGGAAGGTCTCACGGAAATGGAATGAAAAGTCCTCTTTCAGGTCCACAAGGTAGGCAGGGATGATTCCTGTGATTTTGGGAGTGACATATGAAGAGTGGTTGGATCAGTTAGGATTATATTTGCTGCACTTTAGAAAAATTAATGGGATTTCATAGAAACCTATAAAATTCTAACAGGACTAGACAGGATGATGCAGGAAGGATGTTCTTGATGGCCCTGGAGTCCAGAATCAGGGGTCACAGTATGAGAATATTGGGTAAACCATTTATAAGTATTGGTGTCACAAGTAGTCTTATATTAACACTGCAATAAAGTTATTTTTAAAATCCTCTAGTCACCTCACTCCGGTAACGTTCAGGTTCACTGAGGGAGAATTTGACATGGCCAATACAACTAACCAGCAAATCTTTCAGACAGGGAGGAAACTGGAGCACCTGGAGGAAACCCACACAGACACAGGAAAATGGTGCAGACTCCGTGTAGACAGTGACCCATGTCAAGAATCAAATATAGATCCTGGTGTTGTGATTAGATGCCGCTCAGTAGGACTGAGATGAGAAGAAATTTCTTCACCCAGAGCATATTGAGCTTATGGAATTCTCTACCACAGAAAGCAACTAAAGCCAAAACTTATATGTTTTGAAATTGTCAGAAATAGCTTTTGGGGCTAAAGGAATGAAAGCATATAGCTGGAAAACAGGAGTAGGTTACTAAGTTGGATGATCAGCTTTTCTTTAATAAATAGCAGTGCAGGCTTGAAAGGCTGAATGGCCTACTTCTGCTCCTATTTTCTACATTTCTATGATTGAAGGACATTCAATTCAACTTAGTTCATTCATTCAAAGAGATCACAATGCTTTCTACCAACAATAGAAGATGGAATTGTTTCTTATACGATAACAGAATTTTTTTCTCAATAACTACCTGATCATTTATTCTACATATTAATTGCTCCTTAAGTGAAGAATTTCTTTCAGTCCAAAACTAAGATTTACTACTGTTTCACTTCGTCTTTTTCCAATAGTTTAATGTTGTAGCAATATTTCAGATTACGCTTTTCTATACCCTTAGAAATCTTGTATGGCTATAAAATAACTTCATAGATGCCTCCTTTCCAAACTGAAAACAATGAAAGGGTGAATCTGTGCATATGTTTTTTGGCTTTCCACCACAAATTTGGTGGCAGAATTGCAAAAACTCAGAAGTGAACAATGTTAGTGCTGTTTCTATCATTTTTCTAGGGTTTTCAGTTTTTCCTGCAAACTGACAACATAATAACAGTAAAGTGCCTGTAAAAATGCTGCCATTCTTCTAGTCTTTCTTAATAATACAAGCTCTGGTGAATAGCTGAATTGATCTTTATGAAGTTCTCTACCAATGCTTTAAGGACTGGATTTTCATGTTAGAGGTGGGTTATGTCAATCTTCAAGGAAATCTCGGTCTTGGTGCATCCATCTCGGGAAAAGGTGCCTCTGGGCTGAAGTGGTGGGGTGTTAGGAGGGTGGGTTGGAGATGTATGTGCTGGAGTCCCACTTACCCCCACCCCTCAGCAACAGAGCAGAGGCAATCATAGGAATTGCTGATTGCCACGATAGGCTAGTGAAAATCTCTGCCTCCATTCTCTGTGACATGGTTTGATAGAATGATAAAAAGATAACAAATAAAATTTGTTTTATTCAATATTACCCCTTTATATCCTCTCACTCTCCAAGCCCATTCTGCCAACTCATATGGCGAATTCCCCACCCAAATCCCATTGACCCCTCATAATCTCTGTTCTATCTCAAAGCATTTCCATGCCCATTCACCTAAAGTGCACTCTGTACAGAGCCAACAGACTCTACAGGAATTCTTGGTAGAGAGTCCAGACTTCCATCAATTTGTTAAAACTTGTGCATATTGTTTAACATTGCTTTATCAAAAGCTTTTTCTCTGTATCTGTTTTGTCAATGACCCAACGTTTATTTACACAGATAAAGAGGTTTCAAGTGCTTGCAGTTTTTGTTACTGATACTTTATAGGATTGTAATAACAGTTTTTTTTAAGAAAGTGACTGTTATTAAGCTTTGCCACACATACCTTTGTTACAATTGGTTTCATTGTTTCTGTATAGAATGTACACTGAGTTAATAGGCATGAAAGTGGAAAGAGTTGGTTGGAGGGCCTGAGGAGTATGGGTTGGCATAGGGGATATAAGTGGCTATTGCAAGTGGATGGCAAATGGGACTATGAATCATGATGTGTCTGGTGGAAAGAGTGGTGCAGTTATGAAGCACAGCTTCTTGAGAAGCTGGCTCAACTGGTTAAGACATGCCTATCCTCACAATGGAACTGACCAGGTTGGGAGTGCAGGCAGCAGGCCCCATGCTAGCAAAAATTGGTGCTGCCAAGATTTGGAATGGGAATCCAAGAATCTGGTCTCCAACTCCATGAAAGTCTAGCCTTAAATAATTCAAAAGCTTTTTGATGACAGAACTTGGTGCAATATTAAAGGCATGGCCTGGCCAGGGCATTTTACAGTTTGATCAATCTCTCCCCTGATTTATATTCTACTGGTTTGGCTACTTTTATTGGATCTGTTCAAAATTGAACTTACCAAGGTTCCTCTATCTCTTTCAGCTTCATCAATCATTGTTACAACATTGTTCTAGGGATAATGTGACGTAGCGATGCCGGCGTTGGACTGGTGTAGGCAATTTCTCCCCACGCTATGAACTAATCTGACGTAATTCCTCTCTCATTTTTAAAGACATTTTGTTAACCATTCTCATGATTTACCTTAAATTCCCATAAATATATTTAATAGTTTTTCACATAATTTTTGCCAATGTATGCAAATCAATGGACACTGGATCAGCTTCTCTTATTCCACTACAATCATCACAGAATCCCTACAGTGTAGAAGGAGGCCATTTGGTCCATCAAACCTGCACCAATCAGAATCTCACCTGGGCCCTATCCCCATAACCCCACATATACACCCTGTTAGTCCCCTGGACATTAAGGGCATTTTAGCATGGTCAATCAACTTAACCCGCATATCTTTTGGCTGTAGGAGGAAACCAGAGCACCCAAAGGAAACCTATGCAGACACAGGGAGAATGTGCAATTCCATGCAGACAGTGACCCGAGGTGAGAATTGAACCTTGATCCCTGGTGCTGTGAAGCAGCAGTGCTAACCGACTGTGTGAATGGCAGGCGAATGAAAAGTTGCCATCCAAGAGCAAAAATGAGAAAAACAAGAGTAAGACCAACAAAAGTAAAGAAAAGCAGACAAAATGTACGAGGCGGGGGACAGGGGGTGTACGGAGATTATCGTCTGAAATTATTGAGATCATCTGCGATCCAGACAGCGTCTAACTGAAAGGTGAAGTGCAGTTTCTCAAAGTTATATTGAAATTCACTGGAAGACTGTAGTGGGCCAAAGACACAGATGTCAGTGGGAGGAGAGTGATAGAATAAAAGGGACAGTAGTAATGTGGATACAGAATTAGCTGAGTAATAGGAAGAAGACAGTAATGGTCCATCGATGTTTTTTGTGTTGGAGTGGAGAGTGGAAACAGGTGAGATCCCTGTTTTTCCTGATATATACTAATGATCTAGATCATTAGTATTAGTACTGTGCAGTGGACAGTTTCCAAGTTGGTGGACAGCATGAAACCTGAGAATATTGTAAATCACAAGGAGCAGAGTGTTGAATTTCAAATGGACATAGACAAGTTAGCGGAGTGGGCAGACAGGTGGCAGATGAAATTGTGGAGAAGTGGAAGGTAATGCATTTTGATATGAAGAACATGGAAAGACAACATAAAACAAGGGGAGCAATTCTCTAGGGAGAACAGGAGCTATGGAACCTGGGTGTATATGTGCATAGGTCATTGAAAATGGCAGGACAGGGACAAAGAGTAGTTAATAAAGCATATAGGTATTCTTGGTTTTATTAATAGGGGCGTAAAGTATAGAAGCAGGGAGGTTATATTGGACTTACACAAGATACTTGTCAGACCTCATGTGGAATATTGTGCACGGGTCTGAGTGCCACATGATAGGAAGGATGTTAATGCCTTGTAGAGAGTGCAGAAAAGATTTACAAGAATGATTCCAGGGATGAGAAATTTCAGTTATGAGAATAGATTAGAGAAATTGGGATTGTTCTCCATGGCAAGAAAAATATTAAGAGGAGATTTGATAGAGAAGTTCAAAATCATGAAGAGATTGTACAGAGTACATAGGGAGAATCTGTTCCCACTCATAAAAAGATCAAGAATAAAGGACAGAGATTAAAGTGATTTCAAAAGAAGCAAACATGATGTGAGAAATAACTTTTACCCAAAGTGAGTGGTTTGGATTTGGAAAACGCAACCTGGAAATGTGGTGGAGGCAAGTTCAATTGAGGCATTCAAGGGAAGCAGTAGATGACTATTTCAATAGATGCAATGTGGAGAGATATGGAGAAAAAGCAGGAGAATGGTATAAGTTATAATGCTTATTTGGAGAGCTAGTAGAGTCACCTTGGGCTGAATGACTTACTTTTGTTCTGCAACACTTCTGAATTAAAATGGCAGGCTATCAGAAGCTTGAGATCATGCTTGCAGATTGAACGAAGGTGCTTCTGCGAAGCTGTCATCAATCTGCGATCATCCTTCCCATTGCAGGAGAGATCACACTGTGATCAGCAAATGCAGCATACTAAATTGAAAGAAATGCATCAAAGTCACTGCTTCATTTGGTAAGAGTGCTTGGGGCCTTGAACAGCGAGGAGAGAAGAAGAGAGAGGATAAGTGTTAGATATCCTGTGTTCATATGGAAAGCTAGTCTTGGAAGGATATGAGGTACTGGGGTTGTAGAGGACTAGACCAAGGTGTCAAGGAAGACGGCCCCTTCAGAATTCTGAAAGGCGACGAGATGGGAAAATTTTCCTGATAGTAGCATCATGCTGGAGATGGTACAAATGACAGAGGATGATCTGCTTCATACCAAAGCTGATGGGCTGGAAGGTGGTACTGGTATGGAAGCTTGCATCAGCATCAATGGACATGATGAAAACAGAAACTGCAGAATGGAATGGAATACTTATAGGGTTTAGAGTGTTTCGCCAACATAGCTATGGGCATCGCGGCAGTTATGGTGACAATAATCACTATCCACAGAATAGGAGCCACGATGAAGTTAAGGAAGGAAAGAGTGGAGCTGGAACTGGATCATGTGTGGGTGAGACAGGGATGGAAATTGGAAGCAAAGTAACTAGTTTTTTTTCCATCTCTGGGCAAAAGCTAGAAACAGCATTGATTCGCTCATCAATGTACTGGATTTTGATTTTTTTTTAAATTTCAGATTTACAGCATCTGCAGTATTTTTCTCTTATCGTCAATGGTAATCAGGGTGTAGTTGAGAATTCTGATTAATTCTGAATACCCATCATGAGGATAATTAGCAGCTAATGTTTTAATATGTGGTTTGAGAATAATACAAAATATTTATGTAACATCTTAATAATGTCTCTAAGAGATGAATTTGTAACATGCCTGTAAAATGAAAGACGTATTCATGAAGGATATCAGCACAAGTCAGGCGCAAATTATGCAACAAAGTAAATTATTCAAGCTGGGTGATAATACCAAAAGATAAAGGTGTCTTTTAGTATTAGAACTAGTTTAAACTGGTTAGAGAAATGCTGAATCATAAGAAGCCATTTTTGTGAGTGAAGTTCCATAAAATGGACAGATGAATGAACGATCAATATTTGAAGGTGTAAAGATATGACTGATTGAAGGACATACCATTGTTAGATTGATAGAACAGTGAATGAATGAAATTGCTTTCAATTAAGTGCTGGGTTGTATAATCTGATAACGAAAACTATAACCAATTCTGCTTTTTGGCATGAAAACTGAGATCTTCTGTGAAAGTCTGCCAGCTCATTGACTGTGTAGGTGGATCTATTGATCTCCCATTTTGGTCAAAATGAGATTTGTCTTGTTCTAATTGTATGTTTGTCTGAATATTGTTGATTTGTAATGTTTTTGATTTTAACATTTCAATGTTTTAGTGAAAACTAGTTTAATTGAAGAATTTCATTGAACTGAATAAACTTTCTTTTGCCTTTGTGAAATGAAATGTTCAATGAAAAAGTTGTCTTTAAATTAATCAGAATTAATTAAAAGAATTTCCCACAACACAGGGGAAAGTTCTCCATTAGCTGGAGTCATACCTGGTACAAAGGAAGATGTTTATGTGTATTGCAGGCCAAACATTTCAGTCAAGGACATTACTGCAGGAATTAGGTCCTCAGGGTATGTCCTAGGCTCAACAATCTTCAGCTGTTTCAACAATGATCTTCCTTCCATCATAAGCTCAGAATTGGGATACTCACTGATGATTGCACATTGGCAATGCTATCTGCGACTCCTTGGATATTGAAACAGTCTGCATCCATATATAGCAAAAACTGGCAACATTCAGGCTTGGGCTGATAAGTGGAAAATAACAGTGGGCCACAGAAGTGCTGGACAGTGGCATTCTCCAACAAGACAGATCCAATTATGTACCCTTCACATTTAATGGTTTTATCAACACTGAATCTCCCAATATCAATGTTCAAAGGGTTACCATTGACCAGAAACTGAAGTGGACAAGCCATATAGATCAGAGACTGGTAATTCTGCAGTGAATAACACACCTCCTGACTCCCCAAAGCCCGTCCATCATCTACAAAGCAGCACGCCACCCTTCCCCCCACCTCACCCCCATAATCCTTGACTCCTGTGTTGATCCAAAATCAAACTCAGCCTTGAAAATATTCAATATCCCAGCCTCCACTGTTTACGGGGGAAGAGAATTTCACAGACAAATGACCATCAGTCTGAATTGGGAGACATTTTTAAATTGCGTCACCTAGTGCTAGTCTCCTCATAAGGCCAAGCATTCACTCAGTATCAACCCTATATGTTTCAATAAGGACACCTCTCATTCTTCTAAACTCCAGTGATAGACACAAGCTTTTCTCACAAGATGATCTCTTCATTTCAGGAATCAATCAGGTGAACCTTTTCTGAACTGCTCCTAATCATAGAAATCATAGAACGGATATAGTAGAGAAGGAGGCTATTCAGCCAGCTGCCTCTCTAAAGGAGGTATTCATTTATTGAATCGCTCCTTTTCCCTGTAACCCTGCATTTTCTTTCTTTTTGTGCAATTATATTCGTTTCTAATTAAGGAGACCAAAACTGCACACTGTACACCAGATGTAGTCAAACAAAAGCCCAGTATAGCTGTACTTCCCTATTTTTGTCCGCAATTCCCTTTGCAATAAACACCATCATTCCATTACTCTTCCTCATGGAGGATTGGTAACTCAGGAGAGAGCTTTTTACAATGTGCTAACGTAAGGAACTGCTTATTTTAGCTTAGCATCATGAGAGTTGCTACCAATGCAATACAACACGTGCAAAGAATATAAATTTAAATCCATTTATTCTTGGCCGTGAAGTTCAGAATATGTTTGTTTTCTTTATTTTCAGAGACAAAAGACACAGTAACCAGGTGCAGAACAAATGCATTTTCTCTGGGTCTGTCCTACAATATAACCAACAGAATAATACAAATGATATGTCTCATAAGACCATTAAATTAGTATTTATAAATGAGTGAATACGACTGAGAGGGAAAAACTTTTTTTTTAAATTGCAAAGATAATGGGCTATAATTTGATGTCAAATTTATGCTGAGGCTAATAGTACTGGCCATTATTTATACGCAAATACTGCAACAATTTCAAGCTTGGTCAGATGTGTGATTAAGCTCAGAAGTGTAAATATTGCTGTCCAAGATTTGCCACTCTGCTGTTAGCTTCATAAAAACAACATCTCGCTGTCTGCCTCACCATCGAAATGCATTGATCTGTGAAACATTGCTGGATCTGTGCAGTTAGATACAAACTGAATTTGTCACAGGAATTTTCTCCATTTCAGTACCTTTTAATGACATGAGAAGATTAACTATTACCAGTTAATTTCTCTAGGCAGTAAAAATTAACTGTTACAAATCTCAATCCTTCAGGTGACCCTTAGAGGCTTGCCACTTCTATTTGTTCCTTTTCTCTCAGATCCTGACATACCTCTGCGTTTGCGCACTTCAGGAATATTTTGTAATCTAATTTTCCAATGGCTTTCTAATGGACTCTTCCCTCTCAAAACCTAGCTCCATAAGAAAGTGAATCACATGGGCCTTGTAGGCAAAGTAGACAGGCAGATTAGAAAGATAGAAACTAGAAGCAGGAGTGGGCCATTCAGCCCTTTAAGTGTGTTCAGCCATTTATTATGATCATGACTGATCATCAAATTCAATATTCTGACCCCCCCCTCCAAAGAAAACCCTTGATCCCTTTAACCCCAAGAGTTATATCTAATTTCTTCCTGAAACGTTTTGAACTCAAGTACATCCTGTGGTAGTGAATTCCTCACATTCACCATTCTCTAGGTAAAGAAATTTCTTCTCATATCAGGTCTATAAGGTTTACCCCTCATCCTCAAACTATGATCCCGAGTTCTGGTCTCCCCCACTCAACTTAATTCAATCTTGAAATTAAATGGAGTATATAAAAAATACAAGTATTTACCAAGACCTGATATTTTAAACACTTTCTTTGGACTTTGGAGTCAGTCCAACACTTTCAGCACAGAAGCTTCCACCAATGGACCCGATTTTACCAAAAATTCATGCCCGTTTTCAGGTGCAAAATTGTGGTAAATTAGGGTGTTGGGACTGTAATTCGATCTGCACCCAAAACCGAGCAGATTGTGCCTTTACTGACACCTGATTTTGGTATGGATCCAGTCCAAACCCCAATCAGATGGCCCGACAATTTAAATGCATTAGCATGCATTTAAATCGATTTAATGAACTGCATGCTCAACTCTATCGCCAGATCCCATTTTACCGTCTTTGGATCCGTTTTGGATTCATGCTACTATTCATCTGCAGAATAAAAATCCAAAGTGGATTCCTATTCTGCAGGGGAACTTCTGAAATCCATCCTCTTGAACACCCTTTGCAGACCCCCTGCTAACCACCCTGGCAGAGCCCCTGGGAGGCAGTCACCACCACCCCTATGGAAGATGGGGGGAGGCTGCTCTAGCGACAATGTCCACCACTGCCCCCCCCCAAACCTGAGATCTATCTAAGCCTGTGCCCCCCCCCCCCACTTTCAGCAGACGCCAGCAGAAGGCCAGGAAGGTGCTGCAGAAAGTCCAACGAGTGCATTAAGAAGTCTCACACCACTAGGTTAAACTCCAACAGGACTTTCCAACAGGACTTTAACCTGGTGTGTGAGACTTCTCACTGTGTTGACCCCAGTCCAACGCCGGCATCTCCACATCAATGAGTGCAGGTCAGAAGGATGGTGGAGGGAGAGCAGCAACCCAGCCAAGTTGGGGGCGTGCTCTGCCAAGAGGGAGCCTGCCTTCACGGGGAGTGGTGGAAGGGGGGGTGGGGAGTGAGGGTCTGATTGCGGGAGGGGGCAGCTGCCTTCTTCTGGTGGGGGTGGTCTGTTTGGGGAGACTCTGCCAAGGGGAGGGGGCCCTACCTCCCACGGGGGTCCGATCGCGGCTCATTCCTTCCCCACTCCTCCGGCTCTCTCTGTTTTTGTCTTTCGTGCCCTGGTGCGCTGTTTCAGATTTTTTTCCAAACTGTGTATATGTAGTTCAGAGCTCCGATCGTTCCAGCTGGGATCAGCCTCGCCCACAGCGTGGACTAGATCGGAGCTGGCAAAAAGCGTATGGGCACACTGGAACGAGGATTCCGGGCTCCGGTCTGTTTCACCTTTGGATCCGGCCCTTAGCCTCCGATTGGTAAAATCTGGCCCTTTGTCTTTTCTTCGCTGTGAAACAATCTGGAATCCTTTTAATCTTTAACCATCAAGTTACCCTGGTTTCTTGTCAGCAGAATTCAGAACAGATATTCACATGACCTCCTTCAGTTCTCCATTTTACTCTAAAATACAGTTCCAAAACATAACAATCTTAACACAACTCACATTACTATCAATTTCCAAATTTATTACGCATTGGAAGATTTAAATATCATCTCACAAAGTTTTTAGCTTCAGAACATGCAGCCAACTTATCAGCAACTCTCAAAAGTAAGTGCGACAATTTACAACATTGTGATATTAAAAGTGGAATAATATTGCCCTCTACTGGTCAGGTTGGATATCACTTCATGTCCTGAGATTTTGCAGATTACTCTGGCCCTTATCTAAACTGAAAATCCACACAATGTGAATAAAGAATATTAAATAATGATGAATGCTGAGGGCAAAGAATTAAGGAAGGTAACTGAAGTTAAACAGCAGGAGTCCATCACCAGGCTGCGAAAGGTGGAGAGAATGGAGAGATTGTGGGCCAAACTCGGATTGCAATGAAGGAGGGAGCTGCTGAAGAATGGAGTGGGGATGGCTGTTGGGATTGACGGGTACTGCAGGTTGGATCACATGGGCTTTTGACCGTTTGAGAGATTGTAGCTTGTAAGGTTGAGGGAGCCACATTGAACTCTCCTTTTCCTTCTAACCCACAAGCAGTGCTGCAAAAACGTTTACCTGCTGGATTCCATCATTCTCACCCCTGCCCCTCCCCCCTCCTCAGCTGCTGAAAAGTTCTACAGCCACTGAATGCACACATGGCTGCTAAAATATAATGGATACAACATCATTTTAATACTATAATCTTGAACCACTTATCGAAAGCTGATTACTCGTCTAACCTCCCACACATTCTGGTTAAATTGGAACAGGAGTAGATCTTTTGGTTCTTCATCCTTTTTCATCATTCAGTGAGATCATGGTTGATCTACACTTTAACTCTGTCTGTACCTTTTGCCTCACATTCTTTAATACCTTTAGGCATTACAAATCAGTCTCAAATTTAAAATTTACAATTGATTTAGCAGTTTTCAGCCAATTTAAACCTCAAGGACTGACTGGTGGGTGAGATAAAATTGTGAAAAATGGGAAAACGACTTTAACTTGCTGTAAAAGTACTTACTCGAGTAGAACTGTGGGAAATGAATTTCAGGCAAATGGGAAGTCAACCACTTCAGGATAATTTCTAAATGTGAAAAGTGAGGAAACATGGAGGCTTAAAGACACTTAGTGCATCACGAGCACAAAAAATAATTAATAATGGAATTCAGGTCTGAAAACTGGAAAACAAAGAGAAGTCACACATCAGCTGTGCAAAGTTTGTTTTATTTGTGTCACAAGTAGGCTCACATAAACACTTTGCTATGAAAATCCCCTAGTCATCAGACTCTGGCACCTATTCAGATAAACGTAGGAAGAAACTAGCGTGGCCAGTGCACCTAACCAGCACATCCTTGGAGGAAACCCATGCAGATATTGGGAGAACATTTAGGCTCCAGACAGACAGCGACCCAAGGCCAGAATTGAATCTGGGTCCCTGGCCCTGACAGGCAGCAGTGCAGACCAGTGGGCCACTGTGCTGCCCAGAAGTTTTGGTCACATCTGGAACACTGCATAGGGGATTTTCACAGTAATTTCATTGCAGTGTTAATGCAAGCCTACTCATGACAGTAATAAATTATCTTCTGGGTACCTCACTCCCAGGCCTTCTAAAAACAGCATCATAGATTTCGCAGAATGACACTGGGATTCCTTGATTAAATTATACTTAGATTACACAAATAAGGATCTAATTTGAAAGATTAAAAGGCTGATTTGGTCAGAATTTTATAAAAATATTATGGGAAACTGGATCGGGCAGATTGAAACCATTTCTACCGGTTGGGGTGTCCAAGATTGAGGGACTTAATCTGAAAATTAGAGACAGGCCTTTCAGGAATGAAATTTGGAAACATTTATACACACACGCACAAACTGTGGTAGAAATTTGGAACCCTTTTCCTGAAAACTGCTAAATCAATTGTAAATTTTAAATTTGAGACTGATTTGTAATGCCTAAAGGTATTAAAGAATGTGAGGCAAAAGGTACAGACAGAGTTAAAGTGTAGATCAACCATGATCTCACTGAATGATGAAAAAGGATGAAGAACCAAAAGATCTACTCCTGTTCCAATTTAACCAGAATGTGTGGGAGGTTAGACGAGTAATCAGCTTTCGATAAGTGGTTCAAGATTATAGTATTAAAATGATGTTGTATCCATTATATTTTAGCAGCCATGTGTGCATTCAGTGGCTGCAGAACTTTTCAGCAGCTGAGGAGGGGGGAGAAGCAGGGGTGAGAATGATGGAATCCAGCAGGTAAATGTTTTTGCAGCACTGCTTGTGGGTTAGAAGGAAAAGGAGAGTTCAATGTGGCCCCCTCAACCTTACAAGCTACAATCTCTCAAACGGTCAAAGGCTTATGTGATCCAACCTGCAGTACCCGTCAATCCCAACAGCCATCCCCACTCCATTCTTCAGCAGCTCCCTCCTTCATTGCAATCTGAGTCTGGCCCACAATCTCACCATTCTCTCCATCTTTCGCAGCCTGGTAATGGACTCCTGCTCAGCCTGTAAAATGTGGGGCCATATTCCATAACGTGACACAGTCATCCAATTTTGAAACACATGGCAAAAATACAGCCTTTATAAGTAACTATTTCCCACTGCCAGCTCTGGCAGTTTATTCACAGGTAATTCTGGATAGATATGTGATGCTTTTATAAGTGTGGTTTTAGAGCTTAATGCGCATTATCATAATTGTATAACTTTTCATTTAAAAACTAGTGCAATGAAAAGTTCAATCAAGCAGAGATTTTCCATATTACTACCTTGTCAGATGTTGACTAAGAATTTCCTGGAAACTAGGGCCTCTATGGCACTGGATTCCTCTTACACCATAGATGTCCTAGGAAATTATGGTGGAAGTGATTTACACCACTATTCATGCTTGATCATAATTTCTCAAGTACTTGTACTGTTCTGCTCAGACCCGGATTGAAACAGTACAGAATTGATTGTCAGTTTTCACATCAAAGGAAATCACACATTTGCTGGCTTTAAATAAGTTTGCTCCCCGCAGTCATTTAAACTGGTAAGTAACAGCGCAAGTGAAGGTGTTTATCTATTCAAAATAATTGATTAAAGTAAAATAACAGCTGTTTTTTTTGGGGGGGGGTATTTTTAATTCCGAGTTAAAACCTGTTAAAACACTTCTTAGTCACCATATGTTAGGTTTAGGTTAGGCTATGTCCCCAAAAAGCTATGCCAAGTATTTGTACATGACATTGCTGAAAGTGAGTGTGATGAGGAACTTATTCAGGCTGATTTTCAAGTCTGAAACAAAAATAGTCTCTGTTATGATCCCCATAGTGACTAATAACCTTTAAAAGATAGAAATCCTGTTGGGAAATAAGAAAGGGCCAGTGACAGAAGTGTTAGTAAGGGATCGCATTGGGATCAGTGGCCATAATTCCATTAGCTTTAAGGGAGCGATGAAGAACGATAGGTCTGGCCTAAAAGTTTAAAATTCTAAAATTGACAAGGCCAATTTTGATGGTATCAAACAGGAACTTTCAAAAGTTAATTGAGGAATCTGTTGACAGGAAAAAGGGCATCTGATAAATATGAAACTTTCAAAAATGTATTAACCAAGGTTCAGAATAAGGACATTCCTCTTAGAGTGAAGAGCAAGGCTGGGAGAAGGCTGGGGCAGTACAGTATCACAGTGATTAGAGCTACTGCTTCACAGCATCAGAGACCTGGGTTCGAATCCCAGTTTGGGTCATTGTCTATGCCAAGTTCTCCTTGTGTCAGCATGGATTTCCTCTGGATGCTCCGGTTTCTTCCCATGTTCTGAAAGACATGCTGGTTAGGTGCATTGACCTGAAAAACGCTGGACTATGACGACTAGTGGAATTTCACAGTAACTTCATTGCAGTGTTAATGTAATCCTTATTTGTAACTAATAAATAAACTTTAAAGTAGAAAACCCTGGATAACTCAGGATATTGAGGCCCTGGTCAAGAAGAAAAAGGAGGCACATGACAATGCATAGATAGCTGGGATCAAGTGAATCCCTTGAAGAATATAGAAGATATAGGAGTAGAGTTAAGAGAGAAATCAGGACAGCAAAAAGAGGACATGACATTTTTTGGCAGATAAGGCAAAGGAGAATCCAAAGAGATTCTACAAATGCATAAAGGGCAAAAGAATAAGAAGGGGGAGAGTAGGGCTTCTTAAGGGTCAACAAGGTCATCTATGTGCAAGAGATGGATGAGATGAATATCTCTCATCAGGATTTACTGTTGAGAAAAGCATGGATGTTTGGGAAGTTGGGGAAATAAATGATGTCTTGAGTGTATATGTAACATAGCAAGTGGTGCTGGAAGTCTTAAAGCACATCAAGATAGATAAATTCCTAGGATCTGATGAAGCGTATCACAGGGCGTTGTGGGAGACCAGGGAGGAAATTGTGGATCTCTAGCAGGGATATTTGAATGATTAATAGCCATAGATGAGATGTCTGAAGATTGGAGGATGGCAAATGCTGTGCCTTTGGTTCAAAAGGGCTGCAAGGAAAAGCCTAGGAACTACAGGCTGGTGAACCTCACATTGTTAGAAGGTATTCTGAGAGACCTACAGGCATTTAGAGATGCAAGGGCTGATTAGGGACTCAGCAAGGCTTTTGAGTGGAAAGTCATGTCTCACAAATTTGAATTTTTCCAAGGGGTAACCAAGAACATCGATGAGGATAGTGCAGTCTATGTTGTTTACATGGACTTTAGCAAGGCCTTTGACAAGAACCACTTGGTAACTTATTGCAAAGGATTAAATCTCATGGGATTAAATGGATACAAAACTGCCTTGATGACAGAATGTAGAAATGCCATCATTGGACTGGGGTGAACACAGTAAGAAGTCTGACAACACCAGGTTTAAGTCCAACCGATTTATCTGATAGTAAACTCACAAGCTTTCGAGGCTGTCCTCTTCGTCAGATGAATGAGGTGTTCTGGTTTCAAACAGCACATACAACAGCACAGACTGTTATACGTGCTGTTTGAGACCAGAACACCTCATTCATCTGACGAAGAGGACAGCCTTGAAAGCTTGTGAATTGATGACAGAAAACAGAGAGAGATTATAGAGGATTGTTTTTCAACAACCAGCGATATGTCTCAGGGATCAGTGTTGGGTCCACTGTTATTTGTCATTTATATTAATGATTTGGATGAGAATATAAGTGGTGTGGTTAATAAGTTTGCAGATCACATCAAGATTGGTGACATAGTGGACAGTGAAGGATGTTATTGAGGATTTCAGCAGGTTCTTGATCAATTTGGGCCAGTGGACTGACGAATGGCAGATGGAATTTAATTTAGATAAATTCAAGGTAATGCATTTTGATAGATCGAAGCAGAGCAGGATTTACTCAGTTAATAGTAGGACATTAGGGAGAATTATAGAACGAAAAAATCTAGGAGTACGGGTTCATAGCTCCTTGAAAGTAGAGTCAGAGATTGGCAGAGTGGTAAAGAAGGTATTCGGATTGTTTGCTTTCATTGATTAGAACATTGAATACAGGAGTTGGGACATCTTGTTGAAGTTGTACAAGGCATTGGTAAGGCCATATTTGGAATACTGTATACAGTTCTGATCACCCTATTAGAGAAAGGATATTATTAAACAATAAAGAGTGCAGAAGAAATTTATTAGGATGCTATCATGACTTGATAGTTTGAGTTATAAAGAGAGGCGGATAAACTTCTTTCTCTGGAGCAAAGGAGGCTGAGGGCGAATCTTATAGAGTCTATAAAATAATGAGGGATATAGATTGGTTCCACGGGTTGGTGCAACATCGAGGGCCGAAGGGCCTGTACTGCGCTGTAATGTTCTTTGTTATGTAGATCAAGTAGATAGTCAATATCTTTTCCCAAAGATAGGGGAGTCTAAAACTGGAGGCATAGATTTAAGGTGAGAAGGGAGAGATACAAAAGTGTCCAGAGGGGTAATTTGTTCACTTAGAGAGTGGTGAGTGTCTGAAAGAAGATGACAGAGGTAGTAGTAGAGGCGGATACAATTTTATCTTTTAAAAAGCTTTTAGACAGTTACATGGATAAGATGGCTCTAGAGGGATATGGGCCAAATGTGGGCAATTGGGCTCAGCTTAGAGGTTTAAAAAATGTTGGGCCGAAGAGCCTGTTTCCATGCTTAAACCTTTAGGATTCTATGACTCTATGAATCCCAATGGTACCAACAGAAAGGAGACCAATAGACAAGATTGCACTTTATAAAACTTTTACTGTAAAAATAAACAATTAAAATTAATTTAATTAAAGTGTTAAGTAACAAGCAAAGGATATTTCAAATGAAAAGATAAGGTTTGTTTTAAATGATCGATGCAACAGGTATGACTCAATTATTTACAAGCGCTCTCATTATTTCCCGCACAAATGTGGCACCAGGTGCAAGTTCCCAGGATGGAAACTTACCATCATTCACACTGGTGGGATTTTCCCATCCCACCCCAACGAATGGAAATTTGGCTGGCTGCCAAATTCTTTGAGTTCACTGCAGTGGGAGCATAGCATGAATAGACGTTAATGTCACGCCTACAGTCTTTCCAACTCAGCCTCTGTTATCTCACGTCCCATTTAATTGTTACAACCCTTGGGTCACATTTGCAAGCAGCCATTTTCCATCCAAAGTTCCCAGACATGTTTAAACCAACAAAGTGCATATCTATGAATCTTCTCTCACTTGGGTCATGATAGTCCTATTAGCATATCCCAATCCCTTTAAACACTCTGAAGGGCTGTGGCAAGATTGAAGTAGCAGCAATGAGTCTTGTCCAATCCACAATCCTTTGCTCTTCCTGATTTCAGTTCTCTTTCCTTTCCAAATGTATAACATACAATAACACTGTCTCTGCCATATCCTCAGAGCTTCCACATAGGATCAGTTCTGGACCATCAAACTGAAAACTGGCCCATTCAGCAAGACTCTTATTTGTCTCTATTTACATTAGTTCTGAAAGACTGCCACCATGCAGGCTGGAATGCCTCACTGCTGCGATTGCTTTCCATTTAACATTTTCCTTCTTAGATTTCCATCCTCTCTGCGACCCCAGGACACGTTTCTTAGATTATGTCATAATTAGTAAACCTATGAACTCTCTTTCAGAATTATCTCCAGTTCAATTTGATTTTAATTTGGTTTTCAAAAATATATTTTATTCATAAATATTCTGAAACAAACCATTACTGAAACAATATTTCCAATCATTACAATCATATTCACAATTTCCTCAACTTCAGTATTTTATAGTGCTCGGTTCCAAGACATTACATATATTGCAGTTCAGTTTTTCGACAAACTCTATACACTCCTCACACTTCTGTTTTTACAGACTTGCACACAGTCACCCAATCCGAGGGTTTTTTTTTTACAGTTTCTTAGTCTGGTTGAAAGGCTTTTAACAGTGGCCTTTCCCCATTGTGCCTTTGCAGCGACTGCCCCAAGCTTGAGAGCACATAGTCCTGAACCTTCGAATGTGCCAGTCTGCAACACAAGGTTGAGGACAAATATTTGTACTGGAAGATCAGCAAGTTTCAGGCGGACCAAAGAGTGTCCTTCACCGAGTTGATGATCTGCCAACAACCGTTGACTCTGCATCGCTGGAGCAGAGTCCTGTGACACTGAGCTGCTCGGGATGAACCTCAATGAATATTTCTGCTTCTCACTCCAGATCTTCTTTGCAAAGGCATATTCACAAGGAGGTGCGTAACCATCTCATTGCCCCTGCAGACTCTTTGAGGGCAGGGTGAGGTGGTGTTGAGACCTCGTGTGTGCATGACGGATCTGAAGGAAGTGCCCTTTTCATCATCAGTCAAACCACTTCTTAGTGTTTATTTGAAAGCCCTTAAAGGGGACATTGTACCAAAGTAAAATACAGACTTTCCCCAAAGAGGCGCAGGGGATTCTGAAGACTCCTGAGCTTTCCTCAGTTGTTTCCTGATCACTTTAGGCTAAAATTGTTGCAATCAGTGGCTCTGAAAAATGTGCTGGAAGGAGTGAGGGGGGTGTTAACTAGAACTGGGGCAATTATGAACGCCATAGAGTAACTTAAAAGAAAGAAAAACTTATTTGTATATTGCCAACCTCCAGCAGTCCCTTTAAAGAACAATTTCAGACCAAGAATAGGCATTAGGACCATTATTAACATATCAACAAGTAGCAATTTGGTTCATTTGTCAGGGTCTCCTGTATATTACCTGAGCTATCATGTTTAGGTATGTATTTGTATGTATTTCAGGCCTTGGTGAGGAATGGGACATTGTTGTAAAATTGGACCTTTACCATCGGAGCAACAGTTGAAGTTTCAAGTTTATTTATTAGTTTCACAGGTAGGCTGACATTAACACTACAGTTACTGTGAAAATTCTTTAGTTGCCACACTCTAGCACCTGTCTGGGTACACTGAGAGAGAATTTAGCACGGTCAATACATCTAACTAGTACGTCTTTCAGACTGTGGGAGGAAACTGGAGCACCCAGAGGAAACCCACACAGACATAGGGAGAATATGCAGACTCCACACAGACAGTGACCCAATCAAACCGAGCTCCCTGGATGAAATAAGGTCAAATTTTCTTTTCATTTTTTTACTCTCAGAATTTCTCAGGTAGTTTAACTAAATAATGACATATTGGAAATAGATTGGTGGCGGCACGTTGGCATAATGGTTAGCACTCTTGCCTCACAGTGTCAGGGACCTGGGTTTGGTTCTGACCTTAGGTCGCTCTGTGTGTGGAGTTTGCATGTTCTCCCTGTATCTGTATGGGTTTCCTCTGGGTGCTCCAGTTTCTTGCCACAGTACAAAGATGTACTGATTAGGTTAATTGGCCGTGATAAATTCTCCCTTAGTGTCAAGGGGGTTAGCAGGGTAAAATTCTTGGGGTTACAGGAATAGGACTTGAGCAGGATTGTTATCAGTACAGGCTCAATGGGCCGAATGGCCATCTTCCGCAATGTAGGGATTTTATTGTTTAGAACGTTTTGAAAACTGAATATAGCAGGTGAATCCGTCCAACTCAAAAGCATATTCTACTGTGAAAGAAATTGCAGTTCAGGATTTTATGATTCAGGCCATATTGATATATATTGAGTGCAATGTTGCAGATTTCTGTTTTAGTTTCAGATTCGAGTATCTGCAGTATTTGACTTTTATCTTACTGTATATTTAGTTGGATAACTTGGGCACAGGATGTTGGTGCCTAAAGTCGGCATCCTTTTCACACTTGGCGGGAGTAACTATGACTGATTCTCTTAAGGAGGACCCTCTTGGGGGGACTCGCTTGAGGTTTCTGGTTATTCCCTCGGGAGTAGCTATGACTCTCTTAAGGAGGACTCTCTTGGGGGGACTCGCTTGAGGTTTCTGGTTATTCCCTCGGGAGTAGCTATGACTCTCTTAAGGAGGACTCTCTTGGGGGGACTCTCTTGAGGTTTCTTGGTTACTTTAGCTGTGCGTGTCTTGTCGTTTCTGCCGCACAGCGAGCTGCGCCTCCACGTCGGTCCCGCCGGGCAACGTCACCGCACATCCATCGCGGTGGCAGCTAAAGCGGCTGTCCCAGAAACGATGCGGAGTAATTGCATGCCTGGATGCCCCTTAAGATTGTGATTACAGACAGGTGGGGTAAGATTGGTTAAGCCGAAAAAAGGCGTTAACGGCCAATCGTAACTGTGGGGTCTTCTGGTTTCTACCCACAGCGAGTCAATCCCTTCCGCGGGAGCCACCTGGTACCTTCTCCTTGGGCACAGGAGAGGGTATTCCGTGACTGGTCGAGAAACAAATAGCGGGGGCGATGCAGGCCAGGTCCACGACCACTACCACAGGACTGCCATCCTAGAGTGGTGAAGCTGGAATGGATTATGGTGTGTGTTGCTTAGCTGTGGTATTTTTGGTTGTTCTAGACCACAGTGAGTCATCCCTTACCGATGGTCCCGCAGGGAATCCAGGCACTCCTGCTGGCAGGCGAGTGTCTGTCGGAATTTGACTGGCCGAGGATAACCAACATGCTTCTATGCCTATAAACCCGGTAAATTTCCAAAAAAATAGGTTCTCGACAAGTTCAGGCTTGTCCCGGGGGCACTGGTGATCCGCTGGCGGATGCGGTTCAACCCTGCCTAGGTAGTAGAAGCACCCGCGACCCACTACCCACACCATCGGTACAAAGGGTGAGACGAACGAGACGCACCTGGGCTGACGCTGAGATGGGACGTGTGCCCCGTCTTGTCTTGGATGTTCACTACCAGACGATGACGAAAGATACTGACACCGATTACCACCCAAAGGTGTCACGGTACGAATGGGCAACACGTCAGCCCAGTGATTAGCACTGAGGTTGACCGGCTACTTGGACCCAGGGTCGGTTCCCGACCTGGGCCTTGCGGCTGGGGGAGTTTGCACTTTCTCCCCGTGTTTGCGTGGGTTTTCCCCGGGTACTCCGGTTTCCTCCCACATGGCCAAAAATGTGCTAACTAGGTTAATTGGTTATGAACAATTGTCACGTCACCTAATCTGGCTTCCCTGAATTCGGAATAAAATTTTCCCTTAAATTCTAAATTTCCCACCCCTACGCAAGAGGACCGAGCACCGAAAATACCGACAAAGGTTCTCTAAACACCCAATTAGATCAGGGGGCGACGGTACCAGCTCACACCCTGCCCTAAACACACACAGGGTGCCCAACCGAGCCACAATGACATCAGTAGACCCCGGCTGGGGCTCTGCGAGCCACGGAATATGCCCTGGGCAGACCCCGGCTGGGGTCTGCAGGCAACAATTGGTAACTTCAGTAGACCCCGGCTGGGGTGCTACTTGTGGTACTTTAAGATCAAGAGCCCAAGGCGTGGGATCTGCTAGTGGTAGACAAAACCGTCGACGAGCGACGTAAAGACTCGGAAAAGGCACTCATGCGAGTGTGTTCAAATGAGCACTGAGGTAGGTACACAAATTCCACTTTAGTTTATGGCACAGCTATACAATCAGCAGTATGAAGTCTGACAACACCAGTTTTAAATCCAACCGATTTTGCTTTTGTTGGATCTTTTTACTACCATTAATGAAGCAAGGAAAATTCTACACAGGTTTTATTCAATCCCATTCAAAATGATCAGGCACCTGGTTTCAGTGCTGCAAGTAACGGCAAGACGACAGTCAACATCTCCACCTGGTGGCCAGTCTGTCACATTGCTGATTGTTAGCCACTTTAAGACTTGAATAGCAGGTTAGGTGTAAGGATTCGCATTCTAATCAGCAATCTGTAAACTGTCTGTGCTGATATCTGTGCTATTGCAGACCAGAACACCTCATTCACCTGAAGAAGGCTATAATAGCTGAAAGCTTGCCAGTTTACTATCAAATAAATCGGCTGGTTTTAAAACTGGTGCTGTCAGACCTCATACTGCTGATTGTATAGCTCTGCCATAAACTAAAGTGGAATTTGTGTACCTACCTCAGTGCTCACTTTACAAGTGTGAAAAGGATGCCGACTTTAGGCACCAACATCCTGTGCCCAAGTTATCCAACTAGATATACAGTAAGATAAAAGTCAAATACTGCAGATACTCGAATCTGAAACTAAAACAGAAAATGCTGGAAAATTTCAGCAGGTCTGACAGCATCTGTGGGGAGAGAATAGAGCCAACATTTCAAGTCTGGATGACCCTTCGTCAGAGCTGAGATCAAAGAGAATCTGCAGAGATTTATACTACAAGGTGGAGATGGGGGTGGAATGGGACAAAGGGAACATAAATGAGGATACAGAAGGCTGAGGGAGTGCTAAAATTCCCATTGAGTGATCAGAATGCATGAATGACAGAACAGAGACACAGGTTGTTGAAGATTGCCTGAGGAATGCAGCAGTTACCCTGAAGGATGGGTTGGGGGGCGGGGGGGAGTGCAGGGGGTGGAGGGGAGCAAAATGGAGGGCTGGAACAGAGAATTGGAAAACTGGAAGTGAGAGGGAAGGATGATAAAATGGATGAATGAGACGAAATGAAATAAAATAAACAGAAATGGGGTGAAGGTGGAGGAGAGAGTTTGTGCTCTGAAGTGCAATGCTTCAAATGCTCTGTAGATTCATAGATAAAGTGTTCTTTTTAAGCATCTACAACCTTCATCTAAAATGAATGTTACTGAGGGGTCTGCCGGCCTCCAGAGCATTCCTGAGGGCTGCTACCTGTCTCTCTACATTCTCCTATCTCCCTCCCTCCTCTGGCCTATGCGAGAGCTGTCACCAACAAGACACACTGCCCAAAACTGATTCATGCAACTCCACACACAGCTTGTCCGTCTGTAAAGTTTCTGTTATCCTGTGGGAGAAACACAGGTGAACCAAATATGTTGGTTACTTAAGAATTTTATGCCTTCAACCAATCAAAAAGTTCCTGGGTGATCTTGTGGTGATGTGGATGTTGTGAGACATGTGGAAGTGCGCTCAGTTAGCGAGTGACACCAAGAGAACATGGTGCTGCAGAATGGTAGGAGGTTGAGACTGGGAGTGAGGGCAGGCCACGGATAATAGCTGTGAGTTTGATCATTTTTAGATGTTGTTGGAGAGTTGTACTGACAAGTTAGCCCCAGCTTCTGATGGATCAGACACATTTTCAGTCCAAAAACAGACCTGACAGAAATTCCGAGAATGCAGGCTGGGAGAGCACTAGAGAACACAAAGGTTTACTGTGACACTAATGAAGCCTGAGGTACAAATTTTGCCTGGGCCTCTTTCCCACCTTGTGTGCGCAACGTGCATTACAGGCCTACAAAACAGGCCAAAAGGAATTTCAACCTCTCCTCAAAATAATACAACATGCATCCAAGTTGAATGTCTTTAATCTGAGTCCATATAAAGAATTCTGGATGCTGCAATATGTGTCATTCAGTTATTTTTATGACAAAAGATGTGCTGTTAAGTTTGGGTAGTGAGTGCCTGGAACTCACTATTGAAGGAGGTAATGGAGGCAGATTAAGGGGCGTCTGGACAAATACATGAATAGGATGGAAATGGAGAGATATGGTCTCTGGAATGGTAGGGGGTTTTAGTTCAATCAGGTAACATGGTCAATGCAGGCTTGGAGGTTGAGGAGCTTGTTCCTGGGCTGTAATTTTCTTTGTTCAGTATTTGTTATTGTTAAGCTCAGTTTGTATCAAATGTTGAAACCAATTGTTACTGTCAGTCTGTATCCAGATTCTTTTGATTAATTACTCAAGTTAGTCAACATAGCATGGTGACAAAAAACATGTTATTAAAATAAAGCAATAGGCAGCAAAACACAACACAATAAGAGTAATTTTACAAATCTTTGCTCCTGTGCAGAGTGGGATCACCTATTGTGAGTTAGAACATAGAACATAGAACATTACAGCACAGAACAGGCCCTTCGGCCTTCGATGTTGCGCCGACCAATTATGAAAAAAAAGCAATGCCCCTCCAAACTAAACCATTCCCTTCTCTTCCATAAACTTATCAACTAACCTCTTAAACGCCACCAAACTTGGCGCATCTACAACTGCTGCAGGCAGGGCATTCCACTCCCTCACCACCCTCTGCGTAAAGAATCTACCTCTGATATCCGTCCTATAACTATCACCCCTTAATTTAAAGCTGTGTCCCCTCGTGCTAGCTTTCTCCATCCTAGGAAAAAGGCTATCACTGTCCACCTATCTAAACCTCTAATCATCTTATATGTTTCAATAAGGTCTCCTCTTAGCCGCCTTCTTTCTAACGAAAACAACCTCAAATCCCTCAGCCTCTCTTCATAAGACCGGCCCTCCATACCAGGCAACATCCTGGTAAACCTCCTCTGTACCCTCTCCAATGCCTCCACATCTTTCTTATAATGCGGGGACCAGAACTGCACACCATACTCCAAGTGCGGCCGCACTAGAGTTTTGTACAGTTGCAACATGACGTTGCGGCTCCGAAATTCAATCCCCCTACCAATCAAAGCTAAGACTCCATATGCCTTCTTAACAACCTTCTCAACTTGACTGCCTACTTTCAGGGATCTATGCACATACACACCAAGATCCCTCTGTTCATCAACACTACTAAGAATCCTCCCATTAGCCCTATACTCTACACATTTATTATTCCTGCCATAGTGCATTACCTCACACTTTTCCACATTAAACTCCTTTTGCCACCTCTCGGCCCAGCTCTGCAACTTGTCCAAGTCTCTCTGCAAACTATAACACCCCTCTTCACTATCTACCACTCCACCGACTTGAGTGTCATCTGCAAATTTACTAATCCATCCTTCAATACCCTCATCCAGATCATTTATAAAAATTACAAAACAGCAGGGGCCCCAAAACAGACCCCTGAGGTACACCACTTGTCACCGAACTCCACGATGAATATCTCCCATCAACCACCACCTCTGTCTTCTATCTGCTAGCCAATTCCTAATCCAATTAGCTAAATCCCCCTCTATCCCATACATCTGCATTTTCTGCAGAAGTCTTCCATGGGCCACCTTATCAAACGCCTTACTAAAGTCCATATAGACCACATCAACCGCCTTACCCCCATCCACCTCTTTAGTCACTTTTTCAAAAAACTCAATGAGGATAGTAAGGCACGACCTACCCTTCACAAAACCATGCTGACTATCCCCAATCAATTCATTCCTCTCTAAATAACTATAAATCCTATCCCTAATAATTCTCTCCAATACTTTGCCCACAACAGAAGTAAGACTCACTGGCCTATAATTTCCTGGAAAGTCTCTCTTCCCCTCCTTGAACAATGGGACCACATTCGCTATCCTCCAGTCTTCCGGAACTATACCCGTAACCAACGACGACCTGAAGATCAGAGCCAGAGGCTCTGCAATCTGGCTCTGATGGCTCAATCTGGGTCTCATATCAAACTTGATAATCATATCAATTAAATGGTTTAATTTAACCATTTAATAGGTATAGTTCCTAAACATACCTCTAATAACTCTTTATTCTGACTAATGCAACAGAGCAAAGCTCACTAGTGCATCATCTAAGATCTTAGTTACATAAGATGAAATCTTGCTGCCATTTATACTGGTAGGATCTTGCAGTCCTGCTGATGGCACACCACCCCCACTTCCCAAGTGGCAAGGGACGCATACAATAAGAAACCCCATTGGCAACAGCAGGATCATAAGACCCCGCTGTGAGTGAGCAGCACGCTGCCTCTCCCCGCTATCAAACAAGCTGCAGAGGTCCCATCCACTATTTCTAAAAGTACATTTTTATTGTGTAGAATTAGTCCAATTAGTTGTATTACCAATGAAGTTCGAAGGATCAGGGAAGAAACGTCTCAGAGACTGAAGCGTGAAAGAGGCACAGTTAAGATTGGAAAAAAGAGGCCATAAGTAAAGCATTTCCATGGACATTAGGAGTCCCTTCACTAAGAACCAAAAATGACGTCTAGCTAGAATCTTGAGCTCCTTCCAATTCTGTTTGAGTTAGAGTCATAGAATCATACGTAAAGAGGCCCTTCAACCCAATGAGTCTGCACTGACAAAACTACACTAAATCTTCACTAATCCCATTTCCCAGCATGTGGTCCGTAGCCTTGAATGTTACGACTTTTTAAAGGCTGAGGTTTCCCTCCACTGGTATCCTCCCAGGCAGCGCATTGCAGACTCCTACCATCCTCTGGGTGAAAAATCCTTGTCTCAGATCTCTCTAAATCTGCTTTTTACCATAAAATAATGCTCCCTCATTACTGACTCTTCAATTAAGGGCAAAAACTGCTTCCTATCCACTCCGTCCATACTCCTCCTCTTATACGCCTCAATCATGGCCCCTCTAAGTTTTCTCTCATGAAAACAATCGAAGCCTATCCAGTCTCTCTTCATAGCTCAAATGCTTTATGCTAGACAACATCCTAGTGAATCTGTTTTGCACCCTCTCTAGTGCAACCACATCCTTCCTATAGGGGAGTGACCAGGCTGCACACAATACTCCAGCATAACCAAGGTTTGGTGCAGCTCCAGCATGACCTCTTTGCTATTATACTTAATGCCATAACTGATGAAGGCAAGTATCTCATATGCCTTCTTAACTATCCTATTAATCTGTCCTGCCACTTCAAAGAACTGTGGACAGGTACCCCAAGATCCCTCTGAGCTTTCTAATCTCATGCCATTCATTGAGTATTCCCTTGTTTTGTTACTCATCATTTCACTCTTTTCAGGGTTAAATTCTATATGCCACTGATCTGCCCATCTGACCAACCTAAGACCTTCTTCTTCACTATTAAATCACTCTGCCAAACTTCGTGTAATTCACTTTTCTCATTCCCTCATATTCTTATCTATATTATTGATTGTTTATATATATTATGAACAATAAGGGACTTAGCACTGATCCCTATGGTAAGTCATTAGTCATCATCTTTCATTCAGACAAACAGCTCTCTATCAGCACCCTCTCTCTCCTACCACTAAGCCAGTTTTGGATACAACTTACCAAGTTACTCTGAATCCCATATGCTTTTACCATCTTTATTAGTCACTCATGTGGGATCTTGTCAAAGGTTTTGCTGAAATCCATATAAATTACGTCAAACGGACGTCCCTCATCTACACATCCTGTCACGTCCTTGAAAAATTCAATCAAATTTGTTAGACATGATGTCCCTCCAGCAAAACCATGCTGACTATCCCTGATCAAACCTTGCCTCTCCAACCGGAGACCTGGCAAGAGGTCAGGTGTGACCCCTATCAACTGATGGCTTCTATCTGTTTTCCAGGATAATGGTTATAGCAGCAAAGCTTATCTATTACTATTTCTCATGTACAACAGAATAAATTTTACAGTCTGGTACTTGCAGTGTGCTTGCTCAGATCATATTTAATAACTGAAACATGAAAACTCATGTGTAAACAGTAATAATTATGTTTTGCATTTGGATATGTAATGTGGAGATAGTGATAACCTGCAGAGGGTACTGGGCAACAGAACTGTTTAGTCTCTATGGGCCCCTCAGTGCATGGAGCAATGTCTTTCCTTTAGTTCTCTTGCCCCACTTGCTCTTGGCTGCCAGAAACTAGAACGTGAGAACATAAATAAGGGGCAGTGACAGAAGTCCAGGACTGGTGAATCAATTAATACCGACCAGAAATTCCAAGGTGTTTTGTGAAGTTAGCTTAAACCCTAAGTTTTACTTTTGATTTTGGCATTGGTAATGTGTTTCACTCCAGGTATGATTCAAGAGACTCACAAAGAAGCTTTTGTTAAACAAAGTTTATTTAAGAACACAGTTAAAATATAAGAAAAAGAATTAGCATAACTTTTACCAATTACAAGTCTTAAACATGACACAGTATAGCTCCAGACAGCTAGCTCTCACTGTTATTCCAAGTTAAACATCATTCCACAAACATACACCCTTCTTCAGACTTAGCACAAACAAATATGGTTATGTGGTAAGCATCAATTTTGTTCTCATCAATTTTCAGAGAGATGGCTGCCAAGGTGTGGAAGTGCTCAATATATTCCACAGTCTCTCCTTCATCATATATGAAAGGTGGAATATTTGACTGAAGGGGTCTAGGCTGATACGAGTTTTATTTTGGCATCATGCAAGGACAGTGAAACTTGGGAGAAGCATAAATAATGCAACGGCAGAATCAAGTATGCAAGTGTAAAAGTCACGGTTATGCACAGAAATAGACTCTGAAAATATTAGCTTGTTTGATTTGATTTGATTTATTATTGTAACACATATTAACCTACAGAGAAAGAAGTATTGTTTCATGCACTCTCCAGACAAAACATAGAGAAGGAAATAAGAGAGTGCAGAATGTAATATTACATTCATAGCTAGGTTGTAGAAAAAGATCAACTTAATGCAAGGAAAGTCCATTCAGATGTCTGACAGCAGCAGGGAAGAAGTTGTTCTTGAGTTGTTTGGTATGTGATCTCAGACTTTTGCATCTTTTTCCAATGAAAGAAATTGGAAGAATGAATGTTCAGAGAACAATTGTGTGGCTGCTTTGCTGATGCAGTGGGAAGTGTAGACAGAGTTGATGGATGGGAGGCTGGTTTGCATGATGGATTGGGTTACATTCATGACCTTTTGTAGTTCTTTGGAGTCTTGGGCAGAGCAGAAGCCATACCAAGCTGTGATACAACAGGAAGAATGCTTTTTATGGTGCATCTGTAAAAATTGGTGAGAGTCGTAGCTGACATGCCAAATTTCCTTAGTCTTCTGAGAAACTGAAGCTGAAGGCAGCGTCAACTCTCATTTAAGCAAAATGATGCTCAATCATTATACTAATCATCAAATGTGTCAGAGGGCAGCGAGACTGGTTTAGTGGTTGTCAGCTGGATTTATTCATACCATGGTGGCACACATTGGTAGGCCCGCAAATCACTGGGGATCTGGCATGGGTCTGTGGCAGTTGGTTGAACCTGACTTGCATGCCTACGTGTCGATGAATGTACCATCCTCTCAAGGACAACTAGGGTGGGCAATAAATGCTTGCCAGCCAGTGATGTCCATGCCCTACGAATAGAAAATAATATTCCTGTCTGAGGTTTAGCCCCTCAGAGTATCAGCTCGGCAAGTTTTTACACCGTGAAAACATCTCCAAAGTAAGTGCAATGAGGCACATGGATTTCACTAAATGTAGCAGGCAGGATTAAATCATACCAAATTCCATTAAAATTGCAATCAAGCAGACTTGATCAATGAGACTTCCATCAATAACAATTGAAACTTTGTTATCTTCTCATCGCTGAATACGTACAGTATTCCTGCCACGGAAATCTGTTGCACGGCCTCCTATGCAATGCTGTTTGCCAACCTGCCATCTTGCCTCCTCCAGCAGGCTCTACTTAATCAGCTCTGATAAAGCGTCACCCTGACACGACACAATGGCTCTACTGTCTCTGCACAGATGCTGTCAGACCCGCTGAGATTTTCCAGCATTTTCTGTTTTTGTTTCAGATTCCAGCATCCTCAGTATTTTGTCTTTATCTACAAAATCTCTCCTCGTACTCTTGCCATTGCTTCAGAGTGTGTCAGTTCCAAAACTTGAAGTCCTGGGGAATTCTGAGTGCTGACTCTGAATTCTGGGCTGATATCCTATGAGATACGTAAGCACTGAAGCTTGTGTGGGTGCCCTGCCTACTCAATGTACGGAGTCCATTAAATCCTGTAATTTACCATTGAGGTCATGCTTTCATTCACTGGGTTTTTCTCAAAGCTGTGCTATGATAGGGATGAGATTTTTTGCCCTTTCAAATGTAGCATACTAACAATATCTTCAGATACTATTTCAGATTTCTAGCATTTGCATTTATTCCTGTTCCGACAATTGGTGGGCCTTGTGATCATGATGCATGACAGAGCAGGCTTAAGGACCAAATGGCCTCCTCCTGCTCCTATCTTCTATGTTTCTACATTAAAGACTTGGAAGATTCCTTAAATCAGATCATTTAAACCTGGCAATTTTATATTTTTTGATAATGCTTAAATAAAGTTTGGAATTAGCAAGATTTTCCAGTGTGGAAAAGTACTGAAATCTGGAAGAGAAATTGAATCACAAAGAAAGAATAACAACAGGGAGATGGAGAAATTCAACAAAAAAAAATTATGCTACAAAGCTCGTGGGCCAGATTTTGCAGTAATAATAATAAGTTAACAGTACTCACTATTATTCAAGTATAAATTGGGCAGTAACCTTGGGTAAATGTACAATCCAATTAAATGTAGAAATCAGTAAGTTGCTGAGCGAAATGTCCTGCCCTTCCGTTGCATTATAACAGTATCATACTCAAGAGTCTTGACACATATATGAAATGGCATAACATCACACTGTTTTTATGTGATCTATCCCCATTGAACTCGCCGGAGAAAGTTAATCTTTGTCCATTTCAGTGTAAGCAGGGTTCAAATCTTGAACTTGGTACCCCTGAGAGCTCCAACTAAGGGATTTTCACGGTAACTTCATTGCAGTGTTAACATAAGCCTACTTGTGACACTAATAAATAAGCTTTAAGCTCTGAATTCTGATTGATTTTAAATATGACACTTGTGTCTGACATCTTCATTGTATGGAATCAATAAAATCATCCTTTATTTTACCATTTTGGTCTTGCTTCAATTCATTGTGCTTTGACCAGAAACCATAACAAGACTAACCTATGGTTTATAGTGATTCAAAATGAAAGCTCACTATTCCTTCTTAAAGGAACTAGGATTGAGCAATAAACACTGACTTAGTTGGCAATATTCCAAATCCAAAAAAAAGTGAAAAAAAAAATTCTCCCAATCTCTCTCCTCATTTTTTTTGTAAAGAGGTGTGTGAATTTAAAATTAATTATTTTTGCCATTAATTCCTCAAAGTAAAATCTTCTTTTCTTAATTCCCACCATCAAAACCCCTTATAAGTTAAGAAATGTCCATTAAATACCCTCCAGCCTTCTGCGCAAGAGTGGAGATAATCCTAGAATCATATGTCTGCCATAATAACCCTGGTTTATTGTATTAGATACTCTACTGGTGAATCTATGTTGTATAATATCCAGGAGTTTTGTGTCCTTTTTATAAGTGAATATTCAAAACATAGCAACAGTGGCTTTGAACAGTAACTTTGGCTCAACAATAATCTAACACAAATGGGTTGTAATATACATACCTAATAATAAAACCTAAAATCCTTTTCCCTTTTCTCTTTCGATGTTACTAGCTTGTACTTACAAACAGGAGTGAGGAGGCAGGTTAGGAGAAATTTCTTTTTTTTCCCCCACTTATTTTCTCAGATTTTGAATATTGCCAAATAAGTCAGTATTTGTTTGCATCCTTAAATCTCTCTGCTTCTTCGCACCCTTCAGCTTCTTTCCATTCAATTTATATTCATATTCTTTGTTTTTTCCTTCCAAAATTCATATTACACTTTTGGATAGCAAATTACAACTGCCAGCAGTCTACACTTCCAACAGTCTTTTACATTGCTTCTCAATCAGGACTAGGCTCTGAAGAATACCATTTTCAATCTCCACAACCTTCATTAATCCTAATCCTTTGTTTCTCATCTTTCATCTTACTTGCTGTCCATGCTACTATGTTTCCATTACGTGTCTCAATTTTTATAACAAGCTCATTTGAGACACCTTAAATTGCCTTTTGAAAGTCTGTATGCACCATATCCATTTTATTCTCTTCATTTATACAACCAAATACTTCTTTTTCAAAAAACTGTACTAAATGTGTTGAATACATTTTGCCATAATGGTTTCCTTTGCTTTGGTTATGCAATTGTAATGACTCAATCATATAAATGATGTAAAACAGAACCATAACAAAAAGGAAAGAATCCAGCTTTGATTCAAATATGTCCTGTTAACTAATCTCAGTGGTATAAGTGTTTTAACTGACCAGCTTGGGAAAATTTAGCTACGCTTCCTTCTACATAAAAACTAGAAGAGTAGGCCATTTGGTCCTTCAAGCCTGCTTCACCATTCATTATGATCATGGCTGATCTTCAAATTCAATATCCTGATTCTCACCTTCCCCTTATATCCCTTGATTCCTTTTGCGCCAAGAACTAAAACAAATTTCTTCTTGAAATCACACAACATTTTAGCCTCAACTATATCCGCTGGCAGTGAATTTCACACATTCACCACCCTCTAGGTGAAGAAATTTCTCCTCATCTCAGTTCTAAAAGGTTTTACCCCCTATCCTCAAGCTATGAAGCCTAGCTGAGGACCTCCCATCATTAGAACATTCTTTCTGAATCTACCCCGTCTAACCCTGTTAGAATTTTATAAGTTCCCATGAGATCTCCTCTGAGTCTTCTAAACTCCAATGGATACAATCATAGCTGATTTAGTCTCGCCTCATATGACAGGCCTGCCATCCCAGGAACCAGTCTGGTAAACCTTTGCGTTGCTCCCTCTATAGCAAGGATAAGGACATCAAAACTGCACTCAATATTCCAGGTGTGGCTTCACCAGTGCCCTGCACAATTGCAACAAAACATTTCTATTCCTATGCTCAAATCCTCTCGCTATGAAGGCCAATATTGAAATTGTCTTCTTTACTACCTGCTGCACTTGTGTGCTTACTTTCAGCAACTGATGAATGAAGACACCAAGGTCTCACTGAATATCCACCACTCTCAATTTACATCCTGATTATTAACTCTAGACTCCAGTTGGAAAGTGTGTATTATGTTAGCGGAGGTCGATGGCATCAAAGGAACATAAGCATCTTGCACTTATGTAACACTTGTCACGACAATCAAACACTTTCCAGCCAATGTGTAGTCACTATCGTAGTGCAGGAAACATGGGATCTAATTTGCACAGAACAAACTTCCAAAAAGAGTATGTGATAACGACAATGCCGAAATATCTTGCCAATTCTCAGAGATCAAGTTTCCGCTTGACAAGATATCAGAGGCCAGGTGATCACTGTGCAGTTAGAATCTTGCAAGAAGTAATGTCTTCGAGTGAAGAAAAGCAAAAATTGAGAAAGAAAATAATACTTACAAAGGGAAAAAAATTGCTGTAGATGCATTCAACCACAAGGTGGCAATAGAAATATTCAGCACCAATACCAAACCAGAAAATAATTTTGCTCAGTTTTTTTTTACTGAATCAGTTCTTGAAACTTTTTGCCAAGGTTAATCTATCTTAGGAAATACTTGATGATGATAAACTAAGTTTTGATCAACTGATTAAGGATGTTTTTGGCCGTTCTGGGACTTAAGAGTACAAATGAATTAAAATAAATGTTGAGAAAGCAAAAGGCACTTTTTCACTTCAGAAATACACTTGTCCAATTGTGGTTTTGATGGTTTTCTATAAGAACAGATGAAACTGGGGTAGGTCATACGGCCCCTCAATCCTGTTTTACTGTTCAATTAAGATAAAGACTGATCTTTATCTCAACTCCACTTTCCTGCCCCATCCATTCATTTCCTTACTGTCCAAAAGTATAGCGGTATATACTAGTATATAATATATATAGTAATAAAAGTATACGCTCAATAATTAAGCATTTGGGGCTTTCTGGAGTACAGAATTGTAGAGGTGAAGAAGGCAGGCAGGAGGTTATGTCCTCCAATTGGACACCCCCACTGGGACAATTACCTGCCCTTGATCTTTTCACTGGGAACTGTTCATGGGACATTGGCCGTCTTAATTTTTCTGCCTCCCCCTCACTCATTCTAACCTCTCTCCCTCTGAACCTTCCACTCTTCGTTCCCTCAAGTTCACTTTCATCAAACATGCCAACAAAGGTGGTGCTGGTGTCGTCGAGTGTACTGACCTCTACCTCACAGAAGCTGAGTGTCAACTCTCAGGTACTTCCTCCTAATCACCCCAAACCATGATCACATCACTGAACATCAAGCCATTACCTCCAACACCATTAGAACCTCATTTCCTCTGGATGCCTTCCTCTTACAGCTTCCAACCTTATAATCTCCCAATCCCAGGCAGCCTGCTTCTACCTACTTCCCAAAATCCACAAAAAGAACTGTCCTAGTACGCCCATTCTGTCAGCTTGCTCCTGCTCCACTGAACTTATTTCTTCTTATCTTGATTCCATCCTCACTCCTCTGGTCTAGCTTCGACAAAGGGTCATCTGGACTTGAAACGTAAGCTGTTTTCTCTCCTTACAGATGCTGCCAGACCTGCTGAGATTTTCCAGCATTTTCTCTTTTGGGTATCAGGCAGTTACTTGCTGTGGATGTGCAGACCATGCAATACTATTTACAATAAATTATATACTGGGCATCAGATAGTAGATTCAACTGCCTTTATATATAGTCCCTTTAATGTAGTACACATTCCAAAATACTTAGGAGAGAAACAAATACCAATCCAATTGCAGGTTTGAGGGAAAAAAAATGACAAAGTGACATGGTTTGGAGAAAACATTACAAAAAGGTTTACAAGAATGGTTCCAGGGATGAGAAACTTCAATTATGAGGATAGATTGGAGAGATTGGGACTGTTATCCTTGAAGTGAAAAAGGTGAAGAGGAGATTTTATAGAGATGTTCAAAATCATGAGAGGGCAGGACAGGATAGATAGGGAGAAACTGTACAAAGGATCAAGAGCAAAAGGAACAGATTTCAAATGATATGCAAAAGAAGTAAAAGAAATACCGCTTGGCAGTGTGGTGGAGGCACATTCAATTGAGGCATTCAAGAAAGAATTGGTTGATAGAAAAGTGTGCAGAGACATCAAGAAAAGGCAGAAGAAGGCACTAAGTCATGATGTTCAGTTGTTGAATTGGTGCCAACACAAAGGGCCAGGTGGCTTCCTTTTGCACCATAACAATTCTGTGATTCTGAATAGAGCAGCTAAAATAAAGGCTCTGCTACTGGTGGTAGAGAAAGAAAAGAACTAAAGGACGTAGGTTGAGGGATAAGGCGAGAGGGGTTTAAAAATAGGTTGTAGATGAAAATATGTTGAATACAGTGTGCTGGGGGAACAGTGAATCAACAGAGCAAGGATGAGGATGATGGTGAATGTGACTTGGAAGGGTATAGGATGCAGATGATAGAGATTTAAATTTCTATAATATGAAACTCTGAAGGCAAAGAGAATGTGAGCCTTAAGGTAATGTTGGCATGGGTATTTACATCAACAAGAATACAGAGAGAAATAATGGGAATGATTCTCCCAAAGGTGCTGAATTGGTGGGAGAACAGATCTGGATCACAACTGTTTTCTCAGTTCAACTTCACACTCGAATCTCCGCACTCTGTGCATTGCAGTGGGCCCCCTCATGAATATCATTTAAAATCCGGGTGTGTGTGTGTATGTGTGTGTGTGTGTGATATATTCATGTCGGACTCTGACAGTTCCGAGACTCTGTGCATATGCAGTGGCCCTGATCTGTCAGACTCTCCGATCACTGGCCAGTCCGGCACTCCTGCAGTGCTGCCCCTCTGTGGCAGCCCCCATGGCCCCCACAATAATTCCCAAGCCAGCCCTGGCCTCTCCCCTCCATGGCCCAGAGCATCTCAATGTCCAGCCCACATTGCCAGCAGTGGTGATTCTCCCCTCACTCCAGCAGACTCCCACCACCACCCCTGATGAAGCCCCCCTCTCCTCCACCATCAGCGATCCCAATCGCTGCCGTCTCTCCATCCTAGATCAATCACTATGCAGAATGCCAGCTGGATCCCCCCACGCACTGGATCATCTACGTTCTGCCCCCTTGGTACTGTCCAATGCCAAATGGGCAATGCCAAGGTGTCCTCTGGGCATGGACACGTTGTTCCTTGGGCAGTGCCAGGGGCAAAGCTGGCACTGCCATGGTGCCCATGCCTGAGGGACATCACGCCTCCGCCACCTGATCCCCTGGCGCGGGTCTGATTCCTGGCCCCTTATTTTCAGCAGGGTCTCCCACTAGTTCCCCGAATGTGGGGAGCTATCTAAACCCCAACAGAATTAAGTACTCCTGGCGGCGTGGGAGATTCAATCGGGATCAGCAAGTTCCCGATAATGAAATTGGAAACATACTTAAACTACATTAAAAAAAATTCAAATCACTTACTCATCTTCCCGCCAGCTTCCAGCATGGTCTGAAGTCTAACTTTTCTCCAGCTCTGGGAGATGCACATACGTTCCCGGCGCATGCGTAAATCTCAGAAAAAGGCCAACGAAGCATATCTCTCAGCCCCATCCACCAGAAAGGTTGCAGGTCACGATGGAAAACTCACCCCCAATATTACAGAGGTAATAGAATGTGGATTGAAATCCAGTTCAAGGTCTAATGTCCTGCCTGGAATACTAATTGCTATTGTCTGACAGAAAGCAGGATGAAGATAGGGAGCTTGGTTATTGGGGATGGGGGTTGTATGATTGGGAGATAAAGTGCCCTTCTCCTTGCATTGCTAATTGTTTCAATTATCAGTCATAACTGCAGGAAGAGCAAGTCTTTATAACTTTATCTAAGTTCCAATGAGAAACAGATGGCTTTCAATGAAGGACAGAGTCTAGCAGATATTATTAGACAGGCAGCAGCTGTTACCCAATGTTTAGTTCTTGAAAGTACATTCTGCTCCCCCATCAAAAATTTCACATTTTAAATAATTCTCTCCACTCAGGTATCATTCTCCCTTGATAAAATTGGCATCATCATTTGCACCTCAAACAAATCTTATAATTGACATCTCTGTCCTTGAAAATGACCACCCCATTTTTAACTTGGTTTTCTTCTTCAAAGTCCTTGAAATGTTGTTATGCTGCAAATCTGAGCCCATCTTACACCCAACTCCATTCATTAATCTCCCTAAATTAGGTTTCATCCCAGCTACTGAAATGGTTCTCATGACATTCTCTGTGAGTATGATGAAATATCTCTTTTTATTTCCTCAACTAACTGCAGTTTCTGACATGATTAGTGGCACCACCCACTTCCAACAATTCTCTTTCAACTGTTGCCTAGTGCCAATCAACACTCGGTGCTCATCTTGTGGTGGCAAAAGGATTAATTGATGCAAATGAAGTGAAAATGATAATTTAAGTACGCATATCATTGACTATCTGATATGGGACTGCCCAAAAACAGGTAGCCTGGCGTTAGAAAGGGCTCATGTTGTAGAGATGCCGGCGCTGGACTGGGGTAAACACAGTAAAAAGTCTGACAACACCAGGTTTAAATCCAACCGATTCATTTGATAGTAAACTCACTAGCTTTCAATGCTCTGTCTTCGTCAGGTGAATGAGGTGTTCTAGTCTCAAACAGTTATGTGTGCTGTTTGAGATCAGAACACCTCATTCACCTGACGAAGACCAGAGGGTTGAAAACTAGTGAGTTTACTATCAAATAAGTCGTTAGGATTTAAACCTGATATTGTCAGACTTCTTACTGTGTTAGAAAGGGGGCAGCAAATGGAGTGGGTGGCAATCTGGTGCCTTACCAATACGCATGAATCATCCTGTGATGAGAAAATTAACACTGGGAAGTCTAGCATTCCTTCTGATGTTGACAAAGCACTGCTCCAGTCAGGTGAGAAAAGTTTGCTTTCCCTGTAGCACGCTATAACACATTTCTACAAAAACAAGAGAAAGTTACTGAGACTGGTCTGAATTATAACAGCTACTCAATCTGAAGTGGGACCAGGGAGGGAATAGATTGCTGGTCTTGGGGTCAGGTCATTTAAATTGCCAACTTACATTGAGGTCATATCTTTGGGAAAGGTGACTGGAATGGAATGACAGAAAAAGCATTCCACAAAGGTGAGTGGCAGGCACAAGATTGGACAGAATAGAAAGAGCAGCAAAGAATGGCTAAAAGGTTAATGATAAGGAAAAAATTAGAGTGTAAGCGAAAGCTAGCCGGAAATATAAAAGAGGATGGTGAGGGTTTCTCATGGTATTTTGCAAGCAGGGTAAGTAAAATGAGTGGTGGTCCTCCAGAGAGTGAGGATGGGGAACTAATAATGGAAAATTTGGAAACGGCAGAATAATTGAAGAGAGATGTTGCATCTGTCTTCATCATAGAGGAAACAAACCATATCTCAGTAATCATTGTAAATCAGGAAAGGGAGGGAGGAATGTAAAACAATTGCAATTTGCAGGGAAAGAAAGTTATTAGAACTTAAAGCTGACAATTCCCTCGCTCCTGATGGATTTTTACTAAAGTCTTAAAATAAGTAGCTGATGAGGTATAAGATGAATTGGTTTTAATTGAACCAAATTCTCTAGACTCTGGGAAGGTCCCATGCTATTGGAAAATCCATGCAGGGAGGGAGACAGAAAGCAGGAAACTACAGGTTAGATAGCTTAATATCCATCACAGGATAATTGCTGGAATCTATCAAGGAGTTTATTGTGAGACACTTAGAAAATCACAATGCAATCAGGCAAAGTCAACATTGTTTTGTGAGATAGAAATCATGTTTGATTAACTTATCATGGATGGAGGGAAACTTGTGGATGTGGTGAACTTAAATTTCCAGAAGGTATTTGACAGGTTTGCAACATCAATAGTCACGACACAAAATAAGAGCTCATGTGCAATATCAACAGCGGATTCGTTGGCTAACAGGAAACGGACAGTGGACATAAATGAACCAATTTCAGTAGCTCACTTCTTTGGTCCATCTCCAACCATTTTGTAATATGAAGACCAGAATAGTGCAAAATACATCAAGTGTGGTCTAACCAAAATGTCAATGAGGAAGCTGGCGAACACGGGGTAGGCCTGGAAGGAAGGAACAACTATGTTGGACCTAGTACTTTCGGGAAAGATCACAATGTGTGGTGACGTTGGTGCTTAATGCTATCTCCACTCACATTGTCTGCATCTTTACAATTTGATTAGCTGAAAAGACTCACACTCTAATTAGTTTTCTGTAAACTGAGTGTGTGCCTTTATATACCCTGTTTGTGATCAGAACTCCTCATTCATCTGACAAAGGGGCAGAGCCCCAAAAGCTAATGATGTTTGCTACAAATAAACCTGTTGGACTTTAACTGTGAGACTTCTTACTGAGTTTACCCCAATCCAACGCCAGCATCTCCACGCCATGAACAAATCTAACCATAGTTCTTGACACTCAGCAGCATTACTATCACTGAATGCCCCACAATTAACATCCAAGATGTTAACATTGACCAAAATTGAACTACACTAGCCATATAAATACTATAGCTACTAAAGCAGGTCAGAGACTAGGAATCCTGTGCCAAGAGGCTCATCTCATGACTCCCCAAAAGTCTGTTTGCCATCTACAAGGCACACATCAGGAGTAAGGGCATATACTCTACTTCCCTGATGAGTGTAGCTCCAACAAAACAGAAAAAACTTTACACCTTCAAGGACAAAACAGTTCATTAGGTAGGTATCTTTTCCACAAATACCTACTGCCTCCGCCACCAAAGAACAGTGATAACAGGATATACCATCTACAAGATGCATTGCAACATCTCACCAAGATTCTTTGAGCAGCAGTTTCCAAAGCCACAACCGCTGGCTCCATCTAGATGGATAAGGGGAGCAGATATCTGGGAACACTATCACTTTGAGGATCTCCTCCAAGTCACTCACCATCCTGATTTGAAAATATCTCACTGATTCTTCACTGTCGCTGGGTCAAAATAGTGGAACACCTTCCCAACAGCATTTGTGAATGTACATTCAGCGTATGGACTGAAAGAAGGCAGCTCAGAACCACCTTCCCAAGAGCAACTACGGATGAGCAATAAATGTTGGTCTAGCCACAGATGCCCAAATCTTGTTAATGTATACAAAGAAATACCTCTACGCTCCTGCTTCACTGACCACCTCCCTAATGCCGACCCAGGACAGCAACTCCATTCCCTGACCACGCAGCTCCTGACCACCTTAACCTTTCACCCATTTATCTCACAGAAATATCTTTTCCCTGGATTCTCAACGTAGTTGGGACCTCTAAATTTAGTTTAAAGTTTATTTACTACTGTCACAAATAGGCTTACACTAACAATGCAATAAAGTTTCTGTGAAAAGCTCCCAGTCCTCACACTCTGGTGCCTGTTTGGATACATAGAGAATTTAGCATGGCCAATACACCTAACCAGCATGTCTTTCAAATTGTGGGAGGGACTGGAGCACCCAAAAGAAATTCACATTGACACAGGAAGAATGTGCACTCTGCATAAGCAGTGACCTAAGTAGGGAATTGAGTCCCCGATACTGAGGCAGCAGTGTTAACTAGCAGTACTGTGCCCCTCCCAGTTTACACCAGCTAGTACCCCAATGCTGCTGTCCTGCTCTGAAAGCTCTCAACCTGAAGGCAAGTGGAATCCAACAATGATTGTCGCTCCAAGGAAATGCTGGGCCATCAATTTTTTAAAATTTATTCTTGGGATGTGAACATTTGTTGCCCATCCCCAATTGCTCTCGAGAAGGTGGCAGTAAACAACCCTTCCTGAAGAAGTAAAGACTGTGGTATAATCACTTCAGGTTTACTGACTGACTACCTACATGCTTCATTATCAGAAAACAGCAGAATCATTAATGAGATATATGCCTCCAGCATTGAAATATTTAAAATAGCCTGATTTCCAGTGTTATTATCACCACTCACTGAAATTGTACAAAATGTACAAATAAAAAGGTATGAATGAGAGTCAGGCCTCCTTATGCAGTGAATTATAGGAAGTTTCCTCCACATGTACTGAAGACTGTACAAGATGGGCCAAAGGACCTCTTTCTGTGTTACAAAACTCTATGATTCTATCATGAGTTAATTGTGCTTGTAGAATGCAAATGTCAAGAGCATTGAAGAGAAGAGAATCTGTGCCACCTCAATTCCCAACGGAATATCCAATATATTCTTTAAAAAATGTTATTTATCATCTAGTTGGGATAATGTAATTTTGCCTGGGAATTATATTAATGGAATAAATGACAGAACCACTCACCCCAGGAAATATGTATTTAGAGGATATATTCTTAGCTTTTATTCTGCAAATAATTTGCTTGATAAATTTGTTGCCATTTATATAGTGAAAAAGAGATGAATGACTTGGCCTTTCCTACTGAATGTATTTGAAACAAGGTCTGCATGGAACTTCAAAGAATTATAGCCTCTTCAGTAAAGTAAGATTATAGAACAAGTTGCCAACATAAGGATTTTCAGGTCCAAGTGAATGACACTCCTAAATCATTGCTCAAAGGAAGGCACCACTTGATGTTGGCCTGGTGGCAGGTGTTATAAAAGCAAAGCCAGAACCACATATGCGTTAAGTTACAGTGAGAGACTCTGACAGCCCAGCAACGTGCCAAGACTAGGCACTGACGAATATTGTGCTCACACATGAACAGAGAGCAGGAAAGTGACAGAGACTGTTGGAGACTATTATCTTCAACAACAATACATAAAACAAACTCCAGAAAATATGGTAAGGGTGCGCGTTGGAATGATGCTGCAGGATTTTTTAACCTTCAGGGAAAGATTTAGTAATGTTAAATAAAATAATTATGTAGGGCGGCAAAGTGGGTAGCACTGCTGCCTCACAACACCAGGGACTCGGATTTGATTCCAAACTTGGGTGGCTGTGCGGAGTTTATATGTTTTCCCTATGTCTACTTGGGTATCCTCCAGGTACTCTCGTTATACTCAATAGGCATGCCTGATCTCTGAATGAGTAAATAGTGTGCTGTTTTGACTGGTTCATTTTAGAATCATAGACTTCCTACAGTACAGAAGGAGGCCATTCAGCCCATTAAGCCTGTACAGACACCAATTCCACCTTTACCCTATGGTTATAAACCTACAAATGTACCCTGCCATCCCCCTGGCAATAAAGGGAATTTTAGCATGGTCAATCAACCTAATCTGCACATCTTTGGAGGTATTTATTAATTTTAATCTTTTCCTTAGCAAGGTCTGATTGGTGTCATAATTTGTTGCCCAGCCCTAAATGTCCTTGAGAAGGTAATGGTAAGCCACCTTCTTGAACCACCGCAGTCCATCTTTCATGGTACATCCACAGTACTAAAGGGAGTTCCGGGATTTCAATCCAGTGATAGCAAAGGAACCGTGATGTAGTTACAAGTCACCATTTCGACATGGGAAGCCATTGTCTGAATTAACAGGCAATAGTCAAAGCAGAGGCACAGTGGCAGCTGGGAGGAGAGGTACCGTCTTTCTGAGAGAGGATTCAGATTCAGGTCCCATGGAGCAACTATCATTTCCCTGAGGCCATACTTCAGTAATCCTTGTAATGATAAAAGATTACTGATCTGAAATATTAACTATAAATCTCTCTCTCACTCCACAGATGCTGACAGAGCTGCTAAATATTTGCAGCATTTTCTGTTTTTATTTCATGTTTCCAATATTGGTTTTGTCTTGCATAACATAAATGGTGTTCATTTGGTACCTTGTCATGTCAAAACATTTTCTACAACAGATGACTTTGTCAGTGGAGGGCTTGTTGTAAATTATCATATGCTGTTCATTCTAATTTGTGACATACAGATTTTAAAACTACGCATGAGGTTCTCTGGCCTCTCAGTCACATGTTTCCCACCAGTGGGAGATGGAGTATTGTTTACTAGCAGCGGGATATTCTAGACCTGTCACTGTCAATAGGAATTCCAGCTGACATCACCCCACACTAACAGGAAACCCGCGGGCAGAGGTGTGCTGCTTGGTGGGGCTGGAGAATCCAACCAACTGAACAGCTGGAGAATTCCGGCTGATACCTTTACAAATTACAATTGGGAGAATGTTCATCGGGAGCTGAAATTGTGGAAAACAAAATTGCCCTTTATAAACAGCACAAAACTAGTTAGGCACACTCTTACGAAGATCGACTTTTTTTTCTCTATTTCCTTATCTCCCTATAAATAAAAATTGCTTTCTACTTATTACAGCTTGATAAACATCATTTCTTTTCATTTATCTGTATTTTATTGTAATCTTAAAAAAACACCAGCGTGAGGAAAGGACTTAAACTTGACACGCAGCATTTTTCTGTGATAATAAATCAGCCACATTTGCTTTCACAGAGATGCAATCAGAACCAAATCAGATGTCATAATAACCTGGAAAATGGAACTAGATTTTGAAATTTATTCATTCAATGTTTTGCATGTTTTCAAGTGTCAGTAAAACGCAGCACACTTTCTAATACCTCATAACTAAATGAACTGCTGAACCTATGTGGGCTCTCAGGAAAATGAAAGCTTCCAGCAGATACATCCTCATTTTTCTCAGTTGCGTGCTCTGAGATTGAATTTACTCTGAGGGTTGGATTATACTATTTCAATATTGCTGCCAAAGCTGATTCCACTTGATAGTGACAGACTCAAGTTGTAGCATAACTGAAGAATCAGATCATCTGAGGTATGGGGGGTGGGGGGTGGGGGTGGGAGGGTTGGAGTGGTGTAAGGCCCCCACTAGAGGAAGCAGTTTCCTGCTATTTGAGCTGGGTGGTATAGCTGAGTTTGATAGCTGTCCACTTTGCCTGCCGAGATGCATCTGCTGTTAATATCCACTGCTGCCTCCAGTAAACTTTCCAGGGAGAGTGGGTAATTCCGTAATGACTGATGCTGATGGCAATCACGATATAACATGTTCGTTGGCAATGGATCCTACTTGCACTGTTGATCATCATGGTACTAGCCATATAACCACCAAACCGGTGCTGGCTTCCAGTTGGTCCTGAAAAGGTTGTATATTCCTATGTGCCTACCATGTGGCAGTGGTGGCTATGTCTGAGGCCCTTCCCAGGCAAGCCACCATGAATTTTTTTTATTCATTGGTGAGACATGGGCATTGCTGGTGGTCAGCATCCATATTTGCCCTTGAACTGAGTGGCTTGCTACGCCATTTCAGAAAGCAGTTAAGAGTCAACCACATTACTGTGGCTCTGGAGTCACATGACTGTGCAAAGACAGTAGGTTTGTTTCCCTAAAGGACATCAGTGAACCAGAGTTTTTTTTTCAGACAATTGACAATAGTTTCATGGTCATCAGTAGATTCTTAATTCCAGATTTTTTAAATTGAATTTAAATTCCATCTGCCATGACAAAATTCGAACTCGGATTCCCAGAACATAAGCTGAGTTTCTGAATTAAAACCACTAGGCCATTGCCTCCCCTTAAATCTGTGAACTAAGGCCAAAGTCCAGTAAATTCACGTTCTGCCACAATTTCTCGCCCTTTTAACAGATTTGTGCTGAACTTACAGCAGGTGTACACCAGAAGGAAAGATTTACAATCTAAACTTAAAGGCAAAACTATAATATTTTTGATATCACAGTGTGTGCACGATGATCACTTGCTTCATGATAACCAATTATCTTTGAATTCAAGTGACAAACAAATTAATAGAAAAGAGTTTGAAGTGATTAGAAAATTCACAGGACAAGTTAAGATACACTTGTTAGCTTCCACAGTCAGAAAGATGACAAGAAAGAAACATTATGTAGATGTAAATTTTATCTATAAAAAAAGCTTACAACAAATGGTTTCATTTGAACAGTAAAAATGACTCATGGTGCACCACAGGAGCATTATCGAACAATATTTAATGACAGACTTCATAACAAGATGGGTGGCATGGTGGCACAGTGGTTAGCAGTGCTGCTTCACAGCTTCAGGAAAATGGGTTCAATTCAAGCCTTGAGTACAGCAACCACGGCTAATGGGGCCAGTAGATCATGCCCTACGGGTCCTGACAATGTTTTGGCAACAACTCTGAAAGCTTGTCTTCCAGATCTAGCTGTGACCTTAGCCAAACTGCAGCAGAACAGCTGTGAGACTGATACCTATCCAGCAATGTAAAAATCTGCCTAAATATGTCCAAGACACAAAAACTTGATTAATTATCACTCCATCAGTTTATTCTTGATCAACAACAAAGCAATACAAGAGATTGTCGATAGTCCTATTAAATGATACTTAGTCAGAATAATATGTTAACTGGTGCTCAGTTTGGGTTTCATCAGGGCCATTCAGTTCCTGACATCATTACAACATTGGTCCAAACATAGGTAAAAGAACTGAACTCAGCTGGGGTGAGAGTGACTGCCCTTAACATCAAGGCAGTATTTGACCAAATATGGCATCAAGGCACCCAAGCAGAACTGGAATCAATGGGAATCAGAAGGGAACCATATCTAGCATAAAGGAAGATGGTAGTTGAAGGTCAATTATCTGAGTTCCAACTCATTACCACAGGAATTAATAAGGGCAAGGTCCTCGATCTAATCATCTTCAACTGCTTTATTAATGACCTTTCTTCCATCATAAAATCAGAAGTGGGAATGTTCACTGATGACTGCACAATGTTCAGTATTATTTGCAAATCCTCAGACACTGAATCTGTCCATGTCCAAATGCAGTAAGACTGGGTAATATCCAGGTTTGGGCTGACAACTGGCAAGTAACATTCACACTGCACAAGTGCCAGGCAATGACTATCTCCAACAAGAAATAATTCAACCATCTCCTTTTGACACTCCATGGCATTACTGTTGCAGAATTCTCCTCTATCAATGTCCTGGGGTTATCATTGACCAGAAACAGAAATGGACCAGCCGTATAAATACTGTGGCTAAAAGAGCAGTGAATTCTGCAGACAGTAACTTGCTTCCTGACTCTCCAAAGCCTGTCCACCATTTATAAAGCACAAATCAGTGTGATGGACTATTCTCCATTTGCCTGGATGAGTGTAGCTACATCAGCACTCAGGAAGCTCAACAACATCTTGAACAAAGCAAAGGCTTGACTGGCATCTCATCCTCAAACCTTCGCTCTCTCCACCACATACAATCAGTGGCAGAATGTGTATCATCAACTAGATGCTTTGCTGTAGTTTACCAAGACTCCTTTGACAGCATCTTCTAAACCCGCAACCTCTACCACTTAGAATGATAAGAGCAGCAGGTACCAGGGAACACCATCAACTGGAAGCCACAAGCCACACACTATTCTGATTTGCAAATATATCACCGGTCCTTTATTGCCGCTGGATCAAAATCCTGAAAATCCTTCCCTAATGGCACTGTGTGTACCTGCACCACACAAACTGCAATGGTTCAAGAAAGCGGTTCACTGCTACACTCTCAAGGGCAATAAATGCTGGTCTAGCCAGTGATGCCCACATCCTCTCAAATAATTAAAAAAAAACACTCAATTTCATTCCTTCTTCCCCACAACTTTATTGATCTTTCTTTTGCAACATATGAGTGTTAAATTATTTATTTGCTGATTTCTTGTTCAATAAATTTGCTCAATATTTTGAACTTTAAATAAGATCTAATATGATCCCTACTGCTTAAAAATACATAAAAGACATTTGTGGTTTATTATCCTTTTAATGTTGCAAACACCTTACTGAGATTGAATCCCTACATTCCATAGATACACTGAAAATGTCTCTATAAACATCATATTCATGAATAAATATCATGAATAAAAAATTAAACACCATGCATTTTGGCTGAGCAGCAGGAATTTCTGAGAGTAATTCAGCATTTTCTTCACTTTTTATTAAGACTTATGCAAAAGTATCTGAAAGTCTGAATGAATTTGCCATGATTTCTATGGTGTCAATGGGAATTCAGTTTCTCGGGAAATCTGAAAGAAACATTGGCTGGATCCTCTGGTCTCATAGACCCCGCCAACACTGCTTGTGAGAATGGGGAATTTGGCGCTCGGCCAAGTCTCCATTCACTGCAGCAGGACTGGAGTGAGAATCCCAGACACGGACGAGGTTAGAGAATTTGGGTTATTATTGGCATAGAGTGATGACTGGCCAGTTCCCCTAATTATTTCATATTTCATAAAATATATCACACTATATCATGATCAATCACCCATAAAATTGAAAGAAAAGCTGCCGCTTCTTTAATCTTTTTCTTCTCATCCTTATTTTCTTAAAAGTTTGAGTAGTTACAAGTTCATTCTGGAGAAAACAATTAAGAATTATTCCTAATAGGAAGCCAAATCTACAGCAGTAGAGAAACAGGCATTGCCCTAGGAGGCTTCTTCAGCAAATTTAGGCCAGGAAAATCCTCAGAGCTATTGCCATAACTGGATCAAAAGTGCAACAGAAACCATGTTAGTGCCTGTGATGAGTATTTCCGTCGAGGTTATTGTGGTTATGGAAGCAGACCATGATCAGCTTTGAGGAAATTCCAGGTCTATTTCTTCAATGGCTTATTAAAATGTACCCTCCACATTGCTGGCATTGTTAAGTAATATCCATACTTGTCCATTCATTCAATTATGCCAGTGACTTTTATAACAATGGTTTGTGAATAACACATAGCCTGGAATTTCCAGCTGCTCGTGTGCTACTGTCACCGTAGCGAGGGTAAAGAATTTGGCACTCAGCCAAATCTTCATTCACAGCAGCAGGACCACAGAATCCCACTGGTGTGCACGGCTGGGAAATTCCAACCAGGGGCCCAATTTTCAAATGCTGCTGGGATTGGGACTTGGTGCTGGTGCAGTCTTGATTGCTAGATCTTGATGCCTCCAGAAAAACGAGGGACTAGCCCTGAAGATACAGATAACTCATGCAGCTCCAATTAGAGGCCAAATAAACTTCTTTAGGGGCTCATTAACTGACTGGGGAAGGTGAGGATGGGAGCTGCGAGGGGCAGATTGGCAACCCAATCAACGTGATGAATATTTGTTCTCAGCTGGAAAGTTAATGCAAGGAACCAATTGGGAAAAATTGTTCCATAGACCATCATCACTACTCCAATTACATTAGCACCACACCACTAATTTTGATTAAAAAAATCAACAGAAGACGACAATTAGTTAAGTTATTAAATCAAGACTAAGGTCTAGGTTTATGCTCAGCAGCAATTATACTGTTTGAGCATAAGATCTGATCTGAGAGGAGTTCAATTCCTGATCCTGGTTAACTTTCCGGGGACAGGTTCACACAGTTGCAGAGGTTATTGTGCCTAGACTTGAAGTGGGCAGAATGCACAAAACAAACCTCCAATTAATTGACTCTGCCTACACTTCCTATGGCCTCAGCAAAGCAGCCAGTGTAATTAAGGACCCTGTGCACTCTGGACATTTTCTTTTCCACCTTCTTCCTTTGGGAAAATGATACAAAAGTCTGAGATCATGTACCAACCAACTCAAGAACAGCTTTTTCCCTGCTGCTGTTAGACTTTTGAATGGGCTTACCTTTCATTAAATTGATCTTCTCCACATCCTAGCTATGACTATAACACTACATTCTGCCCTCTCTTATTTCCTTCTCTATGAACTGTCTGTTTTGTCTGTATAGTGCACAAGAAACAATACTCTTCACTGTATGTTAATACATATGACAATAAATCAAATCAAATTAAAGATTTTTTAAAAAAAATAAGTGCTTTGGCCCGTAACCAATTCTCATCCGATTTTTGATTGTTAGCTAGTTACATTTAAAGTCCACTTTTGTGGCCCTAAACAAGGGAAACAGACATTGCTTTGTTAGAATTCCAATGGTATTCTTCAGTAATTTTATTGTATTTGAATACAATTAATGTATTTTCTACTTCTACCAATTTGAGTAGGAAATCCCCAAAGTTTTGGGAGCAATTGAAGAGCTGGTCCGTGCAGAATTCTTCTGGCCTTCCATTGGGTTTAAACTGTCACCTCAGTGCAATGGCTGCATTAAATCTTGGGTTATAATCTTGACGTTGCTTTTTATTCAGTAAGAAATTCAGTTCGTATGCACGCTGCATACATTCTGGGTGAGTTAATTAACACACAAGGAATGCAAAAGTCAAAAATCCACAGCTAACTATTCAATTTTCAATGGGGAATTTTGAGCATATATTTATTGCAGTTGCTGTGGCATTCTAAAAAGTTGTTAAACCCTTAACAAAATGCAGTCAGTGCATCTCTTGAATATCTTGATTATATTCCTTCGCAAAGTCTTCTGCATAAGGTAGCAACGAAACTGTAGACAGGTGTCTCATTTAATCTTCATTTTGCATTGTCAGTGACATAACAAAATCACATTTAATCCCCTTAGACATATCATCATTCCATAAATATTCCATTCACATCAAAAAGTGCTGCTGTCCTATTTAATCAGCCCACCTCCATTCCCAGCCAGAATCAGAATTTTGTCCCAGAGGTTTAATTGATTTGTGTGTTTGTTCATGCTTAACAAAAATCTTATTTGTAAACAATACTTGCAAATGTACTTTAACAGAAGTAATAACATGTTTACTAGCAATGCAAAAATAATTGCAAATGTGGAAAATTTATTGAGAATAAACTGAACCGTATTTTTGTTTTTCTCCAAGATTATATCCTGCAGAAAAGATATTGATTCATTCAGAGAATTGGCAAGACCAGCTTTTATTGTCTATTCCTAATTGCTCTTGAGAAGGGTTTGCCATCTTGAGCCATTATAGTGAATGTGCTGTTAGGGAAACGGTTTCAGGATTTTGATTGGAGATGAAAGAATTATCAAGTCAGAAGGCTGGGTGACTTAGAGATGATGTGGTTTTAATATACTTGCTCCCATTTTTCTTCTAGGAGATCACCATTTTGAGTCCAAGGATTCTTTCCATTTCCTATTCCTAATTACGACCTGCAGAACACTGGCATGCACAACTGAATTTCTTATTGAATAAAAAGTCCAAGATTTAATGCACAAATTACACTGCACAATATACATTAACGATTTGGAGGAAGGAACTGAAGGCACTATTGCTAAGTTTGTAGATGATACAAAGATATGTAGAGTGATAGCTATATTAAGGAAGCAGGAGGGCTGCAGAAGGACTTGGACAGGTTAGGAGTGGGGGCAAAGAAGTGGCAGATAGAATACAGTGAGGAAAAGTGTGAGGTTTTGCAATTTGGAAGGAGCATTGAAGGCATAAATTATTTTTTAAATGGGAAAATGCTTAGGAAATCAGAAATACAAAGGGACTTGGGCATCATTGCTCAAAATTCTCTGAAGGTTAACGTGCAGGTTCAACTGGCAGTTAGGAAGGCAAATGTTAGCATTCATGTTGAGAGGGCGAGAATATCAGAGCAAGGATATACTTCTGAGGCTGTATAAAGCTCTAGTCAGACCTCATTTAGAGTATCGTAAGTGGTTTTGGACTCCACATCTAAGGAAGGTTGTGCTAGACTTGGGAAGCGTCCAGAGGAGGTTCACAAGAATGATCTTGGAATGAAGAGCTTGTTATATGAGGAACAGTTGAGGGCAAGGGTCTGTACTTGTTGGAGTTTAGAAGGATGTGGGGGGATTTCATTGAAACTTATAGAATACTGCTAGGTCTGGATAAAGTGGACATGGAGAGGATGCTTCCACAAGTAGGACCAGAGGACCAACCTCAAGCTAAAAAGATGATCCTTTAAACAGAAATAAGGAGGAATTTCTTCAAACAGAGAGTGATGAACCTGTGGAACTCTTTGCCGCAGAAGGCTGTGGAGGCCATGTCATTTAGTGTCTTTAAGACAGAAATAACTAATTTTTGATTAATAAGGGGAGAAGGGGTTATGTAAAAAAAAGGCAGGAGAATGGGGATGAGAAATAAATCCACCATGGTTGAATGGCAGAGCAGACACCATGGGCCAAGTGGCCTAATTTTGCTCTATGTCTTAAGATCTTATGCGTAGATGGTTTCAATTCAATGAGGGGTATAGATACAGTGGTAAGCTTTTTTGTAGGTTGGAATCAAATATCACGAGGGGTCACGGGTTTAGGGTGAGGGGGGTAAGGTATAATTTGGATACTAGAGAGAGTTTTTTCACACAAAGGGTTGTGGGGATATGGAATGCACTGCCAAGTAAGGTGGTGGAGGCAGGCACACTGGAGTTATTTAAGAGATACTTAGATGGGCGCAGGAACAGAATGGGGATGGAGGGATATAGAAGACTGATTTAAAATCGGGACCATGAGCCTTGGGAGTTCCCTGGGAATCGTGTAAATTGTGAATGATATTGATGTATTTCTGTTTTATCCTACAGGTACTTTGGTCTGCCTTGTTATCTAACAAGGGGCATACACACGATGGATCATGAGAGGACTGCTCTTGGATTTTTCAAGATTATCCTAGTGCTTCACGTTGTTAGTGTACACTTGAACTGGACCAGTTGATGGGCAACATGACAGCTCAGTGATTATCACTGTGCTGTGCAGATACATGGATTTGGGACTGTGGGAGTTTGCGCATTCTCCCTGTGCTTGTGTGGGTTTTCTCCAGGTGCTCCAGTTTCCTCTCACACCCCAAAGATGTGCTCTTAAGCTAATTGGCAAAACAAGTTCTCCCTAAATTGTCTTGCAAATTTGGTTCCAATGCAGATTTCTATGAGCACAGACAAGGATCATGGGTGGAAGTGGGAACATCGAGGTGGCAGCGCAGGCTCATTGGGCCGAAAGGCCTGTTTCCCAGGCTGTTTTGTTCTTTGTTTGTTCTTTGGAGTGCATTAGAATCATAGACTCCCTATGGTGCAGAAGTAGACCATTTGGCCCAGTGAACCGATAGCAATCGCACCTAGGCCCGATCCCCATAACCCCATGTATTTACCCTAATAATCCCCATGACACTAAGGGGCAATTCTTAACATGGCCAATCAACCTGACCTGCACATCTTTGGAGTTGAAGCAGTGCAATTTGTAGATGATACAAATTGCAGCCACAGTGCACTGCCCATGGAGGAAATGAATGTTTAGGGTGGTAGATGGAGTGCTAATCAAGCAGACTGTTTGTTCTGCATGGTGTTGAGCTTCCTGAGTGTTACTGGAGCTGTTCTTATCTAGACAAGTGGGGAGCATTCCAGCACACTCCTGACATGTACCTTGCATGTGATGGAAAGACACTGCAAAGTCAGAAGATGAGCAATCACTTGTCACGGAATTCAGAATCTTTCTGTTCTTGTAGCCACAGTATTTACGTGGTTGGTCCAGTTCAGTTTCTGGTCAATAGTTGCACTCAGAATGTTGATAGTCGGGAATTCATCAATGTAATGCTATTGAATGTCAAGAGAGATAGTTAGATTCTCTCTTGTTAGAAATGGTCATTGTCTAACACTCATGTTACATGAATATTAACTTGCCACTTATCTGTCCAAATCTTGCTGCAGGTAGATACAAGTTTCTTTGTTACATGAGGAGTTGCAAATGAAACTGAACATGGTGCAATCATTTGTGAAAATCTCCATTTCTGACCTTATGATGGAGGAAGAGTTATATAGCAAGAATGCATTTGGAATGCAATGATTGGATCATTTACACATGAACTCACCATCCCCAGTGAACAAACCATATTAATAACCACCATTTACTAAACCAAACAGATCTTTAGTAAAATGGGTAAAGCAATTGGCTGGCCCTAGAATTTCAAATTATTATAATCTGCCTAGGGAGATATCGAGGGCCGTAAGGCCTGTACTGCGCTGTAATGTTCTATGTTCTACATGGTGGCATTGTGGTAATGTCATTGGACAAGTAATCCAGAAGCCTAGGCTAAAGGTCTGGGGGCATTGGTTCAGATTCTAACGTGGCAGCTGATGGAATTTAAATTCAGTTAATGAAGCGGGAATTTAACAAAAAGCCAAATGACGGTGACCAGGAAATGATCATCAATTGTCTTAAAAACCCATCCGGTTCATTAATGTACTTTCAGGAACAAAACCAGCATTCTTTACCTAGTGTAACCTACATATGACTTAGGTATCACATCAATAAGGCTAACTCTTAAATACATGGTGGTACAATAGTTAGCACTACTGCCTCACAGTGTCAGGGACCTGAGTTCGAATCTCAGTTTGGGTGACCGTCTGTGTGGAGTCTGCACATTCCCTCCATGTCTGCAAATGTTTCCCCAGGTGCTCTGGTTTCCTCCCACAGTTCAAAGATATATGGGTTAAGTTAATTGGCCCTAGTTTCAAGGGGGAATTAGCGGGGTAACTATGTAGGATTATGGGGATAGGGTGGGATTACTGTCAGTGTAGGCTTGATGGGCTAAATGGCCTCCTTCTATACTGGAGGGATTCCAATTTATGATAAACCCTCTTAACTCATTAAATCCCAAAAGTGCCCACTGAATCTGTGCTGGCCACAATCCCACTGAGGTTCTATTCCTATAACCCCACATATTTACCCTGGTAAATGGCATACCAAATCTCTCAGTTGAAAGGAAATTAGATGAAGAACCTTTTGTTGCAAAAAGTTCCTCATTCTCATTTATGCTCATGAATTCCTCAAGACATTACCTGCAGAATGTAACAAAACTTACAGAATTGATTAATGCACACAGCAATGTCTATACAACATGGTGTGGAGTTGCCGGTGTTGGACTGGAGAGGGGTACAGTAAGTAGTCTCACAACATCAGGTTGAAGTCCAACAGGTTTATTTGGTAGCATGAACGTTTGAGCTTTGCCTCTTCATCAGATGAGTGAAGAATTCAGTTCACAAATTGGGCATATATAGACACAAACTCAATTACAAGGTAATGGTTGGAATGCGAGTGTTAACAGGTAATCAAGTCTTTACAGGTGCAGACAATGCGAATGGAGAGGGGGATAAGCATAGCTTAAAGAGGTGTGAATTGTCTCCAGCCAGAACAGTTAGTGAGATTTTGCAAACCCAGGCAAGTCGTATTATAGGCAGTGTGACATGAACCCAAGATTGCAGCTGAGGCCATCCTCATGGGCGCAGAACTTAGCTATCAGCCCCTGCTCAGCGACTCTGTACTGTTGTGTGTCTTGAAGGTGCTTTGGAGAATACTTACCTGAAGAGCAGAGGCGAATGGAAGGAACACTCGTGCCTGGTGATTGTCAAGCAGCGTCCTTTCATCTGTTGTCACAGCGTCTGCATAGTCTCGCCAACATACCATGCCTTGTGACATCCTTTCCTGCAGCATATCAGGTTGACAAATATTGGCCAAGTCACAAGAGTATGTACCATGTATCTAATCAATGGTATTCTCACATAAGATGATGACATCCGTGTTGATGATCCGGCATACCTTGCAGAGGTTGCTGTGGCAGGGTTGTGTGATGTCATGGTCACTGTTCTCCTGTAGGCTGGGTAGTTTGCTGCATCCAATGATCTATTGGAGGTTGCATGGTTGTTTGGAGAAAAGTAGTGGAGATGTGGGGATGGCCTAGGTGAGATGTTTGTCTTCATTGATAACACGTTGAAGGCTCCGAAGAAGATGCTGTAGCTTCTCTTCTCAGGGGAAGGACTGGACATACTGGATACACTATCTGTAACCCCCATAACTTGCCTGAGTCTGCAAAATCTCATTAACTGGTCTAGCTGGTGACAATTCACACCTCTTTAGCCTGTGCTTAACCCTCACTCCACTCGCATTGTCTGCATCTGTAAAGACTTGATTATCTGTTAAGGCTTGCATTCTAACCATTATCTTGTAAGTGAGTTTGTGATATATATATCCTCTTTATGAACTGAACTCTTCAGTCACCCGATGAAGGAGCAACACTCCAAAAGCTTGTGCTAGCAAATAAACCTGTTGGATTTTAATCTGGTGTCAATAGGGTTCCAATGCAAGAAGAAATTCGAAGACCTCACAAGAAGCAGAAAGGTAAGTCTCACACATCCTATTTACATGACAATCTGGCAGTAGTGTGTCTGCTTCTTCCCAAACCCTAATGTTCTTCTTCAACATCTTTAGTTTTGTTCTCACCAAACTCAGGAGTACTCTCCACCAAGTTTCTTCTTAAATTCAGCCTCTTCTGAAGGGAAGGGACCTTCAGCCATGGGCACAGTACATACATTGAAGTAGCATGTAAGGGTTGAATAGAGTATTTTTACTTGGCTCAGGGTAGGCATTATTCTACACTTTATTTCCCTGTTAGTCACATTAATGGCCCCTAGGCACAATAACATAAAACAACAGCCTAAAGCAAGTCTCCTGCAATAATAGGGCTGGGTACCAGTAGTAACAGTGTTTGCTGCTAATGGACTTTGGAGAATAGCGCACACTGTAGTGCATTAATGTGAAACTTGCAGTGGTTTAACCAATGCCATTTCTGAGGGTTCTCTAATTCTAAAGCTAACAACAAAACAAACACAAATTTATTCTAGTTTCTGACTAATTCTGAATTCATTATGTTTTTAAATCTTACACCTGGATGTTCAGCCACAATGGGTATCTTCTCTATTCATGATTAAGGAGGCCACACCATTTGAAAAGTGAAGATGATTAATTTTTTTAAACATTTTTTAACATGAAAACTTCTAAAATTCTGACAAATTTTGTTTAAAAATTAAAACCTATGAGCAGATTAACAGGGAGGGGGATGCGGCTGGCACACCACCCTGGAAAAAAAACCAATCCGCTCCACAACCGTAAAGCACTGCAGGGTGGATTCATGAGGGCCAAATGGGATTTTTGTCCCTGACTAGCTGGATTTAAGGGAGGGATCAAGCAGGAAGGAAGGGAGGGTTTGACTTACTGTGGAAACCCCACAAAACAGCCCCCAAAACAGTGAGCTATCTTCCTTCCTGTCCTTTAAACAGGCAAGTGAAAAAAATCTTTAGAACAGTCATACAAACTTGAAACACTAACTCTGTTCCTCTCTCCACAGATGCTGCCAGACCAGCTGTGATTATCCAGCATTTTCTATTTTTACATCATGACTGTCACTCAGGCAATCTTTGTCCATGTTGTTACTGTCCCTTTTATTCCATGAGCTATAACTTTTTTTGCAAGTCTGATGTGCGGCACTTCATCAAATACCAATTGGAAATCCATATACGCCACATCCTTAACATTATCTTCTGTTTTTTCTGCGACATGAATGTTGCTGGCTAGCCAGCATTTATTGTCCATCCCTAATTGCCCTAAGAAAGCAGTTTGAGAGTTAACCACATTTGTGTAGTTCAGGAGTCACATGTACGCCAGACCAGGTAACAAAGGTGGATTTGCTCCCCTAAAGGACATTGGTGTGTTAACTCATCAAAAAAAAAGAACTTAAAGCAAGTTTGTTAAACATGACTTGCCCTTAACAATTCCATGCTGGCTTTCCTTAATTAACACTAATTCACTCAAGTGACTATCAATTTTGTCCCAAAGTAATACTTGTTAAAAAAAAACACTCTGTGCTTCCAGATTTTCATAAGGTCATCTTAGCTCTGCAGTAGCAACTGAGCCACTGTTTGAAGCTTGCCCATCCAGAGATCCACAAGATGAAAATAAATCTGAAAATCTTCCTATCCAATTGCTGCCAAAGGGGCTTCATTGAGATTAATTATACAAGCAAAGCACACTCCAGTGGTTGGATGCGAATGGTGCCAAGTGTTATTTTCAGATACAAGTAAGGTTTTGGCAGAACAAAACGTTGCAACATCAGCAAATGCTTTTGAAAGGTGAATCTTATTTCAGATTTGTGTTGAGAATATGGTGACACAATGGAATGATGCCTATGGGAAATGGACAGACGGTGCTTGGAACTATTGTACAATTGACCTTTTCGTGAGCCTGGTGCTTGTGGAATGCAAGCTGATTGCAAGAATAATTATGAAATAAAGGAATAGATCCGCATTGCAGATTGTTTCTGAGCTTATTATTTCTGGGATTATTCAAGGCCTCAGGCTTCTTTTTTTCCTCAGAACAACATCAGAAGTTTCACAAAAGAGACCACCATCTTGAAAGCCTGTGAAGTAGCTTTCCAAAGTAGCTTTCCACAGTAGCTGCGCAGAATAGACATCCCCCCCAATCCCACCCCCACCTGCCCCACCCCCCAGTGAAATTGATATTGTTCTGTCAGAGGACTTCAAAGGGGTCTGCTCAACTTGCAGCTTCTGACAGAGAGAAAGGGAAACCTCTGTTACAGAATAGGGTGCTTACCAGAGAACGGTGATCAAGTGATTTCAAAACTTTCACTGCTGCTAGACAGGACAATCAGATGTTGATCACACAGCAACCTGAAATTGCCATGCCAGGAGTGATCTTCATGTCTGCCAGGGCTAGAAGGGACAGTCCAGCAATGAAACCTTCACCCCAGAGTAAGAGAAGCGAGGTCAATCCCTTGCCCTCAACTTGAGCCCACCCAATCCTTAGGACTCTTGAGGGATCCTTCCTCTGCAGTCTGTCAGTGGCAGAGGAGCAAATGGCCACAGGACTTTCTTCCTTGACTCCCCTTGGGGCCCAATGCGCTAGATCAGATTATCAGTGCCTGGATGCTGGGGACCTGACTGGGGATCAGGGAGAAGGGGCCTCAGTTGTGGACCCAGTTACTCTCACTGTGCTAGTGGTAGGGGGTGATCCTTATTTAACTGTTGGGAGGGTGCCCCTTTTTGCTGAAGGATTGGTGGTGCTCTCCTAGACACTCAGGACCTAGTATCACTACCATGTTGGTGATGACCAGCGCCACAACCCACTTGGTGCAGTTCACACTGGGCTGGATGCAATGACAAGACACAGTACAGGAATGAAATAGAAAATTTGATGAATGGGTGCAGCAACAAGTATCTCTCCTGCGATATCAACAAAACGAAAGAGATTGTCATCGACTTCAGAAAGCGTAGTAAAGAACATCTCCCTGTCTACATCAATGGGGATGAAGTAGAAATGGTCAAGCGCTTCAAGTATTTAGGTGTCCAGATCAGCACAATCTATCCTCGTCCCTTCCATGCCGACATTATAGTTAAGATAGTCCACCAACACCTCTACTTTCTCAGAAAACTAAGGAAATTTAGTATGTCAGCTACGACTCTCACCAACTTTTACAGATGCACCATAGAAAGCATGCTTTCTGGTTGAGTCACAGCTTGGTATGGCTCCTGTTGTGTCCAAGACTGCAAAAAACTACAAAAGGTTGTGAACGTAGCCCAATCCATCACGTAAATCAGCCCCCAAACTATTGACTCCGTCTACACTTCCCAGTGCCTCTGCAAAACATTAACATAGTTAAGCACCTCACACAGCCCGGATTCTCTCTTCATCTTCTTCTATAAGGAGAAAAGTACAAAAGTCTGAGATGATGTACCAACTGGCTCAAGAACAGCTTCTTCCCTGCAGTCATCAGGCTTTTGAATGGACTTATCTCACATTAAGATGATCTTTCTCTACATCCTAGCTATGACTGTAACATTACATTCTGCACTCTCTCGTTTCCTTCTCTATGTACAGTATACTTTGTCTGTAGAGTGTGCAAGAAACAATACTTTTCACTGTATACCTATATGTGTGACAATAATAAATCAAATCAAGTCAAAAGCATGGCAAGGGGCTGGTGAATGGGCCGTCAAACCTGCTAATCGTTTACATTTTAATTAGGTTGCTAATCACTCTGGACCTTATCGGAGCTGGTGGGATGGGTGAATTCCAATAGCCCCCATGCCCAGTGGGAATTACGATTTTAACACTGACATCTGATTAGAAATAGTCAGCATGGTTTTGTCAAGGGCAGGTCATGCCTCACGAGCCTAGCTGAGTTCTTCAAAAATGTGACTGAACACATTGACGAAGGAAGGGCGGTGGACGTAGTGTACATGGACTTTAGTAAGGCGTTTGATAAGGTCCCACACGCAAGGCTTCTGGAGAAGGTGAGAGGGCATGGGATCCAAGGGGCTTTGGCCTCGTGGATCCAGAACTGGCTTGCCAGCAGAAGGCAGAGAGTGGTTGTGGATGGGTCTTGTTCTGCATGGAGGTCGGTAACCAGTGGAGTGCCCCAGGGATCTGTTCTGGGACCCCTGCTGTTTGTCATTTTCATAAATGACCTGGATGAGGAAGTGGAGGGATGGGTTAGCAAGTTCGCCGACGATACAAAGATCGGTGGTGTTGTGGATGGTCTGGAAGGATGCCAAAAGTTGCAGCGGGACATAGACAGGATGCAAGACTGGGCGGAGAAGTGGCAGATGGACTTCAACGCAGATAAATGTGTAGTGGTCCATTTTGGCAGGAATAATGGGATGAAGAAGTACAATATAAGGGGTAGGAGTCTTAGCTGTGTATTGTAGAGCAGAAGGATCTCGGGGTCCGGGTCCATAGGACTCTTAAATCGGCCTCACAGGTGGAGGAAGTGGTCAAGAAGGCGTACGGTGTACTGGCCTTCATTAATCGAGGAATAGAGTTTAGGAGTCAGGAGGTAATGATGCAGCTCTATAAGACTCTTGTCAGACCCCACTTGGAGTATTGTGCGCAGTTCTGGTTGCCTCATTATAGGAAGGATGTAGAGGCTATTGAGAGGGTTCAGAGGAGATTTACAAGGATGCTGCCTGGATTGGGAGGCAGGCCTTATGAAGATAGGTTGAGGGAGCTGGGACTCTTCTCACTGGAGAGACGTAGGTTGAGAGGCGACCTGATAGAGGTTTATAAAATGTTGAGAGGAATAGATAGGGTGGACTCTCAGAGACTATTTCCCCGAGCTGAAATGGTCACTACGAGAGGACACAGATTTAAGGTGCAGGGAAGCAAATACAAAGGAGATGTCAGGGGTAGGTTTTTCACTCAGAGGGTGGTGAGTGAATGGAACCGACTGCCGTCGGAGGTTGTTGAGGCAAACTCACTGGGGTCTTTTAAGAGACTTCTGGATGAGTATATGGAAAAAATAGGACAGGGGGTTATAGATAGGTCTGTGGACTGGTAGATGTGATCAGCGCAACTCGTGGGCCGAAGGGCCTGTTTGTGCTGCATTCTTCTATGTTCTATGTTCTAACAGGCAATGGGGATTCTGATCATCGGCGAAAGGGGCTGTGAGTACAAACCAATGTTTCAAGTCAATATGACCCTCCGAAATAACTGTAGAATAGTCACATGGACTCAAAACATTAACTCTGCTTCTCTCTCCATGGATGCTGCCAGACCTGCTGAGTTTATCCAGTATTTTCTGTTTTTATTGCAGATTTCCAGCATCCACAGTATTTTGCTTTAATTCCCACTTTTGGAATTTGAACATAGAAAATTGATTCCAAAATGAGAAAAAAAAGCTTTGTAACTTCTTCCTGTTTGTTTATTGTGCCATAGGGCTCAACCCACAGACCTTCCTACTTGAAGGCACCAACAATTCTTATTTTCTCGCATGATGGAATATTTAGCTGAATGTGATAAATGAATATTAGCTGGCTAATGACATTTGCTCTTCACTGAAAGGCAATCAACTTCACTGTTTATTTTACACCCTATCAATCATAAACAGAGTCAGATGTTGTGGTATGGAATGCAAGGTCTATTTTTCAACAATCTCCATATCGTATTATGATTGGTAGCACAAGCGTGGAACAGGCATATTTTAAATGAATAGCAGCAAATTACCAGGATGTTGCCTGGTATGGAGGGCAGGTCCTATGAAGAGAGGTTGAAGGATTTGAGGTTGTTTTCGTTAGAAAGGAGGCGGCTAAGAGGGGATCTTATTGAAGCATATAAGATGATTAGAGGTTTAGATAGGGTGGACAGTGATAGCCTTTTTCCTAGGATGGAGAAAGCTAGCACGAGGGGACACAGCTTTAAATTAAGGGGTATGAGTTATAGGACGGATATCAGAGGTAGGTTCTTTACTCAAAGAGTGATTAGGGAGTGGAATGCCCTGCCTGCAGCTGTTGTAGATGCGCCAAGTTTGGTGGCGTTTAAGAGGTTAATTGATAAGTATATGGAAGAGAAGGGAATGGTTTAGTTTGGAGGGGCATTGCTTTTTATTTTGGTCGGCACAACATCGAAGGCCGAAGGGCCTGTTCTGTGCTGTAATGTTCTATGTTCTATGTTCTATGTTCTAAATCTGTTCAGTTGTAAAAGGCTGATCAAGTGCAGCAATTATATTTTGTTAAAATCAATGATGGTGACACAGCAAGGGTTCCTACTGTTATGTCTTTTTTGCTTGAATATTCATAGTAACGAGAACGTAGGGCTGTTCTTCACAGCTACTAGAAAGATACTGCCGAGGACTAACAAATTGAACAATACTGACCTGCCGATGCTAACCACTATATCCAGTCATTTGGAAGCTGAATTTTTGAGATCAATATTTAAGGCCACATGACATAGAACATAGAATACAGAAAAACTACAGCACAAACAGGCCTTTCGGCCCACAAGTTGCGCCGAACATATTGCGCAACCTATATGTTCGCATATATATGCGACTATATACTAGGCTACTAGTATATAGTCTAGTAGCCTATATACTAGGCTAACCTAGTATTAGCCTACTAGGCTAACCAATAACCCTCAAACCTACTAAGCCCCATGTAGTCATCCACAAAACTCCTAAAAGATCCTATCGAATTTGCCCCCCCTACCAACGACGGCAGCCGATTCCACTCACCCACCACCCTCTGAGTGAAAAACTTACCCCTGACATCTCCTCTGTACATACTTCCTATCACCTTAAACCTGTGTCCTCTCATAGCAATCATTTCAGCCCTGGGAAAAAGCCAGAGAATCCATCCAATCAATACCCCTCAACATCTTATACACCTCTATCAGGTCACCTCTCATCCTTTGTCTCTCCAAGGAGAAAAGACCGAGCTCCCACAATCTATCCTCATAAGGCATGCCATCCAATCCAGGCAATGTCCTTGTAAATCTTCTCTGCACCCTTTCAATAGCTTCCACATCCCTCCTGTAATGAGGCAACCAGAACTGAGCACAGTACTCCAAGTGGGGTCTGACTACAGTCTTATAAAGCTGCAGCATTATCTCCCAACTCCTAAACTCAATTCCTCAATTGATGAAGGCCAGTACACCATATGCCTTCTTAACCACATCCTCTACCTGCAAGGCCGATTTAAAAGTCCTATGGATCCGGACCCCAAGGTCCTTCTGATCCTCTACACTGCTAATTCTCTTACCCTTGATATTATACTCCTTCATCCCATTTGACCTGCCAAAATGGACCACTACACATTTACCCAGGTTGAAATCCATCTGATCCTTTCTATGTCACGCTGCAACTTCTGACTTCCCTCCAAACTATCCACAACACCACCAACCTTCATGTCATCAGCAAATTTATCAAGCCATCCCTCCACTTCTTCATCCAGGTCATTTATGAAAATTACAAACAGCCCTTCAAAAATACATAACTAACGAAAGATGTGGAATAATTGGATATTGAAAGGTGACACAGTAAAACATTCACTAAAGGCATAAATATGCAAGCCCCTCACTTGCAACATGGTGTTAATATGTCATAGACCTGTGGAATTATCTCAATATTTTCAAAATGGGAGGCGATGGCCTAGTGGTATTGTCACTAGACTATTAATCCAGGAACTCAATTAATGTTCTGTGGATCCAGGTTTGAATTGCACCATGGCAGATGGTGAAATTTGAATTCAATAAAAAATACCTGGAATTAAGAATCTACTGATGATCATGAAACTATTGTCGATTGTTGGAAAAACACATCTGGTCCACTAATGTCCTTTAGGAAAGGAAATCTGCCATCCTTACCTGGTCTGGCCTACATGTGGATCCAGAGCCACAGCAATGTGGTTGACTCTCAACTGCCCTCCAAAGACAGTTAGGGATGGGCAATAAATGCTGGCCAGCCATCGATTCTATATCCCCACAAATGAATAAAAAAGTCTAAAATATGGAGTATTAAATGCACATAATGGTACTGAGGACGATCACTTGTGGAATGATGATGCTGAAGTTATTAGTACTACCAATGATGATGATGATGAATATAAGGAAGACCCGTATGATAATGTTATATGAGTAAGCCATTGAAACCAATTGTTCAGTGATTCAAATAATAATCAGTGTGATTTCAGAAGTTTTTTTTCGGAAAGTGTTGTGGTTAGTTTCTTATAATATGTATTTACCTTGGCCTGAACCTTCTGAACATTGGCAATGCTGCATGCATTACCATTGTTTGTTTGCAAGTGTTCTCCGAAACCAAGTTTGCTGCATATTTCCTTTGGGCATCTTCTCTCCCTGGCTGTCTCAGAAATGCGCAGTGCAACATTCCCTGGGGGGATCTCTATCAGAGCAAAATGGGGTCAGTATGGTGACAGGACGTGCCCAACTTTTGTGGCTACCATATCCCCCATTCTTTGAGTGAGTGAGTTAATGGGTGACTGAGTCGTGAGGCAGGTAGCTAGATGAGTGGGTAGTTAAGTGGTCGAGGATAGGTGGGTTAGGTCAGCGAGGGGTAGTCAGGTTAGGACGTGGGGTGATAATCTTGTCAAGTCAGTAGGGCAGTTGGGGAAGTAGTTGGGAGCAAATCAGGGGTATTCAGATCTATTTGGGGGGAATGGGGTGGGGGCTGTTGGTTCAGGGGTTTGTCAGGCTAAAAACAACATAAAAGGAGTTCTCTCCCCCAAAATATTTAGCAACCACAGTTATCCCAGGTTAACACACAAGAATCAAGTGCCAGGATGCAATGACTAGGCAACACTGCAAAGAAATCATTCAAGTCTTGTTGACATAAGCAACTAATATGATATCCATTCATTATTGCTGGGTCAAAATCCTGGAACATCTTCCCTAGCAGCAGTGTTGAAGTGGTTTGACCACATGCACTACAGTGATTCACCATCTCAGGGACAATTAGGGATGGGTCATCAACGCTGGTCTTGTCAGCGACACTACATCTCATGAGTTAACAGTTCCAGTTAATTAGTAAGAAGCCAGTTGATGTGATCATGACAATGCAAGCTGCAATTCTGTGAATATGCAAGCCAAGAAGGAAGGCTCAATTTATCGATTTACACAGATACTGTTGTATTGTTACAATTGTGACAACACCTGCAAAGGCAAAAGATCAACCCAACAAACGAGTGAGTGAGCAGGAATCAATGAGGAACAGTAAATGCTCAGGATCAGTCAATGCGCCTCTCTGAAACAAAATAATATGTCATACATACATTGGATAATGCTTAGGAATGCCTCAATTGCTGTGAAAGAGAAAACAACAGCTGTGTGTTCAGAGTTATCACTGTACTTAATTAACAAGTAGACATCTGTTTTGCTTGTCCCTTGTTGTTTCCTTGCTCTCATTCTGTAGATTGTAATAGCAGGGTGTTAATTTGTCCCACATCCAGTCTTGCAGGGTTTTTTTTTAAACATTCCACTGAAGAAACAGTGAACATTCTAGCAAAGCTTCAGACAGATAGGACTTTGATCTGTATCTGAATAACTTGGCAGCCCACATCATGTACTAATGCACTGCAAAAACTAATCAGACAGCCCTCAACTCAAGACCTACTTAACACTCGACTGGAACATGACCAATTGGAAGATAAGCAAGTATTAGTAGAAGCAAAGTGTAAGGCTGAAAGCCAATTTCCCAACTTCTAAATTTGGCACTGTAGTGCCTGTTTCTCAACACTGAGTGTTGTTTCTCCTCTAGAATGGCATCTGCAGCACATATGATCACTTCTGGTGCAGCGATGCTGGATATCTCTTTGATGAGGGCGACAGTGTGTGGCAGAGAGTGTCTGCTGGAAGTATGCAGAATAGGTACAAGCAACACCAATTCAATGCAAGCACTGACATTTTGCAAATCTAGTTAATGTAATCTTTTAAACATACAGCTGAACATGTGTTTAACAGCAGGGAGGAACCCTCACCAGTGCTATTTAAAGGGATCATTAACCATTTGCAGGTTAGTTGCTGATTGATTTCTAATGGCTTTTGTTGCAATTGTAGAGCAATTGGTTGTTCACAAAGCTGAGTAAAGTGACGGAATTTTACTAAGAGTGGTGTGGCATGTGCTGAAGGAATTTGTCCTGACTGCAAAGATTCTGCATAAGTCAGACATAGATGTGGCATTCCCTTTGGTCTATAACAAGAGAGAATGGAGCATAGTTTAACAAGATGGGGAGAATGAGCAGAGGTGACACAAAGAAGGACAAGTTACTCAAAGTGGAAGCGGGAGAGAAGGATTCTCAGCAGGAAACCACATCTGCCCAGAATGTGAAAGGAGAAATCCTCCTATCTCCACCTCAGTGAGCTAATGTGTGACATTTCTTTACTTCACTAAGGAGGTCCTCATTGAACATGCTACAGGCACAGGGGCAAATTCAGAGCAGGGCAAGGACAGTGTTGCTCCTGGCTGTGAAGATGACTACAGCTATGAGCTTTCATGCCTCGGTTGTCAACTGCTATATGAGGGAGATCACTGACACTCTGTAGTCATTGAGAGCTAACTACAATCCATTCTCTCTTGCCAGTATGCAGCAGGTGCAGAAAACACATTGAGATTGTGGACATCCCATACTGCAAGATTATCATGACTGCATGTGTGTCACATTTGAAAGCTGCATGTCAAACTGAAGTGTAACTTATGTGATTCTAAATTTCTTGATTTATATTCTGTCATACAATAAATTAGTTAGGAGATCTCTAGACTATTCCCACCAGTAACTTTTATTTTCCCTTGCCATTTATATCATCACCTAACCTGATTCTGCATCTTGATCTTCTGAACCGAGATCATTTCTCATTACTGTATTGATCTCAGTCTTTCTTGATGTATCCAATCTCCTTTTCCTTTCTTCCTATTCTTCTGAACTGTCAAATGCCCTTGCATATTTAGTTATCAGCCTTGGTTACTTTGCCACCATCTCTCTGTGGTGGTTATCCTATTGTACCTAATTGTTTTTATTTGTACTATTAATTCATTCATCTTATTATGAATATTGTGCTTATTCAGATACAGTGCATTTAATTCTGTCTTTTTGCCATTTTTCCCTACGCTGACTCTATTTCTGCTGTACTCTTGTGTAAGTATATTCTATGCCTTCCTGTCACACTCATTACCTGTATTATTACCTTGTAATACTGAATTAACATTTCACATTAATTTTCTAAATCTTCCCACATATAAAGCTTTCACCCTGCCTCTGTTTAGGTTAAAACCCTCTTTAAAACCATAGTTATATGATTCACTGGGAACTGGTTCCTGTGCCATTCAAGTGAAGGCTATCCCAGTTCCCAGTAGTGGTGCCTGTGTCCATTAAAACCTATGTCTCCCACACCATCTTTAAGAGACCTTTTTAACTTTCTAATTTCATTTACCCTGCATCAATTTGATGTGACTCAGATAGTAAACTAGAGATTTTTAACTTTAGTTCATTTTTTTTAATTTCACCCTTAGCTGTTCACACTCCCTTAGCAGAACCTCATTCCTAGTTCTACCTATGTTGTTGGTATGGGCATGAATCAAAACAATTTTATCCTTCCCACACCAGTCTGCGGAAATGTCCTTAACCCTGGCATTGCGCAGGTAACATAGCTTCAGGACTTCTCTGATTTAGAGAACAGTATCTATTCCCTAAATTATACTGTCGTCTAATAAACTGCTACTACATGCATTTTTATTTCATGTACTTGAATGCCGCCACCCCGCTCTCCCGCACCCACCCCCCCCCCCCCCCCCCCCCCCCCCCCCACCCCCCACCAAGGTGCTGCATTCAACTTGCTCATCCTCCTTGCAGATACTTGTTCTCATTCACACAGGCTACAAGAATCTCAAACCAGTTATACAAGTGCAAGGGCTAGGCAAAACCTGTGTTACCTTCCTAATCTCTATTTGTAGACACAGCTTTCTGTACCTGACCAAAGACTAAATCTGAAGTACCTAACCTTTAGGCTGGCTCCCACATGTTCATGTTATTTTTGCCTTCCCTGCTGTGCTTGAAGCTCAGACTCCAGCTCATCAGCTTTGTGCCAAAGTTCCTTCAGTTGCACACACTTGCAGCAGATGTGGTTCACACTGGCATCCACCAGCTTCTACATGCTACAACTGCAATGTATCACCTGCCCTTCTATCACTATTGTATTTTGTTATCTGTCTCAATGCTCACACTGTTTCTTTACCTCCAGGCTCATAGATTCAATTTAGCTTAGTGTTAGCTCTTAATCTAACTTCCTGATCTAAATTAAAAGAGAAGCAGGTGAACTTTTAAGTGCTTACCCACCTAAGAACATACCGTTGCCCTCTGTCCTTGTAATGTGACCTCAGTTTATGATTATTTTTTCTGACTGTGCCTCTCTCATTCTTGTCTCCCTTAATTAGTTAAAATTATTGTTTGATCAATTATTTATTTCTATAGATTAATTTAATAACTTAGTTAGCAATAGTGAGTTACAGATTGTCAGTTCCACAAAGACAGAGGTCGAGGGTATGTTTTTCAGACTGTAAGCACTTAGTTGATCCATTATAATTTAATTTGGATCAAGACATTAGTTTATGAATTAACTCTATTTTTGGCACACCTCCATAGCTTAAAAAGTAAACATAAAATTGCAATATTGACCAATCCTTCACATTCCTGCTGTCCTATCATGAAAACTTCTTTACTTTGTTGGATTTGCAATTTTGTCTCCTGCAGTTCCACTTACAGTTAATTTTGTGTTTTTGTTTGGTTGCGTTGGTTGAAAGAATAAGTCTGGTTGGAACGCCAACTCCATGTTCATCTTTAAGTAGAACCATGCATGGTATTTCATTGATACATGAACATAATACGTGATAGATGATAAATGAACATGATCAAGTAAAACGCTATCTGAAGAACTCATACTGATGATTGGTCTCCAATCATTGAAGGCATGGTGGGACAATGGTTAGCACTGTTGACTCACAGTGCCCGGGACCCAGGTTCAATTCCCAACTGGGTCACTGTCTGTCCGGAGTCTGCATGTTCTCTCTGTGTCTGTGTAGGTTTCCTCTGGATGTTCTGGTTTCCTCCCACAGTCTGAAAGATGTGCTGGTTAGGTGCATGGGCCAAATAAATTTTCCCTCAGTGTACCCAAACAGGCACCCGAAGTGTGGCAACTAGGAGATTTTCACAGTAACTTCATTGCAGTGTTAATGTAAGCTTTCTTGTGACTTTAATAAATAAATAAAAATCAAGTCCATCTACTTTTCAGACACAGTGTAATTCCAACCATTCCTTTTGATTTCTGTTGACTTTAGCTTTATTAGAGTTCCTTAATTACACATTTGGTCAAATGTTGAGTTGTCATCTAATATCAGAGAAAATGACCATGAAAGGTGCCAGATTATCCTAAAACACAAATGAATGTCTCTCAGAGGAACAGAATGCCACTTCTACTAGTTATGTCTCACATGTGACTCCAGACCCAACTACATGTTTCAAGCTCTCCAAAAAGGCCTGGCAAACACTCAGTTACAACCTCTCACTATTCTCAGGATAGCAAGGGAATAGCTAAATTAATGTGGCTTTCCCAGATCCTGTTATTTTAAAAAGTGCTCCTATCCTGATAGAAAAGAGAAGCAGAGATAATTTATTTTCATGACAGATGACCAGGATCACAGCTATTATGTTAACAAGACAAAACCTGTTTTGGTGGAATCACCTAAGAAACAGCTCGAGGCTCTGATAAAGAAAACACTGCAAGTTCTTTCTGGATAGATTAGCATTGCATCTCATGGGCTCTGCTTTTCTGAATGCATTTGTAAGTCTGTATTTTGGGCAGTCAAGTAATGCATTTTTGGCAAAGCAATTGATTTGTCACTCAGATCTGCATGGAAACTATTATCTTCTCTGCTTCTAGGACTTTTCAAATCAAAAAGTGGAATATCTGAGTATAAAACTGCATTGCAATGTAGTACTGAGATTTAGAAGATTTATTGTGCCCTAATAATGGGCCAGATCTTGCAGTGGTGTGTCATCTAATGATGGCTGCCATTAGTCTGAGTTGCTTTTGCACCCATCAGGTCAATACATTTTAGTCCACTAAATTGCTGAAAATCTGAGTTGATAATGGTGTAGCAAGAGAAACAGCATATCTGGAATCTCAGTGAACAGAGAAACTGACAGTGTATCTCTTCAAACAATCAGATTGAAGGATTAACAATTAAACATTGGAAGGACAAGGATGGAACTATAAATTAAAGTAGGTTTCTTCAACACCAAAGCAACTACAGAAACAGAAATGTGCTGTAATGTTCTATGTTCTATGTAAATGAAGAGGGAAAGAAATATTGGATTAAGGGAATGAAAAAGTCAAAAAATAAATCTGATACTATTAGTGTCTCTAACAACAATTAGCATCTGAAGAGTTCACACTGTAGCATACAGTTTTCAGTGCCAGAAAGGTTGATTGATAAAAATTAACAATAACCACATCATTAATTATCATGTACTATACATAAGATATGCTTCAGCAACTTATCAAGCCTTCTTCAAAACTTGTGATGTTTTTTCGCCAAGAAGGACAAGGAAAGCAGATGCAAAGGAACACTACTACCTGCCAATTTCCTTCCAAGCTACACAGTACCCTGACTTGGGACTTTATTGTCATCATTCTATGTTGTTGGCTCATAATCCTGAAACTTCTTCCCTATAGTACAGTGGGCATAATTGCACAACGTGAACTGCAACAGTTCGAGAATGTGGCTACCACCACCTTCTCAGGAGCAATTAGGAATGGGCAGCAAGTACTGGCATAGCCAGTGATACCCACATCCTGTGAAAGAATACATTTAAGAAAATTAAAAGGATACTTGCGCTGCAAAGATGAGATTTAAATTTCTGTGGTTTGTTTACTTCCTATCTACTGTATTAACACAACTTTGCAACAGCTGCGACATGCCACTTTATGAAGCTAATAGCAGAGACACAACTCAGGCAGCATCTTTTGGACATTGGCATTAAACTGTGTATTTACTCTTTATCTGAAATTGCTGCCCTACTTATGAATGAATAATAGCGAGTTCATTAACCTCACTGTTATTGTGACAGCAAGTCCTGGTTCAATGCAATGTAAACTCACCTTTTTTTTTATTTCACTGTGCAACTTTAGTTACTGGAATTACTTAGCCCAAGGGTACAGTGCTGTGGTTTTTATTTTTGGTTACTTACATTAGTTCCTTATTTTGGTTATTTAAGGTAAGTGCATTGGCCATGCTAAATTATCTTCAGTGTACCCAAACAGGCACCAGAGTGTGGTGACTAGGGGATTTTTCATAGTAACTTCATTGCAGTGTTAATATAAGCCAATTTGTGACTAATAAATAAACATTACTTTTATTCTTACTCACACTTCATTCCTTGAAAGATAACATGGATAGATATTTCTACATTACGTTGTTTATAAGAACATCATAAAAAAGAATGTCATGGCATTTTATCATCATTTATGAATACCAAAAGATAGATCATCTTTTGTTACCAAAAATCTCACAACATTCTACATGGATTGCATTATTATGCTAAGTCTTCTACATATGACTGTCAAACTGAATAAATTACATCAGAAAAATTGGATATTGTTCTACTACCTCTTGACACACATTTAGGACTGTTGCTTTCTCACGTCAAATACTGCCTAACCTGAGCAAATATCACAAACCAATTACTAGGATGGATAGACCTTCATCTCACCACGAATTTTCAAAACGCCTTGATAAGAATTTTTTCTATTTTTAAGAGCAACACAGCACGGGAAACAGGCCCTTCGGCCCAACGAGCCCGCGCCGCCGTCATAACTATATAGTAGCAAATCCATTATCCTATTATATTATTCCTATATAATAATATATATATTATTCCTAATATTGAAAACTCTCACTATAGGGACAATTTGTTTCCCAATCAACCTAAGACCGAATTTTTGGGTTGTGGGAGGAAACCAGAGTGCCCAGAGAAAACCCACGCAACCACGGGGAGAACGCGCAAACTCCCGCAGACACCGGCCCAATTCCAAGTGTCTGCACAGCCACATCGATAGTCTCTGAGCTGTCATGGTGCCCTTCAGATGGTCCACATAAAGCACTCATTTACGACATGAGGTACCAGGCAACCCATGAATCAACATCCAAGAGCTGTACCCGCACCACCTGCCGAATGCATGCTCAATGTTGGTCAAGTATGGACCGAATTACCTGTGGAAAAAAGCCGTAGTTAAACAGTCCTAATATATCCCTCTATCTGCATACCGCTCATGTGGCTGTCCAAGAGACCCTTAAACAGCCCCAGTTCTAGGGCTAATATTTATAACTTTATTGAAAAATAATGGCTGTAAAAAGAAAGTGGAAGCTTAATTTGCCTCTACAGCTCCAATTGAGAAGTCCATCTTAAGATCGCAACCAGTGTATCTGGATTCCAGCTTATTTCCAAATCATTTTGCTGGAATCCCAATAAATTACAATTAAAATGGATACATAAATTTGACTTCAACTATTCTGATACCAATCAGGAAAGTGTATTAAAAATTCTACAACAAGTATACAGTCACGACAGAAATTATTGCCACTCCCCTAGTTAGAGCTGCAGTGGAACAACTGTGATCTGCATGGATCCACTACATTTTACCTATTGCTGCAACAAGTTCATAGCAGATGCCATCTCCCTGGCCCTGCACTCAACCCTGGAACACTTAGATAACAAGGACAATTATATCAGACTCCTATTTATTGACTACAGATCATCCTTCATTATTCCCACGAAACTCATCTCCAAACTCTGTGGCCTGGACCTCACCTCCTCCCTCTGCGACTGGATCCTGACCTTCCAAACACATAGAACTACAATCAGTAAGGATAAGTAAGAACACCTCCTTCTCGGTCATCCTCAACACCAGTGCCCCACAAAGCTGTGTTCACAGTCCCTTACTACATTGCTTATATACCTATGACTGTGTGGCCAAATTCCCCTTAAACTTGATTTTCATGTTTGCTGACAATACCAGTAGTGGGTAGGATCTCAAACAATGGTGAGACAGAGTACAGCAATGAAATAGAGAATCTGGTGAACTGGTGCGGCAACAATAATCTCTCCCTGAATGTCAATAAAATGAAGGATATTGTCATTGACTTCAGGAAGAGTAAAGAGAACATACCCCTGTCTACATCAACGGGGATGAAGTAGAAAAGGTCGAGAATAACAACCAACAATGTGTCCTCATCCCTGCATGCGAACACCTCTACTTTCTCATGTCAGCTATGACTCTCACCATCTTTTACAGATGCACCATAGAAAGCATTCTTTCTGGTTGTGTCACAGCTTGGTATGACTCCTGCTGTGTCCAAGACCGCAAGAAACTACAAAAGATCGTGCATGTAGTCCAATCCATCACGCAAACCAGCCTCCCATTCATTGACTCTGTCTACATTTTCCACTGCCTTGGCATAGCAGCCAGCATAATTAAGGATGCCACGCACCCCGGACATTCTGTCTCTTCCACTTTCTTCCATTGGGAAAAATATACAAAAGTCTGAAGTCACATACCAACTTACTCAAGAGCAGCTTCTTCCCTGCTGCCATCAGACTTTTGAAATGGACTTACCTTGATCAAGGTGATCTTTCTCTGCAATCTAGGTATGACTGTAACAATACATTCTGCATGCTCTCATTTCCTTCTTTATGAATGGTATGCTCTGTCTGTATAGTGCACACGAAACAATACATTTCACTATACGTTAATACATGTGATAATAATAAATCAAATCGAATTGTGATCCAGGGTGTATTTATGATTTGTCTATACTTCTAGCACTTAATTTCCTGCATTTCTTACATTATCTCTTGTCTCTCTCCAGCTTTTAAACTGATTACTTGAATTCTCTTTGAACTTTTTAATCTGTATCAATGCATACAAATGTATAAGCATTTATAACTCATTGACCTCTACCTGTTATTCCATTTCAGTGATGAGCTAATTTATTAACTGAGTTATTGCTTTCAGTTTCTCAAGGATACAGCCTGAAAGCAAAAATGATGCCGACCATACGAATTTTGGGTAATAACTGATGAATGTCGGAATTAATCTAGGCAGTTGCCGGCGCATTATGTCCAGACTAATTATTGAGAATGTTAATCATTGCTTACTTGCTTACATAGATGATCACTTTTAACTGTTTATCCTGCGCACTCTAAGCTTAGTCACCAACAATTAAACGGCAGAAATTCAAATCTGAGTAACAATGTCATTGGACCTGCTCTGTATATTTAAAATAAGTCCCTGTCAGTTTCAGGGGAGGATCCTGGGTGTCTACTCATAAAATCATAGTAAAATGTAAATGTGAACAGAGTGAGACAAGAGTTTCCCAGCCAATTCAACTGCTTGTCCATCCAGTTTCCAGTGACCAGCAGGGCCATGATTATTGTTAAGTGGGAAACATGCTACTGATGCAAACTATCTTCTCTTTTTGCTTTGGTAGATTGGTGATTATGGAGCTTGAATTCATGCCATGTGCTGTTTGCAATGAAGCTGCTCCAAATCATGGGGGGAAGTGGGTGTACCTGATTAGTGATGTCACAAGAGGAGCCTATTAAAGAGGGGCATTGTTTGAGTATCTCCACACAAATAAAAAAAAACATTTTTAAAAATGTGCCAAATAAAAACAAGTACAACTGTTATTTTAACGTATAAAATGCTAAGTACTCTGAACACATGCTCATCATCTATGCATTTATAATACTGCAGGATTGCCTCGATGACAAAGTGATATGGCCATGCTAGCACAATTGAGTATATGCTAATCAGAGCACTGACATGTCCATGTCTGAATTGTAACAACAGCATGAATGTGTTAGTGGGCTAAAGTACCTCACTTTAAGTGCTGAAACTCAAGAATGCTTTTAATCCGAGCCCGGTTCAAATAAATCGGCAGCAGCTTCCTTTGTTCACTTTGCCCAAATTAGTGGGGTTCACTTTTATAGAATCCTAGTATCCCGACAGTACAGAAAGAGGCCATTCAGCCCATCAAGTTTGTACTGACCACAGTCCCCACCCAACTTCATTTGAATTGTACTGGTAGCCATTTAACCCATTGGGTGGGGGGTCATCTTAGGATATGGAGGGACACAAAACCTGTCTGGAACAGTTTTGAGATCTCCTCTCAAGGCAGATTGCCCTTTGTCAGTGTCCTTTGTAAAAAATTTTCATTTATAATAAAAACATAGCTTTCCTCCATGCTCCAGAAACTCCCAACATTGGGCATTGCCAGTTTCTGTTCCAGACCTTCTGCTTTCACTTGTCTTGCAAGAAGTAAGCTCTGCTCTTTCCAAAGCTTATGATCCCCCGGCAAGAGTTTGACACCCAGCATATCCAAGTGCTAACCTAATTTTCAAACATCATGGGGCACCTCTGATAAAACTGAAGAAGGATACACCAGAAAGGTTTTACACCCACAGCTGTGATGAACAAGTTAATTCCTTCAATATGTAAAACTCCATTGTGCTCTTGGTTTTTTCCCTATTGAATTATGGCTGTAGTAACAAGATGACAACTAAATATATATTGAGTCGATTAACAGCTTCTAAAGTAGCTGATGAGCTTATGTGATTACAAACTAAAAAAATTGGTCATTCAAAGAAAAAGAATGAAAGAGTTCCAGGAATAATACACTTAGAGATGATTTAATGCTGTATGATACTTAAGGGGTGAGATTCCATTGAAGTCCTCCAATCATCTACTGTAACTTTAGAAGGACAGCAGGAACCCCAGCAAACAACATTAATTGCATTGTTTTCTAAAAATTGTTTGGTCAAAGCTATGGCTCATGGCTATTTCATCAAAGTTATGGTGGACAATGGGGAGAGTCCCATCAAATTTCATCCTCACAGGGGCAAGGGCAGCAGATACCTGGGAATACCACTACTTGGGGTTCCTCTCCAAACCACTCGCCATGGAAATATATTGCCATTCCTTTACTGTTTCTGGGACAAAATCCTGGAACTCCCCCCTAATTGCTCTGTGGGTGCACCTACACCTTAGAAACTGCAGTGGTTCAAGAAGGCACCTTTTCAAGGGCAACTGGGGATAGGGATTGAATGCTGGGCTGGCCAGGAAAGCCCACATCCATTGGACAAGTAAAAACATATTCACTTGTTCTGACAACTTCTATGGTGAAGTGCAAGGTAAGCTTCTGGTCTAAGATGTATTTGGTATGAAGTAAAATTAAGCTTGAATTTTTTTTTGTTGAGATTTGATGGTGATTCAGGAGTTTGTTTGACAACACTTGTCAAATTTTTACTCAGGCAGAGCGTAAAGCCAGCTATATCTCAAAAATGATTTTATTTATTTATTGGGCTGAAACATGGAACATAGAACATAGAACATTACAGCGCAGTACAGGCCCTTCGGCCCTCGATATTGTGCCGACCAATGGATCCAATTTTATGACCCTCTATCCTAAACTATTCCAATGCTTTTCCATATGCCTATCCACTGACCATTTGAACTTGACGAGTCCACAACTGCTGCAGACAGAGCATTCCATGCTCTTACTACCCTCTGAGTAAAGAACCCACCTCTAGCATCTGTCCTATAACTACCACCCCTTAATTTAAAGCTATGTCCCCTCATGTTATCCATCTCCATCTGAGGAAAAAGGCTCTCACTATCCACCCTACCTAACCCTCTGATCATCTTATATGTCTCAATTAAGTCACCTCTTAGCCTTCTTTTCTCTAATGAAAATAACTTCAAGTCCCTTAGCCTTTCCTCATAAGACCTGCCCATCATGCCAGGCAACATCCTGGTAAACCTCCTCTGCACCCTTTCCAATGCCTCCACATCTTTCTTATAATGTAGCGACCAAAACTGTACACAATACTCCAAGTGCGACCGCACCAGAGTTTTGTACAGTTGCAACATAACATCTCGGCTCTGAAATTCAGTCCCTCTACCAATAAATGCTAACACATTATACACCTTCTTAACAACCTTATCAACTTGAGTACCAATGTTCAGAGATTTATGCACATGTACACCGAGATCTCTCTGCTCATCTACATTACTAAGAGTCCTACCATTAGCCCTATATTCTGCACATATTACTCTTACCAAAGTGAATCACCTCACACTTTTCCACATTAAACTCCATTTGCCACTTCTCGGCCCAGTTCTGCAACTTATCGATGTTCCTGTGCAAACTGTAACATCCATCCTCACTGTCTACAACTCCTCAGACTTTGGTGTTGTCAGCAAATTTACTAACCCATCCCTCTACACCCTTATCCAAATCATTTATAAAAACAACAAACAACAGTGGCCCCAAAACAGATCCCTGAGGTACACCACTAGTAACTAAACTCCAGGTTGAATATATCCCATCAATCACCACTCGCTGTCTTCTATCAGCTAGCCAATTCCTAATCCAAATTGCTAAATCTCCCTCAATCCCATGCATCTGCATTTTCTGCAGTAGTCTTCCATAGGGAACGTTATTAAACACTTTGCTAAAATCCATATACACCACATCAACTGCCTTACCCTTATCCACCTCTTTGGTCACCTTTTCAAAAAACTCAATAAGGTTTGTGAGGCACGACCTTCCTTTCACAAATCCATGTTGACTATCCCTAATCAATTCAGTTCTTTCTAAATGGCTATAAATCCTATCCCTTATAATTCTTTCCAAAACTTTCCCCACAACAGATGTAAGGCTCACTGGTCTATAATTTGCAGTATGGTCTCTACTCCCCTTCTTAAACAAGAGGACAACATTTGCTATCCTCCAGTCTTCTGGCACTGCACCTGTAGCCAACGACAACATGAAGATCAAAGCCAAAGGCTCTGCAATCTCCTCTCTAGCCTCCCAGAGTAACCTGGGATAGACCCCATCTGGCCCAGGGAATTTATCTATTTTCATACTCTCAAGAATGGCTAACACCTCGTCTTTATGTACCTCTATCCCGTCTAGTCTACAACTCTGTATCCCAGTATTCTCCCCAATTCCATTGACATTTTCCTGCATGAAGACCGATGAAAAATATTCATTCAGCACCTCACCAATCTGTATAGGCTCCACGCACAACTTCCCACTACTGTCCTTGACTGGCCCTCATCTTAACATAGAACATAGAACATAGAACAATACAGCACAGAACAGGCCCTTCGGCCTTCGATGTTGTGCCGACCAAAATAAAAAGCAATGCCCCTCCTAACTAAACCATTCCCTTCTCTTCCATATACTTATCAACTAACCTCTTAAACGCCACCAAACTTGGCGCATCTACAACAGCTGCAGGCAGGGCATTCCACTCCCTAATCACTCTTTGAGTAAAGAACCTACCTCTGATATCCGTCCTATAACTCATACCCCTTAATTTAAAGTTGTGTCCCCTCGTGCTAGCTTTCTCCATCCTAGGAAAAAGGCTATCACTGTCCACCCTATCCAAACCTCTAATCATCTTATATGCTTCAATAAGATCCCCCCTTAGCCGCCTCCTTTCTAACGAAAACAACCTCAAATCCTTCAACCTCTCTTCATAGGACCTGCCCTCCATACCAGGCAACATCCTAGTAAACCTCCTCTGTACCCTCTCCAATGCCTCCACATCTTTCTTATAATGTGGCGACCAGAACTGCACACAATACTCCAAGTGCGGCCGCACTAGAGTTTTGTACAGCTGCAACATGATGCTGCGGCTCCTAAATTCAATCCCCCTACCAATAAAAGCTAAGACTCCATAAGCCTTCTTAACAACTTTATCCACTTGACTGCCTACTTTCAGGGATCTATTGACACATACACCAAGATCCTTCTGTTCCTCAACACTATTAAGAGTGTTAAGAGTGTTAAGAAGTTGACCTAACCAATCTTTTATTCTTAACATATCTATAAAAAGCTTTGGGGTTCTCCTTTATCCTATCTGCCAAAGTTTTCTCATGTCCTCTTCTAGCTCTTCTTATCTCCCTCTTTAGCTCCCTCCTGGTTAATTTATAACTGTCCAGTGCTCTAACCGAGCCTTCACGTCTCATCTTTATATAAGCCTCCTTTTCTCTCTTCACCAGTGAACTAACTTCCTTAGTACACCACGGTTCCCTGGCTCTACTACTTCCTTCCTGCCTGACAGGTACATATTTATCAAGGACTCGCAGTAGCTGTTCCTTGAATATGTTCCACATTTCAAGTGTTCCCAGCCCCTGCAGTTTCCTACTCCACCCTATGTATCCTAAATCTTGTCTAATAGCCTCATAATTACCTTCCCGCTGTCAACCACTGTTGACTTTTAAAAAAAAACCTAAACAGCAACATTTAAAAAAATTGATTTAAGCAGCAGTATCTAAGATGGTCAAATGTTTGAATAACTGTACCCTACAAATTCCAAATCCATTAATATAGAGACAGGCTGTATAGAAGAACCTGTCACAGACAATCACATTAGAGGTATGTGAATGGTCTGAAATCTGACCTACTCTCAAAACATCCAGACAACTCCTGGGTGTGGAAGAAACCATTAGACATAATCATTTTGGACAATGGACCCTGGCTGAGAAAGAAAGCCATTCAGCCACAAACTAATCATGCCTAAACCATGGATCTGGACTCAATTGGTTTTGACCATTTTGGGTAACTGGTCAGTTGAGAAATGATCATGTGATGAGCCAACTAATCCTCTGTTGTGATTGAAAGAACTTTCTTTTCCTAGCTCAGTTAGAACAGAAGAAGAGGAGATGCAGAAACAAGGTTTGTGAGCAGGTACTCTCTTTCTATCCATCCTGCACATTTGAGCCTTGCCAGTTGCCTGACCAGCTGAACATAGCAGGCAGTTTCAAAATAAAAATCCTGCAGCTGCTGACTCCATGAATCCATATAGAAATCATCCACCAACATCTTTAAATCATCTTGTCAAAGAATTTTGAGACTATTAGTCCAGTCTGAAATCATACAAGGCATCACTCTAATGGATCTGTATACAACAGAGTTTTTCATTGAGCTTTTATATTCCCACTCTGTAACTTATGTGTGTATGCGACTGACAGCGATCGTAGTTTATTTCTTCAATCAAGATGGAGAGTGACAGCCATCAACACTTGGAAATGCTATTTATATCTTAAGTAACTTCCCAAAGATATGCCCAGGAATTCTGACTCTGGGTCTCTACAAAAATCACAGAAGAAATCATCTGACTCCCTGGACTTCATTTTGTCAAGGTAAATTGTCCATGTTCTGTGTTCCTTTAATAAGTAAAAATATCCAATGCCTTCATTCATTCATGAGCAAGTTAAATTTTATTTTCCAACAACAGGTTATACTGTACTTGTTGCTAAACAACTTCAGCATAACTGGCTGAAGCAGTTATCAACTGTTGTGTTAATTATATTATCAAATAATAACTACTCTAATGTTACAAACTCTATGTTGCATACGTGTTTAATTTAGTAGATAACAGTTGTCCAAGTCTATGACTTTAAACTGCACAAACTGATCAGAAAATAGAAAGGTTTAAGGAAACATTTACTGGAGTTACTCATCTGATTATTTTATGAAATGACAAGGCAGTTAATCACCAGAAATATTTTTTCAGTGTCTGACACTGATAGAATATTTTCAACTGAACAGTACCATGTGGGAGAATCAGTTGGTGGAAGTTCATGTCAGAAGCTTGAACACAAGCTGCCAAAATATTCCAACCATTCATTTAAACCTGAGAGAGTTGGCACCCTTTGCAAATCACTTGCCTCAAACCCTCATGTGTTAATAGAGGAGACAGATAGTTACTCTAAAATATAAAAAAACAACATTAATATTTGCATTTCATAACTATGAACAAAATGGTGCTTTGCAAATGGGTACTGTCCTTATTTTGGGAAGAGGAAATTGTTCTGCTTTCACTGTCAGCTAGGTCCTATCAGCTGATTTGTTCATGTTTTAAACGCTTAGATAGGTTTGAAGTCATTTACCTGCTGGTTTACATACTTGAATGCATTTCTTATACGTATAGCTCTATCTTGGTGTCCTTATAGCTTCCTGAGATTGAAGTGACAACCTCCTTGCTGCTGTCAAAAATGAACTGATGAGTTAGGGGTTGGGCAGATGTTGTTAAAGCAATATATAGATTTGTCTGATATACCATCAGCAGAGTTATAATGATTTTGTAGTGTTTCACATTTACTTCATTCATAAAAGATAATCTTTCCATTCCAGTCAATCAGGGGGAACAAGGTGATGTATTTCACTTGGTACTGAATTAACAGGAGAAACAATCCCCTCTTGATCATTTAGTTGCTCAGTATAGGCTGCATAAAGTAGGATCTATAATTTATGCACTGTTTGTTGATTTCAGATGAAACCGGTTGTGAAGTGGTTGTAAAGTCAGACAGCAGGCCTAAGCAGTATAATCAGAAATCTCTGCAGGATTTCAGCCCAGAGTATGTCAATGTGAAAACTGACCACATTTCTCTATCAAAGACAGATGAATACTTCTACAACATCACTGTAAAGTGTAAACACAGCTCCATTAATGGACTATTAGTGGATCAGAGATGAATCCCACACGTAATTGAGATATAAACTAGATCACCATTTATCAGAGAAAAAAAAATTGATTCATAACTTCCAAGCTCTAAGGCAGTGTATCTGAGTGGTATCTCAATGATGTACTAGGGAAATAACTCCCCACCACCCCGATATTTCCAGATAAGGACTGAATGGCAATTGCCTGGGAAATTCAATTTAATTCACAAACTATAGATGGTTCCAGTAGTGTTACATTAATTGTTACGCAGCAAATATTAGAAGACCACTTGTAGCTTCTGGGCAACTGACACACTGCAACTTCCACCGCAGGACACATGTCTCTCTGCGTACGCCCCTCCTTAGGCTAATCGTTATGACTGTCCACTGAATACCTCCCCGACACATTTGCTGGCCCCAAAGGGAGATCCATCCCTAATCTGAATACACTCTGCTGCCCCTCCCCCATTGCATGAATCAAAGAAACTATTATCCCTTAGAGCAGCCCTCCAATACTGGCCTCTCTACCCCTTGACTCCTCCTCCAGCTCTCTAGATTGCCTTCCCTTCCTCTCTGACTACACCCAACGTTTTCTGCTCTCCCGTCCCCGGCCTACTTTCCCCACACAACTGTATCTCCCACTGCCTTCTCCACACTCCAACTGCATCCACAAATCCCCCAATTGCCTCCCCATAAGCCCAACCACATCTCCAAGCTCCATTACTGCTTCCCCATACCTTGAATGTCCTCTTCCTATTAAAAAACCCACTGATCAATTAAACTACCCCCCCCCCTACCAATTAATCACTCCCCCATTGTTCACCCCTCTGCTCACTGACCACTCAATCCCACGCCACTGGCCATCCAATATGCCCCCAACCCATCCTACACTTTCATGTCCAAATCCTACCCACTTACCTTATAAGCTTACTTTCTGCATTGATGCACAAGCAACCTTTAAACTTACCTGCTGTTAAAAAAGAGATGTGTCCCCCTTATTTCTAAAATTTTAGCAGGGTCAGAAAGAATAGATTCAGAAAGAATGTTCCCAATGGTGGGGGAGAACTATGATCAGAGTTTAAGATAAGGGGTAAACCTTTTCGAACTGAGGTGAGAAGAAACTCCTCATCCCAAGAACGGTAACAGTGTGGAATTCACCTTCACAGAATGATTTCAAGAAGAAATTAAATATAGTTATTGGGGCTAAAGGGATCAAGGAATATGGGAAGAATGGAATCAAGATACTGAATTTGATGATAAGCCATGATCAAAATCAATGGCAGAGCAGGCTCAAAGGGCCGAATGACCACTTTCTGCTTCCAGTTTCGATGTTTCTATGACACTTAGGCCCTGGACAGAAGTGGAGTGGAAGGCCATGGGAACCTGAGAGATCTCACTTGACTTAAATTGAGAGGTCGCATGAGATAGGAGTGGTTGAATTTCCAGAGTAGGAACTGTGAGAGGAGTGGCAATCCATCTCAATTGCCAGTTACAGATCTAGATCTGAAACATTGGTTTCTGGCTTCTGCTTTGTCATAGATATTACGTCACCTTTAGTGTTTTCAGTTTATCCTATTTTTATTATTACTAACAATTTGCCCAGGAAATGGAACTCAGAACTCAGCATATAAATGGAATATGCATCAGATCTGCGTAGAGTCACAGAGTCATAGAGGTTTACAACATGGAAACAAGCCCATCAGGCCAATTTGTCCATGCTTCCCTTATTTTACTTTTTTAAAACCCCTGAGCTAATCCCAATTGCCTGCATTTGACCCATATCCCTCTACACCCATTTTATCCATCTAACTATCTAAATGCTTTTTAAAAGATAAAATTGTATCCACCACTACTACTACCTCTGGCAGCTTGTTCCAGACACTCATCACCTTCTATGTGAAAAAGTTGCCCCTCTATACACTTTTGTATTTGTCCCCTCTCATCTTAAACGTATGCCCACTAGTTTTAGATTCCCCTACCTTTAGGAAAAGATATTGGCTATCTACTTTGTCTATGCCCCTCATTATTTTATAGACCTCTATAAGCCTCCTACAGTCCAGAGAAAAAAGTTCCAGGCAATTCAGCCTTTCCTTATAACTCAATCCATCAAATCCCTGTAGGATCCTAATAAATTTTTTCTGCACTCTTCCTAGTTTAATAATATCCTTTCTATAATAGTTTGACCAGAATTGCATACAGTATTCCAAGTGTGGCCTTACCAATGTCTTGTAGAACTTCAACAAGTTGTCCCAACTCTTGTATTCAATGTTCTGACCGATGAAACCAAGCATGTCACTCTGTCCACTTGAGACTCCACTTTCAAGGAGCTATGAATATGTACCCCTAGATCTCTTTGTTTTGTAACTCTCCCCAATGCCTTACTATTAACTGAACAAGTCCTGCCCTGTTTCAATCTAACAAAATGCATTACCTCAATCTGTCATTCGTCAGCCCACTGACCCAATTGATCAAAATCCCGCTGCAACTGGAAACAATCTTTCTCACTGTCCACCATGCCATGAATCTTGGTGTCATCTGCAAACTTACTAACCATGCCCTCTATATTCTCATCCAAATCATAAATATAAATGACAAACAATGGTGGACCCAGCACTGATCCCTTAGGCACACCGCTAAGATACAGGCCTCCAGTTTGAAAAACAATTCTGTACAGCCACCCTCAGGCTTCTGTCAAGAATCCCAGTCCAACGCTGGTATCTCCACATTCTGTCAAAAAGCCAATTTTGTATCCATTTAGATATCTCACTCTGGATCCCATGAGGTTTAACTTTATGCAACAATATATACTACCATGCAGTAACTTGTCAAAGGCCTTGCTGAAGTGCATGAATCAGGTACAAAGAACAAAGAACAACAAAGAACAAAGAGCAGGTAGAGTTTGTTTGGGAATTAGACAAGGACCCCTCCAAAAAATAAGATAGGCACTCGATCGGATAGACTACCTGGGTAAAAATAGAACACACTCGGAAATCTGAGTAGGGTCTGTTGGTCAGGATTTTATGTTTTGGGTCAGGATCCCAACTTCGGGGTCAAATGGGATTGTGACTCATATTATCTCAGAACTATCATCTGATAATGATTTGTCCTTGATTGTCCAATTAGTGGCCAGTGGTCATGCTCATCATCCAATACAGAATTGCAGAAATACTCCTAGATGAATAGGAGGCCCTTCCAGTAAGGAAGGAGCTGTAGCTAGAAATTGCCATTAAGGAAGAAATAGATGCAGTTTCAGCAATTTTAAACATTTGAAATAAAAAGGTCCCTGGCATTGTGAGGCAACAGTGCTAACCACTGTGCTACCCGTAGTAAGACTATATTACCCTAGGATCATGAATGGTCATGTGTCAGTTAAGTTTGCACCTCAATGAGCTGTCCTTATCTCCTGTGAGAAGTAAGATACCCTAAGATTTTGGTAATGCTCCTGTACCATTGTGCAAGATCATAAGTACTCCAGTAAGTTTGGTGGTAAGAATCTTGGGCACTAGTAGGCAATGAAAGGCTGCAGACTGCTTCCAATAGCACCACTACTTTCTTTGCCTTGGTCCTCTGTTAGAATCTTAAACTGAAGGGCAGAAACAACACTGGTGGCAACAAAAAACGGGAGAAGACAGCAAACCAACAGCAATATTTCTTTCTTCACCTTCAAATACCCATTTTGAAATAACAACATCAAATGATGAAAGTAGCCAGGAGGTAAAAATTTATAGTAAGAAACAGAGTTAATGTTTCAGGTCTAAAAGCAAGTTACTTCAGTTGTTGGAATCTGAAACCAAAACAGAAAACACTGGAAAATCTCAGCTTTCACAAATGGTCATTTGGACTTAACACATCAGCTCTTTTCTTTCCTTACAGATGCTTCCAGACCTGCTGAGATTTTCCAGCATTTTTTCTTGTGGTTAATGTTTCCCGTCAATGGCCTTACATCAGAACTCATCATGGGATGTCTCTAAGTTAAATATTTTGTGGATCTTTAATGAGCATGCTATGTACATTCTATGCAAATTATGCATGTCACACATTGATTGGCTAAATTGGGTACCTTAAACACACTGCTCACAAAGGAGACCCCAAATATTGACACTAGATAATAAGGAGCACCAATCATCTCAATATGGTTCAAAAGTGTCACAGTTTGATATTTAGGAAAGAAAGCAAACGTACAAAATTCAGTTTCATTTGTACCACATTAGAGTTTCAAAGAGAGCAAGAAAATAAGAATTTAAATATGGGATATAAAAAGAAATGGAAGCAATGGAATGAGATTAAGAAGCAGGAGATAACGTTTTAACACATTAGTTTTACCACATACATGACCTGAACTTCTGTAACCATGATGGGCAGGAGCAGGTCAGGAGAAGGGTTAGAAATTTGCAAACGAGGGCTCACCCCCACCACTGTGGATAGGCACGTGACATTACTTCTATGGTGGTAGGTTTTGTGACATAGGAATGCTCTGCATGGAGACAGGTCTTCTGAGGATTTCATCGGTGCTCCCATTCTACTGCTGGGCAGCCTCACTTAAACATAATGAGTTACTGTGCAGAATTCCCAGGATTAGTGAAACTGAGCAGTCAAAGCAAGAAAGAAAGTACAGCTCAAGAAGCCTTTTCTAGCATCCGTTGTGAGTCATGAGGAGTAGCAGAGCCCAGTGCCATGATTGGAGATATACACCCATACACCAACTGTGCCATGAATACAACCAACTTTCCGTCTGCTTAAAGCATCAATTTCCAGACTCTACTCCTCTCATGCTTCCCTGTTTCCTCTCCCCTGTTCTCTCAAACATCCATCTCCAGTCCTTCCCCTTTCTGATTATTGACACCATCCCCACGGATCCTTGGCAGTGGCCTCTTGCTGCTGATTTTCCTTCAAGTCTATCAATTTAACGTAATTGTGCCGTTAAATTTATAAGGATCTCTGCATTCCTGGCATTGACACACAGCTGAATTGTCCATCTCCACATCTGCATATGCACGGGGGTCAATGGTTCAATACAATATTACACCACATAGTGTGGATTTGAGCCATAGAGAGAAGAGGAAGACCTTAGGTTTAATTATTGGGTTATCCAGAGTAATGTGATCTTGATGGAGAAGCAGTAAAGGCAGTTATATTAGCCTCTGCACCCTTTGGTTAGTGAATGGGGCCAAAATAAACCATCCAAGTTATTGTCCTGTTTGCAACCCCCCACTCTCTGAAACAGCATGCGCATCTTCAAATGTCAGAATTAGACTATGTTGCAGCGCTTGCGATGGTGAATAGTTTTGTTAACACTCACTACAGCTCACTTGCACACAATGGCCTCTTAGGCTTGCTACTGGATGGCTGCTACTTCTCATGAGCCATAAACTAGTAACCCAACCCCTTCAAGATAGGAAGAAAGAAATAATTATTTCCAAGGGGAAAAATTTACCATGAATTGGCAATAGAAACAAAATAATTAAACCAGGCAAAATAGAGGCAGGAAATGGAAAAAAATACTGGAAATTACGTTGTGCAATATTGTAAAAATGTATGGTATATTGCTAGCAATATCCTCCAAATGCTATTTTAAATGAGATTGCATTTCATCTGTTTTAAAGCAAAGGCTAAAGAAATGGACAGAACAATTAGATAGGAATGTGTGAAGTATTTACACAGTAATAACAGGGAAGAGTTATTTCTAGGCAAAAGTTCCTGAAATTCAATCACAGAAGCGTCACATCCCTAATTTACCAGTGTGACAAAATGGCCAAAATTCTCCCATTTTTCCCGCTGCAGGAATTGAAATAGGCGAGACAGAGAATTTAGCTGACCAATTAAAGTTGTGTTGAGCTCGGGCAGGGGTTTCTGGTCCTGGGATGCACACTGCTGAAAAATCCTACCCTATCATTTCACATTTTGAGTGAGACTGTGATTTATTCAAAATTGGAAGCAGTTGACTAACTGGCTGAGACTACTACAAATAATTGTACTTAAGCCATCAATATGGGGCTGATCTAAAACTAGAAGTGGAGAGGTAGTGAGCTAAACCACTGTGGCACCTCATTTCCCAGTATAATAATTTCCATTTCTGATTGAAGTGTTTCGGCATGGCTGCAGGTTTCTGAACCAGAGTCTTGTAATTTTATTGGGTCTCATTTTCACACTAACATCAGATTTTTGAGTAAATCACTGGAGAGCATTATTCATTTCAGCCAATATTTGACAAGTTATTATTTGTCATTATAAATCTGTGTGCTGCTTTACATCTACATCATACGATCCTGTATGTCAAGGATAATCTATTAGGCAAGAAAATTATTCGAAGAAGAAAGAATCTTAAATCAGATGACAACGTGTGCAGAAAATTAACTGTGACCTTGTCATTTGTGCTTCTGTGAAGAATGTGGCAATCTGCCAATACGCCAGATCTTGGCTGAATGTAACATTTAGCATCTCAGAGTGTTACTGGGGACCAGCCTGTTAAGACTTTGGAATAATCATGGATCAGTTTATGTTTGTGATTCAGAAAGAAAGGGTGATAGTAAGAACTACATTTTAAAATAAAACTATAAACTGCTTTCAGGGTTGATATGTTTGATTTTCATTGTTGGCTGCACTTGTTTAGATGCAATGTAGGAATTTTCCTTACCAATAGTTGCTCATGATAAAAGATAAAACAGAAAATAAATCATACAAGTGGCATTTGTGGAGCAGCCATTTTGTCACCAAGCCAGGGAGGAACATGCCAAGGAGTATCCAAATTCTTCAAATTATTATTCTGAAGGTTAGAAAAGGCTGGCAAAATATTTGCAAGATTATTGCTGAAAAAACATTTTTTTCCAAAGCTTTTTGTCTTGCACTCATCAGGACAAATGCAAGTATACAAATGTCAGGAAAAACAACTTTATACTGCAATGAAGAGCGTGCTGATTGGTGGGAAAATAGACTCTGATTAGTGGAGATGTTGTCATTGAGAATGCACCAGCTGATGATGATTGACAATAAACTGCCAAGCATTGTTTTGAAATGTAAAAGCAGGCATCTTGGTCCTGATTGATCATAATTTCTTTACCAAAGATAAGCTGTCTATTTTTAATTAAATGCCAAGGGCAATGCTGGGAGGAGGGGGCTGAATTTGTCCAGATTTTTATATATCAAGGCATCCTTTTTTAAAAAGCTGATGCAGGGCTCTGAATGAACCAGTATGAAGTTGTGGGACATGCAATTTAGATTTTGTTTCGGCAAAGTGTCAAAAAAAAACGTTGGGAAAAGCCAGCAGCACAGCTCGTGGGTTACCCTCCACTTTTCCCACTCAAGATGATACTTTTCCAAAAAATGGCTCCAAAAAACCCTTTGCCCATTGGTTTCCCTGACATTGGAATTCTTGCATTTGTCCTCATGGGTGCAAGGACAAAAAGCTTTGAGAAAATGTCTTTGTGTAGCAATACTCAAATTCTGCATCATCAAATGGCTATGTGCAAGATTCTGAGTTGTTTCATGAATTGTGATTTTCACAAGGAAAAGTGATTGCCAATTTTTTTTCTTGTTGGAGGGTACAAGAGCAGGGAAAGTAACATGGCCTTTTTGTCACAATGATTAACTTTGTAGGTAACATGATAGTGGGTTGCTTTTACTCTGAGGAGTAACAATCATTTATTATGCTTGAACTTGCTATGCATTTTACACTGAAAATGCCTGTCAGAAAACCCTCCAAATAGCACAAGACCCTCTGGGACCTGTGCGTAGGGTATCTGGGACCTGTTAGAGGGCAAGCAATCATACCTGTCCTTAACTAATCAGTCTAATAAATCAAGAATGATCCTTCAGAGTCTGAACTAGGGAGTGTAATTTAAAATATTTAATTCAGTTTTAAATAAGGCTAGAAAGCAAAGTATAGAGAGGTAAAAGAATCCAACCACCTCTGCTTAACATTCAGTGGCATTACCTTCACTGAAGCCACAAGTATCAATATCCTTTTGATTTGACTTGATTTATTATTGTCATATGTATTGGTATAGTGAAAAGTATTGTTCCTTGTGCGCCAGACAGATAAAGCATACCATTCATACAGTACATGGGGAAAACGAAAGGAGAGAGTGCAGAATGTAGTGTTATAGTCATAGCTAGAGTGTAGAAAAAAATAAACTTAATATAAAGTAGGTCCATTCAAAAGCCTGACACTATTCTTGAGTTGGCTGGTACATGATCTAAATTTTTGTATCTTTTTTCCAAAGGAAGAAGGTGGAAGAGAGTATGTCCAGGGTATGTAGGGTCCTTGATTAAGCTGAGAGTCAGCATTGACCAGAAGTGGCAAAAAAAAAATGCTTTGTCTGTTATGACTTGTGATTCCAAGAACTTTGAAGTGATCACCCTACTTCGTGCATATTGGGAGATACTGTTGAATGTACTTCATCCGGTTCACCACGCACTGCAGAATGGTGCACTGTCATTGATATACTGACTGTAGTGTAGTAGTGAGTAATGTAACACTCTGGATATTTATGTATGCGTACCCATTTCAACTGTATTTTCAACTGGTACTACAATGTAACATTCCTTTTGCTTTAAAAAACAATCTCTCTATATATTAATTTACTGTTCCAATCATTAACTTTTTAATATTACGTCTAAACTAAACATAACAATCAACTTTCATAATCAAACTAAGCACCTTAAGAGCCTTTTATTGCTCGTTTTATTCTCTCATAAGTATCAGACCAAATTTTCCCTTTGCTCTTATTTTTTACACAATGCTCTGCATTTCTCACTCAGGTTTCTGAGCAGGTCCTCTTCAGAGATATGGAGCATACCTAGTTCCTGGAGTCTTTCTTTGTAGAGCAGGATTGCTGGGGAAAACCAAGGCCATGCTCCCTTTCTATTGTGCTACTTGCCAATATTTCGTTCAGACTTCATTCACTAATACAGTAAAAAGCTTTAGTGCTTTTAAAAGCTTTTCAGTATGTTAGTGACTGGTTGTGGGTAAGATAAGTGAGTAGGAAGGCAGGCTAGTGGATAGCAGAGTGGTAGGTGGCAGGGTAGTAGAATGGGTGATAAAGACAGAAAATGGTGGAAAATCTTAACCGGTCCAACAACATTTTTGGAGAGAGAATAGAGCCAAGATTTCGAGTCAGGATGCCCTTTCATCATAAAAATGGGTGATTTGCCCAGAAGTGCTGAATTGGCAAGAAAACTGCTCTAAATCAGGACTACTTTTTCAGTGCAGCTTCAGACTTGAATCTCCCCTTACTGTGCAATGTAGAGGTCACAATCATGAATAACATTAAAAACCAGAGGTGGGTGGGGGAGGCAGGCCTATTTGCACCAGAGCCTGACAGCTCCGGAACTCTGTGCATACTCAGTGGCCCCAATCTGTCAGTCACCCTGTTTGCTGGCCAGCTTCATCTCAGCCCACACGATAATTCCCAGGCTAGCCCTGATACCCCCCCCACACATTCTGGTGCACCCTGATGTCCAACCCACGCCCCCCAGCAGTGTGAACCCCCCAGACCCACCCCCACCACAGCAGGCTGCCCCCGCTTACTGCCCTCTCCTGCAGACCAATCCCTCCGATGGGAGGCAGACGCGCTCCCAGCAGACCAACCCTCCAGCCCGTCTAATTTCTGGCCTCTCTCCAGTCCAGATCAATCCCCATGCAGGGTGGCAGTGGGACACATCCCCCGCATCCAGCAATTGCCCCTTTGGTCCTGCCCACAATAGGCCCCACCCCCTTGGCATTGACCCATGCCCAGTGGGCAGTGCTAAGGTGCTCCTTGACATGGGCACTTTGCTCCTTGTGTGGTGCTGATGGCACAGGCTGGCACTGCCATAGTGCCCATGCCCAGGGGGTACCCCCCATCCCGCCTGACCTGGTGGGGGCCCCCAATTGTTCCTCCTTCATTCTGGCAGGGTCTCCTGCTAGTTCCCCAAAATGTGGGGACTGCTCTAAAGCTGACGGAATGAAGTACTCCTGGTGAGGTGGGAAATGCTTTCCAGCTCACCAAGTTCTGTGCCGGGCCCAATAATGACATTTAAACTACTTTTAAAATATATCACTTTCCTCTCTTCCCATAGATTTCGAGCCTGTCACCTGCAGACGAGAAAGTGAGCTGGTAAACTCCAGAGTTTCCAAACTTAAGACAAGAATTCAAGACATTTTTGGAGGATTCCCAGCGCAGTGGAATTTCGCATCAGAAGATGAAGCTTCCCAGCCAATTCTCACAAACTCACTGGGATTCCCAGGAGCTCCCACTGCCCAGCTTCCAGATTATGACCATCCAGAGACTGGAAAATCTGGGTCATCATCTGTTTTATTGTTTTGGATGTTGTGCCTCCATCTCATTGCTTTCAGTGGTGAGTTGGCACGCTGTATGGGTGACTTTATGAGTGTTGCCCCTGATTTTGTAGCAGTTATGCTTTTTGTTGCTGATGTTGTGTTACTTGCTCATGCTGTACAATATGTTGGTGTTGCTGTTGATGTTGTCTCACTGGTTAGTGAAGTTGCTGTTGTTGCTGATAACTTTTTCCAGCTCAGAATATGGTCGAATATGGACTCCTTTCATTTTCATTTGCTGACTGGTTTCAGTCTCAATAACGTACAACTTTGGAGACTTGGCTTCAGCAATAAATTTTTCTGGGATCCAGAGTTTCATAATTAGAACATAGAACATTACAGCGCAGTACAGGCCCTTCGGCCCTCGATGTTGCGCCGGCCAGTGGACCCTCTAGCCTAAACTATTCCAATATCATCCATATGCCTATCCACCAACCATTTGAATGCCCCCAAAGTAGGCGAGTCCACAACTGCTGCAGGCAGGGCATTCCACACCCTCACCACCCTCTGCGTAAAGAACCTGCCTCTGACATCCGTCCTATAACTACCACCTCTTAATTTAAAGTTATGTCCCCTCGTGTTGGACATCACCATCCGAGGAAAAAGGCTCTCACCATCCACCCTATCCAGTCCTCTGATCATCTTATACACCTCAATTAGGTCACCGCGTAACCTTCTTCTCTCTAATGAAAATAACCTCAGGTCCCTCAGCCTTTCCTCATAAGGCCTTCCCACCATACCAGGCAACATCCTGGTAAACCTCCTCTGCACCCTTTCCAATGCTTCCACATCTTTCTTATAATGCGGCGACCAGAACTGTACGCAATACTCCAAGTGCGGCCGCACCAGAGTTTTGTACAGTTGTAACATAACCTCACGGCTCCTAAATTCAATCCCTCTACCAATAAAAGCTAACACACCGTACGCCTTCTTAACAACTTTATCAACCTGGGTGCCAACTTTCAAAGAGCTACGTACTTGTACCCCAAGATCCCTCTGCTCGACAACACTATTAAGGGTCCTTCCATTAGCCCTATATTTCATATGCCTGTTATTCCTACCAAAGTGAATCACCTCACACTTATCCGTATTGAATTCCATTTGCCACCTCACGGCCTAGCTCTGCAACCTATCTATGTCCCTCTGCAAACTGCAACATCCATCCTCGCTGTCTACAACTCCCCCCACTTTGGTATCGTCAGCAAATTTACTAATCCAACCCTCTACACCCTCATCTCAGTCATTTATAAAAATGACAAACAGCAGTGGCCCCAAAACAGATCCTTGAGGTACGCCACTTGTAACTGCACTCCAGGTTGAATATTTCCCATCAACCACCACCCTCTGTCTTCTATCAGCTAGCCAATTCCTAATCCAAACTGCTAAATCACCTTCAATCCTATGCATCTGCACTTTCTGCAGTAGCCTACCATGGGGAACCTTATCAAACGCTTTGCTAAAATCCATATACACTACATCAACTGCCTTACCCTTATCTACCTCTTTGGTCACCTCCTCAAAAAACTCAATAAGGTTTGTGAGGCACGACCTACCCTTCACAAAACCGTGTTGACTATCCCTAATCAATTTATTTCTCTCTAGATGCTTATAAATCCTATCCCTTATAATTCTTTCCAAGACTTTGCCCACAACAGAAGTCAGGCTCACCGGTCTATAATTTCCAGGATGGTCCCTACTCCCTTTTTGAACAAAGGGACAACATTTGCCATCCTCCAGTCTTCCGGCACTATACCTGTAGCTAACGACGACATGAAGATCAAAGCCAAAGGCTCTGCAATCTCCTCTCTAGCCTCCCAGAGAATCCTGGGGTAAATCCCATCTGGCCCAGGGGACTTATCAATTTTCATACCCTCAAGATTCGCTAACACCTCCTCCTTATGAACCTCAATCCTGCCCAGTCTACAACCTGGTATCGCAGTATTCTCCCCGACAACATTGTCTTTCTCCTGCATGAATACTGACGAAAAATACTCATTCAGTGTCTCTCCTATCTCCTCAGGCTCCACGCACAACTTCCCACTGCTATCTCTGACTGGCCCTAATCTTGCCTTAACCAATCTTTTATTATTTATATACCTGTAAAAAGCTTTAGGATTCTCCTTAATCCTATCTGCCAAAGTCTTCTCGTGTCCTCTTCTAGCTCTTCTCAACTCTCTCTTTAGCTCCTTCCTGGCTAATTTATAGCTCTCCAGTGCCCTAACTGAGCCTTCACGTCTCATCATTATATAAGCCTCCTTCTTCCTCTTCATCAGAGATTCAACTTCCCTAGTACACCTAATTGGATCCAGTATATGTACAGCCTTGACCTTTCAATAGCTCAGGCAACAACTTGGTATGCTTGCTGGAGTGCTGACCTCCTTCTACCTGTGCATCAGTGAGTTATTGAATGACTTCCTCCTGGTCATTTGGGAAGTGTACCTTACTTGGCTCATTTCCCTTACATTTCTGCCACTGATTAGCACTGCAGGCAAGTTCATATCAACCTTGAAAGGTATAGCTCAGGGTAACACTAAGATTTGGCTCTTCCTTTGTCTCTCAGCATCACTTGTCAGTTCTCTTGACCATTTGTATAATACTGTGTTCCCTTGGGTAAAGTGGTAAGGATGTGAACATAAGAACATAAGAAATAGGAGCAGGAGTAGGCCATCTAGCACCTCGAGCCTGCCCTGCCATTCAATAAGATCATGGCTGATCTGAAATGAATCACTTCCACTTTCCCGCTTTCTCCCCATAACCCTTAATTCCCTTCTCTATCAGAAATCTATCTACCCGTGACCTAAATATATTCAACGAGGTAGCCTCCAACACTTCAATGGGCAGAGAATTCCACAGATTCATCATCCTTTGAGTGAAGAAGTTCCTCCTCAATTCCATTCTAAACTGCACTTCCCATCCCTTTATCTTGAGGCTGTGCCCTCTAGTTCTGTTTTCCTTTCTAAGCGGGAAGAGTCTCTATACCTCTAGCCCTTTCATTACCTTGTAAGTCTCTATAAGGTCTCCCCTCAGCCTTCTAAACTCTAATGAGTACAGGCTCAATCTATTCAATATCTCTTCATAGGCTAACGCCTCTCATCTCTGGTATCAGCCTGGTGAACCTTCTCCGTACTTCCTCCAAGGCCAATATATCCTTTCGCAAATAAGAGGACCAAAATTGCACAGTACTCCAGTTGCAGCCTCACTAGTGCCCTGTACAGTTGCAGCAAAACCTCCCTGCTTTTATATTCTATCCCCCTCACTATAAAGGCCAATATTCCATTCACCTTCTTGATCACCTGCTGCACCTGCAGACTGAGTTTTTGCAATTCGTGCACAAGGAACCCCAGGTCCCTCTACACAGCAATATGTTATAGTTTTTCACCCTTTAAATATTAATCCCTCCTACTATTATTTCTACCAAAGTGGATAACTTCACATTTACTAACGTTATACTCCATCTGCCAGGTCCTCGCCCAGTCACTCAGTCTAGCCAGACTTCGCTGCATATTTTCCGCGCCCTCCACGCAATTCTCTTTTCTACTCCTCTTCGTGTCATTAGCAAATTTTATTACCCTACACTCAGGCCCCTCCTCCAGATCGTCTCCGTAAATGGTAAACAGTTGAGGCTCCAGCGGCACTCCACTAGTCACCAACTGCAACCAGAAAAGCACCCATTGATTCCAACTGTCTGCTTCCTGTTAGATAACCAATCCTCAATCCATGCTAACACTTTACTCCCAACTCTGTGTACCCTAGTCTTCTGCAGCAACCTTTTGTGAGGCACCTTATCAAATGCCTTCTGGAAATCTAAAAACACCACATCCACCAGTTTCCCTCTGTCTACCGCACTTTTACACCTTCATAGAAATCCAATAAATTTGTTAAACATGACTTCCCCTTCACAAATCCATGCTGCGTCTGCTTGATCAAACCATTCTTTTCTAGGTGTCTTGCTACTTCTTCTTTTATGATGGATTCTAGCAATTTTCCAACAACGGACGTTAAGCTAACCAGCCTATAATTCCCTGCCTTTTGTCTGCTATCTTTTTTATGCAACGATGTAACATTAGCTGTTTTCCAATCCTCCGGCACTTCCCCAGAGTCCAACAAATTTTGATAAATAATTACTAAGGCATCTGCTACTACTTCTCCCATTTCTTTCAGATCACTGGGATGCATTCCACCTGGTCCTGGGGACTTGTCTACCTTCAGTCTCGTTAGTCTATCAAGCACTATCTCTCTAGTGACAGTAATTGTATTAAGGCCCTCATCTTCTACCATCGCTCTATCTTTAATATTCGGTAATCTATTTGTCTCCTCCCCCGTGAAGACTGACACAAAAAACTTAATGTACAACTGGTACTGTTCAACAAATTCCCTAAATTATCTGGCGATGAGTTGGCATCCATTGTCACATGTCATTTCTTTCAGGAATCCTTTAACCTGCAATCAGAACTTATATGACTGAGATGATTATTGTAGTTCTCAAATCGTTTACCCTTCTGCTAAAAGAAACCCGAATATTGTTACTGTGAGATGCCATTATTTATTGAGTATGAATAAACTGGATCACAGAAAATGCCCTTAACTGTATGGTACTTCAGTAGCTATCACCTGTTCCTACTGTGTAATTCTATATTGCATGTAGACACTATTTTTTCAATGTTTTTGTTGATGCCAATCTGGTACATAGCTGATAGGCTCTGAGTTTTCACTTACACGTTTCCAGGTGACCTTCATGCATCAACTGGAGAAGTTCATTCTGCATTGTTTTGGATATGATTATGGATCCCATGAGCAGAACAGCATACTCTAGGCAGATACCGTCTCTGATAGACCAATATCTGCCATATTGCTGGTTGCACTTATAGTATCTCAACAGGCTATTTTTGGATCACTCACTGAGAGAGCACTAATAACAATTCATTGTTGCTGGTCTCCGCTCTAATTTGAGTCAGTTTTGATGGTGTTACATTCATAAGCTGATGGATCTTTATACCTAGATTTCTTACCTTATCTTTCGCATGTGTCAAACAAAGATGATGGGACTTGCTAGCATGATTTCTTTTCCTGCCTTTTATTTCAGAGTGAAATTGTGGACCTGATTCTCTCAAAAAATTTTTAAGTGCTGAATTGGCGGTTAAACAGGTGTGATTCATGATTTTTTTCTTCAGTGGGAGTTAGACTCAAGTCTTCCACATTCTGTGCAATGCAGAGGTCACATTACGAATGTCATTAAAAGCTCAGAGGAGAGAGGGAGACCAATTCACATTAGAGGCTGACAGTTCCAGGCCTCTGTGCATGCGCAATGGCCCCAATCTATCAGATTCCCTTTTGCTAGCCAGCTCCATTTCTTTCTTCTAAAAGGAACCCAAAGTAGTGTTCTGCTTGGGACTCTGGCAGTATTGCCCCTACACTCCCCCCTTACGGCTCGATCGTGGTCCCCATGGCCATTCCCGGGCTAGCCTCAACCCCCACAAGCAGTGACGACCACTCCCAACCCTACAGTCCGGGCAGGCAGCCCCCTTCCTGCCCCCAAGTCTGCCTCCCTCCAGCCCCAACCAATCCCTATGCAGAGTTTGCAGCCCCAGCTAATCGCCCCAAGCCCCCGCCCCTTGGCACTGCCTGATGTCCAGTGGGCAATGCCAAGATGCCCCTTGGGCATGGGCACTTTACCGTTTGGGCAGTGCTAGAGGAAAGGCTGGCACTGCCAGTGTGCCTATGCCTAAGGGGCACTAACCCTCTGCTGCCTAACTTCTGGGGGGCCTAGATTGCCCCCCTTCACTCCAGTGGGGCCTCCCACTAGTTCCTCAAAAGTGAGGATCTACTCAAAGCCCTGCCAAATATTCCTGGCAGGGTGAGAGATGCTTTCAGAACCAGAGAATTCAGCCCCGGGCCGATAATGACATTTAAATTACATTTCAGATAGATTAAAATCATTTACTAGTCATCCTACCAGTTTCCAGTGTGGTCTTGACATGCACATCTCCCAATGCAACATACCAAAGAACATGAGCGTTAAGATGGGAGAATCAGGCCTTGTAAGAACATAGAACATAGAACACTACAGCACAAACAGGCCCTTCGGCCCACGAGTTGCGCCGATCACAACTATATCTACCAATCCACAGACCTATCTATAACCCCCTATCCCATTTGTTTCCATATACTCATCCAGAAGTCTTTTAAAAGACCCCAGCGAGTTTGCCTCTACCACCTCCAACGGCAGCCGATTCCATTCACTCACCACCCTCTGAGTGAAAAACTTACCCCTAAGTTTCAAGAGTAACATCTGCAGTTTTGTTGGAGCTCGGCACATATTTTCTTGTAGATCTGCTGTAATGAACAATTATCACTCCCCACCATGAACTCTCTCCCATAAAGATATGGAGAGAATTTCTCACATCCACACTCAGCTGCCGATGTGTTGGTATCAGTTGGTATGTCTAAATGTCAGCTGATGTTAGAGTTTCGAATGGGAATGCTTTTGGATTCCCCTCTTGTACCAGGGCTGCTCCCACTCCTTTTGTAGAAGCACCTACTTGCAGAGTGTTGTAGGTACCAGACTTTGCTCTCGTCAAAAGAAAGGCAGCAGGGCTAATAAAATAATGCCATTCAGACAGAGAGAAAGGTGAGCAAGAGCTGTAGATGAGCATATGAATTTGCTGAAGTAAATGTCTCGCAGATGGATCATACGCAGTGTTTATAGAAAGTCAACTTACTGGGAAAAAGATATGCAGAAGAAAGAAAGAAGCTGGAGAGAGAGTTACTGGAAGCAGGGCAGGAAGAGAAAACAAAACATCATTCTATAGAGGATAATGATGAGCTCGAGTATACACAGTAGGCATAGGAACCATACAATAGCATAAAATATATGGGGGTGACAGAGAAAAGAAATTCATAGAAACTTTCAGATCAGGAAGAAGATGGACAGCAAATCCATAACCATAAATCTGAAGCTTGATACCAGAACAGAGGGTAAAATTATCCTTTTTATAAATTCATTCGTGGGACATGGACGTCACTTGCTGGCCAACATTTGTTGCCCATACCTAATTGCCCTTGAACTGAGTGGCTTGCTCAGCCATTCCAGATGGCAGTTGAGAGTCAACCACATTGCTGTGGCTCTGGTGTCACATATAGGCCAGACCAGGTAAGGTTGGCAGATTTCTTTCCCTAATGGAAGGACATTAATGAACCAGATGGGTTTTTCTGACAGTCAACAATGGTTTCATGGTCATCAGTAGATTCTTAATTCGAGATTTTTTTTATATTGAATTCAAATTCCACCATTTGCTGTGGTGGGATTTGAACCTGGGTCCCTAGAACATTAGTTGAGCTTCTGGATGAGTAGGCCATCGCCTCCCTTAGTACTCTAACCACTTTCTAAATCTTTCCTGAAAATTTGAAGGAAGATGGTTACCTAAAAAAGATTCTCAGACAGGGAGGTGAAGTCACCATGGGACCTAGCAAAGCCAAAATTGAGATCACAAAAATACCTACTGGATCTGTACAATTCAGTTCACTAATCAGCTTGTGGAATTTGTCAAATTATGTATGTGCTGGTGTAATACATTTAATTATCAACAATGATCACAAAACATGGCAGTGAACCCAAGAAGTTGGAGACGATAATTATATGCTGCAAACTCTATCACTGAGAAATTCCCTGGGTGATCAGGTCTCCTCTCTGCTTATGCTCAGATAAACTTTGTTTATCAATACTTCTCTGCCTCAGGAGGGGTGCTTGAAATCTCCACTAAAACAAAATAATAATCCATTTTAAAATTGCTGGGCAAGGTGAAACCTCCCATTTCAAAATATATTGAAAACCCTTTACCAGTAGAAAATTGTATTTTAGAAAAATCTGAGTGTGCTAATATCGATGTTACATTTCAATGCTAAAAGCCACCTAACGTTAAAGCACTCATTGATGCTTTCATACCTCTGTTCCAAATCTGTATGCAGATGCAGACTCTCACCACTCAGTGTCACTATCAAACAGCTACATCTCCAAGCTTTCTGTGGTGTCAACAGTATCAGCAAAGGCAAAAATAGGTTGCAATGGAAGCAAAGATGACATTTTCTTATAGAAGCATCTATTATCTACTCCTACTATTGGAAGCAAAAATTAACTAATTTTTCAGATAGTGATCCATTCTTTAATTATTTCAATAACACGTCTTCCATGGAGAAGGACAATAACTTCATACCATTAGTAACAGGTAATGCAGAGGTTGTTATAAAGGAAGAACTTAAAATAATCGCCATCACTAGGGAAAAGATACTGAACAACCTATTGGGATTAAAGGCCTCCATATTAGGGCCTTAAAAGAAATGCAGAGATAATGCATATTAGTCCAAAATTCTTTAGATTCTGAAATGGGAAATCCCACTGGGATTGGAAAAATGTCTAATGTAACACCCCTGTTCAAAAAGGGAGAAAGGCAGAAAGTAAGAAACTATATACCAATTTAGTTTATTATCCATTGTTGGGAAACTGTTGGAATCCATTATTGAGGAAGTAGTAAAGGGACACTTGGAAAATCAAAACGTAATCTATCAGAGTCAGCATGGTTTTATGAACGGTAAATCATGTTTGACTAATTTATTAGAGTTTGTTGAAGATGCAAAAGTAAATAAGGCGGGGGGTCTTGTGGATATAATGTCTTTAACTTCCAGAAGGCATTTGGTAAGGTGCCGCTCAAAAAGTGAATACACAAGGTAAGATCCTGTGATAATATATTAGCTTGGATAAAGGATTGGCTAACCAACAGAGAGCAGAAAGTGGGATAATTGGGTCTTTTTCTGGCTGTCATGCTGTAACCTGTGGTGTGCCACACAGAACTTAGGCCCCAACTAATTATAATCTACATTATTGTTGATGAACAGAGGGATGTTGATGAACAGAGGGATCTTCGTGTATTTGCGCATAGATCCCTGAAAGTAGGCAGTCAAGTCGATAAGGTTGTTAAGAAGGCATACGGAGTCTTAGCTTTTATTGGTAGGGGGATTGAATTTCGGAGCCGCAACGTCATGTTGCAACTGTACAAAACTCTAGTACGGCCGCACTTGGAGTATTGTGTGCAGTTCTGGTCCCCACATTATAAGAAAGATGTGGAGGCATTGGAGAGGGTACAGAGGAGGTTTACCAGGATGTTGCCAGGTATGGAGGGCAGGTCTTATGAGGAGAGGCTGAGGGATTTGAGGTTGTTTTCGTTAGAAAGAAGGCGGCTAAGAGGAGACCTTATTGAACCATATAAGATGATTAGAGGTTTAGATAGGGTGGACAGTGATAGCCTTTTTCCTAGGATGGAGAAAGCTAGCACGAGGGGACATAGCTTTAAATTAAGGGGTGGTAGTTATAGGACGGATGTCAGAGGTAGGTTCTTTACCCAGAGGGTGGTAGGGGTATGGAATGCCCTGCCTGCTGCAGTTGTAGATGCGCCAAGTTTGGTGGCGTTTAAGAGGTTAGTTGATAAGTTTATGGAAGAGAAGGGAATGGTTTAGTTTGGAGGGTCATTGCTTTTTTATAATGGTCGGCGCAACATCGAGGGCCAAAGGGCCTGTTCTGCGCTGTAGTGTTCTATGTTCTATTAATGATTTGGATGCAGGGATAGAATGTACTAAACCTAAATGTTTAGGTGACACTAAAATAGGTGGGAAAGCAAGTTGCAATGAGGAAATAAAAAATTTACAAATGGATATGGATAAGTTAGATGAGTGGCCAAAATGTGGCAGAAGGAATTTAATGTGGATAAGTGTGAGGTTATGCATTTTGGCTAGAGGAATAAAAAAGCAACTGACTATCTGAATGGAGGGAAACTTCAGAATGCTTTGGTGCAGACAAATCTGAGGATTTGTCCTCATGCACAAATCCAGAAAGTTAGTATGCAGGTAATAAGGAAGGCAAATGGACAGAAAACAGACTATCAATAATCGGATCATTTATGGTTGTCAGCACGTGACTGGTTGATGCACCACAAGGTTACAGCTTCAGTTATTTACAAGCTATTGAGTGTAATGTCTCTAAAATTTATTGACAATGCAAAATTAAATGGCAAAATAAGCAATGCGGAGGACACAAAGAGCCTTAAGGATTTAAGCATTCTAAGAGACTAAGCAAGATGGAATATCATTTGGAGAAATGTGAAGTCATCAATTTTGGTAGGAAAATAGAAAAACAATTTTTTTAAAAACAGTGAAAGACTGAGAAATGTTGATATCAGAAGGATCCGTGTCCTTGTGCACAAATCTACAGAACATCAACATGCACCAACTGAGAAAGAAGTGTTATATTGACCTTTATTACAAAATGTCTGGAGTATAAGAGGAAAGACATCTTACCACAATTGATATTTGTATAGGGCTTTAATGTTAGTTTTTTTTTAGCTACAGAAGGATAACTCATCTATGTGGGAGTTTATTAGACTGAACCATGGGATTCTTCTAAGAAAGAAATTGAGCAGACTAAGTATATATTCCCTGGAGCTCTGAGAAATGACAGACAATCTGATTGAAACACATAAAATTCTCAAACGATGTTATATATCTAAAAGAGTTGCAGATTGCTTTAAAAGATGAACACATGATTTTGATGATAATGTCTTTAGGGTCTTGCCACAGGCTACTGTTTTACTTTCGTTTGAACTTTTAGATTCATTTGTGGAGAACACCTCTTTCAATGAACTTTATTGTTGTTATTTGAATCGAAGTGTGTAAACCAGGTCCTTTTTCTTTCTTTAAAAGCCACACCATCTAACATAGAGCATTACAAAGGGTAGATGCCAGGAGGATATTTCCTCTGCCTGGGAAGCTGGAGTTAGGGATCACAGCCTCAGAATAAGCGGTTAGCTATTTTGGACCAAGATGAGAAAATACTTCTTCCCCTCAAAGGGTCATGAAGTGTTGAAATTGTCTGCCTCATATTCAAGGCAGCTTTCACTGCATTTTTTTTAGATATTAAAGACATCAAGGCATATTTGGAAAATGTGGGACAACTAATGTGGCAGTGGGCTAGGAATTAGAACAATAGGTCATATGGTGTGTAGTTCAGGCTAGCTAAGAGGAAGAACAGACTGGGAGAGTCGAACTCAGTAGGCCTGGAGGTCTGGACTACATCTGCTTCAATGAAAGGAGTATAACAAGTAAGACAGATGAACTCAGAGCTTTGATTTTTATGTGAAACTTGAACGTGGTTGTGATAATGGAGACTTGATTAAAGGAGGGACAAGACTGGCAACTAAATATGCCGGGATATATATATTTTAGGTGAGACAGATGGGAAGGTAAAAGGGTGGGAGAATCTCAATACTGGTTAGGGAACATATTACAGCTGTACAGAGGGGGGACATCTTGGAAGAATCATATAATCAGACACTGTGGTTAGAACTCAAAAACAAGAAGGGACTAGTCACAATGATGGGGGTGTGCTACAGGCCTCCCAACAGCCCATGGGAAGTTGAGGAATGGATATGTAAATATATTCTGGACAAATGGAGAAATAATAGGGTTGTTGTAGGGGGAGACTTTAATTTTCCTCATATTGACTGGAAAATCCTCAGGACTAAAGTTCTGCTGTGTGAGGAATATGTTAAGTATGTCCAGAAAGGCTTTTTGGAACAATACGTGGATAGTTTGACTAGCAAGAGGGCTATACTGCGCTTAATATCATGGAATGAGTCCGGTCAGTCATCAAAGTTGCAGTGGGGGAAGACGTGGTGAACAGTGACCACAATTCTCTAAGCTTTCACATATTGTTAGAAAAGGACAAGTGCCGAACTGGGGGTAAAATGCTAATTACAATCGGATTAGGCAGGATTTGGAGACTGTTGTTTGGGACATGCTGTTTGAGAGTAAATCCACATTTGACATGTAGGAGTCTTTAAAGGAGCAGTTGATCAGAGTGCAGGACAGGCATGTGCTTATGAAAAAGAAGGTCTGGAAAGGTGGGATTCAGGAACCGTGGATGACCAGGGAAATTGTGAGTCTTGTCAAAAAAAGGGATGTGTACATGAGATCTAGGCACTTATAAACAAACAAAGCATTTGAAGAATGCAGGGAAAGTAGAAAAGAGTTCAAACATGGAGTTAGGAGGACAAAAAGATAATGAAATGTCCTTGGCAGACAGGAGTAAGGAGAAACCCAAGGCATTTTATACACATATTAGGAACAAGATGGTAGCTAACAAAAGAGTTGGTCCACTTAAGGACAAAGGAGGAAAATTATGTGTAGAACAAAAAGAAGTGGGTGAGATCCTTAATGAGTACTTTGTATCAGTATTCATAAAGGAGAGAGAGACATGTCAATTAATGGTGTCATGGAGGGGGGTGTAAACCCTTCAGGACAAGTCATCATTTTGAGAAAGTGTTAGACGAATTAAAAAGCATTAAGTTGGACAAGTCTCCAGGACCAGATGGCATCTATCCCAGATTACTGTGGGAGACAAGAGATGAAATTGCTGGGCCTCTAATTGAAATCTTTATTTTCTCATTGGCCACTGGTGAGATACCAGACAATTGGATGATAGCCAGTGTTGTCCCGTTATTTATGAAGGGTAACAAGGACAACCTGGACAATTATAAGCCAGTTAACTTGATGTAGTGGTAGTGAGACTGTTAGAGAAGATTCTTAAGGATAGGATCTATTGGTCTTGTTAGCAACAAGTTTTGTACGTGGGAGGTCATATCTCGCGAATGATTGAATTTTTTGAGGTGATAAAAAATAATTGACAAGGGAAGGACTGTGGATGTTGTTTCCCTGTACTTTAGTAAAGCATTTGACAAGGTCCCTCATGACATTTTTTAAATCTCACAGGATCAGGGGTGAACTACTTTGATGGATTTAGAACTGGCTTGGCCATAGAAGACAGAGAGTAGTGGTGGAAGGGTGTTTTTCTGAATGGAACCAGTAACTAGTGGTGTTCCGTAGAGATCGATGCTGGGACCTCTATTGTTTATAATAAATATAAATAATTTGGAAGAAATTTGGTCTGACTGGCAAGTTTGCAGATGATACTAAGATTGGAGGAGTTGCAGATTATAGTGAAGATTGTTAGAGAATACAGCAGGATATAGATAGACAGGAAAATTGGGTGCAGAAATGACAGATGGAATTTAATCTGGATAAATATGAGGTAATACATTTTGGTAGATCCAATTCAGGTGGGAGCTATAAAATAAATGGCAGAATTATCAGGAGCACAGATACAGAGAGATCTCGGAATACAGATCTACAGATCCTTATAAGTGGAAGCACAGGTGGAAAAGGTGATGAAGAAATCATGTAGCATGCTTGCCTTCACGAATGGGGCATCGAGTATAAAAGTTGTGAAGGTATGTTACAATTGTATAATATGTTGGTTAGATCCTATTCGATCTAATTCTGGCCACCACACAACCAGAAGGACATGGAGGCTTTGGAGAAAGTGCAGAAAAGGTTTACCAGAATGATGCCTGCTTTGGAGGTATTAGCTATGAGGAAGATTAAATAAGCTGTGATTGTTTTCCATGGAAAGACAGAAGCTGAGGGGCTGATCGAAGTTTATAAAATTATGAGGGGTATGGATAGGTGAAAAGTTGGGAACTTCTTCCCAGGGCAAAAATGACAATCATAAGGGGGTACAAGTTCAAGATAAGAGGGGAAAGGCTCATTGGAGATGTGCAGGGGAAGTTTGTTTTTAAAACAGAGGGAATGGCAATTACGTTAGCCATATTTAAGACTTGTCTTGATAGGCAAATGAACAAATGGGGAATAGAGGGATACAAGTGGTTGGTTTAGATAAGTAAAGGTGATCAGCACAGGCTTGGAGAGCCGAAGGATCTGTTCCTGTACGTACCATACTTTGTTTTTTGTTCTATAACAATAAGGAGACCATCAGCCATAATCTTATTGAGTGGTGGGGTACGCTAGAGGGGCCAAATGTCCTTCACATTATATCCTTAAATGTATCATGAGTCAAGATTGCTGAAGTTCCACATGCTCTAGGTTGTTGAACTGATAGTAATTATTCCAGAGACATAAGACAGAGAAATTACAAGGTACTGCTGGAATATCTGGTGATGGAAATATTGAGAACATCCTGTCCAGATTCTTGTGTCCATATTGGATAGAAATGCAATTTGACAGGATATCTTAAAGCAATAGAAATAATTTTTGTCAGCAAAGTAACAAACAGGTAACTGTTGCAGTTGGAATGTAGATCAAAGAGCAAATGCTTTATTTTTTGAACCTACAAATTCCATGACTTCTAGTCTCCCCTGCTAGACAGCAGCACTATCGAATTTGAGCTAATGCAAATGACAAATGGCACATAATTTTCTGTTCACTCACATAAATGACTTTAAAAAGCAGGAACAGACAGAGCTGAATGAACTGAACTTTGTGCATCCATTAAATTTTAAGTATGAAACCAGTTCTGAGATCTATGTAGTTCCCGACGAAAATTCACATTTAATGCATTGCTTCAATTTTGTTGTCAACTTGAGACTTTTCTGCCTTCAGGCAGTTTTATTTTCCCTGCCTCTGGTAATAACTGTCCTGAATATAAAATTGAAAGTAAGACAGAAAGTTAGCACGAAGAAGTGTATCATTCACTGTAAAACATGCACAGATAGGTTGCTTAAGGCTACCCATCCACCTACAAAGCTTTGTAAGCACACAGATCAATTGGACCTGACATCAAAAAGATGCACCATTGGAAATCTTCTGACATTTAGACTTTAGAATAAATATGACACAAAGGGTTCCATTCACGGTGCTGAGAGATTAGTATGCATGATCTTTCAGCAATTGTTCAGCAAATTGTTTGCAGTTTCTGGAACCTTTGAGTTAATGTTATTTTCAGGTGTATTTCATTATTTAAGATGATGTGATTCAAAATGAAGCTTAGATGGTCAGCTTTCTTGCGAGTTCCTTGCTGTGAACTGTGGACCTCCATCCATAGCTATCTACTGCAATCCTTTGCTTTCTCCCCCTCAGTCTCCTTCCTTTCATTTTTATGTTCTCTTAAATCTAATAGTGCATGCATTTTAGTGCAAACTACAAATCAACTGTGAGTTAAAAACATAACCAGCTATTCCCGAGCCATGTCTTTTGTTTTATTTTCCTGTGTGAGTGCTGTTTTTGCTTCTCAAGTGCATCTTTCAAATTCCTGGACTTCTCTAGACACAAAGACTCTGCTTCTATACTGGACTTTTAAAAATTCATATACGGGATGTGGATGTCACTGGCTGAGTCAGCATTTATTTCCCATACTAACTGCCCTCCATTTCAGAGGATAATTGAGAGTCAATCACATTGCTGTGAGCCTGGAGTCACATATAGGCCAGGCCAGGTAAAGATGGGGCAAATTTCCTTCCCCGAAGGATATTAGTGAACCAGAAGGGTTTTTATAACATTTGACAATGGTTTCATGGTCATCATTAGACGATTGATTCCAGATTTTAGTTGAATTCAAATTTCACCATCTGCCACAATGAGATTTATCCAACCCAATCTCTCACTCAAGCCACATTACCCCTCAGAATCTGTTCCCCCGCCTCCCTACTGAGGCCCCCTTCAGGCCACATACCTTTTGCAAACCACTTCAAAGGGAAAGTTAAATCACAAACCATCAATCAGACTTGGACCATATTATGGTCAGTATCAAAGGGATACTTGACATGCATTCAACATTAAGGGAAATAAAAAGAAACACAGGAGACAGGAGCTTGCAAGAAATCCATTGAGCTGGCAGTTGAATTTGTTACAGATTCAAGTACAATGGTGAAAGGTTCAACAAATTCAATTGCTGGGAAGCCACAGCAACTTCATGTCAAAGCCATGTGCATACATTAGGGCTGCGTACATAGCTGGGCAAACTGAACCATTCCCACCCATTCCCAGGGTGAAATCAATTTTTTTTTGTCAGAGGACTTCAAAGGGGTCTGATCACAACCGGCAGCTTCTGAAATGAAAATCTGTGCTGCGGGATGAGGTGAGGCAATGATTTAAAATCCCATTAGGAGTCACAGAAATTAAACTTCCCTGGCCACTTCAGAACTTCCACAGCTGGTAGGCAGGTATGCAGAAACTGACCACAGTGTCTGTTTGAAATTGTCATGCCAGAGGTGATCTTCAGCTCTGCCTGAGGTAGAATGGGCAATCCAGCATGATACCCCCCATCCCGGCAAAGAGTGGCGAGGTCAAGCCTTTGAACCCTGCCTGAGCCCACTCAACCCCCAGGATTCTTGAGGGACACATTCACTGTAACCTGTCAGCATCAAAATGGCAAATGACCACTGGATTTAGCTCCTCATGCCTCCTCAGGGCACAAGGTGCCAGACCAGGGGGTCAGTGCCAAGGTGCGAGGGATGGTTCACCATTTTATCTGCCAATGTGATTGGCCTGTAAGAGGTTGAGTGGGAGATTTGAGAGGGAAGGGGGCTGAGTGGAGAGGTTTGAGGGTGAAAGAAGTTGGGTAGGGGTGTTCTGAGGGTGAAGGAGGCTGGATTGGGTGTCTGAGGGAGAAGAAAGCTGAGCGGAGGGATTGGGGGCTGAGTGAGAGGGAAGGGTTAGTGGGAGATCTGAGATGAAGGGGGCTGAGTGGGGCTCTGAGGGGGAAGGGAGCTGAATGGGGGGTCTGACGGTGAAGGAGGCTAAATGGAGGGGTATTAGATGAGGTTGGATTGGGTCATCCTCATGCCTACATAGAACATAGAACACTACAGTACAAACAGGCCCTTCGGCCCACAAGTTGTGCCAAACACATCAAAACCTACCCAGCCATAGACCTATCTATAACCCCCAATCCCACTGGATCCCATATACTCATCCAGAAGTCTTTTAAAAGACCCCAGCGAGTTCGCCTCGACCACCACCCACGGCAGCCGATTCCATTCACTCACCACCCTCTGAGTGAAAAACTTTCCCCTAGCATCCCCTCTGTACTTGCTTCCCTGCACCTTAAATCTGTGCCCTCTCGTCGTGACCATTTCAGCCCTGGGAAAAAGTCTCTGAGAGTCCACCCTATCTATTCCTCTCAACATCTTGTAAACCTCTATCAGGTCGCCTCTCAACCTTCGTATCTCCAGGGAGAACAGTCCCAGCTCCCTCAACCTGTCTTCATAAGGCATGCCTCCCAATCCAGGCAACATCCTTGTAAACCTCCTCTGCACCCTTTCAATAGCTTCCACGTCCTTCCTATAGTGAGGCGACCAGAACTGCGCACAGTACTCCAAGTGTGGTCTGACAAGGGTCCTATAAAGCTGCAGCATTACCTCCTGACTCCTGAACTCAATCCCTCGATGAATGAAGGCCAGTACACCGTAAGTTTTCTTAACCACATCCTCCACCTGGGAGGCCGATTTGAGAGTCTTATGGACCCGGACCCCAAGATCCCTCTGCTCTTCCACACAGCTAAGACTCCTACCTTTGATAGTGTACTCATTCATCCCGTTGGATCTGCCAAAATGGACCACAACACATTTATCTGCGTTGAAGTCCATCTGCCACTTCTCCGCCCAGCCTTGCATCCTGTCGATGTCATGCTGCAACTTCTGACATCCCTCCAGACCATCCACAACACCACCGACCTTCGTGTCATCGGCGAACTTACTCACCCATCCCTCCACTTCCTCATCCAGGTCATTTATGAAACTGACAAACAGCAAGGGTCCTAGAACAGATCCCTGGGGCACTCCACTGGTGACCGACCTCCATGCAGAAAAAGAGCCATCCACAACCACCCTCTGCCTTCTGAAGGCAAGCCAGTTCTGGATCCACAAGGCCAAAGCCCCTTGGATCCCATGGCCTCTCACCTTCTCAAGAAGTCTTGCATGTGGGACCTTGTCAAATGCCTTGCTGAAGTCCATGTACACCACGTCCACTGATCTTCCTTCGTCAATGTGTTCAGTCACATTTTCGAAGAACTCAATTAAGCTTGTAAGGCATGACCTGCCTTTTACAAAACCGTGCTGACTATTTCTAATCAACCTAAACTTCTCCAAATGCTCGTAAATCTTGTCCCTCACAAGCCTCTCCATAATGGTATGAGGAATTGGAGTTGCCCTATTATTTGTGGGTTTGGGGGAGGATGTCCCCTCTGGTGAGAGTTGTTGGTGTTCATCTGGTCTCTGGCAAGAGGATAGGAGGGGGCACAATTCCATTTTTGTCGAGGGGGGAGGTGAGATGCTGTCTCTGAGCATGGAGATCAGAACTCCCTCTAGAAGTGGTGGGCCCAGTTGCTGAACAGATTTTGCAGGCAGCTTGCTCAAAATGAACTCCATTTGAAAACAACCTGGCACTAAGTCCCAATTCGGGAGAATCACCGCCCTTGTTTTTGATTCCTGCCACAACTCAATTCCTAACCACTCACTCTATTCACCTTTCTACTCATTGTCAAGGCTGAATCAGGCTGTTTGAAACTGAGATGATCTCCCAGCCTTATACTTAATCCATCACTAATACCATCAATTTGTACCTTTGTGACATCTACTGACTTCTCAGCTCATCTACTTCTGAAACCCTCATTGGGATCTTTGTTAACTCTAGATTTGACTATTCTACTTCATTCTATGCCAGCCTTTTACATTCTACCCTCCAAAAATGTGAAGTCATCATAAACTCATATCGAATCCAGTACACACGTTTGACATTGGTACCTGAAAAAAATCTTAATTCATCATTCTTGTTTTCAAATCCCTCCATGGCCTGGTCCTTCCCTACCTTTGTAACCTCCTCCGACTTCACAGCTTTCCAAAATACCTGCACTCATATTTTGGGTTTCTTGAACACCGTGGAGCACCACCATTGGCAGTCCAGAGACTAAGGACCGAAGCTACAGAATTTCCTCTTCCGTTTTCCCTCTTTTTCTCTCCTTTTAGACACATTATAAAAAGCCAAGTTTTTCATCACCTGATCTAATATCTTCTTATGTGGCTTGAGTTAAATTTTGTTTGATAATGCTCCTGTGATGCACCTTGGCACAATTTGCTATACTCAAGGTGCTATATAAATGCAAGTTGTTGTTGTACAGAGACTGCAACTGAGATTTTGATGAATATTTATCTCCTGGATTTAAAATGAAGAACCAACATGCAAACTAAAGTGAGTTGCAGCAATATGTATGCAGATCTAATGTGTGAATAATATTCAATATTCTTACATTATGTACAGAGATGCAGTATGTGTGAATATTAACGATTCACATAATTGTGCAGGGATGCTCATGTGAATAACAACCATCCAAATGAAGGCGTAGCAATATAAAGTTTGTGAATATACCTCAACAGTATGCAGATAGAATGCAAGACAATATCAACTAATACACATCTTCACACACAAGGATGTGTTCTGTTCATGACTGAAATTTTCAAAATGCTCTCTCCAAATATGTCAAATTAATAAAGCACCACTGGTTGTGACCTGCAAGTCTGATATTTCAAGGATCAGTTGCAAAACTGGAGTCAATGGGAATCGGGGAGAAAGTTTCTCACTAGTTGGAGTAACATCTAACACAAAGGAAGATGGTTGCAGTTGTTGAGGTCCTGTTATGAACCTTGGCCAGACACTCATGTTATTGGTAGGATCCAGTTGGGATCCAATATTTAAATTATCTGAAGATTGAGACACTGGTTCAATGAATAAAGCCCCAAGATTCCACGGGTCTTGAACAAACAAAAGTAAACTTTGCTACACAGGTCAGAAAAGGAAGCAGCCAGCATAATTAAGAACCCCACACACCCTGGACGTACTCTCTTCCACCTTCTTCCTTCGGGAAAAAGATATAAAAATCTGAGGTCACGTACCAACAGACTCAATAGCAGCTTCTTCCCTACTGCTGTCAGACTTTTGAATGGACTTATCTTGCACTGATCTTTCTCTACGCCTAGCTATGACTGTAACACTACATTCTGCACTCTCTTGTTTTCTCCTCTGCAAATGGTATGCTTTAACTGTATAGTACACAAGAAACAATACTTTTCACTGTATGTTAATACATGTAACAATAATAAATCAAATCAACCATTAACATTCTGGGTAAGTAACATGTATAAACGAATAATCAAGTCAGTTGTGGTCAACACACCACACTACACAATATGTGCTGAAGCACCCAAAATATTCTATGTTTCTCCACGTGCTAAAGTCTTCCCAGAATAAATTGCTGAACTAACAAAACTTGGGCAAGATTCTCTGGCCTCCCAGCATCATGTTTCCTGCCAGTGGGTTGTTTGCACATTGTTTGCTGCATTCTCTAATTCCACCACTGTCAATGGGAATTCCCAGTGATGTCACCCAACACTGGTGGGAAACCCATGGGTGAAGGTGCACTGCCAGCAGAACCGGAAAATCGTATTGGCACAAACGGCCAGAGAATTCTGACCCTTGCCTTTTTATACTACCAGTATTGCTATAAAACTCTTCACTTTTTAAAAAGCTATATTATAAAGGTATATAAAGTTCATAATTACTGCTGAATACCCTCACAGGACTGGACAAATAATATTAATATTTGTGAAAAGTCAAGTTTCTCCATTATATTAAAAAAAACACACTTCTTCTTTGTTCTTTGTTCTTTAAGCTATTTTCAAAATATGTTTATGGTATTTCAGTTTCTATCCCAATCTCATCTGCATGTGCTAATCATTGATTTCACTTTCTGTAAAATTTTAATCAGAAATGAAAATTCAGAATATTTTATTTCATGTTCTGTTGTCTGATTTGTTTGATTGCTTCTTCTGCCTGAAGGCATCATTGTTGGTGGGGCCCATGGATATCTCCTTGTCTTGGCACCAGATTCAAACTAATGTCGGGAAAGGAGACACTGAGATCAAAGAGATCACTAGATCCTTGTGGACAGTATTTTTGTGGTAAGTTGCTAGCAAAATCAGGTTCATGGTGCATGAGAAGAGCTATCAACTCCTCCTGTCAAGTTCCAACATGCATTCACAGCAATGTATTCACAAAAGGAGCAAAACAGCAGATTCCAAATCCTTTAAAAATTCTGTCCATCATCTTACTTTGTTATTCCTAAAATTTTGACAGTTGATAACATAATCATTTGAACTATATGGTTTTTGTAATCAAATTGTAATTTTTGCAGTTCTTGAAAAACAATACCTAAAGTGGGACATGGCTGCCGCAGGAAAGTTGCTGATCATATGTTAGTTATTAAATTTACAATAATCTGACATTCAATAGCTTCCTTGTACTCTTACTGAAAATAAATTATTAAAGGAAAAATGATTTTAGCCCACTAATTATATTCTCAAAACTCATAATATTTTGTTTACATTGAATAATTTATTCTTAATCCATTACAAACATAAATTAAATTGATACTTGATAAGGTTTGGGTACGTACACACATGTTATGAATAGAAGCAAACATACTTTTAATTGTGGCTATCAATGTTGATCAAAACAGGGTTGGCATCACAATGAAATTGTCCATTGCCTGAGGTTATGAACTTGTTAAGCAGCTGCTATTGATTTCATTGCAAAAATGGCAGATCTGTATTCAAACTTTCCCTAAAAGGTAAAAATCTTTAAAATTGTTTATGAAGTCTATTCTACAGAAAAGTTCTCTCGGCAACATAATGATATTCATACACAGCAGGATCAAATGTATCATATGTTCCAACCGCATGTGTAGATTATGTTTTTTTTAAAAAGGGGAAAATTAGCATGCTAATTTTGTTTAATCTGGCAGCACCAATTGAAGAATGTACAAGTGTATGCAGCTTTACACAGGGACCTGTCACTTCAAATTTCTGGATCAGCAACACAGTAGATTTCTGTTTCGAGCTGTCACAGCAGCTTTCAAATCACTGAGGTTCTTAAGCAAGCACGACTTTGAATATTTTTCTCTTTTATCTGACACGCTTCCTCTTCAGAGCCAGCAACAATAGCAAAATGATTAATGTTATATCTGTGTTACAAAGTAAGTCTCAAACAAGATTTGGATGAATCCAAGTTGCTCCCATTTAAGAATCTTTATAATGCTTTAACTAATCCAGACCATTTAAGTATAATTCTCTCTTTAAAAAGATTCAGTCCCCATCCGAATCCAGATGCAAATATGGATGTATGTTATTACATTGGGCAACTGAATGACCAAATAAATTTTCTTGCTGTAGTTGATAGGTAGCGAGTTAATTAATTTATTGCTGTATGATCTATTCCATCAATTTTCTGTGTAATCTAGGAGCTACATCAGAAACATATTTCATAATATCAAAGAAAGGATCTTTTAGTGGACAAAATCATTAGGGAAATCAAAATTAGCATGACAATTTTTTACAACTTTATGAGGTAAAAGTGGGTGGTCAGGAACAATGTGGACTCCCTGCCCCCTCCTGAGAACTGAGAATGCAGATAATGTCAATTAAAATAAAAAAATGATTAACATGCTAAATAATTACTTTGCATCAGCATTTAACAAAACAGGAAGAAGCCTTCCTTATTGAGGGTAAAAGAGAGAAACCAAGGAATTATAGATCAGTTTGCCAAATTTTTGTTGTGAAACTATTGGAGTTTATGATAAAGAATGGAGTGACTGAACAAGTTGAAAAAATTTATCTGCCTTAAGAAAGCCAGCATGAATCCTTCATTGGAATCTTCAAAGGAGAAAGCAGGAAAAACTGTTTTCTTCCATTGAAAATGAAGAATGAATAACACCAAAAAGAAATAGTTGCTAGTATTACGTTCACACAGAGGAATCCAGAGTCAATTTATGATGGACGGTACATGACCTTGGATTTTAGGTGACTTCAAGTAATTTTCTAATATCTAGCAGGGTGGTGGAAAAGCTCCACCCCTCTCCAGGAAAGATAGTGGGATTGGATCTAATATTAAAAAAAAGACAACTTTCTAGGAAACTCAGTTTCAAAAAGCACCGTGCCAGCTGATGGAATTTAAATGTAATTGAAAGTTAGTTTCCATTATGGTGACAATGAAATTATCTTCAATTGTCATTAAACAAAATTCTCATCTGATTCACTAAAGTTCTTTAGGAAAGAAAATCTGCAACCTTTTCCTGGTTTACTCACTGGTTGACTCATAACTGTCTACTGAAATGGCTTACTGAGCCATTCAGTTCAAAGGCAATTAGGGATGGGCAACAAATGTTGGCCTTGCCAGCAACTCCCACATCCCATGAAAAAGTAAAGAGAAAACAAAATCCATTTATAGCAAATTAACAATCCCAAGTCAGTGAACCCAAACTTTAAAAATGTCTGCCTGGATATTGGGGTGGCACAGTGGTTCACTTTGCTGCCTCACAGTACTAGGGATTCCAATTCAATTCTGGCCTTGGGTGACTGCCTGCATGGAGTTTGCACATTCTCGCTGCGTCTGTGTGTGTTTCCTTTGGGTGCTCTGGAGATTTGTCCGAAGATGAACAGGTTAGGTGGATTGGCTGCAGTAAGTTGCCTGTAATTGTCCAAAGATATTTTGGTTAGGTGGATATGCGGTGTTACAGGGATAGGATAGGCGGGTGGGTGGACCTGGTTGGGATGTTCTTTCAGAAAACCAGTACGAGCTCAATGGGCCAGCTGGCCTCTTTCTGCAATGTAAGGATTCTATGGATAACAATCACTATGTTGAAACAACCATTATTTTAAGTCCAGTTTCTCTCTTGTACATTGAGTTGCTTTCATTTCTTTTCCTCTCTTGTACCACAGACATATAGTACGACAGTCATGCTTTCTACCTTTCCATCTTTCAACAAGGCAGGGAGGCTTTCTCCTTACAGTTCCTTCTATTCTCTGGTTTATTTTTACAGCACCATGGGACATTCTGTAATTATGAAAATGTAAGTTATTTCTTTCCTTGGGATTGGATAATCCGACAGTACGAAAGGATGCCAGCTAGCCCACCATGATATAGTGCCAGCTTTTTAAATGAGCTATTCAATTAGCTCCACTCTTCCATTCACTTCCACAGCCCTCAATAGTTTTGCCCAGATTTTCACTCCCAGGTTAAATGCATAGAGCTAAGAGAATTCCTCAGTCCATGAACCCGACATTTAGAAATGGTTACCTGGATATTAGATTATTGATTTGAGCTGGGGAGGAGGTGGGTGAAGACAGTGGAGGAAGGGTTTAGGACATGTGGTGGCGGGTGTGGGGGGGGAGCATTTCCTGGTAGTGGGGCTAGGATGATAGATTGAAGGTTAGAACATAGAACATAGAACACTACAGCACAAACAGGCCCTTCAGCCCACAAGTTGCGCCAATCACATCTATACCTATCAAGCCACAGACCTATCTATAACCTCCTATCCCGTTAGTTCCCATATACTCATCCAGAAGTCTTTTAAAAGACCCTAGCGAGTTCGCCTCTACCACCACCGACGGCAGCTGATTCCATTCACTCACCACCCTCCGAGTGACAAACTTACCCCTAACATCCCCTCTGTATTTGCTTCCCTGCACCTTAAATCTGTGTCGTCTCGTAGCGACCATCGCAGCCCGGGTAAATAGCCTCTGAGAACCCATCTTATCTATTCCTCTCAACATTTTATAAACCTCTATCAGGTTGCCTCTCAACCTACGTCTCTCCAGGGAGAAGGGTCCCAGCTCCCTCAACCTATCTTCATAAGGCATGCATCCCAATCCAGGCAGCATCCTTGTAAATCTCCTCTGCACCCTTTCAATAGCTTCCACATCCTTCCTATAGTGAGGCGACTAGAACTGCGCACAGTACTCCAAGTAGAGTCTGACAAGGGTCTTATAAAGCTGCATCATTACTTCCTGACTCCTAAACTCTATTCCTCGATTAATGAAGGCCAGTACACCGTATGCCTTCTTGACCACATCCTCCACCTGCGAGGCCAATTTAAGAGTCCTATGGATCCGGACCCCAAGATCCTTCTGCTCTACAACACAGCTAAGACTCCTAGCCTTGATATTGTACTCCTTCATCCCATTATTCTTGCCAAAATGGACCACTACACATTTATCCACATTGAAGTCCATCTGCCACTTCTCCGCCCAGTCTTGCATCCTGTCTATGTCCCGCTGCAACTTTTAACATCCCTCTAGACCATCCACAACACCTCATAAATCTTGTCCCTCAGAAGCCTCTCCATCAGTTTACCAAGCACTGAGGTCAGACTCACCGGTCGGTAATTTCTGGACTATCCTTGTTCCCTTTCTTAAAAATAGGAACCACATCTGCAATTCTCCAATCCTCCGGAACCTCTCCCGTTTCCATGGACAATGCAAAGATCATCGCCAGGGGCTCTGCAATCTCTTCCCTCACTTCCCATAATAACCTGGGGTACATCCCATCCGGTCCCGGCGACTTGTCTATCTTGATAGTATCTAACAGGTCTAACACGTCTTCTTTCCTAACATCCACATACTCAATCTTTTCCGTTTGCCTCAAACCTGCAGTATAACGTCCCAGATCACTTTCCACCATGAATACCGAGGCAAAGGACTCGTTAAGCACCTCTGCCATTTCTTCCGGATTCACATAGACTTTTCCCCCTTCACCTTTTATAGGTTCTATCCCTTCTCTTCTCATCCTTTTACTTTTCACGTATTTGTAGAAGGCCTTGGGATTCTCCTTAATCTTACCCGCCAAGGCCTTCTCATGACCCCTTCTGGCTCTCCTAATTTCCTTTTTAAGCTCCCTTCTACACACCTTATACTCCTCTAGACCCCTAACATCTCCTAGCTCTCTGAACCTTTTATACACCTTTCTTTCCTTCCTGACTAGGTTCACCACAACCTTCGTGCACCACAGTTCCCGCGTCCTACCAAAACCTCCTTGTCTCCTCGGAACGTTGTCCTGCAGAGCCCCAGTCAAACATTCCTTGAATATCCGCCACTTTCCTTCTGTACTTTTCCCCAAGAACGACTCCTTCCAGTTTATTTGTCCAATTATCTGCCTAATGTTTTCATATTTCCCCTTACTCCAGACAAACACCTTCCTAGCCTGCCTGATCCTATCTCTTTCCATTGCCATCGTGAAAGAGATAGAATTATGATCTCCATTCCCAAGATGCTCAACTTTTAACATCCCTCTAGACCATCCACAACACCTCATAAATCTTGTTCCTCAGAAACGACATGAGATCCGACACCTGTCCTGGCTCATTAGCCAGCACCAGGTCAAGTACAGCCTCTCCTCCTGTAAGCTTATCCACGTACTGTGTCAGGAAACCTTCCTGAACACACCTAACAAACTCCTCCCCATCCAAACCCCTCACCCTTGGGAATAGGACGAGTAATCCTAAAAAAAACTGAGAAGGATGCCAGAAAGCCTACTTAGGGGCTCCATATTATTGAAAGTTTAAAAATAAAGTTTAAAACATGAAATATATCCCTAGCCCTCATCAACTCACACCGCCATTTATGTCAACTGATGCTGCCTCATGCTATCTCTCCCCCTCCTCTGCCTCTCAAACTCCTTTGGCCCTTTATATCCCCATTTTAACCTCTCTCCCTCCAAAACTGTCATGGCTCCTTATAGGGCTTAAATCAACTTATGCACCTCCACCCAAACCCCTGGCCTTTTATAGTCTCTATGCCAACATATGCTCTTCCACCTATAACCGTATGCCAAATTATGCCTTTTATTGCTCCGCTGGTCCTTTATAGTCACTGTCCTACCTTAGTGCCAAACTATGCCTCCATCCACAACTATCATGCTCATGCACCTAATATCCACCATGGGAAAACCGAAGGACCCATGCAGAAATTTGATAAAATAACGTTCTAGAAAATAAAGTTTCAAGTGTCTATACTTTGGGACACTGACAAAAAAATTGGAAAAAAGTTAATGACATTTAAATTCCATCAGCTAAATAAAGCCTTTTATTCAACAACAATTTTTAATTCAAGTGTATAATACCTTATGACAACAAACATTTGAATTCTTAGTTCCACATCAAAGAGTCTATAACTACTTGTAGCTGTCAATCAAAATGAAACATAGCAGGTATTGTGCTGTATAATGAATGGTTGTACAATCAATCATACAGCACTAAATCAGTAATGGAAGCCCTCAGGCTTATGTCAACAAAGAGTGAAATGCCAAGCAATCATTTTATTCACACAATTCATTTCAAAGATTTTAAGGGCAAAGTTACTAATACATTTCAAGAAAAGCAAGAGTCCCAAACTCTAACCCTTGTAATATAAAACTTCCTCCATCCTGAAAATATTCCTTTAACTATGACTCTCAGTTTCCTTATATAAGTGTAAGATTTAAAAAAAAAATCCAAGCAATTCCTTTTGAAAGAATGTTTGTGAGGAAAGGATGATCCAAAATTCTCTAACTGTGGGATTTTCTTAGAGTCATTTCTAGGTCTATTATAATGATTGAGATTGATTGTTATAATTAGGTAACAACTCTATTATTGCTACATCATGTGACTACTAGGATTTTTCACTACTGCCACTATGTATTATGCGATGATTCAACAACAATCACAGGCTAAGGCCTCCTTTAACATATCTTGTTACCAGCCTATTACATAACCTAATGCACATAGAAAATTGCATTCTTGTCAGTGAGGGTTATTGGACATCTGTAACTGATGAAGTCATTAGTGATCGACAGTAGGAAATGGTTGAAAACTTTTTTTTGCAATATATCATTCTTAATACAATAATGTTACCAGAAATTTCCATAGTAGTAGTTAAAAACTTAAAAATACTTAAACACCATCTTAAATAGTATACCTTGGGTGAGACAAAATTATATGTGAGTACATCAATTTTGACAAACATGTTTTTTGGTAGACTTAGTCCTCATAGTGAAAGAAATGGCAAAGCAATTTCTTTGTATACAAGTCTAAAAATCTAGAGGTCAGAAAAACATTAATAAACCTTCTACTAAGCTGTACTTTAGTTCCTGAGGTTCATTAATCAGACTGAAGGAGCAGAATCTTTGGAGCTCATGCAATTTGCCTCAGGTGAATGTCAATCTGTTTCTGCTAACATGACTAAATAGTAGTCTGGTGCAATACTGCATGGAGAAATGATTTTCATTTAGTTTGTTCCAGCATCTTGAATCTAAGCCTCCAACAGCTTAATGCCCAGCCTGTGCTGCAGAGTGAATATTATAATAACATAACTTTTAGTTTCTTCAAGTTATGTGTTTCATGAAAATGATGTATGTTTCATCATATGAAATATCTAAAATTTTAGCTGATGATCCATTTTAACATAATGTGAAATATAATAAACTTTTACAAGTAACTTTGTAGCTGTATTTAAGACCATAAGAAATAGGAGCAGAATTAGGCCACTTGGCCCATCAAGTCTGCTCTGCTATTCAATCATGGCTGATACTGTTTTCATCCCCAGTCTCCTGCCTTTTCCCATAATCCCTAATTCACTTATTAATCAAGAACCTATCTATCTCTGAGTTAAAGACACTCAATGACCTGGCCTTCACAATCTTCACATGTTAGCAAAAAGTTCCAGATTCACCACCCTCTGTCTGAAGAAATTCCTCCTCATCTCTGTTTTAAAGGATCATCTCTTTAGACTGAGGTTGTGCCCTCTGGTTCTAGTTTTTCCTACTAGTGGAAACATCCTCTCCACGTCCACTCTTTCCAGGCCTCGCAGTATTCTGTAAGTTTCAATAAGATCCCCCCTCATCCTTCTAAACTCCAATGAGTACAGATGAAGACCCCTCAACTGTTCTTTATACGACAAGCTTGTCATTCCAGGATCATTCTTGTGACCCTTTCCAAGGCCAGCACATACTTCCTTAGATATAGTGCCCAAAACTGCTCATAATACTCCAACGGGATCTGACTAGAGCCTTATACAGCCTTAGAAGTGCATTGTTGTTCTTGTATTCTAGCCCTCTCAACATAAATGCTAACATTGCATTTGCCTTCCTAACTGCTTACTGAACCTGCACATTAACCTTAAGAAAATCTTGAACAATGACTCCCAAATCCTTTTGTGTTTCTGATTTCCTAAGCATTTTCCTATATAGAAAATAGTCTGTACCACCATTCCTCGTTCCAAAGTGTATAACCTCACACTTTTTCACATTGTATTCCATCTGCCACTTCTTTGCCCAATCTCCTAACCTGTCGAAGTTCTTCTGCAGCGCCCTGCTTCCTCAATACTACCTGTCCCTCTTTTTATCTTTGTATCATTTGCAAACTTAGAAACAGTGCCTTCAGTTCCTTCTTCTAAATCATTAATACATTTTGTGAAAAGTTGTGGTCCTGGTACACTATTAGTCACTGGCTGTCATCCTGAGTTAGAAAACTTTACCCCCACTCTCTGCCTTCTGCCAATCAGCCAATCCTCTATCCATGCCAGGATCTTACCCTTAACACATGGGGCTCTTAACTTATTTAATAGTCTCCTATGCAGAACCTTGTCAAATGCCTTCTGGAAATCTAAATAAATCATGTCCATTCGTTCTCCTTTATCTAACTTCCTTGTTACCTTCTCGAAGAACTCTAACAGATTTATCATACGTAACCCCCCGTGACGATGCTGTGCTGACTCAATCCTACTTTATCATGCACTTCCAAGTATTCTGCAATCTCATCTTTCATAATGGACTCTAAAATTTTGCCAATGATGACAGACAGGCTAACCAGCCTATAATTTCGTGTCTGCCGCCTCCCTCCCTTCATAAACAGCAGTGTTACATTCACTACTTTCCAGTTCTCTGGTATCCCCCTGCTTCCAGTGATTCCTGAAAAATCACCCACGAATGCCTCCACCTTTTCCTCAGCTATCTCTTTTAGAACTCTGGGGTGTAGTCTATCCAGTCCAGGTGATTTACCCACCTTCAGACCTTTCAGTTTCCCCAGAACTTTCTCCTTAGTGAAGGCCTCTATATGCATCTCTGCACCCTGACTCTCCTGGAGCTCTGGCATCCCTTTGGTGTCTTTCTCCTTGAACGCTGATGTAAAGTAATTATTCAGTTCCTCTGCCATTGCTTAGTTTCCTATTATTATTCTCCAGTAGTCTTCTCATTTTCCAGTGTCCAATGGCTATTTTTGCCTCTCTCTCACCTCTTATATAAAAAAACTCTTCCTATCTTCTTTTATATTACTAGCTAGCTTATACTCATATTTCATCTTCTCTGCCCTTATTGCTTTTTTAGTAGTCCTCTGCTTGCTTTTAAGGCTTCCCAATTCTCTGGCTTCCTACTAATCCTCACCATTTTGTAGCTTTCTCTTTTGCTTTCATGCTGTCCTTGATTTCCCTCATCAGCCATGGATGCCTTTTCCTCCCCTTAGCATGTTTCCTCTTTCTTGGGATGAATTTCTGTTGTGCTCCAAAATAACTCTCAAAAACTTCTATTATTGCTGTTCCACTGTCTTCTCTGCTTAGCTCCCTTTCAATCAACTTTGGCCAGCTCCTCTTTCATATCTTTGTAGTTACCTTTATTTAATTGTTATACCATTACAGCTGATTCCAGTTTTTCCCTCTCAAACTGCAGGGTAAATTCTATCATATTGTGGTCTTTGCTGCCTAAGGGTTCCTTCACCTTAAGTTCCCTAATCAAGTCTAGCTCATTACACATCACCAAATCCAGAATTGTCTGTTCCCTAGTAGGCTCTGTCACAAACTGCTCCAAAAAAACATCTCTTAGACATTCCACGAATTCCTTTTCTTGGGATCCACTACTTCCCTGATTTTCTCAGTCCATCTCCATGTTGAAGTCCCCCATGATTATTGTAATATTATCTTTTTTTAACCCGTTTTTTCTATCTACTGATTTATTTTCTGCACCACATCCTGACTACTGCTAGGGGGCCTCCCATCAGGGTCTTTTTACCTTTGTGAGTCCTCAATTCTATCCACAGAGATTCTGTGCCTCTGATCTTATATCACTTCTTACTAACGATTTAACTTCATTCCTTACTAACAATGCAACACATTGTTGCCTTCAAAATAAAGCATTGTTTTGTGATTCTTAAAACTCTATTAATTGCATGAAAGATGTTTAAATGTCATATTCACTTTGATACTTTTATGTATGACAGCCTTGTTAGAGAATCCTCTGACAGGATTATGAAAGTTCAATATGTTTGGTATGGTTGCTCAGTACAATTTTACCAATTAACATTAAAAATGACTTGCCTCGCACCACATTCTGTAGGTCATTATTCAACTTATTTAACGATTTTATGCTAATTCGATGAGTAATCAATGGCCCATATTGGATCTACAAATTAAGTTGCCAGAATGGAATTACTTTATCTTGGTTTAGGATGTCCAGATGCCTAGATATTAACAATCTTGCCTTTATCAGCATTATGCACTCTGCATACAGATTAAAGAATCATGGTAAGCATATAAACTCCTGAGCTCTGAGAGATGACTCTACCCTAGACTACAGCTACTAATGTAGCATTTCAGAAAATATGAGCTGACGGATGGTGCTCTAAAATTACATTCATGCTTACCTTAAACAATATACTGAATATATTTTTATAGAAATGCTAGTATAGTATATTAATATTTGCTCCTGAGTGCAAGAGACAAAAGGTGGATGCTGCCCACTTTAATTCCTCTTCCTCTCTCAGATCCCACACTCTAAAGTGGTGTTGCTAACCATGGACTTCCACTGGATTGGTCTATGATCATGCATGGTAAAGTAAAGGCAAAGGTTTGCCATTGCCTTCTGCTAACCAGGACACACTCTGACTCTTATCACTTGCCACCAAGCATATTAGAAGGATTTGTAGGTTTACCATCAACTTGTTTGGCCATACTATGAATACATCTTTTGTGGCCTTCAAGTCATAAACTGGGACTTGAACTAAGAGGTTCAGGCCCAGAAGTAAGGTACTCCAACTCTGTTATGAGATTTCCCTTACAGTTTAATTACAAATAGTAAGTTTTAAAAAGTTAATTCAGAAGCACAAATCTATTTTGATATTCTGAACTGACTGCTGTAAGCTTCAGCAAAAGTCCAATTTCTAAATGCATCTTTAACAACAACCATTGCCACTTGTTTATGCACTGTAATAGAATAGAATAACACAACTGTGCCAAATTTATGTTCTATAGGTATGCTTCAAAATATTCCAGGGATTCATGAAACAATAATAAGTTTCACTCAAAATTCTATGAAATGCTACATAGCATAACTCTGGAGAAGAAATTAGCACAATAATGTTACCAAAGTAGGAATTTGTTCCATGAAAGTGAAACGCTGAAGTCCTTTGATAATGTTAAGGAGCAGGGAGTTGGGGGTAGGGTGTTAGACTGGATAGAGGATTGGTTGTCTCATAGGAAGCAGAGGGTAGGTATTAATGGGTGCTATTCTGATTGGCAGCTAGTGACTAGTAGAGTGCCCCAAGGTTCAGTGCTGGGGCCTCAACTATTTACCATTTACATAGATGATCTGGAGGAAGGGGTAGAGTGTAGGGTGACGAAATTTGCTGATGACACGAAGATGAATGGAAAAGCAAATTGTGTGGAAGATGTGGAAAGCCTGCAGAGGGATCTGGATAGGTTGAATGAGTGGGCGAGGACCTGGCAGATGGAGTATAATGTTAGCAAGTGTGAGATTATCCACTTTGGTAAGAATAATGGTAGGAAGGATTACTATTTAAATGGAGAAAAGCTGCAGCACGCGACGATGCAGAGAGACCTGGGGGTCCTTGTGCACGAATTACAAAAACACAGTATGCAGATGCAATGTTGGCCGTTATAGCTAGGGGGATAGAATATAAAAGTAGGCAGGTTCTGTTGCAGCTGTATAGGGTGCTGGTGAGGCCGCAGCTGGAGTACTGTGTGCAGTTTTGGTCGCCACATTTGAGAAAGGATATATTGGCCTTGGAGGAGGTGCGGAGAAGGTTTACTAGGCTGATACCAGAGATGAAGGTGTTGGATTATGAGGAGAGACTGAATAGCTAGGTTTGTACTCTTTGGAGTTTAGAAGGCTGAGAGGGGATCTTATAGAGGCGCAAAAGATAATGAAGGGGATGGATAGGGTAGAGGTTGAGAGACTGTTCCCACTTAGCAAAGATAGCAGGACTAGAGGGCACAGCCTCAAGATTAGGGGGGAGGGAGTAGTTCAAATTAGAGTTGCAGAGGGGTTTGTTCACGCAAAAGGTAGTGAATCTTTGGAATTCTCTGCCTGATGAAGTGGTGGCAGCTTCCTCACTGAATATGTTCAAGTCAAGAGTGGATAGGTTTTTGATTGACAAGAGAATTAAGAGTTACGGGAAGAAAGCGGGAAAGTGGTACTGAACCACTACAGATCAGCCATGATCTTAGTGAATGGCAGGGCAGGCTTGAGGGGCTGGGTGGCCTACTTCTGCTCCTATTTCTTATGATCTTACGTAATGATGTAATTGAAATAATACTGAACACTCAGCAAAGTACTGAGTTTGTAAGTCAACAACTGAAACCAAACATTTTTAAATAATGTATGGAGCTTCCTTTAATCGAGTTTACGAACAACAATTATGTCCCAGGCAATACTGACTCCCAACATCAGGTACACCAGAGTTACAGTACAAATGTTAATGAAAAATTTAAGAAGCTGAAAAATATTCTGGCAAATGGACTCACAAAAATAATTCACTACAGATTTGAAATGCAATTTGATGGTGTTGGTTGGATGTAGCGCAATTTACATGATCCATGATGTATCCATTTTGCAACTGCATAATTTCTTAGCAACAAAATTATTGTAAAGTTAACTTGGAGTTTAGCTCAGGAATAACCCATCAATTTTTCTGCAATAATGCGTTCGTGTTTCAGGCTTCACCTGGGTACCACGGATGGAATTTTCCCATCTCGGACTCAATCTTATGATGGGGACAGGGATGGGCAGTGATTCCCATTGTAGAGGCCTTTGGGGAATCATGCTATATCTTCTTGCCCAACATCGTTAATTAAGCATGGAGACTGTGCACCCTCTTCAATGACGGGGTGGACGTGATGGCGCACGTGCTACTGTCATACCCGGAAGCGTATTGACAAATGTTTGATCATCAAGGAGTCAAGGGTTACCAGGTTGAACGGGTGAGAGAGCGGTGGGCAGTCACTAAAGTGGAGTTGAAGCCACAGCCATATCAGCTGTGATCTAATTGAATGTTGAATGGTGGAGCAGGCTCAAAGTGCCAACTGGCCTACTCCTGTACTTGTATGCATTGATACTTCAATTAAAAACTTAAAAAGTGTAAGAAACCAATTCACTCTTTGGATTCTCTCCATGTATCAAAGTCATGAGTAGAAATTACTATGATCTTATTTACTTTCTCCGGATGTCGTTCAGAGGTTCCTCAGTTCTATTAACCTATATCTCAGAAGCGCTTAGCTGGGTTGAGCACTTTTTTAACTCAGAATAGTGGGCAAGTATCTCCAATGATTTGAAGTGTGTCCACTATTGACGAACAAACCTCTCATCTCAATGGGATTTATCATAAAACACAAAGTGCTTCTGTTACTTGCAGTACCGCTATGATTGGACTTGTATTTCACTGCAATACAAAAATACAATGGTGCTGATTTTTAATTTGCTGGCTGGGCATAAAAATGGTGTAGATTGGCTTCCCCTTAGAAGAAATGGCATGATTTTCAGTGATATCGAAAGAAAAAAATAGGTGATTTCTTTAATAAAACTGACATTGTGGATTCACTGCTTATGTCCAGACAGCCAGCTCTTTAAATAGAGCTGATTGATTTGTGATTGTGACAAACACCATTAAAGAGATTCTGAAACAGTTACACTCTACATGCATTGAGACTGATGCTATATTATGATTAGGTCCATCCCTACTCACCCCCCCCCCAATCAATGTGCCCTTTTTTTTAATTAAAAGATTAATCTAATCGAGGATTAGCTGTTTTCAAAGCCACATTGGTGTTTATAAAGGTGTTAATTAAACCTGTTAATCCTTCTTGTTAATGTGTTAATAGAAGCGGTTCAGTTCTGGCAATCTATAGTGATTGCTTTTGCTGCTGGTTGTTCCACTCAAACAGAGATTTATAGATCTGGCTTATTTCCATCCTTATGTGCTTTCTTAAAGCCCACATAGCACTGATTTTGAAACAAGATGTGCAAAGAAAGTACGTGCACTTCCCAAAATGTCTGTAAACGTTTCTTGATATAAGCTCTGACCAACTCGAATTGTTTGAAGCTTATTCCTGAACAAAGAAATATCAACCGAGTCATTCCATAACAAGCTCTTTGAAATCAACAGACTTTACTTGGAGACATATTTGTTAAGAAGAATAGAGGGCATCTTACCAAGAGGTTGTCCTGCAACTATTCGGGAGTTCTCCCCCGCCACTGCCGCACGTGCATTCCTTTCACTCATGTATTGTACAAAGGCATATCCTTTATGCACAGAGCAGCCAACTATCTTTCCATATTTGGCAAAAATAGCTTCTATATCAGCCTTTTTCACAATGGCTGTGTTGAGATTGCCAATGAAGACTCTGGAGTTGATGGATCTGGGATCATTCTTATTGGTAACATTGCTGGTTTGTGTTTTGCCAGTCATTGTAGATTATCTTCACCTAAGAGAGAAGAAAAATAATTCAACGTCTCAGAATTATTACAGCTGTTCAGCCAGGATAATGAACTTTAAATCAAAGTCACAAAGATCAAATACCTTTCCTCCTCTTGAGATCTGTAGGACTCTTTAAATTCGTTGCTTAAGATTCATCTGTGAACATCCATTATGTCTATAGCATCTCCAACCTACTCATTTAGTTAGCAAATTAGTGCCATTCAAATTACACACAGTTGGGATTCAGCGTAACTTTAAATAATGGATTGATATTTTGACATTTTCTTAGTAAATACAAGGTACGTATTTTCTGAATTGAAGAAAAATGTGCTTGGAATTCAGCTAATATTTCACCTACTGTTCTAAGTTCATTATTTTTTTATGATTCTGTTTCCTACAAAAACATGCTACAAATAAGAACCATTGGGAATTATTGACTATTATTTTGGAAACATTCTGAGGCTGGAAGTTGGACTATGAGGTTGTATTCTTGGTCCAAGATGAAGCTTGTTTCAAGATAGCAGTGGTGAGTTTGATGATCTTGCTGCAGCAGGAGATTGGTTGCATCCATATTCAGCTCAAGGTCACAATGCAGAGGTGTTATGAATAGCATACAAGGCAGCACTTATCTCCTTGGAGCACTAAAATCAGAGGACACATCTTACACTTGAATGGTGATGAATTGAAATTGGATCTCCAGAAACAAGAGATAGTGGGAAGTGTAGGATGGGGTGCTACTTATAGGGTTTCAGATTTCTCTTGAAGGAACTCTGTAAGGATTAACTACAAGGCACCTACTAAATTTTCTGCAGGTTTCCCCACACAACAGCCTTCTATTGAATGCCAAAGACCATAGTTAGGGAGGGAGATCATATGGTGGATTAGCCATGGTAAATGCATAGGTTTATGGGGTGGTGGGAAGGGGCAGTTGGTGTGGGTAAAATGCTTTTTCAGAGAGTTGTGCAGGCTCATTGGGTCAAATGGCCTCCTTGTACAATAAGGATTCTATGACTCAATGGAGGAATTGTGGAAGTGGTGTGGGTGAGTTGGGTGAGTGGGTAAGGTGAGGGAAATCACAGTGTGCAATGTGATGATATTCGTATAACTGATTATGGATATATTATATATATAGTTTTATTGTGTTTGAGGGGAATGTTTAAAAATTCAGCTTCATGTTTCAGGTAGTTGGTATGTTTGAAGGGTATGCAGCTCACATGCTGGGGGAGCAGAATAATCATTCATTTAGCCTTGCAAGTGGTTATGTTAAGTTGTTAATGGTCTTTTGTTTACTTAAATTCCCCTGGGATTTTCGATTAGAGAGATTGACGGGGTGATGGAATGATTTAATTATGTGTAGTCCTGGATCTTTAGCAGAGAAATAAGCATTTGCAGAAAACAGTTTGAATTTTACAGCTGAAGTCTAGTTGAAGTTAAAAGGATTTTGCAGGTTTCTGGAACTCTATCTCTCTCGCTGACTTGAATGATTGCTATGAAATACAGGGGTGTATCACAGTGATTACTGTGAAACATCCTGTTTTCACATTAATGCCAAAATAGCAAACAATCTAGTATATAACACACCCTAACAATGGACTTTGGCTCTTTTTTGTCAAACAATTTCTATATTCTTATGTTCTTTCATTCCACTTCAGTAAGGACCATACAGATCATTGTGTTCAAAAGAAAGCATTGTGAAAACCCCTGGATAGCCAGGCACTGAACCATATTACTTTATGCCACTATCTACATTTCACGTTCACATGTAATAAAATAAAATCTCTTTAGGGCACAACAATATAAGTAGGAGCCTGAAGAGAAACATGGATCCGCAATCAATGACCCTCTAAGCTCTGAGAAAGCCAATAGTTCTGTAGAATTTTGTTGCCCACTCATAATTGGCCTTCTTACTCATCAGCAAGAATCATAATGAACATAAGGGCCTGGAAGAAGCCTGACTTTGACAGGTTTAGAACAGATGTTTTAAAGAGTGTGGAGGTCTTCTTGAAAAAGGTCATTTCACTGCTGATGTGATTTATGTATGTAGGCTGTATGTCCCAACGACTGGTAGCTTGTATTAAGCAGCACATACCTTTGGTCATTTGCAATTGTAAAGAACAGAATGCTGCACAATGTGGAAAGAAAAGCCAGCCATTCGGTTTGTGAGTTGCATTTTCTCTTCTCAACCAGTGCTCTGTGCAGAAAATGGGAAATTCTGCCCATCGTGGGTGTGATTGAGATTGGACAATACTTTCTAAACATGCTGACCATGCTAAGAATTACAGTGTAAACCAATTTAAGATTATCGATTGGGTTCTCAGTGAGCCTAGAAGCCACAAATAATCGCACACAGGGCCCAATCCTTTGCCGACAGAAGGATCATATCCAGACATTGTGCTTTTTCTTCTGGAGAAAAACTTGGGAGACAGCCATTCCTTTGTTTCTTTGTTCCCCACGGCAACACTTTGATCAATCAAAATCGATCTACTTAGTTTGAATTTAAATAAAAGCTTAGCAGTTAATTGTTGCCTGTTGCATTTGCCATGGCAACACCTCTACCATTCAGAGTTCACTTGCCAACCAATCAGTACTCTCTTCTCATGAATTGTTGTTTTTTTTCCACTGTTGATATCCTTGCGATTTGATCTGATGAATGCAAAACTGTGAAGACAACAGGCAGGATTTTTCATCCACATCTGTCCCAAAACTGGAAAATCCCACCTGAGGTCAGCAGATATTTGCATGGTACGCCCCCTTTCTGCTACAATTCCTGTGGTGGGCAAAAAGGGAAAATTTCCCTAAACATGTCTCCTTTTTTTTCAGCAATACTCAATACAAGTCACTCACTGTCTCCAGAAGAAGAAACTTCACCACTGGCATTAACCATATGGTTACAGTAGACTGTTGTTGAGCAGCAGAATGCAACAGTACATGGTATGAGGTATTTGCTATTACAAGCAGATCTTCCTGTTCTCTGTCCTCTGCCGAATTCAGTTCCAGTGGAGCACTGAATATAGCTCCCATACTGACCAAAAGTCTAGTATATGAAATCGATTTTAAAGACAAACTCAATTTTTCTTCTCGATGCAAACTTCAGCTCTCTGCTCCATCTCTGTGTGATGATCACATGTCACCAGTGTTGTATTCCTGTGTGTGACAAGAAGTGTCTGATCTGCCACACAAAATGCTATAACACCATGAATATTGACACACATTAATCTTCTCATAGCAATGTTGCTGTTGCAAAATCAGCAGCAAGCAAGTGCTGACATTGCTGGCCAGTGTTGTTCAATTACCATCAACATAAAATGCTAATGTTACAAAATACACAAAAAAATGAAAACTATAAAAGCAATAGTTAAAATAAGATGACTTGGACAACAAACTAGAAGAGAAAGGAACAAGGTACACACGCAATGCACTTAGCACTCGGACTGAGGTTTATTTTTTTCAGCTGTCTGGCTATTTTACAAAGGACTAAAAGATTATTATGACCATATTTCTCTTCTGCCAAACCAGAAGATGAACAGAGTTTGGAGAAGTCACTATAGCCATAAAACTCTCAACACGATCAGCAGTAAAATTTGCCATTTTCAATTTGACAAAAGTCATAGATAATGTGTGTGTGTAATATATATATTTAGAGGGAGAGAAAGAAACAACCCAATTCCCAACATTGACAATTCTCACAATGTCATAGTGATTTCATGTATTCATGACAGGCAGAGTACTTTTTTGCCTTCTGAGTTTGCATGATTATTAAAGTACTGAATCTAGTTGTGACTTTCCCTGGAATTCATTTTAATGAAAATATTCATTCGCAGCTCCATTTCCAGCTGCCTCATCCCGAAATGACTCCCAGAAGCTTTAAGATGAACTCATTGATCAATCTGCACTTTAATAACTTTGCTGCGAACCTTAAAATTTCATGACACGCTGCTTTCATCTATCCTTCCTAAACCATTTCAGCTCAGATATTTATATACACACACACACACACACACACCACACCAACACAACACACACACACACACACACAACACACACACACACACATATATATATACATTTTGGCATAAAAGAATTTTTTCCCTTTTCGTATCAGTTGCATTTTTTAACGTGCTTTTCATCAGCTGATCATCCAACACAAAAAGAAAAAACATTGCCATGTTTATAAATTCTCAAAACAAGATTTAAAGAAATCCAGACAATGATTATCCCACTCCCACCTTCAAACTATCACCACACACATCATGAATAGGATATCCAAATGGTTAAAGTTTCTAGTGCGCCTGGATAAGATGTTCTTTCTGAAGGTTGATGTGGACTTGATGGACCAAATGGTCTCCTTCTGTACTATTTAGGGATTCTACAATTGTAAGATACTTTGTGGATAATTAGGTGATATTTAAATAACTAATATAAATAAGTACCAAATATAATTATATTAACTAAACAAAGTATCAAATGGAACTGAGTACACATGTAGCTGCAATGTAATTTTAGCACGTTTAACTTTTGCAGACTGATAGTACAGACTTTACTCTGTACTTGATAAATACCATAGTTATAAGTTTTGATATAAAATATTTCTTATTAAATTTGGGTAAATGAGGCAAATATTTGTCTACTATTAAATAGAAAAAACCTGCAAGAAAAGCACAAATATATTTTAGCAGTTAGCAACTCGATGATCCAATGCAACATAGCATTTGGCCAAGTGTGGCGTCAAGCAGCCTCAATAAAATTAAAGTTAATGGGAATCAGAGGGAAAATACTTCAGTAGTTAGAGTCATGCCATGAACAAAGGAAGATGGTCGTGATTGTTGGAACTAGTTATCCCAATCTTAGGCCATCACTGCAGGACTTCTTCATGGTACTGCCCTTGGTCTAAAGATCTTCAGTAGCTTCATTAATGACCTTCCCTCCACATAAAGAAAGTTGGTGGTGTAGTACATTGTCAAAGGAACAGATATCCAGAGTAATTTTCTGGAGATCAGTGGGGGAATTTGAATTATATCTGGAATTTTTTAAAAAATTGTTGATTGTAAAAGCCCAACTGGTCCATAAGTTCTCTTTATAGAATCATAAAATCTGACAGAATAGAAAGAGGCCCTTCAGCCCATCGAGATGCACCAACCACAATACCATATCCCTACATATTTTAATGGCTAATCTCTCCAACCTATGCATCTCAGGATACTAAGGCACAATTTTAGCATGGCCAATTAACCTAACCCGCACATCTTTAGACTGTGGGAGGAAACCAGAGCACCCGGAGAAAACCTCCGCAGACACACGGAGAATGTGCAAACTCCACACAGAAGTGACCCATGCCAGGGATCGAACCCAAGTCCCTGGAGCTCTGAAGCAACAGTGCCCACCACTGTGTGTTACCGTGCTGCCACACAGTAGAGAAGGAAATCCGCCATCCTCACCTGCTGGGATTTGATGTGACCCCAGACCCAATGTGCTCAACTCTTAAGTGGTCTTTGAAATGGTGAAGCACTCAGGTCTATCAGACTGACACAAAGTCAAAGTCTTCCATCCCAGAGAGATGTGGTTTCCCTCTGCAATATAATGGCCTTGAGAAACCAGTAATCTGCATTTTTGAGATTGGAAACTGTCAACAATTGATGTTAGTCAACTCCTGCTCATCTATCACCATCACCCATGTATCTTACGTGGACCCCACAAAGGATATGTTGCAAAATCTAACAGTTCAGCTTAGACAATGATAGAGAGGGACCTTCTCATAGAATTAAGGGAAGTTGGAATTTGAGTCACAGTCTTATCTCCTGTTTACGTTGGGGTAGCGATGTGTTCAAGAGTTAAAGAGCAGTTATTGATTATGTCAGTAGCTGTACATGTTGGAATCTTACGAGTGGACTCTTATCTCAATGTCTAGTGCACAGGTAATATTCACAGTTAAGAAAGGAGTACAAATCAGCCGCTTTTAATAACCCTGAGCTACAGATGATTTTCGAATCGGTCCCAGGCATGTTAGCGACCAACAAGCATGACTATGGAAGGATGACCAGACTGAAAGAGACTAACACACAATGATATACACTCCTGTGAAACAGTAAAATTATCTACGAGAAGATAAAGAGTTTCCTGATATCTTGGCAGACTCAAGGAAGCAAAGAGCACAGAGAGGAAAAGATTGCTGTTAGAAAATGGACAAGGCACTATGATTTCCCACTGTAGAGATAGCTACAATCATCTGTTCACTGTCTGGGATTGGTAAACCACTCTCATTTGTCATGGGTTGTATGCTATCCCTGCCTGTTTAATTAATGGATCATATCTAAATTGTTTGTTCTTAATAAAAGTACCTTAAAATCATTGAGTTCTTGACCACTTCTTTGGTTAATTTGTGACTCCCCAACCTTAAATCTTACAGAATGCAGCAATTTAAGAGGCCAGCTTACCATTAGCATCTTAAAGGCAATTAAAGATTGACAATAAATGCTGGTCTCATCAGCGACTCCCACATCCCGTGAAGGAATAAACAATGTTGGTTGTGTTTGGAATGTACCTACAAATTGCTGTTGTTGTGATTTGCTGAGAATAAGAAAGGTTTATTAACAATTGTGTTTTTTTTTAGGTCTATTAGCAAAAATCACATGCACAGTGGGTCAGTCAATGAAAAGAAAGAAGTACTAATTGTTTTAATTAGATGTGATCTGCATTTAGGAAATATGAGCACTTGCAATGATGTAGACATACAAAACCAGATGTTTATTCACCAGAATTTCTGAAGAATTAAACATTTTAATGATTAAAATGTACAATTCACTTCAGGGATTGATGGTGAAAGGGCATACAAATTATGTGAGAGGCATAGTGCATGGCACATAGAGGGAGACAATTAAATATAAGATTAAGTAAGCCACTATGGGCTCACACATGCCAGAATTGCATGTAGCATCCTCAACATACATCACTTAAAAAGCCAAAGGGCCATCATAATCTCAATAGTATGTCAATTTCACAGCTGTCAAAACAATCAATCCTTCTGCAACAGCATTACTTGGTAGGGCAATCACACATTTGAAATAAAGCAAAGCAATGGTCAACGCATGGCAAGTCATCAATATTCACACAGTGCATTTCAGAGAAAAATACTTTTGTGTTTGATTTGAATATTGTTAATTGCAATATAGAAATTCAATGCAAAACGGTCAAGTTGCAAATTATACCAAACTACACTGGACAAATGTATCAGAGGAATCAGAGGAAACAACTCAGAAATTAAAAAAGACTATTTTGTCCAATTCTTTCTGTAATTATATATATGCAACATAGAATAACAACCTATATTAAATTGGACCTTCTAAGTACACAGGAGGCAAGAATTTAATGAGTATAGATAGCTTGGAGAGTTGTGAGGTTGGAAGAGATTGCAAAGAAATGAAAGGGCAAGTCCTTGGAAGGTTTTGAAAACAAGGTTGAGAATTTTAAAATCAAGGCATTTCTTAAGCAGAAGCCAATAAAGGTCAGTGACCAGAGAGTTAATAGGAGCATGGAATAAATTGCAAATGAAGACATGACCAGCAAAAGTTTGGATGACCTCAAATTTACAGAAAGTAGAATGGAAGAACAGCCAGTTATGGAGGTACTAAAAGGGGGACTGAGAGATGGCATGAATGGGAGTTTGGAAGCGCATCTCACAATTAAATGAGACAGCAAAGTTGGAAACAGATTGGTTTAATTCTAGACTGTTTCCAGGGAGATGGATTGAGTTACTGGTTGAGGAACTGAGTTTGCAGTAGGGACGAAAAAACAAAGGCTTCAGTTTACTGCACACAGGAAGCAATGGACAGCACACATAGGTACTGAAGGATCTAAGAATAAAGCTGAAGGAGTCCTAAGAATCTTGGTAGAATCTAATGGCAATACACCCAACCTAAACTTTAGGTGCTTAACATGCACTTTTAGTTCCAATATGCTGGACAGGGAGGGCAAGGTCATTTCATAGAATATAGAACATAGAACACTACAGCATAAACAGGCCCTTCGGCCCACAAGTTGCACCAATCATATCTATACCTACCAGGCCATGGAACTATATATAACTCTCAATCCCATTAAATACCATATATCATCCAGAAGTCTTTTAAAAGACCCCAGCAAGTTCGCCTTTACCACCACCGACAGCAGCTGATTCCACTCACTCACCACCCTCTGAGTGAAAAACTTAGCCCTGACATCTCCTCTGTACCTGCTCCCCAGCACCTTAAATGCGTTTCCTCTCATAGCGACCATTTCAGCCCTCAGAAATAGCCTCTGAGAATCCACTCTATCTATACCTCTCAACATTTTATAAACCTCTATCAGATCGCCTCTCAACCTTTGTCTCTTTGGGCAGAAGAGATCTAGCTTCCTCAACGTTTCTTCATAAGGCATGCCTCCCAATCCAGGCAACATTCCTGTAAATCTCCTCTGCACCCTCTCAATAGCTTCCACATCCTTTCTGTAGTGAGGTGACCAGAATTGTGCACAGTACTCCAAGTGGAGTCTGACAAGGGTCTTATAAAGTTGCAGCATTACCTCCCGGCTCCTAAATTCAATCCCTCGATTAATAAAGGCCAGCACCCTATATGCTTTCTTGACCACATCCTGCACCTGCGAGGCCGATGTAAGAGTTTTATGGACCAAGGTCCTTCTGCGAAGAGTAATCTCAATCCAAGCTCTCCATCTTATTGGTACAGTCAGAGTCATAGGTGAAGAGGTTGCATGCGCAAAAAAAGGGTTAATGCCTGTTTGAGATTTCCCCCCCACTGAAATATTAGATTATCCTGAGGTATCCGAAATAACTATGTTGAGGCAAACCAGTTTAAGAGGCAGTCCTTAAGGAGACAGTGCAGGTTGAAAACAAGAAAGAAAGATTTTAAAATATACTTAATTTAAAGTAATCTAAAGTTGAAAGCGATGAAGGAGGTTGGGAAAAATGTCATTGTCCAGAGAATAGTTAGAATGCTTTACCACAGGCAATTAAGGCAGAGGCTCTTGGATCTTTTAAGGAATATTTTAATATATAGCTAAAGATCAAGATATAAGACTTGGGCAGAGGATCTGAAAACTGAAGCGATTTTAGATGACTCCAGCAGTGAGTTACCATGGGAATGATGGTCCAAATAGGAGTGTATCATCACGTAAATGATGATAGCTTCTGTTAGGTAAAAATGATATGGAAGTGCCGGCATTGGACTGGGGTGGGCACAGTAAGAAGTCTCACAACACCAGGTTAAAGTCCAACAGGTTTATTTGGAATTGCGAGCTTTCGGAGCACTGCTCCTTCATCAGGTGTGTGAAGAGGTAGGTTTCACAAACATAGCATTTATGGACAAAGACAAAATTTCAAGATTGTGACCAAGAGTCCATTCATTAAGTTGTAATTATGTCTTTTTCTATGTATGTCATATCTGTGAAACCTACGTCTCCACTCACCTGATGAAGGAGCAGCACTCCAAAAGCTTGTGATTCCAAATTAATTCAATTTAATATCATGCGCTGGATTTTATGTTGAGGGGAAGTCATGTAAAATACAAACAATGGTAAGCACATTGCCTTCCCACCCCTGAAGTGTTCCCCCTTAATCCAGTAAGTGGGCAGGCACCAAAATCAGCAAACCGGTCACCATATTTAAATACATAATTAAGAGTCAATTCTTTTAAAGTAATGGGGTGGTACAGTGGCATGGTGGCTCTGCTGCCTCAAAGCTCCAGGGACCTGGGCATGATTCTCGGCTTGGGTCATTATTTGAGCGGAGCTTGCACATTCTCTCCGTGTGTGTGTGTTTCTTCCAGGTGCTCTGGTTTCCTCCCACAGTTCAAAGATGAGCAGGTTAGGTTGATTGGTCATGTTAAATTGCCTCCTTGTATTCCAGGATAGACAACTTAAAGGAATTAGCAGGACAAATATGTGGGATTACGGGGATAGTGTCTGGGTAGAATTGTTGTTGGTGCAGAGTAGGTGGGCCGAATGGCTTTTTTTCGCACTGTAGGGCTACTATAATTCTTTGATCCTGTTAACAAGCCAATTGACTTGTAAATTATGCTGTCCATATCATAATATATTTGTTATGGACAGGCAGTTGGGAATGGCAGGCCATTTAAAATAAATTGTAAAGGTGGGAAAGAATGGGGGGGGCATGTTATTTGAGAAGCGGGGATGTATTTTATTCAATACCCCCAAATATATTATCCACCCCTCCTCACCACCATCACTGTGTTCCTTCCAAAGTTTCGTGTATATGAAACCAAAACCCAGCTCGGATCTTAGAATATAGAATACTATAGCCAGTATAGGCCCTTCGCCCCTTGATGTTGCATCAACCTGCGAAACCAATCTAAAGCCTATCTAACCTACACTATTCCAATATCATCCATATACGTTTATCCAATGACCATTTGAATGATCCTAAATATTGGCGAGTCTACTACTGTTGCAGGCAGGGCATTCCATATCCTTACTACTCTCTAAGTAAAGACCTACCTCTGATATCTATCACCCCTAAATTTAAAGCTATGTCCCCTCGTGCTAGCCATCTCCATCCATGGAAAAAGGCTCTCACTGTCCACCCTATCCAATTCTCTGATCATCTTATATGCCTCTATTAGGTCACCTCTTAACCTTCTTCTCTCTACTGAAAACAGCCTCAAGACCCTCAGCCTTTCCTCGTAAGACTGTCCCACCATACCAGGCAACATCCTGGTAAATCTCCTCTGCACCCTTTCCAATGCTTCCACATCCTTCCTATAATGCGGCAACCAGACCTGTGCGCAATACTCCAAATGCGGCTGCACCAGAGTTTTGTACAGCTGCAACATGACTTCATGGCTCCGAAACTCAGTCCCTCTACTAATAAAAGCTATCACACTGTATGCCTTCTTAACAACAGTATCAAACTGGATACCAACTTCCAGGGATCTATGCACACGGACACCAAGATCTCTCCACTTATCTACACTACCAAGTATCTTACCATTAGCCCAGTACTCTGTATTCCTGTTACTTCTTCCAAAGTGATTACTTCACACTTTTCCGCATTAAACTTCATTTGCCACCTCTCAGCCCAGCTCTGCAACTTATTTATGTCTCTCTGTAACCTACAACATCCCTCTGCACTGTTCACAACTCCACTGACTTTAGTGTCATCTGCAAATTTACTAATATGTGGGATTACGGGGATAGCATGTGGGTAAAATTGTTGTTGGTGCAGCCTTCTATGCCCTTATCCAGTCATTTATAAAATGACAAACAATAGTGGCCTCAAAATAGATCCTTGTGGTACACCACTAGTAACTGAACTCCAGGATGAACATTTCCCAACAACCACCACCATCTTCTTATAGCTAGTCAATTTGTGATCCAAACACTAAATCACCCTCAATCTCATGCCTCAATCCTTAATGATATACTTTGATATACATATTTGAGATGTAAATCCTAACAAGGTTAATAAAACACCAGATAAATCTTCAGTGATAGACAGAATTTTCTCCAGAATGTGAATTGAAACTGCCTGTTTTCCGTGCTGTTTTGTTCTTTGTACAAGGTTCTTGATTATCTGCAAGAGGCTAATGCAGTGCCCATATTTTAAAACTGATGACAAAACAGACATCTGTGACCACAGATCCACTAATCTTATTTTAATCCCATGCAAAATATCTGTGCGGGGTTTCAATACAATAATAGCAAAGGAAACACTGTAATTTCAGATGAAGTTTGCAGGGATGTAAAGAAGTTTTACTTTAAAATCTCAATCAGTGTGGGCACTAATTCAATTCCTCTCCCACTCAATCCGGGTCTGAGTAATTAGAAAGTGTGGTAAGCCTCACAAAGGCAAAGTAATTAACAATTTTGTTATATACTTTCACTAAGTTGTCACTCAGTGTGGTTTGCAACCATGCTGGGTAAGGATGTCAAGTAGCATCTTTCTGAAGGACCAGAGATTGCTGTGAGAATGAGCCCAACTGATGTTTTTCATAGCGATTGATTCAATTCTGTCTGACTGAAAAGGTGACCATTGGGACCATATACTACTTGTAATTTAATTTCTTTCAAGTTAGACAAGCATACTGTACGTCCCTACTCCAATGCCAAAACAACTTAAAAATTCTTGGCCTGTCGAAGATCAATAATAAATTTGGTCATTTGCACAGCAGCACATTTCCTCTATGTGCATTGCAAAAAGCAACTTTCCACCTTTTTTGGCTGCTTGGAAATCAGAAATTCAATTGGAACTGCTAACTTTCCCAGAAAACACTATTATTTCTGTTGCAGAAAGGCAGTGTTTGTTCGACATGCTGTCAATTGTGACAGATTGGTTTCCCACAGCTACATTTGAATGATGCAAAACAGATTTGCAGGGTTAAAAAAATTATTTGGAAACACTGCATGCAAATCTGATAAGATGCAACTCTGATTTGCTCTCCCTATCACTAGAGGCCCATGTTAACCCAGTAAAGTACCTAGTGAATGCCTTCAATTCAGACAACAGGCTTATGAGCTGACAAGCTCATGCAGGTATCACTACATGCTGGCCGTTAAGTATCCAGACTGTCAATGAAACTGAATTTGAGCTCCACCATTGACAGGTACCAATAGATCTCCTAGCTGGAGAGGAATTAGACTCTACTTGGAGGTTTGATTTATTTAGTGCAAGGCTTTTTGCAGCTTTACAATTGATTTACCAATTCATGCAGTGCAAAATAAAATTTCTAAAAATGGCTAATCACTGTAGAATTAGTTAGAATGCACTGCTTAAATATTTAAAGTTGTGTCTGTAAATATCAGATTTTATAAATGCTAATGAAATTTAAACACTTGGCTTAAATTGGAGGTCCTGCTATCAGTGTAGGCCCTTGCTCAGAGAAGGAATATTAAATAATTAAATAAAGGTCCTGTCAATGCCAGCTTTCTTGTGATTTTGACGAAAACCCAATGGAAGAGAACGGTAAAGCTAAAATATTATATTGCAAGACCTAGACATTTACCGATAAAATGTACACAAGACAGCATAAATTAAATTAAAAATGTATAAGCTCCAACTCCCACTTCACCAGGACACTCAGATTTTCCAATAATAATGATTCCACTGTTCAATAATAAAATAATATCCAGTTACCAGCAATGAGCAGTAATCTTGTGCTGCAAAGTACTTATGTAAAATAATATGTCATTACAATAGAGATTACATTCATTACGGAAACAGAGACGATTTTGTGAAGCATGTGTACAGAAAGGATTTGTTCCAAAGCTCTGCAAAATCCTTAGATGTTACATCATGTTATAACCATTATATTATCCATCAGCTTATCCCCTTCCACTAAAGCAAGAAAAACATTTGCCAGGAGCTCACATTCTGATTCTAGCCAAAGCATAGCTGCTGAATGACTGCTCGTTAATGATTCCACTTCATATCACAAAAGGCATTTCACATTTTTCTTTTACACACTTCAACATGGATAAATATTTCTGCTATCTAAATGAACATGCTAATGTCTACAATAAGATTTCTCATAATTCTTCTAGTGTCTGTTTGCTGGTCCGATTAGTAAATTCGCAGATGATACAAAACTTGATGGAGTTGCCGCTGGTAAAGGGGATTGGCAGAGGGTACGATAAGATATAAACTGGTTGGAGACTTCAGTGGAGAAATGGCAGATGAAAGTTAATCTGGAAATTTGAAAGGTCCAATGTATGTAGGAATTAAATAGTAAATGGTAGAACGTTAGGAGTAATGACAGGCAGAGAGGTCTGGGCGTACGTGTCCATCAATCATTGAAAGTGGCAACGCAGGTGGATAAGGTAGTCAAGAAGGCATGCGACATTCTTGTCTTCATCAGTTGGGGCATTGACTATAAAAATTGGCAGGTGATGTTGCAGATGTACAGAACCTTAGACTTCATTTAGAATATTGTGCACAATTTTAATCACCACACTACTAGAAAGATTGGATGCTTCGTACAGGAGACAGAAGAAGTTTACCAGGTTGTTGCCTGGTAAAGGTTTTGGCTATGAGAAGAGGTTGGATAAACTCTTTGTTCTCGCTGGAATGATAAAGGTTGACGGATGACCTGATAAAGATTTGCAAGATTATGAACAGCATGGACTGAGTAGATAGTCAGATACTCTTTCCCAGGGTAGAAAAATCAAGTCCCATGGAACATAGATTTAAGGTGCATGGGGAAAAGTTTAGAGAAGATGTGCGAGGCAAGTTTTTTGCACAGAGGGTGGTGAATGTCTGGAATGCACACATGGGGAGATGGTGGGAGCAGATACAAAAGTGGTATTTAAGGAGCAACTAGATGAATACATGAATAGGATGAGAATGGAAGGATATGGATTCTGCAAGTGCATACAATTTTAATTTAGGCAAGCATCATGATAGGCGCAGGCTTGGAGAGGCAAAGGACCTGTTCCAGTGCTGTATTTTTCTTTGTTCTTTGTCAGAAATACAATTTGTTCATTCATCTTGTTCTATTAGTTGCAGAAGGTCAGGAGGTCAATTTAAACTAGTTGTAAACACTATTTAAGTGGCATTAATGGTTTCAAAATGAGAGTGGGTAAGCGTGTCACCCTGTAAACACTGGTGCTCTGGCTGTTCTAGTTTGAAAGTGGTTTTCCCACGAGCAACCAGAGTGGGAAGGCTGGACTCTGCAAATTGGAGCACAAAAACATAACTAGGTCCCTGATTGTAATTGTAGTAAACACACAGGGTGCGTCTACTCCCTCTCCCCACTCACATATGTACCAGATTAAGCCACCTCGCCAACAAATCCTAAAGAGCCCCAAAATCATTTTCTTTCCAAATTATACTTCTTGGCACAGTAAGGAGAAATAGGAATGCTCCTACTGGTCCTACAAAAGTATTGTGCGCCAACCCAGGATTACTCTCTCTGCTTTGCATTGTTAGCTTTCCACAGCGCTCCCAGGTCCAATGTGTTGGCCAGTTCAGTTATCATGTTTCATGAAAGTACAATGGCTTAAAGCCAGCAAGCTGCAATTGGAAGCATGTAACTCACCTTTAGCATGCAAATGAAGCCCAGCACCCAAAATAACTTCTGCCATCTGGCCGGTACGAATGGATCACTGGCACACTGATCATTTATTTTCCAACCTTATTTGTCACAAAAAAGACTGGCAGCAGGCCTTCTTTTTAAACCATTGCAGGCCTTGTGGTGAAGTCAGTCTCATGGTTGCTGTGTGTTAGGGATATCCAGGATCTTGGCCCATCACAAAGAAGAAACACCAATATCTATCTAAGTCACGAGGATTTGTGACTTGGAGGGGAACTTGGAATTTATGACATTCCCATCCACCTTCTCGTGAGTATACGTTCGTGGCTAGCAGCCTGGGTTAAGGGTTTGGAGGTATGATCAAGTTGCTGTAAATACGTCACGCCACAGCATGGTAGGCTGATGGTGGGATCAGAGAATGTCCAAGGTCAAGTCAACTTCTTTGTCCTGTAGAATCAGGAGGTAAATTCTCTGCTGCCGACTTCCTAATTTCACTGAGTCACAGAGTACATATATAAGTGAAAAAACATGGAAAGAAATTACTAAGAGTTTTCCCCAGTTGTTTTTGTAATTGGCCCCTGGAATATAAAGAAATTGGAAGGTGGGGGGGTAATTCTGCTACTTCCTACATAACAAAGAATCCTGCAGTTCTGCTTTGTCAAATCTTATGCTCAAGTTTTCTGATGTTTGTTGTTAATCTCTGCCTGGCTGTGTTTTACACAGGGGACACATATTTAAAGTTTTGAATAAAAAGTAAAGGGGAGGGATGTGAGGAACTATTTTCTATAGCATGTGGTATTGGCCTGGAACGCTCTGCCCATGAGGTTGGAAATGATGGCGATCAAGGGTTTTAAGAAAAATCCAAACAGACATTTAATGGGAAAAATAAACTTCCAGGGGATAGAACCTGGGAATGGGCCTGTTTAGATTTCTCTAGAGAGCACTGGAATCAGCCTGCTGGGCAGAATGGCCTCCTTCTGTGTCATAATGACTGTATGTTACACATCATGTTATAGAAAAAATATTATCTGGTGCTTTTTTGAAATCTTATTCCTGTTAATTCACAACAATATGACTGAACTCTGAAAAATTGACAGCTAGGACTGTGCTGGATGATAACCATGTGATGAGGCAATTGAGCATTTCTGATATACCATCAAAAACACAAAAGTGAAGTTAAGCCTATATCAGCATCACTTCCATCCAAGGATGAATTTTATTTTTGAAATATATGCTAGCCTCTATTAAACCATATCATGGTACTGTTCCTCAAGGTCAGTTTTACTCTCTTTCCTGCACTTTATTTGTTGACTGAAAGCAGATGTCATGATAGGCAGTGACTGATGGCAGGCTCTATCCACTGAATCATATGATTTGAACTGAAGCGTTATTGTGATTTGAGGTAATGTAGTGCCATGTTTTATTTCACCGTGGTTACAGAGGAAGAATGTAACTTGGATGTATTATAAAGCAACATCCATTCATTTGACTTTAAACCATGAGAATGCAGCTTAAGTGATCTATCAGCAATATCTGACACTAATGTGAGTTGCTGCCGAAATATATCTCCTGTGTATTCTAAATCATGTATTCGATTTTTCTTAATAATACATACAATTATAAACAGAATATTAAAAATTAATGGAAGGAATGGGAACGCAACAGAATAGGCAGAGGCAGCACTTTCAATTTTGTTACCAATTTAGTAATTTTGCATTATTTTAATGTGTGTGATTTACAGGGACGGGGCAATTTTGCTCTGTCTTTATCCCTTTCATCAACGTGAATTGCACAGAACAAAGCATCAGTTTAAATCAATTGTTAACAACATTCTGAGGGTCAGCAATGCTACAAAATTGACAAGACTAAAAAAGCACATGAATAGTAATCACTAATAGAGAAAATACCACAGTGTAGCAAATGTCACATGGAGAGCAATTACACCTCTGCCAGTATCAGCTTTTCAATTAGAACTATCTACTATCAGACCCTGATATCATCCAAACTGAAATGCTGAGGGTGGCAAAGTGCTTTTCACCATAATCTTCGTTTACTCACTTGATCGTATAGAACTCGCATATTGCAGAAAGGAAGGAACATAGGCGGCTATCCAGTGGCCACACTAGCCATGGGCACAAATTCTATAATGGCCCAAAATGGGATTTGTGTTAACAAGATTTTGGTTTGTAATCTTCTCCACTCTCCCTGCTCCCTGATGACATGATCAGGTTCATGCCCAAAATAATAAATCTGGATGCCATTATAAGACTTGACGCCACCATCTCTGTCCTCTTTACTGGCATAATGTCATGTGGGCAGGAATCACCCACTGGTTTTCAAAAGCGAAAACCAATTGTCTTTTGGCAGCTAACTTTTAATATAAACAAGTGCAACATCTTGGAACAATCCTGAGCATAGCATCACATAATCAGAATTAACACAGCATTCAAGGAGGCCATTTGGCCTATCATTTCATTTCTTTGGGCATTTCACCAAGTTCCATTCTCCTATCTTTGCCCTGTAACCCTGCACATTCTGCCTTTTCAGATAATAGTCAAATTTCTTGTTGAACGCATTGATTGAATTTGATCCACCATACTCTTAGGCAGCAATTTCCTGATCTTAACCAATATGTGTAAAAAAGCTTCTCTTTGTATTTCCTTTGTTCCTTTTGCCAATTACCTTAAGTTTGTGTCCTTTGGTTCTCAATCCTTCAAAATTGGGAACAGTTTTTCTCTAAATACTCTATCCAGATCCCTTATGATTTTGTATACCTCTAGATAATCTCCTAACAATTCCAACTTCTCCATTCTAGCTACATAACAGAGGCTCCTGGAACCATTCTTATGAATCTTTCTTCTGTCTCTGATATCTCTATATCTTTTTTAAAGTGTTTTGTTAGAAGTGCATGCAGTTCTCCAGTTGAAACTGAACCAGCATTTGACATAAATTTGACATAGACTCTTTATTCTTGAACTCTACGCTCCTATTAATAAAGCCGAGGATACTATATTCTTTATTAACCACATTCTTAGCCTATCATGCCAGCTTCATTGAATTATGTACATGTATACCCAAGTCCCTCTGCTTCCACATCCCCATTAGAATTGGACACTACATTTTGTATTTTCTCCCTGTGTCCTTCCCACCAAAATGAATCATTTCACATTTCTATTTTTCATCTAACACTTTTCCAGCTATTCCACCAACTTGTTAACATAATTGCAGGAGTCGGCTTTTCGGCTCTTCGAGCTTGCACTATCATTCAATATGATCATGGCTGATCATGCACTTTCAATATCTCACTCCCGCTTTCTCTCTATACCCCTTGATCCCTTTTGCCACAAAGGCCATGTCCAGCTCCCTCTTGAACATACCTAATAAACTAACCACAACAGCTTTCTATATAAAGAATTCCACAGGTTCAGAACTGTCTGAGTGAAAAAAGTTCTTCCTCATCTCAGTCTTGACAGTGACCCCTAGTTCTGCACTTCCTCAACATCAAAACATTCTTTCTGCATCTAGCCTGCCCAGTCCCATCAGGATTTTATATGTTTCTATAAGATCCCCTCTTATTCTTCTAAATTTCAGTGAG